>CP136878.1:27170834-29793334 GCA_033000465.1 Sciaenops ocellatus
TGGTCAGTGCACTGGACCTGCAGGGCCCCTCCTCCTCCTCCTCCTCCAACCCTCTCCCATGCCCGAACCCCGCAGTCACCTGCCCTAACTGTCAGGCCATGAGTGCGCAGGTGAAGAGCCTGCAGCACACTGTGGCTGACCTCAGGGTGAGTGAATGAAAAATACATTGCAAATATACATATCCATAATCAATTTCTTTGTATAACTACATCATTCCATTGCCATTCATTTGCAGCCCTGTTTTCTCTTGCTGTTCGTTTTTCCCTCTGCAGAGGCAGTTGCATCCCCATCCCCAGCCCCAGCCCCATCCCCAGGCCCCAGCCCCTGTCCGAGGGGGAGGAAGGCTTTCTTCCCCCTCGGACTCTTCTGAAGAGGAGGAGGAGGAGCCCCGGCAGCCCCAGCAGCAGCCCGAGCAGCAGCCCCAGCAGCAGCCTGAGCAGCAGCCCCAGCAGCAGCCCGAGCAGCAGCCCGAGCAGCAGCCCCAGCAGCAGCCCGAGCAGCACCCCGAGCAGCCCAAAAGGGCTGCTCAATGAAAGCTGCCCTTCTCCCACACCCTCCCTGCTGAGGTGAGAAGATAACTGATTAGTGTAATACAGCGCCATGATCATTTTGCCTGCCGAAGGCCAAAGTATGTCTTATGATTGTTTTTCTCTCTATCCAGGATGATTCCGGCAGCGACGATGAGCCCCCGAGGAAGAGGAAGAGGAAGGAGAAGCACACCTCCTCTTCCTCTTCCTCCGTTACCCCTGCTCCTCCGAGGGATGAGAACACCTCTGAGGAGGTGAGTGAGATGGATTAGTTCATCAGTCATTTTTTAATTTAAATTTTTTTTTCCTTTAATTTTTTTTTTTTTTTTTTTTTTTTTTTTTTCTGACACTATGAGTGAGATAGGGTTAGTTCATCAGTAATTTTATAAATCTTGACCAAGTGTAGAACCAATGAGGCTCCGTGGTCATGTAGTATTGGTGTTAATGATGTTTTGTTTTGCTGTCCTAGGACGAGGAGCAGCCGCTGCCGGGCAATATCCTTGGCGTTTTTCGCGCCATTGCCCCCTACTTTAAGGGGAAAAGTAGGGGGTCTAAATTAAAGGACATTGTCCTGGGTGCATCCTTGGGTAAGAAAGAACACACAGTGTATTTGTGCAGGTGTGTGGAGTGTTTTCACGCTACATTCATCATCTTGTCTTGCATCTTTACAGACTCCTACTTGGACGACTATATGGCGTTCATTTTTTGCCCCGAAGGGACCAGCAAAATGCAGGAAAATGCTGTATCGAAGACCAGCCAAGCGAAGGTCTTTTTGAAATACCTGCAGCTCGGCTGGTCTTCGATAGAGTACTGGACCTGGTCCTTTGTTTTTAACGTGCCCCTCCTCAAGTTGTAAGTCGTGAATTTTGAAAGAAGTAACCTTACTGCCTTCTATCTATGTATTTACTGACTTGCTTACCTGCATGTTTTTTAGCTTAATCAAGACTGTTCCGCATGACCTCATATGTCTCTTGTAATTTGTTCTTTCCACAGCTACCCTACTGTCCTCCGAAAGGTTGGCCTGGCCCCCACCACAGTGATCCTGTACGTGGGCCAGGCCATCTCTTTCATGGAATTTTTCCGGGACAGGCCCCCAAACACTCCCGGGTCACCCGCAGGCAGGCCAAAGTGGTGACCCGGGAGCTGCAAAAACTGGCCAAGGACCTGGGGCGAACGGTCCTCGGGCACCAGTCCCTCATAAAGCAGGGAAAGGGACTCAAGCTGGTGTCCAAGGAGGACCTAGCCACGTGCCAGGCCTTGGCCAAGGCCAAGATCCCCTCCCTTCTCAGTGAGTCCGTAATGACTCTCCCTCTCTCGCACACCTTTTTTTTTTTCTTTCTTGCAGTCCCATGAAAGCTTCATATCTTATTGTTTTCTTCTCTCTTTAACTCTTGTTTCAGAGGACATCAATAACGCACCCCAGAGGGACCCCAAAACCCGTTACAGGTTTTTTGGGTACCTGGCGGCCTACCTTTCGTCCATTTATGGGCACAGGACAGGAAGGAGGTCAGGGAGGCCGTCGGGGATGATCAGGCGGGGTACCTGATCAACGTAAGTATCGTCATAATCTCTTTGGGTCTTTTTCTCCATTAAAAATAAGTAACAATTCAGATCTTTTAATTTTGGGGATCTTTTATTGATATTTTTAACGTTGGTTTAACTATTGTCTTCACAGCTGTATACCATTGACTGACCTCTCTGCTTTCTGTCATACTTTGTCTTCTGCAGGTGATGGAGCACAAGACAGTCCGAAAATACGGGACTGCCCAAATTTATTTGGAGGCTGTTGAGTACGGATGGTTTCGGACCTGGCTCCGCCTCCGCTCCAGGGCCATGCCCACCAACGGATATTTTTTTTCCTCCCTCGGCCGTGGAGAAGCGAAGGACCTGGTCCGCTATTTCCGCCAGGCCAGGACGGAGATGGGCCTGAAGGGAGCCCCATCCATCATGGACCTAGGAACGGCTGTGTCCACTTATGTGAGTATCAAAAACACAAAGGACATCAATTCAATGTGTGTGTTTTTATACTGACACAAGCTTCATTTTCTTTTGTGTAGAATTTTGAATGCAACGATAGTGAGGTGCGTAAGAACCTCTCCGCGTTCATGTGCCACAGCACTGAAACGCAGGAGAGGTTCTACGCCCTCCACAAAAACCTCCAGCGAGCCAGGCAGATGAGGAAACTATTCATCTGCCTGGCTCTGAAGGATGGGGCGGACCAGCCTGCCACCTCATCTGCCGCTCCTGCTCCTGCTCCTGCTGCTGCTGCTCCTGCTGCTGCTCTTGCTGCTGCTGCTCCTGCTGCTGCTCCTGCTGCTGCTGCCCCGACCTCTTTGAAGGAAAAGGTGAAGTTGAAACCATGTGATCGCTATCACACTATAATACACTTATATACATTGAACTAATTGTGTTTCTCTTCTTCATTCTGAAGTCAACACCAAGGAAGAGGCGTGAGGCCCTGGCCACAATGGTGAAAAAGGTGAAGCAGAAGGTGGGGCTCTCACCAAAAAATAAGAAGCGAGCCGTCCTTATTTTGAAAAAAATTTAGTGTGTGTGTGTCTGTGTGTGTATTATCTAAATTGTTCAAATGTTTTTAAAAAGTTCATCATGTTAATATATATGTGTTTTATGAAAATAATCATTGTTTTTTGTTCTTAAAAATTTAAATATATTTCATAAAAATAATCAGTTCTTGTTCTTAAAAATTTAAATACATTTCGTAAAAAAAATAATTAGTTCTTGTTCATAAAATGTTAAAAATGTTTTAAAAAATGTTCATTTTATGTGTGTTTGTTCAAATTTTCTTAAATGAATCAGTTTGAAAATAAAACTGTTTCATGTATTCCCAGAGTGTGTATGCAAGTTATTTAATAGCCACTTCATCAATACGAGATATCTTTAAAATGGCATCATTTGGACCTTTTCGTTTCGGTCACTTTAAAATGGCCCAAAGTGAACCTTAAAGTGTGCCAAAATGAAACGTTCCTTTTGGGTTACTTTTTGAATTAGAAAAAGTGTGCCAAATGTGAAACTCGGCAAGTTAATTTTGACGTTTTTCATTTTGGCACACTTTCTGCATTTGAACATGTGCGCCAAAATGAAAAGTTCATTTTTGTACAAGAAAAAGTGCGCCAAGGTGAACTTTGACGGCCAGGGTTAGGTTCGGAGGAGGACTTCTTTTTTTTTTTCTTTTTTTCAGGACAGGATTGGTTAAGGTTAGGGATGGGAGACGGGTTAGGCTTAGGAGTGGGATGGTTAAGGTTAGGGGTGGGAGATGTGTTAGGCTTAGGAGTGGGATGGTTAAGGTTAGGGGTGTGGAAGGGAGGAAGGTGCCATGAAGGTTAGAGGTGGCAGGAGAGGATTTTGACACTTGGTCGTTTTAAAGACATCTTCATTCCAGCACACTTTGCAGTTCATTTTGGCACACTTTGCAGTTCATTTTGGTTCACTTTCACATTGGCAGTGTTTCATGTCGGCACACTTTGCAGTTCATTTTGGCGCACTTTCACAGTGTTTCATGTCGGCACACTTTGAGGTTCATTTTGGCGCACTTTCACAGTGTTTCATGTCGGCACACTTTGCATTTCATTTCAGCGCACTTTCATCACATTGGCAGCGTTTCATGTCGGCACACTTTGCAATTCAGTTCGGCGCACTTCACATTGGCTCTTTCAGGTCGGCACACTTCGCGGTACCACTCGGCACACTCTGGAATTCGCTTTGGCACACTTTTGAGTTCGTTTTGGCATCCCTGGAGCCTTCTCCCGTAAGCGATCAATTAACTGACCTGCGACCTTTACGAAGGTCGCACGGGTCTGAAACTCGGCACACTGATTACACCCCGCGTCCTGACACGCATACTCAAATTTCAGCCCCCTAACCCAAAGCGTTACAGGTGAGGCCTCAACCTGGGGTCGAGGTAGGAAAACCTTCGGCGCTTCAGATCGGGCGCAGTTGGGCCTGCAGGTGGTGTCTCGGGCAGGCGGTTCACTTTGGCCCACTTATTTTTCAGTTTGGCACACCTTCGGATCGAAAAACCCAGAGTTTCCCTTGCGTCCTTTGGGGGGCACTTAACAGTCAGATTCGGGCACTTTGGAGCGTCTGGGGGCACTTGGGTCAAAGTGACACATTTTGGGGAACTTTAAAAGTTTCCCATTTTGACGCAAGTGCCTAAAGTTCACCCAAGTGGGGCACTTTTGACATTTTGGGGCACCTGGGGGGGTCGGGGGGGTCACTTGGGTAAACTTTGGACACTTTTGTCAAAGTGTGGGCACAATTGACATTTTGGGGCACCTGGGGGGGTCTTGGGTGAACTTTGGCACTTTTGTCAAAAATGGGGCTCTTTTGTCATTTTGGGGCACCTGGGGGGGGGGGGGGTCAGGGGGTCACCTGGGTGAACTTTGGCACTTGCGTCAAAAATGGGAACCCTTTGGTCCAATAGGGTGGGCGCGCCCTTTAGGCCCATCTCGGACCATGCCCGGCGAATGTATCTTACCATGTCTTTTGCTTCTCCACGGCCGAGAGAAGAAAAGAAATACGGGTTCGTCGGGACGGCCCTGGAGCGGAGGCGGATCCACGACTTGAACCACGAGTACTCCTCCGCGTCCAGGTAGAGCTGGGCCGTCCCGAATTTACAGACCATCTTATGGTCCATGACCTGCAGAAGACAAAGCACGACAGAAAGAGAGATCAGAGAGGTCAGTCATTGATATAAACCTGTGAAGACAATAGTTTAAGCAACGTTGAAAACATCAATAAAAGATCCTCGAAGTAAAGAGATAATTATGCTACTTATTTTTAATGGAGAAAAAGACCCAAAGAGATTATGATGATACTTACGTTGATGAGATACCCTGCCTGGTCATCCCCAATGGCCTCCCTCACCTCTTTCACCCGCATTTTTCGGGTGAGGACGCCCGTCCGGTGTCCATATATGGACGACAGGTAGGCTGCCAGGTACCCAAAAAAACGGTACCTTGTCTTCCGGTCCCTGGCAGGTGCCTTTTTGATGTCATCTAGAACGAGAGTTAAAGGGAGAAGAGAACAATAAGATCTGTAGCTTTTATGGCACTGCAAAAAAAAAAAAAATGTGCGCACGTGCGTGTGCGCGTGTGTGAGAGAGAGAGAGAGAGGGAGAGGTATTACAGACTCACCAAGAAGGGAAGGGATTTTTGCCCTTGCCAAGGCCTGGCACTTGGCAAGGTCCTCCTTGGTCACCAGTTTCAGCCCCTTGTCCTGTTTTAGAAGGGTCTGGTGCCCCAGGACCGTCCGCCCCAGGTCCTTGGCGAGTTTGTGCAGCTCGCGGATCACAATCTTCCCCTGCCCAGAGGTGATCCGCGAGTGCTTTGGTGGGGTTGACTGAAAATACTCCATAAATGAGATGGCCTGGCCCACGTACATAATGACCGTGGTGGGGGCCAGGCCAACTCTTCTCAGGAGTGCCGGGTAGCTGTGGAAAGAACAAATTAGAATGATATAAAAAAAAAAAAATAAAAAAAAAGCATTGTAGAGTACATAGATAGAAGGTAGCATTTTTTCTTTAAAAAAAAAAAAAATCACTACTTACGACTTCAGCAGCGAAATGTTAAATAGGAACTGCCACGTCCAGTTCTGGCTGGTGGACCAGCCGAGCGAGAGGTACTTGAGGAAAACCCTCGCTCGGCTGACCTTCGAAACGGCGTTCTCTTTCATCTTGGAAGTTCCTTCGGGGCAGGAAAGGAACTCCCCGTACTCTGCGATGTATTTGTCTGCAAAGATGGAGGGAGACGAGACGATGAGCGTAGCGTGAAAACACTCCATACACCTGCACAAATACACTATGTGTTCTTTCTTACCCAAGGAGGGGCCGAGCACTATCCCCTTCAATTTTGACCCCCTACTTCTGCCATTGAAGTAGGGGGAAATGGCCTTAAAGACCCTCCTCAGCCTGGGGTCCATCGGCTCCTCCTCCTCCTCCTCCTAGAAGAACAAAACAAAACATTGTGAACACCAATACTACTACTACTTGATCAAGAGGAGGGGCAGGGGTGATGGGCTTGCGAGTCCTCTGCTTCTTCTTCAGGGCTTCCTCTGGTGACGAGGTGTCCTCTGAAGAGGAGGCCTGAGGAGGGGCAGGGGTGACGGGCTTGCGAGTCTTCTGCTTCTTCTTCAGGGCTTCCTCTGGGGACGAGGTGTCCTCTGAAGAGGAAGCCTGAGGAGGGGCAGGGGTGACGGGCTTGCGAGTCTTCTGCTTCTTCTTCAGGGCTTCCTCTGGGGACGAGGTGTCCTCTGAAGAGGAAGCCTGAGGAGGGGCAGGAGTGACGGGTTTGCGAGTCTTCTGCTTCTTTTTCAGGGCTTCCTCTGGGGACGAGGTGTCCTCTGAAGAGGAGGCCTGAGGAGGGGCAGGGGTGACGGGCTCGCTGCTCCTCTGCTTCTTCCTCAGGGGCTCCGACGAGGAGGAGGTGTCCTGGGTGGAGAGAAAAACAACAATAAGACATGATTAAGTGACATACTTTGAACTTGGGCAAAATGATTATGGCACTGTATTACACTAATCAGTTATCTTCTCACTTCAGTGGGGGGCTCGGTGGAGAAAGGCAGCTTCCTTTTAGCCCTCGTAGGCTGAGAGGGCTCTGAGGGCTGCTGCTCCTCCTGCTGCTGCTCCTCCGGCTGCGGCTCCTCCTCGGAGTCGTCGGAGTCATCCGACTCCGAGGAGGATTCGGAGGATGTTGGAGGCTGGGGCTGGGGCTGGGACCGGGACATGGACTGGGGCTGGGACTGCCTCTGCAGAGGGAAAAACAATCAAGAGAAAACAGGGCTGCAAATTAATGGCAATGTAATGATTTAGTTATTAAAAGAAATTGATTATGGATAGGATGTGTATTTGCTATGTATTTTTCATTCACTCACCTGGGCTTGAGCCAGTGCCAGCTTCAGGCGTTTTACCTCAGTGGTCAGCGCTGTGATCTTTTGTGCACAGGCTGGATTAGTGCAGCTGGAGGTAGGTTGGCTGGTGGAGGCCGCCTCCTCCAAATCCAGTGTGCTGACCATGGGCGGGGTTGGGTTTGTGGCCCTCAGGGCCTCCAGGAGGGCTATGGCTGCCTTCCTTTTAAGGGTGGCCCTCTCCCTCTCCAGCCTCTGGGCACTGACATCCTTGTGCCCCATCAAATGTCTCTCAACATTTAAAATATGTTGGGAGCAGCTCGTGATGGGGCACGTTCCCGGGGCCACGAGGGTCCTCCCTGTCACCATCCCATTGATTATGGCCCTCTCCTTGGGATTTTTCATATTGTGCGTCTCCCTCAGGTGCTTAGAAATCAACTGGCGTACCTTGCCACATATGGGGCACACGCCGCTGGACTTTGGTTTTGTCATTCTAAAAATTAAAGAAAGAAAAACTAGGTTCAGTGACTGGGAAACTGTCTCTGTCAGCAAGACACCAAGCACGCATGACACACACACACACACACACACATTTCAGAAAATTCCTTTCAAAATTAAATATATTTACTGTATTCAAACAACTCACACACTTTGCACAAGATTAACCCTAACACTTTGACAGAAAAAACGTGGAAAACCTTAAAAATATGAAAGTTTTATCAACTCTCTAAACTTTTTTTTTCATAGAGCACTTTAAAACACTAAATATAAACAGCACAATAATTTTTACACTGTTTTTAAAACAAATAAAAAACAAAAAACGAACAAAACAATCAGTAACTACTGATAACTGTGCCAAATACTGCATAATACAGTCAGCACTACACAAAAACACTAACTATAAACAGTACAATAATTTTTACACTGTTTTTAAAACAAACAAAAAAGAAAAAGCGGACAAAACAAACTAACTACTAATAACTATGCCAAATACTGCATAATACACTCAACACTACACAAAAACACTAAATATAAACAGTACAATAATTTTTACACTGTTTTTAAAACAAACAAACAAAAAACAGATAAATCAAACAGTAACTACTAATAACTATGCCAAATACTGCATAATACACTCAACACTACACAAAAACACTAAATATAAACAGTACAATAATTTTTACACTGTTTTTAAAACAAACAAAAAACAAAAAACGGACAAAACAAACAGTAACTACTAATGACTATGTCAAATACTGCATAATACACTCAATACTACACAAAAACACTAAATATAAACAGTACAATAATTATTACACTGTTTTTAAAACAAACAAACAAACAAAAAACAGATAAAACAAACAGTAACTACTAATAACTATGCCAAATAATCAAATCAAATCAAATCAAATTTTATTTGTATAGCCCAAATTCACAAAACACGTTTGCCTCAGCGGGCTTTACAATCTGTACAATCTGTGACACCCTCTGTCCTTAGACCCTCGGTTCGAGCGAGGAAAAACTTGCCCACAAAAAACCCTTTTAACAGGGAAAAAAGGTGGAAGAAACCTCAGGAAGAGCCACAGAGGAGGGATCCCTCTCCCAGGACGGACAGACGTGCAATAGATGTCACGTGTACAGAACAAATCAACAGAGACATATTGTACAATTACAATGAATGATAAAATGATTACAGTATACAGTACACAGAGATATGATAACAATAATGACAGTAATAATATAAGTAGTGGACGTCGTGCAGGACCACAGCAGCAGCCACGATCCACGAGAACCTGCCGGACGAGAGAGCACAGAAACTCCGGGGAAGAAGTTTAGTTAGTAACATGCGTTAACATGCATTAATGAGACATGCATGTTTACAGATGGTGATGGTGATGGGGAGAGAGAGAGAGAGAGAGAGAGAGAGAGAGAGAGAGATTTGAGTAGAGTTTTCAGTAAAGGGAGATGTGACTACATCTTCAACCAGTACCGTGCCGGACTAGGCATAACCCTGAGAGAGAGAGACAGAGAGAGAAGGAGGGAGAGGGAGTCCCCCGGCAGTCTAGTCCTATAGCAGCATAACTAAGGGATGACCTGAGCCAGCCCTAACTATAAGCTCTATCAAAAAGGAAAGTCTTAAGTCTACTCTTAAAA
This sequence comes from Sciaenops ocellatus, assembly GCA_033000465.1. Taxonomy (NCBI): domain Eukaryota; kingdom Metazoa; phylum Chordata; class Actinopteri; family Sciaenidae; genus Sciaenops; species Sciaenops ocellatus. The sequence goes on from CP136878.1 coordinate 27,180,377, forward strand.
GTGTTGACCGTGTCTGCCTCCCGAACCCAAAATGGTAGTTTGTTCCACAGAAGAGGAGCTTGGTAGCTGAAAGCTCTGGCTCCCAGTCTACTTTTGGAAACTATAGGAACCACAAGGAACCCAGCATTCTGAGAGCGCAGTGTTCTAGAGGGGTAGTAAGGTACTATGAGCTCTTTTAGATATGATGGTGCCTGACCATGAAGAGCTTTGTATGTAAGGAGAAGAATTTTAAATTCTATTCTAGATTTAACAGGTAGCCAATGCAAAGAAGCCAAAATGGGAGAGATGTGATCTCTGATCTTGGTTCCTGTCAGAACACGTGCAGCAGCATTCTGAATTAGCTGCAAAGCCCTAAGAGACTTACTGGAGCAGCCTGATAACAAAGAGTTACAATAGTCCAGCCTAGAAGTAACGAATGCATGGAGTAGTTTTTCTGCATCCGCTTGAGATACGATGCGTCTGATTTTGGCGATGTTACGTAAGTGGAAGAAAGCAGTCCTCGAAATTTGTTTTATGTGGACATTAAAGGACAAATCCTGATCAAAAACAACTCCAAGATTCTTTACGGTGGAGCTGGAGGCCAGGGTGATCTCGTCTAAAGTAACTAAGTCTCTAGAAAGAGAGTTTCTGAGGTTCTTGGGTCCAATTACAAGAACTTCAGTTTTGTCTGAATTTAACATCAGAAAATTGTAGGTCATCCAACTTTTTATATCCTTAAGGCACGCTTGGAGTTTAGTTAACTGATTGGTTTCATCAGGCTTGATCGATAAATATAATTGGGTGTCATCAGCATAACAATGAAAATTAATGGAGTGATTCCTAATAATGTTCCCTAGAGGAAGCATATATAAACTGAATAGAAGTGGTCCTAGCACAGAACCTTGTGGAACTCCATGACAAACTTTGGTATGCATGGAGGATTCATCATTGACATGAACAAACTGAGATCGATCTAAAAAATACGATTTAAACCAGCTTAGGGCGGTTCCTTTGATGCCAATTTGATGTTCCAGTCTCTGTAAAAGAATTTGATGGTCAATGGTGTCAAATGCGGCACTAAGATCTAACAGGACAAGTACAGAGATGAGTCCTTTGTCTGATGCCATTAGGAGGTCATTTGTAACTTTGACTAGTGCGGTCTCTGTGCTATGATGCACTCTAAATCCTGACTGGAAATCCTCGAATAAACTGTTCTCATGGAGAAAGTCACACAGCTGATTGGCTACAGCTTTCTCAAGTATCTTAGAGAGAAAGAGAAGGTTTGATATCGGTCTGTAATTGGCTAAAACCTCTGGATCTAGAGTGGGCTTTTTAAGAAGAGGTTTAATTACAGCTACTTTAAAAGACTGTGGTACATATCCTGATAATAGAGACAGATTAATCATATCCAATAAAGAAGGGCTAACTAGAGGTAAAACGTCCTTGAGCAGCCTGGTTGGGATGGGGTCTAAGAGACAGGTTGACGGCTTAGATGAAGAAATTACTGAAGTAATTTGACGAAGGTCGATGGGAGAAAAACAGTCTAAATATATATCAGGTTTTACAGCTGTTTCCAAACTTGCTGTGTAAGAATGCAGATCGGTACCTGTTGAGGGCAAGAGGTGATGAATTTTGTCTCTAATAGTTATAATTTTATCATTAAAGAAGCTCATGAAGTCATTACTACTTAGACCTAAAGGAATAGATGGCTCAATTGAGCTGTGGCTCTCTGTTAGCCTGGCTACAGTGCTGAACAGAAACCTGGGGTTATTCTTATTTTCCTCGATTAGTGAAGAGTAATAGACTGCTCTGGCACTACGGAGAGCCTTCCTGTATGTTTTAAGATTATCTTGCCAGATTAAACGAAAGTCTTCCAGCTTAGTGGCACGCCATTTGCGTTCAGATTTTCGTGCCTCTTGCTTTAAGTTGCGAGTCTGCTGGCTATACCATGGTGCTAACCTCCTTTGTTTAATTATCTTCTTTTTCAGAGGTGCTATAGAGTCGAGAGTAGTCCGTAATGAGTCCGTAGTACTATCAACAAGACGTTCTATTTGTGAGGGGCTAAAGGAAGCAGACAAGTCCTCTGCTACATTGAGACATGGCATTGAATTCAATACTGAAGGAATCACTTCCTTAAATTTGGCTACAGCACTGTCAGATAAACATCTGCTGTAGGAGTATTTGCCAAAAGGCTTATAGTCCAGTAATATGAACTCAAAGGTTATTAAAAAATGGTCAGATAGAAGAGGATTCTGTGGAGAGACTATTAGATGTTCAATATCAATGCCATATGAGAGAACAAGATCAAGAGTGTGACAGAAGCCAATTGATTCTAACAAAGAGATAAACGCAGCACTAAGACTATCATTGTGGTTGTCCACATGAATATTAAAATCACCTACAATAATTACTTTATCTGTTTTAAGGATCAAGCCTGATGCAAATTCTGCAAATTCAGATAAAAATTCTGAGTAAGGACCAGGAGCATGATATACTATAACAAATAGAATTGGCTGTAATGTTTTCCAGGTTGGGTGAGTAAGACTAAGAACAAGACTTTCAAATGAATTATAATTTAGTTTAGGTTTAGGATTTATTAATAGACTTGAGTCAAATATGGCCCCAACTCCACCACCTCGACCAGTACTTCGAGGAATATGGATATTACAATGACTGGGAGGAGTGGATTCATTTAAGCTAACATATTCATCCTCCCGCAGCCAGGTTTCAGTAAGATAAAATAAATCAATATCATAATCAGATATTAATTCATTAACTAAAACAGCTTTAGAGGACAAGGACCTGATATTCAAGAGTCCACATTTAACTCTCTTATTTTGGACTGTTGGAGGCGCTAGTTTAATTTTTATTAAGTTTTTATGATGAGCTCCTCTTCTGTTTATTTTATCTTTAAATAATGTAGGTGGACGGGGAACAGACACAGTCTCTATACTAAAGGATTGGGTGGGCAGCCGCTCTAATGGAGGCGCAGAGAAGCGTGTAAGACTGCGACTCTGCTTCCTGGTCTCAACTCTGGGTTGTCACGGTTTTGGACGACTAATAAACTTGGCCATGTTTCTAGATATGAGAGCTGCTCCATCCAAAGTGGGATGGATGCCGTCTCTCTTAATCAGACCAGGTTTTCCCCAGAAAGGTGTCCAATTATCTATGAAGCCCACATCGTTTGCTGGACACCACCTCGACAGCCAGCGGTGAAATGACGACATGCGGCTAAACATGTCATCACTGGTCACATTGGGTAGGGGTCCAGAGAAAACTACAGAGTCTGACATCGTTTTGGCGATGAAACATTAATTTTAGTGACCTCCGATTGGCGTAACCGGGTGTCATTACCGCCGACGTGAATAACAATCTTACTGTATCTACGTTTATCCTTAGTCAGCAGTTTTAAATTTGACTCGATGTCGCCCGCTCTGGCCCCCGGGATGCATTTAACTATGGCCCCTGGTGTCGCTAACTTCACGTTTCGTAAAATGGAGCTGCCGATGACCAGAGTTGGCCTCTCAGCGGGTGTGTCGCTGAGCGGGGAAAACTTGTTAGAAACGTGGAGCGGTTGGTGGTGTACCGTGGGCTTCAGTTTGTGGCTATGCCTCCTTCGAACAGTCACCCAGCCTCCCGGCTGCTCGGGGGCTGCCGGGGGACGGCTAGCTGAAGCTACCTTCGGTGGTACCGCACCGGCTACAGGGGACTTGCTAACTATAGCAGCTACTGACTGTTCGGTGGTGCGGTACCGTGCCTCTAACTCACTGATCCTCGCCTCCAAAGCAACAAATAAACTACATTTATTACAAGTACCGTTATCACTAAAGGAGGACGAGGAGTAGCTAAACATGTGGCACACAGGGCAGGAGAGAGCAGGAGAGGAGAGAGGAGAGGAAAGAGCAGGAGAGGAGAGAGAAGCCATTGCTATAGCTAGGCTAGTTGGTGAGGTAGCAGAGACTGGTAAAACTATCGGCTTTGATGTGTTACTAAAGTTAAGAGACCTGTTCGTGCACAAGCAGAACAAGTGTAAGGATAGTGTAGATAGTCACTGATGTGAGAAATATACGAAAGTCTGTTTAGGTGAGCAGAGCAGAGAGCACCGTGGCAGTACACCGATAACCGGAAGTGACAGAATACGCTTACCGCAAAGTGCCGTCAACTGTCGTTTATTTATAAATATTGCATAATACACTCAACACTACACAAAAACACTAAATACAAACAGCACAATTATTTTCACACTGTTTTTAAAACAAACAAAAAACAAAAAACAGATAAAACAAACAGTAACTACTAATAACTATGCCAAATACTGCATAATACACTCAATACTACACAAAAATATGAAAATATATGAATATTACTCACCTTTTGGTCTCCTCAGGTACCAGCAAACAAGGACAGGTCTGTTCTCTTCCTCTCCCTCTGGTCCTCTGTCAGCCTGAGCAGAGCAGAAGCCAATTACCGTGTCCGTTCCACATGCCGTGGTCAAATGGGGAACTTTTTTAGTGCCTCAAAAATGAAAAGTGCAAATTAAATTCAATAACTCATAAACGACTCGAGCCAGGGGTCTGAAATTTGAGCACGGGTATCAGGGGGAGGGGTACGATCACTGTGCCGAATTTCGGACCCCTGCGACCTTTGTAAAGGTCGGGGGGTGACTTAATTGATCGGCTGCTGTTATATAAGGCGGCTCCTTCAATTAGGGGCACTTTTTTAGTTTCTCAAAAATGTAAAGGGTCACAAAGGTCCAGCAACTTCAGTAAAGCATCTTTCTGAATTCCTGCCTGAAATTTGATTATGTCGTGCGCCGCGGAGCCTTCTGCTAGGCTGTTTTGGACCCGTGGCGATACGAGCGCCACAGAGCTAGTTAGCTTTCTAGAGGGTCTACAGAGTTGGGACTTTGGGAGCGCCATCTAGGTCTCACGTAAGCACGGCACAACAAGTTTCACGCAGTTTGGTCCATTTTTGTGGCAACGGCAATCGCAGAGATTGAGGAAACTGTCCTATCTACACATAGATCGAACCCTGCGGACTCTTTTTTACCGTGCTTTTATTGAATCTATTCTATCCTTTTGTTTGGTGTGCTGGTTTAGCAATCTGTCTCTTAAAAATAAAAACTCCCTCAAACAAATAGTCAGGTGGTCTAGCAGGCTGATTGGTGAGCCACAACTTAACCCTGAAGCTCTCTAAACTAGGCAGTTGCAGAGGATAGCTGGCTCCATTCTGCGAGATGGCTCTCACCCACTACACAAAGAATTTCAGCTTCTTCCATCTGGCCACAGATATAAATTTCCTGCCTGTAAAACAAAGCGATTCAGAGAAAGCTTTGTTCCCTCTGCCATCAGGGAAATTAATAAAACATACTCTTTACTAAGGCCATGACAGTTGCTTTTTACTTATCCATTCTTACCATCATAATTTTATTTATTATTTTATTGACTTTTCTCTTTTATCTATGGCATTCAATGGGATGCAGTGGTGCACTTTTTTGAGTTTTTCTTTTTTTTTTTTTTTGTGCTGAATGGTTACTGTGTTTTTCATGTTTGTTGTGTTCTTAATGTCTGACGTGTTCTTAATGTCTGTATGTTGTCTGTTGTGCGTTGAGAATGTCATCTTACTTGACTGCACACCAAATCTACCTCTGGGTATAAATAAAGTTATCAAATCAAATCAAAATAGGCATTTTCACCTGCCAAAAATTGATTGAAGGCCAAATATAGTAAATGAAAGGTTATTTCTGCCTAAATATGACTTGATCTCATTCATCAGCTTCATAATATAAACACTAGAGCTCACAGGACACCTTGAAATCATTTTAAAGGATCATTACAACACAAAATAGGCATTTTCACCTGCAAAAAAAAATTGAAGGCCAAATACAGTTACTCAAAGGTTATTTCTGCCTAAATATGACTTGATCTCATTCATAAGCTTCATAATATAAACACTAGAGTTCACAGGACAGCTTGGAATTCTTTTAAAGGACCATTACAACACAAAATATGCATTTTCACCTGCCAAAAAATAATTGCAGCTCCTACCTTGTAACCTAACACATTTTCTGCCTCAAAATGACTTTAAATCACTGCACTATCAACATTTCAAAAGACGACTTTGTTGAATGTCTTGGTTAAAAGAATGTTCCTACCTTGTGATCATAGAAATACCAATTTGTAAGAATTACTTAAATTCATAAGTTTTGGCAGAAAATACATTTATTGTATACATATATACATACATTCATACACACACACACACACACACACACACATACACACACACACACATAGATACCTACATTTATTTGTTCGTTAGTACGTATGCATCTACATACATACATATGTACATACAAACTTATATACTTATACTTATATTTATACTTATACAAATATACCAATAGTAGCTGCAGTTGCTACTTGCATGCTACACAAATATATTTCCTGCGGCCTCTGTGTGGGTACTTTACACAGCTTTTATGGTACCACCTTGGGCATGTCACATCCGATCTGAATTTGACAACAGGAAATCAAAAAATTATAATTGTTAAGCAATTATGACAACAAACACATAACATCATTTTAAATTACAAAAATAATAGTATATAAAAATAATAATGAAATAATGTTTAGGTTTTTAATATAAATAAATCAGACTTTAGAAAGAAAAATAAAACATAAACAGTTACCCAAAGAGTGTCCCCTTGCTGCTCCCCACAGGAATGGCACAGGTCACTCAAGTCATCTGGCAAAACAAGGTACAACAATAATTTCCCTTAACTATGAGCTATGTTTGTGAGAGTAAATGATAGCCTATTATATTCATTATTATAAAAAGGAAGGGAAAAAAACACCTGTATTCTCAAGAAGAGAGACAGCAATGTGCTCTCTTATGGTGTTTACACCAGATGTGGAATTGTCAAACTCCAAAGGGAATCCACCCAAGATGCACTCTGCAAACTGTGAATAAGAGGTGCAAGAATGGATTCATTATGATAATGAACAGTAATCTTATGAGAAGTGTTTGAAAGTTACTGAAGCACCCAATGGCCAAAAGTAACTGTAGCATCAGTCTTTGTGTAATTTTAGTTAATTAAAGTAACCCAATGCAAGTAAAAATGTAATGCCAGAACACTCTTAACTATTTTTTTTATTATTCTTCATCCTTCTTCCTGTGCAGACATATCAAATAATCAGACTTTTGAGTAGTACTCTTAGCTGTACTTCAACTTTGAACGAAAAGGGCATTGCACTTGTTCTTTGCAATTTTATTAATTTATTTCTGTATTTGTAATGCCATTGCATCCATGCATGGTTATCCAACATGAGTGTCAAACATTTAAGGAACAATTCAGACTTAGTTTTAGACCATTTAATCAATGAAGTAGTAAATGTGATTGACATTATCTTGTATTGCTTCATGTTACAACATTCAGATGTCTCATAAATGTTTATTGTCCGCTATAATCATTACAGCCAGTGTTGGGTAGCAGTGTACCAAATAAATTTGTTATTTTGATTATCCAAGAGTTGTACCTTGCTGCTGGAGAAACACAATTACTTTCATTTCAATCCTAACATTAATCTTAGTCATGCTATGTACCTTCAATGCATAGGCCCCACAGGATGTTGCATCCTGTTGAATTGGGCGAGTCATTGTGTCACATGCCCATCGGGAAGGATTGAGCCCCATGTGTCTCATGAATGATCTAAAAACACAAATACATATTATCTACATATGCAGTATAAATTGGTCCAGCATTATTTTTCCAGTCCTCTGATAAAGTAAACATTTAAAATGTCCACTGCATCAATGTCATTACAGTTTTGATAGTACTAAAGTATGAACAGTTTCTTAATGGTTCCAACCACTTTTGATGGTGGAATAAAGCATGGCAGTGGAGCAAGACAAGGTAAAAACTCCAAAAGGATTAAAAAGGAAAGGAGAATTACCTTAGAATTGCAACTTAAGAGGACTTAAGAAGATGCATTCATTTTTTGTACAGTACAGGGAAAAATACTATTATAATCTTTTACTAACTTTTTTCTCATTTGCATAACAATTGTGATAGGAAAAACAAATTTTATGATACAAAAAAGTAAGACTTAGGGAAAGGGAGTGTTCTGAACATAGCTGGAAAGGATGATGGAAAATTATGGGCTGAAATAACAGCCTAAGAAAGGTCTCTATTATTTAAGTAATGTAGCAGTATGTGGATCACATATTCACAGCTGCTGACAGGTCTATAATTTTTCAAAATCTATAACCCTTTTCTTTCATTTGCTTATCTCCACATCTAATACTTTATAGTAGGCTAAATTTATTAACTTATCTACTTAAGTTATTAATGTATCACTAATGTGAAAAAATACTATACTGTACTGACTTGATCTGGCCAGTATTTACAGTAATAGTTTTATTTGTGTCTAATTTACTGTAATCCAAAAATGTTACTTTGTTGTCCATGATTTTCAACCTTTTGTACTTACAGTGCCACCCTAAAAGAATGGAAACTAAATTACCTTGTGATATCCTTGCAGTTATTGACAGCTGTTATTCTTTCACCCAATGGATCCAGCAAAAGTGTTCTTCTCTCAGCTGGTAAGATCACCTACATATGGAGTTAACATTTAATCAAAATGCTGTAGCGGTAACGCTTTATATTAAGGTCCTTGTAATAACCATTAATTAATAGGTAATAAGGCCCTTGTAAGTCCTTACAAGATGCTTATTAACATCATTGTGTGTTTATAAGCCTATATAAGTGTTAATAATGGCATTATAATACAGTTAATAGCAGGCTATAACACATTTATAAGCGCTTATAAGAAACTGGTTAACAGTTTGCAAATGCTTAAGAACATTAATAAAAGCCTCATGAGTATCTTATAATTGTTCATAATAGCATTACAAACACCCATAACCCACCCATTATGTCTTTGTCATGCCTTTATTAATCTTCTTTTGTTTTCTTATTGATATTAAAATATACTTTATTACTCATCTATTATAAGTTAACTATGCACTTGTTAACAGTTAACTATGCTTTTTGCAGCCACCGGATCTAAAGCGAGAACAATGCCTTATTAAGTCTAATAAATATTTCATTATGTGTTAATTACTGGTTAATGATTTTCACAACCTCCACATCTAGAATGTGGTCAAGGCTGATATGATGGGAAGAGAAAAAAAAGTATAATACAACAAGTGTTTCAACTGTGAAGGCCAAAATTGTTTTATTTATTGCTGTGGACTAAAAATGTAAAAAAATAAAAACACTTTAAGGAACTGTAAAAATTGAGGCATATTATTAAAAACATTGAAATTAACATAAAGTGCAACATAAAACTGAGGTAGATTTCCCCTGAACATTTAACGTTTTAACTTTTTTTAAAAACATGGTCCATCAGCACCACATCAATTCAAAAGTCCCCCTTTCCAACAGGCAACAGTTTCCCTGATTTCTTAAGTGCCCGAACTGTGTCGTCAATATCTGGACAGTCATGGATGGCATCTCGACATTTCCCAGCAAAATCACAGAGCTTGTGCTTTGTTGTATGCTGATCTTTAAACTCAGCAAACTTTTCAGGGCCAGCAATGGAAAGCTCTGCAATTGGTGCATTCAAGGCAATTGTATTGTGATCCACTCCCACTATTCTGCAAGCAGCAGTGATGCTATTCTTCTTCTTGTAGGCCTTCAACACTTTCCGGTAACGTGCAATTACCTCATCTGGACCACGTGCTGATGGTGAAGAAGAAAGAGAGTAGATATTCGTCTCAGTGACATAAAGGATCTTCCATTCAATAACTTAAACCATTGATGAAGTTTACTAACTATGCAACTCTAACATCATTCAGTAGGCATAGCCTAACAGTCACAACAGTGTCCCAGCTTTCTTGCACATAGTTGGACTACATAAAGTGTTACTTTCACCTTTTACCTGCAAGTTCACTCATCTTCATGGAAACTGACGACATAAAGTCACACACCAAAAAATAAATAGCCAGTAACTATCTTCTAAATCTTAGTTTTCATTTACATAAATTACCCCTTGAAACACTGCTCCGTTGGTCTTTTTGCTTCCTCTCTCCCTTGTTCCTTTCTTTCCCTTCTTCTTCATGTTCTTCTTTGACTTCTTCCTCCTCTTCATCTTCTTCTTCTTCTTTCCATCCTCCGAGCTTGAGGAGCTTGGAGAGGAAGAGGAGTCTGAGGAGGAGATGGTAGAGGATGAGGAACTTGACTCAGAAGATCCAGATAAATCAGAAGCTGATACAACAGATGCTTCAGGGGATGGCTCATCATCTCTCATGTTGGTATTTCTTGATCCTGTATGAAGACAATACAGTGAAATATTGACCACAATAGATTGTTAGGAGACATGTTAAAAATAAAGCTTCAGGCAGTTTAGAAATAGATTGTGTTGTATACTACTGTACTATCACAGTAGGACAGTGTCCCTGATGTTTAGGACACAAAGTGTACACACTTATGAGATGAGATACTTCTATTGTCCCCTAGGGGAATTTTTTCATGGGCTCAGCACTCTATAACAACATAAGAGTAGTCGTGTCATTGTCACAGGTTAAAAAGGACAAAGTAAAATATAAAAAAATACATAAAATAAAAATCAGTTCAGAAAAATAAATAAAACAAAAACACCATTATTACAAAATATATTAACATAATACTCAACATATTGATGAAAAACAGTAATTATTGACTTACTCTGAGACAGTTGGTCTTTTAAAAAATCTCTCTCCTTGGTTAGCTCTTTGATCAGGTCTTCCTGACATGCCATTTTCATCTTCATCAGCTCCAGCTCATGTGTATGCTTCTGGAGCTTGGCAGTGGGGGCCATTTGGGCAGCACCTGACATTGGCACAGAAATAACAATTCAATGGATTATGCCTTCCAGGGCTCCAGGAGGGGTGTATACAGATGCAATAATTAAAGACACGGGTAAAAATCACAACACAAACCAAAATACATAAAGTTAAAGAGGAATGAAATGCCTGTACTATTAAAATAATCATAACTGACTGAATTCTAATTTTCCTATGGTAGCCTAATATTTGTTACAAATATCAGACATGTGGTCATTATAGAGGATATTTGGTGGTTACATTAAAAAGGCTGGTTTCCATACAAAAATACCTAAATTTATACAGAGAGCAGCAGTAATGGCTATAAAACATAATATATTTTTGTTTCCAGCTATATGTATAGATAATGATGCAGTTTACCTTGCAATCTGTGTTTTCATAATAATGACATTAATTAAAAAAAAAAAAAGTCTTTTAATATCCTGCAATAACACTCTACGGTTGACATTTTAATTTTCAAGCATTTTAAAGAGAGTGTTAATGTAGCACATTTCATTATTTGACTCAAATCACTGCTGTATATTAAAGTGTAAACGACAGCAAGTACCATGTGCAGAAATGTGTAAAGAACATACCAGACAGTGCACAACTAAAGAGAGAAGATATATATTTTCACAATGTAAATTGCATACAGCATAGCTGGAGACAAAATAAGTTAGCAATTACTGTTACCAGATGCATAAACTAGAGTATTTTAATATGAAAACAGCGTTTTTAATGTAACCAAGTATCCTATATCATAGCCACATGTGCCTCCATTTTTCAGGTGGGATCAGAATGACGTTCACGTCGATCGTGTGTGTGTGTGTAAACGGGTGTAAGCTATCATCCGCCCGCTACCTTAAACCGGAACCTTCGGTTTTACTGTCTGCCTTCAAAATAAAAGCTCTAGAACCGGAAAAAGACGCGGTCCGCCAAAAGCACCGGAAAGAGAAGGAAGAGGAAAAAATAAGTGAGTTTACCAGGATGGCACTCCAAGACAAAGTCAGAAAACTGATTTTTGAAGGTAGTTCGCGGAGAAAAACTTTGAAGCTAATTAAATTCCTTCAGGAAAAAAAACTTATCATGAAAAAAATCAAATGCCGCATCTGTCACCAGAGGATGAAGCTGACAAAGAAGAAGGGCAGAGACCATTACAGCTGGTAATAACTTTTTCTTAACTTTTTTTTATAAAACAGCGCTATTGACTAAGCAGTTTTGTGCTTATTCTTGCATTATTTAGCAGCCATTACAAGGGATGCAAATGTATTTGGAAGATGGATCCTAAACCAACCTATTTGACAGATGCATTTAGGGCACAAAATTAAACCAGCCATCAGCCAAATGCTGGTAAAATATGCAAGTGACATTTCTTTCACTTACCAGCCAAAAAAACACAGTCATCTGTTCAATGCCTTGTAAAATTTGAACATTCACTTGCCATATGTGTATGTAAAATTAACAGTGATTGATGCACAGTAATGATATTCTCTAAATCATATCAATAACCTGTTTATATTTTCACTAATCAATCATTACTGTGTGCTTTTATTAAGGACTTGCCAGCGAGCAGTGCACCGAAGGACCAAGACAGTGAAATCAATTAGGGACAAATCTCTTTCCAACAAGTCCAGACTTTCACTCTTTCAGTGGATGCAGTTCATTTATAGGTGATGCATTTCAAAGTGCTACATTACTTAGGAAAAGCTTTTTGAAAAAAATGTAAGTAAACTCATGATGTGTTATGTATTCTATAGATTTGCACTGGGCCTACGTCTCAGACAGGTTGATATGATGGAGGACAATATTACTGCATGTACTGCAACCCTCTCCAAGATGGCCAAAAAATGAAGGAAGGTCTGCAGAAGGGCTGTTGAGAGAATGAGACGACAACAAGGACAGCTCATTGGTGGACGGTGGGAATTTGTTGTAATTGATGAGAGTCATTTCCGCCATAAGAGAAAGGTGTGTAGAGCTGCAATAAAAGGCTTGCTGTAAATGGTTTGTGGTGCTAAGTGATTGTTAAAACACCATCTCAATTAGTGGGTTAGACAGAATTTTCATTAAAATTAATGTTTTTGGTTACTTGTACCATAAAGCTTACAGTATACACTCTCAGTCTACTTTCAGTCTGCATGTATAAGTATTCTCATATTGTCTTGCATATATGAAAAACAATCATTGTCGTTATCATGTAATTTGTAAATGATCACACTCTAAAAAGTAAAAATACATTGATTTCTTAAATTGAGTTCATTATAGGTCATCATGTAGTTTGCCTGAAAGTTGGTCATTACACCACATGAGCTATTTATGTTTCTTTTTATTTTTTTTCTTTATTGGTCATCATCACAACAGTATGGGAGAGGAAGAACGGGTGGCACTTGGAGAAGAGGGAAATTGGTCTTCGGCATGCTTGGTGTGCAGCAGCAGAGGTGCAAGAGAGCAAAGCCAGTGCTGCACCTTGTAGAAAGAAGAGGACGACAAGACCTTGTCCCACTGATTGCACATTATGTCAGGATAGGATCAAACATCATTAGTGATGAATGGCGTGCTTATCGTTCCCTCCATGCACTTGGCTACAATCATATGACTGTGAATCATGCAAGGTGGTATGTAGATCCCCAAACAGGTGCCCACACATAGCACATAGAAAGAGCCTGGCGTAGCATTAAGGAGCAAGTTTGGAGGCAAAGAGGTTAATCAAACCGAATGCTTACTGTCTGACCATCTTTGTCTTATTGAGTGGACTGAATGGCTAGGCAGGAAACACAAAGATGGTCCTCTTGGTAGGCTACTACATGATGTAGCTAACAGGTACAGGGTATAGGCTACAATGAAGGCTAAATAGTGGGAGTGGATCACAATTTCATTTCCATTGCTGCCCCTGAAAGGTTTGCTGAGTTTAGAGATCAGCATACAGGAAAGCACATGGTGATTACGCCGGGAAATGTCTAGATGCCATCCGTGACTGTCCAGATATTGACGACACAGTTCGGGCACTGAAGAAATCATGGAGACTGTTGCCTGTTGGAAAGGGGCACTTTTGAATTGATGTGGTTTTAATGGACCATGTTTTTTTTTTTTTTTTTCAAAGTTAAAACAATGTTTACAGTTCCTTGAAAGTGTTTTTTTCTTTCTTTGAAATGCCTGTTTTAGGTGATTTTTATTTTGATACATTTTTAGTAATATGTCCACAGCAATAAATAAAACAATTTTGGCCTTCACAGTTGAAACACTTGTTGTATTATGCATTTTTTTCTTCCCACTATATCAACCTTGACCACATTCTAGATGTGGTAGTGGAAAAGCATACTAACCATTAATAAACGCATAATGAAATATTTATTAGACTTAATAAGGCATTGTTCTCGCTTTAGATCCGGTAGCTGCAAAAAGCATAATTGACTGTTAAATAGTGCATAGTTAACTTATAATAGATGAGCAATAAAGTATATTTATTATCAATAAGCAAACAAAAGAAGATTAATAAAGGCATGGCAAAGACATAATGGGTGGGTTATGGGTGTTTGTAATGCTATTATGAACAATTATAAGATACTCATGAGGCTTTTATTAATGTTCTTAAGCATTTGCAAACTGTTAACAAGTTTCTTATAAGAGCTTATAAATGTGTTATAGCCTGCTATTAACTGTATTATAATGCCATTATTAACACTTATATATGCTTATAAACACACAGTAATGTTAATAAGCATCTCTTAAGGACTATCAAGGGCCTTATTACCTATTAATTAATGGTTATTACAAGGACCTTAATATAAAGCGTTACCGCTGTAGCTTTGCAATTCCTCAGCAATACTATGCAGGCCGCATGTGCAGCTGAAGAACATGTGTACATATGCACCAAACCATATTGAAAAAAAATAATTACTACCAGCATCCAGTGATGACTTTCATTCACAATGCCCATGATGTATCTGTACATCTGTGGGACAATCTGTAAGATAACAAATCAAAATTGCCTAATGATGATAATATGTTGTGCTGTATTTATTAGTAAAATAACATGAGTCAATATTGTTTAATACCTTAACCTTGCGTTTTTTTCCCTCCCACATGTTGGTAATTTCAAAGGAGTCCACTGCAAATGCCCTGTCTGTGTTCACCTCATTATATTTTCTAACAAGGAGGGTCAGATATGCGTCGATAACCTGTAATTTAAAAATAAATGTTTAGAAACACATTTTGTATGTCAAAAACTTAAAAGAATTTGGTTTGTCTAACTTAACCCTCATACCTGATGTGGACATTTTTGTCCACTAGGGGGTACATTTTCTCCACTAATTTCACACTGGAAATAGTTATCCTCATCATATTAGGTCCAGTTGTGTATTTTTTGACTATTTTTCGAATTTCAAACACACATCATAATCTATGCATTTTTCATTGTGTAGCAAAAAAAACACCTTAATTTGGGATTGTGGACATTTCTGTCCACTTTTTAGACAACCTAAAAACGTCATACATTAATTTTTTTTTCCCATTTTTTTTTTCATAAATCTTTTTTTCCACTTCAGTTCTGATCATAACTACCAAGTTTTCATTTTTTTTTTTTTTAAATTTAACCCTTTAGATGCCAATTTGAACCTTTTGAGTGCAAATTTTAACATTTTAGGTGCCAGTATTTTTAATATGTGAAATGCAAACTGGATTTTTTTAGCATGGATAATTGCGGTGTGGGATATGTCAATGATGTGCAAAATCTTGATTTTTAGGGATTTATAGTTTTTTTTTTGCTATGTCTGATTTTTTAAAAAAAACTCCTTAATTTGGGATTGTGGACATTTTTGTCCACTTTTAAAACAACCTAAAAACGTCATACATTAATATTTTTTTCCCATTTTTTTTTTCATAAATTTTTTATTCCACTTCAGTTGTGATCATAAATACCAAGTTTTCAATTATTCTCAAAAATCTAACCCTTTAAATGGTGGTGTATATGATGTAAACGCCAATTTTTGTTAAAAACATCACACAAAAAACGCTATATTTTTGAGATATGCAGTGCAAAGTGAAATATTCTAGGGGGGATTATTGCAGTCTGGGATATGTCAATGATGAACAACAACATTGGTTTTTAAAGCTTTTTAGTTTTTGTGCTATGGCAGATAAAAGAAACAGCTCCCATAGACATCCATTATAATGCATTTACAAACAGAACAATAACTTTTCCATATTGTTGTAGAAATAATACATGACTGAAGACATGTTTTCATCAGCAACAACACTATAACAACATATTTAAACATAAACAAGAAAAAAAAAACAGCTGTGAATGAGTCAGCAAAACCATAACAAACATTTTCAACCAAGAGTCACTCTGTGAGTGAGAGTCTCACTTTACGCACATGAGCTACAGCTGTAAATGGTGTGCTCCTTGCAAATGGACCCCCCACACTTGCCACACTGGATCGATGCCCTCCTCTTTTTTCCAGCCTCGCACAAGATGCACCTTGGTCGTGTGGTTGTTGCTGCGGCGCGGGGGGCAGCAGTGGAGCTGCTTGGACAGGAGGTGGCGATCGCCCTTACTGCAGGGGGGATTTGTTGGACGGGTGCGACAAGCGCCTGTCCCACCTCCTGCAGGAACAACCGGCGGCTGAAGAGCTTCCCCTGGCTCCATGCTGGATTGACAGCCGTCCACAGCACGAAGGCATTGAATGCCGACACTTCGATGACGTTGTAGAACAGGATCAGTGGCCACCGATTTGTTTTTCTTCTCACGCTGGAAGTGTTGACACACTGCAAAAAAAGAAAAGGAAAAGGGAAAAAACATTATACACTGTATATTCTTCCTCGTGACAACCTGAATTATAAAAGCAAAACAAAATATCTCATGTCTAATAATAAAGTTTATGCGTAAAATAGCACATACCTGATCCAGATGGTCCACTCCTCCCTTGCAGGCGTTGTGGTCCGTGATGATTTTTGGTTTGCGGTGCTCCTCCTCGCTGACCGCTGGCTCCCTGTGTGCCGTGCTGAGGAGGAGAACGTTCCTCCCCCGCTTCGGCACATAGGACACCGCTGTGTGTGTTGCGGTGAAGGCGAACACCGAGGAGCGCAGAGCTCTCTGCCTCTCCTGCAGAAGGACCGGGGGGAGCTCGGGTTTATTCCGCCTGATTGTCCCAACCATGGCGAGTTTGCGTCCCAGCAGCTCTTTGCCCAGGCTGTAGGAGGTAAAGAAATTGTCCACCGTGACCGTGTGCCCCTGAAGTCCCTCGGTCAGGTCGAGGACGACTCTCTTCCCCTGACCTGTCTCCGCTGGTGTAGGCCTACCCGCTGCCTTCCCCATGTACACCTGCATCCTGAATGCATATGAGCTGCGCACATGCAACCCACACTTTCAGCCCGTACTTCGCTGGCTTGCTGGGGATGTATACTGGCGAAAACTGCAGCGACCCCGAAACGCCACCAGCTGCTCATCGATGCAGATGTTTTGGTCAGGATTGAAGTAGCGGGCCAGCCGGCTCTCCCACTTCTCCCAGAGAGCCGCGATGGGGACCAGCTTACCTTCGCGCTTTCGACGGGGTCGGGTGAGGCGGTCGTCAAACCGTAGCTTTGCTGCCAGACATTCAAACCTGGTGCGAGCCATGGTTTGACGGAAAACGGACCGGCCCGTCTGTGCGTCCCACAGACTCAGGCTGCTCTCACCGCGCGACCGGTACACGCCAGCGAGGATGAGCAGCCCGAGAAAAGCCCGCATCTCTCCCTGGTCGGTGTCTCTCCAGGCCTCCTTGGTGCGTCTGCCTTCCAGGTTGGTAAAATCAACGACGATCTGCAGCAGTTCACCCGGCAAAAAGAGATCCAAGGTGGACTTTAAATCCGAGATGCGGACGCAGGCATACGTGCTTGGTCCAGGGCAGGCACGGGGCGCAGGTAGGTACCGCAGGGTGTTAGCGTAACGGGGTGAAACTGGTTTTATATTCGACATTCGCCTATTTTCCGGCGGTGTAACTGTAATAGCGTCACGAAAACCGCACCAATTACCCTCAGGATGGTATTATTTTGTACAGAAAACTAAGACTAACATTTCACAGGCTTTATCAACTCACCAAAATAACCAAGTCTGGCGAAAGATCAGAGTAACCGCGCTGAATATACTTCTTAGTGCCCTACGGCAGCCAGAGCGCTTAGGGACCGTCACAAAAGTGCAACGCCTTTTTTTTTTTTTTTTTTTTTTTCAATTTTTAATAACTCACTGGTAATTCATCCAGTGAACACCAAACCACTTCTGATGTGTTTATGAACTCACTATAAAGCTTTCACAACCATTAAGTTTCCAGAAAAAAAAAAAAAAAAAAAAAGGTAGAATATGTACTCAGTGTGCATATTTCATTCTATTTTAGACTTTTTTTTTTTTTTAATAACTCACTGGTTTTTCGACATATCGACACCAAACCATTTCTGATGTGTTCATGAACTCATTGTGTAGTTCCCACAACCCTTTATTTTCTAAAAATCTCCTTTCAAGAGTTTTTAAAAGGCATAAGTAATCAGTGTGTATAATTCATTCATATGTAAGGCTTTTATTTTGTAATAGCTCTCGTGTTTTTATAGATATCAACACCAAACCACTTCTGATGTGTTCATGGACTCATTGTGTAGTTCCCACAAGCCTTTATTTTAAATAAAAACCTTTTAATTTTTTTGTGTATGTCTTTTTTGTGTGTGGTAATAGTCTAATGATTCATTCATTATGTAAGGCAGTTGCCTGTTTGGGTCCACAAGGTGGCGCTGTGGCGCTGTCTGCCGTGATTTTGAGATTTTCTCCGTGTGGGGCACCATGTTTCTTTTAGAGTTTAATTTCCTTCGCCCCGAAGGTAAGCAGTGTAACGGCGTCCTACATTATATTCAAATATTAGCGTTAAAACTGCCCATTCTGTTCATTTGTTCAGGTTGATTGTTTATTCATATGTCAGGCTAAAGTCTGACATAGGTAGGAGTGTTAATTAACTGTGTTTTGTTTACTGTTAGTGGGGGGTGGCTATGAGTGTGGCTAGCATGCTGGGGAACGAGTGGACGGTTGGTTCTGTGTGGGCCGTTTTTTTATTTGTTGACTGTTAGCTTTATGTGGGAATGTATGTTTTGGGTTGGTGTTTCTTTTTTTTTATGTGATATATGTTTTGGGGGTTTTTTTATGTTGACTGTTGTTTGAGTGGGCGATTTATTTCTTTAAGAGAGTTTAATTTCCTTCGCCCCGAAGGTACCATGAAGCCCTGTGTGAATGAGGATTAAAGTCAAGGTCTCGGCCACAAATCCTGAATCCTGCTTCTGGTGTCTCCTTCCCTCCACAACACTCCACGACCATCACAAAAAAACATCAAAACACAACGCAGAGTCCGGGGGAGGTGTGGAGGGTATGGCAGCGGGCGTGAAGAGGCAGAGGGTTACAATTATAATGGATGTCTATGGGAGCTGTTTCTTTTATCTGCCATAGCACAAAAAACTATTGAAAGGGGATTTTTAGAAAATAAAGGGTTGTGGGAACTACACAATGAGAAAAAACTCAAAAGCTTTAAAAACCGATGTTGTTGTTAATCATTGACATATCCCAGACTGCAATAATCCCCCCTAGAATATTTCACTTTGCATTGCATATCTCGAAAATATAGCGTTTTTTATGTGATGTTTTTAACAAAAATTGGCGTTTACATCATATACACCACTATTTAAAGGGTTCAATTTTTCAGAATAATTGAAAACTTGGTATTTATGATCACAACTGAAGTGGAATAAAAGATTTATGGAAAAAAAATGGAAAAAAATATTGATGTATGACGTTTTTAGGTTGTTTTAAAAGTGGACAAAAATGTCCACAATCCCAAATTAAGGAGTTTTTTAAAAAAATCAGACATAGCAAAAAAACTACAAATCCCTAAAAATCAAGATTTTGCACATAATTGACATATCCCACACCGCAATTATCCATGCTAAAAAATTCCAGTTTGCATTTCACATATTAAAAATACTGGCACCTAAAATGTTAAAATTTGCACCCAAAAGGTTCAAATTGGCATCTAAAGGGTTAAATTTAAAAAAAAAAATGAAAACTTGGTAGTTATGATCAGAACTGAAGTGGAAAAAAAGATTTGTGAAAAAAAAATGGGAAAAAAATATTAATGTATGACGTTTTTAGGTTGTTTTAAAAGTGGACAAAAATGTCCACAATCCCAAATTAAGGTGTTTTTTTTTTTATCAGGTATGAGGGTTAAAAGTATGGCCATTAGGGAAACCATTTTCAAAGAAAATAATGTTCACACCTCACCTCACTTTCAAACTCTCTTTGGGGACCCGTGTTAAAAATGTCCCAAAAGAATACCTTGTACGGGCCGACTTTGGAGAGGAGCACATAAACATTCTTCCCCTTCCATGCATCTTTCACATCTATAAAAACAATTTGTAGGGATGAATTTCTGTCCTTATTTGATTATCAAACATACATTTGAAATTTTCAGCTTCAGCATTTAAAACTTGCAAATACAGTGTATTGTTATATACATGCATTATCTAATTTGAGGACGTTCTCTGTTAGCTCCTCAACAGACAGGTTCTCTTCAACACTGCTGTCCACCTTTAAAATTATATCACAATTAAATTAAAACACTAATACATATATGATTCTAATGTTACATTATGACTATTGTGACATTATTATTACATTATGACTATTTCTAAGTGTGTCTGTTTATTCAAAGTACAAAGTGCAACTCACTCTGTATTCGTCTGGAATTTCAGACGGGTACCTCGCCTCTCTCCCAAACATCAAAAAAAAAGGTGAGAATTTTGTGGTCATTTGCCGCTTGGTCCTCAGTCCAGACATGACTGCGTCCAAATGCCGATCCCACTCATCCGGCCTGTCCTGTACCAATTTGGACAGTGCCCTAGGAAAAAGAACAAATGACAGAACAATTTTTAATACGTTTTGAATGTTTTTTGGTTTGACAACAAATAAATATATATTATTTAATATTTCAAAGTGATACCTCTGGATGGTCCCATTCATCCTTTCCACCAGTCCATTTGTCTGAGGATGATAGGGTGAGCAGAGGCTTCTTTTGATGCCAAGCATTTGGCATACCTTTTGATTGATCTGTATTGAAAAGAAATGAAGACAGCAAATTAAAAATAGTCATATATATCATAGATGGATAGATGGATGTCATAGATGGAATAAGGTGTGACTGGTGATTACCAAAAATCAGTATATGATAAATGTGTGTATATATATATATATATATATATATATATATATGTATGTGTGTGTGTGTGTGTGTGTGTGTAATTTTTGTGGTTATTCATACATACGTCATTGACAAACTCCTGGCCTTGATCAGTTAAAATCCTCTTTGGGGCTTCGAATTGGTAAAAAAAAAACTTGAGGATGCACTGAGTCACTTCCTCTGCAGTCTTTGATTTAATGGCATAAGCCTGGGGCCACTTTGTGAGGTAATCAATGAGGACACATATGCAATTGTTTCCTGATGGAGTGGTTTTTAACTTGCCAATCAAGTCCATCCCAACCAGTTCAAAGGGTGTGGTAACTTTAAAGGTGTGTCAAATTTCATGTACAATTTTAATTTCTGTTAATAAGTTATTTCAGTCGAAAAAACAAAGATGATACAATAACAAAGATGAGATGTTTATGTATTTTTTAACTTTGATTGGTGTGTATTCCACCTCCTTCTTTATGATCACACTGCTGGCCTGGCATGCAGTACACTGATTCACCTGAAATAAAAACAAAGTATTATTATTATGATCATTATATATATATATATATATATATATATATATATATATATATATATATATGTGGAAAGCATGGATTCATACTGACCCACTGATTAATGTCCTCTGACATGCCAGGCCAGTAAAACCTTTTTGAGATTGCATCTCTGGTCTTTTTCTGGCCACAGTGTGCACCAGTGCTACTGGCATGGAAGTCAACAAAAACCGATTCGGCCTCCTCTTTTCCACGGACCACCTTTACATTTAGACAATGAAGCTGTCCTTTGTGCTTGACATAGTACAAGTGACCCTCTATAAAAAAAGAGAAAAAAAAAAAGTTAATGATGAATTACGAGCAATTACAATTAAGATATGTATGTGTATTTAATATGAAAGCTATTTAATATTTAAATAATTTATAACACATAAGAAATAGCCTATGTCAAGCGAAAAAAAAAGAAGAGGACACTGAAAAAGTCTTAGGCCAACACGCCCAGTTGCGCTCATAGATGCGCAAGTTCATAGTGGCGCAGAGCGAGAAAATGACAACTGCTTCGGTGTCAAACTAGAAAATACACCTGCGTCAAAATAGAGCCCAAAGAGCTGCAGCATCCATAATGTTTTACCTTAAACTAAATAAATGAAATAAAGTAAATTAAATTGACAGCCTAATGAGATGGAATAGGCTAAGATAGGCTAATTATACTTAATTATGCTTAATAGTGTTAGCTTGCCATGTGAGGTAGTAATGCCAGTGCCATGGTTAGTTTCACGTAATATTTATACATATATACCAGGGGTCATCAACTACATTTGTCCCAGGGCCAGAATTTTTCTCGACAGACACCATCAGGGCCAGACGCTCTCGTAAAATTAAATGAATATTGTATTCTAAGTAATATGTTATCATTTCATATATCAATTTGCCTTTGAAATGTATGTTGGATGAAGCATTCACTGATATATTTATTAGTATACTTACTTAACATAATTTACTTACTTATACTATACTTACTGTACTGACTAAGTCCTAAACGAAGTCTAGTACTGGTTGCTAATACGAAGGATTTAATTTAGACGAACATATCAAAATGGAAAATTCAGTAATGTTTACGCTTATCTCGCAGGTTTATTTTTCTTCATATATCATACAGCAGCAATAACTTTAACTCATAATACATGTAGCGAAAAACAACAAACCGAATTGCTCACTACATCAAAACCACATAGGCACATACTAGGCACAGTCGAAAACTGTTTTCTTCTCCAATCAGCAACAACCGTCTTTGGGTTTCCCTAGGTTAAATGGCCTAACACCGCTGACCAGGATCAGCTGAGCCACACAGCAAATACGGCCCACTAGTGGCATGGAGCAAAATGACATGAAATAATACAAAATGAATATGGCTCATACACTCCAGCCCCTAATTGCATCTGCCAGAGCAATTACACCAAATTCAAATGAGACATAAATACCAAAAAAATGGCCCATTTTAAATGGGAACCAATTACTCTTTAGCTTCATTAAGCAAGCATATTTTGGTTATGGGTCGTTCAATTATGTTTGTCTTGGTCTTCAAACGAACCACACGTACTAGACCCCTCTTGTCAGGGAAGGTTTCCAGGACTCTTCCTAGCATCCATGACCCACGTGGTGCAGTGGAGTCTGCAACCATGACCAGGTCTCCAGGAACAAAACTCCTCTTCTCCTGGTTCCATTTTTGATGCTCCTGCAAAAGCGGTAAGTACTCGTGGATCCACCGCTTCCAAAAGAGAGCCGAGATGTACCGGGTCTGTTTCCACCTTCTCCTTGCGTAAACATCCATTTTGTCAAACAGTCCTGGTGGGAGAACTGGTTTTCCTTTGAGGAGCAGCAGATGGTTTGGTGTCAACACCTCAAGGTCATTGGGGTCCTCTGACAGCCTTGTGATGGGGCGATCATTGAGAATAGTTTCAGCCTCACAGAGCACAGTATGGAACCCTTCGTCATCCAAGGTTTGCTGACGGAGCAGAGCACAAAATCTTTCTGATCATCCGTATCATGCGCTCCCAAGCGCCACCGTGATGTGACCCAGCTGGAGGGTTAAAGCTCCACTTGATTCCCTTTTTGGACAAGGCTCTTTCAATGCGGTCATGATTCAGAGAGGTTAAGGCTTCTCGCAGCTCTCTTTCCGCACCCACAAAGTTGGTGCCATTGTCGGATCTCAAGTGCGAGACTTGTCCTCTTCGCAGATGAACCTACGCAATGCGTTGATGCACGAGTCTGTGTCAAGAGAATAGGCCACTTCCAGGTGCACAGCCCTGCTTGTCATGCATGTGAACACTACTCCATATCTTTTCATGATGCTACGCCCCCTTTTCACGTCAACTGGCCCAAAGTAATATACACCAACGTTAGTGAACGGCGGTAGATCAGGAACTACTCTCTCTTCTGGCAGGTCTGCCATTTTTTGCTCACCGGTTTTTCCACTATGGAGCTTACAGATGAGGCATCTTGATATGATCTTCCTCACTACAGTAGGTCCACTTGTGATCCAGTATTTTCTCCTTGTAGCGGAAAGAACATGATTTCTACCTCCATGTCGAAGCTGTAAATGGAGGTGACGGAGGATAAGGTTGGAGATGTGCTGGTCTTTTGACAAGATGAGGGGGTGTTTAATATCCTCAGGGATCGCTGCCTTATTCAGCCGTCCCCCAACTCGTAGAAGTCCACCTTCTAGAACCGGATCCAATTTGAAGATGCTGCTACTTCTCGGCACTTGTTGCTTGCCAGAGGTTAGTGCAGCAAATTCAGTGGGGAATCTCTCTTGCTGGCAAAAAGCGATTATGTTGATCTCAGCCTCCAAGAGATCTTCCAGCGTCACTTTCTGATTTCCAAGCGATGTTGAGAAAGTTTGCATCTCCTTTTGTACATCTGACCTTGCTGCTCCAGTAGCACTGGTGTTTGCAAGCTCCAACTCTTTTCTTTTCTTACTCAGTTTGAGCAGAGTTCCTTTCAGTTTAATGAGCCATGCAACTGCAACCTTCAATCTTTGCCAGTCAGAGAAATGGATCATCAGTTGCGATGTGGCGTTGGTGTCAACAAGTATTGCATTTACCGTCAGACTTTACTTCTGGGTCGTCAGCAGTGACACTTGTATCCACAGGACATGTTGGCCACGTTTCTTCAGGTTCCCGTAGAACCTCTGGGCCTTCCATCCATCTTTGCTTCACAAGATCTTCTGCCTTCAATCCACGTGAAGCATCGTCAGCAGGGTTCAGGTATGTGGGGATGTATCTCCACTGCTCAACTTCCGAGTTGTCCCTGATGGTGGTTACCCTGTTTGCGACAAAGGTTTGAAATCTTCGGTCCTCATTCTTTATGTACTTAAGAACTGACGTGCTATCAGTCCAAAAGCAGGTCTGTTTCAGTGGAAGCTGGAGCTCCGATTGAAGCATCTTGTCCACTCGTACTGCAACAACAGCAGCGGTTAGCTCCAAACGGGGAATGGTGACAGGCTTCAGGGGAGCCACTCTGGCTTTGCCAAATAGGAAGGCAACATGAACTCTCTCATCCATGTTCTGCATCCTCAGGTAAGTAGCCGTGCCATATCCGTTCTCGCTCGCGTCGGCAAAGGGATGCAATTTGGCGCTGACAGTCCTCCCAAATCCTTCAGGCTTCATATATCTGTGGATCTTGAAATATGCCACCTTCTCAAGATCTGTCAGCCACA
The DNA here is from genome assembly GCA_033000465.1 of Sciaenops ocellatus. Lineage (NCBI taxonomy): Eukaryota > Metazoa > Chordata > Actinopteri > Sciaenidae > Sciaenops > Sciaenops ocellatus. The sequence continues at coordinate 27,205,684 of CP136878.1, forward strand.
TGTTCCACTTCTGCTGGAAAGCTGGAGGTATTGGATTGTCCCAATCACACTTCGTCCTGCATAACTCCTGCAACAGTAGCTTGGCGGGGAGTACTAGAGGTGCCAGGAATCCCAATGGATTGTAGACGGAACTGATGATGGATAGCATGCCTCGCTTGGTTGGTGGCTTTTCCTTGACCTTCAGCTTGAATCTGAAAGTGTCCGTCTCGATACACCATTGCAAACCCAAAGCTCTGTCCAACGGCAGCTTATCTCTGTCCAGATCAAGCTCATGCAGGTTCTTGGACTTGAGATCCTCTGGGAGGCTTTGAAGCACTTCCCGACTGTTACTGATCCATTGAGTGAGGGTGAAACCTCCTTTGCTGCAACTGGTTGTAAGGCTCTTAACCATGGTGACTGCATCCTCTTCAGAGGGCAGACTGTTCAGTAGGTCATCCATATAGAAGTTTCGGTTGACCGTTTCAATCACTTCTGTTGGAAAGTTGGCCTGGTTGTCTTCAGCGGTGTTTCTAAGAGCAAGGCAGGCAACACTGGGTGATGAAACCACTCCAAATAAGTGGACAGTCATGCGATGCTCCACAAGATCTTGCTCCAGGTTACCTTGAGGCCACCATAAGAATCTTAAGTAGTCCCGGTGTTCCTCTGCCACCTTAACCTGGTGGAACATAGCCTTTATGTCCGCCATTATGGCCACTTGTTCCTGTCTGAACCTCATAAGAACTCCAACTAACGAACTGGTGAGGTTTGGTCCTTGCAAGAGCTGACTGTTGAGTGAGACCCCTTTGTACTCTGCTCCACAGTCAAACACCACTCGTAGCTTTCCCTTCCGTGGATGGTACACGCCCTGGTGCGGGATATACCACACCTTTCCTGTTGGCGCTTCAAGCTGATGCTGCGGCACTTCTTCGGCATAGCCATTGCTAATGACATCAGCAAGAAAGTTCTTGTACTCCTCATGAAAGCTTAGGTCTTTCTGAAGTCTCCTTTTCAGACCATGAACACGTTGCATGGCAACACAGAGGTTGTTCGGCATCGAAACATCTTTCCCTTTGAAAGGCAGTCGAAATGTGTAGTGTCCATTCTGAAGCTGAGCAGAGCTTTCCATTATCTCCACAAACTTATTTTCTTCCCTTGACATTTCTTCCTGTTCTGCAGAAACTCGCTTATTGAAGTCATAGTTGTACTGGCTGGTTAACAGTTCTTCAATTCTGTCAATGGCGATTCTGTTGGCATAAACTGAAGGGTGGTCACTTCCACAGTCGCTACTTCCCCGTAACGGACCATTTATTTCCCACCCCAGTAGGGTTCTGATCGCGTAGGGTCCATCTTCACCTTCACGACTGTTAATCACCTCCCAAGGCTCCATCAACTTGGAGGCGTTTGTGCCAATTAACAGGTCAACATCAGCGTTTATGTGGGGAATCTTTACATCCTCTAAATAAGGCCATCTTCTCAGCTACCTTTCGCTGATTATGTTGGCTGTAGAGACAGGTATCTCTTTCTGGGTACACACTTTGGGAAGTGGATAGAAGCACTCACCAGAAAATCCTGAAATTTCCAGACTGTCAACAACGGAGCTTTCTACTGCGTTATTATGGCCCAAGGTGCGGATATGAATCTTAAATTTGCGTCCTTCCATGTTCAACTTGTCAATGAGCTTCCTGGTGCAGAAAGTTCCTGTACTCCCTGGGTCCAGAAAAGCATGAGTTTCAATAACCTTGGTTCCCTTTGAGCACTTGACCTTAACAGGCAAAATGGGAAGAATTCCATTGCAGTGGCCAGCCCCTGTAAGACCACAAGCGGAGGATGTTGTACAGCTGTCAGAAGTCTTTGACTGCTCAGTAATTTTCTGCTCACCATCCTTCTGATCCTTCTGAGTAACCCTTTCCTTCTCTCCAATGTGCAAAACACTGGGATGCGTTTGGTTGCACTTTTTGCAAGTGATGCGCCTGTCGCAATTCTTGCTCAACTGTCCTTTGCACAAGCAGCTGAAACACAGACCTTTCTCCTTTAGATAGTCCAGTTTCTCTCTGTGTGTCTTTCTTCCCAGTTTAAAACATTGTTCCAAAACATGACCACCAGCATCACAATACAGGCAGGAAATAAAATCAGTCTTGGTAAAGGATGTCACTTTGTTCTGAACCTTTTCCTTCTTGTCACCATCTGGTTTGCTGTATCCATTCTCATTCTTGTGAGTGTCTGCTTTGCATCCATCCTCAATGACCACCTGTGTTGCAAAGCTGTTTCTTCTCAGCTGTGGTTTCACCTGTGACGGTTTCACCTGTAACTTGTTTGCTTTTGTAGCTCCTTTGATAACAGGTGAAGTGTCCTGTATGTCACCAAAGACTGGATCTGAAGTGATTCTGACCTGGTGCTCGATGAACTTCACAATGTCTGAGAATCGTGCTCTTCGACTAGTTTTCTCCAGTATCTCACATGCCTTTGCTCTCCACTTGTCTCTGAGTACGGAAGCTTCTGACTCAGAATCTTTATGTTTGCTGGCAGCTTAGGTCTAGCCCCTTTCCTGATGCAGGAAGCCATTCCATCTGATTGCCTTGAATGGATGCTGCTACTTACCTGTAGCACTGCTAGCTTAGCAGAAGTGGCAGCTATCTCAGTTTCCAGCTCAAGCTGCTCCCTTCTTCTCTTCAAGATGAGCTCCTGCTCCTCCAGTGCATGCTTAGCCTTTAAAGCAGCAGCTCGAGCCAAGAGCGCGGCCTGTTCCGCCTCTGCATTGCGTCTGGCTGAAGAAGTGGAGGATCTGCTACTTGAAGATCTGCTACTTGAACCATGGTGCCTTGACTGCACGTTTGAAATGCTGTCTTGAGGTCGAATCTGATCCTCCTCTTCCTCATCCTTTCCAACAGCAGCTCCATTTACATTGCTGGCATCAACCTCCTTTCCATTTCCAGCATTGACATCAACAGTTTGAGAATCATTCCTTTCATGTTCCATTCCTTTCATGTTCCTTTAAAGTGTTGCCAACAACCGTGTGTGTTTCTGTTGGTCCAATTTCATTTTCACTTTGAACAGTTTGAGATTGCTCAGTTTGAGTTTGACCCGGAAAATCATTATCATCATCATCATCATCATGATCATCACCCACTTTGGTAGCTGGACAAGCTTTAGTGTCAGTACATTTAGGTCGAAAACTACTTCGATTTGTATTACCGTTCATCAAGAGGACGCAGACCTGTTACACTGTGAATTTACGTGTACGTTTGGAAACCACGGATGTGAGGTGGGCAAATGTTTGGAGTTGCCGATTGCTAATTAGAGCTGTACCGGAGCAAGCTACAGGGCCAGCCGAATACCAGCATCATCACACCGGGACACCATTCATATAAGCCGGCCAATGCTCGATTGGGGTATGTGTTGATCAGCAATGCATTGGTAGCAGACTCGCAACCGTCAAAAAATAACTTAACTGCGAGACAAGTTGTTGCGCAACACAAACTCATTTGCGGGCTTCTTTATTAATAAGCCAATTCACGTTGCGTGGCCATTATGGCCGAAGAGGAAAAAAGCCAACAAGGTCTCGAGACTGAACTTAGTGTGGGTGCAGGGGTAAAACCTGTAACTGAAAAACGTGTGGTTAAATTAACACCCAAAGCTTGGTTGGAAAAAATAAGCATTTTAGAAAAGGAAAGAAAGTCTGAATTTGGTAAACTGTCTGAAGCAAAACAATATATTGCTAAATTGATGGGTGATACAGAGCATGTAAATGAGGTTGAAAATGAATTTAACAAGTTCAATAAGTTGTGTGACAAAATACAGCAGGTGCATACGTCTTTATTGGGTTTGGAAAATGCCTATTTTGTGTTGTAATGGTCCTTTAAAAGAATTCCAAGCTGTCCTGTGAGCTCTAGTGTTTATATTATGAAGCTTATGAATGAGATCAAGTCATATTTAGGCAGAAATCACCTTTGAGTAACTGTATTTGGCCTTCAATCAATTTTTGGCAGGTGAAAATGCCTATTTTGTGTTGTAATGGTCCTTTAAAAGAACTCCAAGCTGTCCTGTGAGCTCAGATCTTTACATTATGAAGCTCATGAATGAGATCAAGTCATATTTAGGCAGAAATAACCTTTGAGTAACTGTATTTGGCCTTCAATCAATTTTGGGCAGGTGAAAATGCCTATTTTGTGTTGTAATGGTCCTTGAAAAGAATTCCAAGCTGTCCTGTGAGCTCTACTGTTTATATTATGAAGCTTATGAATGAGATCAAGTCATATTTAGGCAGAAATCACCTTTGAGTAACTGTATTTGGCCTTCAATCAATTTTTGGCAGGTGAAAATGCCTATTTTGTGTTGTAATGGTCCTTTAAAAGAATTCCAAGCTGTCCTGTGAGCTCTACTGTTTATATTATGAAGCTTATGAATGAGATCAAGTCATATTTAGTCAGAAATCACCTTTGAGTAACTGCTGCCAGCGCCACCGGCGCCAGCGCAGCCGCCGCTGCTGCCGCCGCCAGCGCCGCTGCTGCCGCCGCCGCCACCGCCACCAGCGCCACTACCACCTGCCAGGAGCAGTTGCCGGGGCCAGGCTTCCTTCCTCCTCCACCGCCTGCTAGCAGTGCTGAGGTGCCCCCAGCCTTTGTGCACAGGGTCCTTGACAAAGGCTGGGCTGTACAGGACCATCCGGAGGGTCCTAGACGTCGACGGCTGGTATCTCATGGCCACTGAGTACCTGGAGTGCCGTCAATGTAAGAAGAAGGTCGGCGGGTGGTCACAGGGCATCGTTAGGCAGCTGTCCCCCACCTACAGCTGCCAATTCCCCGCTGTACTCACGTACAAGTAAGAGGAGATTATTTTAAATATCATACATACATACATAAATCAATAAATGAAGGAAGTGGACTTGACGTGTTCAAACTGTAACGTGCCGTGTTTCTGCAGGCTGTCCTGTGACCTGAGGGTGGTTGTACAGCTGAGGTCACGCACTCTGGGCGACAGTGCTAACCGGTTCATCCCAGGTACTTGTGGTTTATATATATATCTAAATCTATCTATCTATCTATCTATCTATCTATCTAGATAGATAGATAGATAGATAGATATAGATATAGATATCTCCAGCTTCCACGTCTCTCCTGTAGGTCACAAGCAGCTGCTCTCCATCATTCTCTTAATTTGTATGGAAGTTTCATCACAAGCTGTTTCAGGTTTGATGGTACATTCATCTCTGCCATGTACTGTAGACTTTCCATCATATTACAGCATCCTTTCAAAAACAACACATATGTTTGAAGAGAACCAACATCCTCAGCTTTAATTGATGGCCAACCTAAGGCTTTTTCCATGTAGGCTGCTCCAATCTTCATTTCATTGCCAAAGTGTTCCTTTAATAAATGCTTGGCTCTGTCATAGCCTTGATCATTTGGCATATGATAGCAGCTTCTGATCAGTTCTCTGGGCTGCCCCCTGGTGTACTGCTCTAGGTAGTGTGGTGTCTTATGGTTCTTCTTTTTACTTTGACTGTGTTGCAACAACTCAACCTTCAGCTGTTAGTGTGAATGTGCCAAGAGAGTGACGTCCTCCACTGCAGTTGGAAATCAGCACTCAGCAATCAAAGAGTTTGTGAACAGAATCCGCTTTTATTTATCTGTACAGACAAAACAAGCAGGAGCCCTCTACGAGAAAGGTCTGAAAAATGCCTCTCGGGGCATCTCTTTATATACTCTTTCTAAGCCCTGCCCAGTGGGCTGGCCGGGTTTTCCCCACCTGTTTCTACCGGTGTAAACGGTCAAAAAATCCCTCATGGGAAAAACCCAAAGGGTGGGGAAAACCCAAGGGACTTTACCAAATGGTGTCAACCCCGGGGCAGCAATGCCATCATCATTTCTTTTTTATCACTATCCTTCTTAACAATACACCATTAAACTTTCTCCCGCTGTCTGTCCTGTTTTTTAAAACATCTTGACACATTGTGTTACACTATTATGTTTCAGACATATCTTATTCTATTTTTTAAAAACTATGTTTTAATAATTAACAATCAAGAAGCCTGTGTTACAATCATCCACAGGCCTCTGGCGTCTAGCTCTTTATCAGTATTATGTGCCATAACTTCATACTTTGTCGTCTGTCATCACATCAACCATGGTGCTATTAACCTACACTAACAGTCTGTGAAACAGAAAATGAAAAAATCAAAAGAATTAGATTGTCCAATGCACCTGCCAGGCTTCAAGGCCACTGCCCTCTACATGTCTGGGCGTGTTGCCAGAATATCCAAACTTGCTACACTTGACTGCTTCCCCTTCATTTTGTGTTCACCAACTCTTATCTTGTAGCAGAGAACTCTTGCTTTGTGGCAGAGGCCATTGGATCAAATCATCTGTGATTCAGTTATAATACGAATGTATACACTCAGAAAACATATAATATTGAAAATAAAATAAAAATTGTGAATGAAGTGCATAAAATCACTACCACATATCCCCCTTTTGTGAACGACACTAGGTCACAACACAAAATAAAACAAAGTAATAAGTCCCAAGGACTGAAGCCGACAAGCCCAGCAAAACATCACACATCATATTAGCAACAACGTGGAGCTAACACTCGTGGCTTATCCAAACAACTTACTCTTCTGGATACGTGTCTACTGTCTGTGAACATAACATGTGGTGATTGCTTTTATGAGTAAATACTTTTATGAGTAAATAATAAGACTTGATTTTTATATGAATGATATTCAGTAGGAGATCATATGTAATCAGAATCAAACACCCTTACTCAGTAGTTTAACACAATCAGTTAAGGAAAGACATTTATCGTCCTTGTCATGCTGAAATCTTCTTATCCATGAAAGCCCTGGTGTCTGGCCATCTGCAGCCACCACGTCAGTCTCTCTATGATGCCATCCTTCTGCTGTAACATCTTATCCTTTCGAGCCACAATGCCTCGCACCTGATTACTCATAGCTGCTACTCGCTGGCGTAGCATCAGAACATCACGTCGGGAGCATTGTAACTGCTGCTCCATGCTGGCATAGCGGGCCTCCATTCTGGCCTGCCTCTCTCTGGCTCTCAGATTTCTCTTGGCTCTGGTACGTTGCAGGGTCAGTCTGTCCTTATCTTCGGGGTAGCGTGAGGCGTACTCACGGAACTCCAAAAAATGCATTGCTGCCAATTGAGGACCAGTAATGAGGGTCGGCGGTGGATGCTCTGGTTGATTTTCTGTGTCCTCCGTGTCATAGTCCTTACTATCCTCTGTTGACGTCTCCATTTCCTCAAAGAGCCTGCTTAGTCACTTTCGACCAGATGATTGTGGGGCTTCAGGCGCTATAGCTGACCACATTGGCTCTGCCTTGAACACCTGGATGACATCTTCTGCAGTTGATGTCGAGGGGCCTGGAACTGGTAGCTCTTCCTGCGGTTGTGGCCCTGGTTGCTCAATCGCTCCTGATGCTGCTGATGTACTTGGGACCGGCTTCATCTCAGATGGATCTGACGTCTGGGGCTCTGCTTCCCCTCCTCCACATTGCACTGCAGCATCGGTCTTCACTGCTCGTTGTTGTTCTATGAAGTGGATGAAATCCTCAAGGCGTAATTCCAACTCAACGTCGTCCTCGGCTCGTGGCGTTGTTGGTTCGTAGTCCTCATCCAGCGGCGGGTGTGGTGGTGGTGGTGAACGGGGTGTTGTCCTCAACCCTGCGAATGGTGCTGGAACAGCAGCCCCTGGAACTGGTGCCGTGCCTTGGTCCTCTGGTGGTGGTGACTGTGGGGTGTCAGGCATGGTCATCTGACCCTCCAGGACACCGGTGTTAAACATTCGCACAAGAGCCTCTTTCACCGCTCTCTGTCGTTCCTCTGGTTGGGATGCCGGCGGGAACGCTGTCCCGTCGCTCTGGGTTTCTGGTGCGAACATTATCTCATACACGTCTCGTATCATTCGTTGCATGTTCTCTGGCATTTGCTCGAATGGAGTCTCGAGCAGCATCAAGGTGGTGTATTCAGCTGCATCCGCCATTACTTCTGATGGGATGGCATAAAGCACACTGTGAATGACCCTACCTACCTAAGTTAATATATTCTCCCTGTTCATAATCAAAATATACTCCAGTCCACTCACCCCCCTTTATTACTTCTAATATGTCTTTGTACTGTCCATACTGTCCTCTATATCTATCTGATTCCTCCCTTATGGCTGCTTTGCCTTTTCTGAACAACACTGAGTGCGTACTAAACAGAATGTCAGTGCCTAAACATACTGTCGTCATTTGAATCTGGGCTTTAGTATATATGGGCATACATATACCACAGTCAGTCCGTACCAAATCATACGAGTAGTACATAGAAATATTGCTAATGTGCATGATCAATCCTCTGGGCAAAGAAAATGAGTGTGTCTCCCAATTTGTGCAATACATGCGGGACAAACGAATTTCAGCATTTGATGGCACTGGGTAGCCATATGACTGTAAGGAATGTGTTTCTGACCACCCTTGTAGGTAAGTTTTGGATCTTTCAATCTTAATGGGTCCATATGGCAGTTTGTTAAGTACGTCCTGTAAGGCCAAATTGTATCTTCCCTTGTTTGTTGAATTTCTGCCCCTAGTGGTTTTGCCTCGTGTTTTCTTCTTGGGTTGTTCCGCCATTATGGGATTGTTTCATATGTGCCTTCGTCATCAGGTTGCGTCATTGCCATATAAGCATTGTCTTTCTCTTCAGAATTGTCAGAGTCTGCTGTTAACAGGGGAAACTGGCCAGTCATTACTTTGGCCGTCTTACTCATCATCATTTTGACCATTGGTAAAATACAGCACGATACTGTGGCAGCAATCAGGATTAACCCTCCAATTGCCATGCCTATGGCCAAAATTATCTTTTTCCAAGTCATTCCATTCAGCCAATTCCACAATTTATCCAACCACGCTGGACGAGTATTCCAGTTGGAATTTGCCACATGTTCATCTCTCAGAGCTCGCATTTTCATTAATACATTAGTTAAGTTACCATGATCCCCTGTAACCATTGGAATGACTGTGCAGCACTCTTCACCAAACATTTCACACACACCTTGATCCTCCGCTAATATGGTGTCAATCGCAAATCTGTTTTGTAATGTCATAATCGATGTGGCTTGCAACTGCTTGCCGAGTCCGTCTATAGCTTCAATGGACCAATTAATAAACCTTTGTTGATTAAACCACAGATAGTTAATCCATCTGCTGTTGCGCGCTATATATTGGGCATTCATTGCGGGTCCAACAACAGGTAGCCAACCTAGTCCCTGACCTGATTTGATCCAACTCTCACTAATAGCTTGATATTCTTCTGGTACACCATGTGGTTCCTGATTCCAGGCCACATGTACTTTCGCCAGCTTATCTTCTGGGTCTGGTCGGTAGGTGCTTCTACGTGTCCTGTTTGACCCATGTGCTCCGTTTTTCTTATTATGTCCATGAGTCTTGTTATTAACAAACAAGTGATCCTCATAGACTGACACGGTGCCCGTTAACTTAACTGGGGCACATATTCCCGTCCAATTTGCTGGTAAAGCTGTTTTGAGCCATCTATCACTGTCACACAACCAGAATATATCTGCGTATGGTTGTGTACCGTTCGCCATGTCTCCCACATGAAATGGCTTATATTTGGTTTTTTGAATGACATACAAAAGGCCACTACCATTACCCAACACTACTTGTCTACACTTCAGGGCCGCTTTCCAAGTAGTGTGGCATCTACGTATTGTTTGATTTTTCCAGAGTATGTCACCAGGACAACCCCAACTATTTTCACCGTCTGTACGCTGACTGTTTGTATTACACCCCGACAGCTCTTTGATGCCTCTATACATTTTCTTCACTGCCTGTCCTGTTGCGTTACGGCAGATTACATGTTGAGTCTTATTGCCACTATGACTACTCAAGATTTGCTCTATGGTTTCACCTCTAGCTACACAAAAGGGGTGCGTTGTGTTTTCCGGGAGCTCTACCTCTAGTGGTAGCCACCCATCTAGCCCTTGTGCTAGTACTGGACAGAAGTCTGTGTGATTTGCCACTATCGCTGTCCAATTTTTCTTTGACTCGTTTCGACCTGGTAACAAGCAGAACGCTAAACACAGTCCCTTCTTCCAGCATCTCTTAGCTCTAAACCCTGGCAAAGGCAACACCTTAGGGAGTCTTTTGGAGTTGTGGCATGTCACACAGCTTCTGTTACTAATCTGCCTGGCTGAAAAACTCATCCATTGATAAAACATATTCTTCTCCCAATTTCCTGTTTTCCACATGTTGTTTATCTTCCTGGCTGCGGATAGATTCCTGGGGCTGCGACGTTTCACCACCTGTTTCACAAGTTTAGATGCTATATTACGTGTAATGGTTACTTGCTGTTGTTCGTCCGCACAATGGTTCGGCGTGCACACGACTTTAGTTCTGCTGGAACGTTCTCGTCTCTGTTCTCAGTAGCAGCTTTGACCTGTTGGAATACAACTTTGTGAATTTGGGACAAATGTTTCAAGTAATTGGTTAGCTCTCTTTCACACTGTTCCAATGATGGCCCCTCATATGGGCCTCTGTGATAGGGGACCGGCATCGGTCTCCCTGTTAGCATTTCATGCGGTGTTAGATGTGTTAGTCTGTTAGCTTGGGTTCGCATAGACATCAAAGCAAGCGGCAAAGCATCAACCCAATTTAACCTGTGTTGTGAATCTGCTCTAATTTTAGCGAGCTTAGCTTTTAGCGTACCATTAGCTCTTTCTACAGCGCCCTGCGACTGCGGATGATATACACAGCCAAATTTCTGCTTTATCCCCAACATTTTTAGTGCTATTTTCATTACATCGGCTACAAACGCTTTACCATTATCACTACTAAACACATCTGGGAACCCAAACCTTGGAAATACCTCTTTACACAAAAATTTAGCTGCTGATCTAGCATCAGGGCCTTTGGTGGGAACTGCTTCCACCCATCGGCTAAATCTGTCTACTACTTCAAGAATGTATCTGTACCCTCGCACGCGTTCGGTCATGTCAATATAATCCATCATTAAATGTCTAAAGGGACCGTCCGGGGTTGGAATATGGGCTAATGGCGTTGTAAACGCCTTCCGTACATTGTACTGAGCACACACATCACACTCACTCAACACTCTATCTACTGTAGCTGCTAGATAAGGTGACCACCATACTGCTTGTAGCCGCCTTATGACCTCCCCCCTAGAACACTGATCTGCTCCGTGGGCTTCACGGACTGCAACCTTTAACATAGCTGCTGGTAAGACAAAATGTCCCTGAATGCTTCTTCACAGTCCCTTCTCAGGTCCATCTTGCCTGTTTGGGGAAGCTCCTCTCCTTAACCATACCGAATGTTCTAGTGCTCCTGCTGCCTCTTGAGCCTCTATCAGTGAAGCTAAATTGGTAAGTGGTTCACAATCTCCAGGCTCCAACACAGGACTCATACATTCACTCACTGCCGCCCGTTTAGCTGCTTCGTCTGCTAAGTTATTACCTTTGGCTATGAGTGTGTCAGTTTTTTGATGTCCTGCACATTTAATAATAGCTATTGCTTTTGGGAGATGTATAGCCTCCAACAAGGCTGAAATCGCCTCGCCGTGGGTTACAGGGGTTCCATCTGCTCTTAAGAAACCTCTTTGTTTCCAAATATTACCATGTACATGACACACTGCATAGGCATACTGTGAATCAGTATATACATTTAGTCGTCTATCTTCTCCTAATTTACATGCTGCAGTTAGAGCTTTGATCTCTGCAAGTTGTGCAGAACAAGGTTGGGCGGGTTTTGTCGCCTGAACCTCTGTAAAGGTGTTATCTGCTTCTAATTGTACTATAGCATAGCCTGCATGACAGCCTGTTGCATCTCTGAAACAGGATCCATCTACAAACAGTGTAAGATCTGCTGCTATAGGTTGGTTATACATGTCCTCACGAGGCTTGAGGAAATTTTCTGTTGACTGTAAACAGTCATGTGGTTCGCCCTCTATGGGCAGCACCATTCTTGTTGCTGGATTAATTGTGTTGCATCGCTGGATTATTATTTCTGGTGCTGAAAGTATTACCTCATAACCTGTCTTTCTGGCTTGAGTTAGAACGAACCTAGGACTAGTGAGCATGGCATGTAGCTGATGTGATGTATATATAATTATTGGGTGACCCATGGTCACTGCTGCTGCTTTTTGGTATGCAAATGCTGCTGCTGCTAATCCCTGATAACAGGGAGGTAGTCCAGCTTCTATATTGTCTAATTTCGTGCTATAATAGGCCAAAGGTTGTCTGCCTGTTGGAGTATCCTGCATTAACACTGCGCACGCATAACCATTTTTCTCTGCAACATACAGATCAAATGTTTTTGTATAATCTGGAGTTCCTAATGCAGGTGCTGTGCGTAAATCATCTTTTAGAGCTACAAATGCCATTTCTGCTTCCTCTGTCCATTGTAATTTTGTGGAGCTGTTATTTTGTCCTGCTGCCCTAATCAGTGATCGCAATGGAGCGGCTTTGATTGCATAATCACAGATCCAAGGTCGACTGTATCCTGCCATCCCCAAGAACGTCAACATTTGGCCAACTGTTTGTGGTTTTGGAGCCTTTGTTATGGCTTCGATCTGGGAGGGAGCAATAGCTCTTTTATTTCCACACAGTTTTCGGCCTAAATATTCCACCTCTGTTTGGCAGAATTGTAATTTACTTTTGCTTACCTTGTGTCCTCCCTGTGCCAGAGCTGTTAATATTGTTACAGAATCTTTTTCACATTGCTCACGTGTGGGACTACACACCAACAGGTCGTCCACGTACTGCATTACAGTACTTTGGACATCTACACGCTGTAAGTCATCAGCTAAGACTCTGTTAAACAGCGTGGGACTCTCCACGTATCCCTGTGGCAGTCTGGTGTACGTGTACTGTTGACCTTGGTATGTGAAAGCAAAAAGGTACTGCGAGTTTAAGTGCACAGGCACACTGAAGAATGCTGTACACAAATCTATTACAGTGTAATACTTTGTTTCTGGTGGGATGTTTGAGAGCAAAGTGTGTGGATCAGGGACGAGAGGTTTTTCTGCATCAACTATAGAGTTGATTGCTCTCAGATCATGCACCAATCTGTAATCTTCGGAGTGTGGCTTCTTTATGGGAAAAATGGGAGTGTTGCAGGGACTTTTCGTTTTTCTTAGCACACCTGCAGCTTCTAGACCCTCAATTATAGGTCTAATTCCGTCTACAGCTTGTTGCTTGAGTGGATACTGCTTTTTATAAGGTAGAACTATTTGTGGTCTTAGTTTTATCTGTATTGGTTCAGCTGACCTCACTAACCCTACATCTGTTTTATGCCTAGACCAAACCTGTTCTGGGACCTGTTTTAATATCTCCTCATGCTCTAGTAGCATGGGTGCTAGTGTAGGTGACCTTGGGCCTAATAACACCCTTTCTGCTATCCCTTCACTCACTGAATAGTCTACTATCCTAAGATATTGCATGTCGTCAGAGATTTCAACACCCTCGGTGGCAGTTTTGTGCCACTTTTGTCGTCTAGCTGCTACAACCATTGGACCAAGATCATGGGACTGATAGCCTCCTGCTATTAGCAACGTCACATGGGGCTCTGAGCTCTTAACTTGAAACCATTGGCTCATATGGATAGAAAACGGTTCTGCGTCTGTTACCGCTGCTGCTACTCCTTGAGGTCCGATGTATATGCCTTCGGTTGTGACATATAGTTGTCGTCTGTTAACATCAGATTCCCAGCACATTCTATAGTTTTCATGAGTTTGTTCTTCATCATATAGCATTGTGCAGTGCCATGGCAGCTGAGGCTCCTTTGCATTATTGAACATTGATTTCACCCACGGCTTGTATTGTTCCCAGGTTTTTGCCAGTTGTGACCTCGCTGGGTGATCCCATCGTAGCCAATATACTACTGGGCGAATTTCTTTTTCCTTTTCCACTCCTGTTGGTTTTTCTACATTGACTTCTTCCAAGGTTCGTGCCAACATTATCTTGTTAGCCACTTCTACTGGGAAGTCAATCCATAGCCCGTCGTGGGAGCACATGATTTTAGCTCCCAATGGGCATAAAATGTCTCTACCCAACAGGTTGATTGGCGTGTCTTCTGAGTATAATAATGGGGCTGAGATAAATTTTCCAGCTATAGACATGGGCACTGGTCGTGTTAGGGGAATTATTTGGGTTTTCCCAGAGAAGCCCACAGTCTTCACGGATGAGCCAGATAGGGGGAGTCCAGATCCTTCTCTTCCAATACAGGAATAGGTGGCACCAGTGTCCACCATAAATGGGTGAGTTTGACCCTGTATTATTACTTCGATTGTTGGCTCATCTCTTGGCTGTAGTGATATGACTGGTGACATACATTCCCCTGTGTCTGGCTCCTCTGGGCCCCCCTATTGCCACTCTCTGGCGGGTCCTGTCCATGGGTTAACTGGGCAGTCTGCACGACGATGCCCTTGCTGGTTGCAACCCCAACACACGTTGTCTCCCTGTTGCACCCCACTACTCAGATTCGAGGCTGATTGTGAGCGTCCCTGTTCCTGCAGGGGGCGACCTCTTCCTCCTCCTCTCTGACGACCTCGTCCTCGAAAGTTTCCGTAACCAGACCTGTAGTTGCCTGGTTGATTAACATGAACGTGTATCGGTGGCAACGGTCCTGTGGGCTGTTGTGTACCCGGCGTGGCGGCCTGTGTTCCTGTTTGGACGGGCGTGGCCATCGGTTGTTCATGTAGTGGGGCTGCTTGTTGTTGTGGAACGGCAGCCTCTGCTGGTCGTGGCTGGCTTTGCCCTGCATTCACCACTGGTGCTTGTGTTTTACCTTTCTCCTTCTTCTCCTTGGTGCGTAGCTCATCCAATTGTAGTTGAGCTAATTTGGTGGTTAAACGTTTGTGTTCTTCTTCTTGATTTTGTTTCTCTTTCCTCACAGCTTCCACGTGGTTTATGAGATACTCGGAAAACAGCGGCCATTCCATCTTCATGAATCCAACCACATTATCCAGCCGTTTCTGGACTTCAGGAGGCATGGCTTTCTTCACCATTACCTTGAACAGGCTTTTGGTGGTATCATTTGCATTCCAAGCGCCACCTGTTTCTTCTCTCCACTTTCTCTGGAATGTGTTCAGGAACTTAGCTGGGCACTCATCATCTTTCAACGTCTCTCCCTCCAACTTAGAGGGATCCATCTTCTCTGGATATTTATTTCTCAGCTCCGTCCAGACCGCTTTACGCCAGGCATTGAACCCCACATGATCCACTGTGTTGCCATCCACTAGCTTCCGTAGGTTTGCTCCCAGCAGCACCTCTTCTGCTGCATGTTTCCCTGTAATGTGCATTAGCAGAGCTTTGATATCTCCCAGGGCCAATTTCACTCCTGCTGTGTTTTCTTCTAATGCAGTGATCCACTTATTGGCCCCTCCTGTCAGCTCTGGCAATCTGTTGACCAGCCCAACCATGTCACAAAATGACCACGGTGTATACTGCTGTTGATTTCCTTTAATTACTATTGGGCACATGACTGGACACGTTAGATCAGTTCGCTCAAATTCAGGGTTTCGTCGGGGGCTCTCACTTTGGTGTTTTCTTGACATAGGAGTGGAATGATTACGCATTGGGATTGTCCTACTCCTAAGAGTCTTCCAGGGGTGCTCCTCCTCTAGTAGGTCTCTCCTCTGTGGGGGCTCCCGTGAACAGCTGCCATGCACTGACTCTGCCTCACTGTCATCTGCAGGGCTGTCATCTTCACTTTCTCCCCACAGCTCAAAGTCCTTTTCCTTGATGGGTTCCAGAAGCCCCGTCATGCTCACCTTCATTGGCTTCGGAGTGGACTGATTCTGCAGTGGCTGGAAATCTGTCACTTTTCTCAAGGCTCTTATCAGTTGATCTTCCACTGCTATTATTCTGGACATCGTTCTCCGTGCTAGCTCTTCAGTGTGATGATCCACATTGTCACTATTCTCTGGAGTCCGTTGCTGTTCTTCTCTGTGCCCCTGTGAGGCTCGTCTTTCCTCACCGCGTTTGGATGTGGTTGACTCCTTCGAGTATTGCTTCAATTCTCTAACCATTGCATCCTCTTCTGACTCTGCTTCTTGATATTTTCTTACACTTGAAGCATATGACGCTCCACTACCACCAGGTGATGATGCTCTGCTATGACTGGATAACAGTTTATCTGCCCTACTCTGTCTCTGTGTGTCTAATTCTGAGCTCTCCCTGTCCTCTATTTTTGGTTCCTGAGCCTTCCATGTTACTGTAATCTTTCCTGATAACTCTCCCTCTGCTGTTCCTCTGACTGGGCCTGTATTCACTACACATTGAGCTGCTGGCTGCTGCTCTAAAACTGGTGCTGTTGGGGAGCTGTACGGGGGTGGACGTGGCTCTCCCTCTGCGTATGGCCCTAAACTCTCCTTCTGGGGTAATGCTGGCATCTGTGTTATGTCTGCATTCAACACCTGCCTACGTCCTTCCTGCCTGAACCACCTCAACACTTCCCTTTCACTAGCTCTTTTCCTTTCTCTAGCGTTGCTGGTGTCTTTTGCCTTATAATGCTTGATGTTGGCTTCCACTTCGTTGCAAAAAACTGCTGTGAAGGTCCCATTCAGTGGCCACTGTAGTTTTCCGTTAGTCCTCTTGTGCCACTTGCGCACACAACTCCGTATTTGTTTCTCATGGTCAGGGTGTTTGCCAATCACCTGCTCCACGGGTGATAGCTCTCCGCCACTTTTTACCACTTTTGCTCCCATGAATCCCTGTTTTACTTCCCCAGCTCTGGGGACCTCTGGCACACCTTCTGCTGTGGTTCTAATTTGCACCACTATTTTATTAACTGTTATTCCGTCTTTATATCTCTGTTCTTTTAAAGGGTTATATCTCAAGATCCCGATGGACTTGGTGATACAGCCGAACTTGCCTGTCTCCCACCTAACTCTT
This sequence comes from Sciaenops ocellatus, assembly GCA_033000465.1. Taxonomy (NCBI): domain Eukaryota; kingdom Metazoa; phylum Chordata; class Actinopteri; family Sciaenidae; genus Sciaenops; species Sciaenops ocellatus. The sequence goes on from CP136878.1 coordinate 27,222,586, forward strand.
CTAGGTGCGATGCTTAACACTATTCTTGGGTCTACAGCTCCTCTATTTCTTCCTGCTAAGGTCAGACCTTCTGGTATGTTCAAAAATGACAATAGCGAGATAGTTACTGCTTTTCCAGGATCTCCACACAGCTGTTCTAGTGGTATCGCCAAGTTCCTCGGACTCCACAATCCGCGTAGAATTTGAATCCACGGCACCAGGGGAAACTCCTCCTGTACTTGATGCAAATTAAGGAATCTGGTTATTTGCCACAATTTTTGGTTAATTTCTTGTTCGTCTTGCCAATGCTCAACCCCGTCACTGTCTTTGTACGTTCGCTCAAGCCAGAAATGTGTTCTGATGCCTTGCAGTTCTGGATCTCCGTCAGTTGGTATATGTTCAGGTGTTATTATTTCATCTTCACTACTGTCTCCATTTATCTCCATAAAACTTATCTATTCTATTAATTATATCTACTTTATACTATAATTTTATTCTTGCCTGGCACGGAGTTATTTATTACTAGGTTCTTTTAGTCTGCCGTTATCACCTGAAAATATATTTAATAACTATATTTTTAGTCTGCAGTTATCACCTGCAAATATGTTTAATAACTATATTATTAGTCTGCAGTTATCACGTGCAAATATGTTTAATAACTATATTATTCTGTTCTATCCTCAATCAACCTCCACAACACTCCACCGAAAAACAATAAAAAGGTTATAATGGCACACACACCAAACAGCCAATGCCCTCTTTGTGCCTGTTCTCTTATTTCGTCTAAGTTCTCAATTTTGCTTGTTCCTATTTATTTTTTGTTGATCACCATACACTCACACACTGGCCCATTCACACCTTTGTAGTGCACTACAGATCGCACAAACTGGCGACCATACGCCGTTCCTCGACGTTGCGCGCTGTAAAGCTAACTGCCCGTGCAGACCTCCCACAATTTCCCCGGATCGTCCGCCTCCAAAAAGGAAGATTTAGGACGACACAGAGAAACCGCGAAGAGCGGTATCCACAGCCGCTTTATCAAAAACTGATTGCCCGTTCAGACCTCCGTTCCACTCCACCAAGCCGTCATGTCTCCAACAACGAAGATTTAGGACGACAAGGTCAAGCGGCCAAGAGCGGTATCCACAACCGTTTTTATCTCTTTATAGTCAACTTTTGGACAGTTATCTTCTCTAAGACCTGTCCCCCGATTCTCGTGCTAAAACCGCTATTACTTAACAATTGTTTAGACGGTTAACTCTTCTCCCTCTAAGCCCCGTCTCCCGAATCTCCCCGAGACCCGCTATTATTAACAATTGCTCAGACGGTTCTCTCCCGTCTCCCGACTTTAGCACCTGTTACTGAGAACCGCACATTTAACACACACGCTTTGGATGATAAGCCACAGAACTATGCACACTTTGTAGCAAAATTTCTGATAACTCATTCACTCATCCGCACCATGGTCACAAAACGGACAGACGATACAGACAGACAAAAAGCAACAAAGCAGACAGACACTTTATTCTGCCCACAAACCCGATCCTTTTTTAACACATTCGGTTATCTTGTTATTTGCAACACTTTTATCTAGGTTCTTTAGGAACACGAGCTCAGCGGGGACTGACCTGAGCGGATAATCCAGACACACACGGACACTCGTCCAGATTTGCAGAATTTAGAAAAGGTTTCTGCCTACCTTTTTAATTTGGTGATCAGTGAGTGAGTGTGTCCCTGAATACCCGTCCTGGAATCATCCAAGGCTGGTCCCAACCGAAGTTTCTCGTGCTCCTGGCTGGCTCGCCAATGAATGTGGTGTCTTATGGTTCTTCTTTTTACTTTGACTGTGTTGCAACAACTCAACCTTCAGCTGTTAGTGTGAATGTGCCAAGAGAGTGACGTCCTCCACTGCAGTTGGAAATCAGCACTCAGCAATCAAAGAGTTTGTGAACAGAATCCGCTTTTATTTATCTGTACAGACAAAACAAGCAGGAGCCCTCTACGAGAAAGGTCTGAAAAATGCCTCTCGGGGCATCTCTTTATATACTCTTTCTAAGCCCTGCCCAGTGGGCTGGCCGGGTTTTCCCCACCTGTTTCTACCGGTGTAAACGGTCAAAAAATCCCTCATGGGAAAAACCCAAAGGGTGGGGAAAACCCAAGGGACTTTACCTAATGGTGTCAACCCTGGGGCAGCAATGCCATCATCATTTCTTTTTTATCACTATCCTTCTTAACAATACACCATTAAACTTTCTCCCGCTGTCTGTCCTGTTTTTTAAAACATCTTGACACATTGTGTTACACTATTATGTTTCAGACATATCTTATTCTATTTTTTAAAAACTATGTTTTAATAATTAACAATCAAGAAGCCTGTGTTACAATCATCCACAGGCCTCTGGCGTCTAGCTCTTTATCAGTATTATGTGCCATAACTTCATACTTTATTTGTCGTCTGTCATCACATCAACCATGGTGCTATGAACCTACACTAACAGTCTGTGAAACAGAAAAAGAAAAAATCAAAAGAATGAGATTGTCCAATGCACCTGCCAGGCTTCAAGGCCACTGCCCTCTACATGTCTGGGCGTGTTGCCAGAATATCCAAACTCGCTACACTTGACTGCTTCCCCTTCATTTTGTGTTCACCAACTCTTATCTTGTAGCAGAGAACTCTTGCTTTGTGGCAGAGGCCATTGGATCAAATCATCTGTGATTCAGTTATAATACGAATGTATACACTCAGAAAACATATAATATTGAAAATAAAATAAAAATTGTGAATGAAGTGCATAAAATCACTACCACAGTAGTACAAGCAGTCTTGGAGATTAGTGACTTTTCTTTCAACCCCCTGTTCAAATGCCATGATAAAAGGTCCATACTGTAGAGGGTCGCCATCAAATATTGGTATTGTTCTAGGTGGAAGAGTTTCTGAGTGCTGCTGAACTAACTGAGCAGTGATTTCTGTTTGTCGCTGCATAATGTTGCCAATGTTCTGAATTTCATTTTCATTTGTCGTCATTTGTGGAGTGGTACAAACATTGCTTGTCCTGCGGTCTTGTGGTGAATTAAAGACAGTTATATTGCCTCCCAGTGACCTTTGACCTTTGGGATTGTATTTGTTGTACTGAAATGAGATTTCCTGGTAGTTGTGTTTGTTCATGTTTCCTTTCCTTAGGATGTGCACCAAGCAGGTTTGAGGGTGGTTGCTGTAATGGTGGCTCTGATTTTGGACTTTGTAATTTTTCTGTTTTTGATTTTGTAGCTTTGTTGTAATACGAGTTCATTCCATCAGATGGTGCAGAGCCACTTCCCACCACACTGCTTTCCAGTATGGCTATTTTAGCTGTAGCAGCAGCTAATTGGGTTTCCATTTCCAGTTGTTCCTTTTGTCTCTTCAATCTTTCCTGCTCAAAATGCAGTTTTTCCTCTTGAGCTTCCAATGCATGTTTCTTTTCCAAAGCAGCCGGGTGTTGGTGTTGCTCTTAAGCATGCAGAACTTGTGAGAGAAGATTTAGACTTTGATGAGGCCTGCGTTTTTCCATGTGAAGAGACATTTGAAACACTGTCATTTGGTTGAATTTCATCCTCTTTTTCACAACATTTTTGAGCATTCTTCATCCATTTATTTACATCATTCAAGAAATTCCTGTTTGCGTTCGTTTTCTGCTCAAACCACGTTTGTTGCCTTTTATACTTCTCCTCAGGCAGTGGCATTTCCAACAATGCATTATGAGTTTCAGCAGCAGCATCACATAGCTTATTAAACTCATTTAAAAAGGTTCTCCACACTGCATAAAGTATCAGTTGTTATTTTGGCAGATAACAGATTACCAACCTGCAGCCTGATTTTGGATGCTTGGTTAAAGCTTAACTTCCGGTTCTTTTGTAGATTTTCCAGCAGAAGTGAAGCACCTTTTGCAGTTAATTTTCTCTCTTTTTTCAACATCACTTTTTGCAGCACACTCCTCAGGAATAACATTTTCAACATCAGCATTTTCTTCCATTTCCATACTGTCAATATGTCAACATGTGACGTCAGCAGCAAAACAATATCAGTCGTTCACAGGTGATAATTAATTCCTCCAGTTTCCAATTAACTTTTCCATCCCATCAACATCCATGATATCCAATTCCAAAATCCAAAGCATCAGCACAGTCCAGTTCACAGTCCAGTCTCTTAAATCACTCAGACAGGCTCAGTTTTTTCCATACAGTTTTTTATTATCTGCTGTGTCTCATTTACCTTTGTCATCTGCAGCACTGTCTGGTGAAGAGAAGAGGTATTTCCAAGATCCAAGGCTCCCTGATCCACGCAGCAGCCTCCTTCCAATAGTGCCTTTTTCCTCCATGCAAGGAGCAGTTCTTACTTGTGTTGTGACTACCAAAAAGAAACTTGATTAGTCACTAATGGTGGCTTGAGAATTGTTCTTCACTCGGTTTCAGGCAAAACAAAATAATTATGCAAAGGTTTCTTCTCTTTTGGGTGACGTTCCCATTTATTGCAAAAACAAAGAAATGAAAAAACAAAACATTACCATGTAGGTTGTTGGTGACTGGAGTGTAACATAAAGCTGCTTTTCAGCTGGATGCCGTGATGCCGTTTAAGAACTGGTGTGCTCCCCACCACCATTCAACTCATACTGATATCAATCCTATTTTATACACCTGGTGCTGGGTGGTTACCAATTAGACAGAAACAAAAATACTACACCCTAGTGATCAAAACAAAACATACACACACAAATGGCTCCTACAAACAGTAATAATAATAATAACAATAATAATGTCTTCCTTTCTCGTGTTTCTCCTCAGGAGGAGATTCAGGGTCCCAATGGCCAGCCCGGATACCAGCACGTCCTGAACCTGGACACGGCCCTGGTGGAAGCCAGGAGCCTTCAGGGGCTGTCTGACACCAGGGTAGACGGACTCATCCTGCTCTGGAATCGCCTGCCAAAGCAGGACAAGCAGAGGGTCGTATACCCTTCCAGACACCGGGAGAGGCTGCACAGGGGGCGGTTCAAGGCAGCGACGGGGAAGAACACCTCCTGCCCTGGAAAGGAGAGTCTTCAACGGTAAGACTCCTCTCAGATCTCGTTATTTCCTCTAGTAAATATCTGCCGTGCGTTAACGCCGTCCTCTTTCCTCCTCGTCTGTCTGTCAGCTGTCTGCTCGGACTGACCTCGAGCCCTGCAAGCTGGCCCAGCGCCAGCCGCCTGGTGGAGGCCATCTGCAGCCAGCTCTGCTGTCTGCACCCCGCGGCCACGAGGGTCGGAGGGACCACGAGGATTCGGTGGTCCCTCATCCTCTCCGACTACGTGGCCATTCGAGAGGCAATGCTGGCTAGCCCGAGGTTGATGGATCAGATGGACATTCAGCTCTTTGAGCTGAATCAACGTACCGTTTCTCAGTGGTGAGTTTGACGCAGACACATCCCGCCGCCACAGCTACAGCCGCTACCGCCGCCACAGCCGCTGCTGCCGCCTCCTGCGGGCCACACCGAGGACCAGCCTCAAGACTCAAACTCATTCTGAAGTTTGTTTGGAAGCTTTATTATTTCTGATTATTGACAAAGTGCAACACAAGTCAATATAATACATATCTTTATCTCTTCTTATCTCTAGGTTATGAAGGTTTTTATTTTTCATACTATATATATATATTTACCTTTATTCATTATCTTTATTCATTACTTACATTCATTTAATACTTACATTCATTACTTACATTCATTCATTTATTATTTACATTCATTACTTACCTTTTTCCCTTGTACTTCATGCATTCATCCTACCTTGTCCAAAGCGGGGATTGATATTATGATATTATGATATTATGATAAAATTATATCATATTGAATGAATAGGTCAGGCAAAGTCAGAGATCTTACACCCAGCTGCATGGAAAACTTTATCTCACATATCTTACATATCGTATTTCCAAATAAACTCCTTTTGGCTGTCACGTGCATGCCAACTAAGCATAATATATTTCATTTACTTTTATTTAATATATTCAACAATATAATCATTTTCAGACACCTTTCATTAATGTTTTGTCCCACACGGTAGTGTGAATTAGAAGAGTGTCCTGAATGAAATCATGTCAGCCCTTCATGGTTGGTGTTCAGATTGGAATTAGAGGGCTTGACATATCAGAACAAAGTATATTTATTAAACAGTGATTCAGGGTGATGAACATTATTGTCCTGTACTGAACTTAAGTACGTTACCATTACGTTGACTAACAAACCAAATGTTTTCCCACTTATTGTTACATTCATCTAGACCTGCCAGAAATGATTAAATTAATGAGGGAGTGTGTGGAGTGTGTCCGGGCATTGATGTCCTCGTTCGGGGGGACCCCTTCATCTGCAACGTCATCCTCTCCTGTGGACAGTGAAATTGAAATGGTATGTTATAATTGAGGGATGAACATATGTATTCATTACTTGACAGTTCATTCACAAAGCATTCTATATTTGCACTATGGACCTTTTGTCTTTGGCAGCATCATCCTGTGTTGGTAATTAGGTCAGCAATATAGTGATGGGATTTAACAGGTTACATGTTTCACAAATCAGTCATATGAATTATCTTGCTGTCAGTGGGAACCTCAACACCACTGGTCATAGCACTCCCTAGTGGTTTACAGGGTTCCAGACTAACTTTTTTTACTAGGAGCATAGTGGCCCCTAACTTAAAATTTTAGGGGCGCAAGCAGAAAATTTAGGGGCGCACACTTTATATCGACTTGCAAAGTAAATATTCACATTTTCTCTCATTTGCACTGCATTACTGATTAATACTTTGACAATAAATGCAGAAACTACAATGTTTTAAATTCACATTTACATTATGTTTCAGACTGGAGCAGAAGTTTGTCAGCAACAAAAAATATTTAATAATGTAACATACTGTTTTGTCTTAGCCATGTCTTCCTGTATGTGAAGTATGGTGTCCCTCCAGAGTTGCTGTAGGGCTGGGGTTGGCGGAGTTCCGCCATAAGGTGTTGCTGTTGTCGTGCTGATTAAAAGAGAGAGTGGTTGCCGCTGAACTGCGCTGAACATGTTCCCTCAACTCCTGTCCGTTTATTGTTTTATTAGCTGCATTCAGTTAAACACACCCAGGAAACTCGGTTACAATATTAATAAAAAAAAATCGGCAAATTTACTGGTCAAACATGCGCGAGTAGATGAAAAATTTACTCGCACTGTCTCAAATTTTAGGGGCAAAATGCGACCATTTAAGGGCAGTCTGGAGCCCTGGTTTATATATACTAGCAGTGTTTCCAAGTAAAGACTGAATTAAGCACATTGTTGTTCATTCCTCATAAGTAGGTAGAGATAATCTGTCTAATTTGTCCTCTCTTTCTCTCCCGTATGCAGCACCCCTTGGCAGGCAGCACAGTGACAGTTTCAAAGAGGTCCTTCCTGCAGCTGAATAGATCTTGCATCTCCACCCTAACTGGAAAGTCGGGGGGGGGGGGGGGGGGACCAAAAACACAGCTTGATGTTGCCAAAGTGCAGACTATTACAGGTATGTAATTGTTTTGAGTTACATGTAGTCTATTTAAAAGCTTCTGTGATTTCTATAGCAGCTATATCACACGGAAACAAGACAACCAGTCATTATTGAATACATGTTGGATTATGTACTGGTAGCAATATTGGTATATCATACTGATACAATTTCTCAGAGTTTCCTGATGTACTGTTCAAAAATATTATGAATATGCTGCGTGACTTACAGTATCTCTTGTCTATTCGGTTAACAGACGCTGTTCTTCTGGAGTTTCCGCAGACAAGTGCCTCTGATGTGCGCACAGCCTTCAGACGAAAGTGTAACAACGAGCAGTTCAGCCAAAAAAAAGGAACATAATGTGTGGTGTGTGTGTTTCTGTATGGTGGGAGGGGTTAGGGGTGCAATAATAAGGAATGTTGTTTTTCAATGTTCAGTATTCCTCAGTGTTCTTTAAAGTTTATGTGTAATGTTTAGGTCTGCTGCCTGAAATTGACCTATTTCTACAAAGTGTACTAAAGTACCAATATTTGAAAATGTGTTGTAAGTTTTATAATGAAAATGGTTTAAATCCATATGTGAATGTTTATACATTTAGAGATAGTACAAGTTTTTGTATTATTTGTAATGTACTATCATTTGGATATGGTTCAAATACATTAAAGTATATTTTTTCACCTGCATGGAAGTAGTCCCACAAGTCTTTCAGCCTTTAGTATACTGGTAATACATTTGCAAGAATGTGCAAGGTAGAAAGTAGTATAGCAAAGTAATGATAAAGTATATTGACTATTAACTGCAAAGTATGCATTTTTAGTAATTGGAATAAGCCAACAGTATAATTAAGCATATTATTACCATAGTAAGAATATATTAAAAGTATAAAGCTTATATATTTTTAAGACACTAACAAATCAATTTTAATGTAGTTATAATACAACCAAAGTACACTTTAATTTGACTAATTAAGCATATTAGTACATATAAAGTAATATACTTAAAGTATACAAAATATACTTTAAGTTGTTCCACTTTAGCACATAAAAGTACACTAAATACACTTCAAGTTGAGTTTTTCTACAATTTATTTACAATTAAAATATATCTAGTACAAAATTAGTTGTTCCAAAATAGCATGCTTCAAGTTAACTAATCATAAACACACTTGAAGTATAGTGGTGATTAGTGTGGCTTCAAGTACACAAAAGTATGCAAAATTTTAGTACACTTAGCACATTTATTTTTCAGTTGGGCATTAATATATCCGACTGTCACCATGCGCATAGTTAACTAAGTTCACAAGCTAGCATCCTGAGGTTGACGGCATCGTTAATGACGTGCGCGGATTATTATTATTATTATTATATATTATCTTTATCATTATTATTATTTACATTCTGATTTAAAATTTAATGTTATTTGGACTGTCATTGCTGTCTTGGAATTTAAAAAAGAGGTGTAATTATTTCATGAGTTATAGATTTATCTAAACAATGCCTAAACTAGCCTGAAAATAAGTGAACTGGTGAAAAAGAACGTAATGCAAAAATTACATTAAATGCAGTATTAAACTGGCAATATCATGAATTAGGTCTTCATGACATTGGAAAAAGTAACCTTACAGTAAAGTAAGACTTTTGGTTCATTTTAACCAAGATATTTTGATCAATTTGTTACACACTGTAGCTTTCCTATTAAATGAGACTCTTAGCTTTCTGTCTGAAATATGTTTTATTACAGACAGCTTTACGCTTAAGGCTTTGGGCTTTTGAAAACTGTTTTTTCCAACTTTTTTTTTTGAAATTTCATGTGCAATAATGACTCTAGATATATATTTTAGGATAACCAATGAAAATCTCAACCTTAGATAAGATGCACCCTTGTACAAATATATTTTTATATATACACTATATTGCCAAAAGTATTCGCTCACCTGCCTTGACTCGCATATGAACTTAAGTGACATCCCATTCTTAATCCATAGGGTTAAATATGACATTGGGCCACCCTTTGCAGCTATAACAGCTTAAACTCTTCTGGGAAGGCTGTCCACAAGGTTTAGGAGTGTGTTTATGGGAATTTTTGACCATTCTTCCAGAAGTGCATTTGTGAGGTCACACACTGTATGCAGTGGTGTAAAGAATGCCACCACTGGACTCTAGAGCAGTGGAGACGCGTTCTCTGGAGTGACGAATTGTGCTTCTCCATCTGGCAATCTGATGGACAAGTCTGGGTTTGGCGGTTGCCAGGAGAACGGTACCTGTCTGACTGCACTGTGCCTAGTGTAAAGTTTGGTGGAGGAGGGATTATGGTGTGGGGATGTTTTTCAGGAGTTGGGCTTGGCCCCTTAGTGGGCGTTCAGACAGGGACAGGCAAACTGGACGCCAGCAGCGTTTTTTAATTCATTTCAGTGGGAGTCGTGCGTTTCCGCACCGGCAGCCCGCAACGCAGGCGTTGCCGCAAAAAACGTCGCCGGCATCCGGGAGAGAAGTTGAGCCAGATTCAACTTTTGGGAAACCGGCGTCACTCTCTGGCCGCCAATCAAAAAACAGCAGTCAAACCGGAACCGTGATGCGATGATGAGAATTCATTTTTTTGGGGTGTTTTAGCTCTTTTCTCGGAGCGGAATAAAAGCAAATGCGATAATAAATCAATGAGGGAAAAAAACGACATGATTGGACGATTGGCCAACTATAAAGGCAAAATCTTACAAATCAGATTCACACAATGAAAACAATCCTGATTATCATTATTTTATAGGTAGGCCTACGTGTATTAATGTAGGCCTAATTGTTCTTAATATGATTGTTGTTGGGAGTGTTTATGGTATAATAATAGCCTGTAACATATGCATATAATAATATTGGATATAACCTAGGCTTAGGCTATAGCTATTTGATCTTAATTATAAAATGAAGGTAGCCATATGGTAACAAAAATGTGTGCGCCCCCACACCCCAGCAACTATCTGGGTGGGTGTTGCTCCCCAATCCTGCCATAAACTTGATCCCGTTTCAATTATTCATGCCCTTTGACAATAAATGACACATAAACCAATCAAAAATGACAACTCTTTTATTTTAAATCAAATCAAACAAGCACACCAATCAAATGCATGCATTATGTACAGCACAGCCAATTACATTGTTTCATTATTTCTTATATATATATATATGTATACATCTTTTGAGCAGAGTTAGGGGTTATTTTTAGCATTTAAGCTAGCAAAAAAAATAAAAAAGCAAACATGACAGAAGAACCGGAGAAAAAGGAAAAAAAATACAATCAAACAAGATTGAACTTCAACATTTTAACACCAACATCCCAGAGGTCTACAACACCATCGGAGCCAGGCCCTTCAGATCAAGGAGCAGTACAGCCAGAACCCCCAAGCAGCAGCTCTGGGACCGGTGAGACAGCCACAAATGCCGGTTCCGTAGCTAGTCCCAGCTCCAGCTGTGTGGACGCTTGTTGTCGGGACATAGAGACGGGAAAAGCACAACAATTAATAATTGACAAAAAGGAAACTGCCAGAACATTTGGACAGAGAGAACGTTATTTCAATGCTGAATGGTGCAAAGGCAGAGAGTGGTTGATTTTGTGCACCAGCAAGAAGCGAGCTTTCTGTGAAATATGCAGATTTGCTGCTGTCAAACAGCTCGTCACTTCCTCTAAATGTGGAGATGACGGCTTTGTAAAGACGGGGATAAACAACTGGAAGAAGTGCCCAGGCCTTCTAGACAGCCATGAAAATTCACTTTTTCATAAAGAGTGTGTCCTAAAAAAGTGTGCTTACTTCAGTCAAACACCCATCAATATACAGCTTGACAAACAAGTGCGCACTGAGCAGATCAAAAGGAGAGATGGGCTGATGGAGCAGCTGCGCTGTCTACAGTTCCTGGCCAGACAAGGGCTTGCTATCAGGGGCCATACAGATAAAGAGAGCAATTTCCAAAGGCTGGTTGAACTCGTCGCCGAGAAAAACCCCTCTCTGAAAAATTTCATGCTCACCGGAAAACATGCATCTCATGAAACAATAAATGAACTTGTACAGGAGATGTATAGGGAGTCTCTCGCCACTCTCCTAGCTGAGATAAAGAGTAACGCATAGCACTATGCAATCATCGTGGATGAAACATGCGACTGTGGTGGGCACGAGCAGCTGTCTATGTGTATCAGATGGGTATCAGCTGACTATGTCATCAATGAAGACTTCATAGGAATGCATGACTGTCCTAATACAGACGCTGAATCAATCACCCTCACAATCAAGGACATATTACTTAGATGTGGCCTTGACATTAATAACATGAGAGGGCAAACATACGATGGCGCATCTGTTCTGCAGGGACAAATCAGGTGTTGCCAAAAGGTATTAAAGACATGAATCCCAAGGCCGTATCAGTCCATTGCACGAACCACAGTCTGAATTTAATCCTCCAAGACGCTGCTTCAAAGTGCAATATTGTACGTGGTATTTTCAGTTTAATTCATGACATACATGATGTAATTAAAAATTCACCAAAACGACTTGCCATCTTCAATGTAATCAGCGCCGCTTCTTCTGCCACATCCACCACCAGCCTGAAACTGCTCTGCCCCACTCGCTGGACAGCCAGAACCAGGGCAATAAAATCCTTGCTGGATAATTTCGCAGCTGTCTGTGACACCTTGGATGAAATAATCTGCATGGGGGGAACACAGAGGCATCCAAAAAAGCACCAGGACTGCAAGCTTTGATGACACAGTTCAGTGTTTTCTTTGGACTCAAAGTGTGTCTAAAATTGTTCTCATCTGCGGAGGAGGTGGCGAGAGTGCTCCAATCCACAGACGTGTCACCAGAGACAATTGAGTCAGCGGTGCAGATGCTCCAGAGTCACTATAGAGGCATAAGATCCACTGAGGCATTTCACGACATATTTAAAGAAGCCCAAAATTTACCCACTGACGGCCTGGTTCAGGGGCCCACACTCCCTCCGAGGCGACGCGCTCCACGCCGTTATGATGACGGTGATGCACCTCATCAGTGGCAAAGTCCAAGCCAACTCTTCATCTGCTGATGGGGATCGAGCAGGTTCTCCTCACAGCAATCAATGAGGTCCTGGGCAGCATCAGCATCCCCCAGAATGTGGCTGACATGTACAGCGGTGATGTTGACATGGAGCGACTCTCCACCCAGCTGTCAATGGTTCCAGCCCTACTGCAGGCACACAATAGGTCCGCTGACAGACCCATTACTCGGGTCACAAAGGTGTCCACAATTGCGGACATGCTGGCAGCCCAGGGACGAGGCACTCTTCAGTGAAGTCGACAGACTTCTCCAGCTGTATTTCACGGTGCCCATGTCAAATGCGACCGCTGAACGGAGCTTCTCCAGCCTCCATCGTCTGAAAACCTCCCTCCGGTCAACAATGTCCGAACCACGTCTCAATCACCTCCTCTTCCTACACATCCACAAAGACTTGACTGATAGCCTGGACCTCAGCAAAGTACTTCGCAACTTCTGCTTTGCGAGTGAGCGAAGGGAGGCTTATTTTGGTCAAATCTGAGGGGAAGAATAAATTAAATCCTGTAAATAGTTCCAAACTGCACAAATACCATAAGTTAATGTTACTGTAGCCTTATAATATATTGTTGTTGTGGGATACGTAAGAATAATAAGCCCGGGGAATAGTATATAGTGCGCCTTGCAGGCACACTCAATAATAATAAGCGCAGGGAATAATATATAGTGTGTTCTTTCAGGCACACTCAATAATAATAAGCATGGGGAATAATATGTAGTGTGCTCTTTCAGGCACACTCAATAACTTTATTTATATAGCACCTTTAAAAAATAGTTTACAAAGTGCTTTACAGAGCAGCAGTGATTGACAGAAACAATGAAAAGAAATAATAAAAGGACAATTAATAAACGTAGAAAATTTATAGATACAAATTAAAAATAGAGTAAAGAGAATAAAAAGTAAAAATAAAAATAAATAAAAAAATAAAATGGATAAAAATAGACAACATCACAAGAAGGCCAATCTATAAAAATGAGTTTTAAGAAGTGATTTAAAAGAATTCACTGATTCAGCAAGCCTTATCTCCTTGGGCAGGTCGTTCCAGAGTCGAGGGACCCTGATCGAAAAGGCTCGATCACCTCTTGTTTTTAACCTCGACCCTGGAACAACCAGAAGTGACCTGTCCGAGAATCTAAGGCTGCGAGTTGGCTCATAGGGGGTTAGGGGGTGTCTGCAATATATTTAGGAGCCAGACCCTTGTGGGCTTTAAAAGTGATCAGTAAAATCTTTAAATCAATCCTAAAACGCACAGGAAGCCAATGGAGTGAAGCTAAAATTGGTGAGATGTGATGTCATCTGTTAAAACCGGTTAGAAGCCTAGCTGCTGCATTCTGTACAAGTTGGTTGGTTGGATTTTTTTTATTGATGCCGGAGAGGAGTGAATTGTAATAGTCCAGTTTTGAGAAAAGTTAGGTATGGATTATTTTTTCTAGATCGGATTTTGGGAGCATGGGTTTGACTCTGGATATGGTTTGTAAATGAAAAAAGCAAGTTATGCAAGTTTTTAACATGTAGTTGAAAAATGAAGTGAGAGTCAAACAGAATGCCTAGGTTTCTGGCAGATGACTTGATATTAGTGTGAAGTGGACCAAGGGTATTGTCTACAGGGAGGGAGAAGTGTGGTGGGGAGAACAGTAAAACCTCAGTTTTGGAGTCATTGAGTAATAGAAAGTTTTGAGCCATTTGATTTGATTTGATTTGATTAAATGTTTTAATCAAATCAAATCAAATCACATTTTATTTGTATAGCCCAAATTCACAAAACACATTTTGCCTCAGAGGGCTTTACAATCTGTACAGGGAGTGACACCCTCTGTCCTTAGACCCTCGGTTCGAGTGAGGAAAAACTTGCCCACAAAAACCCTTTTAACAGGGAAAAAAGGTGGAAGAAACCTCAGGAAGAGCCACAGAGGAGGGATCCCTCTCCCAGGACGGACAGACGTGCAATAGATGTCACATGTACAGAACAAATCAACAGAGACATATTGTACAATTACAATGAATGATAAAATGATTACAGTATACAGAGTACACAGAGATATGGTAACAATAATGACAGTAATAATATATGTAGTGGATGTCGTGCAGGACCACAGCAGCAGCCCCGATCCATGAGAACCTGCTGGACGAGAGAGCACAGAAACTCCGGGGAAGAAGTTTTGTTAGTAACATGCATTAACATGCATTAATGAGACATGTATGTTTACAGATGGTGATGGTGATGGGGAGAGAGAGCAAGAGAGAGAGCGAGAGAGAGAGAGAGAGAGAGAGATTTGAGTAGAGTTTTCAGTAAAGGGAGATGTGACTACATCTTCAACCAGTACCGTGCCTGGCTAGGCATAACATTTAATGTCTTCCAGACAGTCATAAACAGCAGCTAGGCTTCCCTGGTCATCAGGTCTCAGCGGGAGGTATATCTGTGTGTCGTCCGTGTAGCAGTGAAATGATAAATTGTGTCGACGAAGGATCTGGCCTAAAGGGAGCATATAAATGGAAAATAAAATTGGACCTAAAATTGAACCTTGCGGTACACCACAGGCAGTCACAGCTTTAGCAGAAGTGTGACTGCCTATGGCGACCGCATAGCTTCTATCTAAAAGGTAGGAATAAAACCAGCTAAGAGCATTGCCCTCGATGCCGACCCAGGTCCTAAGACATTCAATTAAAATTCTGTGGTCTATGGTGTCGAAAGCTGCGCTCAGATCTAAACGTATTAAAATTCCACTCTCCCCCCTATCAATTGTTAAAAGAATATCATTAGTCACCTTGAGGAGTGCAGTTTCTGTGCTGTGTTGAGCTCTAAAACCTGACTGGAATTCTTCAAAGAGGTTGTTGTGACACATAAAATCTAAAAGCTGGGATGAAACCACCTTTTCTAAAATTTTAGATAAAAATGGAAGTTTGGAAATAGGTCTAAAATTATTAAAATCTGAGGGGTCAAGGTTAAGTTTCTTTAAAAGAGGCTGGACAACAGCATGTTTACAAAAGGCAGGAACGATGCCTTCAGATAAAGAATTATTAATAATCAATAAAATGCTGGGTCCAACGGTGTCTAAAACCTCTTTAAGAAATCCAGTGGGGAGGGCATCAAGGCTGCAAATAGCTGACTTCATATGCCTTATTGTAGCGCATAAATAGGACAGTGTGACTGGGCTAAAATTGCTAAAACAACAGTGAGTGTCTCTACCGGTAAGTAAAATGCAATCTGTGGGGTTAATCTGTTGTCGTATAGTATGGATTTTGGTATTCAAAAAGGATAAAAAAAAATCTTCACACAGATCTGCTGATGCATCTGTGAAGGGGCAGGTGGAGGGGGTGGTGACTGCATCTAAAACCTTAAATAAAATCCTGGGATTGTTTTTATTCGTTAAAACTAAATTAGAATAAAAACGAGCTCTAGCGTCTTTAACTGCTGTCTGGTATTGCCTCAATGCATCTTTCCAACTTTCATAAAATACGACTAAACCTGTTTTCTTCCATTGCCGTTCCTTTCTTCGGCAGTTTCCTTTCATCCCATGGGTGACATCATTTAGCCATGGTTGTGGAATGGAAGTGTTTTTTTTTAACTTTGTAGGGGGCAGCCGAGTCCAGGACTGTATGGCAGGTTTGGTTAAAAAGGGAGACTAGCTCCTCTGAACTAAAATTTGGGTTAAAAGCAGTTCAAAACGCTGTAGTAAAATGTTCAGGAAACTGGCTAGTAGAGGAAGGGGGGTTGTCCTTTTATTTACAATTTTATCACAGCCAGTTCCTTTAATGTACAACTAAAGTACATAGGACAAGTCCAGTGTGTATCTTAAACAACCCTGTTGTACCTCCTATGTTGCTTGTCTATGACGTGTCACAAGCAGCTGACCTTTAAACAGTATTCCTCTAGGAATTCCAATTCCAGGAATCAACTTTGGCAAACTTAAACCTCGACCAATCACAGGTTTGAATCTCAGCCCAGTCAGTATACAAAAAGAAAAAAAATAACCAAACATGACAGGCTAATAGATGAATAGGCCAGGAGAGGTGGATTGGCAAAAACATTTGTCAGCTGCATGTTCAAATAAACAGAACGCTGTGAGCTGGTCAGTGTGACTGCTTCAAATAAGCCTTCCCAGTTTTTGTGTGTTTGGTTTAATGATAGCATAAATGTACACATCACTGAGCCAGTTTCTACATGTATTTTATTTGTTATTACTACTGTTTAGACTGAAGATGTGACAAAGTAAAAATATGAATTGTGTTTTTCTATCCTGCTTACACCAACCTGTCACAAAGCCACCAAAATGTTTTTGATCAGCGTTGAATTGCACCCAAATTCTACTCCTCTGCAGCTTTCCACTCCCCTTCCCCCCTTTTTTTAATTTTGTGCAATTGTGCAATAACGTGTTGCAATGCACAAAGACAAACAACAGAAACATAGAGGACATGATGAATACAATAAAATATATCCCCTCAAGCTGGGGGTTACAGAGTAAACAAATGAGCTGACAATCAAAACCCTGTATGCAGATGGACGTGTGTCTGTGTGAATAATCAGGGTATGAGAGGAGGTGTAAATAGATTAATAAACTAATAATTAATAAGTAGCATAAATTACAGGTCTGGCTCCCTGGGGAACTGGTCCCCACAGAAACTCGACAAGGGAACAAGTTTTTAATCTATTTTTTGTTGTTTGTTTGTTTGCACATTCCCTTTAATTATTGCTATATGTATATTGTGTGGGTTCCGGATCTGGAGAACACCTGCATCCTTTTGTCATGCAGCAGGGAAGGCCCCCACCAGCAGCTAGGCCAATACACAGGGGGGACAAGGGATTGGATAAACCTTGGGTTCACAAGGTTCGTTGTGGCATCGATTGAAAATGAGTGAGTCTGTGTGTGTGTGTGTCTGTGCACTTACCAGCCTGTCTAAGTGCAAACTTCAGTTTCCTAACACATTCGCCAACAGGGGACTTGAAAGCCCCTGTTGGTCATGTTTTAAATCATCCTAAAATCATGTCTAAAACACTCGGGTATTGTTTTTTTAATTTTTGCCAAGAGAGGACCTGAAGGTGTGTGAGTGTTTAAAGGTACAATATAAGATATTTACTGTATTAAATCATAAAATTAATATGCTATATCATCAGTTCTCAAGGAAACATGCTAAGTTCAAATACTTCCTTGTTGACAAAAACCTGACAGCCAAAATGTTCTTATTTTCAAATTTACCGTCCAGCCTGTCTCTTTGTTTATGTTTTGGCCTTTGTAATTATGATCAATTAGTTCCGTGTTCGATATCCAGGGTTGCCAGGTATGAAACAAATTTGCGGCAAACACAGCGCACTACAACGATGGAAGCAAGCGAGCGCAGACTCTACCAGACCTGAGAGACAGAAACAGGCATAGAGGTTAGGTACACAAAAAAAAAAAAAAAAAAAAAAAAAAAAAAAAACAAGCGACGTTACAGCAGCTGGGAGAGTTTCATAGTTTATAGTCCAACTCCGTCTTGATAGTGCTCAGTTTCAGTGGTATTGAACGGCTATCAGTCACCGGAGGAGACGGGAGTTTAGGGGTGCAGCGGTTTGTGGAAGGTGCTGACAGTGTGTTTAGTTCAGCTGCCCCACACAGCGACAGCGGTTGAGAGATTAATTAAGAAAACCTAAAACCAAATTAATGCAGATATCACGTAATGGAAATGCAACTGCCAGCGAGTCTAATGCAACACTGACGACTGTTTTATAAAATAAAAACAAATGCCCATAACAGCAGCAGCTGCCGTGGCAGGTCAGTGGGGAAGTGCCACTACTAGCTGCGCCTGCCACGAGTTGAGCCAGCCCTTTCTCTGTTTATGTGTGCTGGACGTAACCGCTATGAATCAATCTCCCTCACTCTGATTTATCGCATATGTATCTCAAGCAGTGCTCCCTCTCTCTCTCTCATTACAAACCAAACTAAACTTTTTCGTGTCACTATTTTACAGCGTAAATTGCGGATCAGACTCCGATTTAGAAGCTGATTCATGAAATAAACAAAGCCAGAACACAACAGGTAGAGTATCAGAGTTTAGATAGTTACGTTACGTTTCACTCCTCCTGCGCTAGTGAAGGTTCAGCGGCGTCAACCTGGCACCCTGCGTGAGCGTCGTCTGGGGAGGAGGGGCGACTCGCTCCACTGTTTGGAATTCAAGCTTGAAATTCAATCTTACATATTGTACCTTTAAGTCCCTTCTCAGTAGTAGTAGTAGTAGTAGTAGTACCCACTACACACCCATTTTTAACACTCTTTAACATTGTTTGAATGGCTTGAGGTCCCAGACAGCCTTTTGGACTGTAGAGGGGTCATGAAACAGGCCACCTAGTGAAGAAACCATTGTCAAACCCAGAATGCAGGAGATAAATTAGTATTTTATAACCAAAAAGCAGAAAAAAAAACAAAAAAAAAAAAAACAGGAAAATTAAATAATGAAATGGTCATCTTTTATTTTCAGTTTTAATAAATCACTAGAAGCAAGAGTTGACATCAGACTTTGACTAGACTAAATAATTCTATAATTATTGGTCAATCATGAGGATGTCAATGTGATATGTCATGATGACATGTTAATATGTATTTCTAACAAAATACAAAGTCTCAATGTTTGTGGCTGGCTTAACCATTTTCAGCTTTGACACAATTAAAATGAGATGCTCCCTATAAAGCCATCGGAGTAATAAGTACTTCAAAATCTAATAAATAATAATAATAATAATAATAATAAAAATGAAAATACTCAGGATGCTTCTTTAAATTATAGATATTATTATGTTTTCATTGCTTTAGGGCTAATGTCAGGTGTGTGTCTGACTGGTGTAGCTTAATCGAACAAACGACTGGGTGATGAGGGGAGCAAGGGCACCAAACCATGATGTATTTATTATTCTGAAAAAATGTTGCCTATAGTACAGCGGTCCCCAACCACCGGGCCGCGGACCAGTACCGGTCCGTGGGTCATTTGGTACCGGGCCGCACAGAAAAAAAAAAAAATAAAAAAAAAATACATATATATACAGACCCTTTCCAAAAAAATAGAATATCATGGAGAAGTTGTTTAATTTCCATAATTCCATTCAAAAAGTTAAACTTTCATAGATTATAGATTCAAGGCCCACAATTTAAACGATTTCAAGTATTTATTTGTTTATTTTTACAGCTTCCAGCTCATAAAACCCACAAAAACAGGAATTCAAAAAATTAGAATACTGTGAAGAAATCACCATTTACTTCTCAGTTTTTGCAGGAAAAAAAAAAGACAGAAATTAGGATCACATCAAATCAATCAAAACATGGTACTTTCAAAACACTATGTCAATCTTCAATACTTGGTTGGGAATCCCTTTGCCTTAATCACTGCCTTGATGCAACGTGGCATTGAGGCAATCAGCCTGTGGCATTGCCTGGGAGTTATGCCCAGATTTCCTTGATGCTTGCTGTCAGCTCTTCTTTGTTGTTGGGTCTGGTGCCCCTCATTTTCCTCTTGAGAATACCCCATAGATTCTCAATGGGGTGTAGGTCCGGCGAGTTGGCTGGCCAGTCAAGCACTGTGATGGCATGGGCACCAAACCAGGTTTTGGTGCTTCTGGTGGTATGGGCAGGGGCCAGGTCCTGCTGGAAGATGAAATCTGCATCTCCATACAGATCCTCAGCAGAAGGAATCATGAAGTCCTCTAAAACATTCTGGTAGACTGTTGCAGTGACCTTGGATTTAAGAAAGCAGAGTTTACCAACACCTGCACCGGACATTGCACCCCAAATCATGACTGACTGTGGATATTTCACACTGGACCTCAAGCAGTTTGGGTTCTGTTCCTCACCCGTCTTCCTCCAAACCCTTGGACCTTGATTCCCGTATGAAAGGCACACTTTACTTTCATCGGAAAAGAGGACCTTGGACCACTGGCCAACAGTCCAGTCCTTCTTCTCCTTGGCCCAGTTGAACGCTTCCTACGTTGGCTCAGGTTCAGAAGTGGCTTGACCCGAGAAACCTGACAGTTGTAGCCCATCTCCCGGATGCGTCTGAATGTGGTGGTTTTTGAAGTTGTGACTCATTCCACTCTTTCTGGATCTCTGCCAGATTCTTGAATCTTCTCTGTTTGATAATCCGCTGAAGCCCACGGTCATCTCTTTTGCTGGTGCATCTTCTCCTGCCACATTTTGCCCTTCCACTAGACTTTCCATTGATATGCTTGGACACAGCACTCTGTGAACAGCCAGCCTCCTTAGCTATGAACTTTTGTGGCTTACCCATCCTATAGAGGGTATCAATGGTGGTCTTCTGGCCAGTTGTCATGTCTGCAGTCTTCCCCATATTGAACCGAACTGAGACAATTGAACCAAACTGAAGCAATTTAATGACACCTGGGGAAACCTGTGCAGGTGCTTTGAGTTAATAATATGTTACACCAGTTAAGCCCTCAAAGCTGCAAAAATGAGTAAAAAACAAACGTCTTTGGAAAGGGGAAAAGGCCTTTGTGAAGCGGGGTTTTCTGCAGTGACAGCGACCAAAACAAAATTACGGAATAGACTGGACATATGGAACACACTTCAGGTGTCATTGTCTCCCATTAAACAAGCTCAGGGCTTCCCACTAATTCAGCGTAATGGTGAGTTGTATTTGTATGCACTTAATATTTGTTTTTGGCGGTCGCACAATTTCCTGCATTCATTTTTATGATTGCAAATGAACACAGATATACTCTTGACAGTCTCATTAAAAAGATTTAAAACAGAATGGAACAAAGATAAGACACGGTTCTTCAACCTGTACAGATCTGTTTATCGCTGCAATGGCTGATGCTCTGCAGATGTCCTGACAGTGACTAATAAATAGGCATACATTTAAATAAATCTCCTCTCCTTGCCCTTGGTGATGCCTGAATGTTTCTGTATATCTGCAGTTCATCACATACACAGCCCAGCTGATGATAAATTAATCAGTTGTAACATGCTATTCCAGTATGTTGTATCTGCTTTATTTGAATGCATGATACAAACTGATTTCTTGGTTTCTTTCTGTCTTTCAACATCAACTTTCATGTTTAATATTCCATAGTTACATAGTGCAAGAACAGGCTTTACCAGGAGTTATTTTATGGTAGAAAAGTTACACAATGTTGCTTTAAGGTCAATATCTTGGTTTTTGACTAAATACCTGCAAAACTAATTACACTACTAGTAGCCTTAGCGTGCATTCACACAGGATCAGGGATTGCGGCAACTCATAGCAGGGTTGTCCGGTGGTGGGGGGGCTGAGGCGTGTTGCCATGGGCGTGTTTATACCTGCTGAATGTAACCGCTGTCAAAAATCAGGAAATAACTTTTTATTTCTGTTTTTTTATTTTTGTCTCTCGACCAAAGCGCTCCCTCTCTCTCTCTCTCTCTCTCTAATCATCGGACACAAATCAAATTAAACTTCTTCGTGTCACTATTTTGCGGTGTAAATTGTGAGTCAGACTCAGATTTAGAAGCTGGGTACATGAAATAAACATAGAACACACACACAGGTAGATTATCAGAGTTAAGTCCGTGAATCCACCTGGATAGCCTCAGAGACAGTTTCAGAGACATTTCAGGCTGTCTGTGGAGGTTTGACTGATCTGAGTGTCTGATTGGCTTACGGAATGTGATGTGGGGCTCCGTTTTCCCAAAAGTTGGATCTGGATCAACTTCTCTCCCGCACGCAACCCCTGCATTGCGGACTGCCGGTGTGGAAACGGACGCCCCCCACTGAAATGAATGGGAAAACCTCAGTTTTTCCCAGAGCGCCTGATCCTGTGTGAATCCAGCCTTAGCTGTACTTTGTGTTAGCAAATATTAGCATGCTTGTGTTCTAAAATATGATGGTGAATATTTTGGCTCAAAAACACTGCTCACAGAGCTCTTGTTTTGATACGATAGTGTATAGATAAAGTGTGTTATATTCATTCATTTGTTCATTAAATAACTTTTGTTCTCTTTTGACCCCCTGGCCTCATCTTTGTCCTGTTTGCATGGGCATTTTTGTATTCACATCTGCTGTCAACAATTCCATGGTCTAACTTCATCAAGACTTCTGAGCATGTTTGCAAATCTCTGCCTGAGCTCTGACATTTGTTACAAATCACTTAACCCCCAAGCATAAAGTGTCTCTTCTTTTCACTTAGCTTCTTTTGACTTTTACTGGAATAAGGGTGATACAAGTGCTAAGGTCTTTTTGATAAACCAAACATTAGCAACAATGACATCACATGAAGCAGGGTGGGGTCTATGCTAAACCTTTGTTGTCAGTGAGTTGTGAGGGCTTCTCAGCGATTAAAAACTTTAGAGTAAAACAGTGAAAATGAAGAAGACGATTGTCTGCAACAAGAGTAGGATGGTAAAAGTTGGTCATTTTTTGTGACTTTTTTACCCTAAACTAAACAAACCTTTGTCGAAAAGTGTTCTGACTGATGATAAACACAAGAGTGATAAGAGATGCACAGCCATTAATTACATTTAACCTTTATCATGTATTCAAGTTCAATATCTACACCCATATCTAAATGCAGATGGTCAAGGTCAATTGAATTTTTTGAGTGTGGGAGGAAACCAGAGGCAACCCGGAGTAAACCCACGGCAACACAGGGGAACATGGTCACTCCTGACAGAAAAGACAGAGTCACAACTCAAATCTTCAGACCTTCTCTGTGTGGAAACTCTAAGCCCTGCCTAAAAAAAACTTTTTTTTGTTTGTTGGTACAGGTGTCTGACAAAGCAGAGCTGAGGTTCACATGCCCTAGTTGCATACTTTGCCAAACATTCAACAAAACTTTTATAGTTGTACCATTCATCCATGCTTTTGATTCATCAATTTATCAATTAGTACATTCAAGAAAAACAACAAATGTCATTCAGCGAAAAGCAGATAATGACTTAATACATTAAATTAAATAGATGGAGATTGGGGGCTTCCTCATAAAGAACATCCCAATGATTCTGTTTCTTCTGGTGCAGGAGTGGTGACCACCCATAGCACTTTAGAGGCTGCCATGCAAAGTGGCAACAGCTGATCAGAAAGTGAATAACCCATTAACACACGCAAACTCACACTACACTTACACATTGATGATACAGCCTTCAGAAGCAATATGGGGTTCCGTATTTGTCCAAGGACACTTTGACATGCAGACTCAAATCTCCGATCTTCCCGTTAGTGGATCCCAATGATGTGGATCTGGTCTCTCTGCTGAAGTAATGATGTCAATGTAGCTCTGCTCTGCTCCACTATAGGACTTGTACGTGTCCAGAATTCTACTTCTGGAACAGCAAAGTTCTATGTCCATATATGGTATTTACACACAGACAGGTAGCATATGAAAAGTCCTGTGCATTGAGAAAACAACAGTAACCGATACATACTTACATTCAAACTCTGTAACCTACTTTATGGAAAATAAAAATTACTACAGTCAATAATTCAGGGATAATCTTTTTTAATCTATAATCTATAATCTTAATTTTTTTTGCAAAAGCACTGAAATTTTCAGTTATTTTTTTAAAATATATTTATATATAATATATATTGAATGGTGATTTTACTTTAATTTTACAGTTTACAGCTGCCTGATACCAACCCTGAAGAAGATTTACTTTGTCCAGCCCCAGAGTTAAAGTTCTTTTTCACACATTCTTTACACGCATATGCCTGAAACAGACAGGCAAAGGTGTAGTAATGGGCTGACACATAGCGGCACCCTGGAAGCAGTTAGGGGGTTCGGCGCCTTGCTGAAGGGCATGTTGACAGTTCTCAGGGCGCGAACCCCAGCACAGCAATTCATTTCACTTTCATTTATTTTTGCTCATTTGACATGTGAGGATAAGTGATATATTTTGTTTATCAATAAATCATCACCCATACATCACCCACATGAAATGAAAAAAGAGCACTCTGCAGAATGAGTGGATATGTGTTCAGGAATTAAATTACAGCACAACCACCTCTGTAACTCCCCTTAAAAAATATGTTGGAGCCGGGGAGCCTGTAGTCTTCATTCATGACCCAGAGCATCATCTCACAAAGTCTATATTCTCATTTGGTCACTAGGGGAACAATGCTGTTATGCATTTACTTTGACATAATGAATCAAAACAGACACAATCTCTATACTACATTTACTACTCTATACTCTATACTTATTTGCAAGGGACAATGTGCAATATTAAGCATAAATGTTACCATAATACGTTGTGCCAAAGTCACGATTAAAACATCCACAACAGAGCATCACTAAACAAACGAGGAATGATGCAAACACACGGTGACCACAGTGATTCCAGGAGTTACTGACTAAAACTTGGAGTTGACTGTTACAGTCTGGCTACGAATATTCCTCTGACTTAGTTGCAAACTACACTGTATGTGGCAGGTTAGGGGTTTTCCTCTCCCCCTTTTCACCCGCCAGGGCATGGGCACACTCAGGTGCAGTGATTGCGGGACGTGTGTGCATATAAGGTGACCCAATCAGTGCTCAGGTGTGTGTGTCCTGGTCCTGGAGCCTGGTGGCAGTGGTCACGGTGTGGCCCCCTGCCCCTCACCCACATCGTAGACGCACATACACACAGGGATGAATTGATTTTCTTATAAATTGATTGTTTTGCGTTTTGTTTGATTTTCCCCGCATTTGTATTTGGGGAGATTGTGTGTTTCTTTTGTTTGTATTATTTCGGGGAATTCCCTTGCGTCCCTGTTAGTATTTATGTGTCTGTAAGAATCACCTGTATAGGTCAATTCAGTGTGGCCTTTGGGGGGAAGTTTACAGCCAGCTGTTTTTGTTGTAGCTGTTGTTCATTTTCTTTTTTTAGTTGTCACTTAGTTTTTAAAAGATTAAATAAAATATATTTTTGTATTTAAATCAAATCTGCCTTTAGTGTAATATTCGAACCTGTGCAACCTTAAGACTCCCTTGGTGGAGTTCCTGGGGTTTAGGTCCCCCCAGGTGGCGTTGTCGAGCTCTTTTACATTTACCCTTTAGTAGTGTGTCACCACCCGACACACCCCCTCGCACACCCCACTCGCCACATGTAGATGACAGCAACACAAACTAAAACTACTATTTACCCAACAATAACCTTCGGTGCTGGTCAGAGTTTGAACTTTGGAACTTTGTCTGTGTCTGGATACCTCTGGTCCTCAACAGGGCTGGTGGAAGAGGGACTTTATAAAAGATCTAGGTAGAGGGCTTACTGTATTAACCAAGACAGAGAGGGCTGAAGAACACAAAGGAAACCTTTTCTTTAACCCATGATGGGTTACAGCAAGTTTTGTCTATTACTGCTGCTGAGCAGCTACACGCTGGCTCGTAAGTAAAATCTAAATGGTATTTTTGTGCAGATATTTTGATTCACTAGAAAAAGAAGTGTTAAATTAATTAATTGATTAATTAATTAAGGTTTGGTTCAAGTGTTTCAGTAAGCCATGACCAGCCTGCCATCATGCATTTTGTCATTAACTCCTGTAAAATGCTGTGAAAAAGGCTGACATAGATGTTATGGATTTTTTTTTTTTTTAAGCAAAGATTTGAATCTTTTTTTTTTATTGTTTTTAATTTAAATGTGTCTTTGATCTCAGTGTTTACTATTATCCTTATATATTCATCCATACTTTAGGTGTT
Organism: Sciaenops ocellatus; assembly: GCA_033000465.1. Taxonomy (NCBI): domain Eukaryota; kingdom Metazoa; phylum Chordata; class Actinopteri; family Sciaenidae; genus Sciaenops; species Sciaenops ocellatus. The sequence continues at coordinate 27,248,784 of CP136878.1, forward strand.
TGTTAAAGAAGCATACAAAGTGTGTGAACATGTTCAGTTTGCAGTTTAACAATTATGAATTTGTAATAGTAGACTGCGTGTTCAGGGTGCCAGTTAGGTCTGAGCCTAACAATTTCTGGTCGTTAGAAAAACTCTACCCAAACCCTCACAACACCCTAAATACCACTCATCGTATCCCAAACAAATGATACTCAAACTCAAACACAAACAAACAAAGTTCAACTTTGGGCATTTTTCGAGTTTTCTTGTCTGTAAATCAGATTGGATATGCTTTGAAAGTATCCATTGGCATTCAGTGAGTCAGAGAAAAAAAACAAAGTGAAGGAAAAAGTAGGAAAAGGGGAAAAAGTTCACCCCATCTTACTCAATTCCAATTATTTTATTCTTAAAAAAGTATAATGGTATTAAATTATTGCTAAGGAGCCAAACACTATGTAATTAAGGGAGCCTGTTTTTAAAGGATATTTGTAATTTAAAATACTGAATACTGTATTACTTTGCTCATTCACTGTGAGTTACAAAATCAATAAAATTGAAACTTAGTCCTAAATTTGCCCATGTTATTCTGCTTAGTTTCTTGTGCTGCTGTTGGACTGAAACAAAAAAAACTCTTGCCTTTACAAAGTTTTATATTATTGTTTGCTTCACCTCCCGAATATTTTGAAATCTATAATGTCCGTTAACCTTATGTGTATTGATCACTGCATGTGATCCTCTGTTTTGTTTTCCAGAGGAAGTCAATGACAATAATGAACAGACTTCATCATGTCAATGTGAGTTGCTATCCACACATCAGTCCAATTAACTGTCCATTACTTCATCAACAAAACCTTCAAAGACAACCTTCAAAATAATTTTCTGAATATTGTAATTGAGTTGCTTTTACTAGTATCTCACATTGTTTGAAGAAAAGGGGAAATAATGATTCAAAAAGTTCAGTGTACTGTTTCTAGAGTTGGAGAGCCCCCAAACTGATGTAATTACAAAAAAGTGGACTTTGCCAGTTCCACTAAGGGGCTCAACAGTGTTGGTACTGAAAAGAGCTGAGGTTGTATGTGCATAGGGTAGATAGAGGGGGGTAAGTGGTATGTTGTTGCAAACTGACACATTGACCTGCTAACAGATCGACTGTGACTGAAAACACATGACCTGTTTTCTGGACTCTTGCAACGTGCTGTTTGTGATTCTGCACAATAGCTGATCACTGTTGAGAACATTCAGCTGCCACTGGGTCCAAAGACCTGCCGCTGAGGGATGATGTTGAACTTTGGCTGTGAACTCTATATAGGAGGAACAGAACAATCCTATAGGTTATGAACATGACCTCATCTGTAAAGGTAGTGTTGGCTTGAAATGATTTGATCAGCACTTGTTATCTTGTTACAGTGACATCCAGATTCAAGACCAATAGGAAATATATGTACCAGTATACCACAGAGAGCAGAAACGGTGTGGTGGGCACTGCCAACCTGAGGAATGGCCCTAAAGTCTCCTGTCAGGTACATTACTGTTGATGTGTCCCACTTTGTCAGTTCACTTGATAACAGTATGTTCTTATCTGAGCTCCCCCCTGTCTCTCCATTGATCCTGTGTCCACTTTCACATATCTTTAGGTCGAGATCGAAGTCCCTCAGCCATGCAGCTTCATCATGCACACCAGGGACTGTGCTCTCAGTGAGGTGTCGGTCATTAATCCCCAGGGCGATCTGGTCTACAGGCAGGCTGCCGGCTCTGATGCCTTCAAGGCTGCCATGGAAAAGTTAGTGCGAAACATTCTTCATTGATTTTTCACTCACTTCACATGATGTCTCTTTTCTAAGTTAAAAAAAAAAAAAACTTAGAAGGGTGTGGGGGCTACAGTAAGTTTTTATGCTAGGCTAAGCTAAACATCAGCTGTTTTTCATACTCATTCAGTCATACTGAATAGAAATGATGAATTTTCTCATCTTGGTCTTAGCAAGAAGATGAGTAAACGTATTTCCTAAAATGTTAGACTTCCTTTGTGTTGCTAAATGTAATGATGTCCTGCAAGCATGTTTTATTTCAAATAACACATTTTCATATGTGAATATTTACAACCCTGATTCCAAAACAGCTGGGAACCTGCACAGTCCATAGTTTCTAAAAACAATTTGAAAAATGGACTCATGAATGAGTAGATATTTACAAAAAAACAAAGTTTATCAGTTGGAACATTGAATGTTTTTTGTACTGTATTCAACTGCATATAATCAAAATGTTCTTCAATTGGTTGCACTCTGTTTGTATTGACATTTTACACAATGTCTCTATTATTTAGAATCAGAGTTGTGCATTCTGATATTTTTAACACTTCTATTTGAAATACTACTATCAAATATATATTTCCCCCCTGTGTGCTTTAAGAATTAATTTCTAACCAACTTCATTATGCATTTTAATTATGTATAAAATTGACATCATCATACTTATATCCAGCTGTAATACCTAGTACTTACTCTAGTGTCCACAGTGTGATACACAGTGAAAACTCCAAAAAGAAGAGTGAACAATGTAATCTGATGCTTTCAATTCTGACCACATGAGACCACTTTCATATGTGACCATAAATTTAATGCATACATTATATAAATAAATCTGATTTTTGGTGATGGATCTTCTTGAATGAGTTGAAGAGTTGGAATCTTTGTGACTTTTATGTCTTTCTAATGTGACGCAGTTGTTATGATGAAGTGTTTAGGGGAGGGACAGTTCAGGAGCAGACCTTTTCAGACTGCCAGTATTTGTACAGTACACAAATCCTTCTGGTACAAACGTAGTGTGAGCCTTTACTGAGTTCACTAGCTGATCATGTTTACTGTAGATTATTATTAAATGGTCTGTCTTTTTCTCATCCAGGAACCCTCTGAAGTTCACCATGGAGGAAGTCACCAGTGTCCAGCTGTTCCCTGAGACTGACGAGCCAGTCAACATCCTGAACATTAAGAGAGGCATCGTTTCAGTCCTCATGGTGCCATTCATGGAGGATAAACATTACAGCCACATGGTTAGTGTCACAACCCAAGGGTTAAAGGAAAAGGCTACAAAATAAAAAGCATCAGCATGTTCATGCATATGCATCACAACATAGCCTCTGCCTTTGAGATATGATGTGAACAAAGGAGGACTGTGCTGGATGATACCACCCACTAGTGGTGTGTCAGTTGTGAACGTATCGTTCAATTTTAACTAATCTTTTATGACTCTGGAGTAATGAGCAGTCTCAGTGAGTGATTCGTTCATTTTCATGCAGTACGTTCCCTCAGCACAGGGCAGCTGCATAAGCTCAGTCAGGATAGAAAAGAGAAATGATTAGTTCACGACTCAACTACGCGTCCTCAAGTTTGAGTCTCTTGTTCATTTGTCACGTGACAGGCAGCTCAGCCACAGAGCTCAGTGATGAGCAGTACACACAGCGGTTTGTTCATACGGATCGGTCTTTCATTTCGTACACATGTATTTGTTCTGATTACATTACTTATGATAAAAAAAACTGGCGAGTCAACAGCTTTGCCAACAGCCAAACATCAAGTAAGGTCAACAACACAAGACATAGCAGCCAGCTAATACTACTTACTAGTCCAACAGCAAGAAGCCCAGCTCGGCATCTGTCTTTCAGCCTTTTATTTCACGGGCAGCTCAGCTAACAAACATTAACTAACAGCAGTTACAGTTTGAGAGTTAAGGCTAAGCAGCTGGAGGACATCAGAGTGAAAACCAGAAAACATTTTCTCCATGAAATATGGAGCAAATTTACCAAGAACAGTCAAATAATAACTTCTCGTAGGCGATCATACCCAGAGCACAAAGTTACATATGATACATACATACAAAATGATTAAAAGCCTGTTATTCTATGGTAGAAAAGTTGCATAGTATTGCTTTATAGGAATACCTTTAGAACCCTAAACTCTAACCCTACATGCTGGTTTTGTTTATTTGTGTAATTCAAAGCTAGTATTCATGAGCTAAATCCCTCATTTGACTTTTTTTTTTTTTTCTCTCTTTTTCAGAGCACAGTTCACGGCCGCTGTTTAACAGACTACACTGTGAATGCCAGGAAGGATATTGACACAGATGTCACCCTGGTCAGAGATCTGTCCCAGTGTGACCAGTTCTACAGCAGAGAACTAGCCAACAGCCCCCTGGCCCTGCTGCAAAAACTGGTGAGACATTCTTACCTGTCTCTGTAGCCTCTGATGAGATACTGTCTATAATACTATTTTAGAGTAAAATATGATGCCAGCTCATAAAAAAGGGATTGTTTTGAGAAGAATTATATTAAGACAATATGTCACATGACTGACTTCTAAAGGGGACATTGTCTTTGCTTTCTTTTGCGTTTTGGTCTCTATAGCTAATTTCCCCGTTCATGACAAACATACTGAGGGTGGATTTTTATACAACTCACCTGTTCAAATTATATTAAGGCTTAAAGTTATGCAGAACTAACAGCATGGCCACTTTAATTGACAGGTAGGTGCTGTTACAGATGGCTTGTTTAAGCACCCAGGCATCATTTGGCCTGCCTTAGGTCCACCAATGATCCACTGGTCTTTGCTGGTCTTTGCCAATATCTAGATTAGCTGGGAGGCGGAAGAGGCAGGACAGCCAATGTGGCAGCGCCACATATTTTGAGCTTCAAAACAGTGTTTCGGAAACCTGTGGGTGACGTCACTTATGTTCTGTCCATTCTTTATACTGTCAATGGTTCTGCATCAACAGAAGGCTTCAGGGGTTATTCGCACCCAGTGTTGCACCTCTTTGAAATAATGACCTCTGTGTGGAGATACAGTTAATAAGTTAAATATGGAGGCTCATCCCAGACCTAAATCTGAGCTAAATGTTATCTGTGCTGAGGAGTACAAGTCCTGGAGAAATTGCAGCCAGTCCCCTTCTCAGCAGACTGAATGACACACTGCAGTCTGCAGTATGTACAGTATTTAAGATGTCATCATCAATCATATATTTGTGATAGTCACAAAGGAAGTGAAGGTTGACCCAGTCTGGGAGGTTTCCTTTGGTTACTGATGAGAATAAATGAGGAGGTAAATGGACTTGTACTTATATAGCGTCTTTCTAGTCTTCTGACCACTCAAAGCGCTTTTACACTACATATCTCATTCACCCATTCACACACATTCATACACTGATGGCATTGACTGCCATGCAAGGTGCCAACTGCTCATCAGTTTTAGGAGCTAATCATTCACACACATGCACACACCGATGGCGCAGCCTTCGGGAGCAATTTGGGGTTCAGTATCTTGCCCACTTCGACATGCTGAGTGGAGGGGATCGAACCACCGATCTTCTGATTAGTGGACGACCCGCTCTACCTCCGCGCCCCAGGTGCATGTGCAGATGTGGTGCTGTTCTTGTTGCAAGCACTGCGGTTCTTGGCTTCCATACAGATCAAAGGGCCTTGAATGTTGTGTTCAGAGTTTGTAAAATTGTTTCTTGTATTATTTTTTTGACTTTAAAAAAAACCCCCAAAAAAACGCAGACTTGATCTGACAATAAAGTATCATCACCATGTAGACTCTCTTTAAATAGAGGCCCTCAAACGCTAAACCATGGCACTTTAAAGTAGACTGTGTTTTCAGCATGTGGTTTATGTGTAATCATGTGTGGTATTTGTTTGTTTAATGTGTCAGTATCTTATGTTGTTGACCTGTCTGTCCTACACTATGAGCTCACTAAGGCAAGTTCCTAACAGCGTCTGTTGTAATGGCAAGTTTACTCAACACCATGTGGATTTTGTAGATGTGGATTTAGTCATTTAGCTGACACTTTCATCCAAAGCGACTTACAGGGAGCAATGTGGGGTTCAGTATTTTGCCCAAGGACATTTTGACATGCAGACTGGAGGAGCTGGGGATCAAACCACCGATCATCTGATTAGTGGACTCTACCTCCTGAGCCACAACCGCCCCATGTGCCCTACCCCGAACCTTTACTGTCAATCATTGCACATAAAGTCAATTACATTCAGAGCCGTTTCTTGTTATATGTGGACTATGTGGACGCATAGGGCCCCGCAGCCACCAGGGGGCCCCCAAGCTGCAAGCTCAGCCTCAATATAATTTGGGAGAATTAAAAGTACCTGTCTTTATTTGTAGCCAGGCAAACCTCATTTGTTGTGTGAAGCACTTTTATGCTTAAAAAAGCATACACGTTTTTTTGTAGGTTATACGCAAACTAAGCTGCTATGATAGGGAAACTGTGACTTGTGTTTGTGGGGTAATCGAATCAAAATCATCTTTGGGCTGGGCTGTCATGCAGTGAGTGACGTTTGCTGACAGGTATGATGGGATGATTGACAGCCACCTACCATTCACTGAAGTAAGGAGACATTAGGCACCATTAACAATTGCATCATGGCATCAAATGGCATCCATGGGACAGGATCACCTCACTGGTCTTGCCATTATCAGCATCAGTCATGAGATTGGCAAGCAGTTGTCATGTGATGACATCATTGATGTTTGAGTTTGGATAGAAACATAAGATTGTGATCATACAGATCATGATCACAAAGTAGTGTGTATTTATTTTTTACTGGATAGTTGGGGAGAGCCTTTTCATGTTATGTCACCTTGTTTTTAAAGTTTACGATAAATTTTTCAGGAACATGCTGCATCTGTTGCATTTATTAATGTACTCTAGCCTGTTTTCCTTCCCACAGATCATCTGAAAAGGTTAGGAATCTCTTCCTCAGAGTTTGAAAATAGGGGCCCCAAAATAGCATCTTGCATGGGGTCCCCACACAGCTAGAAACGACCCTGATTACATTATTATTATGTCATTAAGTCTTCTCAAGTCGATTTTTTCATGTGACTTGAAAATATACAACATTAACATTAACACACATTAATATTGTGGATTTTTGTTTCCAGCACCGCTCCATGTCTAAGCTGATCACGAGCACTCAGGACTGCAACTACCAGTTTGATCACAAGGGAAAGCACATCACGACAGCCACGTGCATAGAGAAACACATCTACTTGCCTTTTTCTCATGAGTAAGTCATCATCTGACTGCATGTTTATGTGTGTGTGTATAATGCACTGTTATGTCTTTTGTATCACCTTCTGATCTGGCTTGCAGGGACAATGGAATGTCATCTGTGGTGACCCAAGAGCTCAGCTTTCAAAACTCCAGAAGGATCAACAAAATATTTGGTAAGTGATCATTTGCTGTGCCTGACTTGTGTAGTTTTAGTTTACATCTTTTATTGTGATCACGGCTAAATATGTGTGTACATAGATGTGAACCCCAGCCAGAGGAAGCCACTCCACTTTGAAGACCCAGACGATAAAGCCCCAGTCCAGACGAAGGACGCTGTCCTGAGCTCCTTGCGGGACCTTGTGGCTTTGACAGGCACAGACCAGGGTGAGAAGAGGACCAGCCTTTTCCATAAGTTGGTGTCCAGCCTGCGTGTTCTGAGGAACGAGACCCTGAGCGAGACAGTCACCGAGATGTTGGATACGTCAGGCTGGTTCACCTGGCAGGCCCTGTTCCAGTGTGGGACACCGGAGTGCACCAGTGCCATCCTCCAGGGTATCAGGACCATTGATGGGGTGTCACTAGAGGTGGACGCTTTAGTCTATGGACTGAGTCTACAGGCTAATCCTGATGCTGCACGTGTCCGAGATATGCTTAGCATGGCACAGTATAAACAGAGCAAGGCAATCATGTATGCTCTAGCTAACACAGTCAAGAAGTAAGTAAAATAGTTATCTCTGGCCTTAAAATAGACTGATATGATACCTCTTCTTTAAAAAATATTACTTTCTATCTATTATTCTTCATTCAAACAATACAAAAGTAAAACAAAACAAAACATTGTATTTTGGATAACTTTGTAACTACTACAGGTGACCCCTAGATGGAGGCAAACGTAACCATTTAATCTTTTTCCCATGTAGAGCATATCATTGTATCTTCTTTGTTTCTTGTACACAGGTTCCATAAAGGAGACGTTACCCCAGTGGTCACAGATGTGGCAGAATTCATGAAAACACTCTTAAATGACTGCTCGGGAGAAATCCTTGATGATGACACTGATTTTCCCGCTGATCCCGAGGAGACATCCTTCCTTATACTGAGGGTACTTCATCGTATCATTCAAGAATCTCAGTTACTGTATTTGTTTTTGGATTCTGTGATGAGTTTGTTCTTGTCAGGAAGTTTGGCACAGGGGTGCAGTGCCTCAAATAAATATTGTTTTTAATCTCTAGGTTGTCGGTGTCATGGGTCAAGCGATGCAAGATGTCAGCCCCAGCCTGATGAACTCAGTTTTGCAGTGTGCTAAGAAAGCAGACATTCCACTACCAAACCAAAAGGCAGCTATACAGGCCTTAAGACTGATGAATATTAATGATGAGGTAAAATTACTTCACACACACATTTGTTACACATTGTCAGTATAGGGTGATTGTCGTATGTTGTGGGGTTTAATCGACATTGAATTTTATCATTTGGTTGACCACAGGTCAAAGACACTCTCGTGGAAGTGTACCAGGGTGCTCAGAGCCCTGTTGAAAAACGAATAGCAGCCTACCTTGTTCTGATGAAGAACCCAGACCAAGCCCTGGTTAGAGATATTGTTAACAATGTCGAGAACATGGGAAACGAACAGCTCAAGAACTTTGTGGTTTCCCACCTGAACAACATCCACAACTCCAATGAGCCACAAATGCACCAGTGAGTAATTGACCAGCAATAATATCAGCTGATTATTTACCTGTGCTATAAATGAGTAGTTTACAGTCCCCAAACAGTTAATTTGGTTACTTCTTTCTCATCATAGCACATTTAAATGTCTACTTTTGTCATGAAAAGGCAAAAAATAATTACATGAATTTTATTATATTAATATAATACCATTATTTGCTACCTGTCTACAGTAGCACCAAACCGCAGACAGATATAGCTAGTGACTAGCTGGTGAATTAATTCAAACAACCAGTAGTCAAAGATATTTTTAATCTAAAGCTAAAAGTAGAGTGCAGATTGTGACTACAAGTAGTGACTTCAAGTGAATGCTAATGTTGCTATGTTGTTTCTGATGGACAAGTTCTTGCTAATCCATCCAGCAATCCAATCCAGCAATTTTATGAGCTGATGAAATGTTAGCATTGTCGCTTTCTTCTGTCAATCAAGCAGATTTAAAGCTAATATTTCCCTCTAATATTAGGGATGTGAAATGAAGCCAAAGTAATTGTTTACAAGCGAGAATGGTGTTTCAAAAGTTCGGGCACAATGAAAATGAGATGACAGAAACGTTTTTCTATAATGTGTTTTTGATTGGTGAGAGAAAAAGAAATCTTATTTTGGCACTCATCATACTAAAACTTTCTTTATTCTCCTAATTTAAGACTCAGGGAGTACATTGACTTGGCCTTGACGGACAAGCTACTATCCACTAGCACAGTATTTGATGGAATGTCACACAACTACAAAATAGACTCTCCTGTGGGCTCAGTACAAAGCAACATCATTTTTGATTCCATGGACACCTTACCTAAAGAAGTGATGCTGGAGACCACATTAAAAGTTTTTGACTACAACTATGATATCTTTGAGGTATGTTAAATAGCATATTTGTTATATGTGGTGTAAACACATTGCACATTAGCTTTGTAAAGATTTTTAAACATTCAAAATGTCCCCATTCAAGGTCGGTGTTGAGGGAACAGGATTTGAACCAAAAATCGATGCTCTCTTTGGAGAAAAGGGTTTTTTCCCAGACTCCATCTCCAAAGTTATGTACTGGACAGGTGACAAATCCCAGATGCTCAGAGAGGTTTTGGACAGAATCACCCCAAACAGAGACAGAATGAAGAGACAGGTGATATGATTTTTGGTCACATTATGCAGATGTGCTTATTTATGCTACAACATAAATACAAAACTGCCACTCCAACTTGTAAAACTAAATCTTACTTGGTATGGAAGGAACTAATTCATGTGCTTCAATGTCTCTCCAGGTCCCACAGGATCTTCTCAAAGATATCACAGCTAATGTCCAGAAGCTCATGGATGATGTGCGCATGTCTCCAGGCCCTGAAGCAATTGCCTTTCTTCGACTTCTGGGAAATGAGATAGGATACATAAAGACCAGCGAAATGAGAAAGATGGCTGAGACTCTGTTCATGTACTACCATGTTTTCATCAGGGTGCTGCCTGCCCAGGTCAGATCTGTTGTTTTCCTTAACTTTGCAAGAGAATGAAATTAAAAACACTCCAAAAAAGGGCAATGATCACCCAAAAATCTCTTCCTTGGTGTTATGGATTTATCAAACATGCCTTTTCTTTGACATTTTAAGAAACAAGTCTTGTTCCAAATTATTATTAACTCTGATTTTAATATATCTAATTACTTTTGGGAAACCTATGCAGTTGTGTCTAATGCTAAAATTCTAATATACATAATGAACTGTGTACAACAACTTAGCATACCATGTTAGATTGTTAGTTAGTCTGGACCAAATTGATGGACAAGACTGACCCTGGAGAAATATCATGGTCAAATATCATAATGTTAATGATTGGATTTTGCCCATATTTTGTGTGATATGTCTTCTTTTTAGCCTGATAGTATAGCCATTTATAAAGTCTAACAGTAGACTTCCATGATGTTGCTAGCCATGGTTAATGAAGATCTAAAAGTCTGTTATGATATGTTCAATTCAACCTATTTGTTTTCTCTCCAACAGGCCTTTTTTGCATTGACATCTAGCACTGAAAATGAAGTCTTTGCCCACTACATCTTCATGGACAATGCCTTTTCTCTACCCACTGCCTCTGGCTTCCCTCTGAAGTTCTCACTAGCTGGTGTTGTTACACCTGGGGCCAAAGGAGGCCTGACTTTTTCACGTCCAGAGATGGGTACAAGAAGGGTAAGTTAGCTTTTCATCATCTCAGTTTACATTTAAAATGTTATGTTAAAGTTATGATTTTACATGAATGTCTCCTGTTAATTATTTTTGTGTCCATCTCTGTGCAGAGTGACTTGTCCTTCATGCCTTCAGTCGGGCTGGAATTCATCACTCAAATGGGTGTGCACATTCCAGACTATGTGGATGCTGGGCTTGAGATGCACACTAATATGTATCATGAGAGTTCCCTCAATGCAAAGGTCACCATGAACAACAACCAGATAAAACTGTCCATCCCTGCTCCTAAGTCAAACACTCAGTTGCTTACTGTTAGGTCAGTAGCACGAGTGTCAAAAGACACAAAACACTTAACAACTCACTGGTTGCTAGCATCACATAAATCTTTCTCAGAGTTTCAAAACTCTCTTCTGTCTTTTTTCAAATCCAGCAACAAGCTGCTGTCAATCTCCTCTGGTCAAACGAAAATAGTGCCATCCCTGGTGGAGGATCGGACTGACTCAACTGACTGCCAGCCGCTAATCAGTGGTCTGAAATTCTGCACAATAGTGCGTTATTCGAATGCTACTTCCTTGGATCAGGCCCCATATTACCCCCTGACTGGAGAAACCAGGTATGAGCAAATCTGACTTGAAACTCATTGGTTTAAGAAGTTTCTATTTTGGGAGCTAATACGAAAATAGTTAATGGGTTGATAGAATTTTATCTAACCAATTTAAACACAGAACCAGATTTAATGAAACCTTGTTTTCTCAGGTTTGCACTTGAAATCCAGCCCACAGGAGAAGTTTCAGAATATACTGCCACCATCACTGATGTAACGCTCAGAGGTCGTCACAAAGTAGAGTCTCTGAAGTTAACCCTGAAGGCAGAAGGTACCGTTGTAATATAACGTGTGTGATTGTGCACATGTGTATGGGTCAGTCCAGTATTGTTAGGTTCACCTCTTTATTATTATTTAATAGTAACTACAATGTTTTCCCAATCTTACCCAAGGGTTTTTAGTAACCATATCCAAACCACATTTTATTTGTCATAACCACTATCTATCCCTAACCTTAACAATACCATAGCTGCCATATACAAATATTGTATAAAAAAAAAAGTGTTGCCGTTGGATGTAAAAGGTTTTGTCATTAGCTTAAGCTGCATTGGATCAAAATGAATGAATATGTTCCAGAAGATCAGGTCCATCTGTATTATTTATATAAAATAATGGTATATTAAGGTAATATATCACTTGTGGCATTTATAAGGGTATCTGTCGTAATGTGTCTTGAAGCCATGCCCCCAGATTAAGACCAATACATTGACCAATGAGTTTGTTTTTTGCTGTTACTAGGTGACGATTCATCAGAGGCGACTGTATCTCTGAAGTACAACTTCAACAAGAACACTCTTACCTCTGAGGTTGTCATTCCTAATTATGATGTGGAAGCCGGTATCAAGCTGGCTGTTACTGACAGTGATGCCAAAGGAAAGAAGATGAGAGGTATCACCATTGATGTCACCAACAGGAACATCCCACAACTGACTCTTGTTGGACGCACAAGGTGCATAACTCTATACACAAACCTTCAATGTTCCCTCTCCCTAGCGAATGATAATATAGTTTCAGCTATCCTGCCTGTTTTCTTTGAGGTATCAATTTAGCAGGGAATTGTGGGAGTGGTTAAAAACAGTTGTAAATAATCGACAAACTGATTTTGTCTTATCAACCTACACGTACTTGTTTTAAATGTAGACTTGACATGATGAAGGATGCCATGCTGCAACTCCAGATGGTCATTCCCTCTCTGAAAGCTGATGCCTCTGTCACTGCAACTCTGAAGAAGGATGAAGATGTGCTCATGGACTTAGAGACAATCGTCAACCTCTCTGAGTCTTCTTACCAACAGAAAGCTTCCCTCAAATACGGTAACTGAAAGAAATTACTCAAATCCTCAAACCGAACACAAAGATGACCATTCATTCATTTGTATATTTGCGTGTGCATTTGGATTTTCTCTTTACAGATGATGAAAAGGTTGAACTGGAACTGAAATCAGACATGAATTCAGACATCCAGAAACTGATCCCAAATATAGAGGATCATCACAGGCAGTTGCAACAGTTCATCGATCATATGTTGGACCAGCAAGTGGCAAAGACTGATATGAAGCTGCGTCACATTGTTACCAAAGGAATTGAGGTATCATTTTAACATTCAACACTTGGAATCAATTATTACCCTATTCAAGGAGTGTTTGTAATCAAACTGGTCTTTCTGTTTGTCAAGATTTTTCAAGAATATTGCTGACAAGTTAGATCATGGGCCACAGACGTACTGATTTTAAGTGTGTGGTGTGGATACTGATAAAATAGAACACATAAGGCTTTTAATGCAGACTTTTCAACATATTGTGTAGTATTTCCAAAAGCTTGTGAACACACTTTTTTTTTCTCTTTTGGCCTTTTTATTGGATAGAGACAGGAATGTGGGGAGAGAGAGACAGGGAATGACATGTAGCAAAGTGCCACGGGTCAGATTCGAACCCGGGCTGCTACGGAGCTTTCGTACATGGGACGGACACTCTACCAACTGAGCTAATCGCCACCTTGTGAACACACTTTTTTGTGTAAAATTGCCATAATTCAAAACATTGTGCTGTTTCCACCAAATCTAGCTGGCACGCATCAACTATGGAATTTTGACTGGATTTTGACAAAGGTGTGGTGCAACATCCCACTAGTGGCCATGAAAAATGAGAAAATTCAAAAAGTCATATTGTTTATAAAGTATAGATAGTCTACAAATATCAACATGATTCTCTATCACTGTGTATTTTAATGCTAGATCCATATCTAGGTGCAAGGTAAAACTTACTCAACATTGTCTGTTAGTAAATTAACAAATTCAGAGGACTGCAGCTTTTGCAGAGGTATATATTTGTTTCAATGTGAAATGTATTTTTCATGTCACTCTGAAGGCAGGTAATATATGGCTGGACAAATTGACAGCACGCTTCCCCTATCTTGCAAACCTGCGAAGTAAGAGGAGCATCTCAGATCTCACCTTGCCAGCCCTGCCTGAGAAACTGTTTCTGCAGTCGTAAGTGTTTATTATAGTTTGAAAACACTTAAAGTTTTCAAATTCTACTGGGCATAAACTGTAACTAATTTGTTCAGTACTAGTTGTTCTATCCTCTGAATCTCTCTCCACGTAAAGTTATTTATTTATTTTCAGATGCAAAGTGTAAAAATGGAGTAATAATGATTATGCTTCTTTTTTTCCCTCAACAGTGACAGCTTGTTCCAATACCAGTTCAACAAGGACAAGATGGCCATTTCACTTCCTCTTCCACATGGAGGCAAAAAGTTAAAAGAACTGAACATCCCAACCACGTTGTCTATTCCTCTCATAGATTTACCAGCGATAGGCCTACATATTCCTGCCAAGAACTATCCACTACCATCATTTACCATACCGCCCTCTTTGGATTTCACTGTACCCCTTCTTGGTCTGGCTGAAGCATCCACCAAGATCAACAGCAACTTCTACAGTTGGGAAGGCTCAATTTCAGGAGGCAACAACACTATTGATGTCCCAAGCTACATTGCACAGTATAAAGCCATGGCCCAATCACCTTTCAAACTACTGTCATACAAGCTTGAAGGTAAATATCTTCTTTAAACATAATAATGGTGTGTGTGGTGACCACTTTCTCTTGCTTTGAGAAAGTGGCATGACTGCTGACATTTTTAAGACTTAAGACTATGCATGTTGAGTTACTGATAGTTGGTCAAAATCATTTTTTTGATAAATTGAGCTTCTTTTAGAAAGATAACATCTGGAGAACACAGTTATTGTAAGAGCTTTTAATAAGGTGTGATGACTAATGTTTCGATGTAAACCATGTATTCATCAAAGCTAATTTTCCATAATTGCCTGTGCTATTATGAAAACTGATAATGGTATCATTTTTTCCCATGTTTTTCAAGGAACTGGGATGATGTCAGGAAGAGCTGACGATAACCTCAGGTATCTTTTGAATAGTTCCTTCAGCCATAGCCTCATTGATGCAAGCATCAGCGTCTTAGAAATGTTAAGAGTAACAAACAAACTGAATGCAAAAGCCAACTATAAGATTGAAGCCTCTAGTCCATTAGGCCTACAAGCCTCACTCTTGTACTCTGCTCAGTCAACTTCCACTCTAAATTCAGACGAAGTCTCAGGAGATGGCACTGTGGATGGATTACTTGAAATAGGTTCATTCAGCACCAATGCTTCATACATCCACAGCTACAACCTTCGTCCACTAGATAGAGCAGGACGAGGAGAGTCCACCCTACACTTCAACTCACCATTCCTCCAAGTTCACAACATGATTCATGGAGTCTATGCAAACTCTGAGTTTAACATTGTGTCCAAAACCAATGCCCAAAATGACATCCTCAAGCATGTAGCAGAGATCAAGTATAAAGATGCTCAACTTACCATAAAGTGCAATGCTATTGCCACACCTATGGGTAAATCACTTAATAACAAAGTTGAGCTGGGTGTGTCCAGCAATATGGCCATCCTCAGGATTGAGTCACAGGCAGATGATGACACAAACAGGGCATACTCACTTATAACAGGATCGCTGAATTCAAATGGGCTTGAGGTAAACTCTGAAGGTTCCCTCTCCTTGGACTCAGGTCCGCGTGGAATGCACAAAGCTTCTGTTATGATTGGCAGGAATGGTCTGATTACAAGTGGAACTAACAGCATTCAGTGCAGCTCTGTAACAATGGAGAATATATTTAATGGTGCCATAGACAACAGTGGAGCAGCCCTATCCTCCACAATCAAAGCAATGGCTGAGGAAAGCAGAGGAGAGCTGAATATTGAGGGGAAAATCACAGCTGAAGAAGCCTCTTTATATGGTGTCCTCAAGGGCCATGCATATGATGCATCCACAAGAAACAACATGAATATTGTGCTGAACCGAAGAGCTCTGACTTTTACCAGTGATACCATGGGGACATTGAAGCATATGAGTACAGAAAATAGCCATACACTGAAAGTCACTCAGTGGACCCTAGCCCTCCGCTCCAAGACTAACAACATCATCTGTGAAGATATTTATTACAAGCAAGACACCAAGGTTGATATGAAGCCATTTGTTATGTCATTTGATATGACAAATGACTTCAAGTTTTATAATGTCGGTTTGAACAATGAAGGTCACATGAAGCTTGAGCCAGTTAAAGTGGATCTGAGTGGAAGTATGAGTGGAACTTATGGAGATGACCACAACATTAAAAATACCTATGAACTTAAATATGATGATCTGGCTGGTGCAATGAAATACAGCATGTCTGGAAATGTAATGGACGCTCAACTAAGTCACAACTGTGAACTTGAGTTTGCTGGACTTTCCTCAAAGTCAAACTGTGAAGCACGAATAAATTCTGAGCCTCTACGTTTTGACAGCACCATTCGCACCATGGCACTGCCTTTCAGCCTTACTGTTGATGCTCTTGTCAATAGTGATGGAGAAATTGATCTATATGGGAAGCACACCGGACAGCTGTACAGCAAGTTGTTGGTTAAAGCTGAGCCCTTAGCTCTTGCATACTCACATGACAGCAGGGTATCAACCACACATATGCTTCCAAGTGGGGAGTCTACCACTAATTTAGACAATAAATTTGATGGTCTCTTGACCCCAAGTCACCAATCTCTGACATTGAAAGTAAAATCTAAACTAAACAACAATGCTTATGACCAGGACATCAGTGCTTACAATAATCCTGAACAGATTGGATTTGATGTTTTAGGAGTAATGTTAACAGACATGTTCAGTAAATTGAACAAAAACAAGAGATCACTCCCTGATATGCAAGAATTCATTATGGCTGGTACCCTCAAGTATGACAAGAACAGTGACTGTCATATCATTGACATCCCATTCATTGAGAGTTTTCCTGCTGCTTTTGAGCAGCTTAAGAACACACTCATACAGGCCTTAGAGTCACTTCAACAGTCCATCAACAATTTGGATATTAATCAGTTAATCACTGACTTCAGAGCCAAGTTAGATCAGTTACCAATGCAAGTGCGTGACTTCATGCGAGAAATTGACTTTGAAAACAAAATTAATCAAGTAAAAGCAAAACTTGATTATTTGATTGATGAGTTTGCTATAACCATGGAAGACTTGGAGGATGTGATGAACAACTTGCGAATGAACTTAGAACATATGGTGATGGACATTGCTACCAAAATTAGAGACCTAATCCATACAGTAAAAGACAATGTCAAGACCGGAACCCTTGCAGACAAGATAACAGACATATTTTCAAAGATTGAAAATCAGCTTCAGGTCTTTGATAAGAAGTATGAAATTAAGCACTCACTCATCAAAGCACTTAATGCCATTGAGGACATCGTCAGACAGATTGATTTACACAAGCTTGCAACAAGCAGTGCTGCATGGTTGCGAGAGCTTGATTCTAAATATTTAATCTTGGAGAAAATCAAAAACAAACTGTCTGAAATGAAACAGGCCATTGAGATTTTTGATGTCAGCATGTTTTTACAAGATGTAAAAGATTACCTTTTTTCAAGTGATTTGGCAATGTATGTTGAGCAGATATCATATAAAGTTCCTTCTTCAGAGATAGCAAGAGTGATTGAATCAATGAATGATGTAATTGTCAACTGGATTGATGAATATGAAATCCCCCACAAACTCAATGCAGTGTACACTTACATCAGGGATCTTCTTGTAAAATACAATCTTGACGATAGATTCAAACAATTAATGGACCAGATAGTGATTCTCATCAGAGAATTCAAAATTGATGAGACTGTGCAGTCAATGGTAGATGCTCTGAAATCTATCAACTTCGAATTTGGTTATCATAAAATTATGGAGTTTTTGCACAATGTAACAAGCAAGCTCAGAGCAATTGACTTTAAGGAAAGCATTGATGACCTTAATGAACACATTTCTTCAACACTTAAGTCAATGAAGGAGTTTGATTACACTGCATTTGTTGAGCAGACCAATAAGAAGATTACTGAGCTAACAAACTATATCAATGAGCAGATTAAAACATATGAGATTGTGCAAAAAATCGAGGCAGTTAGGGAATTTTTCAGAGAAATCCAAACTTCTGTCTACACATATTTGGATGGACTTAAAAATACAAAGGTTGCAGATGCTCTAAAGAAACTAAAAAATATGATTGACACTACATTTTACAATGACATCAAGATGAAAATGAAGGACATTCTTGAGGACATGAGACAAAGGATCTTTGACATGGATATCAGAGACGAAATGTACATTTACCTCCAAAGAGTAAGTGAGTCCTACAGTAATATCGTTGCCTACATTTCTGCACAGTTTAATCTACTGATGGAGAAGATCGCAAATGTGGCAAATGACAGCAAAATCATGAGCCAGATTAAGCAAGCTGTAGATGGAGTTCTGGGCACACTGAAAACAGCTGAGATTAAAGTTCCCACTTTTACCGTACCTCTCACTGACCTTGTCATTCCAGCATTTACAATCAACCTGAACAAACTGCAGGAGATCAGCATACCAGCTCAAATTTCAGTCCCTGAGTTCACCATCCTCAACTACTACAAAATTCCTGTCTTGACCATAGACTTTGATGAGATCAAAGCTAAAATCGTTGCAATCATAAATGACATCAACGAATTTGAGATCCAAATGCCTGACCCTGAGGACATCTTTGGAGATCTAAAAGTCCTCTACCTATCAGAGCTACCTGATCTCACCTTCCCAGAAATAACACTTTCAGAAATAAAATTCCCAGCCATCAGCATTCCCACATTAAATCTGAAGGACTTTGAAATCACAATGCTTCCTATACCAGAGATCAATGTGCCTAACGTTCCCAGTGACATTTGTATCCCAGTTTTCGGCAAACTCCATGGAGAATTTAGACTGAACTCCCCACATTACATTCTAGTAACTACTGGAAAGATTGAGAACTCAACATCCACACCAAAGAACCCACAGTTTACAGCCACTATTACGTCTAATGCCAAATCCCCCTTTGAGCCACTCGAATACACCTTTGAAGCCACTGCTCAGTTAGAAGCTCCCAGAATGAAGAAGTTGCTTTTCACAGAAACAATGAAAGCTTCACACGTGGCCTTCTCCATTGATCATGAAGGTTCCTTGACACTCACTGGGAGTTCAGCTGAGGCTTCTGCAAAGACAGCTGCCAAGGCCACAACCCAAATGTACACAGCAGATCTGGTCAACAATATGGCACTTACATTGAAGAGTGGAATCTCTGCAACAATAGACACAACCTATGACCACAACTTGGACATACCATCAATTGAAATTTCAAGTCAAGCATCACTGAATCAGAATATAGGAGCTTCAATGGAACCTGGCAGAATTACTGTGACTGGTGAAATTACTTGTAATGGAAAGTGGTCAATTCAAGACTACTCTGATGAAGGGACACACAAAAGCAATGCAGAATTCAACATCAATTTTAGCACTGCCAAGTTAACTTTTATAGGAGAAACAGATTGTAAGGCCTTGAAATCGACACAATCACTGACTGCTGAATCTGTGATCTTCAGCCATGTCACTGTTGAAGTAAAATGTGAATCTGAACTTCCATCTGTCATGAAGAGTGTTATGTTTTTAAATGGAGAAGCTAATATTGGAGAACTTAAAGTTGCTCTGACAGGCTCTCATGATGCTGAATTAACTGGAAGTCTGCTTGGATCCATGAGCAACTCATTGAAATTTATGGCCCATCCATTTGAAATTGTGCTTGATGTTAAGAATAAAGTAAACTCAAAGATTTTCTTCCCTCTGAAACTCACTGGTAAGGTTGATCTCCAGCACAATTATGGTGTCATACTAAACTCTGAGAAGCAGTATGCTTGTTGGTTTGCTTTGGCAAGATTCAACCAGTACAAGTACAATCACAACATCACAGCAGAAAACAATGAAATGGACATCTTCTTTCACTCATCAGCTGATGGAGAGGCTAATCTTGACTTCTTGACTGTTCCTCTCTCTATCCCAGTAATGAACATACCTTATCTTGAAATTAAAACACCTGAGGTCAGAGACCTCTCACTGTGGGAACATGCTGGATTCAAAACCTTCCTTACCACTCCTCAACAGACATTCGATATGAACCTGAAGCTTCATTACTACAAGAACCCTGAAGCACACAGCTTTGAGTTACACCTTGAGCCAGTCTACAATGCAATCAGTGACAATGCCAACATCCTTCAGGCTCAATTTGAACAATTTAGAGACATAGTAGTTGCATTTCTGAAAGATTCATACAACCAAGCAAACTCACAGTATATCAAACACAAAATTGACACTTCTAGTCTGCCTCCGAGAATCTTTACTGTCCCTGGATATAAAATTCCAGGGCTGGATATTGAAGTTTCTGCTTTCAGAGCTGAGATGCCAGCATTTAGCTACTTTGTTCCCAAGGAGGTTAGTACACCCAGCTTCAAAGTTCCAGCACTGGGTTTCTCTGTGCCATCCTATACACTTGTACTACCATCTTTGGAGTTTCCTGTCATCCATGTTCCAGAAACCTTAAGTGAAATAAAGTTGCCCATGTTCACCCTACCAGCCATTCAGAACAATGTTGTGATCCCAGCCATGGGTAACATAACTTGTGACTTCTCCTTCAAATCCACCATGATTACCTTAAGTACTAATGCTGGCCTTTACAACCAGTCTGACATTGTTGCTCGGTTCGGCGCTGCCTCAACATCTGTATTTGACGTTTTGAATGGAAAAATTGATGGCACCACCAGTTTGACAAGAAAGAGAGGGATAAAACTGGCCACCACATTGTCCCTGGAGCATAACAATATGGAAGCAAACCATGACTGTGCTGTTAGTCTCACTAAAAGGAGCATGGAAGCTTCTGTAGCCAACACTGCAAAAATCAATCTCCCCTTTCTCAATCTAGAATTGAATCAGGAACTTACTGGAAATACCAAGACCAAGCCAAATGTCGCATCCAAGAAGAAACTAAAATACATGTTTAACATTCCTCTAATTGAATCTGTAGGCAAAGGAAACCTTGATATGAACTGGGCACTGGAAGCACTTTCCTCATATGTGTCACTGGAGACCTCTACCCAAGGAAAGTCAGACATAACAATAACAGACAGTTGTAACTTTGCTGGTGATCTAGAAAATGAGGCCAGTTTCTATCTTAATGCCAATAGCCTGCGTTCAACTGTCAGGACTGCCTTAAACTCAAACATTGACAAACAGGAGAAACAAAAGCGAAGCTCAAACAATAACATCTTCCAGTTTGACTTGAATAAGAATTTAGCTCTTGAGGTCTCCTTGCGTCGTTTGTTTGCAACAGTCGATTACACAAGCAATAACAATGTCAATTTTGCATCTTTCAACACAAATGGAAAGCATATAGTTAAAGGAGAACTGGATTTTGTTCCTTTAACAAGCTTAGCAACTACATTGAACATTGATGCAAGTCAGCCAAGTAGTTTGGGTCATGCTGGACTCATTCAAAGTGTCAGCCTTTCCCTCAGCTCAGCAAAGCAGTCATTCACCTGGAGTGGTAAAGAACAGCTGGCATCCCTCATCCATGCTTGTGACTTTATTGTGTCCAATGATGAATCTGAAGTACTCATGGACTTGACTGGATCTGTGGAAGGACACCTAGCTTTCCTGAAGTCAGTCAAGCTTCCTGTATATCAGAAGACCCTCTGGGATGTGCTCAAGTTTGATCAGGTCACAAATAAAGACAACTTGCAATTCCTTAACATTTCCTCCAGCATTGTATACACAAAGAGTATGGATGGCCAGGAGTATAAAATACCATTTAAACTATTTGAAACTGGTGTCACATTTAGCGTCCCTGGAATAAGCATTGCAGTGCCCTCTTGGGTAAGAGAAATTCCAGACTCCATAAGGAACATAGATAAGCGAATTGAAAACCCTGATGTCCCTGATCATTTCACTGTTCCTCCTGTAATCTCAGTTCCAGCTTTTGATGTGCCATTTACCAACTTGCATGTGGAACCCTTTACAATTGATCCTAAGAATCTTAACATCCCTAAGGTGATCACCACAGCAGCCTTTGAAATTATGTTGCCTGGCTTGCCAACAATATTAGTGCCCAGTTACAATGTTAAAACAGAGTATCTACAGGGGAAAATGTCATTCCTTTCATTCATGATGCCACAATATGAAATCAGAATCTCATCTTTCACACTACCAAAATCTTTTACCATTGGAGATCATACAATCAGCCTGGAAGAAATCACAACTCAGTTTTCAAACTTTGAACTTCCAACCATCGTCATTCCAGAACAAAAAATTGAAATCCCTGAAATTGCCCTACATTTGCCATCAAGTGTGTACATCCCTGATTTTGGAGCCCTCAGTGCCTCTTTGAAGGTTTCCTCCCCTATTTACAATGTGTCAACAACTACTAACCTGGAGAAAAAGGATTCTAGCCTTGTAACTTCACTGAATTCCATCTGTACTT
This sequence comes from Sciaenops ocellatus, assembly GCA_033000465.1. Lineage (NCBI taxonomy): Eukaryota > Metazoa > Chordata > Actinopteri > Sciaenidae > Sciaenops > Sciaenops ocellatus. The sequence continues at coordinate 27,271,232 of CP136878.1, forward strand.
CTACCATGATCTTCTTAGAATACGACCTCTCTGGTAAGTCTGGCACACACACTACTTGATTTAATAAGGCAGTTCTGTGTGAATAATATGATATAAAACTGCAACATCTATACATAATTTTATATATGATTTTATTTTGCTCCTGTCCCTTCAGCCAGTGCAATACTTGGATTTGAAAAAGGAGTAATGAATCTAAATGGGAAGGGCAATTTGATTCACAATGATGTAAACGTTGACTGGCAACATGTTATGGCACAAAACCCGAGGTAAGTCTGCAGAGTATATTTTATGTTTTGTCAAGTACTTATTTATTTTTAATTTTTTTTATTAATCTGTTCACTTCATTTTATCTCTATGCGGAAGAACATTTCTGCCAGTGAAGAAAGAAAGTTTGTCATAACAAAATGCTCATGGTAGTCAGTGTTATGGGATAAAAGGTCAAAATTCTATTCTTTTACTAGATTTGAATGTAGCCCGAGAAAAACAAAACTGATTGCAATCCGATGTCGGATATCATCAACATAGAAAGTATAATTAAAGTGTATTAAATTGTATCTGGATTTAGTTTGGATATGAGATCCTTGAAGTGACTATTGTAAATGGTACGCCAGAGACATTTTATCTTAGGTTTGAAATGATTGGCTCTTGGGTTAGGAGAGCTGTCAGAGAAGATCTGTGGAGCAACTGCGTGTGAGAATTTTTATCATGATTAGGAGGTCTAGTTAGCTAAGCTAATGTGTGTATATAATGCTGCCCTTGGTTAAGCAAGATAAATAGACTTTTTCTAATATAAATATCGCTTTTTTCTTCGTTTTTTTTCTTAGGATGAAACGTCAAGCACCTCCAGCTGATTCCATGTAAGTGTTTTATATATATATATATATATATATATATATATATATATATATATATATATATATTAGAACAGTTCTTACAAATGGGTGGGCCAAAGATGCACTAGAAAATAACTGTTTCTCTGTTTTAAAGGGAGTCTCGTCATACTCTTAATGTTGACGTCGCCAGCCGAACTTTTTTTGATGCAAACTTCCGCTTTGCTTCCCGCAAAGATGGCATCACTGCATCTGTGTCTTCCCCATCATCTGGTTTCCTTGGAGTGCATCTTCAGCGGAGGTCTATGTCACAGTTGTATGGAAAACTGTTTAGTCGCTACCTGGTAAGCCAATCTTTAAGCTCTTTGCATATTGTTGTCAACAGCAACAATTTTTTAATCTACTGATGGATTTATGTAATTTGCTGTGAAAATTGACACTATTTTCACAATTATTCTTCTGAATATCTTCTCTCAATTTCAGTCTACCCCTGAAAAAGATATGGATGTCTTCATTGCCAAAGCCACACTTAAAAACTCTCAGAAGTTGATCTTACAGACATCATGGAATTGGGACTTCCTCAATGATGTGATTGAGGGGACCAAGGACAGGATTCCTGCTATGACTGATGCTGTGTACAAGTTCATTAACAAGTATCACACCGCCCACTTTGGTTTTGATCTCAACCGTGGCAGCATGAAGTTGAAAAACACAGTTTCCAATGTCATAGAGAGAGCCTATCATGAGGTTCCTGTGTCTTTTAATACACTGCAGAATTCGATCAGACAGCTTAGTGATCAAGGAAAAGACATGTACATGAAGGCATCTGACAGTTTGATGTCCATGAGAATGCAGAATGTTATAGACCAGCTGGGTCGCAAAATTGGAGACAAGATTTATGTCTTGCTAAATGCAGTGAGACAGTTTTTGAGGGACACAAAGTTTACAGTACCCGGATCTGAAGAGGAGCTCTCGAGCTTGGAGATGTTTCAACGAGCTCGTCGCTCTGTATCAAGAGCCACTGACAGGGCAATCCAAAGGTTTACCAGCGTCATAGAGAGGATTTCTAGATACATCAGGGAAATAGAGTTCACCATACCTGGAACTGATGTTGTTGTTAATGGAAATGAAATCATAGACAATCTGAACTCTTTAACAAGATATGCATATGAGCAGCTAAAAATTGTAGTGCGCAAGGGAACCCATTTCGTTCATAAAACAGTTGATGACCTAATCCAGGTGATTGGTGAAAAAGGTGAGAATTTCCTCACCTACCTACAAGAAGAAAACATGGAAATTGCTTCACAAATTGATGCTATCCATGCAGAGGTTCTGAAGTCTTCAAAGCAACATATTGATGAGGCAAAGAGAAGTTTGGCTGAGTATAAAGACCTTGCCAAACTGCAGATTGAAGAGGTTTATAATTTAAATATGACACATGTAAATCTTGACACCGTTGAGCTTATCAATATTTTCCAGTCACATCTTTATGGAGGACTTAATGAAGTTGTAGATCTAATGAGAAGGAATTCCCAGAGCACAGCACCATATTTTAAAGCGACCAACAAAAAGATCGATATTGAAATTCCTTTACCCTTCCTTTGGAAGTCTTTCAGTGAATGGCCAAAGCCATCCAGCCACTGAGTCATGCCTCTCTTGTCATGACATTTCTTTAAATTTCACAATTTATATAAATTATCTACGGATATTTCACATGTAATTAAGATGATTGTGCTCAATTAAACAATGTTAAATACCACTTTTTGTGTTTCTCATACTGTCTCAACCATTTCTTGTTAAATGCTAATATTCAATTTGAACTCCATATAAAGTAGCTCCACCTTGATTAGCTACAACTAGAAAACTTTACTTGCATACTATCGCATCAGTATTAACAATCTAATTATGTACCAACCTAATAACCTAGACAACCCACACAGAACCAGAAATGTTACTTTATATATTTTAGTTGCATTTTGCTAATTATGCATATAGTGTGTACTACTTACATAGGATTTTAAATGCACAGCTTTTGCTCTTAATGGGGTAGTTTTTCATTGTGGTCCTGGGATTTCAATCCAGTTGTTCACAACCCTTTTGCTTAAGGGACCCCTTTTCTATCAATGAGGAAACTGACTAAGAGCAACATTTTCTGGATGTTTCATATTAAATCCAATGCATAACAATAACAGCACAGATGACAAACTGTACAAGTAACCCAAACTGAAAGTGTATTTGTTAAATAATAATCTAACCTTAATCTGATCTAATCTTTTGAAAGACTTCTTATGACCCTTAAAATTAAGGACTGTCAACAACCTGTGAAGCTTTGGTAACCCCTACTCGAGGCCAAGAAGCCTATACTGGGAGGCAGTGTCCAACTAAATGACCACCACTGACAATGGAGGGACCATTAGACAGGTTTAGGTTAGACGAGACTAAAGCTTTTGATTATTACATCTGTCCTTTTTACATTTGTTATGCATGTTATGCTTTTTCACATTATACTATGCTATGATTATTTTGTTTATTCAGTGTACTACACATTTTCATCTCCTATCCAAAAGCAGAACAACAGTATATGATGCAGCTGTGAATTCACTGTTGCCCAATGAATCTGCAGTGTTTGCAGAACAATGTGACGGAAAAAGGTGACCTCTTTTTGAACTCCTCTGATGACACTGTGATATTGTATCCTCCACGGCGCTGCATCACACAGAAGATGAATTCACTCAGCGGACATATTTATGAATGTGTTTGCAAAGTCATAGTAAAAAAAACCCTCTGATTTATTAATGTATTCCGTCCAAGACACGCAGGAAGTCATGTTCTCTCCATCTGTTTTCAACCAAAGAAGGTTTGTACCTTAGCAATATGTAGTTAGTATGAAGACTCACAGGAGTGAAAGGATGGAAATTATGGTTGTCTTCTGTGTGTTCTGCCTTGTTTTTCCGCACATCATCATGAGTCAATGGGAAAGCCAACCACTTATTTTTATCAACTCAATCACACAGTTATGTTCTTTGTCCTGTCAGATGTGGACAGTCATCACTGAGATGCTGTCATGACTAAGCCGAGACAAAACAATAGACATATTGTTCAAAATATGTCTACACCTCACATAAAAAAAACAATGGGCCTCATGTAAGAACTGCTCGTACAGGCGGAGTTGTTGTTCTTAAGTTTGAGTGATTTAAGAGAATTTGTGACATTCACCACATTAGTCTTTGTTGTTTCTTTGACTCATGGTTAAATTGTAATGCCTCACTGACTTTTTTCAGGATTTTATTTGCATATTTTGCCATGACAACGTATAGAGTTCAGTATATTTGTAGTAAAGTGTTCTCCTTCCTGCTGCCTAGTACTAATACAATCAGAATGACTGCAGTCATTTACGCTGTTGGGTTTTTGGCTTTATTGTATGAACCTGGTTAATTTGAATTTCAAACAAATTGGCTTTATTAATATTGAATGCATAAACCTGGCTACTGTGTAGTGGAAGCTTATTGAGTTTATTAGTACTATTACAAAAATCTTATTACTTGCTTCACATTAAGTTTATTAGTTAATTTATATTAAACGAATGTAATTCAAATGGATGGAAATTTTCTATGTAATTCAAATGCATAAGTCCTGCATTTTGGCCCAAAAAAATTTTTGAGTGTTGTAATGAGGTGTAAAGTGAAAAAAAAAAAAAAGAATGAAGAGAATATTTACACCCATTTTAAAAACCCATTTATTTATGAATTTTCCAGATAGTGACTGTAGAGAATATAATTCTTTACACTGGCAGATTTTTTCACTTCATTTGAGAACTGATGGACGGCCATTTGCTCAAGTTAAAGAGAACACAGAAAATGGGATTACTACAGGCACACTGTACATAAGTACAGTAAATGTAGCTAATTTCCACTGCTGCTCTTGAAACTTGATCAGGTTTCTGTAGCAATTTAAGGTTGTTGATTGTTCATTGCTCATCAACAGCTCACATTCATCAGGTTAAGAATATGAAAATATTGTTGCATGAGTTACAAAGCCTGATAGAACGGAATTGGTTTGTTGGAAGCAGATTTGTCTCCAGTTGCACTTATGTACTAATCATTTTATTAGTACTGAACTTTTCAAGCAAGGACCACAAGGTGTTTTCCAGTGTTTTCTGATGTGTGATCAGCATTACTGCTTCTAAGGCATCACCATCGACAAGTCAAGCATTTTCTTCATCAAATAATCATTGTCTCTATTGAATCATGTTAAATTTGGGAGAAGATTTACCAGTTTGATGTTTTATTATTGAAATCCATCCCTAATGACAGACTCTGGGCTCTACTTAGGAAATGCTTTCATTGACATCTTCTTGTCAACAAAACTGTGGTGAACATGTGCAGAACAACACAATGGAAAAAAGCAACCTCTTTCTGAACTCTGATGATGACACTGTGATATTATACACGCCACTGCTCTGTATAATACACAGACAGGTGGCAAATTAAAGGAAAAACCTGAATGAGTGAGTGGGGAAACATTACGAATCCAGAGGACACAAGGGCTCACTGAACAGTTTGATGAGAATGATCTCAACCCAGCTGAAAACCTATGGGAGATTTTAGACCATCATATTAGAAAGGGCTCTCCACCACCACCACCAAAAAAACAAATGAGGGAATATCTTTTGGAAGTATGGTGTCCATCCCTCCAGTAGACTTGTACAATCAATGCTATGGTACCTTGAAGCTGTTCTGGTGGCACATGGTGGTACAACACCTCACTAACATACGTTACTACTGGGTGACATGTTCCTTTTGTACCATGACCACACACACTGTAGTTAATTTTGACTCACTCCTGCATGCACCATCGTGCTGTTGGAAATACTTGCTAGCACACCAAACATGCATTAATCCCCATGTATCAGTCCCCAACAAATGCACTATTTCCTGCCCCAAACCTATGTACCAGTAGGCTGGGGGAAAATAAAACTCAAAGAGGGAACCTTTGGTCTTTGTGATTCTTTCTGATTTGTTCACAATAAGAAAAATCCTTTCTTAATCTGTTAAATGCTTGAAGTAAACTCTCATTAAAAATAGACATTCTATGCATGAACAGATTTTTTAATATGTAGGCTACATCCATCTCTTTAGCAGCCTTCAGGGCTTCACCTTCAGGCTGAATCCCATTAGTCAAAATGTCATGTTTTTTTTCCCTCCCTCTAATCCTCAGTGAGGATCCCGTCTTTGTCGTTGGCTTTTGCACCTGCAGAAGTTCACCATCTGACCTGACTTTCACTCTTTCACAAACAGAAACCAGCCTCTGCTGCGCAGGAACAGTGCACAATTCTTTCACTAAAGGTCAGTGAAGTAGATCAAATGAGACTAATGTCCCAGTCATCTGCAGATCTTGTCATTCTTAGACCTGGGAAGTCATTTTCAATTATGTACCACAGACACCTAAGACACACACAGACAACCAATTACTATATTTCCTGTACTGACTGGCCTTAATGGCTAATTTCATGTTAATGGATAATTACTTAAATTTTATGGTGTGTATTGTCTTAGAGTCAAGGATTCTTTATAAGATAGAGAATATCCCCTCATTATTTACACAAACATCCATCCATTCATCACGATCATGGTGGGGCTGGAGCCTATCCCAGCTGAGTTTGGACGACAAGTCGCCAGTTCTGTGAAGAAAAATGTATTAGAAAGATATTAGGCTTAGATTACAATGTAACCTATGAAACGTTTTAAATTCAAACATGTATGTATTATTTGGTAAATTAATACAAAAAACATAATATAATAAGTATAATAGTATATTTTCAGGGTCCACCTGCCACAGACCTTTGGAGAGCCCTGGAACCTGCTTTGAGAATCCCCGCGTATTTTCCTATATTATAACTGTAATCATGGTGTAATAGTAATGTAATCAATGTCAGTATTTTAGTTTATATTTATTTAGGTTTAATTTAATTTTTATTTTTTTAATTTAATTTATTGTGAAATTACATGACTTATTACATTACATTTTGTTTAATTAATGACAGTATAAAGAATGGACAGAGCATGAGTGACATCACCCCCAGGTTTCCAAAGCAACGTTTTGAAGGTCAAAATTAGCGGGTCTGGACGCCATGTTGGCTGTACTGCTTCTTCCACCTCCTAGCTAATCTGGAATGGTCAAAGACGTAAATCATTGTTGGCCCAGAAGTGGGCTGAATGAAGCCTGGGTGCTCAGGCATGACATCTGTAACGGCACCTACATGTCAATCACAACAGCCATGCTGTTAATTCTGCATAACTTTAATACTTAATTTGAACAGGTGAGTTGTATAAAAATTCACCCTCAGTACAGTTGTCATGAACGGGGAAATTAGCTATAGAGACCAAAACTGTTTTTTGTACCAGGCTGTAAACATGTTTATTTCTGCTGTGAAGTTGGACATTTTAACATGGAGGTTGCAATGTTCTGCACCTCAAGTGGCCATTCGAGGAATTACAGTTTTTGACACTTCCACATTGGCTTCATCTCCCAGCCACAGAGGTTGCTGCTCGTGTAATAGCAGTGTAATCATAGTCAGTTCATACTTTTGTTATTTTATTAAATCACTTTTCTATAACATGTACATTCATTATTTACAGGCTGGTGCCCTTTAACAAAAAGAAAGGCAATATGGGACGGCCGCTTAACTGACCAATCAGAATCCAGCAGTGTGCGAAGCCGGAAGTCATCACACAGAACAAACAGGAGACTCCAATCAATGGCGAAGATATCCGCATAATATTTTGACTTTATTAAGAGGTAAATGAAATTATTGTACACGTCGTGTTTGTCAGAAAGCGTCTGAAGACCAACTGCTAGCGTTCAAGCTGACATCACTCAAAGGCTCGTGCATTCAGCTCATTTAAACACTGTCAGCGCTAATAATACTTATACTAATATGACATTATGATAAAAAACTATTCTTTTATTCGGCATCGAAACAACAGTAATTGTATCAGTTATCCTGAAATGGCAGCTCTTATGATGTTAGCTGTTTGCCTTTCTTTCACTTGAAGTCTGTGTACGTTTAACTGGAAAGTTTGAAGTGTGTTTAAGTTTTTCTGAATGTGAGAGCAGCACAAACACAACACAGCACAGCACAGCACGGCTCGTTTGTAACCTCTGACGCGGATAAAGTGCATTTACCTTTGGACCTGCTGATAGAGTGCAGTCAACAACTAACACACCGCTTAATAACTGAATGAACACGCACACACACGTAGTTCGCACTGACGGTAGACCTGCAGGATCATTTTGTCCAGAAAACAAATCAGTTATTAAACCATAAAGTCTATAAACAGAAGACAGACAAAGAGTTGTGAGCTGAACTGTTTGTTTGGATTAGTCAGATTTTTCTCATTTATCATGCCAGAGGTGCTGTGAATATTACTGAAGACTACAAAGACTTATCATCTTCTTAATGAAGATATTAACTAATGTTCCTGTCTGATTAATAAGAGTGAAGACCAAAGCATGATGATGATTTCCACACAAGATAATTTAACATAAGCAGCATGAGGAAAGCAAAATTATATAAAATTATATTTTATATATGAGTGCTAGATTTCAGCATTGACGTTTCGGAGCATCCCCACAATGGTAACGCTACACCATTGCAGTTACAGTCGTAACGCTACACCTGAGCGGTAACCATGGTAATGCTACACCTTTGCAATGCCCGTCGTGACGCTACACCTGAGCGGTAACCATGGTAACGCTACGCCATTGCAGTGACTGTTGTAACGCTACACCTGAGCGGTAACCATGGTAATGCTACACCTTTGCAATGCCCGTCGTGACGCTACACCTGAGCGGTAACCATGGTAACGCTACAGCTTTGCAGTAACCGTCTTAACACTAGAACTGAGCGGTAACCATGGTAACGCTACGCCATTGCAGTGACTGTTGTAACGCTACAACTGAGCGGTAACCATGGTAACACTACACCTTTACAGTGACCGTCGTAACGCTACACCTGAGCGGTAACCATGGTAACGCTACACCTTTGCAGTGACCGACGTAATGCTACACCTTAGCGGTAACCATGGTAATGCTACACCTAAGCGGTAACCATGGTAATGCTATACCTTTGCAGTGACTGTTGTAACGCTACACCTTTGCAGTGACCGTCAAAACACTACACCTGTGGGGAGAGAGACATGGGGAACGACATGCAGCAAAGGGCCACAGATCGGACTCGAATCCCGGGCCGCTGCTGAGCCTTCATACATGGGGCACCCTGTAACGCTACACTTTTGCAGTGACTGTTGTACTGCTACACCTGAGTGGTAACCATGGTAACGCTACATCTTTGCAGTGACCATGGTATCACATATAGCACACAACAGGAGATTATCCATGTCCAACGTGTTCTCTTGTGTTGGAAATAAACTTCACAAACTGAGTATCTATGAGCAGAGCACAAAACTGTGACAGAAACAGACGGTGTTGATGTGAGATGACTCTGAGCAGCAGCATGAATAAACTAGCGTACAATACAATAATAATTAACTGATAACTGATAATGCAGACAGGACACTGACAGCAGAAAGACAAGCATCGCCATGCAGCAGGAATCTGATGTCACAGGGTTTATAAAGTGTGACTATTCATTCTTTCCCTCTGTTCCTTAGAGCTGATGAGATGGACGACATGGTGACAGACCGGAGGGATGAACCACAGGCAGACTTTGTGTACTGCTGTGGAGCCTTAACAGAGGTTCTGAAGTTTGGCTCCTGTCAGTTACACTCTGGACACAAGGTGCTTTTTCTCATTCTTCCAGGTGAGTTTGACCACTGTACTCCTCTGTAGTCTTTAATACTTACCGGGCTTACATGCTGCATATTTCTAAATAAAATCACTACAAGCTAACTAACACACAGAAACCTCAGGTTTAGGTCGTATTACTACAGCATGGGAGTAGAGGTTGGCACAGACACAATGCACAAAGAGTTGTTAGTCAAAGTCCGTAAAGGCCCAACAGCAAAATTTGGCCTCATGACTGGCTCAACCCCCCTGATGTTATTACGACAGATTAACGACATTAGCAGCAACAACAGCATTAGCTATGGTCTATTGCATCGTGCTAAACATTACGGTATGTAACAATCATCTGACATATGGGGATAATGGGGGTCGCAAATCACTGGTACCATTGTTTTGGGGGTCGCGGGCTGAAAAGTTTGGGAATCCCTGGTCTAGTCCTATAGCAGCATAACTAAGGGATGACCTGAGCCAGCCTTAACTATAAGCTGTATCAAAAAGGAAAGTCTTAAGTCTACTCTTAATAATAATAATAACAATAATAATAATAATGATAGACCCTTCTTTTACAGGGTAAAAGTTGGTGAGGTAGTTGATAGTCCTTCTGGCTTCACTCTCAGCAGTGATGGCTGTAATGTGTTAACATCACAGGAGAAGTCAGTTAAAGCTTCACAGCTCTTTCCCCAGCTTCTGTCATGTTGTGGGTGGTACACTGATCTCCTGCTGTCTTCCACACAGGTAACCCAGGTGTAGTGGGCTTCTACAGAACCTTCATGCAGACACTTCACAGTATGTTTGGATACCGTCACCCAGTGTGGGCTGTGAGCCACGCTGGCCACTGTGTGCCTCCAGACTCCATGGATATGGTAGAAGGTACGATCACACACAAGTTCTGCACACTTCAGGGCTCCCACACTGACCTGAGCACCTACAGCAGAAGAGAGAGGATGCTCGATAAAACACCAGCAATATCAGATAATGTTGAAAAACAAGGTCCTCTGGTGCTGTGGGTTATATTTACAGCACAAGCTGAACATGTTATCTAGAATATATAGGGACGCACACACACACACACACACACACACACATAAACTCTGACTTAAGTCCTGTGGAGTCAGGGTCCACACACACAGACATAGTGAGTTCAGATGTCTGACTCTTTCTCCACACAGACGCGTCCTCAGCAGCAGAGGGCGACGTGTTCGGGCTGAACGGGCAGATCGAACACAAGCTGGCCTTCATCAGGAAACATGTTCCCAGAGAAACCAGCCTAGTCCTGGTGGGACACTCCATTGGCTGTTACATTATTCTGGAAGTGATGAAGAGAGACCCTGAACTCAAGGTTAGTCACGCTATTGCACAATATTTCTCTGTGAGGGGGAAACACAGTTACATTTTTAAGAGGGATCCTCCCTCTGTCTGGTCATCATGGTAAAAGAAAGCATATTAAATGACAGCAAAACTCCCCGGGGGTTTCCATAATCAACATCCAACATCTTATCTCAGAGCGAATCTTTTACCTCCTATGATGCTCAAAGTGTCCTTAGTAACCTCTTTGTTTTTGAGTACAGGTTACAAAGGCCATCATGCTGTTTCCCACCATCGAGCGCATGGCTCAGACTCCTCAGGGGAAGGTCATGACCCCCATGCTGTGTCACATGCGTTACGTGGCCTACCTGCCTCTCTTCTTGCTCTCTTTGCTGCCGGAGGGACTCAAAACCAGCCTCATCAAACTGGTGTTTGGTGGCATCCGCTCTCTGGACCACAGTGTAGTCCAACCCACTGTGGGTCTGCTCAGTGGAGACTGTGCAGGTTGGTTATGCTTTGACCTGCAGACAAATGAGTGCGCTACTCTCTTTCTCTGTGTCCCCCATATTTGAGAGCAGCTTCTCACACTCAATCAGAGTGAGTCCAAGTGCCCTCCACCTTTACATTTGTATACTGTTTAGTGTGGAAAGCCAGCCGGATCAATTACACAACATGTAAAGAGGATGTTAATAACATGTGATCTCATATATTAATTTCACATAATTCTGAGCCACTTCTCGATTTAAAATGGTGTAACAGATTTTCATTGGATGATGCTATGTATCATGCTAATGATCCTCTGATTTCTTTAAATAAGAATAAAATGTCTTTAAATTTGTAAAAAGCAAAGTGAAGGGGCCCCAGTACTGATCCCTGGGGCACCCCTGTGGCGAGGTGGTGAGATGTGGACGACAGTCCAAGCCAGGATTCGTTGAAGAAGCACCCAACCAGGAAAGAGCCTAGCCAGAGATGTCCATTTTTGAGAGTATAGAGAGAAGGATGCGATGGTTGTTGGTTGGATGGCTGTGTCAAAGGCAGCTGGTACAGACTCTTATTCAGACACCAGGCAGCAGCTGCAGTGATCCAACGTTTTTGTCATTAGCTATTTTATCTACTCTGTGTCTCAGTTAACATTTCTATTACATTTTAATTAAAGAAGTGACCAGCATGACTCTGTTTGTGTTTGTAGCCAATGCGATGTACATGGGGGGTCAGGAGATGAGGACAGTTCTGGAAAGAGACAACATAACCATCAGGAAAAATCTTGACAAGGTAAGAAAAGGCCCACTCATATTGTGACAACATGTTTGCTTGACTCGTCAGTGAATGTTTTACTTGTGACGTGTTCTTTTATTAAAACTATAAATCAACACTATGTGTGTGTTCCACTTTTCAGCTGATATTGTATTATGGAGCCACAGACCACTGGTGCCCCGTTCAGTATTACTACGACATCAAACAGGACTTCCCACGTGGAGACTTCAGACTGTGTGAAAACGGCTTCCGCCACGCCTTTGTGCTGGACACCGGAAGAGAAGTTGCCAAAATGGTGGTTGAGTGGATTAGCGGAGATTTAAGGACATGAGTTTTTTTTTTTTTTTTTTGTATTAACCATCTACTACACTCAGCGACAGACCAGGCTGTTTTTATGAGCAGAGTTTAAGAAATTTCAAACATTAGTTTCTATTTTTATGGATAAAATGGTGCACAATAAAAACCTTAAATGTGTGCTTTTACAAAATCAAATCAAACTAAGACATATATTTGATCAAAACATGTAAACTATACTGTTTGGATTCAGCTGTCTGTCTCCAAAGATGAATTAAGACAGCATCAAAGACTCTTCTGTAGCACTTCTCATGCTCACACCTGACGAGTGTGATTATTTAAATTCTTTAATGTCGCCATTTTGCACTTTTGACAATTTTATTTGACGTGATTTTTCGCATGTACTAATAACGTAATAATACATGCATTCCATTTGTGATGACTTGAACAGCGTGTGCAATGTTTTTCTTTGATGCTACCTGTGAATGTGACGAGAAAGTTACATTCAACATAAAACACACACAGTGAGTGGAGCTTACATGGTTCACAAAGCAGGAATCAAGAAATGATTCAATTAGTTTCATTACAAACTGTCACTAGTGGACACATATTGATCTACCTTTGGTGATGCACTGTACTAACCTTTGAAACTCTTTGTTTCTTTGCAGACATTGTAACAACTAATCTGCTGAATAAGTGATGACAAGAGGTTAAATAAACAAAAGGAAAAAAAGAAATATTGTTATTGTGTGACATATGTAGCTTCTTAAATGTGAGGTGAAGTTAAATATTCATGACTGAATCAATAACAGCCAGAGTTAAAGTTTTTAAAGCAACATTTTCAGCTATCCTTTGAGAGTTTGGCACCCCAAACTGCTGTGTTTAATCTCATTTTCTTCAGACAGTTCTGTAAATATCTGGTTAAGATTGAGTTATACCCCTTTTTGAGCTTTGCCACATATTTTGTCTTATTGTTTACTTAAGTGTGGCCATAGTAAGTTAGTAACAGCTGAGACCAAAACTGTCAGTGGTTTCTTTTGAACAACACTGTAGCAAAAAGAGGAACAAGGTTATTATAATTGTTGTTATCATATGTGATACATAGTATATGTATTATTATACATTATTATTCAACTGCGAGCTATTTTGATGCCTAACAAAAGACAAAAGACATTGCATTCTAGTCATGCTCCTCAGTCAAACCTCCTGTGAACTGCTGCTCTTTCTCCACCAACAGCTGATATTCACCACACCCACACTGCCACGATTATTAAAACACGTTTATTCATACAAAATCTATACAAACGTACAAAATATAATATGTGTGTGTGCGACAAGTATATAACTTAAGATTTACAAAATATTTTCAAAGATAACGACGTTCATAGAAAACCTGTGTACAGCATGTTAAACACGACATGGACTGGTCTGACTTTGGCATGGAAATGTTTGTTTCTGTTGACAGTGGTAAAGCCCCGAATCAAAAGGCACTCTGCCAGAAATGAATTATAAAGCTGCACAATATTCTGCATTAAAATTGTATCAAATTGCATAAGTATTTGAAACATGTCACTTTATATTGATGGCTCTATGGAACTTTTTTATCGAATGTTTTTGGCTCAAAATCTTCACATCAACACCATTCCCTGCCTGGCACCAAATAGCAGACAGAGTTAAAAACAAGCTAGTGAAGCCATTTGAACATTTAACCAGCAGAGCAGTGTATATTTTTCACAAGAGTTAATGGAGACCAAAACTGAGCTAAAAGGAGACAAAATGTTTAACTGAATAATTGAAATGAATGCTAATGTTGAGTACTGCTGGATAACTGCTATAGCTAACATGTTCACCATAACAACACTATGAGCTGATAACATGTCAGATGTTGTATTTTCAGCTTGCTCTACTGTTGACAGAAAAACAATAAATACAAATAAATTAAATGCAGCTTTAAGGTTATTTTTTGAAAATAATATGAAGATAATTCATTATTCTTATAACAGGTAACAGTGGTATGAATAGTTATTATTGAATGAAAGTATTGGACACCAGTGTTGTAGTCAAGACCACCTAAACCGTCATGACAGAGACCAGAGTGTATCGAAACCAAGACAAGACCAAGGCAGGGTAAGACCGAGATTCAAGACCAAGACCAGACAGTATATCGTGGGTAGAACTCATCAAATCTCTTTGGGTAAGGCGCGATCCCAGCCTTCTCAGTTGCAGGATTTACAGACTGTTGCGTTTTTTCTTTTGGATGCTGTTTTTTAGATGAACTCTTTGTGGTTTCTGATGCCAAATTTTATTAGATTACATTAAGATTTACCAGATATCTCCTCCCAGACTGACAGCTACTTCACGTCTTCCCACATTCACTTTCTTGGAGTGCATGTGAAGGGAGATGGGGAGGGGTGACAGCCCCTTAGTAGCAAAAAAGATGCATTGGCTGAATTTGCAACAAGAAGTATTACCTCCAATAACAGTAATGACACCAAAAATTGGACAATGCACAGGCTGTTTATGATATCCCTCTAGCTGTGATCTTAAAATGAATCCAACATCCTCTCTGTCTGAGACTGAGACATGACCTTCAGAACGTGGTCTTGAGACCAAGACCAAGAGTACTACGACACTGTTGGACATATACAGTATGCATTTAAAATAAATGAATATACTTTTTCATTTAGTCTTTTACAATCAAAAATCTGTCCACTACAGTTTGTTCAACCGGCGTTACCGACATCCACAGCTCTCCACCACCATGTCCTCGTACTGCTTATAGACCACATTGTTGCCTGAGTCGATGTAGAGGATGCTGATGGGACTGAGCTTGGAGGGGACGCAGCAGCTAGGTGGACTGATGTCTGGGTCCATGGAGTTCATGAGGGTCTGGATGACTGCGTGGTTGGTGGGCTCCAGGTGGGAGCGCAGGGGGAAGTCACACACCCCATCGCAGAGATGCGCCTCATAGTCAAGAGGGGCAATGATCCAGTCATCCCAGCCCAGACTTTTAAAGCTCACATGGAGGGGTTTACGACTGCAGCGGGACTTCCTACGTCCACTTTTCCTTCCAGTGCCTCCAACTGCTGATCCTCCCCCTGCCCCGCCAAATGACCGTTTGGACAAGGTTCTTTGGCGAGGTTGCTGGTGCTTCTGTTCATCTTTTGGAACAGGGCTGAAGGGCTTTGGGAGCTGAAATTCACCCCCTTCATTCTTCATCTTCTCCATTGCCTCTCTGAACAGATTATGATTGCTGTCAGCGTGCAAGAAAGCCACTAGCAAAGCTTTCTCCTGTGGAAGCCGATCGTGGCGACCCAGCCCCAGGAGGAGCGGGTCAGCCACCTCGTTGGTTAGTTCAGACAAGACCAGGAGGTGGAAGCAGGCCTGTGTTGATTCCGTGGGATTCCATTGGCTGCCCTTTATGCTGGACCAGACATCAAACACCTCCCACCTGGGGAGACCACCATCCAGAACCTCTATAGTTCGGGAGTCCAGGGGCTGTCTGCCAGAAGTGCCCTCAGGAGAACATGAATACAGACGGATGTTGTAAAGGTTTCCCCCTGTTGTTAAGACACTCAGGAGGTCTACTGCAGGTTTCCTTAGGATTCTGAGCTCCACCTCCACCAGCTCATCCATCCTGGACAGGCTGGACAAGTCAAAGATGTAACGCTGACCACTCTCCCAAGATGGCAGATCTGTTGATGAGGACCAGAGCACAGAGATCAGAGCTGTATACTGTCACGGATCTACATTTTCAGCCATCCCTTTAAATGTTTGACACGCCACCAAAAAAGTCTCTAAACTTTTCCACCTTCACATTTATTTATCCATTCATTCATCAGTTTTCTGTAAATATTATCTAAAAATGATGATTAAACAAGTAGTGTTACAGTGGCGATCTGAAAATATGAGCTGCTGTTTCAATTAATGGCTACCATGTGTTGTATGTGGTGACTCAGCTCTTTATTGCTTATTTCATTCCATCTTTTTAATGTGGTAAAACATTAGAATGTACAATAAGAAATGAAAATGAACACATCTTTGTTTGTGTATTTTATTTATGATTTATTTATTTATAGCTTTATCACCATATTAGACCTTTTTATACAACTGAGTTGGGAATAAAACATCTAATAAGCAAAAAAAAAAAAAAAAAAAAAAAAAAAAAAAAAAAAAAAAATGAAGACAAAGTGCACTAAAATATGTAGTGCTGAAATAAATGACAAATAATCAACTAATAATGAACTTTTATAATCAACATATCATTAAAATCTGTGCAAAAGTCCCAAACATTAGATGTCTCCAACTTTTATATTAATAGTTGAATGTATTTGGGGTTTTTCTCTGATGATGCATTTTTCAAAATTTTGTTTTACAGTTTTAAAAAAGTGATCTAATTCAATATAACTCATCAAGTCAGTCTGATAATCTAATAACTAACTGAATTTGTCACCAAAGTGATGAGTGATGAATCAGATTTAACTCTGGTCCTAAATGTTCATTTCTTGAGTCTATACTGCACCCAAATGCATTTGTGCAGATTTGTATGTTATATTTATTCATTTCCATGACATGAACGACTGTTTAATTTTGTTTTATATTTATTAAATATGTTGGATCTAAAATAAAAATAATCGAATTAAACGATTTTAAAAAATCAAAATTACAGGGAAATGTACAAAAGTGTGCGTGAAAAATGAATTTATTAACATGGTATCAGTTATTAGAAATACAAAACCAGCAACTTCTATTCAAAATTAAAACAAATCATTTCAACTCACCTTTTCCTTGGTCCACAAAACTTGTTACTGTGTTCGCGAATCCCGCACCGTGTGAAACGTTAATATCTCTCTGCTGAAGCTTGGACAGTGTTCGGTATAAAAACATCATGTAGTCGTGGAGAACCACCGTGTCGTTCACCGGCCGGTCTTTCCTCCCCGTGCCGGTGTCAGTGCGCCGCGGTGAAGCTGAGCGCAGGGCTCCGGTCGACCTCATCCCGACGCAGAGCGCAAACCAGAGCAGAGAGAGCACAATTCGATCCATCTGATGGGGACACCTGAGCTGAAATAAAAGGCTAGAGGTGCAACTGAGAGATGAAAAATACACTTTGACACTTTATTCGCTGGTCATCAGCCTTCACATCATCTGTGTACCTGTATGCAGGTGTGAGGGTGCACAGCGCCCCCTGCAGCCAAACGCCAAACTAGTGCTGTTTTCTGTAGTCCTCAGTCAGTCTCATCCTAAGTCATGTGTCAGTGTTACTATGATGGCATGTGATGATAGACCATGATGCATTAATGGAGATTAATCTAGCCAACAGTTAGTACTGAAGTACTTTTACTGGAGTAAAGTACTGGATCTGAGTACTTCTCCCACCACTGTGTATACCAGACCTACATGTAGTAAGACGTATCATGAGAACTCTTAATGGGCCTACTTTTAATTCCCATACACTATCAATTTAATTTATTGATAGCCTACATTAGAAATTAACCTCCCCATATAAGTACCAGTGGACTCCAGAAGTCTGAGACCTCACTGAAAACTGAAAATTGGCAGTGGCAGCAGAGTACTAGGTGGTGATGGAGGAGATGAGGCTGGACTCATCAATGATGGAGATGTAGAAGTGCACCATCTTTGCCTTTGAGAGGATGAACTTATTCAGCACCCACAGGAAGTTCATCCTCCAGTAGCAGAGCCGGGAATACAGTATTGAAAGCAGAGCTAAAGCAGAGCTAAATCCTGGCGTAGGTTCCTGAGGAGTCCAGGTGCTGGAGGATGTGGTGGAGGCCATGTTGACTGCAACATCTACAGACCTGTTGGCTCTGGCAGCACAAGGGTTCTCAAAGGACTTCATAACCACAAAGGTCAGGGAAACAGGTCTGAAGTCATTAAGTCCTGTGGTCATAGGTCTTGAGCATGGTGGCACATGGTGTGTCTCAAGTGAGGGAGTAAGTCCCTGAGATATAGAAGAGCAACTTCATCACAGATACAGAATTTGCTAAATAAAGAATGAAAGGCTCCAATCTGTCCTGATCAAGTCCTGTCAAAAGAAGGTTGTTCTGTTCTTAAAGCGCTTTGAGTGGTTGGAAGACTAGAAAGGGGTTGTATAAGTACAGTCCATTTACCATCTGTAGTAGTTGGTAGTTTCTAAACTACTTCCCAGAAAACAAGGCCAAACACTTGGGGTGGACTAAGAAATGCCAACATTTCACAGTATTTACTGATAATTACAGTTGGAGTTGGCATCTGTTCTTAACTGACTCCACCCTGATTGAGGAGAAGTAGCACTCCATTCCTCCATACTGCAGAAGGATGATGACAAAAAAAAAATAAAGATTAAAGACCAAAGAACACCAAGATGTCCTGACTGTCATAGTCCTCCCTCCACAGTCTCAACCATATTGAACAATTATGGGAGCACTTGAAGACCAAGGAAGCTGAGCATTCACCTGCAGAGTCCATGCCAACTCAAATGCATGCTGTCAAAGCAAATACTAAGATATTCACTATTCATTCATGTATAGTTTTCAGTGATTCACCTGATTCAATCATGTAAACACACACACACTATACAGATACAGATATATAGATGTACAGAAAGGACAGTTGGCCTACAGACTCCAGTTGGAACAAAAATGAAAAGGAAAGAAAAGAACAAGAACGTCATCAGGGAGTTTTGCCCACTGGTGTTTTTATCCACCAGTATTAAACTCACGTTCACAGCCAACAGCCCGTTCAACTGTGCTCAGATAACGAGCTTGATACAGTTATGGCACCATCACAGCGAGGTCGGCGCCCTGTGGACTGATCCTAGTGTCACCTGTCAGGGTTCCAAGAGCTTTCAACAGCATGAGCCGGTACAGGTACACAAGCCAGTGTGACGCTGACTGAAACATTATACATTTGAACATTACAAGATGATTAATATGAGTCCTCTTGGGAACACACAGTAACAGTAACCTCTTTGTTTATTCAGAAAGGGAGTCAAAAAGAAAGTTAACGCACCTGAAAAGTTGCTAATAATCCCACATTGCAGAAAACTTTGTGAGTCACAGACACCATATATGTTTTAATATCACTGTAATGTTCAGACCTGGACGGTTTACTATGCCTTCATCTCATTTGAACTCACGAAAGTCCTTTCACAGGCTTCCCAAAGAACTCAGACTTGAGTTTAAGAATTTACTCGTCACGTTGGAAGCGTTCATTGCTGTGGCTCCAGTTTACAACACTGATCCCTTGACCGTTTACGTGAATGAGTCCAACCACGTGTCTGTCAGTACATCTCTTCTCAGTTTCGGCTTTACTGCTTCAACAATGCTTACTTTCAGGAGTGGGATCCTAAAGGACAAAAACTCGCAACCACAAACCCACAGTAAATTCAATGGTGACACACCGTTTAGAAAAGATGGTGTCAATTACAAATTCACCAGGAACACTAAAAGCTTCTTTCATCCAGTCACACGAGGCTATAATCTTCATCACCTGTAGAACAAAAAATGTGACACATACTGTAGTCAACTGTCCATGTGAAAAAAAAAAAAAAACATGATGTTGAAACGTAGGGCTCACTAAGACAGATCAGAAAACAGAGGAGCTTCATTGAGAGGGGAAATATGAAATATATAGATTGTTCAGAGGCCAAACATTCATTGATGGATTTTCCTCTTATTAGTATTGATAACTTAATAACTTAAGTTTATAATATATTTGATGACAAATTCTGTGTGATCAATGACTGCAGCACATGCTTTGTGAGTTCTTTGTCCTTCCGTCTGGGCTTCAGCAGAGATCCAGAAACTGTGCTCCACCAGGACTTTGAGGCATGTGGGTAAGATTGTGGCTGACCCCTCCGACCCCGGACACAAACGGTTTGACACACCCTATGGCAGGATGCTGCGGTCCGTCAGAACCAAACAGTTCTGACTCATCTGTAGCTGGCCTCATCAACAAGACCCGAGACCTCCACTGACACTGACTGATACCCCCACACATATCTACATGTGGTCCATTAACACACATCTCTTGGACTTTATACTGTCCCTGCAAATATTCTTCGTACTGTGAACTTTGGGGTCGATTATGCTATCCATGTTGTCTTTTTATTGTCTTTATAATATTTGTCATCTTATTGTCCATTCTCCATTCATGCTGCTTTACTTACAGCTCCATCTTTACTATTTTTCTTGTACTATGTTTACAATTGTTAAGCACCAATTCAACAAAGCTGATTCCTTGTATGTGAAAACATTCTTGGCAATAAACCTGATTCTGATTCTGGATGTGTTGAATGTTACTGAAGAGTCGACCTCTCTCAGAGCTGCTTGGCAAAATATGTTATTTTAGTCTCCACAAACATTTGGCGACCTTTAGAAATCATCTCCCAACCATCTTAGGGGTCCTGATGATAACCACTGTCCTTGAGTAAACAGTGACCATGATGAATTTATTGCCACTGAACTACATCAGCCTTAACTTCGCACATGTACTGTATCTGATTCATTGTAACAACATGGCGTTTATTAAATTAAATACAAATATATTGGATTTTTTTTTTTTCTCCTTTACACATTTCGGGCTGTTTAGGGCAGCTGGTTCTGAAGTTCTGCTACCTTCTCATCGATTATCTGTCTGTGACCTCAGACAGCTCATAGAGGAGGGTTGGACCTTCCTCTTCTAACACACTAAGTATTAAGAGCACATCTGACATGAGGCTTCTGTTGTTCAGCAAGGTGACATAATAAATATGATTGCAGAGGAGTGTGAGCTTGTGGTCTGTCTCACGTCTGTGCATCAGAGTCACAGCTACTACTCCTCTTCCTTTTCCCACTCTCTTCATCTGCTGCTCTGTCACGGTACCCCGCTGTCTGGCCTGCATCAGTCCTTTGGTAAGAAGAGGGCGTTTCTGGGAAGCTCTGCCCAGGCCCCAACACCTGTCTGACAGTCACGTTCACTCTGGAGCTCTGGATGTACCTGGAGCACACTGCCCAGTCCTCCTCTGACACCGGCTCCACCACACTGCTGTCCTGCAGGGACGGGCCGCAGCCTTCCATTACTGAAGCCACGTGTCCCTGAGGTGCTGGAAGGATGCGTGGAACAGCGTGGTAAAGGAGGCGGCTCTGTCCCGACATCACCATCATGTCCCCGCTGTGCATGAACATAGCAGTGGGGGGGTCCTGTCTGCAGACGCCCCCCAGGAGGAAGATGGCTGACTGGCCAAAGCTATCAGAGAAGATGACAAGATGGTTAAAGGAGACTCTTTCCTGCATTACAACAGCCTGAATTGTTGAAGAATTCTGCCCTCTCACCTGAGTGACAGCAGTGGGCGGCTGTGATCTAGTTCAGATTCATCCACGTGGATTCCCAGAGATGAATCAGACCGGTAGTAGTTGAGGATTCCAGCTTCTGCATTGAAACCAGGGAAGCCGCAGGCGGCTGTTATTTGGAGGGACAGCGAGTGGAGATCAGCAGGGAAAGGAGTGTAATGGCTGGCGGAGTACGTCTGTGAATGGAACACCACAAAGAAACACACATCGCAAACATGAAGAGATGTGTTCATATCAGCCTGTTCCCTTCCTACTCGTCAAATATCGCTGCTTGGTCAGTGGCCTTATGCTTCAAAATATGACACTGTAGGTACCAAACGTTTCACTTTGTGTGTTTTGTCAGACACATTTAATCTATAACAACCTGTCAGTGGCAAAAACTATTTACAGACCAAATCCAAAACTAAGATAAGAGGTCACGTTTAAAAAAATACCTAAGCCCTATGTAATCATACATTCATACATTTTATTTCCTCTGTCTTGTCATAACAAGTTAATTTTATTTGTTTTCTTGAGTTCTCGAGAAAACAGATGAAACAAAATGTATGAATGTATGATTGCTTAGTGCTTCCGTAATGTAGTATAAAGCGCAAGAAAGTCCAAATATGGAGGAGGTGGTAAATGAGGGGTCAAACAGTTGCTGGGCTTTCTTTGTTAACAATAAGTGCCAGACATAACTTAAATACGTTACACCCATCAGAATGTTTATGATCATATTAGTGGTTTTAGACAACGGGAGTGTTTATACACAATTCGTGTAACAAGAATCAAAGTGGAACCTTACAGCGGACAGCACCACTGCACAGGATATGGCTGCTATTATTCTGAAGGCCTGGGTTGGATTTGATTAGGTATTTCATTTTTTTGGACAGTCATACGTCACTTGAAAGTCACCGGCTGTGTTGCTTACTTTGGTGTCCCAGTTGTAGTGATAGCCCAGAGTGACCCAGCGCAGCCTCTCCAGAAGAGTCTTTGGTTCTCTCTTTGCAGAGGAACGAACACTGTGGAGGCATCAAACACAGAGCAACACACTTAGAGAGGCATGCTGCTGGGAACGGACCAATACGCTGTCACTGAGCACATAAACTGGTCAGAAGAAGAGTACTCCACTAGTGAGCAGAGAGCATAAAAAAAAAAAAACTATCTTTTTAGATCTCACACATTAAGATAAGATAAGACAGACTTAATGATTCTACAGTGGGGGATTCACCTGTCACAGCAGCTCATATATACAAAGGTTGATAAGAAATTACTCAAAAGTTACAAATATATACAATAAAGTCATGAAGTCATGCTGGTGTCAAAGGGTGACAGCTGTTGGAGTGAAGGACCTGTGGCAGAGCTCCTTCTTACATGGTGGGAGTATCAGTCTGTTTCTGAAGGAGCAGTTTAAGACCTCCACAGTCTCATGCAGGAGGTGAGAGGAGTTGTTCATGATGGATGTCAGCTTTGCTGACCTCCTCCTCTCCATCACTTCCTCTGTGGAGTCTAGAGGACAGTCCAGGACAGAGCTGGACCTCTTGACCACTTTGTTGAGACGTTTTCTGTCCCTCTCTCAGGCGACTGCATAGAATAATGCAGATGACACCACAGAGTCATAGAAAGTTTTAACAGAGTCCTGCACACTCCAAAGGACCTCAGTCTCCTCAGTAAGTGGAGAAGACTTTGACCCTTCTTGTACGTCTGTGTTATCAGACCAGTCCAGTTTGTTGTTTAGGTGAACACACAGGTATTTATATGCTCCCACCATCTCCACATCCAATCCCTGGATGTTCACCTGGTCTGGTCTGAGGCTTCTTCCTCCTGAAGTCGATCACCATCTCCTTCATGCTGCTGGTGTTGATGTGGAGGTGGTTGAGAGCGCACCAGTCAATGAAGTCTGTGATGACCCCCCCTGTACTCCTGCTCACTTCCTTCTGATACACGTCCAACAATGGCTGTATCATCAGAGAACCTCTGGAGGTGACAGCTGTCAGTGTTGTGTCCACTGAGCACCGTACACTGGGGTCCAAATCACCACATCAGACTCAGTCATGAAGCCTCACATACTGTGGTCTGTTGGTGAGGTAGTTAATAGTATTTGCAGCCAGGTGGGGCTCAACTCCAGCTCCTTCTAGCTTCCTTCTTAGCCGTGATGGCTGTATTGTGTTGGAAGCACAAAGTAAAAAGACATAATCCTCACCCCCAATGATTTCCAACTTCTTGCTTCCAGTCTTCTCCATTGTTAAAATGTGTTGCCTACATTACCCACAATACAACTTAAGCCACAAGCAGTGATGAGGAACAGGCTGCAGAGGTCTGGTAAGCTCACTTCTTTCTAACTCCACACCACTATGCTGTTTGCATTTTCAAACTTATCTTCAGACCTGACCCATGCTGACTCAAGTGACATCACTTGAGGAAATTTGTTAGACTTCAGGCAGCTCCTTTTGGAGACCTGATCTGTGTGTCAGCAGAGGAAGCAGAGGCAGACTGCTCGTCCAGCTCAATCAAGAGTGAAAAAATATGCCTCAGCTGCAATAGCCTGAAATCCTTTAAGGCTTTAAGACACACCAACAGTTAACATGCCCGGGTTCTGGCTCAGACAGATCCAGTCAGGACTGTCTGAGAGGAAGGAGAACAGCTCGTCTCACCTGAGGCCGTGTACACTCTTGCCCCAGATGTCCTGAGTCTCAGAGGGAGACATGTGCATGTCCAGGTTGCAGACATTGGGCTTCTGCGGGTACGTCTTCAGACACTGTCTGACCCAGGAGGGTTGGGAGCCCAGCAGGAACGGGTTGGAGATGAAGATGAATCCTACAACAACACACAGCGGTGCAGTGCTGGGTCATGGGACAGAAAGTGATCATCTGTGCACACCGAGCAAGTTGCCTGTCCATTTCATACTGGATCATCTGTATTCAGTGGATGATTTTGTAATAAACCAGCAGTAGGTGTGTACTTGATTTTGGTAAAGAGCTGTGTATCTGTCCATTTACCTGGGTAGCCCTGCAGGCCAAAGGCTCTCCAGTCTCTGACAGGCTGTAATCCAACCCTTGCAGCCTCCACATCAGTCACTGCAGCAAGGTCCAGTTTAGCTGGAACTATCTATCAATCACACAGACACACAGTGGAAGAGCAATCATTAGCTCTGATGAATTGGCTGACATAAAAAGTGACAGTTCGTGGTAGAATGTTTGCTGTATTGTTTTAATCCCCGCATCAACAAAGTCTACACTTAATAAAGAGGATGCACTGGGAGGAAAAGCTGTGGCTAGACTTAAAAGGGGTGGTGCGGGAGTTATGAAATGGGGTTGTATGAAGTCATGCTCCTTCTGGGTTGGGAGTGAGTTTGAGGGGTAACCAAAAGAATGACATTGCACATACAAGTGTGGAGTATAGCCACTGCTTCTTTCATCAAGGTGCTCGCTGGAAGGATTATACAGCCCATCTAGCCTGGGAACACTTCACAATGTTGGGGAGCAACATCTGGAGCACCCTGTACTACTGCCTGCTTGTCTAAACTGACACACACTGACCACCATCTCCTACAGGTGACACACTGACTGTATCTAAAAAGCTCATATAAACCTGAGCCACAGCTGTTCCTCCCAGTCAATCCTCTTCATTAAGTGTAGACTGTGTGGAGCCTCCTGTGATATCTAATGCAACAACCACTCTGCTGTTACATTATAAAACATTAGGTGGTGCTATTTCTTTCTCAGTCTATTTATATACACACGTGGGTCAAACACACATATACAGTGAACTCTAAGAGCTTTACTGTTTCTTACTTCTTATGAATTAAGTGCTTCCTTCCCTATCTCGTTCATCCTATTTCCTTTGGTTGAAGAGGACAGATTGATTATATTCAATTTCCAATATCCAATTTTCTACAATTTCTTCATCGTCCTGTCTTGTTAACTTGCAGTACACTGTTTTAATATTAATAATGTTCGTCCGTCAGGCCGAGGCTGTATCACGTGATTCCTGTAAACTCTTGCGTGTATGTGTGACGTTTCCCTCACCTTGTCACTCGGTACACCTGTGGAGAAGTCGATGACATCGCTGTAATCCGGCGGAGGAGTTCTCTTCTTGTAAAACTTGAACATTTTTCTAAACGCGTCTTCTCCACTCTCCACCAAGGAGGCCGCCATCTTCGCCATGACGTATCTGACCTTTCAACCCGCTCGTTCATCTCCGTCCGTCACCACTTCTGGTCCCCACACCGAACCTTACACATTAAATTATTTTAATGTAAACGTTTTATATGAGTTTAATTTAAATAATTTTGAAGAAGAAATTTTGCCCAAAGTTAATTGTTTAAAATATTTTCCTGTCACATATCCGTACCAGTTTGCGTCACGTGATTATACGTCATAGGTCAGAGTAACATACCAAGGACGAAACATGGCGGCGCCGTCGAAGAGAGTGTTCGAGGTCTTCGTGTCTAAAATACCGTGGACGATAGCCGGCAGTGAGTGCACTGAACTATTCGAATTATCATTCATACTTAGTGGCAGGAGGGTATGCATGCGAAGGCACTCACTTCATTCTGTACACGGTTTTATGCTGTGCGAAGCCCCGGCAGCGCTGTCATACCGTCACCTCAAACAGCCTTTGCATGTGCAGTGAAGAAGTCATGTAGAAATGACCTTAAAAGACCAGTTTACCACAGAGAGACCTTTTTCACAGCAGCCTTTTTGGCATGAAACAGTGGGGTGAACACAGTGCTCCGTTCCATTCAAACAGAGTCAGGGTGCTGCTGTGGTGTACGTTGTTTTACTGGAACGTCTCTGCTGCAATAAATGGAACGGAACCTTACTTAGTCTCATTGGTAACACCTGCGTTGACCAGACTAGTTCATGTCAGAATGGCTGCTGTGAAAAAGGTCTGTTGAAACATGCAGTGTACACAGATCTCCCAAACTAAAGAGGTAATAGTTGAACTGTCAGTTTCCAAAGTGATCATACAGTTGAATCAATAACCATTTAGACAGTTTAGATAAAGCAGAGTATTGTAACTCCTGATGGTTAGATTTATTACAGCGCTGTTGTGTTAGACCGTGTTATTTAGCTCGGTGTAACCTTCATAAAGCTGTACTGCTCCTGGTGGTTCAGTCATGAAGACACTATATGTTGGAGTGAAACTCACGGTGTGTGTTCCTGTTTGTCTTTCAGAGGAGATGAGGGAGTACTTTGGACAGTTTGGCTCAGTGAAGAAGTGTCTTCTACCATTTGTAAGTTATCACAGCGTTACAACCACTGACTAACTCATTCTACTGTTATATAAGTTTGATATTCTAGATTTAGTTCTGTACAATTGTAGATTAGTTACACCCACTCTTAGTACACTACACCACTGCTATATTGTTCATTCTGTGCATTAATTCCCTAATATACAGTACACTTTGCTACTTGCACTGGTTAGATGCAATGACAGTGTAAAGAATGGACAATGTGTGCGTAACATCACACATAGGTTACTGAAAATATGTGGCACTGGCCGCACTACAAAACCGGTGCTGTTGTACCATTACTGTTACTGTGTTCAGACACAGTAAAGGTGAATTTAGCTTTAAAAAGACATTAGTCAATGAACATGAATAACACCACTAATGAAGAATACTTAACTTTACTGATGACATTTTTCCAGTTTATTCCTGTTCATACTGTAATGTTTCAGAGATTTGAGTGTGTTGCTTGCTTTCAGTTTCTTTTTTTTCAGCATGGTATAAATATGAACATGCAGAGACTTCAAAGCTTATCAAACATTGAACAGCACCGTTCTTGCCAAAGCTGCAGAATCTTGTGTTTGACTGTGCGCTGTGTGTTCCACCAGGATAAAGAGACGGGTTTCCACAAAGGCTTCTGCTGGGTCGGATTCACATCAGAGGAAGGGCTGAACAATGCTCTGCAGAAAGAGCCGCATGTGCTGGAGGGAGCCAAGGTAAATTTCAAATGATCTCCATCAACAAAGTAATATCTCTATATTTCTGAATGTGTTCTGTCATGTCACATAC
The DNA here is from genome assembly GCA_033000465.1 of Sciaenops ocellatus. Lineage (NCBI taxonomy): Eukaryota > Metazoa > Chordata > Actinopteri > Sciaenidae > Sciaenops > Sciaenops ocellatus. The sequence continues at coordinate 27,299,050 of CP136878.1, forward strand.
CTGCAGCTCAGGATTGTACATAAAGCACAGTACAAACAAGTGCATTATTATTCTAATAATCAGACGCTGAAAATATTGACATTGTGTATGGATCATATTCTTATCTTCTCCTCCTGTCTGTTTGTTTCCAGCTGCAGGTTCAGAGGAACAGACGTCTGTTTGTAGGGCAGAAGACAAACAAAGACCTTGAATTTGACTGAAGATTGGATGAGACAGACAGACAGACATGTGTTTTTGTTCTTCTCAGACTCAGATTCACTGACAATGTTTGTTCTTGCTGCTTCTGCTGCTCCATATTTGAAATGTCTGAGGCCATAAACAAACTCAGACCAGTTTCCATTCTAAAGTCTCTTCAAGACCTGAGAGTGTCCCTCCTCCTTTTGTACACCTTAAGTAAATTTCAGCGTAATTTTTTTTAACAGTCACAGTGTCTTTATTTATTGTCAGTTATAGTGGTGGACTTCCTGTCACCACCCCATCACACACCATCAACAGTAGATAGCAGGTTCATGCTAACTTGTAAGGTTTATCAAACATCACTCTCTAATGTCCAGTGTATGGCAATAAAACAGTGTTTAATCCCACTGTGTGTTGTTCTGTTTGATACACACTTTGACCTGTAATCTAGTACTTTATCTTGTGTTCTGACTACTTTAAATGGAGTAAAGGATTCTAGTACTGAGTACCATCACTGTCTATGGCAAACAGTAGATTGTAGCTGGCTGGAGCAGGGTAAATCCTGTGCACCAAGTGCAATAAACTCCTGCAGTTTACCTTCTACTGGAGTCCAAAGTCATTCAGTTTTAGCATTTCCTTTTTGTTGTCTTACGGCCCCGTGAAAATGAATATCAGAATGTTCAGTAATAAATAAAAGTCTTCTTTTTCACTCCTTTGATTTGAAACTTTATTTTTCTTCTCAGTTTTTGTTTTCTAAAACTCAATTTTATTAGAAGTTTTCTGATTACTAAAATGCAGCCCACTGGCTGTGGGCGGAGCCAGTTCCAAAATGACTTTTACAATTTAAAGTCTGAAACAAAGTTCATTTTTAAAATCTCGCCTTTCTGAAATGTGTTATTGCAGACCAGATGTCACGCTCCGTCTTGTAATCTGAGTCACGTTGTCTGGGGTTGTGGACTACATAAGTTCTGCAATTTCACAATCTTGACGAAGCTTCTGGACCTTTACCTCTCCTGTTTTACTCGTGTGTTTAAGCAACTGAGGAGAATATATCTGAATGCTGACATTTACTGTTTCTTTATCTGGTATATACACAGTATAATGGTGTGTGTATTTACCAGACAAATCATTTGATTAGGTTGTATTTGATATGATGTCAGATTTGACATAATTTTAAACATGACAACATTTAGTCAAAAAACACGCTTCAATTCAATTTGACTTGACCCTGTTAACTGCAGCGTGACTTTAAAGCAACAATGCAGATGTTCGTTTGTAAGAAATCCTACAGTTTGCAGGTGTCGTAAATGCAGCAATTTAAATGGACATTGGGAAGCATCCGAAATTCCCATTTATTATGAACGCAGCACGGGTGACGTACTGGCTATGGGCGGAGCTTGTAGCTGGTGAACAGCCGACCGTCGCGTGTGACGCGGGTGATAAACGTCATCGTATTCGCCGGACGTGTAGTTCTAATGCCTCACAAACAGCGACAACCCAGGCTGTCTTACATCACTGCTACATTAACGCACGCTGAACCGCAGCGATGGGAAACATGGCGGTAAACTCTGTGTTTCAGAGGACCCTGCGAGGCTGCTAGCAAATTGAAATTCAGCTACCTTCACTTCCTGTAAGTCACGACTACGTTTACCAGAATTCTCTGCGCTCACGTGGCGAAGAGGTCAAAACAAACCCGGTGACTGAAAGACAGCGCGAGCGGCAACTGGTAAGATAGTTGTTGTACATACAGTGTTAGTGTTCACTGTGTGTGTGTGTGTGTGTGTGTGTGTGTGTGTGTGTGTGTGACAGTCTAATAACTGCTGTTCAACACTCGTGTAACAACGCAGCCAGTCTTTGCATAACACGCACACGAGTGGTGTTTAGGTAACCGCCGCCATATACATGTATGTATGTACACACTAACAGTAAGTTAAAGTCAGACCGTCAGAGCAGAGCTCTTCTTCCCACCTTCAGTTCTGCGGTGACACGAGCGTCGGTCTTTTATTATATATATAGATATATTTACTTCCGGCCGTTTCTGGTGGATGTCGTATTGAAGAGGCTGCATTGCAGACTGGAGGTGTGGGGCTGACACTGGCATCTTATTTACCAGATAGGGAACATTATAGTAAAATGAAGCATTATGGGAAATGTAGGTTTCATTGTTTTAGCAATGTGGTAGTAAAACTTTAAGATGTCAATGTACGACAGCTGTTTTGTTTTCAAACATTGTTTTCTCTTAAATTAAAGAGGATATAAACTGTCACATGATTATCAGACGTTTCAGTCAGTGACTGTTGATGACTCTATTGACACTGTGTGACAGCCTGGACAGAGGTGCGCCTGCTGCAGTGGTGGAGCCTGAGATAATGTGATGGTTAGGCCTCACATGAGTTTACCAAACAAAAGCTCAGCTGTGTCCTGAACTTAAATATCTTAGCGTTAGATGGCAAAACTTGGACAAAGCTTCAGTGAGCAGGTGAGCTGTGCTGAGAGTGCAGAGAGCAGGCTGCAAACTGACTTCAAAGCACACAGATTTTCTACATATGAGTTTAACTTGTATTTGAGAGTGCGCCCTCTGCTGGTTGTGCTCTGTAAATGTCATGTTCAGGTTCTTTTCAACAGTTAAAGTGAAGCAGTCATAGACTCTTACATATGTCTCAAAAAATACATGAGGAAGAATCAGAAGAAAAATCTAGTTAGAATCTAAGACATAAAATAGAGCAGCAGCTAAAATATGAAATATAATATAAAGTATAACACAATTAGTAATTCTGAGGTAGCCTAGCTGGAGTGTAACATTTACAAACTGTAATAGTAATATGGTCAGATTACTCTGAAATGTGATCTGTTGTAGTAACTGGTAATGTAGGTGATTGGATTATACATAAAAAACATGTAATGTAATCTAAATACTTCTTGATTACTTCAAAATCAAATATTATATAATAGTAATAGTTTACCTTTTACTAAAAAGTTGACGTGGTCACAAATCTTTCTCTTTAAAATATTTTCAGTAAAGATGTTACGGTTACAGATGGCTTGTTTGAGCGCCCAGGTGTCATTCAGCCCGCCTCAGGTCTGCTGATGATCTATGTCTTTGCTGATCTTTAGATTAGCCGGGAGGCAGAAGAGGCAGGATTTCCAGCATGGCGGTGTCCAGCGCTGCATATTTTGAGCTTCAAAGCGTCGCTGCAGTCATGTCTGCAGATCTTTACAGACCTTGACACACCCGAGCTGTAGACTGAATGAAGTGAGAAGGCTTTCTGATGGAAACAGGGAGCAACAAAGGTTCTGCTTTTTTTAACAGGTCCACATAATGCAGACCTTTAATTCGTCGTGGTATTGTTGACAGTAATAACAGCAAACCTCTTTAACGGTTAGGGTTTAAATTAGGGCTGGGCGATATGGCCTAAAATCAATATCGCAATATATTGAGCAGTTCACCTCGATAACGATAAATGGACGATAACTACCACCACCCCTTGCGCAAAAAAAAGTCTGGCCACTAGATGGGGCTGTAGCAGCATAGTTGCTCCACAGCCAGTTAAATTGATACTAGTATGATTCCCCCGGACCTATTTATTGCAACTATTTTTTTTATTGTCACTTTAAAAAGGACTGTAAAACCTACAGTGTCTGAAAATAAATGAAGAAGATACAAATTAAGTACTTTTAGGTCAGATTTACTGAACAACTAAGCATAACTGAACAAGTTTAAAAGTATAAAATAACCTGCATATTAAAATACAATCTCTTTGTCACATTCGAGTCGTCAAGTAGCAAGACGCGTTTTTCTTGGGAACAAGCTGCTGCTCTTCCTCCTCCTCGACCAGGTGTACCTCCGCCGCCGGCGCTGCAGCTGCTGCTTCGACATTTGAACTGTCCTCCATTTCGTCACCGTCTCTTCCCCTTCTTTTTTTATTTTTTATTTTTTATTACAACTTTGTTTCACATACATAAGAACCATACAAATCATTACAAAAGCATTTCACATGTATATTCTACGCCGGGGGGGAAAGAGCTTACACTAGTATATTTAATAGTTCACAAATATTAACAGTTTTAATTGCTTTTTGGTTGTTTGAGAATTTAATGGAAACGATGTACTGCCTGAGCTCACTATGAAAGGCAACAAAGGATGGTTTTCTTCGAGTAAATTTACATTTATGGATATGAAATTTCGCCATCAGTATGATGAGGTTGATAATAAATGTTTCATTGAGTTTTTCTTTAATTTTGTTGAAGTCAGACAGCCCAAACAGTACATCCCTCCAAAACAACTTAAAATCTTTATCAACATTGTTAGCAATAAAGTTACAAATGTCAATCCACAGACTTTGGACAAAGGGGCAGTGCCAAAATAAATGAGTAACTGTTTCAATATGTTCAGAACAGAAAGTGCATTTCACATCAATATCTTTTTTGAATCTTCTAACAATATGATCATTGGATGGATAAAATCTATGAATTATTTTAAATGAAATTTCTCTCACTTTATTGGTTAACAAATATCGGTTGGGTAAGAGCCAGATCTTCTTCCAATCAGTGCGTTCTATGTATTTATTCCAGTATGAGAGCACGTACGGAACTGTAGTGGCATCCCTTTTCAACATGCGTCTAATTAATTTGTTGTTATTACCATGGTTACCAGTCAAACAAACTTTACCTACTGGGGTGTCTGACAAGGACAGCAGGGACAAATGTTGAGTTTCCACTCTTGGTTGAGATCTGAATAACATGCAAACACCAGATGGGATTGCTCCAAAAACTTTGGCAAAATCTACAGGAGATACAGGGATATTATATTCAGATAAGAACTCATTATAAGAGTAGAGAAGACCATCCCTGTTGAATAATTGAGCTACATGTACCATGTTATTATTATACCAATAATCCATAAACAGGGATTTGTGTTTAAACAAAATGTCCTTGTTGTTCCATATATAATAGTTATGAGGTGAAAAATTGTTTGAAAATAAGGGACCATGAAAAGAAGGCCTGCCGGTGGAAGGCTGACATTTATATCGGTATTTTATCAATATTATAGTTACAGCTTAAAAAAAAGTTTATTCCACCCAGTTTTGATAGAATATGGATGGGAATAACATTCCAAATAACATTGGGGTTCTTAAAAAATTGTTTCAGCCAGTTTATCTTAAAAGTGTTGTTTAAGGTGCGGAAATCTAAGTAATTAAGCCCACCATTTTCATAGTCATTCATTAAAACAGATTTCTTCACATGGTGTGTTCTATTTTTCCATAAGAAGTTGAGAAGCAGCTTGTCAATCTGAGTAATAACTTTATCGTCCAAATACAGAGATAAAGATGCATATGTTAAGCGTGATATTCCTTCTGCCTTAGTGAGTAAAACTCTACCTCTAAGAGAGAGATCCCGTAAAAGCCACTGGTTTAATTTTTTTTGAGTTCTTTGTATGATAGGATTAAAATTCGTAGAAGTTCTTTTTTGTTGGTCCTTGGTAACTGTGATACCCAAGTAAACAACTTCATCTTTGATTGGGATTCCATAGATGGATGATTTAGAACAATCCTTAATGGATATAATTTCACATTTATTAATGTTCAGACTAGGCCTTGGAGAACTCAGATATAGTATTTATTGCAACAGAGACTTGATTTCCATCCCTAAGAAAGAGAGTGGTGTCGTCTCTTCCCCTTCTTGTTACAGACTGGATGGGGTGGAGTCACGTGACTACATACGCTTTACTACGTGTGCAGCGTCTTAAAGAGACATGAACACAGCCTACCTACACATGCAGCCAAAAGACAAAAAACACTTTTCTTTTTTTTTAAACACCGAATATACCGACATGGGCAAAATGAATTCGGTTATCGTCGTAAATTTCGGTATCGGTAAATTTTCGGTTTATCGCCCAGGCCTAGTTTAAATGTTTTTTAACTAATAGATATAATCATGAAATGAAATCTACAAACACGAACAGACAATGTGAAGTAAAATAAACACTAAATGTGGATTTTGAATGTTGAAAGAAGAAGACGTAACATAACGTCTGACATAAATCTGTGGTTACTTCCTCTGTGTGTGTCCAAACATCTGACCCGCCTTTAATGCTTATGTGACAAACCTGTTAGATTTTGAATCCAATAGTGATTTTTGTTGAATCCTCCATGAAAAGTTCAAGTTGTTTTTAGTCGAGCAGAGAACAGGGACAGTCTGAATGTTGATGATGTTTTGACCAGACTATGGTGTTGCTTTTCTCACCTGTGGTGTTGTGAGGCTGTGTACTGTTTAATCTCCACTTTTACTGAAGTAAAGTAAAGATCTCTGATCTCTGTCAGATTTATCTGAGCTGTGGAGTGATGACTGAGCTGTTACGTGTATGAAGTTCAGGTAAAGTGCTCTGTCTAAAGTCTGTGTGAATGGTGAAAACCAAAGATGATCCCATGACTGGGTTCTGAAAAAAACTGCTCAGACTCTCTCTATCACATTACACCTTTTTCATGAGGAGCACTTATTCCTCGTGTCCCCTCCTCCCCCCACAGTGCCTCTGATGGCTGGTCGGCTCCTCAAAGTCTCCTCTCTGGCCACAGCGGTGTTCGCCTCCTCTGGGTTTTACCTCTACTCCAGACAGCTGGACCTCAATGACCTCAGCGTGATCCGCTTCGGACGAGCTGCAGCCACGGTGAGTCTCCATTTGTGGATTGTGGATTTGATGCACCTCCTTCAGTTTAAATTCATGGTGCAGGCCTGAGTGCTGTAGATTATTCAGAAATAAGCCTGATATATTTTGATGCTGTTGTCTTTGGATCATATTCTGTATACCTGTATGTCACCACTTGCTAGTTTCCATAAGCATGCTGTACCGAGCTGCATCGTAGACTTCACACTTTTTCAGATTGGTGTCTATACATCACGCTGATGCTGCTTTTGCTTTATTATTTAGTTTAGTCAGTGTCACATGTCACTGCTCTGTTTGTCTGCAGACGGCGGTCATCAGCTATGATTACCTGACTGCTTTCAAACATGTGGAATATGGCACAGAGGAGTATTCTGCACTTAGGTCAAAGGTAGGTGGATACATGGGATGGTATTTAGATATGTATTATGATCCTAATTCAATCTGATGTTAAGATTTATTCTGATATTTGTTTAACACTCGACCACACACATCACGTCGTTCAGTCTTTCTATCATTTAAAGAATCATGAAAAAGGTCCTGTTCACATCTAACATTTACATGCCTCTTGAGTGACAAATCAGATCTTGCTTCCTCACACGAGCTGCAATTATGCAATATAAAGACATTAAAAATATTCCCATGGAAGTGGTGTTGGAAAATGGATCCTCTGTCTTTGCTATTGATTGTGTTCTAGAAAAATGAGAAACAGATTTTGGTTCCTTGTTTTCTGGAGTTGTAGTTGCTCATCAGAATGGAATAACTGTTCTTACAAGGATATAATATCACTGAAGAAGAAGTTACTGAGACAACTGGCAGGCTTAAACTGAGAGAAGTAACTGGTATTGATAGTCTGCCCAGTGAATTACTGAAACGACCCTGTTTATGTCCAGTTTTATGTAATCTCGTAAAAAGTGTTCTTGATTAGTTTTGAGTACAGCATTGCCTCTGGGACAAACTGAAACAATGTTTTTTACACAAAAATAACTTCATGTATTTGCTGAATTTACAAGAAGGACAAAACAATTAATAATTAGTTTTTAGACTTTGCTTTACAAAGTCTAAAATGTTTGTCCTAACTCAACAACTCACAAACAGACACAATGTGTAAACGCTCAGCCTAAACTTTAAGCAGCTGTGGGCCGCACAGAGGGGTGAAGAGTAATGGACACGCTAGCTTATCTTTACTGTGGCCACATATGTAGGGTCTATACGCAAAAGATACGTGAGAGTCCAACTTCTCCTTTCTTCTCCTTCATGAGAGATATGGTGTATTCTGTGTATTCTCATAGTCTCCAACAGATGGCGAGGATCCGTCATCAATGCAATACTTTACTTTCATGAACTAGTTTCCCATACACAAACAAACACACCGGTGGTGTGGCGGTCAAAAACTAGTTTGCTTCTTTCTCTGGCAACACACCTGTGCCTCGCAATACCTGCCCTACCTTCATAGATTACACCCCCTAGTGCCACCTGCTGGCCAAACATTTGTGCATATGTTGAAATGGCAAGGAAAGAAACAGCTTTAAATTATGGATCATTTGCTGTAGCCATTTAGCAAAGAATAATACTTCTCCCAACTCAACACCTCTCCAAACTGTGTCTTCATGTCAACTCACAGGACATCAGGTGAGTAGGCGGTCCTTCAGTGTGGCCCGGGACACATTCTGCACACAATACTGAAAGAATGTGGGTCCATACCACAGAGCTGGGGACTCGGACTCGCGACTCGGACTCGAGTTGCACTTAAGTCTCACTAAACTGTGACTTCGGACTCGACTTGGACTCGACCTGAAAAGACTTCAGACTTGACTTCGACTCGAGGCTCGAGACTCGCGAACAACCTTTATTTCATGTTATTATTATTATTCTCATTATTTATCTGTCATTCATCTTTTTGTATGATCTCTGGCTCTGAGCTAGATGTAAACGCCAACGTCACGTCATGCGCATGCGCCATGTGTGAAGCGCGCATCTTCAGTATCATACATTTGATACATTACTTCAGTATCAGACATTGACAATGGCGAGTGCGAAAAGTTCACCAGGAGTGCCTCGGATCATTACGTTTGGATACAATGCCTTCACACAGACAGCCAACAAGTGAACAGCAGTGTGCAAAGAGTGCAGCAAAAAGATACAAGATTGTGGTTCAACTACATCAAACTTCATCCGGCATCTGAAAACACACCCAAACCGGTTAGTCACTTGCTAGCGTGAAAGACGTTAAAATTAGCAATTAGCCATCAAACTAGCCAAAACAAACTGTGTGCTAATGCTGTGAACAGGCAGATTGCATATTTGTTGTTGGCCATATGATGTGACAGACTTTGGGTTAACATTTCTCCAGGTGTAGGATGTGTCAGAAGATTAGTCTGTGTCATACCAGCCAACAACTGAGTAGTAAAATCCGGGAGATTTTATGCTAATAAAATAGCTGCCAACACTCCTGTTTTTCCCTGGCTCTCCCATATTTCAAACCCATCTCCCGCTGCCCTCCTGTTTTGTCATTTCTCCCGTAATTGACAAGCCCCAAATTTGTTTGTTAATAATAATAAGAAGAAGAAGCGCACAATAGAAAAGGTTTTATTTTGAAAGCTCAGACAGGAAACTACCGCGACTCCGTTCGTTAATGCCACTAACTTAGTGGCTCAGCTACTAATTATTAAAAAACACAAAGTTGCGTTAACTATGGTCATTTTATATATATATTTTATAATATCCCCACACATTTCCTGCTGTGTGTTGTGTTAAGCAGCAGATAAAAGGCAGCTTGGAGAAAAAAATGAACATGTGTTTGTACCACAGTGTTAAACTGCAGTGCAGTGTTTCTGTGATGTTCATGATTTGTAATAAAAAAAGAAACATGAATAATATATATGAAATTCATATGTATTATTCATCTTTCTTTTTATAATAATAACATTTATTCATATTATGAATAAATAATGAATACATGCTATTGTTATTGTGTGGGCAGGTGCTCGCAAGGCTAACTGATCAGGATGAAGGATTGTAGCTCTAAGGTCAGAATTTGAATTTGATTTAGTGTTGGCGAGAGACTTGAGACTTGACTTGAGCTTGCCCCTCAAAGACTTGAGACTTGACTTGGACTCTAGCTCAAAGACTTGAGACTTGACTTGGACTTGTAAAAAATGACTTGTGAACACCTCTGCCATACGGCCCAGACCACGAATGTGGCCTATGCAAACAGCTCTTAATGGGTCTTTGATACATCTTGGTTGCTTTCACAACTGTGCTTAGTGCTGGAAACCAGGCTGACAGCAATGAGACTGAACCAAAGGTCTTGTGATTCTCTGTGAGTTCATCACAAAGAAATAAACCTAAGTCATGGTTTCAGATTTGACACGAACCCCAAGTAGACATGAAACTGTTGAGCAGCATCCATACTGTCTGGACATCAGACTGCATTAATTTTCATAGTTTCCACTAAACAGGATCATATTTTTGCAGGGGAAATCCCACTAGTAGGATAAATGTAATAACAGTAAATGTCAGCTGATATGCATTGAGTGATTTGTGCTTGCGTCTCTTAAAAGGCCACAGCTCAGTCAGGTTCACTCAGCAGACTACTGCTGGAAAGGTCAGAGACCACCTGCTCTGACAAAAAGTGCACAGAGTGCTCGGCTGCAGCAAGAGAGCTGCAGTGAACCTTGAAGAGCATGGTTCAGCATGGCTGGCATTGTGTGTGTGTGACACACACACACACACAGGCACACAGACACTCAGTACAGCCCCTTGGGCCCTGCTGGTCAAGCCTGGCTACACGTGCTGATTAGAATTAATGCATGGTGCTGATTTAATACAGAGAGGAGGCTCGCCTCCTAATTATTATGAAGTCATAGAGGTAAAGCATCGGCACAGAGGATCCTCACTTATTTAGCATCTTTATGCTGCTGATTTTCTCTGTATTGTCATTTTCTGTCTAAATTAGGCATGCCGGCCATTAATCGTTCATCTTCAGAGAATATTTTTGACCAGTTATGCATCTATTGGTTTCCGATGGATTGCCACACTGGAGGATGGCTCGTAACCAAAGATCGTGTTGCTAACATAAAGCATGCTGTGTGTGTGCAGGTCTGAGACCATGCTCTATGCTGCCAATCAAATGTGGGAGAAGGCAAGGGATTCAAAGAGCTAGTTGGGTACACACTCGTTGAGTCAATGGATCACCGGACTAGAAGGAATTCACCTGACGACAACAAAACACTGACTGGAAACTGATGACTTTCCACATGATGGATAATGAGTTACATGTTGCACGAACCAGTTTCCTGTACGACAGGTAGTTGGTTGGCGGGTTGATATGAATTATTGATTGATCAGTGACTAAAGACAATAGAATCAACATCGTCTTTCAACTTTCTAAAGCAGTTTCAACAAAAATTGAACCTCATGAAGACTTACCGTTGGATAAGATTACATTATACTGCATTGTTTGAGCTAGGTGGACCTTTATAAACTGACTGTCAGTATATCGGTAAAATGAAAAAGGCAATGACATTCAAATCATTTCTGTCAGATGAAGACATCATGTCAGCACCCTCTGACCTCCAACTGCATGTTTATTTCTTGTCACAAAGGACACATTTGACTGCACAGTTAATGAATTCTTGTTTCTGCGTCTCATCTTCCCCGTCGCCCTGTTAGCGTTTGTCTCATGTTCACCTCTCAGCAGAGCAGCCGAGCTGCTTTCAGCCTCTCGTGAAGAGCTTCACTCAAAAGCCACTTAAGCAGCCAGTCTTCCAGGCTCATCAAAGGCTGCCCTGAGTGAACCGAGGGGCCATTCACAGCCAATTAGAGTGTATCGCAGAACAAGCATGGGAGCACTCTCAAGTCTGCCAAATGAGTGGCAGAACATGCCCTGCAATGAGGGAACAGATGGACTGCTTTTTGTCCTCTGAAGCTAGCTAAGTTGTGCTGTGATTTCTCCCGACCTCAGAGAACACGCCGTGGCTCCACACTACATTAAACTCCTATGTGACGTGTAGCAAAGACTCTATGACCAGGAAAAATAAGTGAATTAAAAGTGTCACTCAGCTCTGCCAGGAAGTTAACAAAGATGGCATGTGTCTGCTCATGGGTTAGGGTTAGTGTTAGGGTGCTAGACCTAGTCTCGCATAACCAGACCTGCCTCCACACTTGGTTTAGTGCCATGTCTGTGCTGAAGAAAGGTCTGGCTGAAGCCGTTGTCATTCTGGTATTGGAGGAAGAAAATACTCTGGCTTGCTTGTCGTTCTTGAAACCAATCACAGTCATCTTGGGCAGCGCTAAGCTGAGGGTGCAGTGACGGCTAGCATGGATCTACCTCCTGCGAGTCAGACTATGCTATGCTCAATGTCATGTTTGGATACAATTAAATGACTCTGCCATTTAAGTCATAGAATAATATGAAATAACTGTTGATCTACAAATCAGTGCTGGGCTTTCTCTATGGCCACTATCCAGTGCCTGGTGCATCTGCTTTTAACATCAGTGTTCAGTGTTTATATAATTTTCCATTGAACTCTAGTATTCTGTGTCTTTGGTTTGTTGGACATTGAATTTCTTCTGTGTGAGGTCAATAAAGTCTATCTTATGGCTGCATCATGACATTCTATCCATGAAATGTACCAGCAGAGCTGGCTGCCATTCACTGTGAATGGAACTGGAAGCTGGTGAAGTTGAGAAAGGACCAGCTTTATGTAAATTTGCTCCAGTGTACAGGAACCTGCTGCCTGCTGGAGAACAAAAAATGTTAATTCCTTCGGGAACCAGAAGTACAGCCGTTAACTTGAGCTCAACTATTAAGAAGCACTTTAAACAATGTGGGCTGGTCTGGCAAAAAAAGTAGAACTTGGATACACTTGTGTTACAGTCCAACTTTCTACAAATATTTTTTTTAACATGAATGTTGAATTTTTGCAATTTTCCTCTCATTCATAGCGATGAACGATAAAATGATACTCAGACTTGTATTTCATTATCTCTGAGTATCACACCCACAACACACCCACACCGATGCAACCTCTTGAATCTGAACACCGATAACACTGACCGAAAACTGACTTACTGCTGAGAATACAAAAACACTTGATGCAGTCATACAGATCAGGGAGCTCGGAGCAGCGGCTGTGACACCCCATCGTTGATGAATGTTCATGAATGTAACATTTATTTTTTTTTTAAAAGATATTATTTGGGTTTGTCACGTTTTATTTGACAGAGATAGCTGAGGAGTGACAGGAAAGCGGGGATTGAGACAGGGAGACGACATGCAGCAAAGGACTACAGTTTGGAATCGAACCCTGGGCCAACCAGCGTCCTGTTGGTCCATGAAACTTCTACTTATATTGAAGCCCTGAGAGGCAAGGGAGAAGTTTTATTTTCTGTTGAGACTGACGAAAAAGTCACCTTTTATCCCCACCTGTTTCACAGATGAAAGATTATCCTGCCCACCTGTTCTTAAGTCATAAATGCAATCAAGAAAACAGTTCAGATCAGACCTAGAAAATACACCTAAAGTTAGATTTTTTTCCTTCTGTACACTTCAGTCAATGTGTATGAAATAAATCTAAGGTAGAGTAGGTATTTTACTGTTCATTTCTCTTGCAAGCTGCTCCTGACACTCCAGCGAGCACCATATTTTATTCTTTGTGGACGTCCGCTTTAGAACCATACAGTGGAGATGAAGCGATAACTGCAGTTTTTCATTTCCACAGAGCACAACCATGCAGCTCTGTGAAACATGCATAGTAATGAGTCATTCTAAAGAATCTAAAATGTGGTTTTCCTAAGGTTTCAATCCTATTACTACTATGCTTCATTACTATTATTATTAGAAACATATGCACTTCACTCCACATTTGTCTCTCACTGTCTCAGTTTTCCTCCTCTTTGTCTTTACAGATACCCTCTCCTCTCCGTGCTGATGGCACAGATTAAAAGACAAAAGAATGACAGAAATTAAAATCCACGTCAATAGAAACCAAACAAGACCAAAAACACGGGAGAGAGCGCTGGGTGATGGAGATAGGTCCTTATCTCTGAACTGAATCCTAAACGCCTCTCCTCTCTTTCACCCCCTTTCTCCCTCTTCCTCTCTCCCCCTCTCTGGGAGTTCATTATCGGCATCTCATTATAAGCCAGACAAACAGATGATTGGGGAATTAAATGTAGCTTATTTTAATGACATGAATAATGTGTGATGGGCCTGGCTGAGGCCAAGGTTGTTTGGGGTGTTGTCTCAAAGGTTTCAAACTGGTTTAAAACACTGTAAAGCTGAAGTAAAACATTATCAAGATGCCCCAAATAAAGATGTAGAGATGAACTCGATATGTTACCTCTAAACACCTTTTTAAATAACATGCGAGTTCAGAAAGAACCCATCCCACTGTATACAAAACAGCGTGTTGTTATGGGTTTGGGTAAGCTGTTCATTCAGTGCTGTTCCTATAACCAGTATGTAAATAGTTTTTTACCCAGTACAAACTGATCAGAATTAGTCTATTGCCAAGCAGCATAACAATAAACATAGTGCAAGAAAAATAAAGATGAATGCCAGAATTGCAGCCAGGAAGCATATAACTTCCTCCTGAAGCTAATGTGTGTTCCTGGGATTTTATTCCACATACCGTGTATCTTTGCCCTTTACATGTATTACGTGCCTGTCAATTTTGCAGTTTGCTAGATCCGACTGCTGTCTAAAGAACCCTCCGTGACCTGGCTGTAAAAGTAGCAATTTGTTTTGGGTTTAAAGATGGGCTTCATCTTGAAACCCAAAACAAAGTCATGTCAGAACATTAATATAATAATGAATATCTATAGCACCAGCAAACTAAACCTTTGAATGATTTGATAGCTATTCATATATGCGGCGGCTGTGGCTTAGGAGGTAGAGTGGGTCATCCACTAATCAGATGATCGGTGGTTCGATCCTAGTCTGCGTGTTTGAAGTGTCTCTGAGCAAGGTACTGAACCTCAAATTGCTCCTGATGCTGTGCCATCAACATGGGAATGTATATGAATGGTTAGGTCCCAAAAACTGATGAGCAGTTGGCGCCTCTTTCCTAAGGTTGGTTGTAAACTGCACCAACATTCTCATCACATATTTACATACATGTGCAGCATCATCCTAATTGTCCACAGAACCCAGTTTAGCACTGTTGTTTGGTACATGATGCTCTGATTAACATCAGTATAACTTGGGTATTTTGGGCAAATGATGTGATGGCATACAGAAAGATTGAGTCTTTGATTGTGAGATGCAAATTGAAAGCATCCTCATGAGGAGATGAGAGTACACCACAAGTCACAAGGTTATTTTAGGGGATGGAGTGAAAAGAGGAGAATGAGAGGGAGGAGGAGGGGGAGATGATGAAATGGTGACAGCGAGGACAAACAGATACTGATGTCTAATGATCCCCTTGCCTCTTCAGCTGCATGAGAAAAAAGGCAGGAGCGTAAAGCTGATTTGGGGAAGCAGCCATTTTGAAGGTGGCTTTTCATGGCTGAGATGAAACAGAGAACAAAACGCTGATTCACTCTGCACATCTGCATGGTGTCATGCGAATTCGCTTTCAAAACCACCCCAAGGTTAGAGATAAAGAGTTGTCTTTTACCCATATTTCAGTGAATGTGTGTGAGGTTGTCTCATATTGAGGTTGTCACATTTAATATGAGGGCGCAGTGGGGAAGGAAATCAAAGGCTGTGCTGATGGTGATTAGTGGCTTCTCTTCCCTGCATCAGCTGCTGCGACAATAAGATCTTCTATATTTTGCGTATCCATCATTTAGCTGATTTTCTTACCCACAGAGTGTGTGAACTGGTTAGAGGGTTCAGTGCTTTCTCAGGAACTGTTGAGAAATCTCAGGGCACCCAGTTCCATGACTGAAGAACATTCATAATCACATGAATTATAATCACCTTGGTACTTCATTTGTCCCACCTCGTTTCTCATCTTGAAACAAATCTCTAAAACAAAACTATGGATCTTCAGATTTGTGGATCATTTCTTTCGATGTAGCCATGGAGGGGACACTGTCTGCTTTGGAGACCTCAGAATTTCTTCTCTGATTTTTGTGGATGATTTGTGGTTTTGCTGGCTTCATCAGACTATGACCTTCAACACACTCTGAGGCAGTTTGTAGCCGAGTGTGAAGCTGCCAGAATGAGAGTCAGCACCTCTAAGTCCACGGCCATAGTTCTCAAATGGTGGACTGCACACTGAACTGAGTTCCTGCTCCAAGTGAACAAGTTCAAGTATCTTGGGGTCTCTTCATGAGTGAGGGTAAAATCGAGCGTGAAATTGACAGGTGGATTGGTCCACAGCTGCAGTAATGTGGGTGTTTTATTGGACCATTGTGGCTGTCAAAAAGGAGCCAGATGGGATAGTTTGGGCATCTGGTAAGGATGACTCCTGGGCACCTTCCTTTTGAGGTTTTCTGGGAATGTCCCATTTGTTGGAAACCCCAGAGTACACCCATAACATGCAAGAGAGATTATATCTCATCTGGCCTGGGAAGACCTCATGATCCTCCAGAGGAGATGAAAGACATTATTTCAGAGGGTGAAATCTGGACTACCTTGCCTAAACTGTAGTGTAAAATGGATGAACTGAAGTTGGGTAGGGTCCTCTTCTATTGCCATATGAGTCTCAGGCCTCTGTTTCAGTATGCCTAATACTTTTTGGTTATTTGGTGGCGTGCTGGGCTGCTGCCAGTGTTAGTTTTCTATACAGGTCTTTGGATCAAGTGCATTTTGGTTCAGATTGTGTCTCTTTCTTTAAAAATTTCAGAGGTTGCGTATGGTCATATCTTGGATGGATCCGGCATGTCCCTCACATGTAAAGTAATATTTAATTTTGAATCCCTCCAAAGAACTTCTATTGACCTAGACATCAATGCTAAGATACAGTAGCTATTACAGTACCGGTGAGGCTCTAGTTCTTTTGGTTGCTCCCCAGAGCTCCTTTATGACGACTTTGTGAAGAGAAACATAAGCTTGGAGCAGAAACATTTTATCTTTTCTGCATTGGCTCATTCAGTTTCCCTGAAAGTTTGAGTTGAGGTTTTATGAACTGATCAGTGAAGGTCAAATTTATTAGTAATACACTGAAATTATAAGTCATTACCTTACCATGCTGCATTATATCTATCTGAGGTAATACTAAGAAAAGTAGAGTCTAGAGCTGGATTTATACTTCAAAGACTGAACGGTCAGCATGGGCTAGAGGCTGCGCTGTTTGTTACACCCTGCAATATGAACTTATGTGGTGCACATATTGACTCATGCTTTTACTTTCAAAGCACATCCAGCAGTGAAGCTTAAGTAAGCAAGTCTAGCCCTCACAGCACTAGAAGAAAAATAATATGCTCACCAAATTTCATGAATATTTTGCAGTAGAGAGGTTGGAGGGTATGTAAAGTACACAATTGGCATTTTGGCCTGAGGTTGGCATGGAGAAAAAAAGTTCTCATCGTATTAAACGGTAATCTGCCTGTTAGATTTAGATTTTGTTTTTACAACAGGAAGTTTAGGCCTGTTGGCAATAATAGAGGAAGGGTTGGCTTATTTGATTGGGCTGCATATAATTCAACTTGTACTTTATTCTCCCCAATGGGAATATTAGAAAAAACCTGAATAGGAATGTTCCTTACTCTTTGAATTGGGTGTTCTGCATTTTAGCCTTCATTTGATAAAGTGGAGAGACAAACAGAAAACATGATGAGAGAGATAAGGTGCTGGGAGCTGGCCAGATTCAAATGGGACACATTACTATTATGTGAGATCGGGGGTCAGTGGTTTCTAAACCTGGGGATCGGTGTTGTGGAGAAATTGCTGAAGTCAAGGTCAATGGTGAGGTCAGGAGGGAAGAAAGTGTTCAGGAGCCTCTGATGTCTTATGCTGTAATATTTATTGACACTTGGCCAAGGAGAATTAGAGACACTCTCAAAGTACATCAGAAGTGCCTGAGTCGGTCTCACAATCTGCCCAACTCATCCTGGTGGATAGACTTTAAACCCCAAGATAACACCACAAATACTATACGCCCAGAATTAGCCAAAGAGAATGTCTTTACCCATGGAGGTGTTATTGTCAACATATTCTAGTCTGGAGACACAGATGTCTGTTTAGGCAGATTGGAACGTCAACGGCCAGCTATCTATTATGTCTATGAAGGCAGCAATAGGTCTCTTCGACCCTGGCCACCACAGTGTTGAGATAGACTGGCACCTACTGTTCCCAGTCAAAGCCAAACAATTAATACTGCTGAGGACGTCAAGGCCCACACGTGACCTCGTGTAACCTAAGGATAGAAAATTCCATAACAATCGGGAGATAAAAGACAATTTCCAGGACTCTGTAAAATCTTAATGACATTCAAACAGTGGTCAAGAACTCAAAAAACACTATATACTATGGAGTATATACTCTGTTTTTATACATGTTACCAGCTACCTCAATACACCAGTCGGCCATAACATTATGACCACCTGCCTAATACTGTGTAGGTCTCCCATTTGCTGCCAAAACAGCCCTGACCCATTGAGGCATTTGCTTAGTGGTGTGGTGCATTATCCTGATGAAAGAGGCCTCTGCCATCAGGTAATATCACAACTCTTAAAGGTTTAGAGCCACTATCTTAGACCAGTCATCCGCTGCGATGCCACAAACTCAATGTTTGATTTGGACAAACATTTTAGAGAGATAACTGTTTAAGTCAAGTTTGGTCTATTACCTAGAAAGTCAACTCCCTATATGAGTTGTCTGTCTCACAGAACAGATATGTAGTAGTGGTGGTAGTAGGGGTGGTCGTAGTGGGTACAGTGGTAGTAGCTGTTGTTAAGCACCTGACCTATAGTAACTACTGTCCACCTCTGTCCACCATTCCACAGATTCTAGTATTTGACAGGCTGCACTTCATCTTTCCACCTGCAGATGTCAGCATTGACCACATTCCTCAGTGTATCAGCACTGCTGTTCTCCCACAGGAAAAAGGGAGGGTACTCAGCTTTAGATAAGTGCCCACCACCACTCCTCGAGCTCAAGCTCTTCTGAGGGACACACTATGTAAATACTGGGGTGGGGCTAGATAACTGCTGACCTTGGCGAGCTCATGGTAGCAGCTTATCAGCCAAACAAGTCTGAGGTGGGAAAATCCTTGAGGGGTATGGAGAGGAGGGAACGTTTAACATTTGCTTCCCAGCTGCCTGCTGTTGTTAGATCATCGCTGACAAGCTGATCTCCAGCAGCAGCACAAATACTCCATTTCTCCGTCAGTGCTGCTCGCTCTGCGCCACCCAGGGCGAAAGAGTCAAACAGCAGCTGGCACAGCGCCTTCAGAGCATTAGATTTAGACGTTCCATGTATTTCAAGGAGTGGCCACTCAAACATGATGTGTCATGAAGAAAAAACAGAGAAGAGCTTTTATTTTTCATCATGAACACATTATTACACTTCCATATAGCTTGTTGTGTAACATGTTTTAGCACAGCTGCAGGTGATGTCTGTGCTTAAGCTACAGAACATAAAATCCTCTTAGCATTTTTGTTTCACATTTTTTGCTGTTGTATTGTTCTTCAGACTGTGTTAAGTTAAGACAGAATGACTGGTGTTAAATCCTTGACTAAATATCCAGTATGGCACAGCTGCCATCAGATGTTTAATGTCCTAAAAATCTTTTAGGTTCTTGGGATTTCTTCCTCTCACCAAACACAAAGTCTGGTCGAAATCTCAACAGCAGCATCTGAAAAAACTGGAAGCATTATTGATGAAGCTTAGATAGATCAGATATAATTTCAATAAAGGCTAGTTGTGCGTTCCTGAATGCACCATGGATCACATACAGCAAAGGAAAGTGATGAGGAAAGTTAAGTTAATGTATTTATACAAATACAGTGCAGATGTGAACAATATGTGTTTTGTGTGTTATATGAGCACTTTGAGTTACATTGTCATGTTGTGCATCTTATTCAAATCTCCAAACCCCATCCAGGCTCTCTAGTCCTACATTTAGGTCCATGCCTGGTCTCTTTACATGACCATCATTTAGGCCTCAGTTATGTAGTGAGCCTCTGTAGAAGCAGCAGCAGTAGTAGAAAACCTCTGGTGTCATTGAGCCTGTTCACGTCTGGCATTAACTTGTATCTTGGTTGATCCCGTCACATTAGGATGCATCTCCAATGACCATCTCTGATCAGATCTTAACTCTCTATATGCAAATAAACAGGTACATCATTTCAGTTTGCAAAGACCAAATCATTTGTTGTTGTCAAATGCGTCCCAGACCATCTCGGCAAGTGTGTCTTGTATGTGAGTCTTCTACACTTGTATGTAGAGCTGTCCTTATGTGATCCGACCACCCAAGACACATGTTAATACCAGGTGTAAGCAGGATCATTAAGGTAAACTGATGGTAATGGCCAATGGCAGAGCAGGGTAGTGTCTGCCTCTGTATGTGCTGACACACTTGGTGTGTGAATCCTGATGTGGATGTGTGATGAATACTCTGGCTACTTTGTTCAGTTTTGACTGCTTCTGACAACTGGCTGACAAATCTCTATCCTTTAGCAGAAGAGCCTCAGATTCAATTTAATACAACTTTACTAATCCATGAAAACCCACAGAGTGACAGTTAGGATAATGTCCTACTGTTATGATATGATGTGAACGGAATGTACTGTATAATCAATTAATACAATTATACGTAATTTTATCCATATTTATCTTTTTAATTAAGTGTAATTGCAAAACAGATAACAGAAACATAATTTATGATAATGTAAAGCAGGTCAGGTTTATTGTGAAGTTTATAGAACATGTTCCCTGAAGGGATGTTATAAGATTTGTAATAAAGGGATTGAAATGTTTTTGACGTTTACCGCTCTGATACAGTTTTAATGCAGTGCTTTTTAGTAATCCAGTAAAACCCATCCTCTGCCCTTGGTAGAGCTACTGCTCTATGTATCATTTTGTCATCAGTTCTGACTGTCATTTGCAGTGCTTTTGAAAAATGCGAAATGTATCTAGCTTTTGTTCCTGAAGCATGTGAATGACATTTTACCTTTGAATCCATGACTTGCTTTATCGACACCAACCAGCTTCCGGAGGAAGAATGCCATATTGATCATCAGTTTTCATGTATGCATCAGGGAGAACAGATTGTTAAAGTTGGCGTACTGATCTCATCCCTAGCCTGCCCTCACCAGTTTGTTAGGGTGCACCTTCTAGTGGTAGTAGCAGGTATGATGGGAGCAAAAGAAGGAAGTCAGGTGATGTTGTGTGCGTATGTTGAAGGTTGGGGTGGATGGATGGGTCAAACAAACCCAGACATTTCACCCAGGATACTGCTGTTCATATCCTGTGTGAAACCAAAACATTGACTTTACACTATAGAATACTTAACTCATGTTAAGTTATGTCTGTCACTTAAGTTATGTTACGTAACTACGTAAATACTTTTAACCCCAACCATGATCTTTTCCTAAACTTAACCAAAAAGTTTTGGTTCCTAAACCTAACCAAGACGTTTTGTTTCCTACACTTCTCTTCTAGGAACCAAAACTTCTCGATGAAGTTTAGTTTACACTTCATGAAGAAGTTTTGGTTTCTTCACTTCACCAAGACGTTTTGGTTTCTAAACGTAACCGAGAAGTTTTGGTTCCTAAACCTAACCAATGTGATCTCTTCACGTCACCACGTGGAGATAAATGTCTGATAAGTCTGTCACTGGTATTCCCTAGAGGTTGTATATGTTGTTTTGGAAATCACTGGCAATCGACATATTCAATCGTTTAGGCATTAGGACAACATGTTGCTGATCCCAGTATTTTACACAAGTACAGCCAAGCCTATTAATCTTTTTAGCTGTGTCAGCAACAAGGGAACACTGTAACATGCATGTTGATTTTTTGCACACCACTGTAAAAAAATCTTTAACTTGCTCAGTGGAGCTCTGGCATCAGTCTGCAGACTTTATCGCCTGATTTTCTTTGTGGAGAAACTGTTCCCATAAATGTATGCAGAGGCAATGTGCAGCAGCCAGTGCAACTCTAACCCTCCATTTATTGTAAATGAAAATTAGAAAGTGAAGATACTACACCGAAGTACAGGAGTAAGGCTCAGCCTGGTGTGGGGGTAGGGAGTGAAAATGTTTGCAGATTATTATTCTAAATGTGTGACAAAACAAGCCTCTGGGTGGCTTTTTCAATTTCAAAGGTTAGTGGAATCACCAGATTTACATTTGTTGAGGCTTTCATATTAAAAAATAGGCCAACTTATCAAGGGCAAAATAAAAAAAAAGCAGGAACAATCAGGACTGTCTGGGTTGATGAGGTGAAACATCACAGCTTCAGCAGTTTCTAAGATAATCATGTCTTACTTAATGTAGTACTGAAACACGTTACATCAGTTAGATGAACATTAAAGTTGAATCCGTTTTGCCAAATAATGAATCATTTCAATCAGTAAATTCCTGCTTTGCCAGTTATACTTGTGAAAACAAATGATTTTTTACTTTTAATTAATTTTTACAAAAATGTATATCTTCAAAGTCCATGACCATCCATGATCCTGTGATCAGAATTTTATTAAAAAAAAATCAGTGTGCAATCAGTGTTATTGGCAAAACGTGACAGTTGTTAACATAGCATGAGGTCAGTCACGTCACTTCTGTTGCCTTAGTCGTGGGTATGTTTGACACTTTTAGCGGCTGGTCTCATTTTATTTGGCCAAGACAGGCAGCATTGAGTACTGTCCATCACACTTCTGAGAAATATGAAAAACATAGATAGGATGGGAGCCACCCAAGAATCCTCTTGTATATGAAAATATACTAACTAAACAAGGCCGTCAGGGCTTTACATTTGCTTTACAGTCACTCATATGCGATGCCTGAGCAGCGACACGCATGTACAAAAGATTCCCATAATCCAGTATAGGTAAAAATGAAAAATGTCTTTTACATTATAAGAAAAACACAACTTGTTTCTGAAATAGAAACTTAATTGAAGCCTCGTTTTTTTTTCACAATGATATCCATGATGATGACAAAAGAATATTGACAAAACATTCACAACATTCACTGAAAAACAGTTTTATTCATTCACATATTTTGCAATTCTGTCAGTCTAAAACCATTTCTTCGATGTAGTTTAAAATTTCAAGTATATATTGTACCATGCCAAATCAGCCATACAGCATCAGCCATACAGACCCATGAACATAAATGTAATTTGTTCCTGCATTGCTTCTGTCTTAATTCATGTACTTTCATACTTACATTTGCTATTTTGAGCCCATAAGAGCATTTACACTGTCAGTTATGTCAATATGCAGTGTACTGTGAGTACCTGGACATAACAGTAGTTGAGTGTCGAACGCTGGAACACTTCTTGCCCTTAGTGGACGCCATTTTGGTTACGTAGCAGAAGTGGAGAGACCACGGCATTGTGAAAATTCTGCTGGAGCTGAAGCGGTTGCAGCGTATACCGTAATATACAAATGTAAGTTGCACATATGTTTTATATTTATATGTTGGCAGCTAAATGTTGCCATTCATGCACTGCACAGTTAAAATTCGTCAGAAGAGGGAATAAAATGTTGCTGTCGTCATTTCCTTTAAGTGTGCAATGTCCATAATTGTATTGAGACACTACCCTGCTGAAATTTAAGCACTTTCCAAAATAACACCTCAACAATACCTCAACAAAAAGTCGAGTTAACAGTTTAGTTAGCATACACAATTAGAAGATCAAGGTAAGCTCAATACAAACAGACCAAGCCGCCAGGCAGTTCTAACTTAAAGTCCATGTAAAGGCAATTCTGAGATTTGTTTCAAAATACAGTAAATATGTTGGAAAATAGTTGCTGAAAACATGTGAAAAGACTTTGAATTATATATTACTGAAATGTGGAGTTAGAGGTTCAAACAGTTTTTCACCAGTTTTCAGTCCAGGATTTTGTGGGCGGTCCTAAAGGGTGGCTCGATGACACGCTGAGGCCACCCTGAGCAGAGAGATAGAGATGAATTCATCTCGCTCAGAGTGTTTCAAAGTTAGTCATGTCATTTTCTGAACTCATCTGACACGTTTCAGTCGCTTCAAAATGGCTGCTTGACTGCTTCCACGAGTGGACGTGGCTTCAGCACATTTAGCAGACACGTCTGCACAGTCCTGGAGTTGAGAATACTGCTCATTTTTACCTGATTTTGACACCTAATTTCATAAGCTTGTCAGTATTTTTAATTGTTCAAGTTTGGCTGGGTGGTTAATAACACTTTCTTCTTTGGTCTGACAAACTTAGAACTCATATTTATTCTGATTTTACACAGACTTTAAATCAGGTAGATCTTCAGATTGGATCCACCTGATTGGATGGTGGGTACAGGTATCGCTTCAATCAGGTCTGACAGCCACACCTCCTCAGCTGTGACCAATCAGGGCAGGGCAACCACACATCTGGATTTGCATACACCAAAAACACTACAAGTTACCATAGATGAGTTCATGGCAGCCATAACAACCCTCCCCATAAGACAAAAAACACTACATTACAATTGAGACAACCTCTATCACATTTTATACATTTTCTGTCTTGCATATTAAGACGTATGTATTCAGTTTTAAAGAATATAACGATTTAAAGCAGCCAATCGGCAAAATGTTGACAGTGTAATGTGTGTGTGTGTGTGTGTGTGTGCGCGCACGTGTATACTGTGTACTTAGGTGAACAGTAGCTCCGCTGATCCTCACTGATACTGAGTATCCACCGGCTCGTGGCAGAGAGCTTTTCTGCCGCTCATGCGACACTGAGGCACAATTACTGAAGCATGACAATAAAATGCAGAGCATGAAATTAACTGTGGCTCCCAGTGAAAAATCACCCCACCCCAACACCACCTCCTCTCCTTCTCTCATCCCTTCTTCATTTCTTTCCTCATTTGACATTGACTCCCATATTTTTGCTATTGCTCTCATATCACAGTGAAAAGAGAACAGCACCATCACAGGAGCACAGTGAGGGCTTACGTCTACACTCGGCTGTACGAGATAACAAATGGCTTGTATTTTTCCCACCTTGTTGTATTGCTGTTGGGCTGTGAAAATAAATGACATTTTTAATACGTGGAGCAGCAGAGGGGCCCGAGCTGAGCCCCGGTCTATTTAGATACTATACATTCTGAATCATTGTATTAAATGCTGGAGGATTTCTTGTGAATGGCTTTGCTAACTCCTCAGGCTTCGCTGCTATAATACGTGTAGATGAGGCCTATTGACTACACGGGCTTAAATCTGCACACAAACACACCAATCCACACACAGTCTCCCCCCCCTCCCCTCCCCTCCTCCCCTGTGACATGCGGCTAGATGAGCCTCAGTGAGCTGAGTAACGAGCTAATCATGAGCATCCCAATAATAAATAGGCCTTGTTCATAGTCCACTAATCCCAGTCATTTAGCCCTAGTGTGGCAGCAGAAATCAATTACTGCAGCTGGGCTCCCAGTATAGGCCCCTGCTCTGCTGTCCAGCTGCACACGACACACTCACACCTTTGACTCCTGCTACACAATAAGACAAGATCATTTATCTATTGTTATATATCTAGAATATCAATTAACTCAAGATACCAGAATAAAAAATAAATAAAATAAAAACAGCTCAAATTTAAATGTTTTACACACAAAGGTCAGTTTACTTATGGCTAGTACTACTGAGTCTGTAAAAATGCATGTATAATGTTGTCCATTATTTTTTACTTTGAAAAATGCATTGGCTGCTGCAGGAGGAATAATTATTTCTTTTCTTTTTCAATTCTATATATACATTTGACATTTCTTGGGCCAAAGAAGACATCAGAATCATTATACTATCCTTAAAATACATATGGAATGCGTTACTTATTTCAGTTCAGTTTATTTTATTTATATAGAACCAAATCATAATAAAGTTATCTCATGACACTTTACATATAGAGTAGGTCTAAATGTCTAAAATTTTATATTTTACAAGAGACCCAACGATTCCCACCATGAACAAGCACTTGGCAGCAGTGGCAAGGAAAAACATCCTTAAAGAGGTAGAAACCTTGAGCAGAACAAGGATCATTAGTGGCCATCTCAGAGAGATGCACAGCAGCAGATGTATGACCAATAGTAGTAATAATAAAAATAATAGCATTATTTGTTGTGAATGTTAATTTTAGTCACATACGTGTAGTTCATTCTTTCCAGTATAAAGTGGAGGTCAGTTTCTCCATACAGTTAGTTTTGTTGACAATCACAGTTCATTCGTTGGTTGGATGAAATCATTTCTTGCTAATAATCAACATATCCATTCAGACCCATGAGGAATTTGTGAGGAATTTTGCCCAGAAACAATGTGGAAAATTCACAATCAGTTTCTATTCCTTGTCATGGTTAGTACTTACCAAAACATTATACGTACAATGTCTTCTGTGGCTTTGAAGGACTCTTTAGGACTCTTTTCATCTTTAATTTAAAGGAAAAAATGTAATGGTCCACATGATCAAGAAGAATGTTTAGAAGAAGCAAAACATGTTTCTTTTCTTTTGCAATTTTATATTTACTGACATTTTCAGGCCAAAAGAGGGCGGGTGACATCAAAATCATTCTGTATTTGTACAGAAAGAGTCTTTAATAACAGACAAACCTAACACATATAAAAATGGTCAGCCATTTTTTTTTTTTTTACCATGTCGCCTTCAGCACTCATCCTGTCCCTGATAACCTCTTTGAATAATTTCAATTGTTTCTCCCAACAGAACTCTCTCCTTGAGTTGGTAGTCTTAGCCTGGCTTTGTCATATACCATTCCAATCATCCTCAGATATCTTCAGGCCTGAGTCCTTCTCCCATATCTTTTTGATGTAGACAGTAGAGTAGTTTATTGAGTTTGGTATTCTGTTTTATATTTGTGATATTACTTTAATCTTATATGCGTCTAAGGGTATTTTGACTGAGTTAGGTTCACTGTCCTCCATTTCTTTTCAAAAATAATCTCTGATCAGTAAATATCTGAAGGAATATTTCTCTTTAAGGTTAGATTTATTTTAATACTATTTATAGCATCGTGAGCCATTTTAACTTTATGTGCCCAAACAAGAGGCCTTCCACTCTGCATGTCAAACCAACCATTTCAGCATTGTGGCATGCGTCTCAAGGTGAAACCTTTAGCAGGTCTTTACCCTAATGAGTATAATGAGTTCTGTCAGCCTGCCAGTTTTTGTAGCGTGCCAACTGGAAGTCCAAGCAAAACCTGTTTGAATGTGCATATGGGCACGTAATTATTGTTTTAAGACTTGAAAAATTGTGAACCTATCCTCAGGAGAAGTTAGTGGAGTCAGAACATGGATACAGCTGGCATGAAATGGCTAGCCTGGCTCTGTCTAAAGTTCAAAAATAGACCTACCAACACCTCTAGAATGCTTCTTTCCCGTAATTTCCATATTTTGCAAAAAGTTTAATTATTCCTTTTATAACATGGAAAGGCCTCAGGTCAGTTAAGTCATTCAAAGTAATATAATGCAAACAGTTGGACATGATGTTATATTGTCAATGTACAATTAACTGTTGTCACACAGTTGCTGATGCTCCCAAGCCGTAAATGTGAACATCTTTCCCATTTCTGCCATCCATCCCATATGTCTTGAATGTGGCATAATGAAAGATGCTATCCAGTTGCATTGTGGGAATTGTTGGCTGCAGTGTCTTTATAATGTCACCCACACGGGGACAGCATGTCAGGATATTACAGCATCTGCTGCACAGACTTTGACTGTTCTTTTTCAAATCTGCCTCTTGTGAACCAGCTAATCTAATGAAGTGAGATACTAAATCACTGCTTTAAAATGAGTGATCATTATCTCAGTTTCTCTTTCTCCTTTATTATCCCCATTGTGTCAATTAGATTTACTAAAAAGCTCTTGATCTTCACATGTATATAATTTTAGAAATAAAAGAACAACACATTTCAGTCACAGTTGGTAATTTTCTAACATATGCTTGGATATTGTCGAGTACTCGTCGCCCGCCCCTGTGATATTGTGCTGATGTAAAGGCTGATTTATAGGTGTATTGTGCAATTAATGAATAATACTTAAAGAGAATAACAATTAACATTTAACAATTGCGTTACATGCCTGAGTATTTATTAGCTGTTGGGTCGACTTGTCTCGCAGGCACAACACAATCAGAGAGCACAAAGGAAGGATAGGAGTGATTCCTAGAAAACAATTTGCCATCTGTGCTTAATGGCACTGGAAGGCTGTCCACTGACCTGCACTACAGGGGCCTGGCCCCAGGGCCAACACTTAGAGACAAGAGAAAAGAAAAAAAAGAACAAATCAAGAACGAATGGAGCAACACCAAATTTATGCAGTCTTGGGGTTTCTGTTTTCACTTTGGTGTTCAAACATAATTCGTTTTTTAGAAGAAGCTGCCCAGAATGAGCAACACACGAGGCAAAGAGCTATCCAGCATGTTGCTCTGTACATGAGACAAATGCAGCAGTTCCGAAAAAGACGGCGGGGCGCGAGAGACTATGTGCTGCTGTGGTTACACAGACGCCTCTTTTTGGTTCACTGGATAGCCCATTTGCTTACCCACTGTAAGCGCACCGCACCAGGGTTCCGAGACCAACGTTTCCAGGCGGACCAGAGTTTGCTTGTGTGGTCTGCACCAGAGTTCGGATGAGCTTTCACACCAACCCAAACGAAGCAGACTATTCGAGGAAACAAACTCCAAACAGCACAGGTGTGAAAGCGGCCTGACTGTATGGAGAAACTGAACTGCACTTTATACTGGAAAGAATGGACCACATATGTGACTGTATGCTGTATGTCCACTACAAATATACTATTATTTTCATTAATTTTATTACTACTGATATCACTCATATCGCCATTAAAATATATAGTTTATCATTATTATTGCTGATCGGCAACTTTCCCTCTCTGTCCTCGAGGTTTCTGCCTCTTAAAGGAAGTGTTTCGTTGCCACCGTCGCAGAGAGCTTGCTCTTGGTGGGAATTGGTGAGTCATCAAGAGTACAGTCTAGATCTGCTCTATGTGAAAAGTTTTCTGAAATAACTTATTATATTGTTATTAATTGGCACTATATCAACTAAATTGAACTGAATTGATGATTTCTTATTACACAGACACATCCATTAGCGCTCACATAAGCTACTTTTCCACAGTAATGTGAATACATCTGAAGAGCCAAAAAATAGGGCCCGTTCCATTTATTTATTAGCAAATAAATTGAATCAATAATTGATTCTGAATCAATAATTGAAATAATTGAATCATGAGATTCCCACCCTCACAGAGGCCTGTGTATTGGATTAAGCCTCTTGTGGTCTTCATAGTTTGTTACACAATCCTGCAGTTGTAGAAACTGAACTGTAAACTGCCATGAAAGTTAACTTTCATGAAAGTTGCCATTACTACAATAAAAGCATTTCAAGGTTCCTTTTTTCTGTCCTTCCTATCTTTTCTTCCTTCCTTCACTCCTTACCTCTCATTTCCCTCTCCCCCTCCCCACTTCCTCCATGCTTTATCCATCTTTCTAGCCTTGCCTCTGTTGTTCTATCATCCTCTCTCATCCATTACACACCACCCACCAAAGCACACACACACACACACACACCTCCAGCGTTTTTATTTACTGTCCTTGCCAACTGTGTGAAGAGGATGAGTGTGGAGGTACCCAGAGGCATTCTACACTGAGCTCCAGTGTCTCTGTGTTGTGCCACAAATTAACCCGTGTGTCTAATTCGCTAACGGTCCATTTGATTGGATGCCGCATGTGTGGAGATGGTGGGTGGAGGCCAGCGTCAGCCTATCCAAGAGCAGCGTCGCCCTTGGGCCGTCAGTGAGCGGCATTGCCATGGTGATGTCATCCTCTAGCAGTGAACCCGCCTCCATCGGACAAAGCATACTGATTACTGGAAGAGAGGAGAGAGAGGAGGGGTGATGAATCTGATGATTAGGCTACGAGCCGTGGGCAAAACCATGCCGGTTTTCATTGTGATCTTCTCCCAGAATCAGCTTCCAAACACACAAACAGCTCTGACATGACTTCAGGTGATGAGGCTGTTCGAAGGCTCAGGTTGTTGTTTTGAGTCCAGAGCACTGCTTTGTTCCATGTCTACGGAAGCTGAGAGCAGCCATGTTTGTACTTATATTTAATGCAGTTATTTTAAGATCACAAGTTTTTCATTATCTCATATAAACAAGCTTTGTTATCTCAATCACAAGATGATTTATCCATTATCATGAGAAAACGTTTCCTCAGAGAGCTCATGCCTGCACACACAGAACTGCCAATGACTTCAAAATGTCCAGTCAAGATGTACTCATTATTGATCAATGCATTACTACTTAATACATATATTGTATTATTTAAACAATGTCGTATCTTTTCCATGGCTGCCGAAATTGGTCTCTGGATACTTGAAAAGAAAAGAGCCGCAACTCATCTTGACTTAAATAATTAGGACTTTATTCAAAGAAACAAGTGAGTTTGGGATGCATCCCCTGATCGGGTCCCTTCCAAATCTTCATGCCGAATTCTACATTGTTGTCCAAATTGTTCCCAAATTGTTCTCCTTTCCTCCCCTCTTCTCCCGGACTAGGTCTTATACCTTCAGGAAAACATGAATAAACATTCTGAAAACCTGTCCTTTTAAGGAACCAACTTCCGTCATTGTCTTCAATAGTTTACTTTACCACATCTGTTTCTTTGCCAAGAGAGAGATGGTCAAAGGTCGTCTCACAAACCCTATATCTCAGAGAGAGAAAGGTATACAGTTCCTCAGACCTTCACCCTGTCCTCCCAAGAGAGATCGTAAATACTATAGAATGTTTAGTCTTCATGGGAGAGGGGTTACTGAAAGTTCTTACAAATAAGCATTTCATGTTCAACCATAATCTCAGAAGAGATCAATGAAATACTATAGAAAGCTTATAGGAAAATACACTACAACAACCATCAATGTGGCTAGTTTCTTTCCAATATGCCATCAAGAATTCTTTAGGTTGTAGCCAACAGACAGTAACACATCTGCTTTAAGTTGACCACCAAACCGATCGCTTACAGAATGTAAATATGCTCACATCAACTCACTCAGGAAAACATAAAAGTTAATAAAATAAAAGGTTAAGGTTAAAAGGTTCATATGGCGCATGTAACAAAGATGTTGGGAGATAATCCATTACACTCTAAATTCAGAAGGAAAAATCAATAATGTTAGAGTAAAACAATCATTTGGGCAGGTGGCCGTCATATTTTTCTGTCCGCAGTATGAAAGAGACAACTTGACAAAACAATAGAAAACAGCTATATTCTTTCGAACGCCTGGTGACGTTTTTTTTGTTTTGTTTTTTTTACAATCAGACAACAGAATTCCAAATAAGTATACATTACAAATAAATGTCCTTGATAGATGTGAACTTTTCCTAAAATTAACCTTTTAAACCTGAAAAGTATTTTTATGTTAAACACGCCCTCCAGTACTTTGTGTATCTGTGACCAGAACTGTCTTATTGCCAGGCACTTCCAAAATATATACCAGTAATATCCACCGTCCGTGCCTAGTGGGTCATTGTTGTTTTCTCATAATTAATTATTGCGTTATTTTGACAAATCTGCTTTTTGTCTTCTTGTTTTTATGTTCTTGTTTATCATAAGAAAACAACCTTTGTCATCTCGAGATAATGACATTAAAAAGGAAACGCCGTCCTCTGCTTCTTCATAGCATTCTTCTTCTTATTGTAGTTTTCCATGATTCCTCTGTTAGCATTACTTAGTGACTGACCGCCTTCATGTTGACATTGTGTTCCACTCTATCGACTTTTAATTTGACTATTTCTATACATGTTTCATTTAATCTCATCAGGATGAAAATCTAAAAACACATTTAACTTAACTTGTCATATCATCCACTTTTAAGTGATATGGTGTGATAGTTTAATTCAGGTCATTTTATGAATTGTTGGACCCCTAAATAAATGTGACGAACATAAAATGACATAAAATCAACTTGATCTTCACTGCAGTATACTATAAATCAGGGGTGTCAAACTCATTTTCTCAGGGCCACATCAGCATAATGGTTACCCTCGATGGGCCACATTAACAATATGAATGTAACAAAATGCAATGTAATTTAAAATAAGTTAAACTACACCTTATTATATTGTTAAACAGCTGTTTCTGTATTTATTGTGTATTCAACTTACAAATATTACATATGCATTTGCATAGATGTGAAAATAAATGTTCAGTTTAAAACCCACATTACTTGAATCAGTGTTCAAACAATTAAGCAAATTAAGAAAAATATGTGAGCTTCAATCTGATTGGAGAACCGAGGACCCTCTGCCAACCAGATTGATGCTCACAGCGTCATATATCGCCGTGATCGGGTTATTATTGGAGTGAATGGACGGCTGTAGCCTGTGCTCTAAGCGTCTCCTACCGCCGCGGACGGGTTTACATTGGAGTCAATTGAGAATCCAGAGCGTTTCATACAGATGTGGAAGGGTACCTTTTGCATCAGTATCAGACGCCCAGGGGCGTGACAAATCGTCGGTGGTCGAGGATTATGGGTAGTGTAGGCCTTTCCGCTATCCAAAACATACGAATAAAACTTTATTTTTCAGAATCGAAGGAGAAAAAAAATCATACTGAGGGCAACAACATGAACCTATCTTATTGTTGAATTATCAGTGACACTTTGACGTGTTTGTGTTTAGAAATGCTGATGATATCATTAAAAGAAATCCTTAAAATAGTGAGAAAAATACCTCCGGGCAGAGGGTCCTCGGTTCTCCAGTCAGATTTAAGCTCATAGCGTCATATATTGCCGTGATCAGGTTATTATTGGAGTGAATGGACGGCTGGAGCCTCTGCTCTAAGCGAAGGGTACCTTTTGCGTCACTATCAGACGCCCAGGGGCGTGACAAATCATCAGTGGTCGAGGATTATGGGTAGTGTAGGCCTTTCCGCTATCCAAAACATACGAATAAAACTTTATTTTTCAGAATCGAAGGAGAAAAAAAATCATACTGAGGGCAACAACATGAACCTATCTTATTGTTGAATTATCAGTGACACTTTGACGTGTTTGTGTTGAGAGCTGTAGCCTCTCCTCTGAGCATCTCTTACCGCTGCGGACAGGTTTATATTGGAGTCAATTGAGAACCCAGAGCGTTTTATACAGATGTGGAAGGGTACCTTTTGCGTCAGTATCGCCTAGGGGCGTGACAAATCGTCGGTATTTTACGAGTTGGGAATGAACATATGTTAAGACAATCATGCACCTATCACGTTCTCGCGGGCCAGATAAAATGACGATCCCACGGGCCTTGAGTTTGACACGTGCTATAAATGATGTAACTTTGTTTACCTTATTATTTATTTTAAATTATTAATTCTAGTTATGTTACAATGTGATGATCACATGATATGACTGGAACACTGCACACCAATGAGATTTCAAGTTAAGACTTAAGTTTAAGACTTAAGCATATATTCAGATTAAAAGTCAAACTATCTGAGAAATGTTTTACATTATTTTACCTTGTAGAGTTTTTTTTTTTTTTTTTTTTAACACTACACTTGTTCTCAAACTGTGATACAAGTACCACTGGTGGTACATGAGCTCCATTCGGTGATACCAGAATCTCTCAACTATATTTTTTTTAATTAAAAATATTAATTTAGAAACATTTAATACAAACAATACTACACGAATTTGAATGAAAATACTATTACATTATGTAATATTTAGTTGCAGTATCATCTTGCTCCCAAGTAGCTCTGCTTCTCAAACTGGTTCCGTTCAACAGTCAATAATAAAAAATTCTTCCTATTAGGAGTAAACCTTCCTCCTGTGTGAACTGTCTATCTGAATAGAGCTGGCCTTCTGTATTTTAACGTCTGTTATACTGGTGGTACTTCAGTGGAGAACTGAGTATATATATATATATTTTGAGGTGGTACGTGGTGTAAAAAGTTTGATAAGTTGAAAAAGTATAATAAGAGCATCGGTGCTGAATTTGGATTGAGACCAGAATAAAATGTTTCAGTTATGAAAGAACTGATTTCATTCAGTCAGAATCTAACTCTAAAGCGTGTTTAAAGAAGTATATTGAACAGGCTCAGAATTATAAGTTTCAAGTCAGAATTTTCTCTTTTCCTACGACATTTTTCTCTGATTTTTTTTTTTCCAGCATCGTGAGATTTAATTTGAAATTATGACTTTATCATAATGACTATTCTCAGAAGTTTCTTTTTTTTCCCACACAGCCTAAATTAAAAAAATATATATATCTTCCTTCAAATATTAAGACTGACTGAGTTTAAAATGGACTCATTGTATTGATGTGATTTTATGAATTATTTTATGAATTTTATTGAACGAGATACAAAGTTGAGATTGAAAAAAAAATATCTAATTTGTTTTTAATAATAACCTCCTGTGATTCTTTGTGTGATAAACCACATAAATGATTCTAATAGTTATCTGTTAGCTGTTCTCATGGTCACATGTGAGTATGGTGTTCTGATGGATTTTATTTAAAATAATAATGAAAAGACTTTGTTTTATTGTTTTTTCTTTCTTTTTTTTTAATAGAAAGGCTCATCTGGGAATCTCCGGCGACTTGTTTCTGTCATTGCTTTGTCATAATTGCCCAGATGACACTCATGTCAAATGGTCCGATGGGAAAATGCCTCGAGTGTGTCTGCGCGCGAGCGCGTGTGTGTGTGTGCTGGGCTGTATTCATGGTGTGTGTGGTGGGGGTTACAAAGGTTAAGGGGAGCTAATTTCACGGCTTTTTATTTGCACTGGTCTCAGGAGAGGAGCTCTCTATAAGCATTATCACTTCCAGCTGGTTCAAATGGGACAGACGGGACGGGACCACCCCACACACACACACACACACACACACACACACACACACACACACACACACACACACACACACACACACACACACACACACACACACACACCACAGACACCATTCAGGAGCCTTATTTCAAATAGTCTCTTCGTCATGCTCATTTTCATGTAGATTTCATACATATAATGTGTTAGTGTCACAGTTGTATCATTATAACAGGAATATTGTAATGTATTATTTTCTCTGGCCTGTTTCTTCTTACTGACTCCTTAGTGAAAGTTTCAGTATAAAAATGATATTTCAGACGATTGTGTCCTTTTGCAACTTTTTTCATTTGTTCCGTTCCTGTAACATCACAAAGTCAATGCTCTTGATCCACTGGACAATGCTGCACTAATGAAATGTATGTCCTTTTAATTTACTCCCTTATTGCTGAAACACAAGCAACATTAAATCATGTAAGGTTCCCTCCCTGATTTTGCTAGACCAACTAATAATTTCCCCAAACTCTCAAATATTCAGTAAAAAAAATCAACAATCTGTGGAAGGTGAGCCATGACATCACAGAGCTATACCTGGTGGGATCTAAGCCCTGTTTACACATGTCATTAACAAGTTTTGTATGATCTGATCACAAGTTGTTGTTTGTTGTTGTTCTTTGTTTGTGTTTCCTCTGCTCCGTCGCCTCTAGGTTCATATGCGGTCGGCAGAGCGTCTTCGAGACTTGTGCTGTGCCAACCGGGGTACTTTCATCAAGGTGGGCCAGCACCTCGGTGCTCTGGACTACCTGCTGCCTGAAGAGTACACATCCACGCTGAAGGTGCTCCACAGCCGAGCTCCTCAGAGCAGCATGGAGGAGATCCGGCAGGTCATCAGAGAAGACCTCGGCAAGGAGGTGAGCCAGAACAGACGCAATTCCTGATGTAATGCAGAGGGATTAGATCTTGTTTATCAGTTCAAAAAAACGAAGCACCCAGTAGCTCATCTCGTTTAGCATGTGCCCCATGTATCAAGGCTTACTGTGGTGACCGCCCTTTGCTGCATGTCGTCCTCTCTTCCCACTCTACTGCCAACCTTCAGCAGCACCTGTCAAATAAAGGCAATAAAAATGATGTATATGTATAAAACATTAGGATTTGAGGTTGTAATTTGGAGGTCGCCAAATAAATATGTATATTTTTAACTAAAATCATCAGTTAAACAATCAAAATAAATAGTACTAAGACAAAACACATGCTGTAATGTCACATTAACATTTTGTATTTATTGAATTCATTTGTCTTCTTTGGGTTTGGACTCTGCTTTATGGAAGACTCAGTGTTTTTTTTTGTTTTTTTTTTCCTCTCAGAAGGTAAGAGCTTTTCCTGCCTGCTCTTTGCAGAAAGCAGAAGAAAGGGCAAATAAAGCAGAAGTGGATATGTCTGACATTCTGTCCTCATTTAATTTCATAACCAAGCCACATATTCCTGATGTGGCTGTTAATGCTGCTGTTAGTACAGAGCGCGGAGTTTGCTCTCAAACTAGTTGTTATGACAGCCTTTTAGAGCCTGCTGGAGGCAAGGCAATTGTTGTGTTATTCTCAGATACAGTACATTGGTCTTCTCCCTCTGCCGCTCACTCCACAGTATTGTGTGCGTGCGCTCGTGTGTGTGTGTGTGTGTGTGTGTTTGCGCGTTAAAGAAATGGCTTTGGTATAATTAGTTGGGTACATTACATCAGCAAATACAGGAGAGAGAACATGTTGCTCCTCACATGACACACACACAGTGTAGTCCATCCATAAATGTTTAAATTAGACAAAATGGGCCAAAATGTGTTTTGGTTGTGAGGAAGGAAAATAGATTAGTCAGAGGTTTCACCATGCAGTTTATACCAAGATATCTGTTTAATATCTGGCTGCATTGGTCATTATGGGTAGCGTTGCAAATCACTGATTTTGCTGTAAAGATTTTGTGGCCATGTTAGATTTTTGATATGATGGCAAAAGAACGTAGGTTCTTCTGGCTGTAATTGAGGGGGCATACAGGGGGCCTGATACAAGCAGGGAGCGGCCAGGTAGCTATAAAAATGAAATACTGACAGATACTGGACGTTTTATACCAATTTTAGAGGAGAAACGTTCACAGATTACAGGTATGACGGACATTCACGTAATTGAAATTACACCTGCATACACGTGACAATGCAAATGAATTGAGATGGCTGCTTTCTTAAACAAATAACTTAATTATTTAAATCACTTTTTTTAATATTATGTACTGTATATGACAATACAAATCTAAATGTTTCCCCATGATTTGCAGGTACCACTCAGGTCAAACACCCTTTCAAAATGAGAAAGATTTGTGTGACTTACTTTAACTTCAAAGCAGCAAGAAAGACCTTTTTTTTTTTTTTTTTAAATCCCAGTTTCCTGTACACTTCTTGTCATTGACGTGCCTCAGTGCTCCTCCGTCTCCACTGAAACTGTGTGAACAAAGAACATACACAGGATATTTCAGTAATCCTCAGGAAGTCTTTTTCAAGCAAACAGGCTCGATAGTTTACTGCAGTGTATCATAGACTGGTCGATAGGCTTTCACATTACACTGGATTAAAGGTGCTCAGAAAGCACATATTTTCTTTAGGTCAGTGTTGATGCAATAACTTTCACACTGGCCACAAAGTTAAGATCTACAATAGAAAGATAACGCTTATGGTTTCTGTCTTTTCTATTTTGTTCCTAATGTTCATTCACTATATTATGTGTATTTCCATAGTTGGTAAAATTAAACTACTGTATTAAAGCAATATCATAAGGGAGAGAGTGCTGTTATAAAGAACATCCGCACGGCTGTGATTACGTTATGACCCAATCCAAGATTTGATCCATTTCAATATAACAGCACAGCCTGCGTTTATACAACAGTTCTTCTCCATTTATTAATCAACAGTCATAAGTGACAACAGATTATGATTTGTTTGATTGTCTTTTTCGTGTCTTGATGTTCTGAAAAAACAGAAACAGCTTTAGTTAAATTCAGAATGCTAATATGTTGAATATTTTATAAAGACTGCAGAAACACTGCTAAAGTGTGGTAAGCTTGTCTGACATCAACTGCTGTTATTGGTTTGATTAATGGTCATGTATGATTACTGATGGTGGCTGATCATTCACTCTACTAAGCTACTTAAATGTAAATATGTTCATCTTTGTGGTACAAAGTTACAGTCTAATCTAAGATGATGACACAGTGCTGTCCTGCTCTATATCAGCACAGCATAGAACAACAACTTGTCCAATCAAATTACTCGATGAGAACTAACTGTTGTATAAATCACGATAATAACTGATGATTTAATCATTTATTGACCATTGTCCAGCAGCACAGTCTCTGTTCAGGCGCCTCCAAAGAGAAATGAATGTGTACCATAGACATCTCCTTCCTCAGTGACTACATAATAAATCTCCCTTCATAGTGTGGAATAACTGTGGTCAAATATAAATATTAAAGTTATATTCAGACGAGTTGATTGCTGTATTATTGTCACTGGCTGTGTCATTTGAATTCTTTGTTATGCCATTCAGTTCAGTGGCCACTATGACTGTGCAATTACAGCCATTAAAGTCTGACTGTTAAATATTCAACCATTCTGCCAGCAGTGATTCTCCAACTGATATTCAACATCATAACAAATGAAAGGCAGCACCAATATTCAGGGTTATCATATAAATAATGTTTATGTAAGTTTTAAATTCCATAATTCGAACAGGCCTTGTTGAAAACTCGATTGTGATTGGTCAGTTACAGCATTCTGCAGTCTGTTTTTTAAGAAATATTAGATGAAAAGTTGTGCTTTATCGTCATTATTGGCAATATGCAGTCAGTTGTGAAAGCCTCACTGAAGTGCCAATAATAACATTAAAGCACACCCTCAAATGTAATGTTGCGATTATACAACAATTACCAAATAAATCAAACATATAAATAGTCCATATTAGTCAGCCTTTAGTCTTTCTCTGATGTCATTAAACTGAGAGAAGGTCTAACAGCACTATAAAATTAAAGAAAGTTGATTTAATTAACAGGAGCTCATAGTCTATAAGCCCATTGTGGTTCATGAATCATTTTCATGAATAAAAATCTTTCAAAAACACCCAGGCTGATTTTACAGTCTGTATAAGAATTATATTATTATATTTTCATGAGCATTTGTTGGATTATTTGCTGGTTCATAAGATATAACACCCTAATTTTACTTTTGAAACAAAGAACAAAACATGTTTAAACAGATAAACAGATTCATTAGTTTTGGGTAATCAACTGTTTTCATGCACCGGCTCTGGCAGTTATAATGTTACCATGGAAATAGCGTATATATATATATATATATATATATATATATACTTGTATATTTCTGTATAACAGAGCACTGCTGTAAATAACAGTTCATTGCTATGGACTTTAGAGGACCACAGTGGATCCAATAAGATTATTTAAAACCAATAAAATCATCTTAAAATGAATAACTTGATACAAAATA
The DNA here is from genome assembly GCA_033000465.1 of Sciaenops ocellatus. Lineage (NCBI taxonomy): Eukaryota > Metazoa > Chordata > Actinopteri > Sciaenidae > Sciaenops > Sciaenops ocellatus. The sequence continues at coordinate 27,338,345 of CP136878.1, forward strand.
TTGATTCCTCCAGTGAGAAGCTGTGTTATAAGTAGGATAATGTACAGCGAGTGTGTCTTTGCTGCAAAATAAACTCCTGTCAGGATAATTCAGTGTTTATTTTTTTTATCTCTTTTCTTATTAGCAACAAATCCCAATAATGGTTTGGAAATGTTCATAGTTGATTTTAATGATTTTCTGACAGCCATTTAAAAGAAAGATCAGCAGTTTAAATTATTTATCACCATAAATAGGTACACTTTGCCAACATGCATTATCCAGTATTATCCAGATGAGCCTTGGCTTCAACATAACATCATTAACAGGACAGAAATGTGAAACACGGTAACAGTTCTTCGAGTAAAAACTTTTTACCTACATGCTTGCCTACATGATTTGAAGAGTTTGTTAAATATTATTTCCTCAATTAGACAGCCGTGTGACATACTAATAAGATGAACATGAGCTGCAGCCTCAGTAAACTCAGATTGCTGCCCTGTAATTCAAAGACACTACTATACAATTTTCTCTTCATTCTTATTCATTTTATTTTTTCTTTTAAATTAAGGTGTGCATTCAGTTTGATTTCTTCCTGTATCTGTGTGGCTCATCATTATCCCTGAAAAGATGTTAATATAGCTCCTCTGCCTACAATGGCAGCAGCAGAGTGAATCAGCCCTCCTCCCTTTTTGGAGTGGCAGGAGAAGAAGTGACACTGATGAGCAGTGCCAGGCTGTTCTAGAGTCAGGAGAGCAGCTTCAGCATCATTTCCGTTTTATTTTGAACACGTGCACGCATTCTCATGTCTGTTGGATACTCTTATATACACGTAGTGTAGAAGAGAGTAGTGTGTGTGTGTGTGTGTGTGTGTGTGTGTGTGTGTGTGTGGTGCCGTGCTGTTTTCAGCACCATTTGTGGTGACATATGCATTCCCACTGTGCATAGATTTGGAGCCTCGCTTTAGTTCTGGCTGTCATCTCCCCCCTCCACAGTAAAACTGCTGAAAGGACAGCTTGTGCAATATGTCGTTTTACCAAACAGAATCTGTTTCCAGGATGTATATTACATTTTCTTGGTGCTGAGGCATGACAAAAGGAAACACGAATGCATCGTGGGTAGCTTGGGGTCTTGTCAAGGCGGGGTGGCACGAGTGTAGGGACATCTGTGGACATTCACGAAGAGGCAGGACGTTCTCGTAACCGAACTGGGATTGTTCACGATGAGCCAAAAAACAAAACATGGCTTGGAACCGATCCGCTAATGGTGTTCTGGTGGTTTTCTTACCGCACGAGTCAGAATGGATCGCTCTTTTATTATTCACATTTAATTTTTGAAACTTTAACCCAAACTTTTGACACATAGGATATGGATATGTGATTGCATAAATAATTAAATGTGTTACCTTATTTAGGTTTAGCATGTTTACAGACACCCTCCATTAAATTGCAAGCAATTCTATTTTGGGTATAAAAGGCCTGGGACCACCTGCGGGTATCTTAACTGTGGACTGACATCACCTGTTTAATGGAGTAAAGCCACTGATGACCGCCTCACTCAAAACACCTCTCTTTATTGTTCCTGGTGGTTTTAATGAAGCATTCATCCAGTTTATTGTCTGTAATGTAGGTTTTGTGTTTAGTGTAAAATTGTTTCTTTCATTAATATTTCTGGTTGTATTCCATTTGTAATAGTTTATTTTAATTATTTTATCCCAATGGTTTCATTTGTTTTCTCTTAAAGCTTGAGAGAATGTAGATGTTCAGAGAGGGAGTGCTGTTACACAGAATATTAGCACGGCTGTGATTAACTTACGACCCAGTCGCAGCTGTGCTGATGTTCAGTATAACGGCCCAACCTGTTTTGTATTGTTCCAGCACAGCTAAGTTGGCTAAAAGTCCAGTGTGCAGAATTTAGTGACATCTAGAGTTAAGGCTGAAAGTTGCAGCTGACTGAACATACCTCACCTCACCAACTACCAAGCGTGTGTGAGAATGTACCATGGCTATCTAGACGCAGTGTTACATTTGTCCATTCTAGGCTACCGTAAAAACATGGCTATGCAACATGGTGGACTCCATGGAAGAGGACCCACTTGCTACGTAGACAAAAAGGGCTCATTCTAAAGTTACGAAAACACGACAGTTCTTATTCTCTGGTCATTATACACTAAAGAAAACATAATTATATCATTGTATTTCTATATTCCATTTTTGCCAATATATCCTCCTAAATCTTGGTCCTTTAATACCTGATCATACTGGTTATTATTTTTAAAATGCGTCACCCCTTGAGTCAGAGGCACCATCTTGGTCAACTTAGAACTCAGAACTTAGTTTACTAACAGCTTAAACCAACTGGCCCCCAATAAGGAATATTCATATCAATATTTATGCCACCTCCAAGGGCTGAATGGAAATAATGTCTACCCTCTGGCCAATAACTGTCAGGTTGTTCCCAAATATTAGTGTTTGCCTCCCTTTGGCGATATGAATTTATGGCAACATGCCATGAATTTATTCCATGACATGGCACCATGACACAGCACAATGTGAATTATAAAATCTTAAATTCCAGACAACCACAGCAGCAATCAAAATCAGCATCATGATCGTTGTGACACAATAAAACATTAAACATAAAAACAAACACTCACAAATAAAGGCTAGACAAAAACACACCCCCATTAGGGTGGAGATAATGGGATGGAGTGACCTGTAGTGTAGCTCACACAGTGCTTTCTGCATGTGAAACGTCTCTCCGTATGAAACATCTGTGCAGGGGGAGTTGAGAAATGGCAAAATGAAAGGGATTGGAAATAATTAGTAGATGTAAACAGTATTTCTGTCAGAGTATGACATGGCTGTTTGCATCAACAGCAAATCAAAATGGGAAAATATCAGAAAACATAATGAATAGAAGTATAAAGCAGGAGAAATGGGGACAGGTTTCTCTACAGCTGAAGCCTTAGTTCCCTCTGCAGTGGAGTCATAAAACTCAGTTTGTATATACACACACACACACACACACTTACATATGAGTTTGTTGGGATGTTCGAGTTTCCTTCGAGTGGAGACTTCTCAGTAATGTAATCTCTCTCATTTCTTCTCCTGTGTGCTGTAATGATTTATGCGGCTTCATCCAGCTGGGGCTGTGGCCGGCTGCCAGCAGCCAAAATGGCCACCTTGCCACACTGACACAGACAACAGTGTGTTGCCATCCAACTGTGAGGCCTCAGGGGCCATTTTATTTGTGCCATAACTCATTCCAGGCAACGTATGTCACTGTGGGTCTGCCCTCTGGGAGCAGGGCCCACGCGCATACATTAGCATGTTTATTAACTCCACAGCTGAGATTAACATAAGCAGTGGCTGGGTGGTATAGGAGAGCAATGGAACCAGCTTTTCATAGAAGCTGGGGCTTCAACTGGAATGGAGAACATTGCAAACATGACAAAGATGTTTGACTATTAGTGCCATCGTTTTTTGTTTTTTTTTAACATTATCTAAAAACCATGATCCAATTATCTAATTTCTCCGATTTCTTGCTGCGGCTTAAACTGACAGACCCACCTGAGAGAAATTACACGTTTCCTTAACCCATGGACGCACTCTTTGCATGTCAGGTCCCATTGGATGCTCCTCGTTCTAGTGGGTAGACACTTGGTGCAGACAATTTCATTCCATTTAGCATATTTGCATAATGAATAACTCAGCTGTTCCCACACAGGATCCTGCGCTGCTTGCATAATTTATCATCCGATGGCATCTTCTACAGGGCTCATGTTCAGCCTCTACCTGATGGGCTAACATCGTGTTCAAATTAGCCTCTTTTTATGTTTCACTAGGTACAAACCGCAGGGGAATTTCTCCCCATGGTACAGTTTGAAGTATGAATATGAAGGAAGATGTCCAGTCCAGTTCTCCCAGCCAAACCCAACACAAGCCTAGCATGCTAACAATTTTAGATTAATCAATTAGTTGTCAACTATTAAACAATTGGTGACTATTTTAATGAATGATTAGCTTCTCAAATGTGACTGTTTTCTGCTTTCTTTGGGCATCTATGACAATAAACTGAATTATCTTTGGGTTGTGGACAAAATAACATTTGAGGCTTTGGGAAACAGTGATCAACATTTGACCATTTCATGGACCAAAAAACAAATTAATTAATTGTGAAAACAATCAACAGATTAATCGACAATCAAGTAAAAATTGTAGAAAAAGTGCAGAGCCAATATCAGTCCAAGGCCTTATATTGTGATATGGCATATCTTTATCTGACATATGGAATTTTCACAATCTGAACTATGTTGTTTTAGTTAGACTGAAAACAACAAGTATATTCTGGTTTGACTATTTGCAGTATTGCATGCAAAAATACTGGCAGGCTTTCATATATTGCAGAAATTCTATTTGCTTTTGGTGTCAAATTCCCAGTGAACCTCTGTTATCAACTGATAATTCCAAAGACACGTAAAGACCTCACTGTATTTGGCTTTTCACAAACTGAGCAAAGACAAACCCCTTCTGTGGTGGTGGAGGGGAACTCTAAAAGTTCTCCAATGATAAAGTAGTTTGTTAGCTTGTGAGTGCTTCTGAGATGAAAAGGGTGACTTTATGCACCCTGTCATTATCCGGTGAGGACCCACCTCTATTTTCTATTTTATGTCTGTTGGACAAAATGAAATCATGCGGGATCCTGAGAGCTGGGAGTTCCAGCTTTTTCTTCTTTGACCTGCTATGTTGGTACCCCTTCAGCGCATTGTCTTGATGTGCTATTAACGCCAGGAGACGTGGTGTAATGAGTGTGTCAACTCCTTTTAAGTTACTTTGGCTAGACAAGTTAACCCACATTATGTATTTAAGTTATGTCAGGTACATAACTTAAAATCTTTTCGTAAACCTGACCAAAGTGCTATTGTTTCACGTTGTTAACTGTGCATACCATATTTTGAAAATCTGCCCAGATGTTGCATATTTATGATTGCTAACTTGACCGTGGAGCCCTGCAAAGTGTACCCCAGGGTACCTACAGCATCATATTTTCAGGCGTGGGGGCATTGACCTAGCTCCCGTATTTAAGAGTTGAGAGTTCCACAGTCCAGAACAACAATCAAATGAGTCACCCTGGCATCTCTGGAGGTGTAGTGGTTAATAATGAGCCAGGCGTATCCTCTTGTGAAGGTTTTGTCCAGCGAAAGCCTGAGCACAGCACCATTGGTGCTGAGAATAACATCAAACATCAAATACTTGAAGTGCATAAAGGTGATACAATGGTCGGGCTGATGTACAAGCTGTGTTCTTTCCTCTGTATGCTGCCTTTTCTTGAGTTAACAGGTTTGTATCCGAAAGGCAGGGAAGCCTTGGGGCAGCGTGGAGGTTCCAAAGCATACAATAAGTCTCTTCTAATGACTCCAGGTCCCTTGGGAAGCCTATTTAACCTTCAAACCCACACACTAATTTATGTGTGTGTGTTCTGTGTGTCCACAGAGATGAGTGGAAGCTAATGAGGGACTACCTCTGCTCAAAGGGCACACTGGGTGCTAAATGCTTAGTGCTGTGATAAGAGATTTGTGGGAAGGCAGAGCATATCAGAAGGCAACAGTGGACCGTTGGCTACATTAAACCATGCAACCTTTCTCTCTGTATATCCAGATACTAAGAAATATGACTGTACACAGCACTTAGATGGATGTTGTTGAAGCTTTTTATTAAAAACAGCACAGTCATTATGATCTGTACCTGGACTCCCACTGTTCCTAAGTATCTGTACTGGGTTTGTTTCTGTCTAATAACTATTTCCTTTTTTTTATGTTTATTTTCATTTTTTATCAAAGGAAATTGCCTGTATAGCACAAAGGAAAGGTACTTCCTTCCCTAATTACTTCCTTCCTCCTGAATTAAGAGCACTATTGCTCGTCAGTATTGTGATTGCTATAGTTATTAGTGTACAGAGTGGCACTATGTGTCAGGAGTAATAAAGAATTAGTTCACTTTATTAGCTTTAAGGCTTTAAAATCAAGGTGCTTCTGATTTGCACATAATTCCTGAAGGTAAACCAAATCTTTTCCCTCCATTTCAACATTCCCAGACTTCTAGTCTGTTTCTAAGCATAGTTTTCAACAGTCAGTAGGGTCTTACTAAAAAATAAAAGGATACTTGTAAAACAGGCTTGTCTCAGATAAAGTCCTTATTTTCTCTGCAGTTGAGGTAAATAAAGGCCACAATTTGAGAGTCAGAGTAGTCATAGTGTCGATTAAAATTCATATTTGTCTACTATGTTCCCCACCTCTCTGGTCTCATTCTTAACCATGGCTGCTGGAAGTAGGCGGGGAGTTTTGTGGAGTTTTCTAAACTGACTAAATGTTGCACATATGAACATTAAACTGCTTTGTTAGTTCAGTCTTGTGGTGACTAAGATATCTGCTGTAAAAGACACATTTTTTCCATGGACAGATTTATGTAATACATCTGTGTACTTTGGATGTGTTTCCAATAAAAGTCCACAGTGTTGTAAAATCCAAAAGTCAAAATGTATTGAACAAAGATCGATGTAATCATTTCCAAAACTCACAACATGTATTTATCTAATTAAATATTCAGCTTCAGTCCAGATTAGTCGATCTTTAGTCTTCAAAAACATTTTCTCTGCTCTCACTAAACTGTTTGATCTCCAACGTGCTGCACACAAATGAGGTACACACCAATATTAACAAGGCGGTCATAAAATATAATATATTCATTAAAGAAAGTTCAAATTCAGATGTATTACTGTATTAGTGTATTTATTAACATGTATGTTATATAATTTCAGGATGTGCGGAGTAATATTTTTAGTGATGAGTCAGGTGTGCTGTCATGCTGATTTGAGCACATTCTAAACGTCTAGTTGACCAATCAGATTTCTTGGTGGGAACTACTTGTTGTGTGGGAAGCAGAGTGGGAATAACAGAATAATAATTCACCTGATTACAAATGATTTGAAGTCTTGTTAGTTTATGCTAGGTAAATTACACAATGTTTCTATAAATCATTGCACATCAATCAGTTTTCAGTTGATTTGGTGTGTTATTGTTGTGACATGACAAATCTAATCTCTGTCAAAGCAGAGATTACGTGAATTATTCACATTTATACCCACATGTACACTCTGTCTGTAATTTGTTTGGCCTCCTTCACTTGTATAGTATCTAATAATAGCTCGTAAATAGAGTTGATCAGATTGATGATTACACTTCCCTTCCACTCCCAACTCCACACCCCTTTCCCCACCGCCTTCTTTATCATTCTCTCTCCCTCATTTACCCTTGTTTACCCTCTGCTCTGTCCTTTCCTATCTCTCTCCTGCAGCTCTCGGAGTTATTTGTCTCCTTTGAGGAGAAGCCTCAGGGCGCTGCCTCCTTAGCCCAGGTCCACAAAGCGGTGCTGCATGACGGGAGGACAGTGGCCGTCAAAGTCCAACACCCAAAAGTTCAGAGGCAGAGCTCCAAGGACATAATGGTGATGGAGGTGAGTCTGTCTGTTAAAGTATATACAGTTTACACACACACACACACAGGACATCATCAAGTCTAGGTGAAACAAGTCATGAATTAGGACCTCCGACCACATCAGACCTGAACAGAGAAGACAAGAATGATGTTGTAAAGGTAAGAAAATGTGAGAAGAAGACATCAAACGTAACTCTGAGATTGTTGGTTTGGTTTAGAAGCTGTCGAGAGTTACTTGATCAAACTGGTGTTAATCCTGAGCAGTGCCAATGACCAGCATCTAAGTTTTTTTTTTAAATGTAGCAGCAAGAAATCATGTGACCTGTGACGGCGCTCTGCAGCAGGGTTGTGCGGCGGTGTGGGGGGCTGAGGTGGGCTGCTGGTGCTACTGCTGTGTGTCTATTTATGTTGAATGTAACCGATGTGAAACAATCAGGAAATAACTTTTTATTTCTCTGATTAATCTAAGCTTTATCGAGCGCTCACCCGCTCTCATTCACTGTCTGTATTTCTCTCTGTCAAACCATCAGAGACAAACCAAATTAAACTTCTTCGTGTCACTATTTCGTATCACGATTTAGAAGCTGGTACATGAAATTAACAAAACCAGAAGACAACAGGAAGAGTATCAGAGTTTAGTTCAGATTGCTGACCTCTCTTTTAACCACACTGTGGTTCTCACGTGCAGATACAAAATCAAATCTGAACTTTTGCGGTCGTCCAATATCTGCGCCATTGTTTAAGATTAACCTGAAGACATCATCAGTTTTGACAAAGCTGCGGCTCCTTTGCTTTGACAGGCTGAGCTGTACTAACCGTGACTGATAAACTGATCCAGATGTGTCAAATTTGTGGAGTGCCTCTTCCACAACTAATGACATACATTGACTGTTCGGCAGCAGGCCAAAACTACACTACTGTTTTTAATGGACTGTATATGAACTTAGACTTGACCTTACAGAATCTCATATATACTGTCAGCTTTCAAGAGGAGGTCTGTTTGCATGTCTGTTTTATTGTACTCGACAGTGAGGCCAGTTGTGATTTGTCACTTAAAGGTGTTGGTGAGGGCGGTTCATTGGCTCTTCCCGGACTTTGCCTTCGTGTGGTTGGTGGAGGAGGCCAAGAAGAACATGCCGCTGGAGCTCGACTTCCTTAATGAGGGACACAACGCTGAGAGGGTGGCCAAAATGTTGTCCCACTTCCCCTTCCTCAAGGTAAAATGTGACTTTTCCCCACTCTGCAGACCTTTTTTTTGACCCAGTTCTGGTCTCATGTGAGCAAAGCTGGTAAAAAATATGAGGTGGTCTCGTTCAATTGAATATCTGAGCATTTAAAACTGTGCTCTGTTAATAGAGGTCACTGTTTCCACTGTGTGTATGACGGCTTCCTCTGTGCTGCCTGTTGGCTCTTCCTAAAGTCTAACAAAGCAGTGTTAGCAGAACCCTGCAAATCATATTTCTTGTTAGACAGAGTTGGACTTCATGTCCATTATCATTTAATTTCCTGGTGTCCTTTTTCTTAATACGTCTGTTTGAGAACTTTTATTAGCTCTGGTGAATGTGAATTAGACTCCTTTTCCCAAGCCGCCTGTCTTTGTTCAATGCTCAAACCCAGAGAGCTTAAACTTCTTTTGGTTTTGTGTTCTTTTGTGTCATTTGCTTCTCTTCATTCAGCATTTTTTAATTGTATAAGTTGGCATGTGATACAGACAGAGACATAAAACTTGGCAGAATGAAAGATAATTGTGTGCAAACGCCTTCCAATACATCCAGTGAAGCTTCAGTTGGCTGGAATGGTTTCTAAAATGAACATAATAATTAAAAAGTCAAATTTCTAAAGTTTTGACAGGCCATAATTCCTGCTGACAAAACCATATATTCCATATATTCTATTAAGATTTAATGAACTCAGATTTAAGGATGAGCGAGTGCACCGTTATCTGTATCTGTTCAACCATCTAAATGATCTGTATGTGCTCATGGACTCTGAACCACGCTCGTATGCAACTAACCAGTTATTGGTAATTCAAGCCTAAAATTGATGGGTTCATCAGAGGTTGCTATATTTATCAGAAAATCATTTACAGAACAGCCTCAAACTTTGAATTTTCTATCATTGTTTGTTAGAAATCTATAGTCAAGTACCCGCTCAGTGAACTGCAGTCAGCATCCTGTAACTTGCACTCCCTACGCATGAGTGAGAATCCACCTGGTAACTGTCAAAAGTGACATACAAGAGACTGAACGCTGGAAAATACTACAGTCATACTAGTTCTATTTTATTTGGACCATTGGCTTTAGTTAAGTATTGAGCACTGGCATTATGGATGTTGCCATCTTGGTCTTTTGGAGCCAAACGTGACCATATTTGGACAAGAGTGCAGAGCCAGTGGGTGTCTTACTGCGAGTTAGGCTGCGCTTGACTTTCAAGCAAGAAAAAATGGTGGCCTGTACATGAAAACATGTTTGTGAAAACATTTGTGCAGAGATATATGAATAGAGTCTTGATATCATATTTTATCATATTTGATCAGCACTGATCTGAGTTTCGTGAGCGTGGCATTGCACTCTCTGAGAATGACTAACCCAAACCTCTAAACCTAACCCAGTCAAAAGGTAGACACACCCTAAGCATACTCTGCTTTATCAGCTGTTTTACCCTAAATGGAACCATGATTTACAAGATGAACATCATGCTGTTTGGAAGAAGACTTCAAATTAGACATTGAGACCATAAACTCACGAGGAAACTGTTCACTGAGGTCACAAATCAACTGAGAAATAGGGTCATTTTTTACATAAGGCTCAATGCAATCAAACTTTTTTGCAACCAAATGTACTGCCCCCTGCTGGCAATTAAAAAGAATTCAGATTTCTGCACTGGCTGGAATCTCTGTCCACTAGAACTAATCTCATTGTGTGACGAACACGGTTGATGGACTCCTCAGAAAAATCATATCAGCTGTATTCTACCATATTAAACAGGTGCATATGTGAAATTCCATGCTTTCCAGAGGCTCATTTATTAATTTGTCACAACACAGGGTTTCATTTTGAATGTCATGCTAATGACTGTACATCCTACTCATGTACACACAGTGGACACGTAACAGTGAAACCATAAAAGAAGACAAAATGCAGAGCTAAAATTAGAACGTGGACAGCTTTGTTTTATACCAAAAGAAAATCTTGAACGCACGATAATCTGACTGCTGACACACACACACACACACACACACACACACACACACACACACACAGTTATCTGAGAGTTGTGGATAAAAACTAATCAGAGTCCCAAAGAGAGAGGAGGATTGTCTGAAGGCCACTTTAACAGAGGTGAGATGAGGGCTAGGACTGAGGTTATCTGACAGGCTTCTCCACAGGCTGCAGACTTATTGATTCAAAGCACCTTCACTACATTTACATTTTACTCACAAGAATTCACTGCACATTATCTGCCTGGTCTGGGTGACTGATAAGTTATCATGGAGCCACTGTAGTTTTTCTTATATTGATACAAATGCAACCTATAATTCTAGAACTTTCCTGTTTACAATCTAATGAGTTCGGGTCCAATAGCATTTTATCGAGTCAATACCTGTATCCACCTGTCAGTCAAATTCAAATCCTTTTCACTCCCTCATTAAATGAAGTTCATATACATCATTCTAATATTTAGAGTTTTCCAAGTATATTGTATGTTTGTTATTTAGTTAAAAGTTAGAATTACTCTTTGCTGCTAAAAAAGAGACTGAAGATAAAAGCTATGATGGATTCAGTCGACTGTGTGCCTAATTAATCCGGTTGTTTTGCCAGCATGGAAGCAGATCTGAAATAGAACTGGTTATCTGAACCCAAACGTGTTATCTAATGTAGAACTGCAAGACAGCTGCACAGGAGAATGAAATGTGGTGGAAAAGCAGTGGACTCTCTCAAAGAGTCAGCAGAAAGTCCAATAAAAATAAACAGAAAACGTATGTACAGAAGTACAACTATATTTTGGTCTCTTCCTTATCTACTCTGTCCCTGTGTCTCTACAGGTTCCCATCATCCACTGGCACCTGTCCACAAAGAGGATCCTGACCATGGAGTTTGCTGAGGGGGGGCAGGTCAACGACAGAGACTACATGAAGAAACACGGCATCAATGTCAACGAGGTACTGCCTGCTGCTCTGCCTGCCGCTCTGCCTGCTGCTCTCCAGGCTGTGGGTTACAGAAGCTAATAGTTTACTGACTGATAATCCAGGTGCTATCACACATGCATGAACAGCTTGTCTACACAGGTCGCGTAGTGAAAGCAGCAGGTTAACTGCAGCAGCTTCAGTCCTCTCTCTGCACAAGATGCGTTCAGGTACAGCATTGAGTGTAGGTTTTGGCAGTGCCAAAGACTGCTGGAATGAATTTTGAAAGTCAAATGTCAATGTTGGTTCATTGGTAAAAACTGCAGTTCCTCAAACGTCACTTTGGGCTGGCTTCAGAAGTGAGTCTCCATAAGTCCCCATGTTAAAATGTCCAACTTCACAGCAGAAATAAACATGTTTACAGCCTGGTACAAAAAACAGTTTTGGTCTCTATAGCTAATTTCCCCGTTCATGACAACTGTACTGAGGGTGAATTTGTATACAACTCACCTGTTCAAATCATATTAAGGCTTAAAGTTATGCAGAATTAACAGCATGGACGCTTTGATTGACAGGTAGGTGACGTTACAGTGGCTTGTTTGAGCACACAGGCGTCATTGGCCCATCTCAGGTCTGCTGATGATCCAGGTCTTTGAAAATTTTAGGATTGGCCTGGAGGCTAATCTATGGGTCACCCATAAACATATGGGTGATGTCACACATATGCTGTCTATTCTTTTTACTGTCATTGGTCAAAACCAGGAATTCAGTCCAGCTAAAGCAAATAAACCCAACGTAAATGTATGAAAACCAGGCAGTATGTCAAAAAACACTGGAGAACAGGCTGAAACACTTGACTTGGTGAGAAAGACAAACACTGACTTGAAGGGATAGTTTGGGTATTTTAAAGTGGGGTTGTATGGGAGCAGCAGACAGAGAGCAGTTTTAACTTCATAATAAAAGGCCCTTCACACCCATTATACCCATCTGTGGTATATTACACGGTGTGCAGCACAGTTGGGCCCATGTTCCATTTTGTAAAAATGTAGGTGAAGTTAATATTCCATGGATGGATTTGGGAATTAGATTTGAAGAAGTTGCTAAACGATGATAGCACAGAAAAATACATTTAAAATGTTGACAACTGACTTAAGTAAACAAATTAGTTTGTTCTAAAAAATCAGAAAATAGTACAGAGGAAAAAGAGGGAATTTAAAAGAAGCTCATCACAATTTGATAGAGCCATGGTGACATTTTCAAATGTTTTGTTTTGTCATCAACATGAAACCCAATGCTTCATAAATGACTTCAGCAATTGTTGTATTTGCTATGAAGTATTCTATACTTGATCAATCAACTAATATTTTCACCACCAGTCTACAGCATTAAAAAACATTTTTAACATCATCATAGATAACATGGAAAAACATGGAAATATCGGCATAACAGTTCAAATATCAGGGAAACCCACAATGTCTAAGAACATGACAACATCAATAAAGAAGGTTGATGAAGTAATGTCAACTGTATACTGATCTAAAATACTCTGATTTTTCATCATTATATATTCATATAACTGCTGAACTTGTATAGCTGTTGTTGAAATCTGAAGATGGCTTGTTTTGCTGAAGTAGACTGTTCAAAGACAGTTTAAAGACCTAGCCAAGAACCAGGAACACACCAGCGTCTTTGGTGTGGTAGTTACTTGAAGAACACACACAATTGCATGCACACACACCAAGGACACACACACACACACAGAGAACAGATCGAGTAGACAATGACAAATACACAACACAATAAATAATGTATTGGGCTTTTCATGTGCAGATGGACACATACTATCTGAGCATTAGGCAGTGATGATGGGCGTTATAAGACAGCTGATTAGATAGATAGAGGACATAATAAAACACACACAGAACGACAGGATGGATAGAATTATTAGGTGGCAGTAGTGCATGCTGGACTCTGTGTCTGTGTGTAATCACAAGATGGATGAGGGCCTACATAGACTTTCCTCTGAGCTCGGCCCCTTTGACATGACCAGAATGGGCCAATGCTTTGTTTTTGAAATGTGACACATTCTTTGAGCTGGTGGAAGTATTTGTGTTGTCTCAGTGATGTTAATGCAACAAATCACACTCCTTCTGTATTTGAGTCAGCTACAAATAAAATCAACATGTTATGAGGTTATGCCTATATGCCAACTTTTGTGGATTGATCTCAGTGATAACCGCATTTCAGTGGTTCTACTAGTTTGTGAGGAGATAGTTTTGTTATTTTGCAAGCAAAGAGGTTGATAGTGTACTTGTGGCAGAGAATGAGGACCCAAGTGCAGAAACAGACAAGGTAGAATCTCTTTAAGGCATGATTTTGGTCAGTGTGAAGGAGGAACCAAAATATACAGCAAAGCCTCAATAAACTAAAGACAAACCAAGACAAAATCTCTAGCAGGAGCTCTATGTCAAAGTCATTACAGTCAAGCAGAGACTGAAGGAGAGAAGGGTCAGATAAACTCCCACTGGCTGATGAGCTGATTGAGCAGGGATGGGTGAGTAGCTGATTGCAGGTTGCTGCAAAGAGACAGCGACAGGAAGAGGCCTCTGTTGGATCTGGAAGATTTTTAGTAGCGGTTTTAGAACCAGCAAACATGTGAAAAACCATCTACCTGTGTGACAGGATCTCAACCTTAGGAACAACTCCTGACGTCATTCCTTGGTCAATCAGCAATAACTGCTGGGTCCATCAGGTACTGGATGTACCACATGGATGGACATCTAGGAAAAACCTGACCATATAGGTATCGGAACCATCAACTAGACGAGGAGGTGGTGGCAGATGAGCAACAGGAGGAAAGGGGTTAATGGCAACAGAGATGTGGAAGGTGGGGTGGACCTCAAGAGAATGAGGAAGTTGCAGGTGGACTGTTGAAGAGTTGATTATCTTTGACAACAGGCTCAGCGGTCTCCTTGAAAGAGGGCAACTTGGTTAGCACAACACAATGGGCATACTTAGAAAACAAATAAACAATGGTTAGAATCACAGTCTGACTGTCTGATAGAGGCAGGCCGGTCACAAAGTCCACTGAGATATGAGATGAAGGACGGTGTGGAACAGGCAGGGGACGAAGAAGGCTTGTGTCTGGAGGTTTTACTTGGTTACTTGGTTAGACAATGACTGAACTGAACCCACGGATAAAACACAGTTAAAAGTTAGCAAAGCCCAGTAACTGTTGGAGCAGTTTGCCCAAACTGCTTTGACCGTGGCAGAATATATCCGACACAGTAAAAACCAGGAAAGACACATCCAGCTGATTCTCTAATAATCTGGCAAGCACCTGTTAAATGTAGATGACATGATCGTGAGGAGATTTGGAGAAAATAAGGATATTTTCATTGTAGACAACAGTAAAGTAGTTCAAGATGTCTCTCTGTACATAATTCACAGAAGCCATGCAAGACAGCTGGGACACTGGAAAGACCAAAAGGTGCTCACCCCCCAAATGTGTACCGAATGATAAGTGTGCAGATTGAGTTTTTGACCTGGCCTTTCACCTGATTTAGAAAGTTGCTAAGCACAAGAATTTGAAGTATACCGAACCTTGAAGAATCTTGACCTGAATGCTTTTGTGGGTTTTTGGGACATGAGCACATTTGCACCCTCTGCTGTATTTGGGCAGTGGTGGCAGAGTTGGAAAGTCACTGACTTAATCACTGGGCCAACAAGATTAATCTGGGTTGGGAATGTTGAAGGAAACGCTTGGCCCTCAATCGCTGAGGTGCACTTAAGCAAGGCCCTTACCCCAGCTGCTCCAGTGTTCTAAATGTATTGTACAGGTATGTATGTATATATGTTTAACCTGTGCTAACCAACGTTTTCCAGAGTTCCAGATAGAAAGAAGACAACACACGTTGTGTTTGTGAAGCTGAGAGATGTTTGGAAAAACACATTTTGTGAAGCAGACAAAATCAGGATACTGCAGATAAACGGGGAAATTAATGGCAGTGCATCTCACTCATTCCTTTGTTTGCAATCTACCGTGCATGTGCGTGCGTGCGTGCGTGCGTGCGTGCGTGTGTGTGAACACTTTCTAGTGACAATCTGAAGAGCTCTAATTAATGGCAATTAGTGTCTGCCTAGTCCTCTCTGAAGCAATTTGTTGGCTATCTGCTTTCTTGCAAAATAGCTGTGTGTGTGTGTGTAGGTTTGTATTGCTATCTCTGTGAAGACCAATTTACTCCTTACTATTGAAAGAACTGTTTGAACATTATAGGTTCTATTTACCGTCAGTCATAGATCGTAGATCAATTAAAACATCTCTCCGCAGACAGCTGCCTCAGAAGCACCTGATACTGCCAGTCCTTCCTCAACTGGGGCAAAGGTTGCAGCGTCATTTTGTTTCACCTTGAGCTCAACAACATTCAGAGTTAACAGACCAATCACTGAACTAGGCATAGCCAAGATCCATGAGAATCTGCGAGATGAGAAAGCAGAAAAATTCCAGGGAAAAAGTTAGTTAGTAGTGATGAATCTTTTACCTCTTGGTTCTTCAAAGATCCCGTTGCTGCAGGGCAGAATTAAATAACCAGTAATCAGTATAACAAAGAACCTTGTAAAAGGAACAACGATTAATAAACAAAAAGGTTCTTCAAAGCACAAAAAGTGCTGCAACTGTAACTTAAAGAACTCTTTTTTGCATTCAGTTTTAAATGAAAAAAGAACCATAAACAGCAAAAAAGCGTTCTTAAGGATACAAATGTTCACCCGGGAACTCAAAGTCACTTATCAAGTACCAGTGAACACCCTTAAAAATACAGAGTTTCAACCTAAAGCGGTTCTTCATGGTGATGCCATAGGGGAACCTTTTTCAGTTCTCCAAGGAACCTTCTATCTATCGGCTCTTCAAAGAACCGTTTATTATCAGAATCAGAATAACTTGAATTCGTCAGGTATGTGTACACACATGAGTAATTTGACTCCGGTTACACTTTGCTCTCGTAGTATATAGACAACCTGTTACTAGAATTTAGTGTAAATAGTATTTGTCCCAGAGTTCATTCAAGGTACAATATGTAAGAATTTGTATTCATTTATTCATGTATTTAAATTTAAATGCAACACTGGGTATATTGTTACCAAATTGAACTGAAGTATTTAGTGTTACAATTTCTAATGTGGCCACTAATATATGATTATTTATTCTTTCTTAGCCCACGCTGTACCAAAGTGTGCCAGCTCAGCCTGACCACAAAATGACCACAAGCACATTCGGCACACCTCCGACACACTGGTCAGGGATCTGCACCAAGCTTCAAAATAAAGCCCCAAATTTTGAGGGTTTTTAATGTACGTGTAAACGTTAGCTTTAGACTAGGACATTGGCCATATTCAGCACAATGTGCATACATCCTTAATAAAGCAATATTGTCACCCTTACTAAAGAAAAGCAATTTAAAGAACCATTGTAAACGTGTGGTGATATTTATATTTGTAAGCGCCTTCTAAATTCTTTTTTGTATTTACGTGTGCCCTGTTGTGTTCTACACAGATCTCGGAGAACCTGGGTAAGATGTACAGTGAAATGATCTTCATCCACGGCTTTGTTCACTGCGACCCGCATCCGGGCAACGTGTTGGTCCGAAAGTGTCCCCAGGGCAACAAGACCGAGATTGTCCTGCTGGATCACGGCCTTTATCAGGTGGCACATCTCCAGGCTGCCCGCACACACAGAAAATGCCATTTGTTCTAATATTGCAGTCCATTTTTCATGCTGAGGCTGAGGCCTTGAGTAAATAGGTAGAGCCGCAAACACACAGTCAAGATGCACATGAAAAAAACATGGAAGCCACACATACTCTCACAGGCAGACACACACTTTTATTACAGCTACAGCAGGATAAAAGCTTTTTGATAAACAACTCATTTGATGCAGTGTGCTTGGTTTGAATTAGTGCATTGCAGCCTAAATCATATGTGCACTTTCATGTTTTACACACACACACACAAACACACACACACACACGCACACTGTTAACACACTCGCTCCCGCAAACACCAGCAGGCTGACGCAGACATCCACAGGTCTGACATGACTTTGTTTACTGCTTGTTCCTGTAATCATGAAGAGAATTTAGTGATAACTCCTTCATCTTTCACACACACACACACACATACACACGCAGACTTCCCTCAGACCGTAATGGCACCAATTTATTCCTAATGAATCATATTGGAGTAGAATATTAACAGACTCCTCATATACACACACATACACACACATTAACCTCACTGTCATTACCAGGTGGTCATGTGTGTGTGTATTAAGAGCTGTAGTTGGTCTGGAAATGCAGAGCAGCTCTTAGTCGAGGGACTGAACGTGTCTGAAGTCTGAAATGTCAAAAGAGAAATGGCACACTCTTAAATGTCGATACATGCATGGTGAAGAAATGATACATGAAAAGACTTTATGGAAACATGCTTGTACTCGCTCTTAATTTGTACAGCAGGTATATGAATATGCATAACTCTCAAAAGACACTTAACCATCCATTCTCCCCTGTAGACCCTGCAGCCAGACTTCAGGTTGGACTACTGTCGGCTGTGGCAGGCTCTCATTAAAGGCGACATGTCAGGGGTGGAGCGTTACAGCCGCAGACTGGGAGCTGGAGCTCTGTATCCGCTGTTTGCCTGCGTGCTCACTGCTCGCTCCTGGACCGCCGTCAACGCCGGTATCAGTTCTGTGCCTGTCACACGCTCTGAGGTATAAACTCTCACACGCGCACACACACACACACACACACACACATTTGCATCATAGTTATTCAAATGTTAAAATTATAAACTTAATTAGTAGTTACCTTTTAAATATAACCAAGCAGTATGAAAACTCCTCCAGTCAAATGATACCTGCTAAGGTAACTACAGCTAGCAGCTACATACAGTCTGTGGGGGTGAAGTCAAGCATGCAGTATTTGACAAATGTCGAGAGCCCAGAAATAGAGTCATAGTAGAGTCTGGAATGTTCTGCTATGATAGAATAATATCTGAATGGATCAAAGGATCGAGGTATTCGAGGTGTACACTCATGATGGAGCAGCACAGCGTTCAACACAGTGGATGTAGTTACAGTATGTGCGCATGTTGCATGCAAAAGGACTTGAAGAGTGAAAATCACTTTGCACTGCAGTTCCGCTCACAAAGCAAAGTGACAGCTGTACGGATTCAAACTGAAGCGTTTCAGTTCGATCGGACACGCAGGAAATGACAACTGAAGCACAGGGGACGGGCTGTCTGCGGGAGATTTACGAACGTCTGCGAGGAAAACTAAAATCTGCATGGCTATGCAACATGACAGCAAAGTACTATGGGAAAAACAGTTTCAGTAGATTGATTTAGAGTTTCAAACATTTGTGTTTGACAGAATACTGTGACCATGTTGGCAGCTTAATTATGATCAGCAACTACATTTACATTTATTAATTATTACATTTATTGATTTTATTGTTTCCAACAACAAAAATAAAACACAAAAATTACACACATTAGTACATAGAAATTCAGTTATACATGTCTATGAGCGGTGGGAGTGCGATTTACCAGCAGGGCATTGAGTTTGACGTGTGGTATAAAGAATGGACAGTGTAAGTGTGACGTCACCCATAGCTCTCTGAAGCGCCTGTGGCTCTGGCCGCCGCCACGTTGGTAGTTCCGTTGCTTCCGCCTCCCAACTAATCTCAAAATTGGCGATGATCTTCAGCGGACCTGAGGCGGGCTGAATGACGCCTGGGTGCTCAAACAAGCCATCTGTAGCAACACCCATCTGTCAATCAGAGCGTCCACGCTGTTAATTCTGCATAACTTTAAGTCTTAATATAATTTGAACAGGTGAGTTAAAAAAATTCAGCAGGTGTGCACTTGTTGCTGACAAATTACCAACACACCAACATTCACATTTGGTGTAGACCGCTGTGAAGTGCCAAAAAAACGCAGTTCCTCAAACGTCAAATTGAGGCTGGCTCCAGAAGTGAGTCAGTCTCCATAAGACCCCGTATTAAAATGTCCAACTTCACAGCAGAAATAAACATGTTTACAGCCTGGTACAAAAAACAGTTTTGGTCTCTATAGCTAATTTCCCCGTTCATGACAACTGTACTGAGGGTGAATTTTTATACAACTCACTAAATTTTGTGCATTCTCATGCCTGGAAACAGCCAAGTTTCAGGTTTGTTTCATACTGTATAAAGATATGTGGTGGTGTGGATGGTAAATTCCTAAATCACATGAGGTTTCCAGGTACTGTTTGTTGAGGTGAGACAATTAAAAACAGGCTTTCGTCCACGTCCTTTAGTGTCCTTTTGGTTTGCTCCAGCTGGTTTTCACCAGCTAGAGGCTGCATTGAACTTTGTAACTTCCATGTGATGCACACAGACCACAAAATTGCTCTTTATTATCCAAATTTAATCCACTCATTTGGAAAGTCTAGAGGAGCCATATGATTTAATTATTTTATCCCGTTTCTGTGTGCGAGGAGCCAACAGGAAGACGGCCAACTCAGCCAGCGTAAGTCTCAAACGTGCACGCCCTCACACGGCTCAGCTGGATGAGGACTCTCCTGAGCATGCTCTGTGGGTCCAAGTAAGCGGAAGCAATCAGCTGGCAAATGCACCCACTGAACATTACAGCATCCCCGTGCACACAACTAGGTCCATAAAGAAATGTGTTTTTCCAGTTTGGTGTGGAAGAACTTAAAAGATGTCAGAGCTGTTCACCCAGCATCAGTGTTGGACCTCACTAATGCTTTGCTGGTTCAACATCTGGAGCAAAGACTGGAACCTGGAGAGTGGAAGCTGTCGCAGCAGCACGTAGCAGTGAGGGTTTGGAATGTCCACATATTTTTGGCCATGTACTTTTTTGTGCAAGTTATTTTAGCAAATATTCCCAACACTCATTAAATTTACTGTAATTGGGGTTATTAGGTTTTTTTCTTCAAGATAAGATTGTTTTTAGAATCCACCAGCATAAAACTGGTTTATGTGTTTGTAAGTGTCCCATTACCCACAGGGGTTCCACAAAGCCATCTGTGCTCGATAGAGTTTATTTATACCTCTCTTATGCAACATTTTGAAGCTGGCAAAAGTACTACACAACAGTCTGCTACAGTGTGCCACCCCCTCACACATGACGGGCAACACAGGACAGAGTTTAACAGGGAGCAATACATGAATAACTCCCCGTGTCTTATTTGGTGTTTCTGAAAATGGAATATTTTTGGAGATTCTCGTGTTGAATGTGTCTGAAAGTGGCTCAGAATTCAACAGTAGCCCATATAGTATCACGCTTTGTAACCTAAGATGTGAATTATAAATATGTACGTGACTTCCAAGTTTAAAGTATGGTTTAGTGTCCCCCTGCAGAACAAAGAACAGACTGATGTAGAGATTCTTCAGCCTGATTCAGACAGCAAAACAAGTTTTTTCCATCGGGTAGTGTGTTTTGGCTGCAGCAGTTGGCCGGAAAAATAAAACACAGCAACCTGCGGTGGAGAAGTTGAGCTGGATTCAACTTTTGGAAAAACGCAACTTGATGTCACGCTGCGGTGTCCAATCTGTAGATCAGATGATCAAATCCTCCACAGTCAGCCTGAAATGTGACTGAAGCTGAGGCTGTCCAGGTGGATTCATGGACTAAACTCTACCTGCTGTGTTCTGGTTTGGTTTATTTCATGTACCCAGCTTCTCTGTCTGTGTCTGACTCACAGTCTGTGCTACAAAATAAAGAGCCAAAGAAGTTTCCTTTGGTTTGTGTCAATGCAAAGAGAGCGAGCATTGGTGGAGTGATATAGACAGTGAATGAGAGTGAGGGAGCACTGGTATCAAGAAAGCCTGTTGTTTTGATTGTTTCGGTTATGTTCAGTACAAATAAACAAAACTCCCTAACCTCTCTACCACCACACACTGTGGTGATTCATTCACCGCAATCACTGATTTGTATACGACTTTAGTTTTGAGTATTTACACTAAATGTGAAGTTTGTCCTGAGGTCGAGTCATCTTCTGGGGAGCAGGAATGTTGTCACCATTTTATGACTACCTGCCAATGACATTTGTTAGTTCTGTGACCAATGTTTTTTTTTCATCCTCATGTTTGAAACCAAAGTGAAAAGTCAAGATGACAATCCGTGTTCTCTGAAGCATGACACTGCCATTATGTTCATGAAATTGAATTTGCAACTTTTCATAGCAACATTGTGAGGACTAAGCACTCTTCATCACCTCACCAGGTATCAATAGCGAGGATGAATGATTAATGATGATCCAAAGTGTGTCTTAGTTGATTAATGGGACTGCTCATTAAGCATGAAAGTGTTTTTTTTTGTTGTTGTTGTTTTTTTGTTTTTTCTCAAAATGCCTTTTATATTCTTTTGGTGTTGGCAATATTACAGAGGACGGTTTTATGACTAGTCAGTCCATTAATGATCTCAGTGAATTTTGCTGTGATTACTGTTGTGACTGGTTGTGCTTATTATTCACACATTTTGTTTGTGATCATTGATAAATTGTGGTTACGACTTCAAATTGCAAATCAGCAGGAAAAATTTGTGATCGCTCAAAGAATTCACAGGCAAGATAAACGAGTAAAACTGACCTGCTGCAGTTTTTGTGCATATGACGTAGACCGTCCCTCCTGTCAGAAAACACCCATATATGCACATCTATGTTCAAGTGAGAAGACTTTAGCCTCTTGCAGAGGAAATAGTGTTTTGTGTGACGTTGTTAGAGACCCAGAAAGTCCACAGAAAAAGGTACTACGTGATCTTAAAGGACCAGTGTGTAACATTTAACATTTTCAACTGGCATAATAATGGGAAGCGATTGTAAAAGATGTTATGTAACTGAGATATTAATGTTTTGTTTGTAAAAGAAGTAAGGCCAGAGTGTGTCCACAGTGCGCCGAGTCATGTAAGGAGGAGAGAGAGAGAGAAATAAAAGGAGGCTGAGGATAGTCATTGGGGTTCTCTTGCACCTGCAGGTCTAAGAAGACACACGTTTTTAGCATCCTGTAATTGTACTATTCTGAGTTTGTAATAAATTTATATTATACAAAAGAGTACCTCTCACCAGACTAATCGCTGCAGCAACTACAGAGTTTTGGCATCACGAACAGAGACTAATAAAAGTTGATATTTACGTCTCATATGTTCACACATATTTCAAGTAATTATCTGTATGCATTGCAGTGGTTTTAAGTCATTAATCACAAACACAATGCAAGAGCTGAACAAGGATTCTGCTACAGTTTACAGTGATGCAGTGAAAACTATACTGGTTACTGGTTTAACATTTAATTTAATCTACGCTAAATGCTAATAATTTGATGGTCTAATTTTAGACCAGCAGGCTAGAGATAGCAATCGCTCTTAGGCGGGTCACAGGGGAATTTTTACCTGTCTGCTAGAGTATGAATTCATGTAAATGGACTACATCATGAGTAAAAGTATGATATGATTTAAATGTGTATTTCATGGTTTAGGAACCCTGAAAGGGGGGAATATGTAGTGGCAAAATAGTCTGAGGATTAAAGGGTTATTTTGTGGTTTAGAATTGGTCAAGTGTTTACAACATTCCAGCCGGGTTGTTCTGACTTAAAATAGATCTGTTCCTGGCAAGCAACAAGAACTTTCCAGAACTTTTGTCTTTCTTTGGTCACCCCCCAGTTAAATAATGGAAAGAGACTATAATATATCGAAGAGTACCTGTCTCCAGAGTAATCACTGCAGCAACTACAGTATATTATCTTATATTAATTTATATGAAAATAAGAATGGTCATATTTTATTACCATAAAATGAGCCTTTTATATCTGTAAAGTTTGTAGATCCTCTTCCACAGAGTCCAGACAAATGAACGGATGAATTAAACACTGGCTCCAGAGAGACCTTTTGTGTTTTTTGCGGGTTTTATGTCCACCTTAGTTTCTCCTTCATGCAACTTCACCACTAGATGCCATTAAATTCTACACACGGCACCCTTTAAACAAGTGACCATGAAGGTTTATCAGAGTAATTGTGTTTTGTAACAGCTTTGGAGAGCTCCTACGAAGGATGTCATCCTGCTGATGACACCAGATTAACAAAAACAGCTATGTGTTGCTCTGAATCTCATGGACAAACCGTACATTTTGTTGTATAGGCGTTGCTAGTATGAAGTTCTATTTTTGTTGGTGAGTTTTTGAAGTAGAGCCAGGCTTGTAATGCCATGAACTCCATCTGTGCTATCTTACTTAGTTTTATGCTATCGATGATCTGCGGACAACAGATAATTGGACTGGAGGGCACTTGTAGCAATCTAAACCAAGCCAATACATTGAGGACTTATGAAGTTAGAGGTGCCAGATGGTTGAAATATACCTACCAAGATGAGCCACTATTGCAGTCATGACCACATAAACAGAGACCAAGACAAGACCAAGACTATGAGGGGTTGAGACCAAGACTAAGACGAAGACCAAAGCACTGCGGGAACGAGTCAAGACCAAGAACAGACAGTATATTGCCTTCTTAGGTGGCTAATATGTAGCTAGTTTTTGCCAAATGTCTTTTTCTTTTGGACACTGTTTGATAGATGGACTCTTTGGGGTTTAGGAAGACAAATTTTATGACAGGTTTGTCTGATATCGCCTCACAAACAGTTTCTTCTAATGTCTCCCGCATTCACTCTACTGGAGTGCATGTGGATAGGTGTAGAGATGTGACAGCAATGATGTTTAGGAATAAATCCAACAGTCAGTTTAGTGATATCCCTGCAGTTGTGGTCTCGACAGCTCTTGAAATACAGTGTCTTTGTCTGAGACCAAGACAAGGCCGTAAAAATGTGGTCGATTCTGAGACGAGACTTTGAAGAAGTGGATGTGAGAAAGCTCTCAAGACCAAGACCAATCCAACTCCGAGATTAGCTGAACAACCACAACCATTCAATCCATGCTATACCGCACAAAAGTTTTCCACATGACGTCACATCAAGGGAGACAGACTTCTTTATTGAACACATCACTGAGTACGTCTGTGGACAAATGGCTTTAGAGGATGGCATCAGGTGGAAAGAAGTTAGATCATGTCTTTGCGAAGAAGCAGGTTTGTTTTAAGGATTTAGATTGAAGGTTGGATTCGTTCATTGATTGCTAGGTTGCACATATTTAGGGGAACAGACTAAACTTGTGTATTTTTTATGCATTTTTGACCATAACAGTGTGTGTGTGTGTGTGTGTGTGTGTGTGTGTGTGTGTGTGTGTGTGTGTGTGTGTGTGTCTAAGGTGTGCTCTTCCACTTTGGCTGAGATGAAAGCACTCCCTTCAATCTAGGACATCTGTCTCTGTCGTTTATATTCCGTTTTACACACACACACCCATTAGGCAGACTCCACTCTAGTGCCCTCTACTTGAACACACTTGTGGATTGTGTAGCACTCCGGAGTTAAGAAGACATTTTGAGACATTTCTGTGGCCACAATTACTCATCTTTGCTTTGTCTTTGTTATCCGTGCCGACGTCGCCTCTCTCCTACCCCGTGTTGTTCTCCGTCTCCTCTTTCTTTCCTCCCCTCTCCATCCACTCTCTTATGCATGCATCGTTTTTTAAGTCCCGCTTTTAACAACTGATGATGCATTCCATTAGTGTTAATGCAATCATATGCACGAAGCAAAATGTTGAGTGCTTTTAGGGGCTGTGGCTTTTTGCTGCCTTTCTTTCACATGCAGGAATATTTATCTTTTTGAATGAATGTTTCTCTTGGAAACATCAAAAACAAAGTAATTATAGTCGAAAATAGAACCAGTTGGTGGTTCGACGAGCCAAGTATATTTTGTCATGTTTTTTTTCCAATGTGCTCCTTTGTTGTGAATCCAAACTCGACAGTTCCTCCATGTTTACCTGTTGAATTGATAAATGTACATTTCCTCAGCACTAATCACTTTAGTGTCATCAGCGCTCTGCTGATCTCTTTTCAGAACAAATACTCTTCTCATTCACAAATTCCAGTCGCTGTTAAACTGCCATCAACACATCCTGCACAGCAAAGAAGAAATGACTGAGATTAATTACCGTCAAACTCAGTGTAGCACAGTGATGAGCAGACTGTACAGTACTGATGGAATTAATGCTGCATTCATGTCATGTCAGAGTTATTGTAATGATCAGTTTCTAAGTTGTAAATAGTAGTCTTGTCATGACGTGATAGTGCAGGTAATACCAGTACCAGTCTGCAAGCTGTCTTACTGTCTTTCTATACTACAGGTTGAGCTCAATAAAGTGAGTAACGCCGAAACCCCACTGGGCATGTCTCTGTCACACCATGCCGTGACATCATGGTCCATTCTCCACGCGACTTCAAAATGCATCAGAAGTTTTTCAGAAGCATTTTTCCCGCCAGACTTTGTTAACTTGATCAGATTTGGTAATCTTCCTGGTTTATGTGCTTCTAAATGTGTAAATATGCTACGTAGTTAGTTTGTTTCGGATTCTCTGTCCAGCTTTTGTGTCTGACTTCCTGTCAACTCGATCAGCTATGTGCAGAATGACGGAGACTCGCTTCCAAAATGCTTCTGAAACATTGGCTCAGTCGTGATTAGCTTCAGTGGCCGTGGCAAACACTGGCGATTATATTCAGAGCCACTTACAAAAAAGGGAAACAATTGAGGTGCAGTGCTAACCCTAGCCCTAACCCTCGCACAGATTCAGTTCTAGAGGGGATAGAATGTGGATATAGCATGTCCAGTTGTTGGTAGTGTTGGAGATGAGGTCCTCTCTGAAGAGCTGGATCTTCAGGAGGTTTTTAAAGGTAGAGAGGGACGCCCCTGATCTGGTAGGAACTGGAAGCACGTTCCACCAACGGGGAACAACAGACGAGAAAAGTTTGGATTGCCCTGAGCGTACAGATGGCAGAGCCAGGCATCATTCATTGTTCACAGTGCAATGGTCGGGAGGTTACAGAGACTACTTTGTAGGCAATTATTAGCTATTTTAATGTAATGCAGGCTGCTACAGGTAGCCAGTGGAGCTCAATGAGCAGTGGGGTATCCTGTTGTTTAAGCTCTCGAATTTCTATTAATTTATTTTATTGTGATATATGTAATGATCACGACATTGCGTGTGTCATGACAAAAGATATCCAGATTGCCAACCACTAGGCTGGTAAATGGTCAGAATTTTAGTCTTAAGTGTTTATGGAACACTTCAGTGTTTCTACTCTTTAATAAATGATTTCGTACAAAATGTGTCTGACCGTGTCTGAAGGCTGTTCATATTCCTGCCACCAAAAGCCTCCTCATGGCTGCATCCTGTGTCTTCTGTGTGTCCTTGTAGTCTCAATTCAATCAACTGTACAAATGTGGAGAATGGCGCACATTTTCCGAAAGTCTCCTTAAAAACGTGTAGTTTTACACACACAGATATACACCCAAAATGTAACGCAAGTATCGTCTGATGAGTTCATGATGATTTCAACCCTGCCTATTGTCACACCTCCACCCACCTGGCCAATCACAGTGTAAATCACTTGCTGACATCATCTCACAGCATTTCTGAGTGAAGCAAATCCTCAAAATTGACTACTTAGTGGTAAAAATTTGCATTTGTTCGGTATAATTCATTCACTGTACATCTGCATTTTCCTACTGTGCAGAGTAAAAACGACGTTGGTAATAGCAGATCTTGCAGTAGATTCTGACATTCTTCCTCTCTCCCTCTGTCGCTGCCCACCATTTTCTAATGCCTGCTGTATGAAATCATCCTGCCGACTCTCAAATACACGGGCCGAAAAGAAAAATCACCGGCACAGATTCCACCTCCCCCGACTACATTCCCTTTGCCTTTTGCGTGGCTTATTATCGCACCACTCACAATACAATATGTCCTTATTGAAGCTTTCAGATGCAAATGAGAGCACTGTCGCCTTCTCTGTGTCCTGCTGACAGCTGTGAGGCCTGCTAACCAACCTCCCATAATTGCTACTAATTGTTATTCCCCAAGCAGGACTCAGCAGAGCACTTCAGAACACCCAGCCCCCTGTTATTTGGACTGGGGCGTTATCGGGGGGTTTGTGATGGGGTATTATTTTGTGGGTTTATGTCTTTACTCTGGTGACTCTTGGATGAGATTTTTTTCAGTAAATAAATAAGAAATGAAGACGTGGAAAGTAACTGAAGTGGGAAGCTAGGAAGAGGTTGCAGTCATTCAGGGAAAATTAAGTTGGAAGAAATTAAGCTACAACCCAACCGCTTGTTGTTGTTCTGCATAAGTATTTTGTTCAATGGTCACTGCCACTACTGGAAGTAGGTTCACATCTATACTGAGTAGTTTAGAGTGCCATTGACTCTGCCTTTAAAATCTTTTATATGTACTTTGTACCGTGGTTGCCTTTAGTCCGCATGAGGAATCTCAGTTTCTCTGAATTATGCGTTTGATTGGCCCACAACCACTAACCAGATCATTTTTTTTACAAAGAAAGCAAAATTAAGTGAACTATGAGAGGTGCTTCCTTTTAGTTTGACTCACCACTGACTCAATGAGTGTGCCGGACAGATGTACTCTGTGACATAAGAACCGTCCAACAGTCGGTGGTCAGAGCTGGGTTGTCTGCCTGGCTAACTTGATTTTTAGCTTTGTCTCTTAAAAGTGTTTTGGGCACAAAGTTATTTATTTACATAGCTCCAAATTATAACAGAAGTTATCTCAGGACACTTTCTAGCAGGTCTAGGCCATACTCTTTAGATTATTATTTACACAGACGCAACAAGTCCCACTCTGACACAAGTAATGCTTCCCCCTCAAGGCTCGACTGACACCATACTGGTCTTAATCATTAACTGGTTGAAGGCCTTAAACCATCTTCTCCTCACATTTAGCTAGTAGCTAAAGTTTCATTTGTGCTCTTCAACTTTTACTGCAGCTGTGTCTGTGAAGTGCTGATTCCACAACAGTAGTGATACTGTACGTCAGGTGACCGTCACACAGTCGAAGTTTACTGGTACACTAAGAATGTACCAAATGTGCTGAAAGCTTGTGTTGCATGTGGTTTGAGGTATGTCTATTGTTTTAAATGGCCCAACACACACCAAAAGGGGGCGCATTAATGACAAGCTAAGCAATGCACTGCTGTGGACAGGGACAGCAACAAAATGTATTTTAGCTACATAAAAAAGGCCCACCTAAAAAATTCAGTATCACATTAGGTGTATGCTATATTTAGAATATTTTCACTGCTGTATCTTGCCATCAGACATGCCTCGCTGTAGCATTTATGTTGATTTATGCTCTCTTCAACACCACCAAAACCCTTTTTCCACACCTTTTTTACCTCAGTGTCCAATAATCATGTGACACGAAAACATAATAATACGCCCCCAATTTTCTTTAATTAGTGAACGCACTGCAGACTGAATATAGTGTAGATATTTAAACCATACTTCTCTGACAGAAACAGGAATGTTACCTGGTAGAACATTTTGTTTTGTTTGTTAGATTGTGTGACTGGTATTTTTAACATGATAGTTCATATCAGAACTAATGTTAGTTGCTGTGGTTTAATATGCTAACTATGGATAAGTACCTCATTTAATTTTCACAAACTAACCCTTACAGACTGTGTAACAGGCATATTGGTACAAATGTCTGTTTATATGATTCATCTGAAACCATTTATTAATGAAATCAGATGAAAACTATGCCTACCACAGAGACAGAATAACAGATGAATGAAGCTTAAAAACAGTTGGTATTGACTTCTAGAATCCATATCAGCTGGCTCATTCATACTTCCATGTTAATAAGTGATGTTATAAGTGTTTGTCTTACAGTGTGTCCTCATGAGAAACACATCCTTTGTCCTTTTTTTATCAAACCACAACACAGCCCCTTTGGGCCTTAATAGAGTGTGTGTGTGTGTGTGTGTGTGTGTGTGTGTGTGTGTGTGTGTGTGTGTGTGTTTTGAATCTGTTTGTTTGCTGCATCAGTGTTATTTGTTCACATCACTTCTTGTGGACATGAGACGGAGACAGACAGACACAGAGCAGAGACAGAGTTTATCCGTGTCAGAATGTTGACTAGCTGTCTGTCTCTCTCTGTGCCTGTCAACTGCCTGTTTATCTGGACTGACAGCTCTGACAACAGACGCTGTCCTAAACACACACACACACACACAGGATGGAGAAATTCATATACAGTGCTGTGAAAAAAGTTTGTACACCCCTTGTTTCCACACAGTTTGCTGCATCACAAAATAAAATCATTGGATTTTCTAAATAAAATGATGTCATGTCTTCAGGAGCAGATGTATGTGTAGTAGTACATAGGTCACACTCATACACCCAGCTGACTCTACCATGCTCGTGAACTAATTAAAAGTCATAACGTCATGACTACTGACAGGTGAAGTGAATAACATTGATTAGCTTGTTGTTAATCAATGCTACGTTGCTGCAGACTGGCCAGGGTGTCCATGATCACTGCTGGAAGTGCCAACACTGGAAGAGGGTGGCCTGTTCTGATGAATCTTTTACATCACATCGATGGCTAGGTGTATGTGCATCGCTTACCTGGACAAAGTTCTGTTGGGCTGCCATTAATGTGGATGCTACTTTGACACATAACCTCTACCCAAGCATTGTTGCAGACCATGTACACCCTTTCATGGAAACAGTATTTGGTGATGGCAGTGGCCAGCTGACAGATAATGCGCCCTGCCTAATGCAAGTTCATGGTTCAGGCATGATTTGAAAACAACAAGTTCAAGGTTGACCTGGCCTCTAAATTCCCCAGATCTCAATTCAGTCAAGCATCTGTGGATGTGTTGGGCAAACATGTCCGATCAATGGAGGTCCCACCTCGCAGCTTACATGACTTAAAGGATCTGACGCTAACGTCTTGGTGGCAGATACCACAGCACACCTTCAGAGGTGTAGAGGAGTCCGTACCTCGATGGGTCAGGTCAGTTTTGGAGGCAAAATGGGGACGTACACAATATTAGACAGGTGGTCTTAATGCTATAGCTGACCTATGTAAATTTAAATGTAATATTAATGCAAGCTGGAAATGGTTAAAAGAAAGAACAAACTAGCAGACTGTGTTTACATTCAGCAGTTTGGATGATATTAAAGGGTGCTTCTTCACTTGTGTTTCTGATCAGCTTGTAAGTCACGATTATCCGGTTCACTGCTGTAACATCCTGTAGAGAGCTCCTGATTTTACTTTGGGTATAAAGAATGCTAAATAAGTGTTTGTAAGCTTGCAGTCCACTTTGTTCCATGACTAATAGTGTAATTTAGGCCCGATGATGTGCAGCAGAGAGGCCTTTGAAGTAGGGAAGAGCAGGACACTGACGCTCAAACAGTCGTCTTCACTATCAAAGAGAACAAATGTCTCTCTTCTTCTTCTTCTGTGCTGTCATTTACAGTATTCCTCAGTTGTGCTGAGGAGAATCTCTTTTTAGTCCCCTCATCCTTCCCTTCTATGTCTTCATTTTTGTTTTCTTCTCTCCCTGTTCCCTCCATCCACCTCTCCTCTTTCCATCCTGTTTGCTCTCAACCTTATCATTCCTTCCTTGTTCTTCCTGCTGTCCTCTCTTCTGCCTGTCTATGTATACTTTACATCCTCTCGCTGTCTATAATTAAAAGACACAAAAACAAAAATATTCTTCAGAAAATAACAATGTGTCTGAAGTCTTTGTCCAAAACAACTTTTAAAGCGCCAGGATCTTTAAGATTGCACCCAACTGAATGCTCCTCATCTCACCCGCCCCTTCCAAATGTGTAGGAGAAACTGTAGGCTGCCAGCAAAACGCACAAGTAAGTCCTTACATAGAGATGGTGTTTGGTTTGTCCATTCTGGGCTACTGTATAAACATGGCAGACTCCGTGGAAGAGGACCCGGTTCCTCTGTAGACATAAAGGGTTCGATCTAAGGTAACGATAACACAAAGATTCTTCTTTTCAGGTGGTTATGCACTAATGAAAACAGAGTATTCCATTTCTGTCATTTTCTGCCAATAAATCAGCCTAAATCTTACACAGTCTAAAGACTTAACTGTCAGTAATGCTCCATCGACTCTGACCTGTTGATTATTTCTCCACCTGTGCTCATTTAGAGACTGACTAACATGCACAAGTACTTTACTCATGTGCTCAGATCCTGTGGCGTGATTCTCTGGACTGAGTGTAGCCACACATTCACAGAGATAAACACTCCGATATCATTAGTTATCTCTCTGGTCTAAATCTGTGGTGGGAGGCTGGAGAGAAAGACTCGCCTTCCACTCAGCACACTCACCACTCGGCACATTCGGGTGATAAACCAAACTTGAGCTGAACAATGTCGGCACACAGTTTGACACTAATTATGATCCATTTTCGCTGCGACTAACCATTAAAAGCTCTCATACAGTGAACCAGCGACTAGCATGCTACAGCAGATACAACTGGTGTACTGCAAAAATGTTCTGAGTTTAAACTCCAGTCTCTAGAATTTCTGGTCCACGCTTGTGACTGTCTGTGTGTACACCTGCTTCTTCATGGTCATGCCTTAGGGCAACCTTTTTCAGTTCTGCTGGAACATTTTTCCCATTGGTTCAACAATTTATTAGTTCTTTAAAAACCTTTCTTTTTTAGTTAAGAGGTTGGACATATAACAGCCATGAGTTAAAGCCGCACTGTAAAAAATGGTAAAATGAAAATAAATGAATGTCAAAAACTATAATTTTACTGAAATTTTAAGTCAAGATTTTGCAGAGCAACAGTTATTTCTCAGATGTTTCTGGAAGCTCAAAATATGTGGCGCTGGTTGCCATCACCCAGCTAAACTAAAAACCCATTTCCATTTGACCTCTTTTCAGGTCAAAATGTATGCATAAAATTTGCTAGGTGAGTAAACTCCTCCTCATATACTAATAAAGGTCATAGACTTAGTGAGTCAAAACTAGTGAAAGTATCACTGTGCACAGGCCATTTGACTTGTACATAAATTGACCAGTAAAGACATTTTTTTTTTCTGTCTGTCTCTCTTGGCAGGATGTTGAGATACGGACCAATGCAGCTCTCTATCTGCCCCAGATCAGCGAGCTGTTGAACCGAGTGCCCCGGCAGATGCTGCTGCTCCTGAAGACCAATGACTTGCTGAGGGGCATTGAAACCACCTTACAGACCAGAGCCTCCTCCTCATCCTTCATCAACATGTCTCGCTGCTGCATACGCGCCATGGCCAGGTCAGAAAGATTGTACTCTTCTCCCTGTCATAGTGAGGTTTTTTTCTGTTTTAGGTCTAATAAGACATATTATTTCGTTCACAGTGAAAAAGCAGTGTGAGGTAAATACTACAGTACAATCTGGTATTTTTTGAGATCTGACCCCCAGTTTGTGTAATCCCACTGTGGTAAATATGGACAGCTGTACACATGTAGTTGTTATGATAGGCAAGTTAATATTACTTACTAGTCCAACAGCAGTCAGCCCAGCTCGGTGTCTGTCTTTCAGCCTTTTATTTCACCAAGCTCTCACCAACCACTAAAAGTCAGTCCCAGATTTACTCTTGACCGACAGCTTCTTGCTTGGTCACTCTCTCTTTACTATTCATATTTCTTCTTTCAAAGTCCTCTTCATCTCTTAATCTCTGCTCTGATCCTTAGAGTCTGATGAGCCCGGTTACATTGTCAGCTTGCCCGGCACTGGTTCTGGCACCACACTGGCGCCGCAATTCCGGGCCTCAAAACCTCACCCACCAAGTGATCCAACGTTCCCCCAGTGCTCTTAACATCAAATCCTGGTAGCCCGGCTAACAAACTGAGCTAACATTAGCTAACAGCAGCTACAGTTTGCAGCCATTTAATTTACTGTCCATCTGGAGGACTTGCAACCCAGCAGCTTCCTCAGCCACCATTTCCACAATGCTGTTGGTCCCTCTACTTCCACTGCGTAGCTAAAGTGGCGACCATTGAGGGCAAAGTGTCCAGTGTTCCACACTCAACTTTTGACCGTTATGTGTGCACCATCCGTGTACTCACTGTACACTGCATTTTGACCAGTGACAGTAAGAAGAATGGACAGAGCATGAGTGACGTCACCCATAGGTTTCCGAAGCTGAAAATATGCAGCCCCATGTTGGCTGTACTGCCTCTTCCGCTTCCCGGCTAATCTAAAAATCAGCAAAGACGTGGCTCATCAGCCGACCTTTAAGGCAGGACAAATAATGCATGGGTGCTCAAACATATCACGTCGATAACAGCACCCACATGCAGTTTTTAGCACTTGCTCATTGGCTTCATTTCCCAGCCACGGAGGTTGCCGCTTTATTTTGACATAATTGACAGTGTGTATGCACTTATGATCTCAAATTATTAAGTGTAAGTATGGGAGTATGCAAATTGGGACACAGCTTTTAAGACACTTTACTCTTCATTCTATGTTTAGAGTTTTAAAATGTCTGACTTTTTCCTGATAGGGAAATAACACAGTCACAGACAGGAATAAAGACAGTAGTTTTGTCTGAACATTCTCTTTGGACCATTGTCATGTGACTATTCTCCCACAGTTAGAGACATCCCATCATGTCCCAGTATATAAAATGAAGAATTACTCTCAGTAAAACATGAAAACTGTACATGTGACTCCTCAAGTATCCGTGAATAATATCCTTCACTTTCTGAGATGTATACAAGTGGAATGGTGAGACAGGAAACGTGTCAGAACTAAAGACAAACTAAGCTGACAGGTAAGTGGCTTTGGAGGAGAAATTGAATTTTCCCACTATAGTTTGGGAGAGGAGAGATGTGGGCTGTCACTTCAGCTCTCAGCTGATGGCTGAAGGACAGGAGTCTGGACACACTGGGTCTCTTGCCTTGCCTGGCGATGCACTGCTGACAGTGGTAGGGCTTGTCTGAATAAGCACATCTTATAAAATATTAACCAACTGTAGTGCCAGGGCTAGTAATGTAATACAGGTACCAGGGGGATCCTGCGGTGCCACCTCATTCCCACACCTCGACTCCAGCATCCTGTGCTCACTCTGTTACACTGTGTTCATGTGCTGTCAGCAGCCAAAACCAGCCCCTCTCTGGCATGCAGCCCCTTCATATTTCTGAATACAAAATAAATAGATGAAGGTGATTATCTGTCTGAATGGCTGGTCTGCACATGCTCATGGAGAATGCAGAATCTGCGGTGGGGTTAATGGTGTGTTTTGTGCCTCATCGCGTTGCTGAAATGAATAGGGTGAAAACTGTGGGAGAAAGAAAGCCCCTAAAAGAAGAAGAGAGCTTATGAGTGCTTGAGCAGAACTAGTGTACGTTTAAATGTATAGCGGAAAATTGGCCGCTGTAATGAAGATTATAACCAGCACCATCAATTTTGATGAGCTTCTCGACAGCTCCCCATGTACTCGTAGCATGGTTGCAAACTTGGTTACCTCGCTGGAGTCAGACTTTGATACCATCATGTGCATATATTTAGACTCAATTTTATGTTTAGTCTTTATATTTAGACATTTATATTCATGTGCTCTGATATGTGGTTTGATACTGAATCAATGAGGAAATAAAACGGTGTGTGTGGCTCTCATAATTTTTTTACTTAAATTACACTTGTTTGTTTGTTGCTTTGTGTTCCTAATAATTTCATCCCATTATTTGCACCATTTTCTGGTTTACTCATTATGGGGAATGGGTATGTTGGTAGTTGAGAAGTTAATGTTCAAGTTGTATGTCTTCTTCCTTTTTCTTTCTTGTGTATGAAATATTAAATAAGATTTCCCCTAAGTTGCTCTTTCTTTCCCAAAGCACTGATGCCGACATTTCTGGGGAATCATTCAATTCATTGATGATTATCAACTCTCTAGAAAAGAAATTGCTGCAGTCTTTGATTTGAAAATATGATTTTGGTGGATTTGGGTGAATCAACCCTTAAATGAAATAGAACTGAGGAAATAAAGAACTTGAATATTGAATACTGCCATTTTGTAGATGAGATTGGCTGGAGGTGTAAATTTGGCACATATGTGTAACAATCAAACGGGTATCATCACAGTTTGTGCAGTGCTTCTCCATGTGTGTTCACTCCAGCAGCCTGTTCACTGATTGGCACTCCTGCAGCCACTGAAGAGGAACTAATCAGCGGTTCCTCTTCAAGCTTTAACTTGTCAGAGCAGGAAAAGCACAGGTGTAACCAATGACTTGGTCCATTTAGGTGTACAGTGGCAGATCTCTTCAACTGAAATACCTAAATGCATCACAACCTTCATTCCTTGTATTAGTTATAGTATACCTGTGTTCAAAATGTCTACTGCACAGGTGGATCTTCGGTGTCAGTCTATTCTACCCTGAACTTGAAGGCTAAGAAATAATCAGTCCATGACATTATTTCATTATCTCTGCTTTGTTTTTCTATTATTTTGATACATTGTCATGGAATTGTTGTGCATATTCATAATTGATTCATACTACATGATGAAGATCAACCTTGATCAGCATATCGATCCATGAAAAGAGTAACTGTGAACTGCTTTCCATACAACTCAGTCAAAGTTCTTGTAAACTCAGTGCAATCACACACTTCTCTTGTATATTTAACCTCCTCCTCTATAGAGTGTAGATGTTGTCCTGTCCAAAACTCTTTTTTTGTACCACGCTGTAAACGTGTTTATTTTTGCTATGAAGTTGGACATTTTAACATGGGGACTTATGGAGGTTGAAATGTTCTGTAGCCAACCTCAAATGGCCGCTCATCTTAAAGGAACTGAATTTTTGGCACTTCCGCATTGGCTTAATTTCCCAGCCACGGAGGCCGGCGCTTGGTGTAGACTATAGAATTTGTATTAGTACCTCATGCTTCATTTTTCTTCCTCTGTTTTGTTTGTATATACAATGTTATGTGTACAGTTGCAAAGGAAATATCAGTTTGCTTCAGTCAGCCATGTTTCTTGCTTATGTTTGGTGGCTTGGAGGTCAGAAGTTTGAAATTTCAACTGGGAAATTCCCACGTCCGACTATGACAGCCACCTATGTGCTTCTGTGAGAACTTTAAGCCCAAATGTGAAATTTGATTTTTAAAAAACATGTGGACCTGATGATGGCTCAACAATCAGAGCAAAGTTAGAGGACCACCAAAGTTTTTACAATTCATCCTGAGGGCAACATCAATGTCTGAACCAAAGTTCATGACAAAGCAGTGTTTCTGGTGGCGCTGGAGGAGAAGTCAGTCCTCTGAGTTCAGCTTGAAATAATGTGTTGCTGGAATCAATGAACTTCTCATGCTTTTGTTTTGTAGATAGCATTGCTGAAGAAGTGATTCTGTAGGTAACTGTTGCTGCCTGCTGATGTATTTCACCAGGCTCTATCAAAATAATCTGGCGGGCCAGATGTTATTGCTGCACTGTTAATGGAGCTTTATACTTCTTCTTTTTAAATCATGACAAAACTTTTCCCAGCTTTTCCAGAATGATGAAAATGTAATTTGTTCAAACTCTTGGCTGACCATGCATCAATGTCGTACTATAGCTGAAGAACATTTGTAGAAATCTTGATGGTTGAACTCAGTGCCTTCAGTCTGTGCCTGACACTGATTCTTTTCTTCTTCTGCTGCTTCTCTGGCTGACAGGCACAAGAGGAGTAAGGCTCAGTCCAGGAGGAGGCGTCTGCAGATCACACTGGCAGAGTCTCTCAGCCTGTGGAGACTCTCAATGTACGAGCTGCTCCTGTGGGCGAAGGGCTGTGTGTTGGGACACTGGCTCACTGCTCTGCTGTCATTTCTGCACTGAGACACATCTGGACATCACACAATGGAACATGAACGGCAGGCTGCAACTGTACTGTTGGCTCCTCGAGGGATTTATAAACCACTAACACATTTTGAATATGTGCTCAAACACACACATGAACGCGATGCATACAAGGACACAAGATGCTGACGTCTTTGGACACCAGGAGCTGGTATGAGTGCTGATCATTTTATTGACTGGTTACCTCAAGATCACAACGTTTACTGTTTGTGAAGTCGGCAGTGTTGAGATGAGCTGTTTTCTGTTATGTTTTGAATTTAAGTTTTTGTCAGATGAGTTCTCATAAACTTGAGATTGACCTAACCCACCATAACAGTAGTACCTACTGTCGAGTTGTTTTTGTACTGACTGAGCTAGGCTACCTGTTTCCTCAGCTGATCTCATCCCACTTTCAGAAAAAAAAGCAAACACGCACAATTTCCAAAATCCTGAACTATGCCTCTTCAGCCTGCTCCCACCCATCAAATGATATGACATGTTTGAGATACAACCATCTTAAATTCAGTTATTTAATGATTATTATTATTACATGAGATACTTGGCTTTAAAAGATAAGTATACGCAAGTATCAGTTCTTTGGTCTCTCAAGTTATGGGATTCAGTAGTCCTGATCTTGAGATAACAGGATCTCAATCAATATCACGTGCCACCTTTAAACCCGGGCTATGGACCTGAAACACTTGACAGCTACAGTACCAATCAAGTTTGAAAACACCTTCTCATTCAGTGTTTGTTTCAGCATTGTAGATCACCACTGAAGACATCAAAAGCAAAAGATGATTCTTTGAAGAATCAAAAATATAAATCATATTTTTGCTTTCTTCACCACATATTTCCATATGTGTTCCTTCATAGTTTTGATGTCTTCAATGTTTATGTACGATGTAGGAAGTCACAAAAATAAAAAATAGAACAATTGACTGGTACTGTATGTGTCCCCTTAAACATAATGCTCTGTGCATTGCCAACATACAATTACAGCCGGATACCAGATCAGATAGTAAACACAGCCAGACAGGTGAACTCACGCACAAAGACAGGTCAAAGGGGCAAAGTGCACTGACGAGCACCCAACAGATGCAGTTAGCCAGACCCACCTTCACCTCCATCTCATGACCGAAAAGACTCACTCGAGCACCCTATTTAAAAGGCGATGAAGGCTGCCGAAAACCAGATCAGATCGCCCCTCATATGAAGAAATATGAGAGGACGTTTTCAGTTACTGCAGAGGTGATCTGTAATGGAGTCCTTGCCTTGATGATGATGATGATGGACTACAGATTCATTCCTCAACCACTTACCTCAGGACGTGGTTTGTCCTCTCAGTTAAATGTAAATGTGTTTGTTTGCACCATTTCAGAACTATGTCATAATGCTTGTGGGAATGTTGACAGCCAAAAGTCTTTTTACAGTCATAGTAGGCAGCTCATGAAAACTTGAAGGGTTGATCACGATGTGATGAATACAGCACAGCAAAGTGACTAATCTGTATGCAGCATTACATTGAAGTGTTCTTGTGTGGTCTGTGTAAAGCTGCCTCGAGTCCATTCCATCAGTCAGTTATGCTGTGCACCTCGCCTCTAGACGGGAGCAGTGTTGTAGCAGTAATGTCAAAAGAATGTGCTGATGGGTCTAAATTCACTCCCTTTTTGCTCCCTGATGCCCCTCACCATTTAATTTGTGCCATAAAGTGTATGCACTGTATAGTGCTTTACAAATCCCCACAAAGGAAGAGAACATGTACAGTCCATAGCATTTACACACACAATCCCACAATGCAGCGCTTCACCTTCAGGCCTAATCTATTGTTATGTGACTCCACACCTGTCTGCGATGGTGTGAAATGATTAATAGAGATGGAGTAAACTATTAAGTGTTAATTATGCAGGGCATTGAAATTAAGTGAACCAGGGAGCTACTGTATTTCAGATGCAGCACCAGAGTCAGTTTTAACCAAGCGGGCAGGATATGACAGATGACTCTTCATCACTCCCTTTTAGCTTGGACACTTCTATTTATTTAGTGTCCTCTCTCTGAATTAGGTGTTTTGTGTATAACACATTGAAATACAATTATATTTCAAAATAAAAAGACAAAAAGAAGAGGGGCATTGTGGTTTATCAGAAGTTTCATTTTGAAGCCACTTGTTGACCATTGTGTTGCATTTTTCTTCTGCTTCCAATTTCTAGCTAAGCTTGGCTAAACACATTTTTTGTGACTGTGTGCAATTCAAATACAAAACACACAACTGTTCTGATAGATGACATTGAAAATGAATGGTCGTACCTGATAGGCCAACACATCCACCTTACCTTAAACTCTGAGGCCATATCTCAGTTATACCACTGAACTATAAATGCTGTATGTGCACATCAATAGACATGCTCCAAAAGACTACCATGATATCAGTACTGAGTCAAATCTTTTATTTATTTATTTTTTGTTTTGTTCCTGTCACATGGTACTATTTCTTTTGTTATTATTTCTTTTTAGTGGCATCAGAATCAGCCACTTCCTGTGAGTTGTAATAAGCAGGTAGAAACAAAAATATTTGGATGTTTCATCATTAAATAAATAATGAATTAAAAGAAAGTAAAAATGTCAGAAATCATGTCATTTATTTGACCTGTTTTACTCTGCAAACATGTATGAAGAGTTGTATGAAGGCTGCTCAGAAGTTCACTGTTGGGTGTGGTTTTGTAAACTTTGAAGGAAATCATACTGCTGTTTCTAACATCCTGTTTGTAATTAATGACAGTATGAAGAATGGGCAGTGTATCCATAGGTTACATCCATTGGTCTGGAGCACTATTTTGAAGCTTAAATTAAGAATGATACCTCGGTGCTCAAACAAACCAGGCTGTAAACATCCAAAACAGAATGCAAGTAAAGAGATGAGCTGCATTCACTGGCCAACCAGGTGCTGCCGGTCCATGGAGCAGGTTTGACTGAATGTATGTTTTATTCCTCTTCTTGTCATGCTCAGATCTTCCACTGAACCAACTCCTTTTTCCCCCTCCTACTTCAATTAATTCATACCATTAATTGCTACATTTGTATAATATTTATTGTAGATCTGTTGTTAATAGGGCAGACTCTGAAATGTTTTCTTACAAAATTACAGACATTCAAATTCAATACCAGGCTGATTGAATTGATATTTGCAGGTGACCTGTATGGTATTTTAGAAATGGTAACCAATCCTGGTGATTTTTTTATATTTAGACATTTTACCAGGACAGTATTATGACCCCTGTTGTCTGCTGCACTGTCTTCATTTTGAATGTAGTCTATAGATAGTCCTACTCTACAGGGGTATGGTTTAGTGGTTCTACCTGTCCTTTGAATACACTACAAATGTGCAGTCAGTTAAAAATCTAACATTATTAAAACCAAATATTCGGTTACTCACTGTGACATCAAATATTCGGCTACTCGTAGTCACTTATCAAACATTTGGCTACTCAAAGTCACTTATCAAATATTTGGCTACTCGATGATACTTTTTTTTGTTGCATTGAGTCATTTGAAAGGTTAGTGGCACCTATGATGCCATGTAACAAAAAAGGAGGAGGAGAAAAGTGATCACCAAAGTTTTAAAAATTCCTCCTTAGGAATGGTAATGTTAATACCAAATCTATTGTTAAGAAGGACTAAATTATAGTTTTGTATCATTTTTTTGACTCATCACCTGGACAAGAAAGATGTGTATATGTGTGTCTTTTGCACACTGATTGTACCAAATGTCATGGCGGGACATGGGACCAACTGACCGAAATCTCAATCCCAAGATTTTCCAAACTTTGACTGATTAAGAAGCTCAGGGATAGCCCAAGGTAGAACATGACAGCAGTTTGCCTCAACCTCTGCACAGTTTAAACATAGACAAAATAAAATAAATGGCTTTTAACCTCTGTTTATGTTTTTATTTTTTTCTGAAATTCAGCCCAGACCAGGAATGCACTTTCATTTCCAGTCTCACATGCTATAATCCCTGCAGCAGCCAATCTCACAGACACACTCACTAGTGAGCCGGTTGATAATTTGCCTCTCTGTGCGGTTCATCCAGCCAGGGTGCATAATTGCAAAAATGTCCAAAAGGAGGAAAGTATTTCTCGACCCCAAGTTGGACGTCTAAGCCAGTATAATAGGTGTTTTAACAGGATAGTGTCTGTGCTTATTTCCAATGCCCTGTCAGGTGAATTGAAATTAGTTTCACTTTTGTTGGCATATCATCAACATTTCAGAGACACATTTTCTACGGCCATGCTGTGGATTTGGCAATCTGGATTTGACCACAGTCACATAAGCTACATGCACAACCAAAATACACACTGTTGTCACACTGTTTACACCTGTTTTGGTGATAAAATGCACATTTTCACCATCATCAACACAACCTGCTTCCACTGTTTCCCAGAGTACTAAGTGTTTTCTCAGCACAGTGTGTGTGTTCGTTTGTGTGTGTATCTGATAAACAG
This sequence comes from Sciaenops ocellatus, assembly GCA_033000465.1. Taxonomy (NCBI): domain Eukaryota; kingdom Metazoa; phylum Chordata; class Actinopteri; family Sciaenidae; genus Sciaenops; species Sciaenops ocellatus. The sequence continues at coordinate 27,380,231 of CP136878.1, forward strand.
TGTAGTAGCAGTAGATGTGTAGAAAAGTCTGGGTGTATATGCCTGTGTGTGTATGTGTGTTAGCCACAGGAGGACCATCCATCTTTATCACACAGGGCCACCCAGGGCTGCCATGGCTAATAAGAGTAGCTCTCTCTTTCTGGCTCTTTCTCCTTCTCTCTAAGGAAGAGAAAGAGTGAACACTCTGACACGCCCTCTCTCCACCCCTCCCTCTGTGGAAGTGGTCTGGAGGAGGATGAAAGGTCACACACTCGCATGGTAAAGTCAAAGTATCTTCAGAAAATCTGTTAATAATCCCAGTATGCACAACAATGAACATTAGCAACATTAGTGGATCATCAAGTTGGACACTTACTATATGTCCAAACCAAACTATTGCCATTGATGGGCAGCTAATGCATAGAGCGGACCATCATTATAATATACAACTGCCTCTCTCAGTTAATAAAGCCCATTCACTTGAACTAAAATGGCCAACAATAAATAATAAGTTGCATGAAACATGCATTATTCTTATAACCTTCCTTGATCACGTTGCCTTGGTTACCCGGTCGTGCCACTTCGCACTTCACACTGTAAGAGAAATCAGGCCTTACCTAGCTCAACGTACCCAACTCCTGATACAGGCTATGGTCATCTCACGACTAGACTACTACGACTAGATTAAAGCCCACCTGATGGGCCTCCCAGCCTGCACAGTGAAAGCTTTTCAGATGATCCAGAACGCGGCGGCGTGCCTGGTTTTCAATCAACCCAAAAGGTCACATGTTACCCCGCTGCTCATCGAGCTCCATTGGCTACTTATAGCAGTCCACAATAAATTCAAATTGCTAATGCTTAGTCCTACTCGAATGCCCTTATACAGGTATGTTCTATCTCCTGTTGCACCATTGGTAGAATGTCCTACCAGTTCCTACCAGGTCCCTCTCTACCTTCAAAAATCTCCTGAAGACCTCCAGCTCTTTAAAGAGGACCCCCCCCCCCCCCCTTCTATGTGTGATTCGATGTGAGTGGTACTTATTGCTACACTAACATGTTGATTGCACTGTAACTTGATTGTTTCCCTTGTAAGTAGTACTAATGTTGCTAGACGTAACATATGATTTCATAATGTAATAGTAATGTCTCCATAGGAAACAATTCTAAATACTGAAGACACAAGAACTGTGGCCCAGTAGATCAACATGTTCACAATAAATTAGTTTAGTTAAATAAAAAACAGCTGTTTTGGATAGAAAAACTACAAAGTCTATGTTTATCATTAAATTTGTCAGTACAACGAACACTGAAAACTCTGCTGAGACGTTCAGGTAGTAGCTGGATAAATCTGGTCATGGTGAAAGATCCCGGTGGCCTGCACTGCAGGGTGGGCAACAGCAACATCACTGTACTCTGTTCTAGTATGTTCAAGGTAAAAAATGAGGTGTCACAGTCGATTGGCCGACGCTGTTCACAACACAGCACGGACCACACTCTGTCTCACTCTGCGCTGAGGTAAGTACAGTGTAAATGTTTCCTTTCTTCCCTCCATCCCTCTTCCTATCTATCTCCCTTTGGCTTTCTCTGTTTTATTCACCTGACAGCCAGTTCACTCACTTAGGTCTTGATAATGTAATGTTTTCTTAGTTACACTGAAGTTGATATTTTCCTCTAATTAAAAATCCAATACAGCAGTCACTGTGGTCCGCCCACAGCGTGATAGATGTGATGCAGTTTGTTTGATTTGAAATTTATAGTAGAATTAATCAATAAGACACTTACTGTCTATCAGAGGAAGCTGGCTGAATTGATTCCAAAGCCACATTTCAGCACACTTATGTCTTCTCATTTAAAAATCCAAAGCTTTCATCAATGTTCATTACCGTTTGCCATGCAAGCAGCAGTGTGTGTGGCTCCCTGTGTCTGATCCAACACTTTGCCCACAGCAAGATATTTTAACAACTGTCAGTGACTAGAGAATGACTTTCTATATCGCTGACCTGCGACCTTTCTTCTAGCACCAGGTTAAAAACTCCTCTTCTCCAGCGCTTTGGCCCATGACAGGCCCATCTGTCATGCCTTGATTTAGATGAAAATCTCCTGTTAAAGTTAAATGAAAAGTTCAAATGAACTGAAATTCACTTTTTGCGAAAAATGTTAGTGTAATTCACTCAAATAAAATCTAAAAACTGTCTATAACTGTATGCAACAACTCCCTACAGTACTTTAAGTTTTGTAAACAGAATTGTATAAAAGGTTTCTCCAACCAATCATCATCATCCAATCGCTCTTTTGACACAAACCTCCTGCAGTATCTCTGTTAACTATTTGGGTTGATTGTTTGCTTTGTTCTGTTCTTACTGCACTTAATGTTATATTAATATTAATATTGATGTCAATAAAATATGTCACTTTACAGGAGTCGTCAGTTTAGTCAATCATAGAAAAGGTGTCCTGTGAGGAATAAGGTTTTGAAGGTTTCATTTTTTTATGTGTCAATGAGGATAATAATAATAATAACTTTATTTATATAGCACCTTTTAAAAACAGCGTTTACAAAGTGCTTTGACAGACAGGCATTACAAGATACTCAGGCAAAATAGCAGCAGAAGAACCAACAACATTTAAAAGACAATATAAAACAATTTAAAAAAAAAAGAAAAGTTAAGTAATGCATAAAAAACATAATGATAAATTACATAAAACAACAATAAAATATGGAAAGATGAAGAACAAAAAATAAAATAAAATGAAATAATGAATTCAAATTAGAAAGTTAAAAAGACGACATGACAGCAAGTCTATAAAAATGTGTTTTAAGAAGTGATTTAAAAGAATTCACTGATTCTGCGAGCCTTATGTCCTCAGGCAGGGCGTTCCAAAGTCTTTGGAACAGCCAGAAGGGATCCACCTGAGGACCTAAGGCTGCGTGTCGGCTCATAAGGTGTCAACATGTCTGCTATGTAACATGGAGCCAGACCCTGACGTGCTTTAAAAGTGATCACTAAAATCTTAAAATCAATTCTAAAACGAACAGGGAGCCAGTGAAGAGAAGCTAAAATCGGGGTAATGTGCTGTCGTCTGTTAAAACCAGTAAGAAGCCTAGCTGCTGCATTTTGGACAAGTTGGAGGTGAGAGAGTGATTGAGGATGATGACCATGTTCCTGTTTTTAAACTGATATATAACTTATAATTTGTAGGTAAGTGGATGACATGGTGAGTGATGGCCTGTGTCTGGTTGATTTATCAGACAGTTGCTCTGTAGCACCTACCAGAGGGGAGAGTTTGAAACAGGTTGTTTCCAGGGTGTGATGGATCTGCAGTGATGTTTCCTGACTCTGGACATGTGTAAGTCCTGAATGGAGGGCAGGTTGGCACCAACGATTTTCTCTGCAGTCCTGGGTGTTTCATTGTAGTCTGTTCTCTGTTTGGTGGCTGATCCAAACCAGACAGTGATGGATGAACAGAGAACTGGCTGGATCATTGCAGTGTAAACTCGATAACGCGGGTTAGAATTCCTGAAGTACGTCCTCTGCTGGTTCTTTTTGATTATGGAGCCTTGAAGAACCAACAGGTAAAAGGTTTCATGCAGAACCAAAAAAGCTTCCCCCATGGCATCACGTTGAAGAACCACTTTAGGTGCATCACTCTTGGATGAGGCAGTTGACTGTTGTGTCATCTGCAAACTTCAGGAGTGTAACAGATGGGTCTCCTGAAGTAGAATTATTGGTGTAGAAGGAGGAGCGAGGTGGGGAAAGCACACATCCTTGGGGTTATTGTACCCGTGCTGACTGTCGGTGGTTTACCCCAGCCTCACCTGGCAGGGCACGCAGCTGGTTGAGACATCAAACCGAGGTGTTGACTCAGTGCGGTCATTAAAGATTCCATTGCAGTCCCTGATGTCCTGGCAATACATCCAACCTGACTGTCTCTCTCTGGCCACCTCATCAGCCCCCAGTGTAATTGGCTTTGTTTCCATAATGGCTGCCACATATCACCCAGGTGGTTGGTGGTGGTTGAGCTGAGTTTTTCTTTATTCTGAAGTGATTTGAGTATCAAAATCTAAACACTATAAAAATACAATCCATCATTATTATTCTGATGTCTGAGTCAGTGCTGATGAGGGGTGTGAACGGCTTATTATCAGACCTGCAGTAGAATAGATTGAGGTCGTCGGCCAGTTGATGGTTCTTCACAGTGTGGGGGTGGATGGACTGCCAATATGTGGAAATCAACCTTCATCATCTTTTTGAAAAGGTCAAAAGAACCAGCGACAACTTTTAGTCATAGCTTGATGTTGCCATTGTGAGGGTCAGGGGTAGTGTTAGGGTTAACCTGCTTTGACCTCAGAGGAAAACTGTGTTGCGTTTAAGATCTATTCAATTTTAAAACCAAACCCCCCTCGCTGTGTAAACAAGCTTTGATTCCGGTTTTACATACAGTTCTTTGAAAGAAGTTATTTTATGTAGGTGTCGATAATGAATCAAGGAAAATGTCATTGTGCTTTAGTATAATTCCTTAATTGAAAGGAAAGCACTTTAAAAAGTCACAAACAAGTTGTAAGGTTGATTTTCCTCTGAGCAGGGTTACAGCAGCAGCAGGGGAGTGTGCCGGGCCTCCTTCTGTGCCTCTTGACATTTTGAGGCTATCCATAAAAGAAGAATTTGTTCTGTGAAAAACAATTCTCCAATCTGATCATGGAAAATGATCATGAAAAATCACATTATTCTTTAAATTGCAGCTTTCAGCACAGTTTAAAATGACAGAGAATGCACCACAGGCTGAGAATGGTAGTGCTGAATATATACACTGCATGTAGTCTATAAGGGAGATTCTGACACACTGAAGCCTGAAACATTTCTCCACAGTCACTTTGGCCATTTTGGCTCGACAACATAGGGTGAGCAGACTTAAATGCAAAATGAATCCACACTTAATGATTTCTTATGCAGCTGATTATCGAACTGCAATAATACATAATACATATTGTGATTTGAGTTGCTTCTCAGAATTCAAACAATCAGCGTTTTGCTTAAAACAAGTATCTTGGCGAAAACCAACAGACTTTCATGTTTAAAGGGCTGATCCCACTCTGCTGCAGTCCAGCCTGAAATTGTGTCTGGATGTAATAAACTTGCAAATGTTGACTGCTTAGCTGGGAGGTGTTATTAAAATGAACAGTGCTTGTTCAATATACAGATATCTGCATGAAATGAAAGACCTCCCACACATTTATGATTGAGAAAAATGTCAAGGACCAATCAGATTTACAATAAGAGGTGACACTATTGTTCCAAGAAGGAAAACTACAACCAGACATGTCATCGCACCTGGTCTGCATGCTCAACTTGTCTGGTGTCACACGCTCGACTTCCTGTCAGCATTTCTCAGATTGTGTCCTTTGATTCTCTATATTTTGATTTGTTCTCTGTATGTCTCGTGTGTGTGTGTTTGGTGGTCTGTGGATGTGTTTCATTGCAGGTCTGGTCATGAATGAGCACTGGAACATTAACAGTAATGTTGAGCAACGTGGATTGTCCCAGGTAAAGTATTTTCAGACAGTATTCATTATTAAAAAACAAAAAAACATCAAGGCAAACTTTGTATCATCGACACACTATTCTATTTACTATTTTCTGTCCATCGCTTACCTGATCTACCTGTTATCTGTCTGTCATCTGGGTAAGTGGCTGGAGTGAGAGTAGTGGTCAATAAAGTTTTCTGGGTTGTTGATGTAATCTACTTTTCAGTTGGACTGATCTGAGTCAACAGTTTCTTTTGGTTTTGGTTGGTAGAAATATATCTGTGTGTCAGAATTCTGTAGGACTTTCCATGCCTTTGTTGCATCAACATTCTAGAACCTTGTTAGAACGTCACATCGCAGGCTGCACACAGCCAGACAGCTTCAGAAGTGAAATGCAGTTGGACTGGACAGGACTCATTTAGAAAGAAATGACAGTCAGGGATTAACCAAGGATTACTTTCAAGGAGGAGAGGAGTGTTTGCTGTGAAATGGACAAGAGTAAACAATGACACAAGAGACAAGCCCTCCAGAATCACTGGTAGGTTTTGGTTGTGGTCAGTCTGAATGTTTATCAGAGTTCATTTTGTGGGATGCTTTTTCCAGATGTTAAAAAATATTTAAGATTGGCATGAGTTGTGATCACACAGCAGTTAACTCCATCCATAACTCTATATTCATCCTATTACCACCGATGTGACATATTTTTGGCAACAAACGGGATTTTGGTTTCGCTGTTGTCCCTTTTAGATAAATGTAAGGCCACCCTGTCCTCGTTCAATGTAACTTTATTGTCGTTAATACAATGTACAGGCCTGTTTCATGTTTGAGTGATGGACAGCGCAGCAGCACAGACATTTGTACAGTACGCTATTTTCAAATCATCCTGTCATCATCCATCATATTTGTGGGTTCATTCATTGGTTTGAAGAAAGTACTGTAATTTGAATCTACGTTAAATAAATGAATCCTGAAATAAATAAATCAAGCAATAATTACATAAATAAATAAATATATAAATTAGCCAATATAGTAACATAAATAGGTTTTTAGTCAAAGACTAAGCTGAGTCTGACCCCAGACATCCTGTTTTGAGTTTCCTGATGGACAAATAGCTTTACTTGCTGCTAAAGTGACCAACTGCTGCTAATGGTAGCTGTTTACCCTGGTGCTTGAAGTTGGTTTTTGTCTGGGAGTAGCAGACAGACGTTGATGAATTGAACGATCTGGTGGGGCTTACGTATGATTATACAGTGAATTCAACTGAACTGAAATTTAAACTGAATTGAAATTGACAGCAGAGAGAGCTAAATAGCTGAAAGCATGAGGAATGAGGGTGAGGAAAAGCTGGATCACAGCTGTACCCCTTTCTCTCTCATGTTCTGTCTCTCTCCTCCTTCTTGTCGTGTTAAGTGAAACCTCTAATACACCATTAATTTAAATTGTGTTCCTATTCTGTTAAAATCACTTTACTGCCAGTGTGCAGCTGTGCAACTACACACACACACACACACACAGTCCAGGTTCATACAGTGAAATTGTTTGGAGTAAAACCGCTGTACTCCTGATAAAACCTGATCTTCATCAGAGCTGTCTGAAAACATTTATTTCAGAGACTAAAAGGTGAATTCTGTTTCCTCTGGAGAGTTTCTTCTGTCCTGTCAACTTTAGAACTATAACAGTTTTTAGTTTTGCTGCTTAAATATTAACGAGATTTGCTGCTGTGACTCTCGCCAACGACTAAAAGTCAGTCCCAGATTTCCTCTTGTCCGGCAGTCTCTTGCTCGCTCATTCTCGCTTTTTCTTCTTAGCTTCCTTCATAAACATCCTCTAAGCCATTTTGTCCAGGCTCAAAACACACATCAAGCAGATCACATTTAGAACAGGACAATACAGCAGGTGGTTGGACTGACTCATTCTCATTCCTTCATGGGAATTATTCTCGATCACCTCTCTGACTTTCAGTACAGATTGTTGATATTATGGCTGTGTGGGCTCTCAGAGACAATCTCTACCTCTCTGGCACAATAGACAATGTTTAATCAATATGCTGAGACAGCGTTCTTTGGCACAAAGACTGATAAAAGGGGACAAAAGAAAACGATCGAACCTGAAACTATCGTCTCATTTGGTCTTCCTCTCTTTTTTCCTCCACTTTGAGTCCACCTCAGCTCACAGACAGACAGACAATATCAAAATATCTCCTGCATGGCCCCTGCTAATTGTGAACAGGCCCGCTTCCGAAGTAGATGTCAGTGTTTACAACCTCGATGAGAAGATAAGGATGAGGATGAAGTGGAACCAGCCATCAGCTTCTTCATCTATAAAGTATCCCTTTCTACATTTCCTCACATCAGCTGCTCAATCTCTTGACAACCATAGGAAGATACCAAACATATGAAAGACTACATACTGGCCCCAAAATGAATATAGAGGTAAAAATGTAAAGTGCTGTTAGACCTGCCAAGTTAAAAAATTAGAGAATCAAACAGACTATTGTCAGTTACCCTTGGGAAATGCTGGGTGTAGACATTATGGAACCCTTCCGAAGGAGTTAGCTGGCAACATCTACTTACTTCTTTTTGCAGACTACTACTCTGACTGGGTGGAGTTTGCTTTATGCCAGGCTACCGCCAAATCTGTTCCCCGGATGCCCAGCAGCATTTGGGGAGTACCAGACAACATTCTTCGGAGTAAGACTCCCAATTTGTCTCGCTTGTATTTGGAGAAACGTGCCAAAAGCTGAACTTGAAACAAAAGAAAGACGCACCTTACTATCCCCAGACTAATCTCACAAAAAAATAAACCGGAACTTGAAGGCCATGATTATTTTGTACATGGACGACAAACCCAAAACTTGGGATAAGTAATTATCATGGTTTCACTTTGCTCTCAACACAGCTGTCAATTAGTCTATAGGAGTGACCCCGACAGAACTCATTGTTAGTCTGATGCTTACGGCCCCAGTGGACGCCGAGCTGGAACCAAAGTGTATGCTGGATGGCATACAGACTCCGGCCTTCACTGGGCAGGCTCCCATCATTGTTTTGTAAAGCTCTTTTTACCCCATGTACACTGAAACACCAAGATAGCGTTTTAAGATTTACACACTCCAGAGGCCACTCTGGAAAAGCTTCATTTTGGGGAAGAAGAATCGATAGAGGGCTGAAATGGAAAGATAAAGATTTACAAAATTAACCAGCTTTATGAGTACTCAGTACTGTATGTTCTTTGATGAACACAACACTTAAATGCCCCAGATAAAGTTCTCGCTCACCACTGCAGAGAGACAGAGAAGAGTTTGCATTCTTATGGTTACACTACCAACTCCTATTGGTTAGTTTGTGTGTCTGCGCACTGAGGTGCAAATTGGAGGAGGGAGCATAAACACAGAAACCAAAAGAGTACAGGTAACCACAGAGGGCAACACTAATGTGTATGCTTTCTTTCCAATTTCATTTTTACTGTTACAATGATCCACAAATAGAATCAAAGCACAAGTTATCAGCTTTATGTAGTCTACGACTTATTATCTTGGAAAAATCCTCCAGCTTAACAACCCAATCCACTGATGGGTTCAGGCACAGCCAACCTTCTGAACAACTGAGACTTGCCCCAATCTGATTACAGCCCAGGATACATGAGAAATTCTTCCCGAGGTGGGAGTTAAGTATCTCAGAGGGACAGAGGGTTTAGTTGTCTGTTTACCCTCACTACAGGTTTGGCTTCACCAGGACGCCTGGCAGTTTACCCTGCCACTTGATCCAACTCACCATCAGGTGACCATCAGATGACAGCTCTAGTACTCTCTACACCTGAGTGTCACTACAAAATGGGTCATTGATCTTTGCCCTAAGGTGTTTTGGTAATGAACTCGATCATATAAATGTCAAATAAAAAAGCACCACTTCAGTTCAGATTGGAGAGGCCCAATCAACCCCGCCATCATTTGAAGTTTCCCCCAGAGAATTATAAAGTCTCTAGGTGGTATATCCAGAAGACCAGATACTCTGCTTTTTAGTACATAGACACAAACAACAGTTCATGAGTACCCCCTTATGCACCACACCAGACCACAGATGAAGCAGTTCAGCGCACCTGCAGACCCAGTGCTATGCATAGAAGTGAGGCTAACTATATCTAGTTAGTACACCTCCCACATTACCTCTTGTTCCTTCCAGAGGGGTAACACTCCACACCCCTAGAACAAGTCTGCAAGACCTGAGACCCTGGTCTTTGCCTGCGGCCTGGCTGGCAGCGACCCAGGTCCAATGTCCATCTCTGTGGGTGGTGAACCCAAGCTTGATGGATCCAAGCAGTTCTTTCTAGCTATGCTCAACCAAGGCCAATAGATCAAGACCTGGCCACTAGAGGCTCACCACAAAGGTATGGCTCCAGCAGAGTGCCCCAGTTTTCCTGTTCCAGGCAAAATGCTACAGCTCTTTCTTAGATGATTCATGTGTGGTCTGTGAATTACTCATAGTCTGCCCCTCACCTCGGTGTAATTTGTCTTGAGAGGTCCAGGAGCTATTTCCACAGATGGTGATTCTCAGAGGGCTTTACAGTTAATAATGGTAACTTACGGCTACCATAAGGTTATTACTGTAACTAGGCTAAACATAACTTGTAAAGTGTTGTAACTTATTATGAACCCACATACTATAGTTCATTATACTTACTGTCTGTATAATACATTATAGTTTATTATTTTTAAAAATGCCAATAGATCTCTTTGATGGAGCATGGTGGATAGATTGGTAATCCAGCTGCAGGTGTCTGCACTGCTTACCTCTTCTCAGAGTTCATTAACACACTGACAGTGTGCCTTGTATAAAGAAATGCCCATTCTCAGCAGAGTTCAGTGTTTGTCTGACTTGAGTAAGCTCAGAGCCTTTGTAAGATTGTGTGTGTGTGTCCAGGGTGACACTTAGTCCTGGACTTACTGGAGTGAATTAACATTGCTGCGTAATCACTCTGCATTATGGACTAGCTCAATAACTTGACACTGCAGGTCACTGGCATGTCAAGCTGCTTCTGTCGATATGTGCTTCACCCACCCACCCACACACACAAACAGCTGATACCCGTCGCAACACCCACACATCTAAACACACACTCTAATACTTCCTGCGGGCAGGCATGACTTATATACTCTGAGGTGGAGAAGATAACACAGTGATGTGATCAATAGCACTTTGGTGGCAAACACTCCCTGCCCCTGTGCCCTTAGGATATATACTGTTTGAGGGCAGTAAAAATCCTAATGGATTCACCCACTCCCTTCCTCTCTCTTTATTTCACGTTATCTTTATTACCATCGCTGTCCCTCAGTGCTCCATCCCCTGCTGTAAAATATTTGTCTCTCTAAGGGCAACTATTCTTTAGCAAAGATGTTTCCATCCTCCAGAAAGATCCACTCAGAGACCTGAGTTTATGTAACAGCTCAGTTTGTAGCTATAGATGCGTCAGCATGTACATGTACAGCATGTGGTTAGATAATTGAATTAGGAGATAGGACTGGAAAGGGAGTGAGAGAGAGAGAGAGAGAGAGAGACAAATCTATATGAAGACATTTTCACTGCAATAAATTCAATCAATTTAAACTTTTGCAGAAGGGTAGCATTTGAGCAGCAGACTGAATCCATCATCTGTCCATTTTCACTATTCGCTCATTTCTATTCATGATTTATGTCCAGAAAACTTGAACAGGCTGTCAGTCCATCACAGGACTAAAACAAACACATAAACGTTCTGTGTACTGTGTTGGATGGAACAAATAATATTCTGATCATTTACTACTCTAAGAGCCTCGTGAGTAGCGATTCAAATCTTATATTTGTCCTGCTGGTGGTAAAAAGAAGCCAATGATAACATTATTTAAAAGGGGCCAGTGACAGCAGGAACAAATTTGTTTTTAAGTCTACCAGTCCATAGTCCAGATCATATCTGAGGTCCGATGTAAGCAACTTGATCCCCACAAACGGGAGTTAGCTGGGATCAGCTAGACTAGACTGGGTCTTCTTCAAAGACCTCACCTTTCACAGATATGAAGGGTCATCGAGGGTTGTGCCTTTAGTAATACGCTGTAAACTGTTCGTCTTTCTGAGGATGAGCACCTGTACCAACATTACAGTTTGAAGGCTTTTAATAAAAATACATGCGCTGATCTTATACACAACATCTACATGAAGCTGGAGGTCAGCTTGCCATCACATTACAGTGCCAACATATTTGTACTGCTGCACAAACTCAACAACCTGATCATTCATCACAACAGGGGAGATGACGGATTGTCTCCAAAAATCTATTGTCATCTCTTCATTTTGGACACATTGATGTCCAAGAGAGACATCTTGACCCAGTACAACCCCAATTCCAAAAAAAGTTGGGACGCTGTGTAAAATGTGAATAAAAACAGAATGTAAGGATTTACAAATCTCACAAACCCATATTTTATTCCCAATAGAACATAAACAACATACCATGTGTTAAAACTGAGACATTTTATCATTTCATGGAGAATATTAGCTCATTTTGAAATTGATGGCTGCAACACATCTCAAAAAAGTTGGGACAGAGCAGCACCATTGTGTAGCATCCCCTCATCTTTTAACAACTGTCTGTACATGTCTGCGAAGTGAGAAGATCACTTGCTGGAGTTTTGGGAGAAGAATGTTGTCCCTTTCTTGTCTAATGCAGGATTCTAACTGCTCATCAGTCCTGGGCCTTCGTTGCTGGATTGTTTGTTTTATGATGCGCCAAGTGTTTTCTATTGGTGAAAGGTCTGGCAGGCCAGTTCAGCACCTGGACTCTTCCCCTGTGTAGTGTGATGTTGTGAAGGATGCAGTATGTGGTTTAGCATCACTTGCTGAAATATTCAAGGCCTTCCCTGAAAGTTACATTGCCTGGGTGCGAGCATATGTTGCTCTAAAACCTTTATGTACTTTTCAGCATTGATGGGACCTTTCCAGATGTGTAAGTTGCCCAACCCCATACCATCAGAGATGAAGCTGATAACAAGTTGTATGGTCCATCTCCTCTTTAGTCTGCATGACATCGCACATGGTTTACAAAAAGAATTTCAAATTTCGATTCATCTGACCTCAGAACAGTTTTCCATTTTTCCTCAGACCATTTTAAATGAGCTTTGGCCCAGAGAAGATGAAGGCATTTCTGGATCGTGTTCACAGATGACTTCTTCTTTGCATGATACAGCTTTAACTGGCATTTGTGGATTGCATGACGAACTGTGTTCACAGACAGTGATTTCTGCAAGTGTTCCTGAGCCCGTGCAGTGATTTCCAGTCGAGAATCAAGCCCGTTTTGAATCCAGTGCCGTCTGAGGGCCCGAAGATCATGAGCATCCAGTTTTGACCTTTGACCTTGTCCTTTGCACACAGTGACTCCTCCTGATTCTCTGAATGTTTGATGATATTTTACTCTGTACATGGTGGGATCTTCAAAGTCTTTGCAATTTTACATTGAGGAACATTTTTCTAAAATTGTTACACAATTTTAAGATGTAGTTTGTCGCAGATTGGTAAACCTCTGCCGATTTTTACATCTGAGAGGCTCTGCTTCTGAAATGCTCCTTTTATACTCAGTCATACTTTTCCAGCCTTTTGTTACCCCTGTCCCAACTTTTTTGAGATGTGTTGCTGCCATCAATTTCAAAATGAACTAATATTTTCCATAAAATGGTGAAATATCTCAGTTTTAACACGATATGTTATTTATGTTCTATTGAGAATAAAATATGAGTTTGTGATATTCGCAAATCATGGCATTCTGTTTTTATTTACATTTTACACAGCGTCCCAACTGTTTTGGAATTGGGGTTGTACATCAATTCCGCCACTAGAGTCATGATCAGGGTCATCACTGCTGAGAAGAGACACAATGACAGAGTCGCTGTCGAACTTAAGAGTATAGCATCTCACATGTTGGCTTTGGCACCATTAGTATATCAAATAGCTAAAAGAAGTGAGAGGATGCACCTTTGGGGTAATCCAGTGGAGAATAAAAGAACATCTGATAAAACTTGTCCTTCACATGTTGTGACCTTTCCGTGAGGAAGTCCATTAGCCAGCATATCAGGCCAGGATCAATGTTGTGAGTGCTCTCTTGCCTGTCTGCTAAAATATGAGGCTGAATACAATAAAGGCTGAAGAAAAAAAAAGTGTCTTACTGCCCTCTACATGCGCCAAAGTTGTATTTAAAAGACTGGCTGTTGCATCATCAAACCCCCTGAAAGATTGTGTTTTTTTGCTTTTTTTCAGGTGATTATACACTATAGCTATGAATATTATATTTCATTCTTCCACATTCTGTAAGTTGAACCTTCTAAATAGGTTAATTGCTGAGTCTAAATTGCCCCCCTACATATTAAATCTAAAGGCAGAGTGCAGTATCTGCATTTTTTTGGGGTCATAGGTCAGATCAGTGGTAATGGCTCTTATCCATAAAAATTCTTACTAAGGAGACATAACATGAATCCATGACCCCCATCATATTGGCTGGGCAGTCTAAAAAGGCATTTTTCTCATATTCAGGCTAAGATATTCTAGGAACTGTCCTGTCTTTCCTGTAAAGGACTCACTGTTCCATTTGTAGTATACTCAATTAAGAATTCATTGAATCAATATCTGTGATGCATGCAACATCGTTCTTTGTGGATGCATTCATGTGTCGTTTGCATGTGAGAGTGAGGGTATAGTACAGCCTTTACTCTCACACCATGGCCATGTTGTTAAAACATGGCCTCTGGGTGTCACACTGTAATGAGGTCACGGAAAACACGTCCATTTTTATTACATTGAAAACCTGCTTCCTGCTTTATCGTGACTGCTCTCTACAGGTGTTAGGAAAGCTATAAAGCTGTAGATCCAATAGATGGAAATGGCTTTTGAGATGCATGTACTTTGGGAAGTGTGAGGGTCATTGGTTTCTCTTTCCTTTGCAGTGACAGAATAATCAGTGTGTATGGCAACCACTTAAACACTACCAGGGATAGATTTAGTAGTGCTGAGATCCATTATAGGCCTCATATACTGTAAATGTATGTAAAATGTTATATGCAGCACTGTGAGAAAAAACAAAATGAATTGTGTTTTTTAAGGTGTGATAAGCTATATTGTGGAACACAAAACTGTGCTTATTTTTCACGCCCAAAGGAAGGTTTCATCTTTAGAATACAGGGAGAAATTGTATCATACGGTTCAACACGGTCAGCGATTTTTCACCCACGACAGGATCTTTTCATCATATGCCCCAAAATGTTGTCATCGTTTTGCCATGCTTATTATGACCAGCACGTTTACTAGGTGCCACCCTGTAATTATTACGGGAACAGAGAAGGAGTCAGGTGCTGTTGTCTGTGTATGGAGGAGGTTGGGATGGATGGATGGGTCAAACCAACCCACATTTTCACCCTGGAGACTGTTCCTGTCCTATGTGTATCAGGTCAACAGGACAAAGTCAAGTTATTCTAACCTACATCATACATAACGTACTGACATCACCTAAGGTTAGGAATGTTACCCTACATAAATTATATCACATACAAATGTTAACTTTTCCTAAACTGTTTTTGGTGCCTAAACCTTACCAAAGTGTGACTTTCGCAATGTTAACCACATGACTATGAAGGTCTGGTCGTGTATGTCGTTTTGGAAGTCATTGGCAATTAATATTTTCAGTCATTTAGGCATAAGATAAGATAAGACATAAACTCAGATCTGTCATAGCTATAAGCTGCTGTTGCATATATGCGCTGAAGGCTTTTATACTGTTGCGCTAGGGGGGGCGGGGGTGCTCACCGTGATGCATCATGCGGTCTCGTTTTAGGACCGCCCAAAAAATCCTGGACTGAAAACTGGTTTGAACCTCTAACTCAGTACT
This sequence comes from Sciaenops ocellatus, assembly GCA_033000465.1. Lineage (NCBI taxonomy): Eukaryota > Metazoa > Chordata > Actinopteri > Sciaenidae > Sciaenops > Sciaenops ocellatus. The sequence continues at coordinate 27,395,631 of CP136878.1, forward strand.
AACTAACTAACTAATATAACTAACTTCAGTAATATATCGTTCAAAGTCTTTTCACATGTTTTATATTTCATATTTATTGTGTTTTGAAAGAAAACATGGCATTGCCTTTGCACAGATTTTAAGGATCCCACACCGGGGACATTCACTTGTCACAGTAGCTCATATACACAAGGTTGATAATAAATTATTCGCAAGTAAGAAATATACAGAAAAAGTCATGAATGAAGGACCCACAGTAGCGTTCCTTCTTAGATGGTGGGAGTAGCAGTCTGTTGCTGAAGGAGCTGCTTAAGCTATGTTATGTTGACAAAGCTTGATACAGTGTTTTTCTTTTCATTTATCTCTTTATTTGATAACTGATTTATTCCTGTTTATCTCACTGGAATATCGGTCAGATGTATTTGTTTGTTTACATCTGGTTATCATAAAACTGTACTGTTGTATTTCCAGTTACTCATTTGTTGCTTACTGTCAGGCTAACTGATTTCATTACTATTGTCCTTGTACCATTGCCCAATGGTTTCATTTTGTTGAGCTACCACCATTGAGTCTTTCTTTGATGCAGACAGACCTTCGTGAGGACTATTAATGGCCTCTACATTATTGACCTAACAGAATAATATTAACGGTTTAAATATTATTCATCTGAATATCATCATTAAGTATTTTACTACACGCATTGGTAGTCCAACATAATCCAAATATTACATTGTCTGTGGCTGCATACAGTTGCTGATGGTTTGAGTTGGGACAGGGACTGAAGGAAGGAAATTACCTCACAAATGTGATTGGTGATCGGTTTTAGTGAGTTTGAGAGTGTGCAAGCTTCATTTGGCTACGGCCAAAGAATCTGCAGTTCATCTGTACAGACTTTTTTTGTGGAAGTTGCTCAGGCACATGAGTCTGGGATGGGGGCCCAACACAATTGTAGGGTAATCCTATGTGGCGTAGTGGCATGTCTTAAAGTTTATAAGAAGAAGGGTGGTACTCCAGGTTTTATAGAGACCGAGAAGGTCGACAGACATTTCCCTGCTGTTTAAACTATAGGAGTGAATGGCTCTCAGGCGTTAAAGATCCCAATTCTCTCAAAAGCCATAGTTGCAATGGTAAAAATCTGTTTGGAGTTAGGTTTGTAGGCGTAGGTTAGAGAATACCTTTGAGTACCTGTCCCAGGTGCATAGCTGTGTGTCTGGGATCTGACTATGGAGCTCTGGAAGAAGACAGTGGCCAGGACAGTTTGGAAAGATAGATCTGGCTCAAAATGAGAAAAACATTTAAAAGAAATCTGAATTTAAGATTGTGCAGACAATATTCAAAATCTGTAGAAAGTGTAACAAGATGGATTCTTGATGGGAAAAACAAATCAACTCAGTCACAATCTGAGGTCTAACCAACCACAGAGAAGTCTCCTGCTGTTTCAACTACAAGAATGAATGACTTCCAAGGGCTGGAGATACCACTCTTCCTAAAACCCTGTGGTAAAGACCTGTTTGGGGTAAGGTCTGGAGACAGAGGAGAAGGTTATATGGAAGGAAAAGAGAAATCCACTTGGGAAATTGATCCAATGATGATTAAGCAGGCTTATCAATCCATATGGAAAGAGAATGACATATTCAAGGACCTAGGGCAATAAGAATCCCTACCTGAAGTGGACAATAACCCTTTCTGTTGTTCAATAACACCATATAGTGGTTTATTGGGAATAATCACAAAGATGAACTGGGTGAGTGTCCCAGAATGATCTTCTTGAACGGGAATCTAGCTTTTTAATACAATTTTGTATTCAAACGCTTTAAGGCAGCGGTTCCCAAACCTTTTTAGCTGCGCACCCCCTTCTATGTCCCAACTGGGTTGACGCACCCCCCAATCCCCCACACCTTCAAAACAAACAAAATGCAACAAGCTTTTTTATAGCCATATTAAAGGCGGCATGTTTAATCATGCTCAAATGACCAGAACGCGCATATAATAAAATAATCACGATCATAACAATGTGCTCTCGCATTTGAATTAATCTGAAACAATGTAACACAGTTTCAATATAATGCAACAAAGTTATGGACAAGCTTCCACTTAAGAGGATGGATGACAGGCTCAGGATCAGAGGCAGAAAGCAGATAAGTTGGGGAAAATGTTATAATATTTTGAGCTGCGTTGAACAAAAATTGCAGCAAGTTTAAATGACCGTGGAGCTAACACAACCCTGTCATCATAACACAGGTTATGGAAATAAAATTAGAACGCCAGTAATTTGAATTAAATTGCAATAAAGTTACACACAACATAAATAACACAGAGCATGGCTCAGGAACAGATTAAAAAAACAAAAATAAAACGGGATCCTGAGGATTTTCAAGTGCAGCGCATTTGGCTCAGCCTGCAGCGAGAGAAAGAAAGAGAGAGAGAGAGGGAGGGAGATATAATGCGATATTATATCTCATATATATATCATATTAATGCGACAGGTGGGCCTGCATCTTGGCACAAAGCTCTCCGATGTTTGGCGCAATTGAAGATAGTTTAAACCTCAAATCTTTCTCAACAGCATCTAGTCTTTGCCGATGTTTACTCTTAACTGCTGTCAGAGCAGAGAAACCAGCCTCGCATAGATAAGTTGTAGCGAAGGGCATCAAAACTCTCAAGGCCTGCTTTGTCAGGACTGTGTATGATGGCATTGACTCAGTCCAAAAACCCACAAGTGGCTTTCGTATGAACTGCAACTGCAGTGCCCCATCAGATGACAGCTCGATCAGCTGTTCCTGCTTGTGAAATGACAGCTGTGGGACCGGGAGGGAAACTTCAAATGGGTTGCGAATCCACGCTTGAGATGTGTCTATAGGTGGGAAGTATTTCCGTAGCTGCTCGGCGAGTTGGTTGAGGTGTTCAATTATGAGACTTTTCACATGCTCACCCAGGTGCACGTCATTTTCCCCCAAGAACTCGTGAAGCGTAGGGAAACACAGGAGTGTGTTCTCACTCACGCAGCTCGCCCAGAACCGTAGCTTCTTCATCATAGCTTCGATCTTGTCTTGTGTGTTGAACACGGTAACACTGACTCCCTGCAGACTTAGATTCAGTTCATTCAGAGCAGAAAATATGTCCGCCAGATAGGCGAGCCGCTTCAGAACGTCTTCGTCATGCAGACTGGAAGCCAAATGAAACGGGTTGTCCTCAAAAAACTGCTGAAGCTCGTGTCACAGTTCAAAAAGCATTGTTAACACTTTGCCGTTATCTTTGAAGAAGATAACTTCTTCTACGCTTCATTTTAAGATGAAGTGCATTTTGAATAGCCTGCATTTATTTATTAATTAAAATTACAGTTTTTGATTTTAAATTTTACAAAGGAAATGTTTATTTACACGTCTTTATTGTGTGGGGAAAAAACACTGTAATTGTGTAATTATCAGACCGCCATTACATTTTTCATCTCGCACACCCCCTAGCGGCAGCTCACACACTTTGGGAATCCCTGCTTTAAGGGAAGTCGAATAACATTGATCCCCAAAATGAATGATCAGAAGTTGCTATCCATTTTAAAAGGGCTAAAGGGCTTTCTTGGGTGTTTTGAATGAAAGATTGACTGAGGCTTGTCAAGTGCATAAATGACATAATGGAAAAAAGGCACTAAGTGTGGTGTTCATTGACTTTGCAAACTGAGACACAGTATTGAATACTGTGATTCATAAACACACTTTGGAAGTGGTTGAAAGGAAGGGTTGATGAGCTGATACTCACTGAGGACTCCTACAACGGCTGTTAAACCTGGGAGAGAACCAAGGCAAGTAAGGTGGAAAGGATCCTCTGGCTAAATGTGTGTGTCTCACAGAGTTCTGTAAGACCTTTCATGCCTTACATCACCATTCGAGAACCTTGTTAGAACCTTACATCACAGGCCGCACTTGGTGAACCTACATCAGAAGACAGATCCTATGCTCAACTACACATTTTGGAAGTGTGTGAAAGGAAGGGCGTTCTGATACAAGTACTCACCAAGGAGTCTTACAAGGCTGTTACATGTGTGAGAATCAAGGCAGGTAGAACTGGAAGTATCAGGCTGCAAAGTGTGGGTGTGTCTCAGAGAGTTCCGTAGGACCTTCCATACCTTTGTTGCATCACTGTTTTAGAACCTTGTTAGAACCTTACATCACAGGCTGCACTTAGTGAACGCATAGACAGACACAGCTTCAGAAGGGAATTGCAGTTGGACTGGGCAAGACTTGGTTGTCATTTAGAAAAAAAACACATCTCAGACATTTCAGCAAGATTATTTTCAAGGAAGAGAGCAGGTTATGCTGTAAAAACAGTTGAAGATTTACAAGAAGAAAGTCCAAATCACTGGTAAGGTTTTCAGTAAGTCCAAATGTTAGTAGTATTCATTTTGTGGAATGATTTTTCATGTTTGTTCAACTGGCATCCCGTCATCAACCATCATGTTTATGAGTTGTTCTATTTTGGGTGGTTCTCACATGAGAATTTCAGAAAGAATATTTGCTCAAATAATACTGTGGATGTTGTCTCCAATTATTTATATTGCAATTGCTTTAAGAAGCGATGTCTTGGCGTTCAGTAAGCACAGGAGGAACAAAGTGCTGTAGAGGTGAGTGTGATGGTGAGCGTTATGTATAAAATTGTATAGAATAAAGTATGTGTGTAATAAAGTATGTGTGCATAAAAGTATGTATAAAATGATATGTTCCTAAAAGTCTGTATGGAAATGTGTGAGCATAAAAGTACCTATAAAAGTATGTGTGCATAAAAGTATGCTTAAAAGTTTCCATGTATAAAGGTATGTATAAAGTATGTGTGTATGAAAGTATGTATGGAAATGTTTGTGCATATAAGTCCAAAATCTATTAAAACTAGGGCTGTCAAGCAATTTAAAAAAAAAATCTAATTAATTATAGGCTCTGTGATTAATTAATTTAAATTAATCACACATATTTTTTTTATTATAAAATTTACATATTCAAATATGTTTCAAATCAAACTGAATTTAGTAGCTGAATAAATCAATGAATAACAGACATTTTAAACATGAAAGTTCAATATGTTTTATATGAAAAACTAAAAAAAGTTTTCACTGTTCATATTCAATATGATCATCTCAGGACAAACCTCTAACCTCAACCTGACAGCACAGTAACAGTCTCTTTGACATCAGGACTTTTTTCCAACATCTTCTGTGTCAAAATAAAGTTAAGTTAGCTCAGAGGATGCTATCTGTCAAACCTCTGCCTGTCCTCTAACACTGACATTGACCTGCAGCCCATTTAGTGAGGCAGTTCGTTAATCAGTCGTTAGTAGACTTCATCAGTTTGCGTCTGAACGCCTGGTCGAGGTCGAGTGTGGCTGCTAACACTAGCATCAGGTGTAGCTTCTCATCTGCCTCCATCATGTTTACAAAGCAGGTGTGGGGGGAGCGTTTTCAGGACTTAAAGGTGGCACCAGCAGGTACCACGCAGCCTGATTCTTCTTCTTTTATTTAATGGCAGATGGCAACGGGCGTTTAAGGAGCAGTACCACCACCTACTGTGCTGGAGAGTGGGCTGAAGTTTCCCAATTCCACTAGTGGACACATCTCGATTAATCTGCGTTATTTTTTTTTGCGCGTTATTTTTTCTATAATTAATTAATCGAAATTAATGCATTAATTTGACAGCCCTAATTAAAACCTGTATATGTATTTTATATAGAATTATGCATTAATGAAAGTACAGTGTATAAAAGTATGTGTAAATTATTTTTGTGTACAAATGTATGTATATAAGTATGTGTTCCTGGAGTATGCATGAAAATATTTCTGCATAAAAGTCCAAAATCTATTAAAACCTGTATGTCTGTATATAAAAGTATGTTGGTATTAAAGTATGTGTGTATTAAACTCTATAAAGGTACGAATATATGAAAGTATGTATAAAGATATGTCTTTATTAAAGTATGTATCAAAATATGTGCAAAAAGTATGTGCCAATGAAAGTATGTATGTTTAAAAGTATGTATCAAAGTATGTTTGTGTAAAAGCATGTGTAAAAGTATGTGTGGAAGAAAGTTTGTATCAAAGTATGTGTGTACATATGAACGTATAAAAGTTTATGAGTATAAATGTATGTATAAAAGTAAGTGTTAATGAAAGTATGTATGAAAATGTTTGTGCATAAAAAAAAACTAAATCTAATAAAACCTGTATATGTGTCTATATAGAAGTACGTGGGTGTTAAAGTATGTATAAAGGTCTGTGTGTATAAAAGTATATATAAAAGCATGTCTTCATGAAAGTATGTATCACAACATGTATGTATAAAAGTATATGCTCCTAAAAGTCAGTATGGAAATATGTGAGCATAAAAGTACCTATAAAAATATGTGTGCATAAAAGTATGCACAAAGGTTTCTGTGTATAAAGGTATGTATAAAGTATGTGTGTATGAAAGTATGTCTGGAAATGTTTGTGCATAAAAGTCCAAAATCTATTAAAACCTGTATGTGTGTATATAAAAGTATGTTGCTATTAAAGTATGTGTGTATATAAGTGTATAAAAGTAAGAATGTATGATATATGTATAAAAATATGTCTTCATTAAAGTATGTGTTATGAAAGTATGTTTGTGTAAAAGCATGTGCGAAAGAAAGTATGTATAAAAGTATGTGTGAAAGAAAGTATGTATAAGAGTGTGTGTGCATAAAAGTGTGAATGTATGAAAGTATGTATAAAGTATGTCCATCAAAATATGTATCAATGTCTGTATAAAAGTATGTATAATAGTATTTGTTCCTGAAAGTATGTATGAAAATATGTGGGCTTACAAGCAGGTATAAAAACATACTTTTAAAAACTATTTTATAATATAAAATTGTATTCAAAAGTACGTGTATTAAAGTGTATAAAGTGCATAAGAGTACGTATGTAAAAAAGTATGTGTGCATAAAAGTATGTATAAAAGCATGACTACAAAAGTACGTATGAAAGTATGCATGTATGTATGAAAATATGTGTATAAAAGTATGTGTATATGAAAGAATATGTAAATATGTATTAAAGTGTGTATGAAAATATGAAAATATGTTTGTGTAAAAGTAGGTATAAAAGTAAGTGTGTATAAACGTATAAGATCCAACGATATACTGTAGCAAACTAGAGGCAACAGCAAAAGTGTTTTAGTCATCTAAAAAGAATCCATACCAGTTTAAGTGTACGTTATATTTAGAATATTTTCACTGCTGTACTTTGCCGACAAACAAAACTGTTATCTAAGGCCTCCTCAAAGTCACCAGACATAACAAAAACAGCAATTTTATCAGAATATTTTCACATCTAACAATGAATTGAGGATTTATATTGACCAAACCAGAGTTGGAGTTTTATATTTTTATTCTTTCATTCTTTTACTCTACTTTTACGTTTATACTTTTATATTTTTACTAATGCGTTTAAATGAAGTGTGTTTTATGATGAATTAACAAGGCAATTAAACTAATCATAGTTCGGTAAAAGAGAATGTTGAATTCAATAAGGTTGTATTTTTTCTATTGTTAAGAAGGAAAACAGATGGAAGAATGTTTTTTTTCTTGACAGTTATTACTAAATATGGTGAAGTCTGTTTCTTTAGGCTTGACTGGCTTTGAAACAGATTGAGTAAGAGCAGCAAGAATTTGTGTCTGTGGGTTTTTTTTTATGATTAGTTCACAAAATTAATTTCATAATAAATGTCCCAGCATAACCACACCCATTATAAACTACATTTTGAGCATACTATTATGTACATAAGACCCTAAATTACAGATGTAGAAAGCGTTTGGATTTTGGGTTACTTTTTTAATTATGGTTGCAATTCATCCTATAATGTAGAACATCACATCTATTTAGGTAATCCTCAATAGGTGTGGAACTTAGATATAAAAGTTATTTCAAATGATGAAACATGGATACCTAAATATTATATATACTAATATTTGGTTGGTGAGTGTAACATTAATGTTTATGTCCAGAGCATTTAAATGTTCTTCAATGTTCTGAACTTCTGACAATTTTTAGAACAACCTTTAAATTTTGCTGAAGTGGTTTATCAGAATATCATTATCAGAATATGTCATCAGCATAGAAACTAATTTTGTTTGTTTGACTGAAAAGAGGATGAGAAAGAAATTAAGGTACACTCCAAAAAATATTTCGGGCACTTATGCATTTCAATTACATAGAAAATTTCCATCCATTTGAATTACATAGTTTTAATATAAATAAACTAACAAAGTTAATGTGAAGAAAGTAATAAAATTTATGCAATAGTACTAATAAACTCAAAATGACTGCATTCATTTTCACTGTTGGGTTTGGGCAAACAAATTGGCTTAATGGTTATAATGAATGATAAACCTGGCTACTACTACAGTATTTGGTAATCTGTTACGTGACAAAGACTTCCAGTTGCATCCTAAAGAACAGGCCTAGGAGAGGCCTTTTGGGTGTTGGCTGCAGGGCGTTTCTGTCTGACGTTGAGTCCAATTTGTTTATCCCCTGAGTGACTTAGATACAGGTTTAGAAATGTATGGAAAGCTCTGCTTCCTCAGCTCCATGTGCTGTGAAAAATGCTCCCATTTATTTTTACAAGTTGAGAAAATATTTTCCATTAACATTTCCAGTTGGAATGTAAATGTTGGCTTTCAAAAACTTTTCTCAAATACACTTTCTTGAGTTACTTTCATAATTAACAAAAAAACACTCTATATATGCCTTGAACAGAATGTAACCTGTGAAGCAGACAAAATGACATGCCAGAGCTTTAATAAATTATCCAGTGACAGAAGAGTGAGAAACCTGGAAGTGTTTGAGGAGAGATAAAGGCCATAAAAGCAGAGAGGAAGTGCCACAACAAGCTTATTAGCAGGCGTATCAGCCTGGAAGATAACAGGAGACAGCGCTGGAAGGCTACAGTGTACTCATGGTGACAGAGCAAATAATGAGCTAATCACACAAGATTTGAGATATACATGAATGAGGTGAAGAGGTGTGTGTGTGTGTGTGTGTGTGTGTGTGTGTGTATTATGAGGAGAAAAGGCATTATTGGAGAGGGAGATATTGTAGATTTCAGCATTTTGCATTTTTTTAGTTAATGAGCTGCAATAATCCATATTTTTGTATGGACATTGGATCCAGCTGCAATATATTGGAATGTAATTATAAATATAAAAAACAATTCAAAGTATACCTCCATGAACTACTTGTTCAGTCCAAAGTACTGTAATGTAATGTAAGCTCAGTGCACTGGGGGAGTAACCGTGTTTGTACCACAGGTGTATTGGACCGCCAGGAAGAGGAGGTTAGCTGTGGCATTGGGTAATGCTGATGATGAGCAGAGTCAGTGTTGTGCCAGAACAGGAGCTGGACAAGCAGGCAATGTAAACGGGCTCAGCAGCCTTTATGATAAAGAAGGATTGATGGAGGAAGCTGAAAAGAGAAAAAGAAAGAGTGATCAAGCAAGAAGCTGCTGGACCAGAGTAAATCTGGGACTGACTTTTAGTGTTTGGCGAGAGCTTAAGTAATTAATAACAGTAAGTAAGTTATATTTGCTAGCTGCTATGTCTACGGCTGTTGCACTTGCTTGATGTTTGGCTGTTAGCTAATTGTCTAATGTAAGCTAGTTGTCTAATTTTTGACCATAAGTGATGTCAAGGATCAAACACATTGGATGTTGAATGCTCAGTTCAACACATTTCACAGAAATACAAAGAACCTTCTTCAGAAGGACCATCTGCCGATGACAATGCACACCCACCACCAAGTGTGTGTCATTCCACAACACAGTGATTACCTCTGGTAGCAGAGTTTAATAAACAACAGATCCAGTTTTCAAAAGACAAATGAGTAGACATGTGGGTGTAGACCAGCTCTGGGTGGAGGACACATGACAGATCAAAAACATTGGCATGCTCTTCTAAGCTACACACAGCTGTTGTGTTCACTGTTGCATGTTGACATGAACACCAGCATGAAAAAGGGAGATGCTCCTACTCATGCAGAGTGTTCATGAGTCAGTTTAACACCATTAACCCGACTAGGGGAACATATGAGCTTTCTTTCAGCTCTTGTAGGGATCTGATCTGATGATGTGTTTGGTTAATTAAAAACATTGGCTCCTGGCTCTGAACACCTGTCTGCATCACCAATGCAGTATATCTACCCTTGCTCTTCAACCATTCTTGGCCAGATTGCTGTTTCATCCTCAGTGGTGCTCTCCAAGGACAATCTCGGAACGCGTCGCCTATCATCTGATGACAATTTAGCCTCTGGGGGCAACTGCCAATGTTTCTGGGCTTCTGGTGCAGCTGGCAATTATTCAGAAAACAAATAACAGATATGTAAGACTTCCTCTGCAGGGTGATTAGCAACTTGATATGAAAGAATGATGAGAAAAACTCATTTCTGCTAATCTCTATAAACAGATATCTGGAAACATGGAAAAGCAAATGTTTTTAAAAAGCTAATAAAAAAGCTAAATTGTCATCAGACAACAGCTGATGTGTTCAGAAATTCCACTTGGGCCAATGTGTTATACCTTTTTTGTGCTTTTGTTGCAACCAATGCCCACTCATAATGCAATTGGTCAATATTGCTTGGAACGGAACTATCTTCAGAATCGGTAGGCAAGATAACTGTTTATAGAGATCACTCTATATATAGTCTATATTTCTGGTGCTTTTGTACCTCTGTACCTGTACCTGTTTTGTGATACTAAGCTCTCAGGATCATCACCAGCCTCCCCGATACTCCTGCCATCCCACTCTTCCTCTCATTCTTACCAGCTAATGGTGGTCACCCTTCTCCATTACAAACGCTCACTCCTGCTGCTGCCACTGGATCCCCATACCCTGCCTTCAGTCCCCCATCCAGATCCTCCTCTACAATATCTGGCCATTTGTATATATGAACAAAATAAACTTAACAGTGGCTGCAGCCACAAACACTCAGATTAAAGCTAAGAGAACTGTACAGGTTTTACAGACTGTGTAGCTTGGCAGCGCAGTGGTTGTTGAAGCTAAGCTCTCTGTAGCTGCTGTACTCACATGTCTGAATGTTATTCTCTGAGCCTTGTGTACCACAAAGTCCTCAACAATCTGCTCCTGGTTCAACTTCTTTGCTTGACCATTCTCCATGTGTATTATAACCAGTCCTCTCAGCCTCTCTGTTTTACTGCGCTCCTCAAAGCTCTCAAACATTTTGCACTGAAAGTGGCTTTGCAGTCACAACTGTGACAGAAATAGTCAATAACAGCAGAAAGGCCTTACACACCCACCAAAGGTAGAAGTTTGTCCACAGTGTAAGAAATGTAGAAATTACCGCTGGTCAACTGTGAGCATTTTAACATTTAACATTTTGCCTGACCCAGTAAAGGTCGATGCAGCCTTTTTCCAACTCTGTCAAGGTAAAATAACGTTAAACCTATACCCGTAACGACATCCATCCAAGTGTAACTGCACCTGGCTAAATCTCTGGTAGGCCCTGTGTGTGTCCGTGGGTTGAGGGGGCAGTGCTTGGAATCATCAGATGAAAGGATGCAGTCCGGAGGTGCTTTTGTAGCTGTCAGAAGTACAAGTGTGAATAACTGCATCAAAATACTCTGGAAGGTTAGCATTATTGTACTGTTCACAAACCAGCAGACCAAACCCAATTTCAGTTTGAGCGAAACAAATCGCTAAAGTGAAAGTTATCTTGTTGCATAGCTGTGTGTATTTTTATATAGGTTATGTGTGTGTCCCATAGACTACACCACTGGGTCTCTCCTCTGTTGAAGCCATGATTGGCTGTCAGTTAGAGTGAGTCTTGCACTAATCAGAAGATTGTTTGATCCACAGGTCCTCCAGTCTGCATGTCGAAGTGTCCTTGGGCAAGATACTGAATCCCAAATTGCTGCCGGAGGCTGTGCCATTGGTGTGTGTGAATGGAATAAGTTTATTTCTGATGAACAGTTGACACCTTGCATGGCAGCCTCAACCATTAGTATATGAAGATGCGTGTGAATGAGTGAATTTGACATGTCACATTAAATGCTTTGAGTGTTCGGAAGACTAAAATACATAAACAGTATAAAGAATATAAGTCGTATCCATAACATTTCTCATAGGTTTCTGAAGAGCAGTTGTAAAGCTCAGTGTGTGGTGGCTCTGGTCACTGCCAGCTTGGCAGTCCTGCCTCTACAAATGGGAAAAGACGTGTGGATTGTTGGTGGACCTGAGGCAAGCTGAATAAAGTCTGGGTGCCGAAACAAGCTGTCAGTTACAACGGCCACACTGTTACTTCTTCATAACTTTAAGCCTTAATATCATTTGAACAGGTGAGTTGTATAAAAATTCACCCTCAGTACAGTTGTCATGAACGGGGAAATTAGCTAAAGAGACCAAAACTGTTTTTTGTACCAGGCTGTAAACATGTTTATTTCTGCTGTGAAGTTGGACATTTTAACATGGGGACTTATGGAGATGCTGAGGACATCGTCTGGGTTAGTGTGAAGATGCCCTCTTTACTGCAGTATGACAAAGAAATCTCATCACATAGTCATGCACTCTGGCTAGGAAATGAAGCCAACACAGAAGTTCCAAAAACTGTAATTCCTTGAGCAGCCACCAGAGGCTGGCTACAGATAATTCCAACCTCCATAAGCCCTGTATTAAAATGTCCAACTTCACAGCAGAAATAAACAGCCTGGTACAAAAAACTGTTTTGGTCTCTATAGCTAAATTTTGTCGTGGTCAAACTGTACTGATGGTGAACTCATCTGTTCAAATTATATTAAGGTTTAAAGTTACGCAGAATTAAGAGCATGGACACTATGATTGACAGGTTGGCACTGTTACAGATGGCTTGTTTGAGCAGGCGTCATTTGGCCCACCTCAGGTCCGTTGATGATCCATGTATTTGCTGATTTTTAGATTAGCCGGGTGGTGGAAGAGGCAGGACAGCCAACATGGTGGTGGCCAGAGCCACATATTTTGAGCTTCAAAACAGTTCTTTGGAAACCTGTGGGTGACGTCACACATATGCCCACATTGTTCTTTTAGCCAAATTTTGTGGCCTTTGTTGGTTAGCTACCATGAAGCTTAGCAGAAGTTCAGGAATCTCCATGTTTACTCTATCAACATTATAGCTTCCCCTTTCTCTCTCTGTACTTTCAACTCAGTCAGCTGACTGCAGGCTTTTACTCTTTTAGTTAAACCAATCAGATTTTGCCACAACCTCTGTGAGCTAATCATATCACTGCTGTCAGACTTTAAAACTGTTCCTTTCTCTGCTGCTGTCAGCTGTCATTTCAGTGTCAGATCGATGTACCTCTCCTTTTCATCACATCCAGCACACATGGGCGCTTCCAAGTGTGTGTGTGTAATATATGAAATACATATAAAAGAAGTCACACACTGTCAGTCGTTTTATTAAGATCACTGTAAATTTATATCAGCTTTTTTCTTTTTTTATGGGAAAAGACATAAATGAATGACAAATATCACTTCATCAAACTTTTCTTTCTTCAGTCTCTCCCTTCAAACATATTCCAATGAACCCAAAACAATCATTACTGTCCTTCCTGTGCACACTGAGACCAAGGGTCAAACACACACAAAAACCTGAGTCTCTTTTCACGTCTGTGACACAGACAGAGAAAGATGGAGCTGTGTCCTGACCTCACATCCTGTGTACTGTGACTGGCTGGAGGAAACATCCCAAACACGACAAAATTAAGAAATGCAGGCAAAGGGGCTGCAGGGCATCTGTGGATGAGGACACTACCACACACTTCTAGTGAGACATTTCTCTTCTTTGGTTTCCATAGTCATGTCAGACAAAAATCAGAGGTCGTGTTGGTGGTTGAATCTTCAAATAGAGTTCATGTGCTGCATCCCAAGTGTTGGTATATTTTAGACAACTACAACACTTTTCTCAACAGAACCATATGATGAACCAGCATGTTGACATATGGTGTAGGAATAGAAATTAAAAATACCTTGTTACTAAATATTTTGCAGATAAGCTCAATGCTTCTTTCTTATGTCGCTTACAACATAGTAATTCTGTTTTAAAGACATGAGTCTAGGTTTTTGTGGTTCTTGATGTAATTACCACAATTTAAATTTCATAATTCTCATATTTATGATAAAAACACAACAAAGTAAAAGTTTGTCTCCTAAAAAAGAACTGAACCAAATATAGTTTAAGAAGCGATTTAATATTCTGACAGATGGTTTCAGAAGATACAGTGTGACAAAAACTCATTAAATGATGAACTGCATGGCCAATGCTTCATTTTAATAGCAGGTTTATGTTTATGTTTATGAGTGAAAAGTCTCATCTTCCACCAACCCAACATCACTTGTACTCTAAACACATTCACTCCAATGAAAAGAAATGAAAGTGCAGAAGCAGTGGAAACCTCACGGAGCACGGTGTTGAACAAAATGACACCCGCGGTGATGAAAACATGCTGATTACATAATGATAATATTTCAACATGAAGACATGTTGTTACCATGCTAAAATAATCATATTAATTCCCACATGATTTGATTCTTTGAAAGCAGTTTGGTTTGTTAATCCTGGATGAATTTATGTTCACTAACAGTGTGCTCTTATTTTGAAATAAACGCAAAATGATGAGAGAGTTGAAACCATCATCAGCATTCATATGATTATATGTATATGGTGATCATGTGATTGCAATCACATGCAGTACTATAGGTGCATTAGGTACCCACCCACCATGCATTGAGGCAATACATCCATGGAGTCTCATGTTATGTGTGTTCCTGCTGTGTTATGAGTGCTCTCTCCACTGTGTTTGCTTCTCTGGAATAAACTCCCATCTTCGGTTTGGGAGGCAGACACGGTCAACACTTTTAAGAGTAGACTTAAGACTTTCCTTTTTGATAGAGCTTATAGTTAGGGCTGGCTCAGGTCATCCCTTAGTTATGCTGCTATAGGACTAGACGTCCCATGATGCACTGAGCTCTTCTCTTCTCTCCACCATCATCTGTAAACATACATGTCTCATTAATGCATGTTAATGCATGTTACTAACTAAACTTCTTCCCCGGAGTTTCTGTGCTCTCTCGTCCAGCAGGTTCTCATGGATCGTGGCTGCTGCTGTGGTCCTGCACGACGTCCACTACTTATATTATTACTGTCATTATTGTTACCATATCTCCATTACAGTTTATAGTTAGTTAATGATTGCTGCTGCTGTGCATCTGTGTCTCTCTATCTTTCTACTGGCTGCTACAGTTTTTGCTCTCTGAGGCTGAAATTTGCCATGAAGGCGTATGTACAAGAAAGTAACAGTACTCTAAAGCATCTTCAAAGAAACCAAAAGATCATTCTTATCTAATTGGGATAACTTGATTAAAAATGGCCCATGGTTTCCATTCCAGGAGGCATCCTATTCAGATGCCCGGATGCCCTCAGCTGGCTCCTTTTAATGCAAAGGAGCAGCAGCTCTACTCCGAGCCCAGCCACCCTACAGAGGGAACTCATGTCAGACCTTTTTTTTCTGTCACCACCCAAAGCTCGTAGCTATAGGTGAGGGTTGGAATCTAGTGAGGGTATGAAGAGCAAAAGAGACATTTTTATTGTAACGATGATGTTGCCTACAATAATAATTATATCAGAGATAGAAAATGTTCGAGAGATAGTTTATCAGCTACCTACTAACAGCTTGATGAATAGAGTTTATAGCAGCACTCTTAGCAATAAATTCTAAATGTAGAATCCTGGTCAGACAAACTTCATCAGAGATCTGCACTTTTGAAGCAGGAAGACCCTTACTTGTTTTTGACTGAAGGTGCTGAAAAGTGTGGAACTGATATGGGAACATATGAGCTGTTGTTAAATAGATTATACCGTAGACTATTTTAACATTGTTCCCAGCTGTAATAAAGCTTTGGTTTCAGAACGGTGCAGTAAGCAACATGTGCTTCTTCACTGAATTAGATATCAAAGTAACTTTAGATGACAACAGCTGTGTTATTGAAATGGAAGTGTCGTGTGAAGGAGGACAGGTGGAGACAACGTGAAAGAAGAAGGACGTTCAAGTTATAACACTCTGACTGGTCAGGGGTCAGTTATCAAAGATGACAGCAATCCTGTTATTACACTGGGCTCTCCATGTGGCAACCTCGCATTTGTTAAGTGAAGCCAGTGTGGCTACAGCTTTGAAGTTGGACATTTTAACATGGGGGCTTATGGAGACTGACTCGTTCTGTAGCCATACTCAAGTGGACGTTTGAGGAACTGTAATTTTTGGAACTTTTTTTTTATGGTTGCTGCTTGTTTGAGCACACAGGTTCACCTCAGCTCCACCCAAACTTAGCTAGGAGGAGACTGCCAAGATGGAGATGACCAGAGCCACCACACTGAGCTTCAGAAACCTGTGGGTGACGTTACGGAGACCACGTCCATGTTTTATACTGTCTGTTCTGCATTCAGTTAGCACAACACATCATCATCTTTGTCTGTCGCATTGTGGATCATACAAAGTGTTTCTTTTACTTGACATCAATGACAGTTTCTTATAACCATGACCACGATCAAGTGTTTTTAGTCGTCTAAACGTCACCAAACCTTAAATAGATAAAAAAGTCTCCAGGATGGAGAGCTGTTGTTGTGGTCGAGGAGGCCTTTGAGCTCCACACGCTCTCTGTTTCCTCTCTCCTTCCTCAGACTTCTCCTTGATCCCAATCGATGTAAGGTTGAACCTTGTCTGTACTGAGCCCTGTGCTGTACATTATAGTACATAATTAGATTATGTGTGAAATGCCATCTCCATTGTACACAGATCACATGTGTCTGTGTGAAGAAGCTGATTGGGAGAAAGGACAGAGGATGACGTGATGCTTCTCTTCCATTCCACAACTCATCAGACAACTGAAAGTGATGAGGTCCCTGCATCTTCATCCTCCATTTCTATTATTATTATTATTATTATAATTAGTAGTAGTATTATTAGTAATATTGCTATAACTAGTATCCTGGTGGCCCTTTTATCCAAATGGCTTCATGAAAAACACCAACACACTTCAGTCGACTGTAGCTTTGACCACATAATCATGTTTAAACTTCACAAACAGTCTCAGAATGTGAGGATGAACCGAGTCACGGTGATAGATGATGGTGCCAAACAACCGAACCTGCTGATCCTCACGTGCAAACCCCGGGAACCCCTTTTATTTATTTTAATAAGAGCCTGAAGGGCACTGAAGCATACATACAGCCACGCACGCCCGTGTGTGTGTGTGTGTGTGTGTGTGTCGACCCCTCTTTCGAGCCTGTACACCTTTAAATGTCGTGTGCTGGTGCTGAGTAGAGGGCGGACCCGAGTAGCGCGCGTGTGTGTGTGCGTGCGTCTTTGCGCGCGCGGATGTGTGTGTGTGTGTGGGTACGTGTGTGCGCGCGCGCGTGTGCCTCTTGCCTGCAGCCGCTGCAAGTCGCACCGAGCTTTAACAGCGGCTTTTCTACGTATGATGATGCACCGTGCTCGACGCACCTGTGAGGAGCGATAAACCCCTCAGCCCGGTACCGCCTGGTGGCTCACCAACCCCGCCGCGCCAGCACCAGCACCGACAGCAAAACGGAAACACTGCTGCTGCTTTGAACAGAAAGGCTGGATTTAAAACAGAACTGCGCCTGTGTGGAGTTTACAGCTGGATTTTAGCAGTTGGATACTCTTGGTGGTCTGTTTAACTAAGGTCAGTAGCGTCGTCTTTTTTTTTATTCCAACCTGTTCACGGTGCTTGTGCGCGTAGAAAACCCTCCTGAATTTATGGTGATGGGGCAGAAACAGGAGAAGCTTCCAGAGGAAATATGAGGCAGAAAGAGTTTGGACTCCTGACGCACAGGTATTTTGGAACTTGCTACTTTTTTCTGACTTTTTTCAGTTTGTGCGCACCGGAACTGTGAATATGGCGAGCCCCGAGGCAGGTGAGAGGCTCGCCGGCGTTTGTGGGATTCAAAAAATGGGAATTTCACCCATGTTGGCCTCTAAATTCTCCCGGTGGAGACAGAGATACGGTGACAGGCGGGTGTAGAATTACAAACGTCCTCCCCGCTCCCCTGAGGCGATTACTGAGGTTTACTATATGAAATATCTTTTTTTTTTTTATTATTACACCTCACTAATGCAGCCTTAAACCTGCGTGCGCATCAAACATGAAGAGCGTCGACCCTTAAAAACAGACTTAAACCTGCAGGATTTCCTCCCGCTTGTTGTTTTTTTAGGCTGATGAATAATAAATTACGTGAACGCCAGGTGTCCGGTGTCCACGCATTGTTCTCGTCTGCGGCTTCATGTTAAAATGTCAAACAAATGCGCCCTGACACGCCGCGCACGCCCCCACCCCCCCTTCTGTCCACCACCCTCCACCCTCTCCGCCCAACACACGCGCTTAATAAACTCTTTAAATATAGATGCATATATTTTTTTTATGTAACTCGAGCGTTGTGTGTGACACGCAGTTTGATACGTGACCTTCTTGCGTTCACGGAGACGGAGAGAGCGCGCGCCGGCGGGCTGCACACCTCGACAACATTCCTCCATTATCCCCCCCTCTCCATCCCGGTGTTTATATCCAAAAATAATTAAAATGATAAATCCAGCTGCTTTTTACGCGCGGGTTGGAGTAATTTCGGCGCCTCATGAATGCGTGATATTAAAAGATTTGCGTTTTTTGAAATGAATAAGCATCAAAATATGATTTTTTTCATTTTAGAAATATCAAAATAAATTAAACCAGACTGTTAGCTCTTTTTAAAACGTGATGTTTGAATGACTTTTCTACGTGAGGAGGGAATAAAATCATATTTTAGTGATTCGGATGATTTGGATTATTTCGGTTCCCTCGTGGATCAAATGGCGTCCGCAGGGAGCGTTGACTGCTCCGCTGCTGATAAACTGCATTTCATGCTGACAACTTTTTTTTTTCTCTCCTCCATGAATCCATATTTTTTTAAAAAAGCAAGAGAGCCCGGGCCTGCTTTTGTGGCTGCAGCCTGAAAATCTTCATTAATATCAGAGAGGATTGTTTTAATTGGACTGTCTGTTTCACTGCGACGATGCAGGATGTCCCATTTCTACTGCACGTTTTCTCAATTTTCATTGCGGGGAAAGAAAAAAAAAATGTATAGGAGGCCTTGTGCAGTGCGCCATCAAAACCCACAACCTGCTGCAATAAGAAGCAGCCAGGCCTCAGTGTGGTGTGTGAAGCTTCACTGCAGGCCTGAGTGAGAAATATGAAAATAAACACAAGTGATGTGAGCTGCTGCGGAAAAGCAAAAAAAAAAAAAAAAAAAAAAAAAAAAAAGAGGAAGAAGACTGTTGTGTGTTTTCTCTGCAGCAGCGCACGTTTCCATGTGTCGGATTTGAAGAGTTAATAGGATTAGATGATTCTTGTGCTCTTATGCGGAGGGAATTCCTAATCAGGCTTCTTTTTCTTCTTTTTTCTTTTTTTAAATATTAATATATATATAAAAAAAAGGGAAAAAAATGGAGCTTGAGAAATGGGCGTGACCCAGCCAACTACTGCGTCTTTTCCCTGCAAAGGGCCCAAAGGTGCTACATCACCTGCTTCACCCACATCAACGTGGAAACACCAGAGAGAGTGTGATCATCTGATGTTTGATTTGTCCTCTCGACTATTGAAATGATTTTTCATTTGATTTGTTTCTGTTGCATTCTGAGAATTAAAAGGCTTCATTAAATATAAACATAAATATTATTTTAGAGATGTCGCCTCCATGAACGAAAAAAAAAAAAAAAACACCCTCTGGATTGAATTTTCCTTCCCCCTCCGTCCTCCCCTATTTTTGAAACTGTGTTGGGGGGTTTGTCGTGGGGGGAGGATAGATGCTGTTTTGGGTAATTTGGCTGTCCTGCTTTTTTTTTTTTTTTTTTCTGGTTGGCAGCCGATTAACTGCGCTGACAAATCAGGCGCAAAAAGCCAAGGGCTCTCAAGGTAACACTAATCCCTCTGGGCGGGGAGAGTCAAATATTACGCAGGATTTTAGAGAATGCTCTTTTTTTTCCTTTGATTTGGTCTTCAGACGGAGCTCACACCCCCTCTTCCCCCTTCTCCTCCACCTTCTTCTTCTTCATTTTTTTAAAGGTGTGTGTCATTACTGAGCCATAAACTATACACTGTCTGATCTATAAACGATCTGATAAATAAGAGACTGACACAGAAATAAAAATGCTACTTTTGTTGTAATAAATCCGATTTATTCAGGCCTTAAAACGCACGTGCAAACTCCTATTTTTTACGTTGAATTTCTGCTGATGGACCAATCAGAGTCGAGAGAAAAAACGCGCAAATCACGTTAAAATCAACAAAAGTCAATGCATCCAGATGAGAGACAGAGATGTTATATAAACTGCTGCTGGTGGTGGTGATGATGATGATGATGATGATGGAGGGGAAAGGCGAGGTATTTGTGGGTGTGTTCGCTGGTGGATTGTGTAGTGGTGTGTGTGTGTGTGGACAGAGGAGAGGTGTGTATTCAGGCTGAGTAATATTTCTGTGTGTATCTGCAGTAATTTGTGTGCAGGCCTACAGTCATCCGTTATCTGTTAATGGTAAGGTGTGTATCTATATGTCTGTATGGTGCAGGCGTCGTGTGTGTGTGTGTGTGTGTGTGTGTGGTGTATATGCAGGCGTTTGTGGGGTGCTGGGTGCTTTCTAACGGGGTGATGTAATGCCGTGAAGGGTGCTGCAGCAGAACCACAGAGCCCAGAGAAGGCGTGTCCTGCCTGCAGAGTAGCTGGATAACAACACGGTGCCCACGCTGCACCCGCCGCCAAGCCAACGCCAAAATAACACACGCTCCCACCCACCCACGAACACACACACACACCCTCCATCCTCACTAACTCATCCTCCCTTTTTACATTTTCCTGCTCTTTATTCGTCTGTTTAAAATGAAAGAAAACAGTGATTTTAAAAAAAGAGGTCTGATTTAGAAATAACAAGAATTCTTGAAATATTTTTAAGATTTAAATTGGACTTTTTAGATTTATTTAAATGAGCTCCTGATTTGAATTGATAGGTCGGTCTCTGCAGTGTTCTGTCTGTCTGCTGATGAATGTCATCCTGTCTTTAAAATCCACCGCGTTCAGTTAAAAGAGAGACGCTGAAGATGGTGAAGATTTTAACAACGATGTCATCGAGACTAATCAACTTAATATGTTTTAGTGAGCAGCTCAGATGAAACACATTCTGCAGAATCCGTCCTTCCTTTTTATCATTGAAGTCATGATTGACTTGCTGAGGTGATTCTGTTCTCACTAACTGACCACGTGTCATTTAATGAGACAGTATATATTTGTACAGTCACAAATGTTAATGTATATATTGTGGTATCTGTCCCTTAAATGAAATATCTGTGGGTCAGGATGGATATCATCAGATTTTTATTGATCCTGGTATCGATGACACTAACCCTTTCAATGCTCTTATTGATATACTCACCATAATCTTGTGCAAAAAAAAAAAAAAATGAAGACATGAAATGAAAAGATGTGAAAAGATTTCAGTTATTTTATTTGTTTTTTGAAAAAATAACAAGCTCTTAATTTTTCTGCATTTTCATAAAATATAGTAAATAATATGAATGTTTTTTTAGCTGTTTCTGTAACGTTACATTAATATTTGTCCAGGAACTGTTTGTCCAGTTTAGCACTGTTCCTCTGTGGACGAGGCCATTGTTGGCATTGTTACAAATCAGCGATCAGGACAGCTTGACATTCCTGTCTGTAATTTATCTTAATAGAAAAATGATCCAGACATTTTATAGATCACACACTGCGTATGGATAAAATGATACAAATATATAAACAGTGCATGATGAGACTGTTGTTCTGAGGTTCTTTAGATGGAATCAGCTCAAACAGATGATATCAGCCTAAGATGGAGGGTAAATGCTGATCCTAGAAAGCTTCACGGCTGTCTCGCAGAGTGTGTGTGTGTTTGCAACGTGATGAAGAGAGAGGAGGAAGAGTAGTGTCAGGGTGTTTCATGAGATGCATGAGTGGGAGTGGATGAGGTGGAACATCGCTCCCTCTGTCTCTGTCGCTCTTTTCCTCTCCTCCATCTCTGTTTCCACTCATCTTTCCTTCTGCCGTCTCTCCTCCTCCTCTCCTCCTCCTCCTCTGTTAGGCGGCTCGGTCGTGGTCAAATGATTTTGGATTGTACCACTGCAGCGGCGAAGACGGGCAAAAAAAGAAAATGGCACCTCTTTGAATGTATTGTGAGGTTTAAACGGCGGCTTCAGTGTGTGTGTGTGCATGTTTGGAAGGCCTCACGCTGAGCGATACCAAAAGAAAAAATGCAGCCTGTCCTTTGAGATATTATCTGTGAGCTGTGGAGGACATTTTGTCACTGCGTCTGGACAGCGTTACTGTGTTTGTGTGTGTGTGTGTGTTTGTGCGATGAGTGTGCGATCAGGGCACCTGCTGTAAAATTACTAGCAAGTGACATCCATTTAAACACAAGGGGCCTACCGGTGGGCTGCTTTTATTTGCATTTACACACACACACACACACACACACACACACACACACACACACACACACCCTCCATCTCAGTCCATGTGGTTGTTAATAGGATCCAGAGTGCCGCTGCCTTTTGTCAGTGTGTGTATGTGGACTCGTCCCTGTGGGGTTCGTCAAAGGAGCCTTTCACAGAGAACAATGATCCATGCCGTTTAGCCTTTTAACCCCTGACGCTCACCGCACTGCAACAAAAGACAAACACACTCACACACTCACACACATGTAGCAAACTGAAAATGATGCCAGAACAAGTCCACATTAGTAACACAGTGTTACAGAATTTATGCTCTTCAGTGTTAAGATACTGTAGCACAGTAACAACTCGTGTGAACGCTGAGCCACGTGTGAAGCAGCAAATTCACAAAAATACTGCTTATTATTTTTTAGGCAGGATTCAGATCAGATTTAAAATAGATCAACACAGACAGCTGAGAGAAAATGAGAAAAAAAATGGAAAAGAAGATCAACTTATTTTAAAAAACTAATAATAAATAAATGACAGATAATATTTGACCCATTATGGAGTGTCAGAAAGCTGCTAAAGACGAGTATTTTAAGAAATTGCACTAAATGAATCAAATATAAAATACAGTTAAGATAAATAATATGTATTATAATCATATATATAATACAGTATAGACGTTTAAGGAAGAAGCTCTGTGATGTCAGAGCTGAGCAGCATTGATTGGCTAATATCTCTTGTTTAATGGGAGCTTGATAAGCAGCTCAGTGGAGAGGCCCTGCTGAGGTCTGATAACAGCTCAGAAGAAAGAAATCTCACGGCTCAAAATGTTGGTTGGTGGACAGAATATATGTGACTATAATTACAGATATTCAACTGTAGACAAAATAAAAATAAATTACAGCTTTTTTTGCATTTTCTTATTTTGTTGATAATTGAGAATTATCAGATTGTATTGCTGTATCCTATTATAGACAACCACACATGCAAAAGTCACATCATTTTATTATTTACATCAAATCTAATAAAGCTGTCTGTAGCTGTCAGTTAATGGCTGTTTAAAATCATTCATATCTGCAACCTGTGCTACCTGAATTGAATCTAATTATTATATAGTATGTAATAGTAATAGTGTGATTCAGTGCTCAGCATGTTGCAGGTATTTAGTTTGGAATAAAGCAGACAAAGTGATGACAAAATGATGCGTCATAATGAGTTTTTCATTTTTGTTCACCTGCGTGGACAAAGCTTTTTTCTTTCTGACTGGTGATGCCTTATGTCTGTGCTGCTACCCAGAACATATTGAGATGGAGTCCGATGTTTGAAACAGGCCTGTGAAATGTATGTGCCTGTATCATGTGAATTAATGTGAGTTCTTATGTTCTTAGTTCTGATATATGCAACGTAACAACAATTATATGATATTACAAATACAAAATCTAATAAAGAAGTACACCTGGTATTGTAACTATAGAATAAAATGCAACTTTAATTATTTATTCTCTGTAATTATAGATTAATATTCTAAAATCATAGACAGGACACTTACAGGCAATAAGATGACAAGTTCTACATTTTGAGGTGACGCCTTGAACTAGAAGGAATGTCTAAAACCTTGTTTGATGTTTTGATATTTTTCATGCGCAGAAACATTTTGGCAGATAACTCCTAACCCTGACCGTTATGTACTACATACAAAGTGTGCTACTCCTCAGTCAGTTCACACCTACAGGGAGTCCAGCTTTTTGCAGTATGGGAACAGGACAGTACCAAAATGCTTCACGTCATTGCACCGACCTGTAACACACCCAGCGGGATGACAGGTTTTTTTTTAAAGTACTTTGATACTGAATTAAACGTCATCATTTGTCACCTCTGTGATGAGATGTGAGTACACAGCAACTTTTTTCTGCTGATGTTGCTGGAGAGTTCTGCAGTAACAGTGAAGCTGTGGTTCACGAGTTGAATGTAAAGCTGCTGACGTACAACAGATGTTGTGTCTCGTCAGCAAAGAGAAATTAGTAAGAATCAAACTAATCATTCTCACATGTGAATGCTATTTAAGGTGGCATTCATTGTGTGCATCTGGAGAAGCTCTCAGTACCAGTGGACTATCTGTCTTGGTGTCTAGGATCCCTCTCTTTCCATGCACATACCTCTATTTTCCATGTTCTCATGGAAGAGCATCAGTCTGTTAGTTTGTTCTCTCCCATTCTGACCACATCATGTCTAAACGACACCCAGTGACTTTACTGAATGTCCTGCTGCTGGCAGGCAGAATGTTTGTCTTCATATAGTGTGAGCGGGCACTGTAAGCCTTTTGTTAAGCAGTCCTTATCTCTAGTAATGGACAATACATTGTGTTTGCTCCATAGTCACAACCCTGTCTTGATTATGTCATTCCTCTGACAGTTTCATTCCACCGGACACGGCAGCAGTGTGTTCCAGCCGCTGCAGCTGATTGCAGCCTTTCTAGACAATGCTTGTGACTCCACCAGAAGCGCTGTAGCGCGTTTCGGAAGCGGCTGTCAGAAGCAGCCAGTCACGTCAAGCATCTCAGTGCAGATCAAGCTGGCAGGAAGTCAGACACAGAAACAGCACAGAGAATCTGGTCAGTTTTCAAAATAAAACACCCTGTGCAGACTCCTGATCATAAAAACAGACAGTAAGGAAACAGTTTAACTATGAAGCCTACTACCTGTGGAAGAAAACACATCAATCATGAGGCAGGAACTCCGAAGAGGATCTGATCACCAACCATCAGTCACCAGCTGTTTACAAGTGGTGTGTGGGGGTTGACCCTGTGACTAATGCCGATATTACAACCTGTTCTCAGCCTGTCCTAATTCATGGACGTTGAACTCTCAAACAACATTTCTAAAAATGTTATTGCATAAAAGTTTTAGGTTGTAGGTTGCTTGGGTTACACTGCAGTTGCATTTAATTGGAATAAATAAATATATGATAAAAAAGAAATATACATATATTTGTATTTAAACATTTTTCAAGAGGGACCTGAGAACTTCAAGCATTTATAATCAGACAAGCAGTTGGTCTGTTCATCTCTGACAGTAGGGATGGCTCTAACCTTCTGGTAGAAAGTATATCTGAAGTAAAATATTGTTTTATAGAAGAGTTCAGGTGTATTTCCAGCATCATGCTACTGAATAATCTGAGTATATTACCGGAATTCTACAGGCAGTTTTTGTCTATATACCTACTTACTCTAACGTTACTGCGCGTTGCTACTTGTCACTTTGATCATGAAGGAGACACTGCTCTAAATAGCAGTAAGTAATATATAGACTACAATAGAGTATAGAACTGAGTATTTATAGTATTACGTTTAGAGAATATTGTAGATTCAAGACAAAACTGTCAGAAGAACGGAACTGAGAGAAAAAAGGCACAAATCTGTCTGTTACTTAAGCACCACTGACAGCAATGTGGATTTATCAACACAGTCAGGTTAGCTTCAGAGCTGTTTAAAAGATGCATTATAGCAGGATGTGCATATGGTAGAGGTAAGATGAACTAGTTATTGAATTGCGGGCTGAGAAGACTTAAATCAGAGAATAAATAGATAGTAGATTGGACTTTTTAACAGAAGAGCTTGTTGTAAGGTATTCCATCCAATTTGTCATTAGTGTTGAAGCGTGATATATATATTATGAGAAACAGGGTTTAGTTGATGTAACGATGATGACGGGCAGTGTGACAGTCCAACTCTGTAATCGAGATAGAAGTTGAGTGAACAATAGTTTTATAAGAAAATTGACTTGTTGGGTCTATGTAAGAACTTAAACCTAGACCTAGACCTGTTTATATAAAGGTATCATATGATAACTTCTGTTATGATTTGGTGCTATATAAATAAAATCGAATCATTTTAATTATGTGTTAAATGACAGTCTGCTGTCAAGTCAGATATCTCTGCCTTTATATAACAGCAGAATAGTCAGAATACCTTGTACTTAGTTTTATTATTTATATATAATGTCAATAGTAATGGACCAAGAATAGATCCCTGTGGCATCCCATTACTGGTTTTAACAGGGCTTGACATTATCATAACAGTCTGAGTTAATTGTTTTAATTGTCACTGTAACTGATTTTTCCTGTGGGTTCGACCACCTGACCATTCTCTCTCATCTCAATGATTCATTCATGGCTCTGATTATGAGGCTCTTAACGTAGCAGTGAACAGCTTGCCTCTTCTGTTTGTAGTTGGAAACCACAGTGTTAACAGTGATAGGTGATAACTAGCTTCATGATACTGTACTGATACTGTACTATTATTCAGGGCCACTAATGTTAACCTGCATCTGTCTGCCTCTTTTGCCTCCAGCGCTACCCTAGTGCAATGAATACGGCCTCAAGCGAGCAAGTACAATTAAACACAGACTAGTATTAGCTTGTACCTATAATGATTCTGACAGCACTGGGGAGAGGGGTCCTTGGGCCCCATGTGGCGACTAGCCCAATGTAAACACAATGTTGTACTGAAGCATCTTTTCACAAACGTTACAATATTGGCAAAAACTTCCAGTCTGTGTCCAGATAATAGTTTCACTCTTGCTTTCTAATAAAAGAAAAATTGTGCACTGTACACTTTAAGTGTATATTAGTAATTTAGAAAGGATGCGTTTCAGTAGCCGTCAGTGCTGATCCAGCATGTTGTAGCCCCTCACAGCACTTTGTCTTTGACAACAGCAGATTATTGACTCCTCAGAACATGTACAGGCACATCCGCCTCCCTGATCTCCCTGTCACCAGCAGCTGTTACAGGTTTCTCCTGGGTTCTTGGTGACTGCTAATATATAACACAACGAACTAATGAACTGATCCCTCTGATTTTCAAGCTACTCTATGTTTCTAAGTATGATTATTATTCTTAAAATATTTTTTTTTCCTTGCCACTGTCGCCAAGAGCTTGCTCATGGTGGGAATTGTTGGCGCTCTGTAAATAATATTATAGAGTACAGTCTATATCTACTCTATGAAAAGTGTCCCAAGATCATGTCTGTTATGATTTGGTGATATATAAATAAAATTTAATTCAAAAAATGTAATGGTAATGATACTCTGGGACATTTAGCTTGCATGGGTACCTTGGCATGGTCCCACTGAAACATTGTACTGTAAACACATCATACTGAATTCTTTCACTGCGCTGGCTGATACATTTTGTCATTTCAATTTAAAAAACAAAAATAAAATGGGGACTGAGGACTGAACGCTTATAGTTGCGGGTGATCATGGATGTGATTTCTGTGCTGTAAAGGCTACATTTCAGTCAGTGCTAACACTTGTGTCATCGCTATATCTCATTTTTATGAACAACTGACTTTAGCTCAGTATGAAGTTAGAAAGCTACCCAGCTTCTACCCACCGTTGGACAAAAGTATAAACTCTGCTGGCTGTAGTGGAACCTCTGCAACATGTAAAAATGAATCACTTTCTTACTTTGGAAAGTTTTTTTCAGATTCAAAGGTGACTCGTTGCAACCTTTCCTTAAATTACTTTTATATACTATTCATTTGATTCTGGGCTAGAACATGGCAGAAAAACTTGTACGTTTAGGTTATTATACATTAATGACAACATACTTATGGCTATTACATTTTGTGTTTGCCTTATTCTGTAAATTGAGCCTCCTAAATCTGACACACTGAACCTTCAAATATGCATGTCATGCCTTCACAGTCATCATCACACATGCTTCAATATTTGAACAAGGCAGCCATCTTTCTCTAGTATTCTTAGTAATTTTTAAGATATGAAAGAAATTATTTAATGATACACTTAGAAAGAACATTTTGTGACTCAAATATGAAACCTGAAATATTTTGTCACTAGATATAGCACCAGTACCTTCTTGTGTTTGTATGCAGAAAGCTGTCTCTTCAGTCTGGCCATCAGATAAAGGCCGTCTGCCTGGCTGACTGATAGTCATGCACTGCCATGAGAGTAATGAGGCTAATTTACGCAGCAGATGACTGATAACTCTGAACAACCTTTGTGGAGGAGGCAAAAATGCATCAATATCACACACACTTTTAATTAGGATTGGTGTCTGCCAACAGTACAGTACATGTGAACAGTCCACTAAAATAAGGTCAAACTGCTCCTCTCTGGAAGAAATGTCATGTGTCACATATTGTCTTCATTACAATGAAGCCCTACATGTATTTTGTGTGAACTGGACCTCGCTACCTCGGTCGACACATCATGTCCTTTGTCAAGTTGTGTTTTTCTGGTAAATCTGGGTGTTTGGAACCTGTGGGGAGTTTTCATTTCACACTGATTGATAAGTGCCAGTACAACTAATATAGAAATACTGTGATAGTTGACTCACTTAAAGGTCCAGTGTGTAAGATTTATGGAATCTATTGGCTAACTAACATGTTATACTGAGCTTCTCTACATATTGTTTTGTAGTTTGATCTCAGTGGTTGATTTAATTGTTTTGGGTCCCTCTGTAGACTCAGTTATTGGATTTTCACGGTACCATAGTTTTACTCTAAGAATGTTGGTGTGGTTGGCAGTGGTAGAATAAGCACTCAGATCTTCTAATTAGGTTAATTAATACCACTCTTAAAATACTTAAAGGGATAGCGCTGTTTTTTTTTTGAAGTGGGGTTGTATGATGGCCTTTGACTTAGCTGTCAGTATGTTTGAGTTTGGAGAAGCAGACAGAAGCCCTAACACAGAAATAGAGGTATGCACTGAAGTGGACAGGGTCAGCAGAACACCTGAAAAAAAAATCAATATCAGTCTATGTGTAGACTATATTTAGAATATTTTCACCACTTTACCTCGCTGTCAGACAGCGGCCCTTTGCGAACTTTTATATACAATTTTATATATATATATATATATGTATATATATATATATATATATATATATATATTTATATATATTTATACAACTACAAAAAACAAAAAACAAACAAAACAAAATACACATACCCACATTTTTGAAATCTTTAGAAGGTCGACATTTCAGTCTGATGTCTGAGAGAAAGCAGTGAAAATGTTCTTGATATAGTGTACACTTCTGTCTTCCTTCTGCAAACTGACCACTGTCTACTGCAGGTTACACACAGACTGTGGATAAGTACTTCATACAACCACCAAGAAACCTGTACTAGTTCTACTACTTCAAGTCTCTTCATTTTCTTTGTACTGTAGACTGCTGGATAATTATGCATCATATTTTATTTGTTGATCATATTTACAAGGTACTTTCTCTCTTCTACTACTTTCTCTGAATATTTACTTCATATTTCTACTCCACTACATCTGCAGATTAAGATTTTTTTTTTTAACACTCTATGATTTTTCGATACACAAATTTACTGAACTGATATACATGATCATTATAAGTTAAAGTGCCCAGCAGTGTGAAGTAACATTAAAATACAATCGCAACAGGAGTGACCCTTCGTTCTTTCTTGATGACTTCACTTCTCTCAGGGCATCATCTTGACTTATGAAATGTGTTTTTCGATTGTACACATACTGTACGTGTCACGTGTCATCTTTACAGTTTCTAGGATGTGTGTTGTTGTATTAGCTGTAGTGAAATCAATGCTGACAGATTCGTTGTAACCCTCTGAATCTCTTTTTCTTGACAGTGATGGAACCAAGAGTGGCCGGCGGATCCCTTGTCAGCTTCGTTTCACAGTGGACAACATGAAGGAGGAAAATCTACTCGCCCTGATAGCCAGAGAAGTTCATTCCATCAGACCGAACTCCACGAGTCTTGATAGCATCTGTTCTGAAGTGTAAAAAAACCCACATTAAAACCTCCTCCTCCTCTGTCCCTCTGTCGGTCCTCTCTTTAACCCTTTGGAGGAAGACAACATTTCCTCCATTCCAACTGGACAATTCACTCATGTGATCGACCTTAAGACTGTTAACCACAACGACTGTTCTCCCACTGCTGCCCTTCCCCCTTTTAAAAAACATATTTTTATAAAAAATATTTATCTTAATATATACATTATTATATACATATTGTGGATAAATTGTGGATCGTTTTAATTCCACTTAACCACTCTAAAGATTGACATCCTATTGATTTCCCCTCACACACCTTCTTGGATTAATACATTTTTTCGCAGCTATGGATCTTGTAGGTTTTTCTATCAGGCTGCAAATGTTCCTCAGCACATGTCTGGGACTGGAATTTTTAGGCACGTCAGGTCAGTGGGCACGCTACCTCCGCTGGGACGCCAGCACCCGCGGTGACCTCAGCTTCCAGTTCAAGACAGACGCCTCGGAGGCGCTGCTGCTGTACTTCGACGATGGAGGCTACTGTGACTTTCTGCAGCTGGCGGTGGTGGAGGGCCGACTGCAGCTGCGCTTCAGCATCGACTGCGCCGAGACCACAGTGGTGTCCGACAGACGGGTGGATGACAGCAGCTGGCACTTTGCCACCCTGAGCAGGTATAACCTGCGCACTGTGCTCGTACTGGACGGCCAGGCCAAAGCAGATGAGGTGCGGCCTCAGCGTCTGTTCATGAAAATAGTCAGTGACCTGTTCCTGGGTGGAGTGCCTCAGGATATCCGCAGCGGTGCGCTCACACTTCCTACGGTGCGAAACATGCAGCCCTTTAGGGGCACAATTACAGACCTCAAATATGGCATCTCCCAGCCCCTGTTCCTGGGAAGCCTTAAGGTGCCCCTGGAGTCAGAAGGGTGGTGCACCGTGAACCCGTGTGAGAATGGCGGTACATGCTCAGTGGTGGATGGAGAACCGGTCTGTGACTGCTCCAAAACAGAATACAAGGGCCGCTTCTGCAGTGAAGGTAACAGCAGCTGTGTCTTATTTACTTTA
This sequence comes from Sciaenops ocellatus, assembly GCA_033000465.1. NCBI lineage: Eukaryota > Metazoa > Chordata > Actinopteri > Sciaenidae > Sciaenops > Sciaenops ocellatus. The sequence continues at coordinate 27,427,013 of CP136878.1, forward strand.
AGTTTGAATTTCTTTTTGGATTCTGACCATTGAAAATGTTTTATTTATTGTAATTCCAACTGAAGCCATGATGCCAAAAATGCCTCACAGCCCACTGCTGTTCCTGGGGGGGGGGCTTCATCTGAACAAAGTCTAGATGTGGTCAGTAATTCAAAGGTCTGGGACCAACGCCAGCTAAATCAATCAATCAAGACGGCTTCAATAGGTGGTGTTCCACAATGAGCTGCACCGGTGTGTCATGTGACCTTAGAGAAATGTTATCATGACCTTGGGGGTTTCAGTGTTCTTCACATGCCTTTTTAACTCTTCCCTCTCAGGATTGTTTCTGTTACTCCACCAGGTATCATGGGCTCTGAGGCTGTTTGACTTTGTGGGCTTGCTTGGCTTTCCAAGTGATTGCTATTATCCTTATACGTGTGTGTGTGTGTGAGTGGTTAAAATCAGAAAGCTAATCTAAGCACGGTTATCCAGTGAGGCGCAGGTTAATGGCATCAGTCCTGCAGGCAGTGATAAGGGCGCCTATAGAGAGAATAGGGCCTCCTGAGCCCCCTTTTCTTCACCCAAACACAAGATGGCAGGTGTTTTATATCACGTCCTTTTGTGCTGACAATTTTGCCAGAGCTGTGTTTCAGTCGCTCTACAGCTGGCTGTCCCCACACCAAAATTGATTCCTATTAAAAGAAAGCCCTTTACTCATTTCCCCCTGCCAAATTAAAGGCCACTCTTGCTTGCTTTATGCAGACACTTTCCTGCAAGTGCGGAACATTCTGCGGTAATGCCTGTTTTTCTTCTGGTAATTGGTGAACATGCAGTCAGCACAGGAAATGGATTCAGGCACCTTGATTTTTTTCTCTGTGCTCTGAGAGAGAGAGAGAGAGAGAGAGAGAGAACCTCTTGTCATGCATGCAATTATTCACAATCAATGCACATTCTTTAGGCTTTCCAAAGCAGCAGCTCCAGCAGCTGAGGAGTACACAATAATGTGACTGCTCATGAGATAATCAATAACACTTAGATAAGAAAGTCGCTGAACTCTTTGTTCCCCCTTTTAATTCATTCAGATCAGGTAGTTTGTTTTAATATATTTGTTCTGCTGTTTTTTTTCTTTTTTCTTGTTTTTGTTCTAACTTTGACTCGTCTTTACCTCTCGCAGATATAGAATTTACATCCCATTTGGCCCGACTCCAAACTCCCCCCTGTACGCAGACAAAAGGCCGGGGGAATCTGGAATTTAAAGATTAGCTTTTTCATCTCTGCCGGCGTTTGAAATAAAGGAGCTGATGGGGTTGGGCGGGGAGGGTGGAATGGGGGTGGGGGGGGGGTTGGCGTCGCTGCTCAGCTGATTGACCGGGCGGCATTTTCCCTGACACAGATCGCTCAGAGGGTTTGTGCTTCGGTTCCTCTGTTTTTTAGTTGTTTTTCCATCACAGAACAGTGAAGACTTGCTGGTGTGTAAAGTATGAAAGAAAGAGTGCGAGCACGGCTGGTGTTTTGTCACGACATCAGGTGGGTGGATGACTGGCTGCAGCTGAGAGGAGGAGTCACGCTTCCTCTATACTGACCTCTGAGTATTACACAAATATACAGAGTTGTGTTTGAAGCATCACATGGTCTGAGGTCTGGTTACTAATCACCTGCTTTTATCCTGTCCATCAGTTCATCTCTCTCATCAGTCCTCTTTTTCCCGTCTGCAGATTTGCTATTTCACTTTGATAACCTGCACAATGGGTCTCATTCTTTCTCTTTATTTCTTTTTACTCTTGACTTACAACATCACAGGTCTAATTTAGCTTCATAACCTTTTGGATGTACAACATCAGAGAAGCACTGCGAGGCTGAGGCTTCTACTTTCACAGCAGTGTGTGTCGGCATGGCGATCCTGAAACGGGTGTGTCAGGAACAGGGCTGCAACTCATTTCTCATTATTTTGACATGTGGCCACTCGAGGAATTACAGTTTTTGGCACTTCCGCATTGGCTTCATTTGCCAGCCGCAGAGGTTGCTGCTTGGATTTAATCAGCTCTTTTCAGCGTCCTTGTTCTTCCTGCCAACACATGACACCACACCACTGTGAAGGCCTAAAAGTCTAAAACTGTTACAAAAGTGTTCGAAAAAGTCAAGTTCCATGTTTGAATTCTATTGGAGTAAATAAAATGTGCTCACTCTGTAACTGAAAAATAAAGAGCAAGACAGAAGGGAGGGTTGTGAAGGTAAAAAGCATGCATTTTGTTCATTGTTAAGCTTCTTAAAACAAGCACAATTATTCAGGCTTTGCTGTATTTTTCTTGCCCTTTTTTCACACTATGCATCCTAGAAATATACAATTGCCTCTTCAACCTGTAGCAAATGTGGAGTTTACAGTTCAAACATCCACATTCAATGCATAATAGATAACATTCATTATTAAATGTTTGGATACCTATCATCTAGCACCTCACAGTCACTGCTTAGGGTAAGACTTCATTCAGTAAAAAAATGAAAAGACATCAAACTGTATACAGTTTATGTGTACATTGATTGGTGAGGAATGAAGGCTACTGTGTTAAACCAGACAGAGACAGACAGAGAGTGACATACTGATGGTTTTGCTTTGCTTGGTCTCACCATTACTGGGGCTAAAAATGTCAAATCTATCCTGAAGGCATTGTGAATGAAAACACAACTAGAGCCACTGCAATCCAACAAAGTTCATCCCCTCCAGAGATTAAATATGATAGCAGTGTGTTCAGTACATTTTGGCCAGTGGTCCTGTAAGTGGAAAGTTTGATTCCAGGAAGGCGAGTCATTGAATGTCCAAATGCTTTGTACTCTGAGAAGCATGAATATGTCCAGGAACTTTCCTGTCAGAAAACACATTTCATTTTTGTTTTACTCTTACTAAAATCATAGAATACATCCTATGTGGGCCATGAGAGTCATCTGTGGTCAAGCTATGTCGGATTGTACAGTTTGTGAAGACAATTGTGGCCTTTTGTCACGTCATGTGGTGCCGCTACTTCTTTCCCCTGACACTTAACAGGCCTAATATCATAGAGCAGAAGGATTTTTGACCCCGGGGCCACAAAATAATTAGGCATCATCCTCTGGGGACCATGAATATCCACAGGAAATAATGGGAAAAAATGAATAAAACACCAAAAATAAAGTTTGTAAATATGGCAGACATTCATTTCATATATTTTTTACACAGGCCTTTATTGTACAGATCTATAGGCATCTCTACATACAGTATCTTCCCACTCTTTGCATCCTCTCTCATTCTATCCCCAAAACACACACACACGCAGCCTCACCATCCTCCAGCATCCCTGGCGCTGTGATGCGTGACTCAGTGAGGCACTGGCGACCCTTGTAGGTTGATAGGCTGTCTTTTTCCCAACCTTGATTTACAGCCTCCATGTTGGGACCAGTTCCCAGTGTTGATTTACGTCTGGCTCTCCCTATCTCGCCTGTCTGCCCGGGCTGCCTCCTGCGAGGCAGAGATAGGTGAGCAGAAGCGGGGAAGTCGAGCAGCACTGAGAGAATTTGGATTGTTGATTGTTAAGGGATAAATAACACTTAATGAGGCTGGCAGAGGCGGATTGGCTGAATACATTAGGGAGAGAATATGACATGAACCTACGACTTGTGTATTTTTCAGGGTACATATGGTCAGAGTAGAAAATATCTGACACATATTCTGATGTCTATTATTCTTTATTCCAATTGTTTCACCAACAGATTTGTATCGAAGTTGAAATATAGCTCTCAGTCTGTCTGTCTGGATTTATTTGGCACTATATTTAGCATATGAATTTTATATATGTGCACACTACTGCTACTAATACTACTACTCTCCTGTTTACACTTGCACTACTGTTTTCATCCATTAATTAACTCCAATCACTTCTACTTTGCCATTTTTAGTAACCTTCAATTAAACTCAGCACTTCCTACAGATATTTCAAATTAAAAGACATAAACACAGCGGGGGTGCCGAGGCAAATGACAATGCAACGTCATCCGGCAAAGCCAGTCACATGCATGCTCGCGCATATTCCTGATGGTAATGTGAATATAATGTGAATGGTGTATTTCTATTGTTGAAGATAAAATGGTTGCCACCATGGTGACTTTCCAGAGTTGTTAAATCCTGTATAACAAAGCATTGTGCACAGTTCTGGTGTGTGTTCAGCCTTTAAACACATTTATATGTTAGTTCTTAGAGAAGTGTTCTCAGCAGTGAGATGACTGCTGTGCAGATGCACGTTATTATGTTCATTGTTTTTAATTAGAGGTGAAGTGTTCAGTTTGTATTGACATGAAGCAGATCAAACAAAGAGACATCTTAATAAAGTATGATCAGATCTGTAGAAATAAAGGCCTGGTTCTCTGTGAAGTTCAGATTAATAAAGCACTATTAACTATTTTTCTGAAAATATAGAATTATGTTTCAATGTTGTCCCGCAGAGAGCAGCTTCAACCTGACAATAATATGCATTATCCAATCACAGCCTGGGGGTGGGACCTCGGGCAGAGATTATCATTTCAGACACAACTTAATGGCGGCCATGACAGACAGTTCACATTGACACTACTATTGATTGTACATTTAGTTTCATTTGTGATTGACTGTGTGCAGTTTGAAGTGATCGTACAAAGAAAGAACCATTTTGGCACAATTTCTCCAAAGTGTTGACAGCTAATAAATAGCATTAGCTTCCAGGGAACCCTAACTGGTTTAATGGAGGTGGATAAGTCAATGCTAATGGATGTCCACAAGATTTATAGCTGGAGCTATGATGTCTCGATGTGAGACCACAGGATGAATGAATTTTGTAGTGCGTAATGAAAGTCAACTGTCATTGTCACTTTTCTTCAGACAACATGAGCAAATAGTGAATTTCAGATAATTAGCATAAGAAGAAACATCATTTTAGTGTCTTTGTGTCCCTGTAAATTGTTTGTTATTGCCAAAAAGTTATAGAGTGCTCTTTGTCAGGTACACTGCTGTATATGTTAGCAGTTTACTGATATCTGATTAAGACCACTGCAAACGAGATGGTGAACTCCTGCTTTCTTTAATTAATGATTAATTGACGAGAAAGCAGCGGTGTCGCAGAGTTCAATAAGTAGAATTGATGATGTGAGAAAGCCAAGTGACAAAGCTCCAGATTAGGCTGTTTACCTTAAAGCAATTTAATGAACATTTAAATCCAGACTGGCACAGCCAGAACTGAATGGTAGTCTTTGTCTGATCTGATGATGTCATGTACAGAAATATAATAAGACTATTTTCTGTTCTGTTCAGAAATAATTTGATCATATGATCAATGCATGTGCCTCAGATAAAGTATTGTTAATAGGAATAAACGTTGAATAAAAATCTTCTTTAAAAAAAAATATCACAACCAACCACAGTGATTGGACTGATGTAGAAAATGACACAGCTCTTTCTTCTTTATTTCAAAGACACTAAAGGGTTAGTTTGAATTTATTAAAGTAGGGTTGTAGGTATTTATGTAGTCAGTGGGCTGCTGACAGTAGATAGCTGTCAAACGGCCCTTTGCGACAGGAAACTGAAGCCTAACGGCCAAATTCCACCGGGCACGGATACAATGCATTCCATGTTCTAGTCAATGTTTCAAACCCCTCCAGTCCGGTTCAGAAGTGTCCCAGAAGCGTCTCCCCGCTTAGCTCCACAGAGAATACACAACTGTTCTATTTTTGATGGATGCCGCGAGCAGCCTGTGTCAATCTGCACAGAGCAGCTCGAGCTGGCAGACACACAAACTTATTTTCAAAATAAAACACCCTGTGCAAGCTTGGGCGGGCTAAATGCTTCTGAAGCTCTCCAGGTGGGGTTTGAGGTCGCGTGGCGATCGGACCAAAACAGCATCACGGCATCATGGCTGTGACGTGATAGAGATGTGCCCGGTGAGGAAAAACAGTGGTTTTACCCTGCAGAACATGGGAGTTGCTGCTCTACCACTGCCTAGCAAGTAATGCCAAAGTCACACGACACAACACAAAGTAACTAACCAGAACCTAACCCCACTTCCTTAAATCCAAATTCTTTAACTCCTTTCATTTTCACAGCACCTTTGTCTGTCATGCAGAAACTACCCAACACAACCTCTTTCAATCTGGCTTCCCACTCTTACAAGTCTCAGCACCGTGTTGCTGTCAGTCAGTCTACCAGCTGTACGCCGTGACACCCCAACATGAGCAGATGGCCTCAGCAGCCCTCCCTGGTTGTTTCTCCAGCCGCCCGTATGTTCATATCAACATGAAACATGGCTGCTGGGGAAATCGGTCAGCGAGGAGGTTATGGCTGTTACAGTGATGATGAAAACAGTAATAATTGAGCACTCAGCACTGTAATGACTCAATCCTTTATCCTGTGGGAATTGTTTGTGTGTGTGTGTGTGTGTGTGTGTGTATGTACTTTCCATGTACTGGTTTACCTTCCATGTCAATAACATGCAGAAAACAATCAGTTTTAAGCCAGCAGTGATGAAAGAAGGCAGTATTTGAAATTCCTCATTAATCGCCACGCTCTCCCACTTTATCCAACACATCATGAATCATCCCTTTAAGTAATCCACTTTGAGCTCTAATCCCCCCCGCTATCCTCACCTCACCTTTGGGGTATTGAATTAAAAAAGAGTCATACTCTCATACCCTACTACTCATATCCTCCATTATGTGTCCACCGGTGAATGAATAAGTTTTGTCAAAGCGCTGGTGAGTCACCTCAAAAGAATGGCGATCTGTTTGGATTGTATTTTTAGTCTGAGGAGAGCTGGAGGACATAGATTTGTTTCACTCATGACACAAACAAAAAATGTTTCGAGCCCTCTGATACAGTAATTGGATTGAGTTAAATGCTTGCAAGCCTGCCACTGGGAATTGTACCTGTGAGTGTTTGATTGGTTTGTTGACTGGTACCTTATTAAATATGTATGTGTTTGCTTGCCTCTCTCTCTCTCTCTCTCTCTCTCTCTCTCTCTCTCTCTCACACACACACACACACACTCTCTGTCCACACACACACACACGCACAAAAGCCTCATGGCACAACACGAGGGAAGTCAATTGTCAAAGGAAGTAGGTCAAGATAGAGAACAAAATAATGATAGAGCAGGAGGGAGGCGACTGAATACAGCTGATCATCAGCAGCGAGAAAGATTGAGCTTTGAATGATAGATTAGTGAAAAAGTCAAACTGGAGCAGGAGAGAGAACTGAAAGATGAATCTGTTAATCTGTTCTCTCCCCGTTGTCGCTTCTTTTCATCCATGCTCTCTCAAGTTATTGGAAGTACGTATCCCTTCTGTCGCTCCACCATATAGGGCATTTAGTCTGAACATGGCAACTTGACCTCAGCAGAAAAAATGATAGCAAATACATTTACATTTACATAGCTGACACTTTTATCCAAAGTGACTTACAAAAAAAGGGAAACAATCAAGGCACAGTGAGACAAGGACACGTTAGTGCAGCAATAAGTACTACTCACATAGAATCAAGTGACAGTTGTAGAGAGGGATAGATTTATCATGTCCAGTTGTTGGTAGTGTTGGAGAGGAGGTCCTCTCTGAAGACATATAAGAGTACTTATAGGAGTATATAGAGGTGAACATATGTTTCCGGGCTAAACACAAAGTGTTGTGTCTTTGTCATACTTGAGAAGAGGTAAATCTGGGGTAACTGGACTTGGTTGTAGATCCGTGAATATGTTTCTCTTCTCATCCAAGAGGCACCTTCAGTTCTTCAAACATTTTATTCATAGAACCTTAATTACATCGACTTAATCCCACTTTGGACAGCATGATCCGCACATGTGGGTTGCTGCTGTGAAGAACCAATCAGAAATGATCTGGATGAAGACACTATGTTGAGATAGAAATATATAAAGAAGAATGCTCTTACTAAAAAATACCTAATAAGAAAATGTTGGATACAAAGCCTGATATAGCCTGGTACAGAAAGAAATATGTGGTTGCATAGATGACTACAGTGTTAGGAAGGAAGATTGAGGCTCAGAACTCTTGGATGAGAGGTGAAATGCCTTCATGGATCAATAACCACGTCCCAGATTTAACCCTTCTAAAGAAAGATCACCTGGACGACTAAGAACCTTCACAAGGCCGCCTTTGTCATAGTGCTGCAAGATCTCTTGGGGAAAAGGCAGAGGTGGACTGATGGATGTGAGGAGCATTTTTGAAACAGGAGACTGCAACAGTCAACGTAGTTTTGTTCATAACCTCAAACAAGTAGTTTTATTTTGTTAAACTCAGCCGGAGCCCAGTATATAGTCCCTGAACTTGACCATACTTTGATTGTCTTGACAATGAAAAAATGTTTTCATTGGCCATTAATCCTGGGTTCTGCAGAATCTTCCAGTCATCCAATATTTCCGAAACATAACTCTCCCTAAAAAGTCTAAAAAATATGTTTTATATTTAGGAGAAAGAAGGAGAGTGGAGACGCTGGTAGAAAGAAAGAAGTGAATCAGAGAAATAAAACGCTGCTGCACAACCCTGAGCTAATCGCCATGACAACTGATTTGGTCTGATTGCGACCTCAGAAGGTCTAAGAGCTAGGCTAGCTGTTCTCCCCCTGCCTCCAGTCTTTATGCTAAACTAGACCAGCCATAAAAACACACGTTTGTCTTTGTAATCTTGTGTATACACTGACTGACATAGCTCTAAACCTGAACTATAACCTGAACCTCAAATCCCAGTCTGAATCTGCAAATAGTCCTTTGAATGCAGAAATATTGTCACTGAAGGTTTAAAACTGAAAGACAACCTACAAGCCTGTGTGTGTGTGTGTGTGTGTGTGCGCATAAAGACTTAATCTACCCTAATCTTCTTCCATCAATAGTATTTCTTTTTTGCTGGCATTTGAGTGTCGAGTTCAAGACTATGGAAATCTAAATGAATCAACAGCTTCAGAAAGGACACAGAGGAATTAAAGCTTTAGCAGGATTATCCTAACAAGCACACATACACACACACCATGCACACACACACCTACACACACATAGCAGGCGTCCTCTCCCAGATGACCATTTGACCAACTCATTCCAGCACAGCTGACACCAGTCCTTAGTTTAAACTGAATTAATATCTAATGCATATCTGATTGACTTCCATCTGCTTGTGTTCACATTAACTGTTAACATGCCCAATTAGTCCCCGCTAAGAACATTTAATGCATCTCAAGTCAATTACCTGTTACTTCATTTTGCAGCCACTTCACCTCTGTGAGTGGCCTGACCAAATAAGGCCACATATGTTCTAAAGGCCAATGATGAATGTGACATTGTCTGGGTGTTAGCGACTTTGAAAGGACAGCGTTCCAGAATTTGGAAAGATTTACAGATTTTAGTCATTTAGCTGACACTTTTATCCAAAGTTACTTACAAAACAATCAGTGTACAGTGTGACAAGGACATGTTAATGCAGCAATGAGTACTACTCGCATAGAATCAAGTGACAGTTGTAGAGGGGGATAAATTTATCATGTTCAGTTGTTGGTAGTGTTGGAGAGGAGGTCCTCTCTGAAGAGATGGAGGTCTTCAGGAGGTTTTTAAAGGTAGAGAGGGATGCTCCCATGCTAAAAACTGGTAGTGTGTTCCACCAACGGGGAACAACAGATGAGAAAAGTTTGGATTGCCCTGAGCAAATGGGTGGCAGAGCCAGGCGTCGTGCATTGGCCTGTATGAGGGCATTCAATTAGGTGGGTGCAGAACCGCAAGCCTGTTAGGAGGGCGTTACAGTAATCTAGTTGGAGATGACCACAGCTTGTATCAGGAGTTGGGTAGCTTGTTGAGTTAGCTAAGGCCTGATTTTTCTTATGTTGTCATAGTTGAAGTGGCACGGCTGGGCAGATATGTTCTCAACCTCCATAATGTTGTGGAGAATTCTATTCATCAATGGTCAGTTCAGTCAGTTCAGAAAAAGTGCACAGGAGTCCAAGTTGTCTTATTCTGAAAGGTTTCTTGAGGCTCGGTCACGGAGAATGGAGGATTTATCAGTACACTTGTCACGACGTGATGCCACCTCAGTTCTGAAGAAGCTGTCCTCTCTGGCTCGTCTATGTCCCCTCAGAACAGTGACACAGCTACTCTGTCCATTAATGTTCATTGGTCTTTAAACAAGGAAATATGTTTATCATTAATGGTCCAACATTGTTCTCTGACTCCGTAGAGGCTTCTATGTTTTTGTACCTATCCGTTGTGTCTATGGAGTGAGTCTTATTCTCTGACCTCAGTTACCATAGTAATGACCAGAAACACAACTTTCCTAAACACATACATACAGCTGCTCGGTGTCGAGAACAGAGAAGTCAGTGTCTCCAAAACAATCTAAGGTTTAATAATGTCCCTACAGTGACCTCAGTACATTTGCTTGACCCTGTGTAACCTCATATGAGATATGCTGGAATAGAAAATTCCCTCACACATAACACACATAACAGCTGTAATTAGTGATAATTATTCATGGTTCCCAGAAGATGAGTCCTGACTGTGTTTTTCAATCCCCTGCCACCACTACAGGACAAATGTGTTTTTACTTTGGGTGAAAGTGGAGGGTGAAATTTGTAGTCTAACTATCTTTGTAGGAGCATTTCTTTGACACCAGACGTTTTATCTTGTGCCTCCCTCAGGTCACAATTTCCACTTGACTACCACTAAAAAGGTGTTCAAAGAGTTTTGCTGTGGATGTTCATTGTTCCCAGGGTTAGTATGGAGTTTTATTAAACTTTAGACTTTTGCCCCATAACACAGTGGCTCTAAGAAAAGCAAAATCATCAGTATGGTAACAACATTTCAGCCTCAAGGGAGTGGAAGGCCAAGCTTTGAACCTGTCTGCTTGTCATTTCTGTCCTCCCTCTGGACTTCAGCAAAGGTCACAAGTCACTTAAAGGATGAACTTCACCTTATTTTATTTTGCGTTTTCAGTTGTATTTGTATGTGTCTTTACGATTTCACAGCATCACCTGCCAACGTGACAAAAAGACTAAAAGTTTGTGTGTGTCATGTGGAGGGAAGAGCTATCTTTATTTGTTCTCTCTGAATGTCGTCTCAAAGGTCTGACTGACGGTTTCACTCTTCTGCGTTGTAAAGGACATACACATGGCCGTGCCCACTGCCGGCCCTCTGTATGGACCATGAAGTGTATTATCATTTGCATGACAGTCAACATGCAAGAAATAAGAGTGTTTCTAATGCTGCCTTTGTTTGCTTGTCTTCTTTGTTTCCTTCTGTTCCAGAGGTCATCAACAATATGCCAGGTGAGTCTGAATGAAACAGAAAATGATTGTTAAATATGACAACAGTTATTTGTATAGCTGCAGATTTTACAGACAGGCTAGGGCAAAACAAATATGAGCTTGGTGATTCTGCAAGGCGAAGCTGCTGGTGTACTGTTCCAGCTTCAACACAGCTTATTGAATGATTACATTGGTAATATTAAACTTTATTAATACTTATAATAATATTAAAAAAAGCAGTAAAGTCGTGTGCTTAAACAAATATTCTGTAGATGCAACGAGAAACAGGCTGTAGCTACAGTATTTAATACTAGATATTGACATGGTATATATGTGCAGAATAATGTAGATGCATTTAAAACTTCATTAAAAAACTCTATAACGTTTCTATAATTAAGTTTACGCTGCTCGTAGCTGAAACACTGCATTACCATGACGTAACTATGACAAGAGTGAAGATAACATCTTGTTCACTGTAATAGATTACTTTACTCAAACAGATATTGTTTTCTCACAGTTTGATTTTCAGAGAAATATTAACTTAAAATCTGACCCCTGGTGAGCGACTATTAAAGCCACTGTAACTATAATATAAATAAATATAAATGAATTCAACAGATCATATAAATGATTTGCTGTTGTTAAAGGAAAATACAAATAAATGCATACTGTTATCTCAATATTAGTATTTGGTTCCAGTATGTATGTTCCATTAATATACATTGATACAGCTCAACTTTCCCACATCAGTCAAGTGTTAAAAAGTTTTTTTTGCAGTATTTGCACATTTGATTCTATTCTGATTTTATTAGTTGCTGTGATTCAAAATGTCAGCTTTAACATCTGTTACAGATTATAAATTAAACATTCAGAATTTTATAAGCCCGTTTTACTAAATGAGTCAGTAAATACAATTTACAATTGATACTGTTGCAACAATGTAACCATCTCGAAACACAGCGGCTATCATCTGACAACAGTTCAGCCTCTGGGAGTGACAGTCCATGTTTAAGGCTTCTGGTGCTGCCAGCGCATATCCGGATGGATAATGGCATCCATAATGTGATGCACAAGCTTAGATTATGAAAGAAGCTGCTGCAAAACATCAGAATTTGATCTATTTGTTCTGATAACATTCAGAAAGTATAGACGAGCTTGAAATCCAAAAAGTTTGCTGCTTGGCCAGTAGAAATCTCTAGCGAGTGTGCCCTATGGGCTCCACAATGTGGTATAATTCAGATGATTCAGCTCATTTTATGCCAGAAAATTCAGCTTTTTTTTGGCTTCATGCGTCACTGAGGCTTTCATAAGAATGAACAGAGCCCTGCCACCAACACTATAACTAGTTCTCTTTATACATCCACGGCTTCCGTGACCAAAACAACGTCCCTCGCCAGTGCAGATACTGTATCTGTTAATAGAGATTAACAAAGTGTCAAATGACAAACCTGCAGAGTGCTATCACCTGAACCTGCAGTTTTGTGAGTTTGTTTAGCTCTCCATCCTTTAACTTTATGGATATGGTTTCAGACAGTGAACATAGTGGAGCATGTAACAGCTAAAGAGACAGACAGGAGTTAGTAGAGATCAAAACTTAAATGTGTTCTATCACTTCTACCATCTTCTAAAGAAGCCTCCTGCTCAGACACAGGAAGCTTTGTGTGTTAGTGTGTTCTGATGTCATGCTTTCCCCCCTTGGAAAAAACATGTATCATCACAATACCAGAGAGTATTGAAACAAGTGTTCCCCTTTCTCAAGTGTTCTCTTTCCCTCTTTCCCTTCCCTTTCTTTTATCCCTCTTCTTCTCAAGGCCTTGCACATATGATGGCAGAACAAGGTATGCTTCTGTTTTCCTCTTCCTCATCACATCTTTGTTTGGTTTGTGATTTTTAGTGTGGTGTTGCTGTGGAATATATATGAAAGTGCATGGTTTTATATACATTTTGATCTTGTTATTCTGATTTCATCACAAAGCCAAAACAAAGTAACTACATTTGATCAAAACAGTGTTAAGTGTTGAAGCTAGCCAGTGAGATAACTACAGTTCAATGTGCTAAAGCTACATTTACTCTCTGTTTTCCAAATAAATCAAATAAATTAAACATAAATGTTCATGCAACATGGTAATTCATTCAAAAAACAAACAAAAACAAAACAGGAAGTAAATGCGTAGAGTTGCAGCACATCATGAGAAAAACAATATCGTCACATGTTCAATTTGACATAATGTGTTGGTTAATATGCAATTATGGTAATTATGACTTAGTTTTCATTTTGTGATACTTCACTACTGTTTGGCAAGAGATATTGTACATTTTACTCCACAACTGAGGTTACTAGTTACATGTCAAATTAAAATTGTACATAAAAAAACAAACAAAAAACACGATTACCTCCTTTATCTTCTGTCATCTCAACAAAACTTGTGCTTTGACACAAAATATTTAAAGTGAATGCTTAAATACTTTAAAAAAGTAGTAAATACTTTTAGATTTTTATATAATATATAAAAAAATCACAAGATATTAAAGGAGCAGTGTGTGTAGGATTTAGTGAAATCATGCAGTGTAGTTGCTGATTTCAACACCCTCGCCTCACCCAGTCCTTCTTGAAGGAGAAACTATGGTGGTCATGAAACATGCAAAAAAAAAAAAAAAAAAAAGTCCTTGTGTAGTTGTTGAAGATAACAAAAACATAAATATTCTTATTTTCAGGTGATTATACACTAATGAAAATATACTTATGCATAGTATATTCTGTAAATAGAGCTTCCTAAATCTGACACTCTGGATCTTTAAATGCAGGCGTTTAAATGTAGTAAGTATTTTAACTGGAAACCTAAACAACTTGTTTTCATGCGTATACCTAACCAAACCCTGACCATTGCATTGTAAGATCGGTGATGTCATACTGACACTAGTGACATCAGTTCAGGAAACGCTCACAGTGGCTGTGTGTTCTTCTAGATGGTATTGACCAATGATGAATTTTGTCATGTAATTTGGGGGACTAAATGATAACTACCGGCCAAAACAGCTACAAAACATTCACCGCTGGCAGTTACATCTCAACAATAACCGATAATAATACTAATACAACCAATTCTGCTCATTTAAAAGAAGCTATACACAGTTTGTGGAACCACCACCAATAAGTAGCTAATTTATGGTATTACGCAAGTTGATATAACTAAAGATGGATATGACTAAAGCTGTTGTTCGCATTATATTGATGATGCATGAATGCAGCATGAGATTCCTTTAAATTAAATATTTAAAGTCCAGTGTGCAACATACAGGCAGAAGATGCAATAATGAAATAATATCCATAAGTATGTTTTCATTCGTGTATAACCTCCTGAAAATAAGAATTCTATTACTTCACAATGAGCCTATCTGATGATGCTGCAGGGTGTAAAGCATGTTTACAGTAGCCCAGAAGAGACAAACTAAACACCGGCTCCAGATAGGACCTTTAATGTGTTTTTGTGAATGTTGCTGTATATATAGTTCCCCCTTCATTCTAGGAAGGAGAGGGTGAGGTGAGGGGTCGCCACTTAATCCTACACACTGGTCCTTTAAAACTAACAGAACGAACAGTAGATCTATTCCTGTACTTGGTGCTCTCTGGCTTTGTGTGTAGTTCTTTGTGTGTAGTGTTGCTGTGGCATTCGGAGGTCTTTTAACACCTGATGTGATTGCATGTTTTAAATGTTTTGAGATGTACAGTTACATTATTGTTGCTGCTGTACATTGATTTATTCTCATGACATGTATTCATATATAAAGTATACATTGATATGTTTGCTGTCTGCTAGAATTTGAACTTACGTCTCCTCTTCTTCTTTCTTCTCCTCCCTGTCCGGCTCTCTCGGCTGTGGGTCCTCTGTTCTGTCTGCGCCTCCTCCTGCTCCTCTAGCTAAAAGCAAAGGTACAGCTTTTTCGAAATCTTTCCTTTTCCGCCTCTATGAAAAGCGACGCTCGCTCTGTGAGTGTTTGAGAGCTCTAATGTGTTTACTTGTCTGTGTTCAGTGTCTCTTCTGTAATGGTTTCTCACCAAGGGTGCTGGATTAAGCGAGTAATTAAGCCAACCTTAATTGAAGGAGAAAGAAAAAAAGAGAGTGTTGCTTTGTGTTTTCTTACTGTGTGTGTGTGCTGTAATTTGTTGTACAGTGTATACAGGGACGCTGTGAGACAGTCTTGTAATGCAAAGTAAACAGCAGTCACTGTGGATCAGTTTTCAGAAGAAGAAGCCTCTCCACCGTGTTTCACAGTAAATCAGGGTTTCCACTCGTGGCTGATGTTTACATAAACTCAGTTTAAATGACAACATTTAATTCATTCTTGCTACAGGCTGATGGAAGCCGTGACAGGACGGGATTTTTTTGGCAAAAGAACTGACAAGCATTGTTTTAAACTCTATAATCCATTAACTAAAGCCTGTTTGTTCTCAGTACAACTCAATTTATTTTATTTACATATCAACAAATCATGAGGGAAGTTATCTCATGACACTTTCCACATAGAGCAGGTCTAGACTGTACTCTTCACAATATTATTTACAGAGACTCAACAATTCACACAAGCACTTGGCAACAGTGGCAAGGAAAAGCTTCCTTTAAGAGGCAGAACCCGACTCATGGTGACTCAACTGGTTGAGTTTAGAGAGAGACTAACTATAGTAAAATAATGATAATAAAACAAGTACTTGCAGTTGATGTCAAGCAGGACCACAACACTCACTAGCAACAACACAAAACTCCATGAGAGCATCATGTTTTGTGTGATGAAACTTTGAAAGTTAATCAATCAAACAAAATAACTGCCCTGAGACTGAAACTGATGAAACAGACTTGAAGGTAGATGAAAATCAGGTACAGTCACTAGACCCAACATTACTGTAATGTGTGGTCTGGGGTCCTGGGTCTTGTTGATGAGGTCAGTGGCGTGAGGTTTTGGTCCTGATGTACCGCAGGAAGTGTCTCAAAAGTTTATATTTCTGGGTAGGAGGGGTCAGCTATCATGCTGTTATTTCTGCATAACTTTAAGCCTTAATATCATTTGAACAGGTGAGTTGTATAAAAATTCACCCTCAGTACAGTTGTCATGAACGGGGAAATTAGCTATAGAGACCAAAACTGTTTTTTGTACCAGGCTGTAAACATGTTTATTTCTGCTGTGAAGTTGGACATTTTAACATGGGGACTTACGGAGACCGAAATGTTCTGTAGCCAGCCTCAAGTGGACGTTTGAGGAACTGCAGTTTTTCACACTTCTGTGTTGCCTTTATTTCACAGCTCTCTCATCTCTTTGATTAACAATTGAAACTATATTTGTGATCTACCTGATCAAGTGTAGACTCAGATAAACAGAAATATAAGTGTTGGCGTTGCATTTGAAGATTTCCACATTGTGGTTGATGAACACAAAAGTGAACCAGCATGACAGTGTGGAATTTAAAGGTGCTCTGTGGGTGCTAGTAGAATTATGTCTTTGGGTGTTTGCCTTAAGAAGCTGTAGCCTGCTGTGTACACCTGTAATGGCTTCCCCCATTCAGAGAACAAAGCTTTTATAAGCTCCTGGAGATTCCTCTCCCCTCACCACCTGTCTCTCTTCCTTGTTGCTGTGTCTAATCCCTGAGCAAGATGGACATTATTAGGCATCAGGCTCCCTGTCGTCTCCTGTTAGGCAGACAAGAAGCTCCATTCTGGCTCTATTTGCATGGCGGCTCACTGGTGGCAGGGCAGCAGATAGAGAGAGAAGTGGATAATAGGAAACTGTGTCTGTGTCGTCGAGGAGTTGCTTTTCACTGTCATGGGCTCAAACAGAAAGCTTCTCGCCCCATTTACATTTTTTTATTTTTCTCTCTCTTAATATTTTCCTGCTCCATCTGCCACTCTGCTTCTGTTATCTCCATCAGCGCTCTGACTTCCCCTGCCGTCTCTGTTGTCTTCTTCATTTTCCACTCCTCATTCACTCTCTAATTACTCATTTTCTGCCTTTACCTGACCTCTCTCCTCTTTGTAAAATCATCTTATCCATTTTTCATTACCTTCACTCTCAGTTCATACTCGCTGTCTTAATGTGATCTTGTCCACCTCCCTTTTACTTTAAATACACCTATGATTTGCATTTGTCATGGCGTTGCAGATATAAATGTTCATCTCGCCTCAGCACCTCAAAGACCTCCCGTACATGTTGGCTTAAGAATTGAATTTCAAACTCAGCGCTGTGTACCGCATATGCAGTGGCTTTTTTGAACAAATATAAATGTATTTGTCCTTACAGCTGCCAGCAATGGCTTTAGTGAGAGAAAGGCTCTTATTTCTTTCTTTCTTTCTTTTTTTTTTTAGGTAGGAGAAATGATCAAAACAGATAGGAATGATGGAATATGTAACCTTATTTTTCATGCTTTAAACTCAAATCAACATCCCTGAACTATGTATTTTATTTCATTCTATGCTTTCCATTCTATTCAGTCCATCCAATAGTAACAGACATTGGCCTGTAAAAGCAAAGGAGAAAATCCAATGAACCTTCTCATGACTGGATCAGTCATGTCATGATGGTTTTAGGGTGGAGGAGTAAACAGACACGTTGGGGGTTGGTGGTCGGGTTGCTTGGACAGTTGTGTTTTCTCCGCTTGACTGAGTGCTGGTAAGTGAGCCAGACGTGGAGGGGCGGGGATAGCCCAGCATCAGTGACAGAGGGGGGTGGTGGGTGGATGGGTGTGCCTCGGAGGCATGTCGAATCAAGGTGAAATGCAGTTCCTGTGAACCCTGGAGAGGCTTCGCCCTCGTTGGTTTGATCAGGTGGATGAGAACAAAGCGAGGCTGCTCCAAATGACTATTTTGTTGGAAGATGGTTGTTTGCTTTAAAGGAATAGAATGTAGGATATTTGGGTCAGTTATCACATATAGCATTTTAGTAGGGAAAGAAACAGGAGTTAGATTTTTTTCATGTATTTGATAACTGGGTATTTACTGATATTTTATTTCCTCTATGATTGTGTTACAAACCCTAAGGTATTTTAGTCTAGTTATGTCGCTGCATGAAAAGGAGTTAAGCTGATGAGCAAAATATTATATTATTATGTTACCATTGCCAAAGAAATAAAGGTGTGTCTGTATTTGGATTTTGTTGTAAAAAAACCCCCCCAAAAACTCTGGATTTAAATGAGTTTATTGCAATAGACTCATCTAAATCCTGTCTGTTTGCCAAAGGGTATTATGAATTGTCTTAGTTCATTTTTACTTTTTTTATTATTTATTTTTTGTACTTTTTTTCTGATATCCATACTCTTCATACAATCATTTATAAGCTTAGCTCACTACAAAATAACATAATATTGTGAGCATGTACCTGAATTAATCAAAAACTGGCACATGATTTGTGTTTGGACCCACCTACAAATAAAAGCTGTGTATGTTAACAGTCTGCGTGGAAGTCAGTAGTGAAAATAAATTAGCAGGTTAGCGCTAAATGCTAAATGGACTTGTATTTATATACCGCCTTCTTGATCCACTCACTCATTTACACACACACACACACACACACAATCGCACACTGATGGCAGAGGCTGACGTGCGAGGTGCCAACTGCTCATCAGGATACATCGCTTCCTGTCCAAAGTGCTCACACTGACACTAAGATCACACGTTTACGTCACAGCCATCAGGAACAATTTGGGGTTCATTCAGTATCTTGCTCAAGTAACACTCCGACTCGACTGGGAATCGAACCAGAAACCCAATAGACGACCCACAAAGGACTGGCAAAATAAAAGTAAAATATCGTAATTTGTGTCAAAAACTGGAGAAACACAGTGTTTTTTAAAAATTTTTTTTACAGATTTTTCTTGAATTATGTTTAAACAATAAAGTGACCATACCACATGAACATTTATATAAAAAAACCCATGTATTAAATTACAGATGACCATTATCATTTTACATATGTTTGTATGTAATTCAAGAAAGCTGAAAATACCATATAAAAATACTGTGATCTTTCTGTGCGTAAAGGAGAAATAACTGTAGTTTGACTGGCTTAATTCTACTAAAAATGTTGTTAATTTACAGATAATTTCCGTAATTTTACAGAGTTTTTCACGGAACATAAATCTACTCCACTTCAAAAACACGATCACCTTCTGTTTTCAACACCACCAGTAAGCCCTGGTCAGAAAAGCTCTGTGACCTACTTGTACAGTTGGACCAGATCAGCGATGTATGTTGGTGTCTGATGCTGCACAGCTCTATATGACGATATGGCGATGACGCCTTCCTGAGGCAGGTGCAGTAATCCAGCCAGGGTGGATAATCAGTTACAGCTCTGAGTTTAACATCAGATTTTTCCATACAGTGTGTACTGTAACATATGATGTCATCCACCCCTTGACCCAGTCTCTACACTTGACTACCATCTGGTCACAGAAACAGATCACCATGCTCAGTCGAAGCTCAGTACTCTCTGTCCCAATAACTGTTACGGGTGTGGAAAATGTATCATGATAGATATAAAAAAAAAAATGTTTATTTGCATCAGTGGATGTTTGTATGGACATGTTGACATACACAGCTAACTGTCTATATGTGATACACTGTGAGCGGCATAAAGTATGAATATACAATCTAAATATAACAGGAGGGACGCAAAAAATACAACAGACTAACACCTCGTCATGTGATTCAGACCAAACCACTCTTGGCAAGCGGTGCTGTTCATGCAGTCCCATACTATGCTATGCCCCGTGCTGGCACACATCATATGCCAAAAAAACAGCAGTGGCAACAAAAACAACAGACCCAGACAAAACAGAGAGAGCGCAGCACTGACAAATCACACTCATTTGTTTTCACGTCCTCCCGGGACAGCCGCCCTTCCCCTTTAATTTATTTTGTCTTAGCTTCAGAATTTTAAGGTTTACCAGTAGAATTTCACTAACAATGCATCTGAAGGCAGAGGGATGTTGACTTTAATATATATCTTGGGCTGATTTCATTGTTTAATTGATTCTTTTTATGAAGCAAATAAATTACATAACAATGACAAAGGTGCAATGTGTGCATACCTAACATAGAAAGGTTATTCTGGATATAGTTCCAGCCCATTAATGGGTTTTACTTTTGGTACTCCCAAAGAGGAATCCTCAATAAACAAGGTCTGTCATTCAGCTCCCTTTAAACTCAGTAAACCCAAGGTATGGCAAGCTAGGCATGGAGGTAAAGCACTGCACACAGACTGGTGACATACTTCAACATATTAAGTTCTCTAACTGCCCTGAGACACCTTCTGATTATGAGACAGAAGTTAACAGTCATGAACAAACTGCAGCTTTGGTGACCAAGGTCAGAAATACAGAATAAAGTCACTACTGCTGCTACAGTATTGATAGGAATCATCTTCTGGACCACAAGTTAAGACAAGTTGATCTTCAGCAGTGATGTAGCACTTAGGATCGGTCTTAATCTAGAGACTAGTCCTGAGACCATTTTTTGAAGGTCTCAGTCTGGTCTCAGAATCAATCTCTTGTTGAATATTGTCCTCTCTGTCTCTGGACCTCTTTCATTGTATGTCTTATCAATGTTTAGAATCATCTACCAAGAGTTCTAGCAGTCAAACTGTGTAAATGTCAGACTGATGAATGAATACAAACATACTTTTACACAGGACATAAAACTTTTGTCAGATACATTTTAACACAAATACAGCCTAACATGTATGACCCAACTGTATTTTACCAACCAATCAAAATATGGCATGGTGGAACACATCATAAAACATACACAGTATTATAATGTGTATGTCTCTGCTGCATGCACTTTTTGACTAAAGTTGAAACAACCAAAGCTTGTTATTTTTACTTTGCTGCATTTTCAAAACACAGCACCACAGATGGATTGGACTGAGTTCTCTGCTGTCATGTTTCATAATGCTGCTATGATTCATCCCACATCCAACACAGTTTGCCTCTAAACTGATGTTGTGCACTCTGACACAGATTGAGATGACGTTTTTTAGCAGAGGGTCATCCCACCAGCTGATTCGGCTGTTGTGTGCAGAATACACATCTGGCAGCCTCTCATGTTGTCCTCACTTGAGTGACTTCAAACGAAACATGAACGTTAAGAATAACATTTGATTATTCAGTAATAGTGCACTAAACAAGACTGTGAACAAAAACATGCATGATTTTTGAATGCACACATGAACCCACAATACATCTTGAGCTGTGCGACCCCATATTTTTAACAGTTTTTCCATTGTTCCTACTGACGGAGTGTCAAGAAGGCAATACAGGTTGCCAAATGGGCAATCTTTCCTGAGAAATCATTGTGTGTCAACCTGAAAGATTGCTGTTCATGCCGTGTATAGGAGCTTTTATGCACAGTTGCTATTGTTAGCCAACAGAGGCAACAGTTGTTGTAGATAAAGTGTTCTTTCAACTGGACTTGAGTTCCAAAGTCTAGCCCCTCACAGGCGCTTCTACTGTCCAGCCACACACTCATGTATCCAAATCCAAAAAGGCAGCACAGTATTGTGGTCCACAGCTCACGCTGACGTCATATCCTTCAACTCTGACTGAACAAATGTGGCGGTTAGAGACTATGATGCTTACCATGAAGCCTGTGAGATGTCCTCCACAGCCTTAAGCAATTCAGTCAATGATATTTGCCAAAACATTTAGAAAGAATTTGGAATGTATATGATTTGGTCATAATGACTACTGAAGAGGACGAAGCTGGAACAGGTCTGTTCCAATCTTTGTCCATTTGTTTTGACAGCTGGCAAACATTCATATAGTGTCTGATATGTAAATCTACAAATCATGTCACTGCCAGTTCTCATGAAGATCAGATCAAACACGTTTAATGTTGACAGTGACTGATCTTTTATGTTATCTGTGTATCACCCTGGAGAGGCGTACAAAATAAGCAGCTGAGTTGTATGCAGTTTCCTCACCTTTGATTTACTCTGTAAACTTTAACAAAACCCCGTGCATTTTTTATTTTTATTTTTTGGCCAGTTCAACACAAATGTCACTGTATATAAACAGTGCAAGCTGCGGGTTCCCAGTAGTAGCGACAGATCACTGTTAATATTTGGGAGCTAAGATGGAGTTTAATTAGTAATAGCAGGTGTTAATGATTGTGTCCTGAAAAATAAATGACTGACGGGTCAGTGACAAATAAGAGTTTGCATTATGAGCAATTCAAAAATGTTTTAATAAATTGTTTTAAAAGTTTGCATCAGGTTTGCAAAAATGTATATTTTATATTTCTGTTGGTTTCATGTAATTTCAAATAGCTTTTGAACTATTTTTTACAAAAGGAAAGACTGATGGCCCCTGAAAATGTCAAGTGGTGTAACCACAACAAAAGGAGAAATATTAAGTATTTATTTCCACCTAGAGTGTATGCAAGTGCACTTATAAAAACAGTTACTTGATTTTAATATATCACTTGAAAATAGATTTTATTAGGATTATTTTAAAATAACATTTTATGCATTTTTGCAATATAGAGCAGGACAAATGCTGAAAACCCTTGGCGTTTTCTAAATAACATTTGACAAATTATGTATAAACTGTTAAAAAATATGTCAGTACATTGCAGTAGAGGATTACATCTTTTTTCCCATTAATTTTCCTGTAAATTATAGTATTTTTCGTCTGAAAATCAAGCATGACGGTCAACAAGGTCCATTGAACTTGTTTTTTTTATTATTTTCAATGAAGAAAAAACATCAACAACAAGAATTGGGTGTTTTCTATTGTTAATTAATTTAAGAATTAGTTTAGGAAACAAACATGGCAAAAAAAAATCATGTGAACCTCTGTTCTTTTATGAATTCATTTAAGAAACAAACAAAAAATGCAGCCTCTCTACAACTGGCTGCTCATAGTCATGAACGTCCAGATGATTATGCATGGACTCAAGATTTTCAAGATGCTGAATTTTTAAATGGCCCTTGCTGCAGGATCTGCGTTGACTTGTGCTCTGTGATAGAGCGTTTTCTTTGCTTGATAATGGCATCTATTGGGGGAGAAGAGGCTCTATTATACTGCAATAATTATGAAACAATAGAAAGTTAATAAATTTAATTTTACAGATCTAAATTTTAATCTTTGACTAACATTTATCATATTATTGGAGTTTCAAGTCTTTTTAAAGCTGCTGTTCATTTTCAACATTGTCACTGTTCACCCACTGCTGCTACATTATGAAATTACATACATAATTACATACATATATTAAAGTTAAACATTTCAAAAATATTAAAGCCATGCAAAATAATGATTTTATCCTAACCTTCCAGAGCTTTGATAATAAAGTTGTGGATAAATCACCACTTTTTTCGAAGAAAAAACACTTAACACTCAAAAATAGTTCCACATAGTAAGTTAGTTCACATTACATCTTCAATCAGCATCAACAACTTCTGATGTTTGACAAAATCAGCCTCTAACTAAAAGGAATGTAATCAAAGTCAAATGGTGTAACCGGATACACCATTTGACATTTCAATTTAAATTTACATTTAACAGGCATTATGATGGACACCAATGTAAGCACGTAAGCCTTGATGTCAAGATTTCAAACACATTTTTTAAAATGAATACTTATTTTTAGTTATTGTGAATTATAAATGGTTTCCTAAGGTCATACCATTTGACATGTAACTCTAAGCACACCTGACCATACCCTAAAAATGTCAAATTATCAAGATTTCAAAGAGAGCTACTAACCTTTGCATGCAGCAGTTAGGCTAATCAGGGGTCTTTCTTTGTGATATCATTTCCTGCCACGGGGTCTTCTTACATAAATTAACAAAATGGCTCCTCGAATGTTGGTTACACCGCCTTGACAGTTTAGGAAGTTGACTTGACCGACACAATTCCCCAAATTAGTTCTAATATTCAGAACAATGGTGTTCCATTTATTTTATTCATTGTTAAACAACACAAATGTAGGATTATGCCAAACTAGTTGATAATGTGTTTTACTGAGAATTTCACCTTTTTTGAACATGTTAAAGTTTTTGGTACAAAGTTTTTATAGTTACACCACATTGACATTTTTACCATTATCCCCTGAATATTCTCTCAAAATTGATCAAACTCAGAAATTTTAGACAAGGTCTTCAAAAAGAGAATGTATTCAAGTAATCTGTGAGTTTATTTAAAATTTTTAACCTTTTTAAATGTAACTAAACCATAGGAACACAAAGAAAATTGCATCACGTCATTGACCCTGACGTGATAACAATAAATAATACTAACGAATGATGACACAACACACCGACTGTCCAAACAATGATACTAATATGCCAATAGTCAGTTTGACCCTTTATAGGGCATTCATTGAAATACTTGTAAATTTAAAAATTCAGCACCCCTATTGGTGCATATAAGAAGACATTTTTTTGCTTAGAAGTTACCATATACGGTCACTCACCCACCTAGGGTAAAAAAAAATCCAAACAATATGTTGAACATTTATTTCCAAATGAACAATCAGACATATGTCTTATAGAGCTAATGACGCTTATTTCAAAATATCACACACGCGATACAGTGCAAAAAATGTTAGGGTTAGGGTTAGAGTAGGATCCATTAGAGGCCATAGCAATGCTACCTGTGACGTAGCCTGACATTCGCTGATTGGCTGGAGAAAGTCACGTGACTCGGCTCCTTCATTAAGAGACGTGGGGCACTATTTTAAAAGCCTGTGGAAGGGACCATATATGGTTCCTCGCCTGAAAAAGGGTTAAAGAAAAGGACTCAACAGTCACAGAAGAATAATTCCCCTTTTTTTGTTTTTTCACCTTTTTTTCACCTTTGCTTTGCTAGGTGAAGTTCAGCAGATTATCGTCACTTCCTCCATCACGTTTTCACATCCACAAAACTCCTCTTCGTTCCTGCCGCTCTTCATGCCTCCATGATATGAAGTAGCAGTTTTGTGTGTTGTGTCTGGATGTATGCAATGTGCACACAAGTGTGTGTGTGTGTGTGTGTGTGTGTGTAGAGGGAAGGATCAATGTTTCCTGTGGAGAGACGATGAACTAACTCGATGGGTAATGAATTGTGGTGACATTATGGAAGTAGTATGCTAATCAGCTAATCAGGTTTCATTGCTCTACAGAGGTGTGGAGTCTCGCTAACCTTGAGGAGACATTGATAATCAGGAGATGATGAGCCCTGGGAATTCTCTGCTTCTAACCACCAACAACCTCTCTCTCTCTCACACACACACACACACACACACACACACACACGCTGACACATACTCAACTCCATGGGATTTGGTTGATAACACAGGTGTGTGTGTTTCTAATTTAAACCTCTCGTTCATGGAGATTTAGAACTTTTTTGTCGTAGATTTCACCACTGATTGACTTCGTTGCTCCTCCAGTTGCTTTTGGATGCATTGACCAATCAGGTGAAGCTAGCTCATGGGTAAAGCTCATTTCATTTAGGGTACTTCTTTAGGCTGCTTTCTATATTGATTTACATATTATAAAATAGATATGGAAAGTGATCTATTAAATTTGCTTATTAAAGAATAAGAACGAAAACAGACAAGATACAAGAACTGTCATGAGTGGGATGGTTACAGGCCTTGTCGTGGAAATAAATTCATTTAAACATATCTTTGACTCTCCTAACTAGAGATGTCAAACTCAGATCCTTTTACGGATTCAAATCTTTCTGAGTCAGTCACTAAACAGATTCCGATCTTACAAGTCATTTGAGTCATTTGAGTCAGTATGTCCATAAACATATAAATTCTAGCAGTGAAACACAAGCCCGCCTGTCTTAGACCACAAATAGGCTAAATAAATTCAAATTTGAGAACTATTATACGAGGAGAGCAGTCTACTGTTTGTAAATTTGAAATTTTGATGCAGAAAATAAAACTTTACATTTTCATCTTATTAAAAATTCACTAACATTAATTATGAGGCTGTAAGTAGTTCACAATGTTTTTATTTAGCTGCATTATGTTCAACTGACACAAATACTGTATTATATTCTCATAACTCACAGTCAGCATCACTCATTCAACTGTAAATACAGTAAATGACATAATAGAAATGTGGCAAATATAACTCCATAATTATTGATGACAGATTATGCTAACACATAATGCTGCTATTCAAATGCTCCTGTCAAACTCTAAAGTTTATTAACACTTAACTGTGTTAGGTGTGGCGAATAAGACCGTTATTATTAACGACATATAATGCTGCAGTTAAAATTACGTTAATTACCTTAATTTTGTTACGCCCCTCATACGTTGTTTTTAGCCTATGAGCTATATTAGCCTCAGCTGCATAAAACGAGTGTTTGTGTTTTAAAACAGTTTCTATCATCTTGTTTATTGCTGTATTTATCTTCTTACATTTGACTGCAGGAAGTCTTTTTGACGACACAACTCCGTGAAGTCTGAATCTGCCTCGTTTAGCGCTGTACGGAGAAAAAGATCCAGTCGACTCGGTTGAATCAGTGACTCTGGATCATCTGGGTCTGCTGGATCAGCGAGCGATCCGCGGGTCTCCTGAGTCTCTCGAGTCTTTTGATTCTCGGGTGTTTCCAGCTCTGTACGGATTTACCCGATGGATCTGAATCTGAATCCGGGTCTGTGCTACTGAGTCTGAGTCTGCTCTGCAGGAAGTTACACTGATCCGCGGTCAGCTCAGCTGAGTCCCGACTCCCGAAGCTATTCTAGTGGTGGAAACGAGCTTATTGTCAACAACAATAACGAGACGTGTTGTAATGAGATTGTACAGGTTAAAAGGAGATAGTGAATGGCGCATTTTATCGTTTTAATTTGCATATGTGGCCCGCTGTTAGGCGGATGTAGAACGGTAAAGATCCAGGTTAATGGAGACTAAGACTCGCGAATCCCGAGTCAGAGGATCCGGGTTAATGATCCGGATGAATCGCGATTCATACACCACTACTTCTAACATCTTGACATCATCAACCAACAAATTGTTGCTGTCCGATAAAAAACATGTATGCTCTGTAATGAGACACATTTAGCACCAGAAATGAAAATGTATGTTTATACAGTAATCAGTGAACCATTTAATATTTGAAATGGATTTATGTGGATTGAAAGTGGATATGGGATATGCATGTTTTTTTTTAAATAAATGGCTCACTCAACGTGGTTCTGAGCCACCTCGGTTGGTACAAACATCTTTTCATTGGTCAATAAGATTCTAAATGCTGACCGTAGATTGAGGAGACTATGCACATTCTATATTTAGAAAAAAGTCACAATTGTCAAAGTTCGAGATATGTGGTTTACGTTGGACAGTGACAATGTACATAAGCTATTATCAGCCATGCTAATTATTGTAATATTTTAGGTATATGCGATTTTTTTTATCTCCTTGATAAAGAAGTGTGTGTGTGTGTGGATCTGATACATGATTTTCAGGTCTTTCCAGTCCATCTGTGCCACCTCCGCCATATCACGAGTCATTTGCTTCACTTTGCATTTAGTTTTTGGCTAACATTCCAGCTTGGCAGAGTCAGTGATTGAGAGGGCAGCATGCAGATGTAATTGATCCAAAGTTCACTCTGGCTGTGTAAACACCAGGTATGATGATCTCCACAGGCCCGGTGATTCTTTACCATTTAGAGTTTGACAGCTCTGGGCTCATCTGCTGCCAACACCGTCCACTGGAAGAAATGTACAGTACTGAGAGTTGAAGCAGTGAGCATTGGAAGGTTGGAAGATGGTACTGAAGTGAAGCGTGTTGTGGTGTTCAGATGGTCCTGTTATTTTTAACTAAAAATAACATAATTCCAGCTAATAATGATTTCATTAATCCTTAAAAAATATAAATCAAAGGGACAAGATAAGAAGCTCATCCAAAATTTCAACTTGCACATATGCCTCAGCTTTGTGATTTAGAGTTTCCTGATGGACAGTAAACTGCTGCCAACTGTAGCTGCTGTTAGCTAATGTTAGCTCAGTTTGTTAGCCAGGCTGCCTGGACTTTGAGCTCAGAGCACTGGGGAATTGTTTTGGACCAAGAGGCAAAAGAGATTTTTAGAGCAACGCCGGAATGGGTACCAGAACTGGAGTCAGGTAAGCGGGTACCATAAGAAGAATGAGAATTATGCAGAAGAGGCTGATATACAAGAATTAATCTTAGACTGGCCTTTAGTGGCTGGCAAGAGACTTTCATGAAGTAAAAGGAAAAGTTGTTGCACTTGCTTCAGTTGTCTCGACACACTAGTTTTTAGATCATAAGTAATTAAATACACATGCACAGCTGTCCATATTTATCACAGGTGGGTACATGAAATAAACAAAGCCCGAACACAACAGGTAGAGTATCAGAGTCCATGAATCCACCTGGACAGTCTCAGCCTCAGAGACATGGCTGACTGTGGAGGTTTGACCGGTCTGAGCATCTGATTGGTGGCAGCGTGATGTCAGGCTGCGTTTTTCCAAAAGTTGGATCCGGCTCAACTTCTCCGCCACAGCCAAAACAGATGACACTCACTCAAAAGAATATAAAAACCTGAATTTTCACCTCGGTGCTGGATCCTGTCTGATTAGCCTCATGAGTTCAAATCTACCCAACACAGCTCTAATCCCCTCAGAAAATGTGACCATGCTGAAAAGAAACATTAACATTTGCTGATTTCCCCATTTTATAAAATAATAGTATGTTATATTTCAGTTATATTTAGTTCTCTATAAGACATTTTCCAAGGAAAATGATTTATTTACAGAATTGTTGGTCTAAACGTGGTCAGACCAGTAAATGACTCACCATGGCTTTTCTCCTTTAACTTTAATTAGACGTGAACGCAATAAAGAGTGAAACGGCCTCATTATTGATTTATAATTTATCACTGACACATGCAGGACTGTTTTCTCCTCGGAGCACTGTTGAAACTACACTTACAATGGTTTTATGTTTAAACACACACACACACACACACACACACAAAAGAAAAGTGTTTATTTTCTGTGAATATGTGATTGTACAGTGTGTGTGTGCGTGTGTGTGTGCGGCATCTGTGTGGCAACCAGGCCATGATCAAAGCAATGACCTTTCAAAAGGCTGGAGAATTACACCATCTATCAGCTGTAGCATGTGTGTGTGTGTGTGTGTGTGTGTGTGTGTGTGTGTGTGTGTGTGTGTCCGTCCTTACCTGGGAGTATCTCATTTTGGAACCTGCTGTATACACTTTATCTGGGAATGTACTCCTGTGGTGTGTGCGTGTGTGTATGCGTGTGTGTTATCCCGTGGGCCTAAAGTGCTTCTTTAGCAGGATCTACTCCATCTCTTCAACAAGGTACCGCCAGAAATAACATGACCCACATTGAAGTCCACACAGAGCCACATCCAGAAACATAACTCTGAATCTCATAAAACAACGGGAGAAAAATGATTTGTGCCTCCTCAAAAAGTCCAAATACTAGTAATTCTTTTTAGAGGGCTGCATTACGATAAAGCTTGTGGTAGTCACATGATCTCAAAGCCAGCTTACAGCTTAATACATGTTTTTATTATTATAGAAATTTAGATGTATCTGCAGTTGTGAAACCGTCTCGCTCTCAGCTAGCTAGTGCAGAAATTCAGACGTTTAGCAGCTAAAGAGATGTTGTCTCTTTTTTCTCAGGTAAACAAAAGTACAGAATAATATTGAAGTCCATCAGGATGGTACACTGTTAGAGATCACTGCAGAGGAACTGTAGATGGGCTCATTTTTCTCATCATAATTCATTATTTGATTCGCTGACCGTTTAAACAGGAAAGAGATCCTGTGTTTGCAAACTCTGCTAAAGTCCAAAGAATGCTCCCATAATACTATCAGCATATCCAACATGTCTTCATTGAAAAATACTTGTCTAACTATGGAATATGGAAACAGGATATGCTGTTTACATGAACTGTATCAAATTATAAATATTGTCTGAAGTTTTCTGTTATTTCAAAATTAAAAGAAATATAATAAATATAAAATAAAAGACATCTGTAAATTAATAACCACATTAATTATTATGTCAATAATGACATATTACAGTTATTTCATTTTTGTATAAAATTACTGTTATTTATGATATTGTTATATGCTTTCCTGCTTTCTTACATATGTACACATTCATGTAAAATTACAATAATGATCTGCAATTAAATATGTGGCTTATTATATTTATGTCCATACTAATAATTTTAGTTTTTCCTTAATATTAATTAATATTAATGAATGTGTACTTTTATGTTCAAACTCATAACATGTCAAGGAAAAAAACAAACAAAAAAAAAAACAGCATTTCTCTGTAAAACCTAAATTAAAAATCAAATACAAAGTACATTTATAGTTTTGTAACATTTGAATTGTGATAGTTTACTTTTACAGTTTATGCATTTAAATGCACATTATAATGCACTTCATAAACTAAATGTCACAGTATTGGTGTAACATTCAGCTGGCTGTGAAGCTGATGACTTCAGTCTGATGTGTTTTTATACTGTTACCGCTGAACATGTCTCAACTATAAAAGAACGGAAACTGTAAAATTAATTTTTTTTCAATGTCCAGTTTGAATTGGCTCAGGCATGAGTAAGACAACATGCTAGCCATAGAGCTCATAATGCTACCAAAATAAATAAATGAAAAAACAAAAACATACACATGTATGGAATCAGTTAAAATAAATCATTCATTTCAATTCATTAATTCTGGGAAAAAAATGAATGCAGATTAATCACGCTCCATGATTCCATTCACACTGTATGTCACTGAACATTACACACTACAGCTACTAACAGCTTTGTATTCATTCAGACTAATCACAAAGGAAGTAATTAATTCAATTTTTTTTTGTTAATTGTGTGGACACATCTTCAACGCCAAAAAAAATGTGGTCTGCACATGCTCTATTTGACAGAAATGTAAATTTAATTTCTCATCTCTCACAGCAGTTCATAGACGTTAAAACTCCAAATTGCATCAACAGCGGACTATAAAGAATCATTTTTTTTCTTCAAAATACATCCTGCCTAATCCATAGCATGATGTTCAAACCGCAGTCTGCAGCAGCACTCTGAGCTATTGGCTCCAAAATGCAGCTGAAACGAGTCCACAAGAGCACCGCTGCATTGTTGCACACACACCCCGTACGATGATTTGTAACCCGTTCGGCTGACGACGTCAACCCCAATAGTCCAGTTGCCCCAGAGCAAACACATTTCGGCTGCAGAACACTCCCTAGACGACATTTGAAAGAGGAGGTTGTGGAGGGGGTGCAGTGGGGGAGTGAGAACGCGCCTCGGGGGAAGAAAAACATGGCGTCGATCTGGGAAACGATTAAATCCAGATTCCAACCGACAACATTTCTCACCATCCCCAGAGGGGAGTGACACGGGCAGCAGCACAGAAAGAAAGATGGAGAGAGAGAGAGAGAGATTATGAGTGAGAATGTGCTGGTTATCTTAATTAAATGGAAGTACATTTTATCCTTCTCCTATTGATTTCTGCCAGGGGCAGTGTGTATTTCAAAGAGTGTGCTCTGTGTCGCTGGTTCGGAGGCTATATTGTTTTTTTTTTTTTGTTTGTTTGTTTTTTCCACTCATGGCAGACGTGACTATTGCAGTCAAGAAACTATTGAGATGGTCGTTAAAAGGAAGCACAAACACTGTACAGCTGCTGGACTCCATTTAGCTGCAGAGCCACGTGTACAAACAGATGATATATGATATGCATGATAGAGAGCGTATCTGCAAAGGTGTCTGTTTGCATGGATGCTTTTTTGATTGTGTGTGTGTGTGTGTGTGTGTGTGTGTGTGTGTCGCGCCCATAAGCGTTCTATTTGCCAGTG
Organism: Sciaenops ocellatus; assembly: GCA_033000465.1. Lineage (NCBI taxonomy): Eukaryota > Metazoa > Chordata > Actinopteri > Sciaenidae > Sciaenops > Sciaenops ocellatus. The sequence goes on from CP136878.1 coordinate 27,459,140, forward strand.
CTGATACCATCCGGGGGACGGTGGCCAGCACAGTCTGCACAGGTCGCAGGCGAAAAGCAATGCATTTTTATTTCCCTTTCCTCCCCTCTTGTCCTCCCCTCCATTCATTTTGATTTTTGGAAAGTTAATGTTAACAGTTTTGTCAAAGCGCACTGTGCTCCAGGCAACACTGCTTAAGTATATCTTTTGCAATTTAAGTGACCTGCTTTCTGCCAGGGACTTTTTCCCATTACTGGGAATGACATTTCATTTATTCTCCATCATTCATCTTTCCCACTTTGGGATACAGCTCTCTCTCTCTCTCTCTCTCTCTCTCTCTCTCTCTCTCTCTTTCTTTATTCCTTCATCTTTTATCCTCTGTTAATTCTGTTTTACATCTTGTTTATTTTGCAATCTTTTTCTATTTATTTCTGATTCTCCATGTTCAAATGGTAGCCATGTTTGATCAACACAATACAGAGAGGTGCTCTTTTTCATACAGACAGTGTGGTCAAAAGACAAGACAGTTTGACAGCACTGCAGTGTGCTTGGTAGGGTTGCAAAGGGGTGGAAAGTTTCTTGTAAATTTCTGGAAACTTTCCATTGGAAGTTAATCTAGGGAATTTTGGGAATATTCCAAATCAAAACTCTATGGAAATTATGGGAATTTATGGGAATTAACTGTAAATTGGTGATAATTTAAACAAACTATATAATTTCCAAACATAGATCTAAACATTTTGTTTTGTCATAAGCAGACATGCAAAATAAAACAATTAAAAAACATTTCAACAGATTTATTTGTAAGTAGAACTTTATCAAGTTTGAATTATTTCATTGAACAACATTATGTAGTCCACAAGCTCAAATGTGTGTCTTCAATAGTCTCTGTGTGCTCTGGGCTCTAAAGTGTGGTCCAGGTACAGAAATCACCTGTGCAGGTAGGGGGCGTGGCCTCAATAGCCCTGCAGTAAGCAGTGTGCTATGTGCATGTGATTGAGGAATAGCAGATATTCAAGTGTACCTGCATGAAATCTGCTTGTTTTTCAAGATTATGCTGAAATATATTTTTCCCAACTATATTTAAGTTCCCTGTTAAGGGCCAACCTTCAATTTTGTAATTTTATTCCCGTTTATTCTCATAAATTCCTGTTAATTCCCATAAATTCCCATGAAAATTTTGCAACCAAAGTGCTTGGTAACTTTTTCTTGATTGACGGCTGTGTCAGCCTATAACAGGCAGAGCTGTAAAGTGGGAGGAGCTATTTACAGTAGCTGGCTCCAGAATCATTCCCATTCATCCTCATGGTCAATGACTCACAGTTGGTGCCATTCAGCAACATTACACATGTGCACCACTAAAGCTAAAAACACCATTTAACAAACATTTTTTGTTAAATATTGGGTTAATTCTGCATCTATGGTGCCATGTTTTGTTCTAAACAGTGCAGTGAAGGGTTTTAAATTCACTAATACTCTGATTAATACTATGAAGTGTAGTAGACCCATCCACCATGCCAAAATGGTGATGGAAAAACATGATTTCTTGTCAATGAAGTTGAAATACGTAAAACTGGTGGTCAAAACATGATCCTGCAGGATTCTCATGTTTCTATGTTAATTCAGTTTTACTTAATCATAACAGGAGTTATTTCATGGGATGTTCCATATACACTGTACTCCTCAAGGCTTTAAACACAAGCAGTCAAATATGAGAATCAATTCAAAACTCACAGGTAACCAGTTTGATGAGGAAAAAAAACTAAAGTCTGGCTTTTTTCAGATTGAAGGCAGTAATTGAATTAACAAATGGACCTAATCAATAATTAAAATAATCAGTTGTTGCTGTCCTGAAATGAAGTATTCCCTCATCTTCCCTTTTTTGTTTAAAATGTGATCAGTGTATGTTAGATGTTAGAAGTGAAACGTGACAGAAAATGACAAACAGCAGAATTAACAGAAGTCATTTGCTGAGGAGTGCCAAAACGACATGACTATTGGAGAAATGACATGAGCACAAGTCACAGGATCTTCATCAGCAAAAATAAACACTAGTGAACGTGAAATGGTCGCAGTTTGGTTAGGTTGAAGTTCAAACAAATCAATGTTGACCTTTGGTTTCATTGGACACCGAACAATTGTACCGAATGTTTTCCAGCCCATCCATGTTCCAACCCTCATACCGTCATATATGGTCATGAGCTTTGCATAATGACTGAAAGAATGAGATCGGAACACAAACAGTCAAATTAAGTTTCCACTGTGGGGTCGCAGGGCTTGGCCTTAGGGTGAGGAGCTTAGATATCCGAAGCGAGCTTGGAGTAGAGCCACTACTTCATGTTGTAAGGTGCCAGCTGGATGGATGGATGGATGGATGGATAGACGGATGGATGGAACACAAAAAGTGACCTCCTAGGAGAAAGTCCTAGATAGTTTGACCCATCCACCTTGACCTCCACCTATGCAGATTGTCTATCTTTATGGTACACCACCTAATGTCCTCCTTTGCTCCCTACTAGAGGTCAGTACCTAACAATAAATGTAAATATTTGTCTGTGCCTGTACGTTCTGCGTCAAATGGCACACACAGTATTTTTAAAACAAAAAAACAGTGCTGTAGTGATGATCCATCTCTGTTTGCATTTAGTTTTTGCTTACTTCATAATGCTACAATACACCAGACAGTCACTGCATCGAACAACCCACCCTGTGATGACCACTCTATCTGCTGACATACGGTAGTCGCCCTATGGGTGGAACTGAGACTATTTCATCATTTGACTGCTCTAGTTCTAGCTCAGAATTTGAGTCTTTTAACAGGGGCAGGGTTAGGGTTGCTGTACATAGCACAGTAAAAATCTAAATATCCAAACATCCCTTCAGAAAAGTTGGCCCTCATCAAACAGGGGTGATGGCACTCATGATAAGTTCACTGATTTCCTGCTCAACACAGACTGATGTGATGGAACTCGGCTCCGATGCAGATGCTGATGAGCATTGTGTTCCTCTCAGGCTGCAGGTGTGGACAGAAGAGCCTGCAGATGTAATTTAAAAGATAAAAATACAAGCATATTCTGAACTTCCCCTAATCCCAAATCACACTCAGAGGTGGACGCGTTGTGCTGAATCCCTAAAGGGACAGTATGGGAGCCACATGAACACAAACCCAATGGCGCACAACCATCCAAGGGAGGAGGTGAAAAAACAAGCACATCTTCTTCCCTGCCAGTCTGGAAAACAAAATATTTGAGTAATCAGAGGATGACTCACGTTCCATCACCCTGTGGGATCCCACAGAAACCTGTGCTTAATCTTCTGTCTGGCTGTGCTGCATGGTGCGTTTGGGTTGGTGTGTTCTTTTGAGTTGATATTTCATGGTGTGTGTTCATTCATACTTTGAGAACCTAATAGAAAAAGAGACAGGCAGCAACAAAAGACCTGCCCTGTTTAAAATAACCATGACTGTGTATGTACATTATCTTCAGTTCCTCCAACATTGTGTTCACACACACCTTTGCCTTTATGTGTGTGACAGCGGTGCTCTGTTTAACCATGTGTCTATGTATAGCCAATGTATTCTTCAGAATAAAATGGTGTTTTAATGGGCTTTTAATGTCCTTCAGTCAGTGAGGACTACACAGCACTGAATCCTGCTAAAGCTGGCTGTTGAAGGAAATGGTCTTTCATGAGTGTTTAGGGAGCAGCCGTAAAGAAATAAAAAGCCCACTGGGCAGCAGCTGAAACTAAAGCTGCCTTTCTGTCTGTCAATTCAATGCATGCATTTTTGTTTGTCATGTGTGCTGTTGCTCCGCTAACGAACAGCCAAAATGCTCTATAATGTCTCTATAGTCTCCACTGTGTTGAAAGTCTCCTGAGTCTCTCTTCTCGATCTGTCATTTCTTTGGTGTGTTTTTTACTCGTTTCCTTTTTTACCCTACTCTAACTCATTTGGGTTATGGTAGGGCATGTTTGGGTATTGCATGAGTCCAGAGGTGCATGTCAAGCTTTGCTGTAGGGTATAAGGCTACAGCATACCTATGCCATACCAATAGCATCAATTCAATGCAGAAGTATAAATCAGGCTTAAGATCTGTGGTAAGACCAGCAGTGGGTCCCCTGCTGTTTGCCTACCAGGAGAACATTGGAGTGAATCATTGTCCTCCTCCACTTCTTGCTTATTCTTTTCACCTCTGACTTCAGCTACAACATAAAGTTCTCTTGGTGACTCTACCATCGTGAGGTGTGTCAGTGGACAGCAAGAAGTGGAATACAGAGGTGTGGTGAATGACTTTGTTGGGTGTTGCAGATTGAACTGTCTGCAGATAAACATAAACCAGAGATCACAGATATATCAGTATCAGTGTATATGATGTCTGATTTGAACATATTGCAGAAAAACATGTTCTGTGTAATTTAGATCTGCTAAATTATAGTTGATCCAGAATGCAGCAGAGCATCTGGTTATCAGTCAAACCAAAAGTTCACGTTACCCTGCTGCTCATCGAGCTCTACTGGCTACCAAATTGCTAATGATTGTCTACAAAGTAGTCCCCGGTTCTGCACCCACCTACCTGAATGCCCTTATACAGTTATAGGCTATGTTACCTCCTCCAGTGAACAATGCCTGGCTCTGCCGCCCGTACGCTCAGGGCAATCCGAACTTTTCTCATCTGTTGTTCCCCGTTGGTGGAACGTGCTTCCAGTTCCTACCAGATCAGGGGCGTCCCTCTCTACCTTTAAAAACCCCCTGAAGATCCAGCTCTTCAGAGAGGACCTCCTCTCCAACACTACCAACAACTGGACATGATAAATCCCCCTCTATAACTGTCACTTAATTCTATGTGAGTAGTACTTATTGCTGCACTAACATGTCCTTGTCACACTGTACACTGATTGTTTCCCTTTTTTGTAAGTCACTTTGGATAAAAGTGTCAGCTTAATGACAAATCAAAATATAAATGTCAAGTTAAATAGTAAAATGTCCTGCCACCATTACAGATCTTTGTCAAGTGTTTGATAACCAAGTATGGGACATTATTACAAATGGGGGTTTATATATAAACAATATCAGGTGACGTATCAGAATGGGAATTTTTCAATCACTAATATTGGCCCCAAAAATCCAGCATTGGTCAGGATTGAGACAAAGTTGCTTGATCAATCAGTCCAACTTATAAGTCAGAATATACAACCAGTTTGCAATTTGCTTATGAATCCCTTTGACTTCGACCACCATCTAAACCACCATCTTTTCCTGAATGCTGCAGGTGCACCATGACCATCTCCTTGTGTCTTCTGTGCCGTATACCCCCCAACCCCCCAACCCCATGGCATGTGTTCACATCTGAATTCGCTGGCTGTAACAGCTCCATTTGGAAAAGCTTTGATGTGCTCTAAGAAATGGATTCATTACCGTCCCGTAGTTGATCCACATATTTGCTCTGCACCTATTATATATCTGCCAAGAGGCTCGTTGGATAAGCAGTGTAGAATTATGTAACACTCCCCAGTTTGATGAGTGCTATATAGGAACTCAATATATTCTGCACAAAATGTGCCCCAATGTATTCACAAGTTCATAACAGACTTTTTAAACATACCTTGTCTGGATAGAGATCTATGAATATGTTATCGAGGGGATTATGATTGTATCAGTGGAGAGATGAAAAAGTGAACCGAATCTTGGAGTGTCTTCAGTTCTCAGTGAGAGTGAAAAAGGAACATTTGCTGTCTTGATGTCTTTCAGCTATAGTTCATTTCCACTGAGGGTGTGGTCAGCAGACAGTGAAAGCTGCCTCAGTCACTGCCGATGCACCAAACTTAGGTCTGCATACATTTTCTTTTTTGCTCAATACTTGACAGTCAGAGTGTGCCTTCCTCATCTTTTTCAGCTTTCGCATTGTTCCACATGGCTGAGTTCCAATGATCACCCGATCGCATTTACCCGACTATAACTGCAGCAATCATAAAGTCATGACGGAGAAATACTGGTCTTTTTGAAGAGAGAAATGCTTTAGTGTTGCCCTGCTCTTTGATATTCTTAAAGTATGACTGGCCGCTATCAAAACCATTCTCCCCTGGAGAGGAATTATCAGTTTCGTAAATGTGAAATTAAGAGAGAAACTGGAAAAGCAATGTTTCAGTTTTGAAGGTGACCTCCTCCGATCTTTCAGCATTATGGCCCCGGCAAATTAAAACGTTGGTGCTATCAGATGGAGGGAGGCTAAGCGGATATACACACCACGTCTGGCTGGCTGAACATACTGTTTGTAGGAGGTGAATGCCTATCACTGATTGATCTCACTCCTCGATTACCCCGTCTCATGTAATTCCCCGTCAGCATAATTCATACTACTAAATGTTCCCCTCAGCCTTTAAGTTAATGCAAATTCCCAGAGAGGAAGATGAGTGGAAAATATTTGCACTGTGTGCTGTTATAGGAAATAAGATTGCTTTTTTTCCCCTAACATACCTCAGGGCTTCGCACAAGGCCCACTAAGCTTTTTAACATTTATAGGCTCAGATAAGAGAAGTCCATTATGTCTCATGCAGAATGCTTATTGCAGTGAGACACTGGCTTTGATGCCTCAAAAGCTGTGAAAGCTTTATTTTCTCAGAGGTCAGCGTAGAATGAGAGTGTGATCTGTATCACTGTGTCCTTTGACTTGGAGAAAACTTCTCACACATTTTGCAGTGCTGTACAGTACTGTATATCAATCTGTTCTTCCACACATATACACGAGAGTAATTCATTTGTTCAAACATTTTAAACAACCTATGTTTACATTTTCCTGACAGCTGACCTTATTTAGTTAAGATTATCACAGAGTAGCAGTGGTCATCACTGAGCAGCAAAGGTAGAATTGACGGGCCTTTCTCTGCTTGAGGCTTCTGCATCTCAAAAGGATTTTCCTTGCCAGTGTCGTCAAGTGCTTGTTCATGGTTGCTATTGTTGGGTCTCTGTAAATAATATTATAAAATATCATGGTGGTTTCTACTCATAGCAATTAGCAGTTAATATTTATCAAAGATCTGTCCTGTCACACACCAACAGGTGCTGGGCATGTAGTTTGCAGTAGGTTTATCAGAGCCTTTTCACTGAAAACAGCTTCCTGTGTGCCTTCATCACTACAAATGACACTTTTTCACTTCACACATACTCATTTGATCTGTTGTTTATATAAAGTTATTGATGAGAGCAGGAAAATGTCTATGTATCGCACTAAATATTGTATGTTATTATCTAATTGGCAATTTTGGAGGACCACAATAAATGAAACCTGTTACATAATGACATAAAAACAAAGATTTTCAAAACTATATTTTTTATCTACTACCACTTAGGCTCTAGACCTTCAATATCTCTCTGAGGTCTTCAATATGATTGTTCAATTCAGCACTTTTACTTTGTAATCAACATAGCAGCCTCTAAGAGGTGCTAGCGGGTTTTCGAATTTCCCATCTGCCAAGATTATTTATTATAAAAGAAGCTGCTATAATGTGCTGAAAACATGCTGCATATTTCTTGCTTTCTTTCAGGGAGTGAGAACAAATGGCTCATCTAATGCCCCTATGTTTCCTCCCCTACATCATTGCCAGTATCTTCCTCCCATTCGAGTGAAAAGCTTTCCTAAGGTGCTGAGATTTCTGCACTCTCCTGAGTACAATAACAACACTCATTTGCGGAGGGAGGCGAGTGATGGATAGGCTCTCCATGTCTGGTTGCGCTATGTTTGCTGGCTTCTAATAGAGTTGCTTTTTTTCCTGATAGAGGTGTGATGCTGTATACACGGGCATGGACATGAGTTCAATGTGAACGAGTCACATGGATGTGCAAAGTGCACGTGTTTGTGCAGTTAACGTGTTTTTCATAGATTAGTTCCTCGATATTATAGCGACAGTGTTATTTCTTGATAAGATTACTATTATCTACTAATTAGTCTGGGTTAAAAAGGCAACATTGAACTGCCAGCAGTGATTAGGTAATGAAGAAATGTTCATCCTTTTGATTAAAATCTGTAATGACATACATCATTTATATGTGGTCTGATTTTAATCTTAATTCACACATGATTGGTATTATGGCGCTCTTCTAGTACTCCTGCTGTATCTCTGCAGTCTTGCCAATGTTTCCTCAAGATCCTCATGCATAGCGGACCCTGTCCTCCCCTGTTGGGGCACTGGTAGGTGATTTTTGCCTGTGAAAGACACACTTGACATTGATTTTAGCAGTTTGTCAGTACGAAGTAAGCATCCTGACAGATGTAGTAAAACTTAAGAAGAGATCAGGCAGCAGTTTTTAATTATATTTCTAGATGTATTCAACACTTTTGACTGTCAAGGTGAATGCTGTGGAACCAGCAGCATGATATTCATCTGGATCATTGCCAACATTATGGTTCTGTGATTCTTAACACAATTATATTCAGTTTCTGAGTATTGATAAGGTTTTAATAAATATTTAGACTACTAAAGTATTATTAGATAATATTTCATTTGGGTGGCATGCCTACAGTTTAGAGTAACTGTCGAGAACAGCCGTATGTTGATGAATACGCTTTATACAAAATCTACAAACAAAGAGGAAGAGTTGAAATGTCACAATATGTATACATGGCCCACTGTGTCCTCCAGTGTTGTGGCACTGGGAAGTGATTTTTGGCTGTAAAAGACAGACATTTCTCATCCATAATGACACTGATTATAGCAGTTTGTCAGTATGATAAGCATCCTGACAGATGTGGCAAAACTTAAGGAGTGAATCAAAGCTGAGCTGCATATTCATCAGTGTTAGTACAATAAATACATAACCAAATATACTGACTCCAAAAAAACACTGACATCAGTAACAGCACTGCTATATGTCACCAATTCAAATGGCCCTTCTCTGTCAAATGAGCACTTCATTCTTTGTTTTGATCTGATTCTTTTCTAGTTAGTTTCCCTCTGTTGTGGGAAAAACCAGGCTTCACACTCCAGTGTGTATTCTGGACTTGCATTGTATGTGACAGACAGGTAACTTCAGCCATTGTCATCGCAGAACAAGCCCACTTCATTCCACTCCCATTATTCTGTCCTCAGTGGGACCTCTCTTGACTGTATCAGTGTCTTCATCTTGTGTCAAGGCCCGCGGTCAGGGAGCAGTGGCGGGGGCGACGCTGTCCAGACATTATCTGCATGTCACAAAGCTGCAGGACTGACTGTACATTTGTAGTGTGTGTGTGTGTGTGTGTGTAGTGAAGAAGGTCTGGGGTTACTCGTGATGTCTGTTGGGTTTGTGCTACCATTGTCTTCATGTATACGCTGTTGGGAACATAGTAGGTGTGTGTGTGTGTGTGTGTTGTGGGGTTGATTGGGTTGCTAAGGTTGATGAAAGCATGCAGGCCAAGCCAAATAAGCCCAATTGTAATCAGTGCTAACCCCCATCACCCACCACCCCCACTCCTAGACTGATGCAATTATGAGCCTGATGAAGCTCTGAGTGTGTGTGTGTGTGTGTGTGTGTGTTCCCACACTCCCATACTAGTGCAGTGGCAGTGTTCTCAGTCGTTTTAAAGAAGTCCATTGATCCCAGTCCGACTTCATTACTGTTTCCATCTAATCTATTCTACTTTACTGTAGTCTGGAGTCCTGTCTGATATCTGTATTTCTTAGTGGTTCATCATCCAGCAAGGGTTTGCATAAATTTAGAGACATTTCCTCAAATTTCCAAATTTATAATGAAATTGTGTTGTTGTACAAAATAATGTTAACTCAAGGTCACCAGTTTTTGTTGTTGTTTGTCTTCTGAGATTTCAGCCACATCTTATGGTCTCCATCAGCAACTGCAGCTGCCTTGGATATTATCACATTTCCCAAGAAATGGAATTTTGGTCTTCTACCTCCCAAAAACCGACAAAAGGACATGCTATAGTTCTTGAGTCTATGTTATTTAGTCAAACTAAACAGTCAAGAATTAACTTTAACTATATGTGGAACACTTATTTTTCCTTTGCTTGTGTATTTAAATGAATGCATTTGTTATTTTTGATAACCTGACCATCACGTCCCACTACCCATGATGAGTGCAGCTGTGATGCAGCTCACATGTACATGATCTGGTGCCTGCCAGTTCTTTCCCATGATCCATGTTGACTTTACAGTTCACACTTGACATGAACATTACATCATTTACACTCAGCAGAAAATTCCATGGCCTCCTCTTACAAGCATACAGCACATGCTGCAATAATATTACGTTTTCCTCATTTTTTTTCAATTTTTTCATGTGTCTGATTCATCTGCAGTTAATCCTCCCTTTCAGAGTTGTAGATTGTCCATCCATTGACCTAGAGTCATATGAAGCATGTGATGAATCCCATTTTTTCATTTTATTTTTATTTTTAAAGTCATAGCCAAGTGCTTGCTCATGAATAATATTATAAAGAGTACGGTCTAGACCTGCTCTGTATGAAAAGTGAGATAACTTTTGTTATGATATGGTGCAATATAAATAAAATTGAATTGAATTGAATTTTAGATGTGTTTATTTTTCATGCTATATGGACATTCAGACATTACATCTACATTTGAGTTGTATCACAGCTGGAGTTGCATATTCATTATCAGTCGAATAACACATTCATTTCTTTTCAAAATGTCAATAATTCTAATCATGTAGTCAAAGCAAGCGCAAAACTGAGAGTTTATAATCCCCAAAGGGTGAAATATTTGTGACCAAAGTCAGTCAACTGATCCGAGTACAGCTGAACATGTGTTTGACTTCATTAACAGCACACTGAAGAAAAAGGCTAAATCCAAATCCACTTGCAGTCTTGGCCCTCATGAACCCACTGTGACAGCATCATTGTGTCGTGTCATTTTATTTTATAGCATGTATACCAAGCTACAACATTATTTATAAAAAAAATAAATAAATAAGATCAGCAATAGCATTAAGACCACATGCCTAATAATGTGTAGGTCCCCCTTTTGCTGCCAAAACAGTCCTGACCTGTCAAGGCATGGACTCCACTGGACCTCTGAATGTGTATTATCCTGCTGAAAGAGGCCACTGCATGAGGGAATACCATTTCCACAGGTGTACATAGTCTGCAACAATGGTAAGTGGTACATGTCAAAGTAACATCGACATGAATGGCAAGATTTACCAAAGCAACCATGGTGCATCCTGGTGCCATGTGTTCCCCAAGTAATCCACACACACACACACACCTGGCCACACATGATGTGGAAGAAAACGTGGCTCATAGAACACCTTCTTCTATTGCTCTGTGGTCCAGTTCTGATGCTCACATGCCCGTTTGCTTTCAGCAGTGGACAGGGGTCAGCATGGACACCCTGACTGGTCTGCGGTTAAGCAGCCACATACGCAACAAACTGCGATGCATTGTGTGTTCTGACACCTTTCTATCAGAACCAGCATGGACATTTTTTTTAGCTGGTCTGTTGGATTGGACCACACAGACCAGCCTTTACTCTACACATGCATCAATGAGCCTTGTCTGTCCATGACCCTGTCACCGGCTTACTGCTTTTCCTTCCTTGGACCACTGTGACAAGTACTGACCACTGCAGACCGGAATCACCCCACAGTTTTGGAGATGTTGTCTAGCCATCACAATTGTCTCTCTTGGTGTTGTTGTTGTGGCATGTCACAATAAATTATTTTGGATTCTGAATAATCTTATGAACAAATTCAAGGGTGGTTAAGATCTAGAGCAGATTCTCGGACTAAGAATTGTGGATGTGGACACTCATAAGTACAAATCTGTAAAATCCACAGACTAGCATGTAAAACCATTTTTATACAAATCTTACTCCCTGAAACAAGAAGAACAAATGTACTATTTCTGAAGCCCTGCTGGTAGTGTGGCAAAAATGCACACCATTCTTTGTACCTGACTTTGTACCATCATTCTACGTCAAAAGCCTACAGTGATGAAAATGATCTGGAAGTCAGTTTTGATGTCCCACCAGGAAGGTGTTGATGAGAAGCAGCCTCTGAGATGAAGCAGCATAGGTCCCCTGTGTTCACCCTCATCCTGCAGGTATAACAGCGATGTGGCTGTGGCTCAGGAAGAGGACCAGGTTGTGCATTAATCACAGGGGTCAGTCGTTGCTTTTCTGGTGCCTTCTGTCCACATGTGGATGAGGAAGAACCTGCACCCTGAATTGCTTCAGATGGGTAGACCAGCACCTTGCATGGCAACTCTTCCAGTGTCAGTGTGAAGGTGTGTGTATGAAATTAAAAGGGCCACAATCTGCAGAGTCATGTGACGTTGTTTTTTATAGGAGGAGACGGGGAAGGAGGATTGAATGGTGATGAAAGCTGCCACCACATACGTCACCTTCCTCCAAAATCTGGCGTTTTATGGCATGCAAAATCAACCCTAATTTTACAGTGTCAAGATTTGGACCTGAATCGATCACCGACAATACTAAATACACACTTCCATCGTTTTGTTTTTTTAGCTGAAAAAAGTAGTAGAAGGTAAAAAGGTAGAACATCTTCAACACAAACAGTCACACATACAGCTGCAGAGCTCATTTCTCAAGCGGTGCTTTGTTGGATTAATAGTGGAGGTTTACTAAACGCACAGGTTTTGATGAACACCTCGGCTGAGTAAATTCGATCATTGATAAGGTCTGTTTTTCTGTGTGTGTGTGTGTGTGTGTGAGCGCATGCGTGTGTTTGCAGAGCAGATTACTGTGGTGGCTCTTGCCCTATCTCCGTTGGCCAGTCGCACGCTGTGACACGCCACTCACATGACAACTCAGAGAGAGACAGAGAGAGAGAGAGACAGAGAGAGGGAGAGGGAGCTGTTATCTCTGTCCCTCCAGATCCTGCACTCTCACCTCCCCCCAGCCCCCAGCTCCCGTCCCTCGCCTGCCGCCCCTTCAGATTACTTCCTTTTCCTCTGTCTCACCACTTTTTTTTTCACTTTCATCTTTATTCAATCAGGATTCATCTTGCTATTCATGTGCAGGGCTCCGTGTTTTAATTATGTAAAGATATAAAATAATCAAATAAAATAACTTAAAATGGCATTTTAAGCTGCAGTGATTCACACTGTGTGGTGATGCACTTCATATGTCATTACTAATCATCCTAATTTACATTTTGTCATCTAGTGTGTCTTGTCTTTTTTTTATTGTTTTCAAAAAAAGACTAGGTCCTTTCACTCCTCCTTCTCATGTTTTTCCATCTCTTCTTGTGAAAGGACAGACAGCAGAGGAGTGAAATAAAAGCAGGAAAATAGAGAGGGAGAAAAAAAAAGATGCCTGGGGTGGGGTGGTGCGGGTGAAAACCAAGCCAATCAAGGAGGAGCGTGTGTGCTGTTACACACCAGTGATTCCCACTTCAATACCGCCCCCACCCTCAGCTGTTCAGTGCCCTTCTGTACACACACACACATGCACCATGCACAGGAACACACACACAGCAGGCTTCATATATCATCATGCTATATCATATTGTTTGTGAGTATCTCACACACACACACACACACACACACACACAGTACAGGTGATAAATATATGTCTATGGTGTTGTGTCTTAATGAAGATCAGGTTAGTTGAGTCAAACCTCTTGTGGTGATGTGGAGGCCTGTCCTCTTTCAGTAGCAGAGAGGAGGACAGGAAGTCTCTCTGACCATTAATCATCATCATTTTAGTTGCTCAGTGATATTAAATTCCACATTCCACCTGAAACAGGGGGAGCCGGTGAAATACAAAATGGCAGCTCACCCCTACAGCTTCATTTACACAGATACAACCAGAGCACCGGGCCTAAAAAGAGCTCCCACAGTGACAATGATCTGAGAAACACACAGAGGATAAAGGTTTGCAGGCTGAGGACAGAAGAGTGATGCTGCCGTCAGACTGCTGGAATTTTTTGAACGGGAGGATGTGACGTAGAACCAATCAGCTGACAGCAGACACTACCACCAGTCAGAGAGGGACACATGAATTGACACTCGAAGACCTTTGCATGTGCAAAAATTTTAACCAAACTCACCAAATAGTTAAATTTGTCAACATCATTTCTTAAGTTCATTTAATACCTGATCTAGATCCAACCTTATTCACCGTACCTGTTGTTAGAAATCTTATGTCACATATTTCCAAAGCAGGTTCTAATTATTTTTTCAGATTTTCAGAATTCATTTAACAAAAAAACCTGAGATTGTGTTGTGTTGTGATAACATTTTGTGAGGACGCTTCCTCGTATGACACTGTACCACTGTGGAGCCCGGTCATGACGGCTGGAGCCGGCGTGTTGTGAGGGGGGAGGGGGCCGATAGAGAGGTGATTATTAGCGCTCCTCTGGGGCTTTTGTCTGGGCCCCATGAGAGAAAGAGGTTAACGCCACTTAGCCTCAGGAAGGCCCATTGTGTGTGTGTGTGTGTGTGTGTGTGTGTGTGTCTGTGTGTGTGTGTGTGCGCGCGGCTCCCATGTGTGTGTGACTGATGGGCTTCCCTGCTACGATCCAAAATCACTTACTATTTCCTCAACCCATCATACCCCCCCTCCAACCCTCCGGCCTCTGTCAGCTTCCCGCTGACACAAAGGCCTATGTGTGTGTGTGTGTGTGTGTGTCTGTGTGTGTGTAGATAAACAAGGTAATAAAAAAGCAAATGTTTGCAGTTGTGTTTTTGCTGAAGGTCCATCCTCACCTTTGGTGAAATGTCGAGCAAATCACATTTTCTGTTCATGTCCTAACCACATCACACAAGCAAGTTTTCCCCAGCGAGATTTTCTCAAACTGGACTCAGTTTTTCACTGCAAGTTAAAAAAATGAAATCAATAAAAATAGTTTTTTAGTCGCCTTAAAAATCACAAAGAAACTCTACAAAAAATGACAATAAATACACGAGAAGAAAAAGAAGTCTGAGTGGACATAGAAACGTTAATCATCTGTGCGTGAACATTTTAGTTAATAAATGAAGACAGATCAGATTATTTTTTCAGGCTTTATTTTGGCAGCACACACACACACACACACTGACAGAGCCTGTTGCTGCTCAGAAGAAGCTGCACTTCTAATGTGGAGGCTGACAGGCGTCTCATCACCCCGACCTGAGCGCCGTCTCCTCATTAGGTCACAGTGTGCATGCGGTATTAGCCCTGCCACATCTCATTGCTGGAGACGTACACTCCTGCTCGGAGACGGTGTGTGGAATCATTGCCCACCACCTTACAACTGTCCTTCAGAAATGAGTTTAGTGTTGTGATTAATTCGGCTTTGTGTCGTCTGTCCCTCTCAAAACGCAATTATGTCTTTGAGGTAAAGGACAAAGCATCCATCAGATGAAAATGATGCAGTGGAAGAGGAGCTGGAGGGAAATGTGTTGTTTACTGTACAAGAGAGACAAAGAGGAACGTGTCAGAGAGACAAACAGAAAAAGAGTGAGAGAAAAGAGTTAGAGGCAAATAAATAAAGCTTTTCAATAACTGCAGTGAAGATAACAAGCGAGGAAGTGCCGCAGATGTTCAAGAACAAATAGAAAGTAAAGGTGATTTCCTACACTGTTAAAAACAACAACAACAGATGACTGGCAGCAGTGGCTGTCAAACCGAAGCGTGAAATCAATCAGTAAAATATCATAATTCAAATACTTTATTTATACAGTTATTTTCTGTAAATTAGCTCACAGTTGAGTGTAATGTAAAGGCACACATTCACATAAAACTAATACGCCTTACTGTCAAATTACAAAGAAAAATGTTAAATTGTTAGGATGGACATAATCTTTTATATAATGAGCCACATATTAATTTACAGACAACGTTTGTCAGAAACGTGTACGTAATTTAAAACTAGTACATTTTTGTACAAAAATGAGGAATAACTGTAATTTGTCATTATTAGAATACTTACTTAAATACTTAAAATAACAGTTTCATTGTTCATTTACAGATAGTGTCTGTAATTTTACAGAGTTTTGTATACAGTTCTAAAAAAACAGAAATCTACAGTGTCAAAGGTAAATTTACGATTTCTTTTTACAGCATAAAAAAGAAAAGTATAGAAAAGTAGAAGTATGATGAATTGGCTAATGGCTCTGTTTAGCCAACTTAAAACCCTTTGGTTAGGGTTAAAGGACCATGTGTAGGATTTGATTCCAACCCCCTGGTTTCACCCATGAGTTTCTAGCATGAAGAAAAAACTACGGCGGCCATGAAATGCATAAAAGAGGCAAAAGGCCCAATGTATAGCCAATGTTGAGTTTGTCCCTTTCTGGGCATGGCGGTTCAACATGGTGGACCCACTGTGTCTGTAGATATAAACGTATTATTCTAATGTAACAAAAACACAACTCTTATTATTTAGGTGATTATACACTAATGAAAACTTAATTCTAATTATTATGTTCCATTTCTGTTATATTCCTAAATGTTCCAGAGTGGACCTTTAAGATAAGATAGAAATCTCTGAAAATTAGACTTGTGTTGTAATTAAATTGTAATCAATCTCGTGAATTATCTTATAAAGTGAGGCAATGTGAATGTAAATGTGAAGATATGTGAATGACATTGTTTGTATTAATATTTAAGATATAAACTCACAGGATAAAGTGACCTGAACAAAAGGCATATTGACAGAGCCTTCACTCTTGGCTAAATAGCCTAATCTTGCATTAAAAAGTACACAGTAAAAATAACCAAGAGCTCATAGAACAATGAGGGGTCAATAGCTGCTCATACACTGCTCCCCATAACATTGCTATAATAAATAGCTATTATTTAATTCATCCAGTATCACATTTATTACATTTTATTCACACACACGCCGATCGATCTTACACTTCAGTTGACATTTAAACCTCCCACAGCCCTACAACAGCAATCTGTGAGAACTGCGCTTTTTGAATGGCTGTCTATAGAGATGTCCATGTGATGCCATGTGGTTGGTTATTAACATTTTTGTTCCATGAACCATAGAATAAGTAGAAGAAATACTTTTGTACAGTGAGTTCCATTAATTAGCAGATTTGACATCCATGCCACGCCCATTGGTGGCTATAAAAACTTTACCTCAGCTAACATATTTCATCCCACACATATTGACCTCACACAGTTTTATGAATTTGTTTTTTGATATTACTTACTGTTTGTTTGTTGAAGGCATAGCCTGATGAACTTAATGTTAGTCCTCAATGCCACATTTGATTGCAACCAAACTTGCTAATGTTCTACATACAAACAATACAAACATGTATGTGGCATTTGCTACATGTCTACAAACAGATGGTGCTGCAGTAACACTATAACTTGGTGAATCTACATTTGTCTGTAATTAGATGAAACTTGGTACATAGCTTGAGCATAAGCATGATATATTGAAGCATGGCACCAATAGCTCCACCATGTGGCCTTCATTAAAACACCACCTTCTTCTTGAATGCCTTTATCATTTGACACTCATTTGGGTGGTAATTGGTGATTCAGACATGAATCAGCAGTACTTCTTGCTGCAGCAATCTTCAGGAAAAGTCATTTCAAGAAAATGTTTTTGTGTTTACTTGAACAAACAGTCAAATCTGATTTTGTATTCAACCGCCTCTCATCCTCCGCTCTCGTTCTCTCTGTCAGATTTCACTTTTTTCTCCTTTAAATACACTCATTCCCTCCTCCTTCCCTTCTTTCCTCCTCCTCCTCCTCCTCCTCTGTTCTCCGGTAACCATGGTGACCGTCAGCTGAGAAATGGCAAGCGTGGCCCTTCATTAGGTATCAACACAGGCTCTGACAGCCCAGATAATAGCCAATAAGGATGTGTGTGTGTGTGTGTGTGTGTGTGTGTGTGTGTGTGTGTGTGTGTCTGGGACGGGGGTAGGGGGGTTTGGGGATGTGGCATTATGTTGGGCAGTAAATGAAAAAAGCCCCCAGGGACGAAGCCAACCTTGCTATCATGCTTCAGAGAGTTATGGCTGTCTGTGTGTGTGCGTGTGTGTCTGTAAGAGTGGATGGGATCATCCTTCACTTCCGCATATGTGGGAAGACATGCACATGTGAATGTACAGACGTGTACACATGGATGCATATGCAGGCACTTGCACATCCTGTCACACACACACACCAACATTGTGAGGAGCGATTAATTTAGGCTAAGGCTTGTGTACTGTAGATGTTTACACTGACTTGTTTTGATTGAAGATTCAAATATGTATTTGTCACATATGCACAGGACACCATGCAGTGAATGAATCAACTCAAATAGCGAAAAATAAAAAGACACAAAAAAAGATTTTACAAAGAAACATTTTGAAGACCAAAATTAGACAAATGATAGAACAATAAAAGAACAACAGAAAAAGAGCAAAGCAAGCAAAAGTAAAAGTAAATCCAATAAAGCCAGTGCAGAAGTGCCAAAAACTGCAGTTCCTCAAACGTCCACTTGAGGCTGGCTCCAGAAGTGAGTCAGTCTCCATAAGTCCCCATGTTAAAATGTCCAACTTCACAGCAGAAATAAACATGTTTACAGCCTGGTACAAAAAACAGTTTTGGTCTCTATAGCTAATTTCCCCGTTCATGACAACTGTACTGAGGGTGAATTTATATACAACTCACCTGTTCAAATGATATTAAGACTTAAAGTTATGCAGAATTACCAGTGTGGTCACTTTGATTGACAGGTGGCCACATATTTTGAGCTTCAGAATGGCACTCTGGAAATCTATGTGTGATAGGATAAGCTGTGATGTAGTTATTGTTTGACCTGAAGGTGGCAGGAATGTGCAGAGCTGTTGAGTTCTGCTGGGTTAGCTAAACCCTCCAAATCCCTCTGCATATAGAGCAGGGATGGTACATGGTAAATGGTAAATGGACTCCTTATATAGCATATAGCGCCCTTCTAGTCTTCCGACCACTCAAAGCTCTTTTACACTACATATCTCATTCACCCATTCACACACATTCATACACTGATGGCATTGGCTGCCATGCAAGGTGCCAACTGCTCATCAGACAGAAGAGAATCACACTCACACACACTCACACACCTTTGCCAGCAATTTAGGGTTCAGTATCTGGCCCATGCAGACTCACGGCCAGTGGGTCGAACCACTGATCATCGAGGAGAACCCAGACTACCGTCTAAGCCACAGATGGGTCATACAAAACGCGTCCCATATGAAATCAAAAATCAATGTTGACTTCTTTTAAGCTACGTGGCTATGTAAGTTATCTTACCCTAAGTATTTAAGTTAAGATTTCAATCTGTTCTAAACCTAACCAAGGTGCAACAAAATTAGCCACGCCTCGTTGCATATTTATTCTTGCCATGGCACTGCATCCAGAAATGATGCTAGAGGGATACCTGCAGAGTCATATGGTGATGTAGTATTGATGTATGTAGTAGCACTCACCAAGCGGTAGTATTTGATGAGTTAGGAGTGAGAACATGTTGTCTATGTTGTGAATAGTTAGCCCTCACTGAGCAATCTCTTGTAGATGAAATGATGGTGTCAGTGTTGGTATTTCTGCTGAAAAGACAATCAAGAAGCAGGACATGGACCCTCTCAGAGACCGCTGACATCCAGTATCAGAGGACACTGATCTCAGACTCACTTTATCAGTCGCTATCTGCGTGTGAAGAAGGCATTGTTTGAAGAGCTCAGCCTCCACTTTCCTGATGCCGACAAAATGGCACCTCTTCCTGTTCTCTCTCAGAGCTAATGCCTCAGCGGCTCCATCCCCCCCTCTGTTTCCACACCACTGTTCGGTGCAGACATCTCAACGCGCCATTGGTCAAGCCACCAAACAAATGGAAATCCGCTAGCTCGCTGAAATTACTGATGATTATCTTTCCTACTCCCCCCTCACCACCACCGCCATACCTTACCCACTCCCTCCCTTGATCCCCTTTCCTTGTGCTTCTGTCTCCTTCAGCCATCCTCCAGCAACCTGCCTTCCTGTAGATTACAGTCTATTCAGTGCAGAGAGGCCTGAGGATTTATTCTTTTTTACTTCCTCCTTTTATTTTTTATTCCCTCACATTTTATCCATTTATTTTCCCATCCAGATGCTGATAGTCAGATCACCCATTATGTTGATTCACAGGTGTTTATTCTGGCATGTGATCTACCAACAATCACTTATTTTAGTCGGAAATTTTTGCAATGATTTGACTTATTCCTACAGAATTCCTACGGAATTAAATAACACTGGCAGTGAGTTCAAGTTGTTGAAGCAAATCCAAAATCTAAAATGTAAAGTTTGTACAGAAACACAGTTTGTGGATTATATTGATGCTGAGTTAACAGTCAGACTGTCGACATATGACCCATATCCTTTATCTCGTGTTTGTAGAGTGACACGTTTTTTTAAGAAATCATTCAACTGTCACATTTCTTAAAGGGAGTTTGGTGTTTGGAGCTGCAGTTGAATTCAAATTGCTAAAATGTTCATTTTTGAACGTTTTGTCAGCGCTACAGAAACATGATAAGGTTGTCTGACGTTGACTGCTGTTAGTTATTGGTTTGATTAATGCTTGTGTATTGATTACAGACGGTGGCTGATCAGGTTTATTAGTAGCTAATCATATTCAGTTTCTAACGTCAGTGTGCAGTAAATGGTTGATCTTCGTGTGTTCTTGAACTACTTGTAGAAATATGTTCATCTTTGTGGTACAAACTTTGTTACAATCTAAGATGGATGATAACTGTTAATGACGTTAACGTAACACCTGCAACTAACTACAAGTGATACATGTAGTTAGTCGCGGAACTATCAGTTGTTTAAAACATATTCTCTGACTTTCTATAATCCTTGCGTGTGTGTGTGTGTGTGTGTGCACATTATGCACGAGGCATCACTGTCTACGCTCAGGCTTAATTTGGCGCCTGCAGTTATCTCCTACATCTTCTGCTTCGTAGCGTCTTTTCTTTTTTTGCCGTATGAGCACCATGTAGTAGGTGTGAGATCATAATGCACTCACTGGGGCGTGTAATAACTTCTTTGGTGTGTGTCCACACCTGTGTGTGTGTGTGTGTGTGTGTGTGTACAGAATGCTGGCCACATTACTGATCTACATCAACATCATCCGTTGCAGAGCTGAGTGAAGCTGTTCTCATGAGGAATGTTCCTCAGCTCCTCGTGTTGATGTGTGTGACTGCTCCAACTTTTTTGTCCATGCACCTTATTAATGTCTCAATTTGACTTTCCAACTAACGACAATCCCACAGACAAACATAATTATATACCTTTAAAGATATAATAGTCTATTTAAATGTTTGTATTTAAATGTCTCAGTGAACTTTGTTTTTATCATTATAACAATGCTCAAACACTAAAAAATCTGTAATTGTATTCCGTGGTTCATGTAGTTTTGCTTCTTCTTTCTAGTTGCTGTATCTTCTGAGTTACCTGGGACACATCAGAGGGTTAAGAAGAAAATCAATAAACATTATTAAACATAGTGTGCATAAAACTTCTTAAAACTAATCAGAGCCTGACTAATATGTTGTTTTCTAGACCAATACCGATAATGATTTTAGAGCAGAAAATATTAGTCACTACCAATATGATAACCCATATAGTGAACTTTTGAGCTGCAATGAAAGTCAACCTTTTTGATCAGAGGTTGGACGAAAGGCTGCTCATACCCAGCTGCTCACTGAGCTCCACTGGCTACCTGCAGCAGCACAAATTAAATTCAAATGACTTATGCTTGCCTATAAAGTAGTCTCCGGTTCTGTACCCACCTACTTGAATGTCCTTACGCAGGCATACGTTACCTCCTCCAGTGAATGATGCCTGGCTCTGCCACCCGTACGTTCAGGGCAATCCAAACTTTTCTTGTCTGTTGTTCCCCGTTGGTGGAACATGCTTCCAGTTCCTACCAGATCAGGGGCGTCCCTCTCTACCTTTAAAAACCCCCTGAAGATCCAGCTCTTCACAGAGGACCTCCTCTCCAACACTACCAACAACTGGACATGATAAATCTATCCCCCTCTATAACTGTCTATAAATATAACTTGATTCTATGTGAATAGTACTTATTGATGCACTAACATGTCCTTGTCACACTGTACCTTGATCATGGCATTGACAATTCTAGAAACTCTGTATGTTCACTATCAGTCGGTCCTCATCAGACCTGCTGTAAATCACCTCTGCACTGGATTCCCTATCATAAAAACTGGCCTCTGTCGGTTTTGGAGGTCGTGCTTCGGTGTAAGCAGCACAGGTAGCTTACTTGAACACAAAGGCTTCATTCGGCCCACCCTCAGTGCCACCCACGCTCCACGTCCTTGCCCATTTTGGATTAGCAACGAGGCCACAGAGTACTGAGGACTGCCAAGATGGAGACAACCAGAGCCACCACACTGAGCTTCACAACAGCTCTTCAGAAACCTGTGGGTGACATCACGAAGATTACAACCATTTTTGTTAATACTTGGTTTGGTACTGGTCCAGCAGTGTTCACTGGGATTAGTGACTATCCTACCACACTCTGCTCTTGCCTTTAGGCACATAATGTCCAACCAAACAAATCTCCTTTCACAAATCTCTGAATTTAAAGTTTTCTTGCTTCTCAGCACACATTTCTCCTGTGAGTCCTGGTCTGAATGGCTGTGCATCAGTCCTGTATTTGCTGTCGTCAGAATGGCCTTTGACTGCTGGTGCCCTGGACTGGCTGTGCTCACTAAGAGGCTGCTGAACCCGGTTCCATTGCCCACCCACCCAACTCTAGTTCTGGTGCCTATTCTGGCATCGCTCCATGCCAGCATTCTTTACTTGGCCTTCCCCACCGCAGGCCTGAAAATCTCTTCATAGTGGTCCAAAGGTCCTGTGCTAACAGTGTCAACACTCATTAACTGATATTTGACTTCTAGTTATTGACTGGATGTCATAGTTAGACCTCCTCTATATGTACCGGATCAACGCCAGCACTTAACTTTTTTGGGTCTTTGTATCTTACCCTCTTGTCCTCACACACCACCACCATCCCTTCACCTGTGCTACAGTCGTGAACTTGTAATTGAAAAGATGAGAACAAGGAACTGGCTAATTAGCTGGCTATGAAATCCCTTGTACAGGACAGCTGCTTGGCAGTGACTCTGCCAGCTTCTATGGGTTTGGTGGTATGACCTGCAGCTCGGACAGACAGAAATCATTTTCATCTGAGGGGACAAAGACACAACCGAGGGAGAACGAAAGAATAACTGGGCTAATAATGGATCTTGCCATTTATGTCTATATGATGGTACCAAACTCTGTTTAGAAGTGTGTGAAATTACCCAATGGGTGATTTTAGCATATGAGATAGTTGAGCCACCTTTTGTTTCTAGGCAAGTGTAATTGGCACAAAATTGATCACATGACCACACATTTGGATAGAGTCATCCATTTTACTCACCCTGTGACGGAGAGGGGCCTGTGGAATAGGTTTGCATGGTTCTAACAATGTGCGGGTGGTCCCGAATCTCATGTTTCTGTCTACCTCAGTTGGTAAACTATCAATATCAAGGCTGTCCTACATGTTCCTCCTCCACACACCAAAAACAAAACCTTATAAGAAGTCATTTGGTATTTACGTCTTTCTTGTTATCTGAGGTGAAAATGTTTGCTTCAGTTCAACAAAATTCAATTCAATTCAATTTTATTTATATAGCGCCATATCATAACAAAAGTTATCTCATGACACTTTTCATACAGAGCAGGTCTAGACCGTACTCTGACAAAGTCTTCATAATCAGTGACACGTGTAGTTTAACCTATCGCTCATTGAGGGTAAGATCCAGGCGCCTGAAGTAAAAACTAGGCTCTCCCCTAACCATGAAAATACATTATTAGAACATTCCTGCGGGCAGCTAGCTTTCAGTCACTGTTGTTTTCTTTTCATATCTCCTTCATCCTGTGCCCTGTGAAGGTGAAGGCCAAAAGTTGTCTACAGCTCCAGATCACTTTTCAAGATTCTTCGTGAAGGACCTCTGCATGATCACCTCGTGTGTCTTCACACTCACAGAAAATAGTCAAATTATTTATTTTATTTACTCTGTCCCACATACATGGACATTATATGCAATAGAGAACCAGATGTGTATTAATCCACCAATGAAAACAGACCCTAACAAATGTACAACCTTCTCCTGCTTTCTGTTTAAACCCACAGTGGCCAGCTGTTTTAGGGATTGACTGGGCCTTTTCCTTTTTGTTTAAATCTATGTACATATTTCAAATATTTACATCTTTAGTAGTCTCAGACCGAGTATGGGAGGGAGAAAGTACTGATAGGATGACTAACACATAGGTTTTGTTTTTTTTATGGAAAATAGCCTCATTGTTCTCCGCTGTGCTGTCACTCATTGTAGACACTTTTTGTTATTGCACTGAATAATCAGAATTGTACAGCTGAATCTGCAGGATAGATTTCTGTAGATGTGTCCACAGCACAAACTACAGTGCTACAGGTTCAAGCTTCAAGTCAAGCTTCAAAAACACTGGATACAATCATTCCCATCATGATCACTTCTTTCAACTCCGACATTTGCATTTTTTAATGGAGTCTCAAACAAAATAGCATAATTATGGTAATTTAGTCATAAAAGACCATGTCCAACTTTTCATCAGCTGGATAGCACGTGTAAAACCAGTGCAGTACCATTTTAACAGAGCCATCTGCTGCAACAGCATATGATGCGCTATGTACTTTATAAAAACATATAGTTTGTCTACAGAAGACCATTACCCTCTGAACAGTTCCATTAGATTCCACACAAACGTCAGAGCAGAAATCACATCAGCTATAATCTAGAAAACTACAAATGGATGAACAAGGAAGCCATTTTGTGCCTTTCCGGTCTGTCCACTCTGGCTGCCTGAGTCCTCTTCTTTGATGGTGTGGGCGAACAGCACCGTTCAATATGCCGATGGTGTCTCACTCACTGTCTCACTCTGTTCTAATTTACAGTCCCTACCCTGAGAGAAAGGGATAATCCAGCAATCATATTCATATTCAACAGCACCCAGGATAATGCATCCTCACTCTGCTGCCATCCGTCTCCCCCTCCTCCACCAGAATAGTCACCAACACTTTAGCTTTTTAACAATGCAGCAGTTTCACCTCAGTTAACTGATTTCATAGGTAGATAGATAGATAGATAGATAGATAGATAGATAGATAGATAGATAGATAGAGGGGTTGAATATGAATATTGCCTTGCTCTCTGTCGACTGAATGAAGCCAACAGATGGTCTACCCAGGAGTTTCTAAATGCTTTCACCTGAGCTCATGCCAGATCACGCCTCCATCAGGTGTATGTATGCATGTGTGTGTGTGTGCATGTGTTCTTCCTTCATTTGTTCAGTTTTTATATGTTAGTATCAGAAGTGTGAGGTAAGGTGGCAAAGTCCTCTTCTTAACACTGTCACAGCTTTAAAGCAACAACATCTGAGAGGTCAAAAAACACAAATATTTAGATGATCAGTCCATTTGAAAAAAAAGAAAAAAAAAAAGGTCATCAAATCATTTTAAAGATGAAACATATTGATACACATTGACATATTGACACATTGTTAATCCTATCCTATCCCTGCTGTCCGATGAAAACCACGTATCTCCACTTTTGATGATTATGATGTATATATGGAATGTGCATATTCTCTTCCATCTATGGTCAGCATTTAGGATCTTATTTGTTCCATCATGTTTGTAGGATAGATAGAAGGAGGAGAGCTTTGGATAAATAACACTTTGAGTTTTGATTCAAGGATAGACGACGACGCTGTGATCTCTGAGTCAGACTGATGCAACAGTGTCAGTGTCAGACGAGCATTAACCTGATTTCTGCTCATTTAATTGCAAAATAGTAAAATGCTTTGATAATACCAATGTGCTCTGTGGAAACATGTAGGACAGCCTTGATACTGATAGTTTACCAACTGAGGTGGACAGAAACAGGAGAGTCGAGGCTCAGAACCACCCGCACGTCATCAGAACCATTTATAAAACCATGCTAAATGCTAAATGTGTCACTACTGTGTTTTAGGTTGATTTTGTGAGAGATAAAAAGTGGGATCTGATGTGATTCATGTTAATTCATATTTCTTATATACATCTATTTATACTTTAGCTTCATGAAACTAACTCAGTCTTGCCTGCAGGTAGTTCAGAATGCAGGAACAAGGCAATTCTATATTTTACCAGTAAAACACAGAATTTAATTTTAAGATTTGTTTGAATCAGTTGAATGTCCAAACTCCTCAGATCTGCTCATCAGTGCCCCACCCCTCAAGAAAGAGACAGAATGTAGAAAGAAAATGACTTAAAGAAAGTAATGATTAATTCTGTATTTTTATTTGGCTCAGATAGGCCATGCATGTAGGATGCCATCATAACTGGTCATTTTGAAGTCAGTGAATGTTTGCAATCATTATGGTCAGTTTTCTACCCAGAATGCCGTTGTTCTCCCTCTGTTTCTCGCTGCATAACTTCTAGACATATAATAATGGATCTAAAATGCTTCATTCTTCTCTCTTAAATTGGCGCTCATCTGACCGTGCCACTGCGTGCAGGGTCCGCCGATCTATTGCGTCATCATAAATCATGATGTCACTCAGTTATGCATGAGCCAATTACTTATTTATTGTGGATTCATATTCAGACTACAACCATTACCCAGGTGCCACTGAGGCCTGTCATAACATTAATGATTTAGACAAAACAATCCATATTATTCATTTATCATAGCCACACTTAATAGTCACTTAAGGTTGTCAGACCTGAAACAGCCCGTGAAGCCGACCCGTCTGGGCTGGACTCTGCTCTAATATCTGAGCTGATGAAGAGTTCTAAAGTATTTGAACATTGGCCAAAACTGTAAAGAAGTCTAATGACAAAATAAGATTAAGTATAGTATTATTAATTTCTCACTAGTCATTAGTCTTACAGTCACTGCAAGATACTGAACTGGATTAGATTACACATGCGCACAAACATTTTTACCCTCATCCTACCACTGATGGAGTCCTTTATGACCCAGAGAATAAACTGCTGTAAGAAACAATCATCAGAGCACAATGTCAACTTATTTCTTCTCAAAACATTATTAGTTATATAATTCATAACATCTGGGAAGGACAATGTGTATGTGTGAATGGGGACTGCACATATAGGTGATGGTTGTTGATGACTTTACACCAACAATAAAATGCTACGATGAAGCATGAATTTTGGCGTCACGGTGATGCAGCGGTTAGCGCTGTCACCTCACAGCAAGAAGGTTCCTGGCTCACCCTGTGTGTGTGTGGGTTCTCTCCGGGTACTCCGGCTTCCTCCCACAGTCAAACACATGAACCTTAACAGATTCATTGGTGACTCTAAATTGGCCGTAGGTGTGAATGTGAGTGTGAATGGCTGTTTGTCTCTATGATGAGCTGGCGACTTGTCCACATACAACCCCAGCATCAGAAAGCATTATGTGTGTTGATGAGTCATAAACCGATATGACTGCATTATAATTCACTATGAATGCCCCCATAATGCTCTATAGATGTGGTCTTCATTACGCTCTGGCTGCCTGTCAGTCATATTCATGATATTATTTTATAGTTTTATCTTGTTTAACATAAAATATTCATTTACATTGATAGTCATAAAACATTTTATTATGAAATGATGTCTTTTAGGGTGATCTTACCCCCTGATAGTGCCAAAGTTGGGCATCATCTAATCAACTTTCTAGATACGTACGCAGTTGTTGTTGTTGCTGCACAATGTGTTTATTACCCATAAGGCCTGACCCCGCTCCCTCACTTCTTGAGGTAAAGGGCCTGGACACAGAAAGAGAATTATCATAGTTTATAAGATGCATGCAGCATACAGTACTGAGGACACAGCCATCTTCCTGCCTAGACTTCTGTAACACAGACTTACTGATGTGCATTCCCTGTGTTGGACACATATGAGTACGTTTGAGTCACTGTCACTCTCCAGCAGCAAAGTGTGGAGAGGTCTGGTTATATTGTTGCCATAACTGATAAAGCAGTGACATGTGTTAAGAAAGTTTTCGTATCAATTCTGCATAACTTTAAATCTTAATATCATTTGAACAGGTGAGTTGTATAAAAATTCAGCCTCAGTACAGTTGTCATGAACGGGGAAATTAGCTATAGAGACCAAAACTGTTTTTTGTACCAGGCTGTAAACATGTTTATTTCTGCTGTGAAGTTGGACATTTTAACATGGGGACTTATGGAGACTGACTCACTTCTGGAGCCAGCCTCAAGTGGACGTTTGAGGAATTGCAGCGTTTGGCACTTCTGTGTTTACTTCACCTCACCGGCTGCTTGGTTAAAAATAAATATAAACTACAAAAATAACAGAAAGTTGTACACATTGTGAAGAAAGGTAACAATGTCAGGCAGAACTTAAGTTGCACCTTCATTTTTTGATGGAGCTGTGAAGTTCCTCCACCCGAGTCAAACTCCCAGTATTTTGTGAAGCAGCTCATTAATAAAAATAGAAGACATGAAGGTGAATGAGTCATGTGTTGGAACTCAGTTCAGGATTTTAAATGACAACTATGAGTCACAGTCGACACGACATTTTAATCTGTGTAAAATGAACGACACTACAGTACATTTAAACATGATTCAGCTAATCCTCCAAACCTCCATAATTCAGAAGAAGCTCTGCTCGTCACATCTATTGTACAGTCCAGAATCAACATGTACTGTACGTATCACACAAACTGTACAGCGGCAGTTACCTTATGAACAGTGTTGTAGTCAAGACCTAAACTGAGAGCAAGTCAAGACTAAGACCAGAGTGCATCGAAACCGAGTCAAGACCAGGACCAGACAGTACATAGTCAACTTAGGAAGCTAACGTAGCTAATATTGTCCAAATCTCTTCGGTGTGGCCCAGGCCTCGCAGCCTTCTCAGTCAGCATCTTGCAGGATTTACAGACTGTTGTGTGTTTTACAGATGAACAGAAGACAGATTTTTATTACAGTAGGTTTGGCAGACGTCTCTTCCCAGACAGACACACGACAGCACACGTCACTTTCTAGGAGAGTGTGTGAAGGATGGCAGTGATCGCTGACAGCCGTTAACAGTGACAGTATTTCAAATTAGAAATGCGTCAAGTTATCAGTTTCATTTGAAGCGCAGTTGTGGTCTTGACCGGTCTTGAAATAAAATGGTCTCGAGTACTACAACACTGTTTATGAACTCTCTCCAGGGGTCTGTCTGACTGGGTAGTTTGTAGTATAACCCTCTGTGAATATTCTGGAAACTGATGAGCCAAACCAGAATATTTAGAAAAAAAAATAACAATAGCAAAGTTTTAAGTGGGGAAAGAAACTCCATCATAATTCATAGCAGCTGCTGAGAAGTTGTAGAACCGTACATGGGTTCGGTTCTCTTCCACGCCGTCCCCTCACCTTCCAAATATAAGGGAGATTTACTGCGGCCATAACTTTTCCTTATGCCACCTCTCCCTGTGACATTTTTATGGATGACCCCTCGCAGGACTCATCCAAGCTCATCCATCAAACCCAGGCCTCCAAATGGAGCGGCTTACGGATGCCATTAAAACCATTATGTGTTGATAACCATCTCCTCGCTTCATCCTCATTTCAGTCATAAAGAAGTTCTATTCATTCTCAATTCATTACCATTCCATATTTCATCTGAATGGCTCTGACTACCTTTCTGGGTGATTGTAATCTTGTATTGGATTTTTCTTTCTGTATATCACAGCTCATCATATAATACAGAAGTGTTATATTCTCATATTGCATGTTTGGATTTAGTTTATAGAGCATAACAAAGACAATATGAATCCTGATGATATTACTATGAAATATTTTTCTGCAGAATTTCTGCCTTTTCTTAGTTCTGTCTTCTTTCCATAAGTCTGCCATCTGAAGCAGGCCAGTGTTCTTATTGCAGCCCTGCAGGTAGACTTCCTCATGGATGAACTAGCGTGATTCCTCTTGCACACAGATAAAGCTGCTTTTTCCTCACAGTGGGTTGTAGATGGAGAGAGAGGCGGGGATGCTCACTCACATTAGGGGAGCCATGTTGGAGACAAGATGCAGTTTGACTCTGGCAGCCCAAAAGATGAGAGGGAAATATATTTATTTCTCTGAAGTCGTGCTGTATGTCGATGTTGTCCAGTGGGTGTGACTTCATTGACAATGTCATCGTACAGTAATATTTATTACTTTAACTCCAACTACACATTGATGTGAGCAGACTTTTGAACTGCTCGTTTGTGAAACTGAAGATTTTCAGTGAATTGAGTCCCCGGGACCACAGGTGCTCATTTGAGTGGGTCCCCGATAATATTTGTGTATTTTATGGATGTAATTAAGGTTATATTAATGTTGAGAATTAATTAGAATATTGCAGAATGAGTCCCATAGGTTTACATATTTCATTTTATTTCCCAGATATCCAAACAAATCTCCATCTCCTCAGCTAAACGTTCTCATTCTTTCACCTCAACACCAGACTCCTTTCTCAGATTTAACACTTTAAAGTTACTTTGCTTACATGCCAATATACACACACCAAAGAATATTTATCAGGTACTTTTCCAAATCCACATGAAACACTCTTGACAGACGAGGAGCCACACCAGCTTGGGCGCCAGAACCAGAGCCGGGTGAGCAGGTGACATAGCCGGGCTCAGCAGAGGCAGAATGTTGCTTTAAACCCATTAAAATTAGCATTTTTTAGATCCCATGGCTAACAGAGCATAAATGTATTTTATTATATCAGGCTTGCAATCTAGAGCTCTGGCTTCGAAAATGTAGTTTTTATGATTTTCCAGCAGATTGAGTCGTTTCCTCGTGTTTGCCCCGTGGGCCAAAAACATGCTATTTTCCTGCTTTCACTATGTGCATTGTTGCTCTGTTATGAAGCACTGCAGGCCAGTGTATGCAACTAAAATGGCGTGAGTGTGTTGATATGGATGTAAAGGAGTGGTGTGTGTGTGTGCATGTGTGTGTGAAAGATAGAAATTATAAAGTGCTGCAGGTCACAATCCCTCCCTTCCTGTATTTCTCTCTCACACACACAAACACACAGACACTCACACACACATGCATGCACAGGCGTTCAAAATATTATATTTTATATTTCTGTGTATGGGTCCAAGCTCAGACACCGTCCTATCAGGATCCAAACCAATGACCAAAAAATTATGAAGAGAATTCTGATTTGATAGATAACTTCTGTTCTAACTGGTTTAGTGGACTCATAGAATAATCATGTGACGCCACACAGCCAATCAAATCTGTGCATTGTGACTTGAATCACTGAGCAGGGATCACTCATTGGACACAGAGAAATAAGTGAGTCAGAGAAAAGGAAAATAGGAAACGTGGAACTCTTCCATGTTTATTCTTCCAACTGGCAGTTTAAAACCAGCAAACCAACCAATGTTTCCTTAAAGTGATTTGGATTTTGGGTCAACATAAAAAAACATTTACTGATGGAGGGGTCGTCCAAGAGTGCATGATAGCGTTAGCTTGAACTTTACTTGTAGGAAAGCTCACAAAAGGTTGTGTGTGACGACAGCATCATCGGCCACAAAGAGAACAGAAACATGAGAAAAGGAGCTGTTCAATTAAGATGTGAGTTTGTTTAGAAAAACAATGGTCGATGTGTTAAGATGGAATGAACAAAAGAAGAGAAGACTTCGAAATGCATTTGTTCTAAATTGACACTTTAAAATCTGTCTGTTCTATTTCATTTTTTTTTGTCATCCTCAAGAACCCTTCTTTTGCTGTTTAAAGGAGCAGTGTGGAGGATTTAGAGACATCTAGTAGTGTAGTTGCTGACTGCAACCACCTAGGGTTGAAGGGTGAAGGAGAAACTATGTTAATTGCGAAATTGATCACAAAATTGAGGCCCTATTCCAAGCTAGTGTTTGGTTTGTCTGTTCTGGGCTACGGTAGAAAACATGGCAGTTCAACATGGTGGACTGAAAGAGAACCTGAGGCGTCTGTAGATATAAAAGTCTGAAAAGCTGATTCTAAACTAATGAAAACAGATTTATCCCCATATAGTTAGCCCGATAAATCTGACACACTGAACTTTTAAGGTTCTTTGGGGAACTAAATACAATAATGCAGTTCTTTAAGTCACAATTGCAGCACTTTTGTGTGCATTAGTTGGTGGGGTGATATATTACAAATATTGTTTACACTAAATTCTGGGAAGAACTTGATATGAATGGTTCTTTGAAGAACTGATAGGTAAAAGGTTCCATGCAGACCAGATTAGGTTTTACCATAAATCTTTATTTTTAAGGGTGTAGTTGCATACATTCACTTGCTGTCCTCCATAAGAATGTCCCCTCAATGAGAAAATGACTTTTTATGTTGTTTGAGAAAGGTGCTACATGAATAAAGTTTAATATTATTTTTACTATTAAAACTTGTATCAATAGGCTATTCAGTATGACATTCTCTAGCCAACAGTGCACCACTGGAGATGACAGCGTGTCTCCTAGCAACAGCAACTCTCGGCTGTCACTAAACTAATGTCAGTGGAAACGCCTCCTCAGAGGCTCCATGCTTTAGACGTTACCTCCGCAATCATCGAACAGTTTTATCCTCTTTTGAAAGGGATGCTCAATAGTTGCAGTAAGAATGATACGTTTAACCAAACAGCCGGTACTCAGCCCCCAACCCCATACTGGGCCGGACTGGGACCATAAATCAGGTCAGGAATCAAACATCAGCTCAGGAAAATCATTTTTTTCACAAACATTGCTTCAAAAATCTAAAAACCAGGTAGTCAATAGCTTTACAAATATTCAATATATTGTTTTGCACCTTGCATTTCCTCTGATGTCTCTAATATCTGCTTCCAGCTACACACAGCATCATGAAGTGTTCATGGCATCTATTTTTTAAATCATAGAATGAAGTCAGGAAGGGGAGTTGTGATGTGACACGCCGGTAGTAAAACACCACATCTTGCTTGTGATCATTTTGAAGCACTTAGCTGCACTTCCTTGTCTGTATTTTGGGCTTATGTGGGTGTAAAGTGAATAATGGAGTGATTCTTCTTCTTCTTCTTCTTCACTTTCCTTCCAGGATTTTCTCCTTTTAATTGCCTCCCTCTCAGCTCACCCTTTCCTCTTGTACTATTTCTGAACATTGCATTGTTCTTTGTAACCAATCACATGAAAAGACAGGTAAAGACCATCTTGTTATAAGCTGATGGTGTACAGTTCTGAGTGACTGCAGCTGCCCCGCGTTGCTTTCACTTGGACTAACCTATTTTCTTTTGCATTTATGGAGTCTTCTCCAGGCCACCGGGATATCCTCACAGCCCAAGTGTGTTGCTCAATTCATTATGTATTAAAAAGCTGGTGAGAAAAAAAAAACACTTCTGTTAATTAATAATTGATCATTGTCCTATAACTGGAGGTGTTTGGAGACTTAGACTGCCTGCATGTCAGGTTGCCGTACCAACAGTGAGATAAGATGTCAGGGTGTTGTTTGAAGGAGCGTGGACGCTCTCCGTAGGGAGTTTGGCTGAGATCTGGTGTCTGAAATACATAGCTTATAATTGAAATCTGCAGTTCTACACTACCAAGGGCAAAAACAGCTTAGCTTTGGTCAGCACATGTTTAGAAAGTACCTGTACCAATGGTTTTGGATTAAACGGTTACTGGTACCTTTAGACCACCATTGTAGAAGATTTAGACGTGGACACTAGTCTCTCACCCTGGCCTATGTTGTACTTTTAGGAAGGTATGTTTGCTCATTCGAAGTGTGACTAATAACAAATGGTAAGAGCATGTGACTCAACCATCAATTCATTTTCAAATGTTACCTTCAAAGGCTCCAGAAGAAGTCCCACATGGCATGTTGGAGTGGTCTGCTGTGTGGGATGAGTCTTCTTTGAGGAAGTGATGCCCGAGGTGTCTGTGTTAAGGAGATGAAAGCTGTGGCCATTTTGTTTCATTCTTTTTTCCTCTTATGCAGCGGTGGGTGGGGGTGGGGCTCCGTTGCAGAGCACATGAAAGCTACACTCATGCAGATCCTCGTAAGCGTCGTGGTGGCTGACACATTGCACCGCGTTGTGGCTGAGCCGCCAGTCGAGCAATTTTTTTTTTTTTTTGCCGTGACATTGAGTTAATTGAAGATGGTCTCGCAGGTAACGACTCAGCTGACTCTGCTGGGCCTTTCTGTCAGGGCTTCCTTGTTTCTCCCCTCTCTCTCCTTCACCAAGAAGACATATCCACTCTGTCCTGGCTTCTCTCTGTGGCTTCCCTCCCATTTTGCTCCTCTCTGTCTCATCACGAGCATAACCCCTGTCACAAGCCGGCTATTTGACAGGAAATGGCAATTTCACTGGCAAGATTAGGCCTTTGATGTTGTTAGATGATAGCTATCTGCGCTTCCTTTTACTTCTCCCTTTTGCTTGAATTCCTCTCCGTCACATGTTGAATACATCTGAAGGTTCTTATTTTCTGGACAGGGTGACTCTATTTATTTGTCAGTCAGGGACGTCTTAAATTATATAGCGATTATCACTTGATTAATACTTATGTTACTCAACTAAAAGTATGCTTTCAATCTTGCTCATAAGTGGTCTTATTTGACCTCATGAACCTTTTTTTTTCCACCCAGTATACAAAATAGACCTGGTTCAACCACAGTAGCAGACCAGAGTCTTGGACTGCTTGAAGACTTGAGACGTCAAAGCAAAAAGTGGCAATTCTGGAATGATATTGAATACATATATAGGCCTTTTAAATGAAAGACATTTTTATGAAGCATTCACAGACCTAAAGACTCGCAACTGGCTTGCAGTTGTCATCTGCAGACTTGTGACTTATCATCGAGCACTTGAGGCTTGATTTTAGACTTAAACTTGACCTGACCTTGAGTTACACCAAATTGATGAAGAAGAGATGGAAATTTCTGTCTAGTTTTTTGGATTTGATCAAGGCTTTGCTGCATAACATGACCCTGAATTTTTTTGGCTGACTAATTTAAATCATGCTGCCTGATGACTGAAGAACTGTTCCCAACACCTTTTCCTCTTTTTTTCTCTCACCACAGCAAGGGAAGAGAATGTGGCCACTTTCCGTGGCTCCGAGTATTTCTGCTACGATCTCTCCCAGAACCCCATTCAGAGCAGCAGTGACGAGATCACGCTCTCCTTCAAGACATGGCAGCGCAATGGCCTTATCCTTCACACCGGCAAGTCAGCTGACTACGTCAACCTGGCGCTGAAGGACGGTGCTGTTTCCCTCGTCATCAACCTGGGCTCTGGAGCCTTTGAGGCCATCGTGGAGCCAGTCAATGGAAAGTTCAACGACAACTCTTGGCATGATGTCAAAGTGACCCGCAACCTTCGGCAGGTAAGGCACAAAGAGTGTATTATGTGAAAATCTTAATAAATAGTATTGATGTCGATGTATAGCAGTTGAGTTGCAACATGCTAGCTAGCCAGTAGCATGCTGTTAGCCAGCCACTATAGCCTGCTAAACTTGCTGGCTTGCAAACTGCAACCCACCTCTGTTGGATGATGGCCATGTGATAGCTTCCTTTGTTTTGGATAACCATTTCCTCAAAGATCAACACAAAATTGTTAGTTGGTCAGTAGTGCAAATTTGTGCATCAACTTAAAGCTCGAAGCCCTGTGGAGATTTACTTCGCAAACATTACTGAATTCACCGACTCACTTCCAATGAAATGTAGCAATTTTAGTCTAACAGCTATTTGAAGCCACCATTGTTCAAAGCAGTTAATTGCAGCTGAAGCCACAGAAAAATGTTTCTCGTATGATATGGTTTACTTTAAACTTGATTTGTGTTTTGGAAAATTAACTCAATTTTATGTGTATTTATTTTAACTGGACAAACACCAATTTCCAGGTCTTATTTTCTCACTGCCTGTCATCTCAGCTCTTTCTGGTGTCAGAAGGCTGCTTCTTTCCTCTTTTTCCCATTATCTCTTCCTCCCCCATATCTGTCTGTGGACAGACATTTTAGGGGTGATCAGAGGGTGAGGCTCTAGTCATCCAAGACCTCTGTTGATTACCCAAGACTGATCTCAATTCAGCTGTACAATTTCTCACCAGCCTGCATGTCTAGATATGTAAATAGACACAAACTGTTACACCAACCCTCTTTGAGTGGAACCCTGTGGTTTACAGGCTTTGTATGTGCAAATTAAAAGTGAGGAAATATACAAGGTAACCTAAAAATACTTAAAGTTGACTGTAATACCTAACATTTCAGTCCTGGTTGATTTGGTAATAGCAGTTGGTTACAGAAAGTGGTTTAACAGTGAACTGCTATTTTGTCCAAATTACAACAGAGGAGCAGCTGGTGTATCTGCTTACAGTGCAGCCAAACAAACTCACGTTTTAATAAAAAGTCATTAAAAAATAATTGTAATGCAATCTGATCTTATGCTGCACATGACGCAAGTAGTTTTCCACAGAAGAGCTGGTCACATTAAAAGCAATATGTGCTGAGGAGCTGGAGGTGTGCATCCATTTGTTTGCAGCTCTTCATCAAACAGCTAACTGCTACTGTTTCGCCTTTTCCGTTCAGGCGTTGCAGTGATTAGCCACAGGGTTGAGTGGCAGTATGGGTTTTTTTTTTCTGCATGATGAATGTTACCACTGAGAAACAGTCAATTTGCTGATGCTGCTTCTCTCTCATTGACTGTCTATATCACTCGACCATTACTGTCTCTCTTTCCCAAAGCATTGGCCACAAACCAAAAGAACCCACTGCCACTATTTTGCAGCAAAGACTGCGAGCCAGACAGAGACATGTAAGCTGGGTGCATGAAATAAACCGATCCAGAACACAACAGGGAGAGTATCGTTTAGTCATTGAACTCCACCTGGATAGCCTCAGCTTCAGTGACATTTCAGGCTGACAGTTGAGGCCACCACAGCGTGAGGTAGGGTAACATCTCTCTAGAAGTTGGTTCTGTTTCAACTTCTCCATCACTGCAGTTTTTCCGGCATATCCTTCAGCCCACACTGAACCAACTACCCCCACTGAAATTAATGGGAAAACCAGCACCTGTTTGGTCTGAATCGTCCCTTACTCACAGATCAACACTGTGTATTGTCAGATGAGTGCTTTTAATGTGAAGCCACAGCAAAGCAGCAAAAATATTAACACTGTAGTGTAGGCTGTAGTGAGCAAAAGAGCATGTCTTTCTGGATGAACTGTGGCGGTTGGTTGGCACACACAAGTACAGCAGCCAGGAGCATGTTGCAGTAGTCTAAGCATGAGATGACAAGAAACTAGAGAACATTTTTTGTATAAGGAACGATGTATTCTCCTGATGATGTGAATGGGAATGAATCTACAGAACAGGTGGACATCCACTAAGAGTTTTGTAACCATTCATGCTGCCACCTTGGTTTCAGATCAGGGACAGAACCACGAGTTACCACTTTAGTAAGTCTATAAGGCTCACTGGTAATTTCAGCTGAGCATCTTAGTGAACACGTATAATGGTTTGCTGGAGCATATTCTCGGTGACAGACGGATACACATTCTATTTAGTATTTCTGGCAGCCGTGTAGTGTAGATGGAACTGAGTCAAAATAAACTACAGTGTGTGTGTTCAAGGTAATGAAAGGAGCATGCACCAGTGCAACAGTGTGGGCTCATTGATGTCGTTTTTGGACAACAATGGAGCTCTGCTCTGAGCTCTCATAGGATTCATAGGATTAGGTGAATATAGGCTAAGTACAATTATTGATCTGATGATGAAAGTTTAACATGGAGAATGAGACCCGTGAAGTTGATGTGATGTGATCCTGTGAGTGTACAGTGGTGTTACAGAAGTACAGACACACAAACCCGACAGGCAAGTTTCATTTTGGCCAGCTATCAGGTTAGTCACAGAGTAATTAGAGACAGCCGACGTGACCTGCTGCCAGCAACGTTTGTCATTTTAACTGGTGAAATCGGTGATCAGAGTTTAACAAATCCCACACCGTTCGTCCAAAAGAAGTTTTTACATCTACACTGTGCTGTGGACACCAACTGGTTTTAATAAAAGCAGCTTTGCAAGGAGTGGGCAAAACACAGCAGATTAAAAAGAGGAGTTGTATTTTATCTGGTTTATGTTACCTGGTAAGAATCCATTTAATATTTCTTGATTGTCCCGGTACTTCTCTACAACAGAACTTTTAATCTTTTTGAAATGATTCTCAGAGTTATAACACATTTCATTTTGGATGCTTTTGGGAAACAAAGACAAGTCTGTCCTGATTTATTTTAAAATACTTACCTCTATTTCCAACTGTTGACGTCTACCTTTATCTGTCCTGGAACTTTTCTTAGAAATCATGACTTATGGAATTAAATTAAATCATTCAATTATCATTCAATCATTTTTTACTAACATGTGTACAAACTCCATTACTTTTCATCATTTGCTTTTCATTTGATTTACTCCAGTGTACATCTGTTCACTTCTGTAAATTCGTTTCTCACCTACTCCATCTTTCTTCAAAGCAAACAGGCATTGGATTCGCTATGGTAAACACACTCCATTGTATGGTAGATATCATTTTCATTGTCATTTTTTTTTTTTTTGGTTTGCTGTGTACTTCTCCTCGTCCTCTTTCTGTTTTACTTTTCTTGTCATTCTAACATTCACCTGGTTCATTCACTGATGTTGCTTTTCGGCTTTCCTCTTTAATCTCCTTTTATTCTGTCGCCACAACTTTTGCTGAGGGTTTTACTAAATCTGCTTCAGTCCAGAATTTCCTGTTAAATGTTTTTTGGTGATGATACTGTGGAAACTGGCAGAGGTGTACTACAACCAGAGGAGAAAGACAAAATCCTGACTGGAAATCTTACGGAACAATTGTGTCCACTAAACTATCATTTTCATTTACAAAATATGAGGCAAGCCACATTAGAGGAGAAACCTGGATCGGAAAATAAGCTTATGAAAAGATGCTTGTGTAACTTAATGAAATGACTAAAGGTTAAGAGAGGTCCTGGTCTGGTTTTGCCTGCAGACCTGTGATGCTGAAACATGAGGAGGGCTTGGGTATGTGGTTTCAGTACAGCTCTTAGTTAAGCGAAGCAGCAGGTGAATACTTTAGCTGAGCCTTCTCACCCATTTGTCTGTTTCTTGGCCTCTCATGGCACAAATTGCTGCAAAGAAACAGGATTCTAACTGATATAGGAAGTCCCGGAATCTTATCTTGAATACTTGTTCGGTATTTAAACATAGAAGTTCCATTACAACATGGGCCAGAGTACAAACACTTCATCATAAGCATTCAAACTAATACAAGCATCAGCAGCATTATTAAAAGCAAAAGTACTTTGTAGCACATGCAGTATGGCGTGTTGCATTAGTGTATACTGTGTATCCAGTGTTAGTGGATAATTATTACTGTTGCATCAAACTTAAATGTTTTAACTCCTAAGGCTAAAGTCTACAGCAGAATTTATTTAATTTATTCATTATTTCCTAAGCACAAATCCCTTAAAATGTTTGATTTGGTCAAAGCATGAGGCTGTGTTAATCTTAGCATCCTTTTTTTAGTCGTTAGTCACATGGGATTGTCAGTTTGTCGAGTTTCCAGGAAGGCACCTCGAGAACAGAAGGTTAGAAATTTAAAATCTCCATCATTTTTGATACAGACACATTCTGGACTGGAAATTTAATTAATGGTTATGAAAAACATGTAAGTAACCCAATTTAAAAATAAACCATAAACTGTCTACAGAAGGGGTCTTCAACCTTTTTCAGCCTAAGGACTCCTTGGACGACAGACAAAGCCAAAAACATGTAATTAATTTTTTACAATGTTTCACATTTTAAGCCTGGTCTATAATAACTTTTATATTTACTTTATTCAACTTTTATTTTACCTTATTACCGTATTTATATACTGGTTTATTAGCCTATATGTGTTTATGATTCATAAAAAGTTCATGCATAATTATTATTGGTTATTCAGTGCCAAGAGCTGTGCGTCTTTGGACATGTCCACTGATAATTGGAGTGCAAATGCCTCTGCTGTTCTCAATTATCTGCACTCTCACAGTCACCATTATTTTGGTGAAAGTTGTCAATTATTATGACAAAAATTGGCGGACCCCCTGTAGTATCTCTGTGGACCCCTGGTTGAAGACCCCTGGTCTACACGATTCCCAAAACAAATAGAAACCTGGCTGCGCCCTTTTATTTGTTTTATATATTGAAGAGTTGGCAGTAGACAAAATGAGGCAAAAGGTAGAAATAGAGTCAAAATTCATGAAATTATTTTATACAACATAAGCTGTTACAATAATGAAGTTGATGAAAGGAAAAACAGAAGCTGAATGGATCAATGCAGACAAAACATACACAGACTGTATGTACACATACAGTCATCCAAACATACACGGCAGAGCCAGTGTATTTACAGTACTATAACCAATTAAAATAAACAGTGAATGTTTAAATGATTATATTTCAAATAGATAGAAATAGTAAGAGGTTATGCTCAGTTACTTAGAAAACACACACATATTAGTTATTAATTAGTAAGTATTTACAGATAAGAAGTTACTTTACATTAAAACATTTGGGAAATATTTAATACAACACCTGATTCAAATCAAGAAAATCTTTCAGATAATAAAGTGAAATAAATAAAAATAAAGAGAAATGGGGGAAAGAACTGGAAAGTGATACATCAGCAGAAGATTGGAAAAACTTCTTAAGTGGAAACTTTACGATATTACAATCAAAACATTGGAGGGAATTTGTTGGAAATGTATGTAGTATGGGAAATGTTAGCCTTTAGCATTGACTGTTTGATGGAAAGTATTCTTTATGTTTGTCCACTTAGTAAGTCATGATGTTGATTTTGTTGTGTAGCCACGTCTTCCCGGTTTCCACAGTAAAGTTTGTGTTTGTGTGCTTTAATCTGTAGAGTAACCACTCAGTGTAGGCGTCAAAAAAAGCACAAAGTACAGTGCTTGAATAAATGTATAAAAATGTCAAAGACATTCCCTGCAGTGTGCTTCTGTACTCCGTGTCCTGTGTGTTTGCATTTGGTTCTGTGTGGTGTGACAGCAACTCCTCCTCCCTCCTCTCTCATGGTTTGTGGGTGTTTTTTTGTCTGCTCCAGCATGCTACATGTTACAGTACTTATTAGTTCACTCACTTATTTAGACACAAAATATGTTCAGATAAAACTGAAGATGGTTTGTGCATTTCTAGTGCTTTATGTTTGTCAGTTTCTGGATTTTGATTTACCCAATCTTTGTTTTGACATTTTACTAACCACTCATACCTCTCAATAGACTCCCACAAATAGAATCTACTAACTCACATCGCAAGTAAAGAAAATTGTGGGCTGGCAGATTTTCTTTATATCTGTCCTGTCTCATTCCTTACACCATTAAACTATCACCAGGTCTCAGATTTATAGCTCACACAGACAAAGTGAGTTCTAAAACGACACTGTAGGTCACCTTCTATTCTTCAAGTGTAAGAAAAACACATTTTATTTCCACCCCTCACTGTTCACTCCTCATTGTCAGGTGACAATATCAGTGGATGGGATTCTGACCACCACCGGCTACACCCAGGAAGACTACACCATGCTGGGCTCTGATGACTTCTTCTATGTTGGTGGAAGCCCCAGCACTGCTGACCTGCCTGGATCTCCAGTCAGCAACAACTTCATGGGCTGTCTCAAGGAGGTAAAGTACCTGTTTAGTGTTTGTTAGAGTGACATGTGGTCCTGCACTGATCGCACCAGTTATTAACATGGATCACAAGTGAGTGGACCTAAGTGGACCAAGTTTAAACGACCACCAAGACGAACTGTGACCAGATCACTCAAACCAAGGCCAAAGTGACAGTGATGTCCTGTAAGAACATGAAACACGCTGTCTGACTTCCATTTGGTTCACTGAATTACCGGTGGTTACTTTGTGTTTGAACAGTCAAAGTCTTTGTGACGTCACCCACATGTTGTGAAGAGTGTGGTGGCTCTTGGCATCTCCATCATGGCAGTCCTGCCTCCATCATCTCCCAGCTTATGTAAAAAAATGGGCAAAGACATGTAGCATGGGTAGAACTGAGGTGGGCTGAATGAAGTCTGATTGCACACAAGCCACTTATGATGGCACCTAGCAGTCGATCAAAGCGGCCACACTCTTAATTCTTCATAACTTTAAGTCTTAATATCATTTGAACAGGTGAGTTGTATAAAAATTCACCCTCAGTACAGTTGTCATGAACGGGGAAATTAGCTATAGAGACCAAAACTGTTTTTTGTACCAGGCTGTAAACATGTTTATTTCTGCTGTGAAGTTGGACATTTTAACATGGGGACTTATGGAGACTGACTCACTTCTGGAGCCAGCCTCAAGTGGCCATTCGAGGAACTGCAGTTTTTG
Source organism: Sciaenops ocellatus (assembly GCA_033000465.1). Classification (NCBI taxonomy): domain Eukaryota; kingdom Metazoa; phylum Chordata; class Actinopteri; family Sciaenidae; genus Sciaenops; species Sciaenops ocellatus. Next base: position 27,501,505 of record CP136878.1, read on the forward strand.
GTACTTTTGTGTTGGCTTCGCTTCACAGCCACAGTGGTTGTGCTTTGTTTAAACACACAGTTTCAATACCATTTACACTAAATTTACCAAAGAGGACAATGTTCTATTGATGGTAAACATGTCAAATTTTACAAATACAGTAAACAGTAACCAATATCAGCTCCTTTTAGTTCAGTTTGAATTCAATTTTATTTATATAGTGTCAATTCATAAGCAAGCACTTGGCAAATGTTACGACCTGACTTAGGGGTAAAAGAAGGTAACATAAAACCAAGGTGTTGTGGTTAATAAACAAAGGTATTTATTAAATGAAAATTCAGATTGTTGTAACAAAAGGAGGTGAGGAGCTAAGGGAACAAAGGGCGAGCGGATGCTGTTCAACAAAACAAAGAAATATAACAAAAAGAGAACTCTAAACAGAGCCAGAACTATTCTTAGTAGAAACAAAACGGGAAAAAAAAACCTCACTATCTAAACTAATACTTAATAACAAAACACACATCGAAAACAGCACCCCTAGGCTAATGAATCTAACAGAAATCGTCTACGTGCATAATCAGTAAATCTACAACTAACTAAACCCTGCCCCAGTCCCAAACGAAAATAACCTCCACAATCAAAGTACGAGTTAACAATCACAGTTTTGACTAAACGAGGCGATCTCAACAACACAATGACAACAAGCCGCCCTGATCCTTTGGCGGTTCGAGTTTAAATGCCCATGATGGGGCAATTGGGCCCCGCTGATTGGCCGGTCCACTGAGGCTGCCGCGCCAATCCCAGTCCTGAACGTCCTCGGGGACGCCGCCAAGCGCGCCCCCACCTCTGACAGCTGGGCCAACCAGGAACTGGCACCCACACACCTGTATTTACTTACAGGGAACACGACACACACAGATATACGGGGCGAGACGGCAGTAGCCCTAACACAAAGGTGGCGAGGAAAAACTTCCTTTTAACAGGCAGAAACCTCGAGCAGAGCCAAACCCATTGGTGGACGGCTGGGACCGGTTGCGTTACAGTTATTTCTTAGTGGAGAAAGTCCCCAGACTCCCTCAAAAAGTCTCACCATTTCGTGAGTTGTTGGGTTAATGAGTTAAGATTAACTTCATGAACATTATGAAACACTGTCTATGAGAAACTTGGCAAATACATGATACATTATTTAAGTCTTTGTGTAATAAACACCCTGTCCAACAGAATGTTTTTGGACTTTGCAAATGGAAATGATTTACGTGTTTATTTGCATATAGAGCGGAGAAGTGAGATCCGATCAGGGAAGTGGTCACTGGAGACACATTCTAATGCCAAGTGTAAACTGAAATCCTTAGAACTGTAAGCTTGTGGTCGGATCACCCAAGATGCACGAAGGTGTAAGCAGGCTCCAAGGGTCAAAAGAACTCCAAAACAAGCTGTCAGACACTCACTGCCTACTAAACAGGCAGACACATTATCATCGCGCAGGAGTCGTGTTTCTGTACACTAGATGAAGTGGGTGTCCTCAGTCTAATCACTTAGCTGCTAGATGTTCCTTTGCCTGTCAGCCTTTTGGTGCTGGGCTGGACAGGTACTGCACAGTGGATCATCGTGAAAACAAAGCAGTGACATAGAAGTTGTAAAAGGATTTGGCTTCCTTACATTAAGAGTTGAAATGTTACAGTGCTCCCCGTGCCACTCTGTGCTCGTGGCCACCAGTCAGTCCATCACCAATCACGTTCTCTCTCACGTCACAATTGGCAGAGTGCATGCGCCTCGCTTACCTGGGGAGCACATGGCACCAGAATGCATTATGGGAAGAAGGCAAGCCAGCAGATGCACACAAATTTCATACTTCAACTGCAGATTTTCAGTGGTAACAGATGTGAACTGCTCTTTCACTCTATTGTCACGCGTGTCATAGCGCTTCCATCGCCAACTTTTCAGTGGTTGACACTTAACCCCTTACTTTGTTCCAGCTTCAAATTACACACCGACTACTTTAAATGCATCAGTGGTTCAACTGTTCCCAGGCAGCATCTCACAAGCAAAGAAGGGAACATCAATTATAATTCATAATAATAAATATTTTATTATTCATGTATTTGCAGTCAGGAAGGGTCAGTAAGTATTAACTGCTGTTTGCTTCAGCTACAAATGTGTCATCAAATTTAAGTGCAGCCTCAACAAAACAATTCTCAGGGTGTGAAAGCAAACCCATGCAGACACACATAAATAATTCCCTCAAGATGATGATGTCATATCTTAGCACCTGACTGGAGCTAGTTACAAATACACACATACACACACACACAGAGTACACACACACACACACACACACACACACGCACACACAGTACACACAGTGTCATATGGACTGCAGGGAGAGGGAGGAAGTGGCAAAGTGGCCATTCAATCTCCTTCTGGCCCACTTCCTGCTCTGTGTTATGCTGGGAAGGTTTGCGATTCCCTGTACAACCCACCCCAGACACACACACACACATGCACGCGTCCCACATACAAATAGAAACACACACACACACACACACACACACACACACACACACTCAGAACAGCACATTAGGTCTGAATCTTTTATTTCCTCATGATGAAACACAGATATCAAGCATAAAGGTGGTGCCACAACAAATATGAGGCAGATAGCCATGTTTCCATGTGGGCTTAGTACACACACACACACCCACACGCACGCACACACAGTACAGAACTGTGATTTATTATTGTTATTTATTTTTAACTGTGTAATCTGCAAATCAAGCAGCATGGCACATGGAAATGAAAACAAGGAAATGAAAACAGTAGTGCTGCTGCAGCATATGTCACACATGCATTCATCATTTTTTTAAAAACATAAATGTTTGCTGCTCATTTATTTACAGCACACACTGAATGTATAACAGTGAATTTGTGTAAAGAAAAAGGATTTCATCAGCAGTTCATATTCGACTTGACTGAGAATACATTTTTTTTCCAACCATGATTAATCAATTATTACGGCTGCATAAAGTTTTTGTGTTTTTTTCATCAGTAGTAAAAATACATTTTCTGACAAAGGCATTTTTCACTCAGCAGCTTTAAAAAGTTTTGTGATATTGTCAGAATCATGATGGACAGTTGGATCAAACCACAGACATCATCTTTTTTTCTTCATTCTTTCTTTGTCATTTACAGAATTTCCAGTAAAGTAAACTGCTACATTTATATCAAGCTTTTATCCATTCACCTTATTCACCTTTCATCAACACACTCACACACCGATGACAGTGAACTACAATGCAGAGAGCTGGCCCGACCTTCGGTCACGTGGTTACCATATTTTTGTGTTTTGCCATATTTATAAGCAGAATTACGGAATTCATCCTGGACACTTAGATTTACATTTACTCATTTAGCTGATGCTTTTATCCAAAGGGACTTACAAAAAAGGGAAACAATCAGTGTACAGTGTGAGACACAGACATGTTAGTGCAGTATGACTCACATGGAATCAAGTGGCAGTTGTAGAAGGGGGTAGATTTAACATGTCCAGTTGTTGGTATGGCGATATCTCTCTGAGATCATCTTCATCATCTTTTTACATTCACACAGCAGTTAGTCTTAATTATTGATCAAGCTTCTAAAAAATCTAAAAAACACATCGAACAGCATCGATGTGAACACTCACACATTCATATATGCACACTTGTCGCAAACCCATCATACCTTCTTCCTCATTCAGTCACACACACACACACACACACATTCTGCCCACCTCCTAGTCACAGACCCACCCACAGATCTGCAGCACCCACCAGCTCTCCCTCCGTCTGCTGTCTGCTGTCCAGCACCCTCTCATCCTCCACTCCCTGCCATTAGGGCTAATTTGCCTGTTGCCAATGCTCTTGTCCTCACCATCTACAGAGCAGCATTATGGATAAATGTTTTGTTGCCATGGCACCAAGTGCTGGTCGCCCTTGGTAGCCCCTGTGACTGGCTGGCCCATGATTATTATGCCTTTCATAAGCCAGCAATTACAGAAAAAAGCCTACATCTCAGAACCTACAAAATACATAATTGCCTACAATAACACATAATTGCTATAATTGTCATTGTCATTACACCTCCATCAGCCACTAATATGGAGCCTTCTTGCTGTGCCTGTAAGATATGCAGGACGACTTCACAACGATGAGCATTTGTGCCACACGTTAGTAATCTTTCTGATTTAACTTCCACAACATTTTAAAAAGACGTTGTTTGCTGCAACAATTGACTTTCATGAACATTAATTGATCCTAATGTCATAATCCTACTCCTTATTACCAGGGAAAATATTGTGTTTTACTCTACTATATTTATTTTACAGCTACATTACATTCACCAAACATATGCACGTGTTAAATGTTGTTGACTGAACAATCTAAAAGTAGAAGTATTTCAGTCCTGCTTCATTTTGACTGCCAGCAACAGCTGAAACTGTGCATGCAGTCATCAATCAGTAGAAATAATTTCTCCCATCCCTTTTCCAAAAAACACTTATTCTAATCAGGGTCGTGGTGGGCTGGAGCCGATCCCAGCTGACGTTGGGTGAGAGGTGGGGTACACCTGGACAGGGCACCAGTTCATCACGGGGCACATAGAAACAAACAACCACTCACACTCACATTCACACCTACGGACAATTTAGAGTCACCAGTTAACCTGTTAACCTGAAGGTTTTTTGGAGACCTCACACAGACATGGGTATGCAAACTCCACACAGAAAGGCAAAGTAAAGTTTACTGATCATACTTCTGTAGTTATGCTTAAAAATCTATTAACATTCCATTTATACATGCGGCAGACAAAGAGCAACATTGTTCTCCCACTGATGAGTCCACTTGATGAGTCTAACCAATGTCTGCTAAACAAAGCAATGAGCTAAAAGAGGCTAAAAGTCTTCACATAAATGAAGGGGCATGGCAATAATTCTCTTTGGCTTCATATTTTCACACGTCACACGTCGTATTATACTAATAAGTGCAGCTTTAAGTAACGTTTGACTTGTAATGGACTATGTGTACACTGTGATGATGTTTCTTTTAGGAGTCTTTCACGGCATAGACAGCTCTGCAGACATTTTATGCAACCGAGCTGCTCGTCATCAAAACAACGGGCATAAATGGCATTTAGGCATGGCACTGTGAGGACTATATGATGACGACAAACCCAACATGACTAACTCTATTACTCACAAGTCAGATGACATTAATATTAATATTATTGTTGAGCTATTTAGATTGAAGTTGGTATTTATCCAGCAGCTGGCTTAATCGGTCATATATTCATATATTTTATTTCCTCTGTTTTCTCGTGATAACGAGTTCGTTTCATTAGTTTCCTTTAGCTCTAAAGTTCATTATGTTGAAACAACAAATGCTTTTATTCTGAAATAACGGGATCATTTTCTCGAGATCTCAAGATCACGAAACTTTGTTTTCTCGAGATAAGAAAATAATTAATTTGAGATCTGGAAAAAACAAAAGTATAGTCTAGTTTCACTACAGCTCCTTCGTTTTTAGAAGATATTGTATGTATATATATTTATATTGTTTATATTATTAATACTTGGTTTTTTATCTTCCTATATTTTTTTATATTTTTTACTTAATGTTTATTCTGCACCAACTACACCAGGTCAAATTTCTTTTAGTGCAAACCTACTTGGCAATAAACGTGATTCTGATAGAAATGATTGCAACTGCAACATTCTCCTGCTCCTCTGACATGACTCTGATGATGTTTCCTGCAATAATTAAACTAAACTGAGAGGAACGAGTCAGACTGATGCACGCACATCAGTGTCAGATGAACATTAACCTGGATTTGAATCTAAAACAGTAAACTAGCTTTGATGAGGCCGCTGTGCTCTGTGGAAACATGGAGGACAGACTTGATACTGATAGTTTAAGTCATAACCAGTCCTGAGCTGTCTGTCATTAGCATCTTAGCATTAGCAAGAGTATCACATGAGGATCAGTCCAACACTTACACTGTGCCTGCTTAATTAAAAGATTTCCCAAAAATATAGGGCCCCTCAGCACACCACTGCCTACACACACACACACACATCATTCATCGACATGCCTTTATACCTCACCAAATTAAAGCTTGTCTTCATCTAATTAATCAAATCAGTGTATAAAAGCACCATCAGGCTCAGTCAGAGGATCCCTTCACAGATTTCATTAGACTTGACTGAAGGAGGAGCCCGGCCCGTGCAGTGTGTGGTCTGAGGGAATGATGCCACCCTGTGGGAAAAACCGCACACTGCAAGAGCCTCACAAAACACCGCCTCATGGCGAGACCATGTGACTGATAATACTACAACACCGACATGTCAGTGAAGTGTGTCTACAGGAGGGCTAAAGGATGTTTTTCCTTTGATTGGCAATATTTCCACCCTGCAACCTTGTTTCATTTAAAGATATGTTGTATGACACATAGCGTGTGTGTGTGTTTGTCTGTTGCCAGAGTGAAAACTCTCACACAGTCTGTGGTGTCAGTGGCATCCTTGTGTTGTGTTCAGAATTTGGTCAATTCTTCTTTGTGACCTGGTTGACAGTCACTTTAGAACAGCCATACATGCAGCACCCACCCACACACACACACTCTATACACTGTTACTGACACTGAGATTTATGGGCAAGACAGACATCTAGGCATGATAAATGTTTGTGTCCGCTAGTGCCTAAACACACACACACACACACAAACAGACAAACACTGACGCATTCAGGCTAACACTCATGTATCCTTTACGGCATGATTCTAGGCTCCATGCTAACACTTTAGCACATGCTGGATGGTACGTATTATGCAGTTAAATGAAAACTTTTCTGGAATAAGATGTTGGCAGACTGCAGTGAGTCGTTCGCTCTGTTGACAAGGTGATTGGCCTGTACTCCTGCATCACCCTGAGGCGTGCATCAAAGATCGTGGATGACCGCGCCTCCCACCCAAAAACAAACTCTCTGAGCCGTCCAGCAGGAGGCTGCAGTCCACGACAACCAAAACCGATTTTTTTCCCCCTCCCACTGGCCTCATTGACCAGGCCTTTAGATTTTTCCTCTAATGTAAAACACCACTGCACAGTTATTTTACAGGAAATCCTGCTCGGCAGCAAACCTGATCAATCTGATCAACAGACTTTATGAATCAAACAAAGACCACCATGTGTCCCTAACCATAACAATGCTCCTCCAGTGCCTAAACATGCATCCATCTCCTGTAACCACTTATTCTCATCACACCTAAACATAAAAATTATCATGTAGTGTAAGATTGTATATTCAAATGGAAAACACATGAAATACAACATTTGTATTGTTGAATACTTAAAAAAAAACATAAACATTCCAACTTTCTCACAAGAAATATCAAAATATGAGTGTTCAGATCAGAGTGAAACATCCAGAGTACGCTCATGTTTTTTAGAAAATGAATCCTTTATATTTAATGAGCTTTCCTCTGGCATGAGAAAAGGACAGCAGTCTCAACATGGACACATGGACGCTCGCAGCATTATGATTTAAATGAGCCGCCGGCCTTTCCTGCATCATCGCCACCATCAGGACAAACTTTGCATTATAGCCCCTCCACTTGTACGGCACCAAGAATACAAACGCCTCTGCCGCTTATGTCCGCTGCTTCAGGTGAAGCTAAATCACTTTGATACTGTCCCGAGTGGACGGTAACATTAAAATCTAGCAGCTCTGTTGGCTGGCAATCTGAAAAAAGGTAATTTCAAGCCTGCATCATATTTTGTCAAATTACTCATCCTCACACACTGATAAGAGAGAGAGAGAGAGTGTGTGTGTGTGTGTGTGTGTGTGTGTGTGTGTGTGTGTGTGTGTAATGTTGTGTGTCGTGGAGGCCTGGCTGAGGAGATAATGCAGTGATGGATTTCTATCATCTAGCCATTGTCAGACATTTTCAATTGCTCTCTGTTACTTAAACTCTTACTCACACAGCAGTGTGGTGCAGGGCGTGCGCGCACTGTAAAAAATAAATCGTAACAAAAAACATTTAAAAAATGGCATCAGTTGATAAACAAGAAGTATAACATTTGAAGTAAATAATTTATATTAATATCAAAAACTATAAATTTACTGAAATTTTCAGTCAAGGTTTTGCAGAGAAATACTATTATTTTACTGTAATATGTAAAATGATCTGTAAATTGGCTTACATATAGTACATAAGTACACATGTAAAACTACTACTACTAATAACAATAATAAAATACTAACTACTAAATAACTAATTTGTAATCATTGGCAAAATAATGACAAAAAATTACTACAGATAATTTACAGATAATGTAACATAATTTTACAGATTTGTACACTATTTAAAAACAAACAAAACAAAACAGAAATGCACTGTAAAAAAAAAGAAAGACTTTTTTACTGTAAATTCATGATTTCGTTTTACAGTGCATTCAGTTGTGTTTTGCAAGCTGAGTGTAAGGAATCAATGATAATACTCAAAATGCAGAGTCATGTGTTTGTCTTACTCGTCTGTGGGTCAGTAATTATTACAAAATCCACACCTCTTGTGAGACTAATGTTGATTTCATGAAGACATTTACTCCCTGAAGTCAAGCAGCAGAAAGTAAGTGACAATTTGCAAATAGGAGTGCTCCATTTTAGTTTGAGCTGAATGTGTCAGAGCAGTCTGACATGTCACCGTTTAGAACACAGGCTGCTTTAAAAAAGGAGGGGGCACGGGGCATAAATTAAGAGTATACACACTCCTCTAGGCACCATCACACACACACACACACACACACACACACACACACACACACACACACATATTTGTGTGTCTGCATGCATGTATATTCCATGTGTGTGTTGGGTATCCCTCAGCCTCTATCAGTCTCTGCTGAAGCTTCATTCTCATGTTAACCTGCAGCCTGCATCTGCAGCGTGCTGATAAAGCTCCCTTTGCATGTTGAAAGGCCCTTTTGCTATTATTGTTCAGAGGTGGCAGGGACCTGAAAGTGACTTGTCAAGTTGTCAGCTACACCCTCCGTTTTCTGCTCCACACCCCCACCCTCCCCATGCCATACCCCCACTCCTCCTTCTCCTTCCAGTCTAAAGCTACAGTTTATATGATTTATGCTCTCTTTTATCAGCAAGCATGTAACAGGGGGAGACATGTACAGTGTCTGCATCAAATGCTTTTGTGTGTGTGTGTGTGTGTGTGTGCGTCCTGGCAGCATATTCTCATAGTCATACTCCATGAAAGGGACTGGCCTGTTTATAGTAACAATGCTGCATTACTAAAGTCCTCATCATCCTGTTTACCTTGGTTTGGGCTCTGTTTTTGGGAATAATATAGATATTTTTACAGGGTTTTTCTAGTTTAGTTTCTTATTAATTTATTTTTGTCATCGTTAGTTGCAAAGGGACGCGTTTTGTTTGGTTTTAGAGCAACGTGATTTTCAGATCATCTTTTATGCTACACACGTGTCCTGGACTATTAGAATACACAGTCTAAAAGAAAAATGAAATGTGTTGCTTTTTTTTGCTCCAGTATTGACTTTGTGCAGACCAAAGAAACAATTCATACAGTACTAATGACTAAACATACCATGATACAGAAACCTCAAAAAATAAGACTTCAATCAAACTTTTACTTTTGCTACGATCCAGTATAGATCTGATATTTAAATGTTAAAATTATTGTAATTATAATTAATTCTTAATAATTTGTTGACCAACTAAGGCATGATATATGATATATGAAATAAAACAAAAATGGGCATTGTCACGTGTAGCCATGTCTGGACAGTTTCCACAGCACATTTTGTGTTTCCACCTCTAACAGAAGCTGTACAGTTGTAGTCATTAATCATAAATAGATCAAATCCTGATTAAAAATCCCAAACGTGTAATTATTGATGCATATGGGCGTGACCTGTCACTTTTTGATTCATCACGGTGTAATTATTCTCCTCATGCCGACCAAACACTGAAAAACTTTGAGAGGACTTTAAGATTTTTAAAAGATGTGACTGCCACTCACAAGTAAAGACAGTGTGTCTACAGTCACAGGGTTTTAAGAGGACTACAACTAGATTCATTTTGACATAATGTCCCATCATGCACCTGGTGGAAGTTTACAAGAAGAATAAAGAATGGAGCAGAAACCAGCAGCTGTCCTTGTGTGAGCGTTCTGAGGTCTGCAGTGATTTCTGTTCATTTTTGTACTTCTCCACTCGATTGTGATACAGATGTGAGGACATGCCGAAGAGACGCTCTCACTTACTCCGCGACTCCACCAGATAATATTAAACATGTTTGCTTTTATCAGAACGTCAAGACAGGAAAAGACTTACACCAAACAATCAAGCGTGCCGCCACTGAAAAGAAACTTCAGGATTTTAGACCAAATTTGTCTGCAGCTGTGAAATAATTTGAAAAGTTGTTAGACAGGCTCTGGCATTAAATCTAGCTAAAAAGGAGCTTGGTGATTGGATAAAACCCAGCACAGGTTTTGTTTTGCTGTTCTGAGTTCCACCATCGAGTGCAAAGAACAAAAGCTTCTCAGCTTTTAAACAAAAACTGAGCTGAAGATTTTTCAGCCCCCAATCTCTTGACTACATCACATATAGTAGTAATCATATTATTAATATTGTTAGTTATTTGAAAAAGTTGCAGGTTTTTACTGTATCACTTCTACAAAGCTCGTCGACCTTTGGGAACAAGTGAAATTCAAGCCTTCTCTGCTGTTGTCTGTTTTATTTAGGCTTTTATTTTGGAAGAAACGGGGAGAACAGGGAAACGTGGGAGTATTCGAGAGGCTCAGGGTATTTATATTCAGTCAGAGCATGAGAAGGAGCGGCTGCTTCTTTTAGAGAGGTGGGGGGAACGAGATAGATGGAGGGAGGAAGAGGAGGATGGATGTAAAACGAGGAGAAGGAAAGGCAACAAAGAAAGAAAGTTAGAGGAGACCAGAGAAGAGGAAAAGACAATTTTCTGTCCAATCCCCGAGCACCTTAAGGGATGAGTTGATTTACTGTCAAATCTGCTGGTGGATTATCGATAATCTCAGCCAGGCCCCTCAATCTAGCCGCCCAGCCATCGCTGCGCACTCAGACAGAACCCCAGGCGGAGCGAGAGAGAGCCGAGACATTAATATAAGAGAGAGTGAAATGGAGGAGAGGGTGTGTTTGTTTTGTGTATGTATGTGCCCAAAATATAGCCAGACAGAGGGTGTTTTTCTGCCCAGAGAATTAGAGGTAAAAAAAAAAGAAAAAAAAGGCCCTTCAATTTTCCACTTGAGCAGATTTCAATTTACACACACATCCCCCTCCGTGACTCCGTCCTCCCGCCGTTATTGATAGCATTTAGGGCTGCTGTGATAAAAGATTGGCCACTTAGTGTTTTTCATTCCTTTGTTTTCCATCATTACTGTGGCCCAACATAACTCATTTTATTATTATCGCTATTATTTTCAAAATGCTTTATCGGACAGAGCGACAGCTTCATCACATGTCTGAAAGTAGAACTGAAAAATGTAGACAGCCAGCATTCACTCACATGTTAAATATCGATTATATTTACTTCAACTGCATTACTCTACATTTTACTAACTTGCCCTGATATAAAAATTGATATACAATATATAAAGGAAATACAAGAAGCTGTCCTGTTGTCTGATCTGCTTCTGTTTCAAAGCCCCTACGAGGAATCTTCACTTTCTGTCGTTTCTGGTGCCCCCTTGTGGCCAAACGGACTGAATCAAACCCTGTGGCCGGGAATAATAGCTAATATATAATAGCTACTTTTCTTGCTGATGGTCTTGTTTGTTTATGCAGGTCATAGAAGTTAAATTAAGAACAAATATTCATCAAGCAGAAAAGCCAAACATTGCTGAATTTTTCCACTGTCCTGCATGTCATGATGGTTTCCCGTGCAGCCCAGTGATCCGAGATGATTGGCTTACAGGCGTGTTGTTTTTTTCAGATGTGATGAGATCTAGCACTTTCAAAACTGGACAGACAGACGGACGACGTGTGGTTAGCAAAATGTATTGAGATAAAAAGTGCACCGGGTCAGTGAGACATTGTCTCTGTCTCGTTTATGTGAGGTGTGGGGACGAGCCCCTCAAGTGAAATTATTCACAACCAAAAAAAGTTTGTTAGGACTCAGGTGTGAATCAGGGATTTGACTGTAAAGATGCTGCGCTCCTGTCCCTTGTAAAAGAAAGGGAGGATGGTGAGACTGATGTGCACAGGTCACTCACTCTCTTAGCTGATGTCAGATCTAGGTGGAGCGCTGTTTTAAGGGATAACATCCTGAGTGAGATTTTTGGGTTATCGGCTCAAAAGCTTCCACTTCCGCTTCCTGCTCAGGCTTAGAAGAAATTGCCTTAAGCCATGTGAACTTTCCAGGTTCTTTTAAGAAGTTGACATCTCTGCTTCTATTGCCCCGGACTTTTGTTTCTTCTCTCTCTCCGCGATTTCCTGTGATGTCTCTACTTTAAAGGCATAAAAATATGCCCCAAAATACATTTAATTGCTTTTTACTGTGCTGTACTAGCAAACCAAGATCAATGAAAGCCAATTAAGTTGTCATTTAAATTTATAGGAAGCTAAAAAGAAAACAAAAAGGAAAACACATTGAAAGGACTGTTGGTCAGACAATTGTTCCAACTGTCCATTGTGATCTCTTCTTAGATCTTCTTAAAACAATTTCAATGTCTGGATGAATAAACAGGATAATCTGAATAATGTTCAAATTCTTGTTCCTGTGTGATCACACCTCATGCTAATTTAACCAACATCTGAAAAAAAACACCCAATGAAATAAATGCTAAACAATCAGACTTACTGTTAAACTTACTGTCAGTGTTCAGACGTTCTTGTAACTGTTATCGTTCATTTTTCCATGATATCCTCCTCTCGTTGAAGATGCTCCTTTCTAAATAAAAGCCATGTGATGTCCAGGCCAACTGCATTTCTCTTCTGAAGCTGTGTCTGTGTGTGTTCACCAACTGCAGCCTGTGATGTCAGGTTCTAACAAGGTTCTGGAATAGTGATGTAACAAAGACGTGTTTGTGTTCCAGAAGTCATCACCAGGATCAATGAATGTGTCTAGTTACCATTTTATTGATGGTATGGATAGTGTTTTAGTGTTTTGTCGGATTATGGTATTATTTTGTATACTTTTGAGTTTTTTCCAGAAAGGAATGTTAACAAATTCTGAACTTGATGGTTGAACATGGAAGTAGGCGGTCATAATGTTAAGTTTTGTTTGGATGAATGATTTGAGTTGCAGGTATTTCAAAAATGTGCAATGTCTTTTTTCAATTAATGCGTGGAAGGTAAGTATTTCCTTAAATTGGGGTTGTTCCAGATGGAAGTAAATTTGGATACTGGTGTTATTTATATATGTGATTTTGTGGATTTCCCATTGGGCTTTCTCAGAGTAGCAGAGGTGCTCGTCTTGTTAATGCCTGAAAACAAGGACACTATTTGATTGTCTGCAAAAAACTGCAGTTTTTGACACTTCCACATTGGCTTCACTTCACAGCCACAGAGGTTGGCACTTGATGTTGACAAGCTGATGACTCTTTTTTTCCCCTTTTTTTTAAATTTGGTTCTGTTTTGTCAATTTGCACGTGTTCTCAATGATTCACTGTGGCTCGGAGGTAGAGTGGGTCTTCCACTAATCAGATGATCGGCAGTTTGATCCTTCAGTCTGCATGTCAAAGTGTCCTTGGGCAAGATACTGAACCCCAAATTGCTCCCGAAGGCTGTGCCATCGGTGTGTGAATGCGTATGAATGGTTAGCTCCTAAAACTGATGAGCAGTTGGCACCTTGCATGGCAGCCAATGCCATCAGTGTATGAATGTGTGTGAATGGGTGAATGAGATATGTACTGTAAAAGCGCTTTGAGTGGTCGGAAGACTAGAAGGGCGCTATATAGTCCATTTATAGCGCATTCAGCATTCAAGTATCAGCCTTCTAAATTAACTGAAGGAAAACATACAGAGTCAATTCTCATTTGGCTTTTGTGTTGGTTTTCATTTGAGGCATGAGAGCAGCCAGTTCAAGTTTTATCTCGACAGGTTGTGCTTCTTCTAGAGAGTGTATTCTAGTTATCTAGTTATTCTCTGTATATATTTTATTTTATATATTTTTGTGAATATTATCACCAATGTTATAATGACAGCACCATAATCAATATTTTTTATAACACTACATCAGTTTGATGATATGAAAGGGCACGGTCATAGTGAAACCAACAGAGAATTATCAGCTGCATAGCTTTATAGTGAGTTACAGCTCATTGTTTAGTTGTCTGGCCAGTACCTTAACAGTTTTGGTTCTCTCTAACTGCTCTCACAATGTTGTTTTAAGAGTTAGTGAAGTCCAGTAGCCAGCAGCATTCAGTGAATACTGTTAATTTAACTGAGATGTGATAGTGATCACACAAAGTCTGCAGTGAATCCTTTTGTGTAGTTGTTTGTTGTTTCAAATGGTTTCTGTTGGCTTCATCACAAAATCACATTCCGAATTGTCTCTAAACCAAACAAACTTCCCTCCCAGTCCTTCAGCGCGGTTGATGCACTCAGAGAGTGATACTGTGTGGAAACTCTGAGTGGCAAAATCACTCAAACCATTTCCGTATCAAAGAAAATAGGAACTTGTTTGTCTGCAGGGACTGTGACCTTAACCCTTACTTTTGGCAAAGTCAGCAAGTACTTCTACTAATATTACTTTGAGTAACATAAAATTTTCCCTTATTGGGACCATCTGCATTTTCCCTGTATTCACTTAGGGGAATGTCGTGCTTGGCACACAACAGTACGATATCCAAAACTACTTTTAGATGGTCCCAATTCCTCTCAATAAAGGAATAGCACGGCAAACATTGCATCACGCTTCATTTGGTTTAACACATTTCCCTGGCCTGCGGTTTGGCTGGCCCTCTAGCCTTGAAACTCATCCAGTGAAACGGAGTGGGGCTTGCTCATCTGCTGTTTTTTCACATGCTTACCATAGGTGCTTCCAGTCCAAAAACCCATCTCTAGCAAATGGGCCATCAGCTTCGCTGGGGAAATGTCTGCACAAAACACTGCATCCTTAGTTATGCTGTCTTCCAACCAAGAAAAGTGAGAAGTCCACACAACTTTGACAAGAAGTACCTTGATTTTCCATTCTTGGCTGTGCACAGAAATATCTTAAAGTTTGGCAGTGAAGTTACATCAATTGCAGATAAATCACACAGTCAACCAGGAGAATCCGAAGACCTGTGCTGAGTAGCGTCAGATGATAGTCAGTGGTGTGTCTTGCTATTTAAAGATAACACATTAAAGAAGCCATTCTTGTAGCATGTTATTTTGCCTGAAAAACCAACTAGCTAGCTAGATATATTGAGGTCAGAAAGTGTCAGCACTATAAAAGACAATTATTCATTTTTATTCATTTCATTGTTATTCAATTTATATTGATCAAATCTGTGTTTCCTTCATGCCAAGGTGGTACACACAATATCTCCAGGGTGGTTCCAAGTAATAATGCCATCCAGGGCCATTGCTAAGTAGCAGAATAATGTATTTACTTTCTTTTATTTATACTGCCTTGTGTTCATTAGCCTACTTATCATATTAAAGTTATTGGATATTAAAGTGGTTGTTGTCAAGTATTATTCTGGATTAAAGACCTGTAAATCCATTTGGAGAGACAACGTGTTCCACTAGCGTGTTGTTAATGTTGGGGATGGGGGTCTATTTAAAGCTTGATTTTTCAGTCCACCATCAAACAGTACAATGAAGTCTGAATAGATATACTTGTAGGTATATGTGGGCTTGATTTAAAATTCATATTCACAGATGCACATTGCATTCATCTTGAAAAAACTGAGCATTTTCAGGGCTTTGACTGTTTCAGGAGAAAAACCGCAATGTAGCAGTAATTATTTTTACGTTTTTGTAAAATGCTACCAGAGGTACTGAGTAAATATCTTCTTTGACATATCTTTGACATTTCCTAAACTGATGAATAACTTAATCGCCATCTCTGTCTGTGTATCACAGGTGGTGTATAAGAACAATGACATCCGTCTTGAGTTGTCCCGCCTGGCTCGCATTGTGGACCCTAAGATGAAAATCCAGGGTGAGGTGTCCTACAAGTGTGAGAATGTGGCCACCTTGGATCCCATTTCTTTTGAGACTCCTGAGGCCTACATCAGCCTCCCCAAGTGGAACACCAAGCGGATGGGATCCATCTCTTTCGATTTCCGTACGACGGAGCCCAACGGCCTTATTCTCTTCACTCATGGCAAACCACAAGAGCGCAAAGACGCTGCACGCAGCCAGAAGAATACCAAGGTCAGTCTATCAATCCAATGATATATGCAAATATTAGGTCAAAGGCAACTGGGTTCATGTAGTAGTTTCTTATCAACAATTTGTGTATCAAAATGTTTCTGTGTTGTCTTATGTTGTTAATCAGCTCGTAATTGATTGATCTTGTGACCACTTTATTGGTTACATTCCCCAGGTGTTCTCACGGGTCTGATACCTTTTGTTTTGACAGTCACATGCCACTTCACCACAAATCAAAGAACCACATCTCATTTTCCTTTTTTCAGAAAAAAAGGACTATAATTGAATAATAATCCTTGTTGATGTGTACTTTTGCCCTCATTCAGGTGGATTTCTTTGCAGTAGAGCTGCTGGATGGCAGCCTGTATCTGCTGTTGGACATGGGCTCAGGGACAATCAAGGTGAAGGCCACTCAGACAAAGGTCAATGATGGTGCCTGGTATCATGTCGACATCCAGAGAGATGGGCGCTCAGGTCAGTTGTGTTGGTGAAGTTAAAGACAGCCAATTGTATTAGCTCTAATATAATTTAAATACCCATTTTCCATAATTCCACTTCTTTGAATTCAATTCAAAGAAGTGGAATTCAAAGTACTTCAGGACCATATTAATTTTGTGGAAAACTTGTTATGAAGTTGATGCTAATGATTTGGTGACTTTCTTCAGATAGTTTCTTCAAAAGTTAAAATTAACTTAATTGAATAATACTCTTAAACACATTTACAAATAATAAAGTACATGAACTGAAAAGTACACCAAAAAGTTTCTTATCTGATCAGGATGAATAATAGTGCATCACTTCCACCATTGTGTATAGAGTATGATTTCTTCCTGACTTCACCATTTCGTCTTCTATCAGTGCAGCTCTATACCTTGTCTCTACTCCCTCAATCCCCACCATAGGCACCATCTCTGTAAACAGCAGAAGGACCCCGTTCACAGCCAGTGGTGAGAGCGAGATTCTGGACCTGGAGGGCGACATGTACTTGGGTGGGCTTCCCACTGACCGGACCAACCTCATCTTACCCACCGAGCTCTGGACAGCGATGCTCAACTACGGCTATGTGGGCTGTATTCGTGACCTTTTCATTGATGGTCGAAGTAAGGACATCCGTCAGATTGCTGAGGCACAAAATGGCGCTGGCATCAAACCATCGTGCAACAAGCAACCTGGCAAGCAGTGTGAAAGCTACCCATGTAAGAACCGAGGTGTCTGCAAAGAAGGCTGGAATCGATTCATATGCGACTGCACTGGCACTGGCTACTGGTCACGCACCTGTGAGAGAGGTAATTGTGTGTCTTTGGATGTGCCCATGCTTTGTTCTCTTGCATAAACCATAGAACATACTGAAACTATATCCAAGGCAAAGACAATGATATCAAAGAATACAGACAGAGGACTGGACAGCAAGGAAGAAACAGTCACCACAGCAATAGTATAGGATGTTCTGACTGCAGGCTTTGTACTGATTGAATATGGTTTGCTAACAGCCAAACATCAGCACAACAACACAAGAAACAGCAGCCAGCTAATACTAACAACAGCAAGAAGCCCAGTTGTATATATTATATTTCAGAAAGCTCTCACCAATAGCTAAGAACCAGTCTGTGATTTAGTCTTGTCTGGATGCCTCTTGCTTGGTCACTATCTCCTTTCTTCTTCTTAGATTCCTCTGTCTCTTATCCTCCGCCATTATCTCTGCTCTGAACACCCTGTATGTGCAGCACGGCTAAATAAGTGGAGCTAACTAGCTAACAACAGCTGAAATATAATCACAATATTTTACTATACTGTCCATCCGGAAACTATGCAAATCACAGAGAGTTAAAGTGGAGATCAGCTGGGAAACCAGAAATGATTCTTTCCATAAAATACGGTCCAGTTTCTCCAAAATCAGTTAAATAGTTGGAGGCATAATTCACCCTATTACAAGTCAGTTTAGCATCAAAATTATTTGAAGGTGTTATTTTAAGGCAGGAGATTGTTTTGGATGTATGAATTATCAGGCAAGTATTCCTGGGATGACCAGTCATTGAGGACTTGACTTCGATTCAAGATGCCCAGTCTGGATGAAATGAATGGCTGGAATAGTGTTCTGAGGATGTCAGAAATGCAGAGGACTAAAAATGCTTTTCAAACAAGAATTGAGGCCATTCTCTCTGTTTTCAGTGAGAAACAGTGGGTCTCAAGGTGAGGCCTTGGTTGCATTCTGGAACTGATGTGCTGAAGTAGGAGTCTAGATGTAAAATGTAGAAGGGGAATAAAACTGGTTTGACTTCTGCGTAGTGTAAACATGGAAATGATTGATGAAGATGAAGTTGGGGGTACACAGGGTGTTGAAATGGGTGGGAGTTGAAATTGTTGATGCACTTGATGTTTAGAGAGAGAAAAGTCAATATGTAGTTTAACTGTAACTGTTTAGGATGACTTCCTGTGAGGCATTAAAAAGGTTCAGCTAGTTCACCTGGTTGAATATAGTTACTAAAAATGATGGGACTGGTGTGGGATGAATTTTAACAATCAACAATACTACCGTGGTACGTGGGAACATGAGCTGCATGGAGAATGCAATTGGGCAGATATTAACGCCTTCACATGAACTGCTATGGCAATGGCTGGAGAATGAGATCCACCTTTGACAACAAGGCAGTTGTGGAAATAATCAGAGTATGGACCAGCTGGATCAGGGACGTCAAAGGTACGGCCAGCAAGCTAGAACTGGCCCATTTAAGGGTCCAGTTTGGCCTATGGGATTGGAACAAAGACAGGTTGATGCAGTCTCTAATGTGATTGGGATGAGAGTTTCAGAGGAATGGAGCAGCATCGGTGAAGGCCCTGTTGCCCCAGGTCCAGTGTTTGGTCCTCAGAGTAGAGAAGGAACTTCGGTATCACAGGAATGAAGGCTGCAGGACAAAGTGTGGTGGTGGAGCAGTTCTCTGAGTTAGCAGGAGTCCTGGATATCGAGGGCTTTGCGAGTTAGAAGGATTTTAAATTGCATCTTTTGTAAAACAGGGGAGTCAATGGAGTTTCTGGAGAATAGAAGTAAAACGGATGAAGCACCAGACCTGGGGTGACAGAGCCCTTTCCATTGCACCTTCATCCCTGGAACGTGGAACTCTCTGCCCAAACATATAAGAGACTGTACCAATCTGTCTTAAGTTCTAAACTCACCTTTTCAATACTGCATTTAATCTATGTTGTGTGTTGTATATTTTTAGTATGTTTGATTATTTATTATGAATCAGGCCTACAGTAGAACCTAAAATATATTTCATAAAAGTGTTATCTTCACTATAAACCATATAAACTCAGATTGTTTACTCAGGTGCATTGTCTTATATCAAATCAAATCAAATTAAATTTTATTTGTATAGCCCAAATTCATAAAACACATTTTGCCTCGGAGGGCTTTACAATCTTTATAGGGAGTGACACTCTCTGTCCTTAGACCCTCGGTTCGAGTGAGGAAAAACTTGCCCACAAAAACCCTTTTAACAGGGAAAAAAGGTGGAAGAAACCTCAGGAAGAGCCACAGAGGAGGGATCCCTCTCCCAGGACAGACAGACGTGCAATAGATGTCACATGTACAGAACAAATCAACAGAGAGAGAGAGAGAGAGAGAGAGAGAGAGAGATTTGAGTAGAGTTTTCAGTAAAGGGAGATGTGACTACATCTTCAACCAGTACCGTGCCTGACTAGGCATAACCCTGAGAGAGAGAGAGACAGAGAGAGAAAGGAGGGAGAGGGAGTCCCCCGGCAGTCTAGTCCTATAGCAGCATAACTAAGGGATGACCTGATCCTGCCCTAACTATAAGCTCTATCAAAAAGGAAAGTCTTAAGTCTACTCTTAAAAGTGTTGACCGTGTCTGCCTCCAGAACCCAAAATGGTAGTTTGTTCCACAGAAGAGGAGCTTGGTAGCTGAAAGCTCTGGCTCCCAGTCTACTTTTGGAAACTATAGGAACCACAAGGAACCCAGCATTCTGAGAGCGCAGCGTTCTAGAAGGGTAGTAAGGTACTATGAGCTCTTTTAGATATGATGGTGCCTGACCATGAAGAGCTTTGTATGTAAGGAGAAGAATTTTAAATTCTATTCTAGATTTAACAGGTAGCAAATGCAAAGAAGCCAAAATGGGAGAGATGTGATCTCTGATCTTGGTTCCTGTCAGAACACGTGCAGCAGCATTCTGAATTAGCTGCAAAGTCCTCAGAGACTTACTGGAGCAGCCTGATAACAAAGAGTTACAATAGTCCAGCCTAGAAGTAACAAATGCATGGACTAGTTTTTCTGCATCCGCTTGAGATACGATGCGTCTGATTTTGGCGATGTTACGTAAGTGGAAGAAAGCAGTCCTCGAAATTTGTTTTATGTGGACATTAAAGGACAAATCCTGATCAAAAACAACTCCAAGATTCTTTACGGTGGAGCTGGAGGCCAGGATGATCCCATCTAAAGTATCTAAGTCTCTAGAAAGAGAATTTCTGAGGTTCTTGGGTCCAATTACAAGAACTTCAGTTTTGTCTGAATTTAACATCAGAAAATTGTAGGTCATCCAACTTTTTATATCCTTAAGGCATGCTTGGAGTTTAGTTAACTGATTGGTTTCATCAGGCTTGATCGATAAATATAATTGGGTGTCATCGGCATAACAATGAAAATTAATGGAGTGATTCCTAATAATGTTCACTAGAGGAAGCATATATAAACTGAATAGAAGTGGTCCTAGCACAGAACCTTGTGGGGCTCCGTGACAAACTTTGGTATGCATGGAGGCTTCATCATTGACATGAACAAACTGAGATCGATCTAAAAAATACGATTTAAACCAGCTTAGGGCGGTTCCTTTGATGCCAATTTGATGTTCCAGTCTCTGTAAAAGAATTTGATGGTCAATGGTGTCAAATGCGGCACTAAGATCTAACAGGACAAGTACAGAGATGAGTCCTTTGTCTGATGCCATTAGGAGGTCATTTGTAACTTTGACTAGTGCGGTCTCTGTGCTATGATGCACTCTAAATCCTGACTGGAAATCCTCAAATAAACTGTTCTCATGGAGAAAGTCACACAGCTGATTGGCTACAGCTTTCTCAAGTATCTTAGAGAGAAAGGGAAGGTTTGATATCGGTCTGTAATTGGCTAAAACCTCTGGATCTAGAGTGGGCTTTTTAAGAAGAGGTTTAATTACAGCTACTTTAAAAGACTGTGGTACATATCCTGATAATAGAGACAGATTAATCATATCCAATAAAGAAGGGCTAACTAGAGGTAAAACGTCCTTGAGCAGCCTGGTTGGGATGGAGTCTAAGAGACAGGTTGACGGCTTAGATGAAGAAATTACTGAAGTAATTTGATGAAGGTTGATGGGAGAAAAACAGTCTAAATATATATCAGGTTTTACAGCTGTTTCCAAACTTGCTGTGTAAGAATGCAGATCGGTGCCTGTTGAGGGCAAGAGGTGATGAATTTTGTCTCTAATAGTTATAATTTTATCATTAAAGAAGCTCATGAAGTCATTACTACTTAGACCTAAAGGAATAGATGGCTCAATTGAGCTGTGGCTCTCTGTTAGCCTGGCTACAGTGCTGAAGACAAACCTGGGGTTATTCTTATTTTCCTCGATTAGTGAAGAGTAATAGACTGCTCTGGCACTACGGAGAGCCTTCCTGTATGTTTTAAGATTATCTTGCCAGATTAAACGAAAGTCTTCCAGCTTAGTGGCACGCCATTT
Source organism: Sciaenops ocellatus (assembly GCA_033000465.1). NCBI lineage: Eukaryota > Metazoa > Chordata > Actinopteri > Sciaenidae > Sciaenops > Sciaenops ocellatus. Next base: position 27,523,595 of record CP136878.1, read on the forward strand.
GCGTTCAGATTTACGTGCCTCTTGCTTTAATTTGTGAGTCTGCTGGCTATACCATGGTGCTAACCTCCTTTGTTTAATTATCTTCTTTTTCAGAAGTGCAATAGAGTCGAGAGTTGTTCGTAATGAGCCTGTAGTACTATCAACAAGACGTTCTATTTGTGAGGGGCTAAAGGAAGCAGACAAGTCCTCTGCTACATTGAGACATGGCATTGAATTCAATACTGAAGGAATCACTTCCTTAAATTTGGCTATAGCACTATCAGATAAACATCTGCTGTAGGAGTATTTGCCAAAAGGCTTATAGTCCAGTAATATGAACTCAAAGGTTATTAAAAAATGGTCAGATAGAAGAGGATTCTGTGGAAAGACTATTAGATGGTCAATTTCAATGCCATATGAGAGAACAAGATCAAGAGTGTGGTTCAGACAATGAGTCGGTTTATTTACACTCTGACAGAAGCCAATTGATTCTAACAAAGAGATAAACGCAGTACTAAGACTATCATTGTGGTTGTCCACATGAATATTAAAATCACCTACAATAATTACTTTATCTGTTTTAAGGATCAAGCCTGATGCAAATTCTGCAAATTCAGATAAAAATTCTGAGTAAGGACCAGGAGCTCGATATACTATAACAAATAGAATTGGCTGTAATGTTTTCCAGGTTGGGTGAGTAAGGCTAAGAACAAGACTTTCAAATGAATTATAATTTAGTTTAGGTTTAGGATTTATTAATAGACTTGAGTCAAATATGGCTCCAACTCCACCACCTCAACCGGTACTTGGAGGAATATGGATATTACAATGACTGGGAGGAGTGGATTCATTTAAGCTAACATATTCATCCTCCCGCAGCCAGGTTTCAGTAAGACAAAATAAATCAATATCATAATCAGATATTAATTCATTGACTAAAACAGCTTTAAAGGACAAGGACCTGATATTCAGGAGTCCACATTTAATTCTCTTATTTTGCACTGTTGGAGATGCTAATTTAATTTTTATTAAGTTTGTATGATGAGCTCCTCTTCTGTTTATTTTATCTTTAAATAATGTAGGTGGACGGGGAACAGACACAGTCTCTGTACTAAAGGATTGGGTGGGCAGCTGCTCTAATGGAGGCGCATTATTACAAGTATTGTTATCGCTAAAGGAGAACGAGGAGTAGCTAAACATGTGGCACACAGGGCAGGAGAGAGGAGAGGAAAGAGCAGGAGAGGAGAGAGAAGCCATTGCTATAGCTAGGTCTAATCTGGTAAAACTATTGGATTTAATGTGTGACTAATGTTAAGAGACCTGTTCGTGCACAAACAGAACAAGTCTAAGGATAGTGTAGAGATATGTAGATAATCGCTGATGTGAGAAATATAGGAAAATCTGTTTAGGTGAGCAGAGCAGAGAGCACTGTGGCAGAAACACCGATTACCGGAAGTGACAGAATACGCTTACCGTAAAGTGCTCTGAGACATGTCATCTGACTACCTGTTGACTGGTAACATCCAATGTCCAGGTCTTTTACCAATCAGTTCTTACTGATTGCTCTGCTGATAACCTCATGCCATCAGTGTTTGCTCACACTGCTCCCTCCACTACTCCAACCCTCTAACCCTCCATGTGATTCAAGCTTGTTTATTATTAGAGGCTGACACATTTTGTAGAAAATTGGCTTCGATAGTGGCCAATGGCTGTGCAGCCTTCAATGGGAGACGTATTGTAGGGACTGGTGCACACACTCCGCAACTCTATGCCATCTGTGCTAGTGTCTTAAACTAGTATCTACTCAACAGAGGAAAAGTCCCAGTTCAGCCAAAGAGTCATAGATTAGCTTGCCAACCTTTGGCAAAAAGCCAACCACTCTGTTATTCATAGTTCATCCGTGCTTATTCTCCAACTCTGTCCTCTAGCTTAATTACTCTGTGGATCTACCATTAAAGTGTCTGGTTCCCAGGCTGGCCATTCCCTGAAGCCAACAGCAGTACACTGGCTGGACTACGGGAGGTAAAACTCCAGAGATACCTGAGGATCATTAAGTTAGTAGCTTGTCTACAGTTGTATTGAGCCTCAAACTGAGTTTTTTGTTGAGATAAGGACTAATTTATTGTTAGTTGAACTGTGGGTTTGTATTGAGCTCTGACTGTAATACATTGTGGTGGACAGGTATCCACCTCTATTTAGTACTGCTAAGACATATCCACAGCTTTGTCCACCAAATCCAACCATAGAACTCTTGCAATAGTCAGTGCCTTGACATGCTGTGTCGAGAGGTGTCTGGAAGAACATCAGGACAAGTTTTAATCAAACTTCTAAATGCTTTTTATATTTAAAGAGGGACTGAAGAATATATTGATTCATAGTAAATGTGCACACAGAGGTAATGGCAGAGGTGGCAGTTTTTGTGAGGATCACAGTTATGTTGTTCTATCGACTTTGGCTATGACATATTGTTCTTTCACCTTCAAGTCCTCCAGCTGCCTCAAGGTAAAAAAATTCCAACAAAGGTTTGAGCTAAGCAATGAGATGTCAGAGTGTAGAAAAGATGTCTAACCCGACATTGCAAGGTTTCTTTGGAGCTCGCCCGTTTCCAGGCCAGAGATGCTGCAGTGTGGATGAGAATTATGCAGCTACGCAGTTAAACATTAACTGATAACATTGACATGACGTCAGACTCCATAATGAAGTGAAAACAGAATGGCAATGGAGCCAGACTATCAGGCTACTTCCAACCAGGAGTGGATACTGAACTTGCCAAATCTGGCTGACACATCCAATTAGTTTAACAACCCCCAACGTATCGATCCGAGGAGGCTACACATCTATCCTGACATCTCTCCTCAGCTCCTCAGTTTCTTCACACAAACAAACTGTTTGTGAATGCAGTGAGAGAGCCACCTTTCCCCTCGCTGCACCGAGTAAGCAGTTACTACACCGATGCTGTCACTAATGCTGCTGAATGATCATTTTGCACCAGCTGCAACAACTACAAGTGGTTTTACTGGTGAGGGAGAAGAGCAGCTGTTGGAGTTATGCTCTGACATACAATGTCATATTCCACCAGGTGTATCATGCGGACTTTTGGTACTTCTGTTCACAGACCATCTTTACTGACTGAACTGTGCACCAAAAATAGGTATTGTTATCTCAAGAAAATGAGACGTTTAGTTGTGAAAATTTGTTCCAGGGATGATAGGATTCACAATTAGATTAGGTCTCACAAGGGATGAGGTAACCGGATCAAAAGCATTAAAAATGTCAATCAGACACATAGACAGAGACAGAAAGCATGAAAAGAAGGAACAAATACAAACTTTGAGTGTCCAAGTTTAGTTTCAAAATAACTTTGTTATCATTTGTTGTCTTATCATTCCGTCCAAGATGTTTTTGTTTCATCTACTTAAAGAGAGAAAGAACAGAGAGAGGGAACAGTGAGTTACTGGAAGGGAACAAGATAAAACAGAGAATAAGAGTGAGCTTGTTTCTATACAGAGAGAGCTAGTCATGTCCTTATTTGTGAGTTGTCCAAATCCATTATCGTCTACTGCCAGCAAGGCAGCCCACAGGACACACACATCCACCCACCCACCCACACACACACACACACACACACACACCTAATTCTCCCTATTTCCTGCTTGATATTGTCAGTGTACAGTAGGAGCCTAGACAGCTGTGTGACTCTCCAGCAGTGTGTTATACGTATTGTACATACAATGCAGTTGTTCTGTACCATAACATGGTTAGGCAGGCATGACTAATGTATTGCATACACAGTTTTTACACATAATTAATGTAGACAAAGAGACAGTGTCATGAGATAATGTGCTTTCTGAGCACTTACAGCTGTTGAAGCTATACTGCAAAAGATGGCTCTTCCTCAACGTGAACATAGGTTCATCGTTTTTAAAATTGTTTTGATATTAAACATAAAGCAGAGTCAATACGAACAGGCCTTGTGCATGAGCATCACTTTGACTGAATTACCTGCAGGTTTCTGTCACCATAATCCATAATCACCATAAACTGAGGCAGATTGAGGTGAGCACACATCAGGTGAACATGTTGGTAACACTTCATCAGAATCACACTCAGGTTTTTCACATACAGGATATTTGCCTTGGTGTTTTAATGCATGATAAACAGTAGATAAAAAAGCAATCACAAACAAGTCAAGAAGCATATATACAAAAATTGACAATATTAAAAACAGTGAATTTAAATATATGTAGGAATAAAAATATGTCATTGAAGTGAAAGAAAAGCACTGTAACCAGGGAATGAAGAAAAGTTCACAAAATGTGGGATAAGAGTATTTAAATATGCAACATAGTATTCAACAAGATGTACCAAAAAAGTGTGTGTTAAAGTAAAAACAACATCATTTGGATAGTTTGCCTACAGATGGTGTCTGCAGTATATCTAACATTTCAACAGTTGAAATATAAAAATTAAAAATAACAAATAAAACAGTCGGTGATGCCGAGAGTTTCCCAGGCTAGATGGGCTATATAGTCCCTCCAGCTGGTTCTGGGTCTGCCCCGCCATCTCCTCTCAGTTTGACATGCCCGAAACACCTCCAAAGGGCGGCAACCAGGTGGCATCCTATTCAGATGCCGGAGCTACGTCAGCTGGCTCTCTAAGGCTGAGACCAGCTACCTACACCGGAGGAAGCCCATTTCAGTTGCTTGTATCCACTATCTCATTCTTTTGGCCTCTACCCAAAGCTTATGAGCATAGGTGAGGTTTGGAATGTAGATGGAGGGCTTTCAGACTTGGGTGTCCCAGGGGTCAACCTCTAGAACATTGTTTCTCAAAGCCAGCCATTCCTCAATGTACCACTCATGGGAGCTTGTGTACCACCAGTGGTACCACAGTTTGAGGGCCAGTGCTCAAGAGATAATCCGTTAAACATCGACAGACAAATCTGTACATGGACTACTGAAATGACATGTTATGTCAGTTTATCCTGAGGCTGTTTGGGGAGGATGGGTTGAATGTTGAGGACAGACGAATGGATGCAGGAAGGTAGAAAAGGGATGTAGACCACAGTCCCATAAAGGCCAAGGGACATCACACATCAAGTAGTGAAAGACTGGAGCATTGAATGACCTCAACACCTCAACTGCCATGAGTTCCACAATGGGTTGATGAGGACGTGGGCAGTTCCAAAAGGCTCTATCGGTTTGTGTCAAAGCACAGAGATTGTGGATTGTAGCTTCAGCTGTACAAACTGTGGCTCACTGCACACGGTGACCCAGGTGCAACAACCTCATGGTGGGATGGGCTGTCAGGCCATATGAGCCCAGTCACAGCTGACCAGGCTAGAGTGTGATCCTGGTGTAACTGCTGGTGAAGTGCATGTGTGAAATGTGTTTGATATGCTTGACAGCCATCTTTAGTGCAGAATTATCCTTGTATTTGCTAATCAAGTGTGTGGAGCATGTGGTTGGAGCCAGGAGACAGTAGAAGGAAGAAAAGGCAGCTGTATTGAAACATTCTCAATGTGAGGACAAAACTTCAATTACTACAATTCAATACAGTTATTTATTGTATACTTTTGAAAGTAGTAGTGGTATAGCTGCTACTGAGATTGATATGTATTATTGTAGATGATACGTCTTGGACACTGTGATGGTTTTTGACACTCACTGGCAAAGAACAGACCCCAGACCTTGTGGTAAGGGACAATCCTCATATCATCTTCATACTTCATCTTCATCACTGCCATACAGTCTACATTTCACTGCCCTTCTGACCAGTTTTCTTTCATTGTTTCCAGCTTATTAAAGACACATCCCCAATCCCATCAATTCCCCTTACTGCTTTTTAGCTTTTTAGCATATCAAATAACAGCTTCGTGATCATATCTCTATAGCAGTTGTTCCCTTTCTTCATCCAGTGTGCTGCTGGGTAATAATTTACCCTGAATCTCATTTTTGCTTTTGAAAGGAAAAGTTGTAGGGCATCAGTGGGTCAATCTGATATAAGGTGCACATTTCACCTTAAATTATTTTGAAAGGGATATTTTATTGAAATATTGCAATATAATTATCAGGAGCCAAAGACAGTCAGGGTTGTGTAATATCTTTTTAATTAACACTATTGTTTGGCTTTATATATTTAGATATATATTTGTGAATATTGCTCCTTTATGCAATGTTACCCTTTCCTTTAGACCATTTTTTGAATCATATAAAAATTAAGACAATTTAAGGACCAGACAAAAAAAAAAAAAAAAAAAATACCTGTGTGTCTGTGTGTGTGTGTGTGTGTGTGTGTGTGTGTGTGTGTGTGTGTGTGTGTGTGTGTGTGTGTGCGCGTGAGTGAAGGTGAGTGCACGTGCGCATGTTTGACATAGCAGCCATTATATCTTGGCGCTGGTGTTGTTTACTCAGTGGTTGTTTGCTGTTCTGCATGGTGTTACCTGCCATTTGTCTTTGGCTCTGACTTCAGCCAATTTGTCCAGCAGGATAAAGTGCCACGGTACTGAGACATCACTAGTTACGTAATGGAGTTGAGGATATATTGGAGTGTACAGGAATATATCACACCTCTTACTCTTGGCATGCGCACAGTCACCTGTTGGTCTACTTACTATTGATTCATAGGGGAGTGAAGGGCACGCTTATACTGTAAATAATCACTGGAACTTGGCTCAAACAGCAGAGGTGTCAAGAAATCTGAACTGTTCTACTAGCTTCAAAACTGTTATATAGACAATAGAACGATAACAAAGACATAGGTATGCAAATCAAAGTCATATTTATTAAAGCCGTATGTGTCATGATTACAGCATAATGATGGAATTCTTCAAAAACATATTTTGGGCAAGAAAAGACAATTCATATGCAGCATGGTGGTGCAGTGGTTAGCACTGTCGCCCCCAATTTACTTATTTACTGACTATTGACCTGAAGACATTTTATTGGTCATCTATTGACTGATGTTCAGGAAACATGTTTTTACTTTTTCTTTGGATTAGTGATGCGATTATTAGCCCTGTCCTGAATATTACAGTGTCAGTTCTAACATTCTTCCATTCAGTTCAGGTGATCAAATCACAAAAAGGTTCCAACGAAGGGTTGTGTCAGTCTGAACGCAGAAGGAAATTGACATGACTGTAGTTACACTGATGGAATTAGCACCGTGGAAATGTACATTATTCTGGATTTCTTAAGACAACAGGCAAACATGAAGGAAGTGTTGAGTTTGAATTAACAACGTGTTCAAACTGCAGTGGATCAGATACAAACAGAGTATTAAAATAAAGGCTTGTCTCCAATAGAAGCCTGTTTCAAGTATAGGCCTGGTACTCAACACAGCTGAGGCTGATAAAGGGCTCAATTCAACTGAGATATTTTCAGTGATGGCAAACACAATCAGGTTTTTTTGTTCACATATACATAGGCAGGTATAGGTATCACAGTTTTGCCTGATCTTCAAGTCACAAAAAATAAAAGCAGGAAAAGTGAACAGCTCTCATACGTTTGCAGTACCTTCACACCAAACAAAATGCATTCAAGTCCTCTGGGGTGGTGTTAACATGGCAAGGTCAGCCAGTTAAAAGTGTATCAATCCTTTGGACACACTTTATTGAGACCATCTCACATGCACGTCATTACACACACACACACAGATACACAAACACGCTAACACACACAGTTACATCCAAGAAATATGGCATGTTAGAATTAATCTGACAGCCTAGCACAGAGCTGTAATGAGAATTTAAATTGTGTATATCTCACCGGGCTGTAATCTGACACCTTGTCAATTAAACGTGAGACCCGGGCATCCCTGTGACCAAACATGGCCATTTATTTCATGTTCAGCTGAGAATGGACCCAGACCAACAACAGCATGTGAACCCACAGGTGAACCAAAAACATTTGCTCATATTGATTTTGTCACATCATCATGGATATTACATTTTATGGGGCATTAAGTCATAGATGGGAATATATATATTTTATAATATTACATTGTTGAGATTCATGTTGTGCAGAAATGTTGTTATTCACTAATATGATGCTTCTCTTCTACACAGATTGCCAATATTATTTGTGCAAAGGTGCTGCAAAAAGAAGAGAACTTATTAAATATCATACAATGACATTTACACTACTGTAGCACAAAAAACATGAACATAAATTATATGTTGCATTATATTAATAGACCATTTATTCCATGATTAGTCCCAATGGCTTGAAGGATACACAAGTCTAGATGTTTAACATGATTTCATAGAGGACATTTCCTCTCAAAAGCACCAGATGACTACAGGTTTCTTTAGGTTTACAGTTGCTAATCCACAATTCTCTACGCAAAGTTCACTTTTTCTAAAGTGTTCACAGAGTTTTCTTTAACATGCAGCTTAGAACACACCTTGAAATCAAATGAAGCAAGCAAAACACATCTCACATCTTGTTGCAATATATCATGTATCACTATATATTTTTAAAGGTCCAGTGTGTAGAATTTAGTTGTAGTGCTGTAATCGCTGCATTGCAATCTTCTCACATCACCTTCGCCTCCCTTGTGTAAAGGAGAAACAACACTTGAAAGGCCGTGTCTAGAGTCACTATTTAGTTTGTCTGCTCTGGGCCACTGTAGAAACACAGTGTTTCAACATGACGGCCTCCATGGAAGAGGACCTGCTCCCACTGTAGATATAAAAGGATAATTTTTAAGTAACAAAAATGAAAATATTCTTATTTTGAGGTTGTTAATCATGCATGAAAACATAGTTATGAATGTTATATTCCATGTCTGCCTTATACTGAAAATAAAGGGCCCAAATCTTAGACACCGGACCTTTAAGTATCTTTTTTTGTGGTATTAACCAAGATTACAACTAAAAGAAGGGCACTTCTTTCTTTGTACATAGAGTAATTCAAAGGGGATGATGAAATGAAACTTAAGTAATTCCATTAATGCAATACAAAACTATACCCATCACTAGACACCCTTAAAGTTAGAAGCTGTGGTTTTTCATAGTGATTCTGAGGGGAACCTTTTTCAGCTTCTGTAAGAATCATACATTGTACATAGTATTTGTCCCTGAGTTCATTTAAGTGCATTATAAAATAATTTCTATTAAAATATTTGATTCTAAATGCAACATTGAGTGAATTACTTTACCAATAATAATTGCTCTCTCTTAAAAAGTTGTTATAGAATATTAGCCTTTATAATTAGTAATTCATTAGAAATGGCACCACAACAATCATTTCTACACACAGCCACAGCCAGGAAGCGGAATACAAGCTTAATAAAAGTTTTGTGCAGGCTGTAGATGAATGCTGTCATTGTGGAACGTCACATTGAAGTAGGTCTGAAAAGAATTTAAAGATTCCTCCACGATTCACTGAGATGCACTATGTGTGTGTGTGTCTGTCTCTGTGTGAGTGTTTGTCAAACTGCACTAATTAGCAAATCTCAGTTATGTTTCCCCATGCTGCAATCAAAGGTTGCCATGGTGATTGGAAGTGCTGTCTCAGTGCTAGCTCAGAGAGTTCATTTCACAGAGATGAAACTGAGGTGCATGTCTCAAACTCCTGCACTGAACGAGCTGTGTCACATTTGTATGTGTTGCGGCAGGTTATAAAAGTCTGTATCAGCACTCACAAGACCGATAGTGACCAGTGTGCCTTAAGCGCACCAAATAATAATAACTAACTCTGTTATGTTTCCCCATCTTTCTCAGTTTCTATCAGCACACGTCTATTTTCAATATCACTCATCAGGTGCCAATCACATCATACCCTCCTTTTACGTTCTCCGACTCCTGGGTCCATCCATCATTCCTCCTTTCCCTCCCTCCTGCTCTGCCTACACACAGATGTTTCCTAGCGGACAGATGGGCTGTGGCTCCACTCTGTGGACACTTGGCAGAACTGCAGTTTCCTATTCATGCAGTAAAACTGAACAAAGGGCGCTTAGAGGACATGTAATGTCTCAGCACATTATTGGCTTGTGTATCATATTAAGTTATTGTGACAGGACAAATAATCACCTCAGAATGATACCGAGAGAGTGCAAAGTAACAGCAACCAGCCCTGCTTTTCAACTATGGATGAAAATAAGATGAAGTGGAACAGAGACCGGGCAGTAACAGGAATGATAACAGAAGTAGAAATTACTGCTGGTGAGGAATAGAGTCTTACTCTTTAAACATCCTATGCTCAAAGATCGAGACCAGGGGATTGTTTTTATGCTTCTAAAGGTCTACACTGAGAATCCATATACCAACTGCAACTAACCCAAGTCCCAATATTTGACCTGCTGATATCCCAGAATTCTAAGAAATAAATAATACAGCTGGTTGGCAACACCTTCCATAAGTAATTACAAAGCTTATGGACTGAAAGGGCTTGGTGTAAGCTGTGTTTGAAACATTACACATGTGATAACAGGTGATAGTATCATGACTGGGTATGAAAGAGGCGTCCTCAAGGCTCAATTATGCACAAGCAAGGTTGACTGCAAAAAGTTAAACAATCAAACAATTTGTGGATAATTTAAGAATTTCACCATCTACAATCCAAAATATCATTAAACAATTCAAAGAATCCAAAGAAATCTCTGCATGTAAGGGAAAAAAAGAAAACCAACGTTGAATGCTCTCAGGCAACACAGCATTAAAACATAAATGAACTGACGTAAATGTATAAAGGAGATAATTACAGGGCTGTGGAAGACCATGGCTGGTAAATACAGTCCATCACTGCATCTGCAAAGACAAGTTGCAGTCATACTGGAGAAGGAGAGTTGACTGTGTCTCAGTTCCAGCATGAACGGCCACTTTGAAGTATTTCTTTCATAACAGCATTTGAGGACCTGGGAATAAGGCTCAACAATCAACTATCTTTCTTCAATATGATTGACTCCACCATTAATATTGAAAGGTACAAACAGGACTTGGAGCAAAAAAAAAGTGCAAGTACTAGACAGGCCTTCCAGCAGTCCGCATGTACCTCCCATTAATAACATGTACTGCATTATTAAGTCCAAAACACGACAATGGAGACCATGGACTGATGAGCATAAGGTTATATTATACCCAGCATTCCAAAAAAGCATTGTACCAATACATCCAACTGCTGATGAAAAAATCTTAATTAATCTTAATTAATCTAAATAAAGCATGTATATATCCATGCAAATCAACCTCAGTAACACTTATTTCCTCTGATCAATAGGTCAAAAACTGCTATGCTCCTGTCCTACTCAGTACACTTTGCTTGTTCATTAAGTTGCTGTAGACTACAAGAAGCCTCCCTTTCATCGTGTCTCTTGATGTCCTCTCCTCTACTCACTGCTCTAATAGTACTAATAATGCTCAAAGAATATTGTAGTGGCACCGTCAAAGCAAATTAGGTGACACTAGTCAGCGGGGGTCTGACCTTCGATGCGTGTCCACAAACCAAAAAGGCATTGCTTCTGTCTCAGTTATTTCCTTTATTTCATACAATTCCTTACATCTCAAAAATGTTTAACTCCCGCTGATTCTGAACAAAGACAGCAATCAGTACTCAATCTATATCACCTGTGCTTCACTCTCGGGCTGCGTCCGCCGTCCCCTTTATCCCCGCCCATAAGCACCTCAGAAAATAAAATGAAATCAAGCGGCCTATACAACCCGGCCCCTAATTATAAGGCAGGGGGACTTATAATTAACTTAATCAGAGCATCATCACTGTTATGACACTTTAAGCAATATTTTGTAACTACTTACTATCCTTTCTAACCCATACTATCTTTTTTATCTTTACAGTTCATACATAACATAATATAGCAATACAGAAGTACTTGATCCTTGATCTTCTGGGTCTTTGCTGCAAAAAGAAAATAGTCTTTTCTGGGGCAGCGATCCGCCTACACCCCTTTGCAAATGTCAATCAGTCATCAGTCATTAGTTATTAGTCAGGTATCAGTCTCACAGACAAGGCAGAGCTTGTCGATGGGCCTTTCGAGGGTGCTGCTCTTAGTCTTGACCTGTACCCGACGAACAAGACCTCTGGTGTCCAACGTAGTCTGCTCCACTCGGCCTAGGAACCATGAATTTCTTGGCGAGTTTTCATCCATTATCATGACGACATCTCCAACTTTGAGATTCCTTTTTATCCTGTTCCACTTTTGGCGCTCTTGAAGGCTTGGGAGATACTCTTTTGTCCATCTTCTCCAAAATAAATCGGCCAGATACTGGGCTTGCTTCCACCGTCTTCGGGAGTAACAATCACGCTTACTGAAGAGCCCAGGGGGAAGCAGTGGCTTTTTCTTAAATAGCAACAAATGATTTGGAGTTAATGCCTCTACATCACCTGGATCATCAGATGTAGTGGTTATGGTCCTATCATTAACAATTGCTTCCACTTCACAAAGCAAAGTTTGTAGGCACTCGTCGTCCATAGTTTGTTCACCCAGTACTGACTTTAATATTCTCTTCACCAGTCTTACTTGCCTCTCCCATATTCCACCAAAGTGTGGTCCAGCCGGTGGGCTGAAGAGCCAGATTTCTGACTGGAAGCTGCAACGCTGACAGTACCGCACAACCGCCACCTCTGCTCTGTTCAATTCTTCCACAGTCAGCGGCCCTTGAAGGGGGGAAGCAGAATTTACTGTTTTTCTTCCTTCGTGTGCCTTTGAAATCAGATAGTCTCTTATTCTCAGGATCCAGGCTATGGCCCGTTTTAAGCGCCACCAGCTAGAATAGTAGTCTATCAATTCTTCCACTGCACACAAGCCTACAGCGACTGCAGAGAACACCAAGATTGTTTTTCTCACCTCTGGATCATCCTCACCGAGATTCAAACATTGAGGCTTGTCCACCGCTCTCACATTTGCACTCTGTAAGAAGGCAGGCCCTTGCAGCCATGTTTGGTTGGCCAAGAACTGCTCCACTGTGAGTCCCCGTGAGGCACAATCAGCTGGGTTTTCAGAGGTGTTTACAAAGTTCCACTGTTCCACATTTGTGGCCTCCTTAATGATGGTAATTCTATTGGCCACAAAGGTTTTCAGCCTCAATGCTCCATTCGTGATGTATTTTAGCACAGCTGTGCTATCTGTCCAAAAAGCTGAGGCTTGGAGGTCCCACTGGAGCTCCCTTTTCATCACCACATCCATGTTTACAGCCATCGCCGCTGCAGTAAGCTCTAAGCGTGGGATGGTGGTTTGTTTCAGCGGAGCTACTCTAGCCTTACCCATCATAAAGGCGCAGTGAACATGGCCATTCTTATTTGTCAGCTTCAGGTATGACACCATCCCATAGACACTCTAACTGGCGTCTGAAAAGTGATTGAGCTGGGCTGTGGCAATCGGACCAAAATCCCTTGGCTTGATGCTATTACACCTTGCTATTTGGAAGCTGGATATTTGGGGCAATTGGTTCACCCAGTTTCCCCAGTCATGCAATAGGTGCTGAGGGATTTCTTCATCCCAGGTGATTTTTTCCTTGCACAGCCTTTGCAGAATGGATTTGGCAGGGAGTATGACAGGGGCAAGAAACCCAAGAGGGTCGTATATGGAGCTGACCGTAGAAAGAACTGCTCTTCTTGTGTTTGGCTTCTCTTTCATGGAAACTTTGAATCTGAAAGAGTCTGAGTTTTCACACCACAACACGCCCAATGCTCTTTCTATGGGAAGAGCGTCTTTAACAAGGTCACCTCCTTTGCTCTGTCATTTTCCGGCACCGATTTCAAAAGTGCACGACTGTTACTCGTCCATCTAGACAGTTTGAAGCCTCCGGCAGCGCGTAGTGTTGTGAGCTCTTTTCTTAATGCGATGGCAGCCTTCTCACTGCTAACTGACTTTAAGCAGTCGTCAACATAAAAGTTTCTCATTATTGTTTCCACAGTTTCTGATGATGACCTTGTCCTGTTGTCCTCTGCGGTTTTGCACAAGGCAAAGTTCACACAGCTGGCAGATGAGGTGGCCCCAAAAAGATGAACTACTACCTTGTGCTTAGCCATCTCTCGGGACAGGTCTCCGTCTGGCCACCAGAAAAAGCGCAGAAGGTCAGTGTCCTTCTCCGGGACTCTCACCTGGTGGTACATGGCCTCTATGTCGGCCATCATGGCCACACTTTCTTCTCTGAAGCGAGTCAGCACACCTATCAGTGTGTTAGTTAAATCTGGGCCTTGGAGCAGCCTTTGGTTAAGAGACACCCCTTGGTGACTAGCAGCACAGTCAAACACAACACGAAGCTTTTCCTTCCGTGGATGGTATACACCTTGGTGTGGTATATACCAAGCTGCGCCAACCTGCCCCTTTAACTGCGTTTCTGGGAGCTTGACTGCATATCCTTTATTCAACATGTCTGCCATGCAGTTAGAATACTCTCTGTGAAAGTCAGGATTCCTGCTGAGCCTTTTCTTAAGGGTGAGTTCACGCTGGATTGCTGCATCTCGATTGTTCGGCATCTTTATTTCTGAGTCTTTCATTGGTAGCTCAGTGTAGTAGTGTCCCTCCTTGAAAAGCATCTTTTCTATGTTTTCCAGTGCTATCCGGTTAACTGTGACAGCTTGCTGCTCTCTTTCCACATGTGCCCTGATTGGTCCGTTAACTGTCCATCCCAGGATTGTTTTGACAGCATACGGTCCACTGTTGCGACTGTGAATCACATCCAAGGCTCAAAAACTTCAGGAGTGTCATTGCCAATAAGGAGTCCTACATCAGCATCGATGTGTGGTAATTTCACGTCTCTAAGTTAAGACCACTTGTTATTGTCCTTTTGTTGAGGGATGTTTTTCTTTCCAACTGAAATCCTCTTTTGTACAAACACCTTTGAGAGAGTTACGTATTTGTCCTCAATGATCCCACAAACTTCCAAGTTTCTTACAAGACAGCCTTTTACACGCTTGGTTGAGTTCATGGTGCTTAAAACTATCTCTGTTCCTTTACCATGCAGGTTAAGCTGTTTGACCAGTGCATCAGTAGAAAAGATTCCGGAGCTCCCTGGATCGATGAATGCATAGGTCTCCACAATCTTTGTCTCCAGTTTTCCTTTGACACACACTGGAAGAATTGCAAGGCTGCAGCTGTCTCCGGCCCCAGTAGCAAGAGATTCCTCCTCATCCAGACCCACAAGAGCACTTGAAATTGTTTGTTGACATTCAGTGTATTCAGTTTGACAGCTTGTGTTAGTTTGCCTTTTAACATTTCCATCTTTATGAATGTGCAACAAGCTTGGGTGTTTTTGTGAACACACCTGACATGTCATTCTTCTGCTGCAATGTTTGCTAAGATGCCCCTTCAATAGACAGCCGAAACATATGCCATTCTTTCGTAAAAAGTCCAGCTTTTCTTTGTGTGATTTTTCTGGGATTTGGTGACACTCAGCCATTGTGTGATTTTTCCTGCAATACAGACATGGCCTGGTGAGGGCAGCGTTGTTACATGATGTTGTGGGCCTGTTGCTTGTATTGACAGCTTCACTGCACAATGACACGCTGGTGGCAAAACTACTGCCTCTTGGATTTTCTTTCCTTGACATTTTTAGAGCAATGGGCATTTTTCTTTCTTTTCCTTCACCTGCTATTCCGTGCAGGTCGCCAAAGAGGGGGTCATTTGCTATTCTTGCCTCTTTGTCCACAAAGGTTACCAGATCCACAAATCTTATCCGACTTTGCTTTCTCTCTGTGATGTCAAAGGCATCAGCTCTCCATTTTTCTCTCATTTTATATGGGAGTTTTGCAATCACCACTCTCATGTTGGCTGGGTTATCCAGTTCCTCCATATAGTCAACATCTCCCAAAGCATTCATGCAGGTCACAAGAAAAACGGAAAAACTGTGGAGGGTTTTGGCATCCTCAGATTTAATCTGTGGCCAGCTTAACAGTTTACCAACCAACGCTGTTGCAATCTTAAGTGGGTTTCCATAGCGGTCCTCCAGTAGGCACACTGCTTCTCTATAACCCCGGCGGGAGGGCATATGTTGGCAACTTTTCACCAGGTCGTGTGGCTCACCTTTTGTAAACTGCTCCAAGAAGAAGAGTTTATCTGCATTGTTATCAGTTTTTGAGTCAATAACATGTGCAAATGCCTTCAAAAAGAATCTGAAATCAAGCGGGTCACCACAAAACACAGGCACATCATGATGAGGTAAACGAGTTGACTGCTGTTGTTTGACAAGCAATTCTGTTATATCCGTCTGCCTCTTTATAACATCATATAATTCATTGTCATGATTTATTATTCGTTGATGACCAGTGTTGGGCTCATGCATCGTGATTGGCCCTTTAACCTTGGGTTTGGCTCCCAGTGATGAGACTGGAGGCTGCATGGGATATGTGGGGGGAATTGTCACCTTTTGCACATCAACACCCTTTTGAACATGTGAAACAACTGCTTCATCAAGATATTCATTCATCCCATCAATTGGTTCAGAAACATCATATTCTTCATACACTTTAATCTTTGCATTAGACACTGCCAGGGCAGTTTGAATCCTTAGCTCCTCCTTTTCAGCCGCAAGCTGTGCCTCCTTTAATGCCAGTGCTTGCTTTTGTCTCAATGCGGCTGCCTTTGCCACCAAGACTGCTCTCCTTGTTTCCTCTTTGATGCACGCGGAGGATGCTGATGATGCGCTAGAGCATGCACTGTGTGAAGTTGATGATCTTTGTTTTGACACGTTTTACACACTGTCCAGCGGAGATAATTCATCCTCCTTAGCAGCCGCACCATCGCTGCGGGGTTTTGCCTTGGCATCTTTGCACCATAATAATACCTTTTGAATGAATTCCTCAAATTTCTTTAACTTTGGCTCAAACCATTGCTCCTGGTCAGTGCACAGTTCCTCCACATTTAAACGCTGTTGAACGGACTTGTTAAGCGCTTTAAACGTCTCAAACACAGCGTTGAAATCCTTCATCTTTATTTTTATGTCTCGATAGTCCGCCTCCTTTCCCAAGAGATCCTCGATCTGGTTTGATTTTAAGGTGCGCTGCCTTAACTTTGTTCTCCTTGCACCGATGTCATGATACAACTTATCATCCTCGCCTTTCTCCGCGAGTATCACCGGCGTTTTCATCCGTCATGTTTCACAGTCAAATCATTTATTTAATTCATTACGGAGGCAGAAATCATGGCTTTCACTCTTATGGCACGTTTGATCCAATGGATTTCAATTCAATGCAACAGTCGATCTTCACGTTATCTTCTGATTTATTGTAGTAGCACCTTCAAAGCAAATTAGGTGACACTAGTCAGCGGGGGTCTGACCTTCGATGCGTGTCCACAAACCAAAAAGGCATTGCTTCTGTCTCAGTTATTTCTTTTATTTCATACAGTTCCTTACATCTCAAAAATGTTTAACTCACGATCAAAAGATGTGGCGTGACGCTCCCGCTGATTCTGAACAAAGACAGCATTGTGCTTCACTCTCTGGCTGCGTCCGCCGTCCCCTTTATCCCCGCCCATAAGCACCTCAGAAAATAAAATGAAATCAAGCGGCCTATACAAATATACACATCAGAAGCATTAAAGTGTTGCATGAACTTCTGTTAGTCACTGGATTTTGATTTCCCCATGCGAGTCCTGAAGATGCACAATGACACCAATGTAATCAGTGTATAACTTTATACTCATCTTGGTTTGCTTATAAAAAGTCTGCGTGATTAGGAATCAGGCAGTAACTGAATGCAACAATGTATCTTTGACATCTATACCCCACTTAGAGCCCCTAAAGATTTCAGTGTTGATTACAATTCCTAATGCAAACGTAGTGGACAGAGCAAACAATGTACGGATTCACAAAAACAATCCAAAGTCAAGGTGTGCTTAGCATTTTCTGGAGCTTTTAACTGCATCACGTGGTCTTCATCAGTGGATGGAGTCTACTCAGTTGTCATGGAGATAAATGCGTTCACATGGAAGCTCAGTGGCTGTTTCATCCACAGCACATCGGAGCGCATGTTAGAAACTGTCACAAGCTGTGTGTTCTGTGTGAGTTTGTGCACTGTATGATTTCCTCACTCTCAGCAATAATAACAGATCCAAATGTGTTTGAAAAGGCCAGGGCAGAATCAAAGCGCAGCATGGTGTACAGGTGTAGCAACTCAAAAGTTCCCCTGTTTCCATGATGGGCCCTTGGCTGGCTCTCGATCCTTGACTAGTTGCCGACAGGTCCTCTGCAGGTCCTCGGGGGTAATGTGATCCCCACGATGACGTGGTCAGTGAGGCCCCGACTGGAAACGCCCCTAAGCAGCCTGGGTGAAAATCAGCTGCAATGCCTCATTTGTCCATGGGAAGGAGCAGTGATTTTAATGTTCTGCTCTCACTATAGACTGTATGAAGACACATCTGAACAGATACGCTGGGGACGCTGGGGTGAGCGGGTGAGACGATCAGCTGAGGCAGAGCACTAGCCACTGGATGTGGCTAGTGATCATTATTGATCCGTGATCTGTTCAGATCGCTCCCCACAGACCATCACCAAGTGGTCCGCGGATTGGTTGGAAAAAAACAAAATTGTGATAACACTGAGGCACCGCTGCAGCGGCTCGTATCTGCAGCTCTATGTCGCGCACAACAACAACAACATGCACCCCCCCCCCACACACACACACACACTCAAATCACAAGGCTATTGTATAGTATACGGTATTCAAACCAGCTGCATTTTCGGCTCTGTGATTTGTGTGACACTGGGAGACCAAAAAGCCCATTAAGTGCAAACAAAAGTTTGAGCAATGAGAATGCTAATAAGGTGTTTGTACAGGCTTACCTGGCCTAAAGCATGCACTGAATATCTGCACAACTGCAAAAATCTTTCAAAAGGCTGTTAATCACCCGTATTTCTTCCTCTTTAAATGGAAATTCACAAAAAAAAAGTTCTTGCTGCATGGAGTTTCATTTATGGTTCAATTTATTTATGCGGGATTAAGCCTATGGGATGAACAAAAATAAAAATACAGTAAATGAGTCATCCTCCTGTTCATGAACACACTCAAATCACAAGGCTACTGTACAGTACACAGTAGTCAAACCAGCTGCACTTTCGGCTCTGTGATTTGTGTGACACTGGGAGACCAAAAAGCCCAAACAAAAGGTTGAGCAATGAGAATGCTAATGAGGTGTGTAAGCTATGTCATCTCCAGGCAGAACAACTGTAAAAAAAATCTGTGAGAGAAGCGCCATCTCCTGGTCATAACCTGTAATTCAATGGTGGAGTTACAGTAAAAAATAGACACGCCTTGGATAAGGAGGGGGTCACTCCAGCTGCTGGAAGTTGGCTTGAAATTGGCTGGAAGACGGCTGCCATTCAGCTGACTTTCAGCTTGAAGGGGAACTTTTGAGTTGCTACATCTGTAAGAGCCGATCTGAAGTACAGACAAAGTGTGTCGAGAGTTCGCAGTCAGATGAGGACACGGACTGAACACAGCCATGAGGGATGGCTTTCACAACTCCTGGAACCAAATATAATTTCATGTTTTGGCAGGGATTAGCTGTTGTTGGCAGTGGAAGCAGTCCTTTTTAAGAGCACCTCACTCCGTCTTCTATACTGCTAGTTTCATGCGGTTGCGTTTGCTTGTATCCACAAAAGCAACCCTGCATGAGTTTGAAGTCACAACCTGCTTGGATTGCAACCATAATGGCTGTGGAACTTGAAAGGGCCTATCTAGAGCTGGTGCTTAGTTTGTTTATTCTGGGCTACTGTGGAAACATGGCAGTTCAACATGGAAGAGGTCTGTATGTAAAAGGCTCATTCTAATGTAACAAAAACATAATGATTCTTATTATCTGGTGTTTATACACTAACTATTACACTAAATTACTAATGGAATAAACTGATATAAACACAGTTATGAATATTATATTCCATTTGTGACATATTCTGTAAGAGACCCATAAATCTGATACTTTTGGCTTATAAAGGACCACTGTGTAGGATTCAGTGGCATCTAGCGGTGTAGTTGATGATTGCAACCGACCTTGCCTCACCCTCTCCCCTAGTCTGTCTGTCTGTGGTACAGATATGGACGCATGAGATTGGCTTTTCAGTTAGACAGTGATAAATAATTAAAATTCTTTCCAAGTACTCATTTTGTCTGTTCATTAATTTAAATAAAATCTTATTTATCAATATTATATTCCATTTCTTCCAACAGAGCCTTCTAAATTTCACACATTGGACCTTTAGAAGTGCTGTTTAAATTCAGCAGGCACAAAGTAATAGGTCTCGGGTGCATGGTTGAGCCCTGCATGGGTCATAAGCCTGTGTCATTCAAGCCCTAGCCTGACCCCAGCCCAACTAAGTATGCAATTTTTCAGTTTCACCAAGACCGACACCAACATCATTATACGCTCTCTCTGACTGATCAATGAGATGTGTAAATGTGCCTTGAATGGTCAGAAGACTTGAAATGTACTATATAAGTACAGTGTAGTTACCATTTACATAATTCAAATACTGGCTGCGTCCTTATCATAGCTTGATATGTTCTAGCAGAAGGTGTGTGCCTCACTTAATGTTACTTAAAGTGCTACGCATTTCAAACATAAAACCAAAAGTAGCTTGAACTGAACTTGCGTTCAGTGTTACATGCCAAAATGTATCATGTGTATAGTTTAAATCTATTAAAGGTGATGCATTTCTTTCCTAAAACATTTGCTTTGACTCTCCATGCCTGTTACACGGTGAAGCAGTATTATGGAACTAATGTTCACCAGATGCAGAGAAATGCAGCGTTCTCCTTTTTGTTGATCAAAATGATGTTATGTATAGTCACATGGGAGCTGAATCCGAGGTGCTTAAAACAAACCACACAAAGTAGTCTGCGATGCCAAAAGTGAACTTGGTTTTTGCAAGATACACGTTTCACAAGCTCGATGAGTCTAACTCGTTTTTGTTGATTAATGAGATGTACAAGGACCATAATGGTGCAGCAGCTGTTGTTGATGACATCCACATATGTGGGACTGCAAAAAGGGAACATGACGGTAACCTGAAGGCCACACTGGTGAGAGAACAAGGGAGAGATGATTAAAACTCAACCCAGAGAAAGTGTGATTTGTATTTCAGAGGTCAGGTTGCGATACTGATCCGTGATGGCATTAAACTAATCACATGTTCAGTGTTGACTGAGGCTGGATTACATTGTGGGCATAGGGGCCTCTAAAGATGCAGGCTTTGTGTGCATTAGAGGTTTGCACATTGAAAATGTGTTGGGAATAAGGTATTCATGAATCACAACTTTAATACTAGTATTAAAAAACAATACTCAATAATACAGCAGAGTGTGTCCACAGTAGACCACTTGGGAAGGCTAGAACAACATTGAGATTGTCCAGTACTTAATCAATAACAGATGACTTTCGTACTTTGGATAACATCAAAAGTACACAGATTTTTTGCTCTAAACATGTGGTAAAGATAAAGCATCAAAGTATTAAAACATTTTTGGCAACCCTTGTTGGGAACATGCAACATGAACACACATAATAGCAGAATGGATCCAAGACCTGGTCTTCTCTTGAAGGGACCTGTGACCAAGTAGTCCTGTATTACAGCCACAAACTGACCTGACCTAACTGACAATTCAACAGATTCCGACCTTATTTGAAATCTGGCTAACATCTCTGTATGCTCCTGACCTTCCCCACACAGAGGCATCCATCCTCTCCTATGATGGCAGCATGTACATGAAGGTGGTGATGCCAACCATCATGCACACTGAGGCCGAGGACGTCTCCCTGCGTTTTCGTTCCCAGCGGGCATATGGCCTCCTCATGGCCACCACCTCCCGAGATTCAGCTGACACGCTCAGGCTGGAGTTGGATGGGAGTCGTGTTAAACTCACGGTCAACCTAGGTATCGTATGCCCATCATCCCCCCCTCACCCCCTCACCCATCTGCCTCCACACCTTCACCGTGAGACGGTTTACCGTTGAGCAGCGACCTCTCCTCTCACCCTCTTTCCTCTCTACCTTTTTGTGTACAGTCTTTTCATCAGTTACTTATCACTAATAATTCTTTAACGATATATACCTGCTTAAGAACATAGATAAGATAGTTATCTTTTTATTTTATTTATTTTGCATGGGTGTTAATCCGATATATGCACACATAAAACCATGGACTGTTTACTGAATACAACTATTTACTGGATAACATCTTAACTTATCATAACTTTATTTCAATGGTTAACATTTTGGCCCATCTTTGAAACAGACAAACCATAGTCATATCCATATTCTTGTTTATGGAACTTTTGAGACAGTCACAGCACAATAAGCAAAATACACATTATGATGTAGAGGTACTGGGCTTTAAAAGTCTACTCTCTAATAAAGTCTTTTTAATGAACAAAAGTGTGCTGAGACTTTCTAAGAGGTGATCTCCACCAAGTATGCCCACTGACCTTCAGTCCATCCCTCAACAGGACATTAGAAGAAACGTTTCTTGTCTTTCTCAGTGACCTAATATTTCTGTCTGACATCAAGTCATTTCTCTGTCACCTTCTTGTTCTTCTGGGTGGTTGTTTTTGTTGCTAATGATGGTGTCTTTTTATGGAAGTCTATGCTTTTTTAGTGTTTTTTTTTTGTTTGTTTGTTTTTACGTTTCCTCCCTGTCAACTCCATCATTCCATCATGCTTTGTCAAAAGATGGTATTCACCCCTTCAAAGGCCTTAAGCCTGCGGCCCGTCAGGCGAACAGCCCGAGAACAGAGCCCAGCAAAACCTACAGCTGGCTGCGACCCCAAATGTTTCCAAACACTTCCAATCATAACATGTAAAGAACGCCACAATGACAAATGTGTCACACACCTCAATTTATATCTCCCATATACAGTATGTTTAGTAAAAATCGTGAAAAGTGAACGATGTTAGCAGAAGTTAGTCACATTTAGAAAAGTATTTCACTGGTTGTGTTAATTCATGTAAATAATACCCTAGATTTCAGTCAAAATGCAGCTCCAATTGGTCAGCGCTCATATGATTTCTCAGCTTTTCTTAATCTGTGTCATTTTCCACAGAATGTTTGTAAAAGTGTACGTGTTCACAGATCTAGCCTCTGATCTAGCTTGGTGACACATGTAGGTGTAGTATAGTACTCCAGATGTGATGGTTGGGGTTCCTGTGCCTCTGCATGGTGCTGGTGCTGATTGGATCGTGGCTGTTTGCTCCCACTTTTCTGTTGCGGTTGACGACACATGAAACCACCAGCCACATGGTGACCAACCCTCACTGTCTTTCCAGCTGCATACAGCGGTTATTCCGGCCTCAGATACATCCTATTCTCACTGTCTGTCACACTACTGTCTTACAAATTCAACTTTGCTTATTTTAAGAGCAAATCAAAGCATAGCAGTCTGTATTTTAAGACTTTTCAAAGATCCATGGCTCTAAAATGGATGGCTGCACCTACCTTGTTGGTGTGGAGGCTTTGGAGCCAGAGACTTTGACTTTTCGAATCTGAATCTTTGCGCCTAAAGTCAAACAGTCAGTGTTGGGTTGGAAAACTCATGTAGCTGGTACTACAAGTGGCCATTTTACTGTAAATACTGTGTATTAACAATTAATACAATTGAACTCTGGTTCTGTGGGTAACTAAGGAGCACAAGCTCGAGAAAAAACAGGTTTTTATAAACCAGCACCTTTGTATGACTGATAAACCCATGCATCATTTTATTTACTATTAAAATAATATTTCTATAAATCTGTCATTTATTTCATGCTAATTTGGCATAATGTTAAATGTAAATACCAAAGGAATAAAATGGCTGCCTTCCTGCATGTGTGCGTCCCCGGAAGGGTGGACTTTTTGTTTTTGGATGTCTGCAGCAGTAACCTTGAAGGATGCAATTTCATCTGTCATTTATTCTTCCCCATCTAGACTGTATCAGGATAAACTGTAACTCCAGTAAGTTAACACTCAAGTTTCATTTTGCTCTCTATGTTGATGGTATGTTGATGTTGTTTCTTTTAAAAGGAAGTGTGTTTTAAGCTTATCATGTGGAGTTTGCTCAGTTGGTTGGGGACCAACAGAAATAGCCTCAATCAATGGACAGTGTCAATTTACTTAATTATTAGACATAACTAACTTCTTTTTAAATCTACCACTTTGCTCTATTTTCTACTGAAGGGTCTGCTCTCCCAAAGTTTAAGCTATTCTCACACCTTGTTGCACTGTATACAGAAGAAATGATATGCATTTAATAAAATACAAATCAAAGTAAATGACTTTTGCAATAAATACAAAGGTGTAGTTGTAGCTGAGTTTTACTCAGGTCCATTATCCAACATTTGATGCCAAACAAGTGCAAAAAGAGAGAGAAATTCCAAAAGACAATATCTTTAATATTGTAAATGAGGCACTTCGTTTGGATAGTCTTTTACTTCTCTAGATGTTTGACACTGTCTGCCCAATATAGTCGATCTCCTCAGGCTTTATGACCTTAACCTTGAACCCTTTTTTCAAATACAAATTTTAGTTTAACACAGTTCCTTCCATTCATTAATGTTAAAGATAATAAATAATTGGTATGGATAACAGCTAAATTCCATTATAGGATGCCAATAAAAAATGGTGAGTAGTGCATGAGACAGTACTTCATGCTTCAAGAGCCCACATTCCATTAGACCAAAACATCTACCACAATGTAAAAGTATGGGACAGTATTTGATAAGGTTGCTGTTCCACTGAGGAGAAAAGGCAACATACAGTATTGAGAGCGATGTCAGAGAATGTTAAAATCCTCTTCAAAACTTTGTCGCACTTCACTAGTACCCATTAACCCATTAACCTGAAGGTAACGCCCATGTAGCCCCAACAGAGAGAAAAGACATAATGAGGGCATGTTCTGAATGAAATGAAAGCAAAGTTCCACATGTTTTATATCACCATGAAAATGTTCCCGTATTTACATTGAATAGGAATATGGTCGAGCTGTCAGATTTGAACAGTAGTGCAATGGTGCAGCCACAAAAATGTGGCATTTTGAAGTGGGAACATGATGATACACATTTATTATGTGGTACTGTGATTTTTTAAAAATTTATTTTTACATTAAAAAAATGAAGCCACTATTTGAAGAGATTAAATGCTTTTACATAGTGTGTAGTGACTCAGCTGTGCAGTAGTTGTCAGGCGTTCACAAATAACAATAATTGCTTTTACTCTTAATGAGGCTACGGAGATCTTTTCCTTTTAGTGTCATTTCTATATAAACAGAATATATAATAAATAATCAAGAGGCTGAAAATTCAAGCAGAGTAATTTTGTGTCTTTCGCCATTAGCAGTATTTCTGCAGGTTGATGCAGCCTCTTGGGGCAAAGGGAAAAGAGATCAAGTGTTTGTTCAGTTCAGTTTATACTATATGCTCACAGATACAGAAAGGACAAGAACACATAGAGACCAGGCAAAGAAATAACAGAGATCCTAAAACCCAAATGATCCTTGATCTTAAATGTCACTGAGCCAGAAACTGGAAATTAAACGTCTTCCATCCACAACTTTTTCAAGACTTGTGACTCTTCAAATGAACCATGAAGGAAGCACCTCTGTGAAGCACTGCTCTAATGGCACTGTCAGTTCAAATGAACTGTGCCAAAGCACAATAAAACAACACTGAAATTCCTGTCCTGTCCTTAAAGTCAGGATAAGGTTAAGTCAAAGGAAAGAATTTGATGGACGTTTCAACAGGGTATGTATTAAATGGAAATTTGTAGAACAAACTGAAAGAGTGATTTCTTGTTAGCTTTTTGTGTGGGTGCACTTTTGTCACCTAAGCCACACAAACTGTGGGTAAAGCCGCACAAACTGTGGCTTTTCTTTTGTTTTTGGACCAATTAAACACTGCAACCAGTAGTCCCATAAGATCTGCCCTAATGACCCCACTGATCACCAAGACAGTCAAACATATTGGCACTATACACTGTCCAAACTTGACGTAGACTGACAATGTGACCATGACACCAAGTCCCACTGCACTTCGTCTCATATGAACCATCAAAGTTGGTGTACTTTGACCATGACCGTTTGTTTCCCAGTCTAAAAAAATGTTTTAGTGTTTAAACCCACAGCAGCCAGATTGGTGGTCATTCATACTGGTTTTTAAAATCACTGACAAACAATGTCCTCCTGCTAATAGACGCATTAGATCACACAATATATAAGTGGAAATATGGAAAAAAAAAAACCTGCATGCACGTACACATATTTCCTGTCAGCAAATCTGTTTCGTCACAACATGGATTGGAACAAGGATTGGACAAGATTAGGGATTCATTAAAAAGAAGGGCTAATGCCATTTTATATTGGACTGGATTATATTTGATTGAAGTTACTGGTGATGTTTTTGGTTTGCATTTCATGGTATGAAAAAGCAATGAAGAGAGACAGACAGGAAGAAGTGAAAAGAAATGATTTCTATATGCCTATGATGAGTAAAAGCAAATCTCCTACTGTAGTTGCCCTTTCTCTGTTCAAATTGTTGAGAGTCTGCAATTTTGCAGCCCAGTGGTCAGGTGTACTCAATGACAATTACAGATATGAAGTATTTTGTATTTTTTCTCTGTCTATTTCACTGACTAAACCAAACCTTTGTTTCCCAAAGGTATAAAAACTAGTCTGAAAACTACATTTAAATCAATTTTGAATTTTAAACTAGTATATAAGTTGAACTGTTGCCAATCAATTCAGGTTGACTGGAGGGAAAACAAAGGTTTGGTTTTAGCTTCAGGATGTTTTTAACTTTGTGATTGACCATTGTTCTCAGGCAAGGGACCGGAGACGCTGTATGCCGGGCAAAAGCTCAATGATAATGAATGGCATACAGTGCGTGTGGTGCGCCGTGGCAAAACCTACAAGCTAACGGTTGACGATGATGTAGCAGAAGGTACTTACCTGAATCAACTCGGTTCATGCTTGAAGAAAATGTTCTTAGTGTTGCCTTGTCACTGGTTTTACACCATGCTGCAGTGTTGCCATAGAGAATGACAGTATCAGTAATTCTGCTCCAAAAGCATGTAGATATATAACCATTAGACACAGTTTGCATCCATCTAATATTGTTAATGTAATTTTCTCCTTAAATCAGCCCTTTTGTGTTAGTGTCAGACAGTGTTCTCTTTTCTTTTCGTTTTTTGTCTTTCTTTTCAACCCATCCCCTGCACCCTCCCCGTCTTCAGGACAAATGGTGGGTGACCACACTCGTTTGGAGTTCCACAACATCGAAACAGGCACCATGACAGAGCGTCGATTTGTTTCCAGCATCCCATCCAGCTTCATTGGTCATCTTCAGAGCCTTAGGTACTCAGAACACTTCACTTTATTCGTTTATATACAGAATGTTTGGAGTTTCACTCATCACTTTTTCTCATAAAAACACAATAAATGACAAGGTAACAATTTCACACATAATTATTACCAACAACAGAACTCTACCTCTAAATTTAGTGAGTAGCTGATGAAGAGTGTGAAACACCGAACAGCTAAAGAGGCAGATATATTTCTCAGGAGGTGGTGGAGACCAAAATAAAAGACACAAGACACAATTCACATGAAATCATGTTGTTTTGTATATACATACAAATTTATACACACATATACACTATATGTATACACTGGAAAAAAATATGGCCCATTAGTCATGATAACTTATGATTCTAGGTTTTTATGAAGTTAAAACCAAGTTAAGTAAACTAAGGGATTTAAGTACATCTGAATTGTAATCAAGTTTACTTTACTTAGCTAATTTGTTTTGAATCATCACTCAATTTCAGTCAACTTAAAATTTTAAAGCAGCATGGACACTAACTTTTTTAAGTTGAAACAAATAGTTCCTTTTTACAGTGACATACATAATACATTCAGTGGTGTGTTGGAGTTCTGCCTAGAAATACATAAAAACATAAATCCAGCTTTATTCTCCCAAGAACAGTTAGGGTTATAGTCTCCCAATTCCAATCTTTACTTTCAATTATCCTTTTCTTATGACTTCTTTTCTATTAGATCTTTTTATACAACAATCATCTCAACTGCTTGCTTCTTTCCCTTCCTCAGATTTAATGGCATGCTCTACATCGACCTCTGCAAGAATGGTGACATTGATTATTGCGAGCTCAATGCCCGCTTTGGAGTTCGCTCCATTATTGCCGACCCTGTCACCTTCAAATCCAAGAGCAGCTATCTGAGCCTGGCCACCCTACAGGCCTATACGTCCATGCACCTCTTCTTCCAGTTCAAGACCACCTCACCAGATGGCTTCATACTCTTCAACTCTGGAGACGGCAATGATTTTATTGCTGTGGAACTGGTTAAAGGGTACGTTTTATTTTGAAAGGATGCTTGTTAAGTTTTTGCATATTGAGACATCAAAGGTCTTGTCCAAAATGCTTGTGATAATGTTTGCACTGTCAGGAAATAAAACCCTACGTATAATTATGTAAGGAATATACTAAGTATGAATCACTAACAGGTGATTTTTGGGAGATTGTTTGAATATTGTTGTATGGTAGACAATTCCACCTGCAGGAAATTATGGATACACAAAGTCATCAAAGACTGACTGGACTAAAAAGTCCAAATGATAATCTGTATGCAGTGACTTGATACATTACGTTGGCACAGTATGTCAGCGTTATCAACATCACTCACACTTTGGTTCATAAACTGGTTATGAACATTTTAAAGAATAGCTTTGATGGCATTCTGTAACTTCTAATAACTTCTTCTCTTGCAGATACATCCACTATGTTTTTGACCTTGGAAATGGGCCCAACCTAATCAAGGGCAAAAGTGAAAGGGCACTGAATGACAACCAGTGGCACAATGTGGCTATCACCCGAGACAACAGCAACACCCACACGCTGAAAGTAGATGCTACAGCCACTAGTCAGAGTATCAATGGGGCCAAGAACCTGGACTTGAAAGGTATGCAAAAGACATGACACCAAAACTCTGAGTGATTTCCCTTGTTACAGTTACACACAGTCTTCTTACAGTGATACATTATTGTGATTGACTGATTAGGAGGTTATTGAGGGAAAACTTTCTGTTAATGGCCTGACAGTTGTAGGCTGTTGTCATGTGGAATAAGGCATTAATAAGTTCTTTAGAATGACTAATAAAGAGCCAACACGCTGCTAATATGCATGCTAATAAGCAACTTTTTTAATGGTTAATATGTGTACCTAAATGAAGTGTTATGGAAAGAATTTACAACAAAGGCCTATTGAGATACTGAAAAGCAGAACGAAGTTGCCTTTGAGGCCCCAACTGCTCCAGTGGAGCTGCTCAGTGGCCAGCAGATCTGTGGTTGCTCCCAGGTGTGAATGTGTTCAGTACTTTTCTGAAAAAGATCTCCCTCATTCTACAGTCACTGTGTTTTCCACATCCCAGGTGATCTGTTCATCGCAGGACTGGGTCCAGGCATGTATGGCAATCTGCCTAAACTGGTGGCTTCCCGAGAAGGCTTCCAGGGCTGCTTGGCGTCGGTGGACCTCAACGGTCGCCTGCCGGATCTCCTCAACGACGCCTTGTTTCGCAGCGGGCAGATTGAGCGTGGATGCGAAGGTACACCGTCCCTCAAATCCCAGCCTGATTTAGACTACTACAACACAAACTTCAACTCCAACTCCAGCAGCCCTTTCTTCCTGCTGAATGCAAACAGTAGTTCTACAGCTCTGCATCAATATGGAAGTCCCTTTATCCTATTAACTGTATTTGTTACTTCACTTACACACTGAGTCAGGCCAAACATCAGACACCTCCTCACCCACACTACCACACGTTATCGGCCACATTGGTCGCCCACTGACAGTGCCGTCACAGTTACCATTAGAGGAGTTTTTGCCAGTGCAGTGACAAAGAATGCTGCCAGGTGCTCCATTTTTATTTCTTACACTTTTGTAAAGTTAATTTTTTTCTGAATTTTTGTGACAATTTTATCATGAAGGTACAACAGAGTTCCTAATGTCTGGTTCAGGTGTGTTAAGTAGAAAGACACGTATCCGTTTGATTGTACAGAGATACATTCACTCTGTTAATTGACCCTTCACTAAGTCCTACCCAACCTTAGTTATTGTTACTATGCTTGTCAAGCTATCCATTGTAGCAATGCATGTATGTTTGTAGTCAATTTTGAAATAATAGATCTTTGACTTCAGACAACTCTGGTCAAAAGCAGTTTCTCACATGATCTCTGTGAGTTGGTTTACAACTCTAAACATACATGTGATGGCTACATGAAGTCATGTTATTTAAGGGATAATGTACAGCGAGCCAGTAATTGTTGCGAAATAAACCCAGACAGGTTGATAGGTGAAAGACCTAGGTTAATGCTAACCAATCCAAGCATCAAGACCTCATCCATGACTGTTCTTGTATTATAGGGTAGCTAGCTGGCTCTTAAAGGGCAGTATTATATGAAACAAATGGAAGCGTAGTGTTTCTTTGTAACATAGCACTATTCTTCAATATAAAACTTTTGAAACTTTAATCTTTAGCTGTTTACAGTCGAAATACACAATACTTTTACGTGCTTAGTATTTTTAAGGCCCTATGTCATACACAGACTTTGGGGATGAGGACTAACCTTTGAGTTTGGCAAAAGTTGTCTCAGGTAAACTTGGCCAATCCTAATACAGAGCAGGACAGAGCCGCTAACTGGTGTTCTAACTTTGTCTTCCATGCAGTGGATGTGTCAGCCCTGAATGGGACTTATTCTAACATAACCTTTTAAACCCACAAAATGATATAATAATTATAAATAAAAAATAAAAATATGCTAACACAATGTCTACACAGCGTGCAGCAGTTTCAGTCGTTGTGTTCACGTACAATGTTGAGTCTAGGTCACAATCATGTTGGCAGCAGACAGAGTTCATGTTTACATGTAGAATAGTGTGTGCTAAATGCAGTCTGTGTAGACAGTTCATTAAAATGCAAGCATAACTTTTCTGTTATATTCACTGGGATGGATAACATGGCTGAAACACCTCAACTAACACCCTAACCTTTTTTCTTCAAAGTGAGGTTACTACTCTAGGTAGAAAGGCGTACATAGTTGTGGTTGTTAAGCTGTTATTGGACAATTGCTGTTTGAGGTTGGGCTTTAGCAAATGGTCAATTACTGGAGGAGTACAAAGAAAAATGCAAAACTTTTACAAAACACCTGACCATGACATCACAGCACAGTGGAAATCTGTATCAGGCCATACACACTCCAGACTCCAACTTGCCTAAGTTTTCATTTGTTTATTAGTTGATTTATTCATGCACATAGCTACATCAAAATGGGCAGTTGAAACATTTTGCACGAGCGAGCAAATGTCACTGTGGACAAAATGTTTCCATCTTCCTGTGCAAGTCGTGCATTTCTTTTGTGGTTGTTTTTTGTCATCCTCTTTAAGGTTCTGGGCCAGCTTCCACAACCTGTTGTTGTTTGCATGGAAGTCATTTTCTGTACAGCTGTTTTTTCTTATGCCTGCCATATCATTCAGTTGGACATAGAGTGTACTGTATGTTGTTTTTTTTTTTTTTAAACCTTAACTTACAGAGCCCCATGTTAGATGAATAAATGTGGTTGAACATAACTATGTGTACTGTATGTCCTCCTCGCTGTGACAATCTGAATGGGGTCAATAAAAATGTTCTTCACTGTGCTGAATGTACTGCAAGAAAGTAATGGTTGATTAATTTATTTTTCAAAATAAAATCTCATCAATCACAGTTTGTTGGTGTGTCCATGGCATTCTAATGTCTCATTTTCTGTGTGCTTGTATTTTTTTCTTACCTTTTTTTTTTCATTTGCAGATGTATCATGATCAGTTGGTCATTCTATCAGCAATAACCATGTACCGTCTGCATTCCATTACAAGCTTTCATCACATAACCCGGATCTGTGTTGATTCACATGCTACGCTCCTATCAAAGCCCATTAACGATTCTAGAGCTGAGCGGTTCAGGTTGCTGCAACACACTGTGCTGTCACTAGATGGAGACACTACACTGCTGGCAAACATTTAACGGAACAGAAGTAACATGAAGGAGCTTCTTCACTTTTTACATCTTATATTTCAAACCTGATAACTCATCAGAAATAGAATGGGTTCCCACTGCACTGTAAGTCCATTCCCTCCTCCAACTCATCATCAGTTCACTTGGTCCTGAACAACTCCTTTAACAGAACAGCTTGCAACATGTTTACCAGGTAAGTCTCCACTCAGCACATTCACCTGATTTAAGTCAATGCACATGCATTAATGTGTGCAGATGTATTGGGAAAAAAATTCAAATTCCACATAACCACAACTGAAAATTGTGATTATTGAGTCTGAAACTAAGAAATTAAGTCTGGTCTTAAGCATTAAGACCATAATGTGACAATGTTGTTGACTGAAGTGACACAACACATTTGCTTCTGTTAAGCTTACAGGGCCATTTCATGTTATGTGCATGGAATTCTCCACCGCTCATCCTAACATTTCAGTTTGTTCCAGATGTTATAGTTTAGCCTAAATATGGCTAAATTCAGTTTCATATGTCAAGCTCAAGCTCAAGTGTGTAAAGTCTACGTATATTATATACAGAACGTTCAGTGTAATGTGACAAAATCCAAAAATGTCTCTGTCTAGAATAACCATGTGTTCACAATGAATAGGTTTGAAAAAAGTACAGAGTTTATTAAAGTTGGTGAAGAACACACTCCAGTGTGCAATCTGGAATCAAATGTCAACTTTTGCAACTTTTGCCTAACATCAAATAGAAATGAAGATGCAATCTTTGGGGACAGATGAATAATTGTGCCACAGTAACATTTATTAGGTTTGATAAAATGTTTTTAGTGCTATCATATATGTTATTTTATTTTTCAGTGTATTTTTATTGGTGAGCAGAAATTTTAGGCAAAATACCACTGCATGAAAACACAACAGTCACGTCCGTTTTGTGGTACATTTTTCTCATAACATACATAACTGGAAAAATATGTGATGTCATGTTTTAAGATTTGTATTAAGAATTGAACATCGACAAATCCAAATATACAGTCCAACATTTGCTTTGCTTCTCATTAGAAAAACCTGCTGTCTCACTGTTGTGTTTTCAAGTGTGAGGCCCATTCTGTACATGAATGACAAAAATATATACTCATTCATAACAACTACTAGTAACAGTTAAACACATTCATCCATTTAGAGGAAAACCATTTTAGTCTGAAGTCTTTCAGACAATCAGTCAAGAGGAGGTGTGTGTGTGGGTGAAATTAGTGCTGTCAGTTGTACACCCTTTAACGTGGGTTTGGATTCAGTTTAGTTATTTACTGATTCCAGGTAAACCATCACTAAGTTTGCTTAGTGTTAAACACAGTCTTCTGTTTGTGTGTGTGTGTTTTGGATGGATGTCTGGATGTGTTTGTGGTGATGTCTGGACTTCTGCAGGTCCTAGCACCACATGTCAGGAGGACTCCTGTGCCAACATGGGCATCTGCATCCAGCAGTGGGAGAACTACACATGTGACTGCTCCATGACCTCCTACACCGGCACACAGTGCAATGACCGTGAGTACTAATGTCATTATAAAATACATGATGCTACACACAGAGTGCACAACATCGTCTCAGTGTCTTCTTTAGTGCCAGCGGTGAGTGCTTCAAATGAAAATGAGAATAAAGATATGACTTAATGTTTAGAGAGAAATTTTATGTTAGGATTCTAAAAATGAGTTTTGGAAAGTTTTGAAATCGTATTTGTTGAGAGCATACCCGGCACCAGTGGATGATGTGTGTTGGTGAGTGGATCATCGTTGCAGCTGCAGCTTGCAACTGAAAAACATCAAATTAGTTATATAATATATATATTATTAACATTAATCTACGTTAATAAGAGTATATAAGTCTGTAAGTCTTAAACCTAGCATCAAAAACACATTTGTGAGCACTTATAATCTGTTGATTTACTGATTAAGAGTGATTGATTATGATTGCCTACCATTGTTAATAAGTACATAATAATTGATTTATTAGGCTTAACAAGCATTGTTCCCACTTTAGATCTGGAAAGCAAGCCCAGAAAACTAAATGACCATTAATAAGTGAATTATAAAGTATAAGAGAAAAGTTGGTAAAGGTTGAACATAAATGTGTTTGTGACACTATAAATAATTATAAGAAATTATAAAGATTTTAACTTTTTTTTATAAACTGTTAACATGTTTCTTAGAAGTGCCGTATACTCTCACAATAAGCATATTGACAATGTTATTATTAACACTTATAATTTTGTTAAGATGCTTATCAACATATTATAAATGTTAATAAGCATCTCATAAAGCCCTTATTACCTGTTATTACTAATGCTTATTGCAAACATCACAATATAATCTAATCCAGTGACACGACATACAAAATGTTTATTCTGATGTGTTCATCAAAGGTAAGTGCTGTGTGTGAATGACGTTCATCATGTTTAAAGGAAGTTTGACAGCCTTCAAAAGAACCAGTGACACAGCCTTACACTAAGGCCTCATCACCTTCAGTAATGGCTCCTCCTCAGGTGTAGAGCATACTAACAGGTAGTATAAACTCTGATGCAGCATCAAAGTCACACATCAGCCGGATTGATCCTGAAAAACATAAATACATACATTTATCATAGATCCAACATTTAAACTGAAAGGATGGCATAACATCACAGTATATGACATTACAATGGTGAGAAGGTGTATGTGAAGTTGAAGCATCACCTGAAGACACATGAAAGGAGAACATCGTCTTTAGTTTCCCACTCGCCCCTCTCCACACTACCTTTCTGCATCATGAAACACATTATCCGAAGATATAATTCACTTCAACGTGCACGAAGAAAAACTGAACATTACAGATGTGGCAAAGGTAATACTGGAATTTGAATGCATGCACACTATTTACCACTAGGGGGCAGAGCAGCATCAACATCTCATGCCCAGAGGGAGCACTTCAAGACAAAAATGAACTGCATGCTCACACACAC
Organism: Sciaenops ocellatus; assembly: GCA_033000465.1. Classification (NCBI taxonomy): domain Eukaryota; kingdom Metazoa; phylum Chordata; class Actinopteri; family Sciaenidae; genus Sciaenops; species Sciaenops ocellatus. The sequence continues at coordinate 27,558,547 of CP136878.1, forward strand.
ACACACACACACACACACACAGAGATGTATGCAGTTTAAGAAACTTAATCATTTTGCTCCAGGAGGCTTGATGTCGATGTTCAGCATGATGTCATTCAATAGTCCCCCAGAGCTGCACCACCCGATCACCAGCATCTACTGCACTCATCAACCTGAAGCAGCTCAAAGTGTTTAATTATAAAGAGGGCGATGACTGAACTAGTTTGTAGCGAGTCCATGAGAATGAAGGCTTAACTGAAAAGATTAGCGAGGCAGGTCTGAGGCTTCAGGCCGGTGGCTCGTGGTAAACTGCAGACTGACCGCAGGTGACGAGAAGCCAGATGCTGCAGGACAGTCTGTACACAAGCAAGCTCCTTTCAATACACACACTCCTACATATAACACGAGGGTGCACAGGAATACAAATATACAAATACAAAAATACACTGCCTCCCTCATCTCCTGTGTTTCTGCGTGCCTTTGTAGTTTCACACCATGCATCGGTCAAACAGAGATAACGGCCCACACTGGCTTTCATGTCGCTGCACTCGTTTGTTCACACTAAACAGATAAAAGAAGTTGTGGGAATAATGACGACAAGCCAATCCCACAAATAAAAAACATTTTTCATATGCTGTGACAAGCACTTTGTTTAAAGCGTACTGAGGTTAAAAAAACAGGACTGTGAAGTTCAAACTTCAGTTAACCATCCATTCCACACTTTAAAATGAAGAGCAGAGACGTCAAGCAGAGTTCAAAGCATTTCTTCTTTTCTTTTCTTTTTTCTTTTTAAAAAAAAATATTTCCTTGAGACTTGATTAACCCTTTGTTTGTCTACTTATAGTTCAGCACAGGCTTTGAACAGTTATTCTCTAATTCTGCTTAAAGATCAAGTTTCCATTTAAAGTGTCTGTAAGCAGAGGCACACAGACATTGTATGCTCAAACGCACGTACATGGCCATGTTCACAGATATGTAGCAGACATGTACACAGACATACATGTAGCTGACCTGTACACAGACATGAACACAGACATGAACGCAGACATGTACACAGACAGGAACACAGACATGAACACAGACATGAACACAGACATGAACACACACATGTACACAGACATGTACACAGACATGAACACAGACATGTAGCCGACATGAACACAGACATGTACACAGACATGTACACAGACATGTAGCTGACATGAACACAGACATGTACACAGACATGTACACAGACATGTACACAGACATGAACACAGACATGTAGCTGACATGAACACAGACATGTACACAGACATGAACACAGACATGAACACAGACATGTAGCTGACATGAACACAGACATGTACACAGACATGTACACAGACATGAACACAGACATGTACACAGACATGTAGCTGACATGAACACAGACATGAACACAGACATGTACACAGACATGTACACAGACATGAACACAGACATGTACACAGACATGAACACAGACATGTAGCTGACATGAACACAGACATGTACACAGACATGAACACAGACATGTAGCTGACATGAACACAGACATGTACACAGACATGAACACAGACATGTACACAGACATGAACACAGACATGTACACAGACATGAACACAGACATGTAGCCGACATGAACACAGACATGAACACAGACATGTACACAGACATGTAGCTGACATGAACACAGACATGTACACAGACATGTACACAGACATGAACACAGACATGTACACAGACATGTACACAGACATGAACACAGACATGTAGCTGACATGAACACAGACATGTACACAGACATGAACACAGACATGTAGCTGACATGAACACAGACATGTACACAGACATGAACACAGACATGTACACAGACATGAACACAGACATGTACACAGACATGAACACAGACATGTACACAGACATGTAGCTGACATGAACACAGACATGAACACAGACATGTACACAGACATGTACACAGACATGAACACAGACATGTACACAGACATGAACACAGACATGTAGCTGACATGAACACAGACATGTACACAGACATGAACACAGACATGTACACAGACATGTACACAGACATGTACACAGACATGAACACAGACATGTAGCTGACATGAACACAGACATGTACACAGACATGAACACAGACATGTAGCTGACATGAACACAGACATGTAGCCGACATGAACACAGACATGAACACAGACATGTACACAGACACGAACACAGACATGAACACAGACATGTAGCCGACATGAACACAGACATGAACACAGACATGTACACAGACATGAACACAGACATGAACACAGACATGTAGCTGACATGTACACAGACATGAACACAGACATGAACACAGACATGAACACAGACATGTACACAGACATGTAGCTGACATGTACACAGACATGTACACAGACATGTAGCTGACATGTACACAGACATGAACACAGACATGTACACAGACATGTAGCTGACATGAACACAGACATGAACACAGACATGAACACAGACATGAACACAGACATGTAGCTGACATGTACACAGACATGAACACAGACATGTAGCTGACATGTACACAGACATGTACACAGACATGAACACAGACATGTAGCTGACATGTACACAGACATGTACACAGACATGAACACAGACATGAACACAGACATGTACACAGACATGTACACAGACATGAACACAGACATGTAGCTGACATGAACACAGACATGTACACAGACATGAACACAGACATGAACACAGACATGTACACAGACATGTACACAGACATGAACACAGACATGAACACAGACATGTAGCTGACATGAACACAGACATGTACACAGACATGAACACAGACATGAACACAGACATGTACACAGACATGTACACAGACATGAACACAGACATGAACACAGACATGTAGCTGACATGAACACAGACATGTACACAGACATGAACACAGACATGTAGCTGACATGAACACAGACATGAACACAGACATGTAGCTGACATGAACACAGACATGTACACAGACATGAACACAGACATGAACACAGACATGTAGCTGACATGAACACAGACATGTACACAGACATGAACACAGACATGAACACAGACATGTACACAGACATGAACACAGACATGAACACAGACATGAACACAGACAGACATGTAGCCAACATGAACACAGACATGAACACAGACAGACATGTAGCCAACATGAACACAGACATGTAGCCGACATGAACACAGACATAAACACAGACATGAACACAGACATGAACACAGACATGTAGCCGACATGAACACAGACATGTACACAGACATGAACACAGACATGTAGCTGACATGAACACAGACATGAACACAGACATGAACACAGACAGACATGTAGCTGACATAAACACAGACATGTACACAGACATGTACACAGACATGAACACAGACATGTAGCTGACATGTACACAGACATGTACACAGACATGAACACAGACATGTAGCTGACATGTACACAGACATGTACACAGACATGTACACAGACATGTAGCTGACATGTACACAGACATGAACACAGACATGTACACAGACATGAACACAGACATTAACACAGACATGTACACAGACATGTACACAGACATGAACACAGACATGTAGCTGACATGAACACAGACATGTACACAGACATGAACACAGACATGAACACAGACATGTACACAGACATGTACACAGACATGAACACAGACATGAACACAGACATGTAGCTGACATGAACACAGACATGTACACAGACATGAACACAGACATGTAGCTGACATGTACACAGACATGAACACAGACATGAACACAGACATGTACACAGACATGAACACAGACATGAACACAGACATGAACACAGACAGACATGTAGCCAACATGAACACAGACATGAACACAGACAGACATGTAGCCAACATGAACACAGACATGTAGCCGACATGAACACAGACATAAACACAGACATGAACACAGACATGAACACAGACATGTAGCCGACATGAACACAGACATGTACACAGACATGAACACAGACATGTAGCTGACATGAACACAGACATGAACACAGACATGAACACAGACAGACATGTAGCTGACATAAACACAGACATGTACACAGACATGTACACAGACATGAACACAGACATGTACACAGACATGTAGCTGACATGTACACAGACATGTACACAGACATGAACACAGACATGTAGCTGACATGTACACAGACATGTACACAGACATGAACACAGACATGTAGCTGACATGTACACAGACATGTACACAGACATGAACACAGACATGTACACAGACATGAACACAGACATTAACACAGACATGTACACAGACATGTACACAGACATGAACACAGACATGTAGCTGACATGAACACAGACATGTACACAGACATGAACACAGACATGAACACAGACATGTACACAGACATGTACACAGACATGAACACAGACATGAACACAGACATGTAGCTGACATGAACACAGACATGTACACAGACATGAACACAGACATGTAGCTGACATGAACACAGACATGAACACAGACATGTAGCTGACATGAACACAGACATGTACACAGACATGAACACAGACATGAACACAGACATGTAGCTGACATGAACACAGACATGTACACAGACATGAACACAGACATGAACACAGACATGTACACAGACATGAACACAGACATGAACACAGACAGACATGTAGCCAACATGAACACAGACATGAACACAGACAGACATGTAGCCAACATGAACACAGACATGTAGCCGACATGAACACAGACATAAACACAGACATGAACACAGACATGAACACAGACATGTAGCCGACATGAACACAGACATGTACACAGACATGAACACAGACATGTAGCTGACATGAACACAGACATGAACACAGACATGAACACAGACAGACATGTAGCTGACATAAACACAGACATGTACACAGACATGAACACAGACATGTACACAGACATGAACACAGACATGTACACAGACATGAACACAGACAGACATGTAGCCAACATGAACACAGACATGAACACAGACATGTACACAGACATGAACACAGACAGACATGTAGCCAACATGAACACAGACATTTAGCCGACATGAACACAGACATGTACACAGACATGAACACAGACATGTAGCTGACATGAACACAGACATGTACACAGACATGTAGCTGACATGTACACAGACATGAACACAGACATGTAGCTGACATGAACACAGACATGTACACAGACATGTAGCTGACATGTACACAGACATGAACACTGACATGTACACAGACATGAACACAGACATGTACACAGACATGTAGCTGACATGTACACAGACATGAACACAGACATGTAGCTGACATGAACACAGACATGTACACAGACATGTACACAGACATGAACACAGACATGTACACAGACATGTAGCTGACATGTACACAGACATGAACACTGACATGTACACAGACATGAACACAGACATGTACACAGACATGTAGCTGACATGAACACAGACATGTACACAGACATGAACACAGACATGTACACAGACATGAACACAGACATGAACACAGACATGTACACAGACATGTAGCTGACATGAACACAGACATGTACACAGACATGAACACAGACAGGAACACAGACAGACATGTAGTATGAGGGGCATTTTATGCCAGCACATTATACTAAAACGTGCGTACAGGGCCTATGCGATGACATCAAACCTCTATCGTGCACGTGTAAATTCAATTCACTTTCAATGGACAGATGAGCGTCACGTAGGCGTCACGCAGGCGCTGCACACGCGTTGTTGCGCACACGCCTACGTGACGGGTGAACTACGCCTCAAATACGTGACATGAAAACCACGCGTGACTGTTAAGTACAATTCTACATGAGCATACAGGCACACACTGTGTAGTGTTTGTGGAAATCAAATAGTGAGGGGTCATTCGTGCCGTGCCACGCAGCGGACGCCTGCGCGCACGCTCGTCTCAGTGTACAAATAATTATTTATTTTATGATGACGAATTTTGAGTTTAACAGCTGCTTCGCTTCACAATTCAAGCAGTCCATGTATTACCAAGACAGACCGATGTGACAGTTTAGGCTATTTCAGTCACACGTGCACACGTTAAGGCGTCTGAAGCGTTGGCTTTAATACAATAGTGACACGCGCGCTAATGCTTATACCGTGTGCACGCCTATAATGGGATGTTGAGGTATATCAGGGATTGTACCATTGTTCAGGCTGTGCGCATTTACGCACGAGGTACATTGGATCATCAGGACCCGACAGTTATTCATTTTCTATGTTCTGCAGCATATCTACACAGATCAGCTGTTACACATAGTCTCAGGTTCATACGGGATTGTTTATAAGAAAGCATAACTTATAGATGAACCCCAAGCCCCATCAGAGCTGTCAGGATATTTTTATTTTTAAGTAGCTGAAATTATTTTAGTTATCCCTTTCACCCTTGCCTTTTTTACGTTTCGAACAAAAAACAATAAACAGACCGTTTTTTCCGTTTTTTTGTTGTCTGGGTTATTGTACATTGAGATGAGCGTGCGCACAGGCGTCTGCTGCGTTCACACGTGGCATGACACTTATCACCCGTCAGCCCTTCATTATTTGGTGTACTCGCAATACGTGTGCCTGTACGCACGCGTATTTTTCAGTCTTTATGCAGGCGTAGGCGACGCGGTCAAGGCGTTTTAGTATAGTGTGCTGGCATAAAAAGCCCCTCATACATGTAGCCGACATGAACACAGACATGAACACACACATGTACATGCACATGTAGCAGACAGGCCCCCTCAGACCTTCCTTTGAAAGAGGCAGCTGTCTGTCTGTTGACACAGGGTTGCATCATTGCTATGGCCCAATGTGTCTGGGCCCTGCAGTAAACTATCATCCAGGGATATTTGATTAACTATACCAATAAATGTCTCATTAGCAGGCCCATTGCCTGGTCAATGATCTCACTTCAGATGAATGCAGGATATTTAGAGAGGCTGGGGAAAAGACAGTCTGTTCAACAGTCAGCATAAAAAAAAAAAAAATTAAAAAAACTTGATCTTTTTTTCATTAGCGGTAGTTGGTGTTTAACTTCATTATAACCTAGTCTTTAGAGGTGTTTGAGATGTTTTTGCTGGTGCTGGTCTGCTTTTCTGTCTGCAGGATTATGCGCAGGCCAAGGAAGAACCTGTTATTTTGGAGCAGATTTAAATTACAGGAGGGATACATGAATATTTTTTTATAGGGCATCTATGGAAGAATGAACTGGATTCACCATGCATATGTGAAATCCATCGTAATTAAAGTGTAACAAACATAGACCTCTATCAATGAGAAGTGAACACACTGCACTGTTTGTCCCAGACAGCATGGGCATGTAGCTGTGATGTAGTTGTCCAGCAGTCAGTGGTCAAAGCTAGCTTGTCCCGCCTGCTATAGCTTGACTTTTGGCTCATCCTTCATCTCATCTCAAGTGTTTTTCTATGAAGTCTAATTTCTGACATGATCTTACCATAAATCAGGACATATACTATGTGTTTTCAGAATTCATATTGCAAGGTACAAATTGTCTCACAGCTGCAAAGTAGCAGACTTTAGTGATATACTTTCTTTTTTAAACTTGGTCATCCACTGCACTGTTCATTGCACTGGTCTCCTGAGCAGCCTCTGCTCAGTAGTGGGAAGCTGATGGAAAGTCTGAAGGAATGAGTGTGCTGAAGGTGGATATCTCTTGGAGCTCGGAGCTCATATCCATCATGAATCTGTCACAGGGCTTATGATGAGGAGACTGACAAAAGATGGAGTGGTGCAATAAGAGAGTAAATAACCTTCCATGACAGACAGGCAGCTGCTGAAAAATGAATTTGAATACGACACAGGAAATACGACGTGTTGTGAGCGTTTTGGGTCCCATCCATGTGGGACTGGACTGGAATCGTTTGTTATTTTGTCTTTGGCATTGTGACTGGAAAGTGAAGTGGAGGATCCATCACAGGCACGCACAAGGAAAGAGAAATGGCGCACTTAAGATATATGACCCAAATGATTGAAACGATTGAATGTCTTCTATTTATTCTGATTATAGTCCCTCTGTCAGTGCATTAGTGTGTAGTATATTTAAGTGCACTCAAGTACTACTCAAGATGTTTTCTTATAATGTTCATATTTTCCAGATGTACCAGGGATCATACAAAATACATACATAAGTAATGATGTCTTTACTTTGTACTCTGTATTGTACTTTGTATTTTTTGTCAGCTTCAGGCAAAAACAGTTATTAACGGTTTCTTAATAGGCAATCTCAGAACCTATCAGCTACTGTCTGATGACAATTTAGCCTATTGAGACAACAGCAAATGTTTCCAGAGAAAGGATAATGGATATCCAAGACTTCCTCTGCGGTCTGTCTGATTATTGATACATGAGAATAATGACAAAGACACATTTCCGCTAATCGCTATGAAAAGATATCCAAATATGAATGTGGATACCTTTCAGAAAAGGATAATGCAAGGTTGAATTTTCGTCCAGTGACGTTAGCAGCAGATCCCTTTAGTCCTGTAAGTTGCCGGTGATAGATCGTTGATAGCCGATGGGCCATGAGAATGTATTTTTCCGCTGATGTGTTCCGTCCCTTTTGCTCACCACAAGCTTTGCAAAGCTTGCTCAAATCTGACTGTCAATACTACAGAAACACTCATGATCAATCATCGGATCCACTTCCTCAATAAGTTAGCTGTTGTTGTTGCTGCACAACACATTTATCATTGTGCCAGTGGAGGATAAGGATGCTGTTTTTCCATCTTACCTTTTCTAGATCTCTCTGGACCACTGTTAGGAAACCTCTGGTTTAATTTACTTGTTCGTATCTGGTTGACAGCTGCATAAAGCCCATGAAAACATCGCATTGCCACACAGTCAATGAAGCAAAAAGTGTGTGTCATAGGTCAGTTATAAAATCCTTGCACAGCACGGAGTATCACTCCTGCTGCTAACAGCCTCGTCTCCAGAACAGTCAATAACCCTGGATAGCAGTAGAGGAGGGTTTACCAGCGTTTGGTTCAAAAGTAAAGTTGACCTCAGCGTGAGTGCTGAGAGTGTCAGGCAACAGAAACAAGTAAGACTTTTCTGCATTGCACTGCCTTTTGTCTCTTTTGTTCCCTCACAGTTAGTGAGGTAATTTTGAGACTCAGTTTATAAAGGTTTATAGTCAGTCATGCAGCAATCCTGTGCTCTGTGTCTACGTGACTGACAGTGTTCATCTTTATTTGCAACCAAACACAGCTGACAAGCTGATGCCATATACACTAAGTGCAGTGAGCACAAAGCCAAACCAAATCTGTTTATTAAGCATACATTATCAGAAAAGTCATATTTTCAGCTGTCTTGTACACAATCTCTCATTCACAACCAGTTTGTTTTAGCTATAGTGCACTTGTTAAGCTAATGGCAAATTGTTGTGAACAAGCTGACATAAAAGCTGACTGAATGTGAATGTTCAGCCACAGATCTTAAAATGACTTCTTGACAGCTCCAATTCCTAAAACATCAGTGCTACCAAAACAGCAGTCAATTCACATAAACAGTATTTTTATGAGATTATCAGATTTTAGATTTTTATCTTTATCTTTTATCATCTTTTTTTTAATTTTAATGACAGATTTGTTTCCAGGGAGGTAATATTAAGTTTACATGGTCAATTAATCCTGGTATGAGTTTATTGATTTGAGGTTAACCCTGTACCTCTCTTCTCCTCACAAGCTATACTCAAAAAAAACGTTTTGTTTTGGGTTTTTTTGGCCAAAATGCAGGACTTATGCATTTCAATTAGGTAGAAAATTTCCATCCATTTGAATTACATAGGTTTAATATAAATTAACTAATAAACTTAATGTGAAGCAAGTAATAAGATTTATGTAATAGTAATCAATGTGCTTCCACTACACAGTGTTGTGGAGAAATTGCTGAAGTCAAGGTCAATGGTGAGGTCAGGAGGGAAGAAAGTGTTCAGAAGCTTCTGATGTCTTATGCCGTAATATTTATTGACACTTGGCCAAGGAGAATTAGAGACACTCTCAAAGTACATCAGAAGTGCCTGAGTCGGTCTCATATTCTGCCCAACTCATCCTGGTGGATAGACTTTAAACCCCAAGATAACACCACAAATACTATATGCCCAGAATAAGTCAAAGAGAATGTCTTTACCCATGGAGGTGTTATTGTCAACATATTCTAGTCTGGAGACACAGATGTCTGTTTACGCAGATTGGAACGTCAACGGCCAGCTATCTATTATGTCTATGAAGGCAGCAATAGGTCTCTTCGACTCTGGCCACCACAGTGTTGAGATAGACTGGCACCTACTGTTCTCAACCAAAGCCAAACAATTAATACTGCTGAGGACGTCAAGGCCCACACGTGACCTTGTGTAACCTAAGGATAGAAAATTCTGGAACACACAGTAGTAGTAGTAGCCAGTTTAATGCATTCAATATTAATAAAGCCAATTTGTTTGCCCAAACAGTGATAATGAATGCAGTCATTTTGAGTTTAGTACTATTACATAAATCTTATTACTTGCTTCACATTAAGTGTGTTTGTTTATTTATATTAAAACCATGTCATTCAAATGGATGGAAATTTTCTATGTAATTCAAATGCATAAGTGGCCTAAAATTTTTTTTGGAGTGTATGCTCTGAGTAAGAGGGACCTTGCTATGGAGCTTTATATGTGGTAGTTAGATTTTGGTCTTCATGTGGAGCACCTTAGTAGCTTTGGAGTTCAAGCATTGACTATGAACTCCAACATTCCCACTTCAAGTCCACTGTGCTAACCATCCGGTTGTTGAATGTACTGCAATAAGTCAAATCTTTAGTTGGAGGTCGGTTTTCAGAGGTCTCAGAGTACTCCTTCCAACCTCAACCTTCTTCTTCTTCTTCTTCTCTTACCACTTTTCTCCTTCCACTGCCATACCCAAATGTTTCCCTGCACTTTAGAGAGTGATAAGAGGCCGAGCCCTGACAGATGGTGTCTTTAATGCATGGGCCGCTGCTAAATGAAATGTGTTTGGAAAAGCTGAGGCAGGTACTCGAGTAAATTGTCCAAGGTCCTGAACCAAGACACTGTGTTGAAAACAACCAAGGAGAAGTGCAAAGTGACATTCCACAGCCTGAAGCAATAACACACAGGAAGGAGTGCTGATGTACGGAATATCAGCACAGGTGTGATGTGGTTGTAGACACACGGCTGCAGACTTATGAAACACAGGCGCCCTGAACGTTACAGCAGCACGATCTCAATTGAAATATGGATTTTTATGAATATTTGTTTTGTTTATTTAATCATTAATTTTGCTCCGCCAATACAAATAGTTCCACATCTGGACTGGAACTGTACAGTTGCCAAGCAACACATAAACACTAGCTTGTTATCTACTTTGTGTAGGTCTACATGTTACCACTGATAGTAGCTTTGGTGGAAATATCTGGGTTTTACTCGACCTGATGTTCTGTTTGATATTCATCAGAAGGCTGCGCTCTCTTCAGCACCAAACAGGAAGCAGCAAACCGGGCAATTCCTCGAGTTGTGGCCAAAGGCCAAAAAAACTCTGTCACACATACACACACATACACACACATACACACACACACACACACACGACAGACGGTAAAATAAAGTGTTTTCAAGTCTGTGGTTAATTTGGCGTGCATCCGATCCACAAGCCAGCACTTATTTTAGTGAGTTCGCCTCATTCCATCTCTGACTAAAATATCACGGCTAAACAAAAGACTGGCAGAGAGTTGAGTTGTTGAGGCGACAAAATCCAAATATCAAATATCAGCATCAAAATATCTTTATGAATTATGTTGATGCTGAATTAGAAGTCAGACTGTGGACACATGATGTCCTTTATCTTGTGTTTGTATTGTAGATTTGTGTTCACATGTCATATTTCTTAAAGGGAGTTTGGTGTTTGGAGTTCAAACTGCTAAAATGTTTATTTTTGAACGTTTTGTCAATGCTATAGAAACACTAGATAACTGTTAAAGTCCACGTAAAGTCAAAATAAATATGTGTTTTGAGTTTGTCAGACTAAAGTGTTATTAACCACCCAGCCAAATTGGAATGATCAAAAATAACGACAAGTTTATGAAATTAGGTGTCAAAATCAGGTAAAATGAGCAGTATTCTCAGCTCCAGGACTGTGGGGGCGTGTCCGCTAAATGTGTCGAAGCCACGCCCGCTTGGCGGAGCGGCCCCACCTCCCTTAACAGTCAAATGCTAATTTTATGTTAATGATCACCGCGTGACGTCACACAGTCTCGTTTTAGGACTGCCCAATCTGCCACTTGACATGACTTGATGCATAAAGCAGCATACAGCAGATTGAGCAAGGCTAATTAATAACATCAGAAAATACCAATGTTTAGGGCAGGCAGCATTGCTGATCTGTGTAATCGGGGATGTCGAGCAAATTATTCTTCAAAAGGTGATTTGTGCTAACTTCCCCTAAATCTAATATCTTTGGTTCAGACACATCCCATCAATGGGCACTCATCTTTCTTTTTACTTACGATACTACACTAGATTAATTGGATCAGAGACCACTTTGTGGCATAATGTGCAGAGGGAATGAAGAGTGAAATGGGAGAGAGCAGGGAAATGAGACTGAAGAGGGATGATTGAAAAAGTGATAGTGAAATTTGCTTGAGATCTCCGCCTAAGCCGACCATCCAGCAAACGATGATTCGGTATGCCACAAAATGTTTTAAGAACTTTAATTTGTGGTCCAGCAGACAGCGGAACATTTACGATGAACCTGACCTATTGCACATCCTACTAATGAGTAGAACTTGAGCAAGTGAGAAATTAGTGAATCAAACTCTTAAATGACATAAAAATGCTTCACTGAGAAATATTCAGATACTCACATACTGTACCCTTCAGGTCTAATGAGTTCTTCCCATAAGACCTTCTGAGTCTCTGTGCTCCGGAATGCCTTGACCCTGTTTTATTTACTTTAAAGTCTGTGCAAAGTAAGAATAAATATGAGCTCTGAGTTCATCAGACCAAAGAGGAAAGTGTTATTAACCACCCAGCCAAATAAAAAAACTAAAACTGAAACTGAAAGTCTGAAAGTCAAAAAAGAAAACATTTTTTCTTATATGCACCAATAACACTCCAGGTTGAAAGTATTTCAATGAGTGCCCTATAAGGTAGGTAATAGGTTAATAGGTAATAAACATGTCATAGCAGGAAACTTATAGCTGCAGGGGGAGGTCCTGCTATTGTGTGTGCTGGTTCCATCGACTGTCCCTTAGACTTCAACCCTTAACTTCCAGAACTTTCTCATATTGTCATATGAGAAAGATATCTCTAGATATCTCAATTGTCATACACAATTCATACATTAAAATCTAGACAACATCTTCTCATGTACACAGTGTAAATTTTTAAGCAGTAGAACTTGTAGGGACTATGTGATTTTATTTTGAACTTAAACAACTACATGTTGACATCTTCAGCAAAGTCTTCAAAAGGTTTCAACATGCCACCTACAGTTTTTGAGTTTTGGTGTTTTGATGGTTTTAATAGAGAGATTTTTACTGGGGGTCTTACAGGTATTTGCTGGGCATTGATGGGGACAGGCCATCTGGTCACAAGTGAGCAGGCTGGCAGGCAATCAGAGCAATCGGCGGGGTGACAGAGAGTCTATTTTCCCCTTCACTGATCTTTATATCTGTCCTGCTGCGTGCCAGATCATTCCCATCGATCCCTCAACCTCCACACCCCTACCCTGACCATTAGCTCCGAGTGCACGCCGTAAAGCCGTGTCTTTATGCACAGCAGCCCCCCAACTTTAATCCAAGCCGAGCTCTCCCTCCAGTCCTGCTCCTTGTGATTGGACGGGTAGGACAGGAGATAAAGCTTTATGTCATTATATCGTTCTCAGGTCCTTCCTCCCTGGGTGGTGCAGATAGGCGAGGTTGGAGAAGGGAAAGGCTGATACGACCTGGGTCGTCTATGTGTAATGCAAGAGGAGAATGAGCTGTGTTAATACGCTGTTGATAAGTGGAGGATAATGTGTTTGTTGACCTTCACCTTGCCCGTCTGGCTTGGCTGTTGTTTGTGAAAGCTTTGCACCTCACTGCCCCGCCTTGCATAAATCTGGTGCAAGAGGTAAAAAAAACTAAGAGGGGGAAATAAAAAAGTAGCGGGTGTCGGGGGAGGGGGCAGCAGAAGAAGCTGGCGTTCTTCAGTAGGTGAGGCAAAAAAACAGCCATGCATCACGCTGGACAGGTCATTTGAACAGTGCAATGCTGCATCTGAGTGTTCCTGAGATTAGGGAGGCTAATAATTTCCGAGGGCCATGCTTTATGTTAATGTGACAGGCCTCGCTGTATATTTCTGCTGAGGCGCCGTCTTTGTGGTGCTTAATTTTGCTTTAATGGAACTGTTGTGTTAGTATCAACAGCCACCTCAGAGATTTAGACCGGTCCTGAATTAACTCGTTTTTATAGCAGAGGACGTCCTCTGATTATTTCTCACATGTGTGCAGACACATCCAAGGACATTCCAGACAAACCAACTTTTCTTCACCAAAAACAGAGTATATAATTTCAAGATGTGGAATGCTTCTGACAGGACCAGTTGGGCGTTTTTTCTGCATTTTTCCAGGAAGGTTTTAAAAGCCGTTCATTCTTAGTTTGGGGTGCTTTTCTATAAAGAACAGATTTTCAATCGCTCATTTTTTTTTCTCACTACTGTCATGGTCTTAATAGTCTTTATGATGCTTTCTCCTCAGCCTGGTCTGACTCCATGAGCTCTAAAAATAAATCAGTGCAGAGAGACAATCATGAAGGCAACGCAAACAGAAAAGTGAATTCTTCCACTTGCCCAGAGACTGCAGATGGATATTAGCTCACAGCTCAATCTGGTACGATACATCTCTTTCTAATCTTTCTATGAGAATCAAATTCGAATTTTCTACATAAATGTAATAAGCTAAAAATTTGTAATTGGTAGTGAGTTCTGTTCTAAGAAAGCATATCGAGGTGCCTATCTTTTAGCTGAAAATTTAAATAAAGGCAGAAGAACACGAGAACAACAGCTGCGTGTTTTCAAATGAGTCATTTTATGTTCGTCATTATCAGAGTGTGCACCTGTTTCACTGGCAGCCACCGCTTTCTGACAAACCCAGATGTTCAGCCGACTACTTGAACTACTCAAAAATACAAAGTGAACTGAACATTAGTCTGATTAGACTCTACGCACTGTGCTCGGAGGCAAAATGAAAATCTAATAGAGATCATAAATGACTGCAGCTCCCCGAGCACACCGGGCCTTCAAGTGCAAAATTTGATTCTGAATTTGATTAATGTAATTCTTGGTGTGATTAAACCAAGTCTTTCCTCATTTGTTGCTTCATCTTATGGCTAAACTTACAGCGTTCATGATAGACCCAGTCTTCAAAAGTCAAGGTTTGAGACTCAGATCGTCTTCAGCCTGTTTCAGTAAAAAAAAAATGTAAGCACAAAACCTGCAACATTCAGTACATATTACACATGTCATATAAAAAAATGAAACCTCAGAGCAAAAAAAAAAAAAAAAACTCTTTGATGAACAAAGCCAGAGACCTTTAGACAGTGGTGAGCTCAGACTCACAAGTAGAGACGATCTGAACTCCTCTGTTCACTTCATTTACAACATGTACGCTATGAAACTCAACATGCAGTGAAATAACTTGAAAATATGATTACATGACATATGACTGCATAATTAGCTTTTCTAAAAATTAAGAAGGTTTACCACTTGATTTGTACAATCGGGATCATGAATACATTCAGATTAGCTGTTTGTTATGTTTCTATTTTGAATGGACACATTCATGGCATGTTTGTCATTTGAATTACAGAAGTGCAATGAAAAGCACATGTTCATTGGAATACTGTGCAGGTACTTAAAAATGAACAGGGTTATGAATTTGAATAATGTATTAAATCTGATATATACTGTGAATGTTGAGTATGCAGCAATAAAGGGAATAAACAGATTGATATATTCGTGACTAGAATAAAATAAAAATTAGTTCATTTTAACTTCTGGCCTCACCTTCCATCCCATTTCTCTTTTGGCTTGATGTGATGGTTCTATTACTATGCATAAATAAATCATCACACATCGGAAATGCAGCAATACATGATCAGGGATAGAGACTATTCCTCAATGATCACTCATAAACACTCATAATGCTTTATGAAGTCATAAAACATGTTCAGAAAACCAGAATGTTCCATTCCTAAAGCAGACAAAGTTTACTTTTAATTCTCTGTCATAATAATCAATCAGTTATGACGCAGCATAAATTCTTTTAAATGCATGGAGATGCATCACACTTTACTTAACACCAAGAACGAAAAATTATGATGAAGGATGCATTATTATAGATGCATCGAAATGTACTTACACATGCAATAATAACTTAATAATAACCTCATACTATGAGTTCAGGTGAGTATAGGTAGTCATAATGTGTCAACCTCGAGTTTATAACTATCCAAGAGTATCCATAAGACACTTCAAGTTATACTTCATTATACGTCACATCTATATTGTTTTATGACTGCTATGGTGCATCAGAAGGATTGTCATGAAGCATTATGAATTTATCATAATTCACTATGAAAGCCTTCACTACAGAGGTGGTCTTCGTAGAAAGTGTTACTGTTAAATCCTCCTTTCTGCAAATGTCTCCTGTTTGAAATGAATAATCCAGATAACCTCCACATCAAGGGTTGAATTCTTGCTGGTGAATAAACATGAGTAAGCGTGATCAACTCAGCTGTTAGAGCTTCATCCTGAGACTGATTTGAACAATGTCATGCCAAAACACACAGGGTCGTCAAACAAACAAGTGGAACCAGGCTAAACGTGTCCAGCAACACACTTGTTGATCAAAATTGTCCTTAAAGTCCAGACCACCATGCTAGTGCCATAACTGTAGGGATACAAATGTGACTCTGTTAGATGGTCCATTGACCAAAATGGTGGATGGATTGACATGAAATCTTCACAGAGATGCATGATCTCCATATGATAAAACCGTGTGTTGATTCTCTGATAATGATCTGGATGTATGTCTTTATTTTGAGGAGATTAAGAGCTCCACATCTGATTCATCCTGCAAATCTGTTAAGATTTGTGGATCCTTGATTATATCAGAGACCAAACATATTTAAGTGCATCTTAATAGATAGTGTCTTTTCATTTATGTGTCACTCTTTAAGTGTAGCTCAATAATAATCTAGTTTCAACCTGTATGGACATTTCTGTCACAGCAGCTATAGATGTTGGAAGATACAGCATGTCTGGGCCTGCATGGACAATTGTTACTTTGTTTTTTGTTGGACCCGTCTGT
The DNA here is from genome assembly GCA_033000465.1 of Sciaenops ocellatus. Classification (NCBI taxonomy): domain Eukaryota; kingdom Metazoa; phylum Chordata; class Actinopteri; family Sciaenidae; genus Sciaenops; species Sciaenops ocellatus. Next base: position 27,576,043 of record CP136878.1, read on the forward strand.
AATTTCCTCTTCTACTTGTACAAATAAATATTTGCAATATTTTATTTGAGAGATCATTTAATGTGGCATCTACTGTGTTCTTCGTCCAAAAAGTGTCCCACTGGACCAAAAGTTGAATTGTCCAACAGCCTCTTAAAGTGACCAATGTCCTTATTTTACCCCAAAGTTTTTCTTTAACCTAACTCTGATTCATTCCTCTGCTCCTTGAAAGCACCACCTGCAGCGTTTACAGTCTGCCTGCTATAGCTTCACTGCCAGGATGCGTTTATGTGGAGTCCTATGTAGAACAAATGGGTGAGGACAATGTTAACAGGATACAATAGTGCAAATGCGAGGAACCAAACCTCCAGAAAACAAAACAAATGATCTTTTAATTTACAAAGAAAATGTGTTTTGGTATGCTAGTGGTATGTCTGCACGGTTTCATCTGCTATTTTAACCAACCTCTTTGTGTATATAGAACACAGCTCACAGTATCCTCTCTGCATACAAGTTCTCAGCCATAGAAATCCTGCTCCGTTACACACCATTTTTTCTCTGTTGCTCTTACAACACAGTACAAAGACCTTGTGAGCAATAGTACAAGCATTGAGTATAAAGTAGAGTATGTGAATCAATTTTCTGTTAGCTTTCGAGCAACACAGCTTTAATGCAGTTTGTCCTCTGCGCTCAGGTTTTATCTTGAATCGCTGTGGTCAATTCCCAGGGCTCACGGAGAGGCCTCCATGGTTCGGTGGCCCAAATCAATTTCCACAGCACTTGTTTGGATAATCCTGTGCTTCTTCACAGCCTTTGTTTGCCAGAGACACTGTGGTGATGGAGCGAAAGATTCTCAGCACAGAGAGGCCTTGTGGGCACCATGAGGGCACCATAATCAGAAAGTTACAACGAAGTTACAGCAATGCAAAGGTTGAAGAGAGGGAGAGCGGTGACGCAGAGATTGCACACTTTAAAGAAACTTCTGGAGCAATGGATAAGATGAAAAGTAGCCTTTGAAGAAGTCCTTACTGATTTATTCCTCTTGCTATGAATGATTGTGGGATGTACATCTTGGCAGGTTCTATTCTCCTCAGTATGAGTGACACAGGGCCTGGGAGATGCATGAGTCCACTTGGCTATAATTTGCCACCTCCTCTTATGATGTCTCTGGTACATCTACAAGTACAAAAGAACAAAAACTTCTTCAACTAACCAATCCAGTCACTGTGGTATTTAACAAAATGTTCTATGCTGTCCAGAACTTTGGATTGAACACAAAGGCAACGATTAGGGTCTGACCTGCTGCAATTAGAAGTTGATAAAAGCTCAAATTATGGTTTCGCAAATTAGTTGTCAATCAATGTGAAGCTTCACCATAGATGATTCAATTTCTTTAAGTCTGCCTCAACAAGCCTTCACAAGACTGAAGACATAATTGCACTGTAGAGCAGCGACAGCACTTTGAGTTAATGCAACAGCATGAGCACCTGTGCATACAGGTGAGATTATAAATGTTACACGTATTGTAGTTCATAAGACAGTTTACAATTAAATGAAAGACAGGGACAACAGCACATCCTCAAAGTCTCTTGGGATGACTGTGAGTCAGTTAGTCAGTCCAACATTTTGAATAGGGCTAAACTATCTCTAACGATCGGATGGATTACCATGTTTGTGTGTGTGTGCCGAGAGAGGATCAGTTTATGATAGTCAGCACTGATAGATTTTACAGATGCCCAGACTGGATGTAAAACCTCAGAGTAATTTCTTGATGTCTCTATTAATCATGCAAACAGTTTTTAAAATATTAAGCTTTACAAGATATAAGATGGTCATATGAACGGTGATTTAAAGTCTCAGTTACTAAGTCATGTGGAGCGAGTTCAACTTTCAAAAATGTTCAGACATGTTCAGACTCAGCTTCAGTTCTCCAAGTCTAGTCAGTAATGACTTCAATCCCTGACCTCCTAAGTTTCCTCTACTTACCAAAGTATTTGATGGAAGCAGTTTTCATCACATTTCTATTTTGGTAACCAATTGCAGAAAGAAACAGTATGTGTGTAAATACTGTATGGCATGTACCAACTTTGGTGAACATTTTTACTAAATGGACAGAGTGAGAAAGGGACTTCCTCTTGACCCACAACTACCATCACTGGACAAGTTGTACCACAGTGCTACCTCTAAAACAGTAGATATTGGTTATAAATGGCAAGGTGAGGCATGAAATGCAACACCCCAAATGGACAGAAAGTGTCCCGTGTTTTGTTTTTTTTGTTTTTTTCTTTCTGATGGTACACAAAACTTCCTAAATGTACATTTGGAATAACTTTTAAGGGGTTACTGGGTTTCCCATTCGGACAGCACAGACAGATGTCAGGCAATTGAGTGTACTGCATGCACATGAGTAGTTCCGTCTGGATTAAAGCAGACCCTTCTTGGCTCATTTAAAACAATGGATTCCCTCTGGACAAATAACAAACACTCTAGATCTGAACAAGAAGGGGCCTGTCTGGATTCAGTCTGGGCAATATACGCCACATGGACAAACATTGTATCCCATATGTACGAAAAGGCTTCTATCTATATGAGAAGGGTAATGGTGGCTGAGCTCAGTCAATTCACAAGTGGACAGAAACCATGCCAATAAAGTTCAAACTTGAACACTTGAAGGCAATCACTGGACTGGACTCAGCACCATCCTCCTGCCTCGAGTGTTCACAGACCTAGGGCAGCAGTGTTATGCAGGGCTCAGAGCTTGTCAGGGACCCTGCTCTTGACTATGAAGTTCACTGTTGTTAAAAATTGCAGCGCCATCAACACCATGTACAGTATTTGAAAGAGGCTTCATGTCAAAATAAGAATGTGATGATGCAGTGTAACTGCTAATCTTCAAATTTGTCTAAAGTTTCTCTACAAAACTATAATCCCCAGCCCTCACTGAGATTCTTTCATTCAAACCTGCTGAACAAGGGACCTGTTTGTCTCATGGCCAAAAACTCTAAAAGCTATTGTTGTGATTTGTTTTTCTTTCATGAAGTATGTGATGGAGAATCTCTGCTTTATAAACTATCCGGATAAAGCAAAAACTGTCAGACTTATCATGGTATGAAGAGAATTATTTTGTGTTATGGAGCGGCTATCAGACATCTTTCTCATTACCCGGCAGAGTTAAAACCATCCTGTCTGATGTGTGCAGAGGTGTGTGGGGTTACTTTGTAGCAGCCTTGTGTCATTTGCACATGATTTAATGAGGTGAATCCGAGGCTGCAGATTTATTTCATGACATGGTTCCAGATGAGTTTCACCTTTGATTAGGAATAAATTTATTCAATTTATTTCAGCTTCAGAAGTCAGCTGGTCAGTTGAGGCAATGCACCTATGATGAGTGTGTTAGAACCATGGACACTGTCGGGGGTAGAGAGATGGAGAGAGAGGCAGGTGATGGTGCTATACTAAGAAATGATTTCGCTCTAGCTGTGCTAGTTGTGAGGTTGTAACGTGATGGCAGATAGAAAGCAATTTAATATAAATGGTATATCATTACTTGTCATATGTCAGGGAGAAGGTTGTTTAAGGTTTTTAAGAGATGTCCTCAAACAAGTTAAAGTATTGGTATCGGGGCCAATCCAGAGGTATTCTAATGAATTGATTGTTATTTTTAGCCATAAGGCGACCCAGATTTGGTCGTGTCATGTCTCAGTTACATAGTTAATCAGGATTGCATCTGTGGCTATGCAAATATAAGGATTAGACTATATCTGAGCCTTAAGGACTTGTGATCTAGGCCAAAAGACCTTGATTTAACATGTATTGTTTTATTTTTCCTTTTTTATGTTTAACAAAACCTGACAGGAAGAGGAGGAGGAAAGTAAGAGCTCAGTCAACTTTACTACCTCTGCAAGCCTGTTCGACATCTGTCTATGTAGGAACTGACACTCAGGACAGTTTACTTTCATAATATATGCCATGGTGGATGTCAGACTGGTTCAGATTTATCTTTTAACTGGCCTCTTTGTGTCTGTATTGATCTCAGCTTGTCTGTCTCTGTGAGAACATAGAGTGATTTGCCCAGACTCTCAATGTAGACATGCAAACGTAAGCAGACGTCCCAGAACTCCCTTTGAATTCATTATAAGAGACATATGGAGATTAAACCCAGTGAACCTGCTAATGTTCATCCTGTTTTGTGTGTTAGGCAGAAAAGATCTTTACATGCTCGTCCATGCGTGAGTACAGGCACGTGTGTGTTGTGTTTAAATAGGCATCAGATATCAGACTGGAGGCTTGCCTGCTCACTATCTGTTTGTCATCTTATTACTTGTAGTGCTGAATCTGTTTCACACTTTGATTTTCATATTACACGAATGGATAGAGAAAATGTCATAATAAGACAATAACTGCAAGATGGGAGAAAACTGTAATAATGGAGCTTCTATTCTGGAAGAAAATGACATTTTCAAGGGCAAACTAGCAAACACAGAAATGGCATGCAATGAGCAACAATATTAAGATTACAGCACCATCATCTTTTCCCCATAAACGTTGCCTTTGTGTTGTAGGTGTTAAGGTAGTTAAAAGTCCAGCATCATCACTGCTGTGGCAACCACCTTTACACCTTATCCCCAGGCTGCTCTGACAGCACTTCTGTTTTGTATCTGCGATTAGGAGCACCAATGAAAGCAACATGAGTCAAATTAAATCTACTTGCAATAACAAGCCACATCAATACTTAATGTTAAAATAACATTATGTAACTTTCCTATTTCAAAATACAACTTATTGGAGATGGAGAGTTTGCTGAGGGACAGTAAACTTCTGCGAACTGTAGCTGCTGTTAGCTAATGTCTACCGGGCTCAGAAGCTTTTCAGGGCATAGTTAAAGACAGAGGCAAAGAGGACGCCCGAAGATCAAGAGGCTGCCAGACAAGAGCAAATCTGGGACTGACTTTCAGTCGTTTGTGTAGACAGACGTTGAGCTGGGCTTCTTGCTGTTTGACTAGTCAGTAATTTTAGTATTAGCGAAATGGCCGACTTGCTAGTTTTTAATTTAATACAATCATAACAAAGGCATGTGCACAACTAGCGGGACCGAATCGCAACAAATACCAAATCTTACATCATTTTTGCTTTAATTATTATTTAGTTAGTTAGTTTCCAAAGCTCGGAGGGAGCTCAGAGTAGAGCCGCTGTTCGCTTTGCAGAAAGGATCCAGCTGAAGTGGTTCAGGCATCTGATTAGGACACTCCCCCTGGGCACCACCCTTTGGAGGTATTCCAGGCACATTTAACTGGGAGGAGACCCCGGGCCAGACCCAGAACCCGCTGGAGGGACTATATAGCAAATCTAGCCTGGGAACGCCTCGGGATCCGCCAGGAGGAGCTGGAATGTGTTGCTGGGGAGAAGGACGTCTGGAGGTCCTCTAAACCTGCTGCCACCGCGACCCGATCCCGGATAAGCAGAAGAGAATGGATGGATGGATAGTTTCTGTTCTTTCTGTGTTAGTACTGTGTTTGGAGGTACAGTAGTAGTGGGGACATTTGTCCATCTCTCTGTCAGTGTCAGAATGACATTCAAACATCACTAGCAGCTCATGTATAAATACCACAGCTCATACTGCACAAAGCATAGGTGTGAAAGTTGCTTTTAGGCCAGTACATTGAAGCACTTCAGCCAACCACCAGTGAAAAGTAACACTCAACTCTGGTCCAGGTGACTGGCACCTGTGTCTGTTGTACTGTTGCAAACATGCAGTTCATTTCAGGCAACAACACCATATAGAGCATAGAGAGATAAATCTTTTATCCAGGCAATAAGCTCAACAAAGGCTCAGTGCCCATAAGCATTTTCCCTGTGTGGAACCTGCCCCCATTGACAAAAAATCAATTTGTGTTTAGATGAAGAGGATTTATTCACTGTGATTACGACAAGCTTCAGAAGCCAAAGATGTGAAGACCTGAACCAGAAATTGAAAATGGACCACAAAGTTCTGTTCAAACATTTTGATGTTTTTCCTTTTAAGTTTAAATTGAATTAATATTTAATATTAATAATTAAATCAAGCACCTATAATGCATGCAGAAGATGAAGTTCTTATCTGGCTGCAGTGATGTACAGGTGTACCCCAGGTGACATCATCACTGGTGGGTGTGTTTACAAGTGACATAGACCACGCCCCCCATTACCCATCAGTGATGTTGGGTGTGGTTAGGCTGAAAGAGGGCAGTAAAACAAGATGTCTCAGCTGCTCTTCATGGTTGTACCACTTGTTATTTAACCCGTGAGGCGCATTTGGAGCTCTGACCATTGCACTGGTCTTTGCACAGATCAGACGCAGCAAAGCCAAAACAGACCCGAACGTCTCTTCCATAATGTGCTCAGGTGAATTACATTTATTCTTGTCTCTCAGTCATTCAGGTCAAGCATCTCACCTCATTTCAGGCACAGCATGACAGCGGCACCATGCAGGGATCAAATTAGGTTCAGTCAAAACGGATGAGGCCCGGGCAGACAAGACAGGCTAACAGACGGCAGAAAGAGTGCACATTCATCATAAATAAAATTTCAGTGATGATCTTAAAAGTCACAGAAACAAACCAAGAAACAGATGTACAGATTAGTCTGCATAGATATGGATATCCTGAGCTGGTGATGAGTTTGAAGGGTGAATTACTGTTGTGAGAATTCACATATTTAGGATGTCCCCTGTCTCTTACTTTGAAAAACCAGTCAGTAGAGGCTTTTTATTTATTTATTAGGGTGTCAAAATGAAATCTCTGTTTTGAAACATTCACAGTCATGTAGTCATTTCACAAGAGAAACAGAAATTGTACTGCATATAGTCAACACGTTCTCACTCCCAACTCAAATACGGCAGCTTAGTCAGTGTGTAGGAACCCCTCGAGCATCAGTAATACATATTGACGTCATATCTGTGACGTCACCCACAGGTTTCTGAAGCGCTGTCGTGAAGCTCAGAGTGTGGAGGCCTCTGCCGCCTCCTGGATAATCTAAAAATGTGCAACGACGTGGAGTGTGGGTGGAGCTGAGGGAAGCTGAATGAAACCTGGTTGCTAAAACAAGTCACCGGCACTAGTACCAGGCTGTAAACATGTTTATTTCTGCTGTGAAGTTCAACATTTTAACATGGGGGCTTATGGAGAGTAACTCTTTCTGTTGCCAGCCTCAAGTGGACGTTTGAGGAACTGCAGTTTTTAACACCTCTGGGTTGGCTTCACTTCCCAGACACAGAGGTTGCCACTTCATTTCAAAACTACTTGGTTTGGGTTAAAATAAGTATGTAACATACCGAATTTTGGCTTCACAAGGGACACAATCACCTGTGCTCTGGTAAAATGCGGGGACTCTGGCTAACAATTTTAGAAAACCTCAAAAAAAAATAATTCAGAAAGTTTAAAGGTGGATTTAGTGGCAGCTAGCGGTGTAATCATGGATTAAACCTCTCCTGCTCGCTCTGTGTGAAGGAAAAACTATGATGGCTGCAAAACCCACAAAAAATGTGAACCACCTATCGACAGCCAATGTTTTTTTTTTTTTGTTTCGTTTGTCTATTTTGGGCCACTGTAGAAACATGGATGTCCGTGGAAGACATCCTGTGGCTTCTGTAGACATGACAGGTTCATTCTAAAGCAACAAAAAGTGACTGTACACTACTGAAATCGTAGTTCTGAATATCACATTCCATAAATGCTATATTCTTTCAATAGATCCCCCTAAATCTGTCACACTGGACCAACAAATCACATGAGCATTCACACACATACATGCACAATCTAATCGTACAGTGATAGAGATGTATTAATATAAAAACACATGCATATGCCTTGTTGTATACTTCCTGTCATGGAATGACTTCAACCACTCTGCAGCAAAGTGAGTTGACCAAAGTGAAAACGAGTGATGCAACATCTTGCAATGGTGCTGAACAATTTCTTTCTTTATTTAATTCCCATTGATTCTCACATTGCCAACTTCCATATGCAATTTTTTGGAAAAAAGCGGATTTACTACAACACATGCTGATAAAAAAAAAAACAAGTAGTAAAGAACGTACAGCAGCATTTGTTATGCTGCAGCAGGAGTGTGTATCACATGGTGGTTTTCAGATGATTGTGTAGCCATGTTATATTCAGCTTCCTCACTTTACCCCCTCAGGCTGTACAAGAGTCAGAGGTATTCCATGCTGCAGCCAGGGAAGTTGAGCAACTCCTCAGGAATCAGAATAGACTTAGTTGAAGAGTCATGTCACAGCGACTGGAGAGATCACACACCCAACATCCAGATGAAGGTCATCTTCAAAAAGCCCACCAGTTAAATTAGTCATTGATATTCATAGAAGGTGATGCAAACTGCATCAACATTATTATGCCATAAAATATTGTATAGACAGCAGCTGTGACTGGTTCCTATGCGAGAACCTCCATTGCTGTGAAGTAAAGCCAATGCTAAAGTGTCAAATGCTGCAGTTTTTAAAATGGCCACTTGAGGCTGGCTCCAGAAGTGAGACAGTCTCCATAAGTCCCCATGTTAAAATGTCCAACTTCACAGCAGAAATAAACATGTTTACAGCCTGGTACAAAAAACAGTTTTGGTCTCTATAGCTAATTAACCCGTTCATGACAACTGTACTGAGGGTGAATTTATATACAACTCACCTGTTCAAATGATATTAAGGTTTAAAGTTATGCAGAATTAAGTACATGGACAGTTTGATTGACAGGTGGGTGCTGTAACAAATGGCTTGTTTAAACAACCAGATTTCATTCAGCCTGCATCAACTCTACCCACAATTCACATCATTGCCTATTTTTAGATTAGCAGAGGAGGCAGGACTGTCAAGATGGCGGCAGACAGAGCCACCACACCCTGTGCAAGACATTACATGTACAACATCCATATTCATACTGTCTGCATAATGTACACAAAGCATTAGTTGTACTGTTTCTTATAATATTAGATAGATTATAAAATAAGGTATATTTTTAATTCATGCTATGACCACCCGTTTTAATTATTATTTCTACATTTGTTTCTACAGACTTGAAATTTTTAGCTTCAGCTCACCGTCAGTGGCACACACAGCAAAACATGAAGCTGTGTGATTTGATGTGTTCTTTAGTCAGAGTTGACTTCACGTTCACGTTTACACCCACGGGTTTGTGAGTTTGACTTTGTCTCAAAGAGATGTCACCTCACTTTTCAGGAACCTTGGACTCCTGAAATTACTCCTTCAACTTCACTCCTCTACAGCTGACATAGTCAATGGTTGCCGAGCAACAATTAACAAAATACTTTGACATTTGTATGGTGAATAAAAGAGGTTGTAGTTCAATTCGCAGCTCTTACAATTTTACAATCAATCAAACCACCATTTTGACAAAGCACATTTTCAGTTAACATTGATGGAACGGTGGCAGATTTACATAACTTAATCAGGAATGTTCATTTCGGATGCAGCAGGCTGTTACACAAGCATTTGTTAAAATGATGTTCCGCAACCTTGATTCTAAAAGAGTTGGGACGACACTGTGTGAAACATAAATGAGATCAGGATCTTTTCAACCAGTTTTATTCAGTTGAAGACAGCGCAAAGACAAATATTTAAAGTTCAAACTGTTCAACTTTATTGTTCTTCTGAAATACACACTCCTCAATTTGATGCATTCTGGTTTTTATTTACACTTTATAAACTGTTTTGGAATTGGGACTCTGCGTTCCCTGAAACGTCCTGATATTGGAATAAAATAGTTGCAAGAGACGTGAAATATAACATATTTTATTACTTTGATTTTCCTGTTTGAGAATGCAAATGCTTAAACATGATCTTAACAACTGAATATGTTACGGTTTATAATGTAACTGCAGAACATAACATAAGTAAGTTTGTAAGAAAATATACTACAAGCCCGCCCGTGGTTCCTATCTTCAAATGAAAAAGAGAGAAACTGATTCAAAAAGAAGGTGAATGGATAAGCCGTGCTAAAGTTTAGACAGGTTATGAAATATTTGTACTGTACATCAACAGGATATCTAAAAAGAAAATAATATTCTATTTTCCTATTTTCACTCCTGGAATAAAAAAAATAAATAAAAAAAAATCCATTATTGTCATTTAAAGAGCTAACGTTGATTTCCTGGTTGCTTTTTATGATTAGCTTCTTATGATGGCTGGTCACTAATGTCCACTAATCAGATGAACGGTTGTTCGATCCCCGGCTCCTCCAGTCTGCATGTCGAAGTGTCCTTGGGCAAGGTACTGAACCCCAAATTGCTCCTGAAGGCTGCGCCATCGGTGTGTGAATGTGTGAATGATTAGCTCCTAAAACTGATGAGCAGTTGGCACCTTGCATGGCAGCTAATGCCATCAGTGTATGAATGTGTGTGAATGGGTGAATGAGATATGTAGTGTAAAAGTGCTTTGAGTGGTCGGAAGACTAGAAAGGAGATATATAAGTACAGTCCATTTACCATTAGACTAACCCTAACTTATAAAATGTATTAATAAATATTAAGATAACAGTTTGAATTCAGATGTGTTGCAGTTGTTTTTTGAGGGATTAAAGGAACTAAAAAACAAGCATGTTGATAAATGAGCATATTTTGCTCTCTGCTGGGTTACTTAACTCCAAAACTTATTGGCTTTCCACTCTGTGTAGATGTGCTATTTTCCGTTGCTTCTTTATCTGTAGCACTGCACACTTAATTGTTATTACCAGAATTAATGCTAAGAATCTCTTTGGGTGTAGGAACGTTTGCTTTCTTCTCCAACAAGCCTACAATATTTTACACAGTAAGTCTGATGGTGCTAAAAAAACCTATAATATAACATATGTTAGACGACTAATTACAGTTACCATGAATGTTTACTGAGTAGGTTTGTATTAAAAAAAATAATCAAAAATAATCCAAATGCTGGAAGTAATTATAGAGAGGTCATTTGCATGCTGCTCATCTGAGCAAGCTCTTCCTCCCCTGAAAGGATGCTGAACCCATCGATCTGTTTTTATCTTTCATAAGAAAAGACGTGTTGAATATTTGTAAAAAGACAAACATCAGACCTGAAATGAATTCGCTCCAGATTTTGACCAGCAATGCTTCTAGTCTGCTCTGCCTTATTTGGTGGCTGCTGCTCTGTTGGCAACAGTCACAAAAGCTTCCTCGAAATAGCAACAGAAACACTGTCCTAATTTAATTTGCAGTCCTTGTTCTATTACTGGCAGGGATATCAGCAGCCATTAAGCTTTTTAGCTTTGGTAATTTACTATTTTTGGAGCCTCTGAGGCACATCGGTGTCCACAGGCAACGTATGATTTGACTAAAGTGACTGTAGGCAGACAAGCTCAGTAAAAGAAGAAGAATCAGAAGAAGTTCCATTTAGATCACTGTGCCGTCAGCTCCCTGGTGATCTCTGGACGTCACTGTTTTTCTCTTTCTGCCACAGACATTTCTCAGTTTTTAAAAATGATTTCTGTTTTTTTACCACTCAGTCTCTGTGCTTGTCAAATACAAATTGAAAATGAGCTTTATTGGCATGAACAGAATTAGGTCCAGTATTCACGTTTACAGTGTGCAGCTGCCATTTTATTAGGTCCTATTTAAGGGATTGTTGATGATGATGATGATTATTATTATTATTATTATTATTATTATTATTATGTTACAGTCAGTGTGTTATCTATAGTAGACTATAGCCCCAAGTTTGGAGAAGCAGACAGAAGTCCTGGACTGTACTCCTGTACTGTAGAAGAAGAACTGTATTTTGTTGCGCAGCATTGCGTGTGCGCCGCGGTCGCCACAGCGATACGCGGCCATTCTGGTCAATGTATCAAACCGTCGTAAAAACAGACAAAAGTGAAACTAATGAACTACGTGGCATATTTACACATGTAGAAGCATATTTAGAAGAACATACTCTGGGAAAATGACCAAATCTGAGCAAGTAAACAAAGTCTGGAGGGCTAAACGCTTCTGAAACGCTCCCGGTGGGGTTTGAAGTCGTGGGGAGGACGGACCAAAACAGCATCACAGCCGCGACGTGACAGACACGTGTGCGGTGGGGTTTTGGGGTTAGTCCAACTTTCTATGGGATCTATCTATGGGATATGCTGGACCAAAAGGTCCCCTCCATGGAGGACCCACCTCGCAAGTTAAGCGACTTAAAGGATCTGATGCTAAAGTCTTAGTGCCACATGCCACAGCACACCTTCAGAGGTCCATATGGGTCAGGACTTTTACATTTAGTCATTTAGCTGAAACAATCAAGGCACAGTGTGACAAGGACATGTTAGTGCAGCAATAAGTACTACACACATAGAATCAAGTGACAAGTCTGTATTCTAGTCGCAATATGACCACAGCCTATATCATGAGTTTGGTAACATGTTTTTGGGGAACCAACACAATATCAGGCAGATAGTCATATCTTTGTTGCTGATTTGTATATATTTGTTAAATAGTCTCATCAATCTTGTGTAACCTTCCAGCTCTTAGTCTGTCTTGAACATTTCTCAATTTTTAGAAATCTAACCTCAACCTTCTCCATTCTTGGACGCACATCCTGTATAGAACATTCCACATCTTTCGCACACTTATTTATGAACCCAACATTCTGGGAACTTGAGGACTTATATTGACTCAACTAATGTGTTGCCAGAGTTATCTTGGCTCATGTATGAAAATATATCCATCATAGTTTTCATTTCAGGCAGTGACATGCTCTGTCAGATTCTGTTACTCGTCCAATGTAAGTTTATTTTTTGCAAAGTAAATTTTGTTTTGGACTGAGTGTGTGTGAGAGTTCCTGAGTAAATGCACGGGTGTAGGCTGGCATATGGACCCATACCAACATTTCTGGAGGACAGAATTGTGATAATCTGTCCCTCTCTTCATTCGCTCTGTCAGTCTAAAACCAACATTATGGCAAAGCACACTTGCACAACAGTGTAAAAGTAAAAGTGAAAGCACTCTCACTTCTTTCATTTACATTCTTCCTCTATGCAATCGTGTCCTCACTCTTCCAGCTCATCCATCTATTCTTTCAGTCTGCTCACTTCTATCCTCCTGTCTGCCTCCACATCCCCCACCACCAATGCTTCACCTTTCTTTTACCTTGCTATCTCTCTCCTCCCCACTCTCCCTCCCTCCCTCTCCCTTCCTCTCTCACTCTCTCTGGCTGCTCTGGGATCCAGATCATTGCTGCTGTCTTCTGTTGATTGTGATGTGGTTAAAAATGTTTGCGCACATCAAAGGATGGTCTGTCACTGAACCAGAGCCCTGGGGTGAAGCAGAGAGAGGATCTTTCTTGTTGCTGACGTACTGTGATTTTGAAATGGATACTTCTAAAACCTACAAGAAGTAAAAACTGAAAGAAACACAAGAGGAGCGTGCAGAAGTGGACCTCGTGGATATGCACAGCGTTCTGTTCCAGGACTTGTCTGCAAGTTTGACGAGATCAGACAGTCACCTTCTCCCCGTGGCTTTGAAATTTTTTATTTTTGTAAGATTGCCTGTTTTTCATGAGAGAAAACAGCGCTAGGCAGAGAGACAGAGGAGTGAGTGGAATGGAGTGTAGCGCATGAGGAGCTGCCAGTGAGCTGGCAAATGGCTGCACAAGCTGAGCCACGAGTCCTGCACAGAGGGGGAGGCAGGAGGAGTCCGTTCGTTACCTGCAGACCAGAGGGCGAGTGTGTTTGTCTGATTTTCAATTAGACCTCATTTTTTCTCCAACAGTCTCAGTTTTTTTTCCTATGGTTGACTAATCCCAACCCATTGAGTGGCATGTGTAGGAGGGGTCTGAAAACATCAGGGACTGACAGCCTGCTGGTCTGGGCTTTTCTCAATCATGAGACTGTTTCTCAGTAGAACAGGTGCGTCTGTTCCACTCCTTTCCATCATGTGCCCTATGGGTGTTTCACCTTCACGGGTGATCATGAAAGGGGGTTCCTGCCAAGCATTTGGTCTTATCGTGCTCTATCAGACCGCCTGGATGGGGTGGCTGATCCTGGGATGTATCGCTGCGCCCCCGTCAGGGAGGTCACTGAACTCTGTGAGACCTCAGGTGGGAGCAGCAGCAGCAGCAGTGTCGTACGCTCACCCTGAGCATCATCACCTGCGTGCGACTAGGCACCGCTCCTTTCCACCCATCTCTATATACAGGTCTCCAGCGTCACTGAGGGGGGGTCACGGTAAGTGGAGGTCAGATAATCATCCAATAGTCTGTGTTCCAGTACCTGCTGCACGGATCTGTGATGGAGGAGAATTGAAATGAGGAAGAAGATCGCCTCCTTTGTCCTCATGTTTGTTTGTGACTCAGTCTTAATTGTGTTTAATCGTGCAGACATTTGTACAAGGCTGTAAAATAGCTGTGTGCTGCCATCAGGGAACTGGTGTAAGAAAGTCTCAGCAGGAGTGTATTCTCTGAAAGCAGGTCTGGGCTTCACAGTTTGAGGGGAAGAGGGGGTAATATTAAAATAGCTTCATTACATCTATTGCTTCAAAACATATAGAGGGATGCTGACACACGATGGAAATGACAATAAGGCATCACAATGTGACTGTGAGTGCGTTCACATTGTCTTCATCACTGCACACCAATGCAGGCAGACGTGCAGCAGACATGATGATCTTACCCACCGAAGTTTAAAGTCAAATAAGAACAATGAATGAATGAACGGCTGTCCAATGAAAACCAATGATTTGACTTTTTTCTATATGCAGAACGTGCATGTTCTCTTCTGTCTACGGTCACTATTTAGAATCTTCTTGACCAATGAAAAGATGTTTTGTTCCATCATGTATATAGCATAGATAGAAGGAGGAGAGCTTTGGATGAATAACACTTGATTTCAATCTAAAATAGTAAAACAGCTTTGAATAGGGCAGTGTGCTCTGTGGAAACATGTAGGACAGTTACTGGTGCTAAATGTGTCTCATTACAGTGTTTCGGTTGATTTTGTTGTTCTTTTCTTTAAATCAAGTTTTTAGGGAAACTCAGGGAGGGGGCTGTGGCTCAGGTGGTAAAGCGAGTCACCTTCTGATCACAGGGTTGATAGTTTGATCTCCACCTCGACTGGTTCCTGGCAGGCGGCATCCTCTGTGGCTGGGAAATGAAGCCAATGCGGAAGTGCTAAAAAATAAATGCATTTCCTTGAGCAGCCACTTGAGGCTGGCTACAGAACATTTTAACCTCCATTACCCTTCATGTTAAAATGTCCACACAGTGGAACTGTAAAGTTACTTTAAAGTATTATTTTTAAATTTATGATTAATTGTTTAACTTTGTCAAGTTAATTGTTCATTTAGTCTACAACAGAGAACATTTGCCATTTTTAAAGAATTGTATTTTCTGCCTGCCAATCGATTAATCAGTTTATTGTTTCAGCACTGATACATTCTGCATACACAGAAACATTATTCATGTGTTGTGTCTGTCTGTTTGTAGTGATAGAAGAGCAGCTGAATGCTTTATGTTATTTTTTTTTCAGCATTAGTGCTGCAGGCAGGAAGAGTTATGATGCCATGATAAACAACATTTCCTTCTAACAGAATATGAATATTATGTCGACTCAGCCTGAAACCAGCTACACAAACCTCTTCAGTTTAAACGTGTTCTACATGAACACATTACTTATGAGTTATGCTGATCTGAAACATTAATACATATTATCACTATGAACAGATTTAAACTACAAATCAGGGCAGATGGTAGAATTTACAGAGTTCAACAGCTGAACGTTTAGTTTGAGATTATTTTGTCAAAACAGATGAACAGGTGAGTTCATGCCAACAAATACACTGTGGTCCCAAATCTAAACTGACAGACAACCATGCACCTTTCTGCCATAGTAATATCGACCTGTACTTAGCTACAGTACTATAGTGTAGCATATTAACAATGAAACTGTATATATGAATATTTATTCTATAGTCATGGTTCTGATTCTCTGGTCTCTATTATAGTTTTAGCTATTCTATTTTTGTTAGTCTATTTAGTTATTGTCTATAATTTAGCTAATCATGTTTGCTTATCTAAAGTGGTATTTTTATTAGGCCCTTTGCTGGCCAGTTACTTTATGTGTAGGTTACTGTATTTGTTTATTAAAGTTTGTCTTTTGCACATCCCTCCCCATGCTTTATTTTATGAACTTTCTGCTAACGTTCAGTGAAAGGATTGTAGCAAGCTAGTGATTAGCTGTAGATCTGCAGACTCCACTGAATAGTAAAGGTTAGTTTGGTTGTCGATGGCTGTATTGTTTGTGAATTAATGTGTTCTTCATGAAAGTTGAGAGCTCAAGTGAACCCCTGCAACAGGGACTCGTAGGCATCAGCCCATGGTTTGGTCCACGATGTCACCATCATCATATGGAAGTGCTTCTTTAATCTACATATAAGGCAGTGTGGTGTGACTTACTTTTCCAGTTCTACAGTTCTATTTCAGACAAAATGTAGCTTGTGTGCACCAGCAACAGAATGAAGAATGGACGATGTATATGTGACATCACCCACGGGTTTCTGGAGCGCCCTTTTGAAGCTCAAAATACATGGCATTGGCCACCACCATGTTTTTTGTCCTATGCTGTTAATTATGCAAAATTTTAAACTTCATAGTTTCATTTCAGTTTAAAAAAATACATTCAGTACAGTTGTCCTGAACTGGGAAATTAGCTATAGAGACCAAAACAGTTTTTGTACCAGGATGTAAGCATGTTTATTTCTGGACGTCTTAATACAGCCGTTTATGATGGTTGAAATGTTCTGTAATCACCCTCAAGTGGCCGCTTGAGGAATTACAGTTTTTTGGCACCTCTGCATTTGCATCATTTCCCAGCCACGAAGGTTGCCCCTTGCCAGAAACCAGTCGCAGTGGGAATCAACCCAGTGATCTGAAGATGCCACACGATGCCACTTGGTGTGGACACTACGACACCCCAAGACCAAAACAAGAATGTATCCACTGAAAAGCTTTTTCATTTAGAAAACACTACGTCAAATGATGTGACTGGCCAACTGGAAATGCAAGTTTGAACTTTGAGTGCTCTGCACAGAAAGAAGGCCCAGTAGTCTAAAACAGGTATAAAATGCCGGACATTTAGATATGACTTTCACTTGTATGGCTCAGTTTTACATAGATAAGAGAAGCCATTGGGTACACTTCACTTGTAGTATTAATTAATTTATATATTTATTCAGAATTAGTAAAAATTAAATGACAACATTTGACCTTCTAACAATGAATAGGACTTAAAAAAGGGCAAGGCAAGGACAGAGGCTGCCCACATATGAATCTAGTTAAAGATATTTTTAAAGGTTTGTTTGTTTGATAATGGACTCATGAAAACACATTTTGTCCTTGTACACTGTAGAAATAAGACAGACTTACTACAAGTCCAAACTCTGCAGCCAACTCCATTAATATTTCTTGTCACATTTCAAGCAGGGAAACAGGGAATACACGGGCCTGGACCCAAATACAGACTCTGAGACAGAATTGGTGCAGTTCAGTTATTTAATAATCAAACAATGGGTACAAGGGCACAGACCAAAACCAAAACAGAAATCCAAGTAACACTGGGAAACACAACTAGGAATGGCTGAAACACTTGAACACAGAACAAATAGGAGCTGACAGCTGAAAACACGGAACATAAACTAAAAACTACAGAGGGAAGGATAGCTGGACACATGTGAACATGATGAGGGTGGGACAGACAATCAGAACTGGCAGGAAGTGGTTACAGACATGTGGAGAGGAGAGAATTCCAAAATGAAACAGAAAACAGCAACACAAACCCAAAACCAAACATTTCTACTGTTGCCATTGTAATTCTTTCACTGTTCACTCACATGCTGCCTGTTATGGAGTTCTCTGTTACCATTCCAGACGTTTGTTTGTGTGCTTTTATTCTGGTAACTGCTGCATTAACTTCTTGATCTGTCATTATTAGGGCAGTTTGTATGTGTCGAGTGTTTGTGATTTCCAGGACCTTCTAATCTTTTAATCTCCTTGGAGAGAATTTTACTTTGCTGCCATACTCATACATGTGTGGGCGGAGGTCACACGGTGATGCTAAATCTGTTTCTAGAAATCTCTCTGGTTGTTTTTGCAGTGCAGAGTGTGTGTGTGCGTGTGTGTGTGTGTGTGTGTGTGTGTGTGTGTGATGACGTGCTGTGGAGAGATTAGCATTTCGTTGATTGCAGTCGGACACCTTATGATCCTCACTGTGATGTGATTATTGCAATTATGATTCTTCTCCAGGAAACTTTGTCTTGGAGTGGCCAGGTGTGTGTGTGTGTGTGTGTGTGTGTGTGTGTGTGTGTGTGCGTGTGTCTCACTCCTAAAAATTCAAATGAAACATGAAAAATATATAAAATTGAAAGTACAGTGATGTGTGTGGTGTGGTATCGTCTTTACAGTTACATCTGGACAGACTCCATTTTTCACAAACATATGCACTTATTAAGATCATGTTTATTGTTATACACTGAAAGAATAATTGTACATTTGAATGCAATAAAAATGTATGTCCCCTGGCTCTCTTAGCTCTTAAAATTCAACTCTATATAAATAAATATATAAATAACAAAACAGTAAATAAGAAATCCTACATAATAAAAAGAAAGAAAAAGAAAACCTTTAAAAATCATGAAATTACTGCAGCTGCCAAACAAAAACTGTAAAATTAGATGAAATTAAGTAAAATATCATAATTCAAATTAAAGTCAAAAACTATAAAAACTTCAAATTTCAGTCAAGGTTTTGTAGCACTTTACATTTTACAATCACGAATAGTCTATGCATGTTGTTTGATGTAATGAACAAAGTTTGACGAATCTGTATCCAGAAGAGTTAGAATGTAAAAGTGCAAATCAGATTTACCTTAAAATGACCAAAAAAAAACATTAAATTGCTAATATGTTGTGAACAATCAGTAGCAATCCATAGAAAAATGATGACGACTGATCCTGGTTTTAATGGGACCAAGTAGAGATGAAAACCTGGAGCCGTGATGTATAAAACCTATATATATGTATAAAACTTCAGTCATTCATTACATTCATTACTCCCAACTGGACATTAAAGTCTTAATTTTTCATTAAAAAGAACTTGACTTTCTTTGAAGCCTCTCAGAATCATTCCCCAGGTAGTCAGCTGATTAAGATGAATTTGAATGAAATGAGATAAATAAGTGAAGTAGTGAAATGACCTGTTTTTACATTACATGTTTTGGAGCCGCAGTTGTTAGGTTACTATTCAATCAGCATGAACAGTGTAGAAAGTGACACAGAATCTTCAAATCAGTCATTAAAAATGAACAATATGGAAGGATGGACAGGATGCACACGCATACGTTACAACACGAGAAATTAAAACAAAGGTAATGTTAGGAAAAGTGAGTATATCACATAAAATAATGTCAGTAACTTTAGGAATACTGTAACACTATATGATACTATAATAATACTACTAATATAGAAATATTACATTGAACCATTTTGAGGTTGCTGTCTATGGACATGATTATACTGGGCTTCAAGTTGTTTATTACAGTGATGTTTCAGTGGACTTTGTTAAAAAAAAAAAGATTTGCTCTGGAATGAAACAGCTTTTTGAATAAATTCATAAATAAAATAAATAAAAAACCTGTGTCAGAAACTGCATTGTGCTCTACGTCATCAGGGACAAAGACATGCTTTTTCAGGTGGGCACACATAGAACAGTTGGGGGAGTTTTGGGGCATGCAGCTGAAATTGGTACACCCACACAGTACTGGCATTTTGTATCAGAACATGAACTAACAGATTTTCAGCAGGCTCAAAGGGGGAGGCAGTGTTTTCATGAGGACACTAATCTGTACAGGCCATTGTGTCCTTATCTGTCTCATCGTGAGCCGGGCATGCTTATTAGCATGAGCTAGCCTGTTTGTGTCAGATACAGGCAAACTTAGTGTGTTTGTGTGTGTGTGGTACAGTATAATAACTTGCATATGCACACACACACATGAACATGCATTCATCAGCGCCTCCTAGCGTAGCATCAGTCATATGGAGCAGCATATGGCGAGACAGCCAACATGTGAAGAGCTCCATGACTCACTCGCTGAGCTGTGGGAGTGGATGAGGCAGCGTATTGCAACTTCAAATGAATAAACGCTGTCACTTCATACAATGTGTGTCTCTTTCGAGCCACGTGTTTTTCTCGCAGAGCAAGCGCTGTGGTCGACACAGTCCTTATCTCGCGCCTGTAATTTCCTGACCCGACAAACGTGTGCGTCGCTTGTGTGTTCATGCTGATTAGCTGCTGCAGTGCAGAGGTGGCACCACAGCTGGATCTTAATGAATTATGCCCCGACGAGGAAGTGTTGTGCAAGACGTTTGTGTTTTTATTAACACAAATCTACAAACTGTCTTTGATTCATTCACTTATTTCTAATATGATATTTTCCATATGTAAATCATAAACCGTAAAAATTAAAATGAAATATCAGAATTCTAATACATGTGAAAAACAATACATTTATTATTATTATTAGTATTATTATACTTTTAAAAAATGTCCAAGTTGAATTTTCGTGACAGAGCATTACATTGTCTTTTTCACAGCTTGCAAGTTTTTAATATTTTAAATATATTGTGCAAACTTCCAAGCATGTTACAGACAATACACAGCTTAACTGTAAGTAAGAAGTCTGACATGTTCTTGTTTTCTTTTTCCTAAAGGTAGATTGTTTGTCTGTAAAACAACATACAGGCAAAATACAATGTAACCGACACTCCCGATTCACCGTCCAACCCAGCCACCCAACCTTGTCTCACTGTGTGCAATGTGCACTTCATGTGGTAGATAAAAGGGAAAATAGAATTAATACTACTACTACTAATAATAATAATAATAAAACACACACAAGAACAAAAACAGAAAGGAGAGAGAAGTTAGTTAGTTAGTCTATCAAAGTTAGAGAGTTGAAATAGGAGAGAAAGGGGTCCCATGTTCTATGAAATCTTTTCACAGATCCTCTGACTGTGTGTTTGATTTTTTTCTAAATGAAGAAAAGACATTAAATCGTTTACCAAGAGGTTGTGCCAGGGGGATTAGGACTCTTCCAAGACTCCTGGACTCTTGCAGCCATATGCATTGTCAAATGTTGCTGTTCCACTTGATGATGTTCTACTTTATATGACAGACAAATACACATGTATTCACTCAACACACCAGCTCTGTTCTGATTCAAGATCATGTAAGTCAAACACACATTTGCTTCCTGGATCAGTGTGTGGTCTGACTGAACACGCTGCCAGACACTCCAAGCAACAACACAGATGTTGTTTTTGTACACAAACACACACACACACACACACACACACACACAGACACAGAACTGTAGGTGAGGTTTTGGTTCCGGTTCAGCTGACGTTTGGGATTAGTCAGATCGACAGTGAGCAGTGACAGTGAAGCTGTGGCCATGCTGAGAAAAGCAAAGTCATTGTGAGAAAGGTTTTTCACATGGACAAAGAAAAGTAATTCCTGTTACAGCACGACATCTGAAGGCATTTAGTCAAAGAGGCAGAATATTTTCAGAACCAAAAAGCTGTTTGTGTCACTGAATGACAGATGTGTTTAATTTGGTTGAGTCTATTTACAGCTCACTGTGGAATAGTGCTTACAGTTATTAAGAACAGGAGTGTACCGTATGATATAATTCACAACAGATCAGAGAGGTGCTTTAATGAAGAGCACACAAATCTTTTCACAAATTCCATCCATCCATTTTCTCTGGCTTACCCGGGGTTGGAAACGTAGATGGACTGAAAAATCGAGAGTGTTGTCTTCCAGCTCAGCTCCGTCTCTCCCCGCCCAACAAAATCTCTTAAAACTTTTATTTGTGATCTCTGACTGACATCCTTGCAGTATTGGTACCAACATGGATTACGACATCGGTAAAGCTGTTGGTGCATATGTTCCCTGATTCTCCTTACATTACACCACTGCTCTCGGGTCTGTCTCTATGTCAGAAGTTCTGGCCTCTGCATAGACAGTAATCAATGGCTGGTGATGTTAACCCAACATTTTGAGTAATGGACTTCTGTTACTAGCGTGCAATAAACTTTAATGACATATCAATATGAACATAGAGCTCCTCCTGCTGTCACTGAGAGACAATTCATATTTTTTACTGGGTTTAAGTTATGATTAACAAATTCCTAAAATTCTGGTGAATAAAAATGTGTTTTCATTCTCACTGTCTTTTGACAGTGATGTTATTTCGGCTCTCCTGGATCATATTCAATATGAATTGTCGGTAAAGTTAATTCAAAGGTGTTGTTCAAAGTCAGGAACCTACAACCTAAAAGATATAACAGCATTGTGTTCATAACTTACAGTTCATATTACATTCCTGGTCACTCAGTATGTATGTTGGAGGTCTGTGGTCCTGAGCTTGTTTTTGTATTCCTCCTCTTGTCCGGTTCAGCTGGGACAACGTACATCTTTGGCAAAGGAGGTGGCCTCATCACATTCAAGTGGCCAGCCAATGAGAGGCCGAGCACCAGGACAGACAGGCTGACTGTCGGCTTCAGCACCTCCCTGAAAGACGGCATCCTGGTCAGGATTGACAGCGCGCCTGGTCTGGGTGACTACCTCATGCTGCACATAGTAAGCTGTTTTTTTTTTTTTTTTACTCAGTTTGATGTGAGGAGATGTTTCACATTCTGAAGTGTAGCAGAGAGATGTGGTCCCATGTCAGACTCTGTGGATATAAAAAGCTCATTCAGAAGTGACAAAAGCTGAATGATTGTTATTTTTAGGTGATTCTAGACGTCAGGTGATGCCTTAAAAGGAGCACCAGAAATATGTGGTGTTACTACTTTGTTGTTACTTTGTTACTACTTTAATATAGTTATGCATTTAATTAACTTACTCATTGGGGCACCACCCACTAATCCAGGATCACAGATTAAATCTGTGTTTAAAAACCTGACTAAAGATCTCAGTCATGAACTCTCAGTACATCAGTCTCAGATGCACTAAAGTGAAATATTTATTTACGACAGACATGACGAACATGAATATGGTGGATGTTATAACCAGTCTGTAGATGAGAATCAGGATTTGTAAGAAAAACAAACAAATAATGTTGACTTATGTTGACTTCTAAACGAATCTGATATTAGAACCATGTAAGACGTCAACTCTTAATCACAGTTTGGATTAGGCCTCTTACTTTTGCAGAGAATGAGATCTTACAAGTTAAAGTAACAATTTTAGTTTGCTTCCAGAAGAGGCACACATCTTAAGAAAAAGAAGAGATAAAGGACTGTCCAGACAATGACACAAAAACACATTTCAAAAATGTAGCATGAAGCAAACAGGAAAAAAAAATCTTGGAGAAGCAACAGTAGAAGACTGGAGAGAAAAACTGTCTCCCTGAGGAAACCCAGGAGATTATCACCACACAGCCTCTCAACTGTCTGCTGCTGTTCATCAGCTAACACAGATTCAAGTCATAGCTTACATCCCAATTTCCATAATCGATAATTAATCCCTTGATAATTAGTTAACCCAAAAACTGTTTTGATCCACTATCATGAAGGACAAATTGTTTCTGTTCAGAGGAGAGAGGAGATGAAGACACGAATGAGTAAAAATAAAGAATAATAATGTTGTAATAGAATCATATTATAGTCATGCATGGGCTGAGGATCTGTCATCTTTCAGCAAAACACATTTGAATCATCTATTGTCATGTGCATTCAAACACATCTGTGCATCAAATAGAAACTGTAGCTTGTTCTGACATAAATGATTAAGACATTCTAAGATGGATGATTCAATATTGAGACAACAAACAAAATAGGTCAGCATGTTTGCTTTTGGTCATGCATATGTGCAAAAAAAAAATATTGAATCCATCAAAAGTCACTAAAGAACTTTCCTCTTGTCTTCAATGAATTAAACATGGATGCAGTTAAATCAGTCGGGATGTCTGGATACTTTATTGATCCCTTGGTGGGGAATGACATGCAAATACAGAGTAATTGGGCAGCCATGTGGCGTCGTCCTGGGAGCAGTTAGGGGTTGGGTACCTTGCAGTACTCAGGAGGTGAACTTGTACCCATCCAGCTTCCAGTCCACCCTCCATACTTCATATTTATTACTGCAGCCACAATATGTGACACATTTTCAAACAACATTTTACAGCATTTTATATCTAGGATATACACTTTTAGAGCTGCTAGAGTTGATTGATTTCACAAATTCTGAGAAGATATAGCAACAAATGTAAATGTCACCAACATGTTACAGTGAAACATTTGTTGAGATATATTTTTGTTGTAAAAACAACTCTTCTGTGACTACACATTGCTCACTTGCCATTTTGATCATGAAGGTGACACGACTATGTAGAGTTGTAGGCTATGATACAGTATAGAACTGAATATTTATGAAGAGATCCAAGCTGAAACTGACAAAATGGCTGGACTGAGAGAAAAAAAAAAGTGCAGTTACAAGTCTGTTACTTTAGCACCATGGACAGCACCATGGATCAATCAACACATACTGTGTCTCAATTCAGATCCTTCTGTTAGTGCACCTCTCTGTAGTACACTGTATACAGTATGTACCTCCTGGTGTAGTGCACTCATTTAAACAGTTCAAACACAGCCATTGTGCACTTACTGGAAACTGGAAAACAGTTTAATCAATTTACTGCTTCTCCAGCGAATTACAAACAGGATTGCACGTAGACGCCGGAATGTCAAAATGTAAATATATGTGACCGAATAATGAGACTGGTAAGCCTGAATGATGAGTTGGATTAAAAGTTCCCCACATATGATGGTAAAAATAATACAGAGGCATGAACTTTGACCCTAGATGGACAAATTTAAGTCACATAAATTAAAACAAAATCAAGTTTAAAACAATTGAGTATTTCTAATATAATAAAAAGCACAGGAAGTTGTTCAAAAAATACCAAATGTTGATGCCAATCAGTCAACAACGCTAAGACAGGATGGCAAAATATAAAAACCAGCTCAGGTTATGTAGGCAGTTATATTGACACACCACCACCACTCACTGGCTGTTACCTAAACACTAAAAGCACAGCAAAACCACAAGAGTAAAAGCAGTAAACAGTTAAAATAGCACATGCAGTGACAGTGAGAGGTATCTTCGGTGCCATATTGCCTGATAAAAACATCAGTCATACCAGCACGGTGCCTGTAGTAAAACAAAGTACACAGATTAAAAAAAAAAAAAAAAAAAGGGTTAATGGAGATAAAAACAGGGTCACACACCTTGGAGATGCACTTACTTGCCACACTGGACACAGGCCTCAAGACTGAGCGACTAAGTCTTTCTGCTATATGTTACCTCTAAATGGGCAAATGTTTCCCAGATGTGTGTGTCTCTGCCAATAAGAAAGGCAAAAAGGCAGAGCTTCCTGGAAACGGGACAGCTGAGATTGTAGCATATTGTTTTAAGGCCAACCTATTATATATAAAACATATGTACAACTTGCATTTGTATAATGCTGTGTTCACCGCAACTGGTTCAGCTCCAGCAGCTTCCTCAGCCACCATGTTAAAAATGCTGGTCATCCCTTCATACTCAACCTCTGACTGTTATGAGTGCACAATCCAGGAACTCACTTTATACTGCATTTTGCGTGACTGTGTGAAAGCACTTATGGACTCAAAACACCAAGTCTAAGTATGGAAGTAGAACAATTAAGACACAGTGATAATTAAGCAAATGATATTTTAGAGCTGTGGTCAGTACCATTCTAACTTTAGCACCCAGACACTTTCTTTGCATTAGGAGATAGAGAGGAGGAAGGTATCACCCCACCACCACAAAACACTCTGTTTCCATGAGGGGAAAACTTGTATATACACAATCACAGAAGTATCATTATGAGGTATTATATCTAGTATAAGTATAGCATTATTCCATCAGAAATGAATCCAAGCAAACCGATGTCTTAGTGTTTAAAATGAAGAATTGTGTTTCTCATTTCAGCAACAAGGCAAAATTGGAGTGACATTCAACATCGGCACAGTGGATATCAGTGTGGAGGAGAGCAGTACCCCAGTGAATGATGGGAAGTATCACGTTGTCCGCTTCACCAGGAATGGTGGCAATGCTACACTGCAGGTGGATAACTGGTCCATCAATGAACACTTCCCAACAGGTACGACGCTCAATCAATCAAATCTAAAACTAATCATCTCTGTTTGACATCATTACTGTGTGAACATGTTGGTAATCACAACTGTTAGAAGGTGGAATCACGCCATTATGAGACAACTGTGAAAATCACCGGGCAGCATCTGCCTCCAACGGAAGAGGAACGTTGTTGAGTTCTCTGTCAACTCCTGCTTTTGTTCTCACCTTTTGTCTAACTTATGTTTTAACAGAAGCAAGATTACATACATCGAGGTAGCACACAATGCAGTGTATCTGTCAGGGAAGACTGACAGAGTAAAAAGACAATAAGCCATCTAGACAGTCCTTCTCAAGTAATTTTCACTCATTTAAATATGCAGTGCACTTATACCTCTCAATATAACAACTGTTTGAAGGGTTAAGTTATGCAGTTTGGCGATGTTGAGGCACTGGTTTGAACGTCAATGTGGCTGATGCACACAGATTCTCTGATTCATACATTTGGCATCATCTTAAGTAATCTATCGGAGCATCATCAGAGTTTTATGATATTCAACCAGCAATAAAGGCTGCAATAGACTATGAAGTATTGGCTGATGATGGACAGATCATCACATCTGATCATGTTTGAACATGGCTTCTAATAGTGAACCGTGTTTTACCGGCACTGCTGCCCTACCTTTCTCATGACATACACATGTAAAGCACAAACGTTGCTAGTGACAAACCAGACCTCATCCTTATTAGCAGAAGTATTTAGAAACAGCACAGCCTGTCAGAGCCTCTCCCAAACCCCCACACTCTCCTGTGTCACACCTTTCAAGCCACACTGTGACCTCCAGATGTTTCTGATATAGGGCGTTGCATAGCTTCTAGCTTTGCCTTAAAGGTCCAGTGTGTAGGATTTAGTGGCACCTAAAGGTGAAGTTGCAGATTGAATATTCTCCCACGCCTCAGCCTCTCCTTTCAAGCATGCAAAAAAAACTCTGGCTTCCAAATTTACATTAAAAGCAGGAGGCCATATCTAGATCAGGGTGTGGTTTGTCTGTTCTAGGCTACTGTACAAAAATTGTGGTTCAACATGGCTGACTCCCTTTTCTGTTCCTGCCAATAAATACTCCTAAATCTTACACACTGTGGACCTTTAAAGTCCTGGAGTTGAGAAGCACATTACAAGAGGATTCACAATTTCATTTCTAAAGAGGACCTGACCTTCCTCGTTGATTTGAGATGGGATTGGTGGATAGCTGAATTCATGACAGTCCAGCTTCTGTCAGAAGCTAATGAAACATAAGGCATTAAGGGTCAGCCATTTCACAAAAAAAAAAAAGTTACGGATAAGACGTGGGCAAATTTGTTTTTGCAGAGTAAAAGTGAGGTATGGGAGAGAACATAAAATGTGGATGGAAATAGTACAAGAGACTGTAGGGTAGAGTGTGGGTAACTTGGTCACATAGACCACAGGTAGCATTGAGGATTGACTGCGACATCCGACATACCTCAACAGGACAAACACAATTACTGCTATCAGACACAATCTTGACGCCATATAAAACCTGAGTGGAGGTCTTGCTCAGTGCTGTGTCTGCATGTTAGGAGGTGGGAGACAGATAAGCTGCTCATGGGGACTTTGCCATCTAATCCCCTGTGTTTAAATGAAAACACGGTGAACGGTTAAATAAAGTCACATCTTCATCATACTGACACAGTGAAAAAGAGACTGTAGACAGCAGAGAGGGGAGGGAAGCAGGAGGACTTGTCCTTGAACCACGGCAATGATCCTAACAGCTGTGTGTTAACGTGAAGTCATTTTAAGTCTTTGAGCAGTATTTCCTCCAACCTGTCCGCTTCAGAATAGTAGTTTGATTACAATGACTGAACAATAACATATGTGTCATGAAAACATAATGAACCCAGTGTATAACTTATCTAATCAGAAAGTAGTTCTTGTACAAGCCAAATATATATAAGCCAAAATGGCATAGCAATATCTATGTTTGCACAATTAAACTTGCAAAATTTGTCTGAAAATGATGTGTGGCAATAAACCTTTGACAGCTGAAAATGCCTCCATGTCCCATGACAGACAGAAGAAATTACAAAACTAAGGACAAGTTCTTATCTTGTCAAATCGCTGTGGTTCAACAAAACTACTTGTTTAGGCTTAGGAAAAGATTATGATTTGGGTCAAAATAAGTTGAGTTGAGTAAGTTATGTTACTTAAAACTTTAAACTAACAGACTGCTGAAGGTAAAACTGAATAGAAGAAAAATAAAAAGATAATTTCCAAAGAGCTGTTTCAATCTGAAATACTACAAAAAGAATGTAACAAGTATAACATAATAACAACAATATACAGTAACCACATTTGGTACAAAAACTCCTCGTACGTAGTCCTTACACTAACAGATCAATTGTGATGGACTCTTCAGACCTGTACAACAATCAAAGAGGGATTGTACACTGTATGTAGTATGAATGTATGGCATTAGTGCATACATTCTATATACAGTGAAGAGGAGAAATGGTGAGAAAACCTTCAGTGATGCTTTTTTTGTTGTTTGTGTTTCTACAAAAAACAAAACTTAACAAGCATGCAACTAAAACACATTTTCTAATCTTCAGATAAAATCATTTAAACATGTTGTAAATGTTAGGAGGACAGTGGTATTTGCTCCAGGTGACGTGATGCTGATGATCAATAAATGTCTTTATAAATGTCTTCTTAAACTTTAAAGGGAACAGCGACATTGAACGCTATCAAATGGCCAATAAGAAAATTCCTTTCAAATACGCCAGACCAGTAGAAGAGTGGCTACAAGAGAAAGGTAACTTCAAACAAACATGTTTCTTTGCTTATGTGTGTTCACTCTACTGATGCAGTGTGACAAACCTTGTTTGCCATTTTATGATGAAAAGAGATGCATTGTGTGATTTTAAAGTAGTATAAATATAAATGTGAACTTATGCATGCAACATTCTATGGAACTTTATGTGGGCTAAAAATGCAAAATGTACAACTCATTAAGGAACTAAATAACTATAAATAAATTAACCAATAAATTGTGAAATAAAATGAAAGTGAGAGTGGAGAGAAGATCTCTGATTGTAGTCACAACGACCAGCGCAAAGTATCCGGTTTATATATGTCGAGCAGCAGAGAACACAAAAAAAAGTCTGTGTGTGTCAAACTCATCACCGAATCAACAAATGATTCCAGGAAATCATAATTCAATTCAATGGTGCATGTTTTCTTGGTAACACTTTCTATGAAGACCACATATATAGTGCGTTATAGTGCTGTAGTTCATAGTTAATTACAATGTAATGTAGTAAGAGCTCATAGTATGCTATAACAGACCATACGGTGTCATTAGTTATTATTATATGTGCTCAGTTAAGCAAAATACATATTTATACATATCTATAAGATACAGTTGATTGTTGAGTTGTGAGTGTATAGGTGAGTATACAGTAGGTAGTGGGTTATAAGCTCCATCAGTCATCCTCGAGTTTATGAAGTCTCATCTGTAATGTTTTATAACTGTTATAGTGCATGGGTGGCACAGTGGTGCAGTAGTTAGCACTGTTACCTCATAGTAAGAAGGTTCCTGGTTTGAACCTCGGCTGGGCCTGTCTGTGGAGTTTGCATGCTCTCCCAGTGTCTGCATGGGTTCTCTCCGGGTACTCCAGCCTTAACAGGTTAATCTGAGACACTAAATTGTCCGTAGGTGTGAATGTGAGTGTGAATGTTTGTCTCTATGTGCCCTGTGATGAACTGGTAACCTGTCCAGGGTGTACCCTGCCTGTCACCCAAAGTCAGCTAGGATAGGCTGATAATGGATGGATGGATATAGTGCACCAGAAAGCATTATTTATGGTTATGAGTCATAAAGCATTATGCAATATTATTTGCTGAATTATGAATGGATGCCCCGATAATGCAGATGTGGTCTTCATTGAAAGGGTTACTGAAACAATGTTATTTTAGTTATAATTCTACTGTATCTTATCTATGTAAATGGTCACTTTAAATCATCACTGATGTGACCCATCACTGAGCTTCACTGTGTAGAGGTATCATCATTTTTTTAGCAGCCTGGTCTCATTTGATGGTGATTAAATTGCGATGGATGGCTGCGTGTAATAGCACTGCTATACAAACTGATGGCTGATTATTATTTACATATCTGTCCTGCTGTCTACATATGGCTGCAGGAATTTAAGCAGCTGTGGACGACAAATATTGTAAGAAGCACAGATTGTGTTAATAGATCAATGCAAACTGTTTTAACCACATGAACCATGCTAGACACCAAAGTTCCACATGGACAGGCGAAAACATTTTCAAGGTCAGAGAACGAAACTACTGAAACATTGCTTGCACTGGTCGTTGTCCCACAACAAAACTAAAACCCTTTGTCTTGTTGTAAATGAATAATGCAGCTATGGAGGTATTAAAGTAATAAAGGTGTTTTTCGTTGTTGAAAATATCTTACATCTGGATGTCTCCTCTAGGACGGCAGCTAACAATTTTCAACACCCAAGCGACAGTCGCAATCGGTGGTAGTGATCGCAGCCGGCC
Organism: Sciaenops ocellatus; assembly: GCA_033000465.1. Classification (NCBI taxonomy): domain Eukaryota; kingdom Metazoa; phylum Chordata; class Actinopteri; family Sciaenidae; genus Sciaenops; species Sciaenops ocellatus. The sequence goes on from CP136878.1 coordinate 27,606,795, forward strand.
CTTTCAGGGTCAACTGTCTGGCCTTTATTACAATGGTCTCAAGGTGTTGAACATGGCTGCTGAGGGCAACCCTAACATCAAGATTAATGGCAGTGTGAGGTTGGTAGGTGATGTGCCTAGTGCGCCAGGCTCAGCCAGGACCACGGCTATGTCTCCAGAGATGTCGACTACCTTCATAGAGACTACCACCATGATGTCCACCACTACCACACGGAAACACAGATCCTCCTCAACCGTACAGGTATGGAGAGACCTCTATTATAAACATATGGGAAAGGCAACACACTCCATGGATCAATAATTAGTGAAAACCAAAAGGCTGGTGGTAATGACACGTGTAAACAAAGAAACACTTATAGACATGGGACTTGTTATTCAAGTTCACTCAATTCAGTAGAAACTTGGTTTGACTTCATTCTTATTAGTGCTGCAGAGACTCAAATGCGTCTGCTTGAAGTTGATTGGAACGTTGAACTAAGCAACCAGGCAGCAGTTAGATCAACCATGCCTGTCCAAGAAGTGGATCAGGACAGAGTGCCTGTGGGAGTATGGGCCTTCGCTTCGTGCATAACGTTGGATTCCCCTCCGGCCCAATTTATTTTGTTTTGTAAAATGTCAACGACACATCAGTCAGTCAGTTACTGTGAAGTCTGCCTGTTTTGCTGAATGTATTGTTGTGACCAGGAAAGGCTGTCCTCATTAAAGCCTCGTATTTACGAGCGGAATCTCGGAAACATTTTTGATTGATGGCCAGTTTCTACATCATACGCACAGCAATGACCCAATTTGTGTTTTTGTTGCATTTACATGAATTATTTTTGCGAGATGGTAAAATGATAAAGAGAGTTAAACACAAAGGATAGTTTCATATTTTTCCAGTCTGTCTGCAACAATAGTCAGGTGCGAACATTAAACCAGGTTTTGTTTGCTCTAATCACAGTGAATATTTTCTAATGTGAATAACGGATGAATTTCCCCGATGTGGGATCATTAAAGTCTATCTTTTCTTATTACCTTATCTTATCTTATCTTGTCTTATCTGGTCTGACATCATGACAACCAAGAAGGAGTAAAAATAACCATGTCGACTGGTAAAGACAAGATAGACAGCTTTTTACAGACAGCATGTCTTCTTAATATCACCAAGATCTTTACTGACTTAAAGCACTGGCAAAATCAAAATGTTGGTATTGCTAAACATTAGTATCTAATAGAAATGATTTCAGATTCAGGCGGATACATTGGTCTATAATGATTGGTTAGGGGAAACTACACCGCCCTCCCCAACAGATATCAGTTAGCATGGAGGCAATGTCACATTGAAGCTGGAAATGAAGGGTAACAAGCTGATATCAGAAAATGAGGACACCAACACAACAACAAATAAATGTAAACCTATGCTTTAATTTACATTGATGGGGTCTCTCTTCTTTGGCTTACAGAGGGAGTGCTGCTTCCCAAATCTTCCAATTTATGAATTTATTTTATTTTAATTATTCATTTTTACACTTAGATTCTACAGTGTCTTGAGTGACAGGACGCAGATAGGAAACTTTCAGACATCAGATTAAAGTAATCTGATACCTTATTTTGTTTACTGTAAAGACTGAGATTAGACATTACCTGTCTCCATGGGTTGTATGTTTTGGTCTAAATAAAATCAAGTTAGGGGAAAAAATAAATAAATAAATGCATAAATACCGACTGAGCACCAGAGATCATCATTGAGACAGACAGAGGTTACCATCTCCACTCATATTACTGCCTGATATCATGTGATTGAAGTTCCATACCCAGGTAATCTAGATGATAACAACTGAGCCATCTCCATGAAAACTGAGCAAACTCTCTTCAAATATGAGGGAGAATGAGATGCAACTGAAAGCTGGAAAAATCGAACAAGTGAGATCTTTTTGTCAACCTTCTGTCGAAATGAACTTTCATGCTCACCTTCTAACTTGTTTTCTATATTTTCCCTTGTCTTTGTGTGTCCTCTTTGTTGTTTGCTGGTGGCTCTTGTCTGGGTATCTTTTCTGTGGCTGTGACCTCTGATGACCAATGTTCCGGCCACGAAGCATTCGTCAGATGACCTTGTGTCATCTGCAGAGTGTTCGAGTGATGATGAAGACCTGGAGGAGTGTGAAACTAGCCATGCAGGTGGGCTAGGTTAGTTTGCATTTGCTTGCTTTCTTTGTGCTTTCACTCATCTGCACCAGAGGATCGAGGTATCCTCAAAGCATCACACCCCCATGGTTAGACAAAGTGTAACTTCATAAAACAGGTGTAGTGACAGTAAGCACAGCGAGTCGCACCACACATAACCCAATCCAAGGGAAGCTGGATTGATAAAAAAGTTCAAATCCAAAACTGAAAATATTTGAACTGGTACATCAGTCACACAGAGAGTTCATTCAGGATGTTGCTAGTTGATGAGCGTAACGTAGAAGCCCATTAATATCATGAGCTACACTTGCACATGGGGTCTTTCAAAGTGGTTAACATGGTCACCAACATGCATACAAATTTTGTCTGGTCAGAGGAAAAATAAGGGTTAGTACATGTCATCACAAATGTGCAAAATTTGTATGAGGGGGAACCATGTTCTCTGCACTGATGCTGCAAAATGTCTCATTGTGTTTGAGTCCACCGCTCCTGCCACTCACCGCTCACTGACTTTCAGTTTGAACAACACATTTTGACAGTCTTTTATTTTCTGATAAAATGCAGTGTGTCGTCCTGACAACAGTGATGTATTTTACTTTCTGTCTTCATTCGTGTGTTTTTTCCATATTTAGAGGCTTGCATTGTACTAGAGAACAGATATCATTGAATTTCTGTGTACAAGTTTTTTCCTTTTTTTGGGTCATTCTTTTGCTTTTAGGTGTACTTGTTATTCTGTCTTTTTTGTATCTAAGTATCACAAAAATCTAAAAATGTTTAAGAACTGTGAGAACTAAGAGAATCAGTTTGAAAGAATTTGGGAATTTCCATATTTTTCATTTTTTGAAACACATTGTCATTTTACATACTGAATAATCAAACTGTCACACAGACAGTTAGGTCATATATCTAAAGTGTTGTTGTTTTTTTGCTTCTAATATGTTCACAACATGTATTAGTTTCTACAGATTAGTTCAAAATATAAAAGAACTTTTCTTATTAACGCTCATTTGAATCCTCTCATATGTGATTGAATCTATGAGTCACCCAGTCAGCAAACACAACACCTGTAAATGGCTGCTGCTGACTGAAATAGTATAAAGACAAGCTGTCCAATACCTGTCAAAAATCCTTCTGCTGTTGGATTTTTGACAGGTATTGTCAAGTGTGTAAATCCACACACTCCTCTCCCCAGTCAGTTACAGATTATAGAAAACAATTATCTAAATTAATACTAAAACAGTGAAGCAAAGTTGTTTATAATAAAGTAAGAGATCAATACATTTGTTTTAATAAGTCAGTTAGTCAACTGATTAGAAGTAAAGGAAAACTAATTAAAAGCTTTTTGCTCTTTTTTTAATCAATTAATCAGATATTAAAGGTCGTGTGTGAACTTTTTGAGATTTTTTATTAAAAAAAGTGGAATATAATATGCATCACTATGTTTTCATTAGTGTATAATAACCTGCAACTAAGCTCTGTTGTGGTTTTGCTACCTCACAATGAGACTTTTATATCTAGAGTTTTAGAGCCACTGTAGTTTCTCCTACACACTTGGAAGATAGAGCGACCAGTTATTCATTTGGTTGTAATCCTCAACCTTGTATTACATTATGTCACTTTCTGAGCTCCATGGACATCTTTGAATGAATACAAATTCAGTGTAATCCCCTAATAACAACTGCCCCCAACCTCTGCCTCAGCCTACAAGCCAAACCATTATATTGTTTTCCATTAAGACCCTACTCACCATAAACCCAGACCTTCAGCTCAACAATATGTTGAGCTATTCTGCAAACAAAAAGCTGAGTGAGCTGCCCCGATACTCCCAACTCTTCAAATACTGCCACTTGGTCAAAACATGATGCTGTACATACCTCTGTCTCATTTCTGTACGTGCAGGCCTCTGTGGTCAAGTTAACAAGAATAAATATTCAGCATCTGGTTAGACCTTCAAAATAAAGCTTGCACGTTAAAAGCAATTCTGAGGTTTCTTTCAAAATACATTAAATATGTTGGAAAATAGTTGCTGAAAAAATGTGAAAAGACTTTGAAGGATATATTACTGAAATGTGGAGTTAGTTAGAGTTTTCAGTCCAGGATTTTGTGGGCGGTCCTAAAGGGTGGCTCGATGACACGCTGAGGCCACCCTGAGCAGAGAGATAGAGATGAATTCATCTCGCTCAGAGTGTTTCAAAGTTAGTCATGTCATTTTCTGAACTCATCTGACACGTTTCAGTCGCTTCAAAATGGCTGCTCGACTTCTCCAACGAGTGGGCGTGTCTTCAGCACATTCAGAGGACACGCCCCCACAGTCCTGGAGCTGAGAATTCATTTTTACCTGATTTTGACACCTAATTTCATAAACTAGTCAATATATTTAATAATTCAAATTTGGCTGGGTGGTTAATAACACTTTCTTCTTTGGTCTGACAAACTCAGAACACTAATTTATCTTTACTTAATACGGACTTTAAAAAAACGCTTGCACTGTGGTTTGTCACAAAAAGATACTTCATGTACTTGGTGTAATTTAAATATGTTATGAAAGCTTCTCTTTATACTATGTCATCTGACTGACAGCACATCAAGCCATTAAGCTACAAAGGCACATCCAGACAGCATCTTAACTTGAATTGTAGGGTCACTGACCAAGCAGCAGTATTTGTCGAGTTAGACTGAATATTTCACAAGAAAATAGATTTTTGCCTCATGTCAGACATCAACATCAGTTTAGTAACATTCAGGCACATGGTTGGTGAGGATTTCAGTGCTATTTTGCTGAACAGCAGTATGTTCTCCCTCTTCAAGGTCATTCCCAAATTTTTTCAAAGAGTATGTGAAAGGCTGTGGTGTAAATGGGTTTAAAGCTGTGCTGTGTAGCCTGAGATTCATGGGGATTCATGTGAAGAAAGACAAAGACAGGGCCTCAGTCATCCAGTCATGTGTTTACACAGAAATTCACGACATTCTAACCCTAACATCCCTTTGACGTTGACAGCGGCATGCTTTGATTTTAAATTTCCTTTCTTTTCTTGTTTTTCATCATTATGGGAGTCAATGCTATTTCCTGTTTTGTTTTGTCTTCTCAAAATGTTGTTATCGAGACATCATCCCCGTCTATTCGCCAATTATCCAAAAACACATTCTTGTATTTTGGCCTCATCATGTGTGGCATGACGTTTTGATGGGTGATAATTGTTTCAGCTTTATGTTCTGGGGTACCTTGCGGCTTTGAACCATGCGGCTTTCAATGACACATTCCTATTTCTGTTTTCAAAGCAAATAAAAAGGCAAAAGAAAATCTTTTTCTTGCAATCAACTGTTCATTTTGCCCTGAAGAAAAAGTTCCACATGTAACTGACACTATTGTTCCCTCCTAATTCGGTCATTTTTCACCAACTCTACAGTGCATTTGGACATGATTTGATCAAGATGGCATGAAAAAGATTTCTTTTGTCACAAATTCTGGTATTTCCCACTTTCATTTATTTGCATGCTTTTTATTTGATCCTTGACTCCACGTTCCAGTATTTGGACTAACTGGATTGCTTTGTCTGCATTCCTGTTTAAGTTGGAAACCATTTCTTTTGTGGTCGAAGCAACGTTGAATGTTGTCTATCTTACCGCACATTGTCTTCATTTTGTCAGAGTGGCTGTTGTCTGTTTGGTTTGTCTGGAGAAGTTATCAAGTGATTCTGTTCTCTGTTGTAAATCTGTCGTGTTCTCCTTTCGTTTTAATTCATTTCATAAGATGGCACCGAAGGAAAGTTCTTAAATAACCGAGCAAGTAAACATCTTAAACAGTTTTATCTCTGAGAACATAAATATTCTGATACTGGTACAAAAACATCCTATGACCAGTGATTAATAATATTTGTTCCCCCCAGTAATGCTTAGTTTAATTTCTTTAAGCTGTCATGGTCAGTCATACATCTTACAAACATTTTAAAATAGTGCTAAATGAATGTGGGCCGAACTTTTAGGTTAGATGATCTCTTTAATCAACCAGTGAATCAATCGATCGGTCAGACTTTATTTGTATAGCACAAAGTGCTGCGCACAATAAAACAGTTTCACAGACGTAGACCATTACAAAATAAAAGCACACCTCACAGTGGGTTTTCATTCTGACTTTAGCTGTAATTAAAAGACCACTACCAGAAGGCCTGAGGGTCCTTGAGAGTTAATAGGCTAAAAGTGGGGACTAGAACTATGAAGAGCTTTATAAACCAATGAAAGGATCTAAAATCAATTTTAAAGCAGAAAGGTAGCCAGTGCAAAGGTTTTTGATCCAAAGGTTTACGGAGCATCGTCCAGTCTAATGTGAAAAAAGAGATCCTTGTGGTCTTCTTGCTTGTATCAAATAACAGTGTAAAGACAGTGTGGATAGAGATAATTATCTGCTCCCCCCTTGGCTTTAGAGTTCTAGCTTTATACTGACTTTAGCTCAGTTAGCTGTCCAGCTGCAGTTTTACTGTTTCGGTTCACTCTCATTGCTCATAAGGTTGATTTGGACTGTAGCAGACAGACTGTAGAAGCTCTGATAAACTCTGTGGCAGCACCAGCAGACAAAACACAGTCAGAGCCTATCTGGCTAAAGAGTCAGAAATGTTTGTCAGGAAGATGAGGACCTTCATTTTGAAAACTTAAAGTCTAACTCTGGTGAAAGAGAAATAACAGGATAGGACACTGGATAAGAGGAGAGGGGATGAAGGACAGCAACAGGGATTGGGATGATGGATCTTTATTCTGCCCTCATAAAGCACATAAGGTATCAAATGTGTCACCATAATTAATTATGATGCCTAATTAATGTACACATGAAGACAGCATTTTGTAGTAAATATTTACAATATGAGAGTTTAGTATGAGATTTTCTGGGAAAATCATTTTGCTGCTTCGGCATCTGGTGTGCAATGACTTGTGAAAATGCTGCTGGTGTGTGAGTTAATAGAGAAAACAATGAGCTGGCCAGTTGCACAACACGTCTCTGTGTTTTTGGTACTCAATGTAATACTCATCAATCAGGAAACATGACTTGAAACAGACCTAAAGCTGCAGCTGAAGAGAGATTCAAACAGATGTGAGATTCATTTAAATGTGGCAGCGATGAGCAGCGCATTGTTGGTGTTTTTGCTCAAAATGAGGGTTTTTATACAGATGTCTCAGAACCACATCGGTTTCTGGCACAACATCACTCTGCTGGCAATCTGCTGCCAAAACAGCAAAGTCAATACAGCTCCACAGTAAAAACCAAAACAAATTTAAATGAACACTCGATGTGTGGATGTGTTACAATATAATAAACTGGTAAAAACACGTCCACATCAATCATTAGTGCTGAAGTTCAGGAAACCGCAGCATCACACAGCCTGTTCCATTAAGTCAGCATCATAGTTCCACGATTAATAACACATTAAAAAGGATTAAAAGGGAATCATTCTCACATTATTAAGAAGGCTTAATGTAAAAATAATAAGTGATGATGCACTATGATAAAAGTCATAGTGATAGATAAGTGATGTATGAAAAGTTGCTTAACACGTGATATTATTTTAAATGTGGGAAAACTGCTTAGTCAAAGGGTTTTACAGACAAATATGTGACTGAATATTGTTTTAAATCACAGTTAGTGAACAGAACCTTTAATGATCACATGACATTGAATCACAAATTTAGCGCCAATCGATCACAAATCACATCAACGGCAGTGTCAATCCGTTGATTTTCACTTGAGGATAGACTAGATAGATCAGATGCGTGCCATCTTATGGAATTCCTCTCCGATTATATTTTTACCCACATGGAAAAACCATGTGCATCACAATAGGCAGAATATTAAATAATGACAAAAGACAGTGCAGGGTTAAAGCTGGTATCCGTGATATGTTTTGATTTCCTTCTGAGTTATTGTCGGTTTTCAGTTCAGGTTTGTTTGCTCGATTCTGACAGCCGATGCTTCTCCAGACCAGTTGCTGCTCTCACAACTGTAAACTGTTGTTCTGATGGCACATCTGTGCAGTCTTCTCCTCATTTGAGCGCAGATGCTCGCCGCCATTGCTAGGAAACAAAAAAATTGGCACAGGGTGTGCGCGACTTACCCCTCAGTTCAAATACTGCCTACCTATAGGTAAAAAAAAACTACTGTGCCATCAAGTTGGGCTCAGACACTTGTCTTGGTGTCAGCATCAAATTCAACAGCTTATTGGTTGGAACAAGTTTTGCTCATTGAGCACAGCTTCATACACACACACAGCGTCATGGATATCAGCTTTAAACTCGTCTTTTGACTTCTTATAGTTCTTGAATTCTGAATAAATTGCATTGCACATATAGTACATGAAATAATTTTATTAATATATAGAGATATATATGTGTTTTGTGTTTTTATTTCTTTCCTCTTCCCAACTGCTATGAGTTAAACTTGAGCTGTGTCCCAGTTGCATACTATGACTTTTTTTTTGTTATTATTTCTTCTGGGTGGGGTTGGGTGGAGGGTATGGGGGGTACACACTGGAAAAGTGACAAAATGTATACTCAAACACTGAATTGATTTAATGTGGACTGTGGTGATAACAGTTATTGTTGTGTCAACAGAAACAGAGCAGAATTGGCTATAGCTTTAAGTCGCACTTTGACCGATCATGAGTATCACATCTTGTTTCTTGCCAGTACAAACTGTTACAGTAACTCAATGAACTCTTTGTTCATAGTAAGTGACTGGGACACTGTGTCCGGCTCCTATTTTTCTAACATTGGTCAGTCTTACCTTCCCCCCAGTTTGCTGTGTTGTTTTTTTTTCTACTTTCCCTAAATGCAACTTACTTTAAGCATGCATCAACACCCTGCAGTACGACTAAAACTAAACCAAAAAAAATCATAATAAATAAGAAAGAATAACCCATTCTCAGCCAGTACCGTCTCTCTCTGATGTACACCCAGACTGCACGGCCGCTTCATGTTTAAAGACTAACATTACTGATAGATTTGTCATGGAGGAACACATGAGAGAGGAGCCCGTCCTCCAGTCGAGTGCCTCTCTCAGCAGTGTCTGTTTTCTATTGTGTGCATCTGGTTGCAGTGTGTGCAAAATTTTAAATGGCTTTGTTCTTTCATCTTAACATTTTTCATTTGGTAGTTTTGACTGGTCATATTTTTTGTATTTATCCAATTGATCACTGGCATTTTGGTTCTGATTATGGTTTTTGGCTTATTAAGTATGTTTGGTTTGTTTTTTTGTCAATCAGATAATCTTTAGATCACAGTGTGAAATATTTTTTATATAATTTGACTTTTTTGGGATTTGGAACTACTTCAGTGACTAACTTGTGTGATTTATTTCCCTCTGTTACGGTTTCCCGACAAATATTGAATTGAAAAAGCTCAAAGAGCAGAGCAGTCGTACAATCAGCTTAACTTCAGGCATTTTTAAACGGATGCACAGAAAAACCCCACAAATTAGTAGGTGAAGCAGTTCCAGATTCACTTCTCACATATCTTCCATTTTTCAGATTTTTTTAAATCTATTTTGACAAAACAAATTAATCTCTGCTGAATAATATTTTGACTGTAAGACAAAAAACAAATGAATTGCATGGCTAAGAAGTTGCAGTTTAGGGTTTGTCAGACTTTGTCAGTGTTAGAGTTCTTCTGTTCTTTTCTGTAGATGGGCATGTATATTGCTCATTGTTTGTATATCCCCATCCCTTCCTTACAGCCAAAAGCTCTAATGCCGCCCGACCGCTTCGTACTGCCTTTACATGGACATGGCAACTGACTTACACTGTCACCCTCATCACCCTCATTTCCTATGTAGTATGTTCATAGGCCCCACCCCTTCTTCACCTTCCCCCTTGTCTTTAGAGATATTAAAATATAAAGTCATCCATCCATTCTACACTAAAGAACAAATGACAATTTAAGCAAAAAACTGTAACATGAATAGATTTTAGATACTATTGAGGTCTATTGCAATGAAAAGAAAAATGTAGATACACATTTTTTTGTAAAAACAAATTATTTACCAGGAAAAAGCAAAACATAAAAAAACAGAATTATGGTGTTTATTTTTTATGTTATGTGGTGTGGATGTATGTGTTGTTGCCTCCCTGTACCATCGTGTTATAAGATAGAACACAACCTACAATGGATAAAAATGATCTTTAACGGTACCAAGCGGCTATCCAACATTCTTACACAACTTTTCCTTTGTAAATTCTTTTCTTCATGCCTAAATCATGCGGGCAATTTGTTGATGTAAGTTGACAATATACACACTATGTATCACTCTCTCTGAATTGTTTTTTTTTTAAAGATGCAGTTTGTCAAATGAATTACTTCTTGTGTATCTCACGTTAAAAACAAAGTGGCTAATGAACATGGTAGGTGTTACATGTAGCATTGCAACTGAACTACTGAAGCCAAAGGAAGGTTCTCACGCCCAACTCATCGTCAACAGCAGCTTGGTCAGTGTTCTACACTTTTGCTTTTGTACATGCTGGGTTATTTGATGACATGAGAGTAACAATGGGCTGCAATAACACACAGTTAACAGCTAATTGCTATTTAACAAGTAAATAATGTTTAATATTATTGATTATTTGTCTTTGCTGGGCTTCTGACGCTTTTAGGTATCTGTGCATTAAACTGATTTATTTATTACTCAGCCACGGACGCTTAATCTACAGACTAGCTCTTCCTCATATTCCAAATTCACACAACACACAAACCTGACCTGAAAATGAAAACATCTTCATAAACTGCATATAGGCTGACCTGCTATTCAGCACAAACACAAAATGCTACATGTACTACCTGTAAGAGATCTTGACTTCAGAGACAATATGCAAACATCTGTTTTATCTAAAAGCTTGCAAACTGCATCTCTGATGAAGCTGTCAACATGAATAACTGAATGAGTCTTTAATAGTGTTTTATTGTTTGAAATGATAGAATAAAATGGCCTTTGTTTGATCTACAGAGTTGTGTGCTTGTGGATGTATATGTTGTTTGTGGTAATTTGTGAGTCGGTTTGCTTTAATATTTGACATAGAATGTGCATCAAAGATCCAGTATGCACATGCTTGATGGCAGTGGATACTTTTCATGTCAGTGGAACTGAATGTTCACTCCAATGATGTCTGTTTGAGATTACATCTCCATGATTAATAAATCATGTAAGTACCACTGAGTACGACTGAGATGTGTATCGGATGCGACGTGTCAGACCTGATCACAACCGTTCTAGACAAGCCACATCAATCAGGAAAGAGCACATTAAGCTGACAGGAAGTCAGACACAGAAACATCTTTCAGTTTTAAAACCACACCTTGTGCAGGCCCTAGATCAAAGGAAAACAATTTAAGTAAGTAGCCTCCTTACTCATGGTAGAAGCACATAAACCAAAAAAAGAAAAAAAAGGATGACCAAATAAGACAAAAGACAAGAAAATCTGGCAGGTAAAACTTTCCACTTCTGAGGTGCTCCTATTGGGATATGAAGTCACATGGAGAATTGGAGACTAAAACAGCATCATGGTAACATGTAGAATCAAAGCATAACACTAAAACCAGTTATTAGAGATTTGACAAGTTACAGGCAACGCCATCAACTGGCTTTAGTCGACCTGGTGGACCAGTTCACACTGCTGCAACTTTCCCCTGAAACGTTTTATCCTATTGTGAATCTTTGGTATGGACTGGCCTTTACACCTCAGTGTTGAATGGTTTGCCATTTGTTGGCTCTTAGGAAGTATCAACAGATATTATTGTATTGTGTACAGCAGTTTTAATAACTTCATTTTCAGTAAAAAGGCTATTTTTCCTAACCCAAAGTTAAAACATTTAAAACGGTTTGTTACTCTGTAGTCACCCTTATCAAGACTGTCAAATGTAACCAAATTTAATGTATGTTTATGGAAATAAATAGATCTCTAGCAAGGAGATGGAAAACCAACAGTTAAGAAGGTTTGGTTCAAGAAGAAATAAAATGTTTTTAATTGTAATATAAAGTAAGAACATGGGCATTAAAAGTGATTTTTTTAGAGGACCTGGACCTTCTGCACTCCTGGTAGCTAATGACAGAACACACACTGGATGAAAGTCCTGACATCTTTCTCGCAGGCCAGTATTTCACAAAGGGTGAACATTCAGGTGACTTTGCTCTGCCATTGACATTGTAATGAATCAAATTATAGTTCAACAGCTTTTTCTTGGTCACAGAGCTGCTCTTTATAAATGATCATTGTGACTTTTTCTAATGAAAAGTAAATAGGCCATGAAGAAACAGTACAGGGAAGGCTTGCAAAAAAGCAATAGAGGAGAAAGGAGGCTTGTAATGTCATCAGATGACAGCATCAGTGTTCTCTGGTATGTCACAAAGTCTCTCTGCAATCCAAACTTCCACTATTGGCATCCCAGATTGGTTGTAAAGGCATAGAAAGTCACTCGGCCTCATTCATGAGGTTTGCAGATTTGTTTCTGACTTTTGCAAATTAGCTAACTAATATGCACAGATTAGTTGGTAGTGAACTCTAGATCAGGATGGACTTTTTTTTTTCTTCTTCCAAGTCAATGATGGAGGAGTTTTTCATTTATCTCTGATTCGGTCGCATCTTCAGTATTGAGGATGACTTTTACCTTCAGAACAGCTCTGCATCTGAGAAATATTTGTAGAAACTATAATTACAATTACAATTTTCTACACTACAAAATCAAGAGGTTTAAGATTCTTGAAGAGCCCTGAAGCAGCGATACTGTTGTCAGTCTGTTGTTTCTATTATGGTAGCAATCAATACCTAGCAATACCTTTTTATTTTATCCAAATTAATGTTACTGCCAGTGCTGTAACTGATCCAAACTAGTCTAAACTACTATATTATATTTATCACATACCCTTAAAAGTTTCTTAAATGATATTGAGAAAGAACTAAGCAGACCTAACTCTATTGACACTGAACTTTAAGCACTTGATTTTTCTGGCTCATCCTTGCACACCTCTTAAACCTTTTGATCAGAACTATATCAATTTTATTTTAAATTGTTTATATCATTATTTAGCACTCTAAAATGGTATGTCAAGTTTAATTTCATGGATTTGGATTTGGTTGTTTTGCTGTCCAGATGTATCAATTTAGTATATTTCATAAAACCTCCATGCTGCCCTCTAACATTACCACCTGTTTGTCTCTAACCCCAGGAGCTGAGTTAGTCATCCCAGTACTTGAGGATCCATTAGTGCACCCCTCTGTAGCTCCTCGTGCACCCTTCATTCCCACTCCCTCAACCCACCACCCACTCCTCACCATTATTGAGACCACCAAAGAGTCCCTGTCCAAGGCCACTGAGGCGGGGGTACCTTGCTTGTCGGACCGAGGCAGCGATGATTGTGATGATGATGGCTTGGTGATATCGGGGTATGGCTCTGGGGAAGCGTTCAAGTCTAACCTGCCCCCTACTGATGATGAAGATTTTTACACGACCTTCTCCTTGGTAACAGATAAGACCTTTTCCACGTCAAGCTTTGAAGGTGGCTACAAAGCTCACGCGCCCAAGACTTTTAGACCTAACAAACCTTCAATCTCCAGACGCGGTAGGGCTACCACTACCGCCATACCACTAACCGCCGACCAGAGCCGCACCACCGCCACCTCTGCCTCCACCGCAACCCTCCACAATGCTCCGGCCAAACAGCCAGCTGGCAAAATGAATAACCGCGAGCTAAAACCCCAGCCCGACCTAGTGTTGCTTCCATTGCCCACATCCTTTGAGGTAGACAGCACCAAGCTGAGGGGCCCATTAATAACCTCCCCAATGTTCCGTAATATACCCACAGCACTCCCCACAGAGCCGGGCGTCAGGCGAGTTCCAGGGCCCTCGGAAGTGGTCCGTGAATCTAGCAGCACCACCGGGATGGTCATCGGAATAGTGGCGGCCGCTGCCCTGTGCATCCTCATCCTTCTGTATGCCATGTATAAGTACAGGAACAGGGATGAAGGCTCCTACCAGGTGGACGAGAGCAGGAACTACATAACCAACTCAGCTGTGCAGAGCAATGGCGCTGTCATGAAGGACAAACAGCAGAGCTTGAAAGGCAGCAACAAGAAACAGAAAAATAAGGATAAGGAGTATTATGTGTGACTGTGAGACTTTCGTGAACACGAGAGAGTGAAGAAAGAAAGCACTAAGAGAACATTTACTTATCAGTTTCCTTGTGAGGAGCTATGACAAATGATGGTATAATGTGGAACTTGAATAATCCTATACTGTGCTGAGTAGTTGAACTGATGATATGTACTGTAATATAAAGCACACTTACTATTGTAAGCATAATGACAAGGCTAAATAGCAACTTTAGAGACCTAACTCTTCTATCTGGTCAGAGACGTTATCAGTATAGAAATATTTCACAGCTACATCATTCTCCTAAGTGACTTTTAGAGCTATGTGATCCTTGGCATTGAACAAAAAACTTTTTTGTAAAATTGTTAATTACAAAAGGCTCATAATCTTCTACATTTTCAGCATGTAAGCAACATGTAGTGCTTAACAAGAGGGGGTCAGGCACACCATCATTGTAAAACTAAAAAAGGACTCTTGTTATATCAGAATATGACAGATTTCTATGGTTTATACATAATACAAGTGTGGTGTCTAACTTATTTTTGCTTTAAGCAAATGAAACAAAATGACAAAAAGAAAAGCAAGAAAAGAAAACTATTTCTGTGTATAAAATGATATCAAGTGAGCACATTGCCATGAGCAGATCTCATAGAATCTGTTCCCTGTGGCATCTTGAATCACCACGATTATTCTCATCGTCTGACAGACAGAGTGGCTCACTTTGTGGAAGGAAGTGGCCGTTTCTCTTGGTAAAATGCAACTGATTGTAAAATGCATGCCATCCTGATTCTACAGTAAAGTACAGTACAGTAAAAGTCCAGTATACAGTGTTCAACTTGGACCATGTTCTCTTTGATGCCAAAACGATTCTTCATCATCAGATCAGAACTTAGCCCCTCTCCTCTTTTTGAACCCCTCAAAAATGTTACCCATGAAAAAAAAAAAACAATCTCTTAAAGAAAAAGGTCTATTATCGATGCACAGCCAGTGGTGGTTTTATCTATTTGCAAAACTGTATGTTGGTTCATTGCCTATCATTCTTTTTTTAAATGGAGGTGTCAGGAAACAAATGCAGTACTACAACACTGTTAACAAATGTGTATACAGAAATAAATCAAATGTTGAAAGTGTGAATTCTATCTGCTGTCACAGTCAACTGTGTCAAAAAACAAGAAATTTGTTTACATATTTTATTACATGCTAGCTGTTGTACTTTGTAGGTAGGAAATTGTACATATACCATGACAGTTGTAATTTTTAGTACCGCTATTGTACAGACTGAACATATGGTTTATCAGCGTATTTCATGACAAAATCTATTAACTGTTAATTTACATGGAGAAAAACTTTAATCAGAATGTGGAGCATCATATTGATATTTCATAAAGAATAAAAATGTATTGTTAGCCTAGAGATCTAACCAGAGATGTTTCTAAAGTTGCATGAATATTTAACTACTTGCAGTTGTCCAACAAATACAAGGTGCCCTTCCTTCTGTATCATGGCTTTTTTGTTCTGGGTTACACTAGTGTTCTATATTTTTGAAAGCGAAAACTGAGTTATGGCAAAGAGAGAAATACAGAGGATATATAATCGACGGGGGTTCTTAGTTTTAACTGAAGAGCTGTTTTTTGTTTGGTTCTAGAAGTGGGACTGGTCACCTCAAACCATTGTCTTGTCACCTCCTTATCATGAATATTTTACTATTTTTATGTTTCCATAATCTGCCATTGCCATTTGACGATGTGGAGGTACAGTATTTTTCTTGCCTGAAAATCATATTTTTTTGTTATAATTGTTATTTTTCATAACCCTTTTTTTCATCAGTTTGATAACAAATAAAATTTTCTTTTTTTCTCTAAAATTATATTGTAGTCCTTCGATAAATTCAATTATGCAGTTACTAATGGTCATAGTTTACCACTTTAATATCTGTCCTCATCCTCAGAATCATGTAGACAATAAAATTGAGGCAGCCTCTTTTCAAAATTTCAAATATTTTGTTTTTCTTTATATTTTCCAAAAAAATATATATATTATTAATGACAAAATAAGCAACAATCAACCTTCAGATTTATAAGGACTGTGTGGCTGTGGTTTGATCAGATTTCAATTACAGTAGCCTGGCTGGCAATATGAGCAAATAACCCCAAAACTGTCATCAAATTTTTATTTGAATGTTGCTAAATTAAAAAGTCAACACCATTTTCCAACCAGAAAACTTTGTCTTCATGTAGGAGCCCAGCGATCAGTGTAAGAAGAAAACCTTTTAAAGGAGTTTGAAAGATTATAGGATTAGGCAAGAAGCTCGACTGAGAATATTCATTTTGAATTTATGGGAGAACGTAAGTCAAAGAAGCAGCCATCCATTTATTTGTTCTGATAATTATCTGGATTCAGGTCTCAGTTTTCATCATGTTCTGGCTCCACCATACCTCAGCTGCATCATTCTGTTCTTTACCAGCCAGATTTCCAGCCAAGTTTCAAATTGTTTTGCTGACATTTTTTGTGTTTGACTGCAGATCATCTATCATCAGTTTGGTAATATAATATTGCTGAACACCCACACACATAGAAAAAAAATAAATAAATACATAGGTTCATCCCCAATTCTTCCTGAAAGTTTGTCATGTGAGGATGGAACTTCAATCTGATGAAAACACGAGCTCAACCTGAAAAAGGAAACACTTATATTGGAAAAAAAGTTGTATTTGCGCTGTAAAACGTTTCACTGATTTTTTTCTGTGATTTTTTTCAGTGTCAGTGGTTTTCTTTCTGTCACCATTTTGGGGTATAGAGGAGAGGTTTGATAAGGTAATAACCTCAATACTAAGGAGGGAACCATAAGTATGAAATGACCATACATTTAGCATACAGTAATAGTGTCCATGAGCTCAAACCACAGTACATTCAGTCTTTCTGCTGTTATGTCACATCCAAAAGACAAGCGCACGGTGTTTGCCGAGACCAGCACAGTGCAGTCAGCAAAAACTAATTATTCTTCAACAAGAACTAATCAGAATTTCTATGCAACAACATGATGGGACACTATTGCTAAGCTAACATTTTCTGTTATATAGATAAGCTTGTTATACGAAGCGTATCCCTGTGTATGTTTAGCTATATGTATGCATAGCTACATAAATAGCTAAGTTAACAGCCCATTCACAAAACTGGTTGGCAACATTGCACCATGCAGTACTTCTCCTGGATCAGTTTCTTCCATCACTCTCTGCTCTCTACTTTGGCTAATCTTTTTGGTTTTACTTTGAAAGGTCACCAGTCTCTGAGGTCCAAGTTCATATTATTTTATTTTCTGAGGTCATTTTGAGCCATGTGCCTCACAAAGAGAAGCACTCCGCCTAGTTGACCATCACTCAACCAAAAGAAAAACAATGGCATAGCCAGCAAAGAGCAGTTTTACCGCTGATCATGTGTGAGGACATTTAAAGTTAACTGACTTTATGTTGGTCTGGCAGAGATCACTTAACTAATATGGACAGCTAGCTAACATTTGTTTTTATGTGATAACAACATCAGAGAGGAACAGACTAACTTGCAGGTCAGGAGTTTCCGACAAACTCCTAAAAGTCATTGCTGTAGATGTACAGTCATCTGAATCAGACCCCTGACCCAACATAACTGAGTTCCTTCAACACAAACTCTGACCAACTTTGGTCAACATTGACCAACCTGTAGATGTTCAACTTTGTTATAATTAAGGGCGAGCCCTTCCACCCTGTGAAGGA
The DNA here is from genome assembly GCA_033000465.1 of Sciaenops ocellatus. Taxonomy (NCBI): domain Eukaryota; kingdom Metazoa; phylum Chordata; class Actinopteri; family Sciaenidae; genus Sciaenops; species Sciaenops ocellatus. The sequence continues at coordinate 27,624,827 of CP136878.1, forward strand.
ATCATATCATATTAGCAGCTTGTATCACTGATCTCATTTTTACAAACATCACCCAAAGCTCATGATTATGTATGAGGATTTGGATTAACATGAATTTGTAAACTTGGAGCTTTGCTTTAAAGCACAGTCTTAATCATGACAGGGAGAACATCCTCAATATTGCCTGCATTTCAACAGTGCCTCTGTCAAGCTCAACCTCACATCATACCCTTGGATGTGAACAAAAGCATGAGATACTGAATTCCTTTAGTTGGCAGCAACTCACGCCAATCCACTGTGTTAGGAAGAGCACTATAGCCTCAAACCTCAGAATTGTTCCAGTGCAGCCTAAAGTTACAGCCTTCCTGTGTGGCTCTTTGGAACACAGTGATAAACACCGCATAACCCTGCATTCAATCTTGCTGTAATTTCAACATTTTGTTACATGCCAACATTCTATAACAAACTAACATTCTGCAACATGCTGACATTCCAGAACATGCTAACATTCTGCAACATGCTGACATTCCAGAACATGCTAACATTCTGCAACATGCTAACATTCCAGAACATGCCAACATTCTAAACCATTCTAACATTCTAGAACATGCCATCATTTAAGAACATTCTAACAGTCTAGGACATGCCAACAGAGTGTTGGCCCCACAGCTGTCAGGGCGGCTGTGGCTCAGGAGGTGAGAGAGCTGGTCAATCCAATCCCCAGCTCCTCCAGGCTGCATTTCGAACTTTCCTTGGGCAAGACACTGAAACCCAAATTGTTCCCCGAAGGCTTTGCCATGGATGTGTGAATATGTATAAATGGTTAGCACCAAAAACTGATGAGCAGTTGGAACCTTGCATGGCATGAATTAATGAATGAATGAATGTGTGAATGGGTTAATGAGATATGTAGTGTAAAAGTGCTTTGAGTGGTCGGAAGAATAGAAATGTGCAATATGAATGCGGTTCATTTACCATTCTAGAACATGCCAACAATATGGAACAAGCCAACATTCTAGGAACATGCCAACATCCTATAAAACACTAACATTCAAGGACATACCATTATTACAGAATATGCCAACATTCTGGAATATGTCAACATTTTAGAACATGTCATTGTTATTACTGTGGAAAATGTTGGCATGTTCTACAATTGTTATAAGATGTTGGCATGTTCCAGAATGTCGGCATGTTCAAGGATGTTTGAATGTTCCTGAATGTTAATGTGTCATAGGATGCTGACATGTTCCACAATGGGGCAGACAGCAGTCACGCTACCAGAACCAGAGCTGTGTGAGCAGGCAACGTAACAGGACTCAACAGAGACAGAGAATGGCAGAGGCATAGAGACCGAACAGAACCTTGATGGAAGAAGTGAAAAGGGTAAACAAGCAAGAAGTAAATCTGGTACTGACTTATAGGCATTTGATTCATGAAGCTTCAAGGAATGGCTGAAAGACAGATGTCGAACTGGACTTGTTCACTAGTAAGTAATATAAGCTGGCTGCTCTATCCTGTTTTGTTGCACTTACTTTATGTTTGGCTGCTAGAAAAGAAAGCCATAGTTTCTCCTTAATGCTTGGAGTGTAACCCCCAAATTCCACTGGGCGCGCAGCATTGCGTGTGCGCCGCGGTCACCGCAGTGATACGTGGCTGTTCTAGTCAATGTATCAAACCCCACCGGCTCCACCACAGTCCGGTTCAGAAGCATCCCAGGAGCGGGCCTCCACTCGGCTCTGTGTGAAATACGCGGCTGTTCTATTTTTGACGGACGCCGCAAGCAGCCCGTGTCAATTTACACAGAGCAGCTCAAGCGGGCTAAAGCCAGACACAGAAACAGCATAGAGAATCCGGTGGATTTTCAAAATAAAATACCCTGTGCAAACTGCCGGCCGTTAAAACAGACAAAAGTGAAACAAATGAACTCTGTAGCATATTTACACATGTAGAAGCATATTTAAAAGAACATACATGGGAAAATGACCAAATGTGAGCAAGTAAAACACTCTGTGGGGGGGGCATGGTGCATCAGCTGCAGGGGAAAGCTGTGGGGAAGGCTCAGGAGAGCAGCGCCAGGTGAGAGTGATTGGCACACCTGTATCCTGTTGACTAATCACTCTCCCTTCTTAATATAGGAGCGTGCTGGACCTGGTGAGGGGGGTGAAGGAGAGACCAGAAAACACACATGAGCAGACGGCAGCAAAAGCAACACTTGTGCTGGGCTTACACCAAAAGATTTTCACAGTCCCAGACTAAAAACTGAAAGTCTTTAGTAAATCTAGGAGTTTTACTGGAGTCACAGCGCGCTCCTGTCATCTCGATTGTTAAGTTTAAGGTAGTAATCTGCGCTGTTTCAGATCAGTCTTTTCCTAGTCTTGGGCTTGTGTTGCAGTGACGTAACACAATCAACAACCAATAGATGAGCTCTGACAAAAGCGGAAACAGGAAACCTGAGAGTCAGAACAAGAAGAACAGCAATGGACGAACAAGAACAAGAAATAACGACGATGAAACGTCGAAGGTGGACCGTGCAGAAAGAGGAGTGGATGGTGGAGCTGTGGGCAGAGCAGCCTTGCCTGTTCGACGTCAACTGTCCAACATATCACGACAGAGTGGAAAAGGAAAAGAAATGGACTGAGATTGCAAGAGAGATATACTTCACACTTCTCGTCAAACCTTGACAGTTTTACGACTTGGAGACTTTGAGTCATGGAGTCTTGGAGACTTTGCTATTGGTGGATTTGGTTCCCATCTGCTTTGTCTTATTCTCTGCAGCATGGCTTTCCTTTCATTTCATAGTTTTGATGTCTTCAGTGCTAATCTACAAATAATAGAAAATAATTATATTTTCGTTTCAATGTCCCTTTGAAAGAAGTCAACAGTGGATAAATCTAGATCAGGGGCGTCCAAACTTCTTTTACAGAGAGCCAGATTTGACAATGTGAACAATAACAGTTAATTACAAATGCACTGTTTTATTTTCATTGTCACAATTATGTTTTTATTTAAATGTCACCAAATCTAAGCCAGTCAGGCATGAACAAATCTAAAAACAATTCTGCCTTTCTTTCACATCTGAAGTCAGATAACAAAGAAAGATATTTTGTGTCACATCTACAGGTACATAACACCAGCAGTGATGTCCTTCGAGGTTAAGGTTTAATGCATTCAAATGCTTCATCATGTCAACCAAAAAAGCCAAATCTTCAAGCCATACAGTATCTGACAATCCTAGCAGGGCATAAATAATGTATTATAAAAATGAAGCTTCTGGTCACATGAAATCTGGACTTTAGATATATGTAGATATTTATAATTAAACATTATGCAAGATAATGAGGTCAATAAGGGGAAAGAGACAAACTCTTTAAACTCACATTGTGTCAACATGTGGACAGGCCTGCTGTGCCAGAGGTTTTATCTTTACTGCTCTTTTCCTTCAAGTCTAACTGGATTGGACAGTTGCTGTTCGGGGGATGGACTTACAGACAGCATTCAAATCAGGACCTCCGCTTTAGGTGCTTAATCTTCCCGTACAGCGCACCTATTACCGCCATTATGACACAAACAAGACGTTGTATGCAGCTGAAAAATGACAATCAAACAGTGTATAGCACATGCGCTGGAGGATCTAACAAAGAGTGACTTTCGTAAGTTTTGCCACCTGCTGACAGACCGCAAGGATGATCCACTGATCAAATGCGGAGCTGTGGAGGATAAAAGTATTTTGGAGATTGCGGAGCTCTTGTATTCAACTTTGACCGAACCGAAAACTCTTCAAGTAGCTTTGGATACACTGAGGCAGATGAACTGCAACCAAGAGGCAAAGACACTGGGTGAGTAAAGGCTGATGGCTGCAAGTGTGCATAACTGTGGTCCAACTTATAAGATTACTACTAATACTAATATTATACATTTATAATGACAATGCATCTAATGATGACGTGAAAACAATGTGATGTAATGATGAGCACACATTTAATGCTCACTTTCTATTGCTTTAGTTTACTGTAATAACACAATCACATTACCAGATTAGCAGGTAAGAATCATGTTGTGGTACCCAGACCCTGTATCAGGACTGTTTCTAGCTGTTTGGGGGCTCTATGCAAGATGGTATCTGGGGCCTCCTATTTTGTCAAACTCTAAGGGAGAGATTCCTAACCTTTTCAGATGATCTGTGACGGGCTGTAACAGTCTGTTACATTTTAATACTGATGTTTCAGGTAGTAAGAAACATTAACATGTAACACTGTAACCCCTGATTGTGGTATGTGTAACCACAAGTGTGACAGAAATCAACAAAAGCTATTACCTTGAATAAAAATTCAAGAAACCAGCAGCATCTATTTTAATGTGCAAACAATGAAAACAAACCAACAATAAGAATAATAGTTATGTTTTAGTTTAAAAGGAACAATATGTAACTGTACAACATGATCACACTACTTTGTGTTCATGATCTGTATGATCAGTCTTATGTTTCCATTATCCCCTCCCCCTCCCCCTCCTCCTGCTCACAGTCAAATGAAAACCAAGTTCACATCTCCCTTTACTGAAAACTCTACTCAAATCTCTCTCTCTCTCTCTCTCTCTCTCTCTCTCTCTCTCTCTCTCTCTCTCTCTCCCTCTCCATCCCTCCATCACCATCATCATCACCATCTGTAAACATGCATGTCTCATTAATGCATGTTAATGCATGTTACTAACTAAACTTCTTCCCCGGAGTTTCTGTGCTCTCTCGTCCAGCAGGTTCTCATGGATCGTGGCTGCTGCTGTGGTCCTGCACGACGTCCACTACATATATTATTACTGTCATTATTGTGACCATATCTCTGTGTACTCTGTATACTGTAATCATTTTATCATTCATTGTAATCGTACAATATGTCTCTGATTTGTTCTGTACATGTGACATCTATTGCACGTCTGTCCGTCCTGGGAGAGGGATCCCTCCTCTGTGGCTCTTCCTGAGGTTTCTTCCACCTTTTTTCCCTGTTAAAAGGGTTTTTTGTGGGCAAGTTTTTCCTCACTCGAACCGAGGGTCTAAGGACAGAGGGTGTCACTCCCTGTACAGATTGTAAAGCCCTCTGAGGCAAAATGTGTTTTGTGAATTTGGGCTGTATAAAATAAAATTTAATTTGATTGATTTGATTTGATTTGAATATCAAATGTTCCCCTTATGTTGTGTATAGCTCCCATGTATGTGTTTTTGGTGTTTCTTGTTTGTTACATTTGTTTCAGTCAAAATGATGCGAATTAGATTGTAAGTGGGACACCACAGGTTCACACGCTATTACAGACTTTGGTCACAAGGTGGCAGTATGGAGTAAGGTTATTGTTACTCCGCCTGGTGCATGACGGTATTTTGGTCTGTTCACGCGCGAACGACCTGGAGAGTTGCAGAGCAGACGGTGCGGTTTCTCCGTCATGTGTAGTAGGTAAATATACAGATATCTTGTAAAATAATCCTGCACAAGTACTTAAAAGTCGTTGCCTGTTGATATTTTAACAAGATGGTTTGATTTAGGCACTACTAGAGTTTGTGTTGTGGACTTTCTGGCGCCCGTCGTCGAGCTACGGTGTTCTCTATTGTCTGGTAATGTTAGCATGCATATCGCCACACCGTGCTATTGTACTTCATAACTAAGGAAACTCTGTATGTTTTACATTGATTTTTACTTTTGTTTGACGGTAAATGACAGTGTGTTGAGTTGTGCAATCTCCGGGGAGTTCCAAGTGTAATTTGTGAAACCTGTTGGAATGTCAGTGTCTTTTAATAAGTGCACATTTTATATCTGTCACTTTTGTGTGTTGTTAAAAATGTATTTAACAGGGTATGTTTGTCTTTCTGTCTATATCCAGAGCCCACTGCCGTATTTTGTATTTTGTTAGTATTTTTCTTTTTTCTATATTACTGTGAAGTAGAAGCTGCCATAATCTAGCTCATACACTGAGGTGAGCGGTTAAAACTGTGGTTCACAATAAAATTAAGGCTACAAAACCCTGAAAACAATTGTGTCCTGTGTGGCATCTAATTCCACGGGCTACACCTAATAATCAAATAGGCACAATAATGCAGGATCAATGCAGACATATAAATAGGTACAGGGATGTATAAACAATACTGACAGGCAGCCAGGGCAGTAGTTTTTTTTGTGTTAAAAAAAAAGTTGTGTTAATTAGTCTAAAAAAACAGGTCAGTGGTGTGTATATTGGTGGGGTCTTTGTTGCACATTGTAAACAGTTAATATTTTTAGGGTGTCGTATCTTTTCCATGGCTGCCGAAGTCGGTCTGTGGATACTTGAAAAGAAAAGAGCCGCAACTCATCTTGACTTAAATAATTAGGACTTTATTCAAAGAAACAAGTGAGTTTGGGATGCATCCCCTGATCGGGTCCCTTCCAAATCTTCATGCCGAATTCTACATTGTTGTCCAAATTGTTCCCAAATTGTTCTCCTTTCCTCCCCTCTTCTCCCGGACTAGGTCTTATACCTTCAGGAAAACATGAATAAACATTCTGAAAACCTGTCCTTTTAAGGAACCAACTTCCGTCATTGTCTTCCATAGTTTACTTTACCACATCTGTTTCTTTGCCAAGAGAGAGATGGTCAAAGGTCGTCTCACAAACCCTATATTTCAGAGAGAAAGTTATACAGTTCCTCAGACCCTCACCCTGTCCTCCCAAGAGAGATCGTAAATACTATAGAATGTTTATGCTTCATTTAGGGAGAGAGGTTACTGAAAGTTCTTACAAATATACACTTCATGTTCAACCATAATCTCAGGAGAGATCAATGAAATACTATAGAAAGCTTATAGGAAAATACACTACATTCCCCCCTCCGCGGCTTTCTAAAGTCGCGGCAGAAAACATAAAGCTCAACTCAAAGCCTATAAATTGTCATCAAATTTCTGCTCACTTGTTACAGTTCCTCAGACCTTCACCCTGTCCTCCCAAGAGAGATCGTAAATACTATACAATGTTTATTCTTCATTTAGGGAGAGAGGTTACTGAAGTTCTTACAAATATACACTTCATGTTCAACCATAATCTCAGGAGAGATCAATGAAATACTATAGAAAGCTTATAGGAAAATACACTACAAGGGCTATCTGTCTTTCCTGACTATCCTGACAACTTTTATTTTATTTTCAGAGTCAGAGAGGACTGAACTCTGCAGAGTCACAGTCACAGATCCTCCAGGACAGACTTGATAAGATGGAGGGACTGCAGTTCTGTCTCTATAACTAACCATGACAACTTTGGGGGAGTTTTGATGATATTAAGGCTTGAAGTAGCGCATAATTAACAGCATGACACGTGATTGACAGGTACGTGTCATCCTGGCCGTATAAATGCTTTGCGTCCTTCTTGTAAATACCTACTAATGATGATACCAAACCAAAAGTAAAAAAACTAGATGTGAAACTTCACATAAGACATAAATATGTTTACAGTCTGGTACAAAAATGTTTTTTCCCCGTTCCTGACTGTACTGAGGCAGATTTTTTATATACTCATCTTTTGAAATTATATTAAAAATTATGGACTGACAGGTGAGTGTCATCCTGGCCGTCTTGTTTGAGCGAACAGGCGTCATTCAGCCCGCCCCAGCTCTATACCCACACCTGTGTCTTCTGATTTTTGGATTAATGGAGAGGTCGCAGAGGCAGGACTGCCAAGATGGTGATGTCAGTCAGGTTCTGCCCATTCTTTATACTGTCATCGGGGTGACGTCGTGGAAACAACAATCATGTTTATTTATCTATGGTGTCTCAAATCACTCTCAATCTATATGGTTATATTAGAGATGTCAGTGCTCGGAATACATCAGAACAAAAACAACTGGTATGTTGTTCAAACCTTTATCAACAATTCTATTGTTTATTTTGATCAGTGATGGGAATAACAGCGTTATAAATAACGGTGTTAGTAACGGCGTTACTTTTTTCAGTAACGAGTAATCTATCTGATTACTCTTCCCATCATTATAACGCCGTTATCGTTACTGCCAAAAAATGTGGCGCGTTACTATGATTGAAGGCAGCTGTTTTTCATCAGACCAACTAGATCTCTAAGCCGAGCGGCAAAGATTTTTCTTGTTCCTCCTTAATCCTTGGTGAGGGCGGGCACGAGACATCGCATAAATGATGACGATTGGCTGAGGTTGAGTAAAATTCCATGGTAAGCCAATCAGAGGTGGAGTTGGGCGGGTGCTGCTTTGCTTACACAAATTCGAAAGCCCGTGTAGCCTAGTGACTAGTCTGATCAGACACACAAAGACGACACAGGACATTCACGTGAGTCAACGAGAAACAGGAATGGTGAGTGCGAATAGTCCAAAAGTACTGCTTCTTCCAACTACAAAGAGGGAATATATTATTTATTTCTTGGTACATTGCTTAACAAGCATAATTTAATTTTGCTTAGTTGTGGCCTGTTGAGGTGCAATAAATATCAAAAGTTCCAAAACATCTATTGTGTTATTTTTATCGATCCACTCTATAAACATAGTAATTATAATATCTACAATAATCCATGACATTTTATTGGATGCTAGTCTCACTTTCCCACAGCAACGTTAAAATAGTTTAGATTTGTGTACTGTGGATTTCTGTTATGTATTGTATGAAGTGTCCATTTCATTATAATATTCAGATTTATCATAAATAATTGAACACGCACATGTATTTTAAGTGCCGTCAAAGAGGGGTGGAGGTGGGGTCCAAATTCTTTGACACATTTGAGCATTTAAAAAATTACTTGAAAGTAACGGAATAGTTACTTTCCAAAGTAACTAGTTACTTTTATAATTTGTAACTCAGTAAGTACTTTAGTTACTTTCTGGGAGAAGTAACTAATAACTGTAACTAGTTACTTTTTTAGAGTAACTTGCCCAACACTGATTTTGATGTCATCAGAATTCATGTCCATTTTATAGTTAAAAGATACAATTTTCAGAACTGAGGAGTTTATTTGTTATTTTTAATAAAGATAAAAGAATAACAGACAAATGCAAAGACATAATATGATCCAAGTATAAATGTACGGTGAAATGTAGAACAGAAAAAGCATGTCTGTATGCTGCAATACAATTTAATTCTATCAAAAAACACATCATACTCATTGAAGTTAAAAGGGACCCCACAACATTGAATTATTTATTTACACTGTAAGAGGTCAGTACTGTGAACCAACTCACAGATTTTCACAGACACACATTCACATTCAGCATTTAACTTGAGAATACACACTTTCTTCAGTCTTCAACTCTCTCTTCTTCCTTCCTCTTGTAGCTTTTCTTCCAGATAAATGCAGCGCAGCAAAGTTCAGATCATCTCCACCTTCAGTCTGTGCACCAAATAAAAGGCTCAATACACAGTACAGTCATGTTGTTATAGGGTTGGGAATTATATTAATGAAACAACAAATGTAATTTGACATCATTACTTACATTATCATTGACTGGTGGGACTGAGTTGTCGTGTCGTGATTGTGAAGAGACGCTTTCTATTCCTAACAATGAATGAAAACAGAAAAATGATTTACTTGATCTGACTTTTTAATAAGGATCATCAACTGATTCAACCAGTTTAATTATTGACTTTGTGTACAGTAACGGTAAACCTGAGTGAGAAACAAGTGGATAAACAGAAATACAGACACTATAATTGTTATATGTGATATATTAATTCAGTGGTAATATGCAAACAAAAGGCTTCTACAGATGTCTATTATTTTAACCAAGAACATGAGGTTGCAGTTTGTCCTGTGTGATGTTACACTTCATAAACTATATGAACGTTTCAAGTAAAAACAATCAAATTTTTTGAGTAAACATACCTTTAAATTGTTCACATCCTGTTCTTGGAGTTCGGTAACAGATGAAAACAATATTTCCAATCACAGAAATGATCAGGCAGACCATTCCTCCTATCACCTTTGCAGTAAGTTCACAACTCAATGTTCACTCTACACAACAAAGAAAATAAAATGTATCAATGATGTTACTAAGGAGTGATTTGAAGAAAAGACAGTGTGCATAGAAACCAAGCTGGGTACAGGTGCAGGACAAACACCAGCAAAAAAAAAAAAAAAAAAAAAAAGGGAAATGGAGAAGCTGAATTAAGAAGAAAAAGCTGAAATTTGCAAACTCCCAAATGTTTCTATGAATGCAACATTGGCTGCAACTGATTGATCCACTAGAAAACTTTGGAAAGAATTTAGATTTGAAAAAAAATATTGATTGATGAGTTTTATAGCATCTTACACCAAATGATTGAGATGACAGGAGCGTGCTGCAACTCAAACAAAACTTTCAGAATTTTATACCAAAACTGGAAATTTGTCTGTGACAGTGAAATCATTTTTGGCCTGAAAGACTTATGGTTGAAGGCACACTGGGGTACCACATCAGGAGTTTTTTCTGCAGCGAAAGTGAGGACATGAGGATGGACACTGGGTGGACATATCAGCTTTGACAAGAAGACTTTGAAGGTTGAAAAGGTTGTTAACAGAGATGCTGGGAGCTTGTAAATATTAGTGTGCAGACACACAAGTCCTTTTTCTTTGCAGTACCTTGTTGGCCATCAGTTGGTCCATGTTGCTCTCCGTTGCTCCTTCGAGCTCCTTCTGGTGGCTAGCCACTATGTAGGCAGTGTCGTCCACTTCATTCTCCAGCAGCCGTTTGAAGGTTTTACCTTTTGTACGTGCCAAACTTGATTGTATTCCGGCTCTTCTTGGTAGGTAAGCGCTTCGTTTTGGTAGTTGAAGGCTTTGTTTTGGTAGGTAAGGGCTTCGTCTTGGCTGGTGAGGGCTTTGTCTTCCTCTTGCCACCACCTTTCTAAAGAGAAACAAGAGTAACAAAAATGAAAACCTCAGTATTATTTTGATCGGCCATATATTGAAGTGAATATTTGAATTTAATGGTGTGAAGTTGAACTTACCTTTAAAAGGGCTTTGGTGTCCTGTTCTGTAGAGAAAGATAACAGGATAGTCAGGAAAGACAGATAGCCCTAAAAATATTAACTGTTTACAATGTGCAACAAAGACCCCACCAATATACACACCACTGACCTGTTTTTTTAGACTTATTAACACAACTTTTTTTTTAACACAAAAAAAACTACTGCCCTGGCTGCCTGTCAGTATTGTTTATACATCCCTGTACCTATTTATATGTCTGCATTGATCCTGCATTATTGTGCCTATTTGATTATTAGGTGTAGCCCGTGGAATTAGATGCCACACAGGACACAATTGTTTTCAGGGTTTTGTAGCCTTAATTTTATTGTGAACCACAGTTTTAACCACTCACCTCAGTGTATGAGCTAGATTATGGCAGCTTCTACTTCACAGTAATATAGAAAAAAGAAAAATACTAACAAAATACAAAATACGGCAGTGGGCTCTGGATATAGACAGAAAGACAAACATACCCTGTTAAATACATTTTTAACAACACACAAAAGTGACAGATATAAAATGTGCACTTATTAAAAGACACTGACATTCCAACAGGTTTCACAAATTACACTTGGAACTCCCCGGAGATTGCACAACTCAACACACTGTCATTTACCGTCAAACAAAAGTAAAAATCAATGTAAAACATACAGAGTTTCCTTAGTTATGAAGTACAATAGCACGGTGTGGCGATATGCATGCTAACATTACCAGACAATAGAGAACACCGTAGCTCGACGACGGGCGCCAGAAAGTCCACAACACAAACTCTAGTAGTGCCTAAATCAAACCATCTTGTTAAAATATCAACAGGCAACGACTTTTAAGTACTTGTGCAGGATTATTTTACAAGATATCTGTATATTTACCTACTACACATGACGGAGAAACCGCACCGTCTGCTCTGCAACTCTCCAGGTCGTTCGCGCGTGAACAGACCAAAATACCGTCATGCACCAGGCGGAGTAACAATAACCTTACTCCATACTGCCACCTTGTGACCAAAGTCTGTAATAGCGTGTGAACCTGTGGTGTCCCACTTACAATCTAATTCGCATCATTTTGACTGAAACAAATGTAACAAACAAGAAACACCAAAAACACATACATGGGAGCTATACACAACATAAGGGGAACATTTGATATTCAAATCAAATCAATCAAATTAAATTTTATTTTATACAGCCCAAATTCACAAAACACATTTTGCCTCAGAGGGCTTTACAATCTGTACAGGGAGTGACACCCTCTGTCCTTAGACCCTCAGTTCGAGTGAGGAAAAACTTGCCCACAAAAACCCTTTTAACAGGAAAAAAGGTGGAAGAAACCTCAGGAAGAGCCACAGAGGAGGGATCCCTCTCCCAGGACGGACAGACGTGCAATAGATGTCACATGTACAGAACAAATCAACAGAGACATATTGTACAATTACAATGAATGATAAAATGATTACAGTATACAGAGTACACAGAGATATGGTAACAATAATGACAGTAATAATATAAGTAGTGGACGTCGTGCAGGACCACAGCAGCAGCCACGATCCATGAGAACCTGCTGGACGAGAGAGCACAGAAACTCCGGGGAAGAAGTTTAGTTAGTAACATGCATTAACATGCATTAATGAGACATGCATGTTTACAGATGATGATGGAGAGAGACTTGAGTAGAGCTTTCAGTAAAGGGAGATGTGACTACATCTTCAACCAGTACCGTGCCTGACTAGGCATAACCCTGAGAGAGAGAGACAGAGAGAGAAAGGAGGGAGAGGGAGTCCCCCGGCAGTCTAGTCCTATAGCAGTATAACTAAGGGATGACCTGAGCCAGCTCTATCAAAAAGGAAAGTCTTAAGTCTACTCTTAAAAGTGTTGACCGTGTCTGCCTCCAGAACCCAAAATGGTAGTTTGTTCCACAGAAGAGGAGCTTGGTAGCTGAAAGCTCTGGCTCCCAGTCTACTTTTGGAAACTATAGGAACCACAAGGAACCCAGCATTCTGAGAGCGCAGTGTTCTAGAGGGGTAGTAAGGTACTATGAGCTCTTTTAGATATGATGGTGCCTGACCATGAAGAGCTTTGTATGTAAGGAGAAGAATTTTAAATTCTATTCTAGATTTAACAGGTAGCCAATGCAAAGAAGCCAAAATGGGAGAGATGTGATCTCTGATCTTGGTTCCTGTCAGAACACGTGCAGCAGCATTCTGAATTAGCTGCAAAGTCAAAGAGACTTACTGGAGCAGCCTGATAACAAAGAGTTACAATAGTCCAGCCTAGAAGTAACAAATGCATGGACTAGTTTTTCTGCATCCGCTTGAGATACGATGCGTCTGATTTTGGCGATGTTACGTAAGTGGAAGAAAGCAGTCCTCGAAATTTGTTTTATGTGGACATTAAAGGACAAATCCTGATCAAAAACAACTCCAAGATTCTTTACGGTGGAGCTGGAGGCCAGGATGATCCCATCTAAAGTATCTAAGTCTCTAGAAAGAGAATTTCTGAGGTTCTTGGGTCCAATTACAAGAACTTCAGTTTTGTCTGAATTTAACATCAGAAAATTGTAGGTCATCCAACTTTTTATATCCTTAAGGCATGCTTGGAGTTTAGTTAACTGATTGGTTTCATCAGGCTTGATCGATAAATATAATTGGGTGTCATCAGCATAACAATGAAAATTAATGGAGTGATTCCTACTAATGTTCCCTAGAGGAAGCATATATAAACTGAATAGAAGGTGTCCTAGCACAGAACCTTGTGGAACTCCTTGACAAACTTTGGTATGCATGGAGGATTCATCATTGACATGAACAAACTGAGATCGATCTAAAAAATATGATTTAAACCAGCTTAGGGCGGTTTCTTTGATGCCAATTTGATGTTCCAGTCTCTGTAAAAGAATTTGATGGTCAATGGTGTCAAATGCGGCACTAAGATCTAACAGGACAAGTACAGAGATGAGTCCTTTGTCTGATGCCATTAGGAGGTCATTTGTAACTTTGACTAGTGCGGTCTCTGTGCTATGATGCACTCTAAATCCTGACTGGAAATCCTCGAATAAACTGTTCTTATAGAGAAAGTCACACAGCTGATTGGCTACAGCTTTCTCAAGTATCTTAGAGAGAAAGGGAAGGTTTGATATCGGTCTGTAATTGGCTAAAACCTCTGGATCTAGAGTGGGCTTTTTAAGAAGAGGTTTAATTACAGCTACTTTAAAAGACTGTGGTACATATCCTGATAATAAAGACAGATTAATCATATCCAATAAAGAAGGGCTAACTAGAGGTAAAACATCCTTGAGCAGCCTGGTTGGGATGGAGTCTAAGAGACAGGTTGACGGCTTAGATGAAGAAATTATTGAAGTTATTTGATGAAGGTTGATGGGAGAAAAACAGTCTAAATATATATCAGGTTTTACAGCTGTTTCCAAACTTGCTGTGTAAGAATGCAGATCGGTGCCTGTTGAGGGCAAGAGGTGATGAATTTTGTCACTAATAGTTATAATTTTATCATTAAAAAAGCTCATGAAGTCATTACTACTTAGACCTAAAGGAATAGATGGCTCAATTGAGCTGTGGCTCTCTGTTAGCCTGTCTACAGTGCTGAAGAGAAACCTGGGGTTGTTCTTATTTTCCTCGATTAGTGAAGAGTAATAGACTGCTCTGGCACTACGGAGAGCCTTCCTGTATGTTTTAAGGTTATCTTGCCAGACTAAACGAGATTCTTCCAGTTTAGTGGCACGCCATTTGCGTTCAGATTTTCGTGCCTCTTGCTTTAATTTGCGAGTCTGCTGGCTATACCATGGTGCTAGCTTCCTTTGTTTAATTATCTTCTTTTTCAGAGGTGCAATGGAGTCGAGAGTTGTTCGTAATGAGTCTGTAGTACTATCAACAAGATGATCTATTTGTGAGGGGCTAAAGGAAGCAGACAAGTCCTCTGCTACATTGAGACATGGCATTGAATTCAATACTGAAGGAATCACTTCCTTAAATTTGGCTACAGCACTGTCAGATAAACATCTGCTGTAGGAATTTCTGCCAAAAGGTTTATAGTCCAGTAATATGAACTCAAAGGTTATTAACCCTCCTGTTATGTTCGTTTCTCAGGAACAGCAATGATGTTCCTGGGTCAATTTGACCCGGGGCATGTTTAATTATCAAAAAGTGTCAGAAACTAAAATATCCCAATAAACTTTGTTTATATCTCATTATTAACTCCAATACTAACCATTTCAAACAATATTTAGTGCAATGATGTTATTTACCTCTCACAAATCATGATTCAATGAGGATAATGCACTCGTTTTTCATAAAAAATGCATGTTACAACTTTTTTTTAATGTACTTTGGAAAGATTGTGTTTTTGTAAATACACAATTTTCCATTTGTAAAAACAAAAAAGCCATTTGTAAAACTGAAAATTCTGCTTGTGAAGTATGACTCAGCATTTGTGGATCATTAATCACGCACACGCATCTCTTTTCTCACTTACGCATTTTTGAGACGTTCTTGTCGAAGATCCGCACAGATCCACAAACAAATAGCTCGTGATTCGCAAATGGCCTGCCCTCCTCACCAGTAGGTGGCAGTGTTGTTGTATGCAAACAAATATTCCTTCGACAAGCACAAATTTAGGATTTGTAACTTGTGTGTTGGTTTTTACAAATGTGTATTCGTAAAAAAAGTCATTTGTAAAACTGAAAATTCTGCTCGTGAAGTGTGATTCAGCATTTGTGGATCACCAATCACACACACGCATCTGTTTCCTCAGTTACGTATTTTTGAGACGTTCTTGTCGAAGATCCACACAGATCCACAAACAAATAGCTTGTGATTCACAAATGGCCTGCCTTCCTCAACCAGTAGGTGGCAGTGTTGTTCTTGTGTGTAGCTATGGTCAGAGCCAGAGCTATAGAGTAAAACAGAGTCACGACACTTCCATTGACTCCCGTTGTAAAAAATGGCGGACAACACTTCCGGGTTATGGAGACACCAATAGTTCCAAACAAGGGACGGAGCTCCGTTGATCTCAATTGCTCGTCAAGAACAATTACTGGTAAGTTGATGAAATAACAGCATTTTAAACGTTTTTTTTTTTTTGTTTTTTTTTTACATTTACATTTACAAGCATTAGCTATCAGAGGTATACTCTTAGACATCGTTAATTTTACATTTGGTTTGCATGAAATGTCGATGTTGATGTTAAAAATGTCATGGATTTAGGGACCTAACTGAAAGCTTGGTAACGGAGGCTAACGTGAGGTAATTAACGTGATAATTTCACTAAAGTCCGTTAACCTTTTGCTGTCAGGTGACATTTTGTAAAGTTGTTTTGATTGTTAGGTTTTAAAACATTACCAAAATACTATCACTACTGCTAATACTAAAATGCTACTGCTATTACTGCTACTATTACTTAAATGCTAGCTGTTTTACTTCTACTGCTGTTATAACTACAATAATAATAGTATTAATAATGCGTTTTATTTAGAGGCGCCTTTCAAAGCACTCAGTGTCATCTTACAAGACACAGATAAAACAACAATAGAATGATAACAATTTGTTTATTTAACAGGGACAAAGCTCAATACATATGCTGGTGCTGGTGGCTGCTGCAATTGGAAGCTGCTAGTGGTGACTGTTCGCTGGTGTCTCACTGATGGCTGCAGGAAGATGCTGGTGGTTGCTGGAGGTTGAGAAGGAATGGAGAGGCCAAATACATCCATGGCAGTAAGCAAGGTATTTGGTAGTGGCCTAGATGTTATGGCCTTTGGTGCAGGAGGTTGAGCCTTCTTGGCCTTCTTATTTTGACTCTTGCTGCCAAGGTAACCTTTACTCTTGTCTTCTCACCTTGCAGCCCTGATGCGTGTTGCCGCAATCCTTAACCTCAGCCTGACATATTTGCAGATGATTTTTCTTTTCACATCATGGCATGATGGAAGGCTGCTATCCAGAAGCATGGCCTCCTGTTCCAGGTGTTCCACAGCATTGGTGCACTCCATGAGAGAATCATCTGTCCTTGAACGGAACAGCTGCTCCACATGCTGGACGACAGTGAAGACCTCTTCAGATGGCCGATGAAGTGCACCCTGTTTGAATTCCTTCAACTGCAGCAGAACAGCATTCTCATGTGCATCATCTGCATTTTGCACAAGTGCATGCTTGCACGTCTCACAGAGTGAGGAGCTGAAGACACACTTACTATTGCACACACTTATTATTCTTTTTATTATTGTTATTATTATTATTTATTAATAATATAATAATATATTGTGTATAGTAATAACAATAATATATATTAATAATTATTATTATTCCTATTCATTTTTTTTCTTATATCCCTCCCGAGGAGCTGGCCGAAGTGTCTGGGGAGAGGGAAGTTTGGGCTTCCCTGCTTAGACTGCTGCCCCCGCGACCTGGAAACGGATAGGCGGGAGAAAATGGATGGATGGATCTTGTTTCAATAATTTTTTTAATAAAAATCTTGTTTCTTTAACAACTTTTGTACCAGACATACTTATTCCAGTCCATCAGCTCTAACATAAATTGCAAGTGTGAATAGTTGCTTGTAGAGTTAGATTTTGACTGATGATATTCAAGCATAATTAGTGGTTGTTTGATAGATCTGATACATGGCTCCATCTTAAAATCTCCATGGTTCTGATGCATGTCCTACAAAAAGAACTAAATGTCCTTTAGTCTACTACATGTCCTTTTAAAATAACTAAACTTGGTAATAAAGATAAAACGTACTTTGGAAGAGCTGACATTTCACAAAACAGGTAAGTGCTAAGAGTGCAATAATAATAATAATAGTCCAATAATAGTAAAAATTAAATGATAACTTGTTTATCTAAGTGCAAATACAGAACAACCAACCTTGTAAAGTTAGCATCACTCACGTAAGTAACACGAACTTTTCCCTCCAAAAGTTTATTATTATTATTATTATTATTATTATTATTATTCAAAAGTAATCAATGCAGTACTTTCAATTGTCAACCCCACAACTCAAAAGCATAATTGACACATTGCAAAAACGGTTAAAAACCGTGCGTGTCGTTTTATTTTGATATTTACCATGCCATAGCTCACTCTGTCCCATACAAGACAATGACCGCTATGAACAAGCTGTGTTGTTCTCTCTATAGCTCTGGTCAGAGTGACTCTGTTTTACTCTATAGCTCTGGCTCTGACCATAGCTACACACAAGAACAACACTGCCACCTACTGGTTGAGGAGGGCAGGCCATTTGTGAATCACGACCTATTTGTTTGTGGATCTGTGTGGATCTTCGACAAGAACGTCTCAAAAATACGTAACTGAGGAAAGAGATGCGTGTGTGTGATTAATGATCCACAAATGCTGAATCACACTTCACGAGCAGAATTTTCAGTTTTACAAATGACTTTTTTTACAAATACACATTTATTTGTAAAAACCAATACACGAGTTACAAATCCTAAATTTGTGCTTGTCGAAGGAATATTTGTATGCATACAACAACACTGCCACCTACTGGTGAGGAGGGCAGGCCATTTGCGAATCACGAGCTATTTGTTTGTGGATCTGTGTGGATCTTCGACAAGAACGTCTCAAAAATGCGTAAGTGAGGAAAGAGATGCGTGTGCGTGATTAATGATCCACAAATGCTGAGTCATACTTCACAAGCAGGATTTTCAGTTTTACAAATGGCTTTTTTGTTTTTACAAATGGAAAATTGTGTATTTGCAAAAACACAATATATTTACAAGTAAAAGGTAAAGTACAGGTAAAAACCAAAGTACAAGTTACAAATTAGAAATTTGTATTTGTGGATAGGAAAACACATGTGCATCAAAAATATTTGTAGATCACCCTCTGTGCGTTTACAGGTATTAATGAGACAAATTTAAGCCCATACAAATGCAATTCTAACCAACATAACCAACAGTACAATTTTTTTTTTTATCTCAAATAAAACAATTTGCACAATTGAATGCAATTGCATTGCAATGAGATCATTTTTTCCTGGCAGAGAGAGATGTAAACCTACCATAGAGACTTTCCAGCAAGGTCAAACATGAAAACACACTGGGTTGGCGTGTACACCTCTCTCCTCATTTGCGCTTCAGAGTCAGAAATGAGGTCGCCTCTGTACTCTAATATGAAGTCCCCTTGGTCGAAGGGTTTTTTGGCAAATACCCCACACCCTGTAAAAAAAAGCGGCAAAGTTTATGCAGGGGTCAGGGGAAAAAATAATATGACCTGGCTCCCTGACTTCAGTATCATTGCTGAGGCTCAAAATCATTGATTGATATACTAGTAATATTGGACTTAGATTTAAACTTTGAGACTCAAAAATATAACTTAAGTCTATTTTTATCACTGAAGAAACATTGCCAAGTTGCAGCAGTTTACATTTTCTGTTTTATCTTCTCATTTCTGTGGTATTTATTTTATTGTAAAGCACTTTGAGTTGCACTCTATGTATGAAAAGTGCTGTATACATAAAGATCATCATCATTATCATTATACCTCCATCCATAACAACATAAAAAATGAAGTTTAGAAATTTTGGTTTGGTAGATTTTTGGTCAGTGTTTGGGTCAAACACTGTTTTCTGTTACTGGCTTTTGTAAAATGTCAGATTACTCACCTTTTTCAGCATTTATGAATAATTCTTCAAGGCTGTCCAGCTTGTCAGTCTTGTTCTTTATATGCCATATTGCATCCGCTTTTGGATTAACTCTCCGTCTTTTCTCTCTCCCTGCCATCCTCTCATGTTGTGTCACTATGAAAATGATAGAGAAAGGGCATAAATCCCAAATCGTCTGAGTATTAACACTGAATGCAGCCTCATGAATTTGTTACTGTCAACAAACAGCAGAGATCGGTGGCAGCTAGCGTCTAACTCCAGGCTGTGTAACGTTAGTCAACACTTCATCTATTTTTTTTTTATTAATTTGACAGGAAAACAATTACAAAACACAAACATGGCTCACCTCAGATGCTATATGTTTAACGCTGACATTGTTACTGTCCCATAACGTACTGTGACTGACTGTACCCATGCTGGTTTGCTGTCTGCATGCTGACAGCTGTAGTGCTGGTCATGTTTCTGTGTTTTCAGCCCCTGCTATTTAATCATTCGGTTTTTTAACTATGTTCGATGGTCATTGTCATAATTTAAAGTTTAAAGTTAGCAACATCACTGGTCGTTTCATGTAAGTCGCGTATTTGACGCAGCTAAACGGGGCTAAAGTTAGCAACATCACTGGTCGTTTCATGTAAGTCGCGTATTTGATGCAGCTAAGCGGGGCTAAAGTTAGCAACATCCCTGGTCATGTCATGTAATCCGTTACTTCTGCCACTATTCCGTTTGTTAACATTTAGCATTAAACAGTTCAAAGTATCAGCAATGTTAGGACAGGGCTAATGGTACTAAACACTCACGCTTTATGAACATATTTAATGACAAAATAATTAACTAAATGTTCTTACCTGTACGGAGCCATGAAGGTCAAGTGTGTAGGCCTTTGTGAACGTCACGACCGATTGCTGCAGTAGAATGATTCGCATTGGCTGGATGGGCGGAGGGGCGGGGCTAATCATACTCACTTCCGGAAGTGTGTATCAAAATGTACTGGCAAAGTCCGGTCGCTAGGAGGAGCATGTTGCTCTCCCATGCCATCACCTGTGGGGCCAAAAAGGAGTTAGCCCACCAATCTCGTGGGGACCACTTCACTCATGGGGCCCAAAATTCAGGTCCCACAAGTTTTTTAATTTAAATTAACTCAAGAACACCTCCAGAATGCTACAGTAAAGTTTCAGAGGGGGTTCCATATGTCACGATTTTTGAGATTTGTGTGTATCATGTGTGTAAGCCTTGCTCTCACACGCACACACACACTTACTTACCTCACGCACTGGTGAACTAGGTGAAGTCTTCTTCTCCTGGATCTCCCTCACTGTAGCTGCAGCAGCTGGGGTCCTTGGCATGTGCTGCTTCCGTTGTATATGGGGTACCACAAGCGCCTTCCCCAGCTCCTCAAGGAAGATGCGCTTCTTGTAAAGTTTTGACACATTCTACTCAGGAAAGATCTTTGTCCAAATCACAAATGCATTGTAGGCCGAGACATCGATCATGTTGTAGAAGATGATCAGTGGCCAGTGCGCAGTCATTCGCCTGGTGCTGTAGGATCCCGTGACTTTGTCCAAATTGTCTACCCCCCCTTTGGTGGCATTGTAGTCCAGGATCATGATTGGCTTCTGGTCCTCTCGTGTGCTGATTTCATTTTTTTTGTGCAAAGTACTCATGAGCACAACATTCTTTCCCTTTTGGGGCAGTAGGACACTAGGGCTGTGGTGTCTGTGAAGGCAAACATGGAAGACTTTGGGGCCCTGTTCTTAGTTACCAGCAGTTCAGCAGGTAGTTCAGCCCTGTTCTTTCGGCCCGTTCCAATCATCATGAGATTTCTCTTCAGAAGCTCCTGGCCCAGGTTGTAACTTGTGAAAAAATTGTCACAGGTTATGTTGTTGCCCCTGAGACCATGTGCTATATCAAGTACGACCCTTGCACCTTGATTTTTTTCTGGGGCTCCTCCAGCTGGTTTTCCAGTGTAAACCTGCAAGTTCAATGCATAGCTGGTGTTTGCATCACATGCTGCCCAGATTTTGATGCCATATTTGGCTGGTTTGGAAGGCATATATTGCCTAAATGGGCAGCAACCTCTGAATGCCACTAGCCTTTCATCCACTGTGACATTAGGGCCTGGGTTATAGAGTAGTGGAAGTTGCTCTACCCACTTGTCCCACACTGTCCTGATAGCTGCCATCTTGTCTGTCTCCCGTCTGACAGCCCTTGTCTCTCTATTATCGAATCGGATTACTCTGGAGAAAATATGAAAAGTCTCCAGAGACATTGTGGCACGAAATATAGCCCTGCCCGTCTCCGCATCCCACAGACTGGCTGTTGATTCATCCTTTGACTTATAGACCCCAGCCAGGATGAGCACCCCCAAATATGCATCTAAATGGATTTTATCCACCTCCTTCCACTTCTCCCCCAAAACACGCCTTCCTTCAAGATTAGTCATTTCGAGAATGATTTTCTGTACTGAGTTGGGCATGACCAGCTCAAAAGCTGACTTGATATCTGACACGCGAGTCACTGCCATCCTAGTGGGCCCTGGCACTGTCTTTATGATGTTTTCGGAAGACAGTTTTGCCTGATGCATATTTGGGGATGGAGACCACTGTATTTCACCATTTCTTGACGTGAACGTGTTTCTTGCAGGAACAGGAATAGCAGTTTCCTCATTTTCTTCATCATCAGAATCATCAGACTCAGAATTTACCTTATCTTCATCTTCAGACACGTCCTCCTCTATTTCACTATCGTGATCAAAGATGAGTTCCAGAGCCTCCAGGGCTGTCATCCGTTTATTTCTGCTGCTCATTGCATAGCTCTGACAGAAAGTATATAGCATGTAGCTACAGAGTGTAATGTTACCAACGACCCCCTGCAGAGAATCTTTAGATGCTGTGCCACTCAACATGGAGTTTGACTTTGGGCGGGAACTGTTCCTGCCCAAAGTCAAACTCCGCCCACATTGGACACTCTGGAGAAAGTGTTTGTGTGTGTGTGTGTGTGAGATTGGGGTGAAATATGTTTCACAGTTGCAAAGAAATTTGACACTTCTGACCCCTTTTATCCTCTACTTTGACTGCTGGGTCAAATTGGCCCGAACAGCATCTATGTGATATAAACATGCGGGGGGGGGGGGGGGGGGGGGGGTGTTGCCAATATGTGAAATAAACCATTTTAATTTTATATGCTGATTACACTTATTAAGCCAAGCAGAAGTTTCATACAGAAAAAATACTTATAACTATTTTTTTTAGATTTTAGATTTTTTAACTTTAAAATGGGTCAGTTTGACTCGCAACATAACAGGAGGGTTAAAAAAATTGTCAGACAGAAGAGGATTCTGTGGAAAGACTATTAGATGGTCAATTTCAATGCTATATGAGAGAACAAGATCAAGAGTGTGGTTCAGACAATGAGTCGGTTTATTTACACTCTGACAGAAGCCAATTGAATCTAACAAAGAGATAAACGCAGTACTAAGACTATCATTGTGGTTGTCCACGTGAATATTAAAATCACCTACAATAATTAATTTATCTGTTTTAAGGATCAAGCCTGATGCAAATTCTGCAAATTCAGATAAAAATTCTGAGTAAGGACCAGGAGCACGATATACTATAACAAATAGAATTGGCTGTAATGTTTTCCAGGTTGGGTGAGTAAGGCTAAGAACAAGACTTTCAAATGAATTATAATTTAGTTTAGGTTTAGGATTTATTAATAGACTTGAGTCAAATATGGCTCCAACTCCACCACCTCAACCGGTACTTGGATGAATATGGGTATTACAATGACTGGGAGGAGTGGATTCATTTAAGCTAACATATTCATCCTCCTGC
Organism: Sciaenops ocellatus; assembly: GCA_033000465.1. Taxonomy (NCBI): domain Eukaryota; kingdom Metazoa; phylum Chordata; class Actinopteri; family Sciaenidae; genus Sciaenops; species Sciaenops ocellatus. The sequence goes on from CP136878.1 coordinate 27,648,239, forward strand.
AGCCAGGTTTTCAGTAAGACAAAATAAATCAATATCATAATCAGATATTAATTCATTGACTAAAACAGCTTTAGAGGACAAGGACCTGATATTCAAGAGTCCACATTTAATTCTCTTATTTTGGACTGTTGGAGATGTTGGTTTAATTTTTATTAAGTTTTTATGATGAGCTCCTCTTCTGTTTATTTTATCTTTAAATAATGTAGGTGGACAGGGGACAGAAAGTCTCTATACTGAAGGATTGGATGGGCAGCTGCTCTAATGGAGGTGCAGGGAAGTGTGTTAGACTGCGACTCTGCTTCCTGGTCTCAACTCTGGGTTGTCACAGTTTTGGTCGACTAATAAACTTGGCCATATTTCTAGATATGAGAGCTGCCCCATCCAAAGTGGGATGGATGCCGTCTCTCCTAATCAGACCAGGTTTTCCCCAGAAAGGTGTCCAATTATCTATGAAGCCCACATCGTTTGCTGGACACCACCTCGACAGCCAGCGGTGAAATGACGACATGCAGCTAAACATGTCATCACTGGTCACATTGGGTAGGGGTCCAGAGAAAACTACGGAGTCTGACATCGTTTTGGCATATGCACACACCGATGAAACATTAATTTTAGTGACCTCCGATTGGCGTAACTGGGTGTCATTACCGCCGACGTGAATAACAATCTTACTGTATCTACGTTTATCCGGGTTTTTGACCATCCTATTCAGGGTCGGTGTTAGAATGCCCGAGCGGCCATGGAGGCAGTAAGGAGAAATGCAAGAACGTGGAGCTAGACACATTTATTTTCTTTTATCAATTTACATACACCAACACCTACATCAACACAGACATATTCAGACTGACCACTTATATACCTAATGGCCCGGATAATGAGCCGGACTATACCATTTAACCCAGGTAAAATCAGAGACACACACATACCCATATCTACAGCAATATTTACACAACTCATCACCAGAAAATATATATATAATCTTAACAACCATCACCATACCCACAGTAAACCTAATAACCACACATACCTATTTTACACCAGTTAAATACATATTTACACGACACGAACCCCCCTTTACCTATTCCCCCACTTGTCCTACTCCCTCCCGGAACTATTAAGGTGCTCGTGCCCCCGGGGAATTCTTTTGCCCGAACACCTCGGGAGACCGGACGACAAGCAGAGGTAAGTTTATGCTAATACACTCAATCTACAATTCACACGCATTGCGTTAGTCCTTTATCATTTCCTTCCGCCACTATCGATTCATCAATCCAACGTCTCTTTCACAGGTGAACCACGAGGTGCGTCAGCCCCGTGTCCCTCCCCGTGATATGTTTCTTTCCGGACTGTAATGTACCGTCAATAAATACCTTTGCACCCATACCCGTGTGTGTTCCGTCTGTGCAACCTTCAAATATGTCCACTATTCAAGAGTCTTTAAGCCACCCATACCAATAACTCGTCGGGTGAGCTAGTGACGGCGGCGCGTCGTCACATTTCCTCCCCCCCTCTCCCAAGAGCACAGTACTTCAATCCTCATGTACTCTTGAGAGTGCGTCCGCCACCAAGTTGGCTTTCCCTGCCCTGTACTTGACTGTGAAGTCATAAGGTTGCAGGGACAGGTACCACCCTGTGAGGCGTGTGTTGGAGTCCTTCATCCTGTTCAACCACTGCAAAGCACGATGATCCGTCTCCAGGATGAAGTGACGTCCCAGCAAGTAATACCTCAGTGACTCAATAGCCCACTTCATTGCCAGGCACTCCTTCTCCACTGTGGAGTATCTCGTCTCCCGGTCCAGGAGCTTGCGGCTCAAGAACAGCACCGGACGGCTTTCTCCCTCCATCTCCTGCAGAAGCACTGCTCCAATGCCGACCCCTGATGCATCCGTCTGCAGTACGAAGGGTTGAGAAAAGTCTGGACTATGGAGAAGCGACTCACTTGTGATCGCTCTCTTAAGATCAGCAAAAGCTCTGTCACAGTCCTCATTCCATCTCACTTTGTTTGGGGCTGAGGCCCTGGTGAGGTCAGTGAGGACGGCTGCCCTCTCCGCAAAATGGGGAATGAACCTGCTGTACCACCCCACCAGCCCAACAAAGGCCCGCACCTTCTTCTTTGTGGTGGGCACAGGATATGAGTGGATGGCGTCCACTTTCCCCACTCGAGGCTTCACCACCCCCTGTCCAACAACATGACCCAGGTACTCCACCTGACTCTGAGCAAAAGCACACTTCGCAGGATTGATGGTAAGCCCAGCGGTCTTGATCAGGCGGAGGACTCGTCGCAGATGAGCCACATGCTCTTCCCAGGTCTGGCTGAAGATGACGACATCATCCAAGTAGGCAGCTGCAAACTGCGGCACCTCTCTTAGCACTTGGTCCATGAGTCGTTGGAAAGTTGCTGGCGCCCCCTGGAGACCAAATGGCATCACCTTGAACTGGAACATGCCATAGGGTGTTTGGAACGCTGTCAGCTCCTTGGTCTCAGGTGCCAGTGCCAGCTGCCAGTACCCCTTGCTCAGGTCGAGTGTGGTGATGAACTTGGCCTTCCCAACTCTCTCCAGTAGCTCATCAATGCGCGGCATTGGGTAGGATTCAAACTTTGACACTGCGTTCAGGTACCTGAAGTCAATACAAAACCTCAGCGAACCATCTTTCTTCGGGACCAATACGATGGGACTGCACCACTCACTGGTTGAAGTTTCAATGATCCCCAGCTGCAACATCAGCTCTATCTCTTTCTTGAGCTTTGGCACCAAACGTTCCGGGATCCTGTAGCACTTCCGGCGGGGAGTGGCATCCTCTTTCAGGTGGACCTTGTGCTGAACCAAAGTTGTGAAGCCAGGTTCTTCTTGGAAAAGCTCTGGATCCAACAATGCTCTTATCTCCCCCTGCTGGACCGGCTGGAGATGGGACACATCCATTACACTAAGCTCTGAGACGTTGGTGGGGAACGACTGCTCCCTCTCTTCCTCCCTGTCAGGTACCCTGATGAGGAGCTGCTGCCTGACAGGCTGTCGGTCCGGCAGTGAAGGTACCTGGAACTCCTTCAGCAGGTTAACATGGAAACACTGATGTTTCTTCACCCTATCAGGCATGTACAGTTCATAGGTTACCTTACCCAGGCGCTTGGTGATTTGGTAAGGCCCCTGCCATCTGGCTAACAGCTTGCTGTCACTGGTTGGGAGTAACAGCAACACCTGCTGGCCCGGCTGAAAAGTCCTGTCCCTGGCCTTCTTGTCATACCAGGTCTTCTGGTTGGCCTGTGCAGTCCGCATGTGCTCTTGTGCTAGAGCTGTCATCTGCTCCAGTCTCTCTCTCATCTTAATCACATAGCCCGCAACATTATCCTGGTCTGGGATTGGATTCTCCCAGTGCTCCCTCAGGAGGTCAAGTGGTCCCCTCACCTGGCGACCATAGAGAAGCTCGAAAGGTGAGAATCCCGTTGAAGCTTGTGGCACCTCACGATATGCAAATAACAGGTATGGCAGCCATTGGTCCCAATCAGAGCCTGTCTGGGAAACAAATTTCCGCAGCATGTTCTTGAGAGTCTGATTGAACCTCTCCACCAGTCCGTCCGTCTGTGGGTGGTATGGGGTGGTCTTTATACCCTTCACTCCTAACAACTGATACACTTGTTGCAACAGTTTGGACAGGAAGTTAGTCCCACAGTCTGTCAGGACCTCTCTTGGCACACCTACTCTCGAAAACAGCTGGATAAGGCAATTTGCAACTTGTCTGGCCTTAACTGCTCTAAGGGGAAAAGCTTCTGGATAACGGGTAGCATAGTCACAGATCACCAAGATGTAGCGATTTCCTGATGAGCTTCTCTCAAGGGGCCCCACTATATCCATGCCTATTCTGTCAAATGGAGTCTCTATGATAGGAAGTGGCTGAAGCTGGGCACGGGCTACTCCCCTAGGTGACGCTAGCTGACAAGTAGCACACGAAGCACAAAAGTCTTTCACCTGGGTATACATGCCTGGCCACACAAACCTACTTGCAATCCTGCTGAGAGATTTCTGGAATGCCAGGTGGCCTGCCCAGGGAACTGAGTGCCCCAGCACCATGACCTTCTGTGTAAGGCTCTGTGGTAAAGCTAAAGCCTCAACTTTACCCTGGCGCTGGTAGAGAATGCTGTTCTTTATGATGTAACTAGCATCGGCCAAACAGTCTGCCTTGCCCTGCTTCTCACCCTCAACCTCTGAGACCTTGTCAAACCAGGCTTTCAGCGCTTGATCAGCCCGCTGCAGTGCTGCTATGTCAGAGAGAATGTGGAAATCTACAGGCTGGCTGGGCTTTGCTGCTCCCTCATGCTGTTCCCTGGCTGTAGCCAAAACTTTTTCCCTCCTTCTCTGAGCTTTGGACTTAGGCTGCTTGACTGGACCTGCCTCCAACTGAGCATGATAAAAAGGTAACTCCTCCAACATGTTACTTGCTTTCTGAGCCCTAGTTGTGACCATGTTACAGGCTGTGACTGTAGGCTGGGGTCTTTGCTCCTGCTGCTGCTCCTGCTGCTCTGGCGCCTCACCCATGCCCTCGACATGTCCCTCCCTGGAAACCTGGTGTTCGCTTCTCGCCTGTTGTATCAAGTCTAGCAATGTGGGGACATCATTACCAAGGACAACTGGGTAAGGTAAACTGGGGACTAAAGCAACTGACAGGAGGTAGGTCTGACCACCTACAGTAAGATAAATCTCAGCTGTGGGGTACCCTTTCTCATCACCATGAACACAACTGATGTTGGCCGTGGTCTCATTCCACAGCTCTCTTGGCACTATGTGCGGCTGAACTGCAGACTGGAAACTGCCAGAGTCTAAGAGAGCCTCCTCCCGCTGACCATTGATCAGTGCTGAAGTAGTGAGCCCTCCTCCCTGGTGTAAAACTGAGTGAGTGGGCCTGGGAACTGAACATAAAAGAGAAGGCTTACTCTGTCTGGTAGCGGGACATGTGTACTGAGTGTGCCCTAACGCATTACACTGATAGCAGCGTGTGTCCTGCCTAGCGTTAGAGAAGGACTTCTTACTGGCTGGTCTACTGGGAGAAAACTGCCTAGCTCTGAAATGAGGTCTGACCTGGGATTGACCACCCCTTTCTCCCACATCGGACTTACTGCGCCCAGTGAAGTTGCTGTCACGGCCGAATGAGATTCTCTTGCTCCCGCTTCTGGCTGACAGGAAAACCTCTGCAAGTCGGGCGGCGTCTTCTGCAGACCTTGGGTCACGTTCTCGGATCCAGACTTCTAGCTCTGGGCTCACCATCCTCAGGAACTGTTCCAGAATCAGCAACTCCGAAATGTCTTTCACTGTGGATGTCTCTGGCTTGATCCATTTGTTAAACAGGTCCTTCAATCGAACATACAATTCCCGTGGGGTTTCACTATGATTAATGTCCAGGGAGCGAAACCTTCTCCTGTAGGTGTCGGCTGTGATCTCATACTTCTTCAGAATGACTTCTTTGACTTTGTCATAATCCTCAGAATCAGAAATGTCCATGAGAACATAGGCACTGCGTGCTTTACCCGTGAGCAGAGGGACTAGTTGAATCGCCCACTCTTCCTTCGGCCAACGGCAGACAGACGCCATTCTTTCAAAAGTTATCAAATAATGTTCAATGTCATCATCTGGAGAGAGTGGTATCAGCTTGGGCTCTCTGTGGATGTGTGGCGCCCGTGGTGGTGGTGGTGGTGACATATTCTGTTGGCCTGTCACCCCCTGGTCCTCCGCGTTGTCACCATCATCTGCATCGTGGCCCTCAGCTCCATTCTCATATCCCTCTCGCAACTCATGCACTTGTGCTTGTATCAGCTGAAACTGATGCTGCATACTTCTCCATCTCTGGTCTTCACGCATTGCCTCTTTTTCCCTCTGCTCATCTCTGGAAGCTTGGGAGCGCACCAGAGATTTCACCAGATTTGTCAACTCTTCCAGCTTGTCAGGATTACTAGCTGCTGCCCCCTGCTGGTCAGCTGGACCACCTGGTTCACCATTATCTGGCTCTACCTGTTGCTCTGCCTTTTTGGGTCTTGTCATTGCTTTCTCCTCGGTATGCTTACAAGCTTTACTTCTGACACCACTTGTTAGAATGCCCGAGCGGCCATGGAGGCAGTAAGGAGAAATGCAAGAACGTGGAGCTAGACACATTTATTTTCTTTTATCAATTTACATACACCAACACCTACATCAACACAGACATATTCAGACTGACCACTTATATACCTAATGGCCCGGATAATGAGCCGGACTATACCATTTAACCCAGGTAAAATCAGAGACACACACATACCCATATCTACAGCAATATTTACACAACTCATCACCAGAAAATATATATATAATCTTAACAACCATCACCATACCCACAGTAAACCTAATAACCACACATACCTATTTTACACCAGTTAAATACATATTTACACGACACGAACCCCCCTTTACCTATTCCCCCACTTGTCCTACTCCCTCCCGGAACTATTAAGGTGCTCGTGCCCCCGGGGAATTCTTTTGCCCGAACACCTCGGGAGACCGGACGACAAGCAGAGGTAAGTTTATGCTAATACACTCAATCTACAATTCACACGCATTGCGTTAGTCCTTTATCATTTCCTTCCGCCACTATCGATTCATCAATCCAACGTCTCTTTCACAGGTGAACCACGAGGTGCGTCAGCCCCGTGTCCCTCCCCGTGATATGTTTCTTTCCGGACTGTAATGTACCGTCAATAAATACCTTTGCACCCATACCCGTGTGTGTTCCGTCTGTGCAACCTTCAAATATGTCCACTATTCAAGAGTCTTTAAGCCACCCATACCAATAACTCGTCGGGTGAGCTAGTGACGGCGGCGCGTCGTCACAGTCGGGAGGCCGAAAAACGATTGTTGTCCTTACATCAGGGGTCCTCTTCGGTTGCTACTTTTTCCATTGATTTTCGTATCCTAGCTGCATAGAGTGGGTGGGACAACAGGGTGTTACAAGCAGTTTTTGTTAAAGGGCTCTCCGATGAAATTAAGGATGAATTAGCTACTCGGGACGAACCAAATTCTTTAGACGAGTTAATCTCACTGGCGATCAAGATGGACAACCCCCCCCCCCCCAATCTCAGCCCCTTATGAGTTCTCCAGTCAGCCTCCCTAGTTCCAGTGGAGCCCCCTCTGGCTCAGTGGAGGAGCCCATGCAGGTTGGACGGGCTCGTTTAACCCCTGGAGAACGTCAATGGCGGATGCAAGCCAGACTCTGCCTGTACTGTGGCCAGACGGGACATTTTATTGCCTCCTGCCCCCAGACACCAAAAGACCGGACCACCTCTCAACCCAGCTCTCCTCCTCGAGCAAGTGTGTCTGCTTCTCTTACCTGTGCAGGAGTAACTCTCCCATTTCTCTGTCCCTTCCTCCCCATCGACCCTATGATTGTGCCATAGACCTCCTCCCAGGTGCCAAATACCCAGTTAGCTGTCTCTATAACCTGTCCCGTCCTGAGAAAGAGGTCATGGAACAATATATTAACACCTCTCTGGCAGCTGGCCTAATCCGTCCCTCTTCTTCCCCGCTCGGAGCTGTTTTTTTCTATGTTGAGAAAAAGGACAAAACACTTCGCCCATGCATTGATTTCCGAGGATTAAATGACATCACTGTGAAAAACAAGTATCCCCTTCCCCTGATTCATCCCTCCTTTGAACCCTTATGTCATGCCCGAATTTTCACCAAGCTCGACCTCCGCAATGCATATCATTTGGTCCGGATTCGCGAAGGAGATGAATGGAAAACAGCATTTAACACCCCTTTAGGCCATTTTGAATATCTTGTGATGCCCTTTGGTCTCACCAATGCGCCTGCTGTTTTCCAAGCCCTCATCAATGATGTTCTCCGAGACATGTTAAACCATTTCGTCTTTGTGTATTTGCATGACATCCTGATCTTTTCCCGTACACTAGAGGAGCATGTCCAGCAGGTCCGCGTGGTACTGCAGCGCCTCGTGGAGAACAAGTTGTATGTAAAGCCAGAGAAATGTGAATTTCACCAACCATCTGTCAGTTTCCTGGGTTACATTGTTGCACAAGGTCAGCTTCAACCTGATCCTGTCAAGATAAGAGCAGTGGCAGAGTGGCCAATCCCCACCTCTCGCAAACAACTGCAGCGCTTTCTTGGTTTTGCCAATTTTTACCGCAGATTCATCAGAGATTATAGTAAAGTAGCTGCCCCTCTGACCAGACTCACCTCTTCTAATATCCCATTTTCATGGCCTGCTGAAGCTGAACGGGTTTTTCTGTGACTGAAGAAGCTATTTACCTGTGCTCCAGTGCTCCTCCACCCTGACTCTTCCAGACAGTTTGTGCTGGAGGTGGATGCTTCAGAGTCAGGAGTGGGTGCCGTCCTCTCTCAGCGTCATCCAGAGACTCACAAACTTCACCCCTGTGCTTTCTTCTCCAGGCGACTCTCAGTAGCTGAACAGAATTATGATGTTGGAAATCACGAGCTGTTGACTATTGTGTTGGCGTTACAGGAGTGGAGACACTGGCTGGAAGGATCCAAACACCCATTTCTCATCTGGACAGACTATAAAAATCTGGCTTATCTTCATTCAGCTAAACATCTAAATTCTCGTCAAGCTCGCTGGTCTCTGTTCCTTAGCCGCTTTAATTTCACACTCTCATATCGACCAGGTACTCGCAATCTCAAACCAGATGCTCTCTCTCGCCAGTTTTCCCCAGATTCTTCTTCATCTGAGTCAGTGCCCATCCTGCCCTCGTCTTTTTTTGTGGGAGCAGCACAGTGGGAAATTGAGTCTGTGGTAAAAGCAGCTCAACAGACCCAGTCTGATCCTGGTGGTGGCCCGGCGGATCGCCTGTTTGTCCCTGAAACTGTTCGCTCCCAAGTGCTGCAGTGGGGACATGCCTTGACACTCACCTGCCATCCTGGTTTTCAGCGCACCCTTCAGTCCCTCCAGCAGTGCTTCTGGTGGCCGGGCATGACACGGGACACTAGGGAGTTTGTGGCAGCCTGCTCTGTCTGTGCCCACGGTAAGGCTTCTTATCGTCCTCCAGCAGGTTTATTACATCCTCTACTCATCCCCAGCCGTCCGTGGTCACACATAGCTGTGGACTTCATCACTGGCCTGCCACCATCTAGAGGTAACTCTGTCAACCTCACCATAGTTGACCGTTTCTCAAAATCTGTTCATTTTGTCCCTCTCCCTAAGTTACCCACTGCTCTCGAGACTGCGGACCTTCTTGTGTCTCACGTTTTTAGGATTCATGGTATCCCAGTGGACGTTGTTTCTGACCGAGGCCCCCAATTTACCTCTCAAGTGTGGCAGGCCTTTTGCAGAGCTATTGGTGCTACCTCCAGTTTAACATCTGGTTACCACCCTCAATCCAACGGCCAGACAGAGCGGGCCAATCAGGACTTGGAGGCTGCTCTCCGGTGTGTCTCAGCCAGGCATCCCTCTTCATGGAGCACCCAGTTGCCATGGATTGAATATGCCCACAACTCTCTCGTCAGCTCCGCCACAGGTATGTCCCCATTCATGGCAGCTAATGGTTTTCAACCACCTCTGTTCCCCACCCAGGAGCGTAAGGCAGCAGTGACTTCAGTCAGAGCACACCTTCGCCGAGTTCAGGAGGTGTGGAAAGCCACCCGAGCAGCACTCACTCGTTCTGCCCGGCGCAACCAGATGCTGGCAGACAGACATCGCTCTCCCGCCCCCCAGTACCAGCCTGGTCAAAAGGTATGGTTGTCTACACGGGACCTTCCCCTGCAGGTGGAGTCACGGAAGCTCGCCCCCCGCTATGTGGGCCCTTTTGAGGTTGAGAGGGTAATTAATCCATCTGCTGTGAGACTGAAATTGCCTGACTCTATGCACATTCACCCAACTTTCCATGTGTCTTTGTTAAAGCCTGTGTCCTCCAGCGCCCTTTTTTTTTTTGCACATTTCCTCCACCATGCTGGACATTTCTACCGACTTCCTCTAAATTTGGAGTTTGAAATGAAGCAGAATGATGTGAGAAAGGGGTGGGTGATACAGATGGGGTGAAAGAGGGGGTAGGAGGAGGAGGGGGAACTTGGTTTTCATTTGACTGTGAGCAGGAGGAGGGGGAGGGGGAGGGGATAATGGAAACATAAGACTGATCATACAGATCATGAACACAAAGTAGTGTGATCATGTTGTACAGTTACATATTGTTCCTTTTAAACTAAAACATAACTATTATTCTTATTGTTGGTTTGTTTTCATTGTTTGCACATTAAAATAGATGCTGCTGGTTTCTTGAATTTTTATTCAAGGTAATAGCTTTTGTTGATTTCTGTCACACTTGTGGTTACACATACCACAATCAGGGGTTAGAGTGTTACATGTTAATGTTTCTTACTACCTGAAACATCAGTATTAAAATGTAACAGACTGTTACAGCCCGTCACAGATCATCTGAAAAGGTTAGGAATCTCTCCCTTAGAGTTTGACAAAATAGGAGGCCCCAGATACCATCTTGCATAGAGCCCCCAAACAGCTAGAAACAGTCCTGATACAGGGTCTGGGTACCACAACATGATTCTTACCTGCTAATCTGGTAATGTGATTGTGTTATTACAGTAAACTAAAGCAATAGAAAGTGAGCATTAAATGTGTGCTCATCATTACATCACATTGTTTTCACGTCATCATTAGATGCATTGTCATTATAAATGTATAATATTAGTATTAGTAGTAATCTTTTTTTTTTTTTTTTTTGGCCCGCCACCACCCCCCCACTTTTGGAGGACAACTTTATTTTTATTTACAGAGCGAAAACAGTCAAACAACATAAGGTGGAAATAAGGCAAATAATCAAATAGAAAATAAATATTTACATAGGACTACAACAGATGTTGTTAACATTGATCTCTGATGGTAAACAACAAGTAGGGGGAGGGTTATTGTGTGGCCTTACATATACTGACAGACAGACCAGCAGACAGACAGACGGATAAACAAACAGACAGACGGACGGATAGACGGAGGAACGGATGGACAGACAGACAGGCATATAAACAGACAAACACACAGACAGACAGGCAGACGAGGTAGCCCAACTAATGGGGGAATTTTGTATATATGCTGTACATGTGTGTGAGTGTGTGTGTAAGTGTGTGTGTACTCTGTATTTATAAGTGCTTGTACATATGTATGGACATTTCAGTGGTGATGATATTAATGACAACAACCGCACAGAAAAGGATAATACAAATGAATAAATAAAAAAAAAAATATATATATATATATATATATAAAAAAAAAAGATTGCAGTTGTAGTAATCTTATAAGTTGGACCACAGTTATGCACACTTGCAGCCATCAGCCTTTACTCACCCAGTGTCTTTGCCTCTTGGTTGCAGTTCATCTGCCTCAGTGTATCCAAAGCTACTTGAAGAGTTTTCGGTTCGGTCAAAGTTGAATACAAGAGCTCCGCAATCTCCAAAATACTTTTATCCTCCACAGCTCCGCATTTGATCAGTGGATCATCCTTGCGGTCTGTCAGCAGGTGGCAAAACTTACGAAAGTCACTCTTTGTTAGATCCTCCAGTGCATGTGCTATACACTGTTTGATTGTCATTTTTCAGCTGCATACAACGTCTTGTTTGTGTCATAATGGCGGTAATAGGTGCGCTGTACGGGAAGATTAAGCACCTAAAGCGGAGGTCCTGATTTGAATGCTGTCTGTAAGTCCATCCGCCGAACAGCAACTGTCCAATCCAGTTAGACTTGAAGGAAAAGAGCAGTAAAGATGAAACCTCTGGCACAGCAGGCCTGTCCACATGTTGACACAATGTGAGTTTAAAGAGTTTGTCTCTTTCCCCTTATTGACCTCATTATCTTGCATAATGTTTAATTATAAATATCTACATATATCTAAAGTCCAGATTTCATGTGACCAGAAGCTTCATTTTTATAATACATTATTTATGCCCTGCTAGGATTGTCAGATACTGTATGGCTTGAAGATTTGGCTTTTTTGGTTGACATGATGAAGCATTTGAATGCATTAAACCTTAACCTCGAAGGACATCACTGCTGGTGTTATGTACCTGTAGATGTGACACAAAATATCTTTCTTTGTTATCTGACTTCAGATGTGAAAGAAAGGCAGAATTGTTTTTAGATTTGTTCATGCCTGACTGGCTTAGATTTGGTGACATTTAAATAAAAACAAAATTGTGACAATAAAAATAAAATAGTGCATTTGTAATTAACTGTTATTGTTCACATTGTCAAATCTGGCTCTCTGTAAAAGAAGTTTGGACGCCCCTGATCTAGATTTATCCACTGTTGACTTCTTTCAAAGGGACATTGAAACGAAAATATAATTATTATTTTCTATTATTTGTAGATTAGCACTGAAGACATCAAAACTATGAAATGAAAGGAAAGCCATGCTGCAGAGAATAAGACAAAGCAGATGGGAACCAAATCCACCAATAGCAAAGTCTCCAGGCCTCCATGACTCAAAGTCTCCAAGACTCCATGACTTGGAGGGGAGAAGACCATTAAATGCTGACTAAAGTATTGTGTCTGTAATGCGTCTGTGTGTGTGTGTGTAAAACTGTTGACAGGGTAATAGAGAAGACACCCCCACCCATTTCCTAAACATTCTCTTAACTTTACCTACATTAAGCACAACCAATAGCAAAGACTTTAGGACTCAAAGACTGGAGGGGAGAAGACCATAAATGCTAATGCGTTCTAATGCGTAAAGTGATGTGTCTGTATTGTGTCTGTAATGTGTCTGTGTGTGTGTAAAACTGTCGACAGGGGTATTAGAGAAGACACCACCAACCCCGTTTCCTAAATATTCTCTTAACTTTTCCCTTATCTCATCTTGTACTTGTCACTTGAAACCCGGGAAGTGTGTGTGTGTGTGTGTGTGTGTGTATTGAATGGCATTACGTGCTAGTTAGCTCATGTTTGCTAGTGACGTTACATTATTAAGAGCACGAATGAAAGACAGCGAATGAGGGAGTGAGAAAACTTAACTTTGTACAAGGAAAAAAAACGTGCTGTGCTAATGCAACCCAATTTATGTTTCAGTTGCTGAGGTGAAAACAAGGAGTCTGTCTCTGAGGGCACAGTTTAGCCGTCTCCTACGACCTCAATCAAGTGGAAGTGGGGAAAAGCCCCTCACTTCGAAACAGAAGTGGATCTTGAGAAGTATGGACTTTCTCAAACCATTCGTCACCCCCCGCAACACTGAGACCAGCCTTGTTGTGAGTATTGACCATGCTCTATAGCAGATATGTATCTTTTTTGTATTTCTTTTATGTTCCCTTGAATGTTCCCTGTGAAACACAAGTCATGCATTGATATAGCTTCATAGCCCCCTTACTGGATATGGTTGCTCTACACTTACCACCACTGTACTTTCAAAAAGATTTTGGATAAGTCTATATAACAATATAATTAATAATGAAAAACCACCAAAAAATGGCAATCAAATTAATGTGTTTTATACAGATGGTCTCTGTATAATATCAATAAACTTTTGATAATGTTTGTGAGTTACCAACTGCTTATAGAATTACCACTTATATGACAAATACATGTTGGCAATCTTATCCAACAGATTGAAGACAGCGAGACAGACACACAGGGGACAGTGGCTGATGAGGAGGTGTCCTCTCCTGTTGAGAATTCTACTCTGGACAAGGACATCGCAGAGTCTGTCCTCAGGCCTTGTACACCAGGTTCATCAAGGTCCTCAAGCCCACCACCATCAGAGCCCAGAGTCCGCCAGCCATTAAACAAAAAGGCAAGACATGTCAGTGACAATGACATTGAGCTTGAGAAGCTTGAATTGCTAAAAGAAATGTCCAAAACTGTCAGATGCGGCTTCAACACAGAAAAAGATGAGAAAACAGAAAAAGAGTCGAGCTTTGGACGACAGGTTGAGGTCAGTCACATCAGAGACGCAACTTTAAAAACAAGAGCCAAAAAACAAGTTATGACTATACTGTATGATTTTCAGGAAAGCAGATCAACAGCTACTGACAGGCAGGGCACAATACAGGCCACAACCTAATGATCAGCTTAACATCTGGCCACAGCAAACACCATCACGATACATAACTCAAGGTCTGCAACATAGTCGAGTCCAGCCTCACACTCGTACAACCATCACACCAGCACACACACAGTCTACCTCAGGGGCAACCAAGTTTCATGCAACTACTTGAAGACAGTGAAGATAATTAAAATAAGTTTGAGTTTTGTTGGTATTGTTTACATTTTACGGTTGAGGTACTGTTTTTGTATTTCATTTGTTCTGATGTGTAAATTACACATGATGCACATGTTCAAATAGTGCTGATGTTCAGACACTTGAAACACGACGTTTCAACTTGAGTATTTTGTTTTTGCACTTTACCACACAGCTCATGTGGCTGAATAAGCAGGTATTTTCAGATTTTTGTGTATGTTTTTGTGAAAATGACATTTTACTGTGAATGTCCCTTTTTTTGTAAGTTTTAATTTGAAAGATTAGCCTGTGTTTGCACAGTTTTGCTCCAATGTGGAAGTGTGTTTTCTATTCAGAATAAACAAAGAAACAATTTTTCAATAAGTATTTGCTTTTTATTGAACTTATTTGTACAACAAAAACGGCACAAACCACTGCACACACTAGAGCAGCTGTAGCCAAAAGCTGCTTCTCCTCCATTTTGTAAGTTTCTACTAAGGGCATGATGGGAAAAAAGAATAGAATCTAGTTGTAGTCTTGTAAATAGTGACCCTGCAAGATTCACAGTCTTTGTAAAATCTCAGTCTGAGACTAGGCTGTGACTAAAAACTCTAAACACTTGTCTTTAGATGTGAGCAGGTGTGAGCTGATAGTTTTCCAAGAGTCTTTTTCAGATCTTTTCAGAGTCTTCTGATGTGTGGGTAGCATTAAACATATAAAAATGTTTCTACTACTGTTTTTGTGACATTTACGGCAGCAACTTCTTTCTTTATAATGCTTGACTTTGAATTAATTTGCATGTGCAGGCAGCAATGTAGGGAAAAAAATGGTACATATGGTACATCATATAACACATTAACATTTAAGATCAAGCCAACATTCTAGAACATGACAACAGGGCCACTGCTAGCTACTTTGATGCCCTAAGTGTAAAAGTGCAATCTGCTTCAAAATTTAGCAATGACCAACTCAACAATAATACATATAGCTCTCACTGATGTTTTGGGGTTGCTTTGCTGCTTAAGGCACTGGATGACTTGCCTGTGTGCATGGCATTATGACATATAAAGGCTACCATAGGATTCTGGGGCGCAATGTATGGCCCAGTGTCAGAAAGCTGGGTCTCCATCAGAGGTCATGGGTCTTACAGCAGGACAATGACCCAAAGCATACTTCAAGAAGCACCAAAACTGGTTTAACAAAGCACTGGAGAGTTCTGAAGTGGCCAGAAATGAGTCCAAATCTAAATCCCACAGAGCACCTGTGCAGAGATCTCAAAACAGCATTAGGAGAAGCAACCCATCAAATCTGAACGATCTGGAGCAGTTGGCAAAAGAAAAGTGGTCCAAAACTAAACTACAGAGGAGTAAGAGACTAACTGATGGTTACAGGAAGCCATTGACTTCACTCTTTTCTAAAGGGTGAAGAGAAGAGAGAAGTAGTGCATTATGTGACAGAAAGGGCGGGGTGTCAACATTTTTGGCCATGATTGTATCTTCCGCTCTTTTTTTCCCTTATATCCCACTGCCTACTTTCTCTTGTTCAGTAAGAGAAGTGAGCTCTTCGTTGGTCTGTCAGGACTGTAAATCTGGGCTGAAATGATGTCAATGCCATCCACATGCATGTGTGGAGATTGTCATCAGTGAGCCTTGGGAGATATTTGATATTTATAATGTTCATGGTGGAGAGAGCTGTCTCACAACTGTATGTGGAGCCAAACATGGTCAACATGTACAGGACCACTTTCCACAGGCCTGGGAAAGTTGCCTCTGGGTGGCAGGGTCAGTCCCTCAAACATTGTTTCAGAGTCAATCAATAAATGTCTTTTTTCGCATCTCATATGCATGCTTATTCCAATCTGTGCCCAAATATCGGGGTAACGGCAAGCCCGTCACTGGCCCCTATATCACTAGAGGAAAATAAACATGATCCACTTCAGATACAACCTGAAAAGAACAAGTTTAAGGTAGTTCTAAGAGGGGAAAAAAAATAAAAAAAATCCTGTGATTCAAATCTAAATGCCCAAAAAATATGAACAAGTGCTCTGAAACATGAAACGAAAATGGCTTGTGTCCAATCACAGAATTTCACCAGAGTCAGAGTCATCAAGCTGGTGATTCAGTCCAAAACACAACAGTTCACTGTTCACACTGTGGTGTCAATAAATCCTTGGAGGAGAGGGCTTTGTCACCTGCCTGCTGAGTTGGCATTTACAAAATCAAACAAACACATTACATACAGTGAGTGTCCTTCCAAGAACATTTTATATTTTATATATCCATTTTGATTAAGATCACTACCATATTGACATCTGACTAGTTGATTGACTTTAATGTCATTTCAAAAAGTACTCTGGAGGGGGCGTGGTGCATCAGCTGCAGGGGAGAGGTGTGGAGAGGGCTCAGGAGAGCAGCGCCAGGTGAGAGTGATTGGCACACCTGTATCCAGTTAGCTAATCACTCTTAACACAGTAGCGTGCTGGACCTGGGAGAAGAGTCAGAGCAGAGACAGACAGGAGACAGCAAGAAGCGTAAAGAGAGGACCGGAGGTCTAAACGCCCGGCAAGCAAGTGACCATTTCTGTATCCTGTGTATGTACCAGGGATAATGAAAAGGATAACCCTAAAGTCATCTGTCTGTACGTCGTCTGTGCTGAAAGAACCTGCGGTGGCAACAGTAAATGCCACACACACATTTTAGAACATTTTGAACAAAATATCAAAGATAAAATCTGAACATACACTCAAAATTTTTCTTTTTTGTCCAAAATGCAGGGCTTTCAATTTCAATTACATAGGCTTTGTGCATTTCCTCAGTCCATTGTACCTCGCAAAACAGAGTCCATAGTTACATATTCAAAAATCCAGTGCAGTGTTTAGCCATCCCCAGAAAAGACAGCATCTGTTTCTTGGTTGTGGGGGGAGGCATGTTAACCAGCAGTTTTACTCTCTCCGGTGACAAAGGCGCTGTCCATCCTTCAAAACATGACCCAAATATGTCACCTCAGGTCGACAGAATTGCAACTTAGCCAGCGAGGCTCTGTGACCACACTCGGTCAGTCTCTGTAGCAGCAAGATAGAGTCTGTGTGGCTAGCTTCTTTTGATGGAGAAGCTACTAGGAGGTCATCTGTGTGCTGCAAGAGAGTGGAGCCCCCTGGCAGGTGGAGCCCATGCAGATCTATTTTCACCACCGCTGCATACGCCGTGGGACTCGACACAACCCTGCGACTAACGTTGCCAAGTGTACTGTTTACCTTTGAATGCATATGCAAACAGATACTGGCTAACTGGATGCAATGGTATCAAGAAAAATGCAGAACTTCAATCAATGACTGTGTAGTGTGTGGAGTTAAGTGGTAAAGAAGCTAAAATCGATTTGGTGTCAGGCATAATTTGGAGCTGCAGGCACCACAATAGTATTAATTGCTTGCAGGTTTTGCATGAACTGCCATTCATCAGGGCGCTTTGCTTTGGGAACTGGTAAAAATGGGCTGGTGGTTTGAACCAGCACAATGATCCAATAGAGATTGAATGACACTGCCAATTCCTGCAATAGCTTTGTGAAGCAAATTGTATTGTTTAATCATTGGTAGCTTAGCATTAGGCTTGAGTGTGACTGAATGTGTTCACTTAAAGATAACATGTACAGTTCTTCACCTAAGTGTGTTACTGTTTAGTGTTGAGAAGCTTCTCTCAAGGCCTGGCACTGAGCCACCATGTCCAAGGTGTTACAGCTCACAGCCACGAGTAACGGCCACAGTGATGTGTGGATATGAATCTTTAGCATTAAACAATCCCTGCTGTGTGTCAGATAGCTGGACTGGTATGGCACATCTCTGGTGAACCAACCAACAAATATTATCTTGTGTAAAAACTCAGCAGTCAAATGTGTATACTGCTCAGAAGGGTTAAATGCTGCAGTTCAATGAAAATTTAGGAGATGCCTCATTGTTGCACATGCTGGGGAAGTTTTAGTTTTAGTTTAATTTTCTGAATGTTTGAAAGTGAAACTGGAAAGCAAATTGAAACCTGGACATATCCAACAGTACGAACAGTCTGCAGTGGTTAGACTGAACACCTTTTTTTTAAATTATTATTTCTATTTTCTTTATAGATAGGTAGGTAGATAGATGACTTTATTAATCCATGAAGGGAAATTAGGTCATCATAGCAGTCCTGTATATTTGAATACAATAAAAATACAATAGAATAAAATAAAAACACAGAAAGGGACAGGGTTCCCATTAGTGGGACAAGGACCAGATATCAGGTTTAATCAGGTACCAGAAAAGAATGCATCACATCAGAGCCTTCAAAAGTTTTATTTTTTATTTTATTTATTTATAAATAAATAAGTTTTCTGTGGTCATTGTTCTTCTATGAGAATGCTGGAAACACCTCCAGTGGTAATAAAGTTGGATGTAGGTGTGCATACATGCTCTGTAGTTTTTACAGTAGAGATATTTGCTCTACTATCTACCAAAATTTCAACGGTACTTTTGTTAACCTGAACATGCATTACTGGATCTTCGGTGGGATTATTAGAAAGTTGAATAGTTGCAGCTCGAATATGAAATGGCTGCTCTGGTCCCACCCCTCCATATCTTCCCTATGCTTGGTCATAATATGTGGGCTGCATGACAGCAGCTAGTGGAGGTGGGCTGGAAGAGCAGAAAGAGACGTAGCTATTCGTTCCTAGCTTTGGTTATTGGGTCCGTTCTGATGACGACCATTCCTATTGATAATTACCGTGTTTTGGTCTGCCTTTGTTTCTGTCATTGTGTTGACCACCTTCCTGTGGCGCATACTGCATCATCTGTTTTGGGCTGGAGGCAGGTTTATTAACGAAAACCTTGTTTCTGTGCAAAGCCATTACTTTGTTCATAGTTGCCTTCCAGTCTTGTGTGTGTTGGTCACTGACTGACAGTTTATAAGCAGCTGCTACATTTGGTTTTAGATTCTGCAGAAAATTTCCAAAGCGAAAAATCATTTTCATCTTGTTTTATTCCAGCATTAATATGCCACCTTTGTGTGAATCTCTGTATGAATTCAGATGCAGACTCTTTTGCTTCCTGGACGCAGCAAACTACTTTTGAGAAGTCAGTACGTTTTGTACGCATTTGTTTATTGCATTTTTACTTCAACATTTAACCAATAAATCAAAGTTTCAGGTGGGGCCATTGCCCACCCTCAGCTGCTCATGGAAAACAAACGATCAAACGAAGAGCCACTCAGTTTTGTTTGTGAACTGGATCAGGTGTTTTTCTGGTATTCTTCCATGAATTCAGAAGTCCATGGTTTTCAAATTGCTGTGTTATTAATCATTATTTTAAGAGCATTTATTGAAGATGTTTGTGACACTTCAGAGGCAGGGGCAAAGTTGTTTTCCTATGTGCCTCTGTGTTTCTGGTCTGCCTAATCGGAGTGTAATATCAAATTTAGGCATTTATGTAGTAGCATAAACAAAGTGTGCTTTTAAGTAGTGCAAGTTTGATTTTTAGCCTGACATATATGGTTTGAATTAAGTGATAAACAGTAATAAGGGAGTTAAGACTGCACTATTATGGTTATTACTATTATAATTTGAGCACAAACTGCACCATTAGGGTATGGTTTAACATGATCAATTTGTAATGAGCACCATGATTGGAGCTGAAGTTTATTCTGAGTTGACTTAAAGTGTGTGAAATGTATTAATCAAGTTGAAACATAGTATCAATCAATAAATCACAACTCACCCAATATATATGAAACATTGCCTTTTTCTTTAAAAATGTTGAATTTGAATGGAATTTTCACGATTATCTGGATAAATAAATATTAAGTGTTTGTGTCTTTGTTCTCACTTGTACTACTTCAGAACAAGTCATTGGAGGAGGTGCTTTTATGGCTTGTTTCCCCTGAACCCTCTCTACTCTATCCTGCTCTGAGCATTGCAGCTGCAATAGCCCTGACAGCACCTGTCCAGACAGCAGATGTTGAGAGGCTATTTTCTGCACTCAAGATTGTAAGATATGATTGAGAACACTATCACAATTCATGTCTACACCAGAATAATGCAAAGTTTATAATGCATTAACTTTTTTTTTTTTTTTTTTTAAGATAAAAACACCCCTGCGCAACAGACTGAAGGAGAGGCACCTGGATGTATGCTGCAAGGTGGCCATCGATGGTCCAAACCAGGAGGTCTTTGACTATAAAGATTGCATCGGGAGGTTCTATAGGATGAAACCAAGGAGGGCCAAATGTTCTGCCACTGGCTGTGCCTTGTGCAAATAAATGTAACTGAACTGAATGTTAAAGCACATACAAAATAAATGAATATGCTTTAAAATAATACTTGTCATTTTTTTAAATTCATGTAATTACAACTCCTAAAATAGACTACTAGTAAAACACTTATGTGCACCTGTGAGCCCACGATCAGGTACCACCACCACATTTTAAGCCAGGAAAAACCCTGAAGACTTTACACATACAGACAAACAGATTTCAATCCATAGTACAGCAGCATCAAAGGTCTGTCTCCACACCTTTCTAACTACAGCAGTGGTGGTCTGAAGTGAAAGGACAAAAACTCAGTTCTTTTTTGCCTCCAGTGTATACACAATTAGCATCAACGTTTCCCACAGGAAACAGAGAAGATGATCCCCGATCTTGATTTAAACGAAGGACTACCTTTAAACTCCCCCGAAAATGTCTTTTCTACAGTTTAAATCTCAGGTGGGTCTCTCTGTGCCGAGTGCAGCCCGAAACTGCCCCGGAAACCAACACAGCCACATAGTGGCAACGCGGAGGTCTCAAACCCAACCCGCTACCCCTTCAGAACCACACACTCTGTTCTGTAATCAATATTTCTTTGTTACAGCCCCAATATTCTTAAAGTTTTTTACACCATTGTCAGCTTTCTTGATTTCTCACTTTAAATCAATATGTCAATTGAACATCTAACTGGGAGGTTTGTAGGACACATACAGAGGTTTCAGCCAGGATGTTGTCCCCAAGACACTGAACTTCCTGACCCCCCTGGTTGGGTCTTAGATGTTTTTATATTCCAGGCAAATTAAATAAGCACATAGTTTTTTTATGATTTCATCAAACTCAGACATGGTAAGGCATAGTAATAAAACTTTTGCACTTACCACGTCTTTGTTCTGTTAAAATCCTATTCGTGACGCCAATTGTTGTGGAGAAATTGCTGAAGTCAAAGGTCAATGGTGAGGTCAGGAGGGAAGAAAGTGTTCAGGAGCCTCTGATGTCTTGTAATATTTATTGACACTTGGCCAAGGAGAATTAGAGACACTCTCAAAGTACATCAGAAGTGCCTGAGTCGGTCTCACATTCTGCCCAACTCATCCTGGTGGATAGACTTTAAACCCCAAGATAATACCACAAATACTATACGCCCAGAATTAGTCAAAGAGAATGTCTTTACCCATGGAGGTGTTATTGTCAACATATTCTAGTCTGGAGACACAGATGTCTGTTTACGCAGATTGGAACGTCAACAGCCAGCTATCTATTATGTCTATGAAGGCAGCAATAGGTCTCTTCGACCCTAGCCACCACAGTTTTGAGATAGACTGGCACCTACTGTTCCCAATCAAAGCCAAACAATTAATACTGCTGAGGACGTCAAGGCCCACATGTGACCTCGTGTAACCTAAGGATAGAAAATTCCATAACAATAAACGGGGGATGAGACTATATCAAGGTGTGGAATCTCTGGCTTGCAAGAAAGAAGACCCCAAAGATGACTTCTGTCAGAGTTTGTGTATAGCCCAAGTCCCCTAAGGTTGCTTAAAAAATAATTGTCCCCAAAGTCTGAGAATTTTCTCCACTGCAGGGAACATTGTCAGTGCAAACCGCTTTCGCCTTGCTGCAGACAATGTTGACAGGCTTATCTTCTTACAGAAAAATTTCACAATAGAAGATGAATAAATAGCTGATGCCCATACTGGCTAATTGATATTGGACTTTACATTCTGAATATAGCCTATACCGAAGTATTCTTATGTTCATTTAAAATAGGCAGAGCTTTTGTTTCCCCCAGACTGTATATGGCAACAATTTGTCAACGATAAAAGTTCACTTTCTCTTTTGAACTTGTTTACCTCTCTTTTTATACTACTGTATAGTGTATACCAAGAGTCAAGGTTAAGAGGGACTTTACCACTTGAAAGTGTGTTTCTTGTTTACATTTTTGTATGTTTTAATTTTTATACATATTTTATTACTACTGTATAGTGTATACAAGTAGTCAAAGGCTAAGAGGCATTTTACCATTTTAAAGTTTAGTAACTGTTTACATGTTATATTATTCAGTACACCAGAGATACTGGTATGTTTACAGTTTTTGCTGACAAGCAAAATAAAGAGAATTTTGGGAGAAAAAAAAAATGTTCTCTTTACGCACAAAACACGTACTGAAACCGTGGCCCAAAAACCGAGGTACGGACCGTATCGTGGGTTACCTGTACCGTTGTACCCCTACACCTTAACACACAAAATAAAAGTTTATAAATTACTATCACTATCACTATCACTGATATTAGGGCAAATAATTTCATTATAACTTTAAATAATTTAAACCGAGAAAAATCAGGAACTATCAGGATTTTACCTACCCATGTGTACAGCTTAAGCTGAAGGCTCCAGCTGTACAGCTTTGACAAGCTGGCCCTCATTCTCAGAGTTGCTGCTCTGGCCCTGCTCTTGCTGAGCTACTTTGACTTTCTTCCTTTGGAAGAATTCTTGGATGTTCTTCTGACTTCTTTAAATACTGTAATAGTCCCATAAAGCATGTCTCTATGTATTGAATGGGTACACGAATGAAAATGAAATGTAGGCTAATGTAGGTTACTCAGGTCTTAACTCTCTGGACCCCAGATACCGCCGGCTGTAAATACCACTTATTTTTGAATAACTGCAGCAAAAAAACATTTGTACTGATCCATAAAGTTTTTAAAAACTGCCGTAATCGTCAGATTCTCAAGTTTCCGATGGTACCTGAACGCACCTCACATGACATCAGCAACGTATCTAAAATTAGGCCTGAAATATCATTAGATTTCTATTTCTTGTCTGTAGGCATTATTGAGTTACATCACCCTGAACCCACAGAGGTGCAGGACTTCATCTTGCAGATTTGCACCTGTTAGCTTTAGCATCGTTGACAGTCCATACAGTGTTAATGAGATGAGATGATGACAGACTTCTGGCAATGACCGGGGAAACTTTTTTTTAAGCTTACGGTTACAGCTTTTAACCACACCAATCTTCCACATACAGGTAACTCTGACGCGAGATGCTGTGTCAGTTGCTCCTTTCAATCACAAGTTCTGCTTCTTCTCGCTTGTCTTTTTTGCAGGCTAGATACTACTTTGCCGTATTACTGCCTCTCAGGTTTAAGGTGGAACTACAACTCAAAACAAGAGTGCTGTTTACATTCAGCGTCATGGCCCGCCTCTGATTGGGCATATAGCCCATCATAGCTTAGGGTGGCACCTGGGGTGGCCAGTCAGATTTCCGGGGTGGCCCATGCCACCTAAGGCCACTCCCTGAACACGCCACTGTCTCTCGATTCTCTTGAGACTCAGTTGAGAATTGCTGCCTCAACAGGTTTTTCTCACAACCTGGCCATTGACGCATTTTGGCTCGAGGGGAATCTTTTAAAGAAGCTGCAGGAAACCACTGTTTCCAGGATTTAGCTCACTGTCCCCATATCCAACACTCCAGTTGAAAGAGCATTTTCTCAAGTCACACTGCTGAAAGATGACCTACGAAACAGGATGGGCTTACACCTTCTTTCAGGGTTTGTAGCGCCACATTATGTAATAACGCCCCATTATGTAATAATGTAATAAATTTTCACCTCATCATGTAATAACGCCGCAATTTGTAATAATCTGCCACATTTTGTAATAAAATTCTTGAACGCAGTATGTAATAAACTTTGCCGCATTTTGTAATAAGTTCTTACATATTGAGTCAGTTATTACAAAATGCAGGTGTTGCACTTTTTTATGAAGAAAATGTAATATTTTGGTGCATTATGTAATAAACCACCAAAATGGATGTCTAGTCGGACGTTTCATTGGTCAAATCTAAATCAAATATAACTGTATTCATAGAGAATGTGCTTGAAAGCTCATAGAGACAAAAACTGCACTAAAAGAGTGTTGCACGAACATTATCGGTTCACTGAAATACACACATGCAATCTGGATTATGTTACGCAAATACAACATGTGCTGAATGTAACCATCAGAATATAACTTTTTATTCATCTGATTAACTCTCTCTCTCTCTCTCTCTCTCTCTCTCTCCCTCCCTCTGTCTGTCTCTCAAACCATTGGACACAAATCAAATTAAATCTTCGTGTCACTGTTTTGTAGCGTAAATTGTGAGCCAGACTCAGATTTAGAAGCTGTGTACATGAAACAAAAAAAGCCAGAACTCAACAGAGTGTCAGAGTTTAGTCCATGAATCCACCTGGATAGTCTCTGTTTCATTGACATATTTATACTGTCAATGACATTTCATGCTGACTATGGAGGTTTGTCCGATCACAGTGTCTGATTGGAGGCCGCAGCGTGTGTATACATATTTTTTGGTATGGCAGCAATATGCTTCGGTACTTCTGTATATAAGTCTACTACAGTAAACAATTTCAAATGTATTGAGTGAGTTACTTTTTTCTTTGCTAGAAAAAATAATTTTGAGAAAAAGTTGTCCGCTCCTGTCTGTAGACTACTTTTCACTCATATATAGTGTGAGGGTTTGTTTTACATATCATATAACTACAGATAAAGGGCAAAATTTGTTACATTTTCTGTTCCATATTTGTTTTTGTCTTTTGTCTGCTTTCTATCACGTATAATATTTGCGTAACATAATCCAGATTGCATGTGTGTATGTCTTCCAACATTTCAGTGAACCGATAATGTTCGTGCCAGTAACATCCTTTTAGTGCAGTTTTTGTCTCTATGGGCTTTCAAACACATTCTCTATGAATACAGTTATATTTGATTTAGATTTGACCAATGAAACATCCGACTAGTTTTTAAAATTAATTCATATTTATTAAGGCTGTCAAAGTTAACGCGTTATTAACCCGTTAAAAGCATGTTGCGTTAACGCGTTTTAACGGCACTAATTTTTTAATGCGCGATTAACGCAGTGAGATTTGAACCTCGGGCCACTCCGTAGCTCGGGAAATCAGGAAGCAATGCACCAAGGTCGATGCCGCCAACAAACTACAACCCCGTGAGCAGAAATGGATAAAAAAGATATTACTTTGAATGGCAAGGTCAGCTACAAAGTCTTGTCAGATGGCTCTCTTGACAGGACAAAAGTAATTTGTATTTATTGTCGCGGTGAATTTACTAACCACCGGAGTACATCTAGTCTCAAATACCACTTGTCGGCCAAGCACACAGCAGATGCAGAGAGCCCGGCGCCCCCTCCTGGCATGAAGCAAACCACGTTGGATAATTTGAAAGGGAAATAGCTGGACAACTCTACAAGCCGCAAACTTACAAAAGCAGTCGCCAAATCGGTGGCTACAGCATGCAGGCCGATAAGTATTGTGGAGGACAACGGTCTGCGTGAAATAATACGATTGGAATAATACGTAATATAGTAATTATAATAATAATAAATAAACATGCTTTTTTTGCATAAAGCAAGCATTTGTCTATTCTCATGTTGAAAAGAGTATTACAATTTGAAAAAAATCAGTTTAAGGTACATTTAGAACAGATTAAAAATATGCGATTAATTTGCGATTAATCGTAATTAACTATGATCAATCATGCGATTAATCGCGATTAAATATTTTAATCGATTGACAGCCCTAATATTTATGATTCATGCTGATATGCTAAAAGTCAATGTTGTTCTGATGGTATGTTTTTTTTTTTCTAATTAAGACATCCATTTTGGTGGTTTATTACATAATGCACCAAATTATTACATTTTCTTCATAAAAAAGTGCAACACCTGCATTTTGTAATAACTGACTCAATATGTAAGAACTTATTACAAAATGTGGCAAAGTTTATTACATATTGCGTTCAAAAATTTTATTACTAAATGTGGCAGATTATTACATAATGGGGCGTTATTACATAATGTGGCGCTACAGAGTTGATGGACGTACGCACAGGTCTTAAGCGTAATGGCTTGACGTCAGCTACATTCCGTCCGCCCCAACAGTTGTTGAGGAAGTTTGACTCTAGTATATACTAGAGATTTTGTGTTAATCAAATAATTGTTTAAAGCAATTTTCACGAAAACTCACACTCCTGTCAGGAGAGGGGAATAGTTCGACTTGTGAGTTTTTGTGAAAATCGCTTTGAACATGTTGTTCAGAATGATTTGATTAACACAATATTATTGTTAAGGGTATTGTGTTGATCAAATTATTCTAAATAACAATTATTCAAAGCGATTTTCATTAAAACTCTAGGCCTAACTGCAAGAAATATATGCTATATGGTAGCCTATTAGGCCAAATTGTTCTATATTCACAGGTGTCTACCTCAAGTTTGCTATTATATTTGGCATATGAAAATATATACATATATTTTTTGTGTAAAGATGGCCCGCCATGCATCAACATTCCGCTTCTGCAAAGAATGCACAGACACCCCTGTTCTAAATAATGTTCTGTTCTAAATAATTCACTCATGAAAATTAATTGTTCTAAATCACAGATGTCAAACTCATGAATATGCATGTTTCATTTGAAATTCTTGAAATGTTAAAGTGGGTTATTTTGTATGTCATTATTACATTGAGTGATATGACAGCTGTCTCACCTACGGCAGACGCGCGTCTGTACAGTTGACGCATCTGAAAACTCTAATGTCGAGTCGATGTCGCTGTTCACTGGATTTTTATTTTTGCTAGGTCAGTTTATTCAACACCTGGAGTATATCAACTCTAACAGTTTTTTTTTTTCAACTCTACAGTGAGAGTTTTTTCATCACTGTATTCTGTGATTCTCCACTTTTCATTTCTAACCCGCCCGTTTCAGTTTTTGCCCGTACACGCCCGGTGTCTCCTCTCTTTCTGCGCTGGCTCCCGATACACATATACCGGTAAAAATAAATGTGATAGTATGAAAACATTACTTTCTCATTAGGTGAGAAAAAAAATAGGTGAACAAAGAACATGAAATGAAAACATTGTAATAATTGCTGTGACCACAGCTGGACACAGTGGTCTATAACTGCCGTTTATATGCAGCGGTCAATATGACCGCTATTGGCCATCCAAGGTCAGTAGGTGTGTAACAAAAACCGATTTAAATCGGAAAATCGATTTTGATTTAAAAGATGCGAGTGCATCGGTACACAGACTAATAAATCGGTCTTAATGTAGCTTGAACTGGCCGATGGCCCGATAAAGAGTTATAAATCGGTTTATGCTGCTGAAAACTGCATCTCTCTCTGACTGTCTTTCGCTCCCTCCCTTAAAACTCCCGCGAGACTTGTCGCAGTTACGTCAGATAGCGCCGTGAGTTTGTGAGGGAAAGTTTAAAAAATGTCTGACTCGGGCAGGATTCACAATGCTCCGGCAAGTTTAAAGTCTAAAGTGTGGAAGAAATTCGGATTTTATTTGAAGAATGGAGTACTGGATGAAAGCGTCGCTATATGCAAAGACTGTAAAACTGCGCTTAAGTACACCGGTAGTACGACAAATTTTATGTTTTATGTTATGTTATGAAATTTTGTGTTCTACCTCACTAGCTCATTGTGCCTTGATCTGAGGTTACATAGATCTCTCTGTTGTTTCTTTGAATTTAATTAATGTTGGAGAGCTTTTTCATGTTGTTACATCTTAATAAACATGACAAAAACTACAAATACACTTCTTCTCTAGTCTTTGATAAGTCTTTTTGAAGGAAATGCCACATGTACAAGTTAATTCATTTTATGAAATGATTGTCTACTTTCAACAAGAAATCCAGTGCATCATACCCTCTCGAATTGAGCCGTGCCACATCAATTCGAATCGAATCAAAATCCTTCTGTATCGAATCGAATCGAATCGTTCTATTTTAAAATGTATCGTTCCTGAATCGTATCGTGCCCCATGTATCGAGATACACATCAAATCGTCTTTTATTGGAGAGATGCACACCCCTAATGCTCAGAAATCAAGTTTGTTTCATTTTAATAAGTTGTAAGCTTCAGAAACCATCAAACACATATTTAGGAAAAGTCACGGACTGAGAGACATATAGTTTTAACGTAAACAAAGTTATTTACAAAAAAAAAAAAACCCAAACGGTCTGTGAGACTCACGAGTGAGGGAAGGATGGAGCGTGAGATTGACAGGCGGATTGGTGCGGCTTCCGCAGTGATGCGGTCGCTGTACCGGTCCGTCGTGGTGAAGAGGGAGCTGAGCCGAAAGGCAAAGCTCTCGATTTACCGGTCAATCTACGTTCCGACTCTCACCTATGGTCATGAGCTTTGGGTAATGACCGAAAGAACAAGGTCGCGGATACAAGCGGCCGAAATGAGTTTCCTCCGCAGGGTGGCTGGGCGCTCCCTTAGAGATAGGGTGAGAAGCTCAGTCACTCGGGAGGAGCTCGGAGTAGAGCCACTGCTCCTTCACATCGAGAGGAGTCAGTTGAGGTGGCTCGGGCATCTGTTCCGGATGCCTCCTGGACGCCTCCCTAGGGAGGTGTTCCAGGCATGTCCCCCCGGGAGGAGGCCCCGGGGAAGACCCAGGACACGCTGGAGGGACTATGTCTCTCGGCTGGCCTGGGAACGCCTCGGTGTCCCTCCCGAGGAGCTGGCTGAGGTGTCTGGGGAGAGGGAAGTTTGGGCTTCCCTGCTTAGACTGCTGCCCCCGCGACCCGGCAACGGATAAGCGGGAGAAAATGGATGGATGGATGGATGGTCTGTGAGACTGTCTTGGCCTTCTAGTGTACTGTGTACATGAGAAACAAGGCAAAACAATTTTGGGCGTTTTTTTGTGCATTCTCGTGGTTTTTGGGCTGGAAAATCTTGCTGGCATCTGGCAACGCTGACAGAGCCTTTGAAACAGCACTCAGTGTGAAGCAGAGGTCAATTGCTGGCCTAGGCTGTCAATTCAACCAACAAATTAATTAAAAATTAAATTTTTAGAACCCTTTAAACAGTATTCATAACTACAGACCCTTTACTTTAACAAAATTTAAATATTTAATTTTTTACATTAAATTTTAATATTCCAACTAGTTAGTTATGCTTTAGAAACGTTCCGACTCTCACCTATGGTCATGAGCTTTGGGTAATGACCGAAAGAACAAGGTCGCGGATACAAGCGGCCGAAATGAGTTTCCTCCGCAGGGTGGCTGGGCGCTCCCTTAGAGATAGGGTGAGAAGCTCAGTCACTCGGGAGGAGCTCGGAGTAGAGCCACTGCTCCTTCACATCGAGAGGAGTCAGTTGAGGTGGCTCGGGCATCTGTTCCGGATGCCTCCTGGACGCCTCCCTAGGGAGGTGTTCCAGGCATGTCCCCCCGGGAGGAGGCCCCGGGGGAGGAGGCCCCGGGGAAGACCCAGGACACGCTGGAGGGACTATGTCTCTCGGCTGGCCTGGGAACGCCTCGGTGTCCCTCCCGAGGAGCTGGCTGAGGTGTCTGGGGAGAGGGAAGTTTGGGCTTCCCTGCTTAGACTGCTGCCCCCGCGACCCGGCAACGGATAAGCGGGAGAAAATGGATGGATGGATGGATGGTCTGTGAGACTGTCTTGGCCTTCTAGTGTACTGTGTACATGAGAAACAAGGCAAAACAATTTTGGGCGTTTTTTTGTGCATTCTCGTGGTTTTTGGGCTGGAAAATCTTGCTGGCATCTGGCAACGCTGACAGAGCCTTTGAAACAGCACTCAGTGTGAAGCAGAGGTCAATTGCTGGCCTAGGCTGTCAATTCAACCAACAAATTAATTAAAAATTAAATTTTTAGAACCCTTTAAACAGTATTCATAACTACAGACCCTTTACTTTAACAAAATTTAAATATTTAATTTTTTACATTAAATTTTAATATTCCAACTAGTTAGTTATGCTTTAGAAAAAGATACATTATTATGATGTTAATGTTAATCCAACTATGTTAGATTTTGTTCAGAATAAAATACAAATATTTAAGGCAACTGAATAGTATTAATACTCACCACAATTGTAGAGCTTTTGAAACACCAACAACCAATGGGCCTGGCTGAAGTAACACCACATACCTAAACAGAATTAAATAACATTTTCAAATTTAAATAAAAAATAAATAAATAAATAATAGGAGGAAGGAAATAATATCCTTGAACTGTCATATTGGCTTTAATGATGAGAAAACAAACAGGTGTTTAATAAAAATGTATTAATTTATTTAGATTTGCTTTAACTCTGCTTCAGCTGGGGTGTTCAGACTGCCACACATTCTGTCTATCATACAGATTGACCCCGAAAATCCACCAACACGTCTTTGTCACGTCACGGATGCGACGCTGTTTTGGTCCGTCCTGCACGCAACTTCAAACCCCACTGGGAGCGTTTCAGAAGCGTTTAGCCCACCAGACTTTGTTTATTTGCTCAGATTTGGTCATTTTCCTGGTTTATGTGCTTCTAAATATGCTTCTACATGTGTAAATATGCTACATAGTTCATTTGTTTCACTTTTGTCTGTTTTTACGACTGGCAGTTTGCACAGGACTTTATTTTGAAAAACACCGGATTCTCTATGCTGTTTCTGTGTCTGGCTTCCTGTCAGCTCGAGGTGGCTCATCATTAACTTCATTCATGACATTAACTTACTGATGACGTTAAGAATAAAGTCCATTTGAAAAAACAACCAGAGCCAGTTCATTCTCATCTGCCAGAAACATTAACGGACCAACATCTATAAATCTTGTGGTTTTTTATTCCAAGATACACACTGCTGTCAATTAGCTTCTCCCTTTATCATTTTGGAGATAATTATATGCTTCTCTGATATTTTGCTCTGCATTGCGCAGTGTTGCTCTAATTAAAATATGTTAGCAGGATGCCAATGTATGAAGTGACTGATGGCAGCAACTGAGCTGAATTGAACAGAGTCTGGTTCACCTCATTATCAGTTTAGTTGTCACAGCGGTCTCACTAATTA
The DNA here is from genome assembly GCA_033000465.1 of Sciaenops ocellatus. NCBI lineage: Eukaryota > Metazoa > Chordata > Actinopteri > Sciaenidae > Sciaenops > Sciaenops ocellatus. Next base: position 27,679,573 of record CP136878.1, read on the forward strand.
AAGTATTTCATCAGTTGAGTCATAATGCGCAGTGTCTTACTTAAACCGGACACTAACGCCTAATTTCCACCGGGGACGTAAGCATCAGAGCTGATCGCTGCCACTCTAATCAATGAAACCATCCCCACCGGGCATGCTGCGGAACGTCTCAGCAGCGTCCCAGCAGAGGCTCTCCGCGCTGCAGCGCTATCATTCCGTAGCACTTCTATTTTTGAGGGAGCCGTTGCTAAATCGGGTGAAGCTCAACAGAGCAGATTGCAACCAAACAGGAAATTCGACACTGAATCAACATAAGACACTTCCGCCCCCTTTCAAAATAAAACAATACGCAGTTCATGACTATCACAACTTCACATCAATATTACGTCATGACCGGTGGCACCAGGTCAGCAGTCAATCAATCAAAGGGTCTCAGTCTCTCGTCGTCCATGTTGCCGACCCTCTAATTGTTGAAGTGGAACAACATACAATCATTTGCCATAACAGATCCTTTTCCTCCGGAAAATGGAAGAAAGGACAAAGCCTGGCATTTAATTGCAGGAGTTTTGGGCGTGTATAGTGAGTATAAACTACTATTTAAGATTATAAAAATGTGATTTTAAATGAACTTTACAGAAACTACCTTTTGAGTATCTGTAAAATGTTTAATTATTTATTAATATAGCACATTACATATTTATTGCCGTTCTGATCAGTGCAAAGTTACTGAACATTTTTAATGACTTTTAAATATTAGTTTTCTTTATAAGTACTTGACTGAATAACTTTTAAACTTTTGTACTTTTAACCATTTGTTTTTATTTTAAACTTTCTGGGAAAAAAGAAATACATAGAAAAGATTTCACACAGCTATGGTATTAAAGGTGTATACAAATATGTAATATTATTATTACATTTCACTACACCCAGATGACCTGTCACCCATAATATCCCTCACTCAGTGTATCAAAGATATTAATCAATGGATGTCAGAAAACTGTTTACAACTAAACAAAGACAAAACAGAAATACTCATCTTTGGTGCACAGGCTCAGAGACAGAAAATCGCAGCACATCTCAATTCTCTCTCTCTTGACAGCAAAACTGAAGCAAGGAATCTGGGTGTAATTATCAACAGCAATCTAAATTTCAGAAGTCATATCAACCACATTACAAGGTCATCTTTCTATCATCTAAAAGATATCTCCAAATTAAGGGGCTTTCTGTCAAAATCAGACTCAGAAAAATTAATCCACTCATTCATAACAAGTATATTACATTACTGTAATGGTTTATTCACTGGACTCCCAAAATCAAGTATTCAGAGGTTACAACTAATTCAAAATGCAGCTGCACGTATTCTTACTGGTACCAAGAAATATTAACACATCACACCCGTTCTTAAATTTTTGCACTGGTTACCCGTTAGAACAAGAATCGATTTTAAAATACTGCTCCTGGTTTATAAAGCACTACATGGCCTTGCACCTCAGTACATCACAGACATGCTCATCACTTACACACCAGCAAGAACACTTCGGTCAACAGGCAGTGGCAATTTACTCATCCCCGCACCAGATCCAAAGAAGGGGAGGCAGCTTTTAGTGTATATGCCCCACAAAAATGGAACACCTTGCCTGATACAGTTAGACATGCCACATCAGTAGCCATCTTTAAAAACAGATCTTTTTTCAACAGCATTCTGTTGAACTGTGTGTGCATGTGTCCATGTGTGGTTGTGTGAGTGGGTGCGCATGTATGAGTATGTGTATTGTTTACTTGCACTTGCACTCTTGAATTGTTTCCTAATTGACTTTTATATGTAAACTGTTTTTACTGTAACTATGCATACCTCTTGTCTTGTGAAGCACATTGAGTCTGCCTTGTGCATGAAATGCGCTTTATAAATAAACTGAATTGAATTGAATATTATAACTACCTATTGAAAATGTAACTACCCAGTGTTAAATACTGTTGATATAGTCAGCTGTGGGGGAAGTGAATGAACTTTCAGTCTCTATTTAAATATCCTCTTTTGGTGAGTGAGGTTCAGTCCAGGGTATGGTCTCATTAGCTATGGCTTCAGTGGGAAGGCTACATCACCAAAGTGAGCAGCACCAGGCAGAGAGGTACTGGGTGGGACATTAAGTGTTTCCTCTCCCCAGAGCTGACCCAGCATATACACCGCCATCACTGGTCCTTCAGAAGTCCCCCACTTGAATGACCCTGAACCTGTAGTTCGAGTCCACAAGTGCCAAAAGCACTATGGAGAAAGTTTTCTTGTAGTTAAAATACTGACTCCCAGTCAGTGTTGGGGCTTGGATGGTCACATGCTTCCCATCTATTGCTCCCAGGCAGTTTGGAAAATTCCACTTCTTCCAGAAGCCGTCAGCTACTTCCTCCCATGTCTCTTGTGCTGGCCTGGGTAGGAATCTCTCCATCATGGTTTTCTCAATGGAAGCACACACCATGTGGACTGAGTTCATTACCGTAGTGTGCCCCAGGCAGTAGCTATATGCCAGACTCACTAGTGAATCCCCAGAAGCCATGTACCTGTGAGGGAAGAAACAAATATAAGTTATATGTGAACATTTTTTATTCACCTGTGCCTCTCCATTGTTTCAGCTGACACGTGTAAAGCGAGATGGAAGGCTTTAAAGGTCCAGTGTGTAAGATTTGGGGCCTCTATTTTCAGAATAAGGCAAACATGGAATATAATATTCATAACTATGTTTTCATGCATGTATAATCACCTGAAAATAAGAATCTTTTTATGTTTCTTACTTAAAAAATATCCTTTTATATCTACAGTGGGAGAGAGTCCCCCTTCATGGAGGCCGCCATCTTGAAACACCTTATTTATACAGTAGTCCAGAACAGACAAACTAAATACTGACTCTAAACAGGGTCCTTAAAGTGTTGTTTCTCCTTTACACTAGGAAGGTGAGGGTAATGTGAGGAGATTACAATGCAGTGATTGGACCACTAAATGCAACTAAATTCCACACACTGGACCTTTAAGGGATGCGTTTGTGAAAAAAAGCCTTCCAAGTGGATCGGCAGGTGGCACACAAAAGGAGTGGAAATATGCAGAGATCATGTCCTTCCTTTTGCCCCATATACAACCAAGAAGGTCTGTATAAATTACTTAAACAAAAGTAAATTTCATGAAATTATTGAAGCCTCAAACAATATTGATAACAGTATTTGTGCTGTAAAAAATGTATCTTCAAAGTGCACTATTAAAGTGGTGAGAACTTGTATATAAAACTGTTACGTTCATATGCAAATTGTTGCTATGTGTAACTTTTTTTCTTTTTTGTTTTTATATAGTTCAAAAAGCAACTTGAGCCAGTCACAACATGACGAAGAAAGGTCGGGTACCCCTCAGTCATTGTCAGGGTCTGAGGATCGGTCCAGCACCCCTGGCATTTCATTTCCACAACCGTCTACATCTCCGGCTCCATCAACTTCAGCACCGTCTAACTCTAGAGCTGTGTCCCAATTCAGGGGCTGCATCCTTCGAAGAACGCATTTGAAGGCCGATTATGTCACAACGCCGCATGAAGGCTGTCCCAATTCGAAGAAGAGGAAGGCTCCTTCAAATGCGGCCTTCTTTTCCCTCTTTTTGGAGGATGCACCGCAACTAACCTTCGCGGCCTCCCATATCCCAAGATCCTGTGCGCGCCGCTGTTCAGTGCCGGGAAAATTACAATGGCGACACCATGGTGTGGTCCAGAGCCTGGGTCAGGCTCTGGACCACACAAACTGACCCTGGGTCAGGCTCTGCACCACACACACTGACTGTGTTAACTGTAGTCTGTTAATGAGAGTTTCACAGTCTTTTATTTTGAAGGGACTCTTATTTTGAAAGACATCTGTCTGTCTGTCTGTCTGTTAATGAGAGTTTCACAAAGTCTTTTATTTAAAAAAAAAAAAAAAAGTCTTTTATTTTGAAGGGACTCTTATTTTGAAAGCCTTTTGTCTTGTCTGTGTGTGTGTGTGTGTGTGTGTGTGTGTGTGTGTGTGTGTGTGTGTATGTCTCTGTTTGTGGCTGTCTATCTGTATGTGTGTGTGGATCAGTCCAGAGCCTGACCCACACACACATGTGGGTCAGGCTCTGGCCCACACACACATACACCATTCCTGGCGGACCCGGGAATGGTGTATGTGTGTATGTATATTTTTGTGTATGTGCGACCACACACTGACCCACACACACATATGGTGTATGTATATTTTTGTGTATGTGCGACCAAAACTGCGTGAGGAGTAAAAGCCCTTTATCTCGTGACTCTTGCCCATACATTATTGACACTGCTGAGTAGTTTACAGTACATTACCTCTACCATTGCTTAAGTATGTGACAGATTGAGCTTTCATGTGTGTGTTCATATGAGAGAACTAATAGGCTGTTAAAAATGTAGCATTGACAGTTTGCTTAGAAATATTGTGAAATGGCGTAAGAAAGAAACTGCATTTCCTGCAGAAAGTGCGGTGTGGATGCCCTCTGCTGAAATGCCAGATGCAACTGTGGTAATTTGTATGAAAACACAGAATTATGTAATAAAGTGTGAAATGACCAGGAAGCATTATAAGATTGTAACAAAGTGTTTATTATAGTGTTGTACTCATATAGTTGTGATGACAGTTTGAACAATCTCCACTACAATTCTCAGCATGACCAAGCACTTGGCGACGGTGGCAAGGAAAAACTGCCTGTGGCAGAAACCTTGAGCAGAACCCGGATCATGGTGGGTGGCCATCTGCCGCGACCAATTCTAAATAAAACAAATAATAATAATAACAGTAGTTAGTAAACTGTAGACTGTTGAGTAGGGGTGGGAATCGTTGGGTGTTTCACGATTCGATTCGATTCCGATTCTTTAAGATTTTACCTCAAGCCTTGTGTTGGAATGCTGATTCTTCACAGGTTGAACGGCTGCCGTCTTTGCTGTAGTCCTCACTGATGATCATACTTTTGCGTTTGGGGTTGCTGCCATCCTTCTTTGCATGGTGTTCATCAGGTGTCAGATTTATGCACAATCACAAAACAACAGAAAAAGAAAAAAGGAGAGAAAATCAATTAGATGATAGAATAATCACAGAGCAAAGTAAACACCAACAATGTAACATTTTGGTTTACAGATAAAAATATTTGTAGGAAATCATGAAATATAAGGATGAAAATGTCATGAGAAGTAAGAAAAGCACTTAGCTTAATGTTGTCGATTCCATCTTGTTGTTCCCCTTTAGGACATGAAAAACAAACAAACAAAAAAAAAAAATAGTATTAATACAGTGTTTTCTGAGTACAGATAAACAATATATCTTTAGTAAATCACAAAACTACTTGAAACAAATCATATTTCAAAGAAAAAGTGTACTTAAATTTCTTTTGTTGTTCATGCTGTTTCTCCTTCTGCTGTTGGTCTCTTGGATGTTGCTCCCCTTTGGCACAAAACCACCAACAGAACACACAAACACATAACAGCGATATGGCATGGAGATATCGAACTACCTTACATTGACCAGCATGATAAAAATTGCACCCAGAGAGATAATGATTGACAGAACAATACCACCTTTGGCCCCGTTTATGCAGACTCTAAGGGATATTGAACTGCATTACATTGATAAACATGATTTAAAATTGCACCCAGAGAGATTATTGACAGAACAATACCACCTTAGGCCCCGTTTATGCGGACTCTAAGGGATATTGAACTGCATTACATTGATAAACATGATTAAAATGCACCCAGAGAGATAATGAATACCACCTTAGGCCCCGTTTATGCGGACTCTAAGGGATATGGAACTGCCTGCTTAGTTGGCTGGCAAGGTTATCACAGAGTTAAAATACAGTAGACGGGACTGTGATAACTGTAGTAAGTTTGCAGTACACCAGATTGGATGCAGGTATGTGGTTGAGACACGTAAATGTGGTCGATAAGTGTCCTGTTTTCAGTTGTTGCAGCTGTGATGAGCTGTGTGTATCCTTTTGATTGGAACAACTCTTGTATTGCCTTCTTTCCTTTGCATAGAAGGTCCTCATTAAAGTCTCCACAAACAATGACTGGCTGGTGATTCGTCATGTCCAAGGAGTCCAAGAGGCTTTCCATGTTTGGCAGAAACTTTTTGAGAGTGTGGTGGTCGGTAAACAGCTGCAATCACTGCTCTGACTGGGGCCTCGAGTTTGACGACTACAAACTCAAGATCAGTCACATTTTGAAAGTACCTGCGAGCCTCTGCTTGAATGTGGCTTTTACAGTATACTGCAACTCCGCCACCATCTTTTGTTGCCATTTCTGAATAGTTTGTGTAGGACACTTGTCTGCTGCGTGTAAACATGTTGTATCCTTCCAACTGGAAACAAACGATCCAGACAGATGTGTTTCCGTGACGCATAACACATGAGCAACTGTCAGTTCATGGTGGCATTTAAGGTCCTCAATGTGAGAGGGAAGTCCTTGTGTGTTGTGGTGAATAATTGTGAGGTTTCGGGCTGTTCCATCTGCCAATTTCACATACTGCAAGAGTGGTCTTGTGCTGTCGAATGATGCTTGGGTCATGTTTTCCATTGCAGCTGTGATTTCAGGATCAGCGTAGATTTTCTTTTCATCAAAATCCGTGATGTGCAGCCCTTGAAGTGAGGTTGTCCTACTGAGGGCTACATAGGACATTCCAGGCTCAAACACACGCTTCAGAGAGACACTACAGAATCCATTGTCATGCCTTGCACTTTGTGAGCTGTGCAGGCGAAAGCCAACTTCATTGGGAACTGCCTTCGAACGGCTCCTTTTTGGGTCATGTTCTCCTCAGTTCTCTCAGTGTAGACCAGGTTATCTGATTGCCCTTGGACTTTTTTACGAAATTTCTGTCCGGCAGTTGGATTGTCCAGTTGAAGTCCAATCATTGTCACTGTTGTTTGTCCATTTTGCTGGCCTGTTACGATGTTGGCAATGGTTCCAAATGTTCCATTCACAAGTCCGTCCTCCACATCCAGATTCCTGAGTATCATAATGCGTACTCCGTGTGCAGCTTGTATGCAGTCAGGCAGGTCTCTTTTTTTTCCCTTTGAAGCCTCCTATCTGGATCTTTTCACCTGTGGTGGGGTCTTTAGCGTAGTCCTGTGCCTTAATGTTGACAAAATCAGAATGGAGAGCTGCTACAGTTGCTCGGTTGTGCTCATCGACCTCTTTGTTTGTTGCAAAGATATGCAGGGCATCGAGTGGACAGTCTTTGATGTCGATGACAGTCTGGGTGAGTAAAGCTCTGTCATCGTCTCTGAGTGCATCTGTCTTTCTCTTTACCCGCAACCTGTTCAGAAGCTCTGCAAAAACAAGATCATCTTTCTGCCGCATGATCTGTGTCAGATTGACCATTTGGAAGTTGTCTTTCCAAAGGTCGAGCACGGCCTCGTCATACACGCAAAGTGGTTTTGCTTTGCCAAGCGGTGGCAGTTGGTAAAAGTCTCCTACTGCCAAAACAGACATGCCTCCGAAGGGTTTCTTGTTGCCTTTGATCTGCTGAAATCTCAAGTGGATGTAGGCAAATTACTCCTTTGAAACCATGGAGATTTCATCTATTATCAGAATTTCTGCACTGGACAGTACTGCTCTCATCTCATCTAGTGCATTTCCAGGTCCCTGATATGGTGGTTTCAAACTTCTTGCCAATTTTAACATTGCATGCAAGGTCTTGCCAGAGATGTTGAAGGCTGCAGTGCCAGTAAATGCAGTCAGTAGCACTGCAGGCATGGACATGTCTCCTTGGTCGCGGAATCTTGGTCGCCTCCTCATGTATGCACTTGATTACATGTGACTTTCCACAACCAGCGCCACCACTGACAAAGTAAAAGAACTGTTCAGGATTGTGACCCCAGACACGTTTGACGAACCACTCAAAAAAATATGTAAAAATATGGATGCCTGTGTTTCGTTGAGGCTTTGGTATAGCTTCCTCACAAAGTCTGGGCTTAGCTTTGGTGCCTCTATTGCTGGTACAGCTATGTCACGGTCCACTTGGAATTCAGGTACGTTGTCCATTTCATTGGGGTCTATGGCTTCTCGTTCGGCGATGCACTCCAAACGATCCACTTCAACCTCGGATGCAAAGGTGTTCCACGCATTAATGACCAGGCCTTCCTGTTGAATTTTTTTTGAGTGTCGCTAGTGCGGCTAGCACATTCTTCATGTTGACAGTGTAGAAGTACTGATGCCCTTTGTACTTGATGCGTCGCTTTAGTTTAACTTGCAACAGCTGGGCATCACTGCTCGGTGTTGAGAGACAGTTCACTGTAGCTTCTACTTCAGAGGGCACACACACAACTGCACCGTGTACTGCTCTTTGCTGTCCTTTTGGCAATGCAACAATTTTGGCAAAAGGTAGGATCTTGGCAATCAGCTGTTTCTCCAGCACATTCAATTCAGCCAGTTCCAAAGGAATTGGTGCCAGCTCCAATTTATTTGCCACTGCAAAAGTTGGCAGGTTTCCTCTTCTCAGGTGGTCGTCACAGCTGTAGCAGATCCACTCCTGCATTCTTTCCTGTGGCATGGTGCAGGTGGAAGAGCATCCAATGTCACAGACATGAACATATTTACCAGTTAAGCAAGTAGCAACCAAATCACTGTTTTTGACATATCTGGTCCTGTTGCAATGCATCACTTGATTGGGAAACAGAGTCCGGTGGCACACTGTACAGACATAGGTGGGTCCTTCCTTAGTCTTTTCCCGGAATGAAGATATTGCAGCCTCCATCACAGGATTGATCACACGCTGTGGTTTATCTTCGAGCGTTGGAGTTTGGTGGTGCATTACAGTCCGTCTGTATTTCTTTTTGATTCTCAGGGCACACTGCAACTTGTGATGTATATGGAATGAAGCGTTTGTAGTGAACTTGTCCTTTTTCTGCTGGGTGCAGCGCTGTATGTGTTGCAGCCTGAATGCTGAGTTACTGTAATACTTGTCTTGAAAACGTTGTTTTTCTTTTTGCCTGTAGTCCTGTTGACATTCATACCTGGATGTGACATACGTTTTCTGTTTTTGCTTGTAGTCTTTGTCACATGCATATCTTGATGTGATACAAGTTTTCTTTTTTTGGCTGTATGCATGGTCACGTGCATACCTTGATGTGATATATGCCTTCTGTTTTTGCTCATAGTCATGGTCACAAGCGTACCCTGAAGTGGCATATGCTTTCTTTCTTCTCACTGATATCAGGATGTTCAGTATATCTCTGGGCCATGTATTTTTTATGTCGAGTCTGAAAATCCAGATCTGTCTTGTATCTTCTGATACTGGACAGTTTCTTTTTGGTTTCCTTTCCCGATTTGTCCTCTGTCTTTTTGCTTGTACTTTCTCTGCGCAAAACTTTGCGTCGTCGTTGCTTCCCCAGTTTGGTAACAGTTCTTACTGCTTCCTCAACAACGTTGTGTTGTTCGGGGACGACTGAAGTCTGTGACTTGGTTTCTTGGGTTTTTGCTGTTGTTTCTGGTTGAAGTACAACTGAAGGCATTTTTGACACCTCCACATCACTCTCTGGGAGTTGTTCTCCAAAACCTGTTTCTGTTGATGGTACAGCTGTTCCATGATCTTCTGGTTGAAGTACAACTGAAGGCATTTTTGACACCTCCACATCACTCTCTGGGAGTTGTTCTCCAAAACCTGTTTCTGTTGGTGGTACAGCTGTTCCATGATCTGCACAGGATTTGTCGACAGGGTCAAAAGAAACTGGCACAAACTCGTAGCTGGCATTGACACCGCGGTCTTCAAACAGCCTGTGCAGGTGGCTGATGAGGTCACTCAGGTGGCTGAAGATCAGCACAATAGCAGTTCCATCAGGGTGGGGCAATCCCCTTGCACTTCTTGAGTGAGAATCGAACACTCCGTATCGCCCTGATCTGTCACAGAACACTGCAATGCACTCAGGAGATACAATCAAGATGGCATTGCTGACATCTGTTGATAGACACTGAAGTTGTGCCTCCATAGTCATCCAGCCACCAGGCTGTCCTTGGGCCTTCACATATCCACATCTTATGGAAGACATGCGCACATTGTTGACATTGTTGTCCATTAGAGCTTGCTGCGGCATGTCCTCAATGGTCAGGTGGTCATCAACGTATCGGTTGTCCAACACTAGCTGGCTTTTGATCCCAACATAGAGTGAGTCTCCCATCTCAAGCATTCTGTCAAGATTGGCAGTGTTGAACTGTAACCCCTCACTGTGGTAGGCCAGAAATGTAAGAGCCATGCAGGTGCACTGATGATTTCTGCTGAATACGTTATATCTGTGATCATTCTGGCTGTGGGTCGCTCTCACAGAAAAAATAGGTTTGCCTCTTCTTTGCTGTGGCTCTTCAATGTGAGCTTCTTTGTGTGGCCAGTGGGGAAGCTGAACAATAGTATGAAGATTTATCATTAATTATCTTGTAAGAAAAAATATTATGTAGTATAATTAATTTAAATGAGATTAGAATTTAGATTTTAGAATTTTTTTCGAAATAAATTTTTGAAATTAGAAATGTAAGAAAAAAAAATTAAAGGCTGTCAAGCATTTTTTGTTTGATCCAATGTGACTTGAAGTTAATAATAGTAATAATAATAATAATAATAATAATAATACTTAATAATAATAATAATTATTATTATTATTATTATTATTATTATTATTATTATTATAATGTGTGGAAATCTACATTTGGATGACATTATATTTATGTCTTAGAAGATAAAAGTAATGTTATTTACAGAATTAATGTCACTGAAAGGCCATTGAAAATCTACCATCAGCCAGCTGTCTTTGAGCAAATAAATATGTGCTATTTATTTCAAGATTTTATGTATGTGTTTTATGTGCGCCTCTCTGGGCCATGTCTAAATATTAACTCAGGATTTGCAAAACTATCGTAAGATTTTGAAGGCTAAGAAGTGACTAAGTATTTAAAGTGATATAGTTGTCTATACAGATAGCTTTACCCTGAAATGCCAGTGTTGGCATCTCACAACGTTTAGGTTCACATTTTAGTTTTAGACATACCTTTTTTTTAATTTTCAGGGTTGGGTTAGTTTGTTTAGGTTTAGGCATTAAAAATAATTGGTTAGATTCGGGAACAGATTAGAAGAAGTCACAAACTTCCTCTTTATGGCTGTTGTGATGTGGATTATGTTTTCAAAAGACACCACTGTCAATGAAATGTGAAATAAACAAACCCATATTGTACAGATGTTTATTATGATTGTTTTGCATTAAGTCATGTATTAAAATATACATGTCATGTATTTGTGTAACAACTGTAGAGGGAAAAAAAAGGCATACCTTTGTAGTTGGATAACGGGAGCACGTGGGTGCATCATCCATTATACAGAAGCTTCTTGGCCGTAGAGGTGTCTGTGCTTTGGGTGTCTGATGAGACATGATACCAAGTTAATAAAAATCAAGACATAAGTAGAACAATGTACTCACCTGATACACATTTCAAAGACTGGATATTACACACACAAAATGCTAGATTGGTGAATAATGAAAAAAAAGCCTACCTTTTCAACTGGAGAACGGGGGCAGGTGGCTGCATCTGGGCTGTGTTCTCCAGAAGTCATCCAGTTCTTCGACTGTGGAGGAGTCTGTATTTTGGGAATCTGATTACACATGACACACCAAATTCATTCATATATTTTAAATACTCAGTTGTGAATTAAGATTTTATTCTTCAAATGAAGTAGTTAAGACAACATGACTGAAAGTACAGCAGATTGTGTTCTCAGGCCATATCTGTGTGTCCACTCTCAAGGGGGAAAAAAAACAAAAAAACAACCCATACCTTGTAGGCTGGAGAATTAGTTGGGGTGGGTGCATTCTCCATCGCCCATAGCCTGCTGGTTGGTGGAGGTGTTTCAGGCATCTAATAAGATATGATATCAAGTATATGAAACTTTACCATGTTTTTGGAACCTGATGACACATGACAGGATTGTCATAAAATGTAACAAATACAAATGTAAATTCATTACATCAGCACTATTGTGTCAACATCATCTATATACTTGTTTATGTACCTGATGGGTGGAAGTGGTTGGGCTGACTGGGGCAGGATCTGCAAGGTCGAGCCTTGTCCAGCGCACTTTCTGAGCCTGGGATCGCTTGCCCTTCCTCGGCATCTTGAAAACAATTATAACAGGATTTCAGTTCAGCCTTTTTGTCTAAATGTAGATAATTAAAATTTAATTTAAATGATAGTGAATACATAACAAAATCATACCTTGAACACTTAAGTTTGTAGTGTCTGTGTCCAGTAGAGGATCATCACAGGAACCCATCAAAATGCACAAAAACAGAAAAGAAGCAAAATACCACACTAAGATGGATAGTTATGTATCACAATCTGACTAAATATATCCCATCTATTTCTAAAACACACTCACCAAGACGAGGAATTCCAACAGTTAAACTATTGCCCTGGTCTTCTTGGTCACACGTGGGCCTACCCGAGTCTTCCCCGTCTCACGTGGTCCTGCAATACAGTAGCCTGTACAACAATAACTCACAAAATATCACAATTGTAACAACAATATGCAAGTCTTAATGATTTCAACTAAAATAATTTGCTGACTTAACTGTCCCTACACTAGCATTAAAAGCTAAACTATACAAGCTAAATACTCTACTCTAAATCTAATCTACTCCTAACCTAACCTACCCTAACAGTACTGTCTAAACCTAAATAATAAATGTACAAAAAATATGAAAAGTTAGCTTAGTCTGTCTTGAAGATGCTGGACACAGGAAACCTGGAAAAGTCAGAAAATACAGTGAATTCTACAAAATATTGTGGAGCACATAATGAAAAAACAGCATGGTGTGAAACACTTACTCTGATGTAAACCAACAACAAAACCGGGATGCCTTTTCAGGTTTTAGCCTACAAAATAAATAAATACAAGATATTAATATGAGTTTGACCAAATGTGAATTAATGAATTAACATTATTGTTACCAATTCCTTTTCACCAGTTAATTGTAGTACCGATCCCCCCCTTTTTTCATTCCATGATTTATTTTTAAAAACAAATTAAAAAAATACCATTGATTAACCCCAATACACCTTTCCTTCATATACATTTGTAAATCACTGTACATGACATCACAGAACAATGATTGAAAGTTCTTCATTTATAATAATTTCTGTGTTTTGCAACATTAAAAAAAACATACTTAAAAATATGTCTTACCTGAAAAGGTAAAGATTAACAACTGGATACTTAAGGTGAACGGCGAACTGGATACTGAGTGAAGTAGTGTTTATCTAGAACAGACGACACCAGTGAGCATCAAAGAAATGTAACAATAATGCATTGTTTATGTTTTAAATATTGTATCACTTATGCCATAATCATATCCTTAAAAATCAGTATGAAGCTGAATATAATAATTAAAATTAAATACACACTTAGCGCTTCTAAATAGCAAATAGTGTTGATTTTTTTAAAAATAACACATCATTTATGAAGGTAGTTTATGTAAAGTCTTTGACAAACACTCACACTGAAACACACACACACACACACACACACACACATATATATATATATATATCTTGGAAAAACATCACTGTTTGCTTACTTGTTGTAGTAAGCAAACAGTAAACAATAGGCCACTCGGTGTCAGGTAGCACTTTACATTACAGCTTAGTAGCATGGTAATATTTAGGTAATCTGATAATAGTGATGAATAGTTTCAAAAACTTTCAGTGTAAAATTACCCAAATACATCCAATGTCAGAATTAAGCCATTAAGCCACTATGACTTTAGTATTATAAATACACCTGTTATCAAAATATTACCACAGTATTAATATCAGAAAACAGTAGTTACATTATAAACTTACAGTACAGCTGTTTCAGTGTTAAAAATCAAATCAATCCACATGCAATTAAACATCCTCACAAATCAGGGCTATTAGAAAGCACTAGCCTACATAATTCTGGTATACATGTGTCACACTAACAAAAACAGTGCTATTTTTGCCACATTAGGAAAACACACTATATATGGCAGTGGAATTTTCTGAAAACAATTTGATTTGTGTTGTTTATGTTTTTTTATAATCTATGCAGAATTGAATCTGGATGGGCGATTGGTTGTGCTTCAATAATTTTATCTTTTTGATTTGATCATTAAAATGTATGTAGTAAAACAACAACAAAGCAATGACAAATGTATGTATTTCAACAAATGAAAATAAGAATAAGCAACTTCGATAGATTTCTGAATTTACGAGGTGCACTTGAAAGCACCATAAAGCCGCAACGAGGTGCACGTGAATGCACCATGAAGCCATATAGCATCATGGTTTAATTCAAACTGCTAAAATAACTAAAAGAGTAATAATCATAATCATGGGAATAATAAGTAAGTAAGTAAGTAATAATAATAATAATAATAATAAATATTCTGACAAAATAATAGTTAATTGTTATAAATAAAAATGTGGTAGTTATAAGTTCAAATTAGTTCCTAATTAGTTAATTAATTAGTTAATTAGTTAATTAATTAGTTCCTATCACTGAACCGGCTTCACTTTGAGCATGTTGAGCTCTTCCTGAACGTCTACATACCTATTTTGTCTCACTCGTGGAAGATATGTGACCTCTGGAGCGATTCGAAGAAACTGGTACCTCTGCTCTCCTCCAGAAATGTTCCCGTCTTTTTAACATGGCAGTCTATGAGGCTGTGGATGGGTGTTGCTAACGCATGTTTGTGTCCCACGCCAAAACTGTAACTCTGGCGTCTTGCTAGGGGCCTTGAGAGTTTCACAGTGTTTTATTTTTAAAAAAAAGAGAGAAAAAAAAGTCTTTTATTTTGAAGGGACTCTTATTTTGAAAGACATCTGTCTATCTTTCTGTCTGTTAATGAGTTTCACAGTGTTTTATTTTTTTTTTAAAGTATTTTATTTTGATGGGACTCTTATTTTGAAAGACATTTGTCTGTATGTCTGGGTCTGTTAATGAGAGTTTCACAAAGTCTTTTATGTTGAAGGGACTCTTATTTTGAAAGCCTTTTGTCTTGTCTGTGTGTGTGTATGTGTGTACGTGTGTATGTCTGTATGTCTCTGTTTGTGTCTGTCTGTCTGTGTGTGTGTGTGTGTGTGTGTGTGTGTATGTGTGTATGTCTGTATGTCTCTGTTTGTGTCTGTCTATCTGTGTGTGTGTGTGTGTGTGTGTGTGTGTGTGTATGTATGTATGTATGTGTCTGTTTGTGGGTCAGGCTTTGGCCCACACACACATACACCATTCCCGGCTCCGCCGTATTGTGTATTTTTTGTGTATGTGCGACCAAAACTGCGTGAGGAGTAGCACACCAGGCCAGAGCCTGACCCACACACACATGTGGGTCAGGCTCTGGCCCACACACACTGACCCACACACACATACGCATACGGTATGGTGTGTGGTATATGGTGTGCTATAAATATTTTTGTGTATGTGCGACCAAAACTGTGTAAGGAGTAAGGAGTAAGGAGTTGTGCAGGACGGCACATGCTGTTATGACCTGCAATGTAAAAACCTTATTAATTAATTGTGATTCACTTCAGTAGCCTACTCAAATGTAAAGTAGAATCCTGTTGTGTGATGACATACCTGAGGCACAAAGGTGTGGTGCACCTCCAGCGCTTGCAGGAAGATGGCACGGAACTTGGTCTTCATCATTCCAAAGGCACGCTCAATGATAGAGCGTGCCCTGGAATGATGGCCATTGAAGCGCTGGGGTCCCACACCTTGCAACGGGTGCTTGTAGGGAGTGATGAGGGGGAGTGGATGCTGGAGGCATGGGTACCCACCGTCTGCGAGGATGAAGTGCCCTGGAGGAGGGCAGACAGCCTGTCTGTAGAGTGGGCTGTGCCAGAGTACTCTGGAGTCGTGCACGACCCCGGCCAGCCCACGTACACGTCCACAAAGCAGCCCTGATGGTCACAAACTGCCTGCAGGATAATTGATGCAAACAGTTTCCTGTTCAGGTAGCAGTGACCATCAGGGCCGCTTGGTGGCTTGATCCTGACATGGCAGCCGTCGATCGCTCCAGCAGCCTTTAAAAAGGCTCTGTGTCTTGCCAGCCCTGCAAACCCACGAGTTACTGCCGCCAGGTCTTCAGCGGTCTTTGGGAGGTGGATGACCTTGTGGTGAATGGCTACCACCTCCCCAGTAACTCGGTGGACAATACGGTGGACAGTGGAGCGAGGCATCCCAAACACCCTTGAGACCACCCTGTACGATGCCCCACTCACCAGCCAAAAGAGGAACACCAAGGTCTCTATTGTGGCACCCCATCCATGTCTCCGATCCTGGTGGAGAAGGTTCAGCAGCACTGCCAGGGACTCTCTGCTCAGCCTGAAGTCCTGCCTGGTGTCACCCTGATTAAAAAATTTGTCCAGGACAGGCACGGCCAGGTTGATCCTGCAGTACAGGGGTCTGGTCTGGATTGGGAAAAGGAAGGGAAGAACAGGAGAAGAAAAATGATTAATTAAACAATAGCTACATAATTTTAGTTAAAAAGACAATTCCAGTTATAATTCCAG
Source organism: Sciaenops ocellatus (assembly GCA_033000465.1). Taxonomy (NCBI): domain Eukaryota; kingdom Metazoa; phylum Chordata; class Actinopteri; family Sciaenidae; genus Sciaenops; species Sciaenops ocellatus. The sequence goes on from CP136878.1 coordinate 27,696,129, forward strand.
TTAAGTAATTCCAAGATAATTCTAGTTCATGTTAGAGCTTTGATAGATAATGCTAAACCTGTTTATCGATCCACTTATCAGTCTATCTAGGCTTCGCAATCTAGTTTTGATGATTCATGACAAAATAATATTAAATTAAGGTCAGGGTTCTTTAACTATTAATGAATTGTTCTGGTTATATGGCATTATGTGCCGATCTACAGTTTATATGTCTAGCAGTAATGTAATATATTGGTATGTTAATTACCCGTAACTGTTAACTAGCTAATAATGATAATGATAACATAATGATAACATTACTGTGGGTTAAAATAACAGGTTTACCTCTTGGTCCCCTATTAACCGCAGATATACTAGCTGGCGGAGACAGAGCCGCTTCTCCCCTTCCTCCACCAGCAAAGCAATTAAAAATAAAATATAACATTTGTCTATGTCTAACATCTTTTCTTCCTTTTTTTCTTCTTTCTTCTGTCTTATTCTTTCTTCCGTCTGTTTTTTCTTCATTTTCTTCTGTCTGTTTTTTTTTCGTTTTCTTTGTCTTTCTCGTCTTATGGGCGGGAACAGCTGGTGACGCAACCAGGAAATGCTTCGAAGGCTAGACTGTCTCATTTAACCATAAACACTAGATGGCTCACGCACGCTGTTAGCCAATGGAGGCCGACGTCCTCGCATGGCGGCCATCTTGCCACAGGCAGCTCGCCCACTCATAACATCAAAGTCTATGGTGCATGAAGCATTTAAATAACCACAGATTGCTTAATTTTAAACCGATTTTCAAACGGTGTGGTTTGTTATAAACCTCAGAGTTGCAGTTATGTTCCTGCATACTCAAGAATAATTTTAACCATGGATAAATAAACATTAAGCAGATAGGTAGAGCAATATCTATAGGACTACACACACAAGGTAGTTTTATTAAATCATTTATATATAAAACATGTAATCATTCCATGTAAATTAGTAATATTTCTATTATAATGATAACTATAACAACACATAACATTAACATATATGTATTTATTTTGTTACGCCCCTGGTCTAGTGGAATCAGACATAACATGATTTGCTTCTCCCCATTCTCCCACACCCAAGAAGGCCAGAGTCCACAGGAATTTTTATATTTAAAGTAGCCTTTTATTCAGCTTCTTTTGGGAGAACAAAAGCCAAAACAACAAACCAAATAATTGCTTTCCTAACTTGAAGGGAAAACAGGAGAGAAAAGGGAATATGAAGTTTGGTTTAAAGCATGCATTACCATTTACTTAACAATTAGCACGCATTAAAAACAACAGTAAGTAAGAGGAGATGAAAATACAAATGCATTTCAGTGGACTATGAGAAGGGGGCGCCCTCTGAGCACATCTTTTAGAGCGTCCCCAGCAGTGACAGTTAGCTGCATTTAATATCTCTCTCCCTTCCCCATCTCCTGTCACACTGAAGCTGAAAATTTGTGGCTACAAAAAATTAACATTGGTAAAAATACCCACTGGAAAATACAGCAAGACCTATAAAGAAACAATATCAGTTTAAACAATCATGAAGACTTAAGTTGGCCTGATTTCTTCAGGTACGTCATTCAAATCATAGTTTGTAATTCAGACAACAAAAGCAGTCATGCTGGTGTGTCTCCTGATGGATGATCAGAGAAAGATAGATATCATCTAGAAGCTTAGAGGGATTTAAAGTCAATTTCATAAATATCCAAGATGGAGACACATGAGTTAATTTAACAAAGTTCACAGTAGTTGAAACAAAATGAGGTGCTAACGTGAAATTATATTTTCTAAATCTTTGACAAATAAAGATATTTAATCTCTGTGTTCCTCTACCTGACCTTTAAAATGTATCTTCCTTCATAATAGGCAACATATTATGCACTGACATTCATATTGATGAACTGATGATGCCATGTACAGGTCCTTGGGGAAAACTCCTATTTGAAGGAGGAACTTGAACCAGCCACAGTCCTGAGGCTGCTGGCCAAACTATTGGACATGAAGAACTACAAACGTGCACAGAGTGACACGGAGGGAAACCCAGAGATAGGACTTGGATGCAGAGTTGAAAAAAACTGACAAAGCTTTATTCTTTTACCAAAACACGGAACCAATGGGGAACAAAAAGCGCCTCGAACGAGGGATGATCAAAACGCACAAACTAAACTAAGGAGCTATCAGAAACAGAAAAAGGCAAAAGGCCAACCAAAAATCACTCTATCGAGGAGTTTAGAAAATATCAACGAATTAACTTGAAGACAGACTTGACTATGACGTGAGCACGGGTGTACAGGACAACAGACACGACACACTGGCACAGGACAAAGGGAGACGCAGACTATAAGCACACATGGAAGGAAACGGGGAACAGGTGGACACAATCAGGAATCAGGGAAGACAATCAGACTGGTAACACACGAGGGAGGGCAAGGAACCTGAAACGAAAGGAGAGTTAATACCAAAATAAAACAGGAAGTCACAAAACAAACGTGGAGACAGGACAAAAACTGAACTTGACATACCGGTGTGACACAGAGTTGAATTTAATGTCCTTTGAAAAGGACTGTTTTTGTGAGCTTCTGTCTCACATTGTCTCTTTGTAAGCTAAGTGTTGCTACTTTAGCAATGTGGTGCAGCCTTAGCTTGAAAAACAGAGACACAACCAATGTCAGCAGTGTATGGTGGTGGGAATGCCATAATGCCATATTGTGTTTTGGTTATGTGCTCCCCAAGCAAAAACACATCGTCTGACCCGATCCTCTTGCACACAATGTAGAGGACCTCTTGTGGTTTGATGGGCTGTGATCGTCTGCCTGCTGATGCCTGGCGAATGACCCACTCTGCTGCTCTGACAACCCTCACTGTGCCTTCAGATGGAATCACAAGACCTCCGTTGTTTTTCAAAGTCAGCAGGTGGTAGCTGCTGTCCTCATTGGCAGACGCAGCGTCCGTCACCAGGCTTGCACGGCAGACATCGCAGGACAGCTTCTTCAAAGTCCTTCTAACAACAAATCCTGAAATTACAGGAAGACCAATTAATAATATAATAATAATAATAATTAATAAACATAGGGAAATTAGGGCGACATTTCTTTTTTGGGACAATCATCCGATTAACCAGCCCTGTTTTTCCCCAGAATTGGCACTATCGGTTATAGGCAAAATCCACTATCGATCGACCTCTACCTGCAATGTACACGAGAGCGTTAGCGACAAGACCATCAAAGCGATTGGGAAGGTAGCTGTGGTCATGTACAATAGCAGGAATGTCTGCAAACAGGGATGGGAGATCTTCTCCTTCTGCAGAAGACAAATCTGCAGCTGACAGGTTGGTAGATGTGTCAACGTGGTAGGACTGGGCAGCAGAGGACATTGCTACAGCTGGTAGGGACTCCATGTCATCCTGTGCCGTTACATTGCCTTTGCTGCTTGGTTTAACAACCCCACACCGGGCCATCAGCTTCCGGAAGATGTACTTGAACTGGCTGGCATTAGGGTTGTTATTCCAGCCACCTTAAAAAAACAAAACAAATCACACACACACACACAAGATATACGAATATATTACACTGATATTCAATATATCTTTCTAAAAAAAAAAAAAAGTTGCAGCTGGTAAATATAAACCCTACCAGATGCTCTGATGGAGTTGAAGAGAAGCTCCAAGTGGTCCTGGCTGAATCTGTAGGTCAGGACATATCGCTGTCCTTCAAGCAGCACAGGAACCATCAACATCAACGTGTCAATATTGATGACGAAGCCCAGGATTGAGAGGAACCTTCAAAAACAAATACTGTATTACTATGATGATCCTGCTAAAACAGGACACAAGAAAGCAGGGATGCAAACACATACGGTATAGGTTGAAAATAGTGAAAGCTTGCAAAGAAGCAATTCTCAGGGAGGTGCCAGGGCACACAGAAATCCACAATTCACTTCATTGCACTTCATTTGGGGGATAAAAGGGGGCCTTAACCTAAAGATGACTAGTTTGCATCCCTGATCTTAAAAGTATAATCAGTCTGAGGTTTAGGATCCTTAAAATTACTTTTAGGACACTAGACCTGCTTGAACCAATTCAAAACAGAACATGCAATACATACCATTTTGACACCTGAGGGGGGGGGGGGATTTGAACAGGAACAGAGACAAATTCGCAGACAGCAAACACATTGGAGCAAGATGTATCATATATAAATATATCATATGAATATGAATAATACGTACCACTATATGAACTCGATGCAGAAGAGTAGGGCATCTTATGAACTCAATGCAGACAGGAGGACAGAGCATCTGAACATGATGCAGAAGATATTATAGAACCAATTGTGATGACAAACAAGAGAACAAAGCATTTTATTGAATTTAGGGATGCACTGAAACCGGTAGAGTTGAGCTTTTGGTAATCATTAAAAAGTCTCATTCTGATCATTTGATTATTATCAAGAATTTGGACTGGGTATTGGCGACTACTCAAAAGTTTAGTAGTTGTATCTACACTTGTGTAGGGGGAAAATCGTATCAGTGCATCACGAACAGAACCTTTACTACTTTAAAACACCTCTTTGTTCTGTAAAGGGGTGTGCCATCTTCTGTCTTCAAAGACAGCAAGTCTGAGTGCTTGTCCAATTCCTAGAACCAAGGGGGGCTTTGAACCCTTTGGCTCTGGGATTGCGGCTGTTGAGGATATCAAACAGCCTGTCCGTTATCTATAAAACAAATATCTAAATTAACTGGAAGCACTGACATCATCCTTAGTAGTAGAATTCGTAGAAGTTCGTAAAAAACTACACCTGTAAATCTGAGATGTGACAATAAGGGTGCTTCTGAGGTAAGTATGAGGTAAGCATAAACAGTGTTCTTCAAATGAAAACTTAAATTCTGAAATATCTCAGCTGTGATGACATGACTAAATGGGAATGCCACCGGGATTGAATGGGTTAAAGCAAACAATCACTCAATTGTTGTTAAGAACAGTAGAATATTGAAAAAGGATTTTGGTCAATGATGCAAATCCCGAGCTATATTACCTCAAGGAATTCTGTAGTGGCCTCACAGTCTTTGAACTGTGCATCGCCCATCTCCCGCAAGGTGCGGAGCGCCACTGCCACAGAGTTGCTCAAAGTCTGAGCTGCCAGGGAGACCTTGATTGAGTTCATAAGGAGACAGTTCAAATGAAGAGCACATTAGCATGACAAGATACAAACATCATCACCAAGGATAAAAACAAACAAAGCTCATTTCTATTACAGCCCTCTGAACTAAAAAGCATCATACAAACATACCTTCATCTTCTGGTTGGAAAAGTTCACATGCTTGTCTGTGACTCTTGGCAGCGTGTAGTCCAACTTTCTTTTGCACGTTGTTCAGATTAATTATGTACTGCCAACTGATGCTGCCAGTATTGCTGGTAATTGGGCTGTATGCCTGCAGAATCAGAATCAGAATCTTTTTTCACTGCAAGCACACGTTAAATGTAAAGCACCATATTCTCCAAAACTATGTAAATACAAGCAATTAAATTGTATAAAATGCAGAATAGAGTCAACCACAGCAAATAGGCAATGATCAGCATGTACCTGCAACATATTCCGAGTCAACTTCAGCATGTGGCAAGGTTCCATCATAACAAACACCTTGTCATGGGTGACTGGATGAGGGAAATGTGTCTTTAAGGGCTCACAGGGGTTTCCTTTTAGATCACATCCGAGTTGGGTGCACATACTGATGTTGGATGCATGACCATCAGTGTCAGCATGACACAGATAGATGTTTAACCATTCATTCATGATAATACAGTCGGTAGTGCTTAAGTGGTTAAAGTAGTTTAAAATGAGACATTATGAAGAATACCTTTGCAATGAACTAGGATGTGGGAGGTGAATATGCAGAGTCTCTCTCAGGTAATGATATGCCTTCGGACCATGCAGATGGAGTGTAAGGGCAAAATCTCTCTGGGCCTTGGTGTATTCTACACCCTGCCTCGACAGGAGGTGAACCAGAAGATCTGAGATTCAATTAGCAAAAGTGATGTAGCATGTCTCCTTTTAATAGTAACTAGGTAGGAAGTCTAACAAAGAACATAAAATAGACAAAATATTCAATGTAATATTTTCCCATTTTACCTGAGTAGCATTCAAGCTTGTCTTTCAGCTCTTTGTTGATGAGATTTTTCTCCTTCAGTTCCTCCAAAAGAGCCCGCATGTTTTTCTTGGCCCTCCTTTCTCTCCGCAAGGCATTGCTCTTCTCCCACTCCAGTTTCCTCACTGTTGCTGAGGCTGCATTGAGTTTGGCCTTAATGGTCTTGGGGCAAGCAGGCAATGCGTATGGGTGGTCAGTGGCCTGCCGCTTGTGGCTCTTCCGCCTCTCCAGTGGCTCCCTGTTCCATTGGCAAAATATACAAATATATAAATTATAGTAATATGGAAATAAATGACAGTTAGTTTTTAAAATATTCAGTGTTCACTTATCAATGTTGTTTGGTGTTGTTAAATGATTATTTTGTACATTCTCCAACAGAAAACACAAATCAGTGTAGGTTTAAGATATTGATCTTGAAGAAAAAAATATTTTGTTTGGCTCTGGACAAAAATGGCCCTTTAGTTTCAGTTCCAATGTAGTTTCAATGTTTGCGCAGTTTTATACATCAAAGTGTATGAGTGACATAGGGCAAGTGAGATAGACAGTGGTTCTCAAACTTTTCACACAGAGTACCACCTCAAATAATATTAGGCTCTTCTTGGAACACCATCATAGACCTTCCTAAGACCACTGAGATGAAGGATTAAATGTCAAGCATATGATGCTTTCATTTGTTAGTGACATTCAACATGCAAATACTCACATCAGGCTGAGGTTCATCCTGAGACAAGTCCAATGCCAGGTTGTCTTCTGATCTTCAAGAAGTGGCTGACCTTTTTGTCAGTACCGGCTAAAAAAAAAAAACATAATTAAAGAAGTTTGTCTAAAATGTGCTTCTTACACAACACATTATTTATTACTAAACTTGCAGAAAGAAAATTAATGTGTGACATTTAATCATATATTTATATATTGATGTATCAATCTTATACACCTGGAATTCTTGTTGGCCAATGATACACATACCCTTTGAAGATGAGCTGGGAAGCTGAAAACTGTTGGCACCACACCAGCTTTAAGACGGACTGTCTGCCACGTCCTGTCAAAGTCCCCACTGTTGAAATGCTCACTGCAGAGCAATGTCCTACAAAGCCTTCCCTTCTCAGGGCAATTTCCCACTGCCTCCTCCTCTCTTTGGTTTTGGGAAACCTTAAAAACGTGAGAAAGGTAGCCAGATATATAAACGATAGTCAACATTTGCAGACATCTTTCCTTTAACATAAAGAGTGAGGACAAAAAGACACTCCTAAATCATCATTTAGGGTCAATTTATGTATGAATGTATGTATTCATGCAAAATGCAAAAACGTTAAGAATAAGACAACCACACTAAAGTAGTTATTAAAAAAGGAACATTCAATGATTGTGTAAACAAATGGTAGCAACATTTCTAAAAAGCTTGGGTCAACAACACTCTTGCAATAATATAACTCACATAGCCCCGCTGTTCCTGTGAAGCAGAACTTGTATTGTACATACATGTACTACGTCAGTGTTTGTCAAACCTTTAAATTTCAAGGTCTCCCCTCAACTCTGACAGTGTACAAATGGAACCAAATAGACCTGTTTGGTTCCATTTGTACACTGTCAGAGTTACAGACTTGTATGGGTCAATTTAGACCCCTTAAAAGAATCCACAGAGTCCTTAGAATCCACTTTGAGAACCATTTCACGAAGTAACAAACTATTATGCTAATTCTAGTCATAATATTGTCATATCTTACAGGTGAAAGGTGATCCCCCTTTTCCTTGTTTCCAGGCACCTTTTGTTGGAGCATCCATAGGCTGCACAAAAGTCAGGCATTTTGACGTATTCCTGTAAACACAAAGTCAGAGGTTTCCTGTATCATAATGTATCAACATTTAAGATGTTTTTAACAAACCAAACAGCTTGGAAATCATGTGCAACTTAAGTTATGTTGAAACGAAAGAGCATTTCTGCCTCTCCCACTGATGTAAAATTGCTGGGTCAACTTTGTAATACGTACTTGGTCTCACTCACAGCCAGTCTGTTAGCCAAGTTAGACAGCTAATAAACACAAGCACATCCACAAAGACAAAAAAATAGACTGTCATACAAGAAATTAAAATCTCGATTGTGGTCTCAGCCTTGAGAACTCGCGCAAAGTGACTCAAAGTTAGCCCTTGCGAGCGCAAATAGCCGCGAAACAACTGTGCTGCACAATTAAGTCTTTTTTCTCAAACAAAACTAGAAATTTCAACATGTCCAAGCATCCCGACTCATAGCCACGTTATTAAGGTTTGTAATAAACAAAACCGTTTGGAAATCTGTCAAGATTTCAGCGAGTTAAGAGTATTTTTGATTATGCAGATAACTCACCTTCCGACCGCTACCATAGGGCGTACCAGACTGGTATACTGTGGTAAGATGGCCGCCGTGTAGGGACGCTGGTGACTCCGCCTCGAGCCATCTAGCCTTTCTGATAGATATCTATGCATTTAACAACGGCTGGTCCCTCAGAAGGAGTCGCCTTTGAAGGCCGCGAAGGCCGCGTCCTTCGACGGATGCAGCCCCTGAATTGGGACACAGCTTAGGTCCCGTAGCCCCAGGGACAGAACTTCAAGACCGGCTGTTGCAGTGCAGGCTTCCCGGGAAACCAGAAGAGGCCAAAGACCAGACACAGGCATTGGGGAGCGGCTGATGTCAGTGCTGGAGCAGCCGGTGCCAAAACCTCATATGCCTGATGGGGAGCTGGATGAGGCATACCATTTTGCCTTGAGCATTGTGCCAATGTTGCACAGATTAAATAAGGACAGGTGGCAACAGGCAAAAATTGAGATTCTGACTGTTCTGCATAACCTTGAAAGAGGCCAGGCTTTTCAACAACCTCCACCTTTACCTCCCCCCGCTCTGGGACAAACATCCCACCCCCCACAATTTCAACCTCCTCCTCCTTCTCCAACACCATTGCCTCCCCCCACTCCAAGACATTCCAGTCATTTTCAGCCAATTCACCCCCCCAAACAACCTGACTGGGAAGATCCAAACGCTATGGAGCCATACTACAGACACGTAGTAAATGTAAAAAGTTGAGAAATGCAAAATTGTTTGTTTGCCTGTTGTTTTTAATACTGAGCATTGAACAGTTATTTATGTTACTATTTCAAAGTATTTAAGTTTTTATTCTGGTTTTGAAAAGCTCTTTAATCTTTTTTCACTTTTGCTATTTTTAAACAGTTGCCTTATATATTTATTACGTTTATATGTTAACGTTTTTATTTGAGTGTTAATTGAAAAAGTATTAGAAAATGTTTCTTCTTGGGGTGTCAGTTGGCTCGGTTGGTGGAGCGTCCGCCCCATGTGCGAGGCCTTGCCGCAGCGGCCCGGGGTTCGGGTACGACCTGTGGCCCTTTGCTGCGTGTCATTCCCCATCTCTCTCTCCCCACATTCCTGTCACTCTTCAGCTGTCTCTGTCAAAAATAAAGCTTGAAAAGGCCAAAAAAATCTTAAAAGAAAAAAAAAATGTTTCTTCAGCTTGTGGTCTATGATTTCATTTGTTTGTGGTTTACCTTAGTGCTACAGCCAGTCTCTGCTTAATTCTATGGCAGCTCTGTAGTTTGTGCTTTGCCTGGTCACTTCAGGGCCGATGAGGTATAGAAGTTTGTCCATTTGCTCTGCACTCATTCTGAAATACTGATGGTGGCGTTGGCTGTCCAGCCTCAGTTCAGCCACCAGATGGTAAAATTCGCCTTGTTGTCTTCTTTGCTGGTTGAGGGGATGAACCCAAAATCAGCTACTTCTCCCTCTACCCCTCCTCTGCAGTCCTTCAAGTAGGAGAACTAATGTAAACAGTATTAACTATGTAATTACAGTGTCAATACAGCACAACAAAGTAGGACATAATGAAACTATAATTAAAATCATAAAACCAGACAAATAGAAACTGACTAGCAAACTTACCCATGGTAGAAGCAGAAAATTGAGGATAGATGGCCAGATCAACAGTTCTTCCATGTCGGAGAAGCAAAGTAAGCTGTTTGTTGTTGTTGTTTCCTTTATACACACAGTTTATCGCGTGATCTCGCAGGATCTCTAGGCTCGCGTACGTTCAGGATTATCGCTTGATCTTGCGTGAATACGACTGGCTCGCAAGGCAGCGCAGCGCTGCCGTCACGGTGGGGATTGACACCGGCAGAGGACAGAGCAAATCCGCGGCGCTGACGTCCCTGGTGGAAATCCCCAGTAATGCGACGCGTTCCGTAATCGGTCGAGCTCGAGCTGGCCAGAAGTCAGACACAGAAACAGCGGCAGCTCGTTCAACCACTATTTTGATATGCAGACTTAAATGTTTACATTAGGTTTTTCTACTACCAAGCAGGCTAAATGCACACATGAACGTTACATTAATACACATATCAGACATTTAAGGAGTGCTAACATTGGCATAGCTAGTGGAAGATAGCTAACGTTAGCATTAAAATTCACTCTTTTGCACGATATTGCTGACAAATGAATATCTAAACATTAAATTACATTGCATGTAAACATCCTACATATACCTCTGACTTTTATTTGATAGGTTTCTATTACCTTTAAAGTGTAGCTGCAGTTGAACTCCAGAGTGACTTTCCGATGTGAGGAAAAAAGATGGCGGACTGTCCACAGCTCACAGAAATGGTTTTCAGTCCTGGGCCGGCCCCCAGGGGATGGGCTTTCCCGAGAAAACATTGACTAGAACAACGCTGTTCTAGTCAATGTTTTAAACCTCATTGGCTCGGTCCGGTTCAGAAGCGTCCCAGAGGCGGGGCTCCACATGAAATACGTGGCTGTTCTATTTTTGACGGACGCCGTGAGCAGCCCGTGTCAATTTACACAGAGCACCTCGGGCTAACAGGAAGCCAGACACAGAAACAGCATAGAGAATCCGGTGGATTTTCAAATTAAAATACCCCGCAAACTACAAACTACCGGTCGTAAAAAAAAAAAAAAGCAAAACTAATTAAGTACGTAGCATATTTACACATGTAGAAGCATATTTAGAAGCACATAAACCACGAAAATGATCAAGTCGCGGGCAGGATGGACCAAAACATCGTCGCATGCGCAACGTGACAGAGTCGTGCCCGGTGGGGTTTCTGGGTAAAACATTAAGAATAGAAATCCTTCAAGTTTGAAGGGATTTAACAAGATTTAAACATGTTCAAAACAGAATCATGAATAAATTATGTGATGTATTTGAACTGCATATTTGTAAATTGAACAACCCACCACAAAGTGCTTCAACACTTTTGTGCCTTTACTGAGCCATCTCACATTATTATGCAGCAGGAGGTCATCAGCATTTGCATCCACTTCTGAGGAATTCCCTGAGCATGCGATGTTGGAGATAAGAGGATGCCCGCAGAAAGTTGATCATTTTCATCATGGTGTCCATCAACTCAACTTTATTTATTTATTTATATAGTGCCATTCATGCAGAGATGCAGCCCAAAGTGCTTTACAGAGCAGAATAAAAACAGAAATAGACAACAGCGAACAGTTCTTTAAGCAACAGAACAGCTGCATAAAAACTAGAAATTAGAACAATAAAAAGCATAAAACTACAACAAGGCAAGGCAAGGCAAGGCATTTTTATTTATATAGCGCAATTCATACCAAGAGGCAACTCAATGTGCTTTACATAAAGACAAAGCATTTAAAAAGAACAGCATAAAACAGCATAAAAAACAAACAATTTTTTAAAAAAATTTAAAACACACAGTTAAGAGCAAGAACAAAGAAGAAACAATTAAGAGGACTTACAGTGCAAATCCAAGATTACGATTTAAAAAAAATATTTAAAAAAGCTCAGCCATAAGCACATGAAAAGAGAAATGTTTTTAACCTGGATTTAAAAGTGCTTACAGTTGGGGCTGATTTGAGTTCTGCTGGTAGTTTGTTCCAGTTGTGTGCAGCATAACAGCTAAATGCTGCTTCACCGTGTCTGGCTTGAACGAAACAAATAAAAAGTTAATTAAAACCTCTAAGATCAAAAGCACAATTTAAGAACAGTTGCATAAAAATAAAAACAAAATAATAAAGATAGAAACTGCAACAATAAAATAAATTAAAAAATATACATAAAACAATAAATTGTTATATCTTTTTATTTACAAATAAAAAAAAAATACAATTATAATGTAATCTTGAAGGAGAGAACATGTTGTCTTTTAACAAAATTAATTCAAATTCTGACATTCAAACTCTTCAAACTACCAAACAGAGTTAGTTAAACGTGGCGCCAAAATAAACACATATTTACTGGAATATCCTTACTGGTACTTCCCACAATAAACATTTGAACAAGAATCTAAACTTAGCAGAATACCCAACAATGTCTGAATACTCAAATTTACAAAAGAAAAAAAACTATGTCGCATCACATACAGCTCCAAATCACAGCATATCATGAATGGTACAACAGGAAACAGTTTTTGGTCTTTGAAACACACAGAAACATGTTACACTTGATGCACTTGACAGATGTTTTCCCTTTGCATCCTTCTCTTCTGCACCGTGATGAATGCGCAGCCTCCACCATCTTTGGCAAATGGACTGCCCTGTATTTTTGGACATTGGCATTGGGCTGAGGTTCAACAGGCCTCCTCTTCTTTGGTTGAATGTACTCTTCATCATCAATACTCATCTCATCATTGTCACTGGCCACATTGTCAGCCTGATGACCTCCCTGTGCCTGAGCAATCATCTCCTCAGCCAGCAGCAGCTTGAAGTCGAAATACTGCAGCCTCTCTTTCTCTGGTTTTCCAGAGACTTGGTGGTCTGACCTGTACTCAATCCAGCTGTTTGTTGTGGCCAGGTCAACAAAATGCAGGACTGTACGGATGGTCCATTTTCTTGTGCGGCTTGACATCAGGTAGAAGCTGATCATGTGGTCGCACAAATCGACGCCGCCCATGTTTTTGTTGTATTCAGCTACAACAGCTGGTCGAGGCACAGTAACATGGCGTTTCTCTTTTGTTGACCATCTCATGCAGCTGTCCTGTGGCTCTATCCCATGGACAGAGGAGGCCATCAAGACTGCCTTATTATTCTGCCACTTTGTCACGGCAACCTCAGATGGTTTTTTAACAACCATTTCAGATTTACCTCTTCCTTGTTTTTTGTTGTTTCGTCTGGTGTCATCTGACATCTTTGATTTGCACGGTGCAGGGATTCGATTCTTCATAATGGTCCCTGTTCCCAGGAGACCATTTGTTTTCAAGCTATCCAGTAGCTTGATGGAGGTGAAATACCTGTCAAAGTACAGGTGTGTTCCTCTTGGAAGAGATTGTGCCATCCTAGAGACTGCATTCCCTCTGATTCCAAGTTGTTGGTCAGAGAACGTATTCTTGCCCTTGTAAACTTCAAAATCCAGTACCAGACCATTGGGACTGGCAAGGACAAATACTTTCAGTCCTGTGGGGTTTGGTTTTCCGGGCACAAACTGCCGTACAGGACACCGGCCTGTGAACGGAATTATCTGCTCATTTACACATGCCTTCCCTGGCCTAGGCAGATTGAGGCAGCCTTTGTTGCACTCTGTTTAAGAGAGGTCTCACCTTCCAGAGGGGATCACGCTTCTTCTCCTCATCAGAGACATCAAGATCATTTGTAACTTTGATGGACTGCCTGATCTTGAAGAATCTGTCTCGACTCATTGCATCAGCTATAACTGGGACCCTTGTCTTCGCCGCCCAGTACATCCGGATCCTAGGGTATCCGTGGCATGCCATGTACATAGACATGCCAAAGAAGGTTTTCAGCTCCTCTGGTGTGGTTTTTAGACTTCCTCCAGTGATCAACACCTCCCGGTTGTTTGTTCGTACTGACATTTCTTTAAAAACTTCATCATCGATGTACTGTTGGAAGTAGTCAGAGGGCTTCCAATTCTGATGGATGTGTCCAGTGTTGTCATTAGAATTGCTGTCTTCCACAATAGGGTTGAAACTTAAGTGGTAAAGAAAGGAGAGGTATAAGTTTAATGCACTTTCAGCAGATTTGTTTTTAAATATATAAATCAATAGGGTCAGTCGTTTGCCAAATCAAGTTTTTAACTGATTGTGTACTGTGCCTGTGTGTGTGTTAGATCAACAGTGTGAACTAAAACTGCTCTCATTTCCATTTCTACACACTGTAATACCAATAAACCTCAAAACCCTAGCTTACACATTGCTCCTGATCCATAACACACGATGGGTGTTATCATTTTTTCCCGGCTCAGGCTCCTCAACAGCTGCACTATCCTCCTCTGAGCTTTTATCTTCCTCCTCTCTCTGGGCCTCATCCATCTCATCTTCAGACTCCTCTAAATCTGAATCTCCCTCCACAATTCTTAGTAAAATCCTCTCTGCCTCACTTAGCCCTCTGCTCGCTGATGTATTAAAAATGGGGGTTAGTAAGTCCTGATGTCCACTACAAAGGACATTACATAAAAGTTGTGTTTTGAAAGGGTTAAAATTACTGTGCCTTTTTAAAAATGTTACTAAATTGAAGTAAAGACTTTGATATTAAAGTAGTAATAATAGAAACATGATATCTGCAAAAAATTGTTGACTTACCTCTCTTGTTGCTGTAAAACATGGAAGTTGAAATTCCCGCCATTTTGAAAAGACAGTGCATGTGCTGTGTTGGCCACACCCCCACAATTGGGGCATCAAAAGAGAGCCCAGGATGTCTTCTTAAAGGGACAGTAGGATTTAGATAGATTCTATAAGTTATGCCTGACTTAGAGGTCTCAGACTCACGTCCTGCACTGAGGACAAAAAAGAATTGCCGGGTCTTAGGAGGCTAGAGTATGTTTCACATACAGCCCCCCCAGAGAGTGTTTTCACATCCTTTTGTCTGTTGCAGATATCAGCGCCGACTCCCTTGGGTGTGTTTCACACCTGGGGTATCCTGCAGGATCTTGTATTTAGGTGCAAGGTTGAGTCTAGACATCACAATTTAAAACACAAAAGAACCTGGTATCTTGTATTAGGAAGGGGGAGGTTGGGCATCTCAAGTGGTTGAAAACAAAGAAAATGAAATTACAATTACACTAACAAGATAAGTCTTAAGTTTTTTTTTTTTTTTTTTAAATGTCTACAGAGGTGCAGTCCCTCAGATCCACAGGCAGGCTGTTCCAGAGATGGGGGCCGCAGTAGCTAAAAGCGGCTTCAACATACTTCTTTGTAGAGGTTCTGGGGACGACTAGGAGCCCAGATGCCAAGGATCTGAGGGACCTGCTCGGTACATACTTCTGTAGCATGTCGTAAAGATAGGTTGGTGCCAGACCATTCAGCAATTTAAAAACCAATAAGAGAATCTTAAAATCAATTCTAAAACTAACAGGTAACCAGTGCAGGGATTTTAAAACAGGGGTTATATATGCCCTCTGTCTGGTCTTTGTCAGTACTCGGGCTGCAGAGTTCTGTATCAGTTGTAGGCGGCCTAGAGTTTTTTTGGAGACAGAAGGGCATTACAGTAATCAAGCCTTGAGGTAATAAAAGCATGAATTAGTTTCTCAGTGTCAGCCTGGTTGATGAATGGTCTGACTTTGGTGATATTATTATTATTATATTATCTAAGATGGTAAAATTATGTTTTAGTTATGTTTTTTATATGGGCCTCAAAGTTGAGGTCGGAATCAAAAGTCACTCCCAAGTTTTTGACCTGGTGTTTTGTCTTAAGGGCCAGGGACTGAAAATGCTGGGATAGGTGTTCTCTCTGGTCTTTGGGCCCGAATATTATTATTTCTGTCTTGTCCTGATTAAGTTGTAAAAAGTTACTTGCCATCCAGACATTTATTTTAGCTAGGCGTTGTACTAGGTTGTTGTTGTAATTGGGGTGAGGTCGTGCGGAGGTACCGTGATGTACAGTTGTGTATCATCTGCGTAGCTATGGAATTCAATGTTACGACTTATAATATTGCCGAGTGGGAGCATGTAGATTTTGAACAGAAGATGCCCTAAGATAGAACCTTGCGGGACTCCACAGGGTATAGCATTTATATCTGCTGTGAGTGACTGACAATATGTAAAACTTCCTCTAAAAGGCAGCTAAAAACGGATTTAAAAAACAAGGTAGATATGGGATCAAGTGTGTGTGTGGAGGGTTTTAACTCTGAGACCACCTTACTAAGCGCCTCAGCATCAACCTGGGTAAAAGAGTGCATGGTAAAGTTAAAATGCTTAGTGCTATTGAAAACATTAAGAGGCGTTGTTTGATTGATATTCGCTCTAATTGTTGAAATCTTGTTACGGAAGTAGGCAGAAAATTCATTGCACTTAGCAATTGAGAGAAACTCACTGGGGCATGTAGGTGAAGGATTCATGAGGTGGACAATTGTACTAAAAAGGACTCTGGGATTGTTTTGATTTTTATTTATGATTTCAGAGAAGTGATTCTGTCTGGCATTTCTTAGTGCCTTGTACTCTGTTAAAAGGATAGCTGGGGAAACTTTGGCCTCCTGAATTTTGGGGCACTTTTTTTCGAAGTCCACATCCCGCCGCCCGAACCCACCACTAGGGAGTGCTATGACCAGTGGTGTTGAGGTTCCCACTGACAGCAAGATAATTCATATGGCTGATTTGTGAAACATGTAACCTGTTAAATGCCATCACTATATTGCTGACCTAATTACCAACACAGGATGATGCTGCCAAAGACAAAAGGTCCATAGTGCAAATATAGAATACTTTGTGAATGAACTGTCAAGTAATGAATACATACGTTCATCCCTCAATTATAACATACCATTTCAATTTCACTGTCCACAGGAGAGGATGACGTTGCAGATGAAGGGGTCCCCCCGAACGACTCCCTCATTAATTTAATTATTTCTGGCAGGTCTAGGTGAATGTAACAATAAGTGGGAAAACATTTGGTTTGTTAGTTAGTCAACGTAATGGTACTTAAGTTCAGTACATGACAATAATGTGGAAACACCCTGAATCACTGTTTAATAAATATACTGTGTTTTGACATGTCAGCCCCTCTAATTCCAATCTGAACACCAACCATGAAGGGCTGACATGATTTCATTCATTCCAGGTGCCATGCCATGATCAGTATTATCACCCGTCAGCTTCTTCAAGGGAGAATGAAATACCTGGCAGAAAGGAGAAAAAAAGAGATTAGAATCACATTAACGGCACTTTGCGGTAAGCGTATTCTGTCACTTCCGGTTATCGGTGTACTGCCACGGTGCTCTCTGCTCTGCTCACCTAAACAGACTTTCGTATATTTCTCACATCAGTGACTATCTACACTATCCTTAGACTTGTTCTGCTTGTGCACGAACAGGTCTCTTAACTTTAGTAACACATCAAAGCCGATAGTTTTACCAGTCTCTGCTACCTCACCAACTAGCCTAGCTATAGCAATGGCTTCTCTCTCCTCTCCTGCTCTCTCCTCTCCTGCTCTCTCCTGCCCTGTGTGCCACATGTTTAGCTACTCCTCGTCCTCCTTTAGTGATAACGGTACTTGTAATAAATGTAGTTTATTTGTTGCTTTGGAGGCGAGGCTCAGTGAGTTAGAGGCACGGTACCGCACCACCGAACAGTCAGTAGCTGCTATAGTTAGCAAGTCCCCTGTAGCCGGTGCGGTACCACCGAAGGTAGCTTCAGCTAGCCGTCCCCCGGCAGCCCCCGAGCAGCCGGGAGGCTGGGTGACTGTTCGAAGGAGGCATAGCCACAAACTGAAGCCCACGGTACACCACCAACCGCTCCACGTTTCTAACAGATTTTCCCCGCTCAGCAACACACCTGCTCAGAGGCCAACTCTGGTCATCGGCAGCTCCATTTTACGAAACGTGAAGTTAGCGACACTGGGGGCCATAGTTAAATGCATCCTGGGGCCCAGAGCGGGCGACATTGAGTCTAATTTAAAACTGCTGGATAAGGATAAACGTAGATACTGTAAGATTGTTATTCACGTCGGTGGTAATGACACCCGGTTACGCCAATCGGAGGTCACTAAAATTAATGTTTCATCGGTGTGTGCATACGCCAAAACGATGTCGGACTCCGTAGTTTTCTCTGGACCCCTACCCAATGTGACCAGTGATGACATGTTTAGCCGCATGTCGTCATTTCACCGCTGGCTGTCGAGGTGGTGTCCAGCAAACGATGTGGGCTTCATAGATAATTGGACACCTTTCTGGGGAAAACCTGGTCTGATTAGGAGAGACGGCATCCATCCCACTTTGGATGGAGCAGCTCTCATATCTAGAAACATGGCCAAGTTTATTAGTCGTCCAAAACCGTGACAACCCAGAGTTGAGACCAGGAAGCAGAGTCGCAGTCTTACACGCTTCTCTGCGCCTCCATTAGAGCAGCTGCCCACCCAATCCTTTAGTATAGAGACTGTGTCTGTTCCCCGTCCACCTACACTATTTAAAGATAAAATAAACAGAAGAGGAGCTCATCATAAAAACTTAATAAAAATTAAACTAGCGCCTCCAACAGTCCAAAATAAGAGAGTTAAATGTGGACTCTTGAATATCAGGTCCTTGTCCTCTAAAGCTGTTTTAGTTAATGAATAATATCTGATTATGATATTGATTTATTTTGTCTTACTGAAAACCTGGCTGCAGGAGGATGAATATGTTAGCTTAAATGAATCCACTCCTCCCAGTCATTGTAATATCCATATTCCTCGAAGTACTGGTCGAGGTGGTGGAGTTGGGGCCATATTTGACTCAAGTCTATTAATAAATCCTAAACCTAAACTAAATTATAATTCTTTTGAAAGTCTTGTTCTTAGTCTTACTCACCCAACCTGGAAAACATTACAGCCAATTCTATTTGTTATAGTATATCGAGCTCCTGGTCCTTACTCAGAATTTTTATCTGAATTTGCAGAATTTGCATCAGGCTTGATCCTTAAAACAGATAAAGTAATCATTGTAGGTGATTTTAATATTCATGTGGACAACCACAATAATAGTCTTAGTACTGCGTTTATCTCTTTCTTAGATTCAATTGGCTTCTGTCAGAGTGTAAATAAACCGACTCATTGTCTGAACCACACTCTTGATCTTGTTCTCTCATATGGCATTGAAATTGACCATCTAATAGTCTTTCCACAGAATCCTCTTCTATCTGACCATTTTTTAATAACCTTTGAGTTCATATTACTGGACTATAAACCTTTTGGCAGAAACTCCTACAGCAGATGTTTATCTGATAGTGCTGTAGCCAAATTTAAGGAAATGATTTCTTCAGTATTGAATTCAATGCCATGTCTCAATGTAGCAGAGGACTTGTCTGCTTCCTTTAGCCCCTCACAAATAGAACGTCTTGTTGATAGTACTACGGACTCATTACGGACAACTCTCGACTCTATAGCACCTCTGAAAAAGAAGATAATTAAACAAAGGAGGTTAGCACCATGGTATAGCCAGCAGACTCGCAACTTAAAGCAAGAGGCACGAAAATCTGAACGCAAATGGCGTGCCACTAAGCTGGAAGACTTTCGTTTAATCTGGCAAGATAATCTTAAAACATACAGGAAGGCTCTCCGTGGTGCCAGAGCAGTCTATTACTCTTCACTAATCGAGGAAAATAAGAATAACCCCAGGTTTCTGTTCAGCACTGTAGCCAGGCTAACAGAGAGCCACAGCTCAATTGAGCCATCTATTCCTTTAGGTCTAAGTAGTAATGACTTCATGAGCTTCTTTAATGATAAAATTATAACTATTAGAGACAAAATTCATCACCTCTTGCCCTCAACAGGTACCGATCTGCATTCTTACACAGCAAGTTTGGAAACAGCTGTAAAACCTGATATATATTTAGACTGTTTTTCTCCCATCGACCTTCATCAAATTACTTCAGTAATTTCTTCATCTAAGCCGTCAACCTGTCTCTTAGACCCCATCCCAACCAGGCTGCTCAAGGACGTTTTACCTCTAGTTAGCCCTTCTTTATTGGATATGATTAATCTGTCTCTATTATCAGGATATGTACCACAGTCTTTTAAAGTAGCTGTAATTAAACCTCTTCTTAAAAAGCCCACTCTAGATCCAGAGGTTTTAGCCAATTACAGACCGATATCAAACCTTCCCTTTCTCTCTAAGATACTTGAGAAAGCTGTAGCCAATCAGCTGTGTTACTTTCTCCATGAGAACAGTTTATTTGAGGATTTTCAGTCAGGATTTAGAGTGCATCATAGCACAGAGACCGCACTAGTCAAAGTTACAAATGACCTCCTAATGGCATCAGACAAAGGACTCATCTCTGTACTTGTCCTGTTAGATCTTAGTGCCGCATTTGACACCATTGACCATCAAATTCTTTTACAGAGACTGGAACATCAAATTGGCATCAAAGGAACCGCCCTAAGCTGGTTTAAATCGTATTTTTTAGATCGATCTCAGTTTGTTCATGTCAATGATGAATCCTCCATGCATACCAAGGTTTGTCATGGAGTTCCACAAGGTTCTGTGCTAGGACCACTTCTATTCAGTTTATATATGCTTCCTCTAGGGAACATTATTAGGAATCACTCCATTAATTTTCATTGTTATGCTGATGACACCCAATTATATTTATCGATCAAGCCTGATGAAACCAATCAGTTAACTAAACTCCAAGCGTGCCTTAAGGATATAAAAAGTTGGATGACCTACAATTTTCTGATGTTAAATTCAGACAAAACTGAAGTTCTTGTAATTGGACCCAAGAACCTCAGAAACTCTCTTTCTAGAGACTTAGTTACTTTAGACGAGATCACCCTGGCCTCCAGCTCCACCGTAAAGAATCTTGGAGTTGTTTTTGATCAGGATTTGTCCTTTAATGTCCACATAAAACAAATTTCGAGGACTGCTTTCTTCCACTTAAGTAACATCGCCAAAATCAGACGCATCGTATCTCAAGCGGATGCAGAAAAACTAGTCCATGCATTTGTTACTTCTAGGCTGGACTATTGTAACTCTTTGTTATCAGGCTGCTCCAGTAAGTCTCTTAGGGCTTTGCAGCTAATTCAGAATGCTGCTGCACGTGTTCTGACAGGAACCAAGATCAGAGATCACATCTCTCCCATTTTGGCTTCTTTGCATTGGCTACCTGTTAAATCTAGAATAGAATTTAAAATTATTCTCCTTACATACAAAGCTCTTCATGGTCAGGCACCATCATATCTAAAAGAGCTCATAGTACCTTACTACCCCTCTAGAACACTGCGCTCTCAGAATGCTGGGTTCCTTGTGGTTCCTATAGTTTCCAAAAGTAGACTGGGAGCCAGAGCTTTCAGCTACCAAGCTCCTCTTCTGTGGAACAAACTACCATTTTGGGTTCGGGAGGCAGACACGGTCAACACTTTTAAGAGTAGACTTAAGACTTTCCTTTTTGATAGAGCTTATAGTTAGGGCTGGCTCAGGTCATCCCTTAGTTATGCTGCTATAGGACTAGACTGCCGGGGGACTCCCTCTCCCTCCTTTCTCTCTCTGTCTGTCTCTCTCAGGGTTATGCCTAGTCCGGCACGGTACTGGTTGAAGATGTAGTCACATCTCCCTTTACTGAAAACTCTACTCAAATCTCTCTCTCTCTCTCTCTCTCTCTCTCTCTCTCTCTCTCTCTCTCTCTCTCCCCATCACCATCACCATCACCATCTGTAAACATACATGTCTCATTAATGCATGTTAACGCATGTTACTAACTAAACTTCTTCCCTGGAGTTTCTGTGCTCTCTTGTCCGGCAGGTACTCGTGGATCGTGGCTGCTGCTGTGGTCCTGCACGACGTCCACTACTTATATTATTACTGTCATTATTGTTACCATATCTCTGTGTACTGTATACTGTAATCATTTTATCATTCATTGTAATTGTACAATATGTCTCTGTTGATTTGTTCTGTACATGTGACATCTATTGCACGTCTGTCCGTCCTGGGAGAGGGATCCCTCCTCTGTGGCTCTTCCTGAGGTTTCTTCCACCTTTTTTCCCTGTTAAAAGGGTTTTTGTGGGCAAGTTTTTCCTCACTCGAACCGAGGGTCTAAGGACAGAGGGTGTCACAGATTGTACAGATTGTAAAGCCCGCTGAGGCAAACGTGTTTTGTGAATTTGGGCTATACAAATAAAATTTGATTTGATTTGATTTGATTTGATTAAACCTCATTAAGGTACCACAGACATTTACAGAACCTGATGTGAGGAATCGTGGGAGGAAACAGCGGCAGATATAATGTTGTGTTCATTTTGTATGTTATAGATTGTGATTATTTTATGCTTGTTTTTCTGGATCCCAATAAACACAACAGACAAACACTACAGTTTGTCCAGCTGTCATGCTGGCTGCTTGATCTGTGAATGACAATCTGACAGCTGTGATCCCATCCTGTGCACACTTGTAATTATAATAAATGCTGTTCTAAAGGTTCTATATAAATAAAGTTTTTATTATTATTAGCCCTTACTTGTTATTAGTGACAATATTTTTAGACACACACGTGTGCATGTGCATGCTTTTTACTTCTATATATACACTTTATTTCTCGAAGGAAATACTGTATGTAAAGGACACTCTTCTAATCCACACTACCGTGTGGGACAAAACATTAATGAAAGGTGTTTGAAAATGATTATATTGTCGAATATATTAAATAAAAGTAAATGAAATACATTATGCTTAGTTGGTATGCACATGACAGCCAAAAGGAGTTTATTGGAAGAAATACGATATGTAACAATTGTGAGATAAAGTTTTCCATGCAGCTGGGTGTAAGATCTCTGACATTTGCCTGACCTATTCAATCAATATGATATAATTTTATCATAATAATATAATATTCAATATAAATGTACTTGCCGTTCTCTGGGCTGAGGAGAAACCCAACTCTTCATCTGAGGCATGGTCCTGAAAAAAGTGAAAAGAGAAAAGAGCTGTGAGAAGCAATTCAACAGAGAAAGAATTTGTGTTTGAGAGTACACAACAGCTAGGAAAGAAGTATGACTTACAATGTCATGCCGTTGTGGACTCCCTATGTATGTGGCGTCATCAGAACTGGGACTGGATGCCAGGGGTAAAAGCACACGTCTTGCTGCCTTGTAAATCTTTGCTCGCTTTCCCTGAAGAAAAACATTTATGTAGTAAAAGTAGGAAAATGATTAATCATATCCTGAAATTTGAGTTGTAGTAGAGACTACAATATTTACTTAGAAAAAAAAAGAAGATATATCACTGAAGTTGATGTTGGCATTAACTATAGTCGAGTTTTTAAAAACTAAAATGGACAAACTACCATAATAATTAACACAAAGAAACATGCATAATAGATGTTAGATTCACAGGACGAAAACATTCTATCAAATTTTTCTCATATCAAGACCTGTTAATGAAGTGTCTGAAGGACACCACAGTTTTTGGTGTTGTAAACATCGTAGCCACCTGCTCAAGAAAAAAGTATGCCTTACCCCATGAACACATTGTGGAGATTCATCCTCAGAACTGCAGTGGTGATCTTGTGTGTCTAGGGCCCTCTTCTGAGACAGGGAAGTCTTTAGGTTTTGTAACACCTGGTTGCTGGTGCCTCTTTGATCCTGGTTTGTTTTGCCTGTCAAAAACGTTTATAATGTAAAAACAAAGATAAGACTGTCATCACAATGTAAAATTCTCACTAGCATACTAAGCCTAATTAAATCCAGGATAAATTTATACTAGAGAAAACATAGAAATAATTTCATCAGCACCCTGACAGACAATGGAAGTAGAGGTGCGGCAGTAGTGGCGAATGACAGAGCCTCCATAATCATTGATCATGATTATATAGATCATTGATTATATAGAGCACACTCTGCTGAACGCAAGGGAAAACTTTCTCAAATTGTGTTTCTTGCCGAATTCTTGCTTCTTGACTATAAATATTCATCATTGATCAAATAAACCTCAACTGGTTTAAAATTCAAGGATTAGTGATGTCTTTTTTCTTTTTTAATAGTATTAGATTGTTAATTTCTGCTCAGTGTTGCTTCAGTGCATCCTACTGGCAGGTGTAAAGCTATCTCAAAGATTTGAAAAAAAAAATAGTTTAAAATATAGCACATTGTTAATGATTGAACTAGTGGTTTCCAAGTTTTTTGGAGTCCTACAGAAAGCTTTGTGTAATCAGGTTGACATTTTAGATGTTTTCTGATTTAATCTTCCATTAATTATCTCACCACCCCCCAGATATAGCTTATTTGGTGTTTCTGTATGTAAAAATGCATTAACAGTAGTTGAATCTATAGGCCTACCTCTGGCAGCTACAACAACAAAATGCTGCTACATCGTGATGTTTCAGTATTATTCATTTAATGTTTTCATATATAACAATATATCAGTCAGAGGGAGCAAATCAGTACATTTACTTTGATAGTTTAGCTACATTTTACTGCAAATAATTATGCACTTTAACTTGAGTGGGATTTGTCATGCATGATTTGTAATGGAGTATTTTAGCATTGCTTTACTGTTTTTTACTTAGGTAAATGATTTGAATTTTGTCAAGACCTCTACCATAAAGGAAAGCACCTGGATGTGTAGCTAGCCAAACTATTGGAGCAGCTTTTGCGCTGGCATTAAGGAATGTTGCGTGCACTCAACTTCCTCTCTAATTAAACAGTTAGAGCTGCAAGCTAGCTGAAATAGTTGGGAAAATAATAGGTATTCTCCATACTTGCCTCCAAATAACAGGACCTTAGCAGCCACCGTCCTCTTTGGTTCTTTTCTCGTAGGCCACTTTATTTCAATCCAGTTCATGTCGTCATCAAGGTCCGGCTGGGATACCACTTGGGTGAACTGGTAGCTACCAAGAATGAGCCTTTAAGTGTTTTATCAAATAAGTAGTAGACGGCAAATTGGAATGACATTGTTTCCTCCTAACCGTACAGTCTATCCTAACCTGCCAACCTGCTTTCACGCGAGTGACGCCGCTCAGATGGATGCAACGGATGAGAACATCCGCAGCTCTGGTTTGCTGAAAGTGAAAAACGAAACTGATGCACTTCATTGGTCAGAGACTTGGCGCCGATCTATTTTTTTAAAAATACGAATTTTAGAGACGTTTTATACAGTCTGTTATAATACAGTTACTATACCAAATCATCATGCCAGCAAAACGAAAACTGAAGAGACATTTGAATTCTGACGAGAGTCAACCAGAGACGCCAAGAACAACAAAATATAGAAGACTTCAACCGAACCAGGTAAAGAAAAATACAATTGGTGAAATGCTGTGGGCTACAACGAAAATTTCAATTTTACTCTCCCGCCTGAAAGATGTTGTATTCTGTATAACATTACGAAGTGAAACGTTTCAAGATAACTAGTACCCTATCAAGACATTTTTGTTAAAGTGTTATTAGCTATATGATGTAAAAATGTGAAATAGGCCTACCTTGTTTTTACGTGAAAATCATCAACTTGACTTCACGTCAAAGACTTCTGCACTGACAGACCCCATACACTCATTAAAGACTTTAAAAAATATGTGTTATAGCTTCTGACTTTTACTGTGACATCTGCAGGAAAAATAGGTAGGTAGGTATATTATATTATCCCAGCCTATAAGATCAACCTATCTGATGGTTTTCTAAAAGACAATATTACTTCCAGTATTATATCTTCATCCTAAAATGTTTGCCCACTGTAAGTCATCAAGGGTAATCATACATCAACACTAGTGCAAGCTAGTGGATAAAGCTCTTGCTGTGTTCAGGTTTCCTATTATCTTTGTTTTTACTGTATCCACAGAAACAGAGAAAATTGTTCTACAAGAGATTTCTCTGTACATCTTGAGTTCCAAGAACATCCCTTTACAGAAGACAAGTTACTGAAAAGGTAAGTTCAGGAGAAAGAAATGTTATCCAGTAAATGTAGCTATTTTTATATCCCAATGTTCAACCATATGTTTTAGACCACCGAAGCTGCATTTAATTGCTCTACATTTGTCTCAGATTTGTCTTGCAGATCATAGTAATGCAGATTACCAAGAAGTGGATAGAGAGAGACAGGAGGACAGAGAGGAAGATGATGGAAGTGGACATGATGACAGAGAGGAAGATGGCAGAAATGGACATGATGACAGAGAGGAGGATGATGGAAGTGGACAAGAGGACAGAGAGGAAGATGGTGGAAGTGGACATGGCGACAGAGAGGAGGATGATGGAAGTGGACATGATGACAGAGAGGAAGATGGCAGAAATGGACATGACGACAGAGAGGAGGATGATGGAAGTGGACAAGAGGACAGAGAAGAAGATAGCGGAAGTGGACATGACGACCGAGAGGAAGATGATGGAAGTGGACAAGAACACAGAGCAGAAGAGAGGAGCCAAGCCGGAAATCAAGATTCAAACCAATTGAAGGTACTACCATTTAATTACAGATTATCTGTATATTGTTCTTTTACATTACATGTATGAGACATATCTCTTATTAGGACAATACTGTCATTATAATTTGGCTTATGTGTCCTATTGTGTTTTAGGTATGAATGTGAGCAATCTTGTCTTGTATTACAGAAACACCATGATGACGATCCTGTATACCCTGGTGCTCCCATCACAAAAGGACAGAATCTGCTCTTACTCATGTCATATGTACTGAGGCACAATTTGACAGGAGTAGCTCTTCAGGATCTTCTTACAATGTTAATGAACATTTCCCTGGCTTGGTGCCAGCAACCTCATATCTTTTTTATAAAGCGTATGGACAGTTTGGCCAGTATGTGCCCCATTTTTATTGTATCAACTGTGAAAGCTATATGGGACCCAGAGAGACAGCTACAAAAAATTGTTCTTCTTGTAATGCTGAATTTGACATTGAGAGAAATTTAAGGGTTGGGTCTTACTTTCTTGTACATAGTCTATCAACCCAAATTGTGGACATTGTGGAAAAATCTGGGATACATTTAAATGAAAGAGAATCAATTCCAGGCATTGTTTCAGATATTCAGTGTGGGGCTGAATATGAAAAACTCAAGCAGAGTGGACAAATAGGGGCCGATGACATATCAGTTCTGTGGAATTGTGATGGAATTCCAGTTTTCAACAGTAATAATTTTCAGATATGGCCAATTCAGTGTCAAGTCATAGAGCTGTCACCAAAAGATCGTCAAGCCAACATATGTATACCATGCTTATGGTTTGGTAAAAGCAAGCCGAATATGATCACATTTTTAACTGCTTTTGTGGCAGAGCTCAAGGAACTGGATCAGACTGGAATTAAATGGATAGACTCTGAAAAAGTAGAGCATACAAGTAAAGTTCATTTACTCCTGTGCTCCTCAGATTCAGTTGCCCGCCCCCTCCTGAGAAACACAAACAGTTCAATGGCAAATATGGGTGTGACTTCTGAAGTATTGGAATCATCTTTTTTTATTCGTTTTTGCAATGCACACTCTTCTTCAGGATGCCATCAAAGTGAGACATGTGGATATGGCAGAACAAGCTCTGCGAAAGTTTGTGCTTAACTTTGAGAAACTTTATGGTGCTGCAAATGCTTCTTTTAATGTGCATTTATTAATGCACTTGGCAGCAAGCGTGCACAACTGGGGACCACTGTGGGCAACATCCACGTTTCCATTTGAATCATTTAATGGCACTTTGCTTAGGTTTTTCAGTGGAACAACACATGTGCCAACACAAATAGTGAATAGATTTCTTCGGTGGAGGGGTCTCCCAACAAAAGCAGGGACTACAATGGCAAATGCTAATGACGGCATAAAGGCATTATTTGACAAACTTCAGAGTACCTCTAGCTTAAGAAAGAAATCAGAGGAGTTTCAACATAATGTCAGAGGTTTTGGCTGCCCGAAGAAAGGTAGCACATCTGTGTTGCAGAGGATGGCTATTGAAAGTTTCATAGGAGTGACAGTTCATTCAGGTTTATTTTATGACCGTTTCATTTTTAGCAGTGTGGTTTATCATTCATATAACAACACAACTCTTAAAAAGAGAAATAATTCAGTTGTACAGTTAGATGATGGAACATTGTGCGAAGTTATGACCCTGGTGGCCTTTACATCTGATAATGGGGCCTCATCCACATCCACAACCTTCTGTATTTTAGTAAAAGAGCTTGCCAAGAGTGGAGGAAAGGTTTGTAGAGATGCTCAGTTAAATATATCGTCCACATTTATAAATGAGGTGTCTCACACCCATAATGTATTTGCAGTGCATCCCCAATCACTCAAACGTAAATGTGTAATGGTTAAGTCCAAGGACAAAATGTATGTCATTCCACTTCCAAACAATGTTGAAAGAGACTAAAATTCTTGGGGAGCTACTACTTTACAGATGTCAACGCCAAACGACCTCCACATATCAGTCCTATACGCATGAAGTGCTGTCAGCAACTTTTTGATCTGTGCACTCTCCAATTGGTCTTGTTTGCAGTAGCCCTGCTTTGATCCATTAAACAATACTAATGAAATGTTCTTTTTTGAACACTTGTGACAATTGTAATGTGTTAACTTCATTTTTTTTGCATGTAATTTGGCCAGTATTAACTTTTCTGTTGCAATGTGGGCGATGCCATTTGTTATATCATAATGTAGCACTGCACCAACTTTAAACCACTTGCTTTTCAGCAGAACACTCACATTTTTTGTGCACCTGTACTTTTGAAGTGAACATTTAGTGTTTTGTTTAATGTGGTTTTGTGTGTAAGATGTATTGTATCATATTTTCTTGCCAAACGTATTAAACATTACATAACAACTGCAATAATTGCTATCTGTGTACTTTACACACAGCACAAAATTGCATAAATGGGTTTAAGTGCATTTTCGTAGTTATACTATTGAACACTTTCCAAAAGAATTACCTGAAGTACAAGCGTAAATAACTTCACTTCATAATTAGATTCAAATGTAACTTAAAAGGCACTCAAACTTAATATTACAGTGTCGATATTAAAATGTGTACTTTTAAAATATGCTTTCA
Source organism: Sciaenops ocellatus (assembly GCA_033000465.1). NCBI lineage: Eukaryota > Metazoa > Chordata > Actinopteri > Sciaenidae > Sciaenops > Sciaenops ocellatus. Next base: position 27,725,175 of record CP136878.1, read on the forward strand.
GTGTACGTTACAATGACAATTTTGAGCACACATTTTAAAATATATCAATAATATGTGTAAAAACAAATTTCAAATAAGTACACTTTAGAAATTACACATAACTTTCACTTAAAGTATACTTTTTTAATAATATATTTCTATAAAGTGTAATATAGTGTAATTATTTTAAAGTGTGTTAAAAGTGTTAGTGTGAAAGCGTGATGTTAGTATACTTTTTATATATTTACAAAAAGTACAATTTGTGTAAGTACATTTTCAATATACTATTGGAAATATGAATATACTTGAAATACAATAAAGTAATTTTTTTTTTCACCAGGGCTAGGTTGTAGTTTAACCCCTTTTTTGGAATAATTTATCAACGCTTCAAGCCAGGGTTCTGAAATTTGAGCACAAGTATCAGGACGCAGGGTACAATCACGGTGCTGAGTTTCAGACCCGTGCGACCTTTGTAAAGGTCAAAGGTCACTTATTTGATCGCTCATGTCCGATAACAAATTTTGCTGGACGATATATTGTCCCACAAATTATTGCTGATAAACGATATTATTATGTCAACATGATAATATTGTCATGTCCAAGAAAAAGTGTTAAGTTAATTTATTCAGTAGGTCTCGTGTCTATGTTGTCTTGTGATTTCCTGTTTTATTTTGGTTCCACTTCCTGTCTGTGTCCATTGTTATTAGTTTTACTTTCCCTCTTTGTCTGTTTTCCCGCCTTTAGAATTACCTGTCTCCGCCCTGATTGTTTCCACCTGTGCCCTTACCTTGTGTTATATATAGTCCATGTCTCCCTTTGTCCTGTGCCAGTTCGTCTTGTCTCATGTCAGAGAACCAGCGCTTTGTCCATTGTCAGGTCTTTGTTTGGCTTCACTTTGTTTTGATACTTTGTCCTAGAGTAATTTTCTGTTTGTTTCCTTTTCATAGTATAGCCTCACGAGTGATTTTCTGTTTGTTTATTTTGTTTTTCTTAGTCTAGCCTTAGTTTTGTGATGTCTTGTTTTCTGAGATTAGTGTAGAGTTTTTTTCCTCTTAAGAGTGATTTTTGGATTTGTTTTGTTAAATAAACCTTTATTTTGAAACTTTGGTCTCTGGAGTTGTGCATTTGGGTTCGGGTCCATAGTTCGGTCGTGACAAATGTATCATAATAATGCACAGCACACCCTTTGAAATACAATAAACTTTTATTTCTCAGTGTTTTTTCAAGAACGTTTAAATATCCTAAATAAATAAAACAAACAAAACAATAAAAAACAAAAATGGACTCTCAGTCTCTGTTGGCAAAAATTGCACTTGAATAAAAATCACAAAAACAATAAAATAGACCCCATCTCTGTTAAGAAAAACAGCACTCAAATATAAAACCACACACAACCAAAACAATAAATAAAATGGTGTATCAAGTCTCGAAAAACAAAATTGCACTTCAATAAATACTGAACATTTAGGCACAGAGGTATGGAGTTGTACATTCCTTAACAGGTAACATTGCCAATCCAGTTAGGGCCTTTGTAAACAAAAAGTGCAGAGTAACAACACAAACACTTCCATATAAGCAGATGTCTTAACAGGCCATATGCAAATCTGCAGCTACTTTAGTTTGGCAGATTCCGAGCAAGGAAAACCAACATGTTGACCTTGTGTGGGTTAAGGCAGGATCTCTCTGGAGTAGCAATGTTGCCAGCTGTGCTAAACATTCTCTCCGAGCTGGTGCTTGTTGCACATATGCACATGTATTTTTGTGCCAACTTGGCCATCAAAGGGTATCTTCTATGATTGTCACGCCACCACATTAAGGGATCAGAAGATGCATCAAGTGTATCTTCCTGGAGGAACCTGGTCAGCTCTGCATCAGCCTGCACTCTTTTTGGAACTGCAGCCTGGGAATGACCTGTGAGGTGAGCTCTTCTGTTTTGAAGAAGGTCACTCAGCCTCTTCTTCTTTGTGGGTGCAGGAGGTTCATCCTCATTTCCTCTAGCAGCAGCCGTGGTGCAGCTCTCACCACTGGTACCTTCTCCACTTCCTTCTGGCTCTTTTAAGTCCAGCTTTGTGGGTCAGGTCCTGGAGAGAGAAGTTCACCTTTAATCAGTTCCAGTACAGGCTTAACTGAGGACACTGTGACGTATTTTTCTCCTGAGAGGACATCTGTGAAGTCAGCCAGTGGCTTCATTGCTGCGTTGATGGACATCCTGCCAGGTTGGGTTGAGGTGGCCATGTTTTCTGTCCTCAACCAAGACACGTCTTATGGCTGGGAGCTGCTCGAGCACCCTCTCTATCAGCTTCTGCTTAGTGCCCCATCGTGTGGCAACATCCTGTGGGAAAGATAATAGGCCTATTTGTTATTTTTCATTAGTTGGTCTACATAAACAGTCTTAAACAAATATTACTTTCTACATTTCAATTATTTATCATTAATAATTTGTACAATAATTATATTGTTTATATATTAACTAAACTATCAATGAATTAAACATCACTCACCAGCACTAGACAGTGTTGGGGGAGATTGGCCTCAGCCTGTGCCTTCCTCAGGTCTCTCTTCTTAATCCAGCTCATGTGAAATATGTTGACCAAACTTCTACAGAGTCCTATGGCACAGGCTGTCCGATCTTTGTCGCTGTCCAGACCATGGGACACAGCAAGATGGAGGTTGTGGCCAAAGCAATTAAGCCATGGCCAGCCAAGATTCCTTATTCCAGCCACAATGTTCGCACCATTGTCTGTAGAGATGCAGGCTAGTTTTTTCTCATCCAGTCCCCAGTCTGCTAAAGCTGCCTTAAGGTTTTCTGCTAGGGTGTCAGCAGTATGGTTATCAGGGACATATCTGGTCTCTAAACACTTGGAGTGCAGGGTCCAGTCAGCAGTTATATAGTGTATGGTCAAGCTCATGTAGGGGGTCATGTTTGAGCTTGACCACATATCTGTAGTGGCAGAGTAAAATGCGATGTCTTTGATTTCCTTTAATGTGTCATCGTTCACTCTGTTGTAAAGTTCTGGAATTGCCGTTTGTGACATGTATTTTCTCGCAGGCAATTCGTACTGTCCGTCAAACGTTTGCAGCATTTCTCTAAATGCTGGCTTTTCAACTGTATTAAAGGGCAGCATTTCTTTTGCGATGTAGCGAACTACACTTTCTGTGAGCGCACACCATTTTGCGCTGTTCCGTTGATATTTACTTTGTCGACCAAACGCCTCAGTGGTTGTTGACTGTCGGGATGAAGGCTCTGCATCCCGAGGTGCAGTTTTTTTCCCCAGCTGGGAAAACTGGGTCGGGTGATTATGTTTCAGGTGGGCATGCAAGTTAGTTGTGTTCCCCTTTTTTGTTGCCACCTCTTTAGAGCAAATTCGGCATACTTGCTCGTCCATGTTGTTCGGCTCACCATGCTCATTCGGGTTGAAGCCGAAAAATTCCCACACCGGGGCTGTGGCATTTGGCTTTGCGATCATCTTTCTAACTCCGCACGAGGCTCACTTGCTGCACTCTGTGTGTGTAGCCAATCATGTCGTCGTTCCGTTGAAGGGGTGTTGATAAAAAGAATTTGGTGTACTTTGTGATGTTTATGAAGTAGCACATCTCTGGCTAATACCTCACTTTTCTTTGTGGCGGACAAAGGTATTTTTATTTTTTCACAAAGCGCCTCTTTTTGTTTTCCCTTAAAAAGGGCGGCAAAGTGGCGGGCCACCTTCCCTTTACTGCCCACAGGATAGGTCATTATCCTCAGAGGAGTAAACAGTCTCTACGTAATATTGTCATGGGGGGTGGACCCAAATGCAGGCACGGGTAATCACACAGAATCTAACTTTAATAATAAAATGGTGAGGGAGGATCACAAGACAGCACAGGAGCAGGGTAGAAAAACCAAGGAACACAAAAAAACAAACTAACCAAAGGGTGGCTGGAGGTCCAGGCAAAACAAACAAACACAAAAAAAACAAAAGACTCAATAACCTGCGGACAATCCAAGAGGGCAAAGGCAAAAAAAAAAAAAAAAAAAAAAGATATAAATAAATAGACATGCATGACACCAGGTGAAACTAATCAGGGACAGGTGCAGAATCAAAAGGCGGGAAAACAAGATAGGAGGAAGAATTACACAAAACACAGAACAAACTCAACTGTAACAGATCCTAAAAAGAATTTGGTAATCTTTGTGATATTCATGGGGTAGGTAGGGTACTCCCCCCTCAACATATAGCCTCTCATAAAATAGCATCTGTCCTCCTTCAAATTTTCTGTGAACCCCTCAAACAAAGTGATTTTTGTTAGATGATCGCCACCTGTGATGATGGCAATGTGATTGCTTTTTTTTTGGCCTTTTTGGCCTTTATTTGACAGAGACAGCTTGAAGAGTGACAGGAATGTGGGGAGAGAGAGATGGGGAATGACATGCGGGAAAGAGCCGCAGGTCAGATTTGAACCCTGGGCCGCCGCCTGAGCTAAACGACACCCCGCAATTGTTTTTTTGGGCTGCAGGCCTCACTTCACTGTTTGTCAAAAACTCCAATGATGCAAAGTACTGCAACGTGTACAGTAGGTGGTTGAGGATATGTTGTTTCTGGCCTGGTTTTCAAAATGGTACTCACTGACATTCTGAAATGAACAAACACAGAAAGAGTTATATTAATACTGAGTTCTTTATTTCTCCTGTAAGTAATTTGACAGCTAATGCTCAAACAAGACTGCACTTGACTGCTATTGAGCCACAGTCATTATCTAACAATTATATTATGGCAATGATAATATTGAAGTTTAGCTTCTAGATGTTGTAGACGTGTATTTCGGGTCACATGATCGTTATAGTGGAGAGGGAGAGCAAAATGTTTGGAGGAAAGCAGATGTACCACTTTCTTTACCTCACTGTAATTATCACATTTTTTAACTCTAGCCACACAAAGTATATATGTAGACGTTCAGGAAAGTCTCAGGATGCTTAGCATCCAGTCTATTCAATCATACAGCCTAAGATATGCCCATGGCGCTCTGTTGTTTCACAGAGTGATGGCATCCGCCAGGGAGGGATGCCAGACATGGTATTAGATATGGTATCAGGGTCATGGCTGATCCTCAGTACACCGTGAAGCAGGTTCTCCTGGCTGTAGGAGAGGAGGTCGGCCATGAGATCACGTATGGTTCTCGCATGAGTAAGGCCGTTCTTGCCTTTCTCAGAGAGGAGCGTCTGGTGCACGTGTTGGTGGAGAGAGGCCTGGTGTTAGATGATTTGTTTGTGTCTGTTTCACCGCTGTTTGTGCCTTCAACACAGATCACCGCGTCAGGTGTACCCCCCTTCATCCCCAGTGACATGTTGGAGAGAGAGCTGGCTTGCTTTGGGAAGTTTGCCAACGGGTTTAAAACAGTTCGTCTCGGATGTGAAGACGTTAAACTGCAGCATGTTCAGTCTTTGCGCAGACAGGTGTTCATATACCTGATATACCTATACGACCCTGCGCCAGAGTTTAGAAGTATCCAAGTTAAATATGAGAATGGCTTCTATACTGTTTATGCAAGCTCGGGCAGTATGAAGTGCTTTGAGTGTGGCAATGTTGGCCACAATCCTGCCCACACAAAGACCCGAGAGCTGTGGGCGGATGTTCAGGTAGGCCATAGGCTGCGGGTAGCGCTGTCTCCAGCGTCCCGTGAGTAGCAACCACCCAGAAAAGAACGGGAGAGCCTGAAGTCAGCACTACGCACCCTGGACAATAAAAGAACTGTGCAGGTTAACAGTGTAGTGGAAGATAAGAGGCCAGATAGTGAAGACAGTGGACAGACAGAAGGAGTGGTTGATAGACAGGTGAGGCTGCAGATCAAACAAACAGTGCAAATGTCAAAAATGATGAGGAGATGTTGGAACATGACTCCATGTCACAGTTTTCTGATGTTTTATCACAGGATGATCAGCAGTGTTACTCATTACAAGAGATTAATAACTTTCTGGACGAAACTTATGGAAGACAGTCTGTAGAGGTGACTGACTTCCCAGATGTAGACGGATTGATTCATTCTGTGTTGAAGATCAGGAAAATGGTAGGTTATGAACAGCTCAACAAACAGAAAATGTTTTGCCTGAAAAAGATACTGACCACACACTGACCACAAAGGTTCCCCTGAATGTGTAAAGGATGGCTGAAGCAGTTCTCTGAAAGGTTTCACTGTTCTGTCTTTCCTTTCTCTCTCTCTGTAATATATGGACAGTGCTCACTTATTTGTCTCTCCCTCCGTTCATCACTCTTAAACTGTTAGCTGAGCTCAGTAGAGTTAAAAACATAGATGTACTTCTTTTACAAGAGACACACAGCTCAGCGGACAATGGAGTAGAGTGGAGGATGAACTGGAGAGGACAGGTGTTTCTCAGTCATGGTACTAACCTCAGTGCAGGTGTAGCAGTATTATTTTCAGAACACCTTCAGGTAACATGTTTCAGCAGGTGAAGTAGAGCAGGGCAGGGTTCAAAATGTACAAACCACAATCAGAAATATACACTTTGTCTTCATAAATTTGTATGCTCATAACTCTAGAGCTGCTCGAACAGAATTATTTAATAAACTTAATGATAAACTCAAACAGTTCAACAATAGTTCAGTTGTAGTGGTCGGAGGAGACTGGAATTGCACTACAAATCCTTCAGATGACAGAAATACAGCAGAGCCTCATCCACCATCAGCCTCCGTCCTGTCCAGTGTGGTTTCAGAGAATGACCTCAGATGTTTGGAGGAAACTCCACCCTGCGGTCAAACAGTACACGTGGGTGAAAGTCACTGAGGGTAGAGTGAGCGCTGCCAGACTTGATAGGATTTATGTTAATAAAAGCTATAACAACAGGTTAACCAGAACAATAATTTCACCTGTAGGGTTTTCAGAACGTTACGGAGCCCCTAAAGGGACATGGAAAAAAAAAAAAAAAATGAAACGTTTCTAGTGAGCACAAGATACTTTCTCGTACGCACCAGAAAGTATCTCGTGCTCACGAGATACTTTTCTGGTGCGCTCGAGAAAGTATCTCGCGAGCACGAGAAAGTATCTCGTGCACAGGCAGTTATTCTTCCTGTGCGTATGCCTCTAGGCTCATTAAGATCATTAAAAGAATGGCTGCAGAAATGGACTTATTCTCTTTCCTGAAAACGCGAAATATACCTGATAGTGTCATCAACCAACTAAACGATGATAAGGTAAAGATAAATGTTAACTTTAGTGACATAAAGTAAGCAATACATGTCTAGCCTAATGATGCTAGCTTTCTCTACCTGCTATGTTAATGTAATTTTTCAAATGTTTTTGACGTGTGTTATTACAGATCGACATCAACGTCATAGGTGTTATGACAGATGAGGAGTTAGGACAGTATATCAAACAATATGGGGACAGACTTGCACTCAGAGCATTTTGTCATCAAAGAACTGTGACAAACGAAAAGTCAGGAGTGGAGAAGTCCGCTCTCATGCAGAGAGTAAGAGACAGGCTCGGGGAACATCGGAAAACTTCCGCCAACAGAGACACGGAAGGCTCTGGTATTGTTGGCAATAAACATGCAGTCAAAGCCACCCGGCGGGTTGAAATGGGATGGCTCCACTTTGATAATGGCACTTATCACCAGATCAAAACAAGAAATGGAGGTGGAACACGGCACCTATCAGTCCAGAAATCAGTAACTATGGGTGAACTGCTGGAGACGGGCAAGGGCTTGTTTTTTCCAAATGGACATTCATCCAAAGGACCGGTGGAAGACTTCGAGTTTGATATTCGTGATTACAGTCACAATGCAGTACCCCCTGAAATCACAGTGAGCCAGCTGTACGAGCAGACTAAGCTACGAATGCTGCGCATCTACACAACCTCCAAGGCTAAAGACGTAATACTTCTCTCTGATGCATCATCTGACTTCGAGCCCACAGATGAGAGGCCAATGAAGGTAATTTATCTTCTGCCACATTTCTGTTATCAATACTGTAGTTACCGAATTTATATTGATTGATATTAACGGTGAAAAATCTCAGTAGATTATGTTATAGATGTAGAATACTATAGTAGTACAAATACATGATAGTTGGTTTGTGATTGTGGAAAGCTTTGTTTGTGCACACTTTTGCTAATTAAAGACATGCAGTGTAGGGCATTTGTGCTCTTTTCAGTGTTCATTATAGACCAATCTGTGTTCTTACATATGGCTTTCTCAATTAGACGGCATTAAACGGGGCAAATTGTGGGTGCAAATGCTGCACAATTCTGGTGCAATTAGCAGGTGCAGTTCAGTCTTTTTGGATCTGGTCAAAATAATCTTAGTCTTACAGCCATGTTGTTTATCTGTCTTTCTTCTCATGAAATTCAACAAGTAGAGTCAGTAATTTTTGAGGATAAATCTATTCTATTAACTCAATGTTAAATCTATTAGGAACATGAAGCCTGCAAAATATATATTATTTAGATATTTTATAATATTTATCTGCTGAATCAGGGGTGATGCAAGAGGTCAAGAGATGTAAATACAATTTTCTAAATATATTTGCTCCACCTATCTCTCCACTTATGTGCATGTTTAATCACAATAAGTTCAAAGACTTGTTTTGAACAGTTGGACAATCATGGCTGTATAAGCCTATAATTTTTTGATCTGCTGATTTCTTTATAGACTAGGACAATGCAGAGACGACCCTTGAGGAACAAAACCAGGAGACGTCATCACTGGAGGACTGGAACTGATTATCGAGTGGATCATCTCCAGAGCTCCACTGATTTAGATCCAGCACCCAGTGGCTCAATGCAGGAAAACCAGGAAAAAGTAAGCCCCAGTATTGCATTTTTATGGACCCAGTTTGTGATATACAGCATGGAACTTGTGTTGTATGGGGATTAATTTTTGCCAAAATATTCAAACAATGTAAAATCAAAATATCAAATATGAAATTGAAACAAAAAAATTACGTCAAAGATAAAATTCAAAACTTGAGAACTCGTGAAGTCTATGAGGACACAGAGATGAGGTTTAAGAGACCATGATTTTGTTGCAAACAACAAATGTAAATCCATCTCAAATTTTAAATGCAGCTAAGATGATGGAAATGGGCAAAAGGTTTTGAGTTCAATGCCACGTTAACTCAATATGCATTTACCAAAACCATCTGCTCAGGTGCAAGATGTTTTAATCACATGAATGTGATAGTACACATGACAGCTTTGATCAGATGATGCAAAAACAAAGATAAGTTAATAATTATATGTTCGTTTGTTTTTTTTTTTCATTTAATTACCAACAGAGAGGAGAACCAATCAGTAAATCAAGACCACCAACTCCTGAGATGAGCAACACAGAGGTCCTGCATCCACCATCGGAAGGCGACTGTTTAATGCCTGTGTCAAATCAAGATGCAGACCAGTTGTTAAGTGATGAGTCGGATTCCCCTCTTGCCCTTGCCATCCAAGCATCTCTTGAGGATGCTGAAGTAAACTTTGGACCCGTTTTTGATGATGATGGTGACAATCAAGACTCCACCCTTCCCTGGAATCCACATGACTTCAACAGTATGCAGGTATAGTGTAGAACTGAGTAATTTCTAACAGTGCTGCAAAAAAATATTACTGCCATTATTGATTCTTTTAAAGAGTTTTCCCTATTCATTGCTCTGTCTATAAAATGTACAAAAACAGTGACAAATTGTTATCCCAAAATCAGTCACACCAAGCTGATGTTCCATGTATTGTGATATAAAACAGACAAGCAGCAAATCTAGAACCACAGCATAATTCATTTATGCATGCTAATTGATATATTGATTGTCAAATCACACCTAATTACCTTTTTTTTTAAAATCTTGCAGCACTCTACACTGAATGACGGACCTGTATCATCAAGCAGTCTTCCAGCATCACCAGACCCATTTGAAAAAGAACTCCTTCTTTTAAAATTAAGACGAGTAAACATAGTTGATGATGTCCTTAATATCTTCATGGAACCAAAAATACTGAATGCTAAACTAAAAATGGAGTTTACAAATGAGAAAGCTGTGGACAGTGATGGTGTGTCAAGAGAGGTATACTCCGCGTTCTGGGAACATTTCTTGGAACAGTGTGAGGGGGAAGATGAACGAGTACCCAGACTACGACCAGACTATTCTGAGAAGGCATGGCAAGCTCTTGGAAGAGTGTGGTTGAAAGGATACCTGGACCACAAAATCATACCAATCAGACTGTCACCAGCTTTTGTTCTTGCCTGTTGTCAAGGACTTGGTTCAGTGGATGAAGAACTCTTGATGATGTCATTTGCCAGATTTCTTTCAGAGAATGAGCGTACATCACTTGAAAAAGCACTACAGGGCAACATTGATGAAACTGTTGAAGAAGACTTACTCGACGTCTTCTCAAGAATGGGCTCACACTGCCTGCCCTCTAAAGACAATGTACGGGCTGCCATTTTAACAATGGCACACAAAGCTCTTCTTCAAGAGCCAAAGTTCATAATTGACTGTTTCCACTCCAGCATTCACAATGCTGTGCCAACGCTCATAACCAAAGAAAGCATAATGGAGCTTTACGAATCTAAGCGGCCAACTAACAAAAAAGTGGCCCAGATGATAAAGCCATCAACTGAAAGCCTAAATCCACAAGAGCAGACAGCTCTTAACCACCTGCTACGGTATGTGAGAAGCATCAACCAAAGAAAACTGGAGATCTTCTTACGCTTCTGCACAGCGTCCACTGTGCTGTGCACAGACACAATCGAAGTAACTTTTAATAGATTGTGTGGTTTAAGTCGCAGGCCTGTAGCACACACATGTGGAGCAGTTCTTGAGTTACCATGCACCTACAGCTCATACCCTGAGTTTCGTCAAGAGTTTGACAATGTCCTGTCTGGCGATTGCTTTACAATGGATATTGTGTAGTGAATGTAAGGGATCTGACACATGTTCCTCTTCTACTGACATTGTTATGGCATTTGTCTGAAACAAACTGTTTCTACAGATTTGCATTTAAAAAACTTTATTTTTTCATTAATGTATTACAACTAAGAAAAAATTGTTCCACAAGGAGAGGAGATAAAATCAGATGCATAATCTGATGACATTGCTTTATTACACTTAAAACAGACAGCAGACATTTTTTTGCTTTGGTTTTGTTATTTTATTATTGTTAATGATTTTGCTGTAATATTTGTCCAGAAGACAGTTTAAGTTTAATCATTTTGATATGTCAGAAAAGTCTGCTCTCATAGATGAACATCCCTTTTCATTTTCATATTATCACGTGCATGTTTTATGCAATTGTTATCAAGAAAGAAGTTCAGCATTCAACAAAATAATACCTGTTCGATGCACATACAGTACCATTTCAAATGGCTACCCATGGCTGTTTTTGTTGGAGCCTCATATGGTAAACATACAGACAGTAACTGTCAAGAACACAACATTGTTGAATTAAAATGTAATTCCTCTTTCATGTCCTGCCATGTTGTTTTTCTTTGTTGTGATTTTTCATGACTGATGTAAAGGCAAAGTAAAACATCTATGACAATACTCCTATATGCTGAACAACAAATTTAAGTCTCTAATTCCAGCACAAATTACTAACAAGAGATAATACTTTGAAAAACCTTGAAAAACTGCGTGCAAAATATCGCTGCAAATGTTCTTAATGTCTGTAACAGTCAGTGTGCACATAGTGACAGATCAAACCTATTTCCAAGGAGAAATAATCCAAAATTCAAAATAAAGCTTCTACATAGTTCCTGGGAAAACTTTCCAACTGACAATGTTTGGTGAATAAAGCATGGCGGACTGCAGAAGAATTTTCTGATCACGTGTTCAGTTTAGATGGATACAAATGTAGTTTCATCTCAAATTAGAGAGCGGATCTTATCTCACTCCTCAAATGCAGGTACAAATCCAATGCTTGATAAGCATCAGCTGGAAGATGCAGCTGTGACTCCACCATCAGAATGTTGCAGATGTTGTAGATGTCTGTGTCACATGGCACTGCTGGTCGAAATGTGCAGTTACTCTGACACAACTGTACATCAGCTCTGTCCACTGGGGAAATGTGGTCATCACTTGTGTAGAGTTCTGGAAACATGTACATGATTCGAGGTCGACCACTTGGTACCCTGTCATTCTTTGATGGTCTGATGACATGTGAATCCCACACATGGATGGTCTCATCTAATTCGTCCTAGAATAAGGATATATTAGAAAGTAAGAAAACAAGTTAATTGATATGCAATTTGTAATTCTCATGTGGGCCTTAGATAAGTTTTGAATTAAATCATGTTTAATGCTGACTTTTCTGATGAAGTAAGGGGAAATGATAGGACAGGCGTGTCTGTGCTCATCCAGAGCAGGAAAAACGTCACGTTTAACAAAGAGAAGATTGTTGATCCTGCTCTCTGCTTTGCGATATTTTGTTCATTTATGTAAATTTCTTGTAACCTCGTCTAAATTTATTAGGCCTATTGTTGTGCTTGTGAACACAAACAATGAAATGATGTGACGATATGGCAGACCGGTGTGTGGCGCCTCCATGCTCAAAAAAACCCTGCTAGAGCCATTTTCGTGTTTCATTATGAATTATTACTGTAGGCCACCACATCGATGACAGTGATTAAGACAGGTGGACAGCTGCTCATTGCAGAATGTAACAACAACAAAAAATCATTTGTGGGACACAATATTAGATGAAAGTAGGTTTTACATAACAATATGATATGATATATTTGTACCTGAATGATTCCCATGAAACAGAACTGAATTAGACTTCTGTCCAAATATGCACCATCGAACAAGCCACGGTCCTTCAGATCATTAAACAGAGAGATGTAGAATTCCATTGATTCCCTTCTGAGGAAGCCCCACCAACTCTCTATTCGCTGATTTGCGCTGCTTGCCCCTTCAATGTAGCTGTCAGTGCCGGAGCCGTCGTGAATGTTGCGACACAGAAAACGCTGAAAGTCTCTGACTTTAACATTCTCTGTGCCCCGGTCGCCTCTGACAATCCTTGGACAACCACCTAATGTCTGGACTGCCTCCATGTAGTAGCCCCCGATGATTTTTGGGTCACTGCTGGTGGTAAATGCATTCATCCAGATAATTTTCCGGGAAAAGCCGTCAATGCAGCCATTGATACAGATACCAAATGGCTTCAGTTTGTCATAAGAGTCCAAGTGCCAAATATAATTGGGCCCTTTTGCAAAATAGCTTCGGCGATGGAGCCGTCTCCTTCCTCTGAGTTCAACACCCCTCGGGTCAAGTTCTTTTAGAATTAAGCGTACTTCTTCTTTCTTGACGTGTATTCCATTATCCTTGCATTTTGTGTACATCCACCTATACCCACAGAGTTGGCCAGATGTTTGTAACTGTTCATGAATGAAATTAACTATGTGATCCAAAGCAATGTATCCCTTGCGCCGAAACAGACTACAAGACTTCAAAATTCGTTTTAAATGTCTTTCAGACACAACATGACTGTGACGACTTGCAAGTAAAGCAGCAATGTCCTTATAATAAAGTCCCAGGTTAAAATATAGCCGAACTAACTCCTGTACTGTCATTTTCACACAGAAACACAAACCGAAATGCAGTGGATGGTCTCTCAGACATCACGCGCGCATGCAAAACTTTCTGGTGCGCACAAGAAAGTATCTCGTGCTCACGAGAAAGTATCTTGTGCGCACGAGATACTTACTAGTGCACACAAGATACTTTCTCATGAGCACGAGATACTTTCTCGTGAGCACGAGATACTTTCTCGTGCGCACAAGATACTTTCTGGTGCGCAGGAGAAAGTATCTTGTGCTCACTAGAAACGTTTCTTTTTTTTTTTTTTTTCCATGTCCCTTTAGGGGCTCCGTAGAACGTCACTTAATGACATCAGACATTTCTTTATTAGAACTCCGTCAACGTTGTCCCTATTGGCATTTTAATGTATGACTGATCCAGGACAGGGTTTTCTGTCAGTCCTTCTCTGACTTCTGGACTGAATGGAGACGAAGAAATTTTGAAAGCGTAACTAAGTGGTGGGAATGTTTTGTCAGCAGTACACATCACACACACACACAATAGGAATAGAAAAACAGTTTTGAGGAGTTAGGCCAGGAGACCAGCAAAGAGACCACAACACTTGAAGACAGAATGATTAGTGGGACAGACAGCAACAACAGGGCATGGGAGAACAGGAGATAGGCATTAGGTAGGTTTCTACATGAATGCCGCGCATCTGCTCCAGCATCTGTCCCTCCCCCTCAGCAACAGCTTGCAACATCTAGCCGCACCTCTCAGGTAAGGAGACGGCGTGCTTCTGCTCCACCACCATCTCCTGGCTCTGACTCATCTGTAAGAGTAATGCAAGCCAAGAGAAAGGCAAAACGTGGTGGACGTGGGTCTGCCTCTACCGAATCAGTGAGAGGGGAAGAGGAGGATGAAAGGTGGCATAATAAAGAGGAAAAGGACACAAAGCCAAACCCGTTGAGATTCATGCCAGCCAGGACCCCAGGCCTAACGTTGGACACCACAGTACCATGGACTCCCCTTTCACTTTTCAGACTATTTTTTAGCACCGCTGCAGTACACACTATCATCAACAACACAAATGCCCATGCTGCTAAGAGACTGCAGGCTGGAATAAAGTTCAGCTCAGACACCTCTGACAAATCTGGGCAACTTTTGGATTTTCATGGCTATCATACTTTTCACAGGCCTTGTATCTGTACATCAGCGATCAGACTACTGGAGAAAGGAATGGCCATACAGGTTTTCCTTCCCCAGAAATAGAATGCCACAAGACAGCTTTGAGGCAATCTTGTTCTCGCTGCACCTCAGCAGTCCAACAGAGGATGAGGAAAATGACAGAAAGAGGAACACTGCTGAATATGACGGACTATTCAAGCTCAAGCCTCTTTACACCCAGTTAGTGTCTGCATGTCAGGCTGATTTTCAGCCATACCAATACATTTGCATAGATGAGAGGATGGTGGGGTCCAAGGCCCACATCAGCATAAAGCAATACATGAAGGACAAGCCCACAAAGTGGGGTTAGAAAATATTTGTTCTTGCAGATGCCCAGACGGCCTACACTTTAAATTTTTTTTGACAGTGTTTCATCCATCATACGCAGCACCGTAACAGCATCCATGCTGCTTCGCAGGGTGAAGAGACTTGGCTATGACAAGCATCTCTTCTTACTGAATCTAGCTGATGTGGACACCTCGCGGACCTCCAGTTTTTATCAATCTGTCCTTCATTCTTCATCAGGTCAATATCTACAGATCCTGTGTCCTTCATTTTGTTCCTCCTCGTGAGCCAAATGCTCATCTTGGCTTCTCTCTTTGCGCTGCAGAATATCTGGGACCAAAGACAAAGAGCGTGTCCTCTAAACCTGTCTTAGACCACTGATCCACTGCTGCACTGGGACATCTGAGCCACAGATGTTATAATGTTTCCTCAGACTGGCAGAAAGCACAGTGACTTGCTGCTCTATAGTCTATATATGCCACGTCTGTTTGTAGCCACAGCCCCGTGCACTATGGGAGGTTTGTACAGGGACCTCCAGCTGCCCCTTGGAGATGACACCAGTGCAAAGACATCAAACCACTTTGATCCTGTCTGAAACCCTGCTTAGCCGGTGTCAGGGAGTCAGACGCTGTGGCAAAACCGGAGGTGTTTTAGTTCATTTCAGTGGGGGTCGTGCGTTTCCACCCCGGCAGTCTGCAACGCAGGGGTTGCCGCAAAAAACTGCACCGGCCTACGGGAGAGAAGTTGATCCAGATTCAACTTTTGGAAAACTGGAGCCCCACATCACATTCCGCAAACCAATCAAAAAACAGCAGTCAAACCAGAAGACGCCCACCGGAAGACGAGAAGAAAAACCTTGTTTACCATGGAGCGTAATTTTGCATTCGAGTAGCAATGATGGAGAGGCTAATCGCTACAATCCACACATACCCAGAGATCTAAAACCCAGCGATGAAGGAGTACAAGGACGTGAACTGTCCTGCTGCGCACTGTGTCGCCCTCCAAGTCGGCATTTCTGGTCAGTATTTGTACTTGTGTTATGTAGCATGGCTAGCAGACGCTAGCTAAACAACAACCAAAACATAGCGTGTTCAATTTGGCATCGTGCTACGGGTGAAAACACATAATGATAAGTTTTGCTTTGTTACGGGGGTGGGGTAAACTTTTCTTTGTTTGGTCGATGGAGACAGAGGAGGAAGTGAAGCGGAAATGGAGGAACTTGCGAGACAGATACCGCAAGGAAAGGATGGCTGCAAAGCTGAGGCCAAGTGGTTCTGTGGCTGACCCGAAACGTCCGTGGAAAATACATGGAGTTGTTGCATTTCCTGGAGCCCCACCTCCAGGAACGCACCACATCATCCAATATGGAGTTGGACAGTGTGGACTTCACAGAGCCACCGTCCTGCAGTACGCCCAGGCCATCAGAGAACAGCATGCTGTGCTCAACGCCAGCAGTGTCACCAGCTGTTGCACCTGCAGCGCTGCCAGCCTTCACGTCAGCCAGGTGTCTCACACCTGGACGAAACCTCAACGGCATCTGCATCCGGGCCAAGACACAGCCCTGCGGCACCTACCCGCCGGAGGAGTTGGGCGGACACAAGCATGACAGACTTCGAGTCTCAGGTGCATGACTCACTGTCCAGCCGCCACGACGATGACGACCTCTATGGCCTCAGCATTGCAGCAGAGATGAGGAAGTTCTGGCCGAACAAAAAGCGCCTCTTTCGTTTCAGGCTGGAACAGCTCTTGTGCGAGATTAAAGGCATGGACGATTGAGTATAGCTCTAAAGACTTTTAATCAGGAATACATGTCTTTTGACAGTATTCCACAGCTGCACTTTTTTTTTTTTTTTTTTTTGCCTTTTGCCTTGTACTTTGACTTATTTTCTGTCTCCTTTTTTGGACATTAACACTTATATTTTTGTATTCATTTGTATTTTGCACTGAAGTTATTAAATACTTGAAACCTACGTACGTGTCTGTACTGACTTGAATGTCTGATGGACATAGGTTAGAACTTGAATATGTGTATTACATACATTACATTACAAGTTTGGGGTCACTGAGAAAATTCTATGTTTTCCATTAAAACATACAATCAGGAATCAGTTTAAATATGACATACTGCAAAATGAATAGGAAATGTTTTTTTTTTTTTCAATTTTTAATTGAAATAATTGTTTCCTTCAAACTTGGCTAATCAATTTGAAATTTTTATGGACAAAAAAAAAGACATGAGGCCTCATTAGTGGCCTACAGGGTAGGAAGGGATAGGTTAGAAAATAAATAATATATAACTTATTCCTAGCTTGTTAAATACCTGACCAACTTTTTCATGCTGTTCATGAATTTAAGTATCCCCCATCCTTGACATTACCATTAGGTCATGTATCTATCAAGTGATGTATTGCTACTGACTAAATAGAACTGGTGTCCTGTCTGTCTGTTTTGTTCCTGTCTGTATGTACGTCTGTGTTTTTTGTTTGACTGTTGGTTTGACCATGGTGCATAAGAATGTCTGATTTGAAGACATTTTGTCTGTGTTTTGCTTTTGGGCTCATTTGGCTGACCATATGAGCAGAAACAGCAAAAAGGGGGGTCAGTAACAGATAGCTGAACGGACAGATAGCTAAATTTCAGAGGCAGGCTGAGGGATAACTGTGTTTAGGCAATAAGGGTATAAATTATAGGGTGAATTCGTCTATGGTCAGTGTCTCTGCTTAAGTCTATTTGTTATTTTGTTTCATGTTAGGTTTGTCTTATTAAGGTAAAGAAAAGTCGACTAAGCGATTGTGGTCCCCCAAGTATTTGGCAATACCATTGGAGCAGTTGTGCAACGATCCGGGAAAGGCAGAAACTATTCCACTAGCGCCATTTTTGAACATCCCTGAGGGATTAACCCTAGCAGGAAGAAATAGGGGAGCTGTAGATCCAAGAGTAGTGTTGAGCGCAGTTCTTAGAAAGGTACAGTGGGAAACAGGCAAGTTTGGCTGTATCACCAAGTCCGTTGGAGTACTAAGATATAACCCTTGGAAAGAAAAAAAGTTTAAAGACAGAATAACTGTCAGTAAAATTGTACAAATAAGAACAAGAGAAGAAGGTGATCCAGAGGTCCCCAGATCGCTAGAAGTAAAACAAGGATACATGGGAGCAAGGGTGGCAAAGGGAGGCAGAGAGCCAACGCCCCTGGAGTTGGTGATCAAAAGACAGCCTGACCATGAAAAACAAATAAGTTGTGTGAAGAAGTGGCACAGAAGGACCACAGGAAAACTACAGTGGCCAGAGGATGGGACCTTCATTGCAGCTTGTTGCAACAAAGTGGAAGCCAACATCAAGCACTACAAAGCCAAAGACACAAATAGCAGCAGAGAGGGAAAGCGAGCTAGTGAGAGGGAAGTGCTAAGGTGGTTCAGACAGGAGGGACGTAGGCAAATATTAGATGTAAAACAGATGCCATTACAACAGGAAAAAGATACAATGCAGCACCCAAGCCCCCCAGCACCAGAGATGGCTTTGAATCCACCACCTTATACACCTAATTAGGTAAAGCAACGGCTAGCTCAGTGTCCAGTCAGAGGAAGTGCAGAGGGAGAGCTGACAGGTAAGATTATGGTAACCTGGAAGACACAGCAACCTGAGGACGGTGAGACGCTAGATAGCGAAAGTGTTCCAACCAGAGACGATGACAGGGATAGCATACGAGCTGCAAACACTTCACTACAAGGCAGACAGAGTCAATGACCACATTCCTCCAGTGGACAAAGTGCACACAGCAGTCCCGCCAGTAAGACATCAGCACCATGCAGAAGAATGTATGCTAAAGCAGAGGAAGAACAACAGATTATGGAAAGAGAAAAGAGACTGCATGAAGCCACCAAAGATGAGAAGGAGGATAAGAGGATGCATCTAGAGCTGGAGATGAGAAACCGACGGGAGATGGAAATGAAGCAAGGAGCAAGAAGAAAGGAAATCAGCTCTAGTCAATGTCAGAGCTGGGTAGAGAAACTCCCACGTCCGATGACTGATCAGGTCATGGAGTCACCACATGCACGTGGAGATTATCAGAGGGAGCTGGAGGAGATGGCAGCAGAGGTGAACATGCTAGAAACCATCAAGGAAGAACTGGCGGATCCTAGGGAGAACCTGACAGTTCTGCGGCAAACTTCACAAAGAGAGTCCACCCCCGGAAGTGGACCGCAAAAGCTGAAAATGCGGTTGGAAGGGACGATGGTGACAGAAAATGACGAGAACCGAGAAGAAACCTGGCAGAAGTTGGCCAGCATTCTCGAGGAGTTAGAGCTACACGAAGGGAAGAGGCAAAGTGAGCAACACCCCCCACAAGGCATGAGACTCAGGAGTGGGAGGCAATTGGAAGGGAATAACCCGCTCCGTAACACAAAAGGATTGTCAACCGAGAAGCCAGGAGCAAGAGCTCCGCCACCTGGCTACAGCTCCTTCGATGGAATGCTGCAGGACGAAGTGCAGCAGGAGATCGATAGAATGCTGCAAAGTGAAGAATGGCAGGTTCTGGAGTCTCCGAGAGCAATGTGTCCTATAATAGTTAAGGGACAAGAACAACATTATGTGCCGTGGTCATTCTGCGACATGATTGGGCTAGCAAACAGACTGCTGGAGCTCACAGGGGGAGCTAATAAGTGGATTACTGCATTGGAAGAAAACACAGTGGGTGTAAAACTGGCTCTGGGAGACATCAAGACACTGCTTATGCATATAGCAGGCAAACACATGGCAGAAGAAATACTGCTAGGAGCAGACTTCAGGAAACTGGTGGAGAGAAACACAGTGGACCACGTGGGTTTCAATGCATGTCGCAATGCAGTCTGGGCTGAGCTGAGAAAGAAGTATCCAGAGAAGATGGACCCCTCTAAGCTAGAAGGGGAAACACTGAAAGAAGATGAGTGCCCAGCCAAGTTCCTCAATGCATTCCAGAGAAAATGGAGAGAGGAAACAGGAGGAGCCTGGAATGCTAATGACACCACCAAGAAGAAAGCCATACCACCAGAAGTCCAGAAATACCTGGATAATGTGGTTGGTTTTATGAAAATGGAATGGCCACTGTTCTCTGAACATCTCATACATCATGTGGAAAGCGTCAGAAGAGAAAAACAAGAAGAGGAAGAAGAACGTCTGGCAAACAAGCTAGCCCAACTACAACTAAATGAGCTGCACACCAGGCAGAAGAAGAAAAAAGGTAAAACACAGGCTCTGGTGGTGACAGCGGGACAAGTCCAGATGCAGCCAGCCACAGTCACAACCCCACAGTACCCCGCTGCACCTTACCAAGCACAACCAGTGGCTGCTTCGACACCTCAGGCCCAGGCAGGGCCTCAGCTAATGGGTTCAGAACAAGTTCAGAACAGGCAGCAGCCACACTGCCACCTATACATGTCCATGTCAATCAATCTGATAAATAACAGATTTGGTTATGGAGGGCAACAGAGACGTGGTGGAAGTCCATTTTGCCAAGGAGAGGGCAGAAGACGTCCATTACAGCAATATGGGTATGCCCAATTCAACCCCAATTTGAATGAGAGTCCGCAGGGAGAAGGAGTGTGTTGGGGATGCAACCAGCAAGGGCATCGATGCAGAGATTGCCCAACCAACCCATAGTAGGGCCCAGCCAGAGAGTGGCAATTGGGGGACCTAGAGGAGCTAAAAGCAGGGGAGCACATGACACAGCCTAAAGATGAGCCTACAATTGAAGTAACAATACATACTCAACACCAATTTATGGTAGACACAGGAGCTACATATTCCTGTATAGGGAGCGAAGGCTCCAGACTCCCCCTTTCAGGCTCATCTGTAAAGACTGTGGGCTTCTCTGGGAAAACCCAAATAATTCCCCTGACACAGCCTGTACCTATAATGATAGCAGGTAAATTCATATCAGCTCCATTATACTCAGTAGACACCCCAATCAACCTACTGGGTAGAGATATCTTATGCCCAGTAAAAGCAAAAATTATGTGCTCCCAAGATGGTTTATGGGTCAACTTCCCAGAAGACACAACGCATAGAATGATGCTGTTTGAGAAAGCACAAGAGCCTCGATTGCCATTACATTGCACTCTGATGTATGATGGAACACGGACCCATGAAGACTATGAAATCTGCTGGGAGCCAGAAGTCAACCGAAAAGAGTTTTATGTGGAAAGTGAGTGTATTTACATTGGGCCACAAGGGGTAGCGGCAGAAGTAACACTCCCAGACAAACTGCAACCATGGTTTCAAGTCCAGAACTCTGTACCTCACGTACCCTGATGATAGCAGATGGCCATCAATCCAATGATCTTGGCCCAATGGTAAAAACAGCCCAGATACAAGACTGTCGTCCACCAAAGGCATCCAGATCTCCGGTAACAAACAATTCCTCAGAATAACAGCATTATCAGTCAACGAGGGAAAAGCAGAAAGAGTGTTATTAAGCCCGAGACCATCAGTACAAATACCAGTGTTAACAGAACATGAAAGACTTTTAGAACAAGTACCAGAACAGGTGTGGTCTATGCACAAGACAGATGTAGGGACAGTAAGATCAGCAGAACCTATACGCATAAAACTAAGACCCCAAATAGCTTTACCACATAAAAAACAATATCCACTCAAGACCAGTGTGAGAAAGACTCAGTCTCAATATTGACAGCACTGGCAGAGGGGGGACACAAAGTAAGCAAAAGTAAATTACAGTTCTGCCAAGCTGAAGTAGAATATCTGGGCCGAAGACTAAGTGGGAATAAAAGAGCTATTGCTCCCTCCCAGGTTGAGGCCATAACTAAGGCCACAAAACCACAAACAGACGGGCAGATGTTGACGTTCTTGGGTATGGTAGGTTACAGATGACCTTGGATCTGTGATCATGCAATTAAAGCAGCCCCATTGCCTGCACTAATTAGAGCAGCAAGACAAGGTAATAGCTTGAGAGCATTACAATGGACAGAGGAAGCTGAAGGTGCTTTTGTAGCGCTAAAAGGGGATTTGCGTACTGCTCCAGCACTGGGGAACCCAGACTACACTAAAATGTTTGATTTATACATTGCAGAAAAAGGAGGATTTGTGTGTGCGGTGTTGATGTAAGATACACCCACAGGCAATCAACCGTTGGCGTACAACAGTACCAAATTGGATAACATTGAATCTGGACTGCCTCCCTGTTACCAGGGACTGGCAGCGGTGGCGTTTGCTTATCAAAAAGCGACAGCGGTGACTATGGGTCATCCGGTGACCATACACACGTCTCATCAATTACATGCAATGTTAACCAGCCCCAGATTCATTCTAACTCAGGCCAGAAAGACAGGATATGAAGTAATTCTCTCAGCGCCAGAAATAACAGTTCAGCGCTGCAACACAATTAATCCATCAACCAGAATGGTGATACCTACAGAAGGTGTGATGTATCACAATCAACCTATAGCAGCGGATCTCACCCTGTTTGTAGATGGATCCTGTTTCAGAGATGCAGCAGGTAATCATGCAGGTTATGCTATAGTGCAATTAAATCAAGATAATACCTTTACAGAAGTCCAGGTGACAAAACTCGCCCAACCATGTTCTGCACAGTTAGCCTTGCTAACTGTGCTACCTTAACAGCAGCATGCAAACGAGGAGAACACAAGCGTCTAAATGTATATACAGATTCACAGTATGCTTATGCAGTATGTCATGTACATGGAAACATCTGGAAGCAGAGAGGTTTTCTGAGGGCTGATGGAACCCCAGGAACACATGGAGAAGCCATCTCAGCTCTGCTAGAAGCTATTCACCTCCCAAGAGCAGTAGCTATTATTAAATGTGCAGGGCATCAAAAGACAGACTCACTTATCGCAAAAGGTAACAATCTAGCAGATGAACCAGCTAAACGAGCAGCAGTGAGCGAATGTGTTGGTCCACTGTTGTTGGCTGAAGACTGTGAGCCACTCACAGATATGGCCTCATTGATAGCTGCACAAGACAGAACTGGTGTATTTGAACCTTCAGTATGGCTAAAAAGGGGGGCTTTTAGAAACAACCAAGAAGGACCCCAGAAAGGACTGTGGAGAAGTAATCAAGGACATTTTGTGATACCAGCAGCGTTGTTAAAGATTGCTATTCGTGATGCACATGGTGCTAATCATTGTTCAAGAGGGGAGGTTATCAGACGGCTTCAGACGGTATGGTGGTCGCCATTTTTGGCAGCCACAGTGGATAGGGTGTTGAGTGAATGCACTGTATGTGCGCAGTTCAATGTTAGAAAGGTATTTACAGCGCCGTTAGCACATATTTCACCCCCAGATGGTCCATTTAGACATCTAATGATGGATAACATCGACATGACAAAGCGTGTGCGAGGTTATAGATATATTCTCGTAGTGGTCGATAGATGTAGCAGATGGGTGGAAGCAGTTCCAACCAAAGGACCGGATGCTAGATCAGCAGCAAAGTTTTTGTGTAAAGAGGTGTTTCCAAGGTTTGGTTTCCCTGATACCATCAGTATGGATAACGGTAAAGCATTTATAGCTGATTTGACGAAGACAGCACTAAAAATGCTAGGGATCAAGCAGAAGTTTGGATGTGTGTATCATCCACAGTCACAGGGAGCTGTAGAAAGAGCAAATACGTTAAAAGCTAAATTAGCGAAGATTAGGGCTGATGCTCAGCATAAGCTAAATTGGGTAAATGCTTTGCCGCTTGCACTAATGTCCATGCAGACACAAGCTAACAGAATAACACATCATGAAATGCTCACATCATGAAATGCTTAGGAGGAGACCGATGCCGGTCCCCTATCTTAGAGGCCCATACAAAGGGCCACCATTGGAACAATGTGAAAAAGAATTGACTAACTATTTAAAGCATCTGTCCCAAATACATACGGTGGTGTTTCAACTGGTTAAAAGGCGCAACAGAGAACAGAGAGGATCCTGTTCCCGAACAACTGCAACAGGTTGAACCTGGTGACTGGGTGTACGTGAAAGTATTCAAACGAAAGTGGGATCAGCCTAGGCGTGAAGGACCTTATAAAGTCACCTTGGTAACTCCCACTGCCCTACAAGTCCAAGGTAAGACTGTTTGGTTTCATCTCAACCATTGCTGCAGAGCAAACACAACAGCAACACAGAGAGAAAAATTAGCATGGCACGGTGAAACCCCCAGCAGGCCAGACGCCGGTCCCAGAGCACACAGTGAGAACGCGACGCCTCCCTGCAGGGACAGATATGATCCCAGCGATTAGTCGACAGATGACGGCTGAGAGACGGTCAGAATCAGGATAGTGACAGCTCCCCAAGCAGCGGATCACTGCCATCGAGAAAGAGCCTAGAGAGTAGCACAACTACAGGAGAAGAAGATGTAGCATCCTCTCCAGG
Source organism: Sciaenops ocellatus (assembly GCA_033000465.1). Lineage (NCBI taxonomy): Eukaryota > Metazoa > Chordata > Actinopteri > Sciaenidae > Sciaenops > Sciaenops ocellatus. Next base: position 27,749,524 of record CP136878.1, read on the forward strand.
GTCAAATGACCCAGAAGAAGGACCTTCGGGAACAGCAGCAGCTCCCGCAGAGACAATTACGCCAGAACCAACAGCAGCCCCAACAGCAACACCCCCTCGGGGGATGAAGTTGCACAACCAGATAGAGACCCCAGACATTTTGACCCAATGTGGCACAATGATTGGCAAACCAAAACATGGCAGAGAAGCTCAGAATGAGAACAGGAAAAGGATAGGCTTTAGGTGGATAATGTGGATAGGATTAATCTTGGTTTGGATTAATATGGTAGTGTATCTCACAAGTGACACAGAGTCAACAACACCTCAAAAAACATCCCAACATCAGTTAGTAGAGTGTGCAGTGGCCGCAGGAATGATAGCTGTGACGCAGGGAAAGGTAACAATCAACCAACTGATTACACTCATCTATGTAAGATCCAATGTGCGCGATCAGACCCTGACGCTAGACCCAAACGTGACCAAAATTGACAGTATTCCAGTGCATAACCAGTGTAAGATGGATGGAATGGTGACAGTGTTGGTGAAATGTGCGCCTGATCAATGTACTGATGGAAATGTGCGACTAACAATCACTAAAGAAGCTGCTCTCAAATTGGTGAAACCTGACGACGAGCGTCGAACTCATGGAGGCCTGAAGAAATGTGTGGCAAACAAGCAATTGAGAGCAAAACATGTTTTTTCAGTGGATGAAATTTTTAACTAGACAAATCAGTAACCAAACTTGCATTACATGCCAAAATTCTAAAAGGATGCCAAAAGTTATGCCTATCCCAGGATTTAGGTCAAGGAGACGCATAGGCCGTGGCTTATGTTTGGCCTTCTGACAAACAAACATCCAGAATTTTGTCCTGTGATGGCACGAGGTCTAGACTTATGGCTTCCACCTCAGGTGGAAATACCGGAAAACACGGCACATCCATTTTGCGTAGCACAAGGGGAACACCTAGAGAAAGCACTGACCAGGATCAATTCTACTGCCCAAAACATAAAATGCCATAACATAACAATCCGAGCAGTGCGATCTCAGTATGCCCCTGGCTCAAGTTTAACATTATGCAACCTGAATGAGGGTTGTGATAATGACACAGTCTATGTAAACCAAACTGCAAGCCTGTGCAGAACCACCCGATAACTAAATACATGAATTTCGCAGTGGTGTCAATGGAAAACGGTGCTCGACCATTGGCTGACGTTTTAGGTATGTGATAGTGAAAAACAGCTAAAAGCAGCACTGCCAGCGAATTGGACAGGAATTTGTGCCCCAGTCAAGTTGACTGGGTCCATATCCGTGTATGAGGAATCCCTGTTTAAAAGAAACTATACTCAATACCGAAATAGAAACCACAGAAGCCTGATGCCACAATGGCAGGACGTGGATAAGGTGTTTGTTGCGTGGAACCAGGAGCCTCAGGGTGTTCCAGATGAACACAAAGCCATAAGTGAAGCATGGATTAAATCAGGCCGAGCAATATGTTCACTCCCTTTTGTTGGCACAATAATGAATGCATAATGCATAGCACGGAACAGCAGATGGATTAATTACCTGTGGTTCAACCAGCAAAGGTTCATAAATTGGACTATAGGTGCATTTGAGTGAGTCAGTCAGCAGTTGCATGCCACCTCCCTCTTAGTTTTGCATTTAGCCATTTTGTGAATGAATCACAGCTTGCCGTGGGAAAACGTCGGAAAACTTGCGCAGATTGTTCCCACCCTTACACTTCCCACCCCAAGATAATTGGTTCCGTGGCATGTTTGTGGCTCTTTTAAGTAGTAATAGCCCAATACACACAAGCATAACTGTAGGTGCCGTATGATTGATAAAATAATTCATAGTAAATTTCAGTTCATTATGGAGAATGTATTTGGATTTCATAGCGGTTTAATAGTTTAATTGCATTTAAGAACAAGTTAATTGAAGTCATGATTATTACTATTTAATTATTTGCACATAAATACTCATGATTCATTGTTTGATGTCATAATTAGTTTCAGTGAAGCAGGTAAGATTAAGCACCTGTATCTTTAAGAAAGTAGCGGGTCAAGGCACGGTGTTTAGGAACTAGGGTGGATTAGGGGAGAGTCACAGGAGCACACGGTTTTTCTGACCGTGTTGATTTTGTGTTTAAAATCGTGAAAACCATGCTTTGGAGAGTGTGTGGACAGGTATTATTAGTGTGACGGGGGTAGTGGGTAATTAAGGCCAGCTGTGTCTAACTCCCAGCTCACACACTAGTAGGAGCTGTGCTGCACAGACAGCAAGGTGTGTTGGTGTCCTTTGTTCTCTGGTGAGCAGAAAAGCTACGAGCAAGGGTATGTACAGCAGGAACCTTAAATTGTTTTAAAATAACTTATGCCCAGAGACTTATACATTATCTCACAAATGCTCACGCAGCGACGGAGGCATATTGCACCGTCAGACAGAGACGACAGCAGGAGTTTGGCCACAAACATTTGGGGTAATGTGCTTTTATGTTTGTTTTGTTAAATGTTTGTCTAATGTTTTTAACATTGTTGATGTGTATTGTTTGGGAGTAACTTTTATTTGTCATTTCAGAGATTGGTGCATGGTGCCGTTGTCAGCCGTTGTTTTAGTATTATTTTCTTTTGGTTTTATTGATTTTATTTTAGCTGATTGTAAACCTGAGCCAAAGCATCTTGCAGCAGTGGTTGTGTTACAGAGAGACAGAGGCTGGGCACGTGAGATAGACTTTTATTTGCATGGTTTTATTGACAGTGTGTTTTAATTGCATGAAGTGTGCTGCATCCAGTGTTCTTTTATTGTCATACTGCCCAGCGGAGTCTGATCCATGTTCTGTCAATCACCTACAGAATGTTACCTCTGTTGTAAATGAAAAAAAAAAAGTGTTTACTCTCTAACAGTCGTCCTCATTGTTATGGGCCTTACCAGGGGGTTTAGTTAGGCCTAGTTAACCCCAGTCAACAGGTATTACATTTGTTACAGAGCCCGTGGAAAACTTATGCTTTTTATTTTTTGTACTTTGGCGAATAAACCTGTAAAATCAACCATCGTAGAGGACACACTTTTTTCTTTGTTTTGTTTTGGACAACACGTGTCAGCCATATGCTCCAGTGGAAACCGATAGGTTTATTGGAAAACCTACAATAACAGTAATTAAAAGGAGAGGGAAGACACACAAAATTTTTTTTTTTTTTTAAATTTAAGTTGGAGAGCTGTCTAAACCCCTGGTTTAGACAGTGAGGTTTTTCTTTCTCGTTTTGTTTAACTTAGATAAGATAGGGATAGAGTTCTCTTTGTTATATCTATTTGAGGTTTTGAACAGCATCCGTGTGTCCTTTGTTCTCTTATTACCTCACCTCCCTTTGTTATAGCAATTTGATCTTTCAATATAATAAATACCATTGTTACTTCCTTCTACTCCTTAAGCGTGGTCGTAACATAAATGGGGGCTCGTCCAGGATACTTTTAAAGAAACCCGAGAACAAAGGTAAATATTATTTGGAAGTCAGATTGTTTTGTGTAGAGAGAAATCATTCATTCAATCAGTCATTTCTCTGTCTGTCCATGTTGATGATAACCCTGTGTACCTTCTGTCCAGCCGGTACCTGAACTTCGCCATGAAATTTCGTGTCGACCGGGCATTTAAACTGCAGCCGCCGAACCATCGGCGCAGCTTGTTGTTTCCCAGCCAGCATGTCCATGTGGGGCCCATAAGGTTTAAATTTGGGCTGCAGACAAGGGTCCCAAGTGGGTTTGTCTGCAGTTTCCACGGTGGCCTCACCTGTGTTTGCCCATGTGGGTCTCAAGTTGGTTCTGACTGGGTTTCAGATGGGGCCCAACTTAGTGAGTTGCACAGGACCCATGTAGGCCCCATATCTTTGCCCACATGGGCACGAAGAGGAATCAGACTGGATCTTAAATGGGGCCCAAATGGGCAATGTACCTGGGACCCATTGAGGCCCCACCTGTGTGACTTTAAGAGGGATCTAGCTAGGCTTTAGGTGGGACCCAAGTGGGAGACTTTCATGAGAACCATGTAAGCCCCATATGGTCTTGAAGTGAGCTCAGGCTGGGTTTTAGGTGGGGCCTAAGTGGGCGCATTTGTGCAGTGGTGCTGCCGAGACGAGAACTGGGATACCGGGTCAGCGGCACTGATCCTGCAGGGTTGGCAAGTCATTTAACCATCACAATTACTCCCAAGCTGTTAAATAAATTAATAATGGTAAAAGTCTTTCATAGTTCCTCTTTAAGTAAATACAAAAAATAGTGCTACAAAAAAACACAATATAAAGTTGTTTTCAATGAATGTTTAATGAAACATCTTGTTTTAAACATAAAACATTTGAGCTGCACTTTTTTTTAAAAAAAAGAGAGAAGAATGGGGCAGAAAAAACTTTAGGTGACAGTCAACTTAACCTTTGACCTCTGAAATCGAAAGAGTCCAAAATTCAAGTCCAACATAACAGCATAACCTGGGTGGACATGCAAAGTTTAACCTACTGGGAGTCTTCCTCTTGGCGGAGTACCCAACCCTCCAACTTTTTTTGAAGCTCTCTCTGAGCTCTTGCTGTTCTGTTTCCACCTCTGTCATGGGCTCCGATGAACCACTTGGAGAGGGCCCTTTCTGCATCCTTCTGTGTAATCCCTTGAGTCAATGCGTTCCTCTTTAGCGCTCCTAAGTAAATCACAAGAGCCATTTTAATAACTAGCCTAAGTTTTACATTATGAAACCATTGTGACCATTCTAAAGGTTGTAACCACTGCAATTTTTTTTTTTTTTTTGGAGTACAGTCCAATGGATTGGCCAGCACACTTGTCTAATCTAAATTTCATTGGGCATTTGTGGGAAAAGCTATTCTTAGTGTTACAGTAATAAACACGTTATTTCAAGTGCATTACACACAAAAAAAACAGATAATTTCTTAGCCTTCCTGTGAACTCAAAAACAGCTACATGATCAAGTTGTGCTTTCTTCACAGGAACTCACTGAGCAAAAATGAAGAACTCCAGTCAAACTTGACACTGAGAAGCGACACCTACTGGCAAAATAAATGTATCACATCTCTTTATCGCTTAACTGCTTTTTAAACTCATCCACAACCATTTTAACCATATTTTTAGAATGTTGTACATATACAGAACCAATCATGGAATGGAATTTATTTATCAATGCAAAATGAATTGTCACTTGTTTGTGTAAAAATAGAAAAAGTAGTATTTAACATTATCAAAACCTTTTGATCAATTTCATGCTATCTTGATGAAGAAAAGTAATGGGTTCCTTAAAAAACCTAGAAGGTTATGAGTGAAACTGGTACAGCTTTTTAGAGTATAGGAAGAGTTATCATTACTTGTCTAATTATACAAAGCTAAAAAAAAAAAAAAAAAAGAGCACAGAATAACAAAGTTGATGTGCCACCATGAAGAGAATGTAGAAACTGCAAACAGTGGCCTCTGCTTAGATTTGTTTTGCCCCCTTTTTTCAGTTAGGCCAGCTGTATGCTGGAGCATGCATCTACTTATGTAGAGCAGATATTTTGCCAAATTTCAACATTTTAAGCTACAAAGATAAAGGAAGTTACATGAGGTAACATTAACTGAAATTTACCGCATATAACGTCGAAAAGACGCAGTTCTCGGAACTTGTTCTTGCCATGGTGTCCAAAAAGGTTGAACTGGAGTGCCAATTCATTGGACATGAGGAATGCCATCATTCTCCTGGTGGCATCATCCAATGAAGTACCTCCTATTTCTCCCACCATAGCAATCTGAGTGTATGGAGTGAAAGACACAGGAAAGAAAGAAGAGTAATCAGTTAACAGCTTAGATTATATTTCAGTGCCAAATACAAATAAAATCACACGTGAATCAGAGTTTGAACTTACAACTCCAGACATGAACTCTGAGTCGCTGAGCTTCTCATTCATGGCCTGCACATCTTGGGTCGTGGTCAATGGAAATACTGCTCCTTCAGGTGGTTCCAACACTGGCACGGCTTCAGCAGTGTATTTAACATTTTGCCATGTACTCGCGCTGGGGCTTCGAACACTCGGAGACGCGCTGAGGCTTCTAATACTCTGGACCACACTGGAGCCACTCACTCTCGAGGTGATATTAGGCTTGTATCGAACTGCTGAATGTCTGCCAAATTCAGGGGGAGGAGGAGGTGGCACTTGGTCCTCATCACATGACTCAGCCTCCTCCTCACTTGACAGAACCTGGGTTTTTTTTGGATGGCCTACATTCAGGTAAAAGATACTTTAGCAAATAATAAAAAAACTTGAACACTTAAAGGTTATTTACAAGTTCCTTACACATAGCAATGTCTTGGTAAATACACTGGGACAATATTAACATGGATAATAACATAATTATCAATTAAGCATTATTGAAGGAGTGGTCTAGTTTTGGATAGTTAAGTCTGCTGGTAAACATTAGAATTTGGTGGACTCTAAAATGTGTCAGGATTGTCTGTTGGTCCAAGTACTACAGGCATACACATAAAAGTTTAAGGAAGCACAATAAAATATGAGCCTTTAATGGCCTATCATCATGTTATACTGTATATTGATATTGTTGTATACAGTATGTTGTTTACCCTGGTTCATGATGAAACTGTGCAACAACCTGCCTGGCACTAAAGATGAAAATTAGTCTTTGGCCAGTTGTGACATATTTACAGCAATTAACAACATAACAAAACAAACAAAAAAAAAAAAGCTTGGTTTTCATACAGCTGCAACCTTACAACTATCATTATACAATATAAAACTGTTTGTATTGTGCACGAGCAGGGAACTCTTGGAGAGTTGGGCCATAGAGATGTGGTTGTTGAGGCTTATTCCTTATTTCCTTTCCATTCTCAAAGGGGATAGGTTTTTCACCTAAACTCCTTACAACTTGTTGAAGACGATTTTGGGGCCTTCTTACCAGCCGCTTTAATGTGCCAAGATAATTTTCAAAAGGGAAACATGAAACACTGTCTAAGGCACCAAACCTTCTTGCATCATCAGCCAGATGTATAAGACTGTGGGTGTTATACACAAGGTGCTCTGATCCATATATCCTCACAAAGTTTGTCACATAACATTTCAATAGTTTGTCTGCATAGTCACAGTATTCAGAACACAAGGCTGGGCTGAGAAGAATTCTCATTGCTACTGACAGTAGCACAAAGTTTTTATACAGCCGTGTAGGTAATCGTCCTTGAAGTACAGCAGGACCCGTATACAACAAAAATTGTCTGAATTCAGTGGCCTTCCACTGACCATATTCCATAAGTGACCGTGGCTTTCGAGAAAAAATTCCTTGGGAGATGTTCTCTAATTGATTTTAAATGGTTAGAGATAATGGTGATGGTGGTTGCAGAAATCCGACACCTTAAAGGTCCTTTGATCCACATACTTACAAGTTTCCTAACATTTTCTAAGCAAACTAAATGCATGTAATCAAGTACAAAGCTTGACAGCATCCCTACGCCAAGCTCTTGTAGGGGTGAAACACCATGATGATGCTCTTCATCTATCATCTCTGCAAACTGTGCATCTGTTCTAAGTGGTGCTTTCAAATCAGGAAACACCACCTTATTGTCCATGCGAATCCCATGCTCTGTACAGCGTTCACAGGAGTTGTAACCAGAATGACCCTTGGTACATTTCAAGAAGGCACGGGCGGGTGCATCACAGATGAAGGCATCCGGCAGAGCAATATTGTAATACTTTCCATTGTAATGCAACCCCTCATTTGTTATAACCTTCAGGTCCTGAATGAAATCGTTTAAGTAATCCTCAAGAGAATTAGGCTTTGTTGGGCCTGCATACAGACCAATGATAATAACATTAGAACTTGGAAGAATCTGATTCTTGGTCACTTTCTACAGCCAGAGTCTGAGAATCCAACTCTTCATTAAGAATCTGGCTGTTCATTTCTGCGACACACTCCAGATTTGAAGACATTTGTCTTTGGCACGCGAGTCTTCCAACATCTGCAAGTGCTCTGCAACTTTGGCTTTAATGAGTCTCCGTTTTGTTCGAGAACTACCATAGTAATCCATTTTTCTGATCTGTAACAGACAAAGATTTTGACACTTACACATATATACCTGACTATTTGTCTACTCACTTGTTGGACAGATATTTGGGTTTCAAATTTGGGGTATGTTTAGTTAGTTTGCAAAAAGCACAAGACTGGCACTATTATCCCAGGGACATAAGTTACAGGGGAGCTCGTCAAATCAAATCAAGACTGAGGATGTATCCTGACTTGCAGGCTTCACTGTCTATGCAGAGAGACATTTAGACTCTATTTGGATCTGTTACTATACATCCAGAGGTGGCACAGAGAAAGAAGGCAATAAATACTACATTGACAACATTCCACAACAAAAGAGTAACAAAGAACCCCTCAAAACATTTCCCTTAGTGTCATCAAAATATGTCCATGTGTTCATTTACCTTTTTGGAACGGTTAGGGTTAGAACCTCTGTGGAACCTCTTGAAATATCAGATGCTCAGAGAACTGCAAAAACATACAATACAAAGCATCATTGCATGCAATGGAAGAACCATCCTAAAAAAATAAAATACACCGGAGAAGCATGTGTTTTATCGGCCAAAATAATACATTTCCTTTTACATACATGCAAATATCCAAGAGATAATAATGTACTGTGTTTGATGGCCATAGCAAATTAAATACATGTATTTATTTAAATTTACTTAAATACATTGGTTAGTACTTGATAAATGCATTGAATTCAGAGTTGAACTGAAAATTAAAATCCAAACACAACTCAATAAGTCTTGGTCTCTAAATTCTGCTGAATGTACGTCATTACACTGTAATGGCAAAACACATGCTTCAAACCATTTCATTTTGTATACTGTGCAGCCATAAGTTAAATCAAGGTTCAAATTAGACAAACGGTCAAATTCATAAAATGAATAATCTTAAAAGGAATGGGAATCACAGAACCCTTCACTGAACTAATTTACTGGGCACTATACACAACCGCCATCTCTCTCTTCATCTCTCATACACACCTCATCCACTTGCCTGTGTTCTGTTAATTCTCACAATCGTATACTCTCCATTTTAAGACATAATAAAACTATAGCAATAATCCTTGATATATAATCAAGGATAATGACAGCAATAAGAACAGATCATTTTATGTGCACAAATGCACATTTACATGTCTCTCAGTCCTCAGTGTTTGATGGTTTCTGAAGTTTACAACTTATTAAAATGAAACAAACTTGATTTCTGAGCATTTGTACCTTGGATGGCCAATAGCGGTCATATTGACTGCTGCATATAAACGGCAGTTATAGACCACTGTGTCCAGCTGTGTTCACAGCAATTATTACAATGTTTTCATTTCATGTTTTTCGCTCATCTATTTTTTTTCTCTCACTTGTAATGTTTTCATACTATCACATTTATTTTTACCGGTATGTGAATCGGGAGCCAGTGCGCGTGAGTGAGAGAGAGGGCGCGTGCGGGCAAAAACTGAAACGGGCTGGTTAGAAATGAAGAGGAAAATCACAGAATACAAGATATGTCCAGGAGACTCCTCAGGACGTGAGTGAGGGAGGATCGGATGGTGGCTCAGGTAGCGATGAGGAAACTGTCACTGTAAGCTGCACATCTGAGCTGTAGTGGGTCTAAAGTGCCCGTGTTTCGGCTATAAAAACCCGCTGGACTGATCCGAAACCAGCCCAATTCTTTTCTACCCGCCCAAACCCATTTTTGCCTACAAAATAAATTGCAAAACGGCCCAATTTGGCAACCCTGAGGCAACATCAGCTAAATTTGCTTAATTGGGATGCATTTGGTTGCTAGGTGCTCCTGGCCTGCCCAGGCCAACAAGGACAAACATGTTTTGCTAGCTAACGACGCCGTACTAAGCAGGTTTATTCCCTTCAAGGTTTTGTAAACTACATTCTGCACACATAAAACAAACTGGAAATATCCACTCGTGCTGACAAATCATTAGTCTTACCTTAGTTACGCCGCGACAGAGGAGGACGAGGAGCAGTCTGACCGTCAAACGGTTATGCCAGGGAGGCCCATGTCCATGTTACCCAGTTTAAGCCCAGACTCACTTAGCCCACATATATACTTTAAAAGGCCCATTTAGCCAGCCTACGTGGGCTCACCATATGGCACCCACATAACTAAAACCAAAGGGGTCCCACATAGTGTTTCCCAGTCCCATACCATGCCCACTTAACCCACTTATATTCCCTATAGGCCCAATGTAGTCAGCCCACATGGGTTCCCCATGTAGCACCCATGTAACTTAAACCAAAAGGGTCCCACATAGTGTTTCCCAGTCCCATACCATGCCCACTTAGCCCACTTATATTCCATATAGGGCCCATGTCCATTTTACTCAGTTCTAGCCCAGACTCACTGAGCCCACATATATACTTTATGGTGCCCATTTAGCCAGCCTACGTGGGTTCCCCATGTGGCACCCATGTAATTACAACCAAATGGGTCCCACATAGTCTTTCGCAGTTCCATACCATGCCCACTTAGCCCAGTTATATTCCCTATAGGGCCCATATCAATGTTACAAATAGGGGGCCCTTAAAATTTGCCCTGTTTATGCCCATGCCCACTTAGCCCACTTACATCCCTTATGGGGCTCATACAGCTAGCCCACATGGGTTTCACATGTGGGGCCCATGTAACTGAAACCACATGGGACCTCCAAAATTTGCCCAGTTCAAGCCCATGCCCACTCAGTACCCATATAGCCCGTATTTAAACCTTGTGGGGCCCATATGGACATGCTGGCTGGGTTGTACTTGGGAGCTCATCTCGTTACTGAATTTGTGAATGTTAACAGTGGTTAACCTGTTTGTTGTTTGTGGAGGTTATTTTCGTGTCTTTCTGGGACTGGGCAGGGTTTAGTTTACAGAGTTTACTGATTACATATAGAATATTTCTGTTAGACTCATTAGTTTAGAGGTGCTGTTTTTGATGTGTCTTTTGTTAGTGTTAAAGTGTTAAAGTGTTAAATTAGACAGTGGGGTTTTTTGTTCTTGTTTTGTTTGAACTCAGGATGGTTTAGAGTTCTCTTTTTGTTATATTTGTTGTTTTGGACAGCATCCATGTGCCCTTTGTTCCCTTAGTACCTCACCTCCTTTTGTTAAGACAATTTGATCCTTCAATTTAATAAATACCTTTGTTTAAACCTTTAACACCTGGTTTTTATGTGTACAAACACACAAAGCGGACAGACAAGCAAACACAGGAACTAAATAGACATGCAGGACTAATCAGGGACAGGTGAAACAAATCAGGGACAGGTGCAAAATCAAAAAAGGCGGGAAACAAGACAAGAAGTAGAATAAGACAAGACAGACAGGGTGGAACTACAAAAAAAACAGGAAACAGAAACAAACCCAAAACTGTAACTAGTGTTGGGAAAGCTACTTGGAAAATGTAGTGAGTTAAGCTACAAGTTATTCTACATTAAATTAAGCTTCACTACACTGAAGCTACCCACCAAAGAAATGTAGCACGCTAAGCTACAATAAAATGACAAAAGTATTTTAACTACATCAAAGCTTTTTTTTGTTTAACATTGAACAAACTTCATTCCAAGTCATTGCTATCTAGTGATCAATTAAACTGTGAGACAAACAGATCAGATCAGTTCAATTGTTTATTAAACTCTTCTCTCTCAACACAACCAACAAAAACCATACTCACATAATCACCACAAAAAAACAGGTGGTGTGTGTGTGTGTGTGTGTGTTTTCATTTATGATGATTTCTGATAATTTAGGTATAAATTATCTTAAAACTCAGTAACTTCATTCAAACCTCAGGAGCAAAATTATAAAGATCTGCTCCAAACAGTAACAGCTTGGCAATGTCCACTGTCAGAAAAAAATGTGTGTTTGTGTGTGTTTGAGAGAGAAATCTATTTCTCTTCATGGAACAAGTGGAAGAACAAGTTTGGTCATTGTAATTGAGTCTTTAGTTTTAATTGTTTCTTTTATCTACCTCATTGTTTTGTGTTTTGATTAATGTTAAGTGGCTAAAGTAACCTGTTTATTTCCTTTTGGATTAATAAAGTAGTCTTGCTATGGATCTGTCTGTCTGTGTTTGGTAGTGTATTTATTAGCCCCATTTTGTACTACTGCCATCTACACAAATATCAAATTATCCATTTAAATTGACCGCAACAATTTTGTTTTGTAGAGAAAAAAACCTGCACAAATAATATTTCTGAGTAACATAAACTAAAGTTATACTTTTCAGCTTCTCCTGTCTTCTCATTTTTCCTACCTCTTCCTGCCTAAATTCCTTTCACACACACACACGCATACACGCACGCACAAAAACACACACACACGCACGCAGTGTTATTCTTTTGCTGCCAAAGGACAGGTTGTTAGCTAGTGCCATGTTAGCTGTTGATGTTTGCTGGCTGAGTTGTGATGACTAGCTTAGTTGTTATTGTTGTGTTAACTTCGGGAAATACCTGAATGTGTGTCCTTACATTTGCGTTGGACATCTTGGACGTTGATAGGAGCTTCCTTTTGGGGTTGCACAGGAAACATCGGAATGTATAACTGTTCTGTGAGGTCTCGATAAATGACATGAACTTGTTGAGGTATGGCCATGGGGATTCACAAGGTGAAGACGTCTCTGCCTCTGCCCCCTCCTCTGCCATTGTCTCCAGTTGCACGCATTCCATCCCAGCTGCATCAGACAATTTGTGGGCATCTTTTTTATACACAGTCTAGGGCAGGCATCAGCATTAGGATAGGTGTGTGACGTTACACAGGAGAGATGCGTTTAAGGTTTAGAAATGCCTGGGAATGTAGCTTCTGGGGACGCTACCGCAGTATTTGGCCATGAAAGTAGCTTCACTACTGAAAAGCTATTTGATGTAGAAAACAGCGACGTTACGACCACGCTACTGAGAAATGTAGTTAAACTAGTAACGCCGCTACTGCCCACCACTGACTGTGACAGTCAACATTCCGGAACATGACCACATTCTAGAATATGACACCATATGACAACATTCCGCAGCATGACAGCAGGATACAACATGTCAGCATTCTAGAACATTTCTGGAACATGTGAACATTCCAGAACATGATCACATTCTAGAATATGACAACGTTCTGGAATATGAGAACATTCTTGAACATGTCAGCATGATAGAACATGTCAGCATTCCGGAATATGACAACATTCTAGAACATGTCAACATTCTAGAATATGACAACATTCTAAAACATATGAACATTGTATAACATGTCAGCATTCCAGAACATGTGAACATTCTGAAATATGACAACGTTCTGGAATATGACAACATTCTGGAATATGGCAGCATTCCACAACATGACAACATTCTAGAACACTGCAGCATTCTGGAACATGACAACATTCCATAACATATCAATATTCAGGAACATGACAACGTGATAGAACTTGCCAATATTCTGGAACATGACAGCATGATAGAACATGTCAACATTCTGGAACATCACCACATTCTAGAATATGACAACATTCTAGAACATGTGAACATTCTATAACATGTCAGCATTACGAAACATGTGAAAATTCTGTCACATGTCAACATTCTGGAACATGACCACATTCTAGAATATGACAACATTCTAGAACGTGTTGTCATTCTAGAATATGACAACATTCTGTAACATGTCAACATTTTGAATATGACAACATTCTAGAACATGTCAACATTGTGGAACATGACCACACTCTAGAATATGACAACATTCTGAAATATGACAACATTCTAGAACATGACAACATTCTACAACATGTCAGCATTCCAGAATATGACCACATTCTGGAACATGACCACATTCTAGAGTATGACAACATTCTAGAACATGTCAACATTTCAGAACATGTGAACATTCTAGAACACATGGCTGATAGCATTCCGGTGCCGTGCCGGATCTCCAGCGTATCGGCATGACCGCGTGCCGGATCTCCAGCATGCCGCCGTTGACTGCGACAAAAAAAGAAAGAGTGCATGCCCTTTGGTTCGGCCAGATTTATCTAGACATTTCTCTGAATCCAAGGCCTACTAACCAATCAGAAGTAGGGCGGGGCAGGACTTAGGCTAGGTGTTGACACTCAGGCGCTTCACGTGTCGTTGACAAGTTAGACCCTCGTCATAAAGCAGCTGTCCGTGCCATTAAACACGCATTACGCTTGCCGGGGGCTACAGCCACAGCCGACATTCCACTATCAATGACGGATTGTGTGTTGGATTTAAAAATTTGCGTCTGTTCGTTTATGGCCGAACACAACTGTAGTCAGAGTATGCAAAGAGCAATGTGGTAATATGGCAAGCCTAACGCCTCATTTCCACCGGGGACATAAGCGCCGCGAAACAGCTCCGTCCTCTGCCCGGCGCCAATCCCCACCGGGTGCGTAACGGCAGCGTAGCGCTCCCTTGCGAGCCAGCCGTATTCATGTAAGATCACGCGATAATCCTGAACGTACGCGAAACCGCGAGATCCCGTGATAAACTGTGGAAACAACAACAACAGCTTACTTTGCTTCTCTAACGTGGAAGAGATTATAAAAAGGATCTGTTGTGTCATAAATTATTGTGTGTTGTTCCACTTCAACAATTACTCTGTCGTCGTCCATGTTGAGACCCTTTGATGGATTGACTGCTGACCTGGTGCCACCGGTCATGGCGTAATGTTGATGTGACGTTGTGATAGGCTACATGAACTGGGTATTGTGTTTTATTTTGAAAGGGGGCGGAAGTGTATTACGTTGATTCTGTGTCGGATTTCCTGTCTGGTGCAATCTGCTCTGTTGAGCTTGACGCGATTCAGCAACGTCTCCGTCAAAAATAGAAGTGCTACGGAATGATAGCGCTGCAGCGCGGAGAGCCGCTGCTGGGACGCTGCTGAGACTTTCCGCGGCGTGCCCGGTGGGGATGGTTTCATTGATCAGAGTGGCAGCGATCAGCTCCGGTGACCGCGGCACAGCCGTTCCGTGGCGCTTACGTCCCCGGTAGAAATGAGGCGTAAGTGACAATATAGTTAATAGATCGTATTAGCCTATCAAATAATGTATATGTGTTATATGTTGAATTGCGCTGCATACATAACCCCCACCCACCCCCCCAAAAAGTTCAGGCTCAGGATTTTTTTCCACTATCAGCCCTGAGAACATGACAACATGATAGAACATGTCAATGTTCTGGAACATGGCAACATTCCAGAACATGACAACATTCTATAACAAGTCAACATTTCAGAACATGTGAACATTCTGTAACATGTCCACATTCTGGAATATGACAACAATCTATAACATGTCAACATTTCAGAAGATGTGAATATTCTGTAACATGACAACATTCTAGAACATGACCACATTCTAGAACATGGCAACATTCTGGAATATCAGAGATAGTGCAAGCTCGACTGCACTCAAAACAGGGTCCACAAAGTGTGTCAGCTCACGAACTGTGAGTAATATGCCTGTATCAGGGATCACAGCTGTTGCCTGGGCTGGTGTGTTATACTGCCTTCAACCGACTTCAAAAAGTCTGCGTTTAACCAAGCGTGTGAGCTCAAGACCACAAGCAATACGCTGGTTTCAGGGAGATGCCAACTCGACTGGATGGAGTATGATTAAAGACGAGCTGGACTTCTTGACTAGTAAATAATATTAGCTGGATCCCATGTCTTGTTGTTACTCTTGATGTTTGTCTGTCAGCAAAGACTGCCGTAGTTTCTTCTAAATACTTGGAATCCAAGGGTGAGTGAAGGGGGTTGCAAAAATATTGCACGCACTGGTCCTTTAAGGGGTTAATTTGTTGTATTTATTATTTTTTTGATATTCACATTAAGCATGTCCCTTAGGTTCTGCAGGAGGGGAGGAAACAGGAAAAAGCTGATAGACGATTAATCAGCCCATTATTCTGCCATCCACTTAATTAGAAACTGAATAACTGTTGAACTGAAAATCTAGGTCAAAGTATAAATATCCAAATTAAAAAAATAAATCAGCATCACTGGACATCACATTGACTGTAAAAAATGAGATAGGAGAGGGTTTGTTTTTTTGTTTGTTTGTTTGTTTTTTGTTTTTATTTTGCTTTTATTTTATTTCCTTACAGTCAGTAATTCCAGTTGAGAAGCTGAATATTATGATGGGTCTCAAAACCATCACTTTGTTGACAGTTTGACAAGAGTCAGTGTGCCAGTCAGAGTGCAGGTCTGACAAAGATAATATTTTAGTTCATCAGTCAACTCTACAAAGGTATACACAGCACATTATACAGTCAGTGCTGATTACAAAACTCATTGTTCAACTAATTATGAATAATTCCTACTCATAACCAAAACTCCCCCTCAGGGATCTCAGGAAATAAACAAAACTGATGGCCAACAATAAAAAATCTAGCTGAAGCCTCCTGCATCATGACTGTATGTTGTTAAGTAGAGTTATATTAACCATTTAATTGGTAAAGGTTGTTCATTTGTGCTTGTTGATTGAAATAAGCCAGCTTTCCTGCTGTTACTGTAACATCCCTTTGGGTGGCAGCAGGTTAATTTATACATGCTTGTAAAAGAAACAACAACAAAAAAAAAAACATATTTTCCACTGTAAGTACATCCATTCTACTCTTTAAGCTTAAGATTGTATATTTTAAAGCTTATTTTATTCAAATCATGTCACTATATGATCACAATGTAAAGACTACAGTTAAAAGTTTTCAAGCCAACACAATGTGGTTGCTGTGATGGGAGAAAGCTATGTTGATCCGTCTATCCATCTGTCTGAACTGACTGGTTGTGTGTGTCTCAATGAATGAAAGATTTGAATTGAACTTTGCCATAGATGAGTCACTGTGCAGAGTGAGTCACATTACTGGTTAGACAATGTATGACAATGACAATGAATGTTAGAGTAACAGCAGGAAAGCTGGCAGAATGAACAACCTTTACCTATTAAATGGCTGATGTAACTACACTCTACTACACGGTTGGACATATAGTCATACGTATAAATAAATAAAATAATAACAAATGTATTATTAAACACCCAAATGCATACTTGGGTTTTTGTTAGGCTATCCAAACGAACAATAAAAAAATGGACATGCCTTTCGTGCTAAAACCATCCAGGAGGTTTGACAGGCTGTGTCGAGCTGAGATAGGCCAATTCACACTACTGCAAGTTTTCCCTGAAATGTTCTAACAGTTTTGTCTCATCATGAATCTTTGGTCTGAACTGGGCTTAGGTCTTATAGTATGAAGGAACAGTACAAGATGTACAAGCTTGTTTAGAAGACCTTCAGATCAGGTTAAAACTACATTGAACTCTTGAAAAATGGTTCATATAAAAACCTCATTACATCAGAAGGAGTGTGATGCAGACTCGTGTCTGCTTTTACATTTCTCCTTAAATAAATTAATGAAATCAACATGTGTCTATCATTCAAGCATGCAAGAAAATAAGGTTCCTGTTGTGATTCTGTACAGATCCTGTTTACATCTCCTTTCCTTTGGAAGTCTTTCAAAAACATACACACCAGCCCCTCTGTTCATGTCTTTGGTGCTTAAACTCGTATAGTTAATCAGTGTCCTGTTTTCCACAATCACATTATGCCGCACCTTCCGGCATTTCTGAAGCTCTTATTGAGTGGTCGTCAGAGATGTGAATACACAGGCTGTCGTTTTTTTTGTTTGACTGTGCCATCACTACCCAAGAGAAAATGTACATTTGTTGCCAACAAATGTAAGACGATGGTGAGAAGATGAGTGTGTGGAAACAGGAAAAAAGGATTACAGGAGGTGGGAGAGAAAGGCTGGTGTGAAAGGTAGTGTCATGTGTACTAAACGCACCCCAGCCCTGCTTCCCTTCTTAATGTTTTCTATCCTACTCTCTGTCCTCCTTCAGCCATGCTCCTTCTCCTTGAATTAATCGGAAAATGTGAATGAACAAAAGCCCGGGTGAACAGAGGGTCAGCCAGAGCAAACTTCCCCTCAAGTTGCGAGACAGAGCATATTTTCTGTAGTTAAGAGTCTGTACAGAAGAAAAATGCCAGTACTGAACTTGAATTTTCCAAACCCAGAATTTCATCCTAAGCACTGGCAACTGGCTCCTAGAAAAAGCACAGCTGGGCAGCAATATGCAATCCATGTAACAAGAACATTTTAGCTAAGGTTAATTACTTTAAACATATTTAAGTGTTTCACAATATAGTACAATTTAAAATATGGGACGATGCTTTTTTATAGATCCAAACTCAAGGTGCTATATGTGACATTCACAACCATTAATACGAGAGCATCAGCATCTCAGACCAAAACAAATAGTGAGCATTGACAGCCAACTTATATGCAAAGTATGTAAAGATGTATGTGTATACACAGAGGCAAAAAACATATGATGTCAAATACTGCAGTTAATGCAATATGATAGTCTTTGTTAATTCTGACAAAGTGTATTGAGGAGTGTGTGTGTGCTCGTCTGGGTGAGTGTGTGGGTTACAACAATCAATCTTTTTCAGTCTTTAGCAGGTAAACAGAGGTTGAGATGATGAAGATTCCAAGTATAACTACTGTACTTTTCACCAGAAGCTGCAGATGAGGACGTGATGAGGAAAGGAGGCAAGAGACTCATGCTGTTAGTCCTTTGATTAATATCCGTCTTGAATAACTGTGTTTGATACCACTCATTCGGTTCATTGAATCTCTACCCTCCAACACCTTTTCTGAGTGGTTTCTCAGCAGGTTCTTCAGTGGATAGGGGTTAGAAGTAGGCCAAGCCTCCAGGGGATGTCTGGGTACTTGGTCCTCAATCTGGGATGGTCCACTTCTGAAGACAATCTCTGTCCCACAATTCTGGCCTGCAGTTCCCTGCTGTACCCTTTGTCACATCATTCCAATGGTTTTAGCTGCTATGAAAGAGATTTACTTTGCCTTGTGATTCCAGTGATGCTCCTTGTGTGCATATGAAAGTCACATCTTCTTGCCATCTTTACATAGGCAGTCTGTTCTGGTTAAAGTTGTAGTTTAGGGCAGCAAACAGAATTCTGGCTCTGTAGACTGATGGTGAGAATGCAACACATTTGTTGTCATACATCAGATTCTGGTTCTGGAATACCTCAAGAATGAATAATAGCTCTACAGGTCAATTAAATACAGAAAATAATGGATCCATGCACATTATTGATAATATAGTTTGAGGGCTGCACTTGCTGACACTGCCAGGTCTGTACTGCAGCTATCTCTGCACCGTCTGCCCTCAGTCTGGTTTTCAGGAAGTGCAACACCCACTTAGTCGGTCAGGTGACTGACTTTGCTCATTCAACTTTGCTCAGTGGGCAGCAGGTCAGACTATGGTTGTACTGGACAGCTTCCAGGTGTGAATATATAACTGTGTGAATGTGATCAGGGCGTTCCTGAAACAGAGAGCATTGCTCTCCGTGAACCTCCCCCCTGAGTAAATAAAGGAGAAACACACTTCCTGAAAGCTGATAGTCAGCACATGAATCTATTACAGTCTACAACACTAAATGTTACTGTCCAAATATCATATGGACTGCATCGTATGAAACAAAGCAGCGTAACCTGGCTAGTGCCAAGTTATCTAGGTGCTACAGGTGTTCTACGTTGTTGCTGGTGACCTTCAGTGTAGGTCTGTTCACACATCAGTCTCTGCAGGCCCCATACCTGACAAACAGAGTCCCAGGATTTTAGATGATTTGATGTTCTGTGAACACAAATGCCAGAGTAAATACAATTAAAGTACATGTCAACATGTTTTATTAATGTTACTTCTTGTCTCCAAAATGGATCATCAGATAACACACAACTAAACTCCAAATGTCACATGATATTACGTAACTGTTAGCTACAACAACTTACAAAAACAAAAAGTAAATTATTCATGCTGTGAATACACACATACAAGTTCAACTTATTTAAAAAATAAATCTCATGCCAGTCAAATGCTATTGTGCAAATGTGTTGCGGTTCAATGGTACTTATATAGCGCCTTTCTCTTCTGACCACTCAAAGCGCTTTTACACTAAATATCTCATTCACACATTCATACACCGATGGCATGCAAGGACACTTCGACACGCAGACTGGAGGAGTCAGTGATCGAACCATCAGTCATCTGATTAGTTAGTATTGGGGGTTCACCTTTCTAGAACCCCTTCCCCAATCCAAACGAACTACTTTTATATAACAAACATTTCAGATTTCACATTTCATCAGATGGAGGTGACTTGGCTGGCCCACTTGCATGCATAATGCGTGCATAAACTTCACCCTAACATCTTGCTCCTCTTTAGCTTTGTTAGCATTACAACTAAGCCTCATACTGCTGTGTCCCTTAGGCGCAAAGCAGTGGTTGTCTTTATAGAAGCCAGGAAGCCCTCGAAGCCAGATTTTTGGCAGTCCCACCAGCATCACTTAATTAGTAGACCATGGCATTTCAGCCTTTAGATGGTACAAGAGGACCTGAAAGAATAACCCCCAAATTCCACTGGGCGCCTCAGCGATACGTGACTGCTCTAGTCAGGCTCCGTGTGAAATACGGGCTGCTCTATTTTTGATGGACGCCGCAAGCATTTACACAGAGCACCTCGAGCCAGACACAGAAACAGCAGAGAGAATCCGGTGAATTTTCAAAATAAAATACCCTGTGCAAACTGCTGCTCGTAAAAACAGACAGAAGTGAAACAAATGAACTACATAGCATATTTACACATTTAGAGGCATATTTAGAAGCACATAAACCAAGAAAATGACCAAATCTGAGCAAGTAAACAAAGTCCAGCGAGCTAAAAGTTTCTGAAACGCTCCCGGTGGGGTTTGAAGTCGTGTGCAGGACAGACCAAGACAGCGTCGCAGCCGTGTGACAGAGACGTGCCCGGTGGAGTTTCACGGTAAGACAATCAAATTTGTTTGCACTTTCAGTCTTGGTTCTCTATATACAAGTATTTAAAGACTGTGTAAAGGCAATTCCGAGATTTCTTTCAAAATACATTAAATATGTTGGAAAATACATGTGAAAAGACTTTGAACCATATATTACTGAATGTGGAGTTAGAGGTTAAAACTATTTTTCACCAGTTTTCAGTCCAGGATTTTTTGGGCGGTCCTAAAAGGTGGCTCAATGATGTGTTGAGCAGCAGCCCAGGAGCTTCTGAGGAAGAATGTGGCCCTGGTGGGGACCATCAGGGCAAACAAGCCTGAGTTTCCCTCCAAACTGAAGCAGACAAAGGAGGGAGCTGTCTTCTCATCTCTGTTTGCATTCGCAACCACCACCACAGCAGTGAGCTACATCCCATCACGGGGGGAGAGATGTCCTCCTTCTGAGCTGCAAACACCGGGAGCCTTGTACATCAGGATGAGAAGCTGAAACCACAAATCATTGTTGACTAGAGTGGTGTGGACAACCTTTACAAGGTATGTGATTGTATGGTTTTATTACCATATGTATTGATTACAGACTTTACTATTTATTGTTTATTTATCTAATTATCTATTTATTCTTACTGATTTCATGTGTTTATTTTCGTTAAATATGAATTTATTATGATTGATCATTCAATAGACCTATTTCTTGCATTTATATAAAGAATGAATTAAATACTTGTGAATGATGAGGAAGAACATTTACTATATATATATATATTGGTCATGTGTCGGTGTGGTTAGCACCTACAGCTTCTCGTGGCCTCCTCTTTTTCAATTGCATCGATTTCTCCGCCTTCAATACCTTCGTGCTGTTTACTGCTGTGGATCCCTCCTGGAACCAGCAAAGAACATACATACGGAGGTTGTTCTTACATGAGGTGGGGAAATTCACGGTGTCCTCAGAGATCATGTGGAGACAGCAGCTGCTGCTGCCACGGTGGTAGAGTTACAGACTGGTGTTGCTGCCCACGCAGAAACCACCGACAAGGCCACTGCCGCTGCTGCCAACAGCTCGACCAGGAGAGGTGTGTGCTGGTTGTGCACAGACGTCTTCTACCACCTGCACCAAGTGTAACAGAGAGCACCAGGTCACATGCTGCAGGGCCTTCTGCTGGAAATGAACTAAACACACACACACACACACACACACACACACACATATCATATATCCAAAGCCTGGATTTTAAATGTGTTCATATTTCTTATGTTCTGTTGTATTCTCTTTTAATAATAATAATAATAATAATAAATTTTATTTGTTGGCGCCTTTCTGGAACCCAAGGTCACCTTACATATAAGAAACAAAGCAAAAAGACAACAAAACAAAACATATGAAATACAATAGCACAAAATATAAATACATACAAAGAAAATACAGTGTGACTAGAAAATAGATAAGGTGGATAAAACGGTAGGGGGACAGAGTGTTATAGGGAGTAGGATAACTTAAAAAGGTGTGTTTTGAGGTGGGATTTGAAGGTGTCGATGGAGTCCAGAGTGCGAATGTGTAATGGCAGTGAGTTCCAGAGTCTAGGTGCAGAACAGCTAAAAGCCCGAGCGCCAAGTGAGGTAAGTGAAAAGGAGGGGGTGGAAAGCAGGGCCGCAGATGAGGAACGGAGTGAACGGGGTGGGATATAAGGGTGAAGCATAATAGAGAGATATGGGGGGGCCAGGTTATGGAGAGCTTTGAATGTTAGTAGAAGTATTTTGTAGTGTATGCGTTGATGAACAGGGAGCCAATGGAGTTGCATGAGGACTGGTGTAATATGATCCGAGGACTTGGTACGGGTGATGATTCTGGCAGCGGTGTTCTGGATGGTTTGTAGACGGTGGATGAGTTTCTTTGGTAGACCGGTGAGGAGGGAGTTGCAATAATCCAAGCGGGAGGTGACCAGGGCATTTATGAGGATTTCGGTGGAGTGCTGGGTGAGGGAGGGGCGGAGTCTGGAGATATTGCGAAGGTGGAAAAAGGCTGTGCGTGAGATGTTATTGATGTGGGATGTGAATGAGAGGGTACTGTCCAAAATAACACCAAGACTTTTAACTGCGGTTGAGGTGGGGACCAAACAGCCGTCGATAAGAATACTGAGGGGGTGGGATTTGGAGAGTGATGATTTGGATCCGACAAGAAGAATTTCACTTTTATTGCCATTGAGTTTTAACTTATTGTTTGACATCCAGTTTGTGATAGTTTGTAGGCAGTCCATAAGGGCAGTAGATGGCGAAGTGGTGTCTGGTTTGGTGGTGACGTAGATTTGGGTGTCATCGGCGTAACAGTGAAAGTGGATACCATAGTGACGGAAGATATTGCCAAGAGGGAGGATATAGATGATAAAGAGTAGGGGACCGAGGACAGAACCTTGTGGAACACCGTGAGGGAGTGGTGAGGGTGATGATCTGGTATTTTCTCCTTGTATAAACTGCGAACGGTCAGACAGGTAAGAATGGAACCACTGAAGAGGAATGCCAGAGACCCCAGTGCCGGCCAAACGATCTAAGAGAATGGTGTGAGATATTGTGTCGAATGCGGCACTGAGGTCTAGGAGTATGAGGATGGTGAGTAGGCCAGAATCCGCTGCTAAAAGAAGGTCATTTGTAATCAGAGTGAGAGCTGTTTCTGTGCTGTGGTTGGGACGGAAACCAGACTGGAAAGGCTCAAAGAGGTTATTGTTTGATAGATGGTCTTGAAGTTGGCAGGCTACTATACGTTCAATAACTTTTGAGATGAATGGGAGGTTTGAGATAGGGCGATAGTTATTGAAATCATTGGGGTCAAGGCCAGGTTTCTTTAATATGGGTGTGACTGAAGCAGTTTTGAGTAGGGATGGAACAATACCAGATGACAGGGAGGAGTGCACAATTTGCGTGATAAATGAGGAGAGTGTGGGGAGACAGGCCTTGACGAGTGCTGTAGGAAGTGGATCAAGTATAGAAGTAGTAGACCTGGAAGACATAATCAGTTGGGATATCTGTTGATTCGAGGGAAGATGGAAGGCAGACAGGGTACTGGTGGGCCGGACAGTAGCACTGAACCAAGGAGTGTTTGACTGAGAAGACAGACAGGGGGTGAGATGGTGATGTATGGAGTAAATTTTGTGATTGACAAAGTCCAAGAATTGCTGACACTGAAGGGCTGATGTAAAGCGGGTGGCAGTATCCTTGGGCTTGAGTAGTTTATTTACTGTGGAGAATAGAATCCTGGTATTGTTTCCATCGCGGTGGATGATGTTGGAGTAGAAGGCAGATTTGGCAGCATTTAGAGCAGCCTTGTAGGAGGTGATGTGGTCCGTGTACATTTGACAGTGAACAGTGAGTCCAGTTTTCTTGGCAAGGCGCTCAAGGCGGCGACCATGAGTTTTGAGTAGGCGAAGTTCAGAGGTGAACCATGGAGCAGTCCTAGAAAAAGTCACTGTGCGGGTTTTTGTTGGAGCCAGGGTGTCCAGTGCAGTAAGTAGTGTGCTGTTGTAGTGGTCGACAAGTTCAGTAACAGAGAGAAGGTGTGGATGGGAAATTGACATAGAGATTAAACTGTTAAGTTCTGTGATGTTGATGTTCTTAATATTACGGAAGGACATGATACGGTCTCGACGGAGTTTGGAGGCAGGAAGGTTAACATCAAAAGTTAAGAATTTGTGATCTGACAAAGGGAGTTCTGTACCAGAAAGATTAAACGGGACAACACCAGAGCAGCAGATCAGGTCTAAAATATGGCCCTTATTGTGTGTTGGAAATGTAACATACTGTGTGAAGTCAAAACTATCCAGTGTAGAGATAAAGTCTATGGAAAAAATGTCATTAGGATTGTCAACATGAATATTAAAGTCCCCAGTTAAAATGATATTTGGAGTGATGGCACATAGATCTGCTAAAATAGATGACAGTTCAGTGATGAAGGTGGAAGAGGCCTTAGGTGGACGATAGACAGAGACAATAATGGTGGGTACAGGTCCCTTTAACTGCACAGCCAGCACTTCAAGTGATGGTGAATCATTCACAGGAACGGGGAGTATTTTCAAACTCTCGCGGTAGATCAGGGCGAGGCCACCGCCCCTACCGGAGGTCCGTGGTTTAGCGATGTAAACAAACCCATGCGGCAAAGACTGATTTAAATGGAAAAAGTCATTAGGCTGCTGCCAGGTTTCAGTAAGACAAACAATGTCCAGGTTAGAGTCTGCAATAAAATCAGAAAGAAAGGTTGCTTTGTTCGTGAGAGACCGGATATTGAAGAGGGAGAGCTTGAGAGTGACGTTGGAAAGTTTCTGAGTCCGTGGCACAGGGATTAACACAGAGTGGTCAACCGACCTCCTAGCTCGGTTTGGCTCACGTGATCTCAACGTCCAAAAGGGGCGAATGGCGCAGCTGTTGTCATCACCGGAGCGAGGAATGATTGTTTGGTGATTAACTATGAGTGTGGGAGAGGGAGAAGATGAGAAAGCGGATGGACAGGTGTGCACACCGGTAAATAGTCAATCTCGTGCATAACGCACAGCGTGCCGGAGTTTTGCAGCGAGGATGCGGCATCCCAACATGCTCAGGTGTAGACCGTCTCGCCCAAAGAAGGAGGGACGCTCCCAGAACATGTCAAAGTTGTGGATGAAGGAGATGTTATGTGCTGCGCAAGCAGATTGGAGCCAGGTGTGGAGATACAGAATCCTGCTAAAACGAACATCACCACGGCCCATTGTGGGGAGTGGGCCCGAGATAAAAGCAGACTTTCCAGAGTTATTAAGAAGATTGAAAAGTTGAGCAAAGTGAACTTTTGTCAGCTCCGATGGCGTGTGGGTGGTGTCGTTCGTTCCGCAGTGAACGATAACTTTTGTAATTGTGGAGGGCGCTGACTCCAGGAGACCAGGAAGTTTTTCCAGGATGTCGGCGGTGGTAGCACCAGGGAAGCAGTGAGTGACCGCATTCGCAAAGCGGATATGCCGGACGATGGAGTCGCCGATGATCAGAGCAGTGGGGGGGAAGAGAGGAGTGGGTACCTGGTTCACCGCAGTGTGAGAGGGGACAGGAGCAGCAGCAGCAGCGGCGGCGGGGGATGAGAGACCCACAGCGGCTGTCAGAGCTCCAGGTGTGGGGCTGCAATCCAGTTTTGGAGACAGCTCTTCGGGTAGCTGAGGGCGAGGAAGGCCACCAGAGCGCCTGTTGACAGCCTCCCTCAGCAACCTGCGGCGGAAGGAGGAGGACTTCCCCAGCTGTTTGTTCTGCTGAGAGGAGCCCGGGCGTTCGCCACGGACCACATCCGTCAAGAGCGGCAGGTGTGTGGACCGGTGTGGTGGAAAACTGTCCTTGGGCCTGGGTCCAGACCGGAACCACGTAGCGGCCGGAGATGGGAGCGCCGTCGCCGCAGCTGCCGCCGGAGGAGACGACCCGTCTGGCGGAGAAGCTTCCACCGTAGCCGCCGCTACCGCTGCAACAGCTGGGACGGAGTCCGGTTCCATAAGAGGGGCAGGAGGAGAACCAGCCACTGCAACAGCATCGGCCGTGGGGACATCAGCAGGGACATCAGGTGGTAGCATGGCAAAGCGGTTAGTGAGGTTGAGGGACGGAGGCGAGGCAGTGCGAGGACGCCCGCTCTTACCCTTGCCCACCACTGACCAGGGAGCCTGTGAGCTGGGGGTTGAGCAGGAAGAGGGCCGGTGACAAAGTGATGAAGAAGGGTCCCAGAGGATGGTGTCGGCGATGGCTGAGTTCTTGGAGGAGAGGATTTTGGACTGTGTGGCTGCGGTGTCGATGAAGTCGATGAGGAGAGAGTCTTTTTTCCGGAGTTCGTCTGAGAGTCGTCTGCTGTTATCCTTGAGGTGAGTGATGTGTGTTTCTGCTTTCCGGCAATCGTCGCAGGGGGTGGTGGTGGATGGTGAGGTGCCAGGTGGCATGGTTGAAGCAGACGGTGGATGTGGAAAGAGAGAAGGCAGCTCCGGCAGGAACGGTGTATGTAGCAACCGACGGTGTGATTGTTTGGCTAGCGGCTAGCCGTTTGGCTAGCGGCGTCAGGCTAGCGGCAGTGCTATCTAAGACTTTTCTCCTCTAGGTTTAGAATTCCAAACAGCAAACATTTAATAACGCCCGGCCTGTCTGCTGTTCAGCTTCAGATGGCTTGTTTGAGCACCCACCACTAGATCACGAGTCTGTCTGTCGAAGGCGACGCGTCGTCAAATCCAACTGGGTGATATGTATGTCTTCTCTCTGTCGGCGCTGAATCCTCAGTCTGGTTGTCAATGAAGTTTTAAAAGTTGTTGCAGTTTGCACAATAAATGTTCACACTGATGTTGATTGAGGCTAGATGTTGATTATTTCACACACACACACAAACAAATCACTCTTGGGGGCTAATTTTTGACATATTCAAGACTATAATCACCACCAAAGCCCCATCCCCCTACTGTTTATTATATGGAAAATAATTATTTATTTATTTTTTGGAATTTATAATAAAATAATTCAAATAATTAAACTGGCAATTGATGGGTTAAAATCCTTTGGTAGTTTTGAGCAAGTTTGAAGTTGTTTCAGAGATTTATATTAAAAAAAATGAAAGCAGAAAAAAATATTGATGTATTAATAACAGTTTCTTTGTTTTTTTGTTTGTTTGTTTTTTAGTGTACATTTTGGTCAAGGTGTCCAGAGAGTAGTAAATTTATGGAGGGCACAAGGGTTAAAATAACTTCCCCTCTATCACATGTTTACGGGGGTTCTATAAATAATTCAAAGGGGCAAAAACTAAGCAATTCATTTTTGGTCTCAAATACTAAAAAAAAGTCTGAAAATATCTAAAAATGTCAAACAAAACCTCTCCTTGTTACAACAAGCAATGGTCCAGTGGGAAAATGTCATGTTTTACTATCAAGTAAAATACATTCTTTTCTTGGTGTCATGTTGGTAAGCCTCAGCTTTTCCTTTAGGACACAAAGACAACATGAAAAACAGTTTTAGCAGCAAACATTCTCCTTTATTTTCCATTTAGTTATTTCTCTTCTTTGACACATTAGAAAAATAACATTGCACTAAGCAGTAATGAATAAAAAAGTTGATTAAATGGAAAACAGAGTTGTGTATGTGAGTTACTGAGACATAACTAGTATAAGTACCAACAGGCTGACAGTGAAAACAGATGGAACGGTTCTGTGTCACGATGACCAGATGCAGTTTACTATCCAACCAGAGACTGAATCAGGGACTCTTTCGTCAAAGGTTTTCATTTGCACACCTTTGTCACTGTGACCAGAACAAACCGTCTGTGTGTCTGAGGCCGTCAACTGTGACTGTGTAACTGTCTTAACGTGTTCTACACCCATCTCTAGTTTTACGTCATTAAACAGATCTGAAAGTGAAAATCATCTACACTGAACCTCATTAACATTACAAGCAGAGATCTTCACAGGCCCACTCAGCTACTAGTACCCAACGTGGAAACTGAGTCGGGTCAAGTAAAAGTTACAAATGTGTTTTTACAGAGTCATTTGACAGTGATTGTTAGACATGTATTGCTGTTAGTAAAGTGGTGAAGCATAATGCCAATACCAGAGCTGGTGTTCTCTCTATGCTTTTAGATCAGGTCTTTTCTGGTTAAAATTTTTGCGTATGCATCTTGGGTTTGAGTAGGTTTGGTATGGGTCTGTTTCAAATCAGGTCCAGAATTTTGGACCCATAAGGACAAGCAGCTGACAGTGCTGCTAATGCACAATAAAGTAAAAAAAAAAAAATAATAATAATAAAAATAAAAGATAAATAATGTATTTGCATCTTTAGAATAAGAAATTATGACAATGTAGCCCAGACTGGCAAAGATCTTGAGAATAATAGTTATAATTCCATCAATCACAATTGCAAAGTAAAAGGATGCCCTGTTTCTCCTCACTGTTTAGGACATGATCAAATGTCATAAACTGTACTGTATGCACTTTTTTCAAATGTGGAATCAATATAGATTTAACATGGCTTTTTTGACTCTACAGGATCTCTTATCATTAGCATTATTTACAAATACAAATCACATTTTATAAAAGAAACTACCCCCCTCCTGTAATTATTCTCATGTCACTTTTTCAGGCCTCCTTCTTGTGCGGAAAATCATCAGCAGTGCAAAGTTACATAATTAGTATAATGGAGATCACCTTTTATATCACAACAGCCATTTTGACATGCTATAGTCGGGTCAACACTGATTTTTCCAACAACACTCATTAAGGGTCCATTCCATTTTTTGCAGCAGAGACTTTCCAGTGAGCCAACATGCATCACAGCAGCACCCTGACTCTGGTTTCATGTCAAATCGGCTGCTGTAAAAAAAAAAGGTCTACCGTGGCATACGACAGAAGAATGGTTAGGTGATAGTCAGAGGAAGGATAGGAGAAAAATTTGAAGTCACTGAATGTCTGTTGGAAATGGACAGTGTATGCCAGGAAGGAGGAAGAGACGGAGAGAAAGAGAGAGACTTTATTAGGCCATCGCCTCCAATGCCAAGTAAAACAATGAGAAATAAGGAAGTCACTCACTCTCTTCATTGGAAATGTGGGCCTTGCTCCATCTGTTGCTTAAATTACACTATGGCAGGCATAAATTGCAACACGTGACAGCAGCCTATGAAACATGATACATAAAAATAACAAAAAACATCCTTATTGACAGAAGACACCGAACCAACCACGGCAGAGCCACACACACACTTAACATTACATTTTATAGCTTCCGTTCATCAATCACAGCGTTACAGATCCTACAGATTATTACTTTTGACACTGACTTAAGTTTAGCTTCTTCTCAGATCTGTTCTTTTCCGGCCCAGCTCGCCCATAATTCAAACGCAGCGACTGGGAAGAGTATGGCACAGCTGTAAATCTGTTTAGAACGGACTCACAAACTGAATAAGCAGTGAGGTAATCTTTGATAATTTCACGTCTGCGATTAAACATTCGCAGCTTTATGGGAGAACGAGAAAGGCACTCGGAAATAAAACCTCACAACATCTGGGCTACAGTTTGCCAGAAGGTATGTGGAAGACTGAAGTCAGCTGGAGGAAGGTCTACGGTCTAATGAGACCAAAAACTGAACATTATGTCGATCGGACTAAACATGCTATTTCTATGATGAAAACCTGCTGCAAGAAACCTGTCACCAGGGAGGAAATAAACCCGCATATGAAGCCGCACTACATACACACACACTATACACTACAATTTATTACACTGGAGAGATCAGATCTCAAACCAGTCAGGAATTTGTGGCCGGACTGAAAAATAAAAAAACTGTTCACTCGTGATCTCCACGCTGCCTGACAAGAACTTGAGCAGTTTTTAGAGGAACAGGGAAGAATTACAGTGTCCAGATGTGCAAAGCATTACCAAGCATAGTCTATCAAAACTGCTGGGTGGGGTGAATACTACTCAGATCACTTTGAAAATTAAAGCTTTTTTTTTTCTTCAGTTGATCAGTGTCAGAAAGCCACATTAAATCTACTTTAATTCAATAATGTAAACATGGAAACTTCTGAGGGGACGGGTTCTCTGTATGGAAAGAAAGCTGTCAGATGGAGAAAAATGGTCAGTAATATTTTTTTCCCCGAAAAGTCAGGAGGGCAGATAGAGATCATATTAGGTTGTTGACAAAGTGCATAGTACATTCTTTATAAAAAAAATAGTTTTAAAAAAATTCAATTTTTTTCGTGGAAATCACATGAAACGTTTTAGCAGCAAAAGAGAACGGAGCACAGACACTTTCAACTTTATGCCTGCAAATGTGGACTATCACAGTCTTCATATGTCTACCTCATTTTAAGTAGCACATCGTTTAAGAACTTATTCATTACACCTTTTTGGCAGAATGTCATCAGGTCATTGTGGGTTACTGTGGTATTGCTCTTTTACTTAAGCAATGCCACAGCGTAGAAATACTCCATTAGAAGTTAAAAATACTGCATTCAAAATTTGACTTGCAGTAAAAGTACAAAAATATTAGCATCAAAATATACCAAAAGTACAAAAAAGTAAAAGTACTCATTACATGGAATGGCCCATTTCATCATTTTAAACTTGCAGCTGGTAAAATTTTACTAACCTTTGAACTTCACCAAGGGATGTGAAGTCTTATCTGTAGTCATAATAATAGAGTAGAAAATATGAGTTGATTATCAGGATCTGTGAAGTTACTTGTAACTAAAGGTGGCAAAAAAATGTAGTGGAGTAAAGAGTACAATATTTCCCTCAGGATTGTAGTGAAGCGAAGGAGTTCAAGTCTCGGGGTCGTGTTCATGAGTGATGGCAAAAGGAAGCATGAGATGGACTGGCGGGTTCGTGCATCTGCAGCCAGGTAGCTGTAGTTGTGTAGCCATGTAGTTAGTGACTGCGGGTACCCGCGGGATGGGCTCAGCCTTAGAGATAGGGTAAGCGGCACAGACATCCGGAGGGAGCTTGGAGTAGAGACGTTGCTCATTTGCGCCAAAAGGAGCCAGCTGAAGTGGTTTGCACGTCTGATTAGGATGCCTCCTGGGCGCCTTCCTTTGGAGGTGTTCCTTGGGATCCCCAGGGGGAGCTGGAAATCTGTTGCTGGGGAGAAGAATGTCCTGATGAATGAACCTGACCCCGGATAAGAGAATGGATGGATGGATGATTGGAGAATTAGTATATGGAGTATAAAGTGGCATAAAATGGAAATACTCAAAGTATAAGTACCCAAAAACAGACAGTACAGTACTTGAGTACATGTACTGAGTTTCTTTCCACCACTGATCAGAAGACGCATTTTGATTTTGCCCTTTATGTTCACACAAAACTGAATAATGCGTCATTTCCCTTCTGAAATACGGGACGTGTCCTCCTCATCAATTGTCCTTCATGACTCCTACCGCTTGCCGTAGCTCTGTTCCAGCCACTGCCGCACATCCTTCAGATTGTAAAAAAAAGGCCCCTTACCGCCCAGGTAGGCAATCTTTTTCTGCTGCACTATGCACACCCGTTCATTGGACACACCATAAGCGACATTGGCATTGTTGTCCATGCAGTCAGCCACCAGCTGGCACTGCGGCGGCAGGGAAAAGTGCTCAATGAGTTTCTGTGCCGCTCCGAGCCTCTCCTCCAGGCTCTGATGCTTCCGGACGTTAAAAGAGCATTGGCCCATGGGAGGGGCCACCCAGCCATCAGATGGGTGAGCCTCATCAATGTACACTAACAGAAAATCAGCCACATCACTGAAGTCCTCCACCAACTGCCGGAAAGCTGGCAGGTGGCTGATGAATGGGGGTCAGGTGGCTGAGCCAAAGTTGACCACCAGAGGGCGATCCGATGACTCAAAATCCAGAAGGCGGCACTCGTCTCCATTTCGGATCCTGGCACCAGGTGGCACATTAGTCATGTTACTGATATTGCTGCTCCAGTGAAGGCCATCAGGCACCTTCACCAGTTTGGAGTTGGGTGCCTCGCAGCCAAGTTTTACCTGAAAGACGTGAAAAAAAAAAAAAAAAAGAGGATATATGTTTACTGACACTTATACACACACACAAGAGGTGTAATGTGGGCTCTGTCTTTACAGATTGTGCCATATTTCGGTATCACAAAGCCTTTGAGACTGAGCTAAAGAGTATATCCAGTACACTATTCCACTTTACAGATGACAATAACATCTTTAAAATGGCACACGAGTCACGTCGACACTGGAGTTATTCTGCATTCATCATTCAAACTGTGATAACAGGCAGAGTGAGAAAACAGAGTGGAAAGAGGGAAAAAAAAAACATCAACATCAGCCTTATGCTTCATTCAAAGGAGGACTTTCTAACACAGTAGTTAAATCCATGGGGACTTAGTTCAGGAACCGCTGGGTGGCCTGTTCAAGTCCAGGATGGACCACAGCATCCACAATCTCTCCACATCTGCATGTCTATATGCACTTTGTGTTTTACACAATGACAGATGAATAAAGTCAATCTTCATTATCTCTTATCTGATGGTGGCTACAAGGTTAGCAGTTAACCACATCAGAATGATGTGTACACACTGCTAAATTAGAATGGGCGCAATTTCTGTTTTTCTCATTCTGCTGGAAGCGCATGAAGTGAAGCAACAGGCTGAGACTTTGATGAGGTCGCTGCAAACTTCATGAAATAATAAGAATCATAAAGGTTTAACAGAGGAGGGTGAGACAGGTCAGACAAGCAGAGCACACAGCCTGACATGCAAGCCTGATCCGTAGTTCTTGTTAACAGCAAAATAACTCAGTGACACTGATTCAACGTAACAAAGACACATTTTAAACATACTTGATCGGCACATCTGTTACAGGACTTTTGACTTAATTTATGACCCTGTGCAGGATGTGACATAACATCACATAACTAACTGCTGACACAACATATTACACAGCTGCCAAGTGCAACAAATGACACTAAACTACAAGTGTAACTAACCGTCAGACATCTGGTATCAAATATTTGTGGAAATGTGTGACAGGAGTCATAAACGGAGGACCAAGAGCTTTAGGCACGCACACACTGACAGGCCGACCCTGTCTTTGGACTGAACTTAATGACCTCAGACCTGCCAGATGTGAAGTGTGAGGAGGCCAGCTGCTGCGCTTCACCTGCTCTTCGTTTATTTTAATTATTGTATGAAATGATGACGACACTTCATGCGCATTCAGCTGACATGAAGCGAGTAAATGGGAATCCTGCTACATTCAAACTCTAGATGATAATGGTGAGCAGGCGGAGCCAGAACGAAGGTTTAACGCCCCCCCCCCCCCCCCCCCAACTCAAGACAGAGTAAAGTTTAATAATTAATGCTTGATTTGATTCATGACAAAGTCACTGTGGCTCAGGGCGCTGTGTTCCCGTTAACTGACAGCAGTGACTTTACCTGTTTGTAGGCGTCCAGAAGGAAACTGTTCCAGATGGAGCGCAGCCCCGCTGAGGTCAGCATGCGGCGCCACTCTCCGGATCCGGCGGACCTGGAGCAGCTCAGCAGCGACACGACGCGCTTCACGAGAACCACGGAGTCGTACAGGGCGAGGAAGAGGCAGTTCGAAAAGAAACCAGGTAGTATCTGGAGTGTGACAAGCAGATCCTCACTCGCCATGCCCATTTTCTCTCTGTGCGTCTACACGAGCGAATTATTCCAAACCGCCCTTCATTACGCGCGACGCTGTGCCGTGGGTCTCATCTGCTCCCCTCATAGTTTCTGCTCTGCTCCGTGGACTGCTCCAGGCATGGTGCAGACAGTGAGGGAGGTGTATCAGGTGTATCGCGTGCTCTGTTCCCCTTCAGGTGTTCCGCCGTGTGCGCGCAGACGCGAGGCCGCCGGAGCTCGATCTCTCTTAAAAGGACGAACATTGTACTTCATATTAAGCCGCGCGGCTTATCTTTGTAACAAGATTCTGACGTCAGATCTGGTGCATACCCTCTGTCCCCTCCCCCCTCCTCCTCCCCCTCCTCCCTCGGCTCTGTGCCCAGTGACTGAATGAAGCTGCACGTTTATTTTCTTTTTTCTTTCTTTTTCTTTGACACGCAGTTGTAATTTTATCGATCCTGTGGGAGAAAATACAGACACCCAGTTACAAAGTTTTATTTTAATTTAATGAAACAAACTCTAAAATCAGAGGTTGAAATCATCTTCATCGAATATTTGTCTGTTTTTGTCGATGCTTCAGGTGCACATTCACAGAGTAAGCTCTGATTAAATTATTAAAGTGTTCATTCAGATAAATCCCTGATTGAATCCCGGATACCCACATCACCTCTCTGTCTGGGGTGCAAGGTGCAGTGAAGGACATAATGAAAAAACACAAAGATTGTGCTCATAGTTAAATATCACAACAGTTCTAAAACCAAAATGTATGACTGAGCACAAACAGCATGATCTTTCCTGTAGCCTGAATCAAACCAAATGCACGATGCAGGATCCACAGTGTCAAAATCCTTCATGCCAACAGTATGACTCACGTGATCGCACATGAGCACGCAAGACACAAGAAACTGGACAAATGTTGCATGTTGCCAGATAATCCACACAGACGTGATTTGTCCTTCAAAAATACGCTGGTAAATCGTTTCATTTATGACAGTAATCCGTTGACAGTGCAGGCATGGAATCATTTATATTTTGGCTCTTGCGTGGAATGAATCAGATTCAAGAGAATTCTTAAGGGAGCAGTAAAAAAAGGATTATGAGATGAAAATATGGGATTAATATTTCTCCATGATGAGCATCATTTCTCTGCTTCTGTCACAAATATCTGCTGATCAAACTCTTATTCTTCCTTTGCAGGCTGAAGAGGCTAAACATGGACTCCGGGACTGCAGCTTCTACAGGTGCACCAGTGAGAATATCCTGTATCAATGCCTGTAAGGCATTACAGAGGGTGGTAATGGTCCCGCAGCACCAGGATCAGGAGCTACTTCAACCCGGAGGCCATAACACAGCTGCTGTTTAATGTTACTACTGCATATGCAGTATACATTTCATTCATGACTTTGTCATGTTGTTTGGCACAGTGGTGAAGTGGTTTACATGGACACCTCACAGCAACAAGGTTCCTGGTTTAAATCTCGGATGGGTCTGCATGGGAACTCCAGCTTCCACCGTCCAAAGACATGCAGTTAACAGGTTAATTGGTGACTCTAAATTGTCTGTAGGTGTGATTGTGAAACTGGTAACCTGTCCAGGGTGACCCCACCTCTCGCCCTATGCCAGCTAGGATAGGCTCCAGTCCCACCGTGACTGATGAGGATAAGTGGTTGCAGATAACCCTGTACCCAGTTCATCACAGGGCACATAGAGACAAACAACCATTCACACTCACATTCACATCTACGGGGCAATTTAGTCACCAATTAACCTGTCATGCATGTCTTTGGACTGTGGTCACAGTCAGCTTCCTGTTCTTGCATTACACTATACTATTGTTAGGTCCATAGTTGTGGTGGGTGTGTGGGACAGTGTTGAAGAAAAAATACCTCAGAAACTAAACATATCCGGTGCAACAAATTACTCCAAGGGTGACACAAAGTGTTGCAAACCATATTGTGTCCTTCATTTACATTTACATGCTAACATAGTTAGTGCAGCTTCCTGTTGATTTTATACTGTTTACACAGTGTATCATTTGTGACCTCATTTAGATTTGGCTTCGTTTGAATGATTATTAAAGAAAAACCTCAGAAGACTCAATCACTATTCCCTGTTCATAGCTTGTAGCCAACATGGTGGCTGTGCATGGTATTAACATAGTTATGTTCTCATCAACACTGTTTAGTTTTCTCGGTTGATTCTGAAAAAAGGCCTTCAAATAAACCAGCAACAAAAAAATCTGCTTGTGTCTGCCTGTGCTTCAAGGAATTTCACTTCTTCTACAGTATGTGATGAAATAAAAAATGTGTCTCAGTGAGAGCCAGAGACATTCCTTCATATATAGTGATTTATACATACTTAGGCTTTAATTTATCTCGGCTGCTAGACTGCTTTAACGCTATCCCAGACTGAACAGCAGAACATTTTTTACAGGTCACTGCTGATAAGACTCCAAGCTGCATCATTTAGATGTGATATCTGATCCCTTCTTGCGTCGGACACTCATGGTAAACAGCTGAACAGATGCATGCTTTCTCCACTGTTCTTCCTTTTGTAGTTTCAACTATTGAACTACAGATCATTGTACAATCAGGCTCTTGCTGAATTACTTCATCCATACTCATCAGCTCACTCTCTAAGGTCAAATATTCCACATTTGCTGTCTGCTGTTGGAGATTAGGAGTCTGTGTCAAGGTCAGACTTGTGAATCTGGACCTCTTGTCCAACACGTAACAACAGCGAAAGAGATTTAAAGAGTCGGAAAAAAAAACTCGTCTGAGCAGGAACAGAGTTTAGGCAACAGAGTTTGTTCTTTTGCAAGAGATAAACCAGAGTTGGTTCTTGAACCAAACTGAAGAGTGGGCACCCTTTTTGTACACCAACACACCCCTACGCCCACTCTAGGCCCACTCCTAAAATCAGTGTTTTTTGTTCACAGGATACATGCTATCGTGATTGTTCTCCTTTATTAAAACTGATTTTACAAACAAAGATTAATCATGAACTTTCATTATGAAATATAACGGAGCAACCTTTAATCGTCCCTACCAGGGTAGCAGGAAATTTAGGAGT
This sequence comes from Sciaenops ocellatus, assembly GCA_033000465.1. Taxonomy (NCBI): domain Eukaryota; kingdom Metazoa; phylum Chordata; class Actinopteri; family Sciaenidae; genus Sciaenops; species Sciaenops ocellatus. The sequence goes on from CP136878.1 coordinate 27,786,618, forward strand.
CAAGATTTTCTCGTCTGTTGTTACTTGAGCAGTACTTATTGCTGCACTAACATGTGTTTCCCTTTTTTGTAAGTCACTTTGGATAAAAATACCAGCCGAATAACTAAATGTAAATGTAACCACATTAAGTCTCATTTGAAGCTAAAGAAAAGCAAACAACAGTTGTAGGTTGGACGTGCTCCAGTGACTTTTACATGATACTCGCCAGTGTGTGTGCATTGCTGTTGTATGTAAATTCACTTAATAGACATGCCACGTGTTGCAACTCCTGTTGCTCGCCAAGGTTACGTAACTTTGATGAGTACCAGTACATTTCAATTGAATTCAGCTTAAAGGCCAAGTATAATCACACAGGTACAATCACAGTGTAATGTATTTTCATAAACTCTTACAATTTGTTTAATTATAAAAAAGGATAGCAATAAAGAACAGAAAACTTAATGCATAATAATAATGCAAAATAATAAGTCACCTGTCCACTGCTTTACAAAGGCTGTAAAATCCCAAATAGAAGTTGGGGTTGATATGATACATTATTTTTATTGCTTATAAATCTAACTGTCTGAATTTTTTGTACCATTTAATAACTACATTTGTTTTAATTTCACTTATCCGGGTGTGCTGAATGTACCACAGCCAGGTGATTGTACCTTTTCAGTTGGATATAGCAATATTGTAAAATCTCTGACTGCCAACCCAACCAAGGTCAGACTGGAGCCAAACATACTGCAGACCTTACGTGGAATATCATTTTCAATCCAGCCCAGTTCTTATGTAACATTATATAATGTTATGTATGCCAACCGCACAAACTTACTCACTGTTACATATTTACCCAGCGGAGGGTTGGGGTGATGAGGTTGGTGGAGTCCAACACACTGTCACATTTATTGATCCCACATTTTCCAAGCGCAAGCTCACACTCTGGACCTCTCCCCACAAAGACAAAACAACACAACAATACAGCGAATGGCTATTTAGTAAAATGGCTCTGCAATAAACTGTGTGTCTGTATGTGATTTTTGTTTTTTTGAAAATGCGGATTTGGACTAAACTACAGGTCATTTACCACTGCGCCTGATTTTTAGTTCATAGGTTATTGCAACCGAAAAATTACCATAGAGTTGAAACAACACATCACAGTGTTCAAGGGTAACCTCATCTAACATTGCATAATCACACTCTGTCAACAAATCCTCGCTCTTGTAAGGCAAGACCAGTCAGTTGTACCCTACTTGGACATGTGTAGGAATCAACTAATAATAATGGACTTAAAAAGTTCCCCTCAAAGTACTAATTGGACAACTTTGTAATGGAATTTTCAAAAGTATGAACAGATGATGTATTTAAATTTATTATCCTGATGACACTACATTAGTAGTAGTTCAAACATTCAGAGAGCTCATGATTTTCAATAATAAGGCCATATGTTAAATAAAACTGTTGCCTCGTGTCATGGAAAGGACATTTTTCACAACATCTGACCTTATGGCACACAATGTAAGATTGTAACACTCAGTAAACAGGCCATATCAGTCTAAAAACAGACATTGGCTGAGTACACATCTGGCACTGGCATGAAGGTTTGTGTTGTGGAACATTCCAGTTAATCCATTCACAGAACATATGGCATACTCAGAAGTTGAGGCATACCTGGAAAGGAAAGCAAAGTTGGCATGCAGTAAAAGGAGTATTATCTTTGATGAAACTCGCTACAGGCAGAATTTAATGACTGCCTAATCTGATGGTGCAAAAACATAACATCTAGCTCTTAAATACTTCTGAGAAAGCTTAGTGGAATCTGAACCTTCTTTGTAGATGTGAAAGTTATACATAGTCATATAACTGTCATTTCTCTTAGCTGAGTAGTTAACTGAGTGTTTCTTGCCACATCATGAATTACTACAGTAGTTGAATAGAGACATTTACTGTCTGCCAACTCTACCTCTGAACAACCAGAATGACGACTATGTGCAGAATCATTACATATACACTGATCAGCCAAAACATTTTGACCACCTGCCAAATATTGTGTAGGTCACTCTTTTACAAGCGAAACACATCAAGACATGGACTCCTCTACATCTCCAAAGGTGTGCTGTGGTATCTGGCACCAAGACATACGCAGCAGATCCTTTAAGTCTTGTAAATTGCGAGGTGTGCCCATGACCCCACAGATGCTTGATGGATTGATCCAGCTGTCTAGCCATAACAATTTGGCCCTTGTCAAAGTTACTTAAATCCTTACACTTTTGACTGGGCCAGTCCAACACATCTATTTTTCTTTTCTGGAACAAACTAACAATCTCCTTTGCAGTATGTTCTGGATCATTGTCCTGCTGGAGGGTCCATCTATGACTTATCCTCATCTGACAGGCAGGAAACTCAAGAAGAGGACTCGGATGCAGAGTTTAGGAGAAAGCTGACAAAGGCTTTATTCTTACAAAAACAAGGAACGACCGGGGAAACAAAAGGTGCCTCAACGAGGGATGATCAGAATAAAACACTAACTAAACTAAGGAGCTATTAATTACAAAAGGCAAAAGGCCAACAAAAAAATCACTCGTACGAGGAACTAGAAAATAAAAACGAAATAACTAGACTATGACGTAGAAAGACTTGACTATGATGAGGTTGCTAGTGTTCAGGACGACAGACAAAACACACTGGCACAGGACAAAGGGAGACACAGACTATAAGCATACATGGAGGGTAATGGGGAACAGGTGGAATCAGGAATCAGGGAAGACGGTCAGACTGGTGACACATGAGGAAGGGCAAGGAACCTGAAACAAGAGGAGAGTTAATTCCCAAAATAAAACAGGAAGTCACAAAACAAACGTGAAGACAGGACAAAAACTCAACTTGACATTACCGGTGTGACATCATCATCCTCATCCTGGAGGATAGCAACAGATGCTTCTCAAGAATTTCCAGGTGCATGGCTCATTCACCTTCCCTTCCCCTTTAATTTGCTATCTGCCAGTACCATGAGAAGAAAACTAGACATAGTGCCATATGCTGGTCCACTTTTTTTTTTTTTTTTTTTTGTCCCCTCCAAATGTTGTGTGTCAAACTACAAATGAGCTTCAACAAGCCCTTTTTTACTGTGGTGCACCACAGGCCACATAATTCCCACAAGTGCACTTGTTGCCGCAGGGTTCATGAAAATAGAGCCACCCAAAATGTTTACAGAAATGTATAGTGATTTACAAATATTCTAACAATGGAGCTATCTCCATGGAAATGAAAATGTTTTTCCTGTCTTGAACTATATTTAATGTTTATTAAAATGTTTTAAAATAAATAGACTTGTGATATCCTGTTAACTTACAAACTAACAGGATTAAAACCACAGGTTAAATCCGATGTCATAGTGTCCAGACACAGGAACATAACAGTCAGTTTCCGTGGAAGTATTCAGGTGTCAAGGCTTGACCAAAAGCTCAGAACTTAACAAGATTTAAGGTGTTAGATTTGATGATGTGGCAATCCAAAAAAGCCTTACTACAAGTAATAAAAGGATTTGTGTCTGAGCTAGTTGGATTCAACAAGGCTCACTTCTTGTCCCCCTCTTCTTCTCAGTCTACATCTCCACCCTAGGTGTCATCTTCCACTATGAGCTAAAATTATTATTAATTATTATTCAGTCTTTTTTTTTAATTTTTTACTTTACTTAATGTAATCTTGTCACATTCTCTTGAATATATTCTGGTAAAGGTAATGAAAACATGCACAGATTCCCGATTATTTTGTGACAAATTAGTGGAAGCATGTTAGATTTTGGAATACCTTACTGTAATTGTTAATAAAAGATGGATAAATGACTAGAAATATATATTTAAGCACACCAACTTGTTAACATTCATCATTAATCATCATTATTTTGTTTGTTTGCTACCAGTGTGCAGTCACAACAGGCCATTGCAAAAGATAACCTTGAAAGGACATGTTGACCAGACTTGAAATCAAATAAATCTCATTCACACAAAATAAATAACTAGAACTCTGCATCTGATTTCCTGTCTGCCTTGTAGCTCACTGCTGAATGTTCGATGTTTGCTGTCTGTCTGTCCTGTCAGACAGGTCAATACTCTTTTCATACACTCTGCCAGTGACCTAGTCAAACAGAGGAGCTCATGAAACTTTTTGTTCCTTTTGCTTGCCCAGAATGGTTTCCACTTTTCAAGAACGATCAGTTTGATGAAGTGAAAGATGTAGGCCATAATTGCATCTCTACGTGGTAGGAGTTCACACTCAGAAAGACACTTGATGGCATTATACCTCAGTTCCAAGAAGCTTTGATGAGATTAACACCCAAAAGACTCACCTTCATGTGCCCCACAGTCTCTAAAAATAACCATATGCCAGTGGCAACTAAAGTCCATGAAGATTCAAGCAGCCTTTTTATAAGGTAAAGAATTATTCTCCCTTTGGAGCAAAAGTACTAAAGAAAATGTATTTATGGCCTAACAGATTCTTTTCTATATTGGTACAAGAGTGAAAGGCACTATGCAGCTGTTGGGAGCTAATATGTCACAAGTTGATTCAGCAGTGTTGTGCTGGCCTGATGAATTTATCTGGCGTGTCCACAACAGTCCTCCCTTGAAATCTGCTTGTCAAGTTGGATGTGAAGAACACAACATCTTCAGCTACGTCGAATGGTGGTTCACTCCTTGAAGCATGAAACACAAGTATTCAGCAGAAAGAATCAGCAACCCATTTCTGTGCACCTCACCATATCCAGACACTGAGAGGCTCCTCTAACATATACCTAAAGTGACATGCTAAAAGTGTTGTGGGTGGCAAGGCAAAGTAGAACCGACATAATGTGTGACCTATCCAGGACAATGCCTGCCACTGTTGAAAAACTCTGCACTGTGCAAACACACTTATCAGAAAGCTGACATCAGAAAAGGTGACCTTGAGGTTTCAGCACTTGAGAAAAGACAGCTCTTTGAAACTGGTAGTGTTCAGCGGTTCCTCAGTGGGAAACCTTCCCAACAGACACACTCAAGCTAGACATCCCGATCATACTGATGAGAGAGAATGGAATATTCTCACCTATGTACTGGCAGTCAGAGAGAATCGGTTGAGTTGCCAGAAGCATATTCACAGGAGCGATTTTGGTATTTGCAGATGGCTTTAGCAGTAAAGAGACTCTGACTAGAAACTGGACGGTTCAGGGAGCACCTCCAAACAAGCAGACCATGTGATCATTTACCAAGGAGTGCTTGACAAAGAATAGAATTTAAACTCCTTCTCCTCATCTACAAAGCTCTTCATGGTCAGGGACCATCATATCCTAAAGAGCTCAGACTACCCTGTTACCCCGCTAGAACATCGCACTCTCAGAATGCTGGGTTACTTGTAGTTCCTATGGTCTCCAGTAGAGTGGGAGCCACCAAGCTCCTCTACTCCATATATGGCTGCCCACCATGAATGCTCGAGGCCTCCTGAAAAGAAGTTTTTCCTTGCCACTATTGCCAAGTTCTTGCTCATGGTGGGAATTATTTTGTACCTGTAAATAAAATTATAAGGAGTATGGTGAAAAGCGTCCTCAGATAATATGGAATGTGGCACTGGTGTTATCCAAAGATCTCAAAGTTTGTGAAGGTGTGATCGTGATAAGATGATTGTAATTTGTTACTGAGATTTTATGACTTGTTGTAAGTGCATGCTTGAAACTAGAACTTTCATAGTTAAAGCTGTTTGATCAACAAAGTCAATGCCATAATTTCAGATTTCAAGCATAAAACAATCAGTTATGACTTTGACATCATTTTATTGCTTCACATTGTTATGTTTTGATGTTTTTTGTGTTTTGACCCAGAATGCAGAGATGGAGGCTAATACAGGTGGTGGTGGCTGAAGGCTAGCTGGTGTCGCAGGTGAAATAAGGAAAACAGATCAGAGGATTCACTGGAGAACACCAGCTGAACAAAGAGAACTGCAGACAGGGAAAAAAACTCAAATGAGCCACAATGACAACAACAATAGGAGGATACTGGAACATATGAGAGTCACACTGGTAAATCACTAGAACCTCAAAAGGTACAAAAGATTGAACCATGGCATGTTACCAGCTGCAATGACGTACAGGTATGAAATAACCTGGCCCGGGCTTTAATTGTGGAAGTAATGCTGGGTGAGAGACAGGCGCATCTTGTTATTGAGATCAGCACTGCCAGCCACACACACACACACACACACACACACACAAACTACCAGACACAGAACAGAAAAAGGAGGGAAAAGCAGTATATGAGTGCAACATTTTTATTGTTTGATTGACAATAAATGTTTTTTTTTTTCTTGTCAATCAGACAATAAAAATACTCATACACTAACAACTAGGAGGTACTGTAAATTGGCACATTAACACATTTGTTCTAACGTTTAAACATTCAAGATAAGATAAAAATAACATAAGATAGATGGACTTTATTGATCCCACACCAGAGGAATTCACTTGTTACAGCGGTTCACAAAATGAAAGGTGGATAAGAGAAATACTGAGAAATAAATAAATCTGTCTCCCTGCTTTCCTGTCTGTCTTCAGCTGTCCACTCTCACAAGCTGAAAGCCGTCCAAAGTTAGCAGCGAGCCCAAAGTGAGTTCATTCAGCCACATCTCTGTGATACTACACTCTCCACACTCCCTCTGTGCACTGAAAAAAAATGAATGAGGTTGTTTGTGCACTTTGTATTCTTTATTTTCAGTTTACTCATAAAACATGTGCAAGTCAAGTTAAAATATGTTTTTCTAATAAAGGTCATGTAATTGTATCTCATTGCTATCTGGATGAAATAATGTCATTTAATCTCAAAACTAGGGTTTAGATACTTATTACATCCAGTAGAGGGCGATCATGCAATACCAGCTGTTGTACACCATGAAGAAGGAGATTAAACAGCTTCAGGCTGCACATGCGTAACTGGATCATTTACCTCCAACACTTGAGTTGAGTTAATTTTTTTTGGACAAGGTGCTGGTGTGCTCATATAACACTGGAGCTAGAGCTGAGTTGCTGGACAAAAAAAAACACTCTGTAGCTTATCGGGGAAGTTTTATTTTGAAAACACCAACCAGTCTTTGGTTTGTCATTTTAGGCTCCCCATTGCTGTTTGTAGTTTGTAGTTTTTATTGGACCCAGTTAGTCTGTGGACGGGCTTTTAGAGATGCGGTGCCAGTGCTGATGTTGCTAATTCTTGCTAATTCAGTCACACTTTTGCTGGTTTGTCCCGGACAGACAGGCGTTGTCCTGTAGGTGCTCCTCTCCCTGTCACTGCATGCATGGTGTGCTATTAGAACTGTTTTTTTACTCTCCTGGTACTGACTTGGTTGTGTTTATTTTACTTAAAAAAAAAACTGCCGCCCAAGGTGAACTCTGTGCTAAGGAATGCACATCTCACAGCTCTTTTATATGCACAAGCTATAGACGCGTGGTTTATGGTCTTAAAACCTTGTGTGTTCAATTCATTACAGTATTTTCACAGTACTGACAATGTTGCAGTTGATATTATGCATGATTTGTTAGAGGGTGTTGCACAGTGTGAGCTAAAGCTATTTTTTTCAGTGCCTGATTAAAACTGGTTACATTACTGATAGAGCTCCTGAATGACTATTTTAAATAATGTAAATTGGAACAGTGGAAGGGGTCAAATGTATCTTAACATTTTGTCCTTAATCACATGTCAAAACGAACAAACCACATCTCCAACCTGTGTCCATCAATCGGGTCAATGTGGAGGTGGTCAGGACTTATAAATACCTGGGGCTGCAGCTGGATGACAGATTGGACTGGACAGCAAACATTGACACTGTCCACGGGAAAGGGCAGAGCCGTCTGTACTCCTGAGAAGGCTGGGGTCCTTCAACATCTGCAAAAAACTGCTACAGATGTTTCACCAGTCTGTGGTGGCCAGCGTCCTCTTCTACGCAGTGGTTTGCTGGGGAGGAAGCAGCAGGAAGAGGAACGCTGCCCGACCGGACAGACTGGTGAGGAGGGCTGGCTCAGTGGTGACAGTGGCAGAGAGAAGGACCCTGGACAAACTGCTGTCCATACTGGACAACGCCCACCGCCCATAAGTGTTCAGGGGCAGACTGCTGTCCCTATCCTGCTCCACAGACAGACTCAAGAACTCTTTTGTCTCCCTGAACATCGGACTGTACAACGTGTCTAGACAAATGGGCTATCTATCTATCTATCTATCTATCTATCTATCTATCTATCTATCTATCTATCTATCATAACATAACCTGTAATGAGTTGAACACCTACACCCGATGACAACTTGTCAGACACTTACCTTCATAGCTGTAGATGAAATTTTGAGCTTTGAAGGCAGTGTGGAGGAATGCTGCTCCACTAAATGTATGACATCTGATCTCAGAATGTTGACCATATCCTCCAATTATAGTCCAGTGCAAGTGAGAGGACATAAATTGCCCCATACTGTTACATTTTTAATGTAATTTTACATTTTTTGTAGTGCAAGTATTTATACAAACGTTTAAATGAAACAACAACATGACCACCTTTATTTTCCAAGTTTTTTTTTTTTTTTTTTTTTTTTGAATATAGATGTTTAGACCTTTTAAATGCAATAGCTACAATGTACAAATGATCCTCTGAGATTTTATGTGTGTAACACTACATAAACCTTTTTTTTCAAATCTAAACCTTGAAGAGAAAAGCATGAGTACATTCATTCCAGCTAGAAGGAGCTGGAGTTGAGCCCCACCTGGCTGCAAATACTATTAACTACCTCACCAACAGACCACAGTATGTGAGGCTTCATGACTGAGTCTGATGTGGTGATTTGGACCCCAGTGTACGGTGCTCAGTGGACACAACACTGACAGCTGTCACCTCCAGAGGTTCTCTGTTGATACAGCCATTGTTGGAAGAAGGAAGTGAGCAGGAGTACAGGGGGGGTCATCACAGACTTCATCGACTGGTGCGCTCTCAACCACCTCCACATCAACACCAGCAGCATGAAGGAGATGGTGATCGACTTCAGGAGGAAGAAGCCTCAGACCAGACCAGGTGAACATCCAGGGATTGGATGTGGAGATGGTGGGAGCATATAAATACCTGTGTGTTCACCTAAACAACAAACTGGACTGGTCTGACAACACACAACCCAGTCTCACAGCAGTTCGTGAAACTGTCACAAAATTTAATGTACTAATTTGTGCTCCCGGAACGACTTTAAAACTATGAATTTCAATGGGAAGCGTCTTTCATGCTTACAATACCTCTTTTACAGCTGCGTGATTGTGGTTTTGATGATCGCAGTTATGTGTTTAATTGACGTTTAAAATTTTAGGTCCTATCTTTATTACATATCGTATCTTTCTGTAATTTATAGGTCCTGGAAGTGCACTGTTTGCACACATGACAGAACAGAAGGCGTTTTCGTGGTTCTTGTGGGTTAAACAAAATAAATGCATCCTCCTGATCATTAACAAGACTACAGAGTTGTGCCATCGCTAAGAAATATTTCTGCTTCTTTTCAGAGAAATATGGTAATTTCATTGGTTTGTTGTGTCAATCTACACTACAGTTCCCATGAGCCTCAGCGACTGTTGCTATGTTGACGGCGCCAACTTTTAGTATAACGTTTTATATTGCCGATGGGCGGTTATCGTCAGTGGCGAAATCCTGCCCTGTAGCAGTTATATTGAAATATAAAGAAAATAACGTGTGTTTAATAAAAATCGACCATCCACAAACGGTACAGGAAACAGAATTCGAAGCTTTCTGATTGGCTGAACTGGCCCAGATATGTAAGACAACACACTGTGAACATAATTTGTACTTTTTATTTGTACCTTTTAAAGCCAGCACAGTTAGAAATGAAAGCTTTTATATTTTGGATAAGCTATATTTTACTGTAAGATGGACATTTTTCTTTTTCACAGTGAAATTAGGCCTGCTGGCTAGCTAACGTTCAACATAAGCCAGCGCATGCTTCATTTTATCAGGTGAAAGGAAGCACACAGAAAAAGCATGGATCATTTTAAAGAGTAGAATGTGACTGTGGGAGCTCATCTAGCCTTCTTTTTCTCTCATTTTGGTTCAGCAGGGTGGGACATGCCAAATACTGTTAAATATAAAAGTGACATAAAAAAGTATTTACTGTTTGTCTGAAAAAGTTAAGTTCCCTCCCAACCTGCATGAATGTATCTGTAATGACAATATCAATTAAGGACAATATTGATGTAGCCTGACCAGCCTGCTGCACAGGCCCTTTAAGTCTCAGTGAGGAAACCCCAGACGCTATTACACGCTTTTAACAGTGTTACAAGAAGTGGACAACCACAAACTTTTACCTCTTTTACCGTAATTACTAAAAATGCAACAGAAAATTACAATTCCTTCATTGGGACTCATTTCAAACCTTTCAATATTAATATAAGCACGACTGGGTTGTAAATTATTACATGTAGGCCAATCAGGATTACGTAATCAGATTACAAAAGAGTAGTAACTAGAATCAGGCCAGACTACATTTGAAAAATATGTGATTAGATTAGAGTTACATATTTAAAAAATCTTTTTTCTCCAGTTTTCTCCACTCAGCCCTGGTGATGGTGGTGGTGGCCCTGGTGAGAGAAAAAAGAACAGTCTAGAACAGGGGTGTAACAGACCTTTAACATTGTTTAACATGTTTAATATAGGTCATTTTCAAACGTGGTTTATGTTTTGTTCTGTTATTTTTTATGCCCAGGCTGATGCTTTTATTTTGAAGGGAGTTTGGCCGGAAGTGGAGCGGATGCTTTTATTTTGAAGGGAGTTTGGCCGGAAGTGGAGTTATATAGCGGAAAAAAGCGGTAAAAAGGAAAATTTCACGGAAATTGTAGTTTTTAAAGGTGATGATTTGGTGTATGGTGACATGATGTAATTTATGAAGTTAAGGAAAAGATGGTAATGTTTTCTTTATTTTTCTTGTCTCTTATCCAGAAAGCTCTTACGGTGTGTTCAGACAGTAAAAGGAGCTTCAGTATTGTTAATTTACTGTTAATAAAAAGACTAGATGAACCATCAGTATCAGGAGCAAGACCATCATTCAGCCGGAACCGCTACAAGGGGTCTTCAACCGTTTTCAGCCCAAAGACCTCTTGAATGAGAGACAAACAGAACAGGGACCCCCACATTTATATTTACTTTATTAACCTTTTATTTCACCTTATTAACCTAAATATACTGGGTTATTAGCCTATATATGTTTATGATTGATAAAACATTCATGCATAATGGAATAATTTATAAAAAGATATATATACGTATATACATAGTAATAGTTTTTGTCAAAAGTAGCCTATTATTGCATATTAATGCTTGCAGTATACTCAATACTGTTTTGGTTATATTTTTTAATTCTCACAAATTATTTTGGTGAAAAATTATTATGACAAAAACTGACCCCCTACAGTCCCTCTGCAGACCCCCTAGGGGTCACGGACCCCTGGTCTAGAATATGCATTGTGTAAGCATCGTGTAGTAACCTTCACTCGCAGTGTGGAGGTTGTATTTACTGAACCCTCAGCACAGCTAAATCCTCAAGAGGAGTTTGGTAAGTCACAGTGATGAATTGAAGTTTCATGTCTAATTACAGTTATCAATGAGAGAGAAAAATCACAACAGACGGTACCATGCATGGATTAAGAACAGAATTTAACAGATTGAGATTTGGGTCAGTTCCATACTGAACCATAAAGTGTTTATTTTATGTATTGATCAGTTGGCTTTTAATGGTTCTCATGTAAATCATCGTTTATAGCTGAAGTTCATATTTTCTTTACAGAAAAAACATATGCAGAGGCTTCGTACTATTTTGGCCTCATGTCCCTGTGCTGAGCCTCAAAGAAGCTCTGCGTCATTGTGGTCTTTTCGGCAGCAGAAAGCCTCAGAGCACTGGAAAGAAGCGAGACTGTACCACCTAACGTGCCTTATTGAAAAAGAAGCTGTTGGTCAACCCTTGTGTGGCCTCTGCCACGAGCCTGCTGTTATCAGGTTGGTTCAAGGTTCAAGGAATCTTTATTATCCCCGAGGGGCAATTCGCTGCGCAACAGCAGGATGCAACATAAACAACACATATACAAACAAAACAACCACCATCAGCAAGAGACAAAATACATACTACATAAAAGTTCCACATCTCACATTGAATTATTAAAAAAAGCCTATAGCAGCAGGGACAAAAGAGTTTTTGTCCATTCATTTATTAATTCTATATAATTCTATATAATTAATTCTATATCTTCCAGTCTGGACATATCAGCGGCAATGCACTGCAGTGTAGCTTCTTGGTTTTCATATGCTTCATTTGAGGAAGACCAGCTCTGCTGTGGTGAACCTTTTACCTGCCCAGCCTGCATGCCAGAAATGTTGGCTGTTGCAACAGATGGGAACAGAAAGCTGCATCGCTTTCGCCGAAATGGAAGGTGCTCCTTGTTCCAGTGATTTTATTGAGTTGTCTGTGTACTTATATATTTCACGGTTTGATTTCCTGTTTTTCTGTCTTCCTCAGCCCTGATGACCCTGTTTTATTTGAGGGGCTCTTTGTGGCTAAAGACAGTACAGCGTCTGAGTTTGTGGACACCATATAGAGAGCAGTGAAAATGCAAGTTTTTTTAATCAGAATTTGACAAAATAGTTAATAAAACAACCATCTACTGTTTGTCCTACCTTGAATTCCTTCCCACTGCAACTACTTATGCCTACCAACTACTCCAAAATCAAATTGAGAGAATAACTGGCATATATTGTATGACACCATTGCTTTGATCTGTTATGCGTATTATGTGTGTCATAGACACAGGGAAGAGGCACATGTGGGACTCAGTGGACAGCGGCATGGAAGACTTCGAGGAGGGCTTCCAAATTGGATGAAGAGGGGATGGAAGTTTCTGTGTGTCACCATGGATTCCTTCCGAAGGCTCTCAGTATGTACAGGGGGACACATATTTTCTCACCCTCTGTTTCTTCAGAAAGAGCTCATGCCAGCCAAGGCACAGTTCTTTGCCATGGATGTGGCCTGCAAGTTCTGGCCATACCTGGAGAAAGCTGCCAGTGTCCTTCCTGCTCTCCAGGAGCTGACCAATATGAAACCCTTCCTCAGTGTTATGCATGCTCATGCTCATGCTACTAAGTGTGAGGTGTGTTTAATATTTTTTGGATCATATGTGCATTTCTAATGCTCACAACCACATAAACAATATCAAATTGCTATCTTTTGCATGAATATTACACCTACCCTTTGCTAACAGACTAAATGGAGTGGTAGGAACCAGGAAGGAGCAGGGACAACTGCTGGTGAGGAGGTGGAGCAGGTCAACAGCTACCTCTTCTGTTGTGTCCTGACGACAAAATACATGTTGAAAGCAGGTGATTAGAGTGTCCCATATATTTACATACTTTTTTATATTGAACACCATAACCATCAACTTTCAACAGCACGGGTGGACATGCTTACATTGCATACAATGGGGTGGAACCACAAAAAAAGTGTCTCTCTACATCAGGCCCTTTCCACAAGATATGTGAAGGTAACTCATGTGTCACTTTGCCTGTTGTCAGTCATACAAAGTTTTAATTCAGACTATTGTATAACACACACACACTATATCAGACTTCAGACTCATTGATGAGACTGCAAGGCTAGCTGAACTAAAAACACAGCTACAGTGCTCAGATGAGAAAGTGTCACAGTGGACTTCAGATGTGAAGGAATGGGCAGCTGATGGTAAGCATGACCAAATAACAGAAAATAACATATATCCTTTTCTAATACTATTGAATGACTGAATTCTATGGATTAAAACATCACCTGCCACCAGCCAACTGTCACACCGTGGTGAGGTTTTGTCTTGTCCTGGGTTTTTACTTCCTGTTTTATTTTGAAAATGAACTCTCCTCTCGTTTCAGGTCACTTGCCCTTCCTCATGTGTCACCAGTCTGATTGTCTTCCCTGATTCCTGATTGTGTCCACCTGTTCCCCCATCTTGTGCCAGAGTGTCTCGTTCATGCTGTGGACCCCAGCCAGTTGTTATAGTCCACGTTTTGTCCTTGCCTTTTTCTCAATGTAAGCCTGTGTTCTTTGCCTCATTAAGAGTGATTTTTTTGTTTGTACATTTCATAGTTTAGCCTTTTTTTTTTGTTCTAGTTTAAGTTTCATAGAGTTTAGCTGAGCCTCCAGTTTTTGGAGTGTGTGTTGTTTTAAGTCCTTCAGGTCCAGAGTTTAGTTTTTCCTCCGTTGGGAGCGCTTTGAGTTTATGGTACATAGCTTTTTGTTTTCCTCCTTGCGGAGAGATTTTTGGTTGATTTATTTCCTCATTGATTAGTGATTTCTTCCCTCCCTTTTTGGAGTGGTTATTTGTTTATTAATAGTCTTATCTTTCGTTTTGTTTTTTTAGACAAAGTTTCACAGCCTGTTGGTTTGTCACTCTGTCTGAGAGGTGGGAGTATTTAAATAAAGTCTGCCCAAACTATTACTCTGCATCTGAGTCCTCTTTTGAGTCCAGGCCTGACACCAACAACATGTCATATTAGATGTTATGTATATTCATGATGAGATTATCATAATTTCCAGTTTCAAAGTTATACTATGAGGTTTGATATGTAAGACCAATTCAAACATTGTAACTGTTGTGTGTTGTTATTTTTCAACACTATTATTTCTACAGAGACACTACATACATCTGATACCATTGAAGACCCCACACACAGGCCTTCAGCAGTCCATTGAGGGGCTTTACCTTGTGAGGCAGCGGAAGCAAACCCTCTACTGTCAGAATGATATGACTATATCAAATAATTGCTGTATTTAATAATTTTGTTAGTGTAGTGGGTTGGGTTTTATTGAAACAGATCCCCCTACTATATGTGTGAACTAGCTGTTTTGGCGCTTGCGGTGTATTCTGGTGCTGTGTGCATATGGAAGTGATGCCCTTCACATCAGGAGATGATGCTCTGACGTTGCTGTGGATCTATTAGGGAGACTGTAGCTACGTACTAAGCTGACGCACAGTTAAGAAATAAAGAATCTCTGGCATGAGCAGATGATAACTGTCGGTTTCTCTTTAACGGTCCACAGGTCCTCAGATACATAACCTGGTTACACAAAGCATCCCAGCCTGTGTAACCCTTGCTCTACCCTGGTCCCAAATAACCCCTAGGTTTAGTGCTGGTAACATTAACACTCCACCAACAAATACAGTATGTACGTAATCTAGTTGCTGTTAAGCTAATTTAGTAAATTATTATTAAATTCTGTTCTTTAAATGACCGACTGTGTGCAGTGCATTTTTGTTGTTGTTGAACAGTTCTGTCACAGACCTCTATCCTTCTTTTCATGTCTTTCTAGACAGCAGCAAACTTTGCCATCGCCTTCAAAGGAAGCTGGCAGATGACAAAAAGGTCTTTTTTTAGGAGGTTCAAAAATACTATAGTCTTGTCCTGAGCAGCACGGGAAAAAAAGTGGGGTGGGGATTTATAATATGCCGCATCGACGGTAAAATAAAAACGATATGGAAAAACAAGTCTGAGCTCCCACCCCAACTGCTCACTACAAAGAACAGGCCTTTTCCAGTCTTCCAAGTTTGTGTACATGCCTGACACGTCCCTGGTATCATATGTGCCAAAGAAAGGCAAGAACGTGATACTAATGAGTACACTGCACACGCATGGGAGAATCTGTGGCCAGGAGCATCAAAAACCAGAGATCATCATGGATTATATGGCCAGAGACCGTTTCCGCATACATCATGGCCACAAAATGAGGGGTAGACAACATGGACAAGCTGGTGACTGCCTACAGCTGCAAAAGGAGGACCCTACACTGGCCACTGGTGACATTCTTCAACATATTGGACATCTTAGCATACAACATCTTTGTCATCTGGATGGCACTGAACCCAGAGTGGAACAGAGGGAAGCTCCAGAGATGCTTCTTTCTCGAGGAACTGGGAAAGGCACTGGTGAGACCTCAAATCCAGAGAAAACAACATGTTGCAAGAACCCCAGCCTCTGCAGCCATCATGAGGAGGATTCAGGAGGCAAGGCAAGGCAAGGCAAGGCAAGGCATTTTTATTTATATAGCGCATTTCATACCAAGAGGCAACTCAATGTGCTTTAAAGACAAAGCATTTAAAAAGAACAGCATAAAACAGCACAAAAAAACATACAATTTTTAAAAAATTTAAAACACAGTTAAAAGCAAGAACAAAGAAGAAAGTACAAGAACAAGAAAAAAAATAAAAATGTGTGTGTGTATATATATATACTGTATTAAAACAATTAAGAGGACTCACAGTGCAAATCCAAGATTACGATTTTAAAAAATTATTTAAAAAAGCTCAGCCATAAGCACATGAAAAGAGAAATGTTTTTAACCTGGATTTAAAAGTGCTTACAGTTGGGGCTGATTTGAGTTCTGCTGGTAGTTTGTTCCAGTTGTGTGCAGCATAACAGCTAAATGCTGCTTCACCGTGTCTGGTTTGAACTCTGTGCTCCACTATCTGACCTGAGTCAGTAGATCTCAGAGCTCTACTGGGTTTATACTCTACTAACATGTCATTTATGTATTCTCGACCTAAACCATTCAGTGATTTGTAAACCAGTAGCAGAACTTTAAAATCTATTCCGTAGCTGACTGGGAGCCAATGTAAAGACTTGAGAACCGGGGTGATATGCTCTGATCTCTTTGTTCTGGTTAAAACTCGAGCTGCAGCGTTCTGAATGAGCTGCAGCTGTTTGATACTTTTTTGGGGGAGTCCAGTCAGAAGACCGTTACAGTAGTCAAGTCTATTGGAGATGAAGGCATGAATCAGCTTCTCCTGATCTGTTTGGGACATAAAGCCCTTAATTCTGGATATGTTCTTCAGTTGATAAAAGGCTGTTTTGGTGACTGATTTGATATGACTGATCAGATCTGAGTCTATCAGCACGTCAAGGTTTCGGACTTGGTCTTTAGTTTCTTGAGACAGTGACTCAAGGTGTTTACTGACAGTAACCCTCGTCTCTTTACTGCCAAAAACAATGACCTCAGTTTTTTCTTGATTTAACTGAAGGAAATTTTGGTTCATCCAATTTTTGACTTGCTCTAAACAGTGACACAATGACTCTACTGGACTGCAGTCATCTGGAGACAGTGCAAGATATATCTGTGTGTCATCTGCATAACTATGATAGTTGACATTAGAATTCTGCAGAATTTGACCCAAAGGCAGCATATATAGGCTAAACAGAAGGGGTCCAAGGACTGATCCCTGAGGAACTCCATATGTCATAGCCACTCTCTCAGATTGATAACTTCCAATGGTCACAAAATAACTCTGTTCCTCCAAGTAGGACCTGAACCATTTTAGGACTGTTCCGCTGAGTCCTGCCCAGGTTTCCAACCTGTTCAGCAGTATACTGTGATCCACGGTGTCGAACGCAGCACTGAGATCCAACAGGACCAGAACTGACACCTTGCCTGAGTCAGTGTTCAACCTTATGTCATTTAACACTCTAATAAGAGCTGTAATAAGAGTGGCTTAATGGCAGCTACTTTTAGGAGTTTAGGAAGCGTGCCTGATTGAAGTGAGCAATTTATTATTTGATGCAGATCTGTTTGGACAGAGCTTACGATAGTTTTAAAAAAGTCAGATGGTATTGTGTCAAGACAGTATGTCGATGGTTTAAGATGCTGAACTGTTTGCTCTATGGTTTTTTGGTCAACTGTATTAAATTCTGACATCATAGCTTATTTATTCCTAGGTGGTTTTAAGGATTGCGTAATTTTATTATTTTGCTGATCTGTGTTGATATTTAGTCTTATAGATTTGATTTTTTCATTGAAAAAACAAGCAAATTCATTGCATTTTTCTGTGGAAGAAAGTTCTGAAACTATATCTTTTGGGGGGGGTTGTAAGCTTATCAACAATAGAAAACAGAGTACGAGTGTTGTTGATGTTCTTATTAATCATTTCAGATAAGTGTTGCTGTCTAGCCTTGAGTAACCCGTGGTTAAAATTAAAAAGACTTTGTTTGTAGAGGTCATGGTGAATTTGAAGTTTAGTTTTTCTCCATTTACACTCTGCTTTCCTGCATTCTGTTTTCAAAGCCTTTACCACCATAGTGTTCCTCCGTGGTGTTCTCTGTCTGCTCAAGGTCATCTTAGTTTTAATAGGTGCAACAGTATCCATGACATTTGAGATTTTCGAGTTGAAATTATCTAAGAGTTCATCAACTGTCTCTGCACTCACGGTTGGTGACATAGCTATAGCCTCCATAAAATTAGCACTGGTATTCTCATTTATGTACCTTTTTCTAACAGAGGTTAACTGAATGTTTGGAGTTATCTGTAAGTCAAAGAACACACAGAAATGATCAGAAAGAGCCAAGTCCTTAATATCAACAGAAGAAATGTCAACACCTTTAGAGATAACCAGATCCAGAGTGTGGCCTCGAGTATGTGTGGGCCCTTTCACATGTTGGAAGAGACCAAAGGTGTCAAGTAGAGAACAAAGTTCTTTGGCATTTGTGGCCATGTTATTGTCTATGTGAATGTTAAAAGGAGGAGAATGCTAGTGCCCCATCCACCGCACCTACAGAACCAGCATCTGCAGAGCATGAAGTAAGTGTGGGATGCTGTTGCGGTATATGTCTGACACTCATGCCAAGAGAGAGGTATTAGTAAAATTCCTGGTTTGAAAGATTACACTGGAAAAAATCAAAATCTTACCAAGTATATTTGTCTCATTTCTAGTCAAAATATCTTACTGCACTTAATATAAGACACAATTGCCTAACAAGTACCATTTCAGCAAGATATAGGGACTTGTTTTAAGACATCTTGAAAATCTTCTTAACTCTTGTACTATCCTCAAATAAACTCCCTTTCAACAACCTTGTGGCAAAAATGTACACGTCCAAAACACTGCTATAAAATCCTTACACATCAATATTTTTTTCTACTTTTCAAAATTTTAACCCTTTAAATGCTAGTTTAATTATTTGAACGATTATTTTTTACAAAAAAACACAAAAAATGAATTCAGCCAAGCTGCATGTTCATCTTCAGCTGTGATCAAAGATGTGTGTGAACCTGATCATTTCAGGTGTGATCAAAGGGCATCTTGTGAGGGATGTGTTTTATGTGTCTTTGAAGAGGTGCATGTGCACAAACATGGCCTCCTGCCTTTGTTGTGCTCAAAAACAAAAACAAAAACAACTGTTAGTGTGTTTATGCACCTGGCTGTTTTCACAGCTGAATATGAACATGCAGCTGGGCTGAAGAGCTCAGAAGGAGAGAGACCTGGAGGGAAGAGGAACAAAAATGAAGAGACATTTCACTGCAACAGAAGTTTTAGAAATGGTCATGCAACCGTTATCTGCTAGCAACTCGTCTGAAGAAGACTCAAGCTTGTAGGGGGAGTCTGACACAGGATGGTCACCGGAGTCCTCCACTTCTGTTGGTGCCTCTGACCCTTCATCAGGAAGTGGAGAGGACACTGAGGATCCTGTCCAACCTGACGGTGACTGGACAGCAAAGAACAGGCAAGTCTGGTCTCCATCGCATGCCGAGATGTTGCCCTACATACAGGCACCAACCGGCATGATACCAGGGCCCACAAAATATGCCATATCGAGGATTCATGATGTGGCATCCTCCTTTGATCTGTTCTTTACGCCTGACATGATCCACCTCATCATACAAATGACAAATCTGCACGTCAGGCGTACACTGACAGGATGGAGTGATGTGGATGCCCACATGGGATTTCTCATCCTAGCAGGTGTATACCGCTCTAAAGGGGAATCGACCCTCAGCCTGTGGGATGCCCAGAGTGGGAGACCAGTATTCAGGGCCACCATGTCCCACAAAAGGTTCCAGATGATTAGCACTAGCCTGCGATTTGATGATAAACTCACCCGTCCATCTCGACACAAGGAGGACAAGTTTTCTCCTTTCAGAAATATGTGGGACAAGTGGACACAGCGCCTCCCACTCTTGTTCAACCCAGGGGAAGACATCTGTGTGGACGAACAGCTTGTACCCAGGCCGCTGCAAATTTCGCCAGTAAACTGAAAATCTGGGTCACTGCAGATGTCGCCAGTTCATATGCCTGGAGGTATATACTGGGAAAGTGCCTGATGGAGCTCTGGAGATAGGCCAGGGAAAGAGAGTCATCCTGAACATGACTGAGGGGCTCAAGGGTGTCACTCTTA
The DNA here is from genome assembly GCA_033000465.1 of Sciaenops ocellatus. Classification (NCBI taxonomy): domain Eukaryota; kingdom Metazoa; phylum Chordata; class Actinopteri; family Sciaenidae; genus Sciaenops; species Sciaenops ocellatus. The sequence continues at coordinate 27,806,845 of CP136878.1, forward strand.
CCTGTGACAATTTTTTCACTTCGTACTCCCTTGCCTTTTGAGGCTTTTGAGGCAGAAAGTGGCCCTGGTAGGAACCATTAGGGCAAACAAGCCTGAGCTTCCCCCCAAGCTGAAACAAACAACGGAGAGAACTGTTTTCTCCTCTCTATTGCTTTTACAAACAACACCACAGCAGTGAGCTACGTCCCACGGCGGGGAAGAAATGTGCTCCTTCTCAGTAGCAAACGCCGGGAGCCAGCTGTCTGTGAGGATGAGAAGAAAAAACCTGAAATCATTGTCGACTACAATCGATGCGAGGGTGGTGTGGACAACCTTGACAAGGTATGTGATTGTATGCTTTTATTACTATATGAATGGATTCCAGACTTAGGCTATTTATTCTCACTGATTTCATGTGCTTGTTTGAGATAAATATGTATTTATTAGGATTGCTCATCATTCATTATTCTATTTCTTGCATTTACATAAAGAATGAATGAAAATACTTGTGAATGGTGAGGAACGACATTTATTTATATATTTTTTTTCTTGGTCATTTGTAGGTGATCAGCACCTACACAGGCACCGATCCCGTGGGTGCTCTGGTGCTTGAGCACCCACTGAAAAGGTTGAGCACCCACTGGGGGATAGCCATAAAAAAAAAGAATAAATAAATAAAACTGCATCTTTAAAATTAATATCATTGGCTAACAGTTAGCCAATGATAACGGCTATTGACGGTCGCTAAGCCACGGTGTGTTGCGTACACACAGAAAATATTTGAAGTACGGTTGCTTATCGACGGATAAAAATGGACAAATTTGTTATTAAAAACCAAAAGAAAGGCAGCTGCTGAACTTGCGTGCACAAGACATCCCAGAACTACAGTCCTGGCTGGCTTGCAGTGAGTCGAAGTGGCTTTCTCATGACATTCTCAATAAAATGACTGAACTATTTGCACATGATGTTCTGCAAACACTAATAGAGGAGATAAAGCGTGCAGAGTTTTTCTGCATAATCTTGGACGAGACGGCGGATATCACCGTCAAGGAACAGGTGTCTGTGTGTTTCTGTGTTGTTACTGAATGTCTGGAAATAGAGGAACTTTTTATTGGATTTTACCAGACCGCAAACGGGGATGCACTTTTCGACCTGTTTAAGGATGTACTGCTGAGACTTTCCCTGCCTATCAAAAATTGTAGAGGTCAGTGTTACGATGGTGCATCGAATATGTCAGGGATCCGAAATGGTCTGCAGGCACGCGTACAAGAACAGGAGCCTCGAGCGCTTTACTTCCATAGTATGGGACATCATGTGATGAACTTGGTCGTGCAGGATGTCGCCCATAACATTCCTGAGTGTCGGAACTTCATGTCACTCATTCGTGACCTGGTAACACTGATACGAAATTCACCAAAACGACTTGCTTGGTTTCAGGAGTTCCAAAGCGCAGACGCACCATCTGTGCGCCCTCTGTGCCCAACACGCTGGACAGTGAAAGCTGCTTCGCTACAGTCAACTGCTTCAAATTACAGTGCGCTGGTGGATTTTCTTGATGACCTATCTGCAGAGGATAAAGGTGACACAGGCGGCAAAGCAAATGGTTTACTTAAGCACCTGCAGAAGTTCAGTACATTTTTCTCACTGAAGCTGATGTTGATGTTTTTTCTGCGCGCAGAAACGACCAATCGCGCACTGCAACACAGCCAACTGCATTCACAGAAAGCTCTCCGGCTCATTGAAATGCTCCGCGAGGACATCAAGCATCTCCGTGAAAACGGATTCGAAGATTTTTGGAAAATCACATCTGCAGCTGCTGATGTCCTCGGTGTTGAAAGCCCAGCCCTGCCAAGGCCAAGAAAAACAAAACCACATCGACTGGATGATGGAGGTTCACCATCACACAGTTTCCAGTCACCAGAGGCCCTGTACAGACAGCAGTTTTACCAGGTGATGGACACTGCAACATCATCTTTTGATTGCAGGTTCAGTCAAGCTGCAGTCAAACACATGCAGTATTGAGGATTTTGTGATGGGACAGGGCGACTGTGGGAGCATCGTCGAATTCCTTGGAGATGATCTGGAGGCAGGCAGGCTGACACTCCATTGTGATATGTTCATTGACACTGCGAAACAGAGGGGTGTTTGCCTAAAATGTTTTCAAGATGCTGTGGATTTCCTGAAAGGAGAGCAGGGAGAACCGCTGCGGACCTTGCTGCCAGAACTCACCAAACTAGTAAGACTTTGACTCAGTGTTCCTGTGACCTCCTGCACATCAGAGAGGTCTTTCTCAGGCCTGCGGCGACTTAAAACCTATCTGCGCGCCACCATGGGACAGGGGAGACTCAATCACCTTGCAGTGTTGAACTGTCACAAAAATATAACAAGGAGCTGAAACCTGGATGCCATCACCGATGAGTCCATCAGGCGCACAGCTGCCAGAAAAAAACACATTCCTCCTTTGGCAGTGACAGCAGCCAGTGGTGAGTGACTGACTCAAATATTTTTTTTTTCTTTCCGTAACAGTAGGCCACTGTGTAGGCTGGAGATTTCATGTGTCAAAAATGGTGTAACGATGAGTATATGAGTTTGTGCTGTGAATTAATAAGTGTGTATGGTGAATAAAAACGTGCAAGTCCCATCATTGTGTGGGCATGATACGTGCATCAGTGCTTGTATAGCCGGTTCAGTGTCACAGCACCATGGACAGTGCTGTTTGTGTGTGTGTGTACAGGTGCTGCGCGATCGAAAGACAGAGACCGCGTCACTCAGTTTAATCTTGTAAATAAAACTGAAAAATTGACAAATATGCCTGAGGGTGGTACAAGGGTTAAGTGTAAAAGTCTTGAAAACGTCTTGTTTTGAGTCACATGTCATATGAAACAAGCTTTTTTGACATTTGACTTTCTAATGCTAGCAAAATATAGCTCAAAATAAGTTTTCCTGGCTAATTTCAAGATCACTTTTATCTCAAAAGTCCTAACATCTTATTTCAAGAAATAATGACAAGCTGATTTTCACTAGTTCCATTGGCAGATTTTTTTTTTTTGCTTATTTCAACGAAAAACGTCTTTGTTGTTTTTTTACTTATTTTTAGAGGGGCATTTTTTCCAGTGTACCAAGTAAATGTACAATGAGGATGCCATTTGTGACACGTTTCAGGTATAGATGGTCAATCTCTCAACCCAAAAGCATCCTATCGACTCTGGAGTTCATATGAAAAGTCAGTAGTATGGCGACACCTGGGACAGTACGCAACTCGGGGAAGACTTCCTGGTGTTCATCAAGGTACTTCAAGCAGAACCTGTTCTTAGGATGTGCAGCTGGAAAGGTGTGAAGAACCAGGTCTACAGCTTCAGCACCAGAAACCAGAGCCAGTGCAGCTACAGCCTCCTCCTTCACCACTCCTGGAGCCAGAGCCAGTGCAGCTAGTTCCACGGGGCCACTAAAACGTGCATTAGGTGTAGCCAAACTTCAGGACTATGGTTTTGTTGTCTAAAAGCAAAAAAAAAAATTAGCCTTTTTTAATCGAAAGCTTTCCAGTGGCAACCCTGGCACATGCTAAAACTCTCATAGACAAAGCCACTACTTCCACGAGGGTTGAAAAAATTGTTTTATCCTTCGGGCTAAACAACAGAAACTTGCAATGAAGAGCCACTGTAGCCCAGCAATTAAGGCGGCAGAAGAGAAGTTTCCGGATGCTGAGGTCTGGGTGCCGATGATTAATTATTCCCGGAACGTACCTCAAAAAGAACAGTCCAGTTGGTCCACTTGAATGAGCAGATCTGGAAAAACTGCCTCTCCATTCCAAAACTGTCCTCCAAATCCTTTTCCACGGGCAGTGATAACATACACTGGACCGAGAACACCGGCCAACACATGTTTAAGCACTGGCTTGGATATTTAAAATACATGTCCCCATAAGCCTGCTTGATCAGGAGGGGTCAAAAAGTGTCATAATACTGTCTAAAAAATTCAAATTGAGCTAAGTGAAATTTAGTCTTCCTAAGTCAAACTTTATCAGATATCTTCAAGTAAGGCATTTTGTTCTTTCTCATTTATCTGGCTCTTTAATATCAACAGATTGTTGATAGAGTCCTCTCTGTAAATCCACTTAAAAAAGTTAATTTCAGCTCTTTATAACATGGTGTTGGATCTTAGGCGCGCCTCCACGGATAGGCTTAGAACAGCATGGGAGGAAGACTGGGGTCTCTCTTTATCAGAAGACACTTGGACTTCCATACTTAAACTGGTTAACTCGACCTCCCTCTGTGCACGTTGCAGCTTAATTCAGTTCAAAGTGGTGCACAGGGCTCATATTTCAAAAGCAAAACTATCCTCTATGTATCCTGATATTAGCCCACATTGTATCAAATGCGGTTTTGCTGAGGCTTCACTCATCCACATGTACTGGACCTGTTCGAGCCTTACCAACTATTGGAGGGAAATTTTCCATACACTCTCTCGGGTGTTAGGCATCAGGTTGGAACCAAGCCCGTCTTTTTTGGCTCATGGAGGCAGAGGTGGAATTATTTGGATATTCTGCATTTGGTGTTTTTTTTTTTTTTTTGTTAGTTTTTTTAAGTTATCTTACCAGTTCATGTCTATCTGGACACATTGATGCTAATTGTTGTACTCATGTCTACCTCATGTTTTTGTAATGACCATCCAGCATTGGATATATTAAAAATACCTCAATAAACAGATTTTGATTTAAAAAAAATTCAAACTGACCCAGCCACAATTCACCTGTCTTAACAGGGGATTATCCTTCATCCCCACCAGAGGGAGCCAAAAGAACATGGTTGAACAGAGTAGATGGGACTCACAACAATATCACAGAAGATTGAAATGAAATGTGTATTTTCAGGATAAAAAAGAGGGAGATCACACTCCCTTTACATTAAAATCAGAGTGGAACCCCTCTTCTGTCAAAACTGCCATCAGAAGTCACTGACCTTTTTAAATCTGACACAAATTATTTTCATAGTAACTTTCAACCACTTAAGACCAAGAGACAGATAATAAAGATATTATCATAAAACCAGCCAATAAGGGCAGTGCAGTGGTCATAATGGATAGAGAGCAATACTTGTACGAGCGGAACAAACAATTGAGGGATAAAAAGTATTATTCCACACTAGCTAGACCCATCTAACCTGAAAGACAGAGCGGTTAACATTTTTTAATTTCACTATTTTATTTCTCTCTCTTTAATAAGCGGCCTATTGAGTGAGATTTCTATTTGTTGTGAAATTTGTATGATTACAATATCAAGCATTTACAAGCACTAGACCCAAAATTCAAGCATTTTTTAACCTTAAAAACACATTAAAATTCAAGCATTTTTAAGGATTTCAAGCACCCGTACACTGAAAAAAACGATTTTTTGGCCCTGTGATTATTATTTCAATTATCTATATAAATTCTACAAAACAATACGAATTCAGTGCTGTTACTTTAAAATAGCAGTTTTTCATGTAGTGCATTACTTGGTGATTGTTTGTAATTATGTGTCCTCAGTTTTCTATGTAAATTGAATCATTCGATCCAAGTAATATTCACTAAACCAGTTCATTGGCTTAATTAGTTGATATTTCCAAGTAAAATGTAATTGAGTGGCATCAGTGAATCTCGCAACCTTCTCTGCATTCGGAGCATGACGTCAAAGCCCCTCCCCACATTTGAGCGGTCTTTCGTCAGACACGTACTGTACGTCCATGGTCCACATTTCAACTAGGTTGGCGGACTTTGTTGACTGAGACGGGGAAGAACGTGAATATGGAACCATGAAGGTAAGTTTTAAGCGAAACAAACTTTGTACGTTCCTGTTGGCTCACCTACTTAAGTCAGTTTCTCCGCACTGAAAGCAGCGGTGGCTGCGGCGCTAGCAAATAGTGTATTTTCCTGATAGCTAGCTAGCTAGCTAACTAACTTTGCTGGCACGAGGTATGTCCAGGGTTTCCCACAGCACTTTACAGGCGGCCGCCTAAGCAACACAAGCCTGCCGCCTTTACTAACGTCTTCAAAATAAATAAAAAAAAAATAAAAAATAAAATAAAAAAATTTATATATATATATATATATATATATATATATATATATATATATATATATATAAAAGCGCACAATTTAATTGATTCCTGCAAATCCAACACTTATAATGCGGGAAATTCCCGCGCACATTTACAGCGATGTATGTTCAACCAACGTCTGTAGTGGTGCTTACTGCAGGAGGACTGGCTGGAACCGCTGTGTCCGACTGTCTGACTTCGACCCTGAACACACCTGTAGCTCTCTGCACCTCACGCTAGCATAACACAGACACGCTAGCAGTGATTTTAAGTTTAAGGAAACAAACACAGACCGCTGGTTAAAACATAAATCTGCATCATCTGAGCAGAACCTGCTCAGAAAAACACAGCGGAGCCCGAAAAACTAATGAAAACAGCGCCATGTGATGTCAACATTAACAACGTTAATCCTCAGACAGTTAACTGACGTTACTATAGTAACAAATTTCAGGCTAACCGGCTCAGAGTATATGAACGGTTCCAACTAAACAGGTGATATTAGCGGCGCAATGTGTAAAATGCTGCGGTGCTGCGCGTCTTATCAGCTGATATTACAAAACGTCAATTTTAAGTCACTCAGATGTTTCTCATTCAGCAGTCCTGAAGAGGAAGAAGGAGGCATTCAACAAAAACGTGATGCTAATGCTACTGAAGCCGAATATAACTACTTAACTGTATAATACTATTTAACTTGTAATTACTATAGTTCAGAGAATAAGCTAACTATATAAGATAGACTCAATGGCTTAACCTGTGCAATCTAATTTAACCCAGTACAGCAGCATTCTACATTTATGAAGCTTATACATTTTTTGACAAGAAAGTGAAGGCTGCTTTATGTTCATTATTGAGAGATTGCGGTGTATTAGGGTGCATTATATTGAAAGGTGTTCCTAATATTTTGTCCACTCCATTAACATACAAGAGGGGCAAAATATTAGGAACACCATTCAATGTAATGCACCCAAGTACACCACCACCACTTAGTACCACCTCAGTAATAAACAAAGTAGAATTATCACTTTTTTGATAATGTCAACAAAAAGTGAAAATGTATAAACCTCAAAAAAAGCATTTATAGCAGCGCTGTCGTATTGGATTGAATTATATTGCACATGTGTTCCTAATGATGTTGCAGGTGACTGTAGTTCAGAGAATAAAACTACTAAAATGTATACTAAATAACTAATTACTATATAATATAGTTCAGAGAATACCTTAAATTGAAGGAAAGTGACAAAATACAATCTGTGGTAAGAATAGGACAAGGTACGGCCTACAGTCCCCCCCAACAAAGTACAATGTGCCCGACTCTGTGGGAGCCATAACTGTGCTGGAGGAATACAGTGGTCTGTGCGTAGCCGGCTGTGAGTCAGGTGTTCAGGGACTGTCTGCAAATTGCAACATTAAAGCAAAATCTAATTTATTCAAAAGGTACATTTTATGCATGGTAGAGTCAGAAACATAATGTTGCATATCTATTGATTTCTGATGTCTGTACTATCAATTTGGAGAACTGTTCTTATTCTTGTTAAATTTATTGTGAACTACTTTCAATAACTTTCCCTTTGTAAACTGTAGTGTAACAATAATGTCACATCACGTACACCAGCAGTTACCCCGGTGTAACTAGCAGGTTATGTTATTAGTTATGTAATTATTATATAGAAAATATAACTTTCTGTTGTTTGATGAAATTGTCACCATAGCACTATGTAAAGTGAGTCACTGCTTCTTGTCATTATATTTTTGTTTTCCTTTTAGACTTGAACAAGAAGTCACAACAGTCTTTAAGAGCATGAGGAGCATCAGCCTTTGTATGCACAATAGCAACTACTTTGGACTACAAAAACAAGACACCTGGCCATACAGGTAATATTACAAAATAATGTACACATAATTTGTAATATATGATATGTAAATTTAAAAAAATGAAATATCAATGTGCATCCTTGAGTTAGTAGAAATTAGTTGAACAGCATATAGATAACCCTTTTTTTTTTTTTTACAGAACATAGGACCTTCTGACTGCTAATTTGGACTCCACGGCTGACACAAGGTAAGATCAAATTAGTTATGATTAGGTTTAACTTGTCACATAATTTCTTTATGTGTGGCAGTTTGGTTTAATTTTGAGATGTTTAATTTGTATGTTTCAGGTGCCACAATATGAGATGGATGTGTAAGATATGTAGCTTTGAGTCAGAGAAGAGGTTGGGATTGTTAAAACACTACAGACTAAAGCATGGAAATGGTGGTCGCAGCCAGTCAGTCCCTTGTCTTCACACTGATTGCCCTTGCTCGTTCAAAACATTTAATGCCCTTCAGACCCATTTGTCTCGACACCATGTGGAGATGGTCACACAAAATGAACCTCTTTCATTTACTTGTCTACTTTGCTGCTCTGGTTTTTTTGATTCAGAGAAGCAGTATTTTGAGCATCTTGGCAGCCACTTAAGGAAGTTTGAAGCAGTTGCATGTGTTTTCAAAAACTGCAACTTCAGTACAAATATTTATTCCACCTTTGCTACACATAGACACAGAAAACACCAGTCACACACCCTTGAGGATTTTAAAACTGAAGTATTAAAAAGCCAGCCTTATGAACCCATGTTTGCTCAGGATGAGACCTGTGTGGAAGAGAGCTTAGAGCTTTGGGATGGGGAACCACAGGAGTTGTCTCAAGATATAATGGAGAAATTTGGCCATCTCTTTTTAAAGTTGGAAAGCATGTTCAATGTCCCAAACAAATGCATTGATGAAATAGTAGATGAGCTTCAGTTTATATCCACCTCTGCATCTGGTCCACTTTTAAGAGATGTGGTGATGGCCACCTTGAAAAGCCATAGTTGTGATCTGGATCCAGCCATTATCTCAGATTTAGTGAAAAATATTTGTGAGACACACCCTATAAGTACTGCCTTGGGGACAGGTGGCCCTTTCACAGCTTCATACAAGAGAAGAGAATTTATGAAGAAGCATTTTTCAGTTGTTGAACCAGAAGAACACATACTTGATAAAAAAGAGGGCAAAACCTTCCAGTATGTCCCAAAATTGCCCTCCTTGGTGCAGGTCCTAAGTAAGTCTTTTCAAGAAAACACATTTGAAGGTGAAAACAAATCTGAAAATGACTTTAAGTACCAGACATTTCGTGATGGATCTCACTATCAAAAAAATGAGTTTTTCTCTGTAGAGGAGAGCAGAGTGAGTCTCATCCTGTACATTGATGACTTTGAGGTATGTAATCCTCTTGGGACATCTCGAAAAAAGCACAAAGTCACAGCTGTCTATTGGGTGTTGGGAAACATTCCAGTGCAGTTACGTTCCACATTGACATCAATCTACCTTGCAATTCTCTGTAAGGCTGAAGACACCAAGCAGTTTGGATTCCAGCGAGTTTTAGAGCCACTGTTAACAGATATCCAAAGCTTGGAGAAAGGTGGCCTTTTTGTTCCAGTGTTAGGGAAAGCCATTAAAGGAACTGTGGTCAGTGTGGTGGCAGATAATTTGGGGGCGCACTCTGTGGCAGGATTTGTCGAAAGCTTTGCAGGGTCATACGTCTGCCGGTTTTGTGTTGGGGAGCGATCCAAGTTTCAGTCCAATGAAGTGAGATCTGGGTCTTTTAATCAAAGAACCAAAGATCAGCATACACTGCATGTACAGACAGCTGTGTCTAGTCCAGATCACACTCCTTGTTATGGTGTAAAAAAACAGTGTGCATTGTCAGAAAAACTTGAATATTTTCATGTGACATCTGGTTACCCTCCAGATGTTTTACATGATCTGCTGGAGGGCATTGTTCCAGTGGAACTGGCTTTGGCATTCGATAATTTGATCAAGAAAAAATATTTTTCTCTCAAGGAACTGAATGATGCCATTTGCAATTTCCCATACAAGTGGAGTGATAAAACAAATCGCCCTCATCTCATTCCTGCTAACTTTTCGACTCGAAAATCAGTAGGGGGCAACGCACATGAAAATTGGTGCTTATTACGTCTTTTGCCTCTGATGATAGGTTTAAAAGTACCCGAACAAGAGCCTGTATGGCAGATGCTGATGACACTGAAAGACATTGTGGACCTTGTCATGTCTCCAGTCCATACAGAAGAGAGCATTTGCTATCTTGACAGCATCATTTCAGAACACCGAAGCAGATTCCTTGATGTTTTCCCCCAACATAAGCTCATTCCCAAGCACCATTTCCTTGAGCACTATCCTCAGCTCATTCGGGAATTTGGCCCCCTAGCTGCCCTCTGGACAATGAGATTCGAGGCCAAACACAGCTTTTTCAAGAAGGTGGTCAGACACGTTGGTTGTTTCAGGAATATCTTGCTGTCCCTTGCAAATAAGCACCAGCTCATGGTTGCATACCATCAATCACATGCTGTCAAACCATCACTTGCAGTCACAAAAACAACAGAGGTCTCTTTAGATGTGCTTAAGGATGATCTAAAAGACCTGGTGAAATGCAGATTCCCTGCTGTTACGACTGTGCATGTTGCCAATAATGTGTGCAGTTTAGGCACCAACTATGCAGTGGGAATGTTGTTGTGTTGTGGTTCCACTGCAGGACTGCCTGACTTTTCTGAAGTGTTGCAGATAATGGTGATTTGTGACAAACTGACTTTTTTTGTGAGACAACAAAATACATGGTACAATGAACACCTGAGGAGTTATGAGCTGGAGAACACAGGGAGTGTGCAGTTACTTGAGCAAAGAGAGCTTAAAGATTTTTATCCTTTGGCTCCATACACCCTTGCAGGAAGACGCCTGACAACTTTGAAGCACCACATTTGCCTATCGTTTTAAGTATGAGGAGAGAAGCCTGTGAATAAATGTCTCTGTGTATTTCTCTTCTCTGTTGTTGCAGCTTCTTCCTGTTGATATGGCACCCCCAACGAAACTGCGGATCATTTTTGGGGAGGATAATGTCCGCAAACTACTTTTACCTGCAGGCATCCCAAGCACACTTCAGGACCTCACTGATGTTCTTCGAGAGACATTTGATATTACAGGACCATTCACTGTTATGTACCAGGACATGGATTTCGATGGTCAGTTCTTCACTTTGACCTCGATTGAGGAAGTACAAGATAAAGCTAACCTCAAAGTAGTAAAAACTGAACCAGTGATCTTGAGTCTTACTCCTGTGGACATGTCAGAAGTTGAATCTCCAGTTCCATTATCTACGGAAGCAAGCTCCTCCTCATCTGGATGTGACACAATCCTGGTTTCCTCCCCAGATGAGAGTGGACCATCCTACAGGTCTAAGCCATGGCCACTTAAATTTGAAATACCAGTCTTTTCTTATGATGTAGACCTTGCACTGGAAGCAGGAAAGCAAGCTTATGAAAATGATGGCACACTTTTGAACAACCCAAGAGTAACTAGTAGCATTCTTGAGAAGCTCGCAGAGACTATATTTGGCTTCACAGCATATCCAACTGGTGTCCAGATTTTAGCTGTTGCTGAAGCCTTGGTCGAAAAATACCCATGCCTCAAAGAGCCAGGGTCTTTTAATGGTCTATATGGTTGGCAACAGAGGATAAAGTATAAAATGGGCAACTACAGGGCAAAGTTAAGATGTCGCCAATTATCCATTCCAGAGCTCGAGGTGAACACACTGAAGAGACGATGCTCCAGTGAAGAGGGTTCACTTAAAGGCTTTAAAAGGCCAAAAAAAGCTGAAGTCAACTATCTGCCACCACTGCCATTTGGTGAGACTGAGGAAACCTTAGAGAAGGAGAGACTAGATTTGCTGAAGGAAATAAAGAAGAAGAACAATGAGAGGGCAATTAATGAGAAAATGGAGAAGACTTTCGCTATGAGAAGAACAGAGGTTGTCAAGGATTGCCCTGCAATCCAAGACCTCTTGGAGAGATGGCCTTCTCTGTTCTGTGAAAATCAGGTAAATCCAGTTCTTGTTCATGCAGCAACTAAGTGTATGTGAGATATCATGAGTCATCTTTAACATGATTTTGTGTTTTATCTCTCATTTCAGATCAAAGAGGAGTTTAAACGAATAACCACGATGCATCTGGAGCGAACCTTTTTATCCAGATTGGACAGGTACACCACCAAATTCCTGGAGATATTTCGGAGGAAGGGCGGGACTGCAGGGACCAAAATAAAACCAATGTTGGACTCACTGAATGAGGTAAAATTTGAAATGATTTTAATTACATAATCTAATGATGAGGTCATACACACCGAGGATGTATCACTCTTTTATTTAATCTAATCAGTGTCTGTGTTGGCCTGAAACTGTTCTCCTTATCCTGTCACTGTGGCCACAATTAACAATTTATGCACATGATTTTCTCCACAAGTGTATACAAACCTGTCATCTCTCCCTTAATATGTGCTCAAAAGCAGAGAGATTTACAGAATTTTCAAGTGACCCTCTGAGTGCAGCGAGATCCCTTCCTACTGCCCATAGACTCCAATACAATAATTTCCCAATATATTACTCTTGTGTATGGGAATTCCTGTCCTTGCCTGGTTCATTTTGTGATAGGAGGTACTGTTATGTTGCAAAAAATTCATTTGCAGGTCCAGTGATGAGGCAGAAAACTTCCCTCACTGGGCAGAGACAGAGTTTCTACACCCACAGATTATGACATGCACTAGACATGGACTCTTGTCTCAACACACATCGTTAAGAAATTCATGTTAAGTTGCACACTTCACAATGTTAGAATGCCGTTGCAGGCTTACATTCCCCATGGGTAACTTTACGTTTACATCTGTATGTGCTGTTATGTATGTATGTTTACATATGTTATGTATTCTCTGCAATAAATTTTCTTTTTGTGTTTAATAGCATCATGTCGATGGCAGAAGGGACATTATCATCCGTTGCTTAGTTGAGTATCTTGGAGAGAGTGTAGAGGAGCTGATCAAAGACTATCAGGTATCTGATGATCATCATGACCATATTAAAATGATTGTCTAGCCTTATAATCTGGTCTTCACTTGTGATATTATATTGAAGGTCAAAGATTCTCTACGCTTGTGATGTTTTTTAAATGAGACTCAAGATGCATATTTTTAATCAGGCTTTTAACTGATTTCATCTTCTTCTTTTTATGCTCTTACCCTTTTTTAAATCATATTCAATCTTTATCTTATCTATCTTAAACTTTAACTTGCCTTTTGTCTCTGTTTTTCTGACTATTTAATGACCACTTATTAACTGTATTTTATGAGCAAAAGAGTATTTAATTTGATTTATACCTTTTATAACCTATTTTACTGATTTAATCCCTCAGTTCTCAGCTCCAGTGTTTCCCCCATGGGGACCTTCCACACTGGGAGTAGTTCTGGTCTACCAACACGGGTGCCGTCCCATGGACAGCTCCAGCCTGGGTGGCTGGAGGGCTCTGCACCTCTGTGTGGAGCCTCCTGTCTGCCCAGGCCAGGGTGGTCACTGTGGTGGCACTCCCTGTGGTCGTGGGCGTTGACCCCTCTCAGTCTGGATGGCCCCCAAAAGTGACTTTCTTTGTCTCAGGGTCAGCCTCTGTGAAGAACATTGTGTAACTTTACGTATGAAAAGTGCCATATGAATATTGTTTGATTTGAGTACACTAAATTGAGTATACCTCTTTGTTTTTATTTTCACATTTTTTCTCTTAACCTTTTCTTTTACTTGGAATCTATTCTTAGTTATTTCTAATTGTGGCTTATTTGTTTTCACAGGACGTCAGCCAAGAAGCAGTGAAAGAGGACTGCAGTAATCACATGATGAAGATCACTGTCATCCATCCCAATGTGGCACAGGAAAACCAAGATCCCGTGTACGTGTCAGTCATCATTGAGGGGACCGAAGTTCTGGAGGACTGCGGAAGTGTGACAAAACGCTTGCCTCCTGCTCATGGGTGTCATCTATGCTGTCAACTTAAGTTACCCACTGAAACTGAAATATACGTTTGAAGTATTTCAGAAGCTGTTTCTTGAGCTTGACATCCTTAAAATGTCAGCAAAGGTCCAGTCTCTCCACAAGAAACTTTTAGCGTGAGTATTCCAGTGTTATTTGTGCTTTTGTCCAGCACAAACAATCTCTTTACATTTTGTCAGTGATTCTGACAGTGATTTCAAGTGTTGGTCAGTTTTATATAAGCTCTTTTTGTTCTGATCATCCTGAGAATGTCAGCAAATGTCCAGTCTCTCCACGAGAACTTAAAGCGCCAGTGTTATTTGTGCTTTTGTCCAGCACAAACAATTTGTTTGCATTTTGTGTCAGTTTTCTGACAGTGATTTCAAGTGTTGCTCAGTTTTATATAAGTTCTTTCTGACCTGAACATCCTGAGAATGTCTGCAAAGGGTAGTGATTGCAACTGCTAATGGACAGAGTTGATGTATGTATTCTTTACTGTTCTGAAAGTTGAATAGAAGAAAGGGGACAGTGCACGCTGAGTTTTTTTTTTAGCCTGTTTTTTTCCCCTGCTAAGGCCAGCTATCTGATTGGTTGAAACTTTGAGGATTTTTTTTCCTCCTCAATGAACTGCACTGTTTTGAAATTTGCTAGCAAGAAGTTCTATGGCCATGTGTTTGTGGTTATAATGTTATGTAGATATTTTAAATATATCCATGCCATTTCAAATGTGAAATAAAAGTGTCTTTCAAACATCCCTTAAGCTGCTAATATTTGTTTTTGGAAAATATTGAATTATTATTTAATAGAATTGTAAAAATATTTACTTAATTTGATTAATATAAACGAATACATTCATAATAAATATTGCTTAATAATTACATAGAATATAACAAAGAAAAGATGAGTAAGAAACACAAAGAAACATCAACAACATTTACTTGGGTTTTGTAATTAGATGCAATGGTAATCTGAGTGAAAGTTACAATCTATTGGTGAGTATTGCCAGTGCAATTTACTTGTGTTTTTCATAAAAAATAAGTGGTTCTAGTAAGTAAATATTACTTAGAAATAGCCTGAGTAAAGATTACAAGCACTTTCTGTGTGGAAAAACTTGCCTAGCTTTTTTTAAGTAAATGTCACTCCAAATTTTTTTCAGTGTACGAACCCTGGCACAGGGAAACTCATGAAACTTCTGCCAGCGCAGTTTTGTAGCTTGGGACTTCTTACCCTTGCTTGGCATTGTTGTTTTGCTTAAATCAAGATAGTAGACACAATAACAGTGACGACAAAAGATGACAGTGCAGTCAACGTAAAATAATTAACAACAATTAATGTAATGTATTCAGTGGTATTTTACAATTATATACTTACAAAAGTTAAGTAAACAAAATACAATTTTATCCACTCAAGTGTGTAGATATTTGCAATCAAAACAAACCTTTGGGTACCAACCTACAGATCTCCCCAGCAACAAAGTTCAGGAACAATATATGAGTATGAGTATGAATATGGATGTTATGTATGCTATCTTATGTATAGTTTTCACTCAGTGTTAAATTATGTATTTAACAAGCTATGTGTCAGAGAATTTACAGTTACAGCACAATGTTGTTGTAAAAGTGACACAAAATATTTTATATATTATCTGTGTTTTCTAATGTGGCTTTGCAATTAACTTTTCAAGGTAATGTCCAAAACAATTTTGTAATGACTGCAATGAAAGTCAAGTGTGATATATTGTATGTAATTGAATGTATCCAAATATATGGATATTTGATCAATGCCGTGTGCAAGGGAGAGACAGGAGAGGTAGAATATGAGCAAAGAGGCTCAGAGTCATAAAAAAGATTGATGAGGTTTCAAGTTCGGGTTTGTATATTTCAGGTATTTTTCAGGTATATTTCAAGTATATTTCCAAAAATAGATAGAGCGGGATAGAAAGATAGAGTTTTCAGTCTTTTTAGAATAGATAGTGCTGGACACCAAGACAGAATTCATAATTGACAGACAGAGTGTAAAGGGTAGATGGGACAGACAGAGAGAATTTCAAAATGATAGGGACAAGAGAGAAGCTGGACCACTGGACTGCAGGACACCTGTAAGACAAAACAGAAAGCATATATTAGATAGTTGTTTCAATATAAGAAATCCCATTTAGCAACATCAGTGTATGTCTACCACTTTATTGACTGTGTACAAGAAACCTTCCATGGCATTTCATTCATTCATGTGTGTGTGAACTTACTGCTCAAGCACCATGGAGTCATCAACAGTGATTCAGACCATCAGAGACCGGAAGCAGGAGGCCGAAAGAGCTGATAGACAAAAAAGACTTTAGGTTCTATTGCAGAAAAACAGCACGGCACAGCTCACTGCAATCATACTTAGAGAATCGATCTGTATTTCATTTCTTATCAATCTTGGATTTGTGCCACCTAATTACTTAAAATAAATTGTGATATTGTAATAATGTATATTACTGCAGTTACCTGTGGTGTTACTGTATGCAAGTGATGTTTCAAAGACACAATGAAAAACTCACAGTACTTTATATTTTGTCAATATTGAGCAATTCCTGTAATTGAGGTGATGTGAAGCAGCAACAACACATTCTAAACTCTAAACTAATAAAATATCAGTGTAGTGTCAGCAAAATCATAATGCATATGCATTTACTGTATTAACATAACTTTTACAGTGTTTGTTCAATTTCAAATGGCATTGGGAAAGATTATTTCAACCAGGCTGGACAGTCCACACCTCTGACCAGCCACTGTACACACAGGACTCCTGGGACTCATTGAGGACATCAAAGTCCTGGCCTGGGACTTCACTGACAATGTAGATGTCAGGCCAGCAGTGGAAAATAAAACCCATGTCGCCAATACAACAAATTACCGTCTCTGAGGGGTTCTGGGAACACCTCTAGGAAGAGTAGGGGTATCTTATGACAGATTACTCCTTGAAGGGGGAGTCCTAACAATATTTTATTAATATTGTGAAAGGAATGCAATTTTTCCTCTCAGCGCCCCTCGCCTTCACCGCTGAAATGAGGGATACAGTTAAGAAACTGCTCAGGCCAACCTCCACATTCACCCCACAGGGACTGCTTACAGTGGAGGGAGAGGTGATGGAGGTCAGTTAATTAATTTACTAAATTATGAAAAAAATATTGTTCATAGTATAAAAAGTATAATTAATTCCAACACATTATCTTCATTGTTTAGGGTATCTGCTTTTTTCCAAAACAAAATGAAAAGGCCCAAGGCTGGTAGTGTAATATATTATATATGGATTACAAATAATAATAATAATAATAATGATAATAATAATCATTCTACTTACCAACCAAAGCGCAGGGCTGGATTTATGTTCGTTTGTCTGTAGACAGAAAACAGTGCCTGCATTACACAGCTGGATCACTATTGTTAAATATTAGCAGCATCATATGATCAATATGTGTAATGTGTAAATCAAGATTATATATCAATATATATCATCAATAATATAATACTAAATCATCATAAATAAAGTTTTTTTGTTTGTTTTTTTACAATAAAGTTTGATGATTTGGAGTAAACCTTTGGTTTTTAGCTTACAGGTATCATATTAAACACTTTCCTCGTTCTCACATAACACAAAGCTTGACCGGTGTGCAGCTAGCATTTTATTTCCTTTTATTACACACCCCAGCTTTATTTTGGTGGTAGTATAGTAACTATAGTAGTAGTATAATAGCTTAGCTTATACACATGTTCTGATGTTTAGTGGAAATAAATCCTTAACTGGTTGTTGCTTTGTCTGTAAACTAGGATAAAGTTAGCATTAGCGTCACCGATGCTAGCGTTTCCAAGTCCCCCCCCACTCGCCGCTTGCACTAATATGGCCACTGTAAGTTAGCCAACAATAACGTTTTGGCAATGCCTACACAGATACATATTTCGAAATTACACTCATGTTGAGTTAGACAACCACTTTAATACAGTTTAAAAAACACCAAATGAATATTTGCACTGTAGAAAATGTTAGCGGTCAGGGGTACTTGGGCATTCTGGTGTCAGACGCAAAAGCTTGTAAAATGGGACAAAATGTGTGTATTCGAGATAACCAGACTGTTCTCGGAAATAACAGGTCAATGTTCTCGCGATATTTGACGAGACTTTGCCCGGTGTTTGCTCTGTTGCCATGGCGCCGTTTGGTAGATAGATAGATAGATAGATAGATAGATAGATAGATAGATAGATAGATAGATTAGTAAATATTCACTTAATGTGTGACAACAACACCTCTGACATGATAAATTAGAAAAATATGATAAATCCAGAAAGCTAAGTTCAAATAAGAACTTTCCATCTCTTCTATGTGTAGGCTGACTTTCTAGCTTAATAACAACTTTGTTTTCTGGATAGAATGATCCCGCAGGATCCACAGTCAGTGAACAATTTGTTTTTGTCCTTCACCTACTTTACACATAATGTTGCTGTTTGTAGCCAAAGCTGCTTCTCAACCCTCAAAGAAAGTAAGAGATTTCTCCATCTCTATTGTCTGTATTTTTTGTATGTAAAAAGTGGGTCCAGAGGCAATCAAAAAATGGAAGTATTAATACAATCAAAACATTTATTTTGAACACAACAGCAGTCAAGATAAACAACAATATTGAAGTAGTAAAAGAAAAAAAATTAAACAGTAGAAAATGTTTAAAACCTATTTACAAAACGTGTGTGTGTGTGTGTGCGGGGGTGGGGGGGTATGTCTGTGTGTCTCCTCCACCTCCACCTGAAGCACCTCTGCCTCTGCAACCTCTTCTACCTTTGCAACCTTGGCTACCTCTGCACTTACAACTTTTCTCCCTACAACTTTCAAATGTGTCATAAAGGGGGGGATCTCTAACTTCATTAATTCCTCTTGCAAGGGAAGCCACATGTCCTCTGTGATTTCTAAGGTGTTGTCTCCTTCAATGAGGAGCTGGAGCATGCCCTCTTCCCAGATGATGGGTGTTGCTCCAAACACACCGGTTTTCAACACTGAGGTTGTGACCTGTAGGAAAGAAACATTAGCTCAAATAGAAAGGTCCCAAGCATGTTTTAGGACACAGATTTGTGAAAGACATTCATCATATTTTTTTCCCATTCCTTCCCATCTGAATTGTATCTATGCATCCTCTATATCAGAGAAAAAGTAAATATGTTTACACAATAGTTTATGGCAACAAACCATGAAGCAAGATGATGATTGTGATGTCACAGTGCATCACATTGACATTGACATTTATTAATCAGAGCATTCACAATAATCACTCAAAATCCAGACATGTAGGACAAGGTTTTTCTGCACCTGTCTGATCTAAGTGATCTATGTTCTGTCTGTCTATCTGTCTGTCTGTCTGTCCGTCTGTCTGCTTGTCTGTCTGTCAAGTTCCTGTCTTTGGTGTCAGTACAAGAAAAGAACACGCAACCTACCTCAATTGTTGAATAGTTGGTACTGTTTACACAGTAACCATGTGCAGCCATTGTCCCTCTGACATGGCTCACCCGAATCTGGGAGCCTTCGGACAGAGGGAAGAGTGCTGCCTCCCGCCAGAGTGACAGGGTCACCCATGTGTTATCCTTTCAAAAATATTACAAAACAGATATATATTATTTTTATTCTCCCTTAGCCAATAATATTTCCTTCAAATGAAAACCTATAACCAACCCATTCAACCATTATATTACATTATATACTTACAACATTAGTCATACACACCTTCTAGCAAAGCTTGTCTAATAATAAATATAAAAATGAAATTCTCTGTCCTGTCACTTGTGTGTAGTAATCCATATGTGTTTCAATTTAGTGTTAGATCTTAAATGACAGAGCTGTGACATTGCACCCTTATAAAATAGACTCTCATGTCCCAGATATTGTAGGCTACATTTACTCAGTAGTTTATTTCAATACAATTTACATACACACACACACACACACACACACACACACTCTGCCCAAAACAGTAGCTGACTTTTTAAACTTGTGCCATGTATAACCTACCTGCTGTAAACAGACTGTGCGCATGGGCACTGGGTGTGGCGCGTTCCTCACATTGGTTGGTTTAATTTCAGATACCTGAACAACAACAGAGATAATAATGTGTGGGTGTTAATTATACTTTTTATACTACCAAGACCACAATATGAACAATATTTGTATTTATTTATTTATTTATTTATTAAGGCAACTAATTAAATTACCTCACCAATAAAATAATTAACTGACCTGCAGCACCTCACCCTCCACCGTGAGCAACCCCCTAACCTTCCTTGAGGCCAGGGGTGTCAAATCTGACAGTGGCTGCAGCAGCAATTCGGCACTGGCCCTCACATCCTCGGTAACTTGGAGTGGCGTGGTTCTGAAGAATTTGGTGTTTTTTAAGATATTAATTGAATAGGGAGGACACCACCCCCCCCACACACGCATAGCCTTTTAAAAAATATGTTCCCTCTGTGAGGTGTTCTGTGAACCCTTCGAACAAAGTAATCTTTGATATTTCTTCACCATCGGTTATGATGGTGATTCTTTTTTTTTACAGAGGGGCTTTATCTCGCCATTTTCCAGGAAGTCCCATGAGAGCACCTTTACATCTTCCTTCATACAAATCACTGCAATTCGCACAGTTGGGGGGCGGTTGTAGGGGCTCTCTGGACTGGTGTGCAGAATTTTTCTCAATGACATTCTGAAATGAACAAACACAGAAAGAGTTATGTTAATGCTAATAGTTCTCTATTTCTCCTGGAAGTAATTTGATAATTATCTAACAATGGAAATATGGCAATGATAATATTGATAATAATAATATTGCTTTTAATGTTTAGCTCAGTCTAATGTGTTTTTAGTGTACTATTTTATATTGTTTTGCTGATTTGATGTTCTTTTTATGTACAGTGTCTTTGAGTATCTAGAAAAGCGCTTTTAAATAAAATGTATTATTATTATTATTATTATTATTATTATTGAAGTGTAGGTTCCAGATTTTGTAGACATGTATTTCCACTTCTTCTACATACTTTGAGCTACACACGTAAACTTGTCTTAAACTTGTTAAGATTTTGTACAGTTTTTGAATTATGACAGTTGGCCTTTCATGCTTTTTGTACTCCTTTTATCAGTTTATAATGGTTGTGTAATGCATGGGGTAGAGTGGGTCACATGATCGTTATAGTGGAGAGGGAGAGCAAAATGTTTGGAGGAAAGCAGATGTATCACTTTCTTTACCTCACTGTAATGGTCACGTTTTTTAAACTTTAGCCACACAAAGTATGTGGACGTTCAGGAAAGTCTCAGGATGATATAAGATATGCCCACGGCGTTCCGTTGTTTGAGGGTATTTTACAGTCTGCTGTTTGTTGCTGTGCTCTGATTTGTAGACTGACGTTGATGTGTTACAGTAGACATTTGAATCCTATTTACTAATGGCTAGTTATGAACAGCAAATAAATTTATATTTTGAGAGCAAATTGCCCCAAGACATGAATATCTTTAGATTATATATTTTATTTAAGTTCCTACTTATTTCTCTATTTTTGTTTTCTCAAAACACACATTTGTTCTGAAAACAGTTATCTATCTGTCTATCTATACTTCCTTACTAACTTAGCAGTCGCAATAGTAGACAAACTGAAAATGTATTTAGTAGTTTCCATTATATTTCCACAAAATATGTAACGTCCATACTAACCTACCCATACTGTAATATAAAGTTATCTGTATGTCATTAGTGTGAATGCCCTCAAGGCATTCACACTATTGTTATTTATGAATTATTATTAGCTAATTTTACCAAAAAACAAACGAAAAAAAACACCCACCTCTCTCAAGTTCTGATTTTTCCCTCTTCTGCCTTCCTCTCTGTGCCATGGACAGGGAACGGGAGGTTTAAAGCTGCACTGTCCATAGTACTGAAACGGCGCGGAGGAGATCAGTAGACCGACAATGCGCGTGATTTGCTCGTTTAACACCTTTGTCTTGCCCTGGTTGGAGATATCGTGGTAGACTGAGGATTTGGGCTCAGTGGGTGAAATTCAGGATTAACCCCGTGTTTCCCGTAGTTTAATTTTTACCGAGTGTTATGTCTCAGCTCGGTCAAGAGAACAGTAACAAGTGATAGGGAAAGGAAATGAGGTTAAGACGACAACCGGACAGGTTCTGGTTAAGTCAGGCGTTTAATGTAACCAGGGAGAGAGTTTGCACAAAAGAAATGTAACAAAAGGAGCCTTTACAGGTGAGAACAAACAACCAGTACATAAAAGAAGTGAAATAAATGACAGCTACCTTAACAAACAAAATGACAAAGACTCTGAAAACACTGACAGGAACAGCCCAGACTGACGACAGCCAGACAACCCTGCGGAGCACAAGTGCTCTGAACCCTCTCCAGACCAACACAAAAGAGGTGCAACCTACAGCGAGGCGAACTGTTCACAGATTCACAGCCGCCCTGAACTGTAGACACCAAGACTATTTAAACTGCAGCTGGGGTTGTTTGGAGACTCCCGATTGGCAGGTTGTTCAGGGGACAGCACCCAGGAAGTAGGCGGTCCCAGCTCCAGCAGGACCAATCCTCGTCAGGGGATCACACAGCAGCTTTTGCATACCTGCCAGAATCACTCATGAATACAGTTAGACATGCTAAAGGCAGCCAGCAGCGGCCGTAACACTCCCCCCCTTAAATTATAAGCCCTTGCGGCTTGTAATTTAAGGTTACTTACATAACACATAGGTACGCTCTACAGCCTAGACAAAGTATCAGCTAGCACATTGTCAGATCCCTTTTTATGTCGGATGTCAAGGTCGAATTCTTGTACCAACAGTGCCCACCGCATGAGTCGCTGGTTGTGATTAAACATGCGGGACAGAAAAACAAGGGGATTATGATCAGTGAACACGACAACAGGTAGAGAAGTAGACCCAACATAGACCTCAAAATGCTGTAGTGCTAACAACAGAGCAAGGGTTTCCTTCTCAATGGTGGAGTAATTTGCCTGGTGTCGGTTGAACTTGCGGGAAAAATAAGCAACAGGATGATCAATACCATCTTCCCCTCTCTGTAACAGGACCGCACCAGCGCCTACTGCGCTGGCATCTACCTCGAGCTTAAATGGCGTGGAAAAGTCAGGGGCTGCAAGCACGGGAGCGTGACTTAACAAAGTCTTTACACTATCGAATGCCACCTGGCACTCTGGGGTCCACACGTAGTTTACCTTAGGGCTGAGTAAACTTGTTAGCAGGAAGGCGATACTGGAGAAGTTGCGGCAGTAACTCCTATAGTAGCCAGCCATTCCCAGGAACCGACGCAGTGCTTTACGAGTGGTCGGAACGGGGAAATCTCTAATGGCAATAATCTTCGCCTCAACAGGGCGCACTTGTCCCTGGCCAACCTGCTGACCGAGATAAGTTACAGTGGCTTTTCCAAATTCACATTTGGCCAAATTTAGAGTCAAGGTAGCGCGGGCCAAACGGTCAAAAACCTGCTCCAACACATGCATGTGATTTTCCCATGTATCTGCATAAATGATTAAATCATCGAGGTAAGCGTTGCAATTTGGCAAACCAGACAATACGGTGTTAACTAATCTCTGGAATGTGGCAGGAGCGTTACACATACCAAAAGCCATCACATTATACTGGCAGAAATGATCGGGGGTAACAAATGCGGAAATCTCTCTGGCACGATCCGTTAAAGGTACCTGCCAGTAACCTTTTAGCAAGTCCAACTTGCTAACGAAATTTGCGGTGCCCAGGTTATCAACACAATCCTCCATGCGAGGGAGGGGGTATGAATCTCGAACAGTAACTGCATTTACCTTGCGGAAATCTGTGATAAACCTGGGGGAGCCATCGGTTTTAGCTTCTAGCAAACATGGCGAACTCCATGGACTGGAACTAGCAGAAGCCAAATCATTTTGCAGGAGATACTCTACCTCCTGTTTCATCAACTGCCGTTTAGTCTGATTGGCACGGTAAGCATGTTGTTTTATGGGACGCGCACCTTTCACCTCTATATCATGTTTCAAGACAGAAGTGCGGGTTGGAACATCGCTGAACAGACAATTGTACTGGCCAATCAGCACCTCCAGATCCTGTTGTTGTTCAGCGGTCAAATGCTGCAAACAGCCTGACAGGTTTGCCAGCATTTCCGAATTTAGGAGGCGGACCGGCTGGTGTGTAGGGACGCGCATCTGTGGATCATCTCCGTGGGGAGCGCCCACAGGCTCTGTCACAACGACAGCAGCAGCTTTCACATCTGACGATTCGGCTTCGGCTCCTAACGGTGAGAGAGCAGCTGAGCTAACGTTGTCCTCACAGGACTGGTAGCGTTTCAACAGATTTATGTGACAGACTCTAGTCTTGCGCCTTCTGTCAGGAGTACAAAGTACATAATCAGTGTCACTAAGTCGCTCTTTAATGTCATACGGTCCGGAGAATTTAGCGGCGAAAACAGACCCAGTGATGGGCAGCATCACCAAGACTTTATCACCTACCTCAAAACTGCGAGATACCGCGGAACGATCGTAATAACACTTCATGACCGATTGTGAGTCACTAAGGGTTGCTTTAGCAAGGGCGTTAACTCGTTGGAGACGCTCACGGAACTGGGTGACATAGTCTAACGCGTGCTTTTTGGGCGCAGACTCACATGACAAGAGCTGGTCATGCAGTGACTTAAGCGGCCCACGAGGTGTGTGGCCGAAAACAAGCTGTGCAGAACTAAAGCCAATCGATTCCTGCACGGCATCACGAGCAGCAAACAAGACGAAAGGGACTCCCTCGTCCCACTGTTTCTCAGTCTCCACACAGTACTTCCTGAGCATCGACTTAAGCGTCTGATGCCAGCGCTCTAAAGCTCCTTGTGATTGAGGGTGATAGGCGGAAGACACGATGTGGTGCACACTCAAGCTCTTGAGTACCTGTCTGAAGAGACTAGACTTAAAATTAGAGCCCTGGTCTGTCTGGATCACTCGCGGTAATCCAAAAGTAGAAAAAAACTTCAATAAAGCTTTCACTACGGCACTAGCAGTTATCGAACGGAGCGGAATAGCCTCTGGGTAACGAGTGGCAGCGCACATAATAGTTAACAAATACTGATTTCCACTTTTAGTTCGAGGTAGAGGACCAACACAGTCAATAATCACTCTCTCAAATGGCTCTGCTATCACAGGAATGGGGTGTAAAGGTGCAGGAGGAACAATCTGGTTAGGTTTCCCAACAATCTGACACACATGGCAAGCACGGCAATGTTTAGAAATATCAGACTTCAGACCTGGCCAATAGAAATGTCGAAGGATGGCTTGATATGTTTTGGTTATGCCCAAATGCCCTGCCCACTTACTCTCATGAGCCACTGACATCACATGCTGGCGGCATCCGGCAGGAACTACTATCTGGTAAACAGAATCACAATCAGAGTCACCAGTTACGAAGGAAGACCATTTACGTAATAGCATCTCACCATCCATAATATATGCTATTTTTTCATCCCTTGCTTTGTCGTTGCTCACCACTTTGGCAAAGCACTTTTGCAGTGTCGGGTCTGCTTTCTGCATCTGGCTCAAGCGCGCCCGGTTGACTGGAAATGCCACACCTCCAGTTAACGGCAGTTCCGGCCCAGTCGGGGGCGCTTGCTCAGCAGACTCGTCCTGAACAGGCAAAACGCTCTCAGCCTCTTTCTTCTCCTCTTTGTCTCCTGCAAAAACTGACATGAACAAACTGTCAGACAACGAAACTTCATGATCAACTGGACTAATTTGACGGGAGCGAGCACGAGTTACAGCGCAGGCTGGAAATACATCTGGAGGGATCTGATCTGAGGTCTGGACCCCATCACACTCGGGTTGATCTAGGACTTCTAATGTGGGAGTTACCTTACCTCCTGCGATATCGTTCCCCATCAGGAGTACGATACCGGGGATTGGCAGTTCAGCACAAACCGCTACTGGGAAGAACCCGGTAACAAGGGAGGACTGAATATGGATACGGTGCACTGGCCGCGGCACGTAACCCATTTCAACCCCCCTAAGAACTGAACTGTAATGACAAGCAGAGTTATCGGAAAAAGGCAGAGCTGATGCCAGAATAACAGATTGAGAGCACGCAGTATCTCTCAAAGCCCGTATGGGGTGTTTATCAGCTGACTCACCAGTCAGTGACACAAAGGCATCAAACACGAACGGCTTAAAACAGTCATCAATTTTCTGATCAGATGAGTCAGTGTTCACCCCATGATCTGCTTTAACCAGTCCTACCCCTTTTGCTGGAGAAGAGCGTGAGGACTGCTCTCTGCGTTTTAGCGTCAAGCAATTTGCAATGACATGTCCGACCTGACGACAGTAATAGCATTCCCTTTCCTCTTTCAGCCCACGTGGATTAGAGGATCTGTGAGGAGAGGAGGGACATGGAACAGCAGAGACTGGAGAAAAAACAGATTTATGGGTTAACACATACTCATCAGCCAGCACAGCGGCAGCAGAAAGTGTACCCACTTTCTGTTCATTCAGGTACACCACAATACGCTCAGACAAACACTTCTTAAAGTCCTCTAACAGGATCAACTCTCTCAACGCATGATAATCATTAACTTTACATGTTGCACACCATTTATCAAATAGAGTTCCCTTCTCCCGGGCAAACTCAACATAGGTCTGAGCAGGAGTTTTCTTATGACCCCGAAACTTCTGTCGGTACGCTTCAGGCACAAGTTCATAAGCTCGTAAGATAGCCGTCTTGACAGTTTCATAATCTAAGCTATCTTCAACAGGGAGTGCAGCCATAGCATCCTGAGCTTTACCATGCATTTTACACTGAAGCAGAAGCGTCCATATTTCAGGTGGCCATTGTAAAGCAACCGCTATCCTCTCAAACACATTGAAATAGGAGTCAACTTCATTATCCCGAAATACAGGTACTAAAGCCACATGCTTACTAATGTCAAACACTACTTTAGGAGAGCTAGTGAAGGTGGTGGAAGGTGGTGACATAGCTGAGCCTCTAGGAGCACTCCGCCCCGTATCAGAAGCCTCCAGCTCAAGTTGTCTCAGTCTCACTGCCCGCTCAGTCTCAGCCTGAAGTTCAGCTTTCCTTATTTCCAACTGGAGCTGGAGCTGGGATTGCGTCTCCCGCTCATGAGCTTCCAGTTGTAGCCGAGCCAGACGGACTTTAAGCCGTGCCTCGGTATTGCCAGTACTGCTCTGTGGGGAAGGGTCATACTTAGGCAGAGTAAACGGGGTCTTCCTCCGCTCACCTGCCCGGTCAACTTTCCCAGAGTCTAAGGGTGTCTCAGCCCTTGGATCACTCCCGGCTTCTGCTGGGGAACTGGGAAGAGACACAGACTCCACCTGCTCCGTCAGAGTAATCACACCCTGTTCCACCAATCCACTAATCACTCGTTCTCTAATTTCTTTTTTAAGCATGGACCTGACAAAGGGAATATTGAAGTGAGTCGCTATCTCCACTAAATCATCCTTCCTACACCTATGTAGTTGTTCAACAGTAGGGTATACTACAAATTTATCCAAATCAAACTTTTCTGCCATGGTGCTCAGTAGTCAGCACTCACTCAAGCAGACAGCTGAATCCACTAATGAGCTCACTTAACTTACCTAGTAGTCAAGGAGCTCAGCAAACTCTCCCTAATTAGTTAAACACTGACAGCTCCGATTCCAGTGTCAATTTACAATTACCGATGTACAATTTTCATTTCCGATCCCGGACGAGCCCCCATTTATGTTACGTCTCAGCTCGGTCAAGAGAACAGTAACAAGTGATAGGGAAAGGAAATGAGGTTAAGACGACAACCGGACAGGTTCTGGTTAAGTCAGGCGTTTAATGTAACCAGGGAGAGAGTTTGCACAAAAGAAATGTAACAAAAGGAGCCTTTACAGGTGAGAACAAACAACCAGTACATAAAAGAAGTGAAATAAATGACAGCTACCTTAACAAACAAAATGACAAAGACTCTGAAAACACTGACAGGAACAGCCCAGACTGACGACAGCCAGACAACCCTGCGGAGCACAAGTGCTCTGAACCCTCTCCAGACCAACACAAAAGAGGTGCAACCTACAGCGAGGCGAACTGTTCACAGATTCACAGCCGCCCTGAACTGTAGACACCAAGACTATTTAAACTGCAGCTGGGGTTGTTTGGAGACTCCCGATTGGCAGGTTGTTCAGGGGACAGCACCCAGGAAGTAGGCGGTCCCAGCTCCAGCAGGACCAATCCTCGTCAGGGGATCACACAGCAGCTTTTGCATACCTGCCAGAATCACTCATGAATACAGTTAGACATGCTAAAGGCAGCCAGCAGCGGCCGTAACACCGAGATACACCACCATGATAAAATAATGTAGCACCTTCTCTTATTCTGCTGACTTATTGATCTATTATCTAACTTATTTAACTGTTATTTATCTTCTTATTTAATAATAGTAGTAGGTTAGTAGTTAGTTAGCAGTAGTAGGTAAAAGTGTAGGTTTGTAGAAAGATTTGAAGTTTGTACAATGTATTTAAATGGGAAGACATTTGTAGGAAAAGCTGAATTATTTGTAAAATATTAATAGTAGAAATTAGTAAAATAATAGTGTGCGTGAGACCTTTAACTCCGCTCTGCTGCTTGCACTGCTATCTATCTATCTATCTATCTATCTATCTATCTATCTATCTATCTATCTATCAAACGGCGCCATGGCAACAGAGCAAACACCGGGCAAAGTCTCATCAAATATCTATCTGTCTGTCTGTCTATTTGTCTGTGTGTGAAATGGGAAATTTACTGAAAAAAGTAGAATAGTAGAAGAAAGTGTGAAATTAGCTGAAAAAAGTAGAACAGTATCAATCAATCAATCAATCAAACTTTATTTATAAAGCACTTTTCATACATTAAAAACATAGCACAAAGTGCTTTACATGTTTAAAAGCAGCCCCCCCCACCCAAGTACATACACACGTACATACACATTCTGACAAAAACAAGCACACACACACACACACACACACAAATAAAGTAACTTAGAAACATGTGGCTGAGTACAGAGGAGCCAGGTCAGAAAACGCCATCACAGGAGGCCGTCTGCACCGGGCGCTGCTCATGGCCCACGACCAGGACCCCTCCACCCGGGCGCCCACCCAGCCACAGGCCAGCGAGGGGCCCACAGCAGTGGAGCACTGCCGCAGCACCCCCCTCGGCCAAGCCGATGTTCGCCACGAGTCAGAGACATCCCAGCCAGAGCCGATCGCAGCCCCCAGCGCAGACGGCCCCACCGAGGAAACACTGGAGATATGGAATAAAAGCATAAAACTACTGGAGATAAGGAATAAATGCATAAAACTACATAGGCTAAGAACATAAAATAAGCAAATAAATAAAATAAAATAAATAACATAGAAATAGCTAAAATGAACTATGTCATAAAAAGTAAAAAGAATAGGAATAACAGAATAAAATTGACTAAAATAAATAAATAATTGAATAAATAAATACAACATCAGTTAAAAGCCAAATTAAATAGATGGGTCTTGAGCCTGTTTTTAAAAATATCAACACTGTCTGCGGCCCTCAGGTCCTCCGGCAGGCTATTCCACAGACGGGGGACATAGTGCTGAAAGGATGCCTCACCGTAGGTTCGTGTTCTAACTTTGGGGATTATTAAAAGGCCAGTGCCGGAGGATCTAAGGGCGCGGGAGGGTTCATATGGTAAAAGCAATTCTGAAAGATAAGAAGGTCCAAGACCCCTAAGACACTTAAAAACCATTAAAAGGACCTTAAAATCAATCCTAAAACACACAGGGAGCCAATGCAGTGATTTTAAAACCGGTGTAATATGTGCCCGCTTTCTGGTCTTCGTCAGCACACGTGCTGCAGAGTTCTGTAAAAGTTGTAAACCTGAGATGTTTTTTTTTGGAAGACTAGAAAGCAGGGCGTTACAGTAGTCAATACGACTGGAGATAAAAGCATGCATTAGTGTCTCCGTGTTAGCACGAGAGAGAAAGGGGCAGACTCTGGCTATGGTCTTTAAATGGTAAAATCCTGTTTTTGTTACATGTTTAATATGTGGAATAAAATTGAGCTCAGAGTCAAAGATGACGCCCAGATTCTTTACCTGATCGGATGGATTTAAAGACAGTGTTTGAAGTTTTGATAAAAGTTTCTCTCTCTGCGCCTTAGGATCGATAATTAAAACCTCAGTCTTGTCCTGGTTGAGCTGTAAGAAGTTTTCTGCCATCCAGGAGTTGATGTCTAAAATACATTTAAAAAGGGCATCAATTGGCCCTGTGTCATCAGGGGACATGGATATGTACAGCTGTGTGTTGTCCGCATAGCTTTGGAAATTGATACCATGCCCCCTGATGACATTTCCCAGTGGGAGCATGTATAAAAGTACAGGACCTAAAATTGAACCTTGGGGAACACCACATTTAATTTCATGAATCTTTGAGGAGCATGAGTCCAAACTTACGAAAAATTTTCTATCTGTGAGATAAGAACTGAAAGTAGAAGAAAGTGTGAAATTAGCTCAAAAAGTAGAATAGTAGAGGAAAAGGTGAAATTAGCTGAAAAAAGTAGAATAGTAGAAGAAAGTGTGAAATTAGCTCAAAAAGTAGAATAGTAGAAGAAAATGTGAAATTAGCTGAAAAAAGTAGAATAGTAGAAGAAAGTGTGAAAACAGCCCCTCCCCCCTCTCCTCCCTCAGGCTTGAGGTTGCCAAGCAACCAGGGCCAACTGCCGGGCCCTAATCAGAGCACAGGTGCAGCTGTTAGAATGTCAGTTGACCCCTGAGAGACACAGAAAATCACCTCAAAACTCAAAATGAACCCCTCGAACAGGTGGCCAAAAATGTAAAACGGTGTGGCGTATCCAAAAGCCGAAATGACCGTCAGCATCCTCATCTTGTCGACCAGTTCTGTGCCGAGTTTCAGAGCTAAATGTGAAAAACTTTGCCCTTGGGAGTTTAAGAAAGAGCAGGTGCTCCCTGCTCCTTTTAGAAATTTGTCTTCTCAAATTTACATGGCAGTAGATGGCGCTGTGGGTCGGCGTTGCTGGCGCATCTTTGCATCCCACGCCAAAACTGTAACTCTGACAGCTTCAGCAGACGAATGTGAGTGAGAAGACGAATTTTCCTACGTTTCTATGTATAAATTATGTCTGTAGTGTGAAATTTGTAGCCACGGCAGTAGTTTCCATTTTATTTTTTGACTGATTTTTTCTGTCCTCCTCCAATAGCCGATGCAATACACACCCATTATAAACGCAGAATTTCAGTAAAAACCTGCTTAACTTTAAGCTTTAATAGTTTAAAAACCGTAAAAGATTTTAAAAAAAGTTAAATACAAGTTTAATAGTAGAGGATCTTGTGTACAATTTGTAATTTGAATGAAGTCTGTAGTAGAAGTAGAAGTGGTTTAAAATGTAGAAAGTTTGTAGAAGGTTTGTAGAAAGATTTGAAGTTTGTATAATGCATTTTAAATGGGAAAAAAATTGTAGAAAAAGTTGAATAATTTGTAAAATATTAATAGTAGAAAGAAGTTGTATACAAGGACCCATGTCCTAAATGAGCTGAATCTAGTGATATAATTTGTATTTTTGTAGTACAAAATTTGTAGGAGTAGTTAGGTGCCAAAAAACGTACGGACGAAGAAAAATAAGAAAGATTTGAAGAACAATAGTGTGGTCGCCCTCTGGGCACCCACACCAAATAGACAAGAAAGTGAAACTTACTCCCATTTATAGGGGGCTGAGCTTGGCCGGGACTTTAATGGAAAGAGCCAATCAGCAGACAGCAAGTTGTCTTTTTGGAATTCCAACTCGCCTACCTGCGCTCAGGAAAAAAACGAATTAAGGGCGAGTAAATTATTTATATGGTCTCGTGGTAAATAGCCTTTCTAGTCTTCCGACCACTCAAAGCGCTTTACAGGACATATCTCACTCACCCATTCATATGGGCTTAAATTTGGGTGGTCTACAAATATTTTTGATGCACACGTGTTTTGCTATCCACAAATACAAATTTCTAATTCGTAACTTGTATTTTGGTTTTTACAAATATGGGTGTACTATATTGTGTTTTTGCAAATACACAATTTTCCATTTGTAAAAACAAAAAAGCCATTTGTAAAACTGAAAATCCTGCTTGTGAAGTATGACTCAGCATTTGTGGATCATTAATCACGCACACGCATCTCTTTCCTCCCTTACGCATTTTTGAGACGTTCTTGTCGAAGATCCACACAGATCCACAAACAAATAGCTCGTGATTCACAAATGGCCTGCCTTCCTCACCAGTAGGTGGCAGTGTTGTTCTATGCATTGATGTAGCTATGGTTTGCACTCTGCTTAAGCGGACTTTCACTTTCGATTTTGCGATAAAACCATGGCTGAAGATGGAGAGCAGCCACCATCCTCTGTAAGTACAACTATTTTTCCTTGCCCTACATTACATTAGCACCTATACCGTGAAAATGAAATGAAAACAATGATTTTCTGTTTCAATATTAGTATGGATAGTTAGCAGTTGTTTATGGGAGAGATTGTTTAACTAGTCAGGAATGATATTATGATACATATTACATATTACATAATAATATTTATTAAAGGGGTTATAGCAAAAATCTATAAAGCACTACAACATGAATCTAATGATAACTTTGACATCAAAGAAAAATGGCAGCTGGAAGCCAACATCATAATATCAGATGAAGATTGGGAGGAAACATTTAAAGAGGGACACAAATTAACAAATAGCCCATCATGGAGGGAATTCGATTGGAAAGTGAAAATGCGCTACTTCAACACTCTGTTTATTACATCAAAATATAGCAATACAACTGATCTATGCTGGAGGGAGTGTGGAGCAATGGGTGATAACACCCATATATTCTGGGATTGCCCAAAACTAAAAGATTTCTGGGAGAATACTCGGAAGGAAATTAAACAAATTATGGGTATTAATTTCCCTATGGAACCAGCACTGTACATTTTGGGCATAACACCTGACAGTATGACAGACAAGAGCTCTAAATATTTACTAAGAATCCTGCTGCTGATCGCAAAAAAGACAGTAACAGTTTTTTTCTTTTTTGTTTTTTCTCCTTTCTCTTTGGAGCATTTTTTTCTCACTTGTAAAGTATTTGTACTGTGTACTGTTGTTTTTCTCGCTTGTAAGTGCTCGTACTCTGTACTGTAGATTTATCTTTTCACTTGTAATGTACAGGTACTCTGTACTGTTGACTTTTCCACTTGCAAAGTACACATACTCTGTGAAGTTTTTTTTTTTTCCACTGGTAAAGTACACATACTCTGTACTGTTGATTTTTGCACTTATAGAGTACACGTACTATGTGTGGTTGTGTTTTTTTTTACTTGTAAAGTACCCGTACTCTATACTGTTGGTTTTCTTACTTGTAAATTACACGTACTCTGTACTGTTGTTGTTTTTTTTTTCATTTGAACAGTACCCTTACTAAAGAGAATGCTGAGCAAGGCTAAAGGACTGGAGACGAGATTTGGTCTAAGGGAAATATGATTTACAAGTACAAGAATACGGACTGATATTCACAAAGATTTATTCAACATGAAAAAAGAGAAAGACTTTCAATTTCACTTGTTTGTCCCCTCAGTCAGGCAGCCGTACTGGGCATGCGTCTGAGTAACTTACCACATGGAGGTCCCAATTCCGGAACTTGAACTTACTGACCGTTCACGCCTAGACTTTGCCCCCTCAGTCAGGCAACCGTCCTGGGCATGCGTCTGAGTAACTTACAGCATGGAGGTCCAATTCCTGGAACTGTACTTACCCACCGTTGACTCTTAAACTTTGCCCCCACTCAATCAGGAGCTGTCTGGGGAACGTGTCTGAGTAACTTACCGCATGGAGGTCCCAATTCCAGAACTTGAACTTACCCCTCTTTCACGGCTGACCCCAACCCTCAACCCTAACCCTTAACCCGGGGCGTGCGTCCGAGTAAACTCGCCGCACGGAGGTCCCACTTCCGGAACCCGAACTTACCCCGCCGTTCGGCCGGGCATTCCCGGGACAAGGTAGACTTACCAGAATCCCTACGGTCAGAGGACCAAGGGCGACACCTCGTGGCCGTTTGAGGGAACTGCACCAAATGTTTTCAAAGTGCGTAAAAACGTAAAAAAAACGATATTTTTTCGCAAAAAACGGCTGTTCCAGAACTCCCAACGCGAAGGCAACCTTAGGCTCAACTCCTGTAATTCAGTTTCTCTAGGACCCCCTCTTAGGGTCAGTGGCGGTTCTAGACCAGTTTTAATGGGGGGTCCGGGTTGGGGCTGGCTTTTGTGTTAGAGGGGCACATACAACCCAGGAAAAAAAGCCATATGCTTCATTCAGACAAGGGATAAATAAGACTAATAACAGTGTTTACAATTTCAACAATTTTAATTGGGTAGTAAACTAATACATTGACAGAAAATACATTGACTCTTTGTACGTTGCCTTTTTCCAGTTTCTGAATGCCCCTGGTGAGTCAAAAACTGTCTCTTGGCTGTTAGGGGGGCTGAAATGTCTGCAGGCGTAACAATACGACGAGTCCAGCATTTTGGAATACTCCAGCCAAGGATGAATGTCATACCAGGCTACTTTAAGGCTTTTTCTCCTGTCCCCCATTTAGGTCCTTGGAAATAGTTTCAACTTTGGCTGTGCTGGTGCTTCTTGCTGACATTGGCTGATATCTGGAGAAAGACAAAACATGTCAACAGATATACTAGAGCAATATAGAAACACCAATAGGATTTTTATATGACATTGGAGAATCTGATTAATACAAAAAAAATCATAAGACTAAACATGTCTACATGAACATATTGTTTTTGTCCAAACAGCAAAGCAAATGTTCTTTTAGCATCACTAACCTGATGGTCCAGTGCATGTAAATGAGGAAGCACTATCCTCTGCCTGTCTCTCAGTCTGCATTTGTTCTTCTGCCTGACTCTCATCTGTCCTTTCTTTCTGCTCTGTTCCATAACTTTCATTGCTGACCTCTTCATCTAACTCCTCTGGATCCCTCTCGACTTGCAGCTGCCCCTCTTCATTTCCTGTCTGTGCCTCATCTGGATCATCTAGTCCACTATAATTGCTGCTTATATGTTTGGGCTGGGGGACGAAATAGGTCATAATGTCCCCCTTTCTCTTCATTTTGATAACTGAAGAGCAAAAATGATAGGACAGTCAAGCAAAAGCACAACACTGAATTAAATATGAACTCAATACTGTTGCTGTCAGCTTGCTTGAATTAATATTATAATGTACTAGCGATTCCTTTAAAATTATATGTCGAAAATAAGGGGGCTGAAATCATTTCACTCTTGTAACATGTACCATTGACTCGGGCTAAACATTCAGGAAAAAAAGTCTTCAATCACTATGGCTAGGTATGAGAGTGAAATCATTTTTAGATGACTGCATTGGAAACATTTGAATTAACGTAAACCTTAGAAAAATGTATCGGCTCCTGCGCAACAAGTTAACAAGTCAGCAACAACATTTTATAGATGTGACCAAAAGCTTATCTTGTGTTTCCAGTTACATACATAAAATAGTTTCACTCACCTTCAGTTGTTTGGATGATAAATGTTTGATCAAAATGTTTTTGTCTTGTTTTTCTTCACTCGCTGAGTCCGGGCGGCGCTCTTGGCGGTGCACAGTGTGCGCCGCTCTAAGTGGTCCAGCCGGAAACCCGCTGAAATCCGCCTTTCCCTTCAGTACAAAATCATCGCAAGACATCTGTCATTTTATTATTGATGCAGACTCCTCGTTTGGGGGGGCCACAGGGGGGTCCGGACTCAGAGTTACGGGGGCATACTACTTACTGCACTCAGGTCTGGGTGAGACTGCAATTAAAGTGGCAAGAAATGTCTTACCTACAGATCAGTTCTTCTCTTCCAATCCCATCCTCGTCGCCAATTATGTTGTGGAGAAAACTCCCAAAAAACTTGATGAAATAATAACATGGAAACAACGGCTTACAAATATGAGCTTCTTTACTTCACATCTTCACAACCTTTTATAACCATTCTTACATCACTGTTACATAGTCAAATCACCAGATATGGACCCAACCATCCTGTACTTTCTTATGATCACGTAGTCAGTGTTCTGAGCGTCATGCGAATGTAGTGCTGTCTGTGTGTTTCCCATGAGTGTGTATGGTGTGTGTGTGTGTGCTCGACTTCTCCCTAATCTAGTCAAGGCCGACCTGAAAACAGACTGACTGAATGTTATCTGGTGGCACAGGAACATTTAATACTGGCAGTATGTGTGTGCTTTTATCATATTCTATTTAAAGGTATCTATGTATTACTCAGAACACTACAGCCCTCTTCAACCGCCGCAGGAAGTGCAGATGCTGGTGTGGTTTTCTGGCAAGGAAGGAGGTGTGCAGGTCCCAGGACAGGTTGTCAGCCACATGAACCCCTTAGGGACTTGGTGTGTTGTACCATGTCCACAGCAGTCCTATTGATGTGAATCGGGGCATGCACGTGCTGATTCCTTAGCATACTATATATACATACTATATGTCATGCAGATACAACAG
This sequence comes from Sciaenops ocellatus, assembly GCA_033000465.1. Lineage (NCBI taxonomy): Eukaryota > Metazoa > Chordata > Actinopteri > Sciaenidae > Sciaenops > Sciaenops ocellatus. The sequence goes on from CP136878.1 coordinate 27,843,357, forward strand.
CTGCTCTTTTGGGAGCGATGTTGCCCAAAACAAGCACTGACTAGGAAGAAAAAAAGCACCAGGAAGAAGAAAACCCGGGTAATCGATTGGCTTTCTGATCTTTGTTTTGGTGGGTAGTCCGTTTGCTTTCCCACTGTAAGCTTGCAAGTGGACCGAGACCCGTGTTTTCAGGCGGACCAGAGTTTGGATGAGCTTTCACACCTGCCCAAATGAACCGGACTATTCAAGGAAATGAACTCTGGCCTGGACCAAACAGCACAGATGTGAAAGCGCCCTTAAACTCAGTTTAGACAACTAACTGAACCTGGATCTGTATTAAATGGTGAATTTCTGACCCGATCCCTTGTATGCACTGTTGGACAGCACAACAATAATATCCCTAGAGTTATCCATGTGACAGTGTTTACTACTTGTTTTGATTTACCCTGTGATGTGTTGATATGCATATTTTTGGAAAGGAGGTCAGTAATGTTTGTGCGAATGTGTGTTGGCTCAACCTAAAAGGTCAAATACATGCCTGTGTGCCAAGTGCTTCAGAGTATTTCTATGAGCATAACTTCCAGAAAAGGTCAGGTGATGTTTTCCTCAGACAGACAGATGGACAGACGCTTGTGGCTGCTGCTGTGAGAAGAAGAGATCAGACAGCACAGACAAACAACACAAAGTGTAGGTACACACTTGAAACCACTGCTGTGGAACGATTCCTTAAAATGACCACAAGAATGTGGAATGTGTCCATGAATCTTTGATATATATTAGTTTTTTAACATCAGCTGTTGACGTGGTCATCATGTCATTGATTGCATTTGACATGGGACTGTTTTTAAAGTTGGTTGTAGCCTAAATAAGTGTTAGTTAATCAGGAAAAAAATAGCAACTTCTGTTGGGTCTTCATCCAAGAAAACAACATCCAGAGTGTTGGGGATCATACGTCATCTGAGATATTCAGTCATCCTGAAAAATTACAATGTAAATAAAATGTACAATGTTTGTACATGATGATAGTCAGGCTACGCCAGGCGTTCAAAAATGCAGGTTTTTCAATTCATTTGAGTTGTGATAGTGTGTTTTGGTTGCGCTGGTGTGGGCAGCATGGGTGTCCACCAAAAAAATGCAGTGACCTGTGGCAGTGTAGGCTGTGTAAAGCCACTCCATATTCAGGACCTGCAGCTCATGTTTTTTTGCAAAATCTAAAAATGAAGTCAGCTACTTCACTCTAGCTACTTTTTGATAACCTGAACAGTTTGGTTGTTCACCTGTTTGGGATAGGGATCATTTATTTAGCAGGAGGGGCCAAAGTAAAGGAAGGAAATTGTTTTTCAAATATGCTTAGTGAATTTCTAAAACATCTGGACCCTGTAGTTTTTTATAGCAAACTCACTCTTACTTTTCAGCTGTGTATTAGGTGACATTTGGTGTTCTGGTGAGTATTTCCAACAGAAGGATGGTATATGCGCGTCATATAATTTTATTTGTAATCTTTAACACCCCCCTGCTGCCTATAAAGGCACTTCAGGAAACTGCCTTGTTTTTATCGTTGATTAATGCAAAAGTTCTAACTGACTGCTGAGGTAACCAACTTGGTCTTTGGTATACTTGGTCCTTGGTGGGATCAATGTCACATGTTCACGTTCACATATCAACCAACTCTAGTTATCCAAGATTTAACTCTCCTCCAAAGAACACTGTTAAAAGTGAATTATTATTATATTTCTGTGAAAAAGCAATAGGTTTGGAGGTGACTGTAGAGTTGACAGGAAATGGACATCAGTAAAACTGATACACATCATGCTACATTGGGCAAGAACGTAATAGAAACTCAGTTGCACCCTTAGAATACCCCTATATGTATTCCAGTAAAGACTGACCAACCTAACTCTGCCAAAGTCATCGTTTGGCATCACAAAATGTATACACAGGGCAGAATAGATTGATTGTTCAAGGTAGTGAAAGAACATGATGGTTTTTAGTAGTTTTTGAACAATAATGACACAAATAAGATATATTTGATGTTTCATATATATACACACACAGAGTAGTTAATTATTGTTAGGATACTTTAATGTTTGCATTTGGTCTTTCTGTTATGTACAATACTGTAATGTAGCAAACTGATCATTTACATAGCCTACAGGTCCAGAATGAGACTAAGCAGGTTGTAATAGCCTTGTTAACCCCTCTACTCAAGTCAAAGTTAGATGAGCTAAGGCTGGACACACAAGAGATGAACATCGTTATATCTCCAGAAGTAATGTGGTTCCTTTAGCATCATAACAGTGTGAAGTTATTCTATGTTAACAGTCACCCTCCCTGCTGCGATTTTCAGTGGGTGTTTAGAACATGTCGTAGAGAAGTAGGGTCTCAGAGTTCCACTCCACTGCTTTTTAAAACGATAGATCAGGCCGTTGTCGTTGGCATCAGAAAAAGTCAGACACCCTCTCTCCCAGTCCAGCTGAACTCTGACTTTGGATGGCCTTCTCCTCAGTCTGAGCGGGGCACTGTGGCCGGAAGAGGCCCAGAATTCACCAGAGGAGAGGGACACAGTCCACAAGCTACCACCAGGGTCTATGTCTGAGTCTAAGGCAGGACCAGGGTTTAGACCAGAGTTGGACCAGTCCTTTCTATGGACTGACTCACTGGCCACACCAAGAGACCAGTGACTGTTATCTCCTACCTCTACCTCCCAGCTGTGCCTCCCTGAGCTGAAGCCCTCTGAGCCCAGGATGCTCTGTGGGCTCACAAACCTCTCTGGATTGTCTGGAAGAGTTTGCTCCTCGCACACAAACACACTGGACAGGTCAGGAGTCACGCCTAAACACACCGAGCCTGTGTTAGGGTCCATGGTCACTGGAACTGTGGAACATAAGGACATCAGGGAGATACAAAGAAACAGAAACAGGAATCAACTCTAAAAGGCAACCAAGCGTACATACACAACTGTGTTTGGGTGACTCTCTATGCATGATCAACAGTCTATGTGCCAACATCAACATGGCAACATGAGTGGCAAAGTGTAGCATTGGTCCACCATGTGTGCAAGTCAGCAGGAAATTTAAAAACCAGAACAATAAGCCTATCAAATAGTTCAAATAGTTTGTGAATAATGCATTTCAGTTGAACACCAACAGCACTGAGAATAAGGCACGATTGTTTTCGTCCTTTTCTGTCATCTCATTGGTTGCACAAATGAAAAGTCCTGGAAGAACAAGGTCAGTGTTGAAACTGATTGAACTTTGACCCCAGAGGCAAGGCTTAAAATCTGAAAATATAGGTTTAGCATCTTCACTCTCTCCATAGAAACGTGGGATCAAATCAGCTCTGCTGGTGATCAGCTTATGGAAACACACCAGTGGCATTGGTTTTCCACGGTGGTCTGTTGCATGCGTCTTTGCAAGATAACAATGCCACCTCCCATGTACTTGAATGTCCTTCTACAGTTACCTCTTGACCATTGTGCTCTACTAATGAACATCTGGCTCTGCCACCCATTCGCTCAGGACAATCCAAACTTTTCTAGACTTTTGTTCCCCGTTGGTGGAATGTCCTACCAGTTCCTACCAAAGCAGGGGCGTCCCTCTCTACCTTTAAAAACCTTCTTAAGACCTCCAGCTCTTCAGAGAGTACCTCCTCTCCAACACTACCAACAATTGGACATGATAAATCTATGTACTCTTGAACTGTCACTTGATTCTATGAGAATAGTACAGTGGTCCAATTATTTTGTGTTCTGTGTGGACACAGAGTAAAGCTTTGCTCACAGTACTGGATAATCCTCTGCATCTTGTCCCAGACGTGGTGCTGCACACAGCTCTGGTGTTTGGCCACATCAAGCAGAGCTCCTGATTCATCTTCAGGCTCCTCTACTCTGCACTGAGCCCTGGAACAAACAGCAGGGACTGAAGATGGACCACTAAAACATCTGTGTGGCATAAACTCAATAATCCTTATGCACATTCCCTTCATTGTGAAGTAAAGTCAGTGGTTAAGAGCTGGACTGATTTGTAAGCTGCTATGCAATTTTTCATAAAAGTTCATAAAAGCTAGTAAAATCATCATATACTGACTCATAAATGTTTTTGAGCTCACCTTTCAGAGGTCTTCTTGTAGTTCTGGGGGGACAGAGGAGAGACAGATACATATTCACACTCTTCTCATAGAGCAGAGTGGGCTTAAAGTTGGGATTGGGATAGCAAACTGGTGCTGGTTTGTGGGGAGGAGAATTACCTTTAGAAAGAGGAAGTCATCAAAGCCCATGGCTTCTTCTGTCTCACTGATACTGCTGGTCAGCTCTCGTATGTCATTGTTGAGCCTGTCAATCTTTTCTTTCATCCTCTGACCCTTCTCCTCCTCTTCCTGTTTCAGCTGTGACATCAGAGCGGCCTCCTCATCACGGAGGTACACGTGCATCTTCTCAAACTCCTCCCTCAAGACCTGGGCTGTTTGTACTGATTGGCTCTGGCAACATGGTTATGAGACATCATGTGAGAAGATTTCTTTAACATAAGCTTTGATATTTTAAAGCTGTGCTTTAATTTTACTTGCATAGATGGATTTAAAGCCTCAAGAACAACATTTAGAACACCATACAATGTTGGTGCTATCAATATGTGTGCAGTCATCACAACGCTGCTGCAAGGAGTCAGAAAAGTTTGGTTATGGATAAATATAAAGGCATACATTTCTTGTCACTGCCTGATGCACTCAGTTCTTGGGCTGCACACATTGTTAAAATCTCCATGGTATCTGCTGACATTTATCTCAGAATAACACTCAAGACTACAACAATCTTTTGACCTGACAGAAGAAAAATCTCAAAAGGCAAACAATATTTCAGTGTTAGAACGGTCAAAGAATAACCAGTGTGTGCAGCGCAAAACCACAGAAAGCGAGTGGGACACAGAGAGTGGAACACAGAGAAATCTCTGAAATCATTTTTTTTTAATTATATAAATTAATTAAAGGCCCAGTGTGTAGGATTTAGGGGCCGGGTCTATTGGCAGCATGGCAGAAACGGAATATGATATTCCTAACTATATTTTCATTAGTGTTTAATTAGGGTTTAAATGCCTAAACTATGATTGTCTGTAATGTTTTGCTTCAGTATTATCCTTCTCCATAGTCATAAGTCCATGCAGGTAGTGTGCAGCACGCATACATTAATTATTAGTTATACGCTAAAATGTGACAAGGACATTGTGCATGGAGGTTAAATGAATAAAAATAAACTGCTGTCATGACTCCAAAGCTAAAAGGAAGAGAAGTGAGGAGATCAGGATTAACCCTTTTTCTACTCAAGTAACTCCTCTTCTTCTTCTTCTTGAACCATTCAGGATTCACCACCAACCAATAAAAATATTCTTCCTATTAGGAACAAACCTCCCTCCTGTGTGAACCGCCGGGTTGGCCTTCTGTATTTTAACATCTCTTACACTGGTGGTACTTGGAGAGTCGAATATATTCTGAGTTGGTGCACGGTGAGGAACATTTGAGAAACACTGGGTTTGGGTTTACATTTGGTTTGAATCCTATTTTGGTTGAGCATCTGAAATTTCCTCATGAGTTTTTAGACACTATATCAGTGTGATGAACCTGCGTTACCTTGATATGAGCAGCTGTATCCTCCCAGGTTTGTCTGATGGACGTTAAACTCTCTAACTGCTCTTGGAGACCTCTGACTGCAGATCGCAGCTCTCTCTACAGACAAAATAAAAGGCACATTATGATCTACATGACCAGATAAAAGGCAGGTTTCATGAAGAAAATAGTGTTGTGCAAATATACGCTGCAGTCCTCATTGAATCTGCGCCTACAATGTGTTTATTTAGTGCCTCATTTACTAAGACAGCAGCCCCATTGTGCAGTCATCTTCTGCATATGGTGGTACATCACTCACTCATCTATCTATCTATCTATCTATCTATCTATCTATCTATCTATCTATCTATATATCTATATATCTATCTATATTTCTATCTATCTATCTATCTATCTATCTATCTATCTATCTATCTATCTATCTATCTATCTATCTATCTAGGTGCAGTGTCCCTTTAAAACCTGGTGGTGCAGCCTAAGTATTCAGGTCAGTGGGGTTCTTGTGTCTGACCTTACAGTCGAGGACAGCCTCCTGTATGGAGCAGCACTGGTGCGCTTCATGCTTGTCTGTCTGACACTGCTGGCAGAGTGGCTCGCCATCTTCCAGACAGAACACACTGAACATATCTCCATGCTCCACACACAGCTCTTCTTTCTCCACACCCAAGGCTCTCCCTCCACTCTCCGTCGCCCTGACATGCTCTTCTGCAGCTCCAGCTGTGACCCCAGGTCTCCTGGGCTGGCCATGGAACAGGGCTTCCAGTAAAGTGTGCAGGACCGAGTCCATTAACTGTGATCCGTAGCAGATGGTGCAGCCAGCCTGACCCAGCTCCCCCTGGCTCAGCGCGATACATGTGGGACACAGTTTGTGGCCACAAGGCAGCGTCAGTATGCCCAGTGATTGGCAGCCCGGACACTCGGACTGTTCCTCAGGTTGGGTTGGAAGCTGCTGATCCTCACTAGGATCTACATCTGGAGATTCTCTAGCAGTGGCGGTGTCTCTATCATCAGTAGTGTTTGTATCTTTGTCTTGTTCCAACTCCTCTTCTTCCTCATGATCAGTCGGACTGTCCCTCTCAGCCATGGCAGTACTGCAGATGACTGGTTAATTTTAGTACAGAGCTTTGGCTAAACAGCAGAGTAGGTTTCCGTCCCGGACTGTGCGCCAGAGGCCCACTGCAGCATCAGGGCCGAGCACGTCTTCAGTCCACATGCAATCTGAGCTTTGCAACAGGTTGCAAAATCACTTGTGCTCTCTGTAAACACGAGCTCCTCCCCCTCAGCTGCTGCACCCCCCCTCCCCTCTGAGAGGTAAGGTCACTAAATGACATGATAAAAATACTCTTGAATTGAAAACAAGAAACATCAGTCAAGATAAGAGTCATACGTAACATCGCAAAAATCAGACGCATCCTGCAGAAAAACTAGTCCATGCATTCGTTACTTCTAGGCTGGACTATTGTAACTCTTTGTTATCAGGCTGCTCCAGTAAGTCTCTTAGGACTTTGCAGCTAATTCAGAATGCTGCTGCACGTGTTCTGACAGGAACCAAGATCAGAGATCACATCTCTCCCATTTTGGCTTCTTTGCATTGGCTACCTGTTAAATCTAGAATAGAATTTAAAATTCTTCTCCTTACATACAAAGCTCTTCATGGTCAGGCACCATCATATCTAAAAGAGCTCATAGTACCTTACTACCCTTCTAGAACACTGCGCTCTCAGAATGCTGGGTTCCTCGTGGTTCCTATAGTTTCCAAAAGTAGACTGGGAGCCAGAGCTTTCAGCTACCAAGCTCCTCTTCTGTGGAACAAACTACCATTTTGGGTTCTGGAGGCAGACACGGTCAACACTTTTAAGAGTAGACTTAAGACTTTCCTTTTTGATAGAGCTTATAGTTAGGGCAGGCTTAGGTCATCCCTTAGTTATGCTTAGGACTAGACGTCCCATGATGCACTGAGCTCTTCTCTTCTCTCCACCACCATCACCATCTGTAAACATACATGTCTCATTAATGCATGTTAATGCATGTTACTAACTAAACTTCTTCCCCGGAGTTTCTGTGCTCTCTCGTCCAGCAGGTTCTCTGGATCGTGGCTGCTGCTGTGGTCCTGCACGACGTCCACTACATATAATATTACTGTCATTATTGTTACCGTATCTCCATTACAGTTTATAGTTAGTCTCTATCTCTTTATTATCTATTGAACTGCTATATACTGTTATATCCACTGACCTCATGTACATAATACAACCTGCAGCATAGAGACTTTGCTCAACAACATGTTGCAATGCATTTCCTCATTCATAATTTTGTTTTGTTTTTTGTTTTGTAATTTTGTTTGTTGTATGGTGACATCATTCTGAATCTAGAATCTCAATCTCAGAATCTAGAATATCAGTTGAACACACACACACACACACACACATATATATATATATATATATACACACACACACACCTTTTTGTATGTACATAGTTTTTATGTTTATGTCTACGTTTACCTGTCAAATTCTCTGTTTTTGTTTTTTAACTGTACTTATGTCTATATCTGTTTGTACTGTGAGAGCAAAGTGTAAAAAAGTGTAAAGTGATTCTGATTCTGAACTCACATATCTGAAGTCCCACCTTACATTTATATCTGCTGTCTTTGTATGTTGCACACAGAAACCTGTTTATGTAAAATCCCATGAGCCATAACTATGTTGATATTGATATTGACTTCAGGAATTCTGACAATTAAGTCTGAACTTTAATCTCAAAATTCTGAGAACAAAGTGAGAATTCTGAGTTGTTTTCTAATGGTTGCCTAATACATTTTCCACTTTTTAAATGTGGCTGTAATCCTCATTTTCAAAGACTGTCTGCTTACAGCCGAAGACACACCTGGAAAGTGTGTTCACATGGGCTGATAGTTGCACAGGGTTACATTTAAATGTCTTAAAACTACCTTCTTTGCATGGGTGTTTGAGTTTAAAGGACCATGTGCAGGATTTAGCGGCATCTAGCTGATTGTTAACACCTCATCTCACCCTCTCTCTTCTAGTGCTATCTGCCCTATCTGGAGCCAGTCTTCTGTTTGTCTGTTCATGTAGAAACGTGGCAGTTCAACATGTAATGGTGTGATGTCTAAGTATTAAAAGCAGTCGTGGTTATTTGAAGTGTTGGAATTTGTTGCTGCTGACAGCATTTGAGAGTTTAGTGTCAACTTTACCCCTGTTGGCAGTTGAATGATGTCAGTTTGAATTAAAGGCCTGAAAATAGTTGAAATAGAACAACAAAAAAAATCAGAAAAGAATCTAATGAAATTCTCTGTCCAAGTCTTAGCCTTGACAGCAGTTATAATCTTATTGGGCTGAAAGCAGTTGAACTGTCAGTTAAATAACACAAATATTTCTCAGAAACTGTCAAAGAAATCAAAGCACTCGAAAAGTGTTTTAAAGCCCACAGCGTGGTGCTTTTCAAGGTTTGAATTATGTGTCGAGCTTTGTATTTGGGTAGAATTAGATGGCTTGAAAAACTAATAGAGAATAGTCAAGTCATTTGAGGCAGCTGTGGCCCCCTATGTGTGTTTAATTCCTGAAATGTCCCGAAATCTAAACACCAAATGCCCGATGAAAGCTGCCACTATACGCCACCTGCCTCCAAAATTCAAATTCAAATGCAATAGCTGGGTTTCAACCACTAGAGGGAGGCACAATATGTGTAATTCAAATACTGTGCACCAAACTGTCAAGATTCAAACCTGGATCAATCAACAACACTACAAAATACCTGTATACATTCAGCAACATAGAAGTGAATATTGTTTTCTTCTCAGGTGAGTCCTTTGCTCATGGAGTCACTGTCGGTGTGTGAGTCATTCTAAGTAGCCATCCATCCATCCATCCATTATTTGTAACCGCTTATCATCATCAGGGTCATGGTGGGGCTGGACCCTATCCCAGCTGACTTTGGGCGAGAAGCAGGGTACACCCTGGACATCACAGGGAACACAGAGACAAAGAACCATTTATTATTTCCTGGACATTCTGTGATTGTCATTTCTGCACTACCTCTGCTACATCTGTCTAGAGCCTCATTTAATTGCACATAGAACATTTTTATTTCTACTTTTACTTTCTACTTTTTATATAGTTTTTTATTTGTATAGATGTTACCACAGGTTAACTTCTTAACACAGTTATAGATTTAATTTCTGTGCTAACGTTTAACTAACATCTATCTATCTATCCATCTATCTATGCTCACATTCACACATACGGCCAATTCAGAGTCATTCTGAGTAACCAGTGCAGCTTCGTCAGTGATGGCTGCATTACCTAACTTTCCCCACTAGGTGTCACTGTATCACCACGAAAGAGCTTCATCAGAACGGGAATCAGATCAAGAGTCCTGCACATTAACAGTGTAATTTAAACTACCAATACAGTATATATGTGTGTTTGTGATGTTTGTGGTGTTACTGTCAGCGTAATGAACTGCTGAGCATCACATTTCACATGTGTACATGTTGTTGTTATGTTAAAAGTTTCATACTTATGATGTGTTTCCATCTATATTAAGTAACATTCTTCCCCCCATAGTAAAATGTACTGTAAGTCAGGTTAGGGATTGTATGAAAATTATCAGGAGGGTTAGAAAGGGGCTATGGTTATATAAGGTTATCTTAACTGAAGGGAGGGAAATCAAATTTTTGGTATATGTGTCACTTTTGAGAAACACAGAATACACATGGATCTCATTTCTCCAAAGACTGCATATTTCTTCCACTGCTTGATGACTGCTTCTCCCTTATTTATACTGCATCTTAACACAGTGTTGATATTTAGCTCTGACCTCGTAAATCCCTACAAGGAAACAGCAAGATCAGCACAGCAGGGAGTGGAGAGTGACCCCCGGATTCAGGGACTCTTGGGTGGAGGCAGAAATGTTAGCAAGTGTCAGCACAGTTTACACGTGAGCAATGTGGCATCAGGCATGACAGCTGGATTGAGCAGAGCACTGACAGCTTAAGTACACCGCCGTGATCAAACACTGTGTTGGATATACAGTGAGAGGAGTATGCCATGTGTGTATGAGTGTAGCAGCATACTCCAGGTGATTTCCTGAATGAGCTTGAGGTCTTGAATTAATTTCATGTTTAACATGTAATGTAATTCAAGGTCAGCGTCAGTTGTTGCCATCATGTTTTGCTGACTGGTGAAGTAAAAATAAAAAATGTTCACCGTGTGTATTTACAGTTTGTAATGTTAACATGATCATTTCATGTATGTATGTGGACGAGTGCTTCAATTCACAAGCGGTCTAAATACAGACGCAAGAACATGCTTCCACAATCAGAGTCAATCAGAGGAAAAATTTTAAAGTCCCTGTACAGTAAGAATAAATATGTGTTCTGAGTTCATCAGACCAAAGAAGAAAGTGTTATTAACCACCCAGCCAAATTTGAAAGATTAAACATATCGACAAGTTTATGAAATTAGGTGTCAAAATCAGGTAAAAATGAGCAGTATTCTCAACTCCAGGACTGTGCAGACGTGTCTGCTAAATGTGCTGAAGCCATGCCCACTCATGGGAGCAGTCAAGCAGCCATTTTGAAGCGACTGAAACGTGTCAGATGAGTTCAGAAAATGACATGACTAACTTTGAAACACTCTGAGCAAGATAAATTAAACTCTGTCTCTCTGCTAGGGGTGCAGGGGTATGCTCAGGGTGGCCTCAGCGTGTCATCGAGCCACCCTTTAGGACCGCCCACAACATCCTGGACTGAAAACTGATGAAAAACTGTTTGAACCTCTAACTCCACATTTCAGTAATATATAATTCAAAGTCTTTTCACATGTTTTCAGCAACTATTTTCCAACATATTTAATGTATTTTGAAACAAATCTCAGAATTGCCTTCACATGGACTTTAAAATGTTGGGAATGGCATCTTGACATAAGGCTCAGTCCCCTAATTACTACAGTAGTTTTTGCCCCTTCAGTACCTAATAGAGGTAACATATAATTTTTAGAACATGTTGGGATCTTGACTTTATTTTTTTCTCCGTAGCATGGGACAAAATGGAAAATATGAATAAGGCTGACTGCATTTAAAGTGTAAAAGTGGGATGCCAATTCCCTAACTGCCTTTGATTTTATGTAAGCTAAAGTGTCTGTCTGCACCACAGAAAAATGTACTGTCTATGAAGAGTGGTGAAAGATGATTAGCATCAAATCATCCCAGATGGTCCTTGCTGAAGTTATGGATTAAAGTGCACAGTAAAGGCTTTTCAAGTAGGCTATGAGTCAGACTCATAAAATGGTAACAGCATTGTTTACTTTGCAGAAAACAGGTGTAAGAGGGTTAAATGCGGCCCTTAAACCACATCCGTGAGCTTGTAGTTTCCACTATAACAGTTATTATTAAACTCTTATCTAACACCCTCTCCTCTGTCCACATGCTCCTTTGGCTCCGCTGCCTATCAATTAACAACATCCATGCACATCATTACAATACCCATAAAACACTTTCTGTGGTGAACGTTGATGCTGTGATGGGCCATTAACATGCCATGAAGTCACTCTCATGTGACCAGGCTGTCCAGTAGGCAAATATTTCAATGACCAACTCTCATCTGTGGTCATGGCTGGTCTGAAAGAAGTTAGAAGGCCTGACCCGACTCAGGATCAAGACTCAGGATATGATAGTAGACTACCCCCCCCCCCCTAATTTCTTCAGTGCAGAAAGCAGTACCTTAATGTCCACATGTGCCTGATCTGGGTGTTGCATACTGACTGTGGGCAAAAAAGGCAAGGCAGACACTCTTTCACCTCAGAAGTTTGAGGAAATTCCAGGTATCTGTACTCTTGCACCATCAAGAGGGTCCTGATGGGGAACATCACTGACGGAAAGAGATCGGAAAGACCACATGTTTTGATCATAGCCGACAACAAGTGGTGTTCTACCTTAGCTAAAAGACATCTAAATGAGATGCTGGACAAATTAAGGCTTGGAGAATCATTGAGGATCCAAACCACCTGAATATCTGCTTTTTCTCGCTGCTTCGATCAGGAAGAAGGTTCCAGATAAACCAGGCCAGCACTGAGATTCTCAGGAAAAACTTCTACCTTCACTGCCTAATGTACTTATGATTATAATTATTGAGTGTGCCTGCAAGGCACACTCAATAATAATAATGCAGCAATAATGCGGCTCGGCTGGGTGATGCAGGCTGTGACTTTTCTAAGCATTTCGCCAAATGGTTTGCCTACAAATCACAAAAAACCATGTCAGAAAAATGAATGGGTGTGTATTGGTAGAATGTTCAAGAGCTAGAGTGTGTGACATCATTGCTAGAGTGGAGAGGGAGATAACGGATGTATGAACGAGTGTAAATGGCTCATGAGGCCACAAATTTAACTCCACAGAAATAATTCATAGATAGAAACATAGGAAGATTTGTCTTCTCTCTCCTATTAATCTGCTGAAGCTGTCAGATGTATAGTTTGGGCGTGGGACGCACAGATGCGCCAGCAAAACCCCCTCACAGCCCCATCTACTCCCATGTAAATTGAAGAGGAGAAATTTCCAAAAGGAGCAGGGAGCACCACTGAAACTCAGCACGGAAATGGTCGACAAGATGGGGATGCTCATGGTCATTTCAGGTTTTTGATACGGTCTACGGTTTGGCATTTGTGGCCACTAGTTTGAGGGGGTTCATTTTGAGATTTTCTTTCTCTCTCAGGAGTCAGAGGGAGAGATTGCGCGTGCACACAGCTGCAGTTAATTGCTCTGGCCTGACCCTGGTTGCTTGGCAACCTCAAGCCTGCCTTTGACTAACTTTGTTGAAGTCTCTGTGCTATTGCAGTATCAATAATAATGTATGGGCACAACGGGGCCAGAGTCAGGCACACTCAAAATTTCTTTAGAAATTTTCTGGTTATTTTTATGATTACTTATTTAGTTCCATTAGTATTAAGATTACTTTTTACTTACACAGATAGAAAACAACCAACGTGAGTTTCCTTTGCAGGGTGGGACAGTGTGAGGAGCTTGGACATTTGGGGTGACCTTGGACTAAAACTGCTGATCCTTTGATTAAATTAGCTAGTTCAGATGGTGTGGAAATGTGAGGTGGAGGTATGCAGACACATCCAGCTGGAAGGAGACTCGAGTGCAGATCCAGATCATGCAGGAGGAGATAAATATCCCATCTGGCTTGGGTTTGGGAGCTGCCGGACAAAATTGCCAGACACAGGGATGTCTCTGGTAGTGCGCTAAACCTGCTACCACCATGACCCGGTCTCAAATATGTAGCAGAACATGGATGGATGGATTTTTGATTGCCATGAAATTCGGAATGCAATGGATACTCAGTGATCCTGGTGACACTGGATGAACCCTCAAGGTTTTTGTGACCTTCTGGCCTTTCCCCTAATGCAACCATCGTGCAGCAATGCATATTGTACCAAAAATTGCTAAGAAATGTGTCAAGAATTATTCATGCCATCCAGAGGATGAACTCACTAATTTGAACACTCCATGTGCTCTATCTGCATCAATTTTAAAGTGCTGCAGATGATACAGCTGCCAATACATGGTCTTTAGAATGGTACTGAAAATATAAATGTTTTACTAAAAGCACATCAATGTAGCACCATACCAACTGACAATAAAGTAACACAAAATAGCTGTATGACAACTGGGAAGCATTTAGTCATGTTCTGACAGAAGATGTTTAAATGTAATCCCTTTCTTTCTCTCTACTACCATCCTGCTGTTCTCTGCTGTCTTCAAATGAAAAAGAAAAATAACACTGAGAGAGAGAAAAATTGGCTCATGTGTTGGAGTATGCACCTGGGACTCCCAGAAGGTGTTAAAACACCAGGAGCCCTCTCCCACAAAGCAGTGGAGGGATCATATTAGGCTAGCAGGCTAGCAGGTGCAACCTTCACATTAAAGCAAGGACTAAGGCCTCCCTAATAAATGCCTTTATGACTGCATCTGTTTTCAAGTCCTGTGGTGGTAATGTCAGTGAGAGGGAGGAATGCTTTATAGGGTAGCAAACACAGGGGGGGGATTGCTCTCTTAATTCCATGTACAAGTGGTATAAACATGTTCTACAGAAACACTATAAAGATTATAGAAAAAAATATAATATATACACTGAAGTGTATGAGACAAAATATTCTGTAACCATTCCAGTGTTCTAAGGGAGCTTTGACCCTTCAATAGAAAGCAGACAGCAAAAGCTGGATCATGCAGTGTATCCAGATGTGAAGCCTTGAGCTGAAAAACATGGTAACTATGACTGTAAAACTTTAATTAAGGCCACTATGTACAGAATTTGGACACTGCAGACTATGGTGACTCCGAGTGGTAAAAAACAAAACAAAGAAAGAAAGAAAAAACTGTGGCGGACAGCATTAGCCAGGTTCCAGACCTCAGAGATACAAATAGGTCTGGTGTTGTGCTCACTGATGACTGCCTCCCCCAGTTGAGATTGACCAACCCAACCAGTCCTTTTTGGTAGGACTAATAGTAGTGACATCATCTCTTCTTTGTAAGCTAGCTACCTAGCTACATCTGTACTACTGTCATCACCCAGAAATATACCAACACATTCTCACCAACTCATTGATACTTGGTTGACACTTGGTTAGTGGCCCTAGAAAATATGGCACTAAAATTAGCCCTCTAGGGTTATTTCTGTTGGCAAATTAACTATAATAAATATGGCATGTCCACTTCGACTTTTTTTAAAGGTTGCATAGACAACAAACAGACATGAAACATATACCAGACATGCCAATAGCCAAACGAAGTGGTCAAGGCACAGTTGTCAGGAGTTTCTGTGATAAAATGCCTGCATTTCTGTAGAGTATGTCGACACTGTATGTCGACACTGATATCACACTTTAATCCATGACAGCGTCAGTGATCTGCTGCCGGTGTTTTGATGCACTTTACATGCCATTTATGCGTGTTGTCATTTAGAAAGAAGATCTGACTTTGACAACGGAGGCTGCATCTCATCCTTTCACAATATTCTACATTGATTTCTTAGCCAAACTCTCTAACCCCTTCTCAATCTTTCCCAGTCCTAGCTTATCTTGCCAAAACCTAATCAAACCTTAACCATAAAGGTGACAGATCACAAAAGAGTTGCAAGATTCTTACTTCCCAGAGTTACAGAACTTGTTTTGGAAAGTAAACAACCTATTTAGTTGTTTATACCTGAGGATTTGTTACAGATATGAGCTTATTACCTTGGTTGGCCATTACTGTTCCAAGTTAAGAAATGGTCCATTTTTAAAGGGTATGTTTCAGACCTCGGGCACAGTTTTCATCAAGATTTGTTTTTAGATTTTGTCGTGTCAGCTGTTGGGCGCATTAACCAGAGCTGATGCTGTTTCATAGATAATGACAAAGAACAGGCATTTTATTCTTGTTGTAAAACAACATTTTCAGTGACATCATGGACACTTTGTCTCCTCTCTTGCTGTTTTTTGGATACTTAACTTTGTGATGGACACATGTGGTTTGTCCACTGACAACCTGTGTTTGTGTTTATAACAGCAACATTGCAGTTACATGACTCAGTATGTGAAACTTTTCTCTGTCTGAGGTCATGGTTTAATTTGACCGAAGGTCTCGGCTTGTGGTCCTGCTGCTGTTTGTGTTCAAGGGGGGATTTTAGCACCTGTTTGTTTGCTTAAGCTATGACTCACTTGCATCTGTGTTGTATTGTTATAGATAGTTGTTGGCCATCTTGTTCTACTTTGTTAAGGTTTGTAATGATACACAATTGAATAGCAATGCAGTCATCTCTGAGCTTCTCAGGACATAAACTTGGTAGTTTTATTACCTTATTCTATTAGAACATTCCATTGCTTTCAATGAATGGTGTAAAACTTTGGAGAGGGGCAACTTACATTTTACTGTATTATGTATTTTCATCTTTGCTGAAGCCTTAATTATTATGGAGACTAACAGAGGTGAGAGACAGAAGTAAGTAAACCACCTTAACAGCCATGCCTCTGTAAACTCATGCAATAACATGGTATATTTAGTTACTGGCAATCAAATGTAGATTGCACTTTCAACCAAGGGGATTTACATCAGTTATCATCACAGCAGTCTACATCCCATCAAGCACAGAAGCTGCTCTGTTGTATTGTCTGTAGTCTTGTTCTCCTCACAAACCAGTAATCCTGATAATGTGCTCATTGTTGCTGGAGACTTCAATCGGGCTAACCGTAAAAAAGGATGTTGCTGAGATCTAAGTATGTAAACGAACTTCGAGGCTAGAGGTAGGGAAATGGACAGACCAATCAACAGCCACCCTGCAGTCTGCACTACATGATGCAGTTCCAGAACACCACCAGTCTGACAATATGGACATTTATAAAGCAGCAGCCTACAATGTAAGAAGAGCAATAAAGGAGACAAAAAGATACTGCAGCAAGCAAATGGAACTACAATTATAAGAGTGCAATACAAGAAAAATTTGCAAGGTCTAAGAATGATGACAGATTTTAGGGCTATCAATGAATATTCTAAATTTGAATACATATTTGAATATTTTTTTAAAAAACAGAAAATTAATATTCAACTATGGAAAAAAAACACATCAGCGGCTGCTTTGCGAGTGGGCACACTGCATGACAGATCAGGGACTGGTTACAGGAGTTGCACTTGCACAGTGTCACTCACTGCTGAAAGTGAGACGTGACAAAAACCGTGGCAGATGCAGATGGCAGAGAGAAAAACGATATGGCAGAAAGTTCAGAGGCCAACTCGGCAGCAGAGAGAGTGGTTTGGACTCCAAGCAACCTAAAAAGCCCTGTTTGGAAATCAAAATGCGGAGCCTCGAGATAAAGCTGTATGCAAGCTGTGTAAGCTACAGTTAGCTTACCATTCCACCACTATGCGCATAGAGAGAGAGGGGGGTGAGCGAGAGAGAGGTCTACGGTCTTAAAAGTTTTATGGTATAGGCCATTAGTTCATTTACTTATTTTGTAATGTGTAGGTATGTTTTTAAAGACATGTTTAAACTGAAATAAAAATACCTATACAAGTAGTTATGTCTCATTGTGTTAGTTTGTCCTCCTATTATTGACATAATGCGCAAATATAGATATTCGAATGGTTCGAACCTATGTGTTTTTTTTAGAGGGAATATTCGAACATCATTTTGGAGCAATATTGACAGCCCTAACAGATTTCCCTCCTTGTTAACTTCTGACGTGTCTCTAACAGGTGAGTTAAACAACTTTTAAGCTTGTTTTGAGGCAATCCACAGTCAACAAGCAGCAGCTGAAGCAGACGTTAATGGATGAGAGGGGTGACGGGAACCTTCCACATCTATCACCCTTTCTAAGTATGACGTGGAGCTCCTTGATGGTGAGGGTGGGCGGACATACTGCATCCACGTAACAACTTTCTCCAACACCATCATCAAGTTTGCTGACGACACAACTGTGATGGGTCTGATCACTGAAAACCACGAAAAGGAAGAACCATCTAAAGGAAGTAGAGAACCTGACCAGCTGGTTTTGAGACAACAACCTCCTCCTGAAGGGCAGCAAGACTAAGGAGATGCTGGGGGACTTTGAGAAGAAGCAAGGGGAGAACCTCGGTATCCACATCACAGACGGCCTGAGGTGGGTAATTCCATGAATCAAATAGAAGAGAAGTTTTTACTCCTACACCATTGAGAGCATCTTGATGGGCAATATCACTGGTATGGGAACAATACTCAACAACACCACCAGGCCCTGCTAAGAGTGGTTCAGCTGAACATACAATAGGTGGTGCTCTTCCTACCTAAAGGGTATCTTAGGAGAATCTTTAAGTCCGTGTAAAGTAAAAATAAATATGTGTTTTGAGTTTGTCAGACTAAAGAAGAAAGTGTTATTAACCACCCAGCCAAATTTGAATAGAAATAACGACAAGTTTATGAAATTAGGTGTCACAATCAGGTAAAAATGGGCAGTACTGTGGGGGCGTGTCCTCTGAACCACTCTGGACGAGTTGAAGCACTCTCTGTCTCTCTGTGTCTTTCTCTCTCTGTCCTAACGTACATAAGTCATGTATCTCAGTGAAACGCTGTCTGTCGTCACTTTGCGGTTATTGCTCCATTGCGGTGTTTTGATGAAGCAATACAGTGTATTTTTGTGTGCTGTTACTGACACCCCTTATCAGCACAGCACAGCGCACCCGGCAGGTGGTCACACCCAGGCAGGTGTCGCCTTTACCGACACACATAAACTCAGATCTGACTGCATATATTCCCTGTCATAGCGACAAGCTGCTGTTGCATATAAGAGACGTCCCGTGTCCCGTTACCGGTGTATTTTCCTCTGGATTCCACTCAGGAAACGAGAGCAGTCTAACGTTACATGCACTGACATTAGATAACACACATGAAAATGATGAAAAACCCAAACATGATTATGTATAGTACATGATGTAAAATCACGTTACTGTGCACCACGTCACCTAACGTTACTGTAATTACTGTATTATTTCCAGGTCTCCATTAATATGGGCCTTCACAATCCACTTCTTCTTCATCACTTGTTTTTTTTAAATTGAAATAAAGTAATGGAGCTGTTGTCACATTCTGGCATCCAGAGAAGATGCATTTTCTGGATGCTGAGGGAAGAGCTAACTAGCAGCGGCTGTACGTATAAGTGTTGCAATTCAAAAATGAGGGGGTGGGGGGGCTGAAGGCTTTTTGTACTGTTGCGCTGGGGGGGCGATCTCGTTTTAGGACCGCCCACAAAATCCTGGACAGAAAACTGGAGAAAAACAGTTTGAACCTCTAACTCCACATTTCAGTAATATATCGTTCAAAGTCTTTTCACATGTTTTCAGCAACTATTTTCCAACATATTTATTGTGTTTTGAAAGAAAACATGCCTTTACACAGACTTTAAGGATCCCAACCACCAGCAAAACAGCTTTTTCTCCCAGGTACAACAAGTGAAATGCTCTTGAAAGAGGTTCCAAATATGTGAACTATACCTCGAAGAACAAGGATTTATCACAACTTCTTAAAAGTAATGAGGCTATAGAGCCTATTTACAGTACTGCACAGTACCTTCATATCCATCCCTTGGAGGTCAGACAAAGGTAAAAATAATTTTTTCCCAAAGCTGATGACATAATCAGTAACATCCAGATGCACCTTGGTAGCCAATGAATAGTCCTTCATCTGTTAGTTCTGCTGATTGATCAATCCAAACATCTGTCAACACACAAAGCAGCCGTTAGCCTGTAAGAGAGGTCACATCTATTTAATAAACCTTGCGCCTCAACTGTGTATCTTGCATATTATACGTTGCGTATGTTCTGTCGCACACGGATTGCCTGAATTAACCTCCCCGACTCTCCAGTTTAGTTTTCATTGCAGACACAGCAGTGTTTTTGTTGAAGATTCTCTAAAGCTGTTTCCCACTTGAGTTCTGAATGTGTCTCACAGCGGTTTCTAACCACAGAGACAGGCCTGATGAAGCCACACTCACAAGAAACCAGAGACTTCAAACAGATGAATCACCAAATGAACAGCACTCTGTAGGGATGTTCATCACAGTAGGGTGGCCATTAGAAGAAATGACCACATAAGTTTACAATGTAGATGAACCATTACACCACTACACTACCATTACAGGTCAGCAATTTATTATTGTTCAGTGGGGCATATTTCTCAATGGATATTTTTATTGAATTCTATTCTTGTCTAGGATGAGGCTTTCCTTTCCAGGAAACAAGCTTGTGTACTACAGAAAGCAGCTGGGACACACTGAATTAAATAACATTTTGGGCAGCTTTAACTGAATTATTAACAAGAGTCTACAGCCTGTGAGGCTGAGTACTTCAGAGCCTCAGAGGTTTTTCCATAGTGAGGGGGGTGGTGGTGGTGAAGGGTAGTATCAGAGTCGAGCTGAGCTGGCACAATGCTGTTAACCTTTTTTTTCAACATGTATTCACCCAGCGCAGGGCCTATTGAGCATACTAATTTATTTTAGGAGCTCTAGCCAAAGGCAGCAGCACAAAATGAAACAAGTGCCTGTAAACAGACAAAAAAGAGACTATGAAATAATATCTCCAAAAACAAGTCATGCATCCAAAAATATCGGTTTATACACCGTCACCTCCAGGTATTTCCAAAAGCATTTAGAAGCATTCAAAGAAATCATATAATGGAGTTTTAAAACATTCTGCAAACAGGTTGTGGAATACATGCAAGACTCGCTGTACAAATATTTGTTTCCTTGATGACATATTGTAAGTGTGCTAATCTCTTATCACAGTAAGATCCTTTCAGCTCACTGTGATTATTTCTGTTCGTAGCCTACTATTCCTCCCTGCAATATTTTAAACTGGTCCTCCACTGTAGCACAAAGCGTCCATATCTAGATGATTAAACCTGTTTTTATTAAAGGATAGCAGGTTTGCCAGCTTTTAATGCGAAGCAGCAACAGCAGGAGAGGTTTGTTTTGCATCATTAACACGGCTTCAATATGGCCAATATCTGAAAGTACAAACAGGAACACAGGAGTGAAATTAAAAAGGTACTTTATTAGTGATCCTCCATAATTGTGTGGTGAGTGCTGAAGAACGATCAAAAGCAGCAGAGGCTGAGTGCAGCGAGACACAGAACACAGGAGATACATTATGAAAAAACAAAACTAGTAAAAGATTTTATGAACATTGCAACAGTGAGGGTTTCTTCTTTTGCTCACTTGTTTACATGTTTCACATATATAGTGTTCTGAATCTACATGTATTGGTTACTCCATTTATATACATGTACTTTCTGTATATATTTGGCTATTTCTGTGCATATCATCATGGATGATGAAGGAAAGCATTTGGCATAATCAGGCCTTACCTAACTCAACATGCTTCCCAACTCCTGATACAGGCTGTTGTCATCTCGTGACTAGATTACTGTAACGCCCTCCTGAAGGGCCTCCCAGCCTGCACGGTGAAACCTTTTCAGATGATCCAGAACGCAGCAGCGTGCCTGGTTTCCAATTCACCCAATAGTTGCTTGTTTATGTCTATAATGGTCATGAGATTCCTAGGTAGCAGGGGGATGGAACAAATGGATAGGTTGTATCATCAAGTCAGAGATTAGAGGGTAAGGTTGGAGTGTGTTTGTGGGATAATCGGGAGTGGAGACGGGCAAAGAAACTGTTAGACTGCCTTTTGTCACGTGTGTAAATGTAATGGTGCTTCCACTTCCTTACACGACTGATCACAAATAATAATAATAATTTGCGGGGGAAAAAGTTGTTCACAAATGTTGGTCTGTGCTGGTTTAAATGGTCTGATAAACAGTGGCAGCACACAATATTTGTTACAGGTGTTCCTCCCCATGCCCCCACCTTCTTACATCTCCCACAAGCAATATGGAAAGCATTAGCCCATATAAATGCAGATGGACATTCCAGAAAATCTCCTCAGAGTAGGTAAATACATTTTGATTCTATTTCCATATTATGTGAAAACTCTGCTGGCCAGCTGCTCTATCCATTCTGCAGGAGGAAACATGCTACATCTCTCTGTCTTGTGTTTATTGAGGCATTAGTGCTGGACATAATCTATGAGAACAATCCCAGCCACTGTCAAGGTTATCAAGCATAGTGACACTAAGCGGGGAATTGGACCGAAACAGCCGTGTGTTAAAACAACGCAGGGGACTGCACTGGAGGGGGTGTCAGTGAGACAATGAAATATAATCCAGGAAGTCCAGTTTGAGTAGCAGAGCCATGGAAAAGCTATCGCAGTGCCATGTGGTGTTACCTTTCATTACAAGTCAACAAATATTCTGTTCACATTACAAAATAATCTGCCAGGAATGTGCTACAGAGATATATGTTGCATCTATTTGATTGGCTAGCACAGCGTCTTGCTGGATGTCGTCATTGTGTTGCAGCCAAAGTTGAGCCAGGTTCAACTTTTTTGCAGAATAACCCTGTAGTGGCACCTCTGCTCTGTCACCAGACTGGTTTCATTCAAATGGCACAAGGCTACTGTCAGTTAAACTTGTGAGGCAGCTGGACTCACAAGATGGCCACACTTGAAGTCATGCACTTGTGTCTGATCATAGTGGTTATGGACCAGGTCGTGGAGCTACGGCATAAGCTATGGGTGTGGTTTGACTTAAAGAGCTGCAAAAGAGGTTTTTGTAGCTGCTGTTAGCATCAGTAATATCAGACCTGTAGCGTATTTCTTTATGAAAGAAGAGGCTTTTTTTGATTTTCTTTTCTTCTGACTGACTTCAAGAGCTTGACTACATTATATGATTCACTGACATGATTAACACCCATGATAGATGGTGACAGACAGCTGCAATATTTCTTGAAAATACTTTCCAGCAATGACTTCTCAGATGGCTGTGTGAAACTGTTGGTCTATACATATCCAAACCCCCTCTTTTTTTTTTCACCATGACCATAGTCTATTCCTTGGCTTTAGATACTTTTAGGTGTTCATAAAATCACAGTTTATATGAATCATTTTTTAACATGGTAAATTCTAACAGTTTTGGAACACTGACAAACATCCAGCTTGGTTGCAGAAGACTGTCAAAGGCTGGCCCTGTTGCCAAGCAGATCAACAACATGGTCACACAGTGAAACAAATGTGATTGAAACACCACTGATTGGATAAAGCAGATTCAGTAAAACAAAACCTCAGATTTGTCTTTTTAAGACATAAATAAAATAAAATAAGAACATTTTGGATGAAATAAAATACAATTCCTTCCAGAATTTTATCAACAGTCAGGCTAAAAGTGTGAAGTATGACAAATGCACACTGTACATGTACACCATGTACAGTTTAAAACATAACTGTCACTATCTGATGCACCTGTGGATCAGATTTTAACCTATCACCACGTGTAGCCCCTCATCCAGTAAAACAGAACCTCAGATTTGTCTTTTTAAGACACATAATTTATTGAGCACACGCAAATCTTAAAGTGCCAAATTAAGAGAAAACACAACTTGCTTGGGAAATACCCAGGCAGGGTAGTGGTTATACAGATGCATTCATGCATTGTGTGATTTGTATTACTGAACAGCTTTGATTGAAAGCAGTTGAAGGCAGCCCAGATTTTGGGCCTTCAGTGGTGGGAGCTGCAAAATGGTTCCATTTGGGCTTTTTGAAAATTACTTTCAAATGTGAGTCTGTCCACTGTGAGTTTTTCTTGATATATAAATACAATCTCTCTGCAGTTGAAATTCAGGACCATGACATACATTTAAATAGGGGTAAGTGCTTTTCCTCTGATCAAAGCACATGGCTAATTGGATCTGATCCACAGGTAGGCAAGATGTATTTTTGCAGCATTTTTTTTGGCAACAACTCCTCGGTCTCGCCGTGGTTTTCCCTCGCCTCATCCTCTAAACGTAAAAGGCATTGCTACTGGCACACTCTGGGGAAAATGTTTCCATCTTTGTTCCATTTACAGTAATGTGCAATATGTAGACTTGGATGAAAGGAACATCATGCCATCTAGGGGAGAGCATGGGCACCCATGTACAGCTACACTTAACTGGGTCATTTTGTTACCTTGGTTCCACTTGGTTAAAAATAATATTTGGTGTTCTGTTGAGGCTAACTGATTTAAATAAATCAGAAATGCTGAGTAACACAGCCGGAGAAGGAAAAAAAAAAAAAAGGACACGCTAGAGCTTTGCCCCCTCACAAAAGCAGAGGAAAGCTGTTTCTTATAAAGGCATGATTTGTGGAGGAACAAGCTATCATATTTTTTATTTTTTTAAAACTGAACACTGCTATGACCATCCCAAGTGGACGGTGAATCACGTTGACCTTTCTGTTGTTAGGCTTCATCAGAGCGGACATGTTTAACCTGTCAGTCAGAGAGCATGGAGTTTAAAATACACCAGGACAGTTTGACATCACCATCATTAGCAACCTCAGTGGAGTCATATTTGCAATTATATTGCATTTGCTGTAATATATATGAAGCGGGACAGAAAATATACGTGTATACTGCTGTTATTAAGTTCAGTTTAGTTACATTTTCAAAAAAGGATAAAATTATTTGGACATATTTGTGGAGACAGTGTCTAAGCTGAAGCTGAAGTGTGTCTGAACGGGTGTCAACCCTGTCGACTACTGTGTCTTGCTACTGAATGAGGCACGCAGCAGTCTTGTATTCTTGTCCATATTCAACAATTCTGCACCTCACGATTTATTTATATCTGAGGTCTTTTTACCTTTTTATCTGTAACCACCATATTTCCCTAATCTTTACCATGTGCGTAACCTGCCATGGGTCCATAATACTTACACATACATCTCCATTCATTTGCTTTGCTAGTTGAAGAAAATTCTTTTTTTGTCCTTCTCTTCCTGGCCAAATGGAGGGTGCTAAAGACCCACAAGGACATGGTAAAAACTAGTCCGGAACCAGGAGAGGAAAACGGCATCCCCTTTGGGATGTCGTCAAATTGGAAACGTTTTGTCCATTCTGGCCACCCAGCTGGGAAACTTTTTGTCATTTCCGAGAGACCCCCCCGAGCTGTACCCCTGGAAGGACAAAAAAAAAAAAAAGAAAGAAACTTTTCCTCATGTCCACACATCCAAAATCTAAACCTGCTGGATGTCAGGTGTCCATATCCAACTTTCCGTCGAATCACAGTTGGAACTTTGTGCAGGGTATCCATAATAGGTATGTCAGAACATGATTTTCTATTATTATTTTCTCTTTTTTGGAAATTGCTTTTGTGAGTGGAGACACTTCCCAATCATTTTCAGATCTTTGCAGATCAATTCTGGGTTTGTAGACAATAACTGATCCAAATTTGGTGATCATGGATCTATCATGAGATACCCAAAATCACTTAGAAAGATCACAAGGTCACCAGGTTTTCCCTAATCGACACTTTTAGAATTCTGGGAAATCTCTATCAATGGGAATACTAAGTTTGCTGAGTCATTGGCAGCTCCTTTATAGTCAGTGCTGTATTCATACCATGTTTTGTTATGGGTTCTAGCTTGCATAAGCAAATGTTAAAAAAAATGTTTTTAGTGTAAACGTGGTGATGGATAATGAATAGACTGTCCAGACTTACTTATCAATGGTGCTAAAAACTGGACTGGACACCACTGGACAACATCAATATGTAAAGTGCTGGAGAAAGTCTTTGGTAATTACAATTTACACATCTATAGATGTTAAAAGAATATGCTGTATATCCTGATTTATTCACAAAATGTTAATTAAATTTCTGTTTTACTTATCCTTTGCAGGTTATAGGTGACTTTAGACTTATGTCCCCTTCTAAAAATGATGTATTTATTTAAATGTAGCAATTCATCCTAAAGTAATCTTTCACTATCACTCCCGCTTCCCCTCATGAGAGAGAAAATACTGCATGTTGTAATACTTCTCTTGGTGAAATAAATAAATAAGTTGAAATAAGAAAAAAAAAGAAGAAGAAAAAGAGGAGGAGGAAACATGTGGAGGGGGACTTGGCACCCCAAACCAGTGCTGTCATGTATTCTCACTGACATCATCATTGTAAAATTAGGAACCTGGTTTCATCTTTCCTGCAGATGTGGAAGCTTGAAATTGCATTCCGTGGGCCTGTGCCACATTTCATCAGTGAATTTTCCCCTCGCTGGTGTCCAAAAAGGGGGCTTGGCTGCACACAGTCCTTGTAACCCCCACCCTGCCACAGATCTCCACCCTCCCCTCACTACTTGGCATGCAGACTGATGGAGTTTTTCTTCTACAAACATTTGTTGGAGGCAGTGCTGCTCTGGAGGCAGATGTAATGGTTAAAGTTAAACCTCGGTGGGTGGGGCTGAAGAACAGGTTAGTTTACTGACTAATTAAAAGGGCAAACAGACAAGTCTTGCTATGAATATAATGAAAGAATGTAACTGCCAATGATGTATCTTTCATTAGCACAATATCTGATCCAGAATCTAATCTCTTACATAGAAAGTTCTCCAACACATGTTGCCTCTGTGCTATCAGGTTATGCAACAACCCTTCCAAGTAAACGTACATATTAAAATGGTTTTAAAAGAAAGTGGGGGGCTTACACGGAAATCTTCCTTCACACAGACTTCTGCAGAGTGGGTGGAGTGTGTATCAGCACCAAAGCAAGTGAGTGTGTTCAGTTGATTTGACATCTACTAGTTTATTCAGCTGCATCTTACAGTCTTCTTCAGGAATGAACTTAAGTCACATGATAACAGATGTTAACCACTGTCATCTGTTAGAACCAGCAAAGATGCTCTCTAATGTCAGATGTGAGCATCCTGCTCCATCTTTCTCCGGTCATCCACGGACTCCTGGTCGATGACCTCTGAACTCTGTGAGTGGTTTTGTCTTCAGAGACAGATGATGTCTATTTCTGGTGTTCATTCAGTCTCCTGCCTCAACGCCTTGCCGTTTCACTGATGTAGTGTTCCTCACAGCTCTCACGTTTCACCTGTTATCACATGACTGAAGCTCCATACACTGCTTTTGGTTACTGTTGCAAACGGACCTCACAACATTGATTTTTTAAGAGGAAGAATGGATTTCTCGATGCAGTAAAAAGAATATTGGACAAATATCTGGATGGCTCAGATTGTGAATTACAGATTTGTATCAACTCGAGACCATTTTAACATGATACAGTGCAAACAACATATGCAATACAATAAACTAAACTTTGGCACCTTCCATTAATAACGTGCAGCACAAATTACAACAGTAATTCAACAACAGCAGAACACTGTTCAAGAAAACATCTAAGATGCCTTTGACAACTGTTTCAGAGAGAGATGTAACGTACGCGGTTTCCAGCTTCAAAGAATAAGCCCATCTAGCTCAGTTGAGCTCGGCTGAAGTGGGACGAGTATCTAAATCAGGGCTGGTGAGTTTATTTACTGTGGAAAAGCTGGACATGTTTTGCCAGAACCCATCAGTAGATGAAGGAAGGATACTTGTGGGTACAGCTCATGCTTCCCATACCAAAAAGTCACGGTTTCAGCTTCAGGCCACCCTTTGCACTAATCAGTTGTCCGCACATCCCTGTTGGCATTAGTAGATTCCGGAGCTGAGGAGAACTTTCTGGACCGGCAGCCGGCTGTCCAATGTGGCACAGTTCTGGAGGACGGCTAGCTCACTGGATGGGGGATTGTTGGCCCGAGTCACTCAATGAATGGAACCACTACACTTCTGCACCTGCGCTTCATCAACCAACCAACACCAGTTGGGCCACTTCATTAGGTACACTTGTACAATCCAGTGTGTTCCAATACAACATACTTTCATGAAGCGTATAATGTTTGAGTTTTTGTTGACACTGTCAGAGATGTATTCATTTGTATTTTGTTTACTATTGAGGGTTAAACTGGACTTCATTATATTAAGAGGAGTTTCTAATATTTGGCCTGAGGGCTATGATATTAGAAACACCTTTCAATAAAATGCAGACCTATACAACCTCAATAATAAGTAGAAAATAAAGTAGAGGCAATACCTCTGACAGTGTCAACAAAACAGGTCAGTGTCAGAAAAGTATCATTTATGGCGGAGTTGTTGTATATGATTACTTATGAACTGGCCGGTTGGTGTACGCCGCATTAAACCCCAGCTCAACCTTCCAGACTCTGTCGGATCAGTTCAGTGTCCCTAGTGGTACCAGCAATTTGGCATTACTTTCTTTTTTTTTGGAGGGGGGGGGACTTTGATTTTTGATTTTGACTAATCATGTTTTTTCTGTCTTTTATCCTCCTGCAATGTCCATCCCTAACCCGTCCCTACCTATACCCTTCCCTTCCCTACTCAATAGCCTGCCACTGACTTCCCCACCTGCAGTGCACATTCCCTATGTGTTTTCAATAAAAAGTTGAAACAAGATTCAGTGTCCAATTGGTGTTTGCTCTTGAGTCTGCTACTGTTCTCATTAACAGCCTTAGACACCTAAGATGGACAGTTTTCTCCCTTTTCCCCTTCAGATTGTTAAAATCACTGTAAACTGTGTCTGACACAAAGCATGTCGAGTTATATGAGGTTTAAACTGAGGGAAATACTAACCATGCATGCATGCATGTCAGTAGAACTCATCTGCCAATACTGCAAATAGCCGTGCTTCAATCCAAACGTATCACAATTTTTAATATAGTTTTGAGTAATTCTGCAAAAGAAAAGCTGAATGGATGCATTCTATATTTTAGAGGCTGATGTCTTTTGGACAATTAATATAAATGAATTGTCCGAAAAGTCTCTTTCTGCCTTCTGTAAGAGCAAAAACCATCTCAAGAGAAACTTTAAGAAGTCGAAGAAGGTTTTTTGAATTTTGTCATTTCCAATACTTCAACATTAGCATCCAAATACATTGAATAAAATGCTAATGGCTAATGATAATCATCTCAACCATGACCATGAACATTCCCTCTGTAGTGTAAGTTGCCTTAATTTAGCCAATCTTAACCATGGCAGGTTTTTTGGCACCAGTTATACTAACAATGACCTATTGTATTGCTGAGGTAAGAGAACTTGTTCGAGCACACCTTCTACAAAGAAAATCAGTGATTCTTTCATTTCCCCCACTGGTGTTTGCCTCCGTGAACAGGGTCTTTTTCTGTCTGAGAACTGTTTGTGTAACTAAAACACCAATCTGCCTGACACCCTTGGCACTTTTTTTTCCTCTTGGATTTTTACACTCCCGCCTCAGTTGTCTCACTATCCTCCTCTCCTCCTGTGTTTGGCTGAGGCTAGCTCTCCAGTTTTCAGTGTTTCCAGCGCAGGGCTGTCTAATCCCCAGGCAGAGCCCACACCTGTGGCTGATAGGATCCTTCTGGAGTACAAAGGCTCTGATTTACAGCCCAGCGGAGCTGCGGGCCCGGCTACAGCTGCAGAACGGCAGGAAAGGGAAGTTGTTCATCACGCAGTGTGCATTTCACCAGCAATAGCTCCTAGTGCATGCCAGACCCTTGAACTTCACCTAAATGACAGGTGGCAAAATAGTGCCGGCCCTTTTTGTTACAAATTACAGCTAATAAACACTGCCCGCGGAATCCTTTCATGGGACAGCTTTTTATTTTATTCCTCATACTTCAGTTGAGAATCATTTAGTTTGGTTATCTTTCAGTTATGCTTAGTGAGCACGTTAAATTTCTACATTCCATTTCTAAGTCCAGTAGAATTTGTTCTGCACTGTTGGGAATGCTTGTAGGAGGTGGTGATGAACGGCTCAGAGAGAAGGTGGGGCTGGTGGGTGAGCCAACAGTGAAATGGATCGGTTCAGGGTTAGAAAGCGGCGCAGCGATGACTGCTTACTGGCCTAAGTCCGCACTGAGGGGTTGACATGATAGTCTCCACACCCAAAATATGAGGAATAACAGGCGTGGGCACATTATTAGGAGAGTTATTGATTATGATTAAATATTGGGAGGTTTTGATCTAAATCCTGTTTAATGCCTAAACAGAATCCTGTCCTGTGCGTATTTATGGACGGGAGAAGTGAACGCACATCCTGAAAATGATGAATGAGATCCAGTGTTTGGTGTTTGGATAGACATGGAATATATATAGACTGGAAAGATTATTTCTCTCCCTTTTCACAGAGAAGAATCTGTTGACATGTTGAGCTCTTATGCACATGTGAGTTTGGAGTGTCAGTATGGGACATGCACAGTGGAACTAATGCATTTGGTTAAGCTCTTCCAAATCATTTCCATACAGTGTGTTGTCAAGACAAAACACATCTCTCATACAGATCGGGAAGTGCGCTGCATTTAGAGACCACAGTAAATGTCACCAGTGAACCTAAATCATTATTAGAGAACTCTACTCATTTTTTCACATCCTTGAATGAACACAGCACATTCAATATGTATAAATGTGTACTCCCATCATTAATGAATCACTACAGTGAGTCCAATTATTACTAATACCAGTACTAATTCAGTCTAAATGAAGGTACTACAGCACTGTTTCAGCATTCTGTACAGGACAGGAAGAGTCATTAGAGGAAAAAAAAAAAAAAAAAAAAAAAAAAACTTTTATGATAAAATAATAATAATAAAAAAAAATTGTTTAGCTTCATACTGAACAATTCGAAGTCAATATTTCTATATGATCTCTATATAACCCCTTCTCACCAATAAAACAGCCATACAGTCTGCGAGAAGCTATTACGATCTAAATTCATACTTATTGTTAGGCAGCGACCTCTAGTGGCCACAATAATAATAACAGGAGCAGTACAAAGCGGGGGTCAGCATTGCTAAAAGTTGGGCTGGATGGACGAGTTTGTCAAAAACAGGAATTTGACCCAGGAGACTGAGGTTTGCGTGAAAGTTGACTATGTGACTCACATCACATGACTTGCGTACTTATTTTAACCCAAACCACAATCTTTTTCTCAACCTAACCAAGTAGTTTTGATGCCCAAACCCTTAACCCCAAAAAGTTGCTTGGATTTGAGGCCAATTTGACATAATGGTCACAACATCAAGTCAGGCATGCTGACCCAAAAGGTCTTTTACCCATAGACCTGAAGGAAGTGGCTGTACAGCGGTGGATACATTTTTTTTCCTGGGCGTCACAATGCGAAGTCCACAAAAGCTGCACGATTTAAGAATTTCATTGCCATTCACGTTAGTTGAGAGATAATCCAGAAGTCTCTGGTGTGACCCGCAGAGCACATGCAAGGAATCATTTGAAAGTGAAACTCCATAATTGGCTGCTTTTCTTTAATATGTACCACAAATCATATACTGTATGTGTATCCATTTGTTCAGTTGAATAACTCACCACCAAGAGAACCCCAAAGAGAAGCACTTATGAATCATCACTCTGGGTGCCCATAAGTGTGAATGATTATTTGTTTTTACATATCAGCCCTGTGATGAACTGGTGACCTGTCCATCGTGTCTCTCATGCAGCTGGGATCAGCTCCAGCCCCCTTGCGACCCTGCAAAGGATAAGTGGTTCTAGAAAATGGAAAAAAAAAAAATGGATGGAGACTGAACACATCGAACATCTGTTAAACATTACAGAAAGTTTTTGACTTCAGAATCACTGTTTTCAAATATGATATCTCTTTGCATGAAGTCCCCATCCCTTGAGGTAACAATTCATACATTTGCAATGCAACATTCTTTCTTTCGAGACAGACACCGTTAACAGGAACCATCAGAAGCTTCTCAGTGGGCTGAACTGTCAGAACATCTAACCAGAGACAAAACAGAACTCACTACCTGAGTGGTGTATGCCATCATTAAGACATGTGACATCTGTGGCTGAAGATCAAGGACGTTCATATCTGACACCAGAGAAGTTACCATCTACAGACAATGTACCTGAACCATCTCCATCAAAACAGAGCTGACTCTATCTGCTGATGAAGGTCACTAGATGTCGCTGAAAGCACCTAAAGAAATCTACTTAGTGGACTTGAGTTAAGACTCCTTCAGATGTTTAGAGTTTTTTTTCTTTTTTGTCTTGCCATGACATTTCTGGAGCACATTCATGCTCCTAAGCAGATAATCCTTTTATACTTTAATGACCTCATGGTCTTCCCTCAGGACAAACTCCTCTAATGGTAAGTTGTGTCAGCCTGTTGTCTGTATCTTGTCTGTAATGTTTTCTCTATGACCACTCGAGAGAGGGAAAGTTTGATTTAAATACTGCTAGTGCTAATGAAGACGGCAATTATTTTCCTGTGATATTCACTCCTTTGTTGTTTTAATCTATTTGATTATTCTACATTCGATTCAACTGTTTTCAGCTTCTCTATCCAGTCCTGCATTTTCTGCTAAAAAAAGAGGAAGATGTTGTGAGAAAACCTCCTCCTGGCATTGTTTGTAACAATAATGAAAAACCCGTCTGTGGAATCTCAGAGGACCTGATGAGAATGCAGACAGTTTGTATCCACAGTGGCTTTCCACAGACTCTGAATCAGTGACATAAAGTAAAAGGAGGCCATGCTGTTACCTCAGGCCTTGAACCTTGGCACAGCGATCCCAGGCACAGCTGTCTTGGACTCGGTTCTCTTGTTTGCGTACCCGTTCGCACATGCATGCTTTGGAGTTTTATTTGCAGATCCCTGAGCATCACAGCTATGTTCCCTGAGCCAGACCACCTGCAACAATTAAAAATGCCTCTGCAGCTTGCTGGCTCAGCAGGGCTCTGATCAACACTGCATTATATTATAAAGAGAAGTTGTTTTGCAAATAGTTGTAAAAGGGGGATCTGGTTTCAGCCCCCTGGCCCGCTCAACCCGTCATTTTCCCCACAGTGTTCCCACTCTGATCAAGTGGAGTAAACCATGGAATAAAATACAGACACTGCAGCAAATTGATGCCTTTCTCCATGAGATCAAACATTATTTCACTTTGATGGCTCCAAGTTAATCCATGCAGTAAGTATGGTCCAGAGTCAGACATCACCAGAAGGGAGATCACTCTGGGGAAACATTGGCATTTGATAATAAAAATATATATCTATATATTCAGTGTGAGGCAACCATGTCAGTAGCAATAAAATCAGCAATGGGACTCTACTTCATGAATAAAAGTTTCAAATCACATGTATACATATTTTGGAGTCACATGATGTACAGTTGGAAATAGGGTGACATTAAGAGGAATACCTTTGCTGCCTCTAAGTTCAGGCATCAGATCCGTCAAAGGCCAACGAGAAACAAAGAGTTCAAACTCCGCCAAGTCCACCGCACTGTTAATTTTGGCAGCTGTTTCAGATTTAGTGTTACTGTCTAGACAAAAATGCTGATTAGATTTAGTCACATTTTAGCAATTTTTATCAGTCTTAGTTTTAGTCAATCAAAAGTCGCTTTAGTCAGTGTTTGTGCATGCTGGAACACATTTGGAACAATTTTTCTGTTAATTTCGATGAGATCTTCTCACTACTGTAGTAGTGTGGGCGTGGGAGAAAAGAAAAGAGAGGCTCTGGATAGATTTGAGCTGCTCCTAGCAGCAGGATTGTCTCCTATAATGCATTCAGTTAGCGGTTTGAATGTCATGGGGGTGCAGGTCTTAAAAAACTTGACCTGAACTTCTGTTTTCTCTTACTTATTTGTGTAAAATATTGTGCTTTTTTAAAAAAAGATCTGCTATCCCATCGCTAACTTTTCAGTCATGTAAACATACATTTTTATTATCTAAGATCTATTTTAGCTCATGACTTA
The DNA here is from genome assembly GCA_033000465.1 of Sciaenops ocellatus. Taxonomy (NCBI): domain Eukaryota; kingdom Metazoa; phylum Chordata; class Actinopteri; family Sciaenidae; genus Sciaenops; species Sciaenops ocellatus. The sequence continues at coordinate 27,877,148 of CP136878.1, forward strand.
CCTATCTTCATTATGGAACAAATGGTCATTGATGAGCATTCTCCTATATAGTTTTGGTCAATGAAATCAACACTAGCATAAATTCATTTTAGATGTGATTAAAATATGAGCTGTGATGATTCATCTCAGAACATGGTGGACAACTCCCATTGTACCAAGCTAAGGGTAAAGATGTCATCTTTCTGTCTGCATATCCAGGATGGTACCAAGAACCAACAGTGGAGAGGAATTTCTGGTTTCCATGATTTAAATATTCCCATCATGGATCATGACCAATCACCTCACATCTATCTTTTTTATTGCAGAACTCGACCCACTTAATGGAGCAGAGAATCCAAACCAGAGGACATTAACATTCTCATTTCCAAATATGACTGTATGGCTACACAAAAAAATTATGACGTGTGCCTCCTAAAGAATGCAACTACGCATAAAGATACCACATGGAGACTGTGAAACTGATTGTTTAGCTTGGGCTCATTGTGTTTTCATCTACAAGTTTTGACCTTACACTGAATGATCAATATGACAATAGCATGTGCAACTCCAGCAAAACTTTTGATTTTGTTCTGAAATTGGAAATTTGCCTGCAACAATGAAGTTCTTGTTTTAAGACTACCCTACCTCTACCCCTAAACCAAACACTAAGCACAAAGCTCCAGATGAATGGATCTTGGGGTAAGATGTTTTGTTAACTTTTAAGGTCAACATTGAAATTTTCAGCCAAAATGGGGAAGAAAAATTTAGAAAGCTAAATTTTAGAAAACTTGAAATTTGACTACAATCTACATCTATACAGGACTGGACAACTTTATCTCTTAAGGAGGACTGTGGTGGTTCAAAGCCATCACTGTGGCTATCTAGAGCTGGAGTACCATCAAATCCACCATTGTCCTTCTCACATTCAGGCAGTTCTGTGTCTAAAATTGTTAAATGATCTGAAAAGAACGTCCTTATGTATGTTATGAGAAAGACATATCTGAGATGTACAGATGTACAGGCTAGTACAGTCTGGTCGAGCCAAAAGCAAAGAAACTGCAAGATCATTTTCGTGGTATTTGGGTGGTTTATTTCCACAGCACCTCAGCTGTGCTGCTACGTCTGTTCCAAAGCTGCTCTTGATCAACAAACTACATAACGTCATGTTTGCATTTTTACTTCAGGTTTCCATAACAATAAAGTTTTCATTCCCACCCCCATACATCCACAGCATCTCTGCCACACAGTGAATAACAGCATAGATTCTACTCTGTGCTGTAAAGAGTCTGTTGTGGTTGCAAAGCTCCAGGGGGAATGTATGTTAACATGTTAACATATCCCATAGCTGTAGGATTACTAATGTACCCACAGAGTTTTAAAGTAACATTATGTAACGTTTCTTTCATAAACAGATTTTAAATCATGTTGATGCTACACAGACTTGTAATCAGGTGAGTGTAGTGTTAGTGTTCGTACCACGGGCGTTCTGGACCACCGGGAAGAAGAGGAGGTTTGCAGAGGAGGTGAAATGTTGAGGTGGAGGGGAGTATTGTGCCAGAACCGGAGCTGGAAAAGCAGGCAATTTAACCGTCTCATCAGCATTTATGGACATAATGGCAGAGGAGAAGAGGATGTTGACAGAGGAAGCTAAGAAGAGAAAAAAAAAATGCTGCACGAGAGTAAATCTGGGACTGACTTTTAGTTGTTGGTGAAATAAAAGTCTGAAAGACAGACGCCGAGCTGGGTTATATCTTGTGTTGTTTACCTTGCTTGATGTTTGGCCATTAGCAAAGTTGATGACTCTCTAGTTTTAAGTAAGTACATAAGTAATGTAATACACATGTACAACTGTCCATATTTACAACAGTGGGATCACACTCTGCATTTGTCAGAGTGGATCTGTCTCAGTTGTCTCTGACACTTCATGTGATCACTTCAGAGTGTGACAAAAAAGGAAATATGATGTGCATTAGCTATGATCATTGTGTTGCAGTTGTGCTAGACTGCAGAATGCAGACACAAGTGTGATGAACTGGAGGTGGAGTGAAGCTAGAGCTGCAGACCACAGGGAGAATTTTCAGGGCTGGAGGGTGAAGGCTGGAGAACAGGCTGAGCCTGGCAGGGCTGGAGAACAAAGCAGACAAAATGAGCATCAGGATTAGGTTCTTCAGAACTGGTAAGTTGCGACTTTACCGTGATAGATAGAAACAACAAACTGGCAGAGTCTGGGAGGGTGAACTCGAGTTAAATACTGCAAGAGCTTGATGAGATGATGAGATGATGAGATGCAGGTGTGAGAGCAGAACAGGTGAGGCTCAACGGGGGCGTGGTCAGAGAAATAGGTCAGCCACGCCCAGTCTGCACAGACAGAGGAGACTAGACAGAACAGACACAGAACACGAAGTGCAGGGAAACACCAGGAAAACACAGGGTAACAGACAAACTGAGCACATCCTAACATGGAGTGAAAAGATGAGGTTGGCTTGCAGAGAGAGATGGTGATGATGGACTGCAGTAGGGGAGACTGGGGTAAGTTGAGCCAAAGGGTAAGTTGAGCCACCCCTTGTTGCTAGGAAACCGTAAAAAACTTTGATCATGTGACCAAATATTTAGGAGAAAGGCATCATTTCATAAAGTCTGTGAAGGTGAGGACCGCATGGTTAAAGTGGTTTGACATCTATTTAAAAAAAAAATGTTTTTCACTCTTGAAAGTGAATTTAGTCTATCATAAGTTTAATGAGAATTGTGTTTAGACCAAAATAGATAATTTAAAATTTGTTTTATACATCAATTGTGGTATCTATGAGCTACAACATGAGGTCATAAACCTAGCATAAAAGTGCACCATTTTAGCTGTGGGGACTAATAAAGTCAAAATGGTAGCTCTGGGGTAAGTTGAGCCAGTGGCTCAACTTACCCCATACACTTAATAAGTGTATTTTGGCTGTAGCCTATATGTCTTAAATATTATATCAAGATTCTGCATTTATATGATTACAGACTAACAGATTAGATTAACAGATTAACCCTAACCTCGACAGGTGGAACATTGAGTAACAGCGGAGGTGGGAGATGGATGGATCGAGGGAGGGATGGGGATAGATGGAACGAGAGGAAGATGGAGGGAGTTTATCGAAAATGGAGAAGAGAGGATAGATAGAGGAAGGAAGGAAGGAAGGAAGGAAGGATGATGAGAGGATGAGAGTTTCAGTTCAGATTGTTCGACTGTGTTACTAGTACATTTGACCTTACTGTCAGCAAGGACAAGAAACTATGATTCTGGACCAAGGATTCAGTTCTAGTGTTTTCTTTCCAAAAAGACAGCTGTTAATGTTCTCTTCCCAAGCGCACTTTAAGGCATTCCTAATGTTAAAATGTTTGTTTTTTTTTGACAAAACAGCTGTTTAGCAGTAATATGCAATAATAATAATAAAAAGGTTTTTGTACCTGTTGAATTGTGTATAATAAATAGAAATACACATGAATGTGATGGAGTGACTGTTATTTAGGGAGGGAGAAGGTGAGGGAGGGGTGGGGTGGAGGTGGGGAGGAAGGGTGGGGGGGGAGTAGGGATACGGCTCAATTTACCCCGCTCCTATGCTCAACTTACCCCATACACGGAGTTGTGCCACGACATGCTATATTATGAAAACAGTTATGTTTACACTCATTCTGTTTGTTTGAAGGGATGCACAACATCCTGAAATATATACAGATATATTAGTTAGTGACAAAACTATGATTGCCTTGATGTAGTGGTCCTAAATATGAAAAATGGCTCATCTTACCCCAGTCTCCCCTACCCGGTCAGGCTAGATGAATGAGACTAAATGGCATGGGAAGGCTGGAGGTAGTGTGGCAAGGAAAAATGTCCCGTAAGAGGCAGAAACCTCGATCAGAACCCAGCTCATGGTGGAAGGCCATCTCTGGCGCTGGCTGCCGTCATGTTGGCTGTCCTGACTCTTCCATCTCCCATCTAATCTAAAAATCAACAAAGATGTGGATCAACCTCAAAGCTAAGTTAGTAACATGCATTGATGGGACATGTATGTGTGCAGACGGAGAGGGAGAAAGGAAGAGAAGAGCTCAATGCATCATGGGAGGCCCCCAGCCGGCAGTCCAGGCCTATGGCAGCAAAACAAAGGTGATGATTCAGGACTTACCCGAGTTACAAGCACCCTCACCACCCTGAACAATGTTCACCCGTAAGCTGACCAGAGCTCAGAGGTTTGTGTTTGTGCTCAGCTAAGATCTGGCATTCTGCAGTTTGGCTGTAAAAACCTGGAAGCACATGCTTTTCCTGTAAGTGTCTGAGCCAGTGAGAGAAGATAAAATAGTAGTAATGTGCTCTCTTCTTTTGTTTGGTTTTGCCGAGGAGTCTGGCTGCTGCATTTTGAACTGCTGCAACTTATCTACAGAGAGCGACAGGAGTCGAAACGAGAGGAAATAAAAGCATGTGTGACTCAAACTAGCCTCCAGTGTTTTGGTGATTTTTGTCTACATGCATGGGGTGGTTGCATGAAGTGACAGTTAAAACAGTTAAAAACAGGAATCCAGATCTCATTTAACTCATTTATCAAACTACATGCATCTTGCTGTCTCCTTTATATGATTTTGTGTAAGGTATTATTGAGAGGACTGACAGCCCCGTCTGCTTCACAAAAAAAAGAAAGAAATGTGGTCTTCCATCCCTTCACTGAGGAAGCGGCCTCTGTCATCTGAGCCTATCCCCATCTGCCTCAACTTAGGACAATTTGTCTAATTGTGCTAAATTGAGCTGCTGTCAGTGATTAAAGTTATTCAGAGGAGGAACGAATCTCTATGCCCATGTCAGTTATTAGCTCATTGATTACAATAATGTAGGAAATTGCCCGTTGGAATCAAATGTTAGCTTAGACACCTGGCTCACACAGTAAAGAGTACAGGAGCTGGAGCCCAGAGGAGGAGACTGCACTCATCTGTGAAATTAAATGTGACAGTAACAGCGCGCAGTGCTAAGTCGCTCAGTTCTATGTAGAGAAACCTGATACTGCTGCGAGACGACCAGAACTCTGCATGTCCAGGAAGTTACCGCTCACTTCATTCAGTCCGTCACCGCTGAGAGGCAACTCCATGTAAAGTCATGTAAATCTTTCCTATGTTTGTACATGTTCATGGAGATGTTTATTGTTAAAGTTTAGGAGGTATACCATTGTACAATCACCAGCAGGTGTCTGTGATGGCAGCACGTGTACAGAAGTAGACACATGGAAGACTCACGTGGAATAATCTGTATAGAGATGGAAGCAGAGAGACAAAGTTCTGCTCACAGCTACATGAAGATGTCAAAGACACGATCATCCTGGGTTCAAATCCAGCCGACACATCACTGCAGCTTCTCCTGCCACACAAATTCTTAAAACTAAATGCTAAATGGGGATGTAATAAAAAAAAAATACAGGATATCATCTTATGACATTTGGAAAGGAAGTAACTGCAGAAGTATTTTGTTTTACTCGTTTCCTTCCTGCCTCAATTAGCTTTCCTAGCTGTATATCCATTTACATATAGTCAATGCCAACAGTTGGGCTATTAATCATATTATCTTCAGCAAGTCAACCTAACCATGTTGTTATAAGGAGCCGCAACATTGGGGTGGAGGCAGATATCTTAAAAATCTGGACAGAAACAACCCTGACTGACTGATACTACAAGTTAGAAAGAAAATACGTTTGAGTAATTTGTGTAAAGTGACCCTTACATTTGGCAAGAGAGTTGATTGTGCAGCATGAAAGTCTCAAAGTGCACATCTTGTTTTTATATGCATGAGAGTTAGAAACCCTAAGAAAGCTCTGCATGGTCTGCAGCTTCTTTATTCACTGTTACCTGCAGCTTTCTTCCAGGCCAACAGCAACAAGTTAAGTCCCACTGTGTTACGTTAAGGTTGTGTACAAGCAGCAACCTGTGTGTTTGGGAAATGAAGCCAATGTGGAAGTGGCAAAAACTGTAATTCTTTGAGCGTCCACATGAGGCTGGCTCCAGAAGTGAGTCAGTCTCCATAAGTCTCCATGTTAAAATGTCCAACTTCACAGCAGAAATAAACATGTTTACAGCCTGGTACAAAAAACAGTTTTGGTCTCTATAGCTAATTTCCCCATTCATGACATCTGTACTGAGGGTGAATTTTTATACAACTCACCTGTTCAGATTATATTAAGGCTTAAAGTTATGCAGAATTAACAGCATGGCTGCTTTGATTGACAGGTGGGTGCTGTTACAGATGGCTTGTTTGAGCAGGTAGGTAGGATAGAAGAGGTAGGACAGCCAACATGGCAGTGGTCAGTGCCTTATATTTTAAGCTTCAAAATGGCGTTTTGGAAACCTGTGGGCGACGTCACGCATACGCTGTCCATTCTCGTTACTGTCATTGACTGAGTAGTGTCATTCAAGACCACAAAAGGATCAGAGCCTCAGTGACACCACTGTTGGACACTGTCCTTACGAAACAAAGAGAATAAGAAGGAGGTCCAGTGAAAAAACAATGATACTGAAATACAATGTCGTCAGGCGTCTGCTGAATCCAGCCCGCTCAGTATGCTACCTTCAGATTGGCTCAGGAAGCCCGTGTGACGAGCTCAAACAAACGGTCATTCTTGTACAGGTGCTGGCAATCTTCTGTGTCTGTCTGTCCAAGTTAATTATCGTTACTGTGCAGTCATAAAGCACTTTGTGAGGTCTGCTTTAGAGGGCTTGTATATACGTAAATCAACATTACGTTACTGCTGGATATTGATTACATGTTTTACTGCAGCACCGACCGATTCAAACCTGCAGCCAACTTCTAAACGAAGGCTTAAAAAAGGAGTTGGAACCTGTCCCGTGGGAGCTGTTAGCCAGTTGCTCAAGAGGGAGATAAATGGAATGTGAAGTAATCAGACTCCCTGAAACTGCTGACTAATTGTTGTGATATGTTCACTTGGACAGTGTTCTTTGACAAAACAGACTATTTCTATCTATTACTTCCCATTTGACCAACAGTTTGATTTCATGACAAAGTATTTTAAGGATGAACTTTTTTTAATTTCTTCTTGCTGAGCAGTTTGTAATGTTTTTGTTTGTATTTTGTCATTTCCCGTTTTAACTTTTTAAAGCTTGCATTGTCCAACACCTTGGAACTCTTCTGCAAAGGTTCTGAAAGGTTATACAGTTTACTAACTTTTCCTCTATCGCCATGGGTAGACCATCATTTAAACCCTAAAGGATGAACCCCACCAGCCCCAGCCTCCATCCTCTCCCTAATATAAACATAAAATAATTCAATCCATTTCACCAAGCTTAGCTTACGTAAGCCATGCTTTTGTGATTCCCATTACCAGTTGTGAGCAGGAATCTGCATCCTCTGTGCCAAATGCCACTGAAAACATATGGATCCACCTGAGGAGGCTCATAAATAAAGAAACGAGCGCTTTGTGAAATATGCTACATATACAAACACTGCAGGTCCTCACAACTCTCAGTAAAGAGGCGTTCGCTCACCATGTGTTAAGTACATTCAACAAAATCCTTGTCATGTCATTTAAAGGGTCAGTTCACCTCAATCACAAAAACACATTTTTACAATTACATTATGGAGCCGAGCAGATAGGGTTTTAATGCTGTGTTCTCTGGCGACCAAAGAAAGTATTGGACAGCATAATGATCATTTTACAGAGCCCCTCCAGACATGTTTCAAATCAATATTATATGAGCACAGGTGACTTGAGATTCCCAAATAACACTTGTTCACTTGTCTAAGTTACATATTGGAGCCATTACTGGCTTCTGAACTAGTTGTGATGTCACAAAATCATGCTTACTTACACGTCTTTGGGCTTTGATTTCATGAGGTATTATATTTTTAAATATTCATGGTCAGCATTTTTTCTGAAGTAGCAGTAGTTTATAGTAGTTTATATTTTGATATTCTGTAATTCCTCCCGATGTAGCAATTTTTCTTGCGTTCCCACGCTGTGTTCAGATTGCCTGTCAAAGCACGACGTGCACATGGGAAACAATGCAGCTTGTAATCCAGCACGATATCAGCCCCAGTGTGTACTGTTGACTCTCCTATCAGAGCTGTATTAAGTTACCGCTAACGCAAAGCCAACATTTCCTGCTGCTGCTTCAAGTTAAAAGTATTCAACTTGCAAAACAAAGGACAGCTTTTATTGTGCAGTGACAACAGGAAGCAGAAATTATTTTTCACAAAGTTACTTAGGTTGTTAATCAAAAATGCATCAACAAAACATTTCAGTCCTTTATTTGTCAGTGTTTTAAACGATGCCAGGAGGAAGTGAGTCACAGTCAGAGTCAGTATGGATTCTGACAGGCTGTGCAGCTCGTGGGCTACTGACGATATAAGGATGCCCAAACCTGAAATCGGTGCTTCAAGTTCATTCGAATCTGTCTTCTTGCACACACGCAGAAAAATTTTGCCCTCAGAGCAGCAGCTGAATCTGATCCATGTGTTCTGATATATGCTGAACGATGAATAACCTGTTGCTCAAGAGCTGCCTTCTGTCCAGAGAACAGTAGTAAAGGGTGTGACAGACATTCCTCAAAAAATGAGCTGGACAGGAACGGACAGTGCAAAACATTTCCATGTTTCTGTTTTCCCACCAGAAATAGAAGCATTATAGACTTTTTTCACCAAAAGAAAAAAAAGGGAGAAGAAAATATGAATCATGTGTTAGACCTCTGAGTTCTCCCCTGCTTTTCCCATGTCAAAATAATATAACATTTACAAGACTTGGACTTAGAAAAAGTTACGGCCCGTAACACATTTTATGGAAAAGCAAGATAAAATATGACTGAGGCCAGGGAGATCACTGTACAGCACACTGATGTGTGTGTGTGTGTGTCTGTGTGCGTGTATGTGTTGATGGAGAAAGGGAGGCATGGAGGAATTCTCCATGAAATAGGAGCAGTGTGATCGTTGTATACAACCCTGTAATTGTTTGTGTTTTCTGGTGTTCTGCTGAGGAGCTAAAGAGCGACATATGACCTGACCTGATAATGTACGGTTTGCTTACTGCAGCACTGGCAATGATATAAATTATATATAAATAGTATATACTTATTTGTGAAAAAAAAGCAGCAACTGCCAAACAAAAGATGTAAAAGTAAATAATATTAATAATAATAATAATAATAATAATAATAATAATAATAATAATATATTTTAATTCAAATAAAATAAAATAAAAACAGCTGTAATCATTTTAAGTCGAGTTTGAGTTAGTTATTTAGTTATTTTCTATACATTCGTTCACAGGGTTTGAATGTAAAGGTTCACATTCAAAATATCTACCTTGAAATTATAAAAGAAAACATTAAATTGTTATGTATGGACAAAAACCTTTATATAATGAACCACATATCTAATCTTTACATTCATTTTGGTGTAATTTAAAAACAGAAAAGATACTGTATAAATACAAAAATGAGAAATAACTGTAATTTGTCATTATCAACATGCATTTCTGTCACATAATGCATAATCCATACATAATCTATGTATGGATATGTGTACGTACATATTCTCATGTTTATTTATTTTGTTTGCATTAGAACAACAACAACAAAAAAAGAAACAGAAAAAAAAGAGAAAAATCTAAGACATTCCACACAAAACTCCAAAAATGGAGCGGACAAAATTATTGGCACCCTCAATTTAATATTTGGCAGCACCATCTGATGTGCTTTACCAAAGCTCTATTTTAGTCTCATCTGACTGACAGGACATCCCAGTAGGATTTTGGCTTTCTCTAGGTAAATTTAGGCAAACTCCAATCTGTCTTTTTTTATGTTACACTAGCATTCCTTTCTCATTCACGTTACGACAGGCGGTGTGAGCTGACACTGTACCCTGTGTCTGCGGGTCAGCTTATTTGGAAGTTGATCAAGGTTCACTATCCACTATTCAAATCATCTTTTATTGCAATTTTTCATCATTGATTCTCTTTTCACATGCCCATTTTTGCAGTTTTGTGTGAAATTTTAGATTCGATTTATGTGGCAGAAATGCAGGGCTGCCTGTGTCAGTAAAATGTAGCCAGCAGCTGTTTGATGATGCAGGTGATATTCACATGATAGAATCTGCAGTTAGAAAATGTAATAAAAGTTTTTGGCCATTTGAAATGATTGATGCTGGGTTCTTTTTTGGGAGAAACACTTTTCCTCAAACGTAACTGGCAAAACAAACTAGTTGCATAATAGTGAGATTTATAGGTGACAGTGTTGGGATATGACGTATAAAGAGACTTTGTGAACAATCCCCCTACAATAAATTACTGTTGCTAATAAGAGGCACGAGGCAACGGGATGTTAATAAATCTAAAAATATTCTGCTGATTGTTATATGAACACAATATCCAACGCAGGTTACATTGGTGAGAGAATGAGAAACAGAAGCCTCTAGTTTTTGATTCATTCATTTCACGTGGTTCACGTGGGAATCCTGTAAAGCTGTCTGCATTTATCTATAAAATAATATGATGGATTCTCCTTCAGTACATGAAACCTCTGCAGCCATCTGAAGCAGCAGGACAGACATGTTGATGAATCTGCAGCCTTTCATTTGAAACGTTCTGAGTGTGATCAGGTCCAGGTTGTTCTGACTGCACCAGAGGACCAGCGGGTCAACTTTCGGTCTATAAAGCAGAGAGAGAGAGACTCGTCGCTGTCCTGGATGAGACTGGTTCAGTGAGCAGGGTGAGTTCAGAGTCTGGGATGATGGTGTTAAATACCAAGCAGGAGTCTATTAGAGACCTTGTATACGTCCCTGGGGAGTCGAGGTGTTCCAGTATGTAGTGCAGTCCAATGTTGACTTCATCATCCATGACCCTGTTTGTCTAGTAGGCGATCTGCAGGGAGTTTGTGATGTCCTTCAGGTGGGCCAACACCAGTCTTTCAAAAGACGTCAGGGCGATGAACCTGTAGTCAATCCTGTGATGGAGGACTTTGAGGGTGCCATAATGATTGCATTTGAAGCATGAGGGAACTTCTTGAGGGAAGATTTGTGTGAAGAAGCTGCTCAGCAGACTTTAAGGAAGGAGGGTGAGACATTGTACGTTCCTTCATTGTGTTTGAGAAGTTAATAGTTGACACAGAACATGCAAGATGGCCACTGCTGGCTGCTGATGGTTGTTCATTTGTTTCGTTTTCAGCTCACACTTACTGAGAAACTTTTGAACATTCAAAAATTCAAGATCTTTCACCTTTTTTACAAAACCTGTAAAGTTTTGCAGAGATTTTAATTGCAGGAGCAACTCTCTACGGGACTGACAACATACTGATTTCCTGATAAAGCATCTCCATTTGTTGAGGTGTTGAACTCAGCCCGTCTGCACTTTGTGCCGCTGCACATGCATGAACCAGCGGGTGCGTGTGAAGACGCCCAAAGAGTCGTGCTGGAGCAAACAATCTGGGCCTGGAAAAGTCTGGATCTCTGGTTAACACTTTATCAAAAACACCTTTGCTGTATCTATTGGAGTTTAAAAGGTTCTTGGAAGAAAGCTCATGAGTCTGGCAGGATCTGATGAGAAAGACTGAATAGTACTCGTCCCAGAATCCTACTAAAATTCGATTCCCAAAGATCTCTCTTATATATCTGGTGCATCTCCTCTATATATGGCTGAGCCCAATCTATTTTTAAAAGAGAGTTCACATTATATCCATTCATGTATGTATCTAAAAATGTCTCTTTCTGGTGCTCCAAAACATGTGATACAAACATACATACTAACATTAGCTAACAGCAGATAAAGTTTGCAGTAGCTTACTTTACTGTCCATCAGGAAGCTCCTGGAGGAGGACATCAGAGGGAAAACCAGAACGTTTTCTCCATAAAATATGAACCAGTTTCACCAAAATCAGTCAAATAGTTGGTGGTGTGTGACTGTAACATGTTACGTACTTCTTGTGGAGGACAAAGTTACATAGTGCAAGAACAGATGTACGTTCAGATCTGTTCATGTTTTGAATCTATTTGTGTCTCCAGTCGAACTCTTCCAATTCATTCAGCTTTCTGGCCAACGCTCTCGATGTGGGAATGTCTCTCAGTACTTACCCCTCCAGTGGACGTCTGCACTGGACATCAAGAAACATGAAAACGATAATAATTGCAAAGGAAGATTATTTATTACGTGTTAAGTGCAATTCACTTGTAATGCCAGCGCAATAAGTAGCAGTTAATACAAACAGTGCGATACCGCTAAGGCTCTCAAGTGATGACGGATGGCTCCAAGTATGCGCAGAGACATTCTTGGTTTATGCAGCGGCTCAGGAGGACGATATTCATGCTGAACACATTCCAGAGGAGCAACGCATCCCTGCAGAAGAGTGTCCACCCACACTGTCTCCAGCTCTGACTTCTAAATCTTTTTTAAACTCTCGTTGTTAACGCCGCTCCCCGCTCAGTCACAAACACAAAGTGGAAAAGGAACAGTGGTGGGGCTGCATGCAATGCTGTCGTGCAACAGTGGAGGGTATCACATGCTTGTCATCAGTACCTGCAGAGTCATCTCCTACATGGCAACAGGGGAGCAGAGAGTTCATGTGATTCCAGATACAGTATACAGGAGAGGAGTGGTTCTGGTCCATTTAAATCACCAGAGACACACCGTGCTCAGTTGTTCTTTTAGAGAGGTCGGTTAAATTGTCAGCCCTGTTCTGTCTGTCTGCTCTGTCTCTGCTGCTCTTTGCTGGTAGTCGATAGAGGCAACAGGAAATGGGGAATGACATGCAACAAAAGATCCCCAGTCAAATGCATGGTAAACTGGGATCATTGAGTATCAAAAGCTAAATTGGGACTTCCTACATTTGACTGAGCTCTTTGACTTTCCAATGAGAAATGTTAAAAGTGGCATGAGAGTTCAGTGATTTGAAACTTTAATATCTCTTGATCAGGTGGAAACATTTTACTTGTTTGTCTTTATTATATATTATGGTTCTTTTCTTTGTATTTACTTCTCCTTCCAGCAAAAGTCACATTAAGTCTAGTCTGAACATCATGTTGGTCCTGAATTGAAAGAATGGAAACCTGATGAATCAGAATCAGGTTCACTGCCAACAAGTCTTCACATACGAGCAAGATAAAAGATAAAAAAAGTACTAAAAAAATATATAAATATATGTACAATATGTTTTCAAATGAAAGAACTGTACAGTGCATGCAGGAATATGCAAAGTATTCTCCATTCACAGTAGCAGAATATTTAAATGTGCAAGATATTAATCAAAACCTAGTAGTCCAAAAGATGTTAAATAAAAGGTGTGCCGCAATCTTTCCAGCACGCCTCAGAGTCCTGGAGGAGTCAACGTCCTGAAGAGACAGGAGATCAACAGACCAGATGACACGCTGCAGTTTGCTCTTGTCCTTGGCAGTGGCAGCAGCGTACCAGATGGTGATGGAGGAGGTGAGGATGGACTCAATGATGTGCTGCCGCAGAAAGTTCATCCTCTGTTGTTCTTCCTTGATGAGAATCACTTGAGGTCGTGGGAGATGATGCAGAAACACTCCACAGTGTCAAGTCGGGAGACGCACAGGGTGATGGAGGCAGGCGTGGCTGGGTTCTCTCTGACGTCCACAACCATCTCCGTTGATTGAGCTCTGAACTTCCTTCTACAGCCTTGATCGCCTGTGTAATCTTCCCATTACTAATAGTTATGAAATGTAGTCAATTTTAAGGTAAAAGTGCTGTAAAAATGTACTTATGTAAAAGTAAAAAGTAGTTCAGTTAAAATGTAACCTATGGAAACTGTACTGTGTCGTTTTTTTAAAGATCTAATCAATTAATTACTAGAATTAAGCATAAAAGGGCAAAGCTCAGCTAATTAATTATTATTATTAACAATTATTTTTATTATCTTAAAAAACTACTGTCTCACACACACTCAACATGTGAATTAAAGGGTGTTATATGACCTCCGTGTAATTATGTGCTTGGCACCCAACAATTACCATATAGTACAATACTAGGTACAATAATACACAACCACACCCCATAATAATGCATTGCATTGCCAGACGCGGCACGGGTGTGACCACACACCCTGAAACTTGGCCAGTGAATGTACACGTTGTGTGTCAGCTGAGTCTCTGGAGCTCTGCAGACACACCAGCAGCTTCTTCTCTGCTGCAGCTGCTGGTTTGACTCGTATTCTTCTGATTCATCCTCACACATGTTATCAGGACTTTTCACTCTGTAACAGTCAGTTAGAGACAGGGTAAGCTTGGACATTCGGAGGGAGCTCGGAGTAGAACCACTGCTGAAAGGATCCAACTGAGAGAAGCTATTATGTGATGAAAAGTGCTTTTGCCCCCCACAGAGGATCATTGGGTTTTTCATCAACATTTTAATTTGTCAATAATTAATCTTAGAAAGCTGTGTCTGCTATATCTGCAGATATACAACCCACAAACTGTATGCATCTCAGTGAACTTTAGAAGGAAGGCTTGTTCAAACCAGTTCAAAAACGCCTGCTGGTTCACTGACAAAATGAAGCTGTAAACTACTGGTCACATGACTTGCAGTTCGAAACAAGCACTGATGCAATGATTGAGACGTCACAGTATTAATTTTATTTCTTTTGTTTTATTTGATTTGCCAACATTCAAAAATGGGACTGTGGATTTATTCAAAGTTTGTGTATTTGTGAGGTGAAAGGATGGTATCTGCATGTGTGGTTCCCACTGTGAAGCACTGAGGAGGAGGTGTGATGGTGTGGCGGTGCTTTGCTGGGGACACTGTTGGGAATTTATTCAATTTAAGGCACACCTAACCAGCATGACTACTATAGCATTTTGCATCCCATCTGGTTTGAGCTTAGTGGGACCATCATTTGTCTTTCAACTGGACAGTGACCCAAGACACACCTCCAGGCTCTGTAAGGCCTATTTGACCAAGAAGGAGAGTGACGGAGTGCTACATCAGATGACCTGGCCTCCACAATCACCGATCTAGATGCAACTGAGATGGTTTGGGATGAATGAAATGAAAACTGAAATTCATTCATTTAAAAACATAATACTATGAAAACACAACAAAGTTTCATATGGGAAAATAAACAATAAGGTTACTGGAATGTAATTTAAAATAAGTTTTGCAATTCCTGAAATATTTGGCTTTAATAATCATCCTGCTACAAAGTCACATTCTTGCCCCTACTTGAGCTCAAATGTGACGGAAAGATAGTAAGCGGAGGTCAAATAAACGGTTCAAAAACACTGCAAGGGCGGCTTCATATAGGAAATCTTAGGCAGAGAAGATAGGTTCGTGATTCTGTTTTAGAATTAACAGTAAAAATGTATAATCTTATCAAGGAATAAAGCTGACTCCTGAGCAAACTGTATGTAGCTGCACTACTGTGTGTCATAGTGGTGGAGCCTAATATTTTCTGAGGTAGTACGTGATTTAAAACAGTTGAGAAACACGGCTTAGAACATTCTGTTCCCGGTCATGATCTTCATCCAAAGTTCTTTTAAAGTCATCTGTCAGATCAAACTGTGTTGAGTTGAAGGAACCCGTAGCAGAGCTCGCTGCCATTGTGGGTTCCCCAGCACATTCACAGGCAGGACAGTCCCTTCACATAACCGCTGCTGTTTTCACACACATACACACACATGTCAACACCAATGCAAAGTTCTTGACGTGTGCTTCTGGCTGCCCGGCTTCTCAGGCGCACATGATTAAATTACATGTTCATTAACAAAACCATCATCATATGTACAGGCTGGCTCATCCGTCTGTCCTCTCTGTGCGTTTCCGTCCCTCGAGGTCAGGCGTGCTACTGATCAGACAATGAGCTCCAGCTGTGTTAATCAACTTACCTGGCACAGAGCAGCGACACAAAAATCAGAACTGAGACATCCACATTCACAAAACATGTCCACTATTAAACTGAAGACTCCTACGTCTACAAAAGACTCCAACCACCATTTTTAAATGGAAAATGTACATGGCTTCAACTGTAAAAGCAACAGAAATTGGTATTTTTACACCTCCAGTTTCAGAGTGTAATCCCACTGTTGTAAATATGGACAGCTGTACTCGAGTATTTGTTCTGATTACATTTCTTATGAACAAAAACTAGAGAGTCGACAACTTTGTTAACAGGCAAACATCAACAAGGTCACCAACAGCAGACATAGCAGCCAGCTAATATTACTGACTAGTCCAACAGCAGTCAGCCCAGCTTGGCATCTGTCTTTCAGCCTTTTATTTCACCAAGCTCTCACCAACCACTAAAAGTCAGTCCCAGATTTAATCTTGTCCGGCTGCTTCTTGCTCGTTCACTCTAATTTTCTCTTCTTAGCTTCTGCCATTATGTCCGTAGAGGCTGCTGAGCCTGCTTACGTTGCCTGCTTGCTCAGCTCCGGTTCTAGCACAACACCGGCTCTGCTCCCTGTCAGCATTCCCCCGCACCCTGGGCTTGAAATGCTCCTGTTCACTCCCCTGGTTGCTCTGAGCTTACAGCACTGGCAGCCCGGCTAACAAACTGAGCTAACATTAGCTAACAGCAGCTACAGTTGGCAGCAATTTACTTCACTGTCCATCAGGAAACTCTGTAAATCACAGAAAGTTGAGGCAGAGCAGCCGGAGGACATCAGAGGGAAAACCAGAAAACATTTTCTCCATAAAATATGATCCAGTTTCACCAAACTCACATGACAGCACGTTTATGGAAAGAGCTGCATGTACGCACCGGTGCGTGAGAGGAAACAGAGAGAAAGAAGAGTGGTGAGTTCTAAATGTTGTAGTAAGTGAGGAAGAAAACTGCTTTGTGTTCTCTCAAAGGCCTGAAAGATTTTTAAAACTTCTGCTGCTGAAGCCTTAATCAATGACAGTCATGAGCATGAGGGGCTCCTGCCCCCTGCATTCATATTGAATCCACTAATACATGTTCACATCAATACAACACACACACTTCTCTCTCTGCCTCCCCCCTCAATCTCTTTCTGTCTGCATTTTTCAAACTGTGCTGCTGCAGCCTGTGACAGGTTCAACCTGGTGAGACGGCCGTCAGAATTTTTACATAAAAGTGACTGGGGTGCTTATTCAGATTAACATAAAGAGGTGCATGTCTGAAAGGGGCTATTAGAATCTCATACAGGAGCTACCATGTCTGCAAGGTCTTATTCATATGTGAAAATATGTAAAGTTATACACACCAAACGTGACTTCACTATTTAACTGTCTACAGTTCTTTAGTGTACCTTGTCAAACTATTTGAATCCCCAACACCTGTGCTGTACACGATGTATCCTTCATAGAAAAGACAAACATACCTGATGGTGATGCTGCATTTTTTGCTGTTACTGTAAAGACACTCGATGTTGAGCCGTAACATTCAGACCACTGACAGGTGAAGTGAATGAGACTGATGATCTTGTCATCATGGCGCCTGTCAGTGGGTGGAATATATTAGGACATTAGAACATTTTGTCCTCAAGGTGGATGTTTGAAGCAGGAAAAAAAAAAAAAAAAACGGGTGTCGGGATTTGAACTGTTGAAGAAGTTCACGCTGTTTCTGATAGGAAAGTGTCAGAAGACACAGTTTGTTGTGGATGCGGCTGCTTGGCCGCAGACCAGTCAGGGTGTCCATGCTGACCCCTGTCCACTGCTGAAAGCACCAACGATGGGCATGTGAGCATCAGAACTGGACCACAGAGAAATGGAAGAAGGTGGCCTGATGAGTCATGTTTTCTCTCACATCACATGGATGGCTGCTGTTTTGTACCAATGTTCTTTTGGGAAATCTTGGGTCCATTCATGTTGGTGCTACATTGACACGTAACATCTACCTAAGCATTGTTGCAGACCATGTACACCCTTTTATGGAAACGGTATTTCCTGATGGCAGTTGCCTCTTTCAGCAGGATAATGCGCCCTGCCACGAACAGAGTTCAAGGTGTTGACCTGGCCTCTAAATTTCAGATCTGTGGGGATCCCCAGTCTAAGCCATAGAATCCCGACCTTGCAATTTACAGGACTTTAAGGATCTGGCGCTAACGTCTTGGTGGCAGATACCACAGCACACCTTCAGGGGTGTAGAGGAGTCCGTACCTCGATGGGTCAGGTCAGTTTTGCCGGCAAAAGGGGGAAGTACACAATATTAGACAGGTTGTCAAAATGTCATGGCTGAGCGGGGGACAAGAGGACACATACACACACACACACACACGCACATTTACTGTAATTAGCCTCCTGTACGGCTGGGGCATGTTAGGTGTCCTGACACAGGCCAGGCTACTGCAGGCTGCAGTCCTCTCTCCATGTGGATCTCATTACAGCACTGGAAATATGACTGTGATACACAGGTAGTACACGTTCTCCATCAAAGCCAGATCTTCTCTTTGGTAAATTATACGCCTAGCTTCCATGCTAGGCAAAGAGAGGCAGGGGGGAACCTCCTGTACTGGATGAAGGTGGGCAATCGAAGATTGAAGACCAGCTTCTGGCCAGATTTGATGTATCACTGAAATCCATACTTTCATCTTTTAGCTCTGGTAACAAGACACAGTGCACACCGGCGCGTTGATTTATAATCCCTGCTCCAGCCAAACACTCTTCATTTATTATTCTGCCTCTGTGCAGGAATACTTTCACACAAACTGTCCGCACAATGATTCATTTGATCATGTACATCTTAAGGCATTACTCAGAAGGATTTCAGAGATTTTTATGTTAGGCTACTACACTCTTGGTGTGTGTGTGTGTGTGTGTGTGTGTGTGTGTGCGTGTGTGTGTTCAAGTTTTCACTGTCCAGTGTGGACACACACACACTGAGAGTTCAGGTTTACATATGCTGCATTGTTCTAAGTGATCTAAGCTTACGTGATAGATTTGTTTTTATGTTTTTGTGCATTTATTTTTTTTATTTTAATCATTCATCATTCATTTAAATATTCTAAATAATATTATCTACCAACAAAGACCTCACCAATATGGAAGTTCAGATTGCATTTATTATTGTGGATAAAGGTAATGTGCTGTAGGAGGGATGAAGGATGAAAGGATGAGGGTCAAGGGGCTGAGATGGCGTTGCTGATTGGTGGAGGAGTTGGGCAGTTGACCGGTAGCGGTGGGCAGACAGGAGGGAACCGGGGGTGAGTTGAGACTGAGTGGGTGAACTGTATGTATTAAAGCCCAATGCTTGCTGTGGTTGAATGAAAGAGAGCAGAGAAAAGGGCAGAGAGGTGGAGGAAAGACAAGAAAGAAAAGAGAGTTTAGGGGGGAGGGATGTGAAAACTGAGTCAAAGAGGCGGTGAACGATGAGGTGTGCTTACTTGAGATGCAGAAATGGGTTGAGTTCAAGGCTTGGTCCTTGTTCCTGATCCTGGTTATAAAACAGAATACTGAACCTTGCAGGGGGTGCACCGCCTGATGGGTGTCAATCACACCTGCAATGACAAGTAAATGACAAGTCATCATCAATGACAGCATGAATAATGGACAGTCGTTTTAAAGCTCTAAATATGCCGTGCTGGCCACCGACATGTTGGCTATCCTGCCTCCAGACTAATCTAAAAATCGGCAAAGACATGGATCATCAGCAGACCTGAGGTGGGCTAAATGACGCCTGGGTGGTCAAACAAGCCATCAGTAACGGCATCCACCTGTCAATCAAAGCGCCCACACACACACCACAATACAATTTGAACAGGTGAGTTGTATAGCAGGCTGTAAACATTAATTTCTGTTGTAAAGCTGGACATTTTGATACGGGTGCTTGAAATTTTCTGTAGCCAGTTCCAAGTGGCCTCTTACAGTATTACAGGTGTTGGCTCTTCCGCACTGGCTTCACTTCACAGCCACAGAGGTTGCCTCTTGGTCATCACATGCCTCCAAAAGTACACAGATTTGTGCTAATTTGTTTACTCTCAGTTTTCAGTGTTAAGTGTTGAGGGGGTGCGATCAGAAATTACACTGCTGGATGCCCCTGTCTCCAACAAACTTCAGTGCTGTCATCCAACCAAGACCAAAACTCAGAATATGTTGAACAGACTGTCACAGCAGTGATTTTTGACATGAAATAGGGCAAACACAGGTGTCAAGAGTCAAGGTGCTGCTGTGGTGCATGTTGGTTCACTGGAAATCTAGATGATCTAACATTTCTACAGTAAGTGTTTATCTTTTTTGTAGAATATGAACACATGAGGAGCTTTATCATATGAAGTGATTATTTGTGTTTTGAAGTCCTAATGAACTAGTCTAAAAATCCAAGAGACTTCACAAAACCCATTAGGAGCTAATTGGCTTAAATGTATTCTGTGTCAGAGCGCTCAGTTTTACAAAGCATCCTTTAATTAGGTGGAATGTGAATAAAGAGGAGGAAATCAAATAAATAAGCACTGTGTGATGGTTTCCAGTTCACTTCAGGAAACTACAAAACTTGGCTTAAACGTACTGCAAGGAGTTTTTAACTGGTTATAAAACAGTCTGAGTTTAATACCGACGCCTCTATATGTCCTACATGAAGAACATCAGCGAGAAGATTGGCTATTTCTATGTAATTATGCTTAATGTCTGCCACCGGCTTGGAGTCCCCTCGAAACAGACGGAGCGAGGCGGTGGAAACAACGCTTTTGTCCACGGGGGCCAAAACTTCCTTGTAGCTGCTTTAAGACGAGTCTGAGATTATTCAGGGAACTGATTTCACTCCTGAAACAAATCCAGAAGACTGAATGGCTGACGGCCTACAGAGGCTGTAATGCTCATTTATCAGCATTAGACAGTGTAAAAGTGTTGGACGGAACGAACAACATACTGATAAATGTAACTATTCTTAGAAGCTCTCAAGGGCTGGTTAAGGTGAATAAAGGGGAACGACATCCTGTTTTTTAATCTACTCCCATTTCTCAGGAACTTCTCAGGAAAAGGATTGCTAGTATGTTTCAGTGTGTTTGTGTGTGTACCTGTCTGATATATTTTTGTCTGTTTATTTTTCGGCACACAAATGGAAGGAACATAATATTTTTACAATAGACATGACCTATGTGGAGTGCAAAATCTGAGAAATCTACGCAGGCTGTTCAACAAGTGGCTCGGGCTGGATTTCATTTGTGTGTTATGGGGTTATGTTGCACACATGGAGCACGCACATTACCGATGTACCTCCCCAACCATGTAACTACACATGGGGCCATTCGTCAGCCTGCACTGCTTGTGTTTTCTACTTCAAGTCTGTAAAGGTTTGATCTTTGAGAGAGAAGACGACATTAAGGGAGATAAAGAAATGTTCCGTGGTGTCCTCCCACACACATGCAGCACCATTATCTGCACTACAAACCTTCTGCCCACCACAAGACGTTACCTTAAGGCACAATACTCTGTGTGGCTTCACTAAAGCACGACAGAATAGATACTTTATTGATCCCTCAGTGGGGAAATTATTTTTCATAGACATAGACATGTAAATGTGGTGAGGTGGTGGAGTGATTGGCAGCCATGTAGCGGCACCCTGGGAGGCTAGGAGCAGTTAGATGTTTGGTATCTTGCCCAAGGGCACCTTGGCAGTGCCCAGGAGGTGAACTGGCACCTCTCCAGCTACTAGTCCACTCTCCTTGCTGGACTTGAACCAGCCACCCTCCAGTTCCCAAGCCAAGCTCTACAGACTAAGCTACTGCCACCCTACAAACCTTGCAGCAACCACACAACCTCTGCAAAAATGGACAGCACAGACCAGAGCAGAAGGATTGTCTGAGCCAGTCCAAGGCTTCTAAGGAGTTGGTGGACAAGCACAGGTCCATAATAGAGGACTACCGTCACTACAGGGAGGCAGCAGACCTATCAGGAACAGCCTCCATGGCCAAAGCGGATGTGCCAAAAACTGTAACCTTTCAACCTCCATAAGTCCCCATGTTAAAATGTCCAACTTCACAGCAGAAATAAACATGTTTACAGCCTGGTACAAAAAACAGTTTTGGTCTCTATAGCTAATTTCCCTGTTCATGACAACTGTACTGTATTAAGGCTTAAAGTTAGGCATTATTAAGAGCTTGTCTGCTTTGATTGACAGGTAGATGGTTTGTTTGAGCAACTACGCTTCATTCAGCCCGCCCCAATGTCCATTTTTGGATTAGTGAGTGGAAAGCTTGCCAAGATGTTGATGGCCAGAGCCCCACACTGAGCTTCCACACCTGTGGGAGACGTCATGGACACGATGTCCGCGTTTTATACAGTCTATGGTCTGTACCTGAGGGGCTGAAGTCAAGGTCACGATTAGAAAAAAAGCTTTCACAGCAAGTTCTTAGTGATTCTGCCAATAACCGTCAAATGTTTTATACAGGTTCATGAGTCAGAACCGCACACTGTAACACAGAGAATAACGTAAAATAGGTTTGAAGCAATAACACTCTCCACCAGCAGCAGTCAGAGCAGGCATGCTGAAGTCATACGCACACATGCATGCGTGTGCGTGTGCATGCACACCAGCACACCTGCAACGCAGTACTAAATTCGTCCAAATCAAAAGCAGCTCCAACCACAAATAGTTCCAGTGTGAGTCAACAGTGTGTTGGTTTCTACGAACAACCACCCTCTGTGGTTTCATATGATCATAAAATTATACATTCCTTTATAGTCCGCTGGCTCGGACCCAAAGGCAAGTGCTAAAATGCATCAAGTATATTGTCACAAGGTGAAGAGCATTACATGCACTTAGGGAGGAAAACAAAAGAAATGATCAGTAGGAGGGAGAGAGACAGATGGAGAGAACAGAGAGAGAGAGATCGAGCTCTGGCCTCACTGTGTTGTGTTCAAGCTCTAATCATGTCCTGCTGTTTGAGCTCAGCTCAAACTAACTAGGACCCCAAACAACAAAAAAAAGATTAGACGAGATAAAACTTAATTGACGCCCGTGGCTACACTGAGTCACTGCAACAGCAAAAGAGTTTTATGACACAGAAAAGAAAACATTTAATATTAATGAAGCCCCATTCGGGGACCATTAACGTTACAGGGGGGGAGGTGAGGACTGAGATGTTCGCCGTGCTCCTCGCTAATTTAGCTCAATGCTCCGGACAGCTTTTTAAACACGGGGAAATTACAGGATGAGGTCGGTAATAGATGTGGACATTCCACGGGACAGAGCTAAAAGAGAAAGCCGACTCCTCCCCTTCCAAACGGGGCGTGGGAGAGTTGAAGAAGAGGCTCGGCGGGATGACAGAGTTATAACTCAAAGACAAATCTTCACAGTGACTTTTCATTGTCTCTCCAATGTCCATGAATATGTTTAGAAATCATAAAACTACTTGAGAATCATCACATTTTAAAGTAAAGTAAAATTTTGGGCTGACAGCATTTTATGATTATTATCATTTTAGGATGATGCAGTTGAAAGAAAATCAGATCTCCCTGCTTAAAGAGATGAACCATAAAATACAACAAAGTCACTCTGGACCAGATTAAAATGACTGACAAGCGTCAGTAATCTTCAAATCAGTCAATCACCTCATCTAGAGGTAAAAAACAATGGTGCTTTTGACTGTATTAAATGTTATTGGGTATTTTCCTATTAGAGCTCTGAAGGTAACTACTCGTGTCAGACTGTGTATATAAGACAGTTAATATTCACCCTGTGGAGCCAGAAACTTCAAATAACAGCCAGAAAATGTTTACTTATTCATTTTTATTTTAGTGTTCGTATACATAAAAAAAGTGCAGTTCCTCAAACGCACACTTTTTGACCAACAGTTCTGGTCTCTATAGCTAATTCAGATTATATTAAGGTTTAAAGTTATGCAGAATTAACAGCGTGGACGCTTTGATTGATTTTAGTAGTAAAATCAGGTTGAAAATCTGCAGAGATAGATGATAGTAGATGATAATTACCATCTGAAAAACACAAATAAATATCTCAATTTCCACTCTAATATATATTAAATTATTAAATTTGCATCTTGAATTAAATAACCAAAACTGTGTAAATAGCATTGTATCGGGCATACTGCAGATTGCACTGTAAAATGCAATACAATGACGCTTCATTTAATCATTTATACCTGCTCTATGACACCTTTTCAACCTGATTTTACTACTAATATACGTACAAACTCATATTAAAATATTAATAATGGGAATTTTATTCTTAGTGCAACCTTTTCAGCCCTGCCAAAAACCTGTGTGTCCAATCTTTTAACTGTCAGTGAGCAACAGTGTATGCATGACGTCGCCCAAAGGTTTCTGTTTCTGCCATTTTAAAGCTCAGAATATGCAGCTCTGGCTGCTGTCATCATGGCAGTCCTGCTTCTTCCTCCCGGCTAATCTAAAAATCGGCAAAGATGTGGCTCATCGGCGGACCTGAGGTGGGCCGAATGACGCCTGAGTGCTCAAACAAGCCACTGTAATGGCACCCACCTGTCAGTCAAAGTAGCCATGCTGTTAATTCTTCATAACTTTAAGCCTTAATATCATTTGAACAGGTGAGTTGTATAAAAATTCACCCTCAGTACAGTTGTCATGAACGGGGAAATTAGCTATAGAGACCAAAACTGTTTTTTGTACCAGGCTGTAAACATGTTTATTTCTGCTGTGAAGTTGGACATTTTAACATGGGGACTTATGGAGACTGACTCACTTCTGGAGCCAGCCTCAAGTGGACATTTGAGGAACTGCAGTTTTTGGAGGTTGAAGCTTGGTGTTGCTGCATGAAGGCAGCCATTTTGGATTTGGTGTTTAAGGGCTCGCTTCAGCCTGCAGTACACAGAGGGCAGATGATGTCTGTCAGATCAATGATCATGTTGATGGCGTAGCAGATATAATACAAGTAGTGTGAGACACCACTAACTGATGCTAGCCAGTTAGCTGTGCAGCACCTGTTAGTTGACAGGACTGGGAGCTCGGAGCATCGGGGGGGGCGTGTTGGTGTTTAACGTTACATCACTAGTACAGAAGCTCTGACCGCTGCGCCTCGGCCTCCCAGTCTGCTAGCAGTCCGCAATTAGTGGAAGATAGCAACTGGTAACATTAACAAGTAAAGCTATACGTTCAAGTAAACTCTATAAATCAGCGAGAGCTGAGGCAGAGAAGGTGGAGGACTGTACCCTGTACAGACCAATGCAACCCAGTTCATCCACCGCGTAATAAATACATCCTTTGCAAAGCTTATGATGTGATTTTTTTTGCGGACACCGTTTCAGGGAGAGTTGTTGGGTAATGTTGGGTTTTGTGGTGTGCTCTGCGGGTTGGATCACATTGCAGTGTGTGTAATATTTTGCTCAGTGATTAAGTCCATGTAACCCAGCAAAGAGTTTTGATTAAATTTCCTCCCTGATTAGTCAGAATCATATAACTTGATATTTAAACATACGTCCACTTGGACAGAGCAACAGGCTCAAAGAACAATAATATAATGTCACGACACTCTCATCACTTCCTTGCTAACAGCAATTTTCTGTAAAGACGTGATGAAACATGATTTAAATGCGCCCGGTCTCGATGACTCGCCTGAAGACCTCTCAGTTTGTGGTGTTGGGTGTGCTGCTCTCTAATCTAATCATGATGTTTCCAGAGTGACAGTCGCTGTGGTCCAAGAAGTGATGAAACACTCCGGCGCAACAAATCGAGAAATTGAGTTTTCTGTGCTGAGCATGTCTCTCACTTTACTCTCAAACATGTTTTGGTTATGCTGATACACTTTGAGTTTTTTTTTTTGCCCTGCAACAACAGTCGGGAACAAGAGTGACAAGAACAGATCAGTCAGGATCATTAAAATGACGACTTTTCTTTCCTGTCTTCAAATTTTAGAAGAGTCCAAAGAAGATTCAAAAAGTCTTTGTTGGATTACTATACATAAAACTACAGGGATGTTGATGTGTCACAGCTAACACTTTCAAGCCTGTTGGCTTCAAAGTGTTGGCTGTGACACCATTTTTGGAGAGGAAGAACAATCTCGGGGAAATTCAATTTAAAAGTCAATGTTTCTCTCTGGCCTCCAGGGGGAGCAACTGAACTCCCAGTTCAACTGATTACTGTGAGCAAAAGCAAAAGAGGAAACTTGATTATAAAGTGTGTCACAGTTTGGCAGGAAATCTGACGGATTACTTTAATCCAGATTGTTTTCTGTCAAGTAAAACCTTTTTCACTCGCACCTCAGTCTCGCTCAGCTCTGGTGTGATTGAGATTTTTCAGTTGACATCATGTGACCTACTTATAGAACTTCAGGTGGTTGTACATGTGGGATGGACGTGGTATCCTCTGTCTCTGTTCAAAGATGCTCTCTGGTGTCCTTCATCTTTCTCCAGTCATCCACAGACGCCTGATCTGTGACCTTTGACCTCTTCTCAGTGGATACTGTGAATGGTCTGGTGTTCACAGACTGGTCTTTATTCAGTCTCTTGTCACTGTTTCACTGTTTTATTAGCCGTTACATGTGATGTCATTCACATTACAAAATTAGCACACCTAGCTTTCCAGTCTGTGAAGCCAAAAGCCGACATGGAGTGTCTTGTTGCTGGATTATTTGTAATGACCAGCAGCTCCATTGGCTGCAACAATGAGTCAGATAGTATTGAGTCTTATGTAGAAATGATTCATCTTCTCACTTGGTTTATAACGCCAGTGAACAGTTTCCTCGTGAGTTTATGGTCTCAGTCTCTAGTTTGAAGTCTTCTTCCAAACAGCATGATGTTCATCTTGTAAATCATGGTTCCATTTAGAGTAAAATAGACGATAAAGCAGGTATGCTATATGAATCCATATATGAATTGCTGGATTGATGTTTTCACTCCTCAGATATTTTCAGAAGGAATACGAGAATGTTTGTGAGCTGATAGGTTGCCATTTTTTGCTGCAAAGTCAATTCAAAACCAAGCACAGCCAAACTGACATTACATCATCCATGAGCTGTGGCTAAATATGGTCACTTCTGGCTCCAAAAAACAAACAATACAAGATAGCGATACCCATCATGCCAAACTTGAGGCTTTGTCCTCAAAACAGTGGGTCACATCTAGTGGGTTTACACTCGGGTGTGCCAGCACAGTGGAATGGTGTGTGGTGAGTAAAAACAACAAAATAATAAGTACACTGCAATAGATTTATATCTTAAATACTTTCTTACATTGAATTCTCATGAAAAAATAGTCTCGCCTTCAGAGAGTCTGAGCAAACCTGATGTGTCCCATAGATTTGGACTGTCATAGACACTGCACAGCGACAGAAACAGTGTGAAAATGTGAAATGAATCTGGAGAAATTCAATAAAACTGTGGCGCTGGGAGGAGCAGGGCACCCTCATGTGATGCGGGATCACACTCACTGTGTGCTACTTGAGAAATGAAGTTTTGAGTGAGCAGAAGCTCAGCAGGAAAGTTGTCCAGCAGAGGGCGCATTTGTTTCGCACAAACGTGGTTTTCCTCTCAGCCCGCTTTGCACTACAAGTACAACACAAACCACCCTCCGCTGTCTTCACACTGTCCATTCTATCTTAACGCAGGGCTTCCTAACCTGGGGGTCGATTCCTCCTCAAGGGATCCAAAGATAATTGAAGGAATAAGAAGTATGCACACAATTTTCTGCTTTATGTTTAGTTTTTCGGACTTTTCTCAAAATGTTTAATAAATGAACTGCTCGTGATTCACTTCCACAAACAAAATAAACTGACACCTCATGATACCCAGTGAAGAAGTTCAAATGATTATTGTTCCTTTTCATCTTTTTTTGCTGTTATTAACATTCATAGATGCCACGTGAAAGATGATATTTCACCACGCGTGTAATGTAATACATAATATAGACACCTACAGTATATTGTGCAGTAATGAGCTCGGAGTTAAAGTGAGTTCACCTCACTCAAACATTCACATGTCACCTGTGTCTACAAATGAAAAGTTAACGAGGCTTTAATCAGTTTTAATGTTAATTCTTCTTCTTCTTATTATTATTATTATTATTATTATTAATATTATTATGCTTATTAGGATAAAAATAATTAGATTTCATCTTGGGGATCATTCAGAAACACAAACTTTTTTGTGCGTAAAGTAAAAAATGAGGAAAATAAAGATATAAAAATATGCACAATATTTTTTTTCTAAATGAAAAGAGCTGTACAGATGCATGCAGGGAATTCACCGTATTCATTTCATCGTATTTCATGCATAACTTATCATAATGCAGGTCATTTTTACAAACACATTCTGCAGCGGAGTGCAAATGAGCGCCACAGCAGCAGAGAGTTCATATAGAACAGAGTCTGAAGGCTGCAACAAACAAACAGACAAACTGACCCCATGACACAGAAAACCGTTCTGCACTGACAAGATGTTTCATAAAGTAAATCCTCCTCAAACTTTCAAACTTTTTGGATTCATTGGAGCCGTGCGCGCCGCCGCTCCATGTCCACTGTGCGCCGTGAAACACAGCAAACATACGACTTTTTTTTCCTGGCTGACAGCGCAGGATCATATAGCAGCGATGATCTCCTGTTGTGTTGTCTTGCGTTGTATGTGGGCTGGCTGAGTGACGCGCCAGTACGAGTCGGACTATGCGCTGCAATAAAGAGGCAGCGGCAGCTGAGAGCAGCAGAACAGTGGAGAGGAGAGGAGAGGAGTCCCGACACCACAGCCACACCACCACGACGCATTACACCGCGCCATCACACACACACCGCACCTCACCTCACCGCATAACGCCACACACCGCCGTGCCTGCTCAAGCCTGCAGCCTGCAGTGTCTTGAAACTCACGCAGGAGGAAATCAGCAGCAGCGGAGGAGGAACATGCTGCCGTCTCATTAACTCATCTACGCCGATAAACAAAGGCTGATCAACGGGCTCCAACACCCTGAACCTCCGGCGGGACCCCCGAGTGCAGAGGGAGAATTAAAAAAAGATATTTTATTGGTGAGTCTTTATTTTTTTATTAATTATATTCATATTATATTCTAAATGAAACGCTATGTCCAAACAGTGAAAAGACGTGTTTTGGATTTTATGAAATTTAAAATGTAACGCAGCGAACTTCCACTCAATATCACTTATTTAAAATAATTATATCATAATTAATTTATCACATCAAATTATAAAAAAAGTCTGCAGGAGATGAAGTTTACTTTTTTAGATTTGTAGTGCGGATTGTGCAACAGGTGTGTGTCCTGCACTTTCTGCACAGTCACACTGATAAAACAGCACATTGATATGATTGCGTGCATGTTAAATGATCAATAACTACAGAGATTTTAACTGGCGTGTGCGTAAACTTTAATTTTGCGCGTAAATACTTATTTACTTAGCAGACACACGGGGCAGGAGGAATACACACACCAAGACACCAAACACACTTTTGCTCATGGTGAACTAAAACTTTCTTTACACACGTTCAGACGGACTAAACTGTCGTTATTTCGTCGGGTTCGCTCATGGATCTTTGATGAGTCTCAATGTTAATTAATAAAAATCACCTCCGCGTTTCACTAATTAATGATGCCGCTCCGCGTAATGAAGCCCTGCGCCGCGTAAACATCCATATTCATCAGATAAGTCTGAGAGGAGGAGGAGGAGGATGACCTCTCTCCTCACCTCAAGGTGGACGTGTCCGCCCGGAGAGGTGAGGCGGCTGCACTGGGGGCGCTGACACGGACACCCTAACCAGAAGCGTCCACAACTTTCACTAAAGTTAAATTAGATAAATGTAGTGCATTAAAAAGTAGAATATTTGCCTCTCACATGTAAAAAAAAAAAAAAATAATGTAAACAGTTGTTTGGTAAATGCGCTGAAGTGTTCCAGCTCTGAGTGACGGCTCTGTGAATCCAAACTGCTTCAGTCAACAAGGCAGTTTTTATGAATGCATTTGTTTTAGATTTAGAACACAAATCTGTCTGCTGAACAAGATAGGAGCGTTTCCGTTCAGTGATTTATATTTAACGTCTGCTAATGCAGTAACAACGTTTCCACTGGAACTTTTTTTTTTCTTTTTCTCTGAACATGCTCAAAGATTCAGTGTGTACCTTCAAACATGAAAGATGACTCAGGCTGCTGCGTCACAATCAAACAGATGTAAAAGAATTAAAGAAAAAATATGTTTAATAAAATAAAACAAAGAAGTTGGTTTTGATTGGAAACAGGTTGAAAAGTTCTCACTGCATTGGCAGAGGTTTTCTTGTCTGAGACAAATTTGAAACATTTTGTGAGATAAAGCAGTCACTGCACGTATTCAGTCACTACCTGCAGATGCTGATTTCATTGCTTTGCGTGTACTTGTTAGCTCAGGTGAATACACCTGTGGTGAACGTTGAGTCAATACTGGGTTCTCATGTAGGCTGGATTAAAGCTCTTCAGGGTTAAATGGGGGTCCAAGGGGGGACATCGTTCTAACCACACCCCTGCGACCCTCTGCTCTTATCAACGCCAAGATACAAATAAAGGTCAGATGAGCATACTGCAGATGAAGAGACAGTGTGAAGAGTCCGTAAGGTGTGGCTCTCTATATTTCACCCGCAGGGGCTCATAACTTGTGTCGTTTTTAAAAAATAAATACGGAAAAGAGAAAAGAGCAAGCACAGACAGAGACTGTGCATGGGCATCGACAAATTTTCTCAGTTCTCTAAGACATCACAATGACTGTAACATCTTATCTGACACAGACTTTACTCAGCTCCTCTGTGTAAGGTGCTGTCACTGTTCGAGGCTTCATGCTTTTACTGTTTTATCCGATGGCTGCAGATCAGATAAATAAGAAGAGATAGAGAGGGAAAGTGTTCCGCAGCTGTCGCAGTGCAAAGTAGGATGGATGCAAATATATAGAGTGCATATATTAAACAAGGATGACATTCAACATCTACACAATGCAAAAAAGGTTTATTCCTGGTGCATATACATTTGTTTGAGATGTGGCCTTCTTGTCCAGGGAGAGTGTGAAAGCTTCAATCTGAATGTGATTAAAATGTCTCATTTTATCCTGTTGATTGTAATCCACAGCTACTTTTTACTTTCAACACACGTTCATAAATCCATGGTGGATCCCAACTTGGGGTAAAGACCTTCTAGGATGTCTATAGAGAAAAAAAATTAGGGGGTCCCAAGAAAGAAGCTCCTGAAAACCTCCAGAAATGACTGTTTTTTTCTTCTTTTTTTTAAATTCTGGATTTTCTCAGTTATTTTGTCCTTCAAATCTTTAAATTAACAATCTCAGAGGGAAAATTCACAAGTTGAAGTGTGGTATTGAGTTTTACTGCTTAAGAACATGCTTCAGTTGTAAACTTTTACTAAGTTCAAATTTGTGCTGGACTTTTGATGGAACATTTTACCACAGTAGTTTATCTGCTAGCCTTCATTTATTTCATGTTCTGTTGACAAAATGTGGAAAAATCTGAGATAAGTGGACTCGCAAAGCACAAGAAGCAACTTAAAATAACACTGTGTGTCAAGTTTTTAACTGTAGAACATAAACTTCACCTGGAGGCTGAATCAGTGTTTTCCATAGTTTAACTTCACCTCCATTAATAATCCCTGGCTCTGGAGTGTGTACTACACCTAGCCTGATCATGTTTACACGGAGGTGAGAAGCAGCGTCTCAGCCTTGACAACGAGGCCCTCCGAGGTGCTGAATCTCACAGTCTCGTCCGGAGCGGAGGGCCCCACATGGCTGTGTGGATCTGGAGGCCCCTGGTATGCAGACATCAAAGGGTTAAAGGTGAAGAGAGGCTCAGCAGCGCTGCACTTATCTCCTCTAATGACCTCCTAAGTAAAAGTCAATTACTTCTGCGTCATGATCAGAGAGGAACAGACCACAGGGGGCTGTGTGAGCTCCGCTGCTCCTCATTACAACCACTTCACTGGAGTTTAGCAGATGAGCGGCCGGGCCTCAGGCCTCAGGTTCAGCCATTTCTAATTTTCTTATTAAGTCCACGTATTAAAACCTCCGGAGCCTGTGTGAAAACTATGCTCTCTCTCTCTGGCTGCACGATACTGCTCAGATTCTTTCAGGACAATGTAACAACAAGCAGACAATGAATGAATGAATCACCTCGAGTGGTACGAACCTCACCTGGCTGACTTGAATACAGTTTATTGTATTAATGTCCTCTGCTGTGCAGGCGGTGATGAAACCAGAAAGTTATTCAGCGGCTGACGCTTGCGGATGAATTCACAGCGTCATGCATTTTTATGATTCAGATAACAACGACTCAGACTCTGCACACCTCTAATTAGTTGATCTAAAATTAGACTTACTAATTATAAAATATTAAACATGGTCATTATTAATGTTATGCTGTATCATGTTAATGATTGGTTTTCTTTATCAAAATGAAAACTAATCGTTCCATCAGATGTAAATATTCGACATATTTCTTGCATCGCTTCAGACAGAACATCTTTGGCACGTTTAAACTCTGGGCTCCAACATTCAGCAGGAATTTGGGTTGTAGAAACACGATGTTTGTACACAGCCAGAGTCCAGCAGAGGTTCAGTCTAAATCATTGTAATTTTCTTTTTCTCGGAAAAATAATAAAATAAAAATTAAAAATCCTCGGCCTGACACATGCTGTCACAACTAACCAAATCCAATAAAATCAAATCTAATAAATCACGGCTGTGGTAATGTTCTGTTAGAAAGAGCCAACAACACGAGAGAAAATGACTCCATGAGCTGGAAGAGCTTTCAATTCAAGACTTTGATGCAAAAATATCCAGTCAGAATCAAAAACACTCGACATAGACCCTTCCACACGCAGTGCTTGTGTGCGTTGACTCCATCTTCCAGCACGTCATCGCGTTGTTTACGGTCGCCCAGTCTTCTACAGAGTAGCATACCTGCAGTAGCACCTGGGGAAAGAAGAAGAACTCGTTGTGCTGCAGTGTTATATTACAAAAGATTTTATTAGTGGAGCATTAACAAGTAAGAAGCATTTTAATGTTGCGGACATGAGTCGTTTCATATTTAAAAATACACCATATTTCAGTACAATGTATGTTCTGGGTGAGGTTATTTATAAAGTAGCTGTTCTGTAGTTCAGTACTTGAGCAGATCAGCGTCAGCCACCTGTGGTAAAAATACATTTTGTCTGAAAAATGTGGCCTCAGACCTGAATGCTGTACAGAGAGTGGAGTTAAGGCAGCGATGCAGCAGTAACCATGAGGAGGCGGTGGGGGGTGTGGCCTGTGAGAACAGGGACTCGGAGCTGCCGTGGCTCCCGTCCATCAGCGTCTGCCTCAGACAAAGATACATTATTGTCTATTGTTATTCCTGCTTATCAAACCTGATTTAACAGCTCACAGGTATTTCTCTGGCTGAATGCTGTCATTCTGTTTCTCTGCCCTCAACAGCCCCGGGCATGTTTCTGGGAACAGGAAACACCCACACACCCACACACACACACACACACACACACACACACACACACTGCCTTTTTTTCTGTGTGATGCATCTCTGTGTGTGTGTGTGTGTGCTAATGCTGCCAATTGTTTTGTGCTCACTTTCGCTGACACATTTACCACACACGTACACGCATGTTTATCTTAGCATCTTGGTAGGTTTGTCAGGACCTTCAGCGACGGCTTGATCACTAATCCCTGTCTCTACTGTAATTATAGCTCCTAGATGACTATTGAAACCGCACGTTTTCAGGAGCAGGCCGGAGCTTCTTCAACTCTTAAATGAATAAAAAATAAATAAATGAATACACAAAACTGCAGAATGTTTGGGTTTGGGTCTGATATAAGAATACAATATGCAGGTAAAATAAATATTTTCATTTTTCTAATGTTAAAAACAGGTTACAGATAAATATTGGAGGAAGTTGGGCTGGTGGAAGGGTGTGTAGAGACTTTCAGGCAGGAGTATTTAGTTACAGACCTGCTTTTCAACCATAACCACGATCTTTCTCTAATAATCATACAGTAGTTGTGCTGTGCAAATGGTGTAGAAAGTGTGGTGGAGAGTGTGTGTGTGGATCCAGCCTTTCACAGCCTCAATAATCTGATCAAGACGTCCCATTCAAGCCAGACTGGATGTGTATTGACTCCTGATATAAGTGTGTGTGTGTGTGTGTGTGTGTGTGTGTGATGGGGTGTGGGGAAGCTCCAGGGTTCTGGGTGTGTGGGGGTGGGGAGCATAGCAGTAATATGCATATCAAAACATGTCTGTGGATTTCATCAGGTAATTCAAAATATTTGACCTTTGCAGAATTTCACATTGTAGTCCGAGCCAAAAAGTTCAACCATAAAAATCCCTGCGAACGCTCCACCTTCTAATAGTAAGCAACAAAGACTTACTTATATTTCCTGGTGGATGGATGTTATTGTTTAAGAATCAAAAAATGAACCTCAACAGCCGTTAAGTTATGATCTAGTGTCAAAACCTTCTCCCTCCCAATTCGTCAATAATGGCAGCACGGTCAATGGCCCAACACTTCAAGCTCTAACACTGCAGTGTCGGTTTTGCACATGCAGGGCTCTGTGGTCGAGTTAGCAACAATAAATATGCAACATCCAGTCAGTCTTTCAAAATAAAGCTTACTGAGAAACATTTAAACAGTCACAGTAAGGGTCAGGAACAAAATTACCTGGTTAAATTGTGCAAGAAATTGTAGTTTGGTTTAATACATGTACATAACGTAAATTACGACACTTTTGGGCACAAACAGCCGGCTCCAGGATGGAAGTCCTGTGTGTGTTTGATCCACCGTTCTCACTCTTTAAACTACATCATCCTTACTCTAACATGCTTAATGCGTGCATCCAGAATTGATATCAGAGGGGTATCTACATTGTCAAAATTAGAAGTGTAAACCCACTGACCAAGCTGTAGTAATTGTATGGTATTGTGTAAGGAATGTGGTTTCTCTTTTCATCTGCCAATGTGCTGCGCTTCCTTTTGAATTAACCAGATTTTTCCAAAGGTCACATAAAAATGTGGATATCAATCTTGTGCCGGTGTGTTAAGTACAGAGCTGGAATCAGGATGTAGTTAGCCTAGCATAAGGATTGGAAACAGCAGTGTCAGTACGGGTCAAAACACTTTTAAAGCTCATTAATTATCTCTTTGTATCTCATTTGTTTTATTCACACGATTAGAAATGTAAAAATGGACTCAGGGGTCATGTTTTACAGTTGCCTTCCAGAACATTATTTTCTTGTCAATCACAGTCCAGTCTTCGTGTAAGGCTAGTAACCACCTTGACTTCAGCTCCATACTTAAGACTAAGATGTCATATCCCTATTCCCATTGCTCTCTCGCAATCATTGTTTTCAGCAACAATTCCGTTAAATTGAACAAACCTTGACATTCTTGAAGACGGA
This sequence comes from Sciaenops ocellatus, assembly GCA_033000465.1. Taxonomy (NCBI): domain Eukaryota; kingdom Metazoa; phylum Chordata; class Actinopteri; family Sciaenidae; genus Sciaenops; species Sciaenops ocellatus. The sequence goes on from CP136878.1 coordinate 27,912,390, forward strand.
ACACTCATTTTCCACAGCTGAAAAGTACAATGCGAGGGGAGAAATATGATAACAGACCAACTTCCTGTAAACTAGGGTTTAACAGTCATCATTTCGAAGTTTCACCCAGTCCGAAACTAATCCGGTTTCTCGTATAAATGCTGTTGTAGTTACGTTTGTGCGCATATTTGTTTTCCAGTAGAAATTTGTGATCAAACCTCCTGGAAATGACAGTTGCTGTCTTCAGTGAACCTACTTATGAAAGCATTATAAATAAATCAATGTGACTTGGCCCAAAAGTTGCATATTTTCATCTGCTAATGTTTTCTGTCTCTAACAGAAGTCCTGTTGGATTTTGTGAAGCAGCCATGGGCAGCAAAACTCTGCCAGCACCAGTCCCCCTCCACCCGTCCCTCCAGCTGGCCAACTACTCTCTCCTCCAGAGCTCCACGGGCCTCCAGCTGCCAGCAGATCATTTTCACAGCATCTACAGCTTCAGCGCCCTACATGCCATCCACCTTCATCAGTGGACCCTTGGCTACCCACCTTTGGCCCTGCCCCGCTGCACCATCTCCAAGCTGCCTGCTCAGTTCTCCTCCATGGCCTCTATACCCATATTCCCTCACCTCCTGCAGCCCAAGCAGGACTCGGCGGGGCTGCTGCAGAGCTCCAAGAACAAGCCCCGCTTTGACTTTGCCAATCTGGCAGCAGCAGCCACCCAGGAGGATCATCTGAAGGCGGAGGACCTGAGCATGACGGGCGCTGCTGCCGCTGCACAGGCATCGTCTCACCACCCGACCTCAGGTGGCCTGGGATGTCTCCTGGATGTGACGAAACTCTCCTCCCCGGAACGCAAGTCCAGCCGAGGCCGACTGCCCTCCAAAACCAAGAAAGAGTTTGTCTGCAAGTTCTGCGGCCGCCATTTTACCAAATCCTACAACCTTTTGATCCACGAGAGGACGCACACGGACGAGAGGCCATATACCTGTGATATCTGCCACAAAGCCTTCAGAAGACAGGACCACCTCCGGGACCACAGGTGAGAACCAGAGTTTTTATATTTAAGTCAAACAATGTACAGAAGACTTTCTGTGGGAATAAAGGGTTACTTTCTGTAACTGTCAATGCGACAACAATGCCCTCTTCATGCAGCAGTTGGCTAGGTGTGGTAATGGGTGAGGTCTAAACCTTTCTCTCAACCTCATTGTTCAGTATTTATGCAAATACTTCTGTCACTTTGTATGTGAATGTAACACTATAGCTGCCATCAAGTTGAGACTGCACAAAAGTGTGCCCCATTATCCTCATTTGTGTTATTAACATTGCATCTTGCATTGCCACATCACAGTCCACATTCCTGTCCACTACTGCATATATAAGGATGACACTGAAATACATTGGTTGTGTTAATTCTCCTGTTGGGTGGCCATTCAGAGAGGCTATAAACACATTTACCTTTAGATATTTTCAGATTAATCTCTATAAACAGATACAGATGAATGCAGAGAGAGCGGGCAAAGGACCGAGATTTTGGCATCCGAAGCTGGTTTCCATTTGTAGTCTGTGCAGAGAGCACAAAAGGCGGAACACGTTGACTGAAATACAATCTCGGAACTCATTGGCTTTCGGCTGATGATGATTTGGCTTTTTATTAGCTCATTTTTGTTTCTCGTCATTCTCATGTATCAAGTTGCTGATCAGGCTGCACAGGAAGTCTTGGCCTGGATATCTATATTATCCATTTCCATCATGACGGGGTTCCGAGATTGACTTTATTGATAATCTTTTCAAACAGATGGCATGGTGTCTACACAGAAGGTGCATCCTAGCACATCAGCAGAGGAGCAATAGCTCCAGTCCTCAATCTGTATCTTCACAGGATGCATTCAGGCACATCATCACCTGTGTTTTGGCAGCCTTTGAGCCCAAAGACAATCAGATAAAAAAAATAGAATATTATGGGTCTATAATGCAAATGAAACATGAGCCACTTCGCAGTCTGTTACTTCAGATGTGTGAAAGATGGACAACTGAGAAACACTCAAATGCCTCCTGTGTGGACATGCTGTGCGGCTTAATGAAAATGCTAAATGCCAATAGTGACAACAATACAAGGATTTCACCATTTGATTGGCATGTGTATGTGATTACCAGCACACCAAACTTGTCAAAGACCATGACTTATCATGTACTTAATATATTAATCCATCAACATTGTGTCAGCAGTAACCTGACATGCAGGCACAGGTTAATGAGCTGGGATCAGGGTGTCAAAATATGACAATAGGCAGAGCATGTCCTGTAGGTGTGTCACATGGGGTTATGTAAACCAATCAGTGTAATTAAATTTGTGAAATCTAAATAAGAGAACAAGGGTTTACTATGGGGACCTGTTGAATGATCCCAAATGTCCAGATAGAAATACAAATACAGTACAAATGCACATAAAAGTCAAATCAGTATCTAAATGCCTGATTGAATGTAATGCACTATTTAGTACTGACATGAGTTTATAATTAGCATCATGTTACCAAACCTTTTATAACGCTTCCGGGGAGCATTGGAAATATCAAAATTACTGATTGAGCACAAATCAATGATAAAACAAACACAAGGCTGGGAAAACTGAGATTTTATTTTTTAACAAGATGTGAGATGTTAGAACTCATTCTCATCAAATACTGCCACTTGATCAGTGTCACTACGCAAAATATGACACTGTATGTACCCCTCGAGCATCATGTTTGAACACGCCTGAGTAGTAAAATGGTTTTGATGTGCCGTCAAAGTTGTGTAACGTGGTATAAAGAGCCAAAAGACAGAGGATTTTGACTCAGGCAACCTTGTCTCGTGTGAAACCGAAAGCGGGAGCTTCAGGATAAACACTAATTTTCTGTGGGATTTGTCTGGCTAACCAAACATTTGCATCAAATCATTGAAATAGTGAGTTTGGTTGTTTTGTTTGGAAGCCTGCATGTGACAAATCTGACAAGATTCTTGCTAAATACTAACCAACTGCTCTTGTTGTGTTTCCCCCTGCAGGTACATTCATTCCAAAGAAAAGCCCTTCAAGTGTCAGGAGTGTGGGAAGGGCTTCTGTCAGTCCAGAACTCTGGCTGTCCATAAAACATTACACATGCAGGTCAAGGAACTGAAGCCAGCCAAGATCAAGTGATTCACTCTGCCAGCAGGGAAGGGACGGGGACACTGGAAAAACAAGACCAAAGACAACAACAGTCAAAGAACAACCAAAGACTTTTTCATCTCAGCTGTCGGAGGTTGAGCCCTCTGCTTCGATGGGAATACTTTTTTTTTCAAGGATGAAATATTTCACCAGCCAGTTCTTAAAGAAATAATGCAGAAATATGCCTTAGTGGAGAAGTGTATGCTTAGTTGTCAAAGCCTGACTTGGCAAAGAACCCAGTGGATGTGTGGAATGTGAAATGGACTTTAAGAAAAAAAGAAAAAAAAACCCTTGTGGCTGCTCAGTGCGAATACTTTGCTCAGAAGCTTATAATCCAAAGACTTTATGAAAGGGACATGACTCTTATGCAATTTTTTTTTTTTTTTTTTTTTTTTTTTTTTACAAAAACTGAGAATGATCAAAGCCATGTTAGCATAGACACATTTTCCTCCTTTCAATATCACATTCCAATGTTATTTTTGTACAGATACATTATATCAAGAAAATGTATTTTTGCACTTTAACCTGATTATTGATTATTTACATATATCACTGGATTTCTTAAACTTATTTTCAAAATGAATAATCATTTCTAAATAAAATATTTTACTGTAACTGCCTGGCTGTGAGTCTGAGTTTGTCTGAGTCAAATGTTGAGGTAGGAGCTAAGATTTTAGGTACTTTTTAGTATTTAGGAAGTAGTTTAGTAGTCATGTAAATCACCGCATACTGTTTTCATCATCAGTGAGGACACTGACATGGCCACCTACTACCGGCTTGCATTTTTCTAAATTTGGACATTGTTGTCCACTTTTTATCTCTTCACTTTCAGAATAGCAACATAAGAAGCGGCTGCATATGAACTAATATGATGAGAGTTCGAGCAGCTCATTGCAGATACATGAAAATACTGTAAATTTGTTTACTTTTGTCCAAAGAAGCTAGCTGACAAAATCAACCTAAAAGTCTGTAATGAGACCAGAAATGAAAATCCATGTTTACACAGTCATCAGATCTATTATTTGAAATAGATCTAACTGGATTGTGATTTTTTTTCACAACCTTGACTCTCCTGTTTCTGTCCACTTAGTTGGTAAAATATCAATATCAAGGCTGTCCTACATGTTTCCACAGAGCACATTGGCATAATCAAAGCTACTTGACTATTTTTAGATTGGAATCAGCATAATCCAGATTAATATCCATCGGACACTGTGAAATGCAGCAGTAGTATTGTGTAGCAGTATCATCCATGTTAAGGGGGTCTTGAAGAAATCTGACCTGAGTCAGGAAAATCCAGACTTTGAGAGGTGACACATGTTGAAAACTGAATTTCTTCATTGATAGCAGACCTCCCTCTTTTTCTACCTTGTCCACTACATTTACTTTCTACCATTTTATGTTTCAGTGTGAAATGTGCACACTTCACGGCGCTCTCACAGAAATTCACAGAATGGAATGGAAAAAGTATTGTGCTTAAATAAATGTTATCTGACACTACACTTTCCAGAGCAAAAGGAAGATACACAAGTATGTCTATTGTTGGGGGATGGGGGTTTAGTGAAGTAGTGAACAATGGAGGGACTTTGGTTTGCTATTTTCATACAACATGCATGACAAGTCATAATCTTTAGACCATGTCACTATTTTTCCTCAAAAACTGGTTTACGTTTTAGTGTCCCCCATACCTGAATGTAGTTAGAAGCCATTTGTTAAGGACCATAGACAGTATAAAACATGGACATAGTATCTGTGACAGGTTTCTGAAGAGCTGTTGTGCTCAGCGTGTGGTGGCTCTGGTCGCTGCCATCTTGAGTGGAGCTGAGGTGAGCTGAATGAAGCCTGGTTGCTCAACAAGCCACCTGCAAAAGTACTCACCTGTCAGTCAAAGCATCCACACTGTTTATTCAGAATAACTTTAAGTCTTAATATAATTTGAACAGGTGAGTTGTATAAAAATTCACCCTCAGTACAGTTGTCATGAACGGGGAAATTAGCTATAGAGACCAAAACTGTTTTTTGTACCAGGCTGTAAACATGTTTATTTCTGCTGTGAAGTTGGACATTTTAACATGGGGACTTATGGAGACTGACTCACTTCTGGATCCAGCCTCAAGTGGACATTTGAGGAACTGCAGTTTTTGGCAGTTTCGCTTTGGCTTCAGTTTACAGCTACGGAGGTTGCCACTTGGTGTAGACAGATAATCATAATCACTTTTACTTGAACATTTATTTTCCAGACATGACCTTCCAGAGGAGTTTACTCCTATGTCGGTTACAGTTATTGTTAGAGTTAGGGCCATTTTTATATTTGTTTTTAAGAGGGTAAAAAGGGGTTTTGTCACCAGTAGGTGACAGTAGGTTTAATGGAATACCCTGAGCCTCCAGTACAGCTTTAATGTTTCTTGTTACAGATGTGTGAAGATATTCCATAATTTTTAAGGCCTCTGGATTTTTAGGGACATTTTGTACCATGCAGACAATATGATGCCACAATTAGCTACCAGGATTACACCTACACTCTGCAGTCAGTCATATGTTTCCTTCCTACTGTGTGCAGCAGCTGTATGACTGCTGAATCCAGCTTTCATTTACAGCTTTTCATTTCACTTGCATTTTGACTGACCGCTTCCTGTGTAAAGCTGAATTCCCCTCAGTGGACACACACAAAACCACACACATACAGGTGGACGTTTGAGTGAATGGGTATGACTGATCTTGTTTCACTTGTCATAGTGGACTTGGAGTGGGAGTGTAAACAAGATGTGTGTGTTTGTGTGTGTTGGTATTTTCAGTGTGTCGTGCAGGAAGAAAGCTGCTGGTCCAGGGGAAGGAGGAGAGCCGAGCGGATGGTCGGCCTGTTGCTCACCGTTTCTCTTGTTGCCAGGAACTCATCAGTCTGTCATCAACTCCCTGAGTAGCCAGGGACACACACAAACACACACACACACACACACACACACACACACACACACACACACACACACACACACACAGCTGGGCAGGTTGAGATGGCAGGGGATGGTGTACGTGACATAGGGCTTGTCGTGCTTGTACGAAAAGGGACATTGCCTCTGCTCCATGGCCTCCTGTCCTCAGGCTGCTGGCAACATTATAAACCTTAACTACAGGGCAGGGAGTAAAGAGCACCGCTATCAGACTCTAGTAGAACAAACATGTCGACTCGTGATGGTCTGCAGGCTCCAAGCCTGCTCGTAGCCACCACTGGTCACGTCTTAATGTTAATGGCAGAGGTTGATAGTGTTAGTTGTGTTCTTAAGCATGCCACACATGCATCAGATGCTTTTTACCCTGAATCACAGTCTACCTCCTTATGACATCGTCTCTGAATGTCTTATATGTGCCGTGGTTTGTGTGGTTTTGTGCGTTCATTTTAATTACATATCTCAGAATACTGCAGTATTTAAAGTGTGAATGGTGCACACCAGAAATGTCCGCATGGTGTGATTCCCGGAACAATGTCATTGTGTCAGGGGTATAAAGAGATGTGAGCCCGATTACTGTCAAAGAGTGTTAAAGGGAAAAAAAGAGCAAACTTTCGTGGATTATGTCACTCCGTGTTCAAGGCGCAGTGTAAAGGATTTAGTGGTAACAGGCTATGAAGTTACAAATTGCAACCAACTGAATACCCCTCACATCAAGCTGTCTTTCCTAGTATCAAGGAAACGTGCAAAAACCTCAAAAGGTGGACGTCTAGAACCAGTCTTTAGTTTGTCCGTGTTGGGATACCGTAGTGGTGGTTCAACATGAAGGATTCCGTGGAGGAGGCATCACATTCTGTAATCGAGCCCCAGAAATGTGACTCACTGGACCTTGCTTTGAGGGATGTAAACAGGAAGTCCATTTCTTCCATTGATTATAACAACAAAGAAAAGTTTCACATTTTATCAGTTCTGTCTTCAAACAATACTGACATGTTCTGTTGAATGCTGAAACAGTTATTAGTCACTGTAAATGTTCCTGAGAGCACATTCAGAAGTCATTGAGTCACTCACATTCAGTGGGTGTCTCTCAAAGTTACAGTGATTTTAGTAAAAGAACTCCTCTTTGTGTCTCCACAGGGAATCTAGTACTTAAAAACCGGTCGAAGTCACACTGCGGGAACCTTGTATTTGCTTTGAGCATGTCAGTTATGATCATTTTTTGTATTATATTATTTCACACTGCACGAGTGACCCTCGTGAAAGTGCAGTATGTGACAGAAAGCGCTGCTTATCAGAGTGGATGTTTACCTATAAGCTCTCTGAATGGGGGAGTGACTCCCCCCCATGGCCTTGGATTTACCTCTGTGTCCTCTGGGCCTGGGGGAAATGTCATTCACTGCTACTGTCCTAACTGAATGATTTAGGAAGGGCTGGCTGAGGGCATGAAGGGGATAAGGTGGTGCTTCACACAGTAGATGCTACTCCGGGCCACTGACACGTTTATGGTTTCCGACCGGCAGGGTGAGTTTGAGGGTGGCAGGATGGACGCACAGTCAACTGACAGACACAGAGCCGACAGGGACTGGCTGTTCCCCCCCAGGCTTCCTCCAGCGAGGGAGGAAAAGGGAAGGAAAAGTGCCCACCCCTTCTTCCCCTCCTTTCCAACAATTATAGAGCAGGATCAGAGAGGGCCAGGAAGGTGAAAGCAGGTCTTGATGAAAATCACTTCCACGTGGTTTTGATGGCCTCTCCAGCCTACTACAGCGCGGTCACACAGACACAGTAACAGCTGCCACTGCTGCAGACAATAGTGAACACTTGTAATAATCAAATCAAATCAAATCAGATTTTATTTGTATAGCCCAAATTCACAAAACACATTTTGCCTCAGAGGGCTTTACAATCTGTACAGGGAGTGACACCCTCTGTCCTTAGACCCTCAGTTCGAGTGAGGAAAAACTTGCCCACAAAAACCCTTTTAACAGGGAAAAAAGGTGGAAGAAACCTCAGGAGGAGCCACAGAGGAGGGATCCCTCTCCCAGGACGGACAGACGTGCAATAGATGTCACATGTACAGAACAAATCAACAGAGACATATTGTACAATTACAATGAATGATAAAATGATTACAGTATACAGTACACAGAGATATGGTAACAATAATGACAGTAATAATATATGTAGTGGACGTCGTGCAGGACCACAGCAGCAGCCATGATCCATGAGAACCTGCTGGACGAGAGAGCACAGAAACTCCGGGGAAGAAGTTTGAGAGAGAGAGAGAGAGAGAGAGAGAGAGAGAGAGAGAGAGATTTGAGTAGAGTTTTCAGTAAAGGGAGATGTGACTACATCTTCAACCAGTACCGTGCCTGACTAGGCATAACCCTGAGAGAGAGAGACAGAGAGAGAAAGGAGGGAGAGGGAGTCCCCCGGCAGTCTAGTCCTATAGCAGCATAACTAAGGGATGACCTGAGCCAGCCCTAACTATAAGCTCTATCAAAAAGGAAAGTCTTAAGTCTACTCTTAAAAGTGTTGACCGTGTCTGCCTCCCGAACCCAAAATGGTAGTTTGTTCCACAGAAGAGGAGCTTGATAGCTGAAAGCTCTGGCTCCCAGTCTACTTTTGGAAACTATAGGAACCACAAGGAACCCAGCATTCTGAGAGCGCAGCGTTCTAGAAGGGTATTAAGGTACTATGAGCTCTTTTAGATATGATGGTGCCTGACCATGAAGAGCTTTGTATGTAAGGAGAAGAATTTTAAATTCTATTCTAGATTTAACAGGTAGCCAATGCAAAGAAGCCAAAATGGGAGAGATGTGATCTCTGATCTTGGTTCCTGTCAGAACACGTGCAGCAGCATTCTGAATTAGCTGCAAAGCCCTAAGAGACTTACTGGAGCAGCCTGATAACAAAGAGTTACAATAGTCCAGCCTAGAAGTAACAAATGCATTGACTAGTTTTTCTGCATCCGCTTGAGATACGATGCGTCTGATTTTGGCGATGTTACGTAAGTGGAAGAAAGCAGTCTTTGAAATTTGTTTTATGTGGACATTAAAGGACAAATCCTGATCAAAAACAACTCCAAGATTCTTTATGGTGGAGCTGGAGGCCAGGGTGATCTCATCTAAAGTAACTAAGTCTCTAGAAAGAGAGTTTCTGAGGTTCTTGGGTCCAATTACAAGAACTTCAGTTTTGTCTGAATTTAACATCAGAAAATTGTAGGTCATCCAACTTTTTATATCCTTAAGGCATGCTTGGAGTTTAGTTAACTGATTGGTTTCATCAGGCTTGATCGATAAATAATGATTACAGCTAAATGAATATGTGGGACTGATAATAATAATACATAGAATAAAAGCTTAGCTTTGTTCTAACATTTTCAACCTTTTCTTTGTGCTGCTGCCTGTGTGTCTGCTTCTAGTATGAACACAGACACACACATTTGCTGACAACATTCCATTTTGGACAACCAGAATCACCATTAAACAAAAATGTCTGGATTATCAAACAGCCAAATGCCGCGGGGTATAAGGCCTTTAGAGCTTCCAAATGGCCCGGGTTCACTGTGCGTAATTGATTAATCATAGATTTGTGCATACGCACCACAGAATTCAAAAATATAAACTAAAATCTGAAATGAAAAATGATTTTAGAATTTAACTGTGTGCAAAGAGCCCCTATGATAAAACTACCACCATTATTTGGGCCTATAACAGATCTGTTACATTTATTGTCAAAGATTTCTGAGATCCAAATGGGCTTAATTGGTGTGGTCATTCATCACAGACACTGAATGATTTCTCTATTTTTTTTTTTTTATTTCTTTTTTTGCCTGCATGGATACTAATCTACTATTCTTCACTGTCTTTTTAGAGTTCTAATCTATGAAGAATTCATCAAAGCTCAAATATATGTGAAGTGAAACCAATCCAAAAGTGCCAAAAACTGCAGTTCCTCGAATGTCCACTTGAGACTGGCTCCAGAAGTGAGTCAGTCTCCATAAGTCCCCATGTTAAAATGTCCAACTTCACAGCAGAAATAAACATGTTTACAGCCTGGTACAAAAAACAGTTTTGGTCTCTATAGCTAATTTCCCGTTCATGACAACTGTACTGAGGGTGAATTTTTATACAACTCACCTGTTCAAATGATATTAAGGCTTAAAGTTATGCAGAATTAACAGTGTGGCTGCTTTGATTGACAGCTGGGTGCTTGGTGGCTTGTTTGCGCAAACAGGCATCATTCATCCAGCCTCAGGTCAGTTGATGATCCACGTCTTTGTCCATTTTTGGATTAGCCGGGAGGCAGCAGAGGCAGGACTGCCAAGATGGCAATGGCCAAAACCACCACACTGAGCTTCACAATGAACTACAGAAACCTGTGGGTGACGTTACGGATATGACGTCCATGTTTCATACAGTTGATTATTTTGACTAATAAGATGGATGGTCAAACATAATACTGTAGTAGTGACTTACTGACTGGAAACTATATAGCATTGCATCCAAGTGTACACATGAAAAATGTGTCCTTTTATTGGCACTAAAGTAACGTTCAGGAGGTCAACTAAATCGTTTGGATTTATCCTCCATGAAAACAAGTATCCGCAGCAAATTTGAATAGAAATCATGGAGGTTGGTTGTCATCATGGACATGATGTATAACTATTCTGACCTAATGAACACACTGCCCTGCTGCAAGGATATCATGTGCCCATGTGAAATGGACCCAAGCCATCTTGATCTTGCTAAAAAGGCAAGGATATACTGAAAAAAAAAATGTCCACCTTCACCACTGCCAGCATGCTGGACTGATTCATTTGGTGTGGCTGCCTCTTACGAATCGTCATCCCAATTTGATTTGACTTTTATTTCACAAACGAGTTCAGAGGGTCAGCTACTTTCATATTTACTGAGTCAGGCTACATAAGTATGCCTGGGTGTTTGTATTAGAACACATATAAAATATGATAACCTTTACTATTATAAAAAGAAAGAAAAAACATTGACCGAATGATCCAATGGGCTGTGGCAGTAGTTTACTTCATGTAAGTCATTTTCAATAACCACACATTTAAAAGAATTAACTGTGTCAGGACCAAAATGGGTATAGTTTTAAGCTGAAATAAGACACTAGTGTACAAACTTTTACTTTCAAGCCATCAAACATGACTTAATGGTCTTGTCAAACACACATACACAATTCAGCCGCTCAAATGTATCTCCTCCTCCAGTGAAAAGAGCACTTATTATTCTCCCACGAAAAACACCAGCAACAGTTGTCTATTCAAATGCATCAATAGGACCTAGGTTTTCTTTTAACTGACACAGACATGCTGTGGCAGCATGAATTTCTGCCAGAAGCAAAGTGTAACGTTATTATAGAGCCTCAAATCCATGTAGGGACGAGGACGGGGTGGATGGATGGGTAAAAAAACTAGACTTTTTTCCCATATCCTACCAGCAGTCAACACTAGTTAGTTTGAACCTTTCTCTAACATCACCACCACCGTGCATTTGCAGCAGTCAGTAGCTCCCTCTAACTTCACTTTTTCACCTTTATTACTGATGCACAAATTACCTATGATTGAAAAATGCTCATCATCATCGGACAAGGAAGCGCAGGGATTGGATTAAGTGTGGAGGACCATGAGATGATCAATGGCCACAGCATCTTCAGACCACTAGGGAGACCAGCGGGACCAAATACAGGCTATTGCACTCAAGTAGTGGACTGTGATCCATGCTAGCAGGACGCAAGACTCAGGTAAGCCAAGGTGTTTACATCAATGATACTTGGTGCTCTAAAGCTGCCAGAGTTGAAAGTTGAGAATTTTAGGTTCCTGCTGTCATGGACATCAACACATCTCCCATCTGGAAAGCTCAGAAATGATTGTGTTTCTTAAAGGAACTTAAGAAGACTGCTGTGACAAGTTCTTGGAGCAAAAAAAAAAAAAAAAAAAGGATCCTGCCTGGGAAACATCACAAACTGGCATAATAGGATGTACATGACTCAGGACAGGAGGGTTCTGGAGCAGGTGATTAAAACCATCCAGAACATTATTGGTACCCACCATAATTAAATTATACATACGTACATGTTCTGCGTTGCATGAAGGGGGCTACAACTTAGATTTCATTGTGCAATCCTGTGCTGTAAAATGACAAATACATTAAGCTTGATACCTCAATTAACCAAGTGGTTTCATAGACCTAAATCAAGTTCTGCTTGGTGTCAGCCAAATGAAAGAATTTTTTTCAGTAGATGGAATTTGCTCAGTTGAACTAATTAGCCCAGGACTAAGTTTGTGTCTGAGTCCTTTGAAAGTTATTACTATTCGCTAGTTTCAAACAAGATCATCCGTCCTTTTATTTCCTTCTGCTTACCCAGGGTTCAGGTCACAATGGCAGCAGGTTTAGCACGGTGTGCCCCAGCAACACATTCCACCTGGGGGATCTGAGGTTGTTCCCAGGCCAGATGGGTTTTATAGTCCCTCCAGTGAGTTCTATGTCTTCCCCGGGGTTCCTGCCAGATGGATGTGTCCAGAACGTCTCCAAAGGAAGACGCCCAGGAGGCATCCAAATCACCTCAGCTGGCTCCTTTCAATGCATTTTAATGTAGTGACACATTAATCTAAATTTAATAAGAAGAAAAAGATGGTGAAGAGGCACCAGGTCAGAACACAATGTTTTGTAAAGAGAAACAACATATTAACATCCATAGGACTCGTTGATTTGCCCCTTAAAGTGAAGTACAGAGTTCACAAACTCTTAAAACAGGTCTCCCAAATCACTTTGTAATTTCAATGATTCCAGACTCTGGTAAATACCCAGATATCATCTCTGCAATGTAATTATTAGAATAAATCTTGTTCAATGTAAAGGGAGTTAGTTTAAATACTAGAATGTAATGGCCTATTCGAGCACAGTCTGGACGTGGGAATGTTTTGAGCAGGATGGAGAGGAAAACCCACGATGGAATGTCCAAAACGAGTAGACCTATACGGATCAAAATACAGAGCAAGCTGTTTTTTTTACCTTCTAACCTCTGAAATAACTCTGAGCCATTTAGCTATCCCCATGGTACCATTAGTGTTTGCTGCACTGGGCCACACTATAAAGTGTGTTACAATAAAGATCAAGAGAAACCTCACTGCAGGAAATGGTAAAGTGCCCAGTGTTCTGGTTCCTAAAACCATATTTATAAAGCTCATAAATTTATCCGCAATGTTACGCTCTGCATCAGGGTCTAATCCTCTTGCAGCTCTGCCCATTTAGCAGAGCTCCACAGCAAATATATTGTCATGTCTTGGACACTTATTTAGTCCATAAAATATACGTTTATTGCTGTAAAACAAGTTTGTGATATAATTGAATGCAACAAAATCCAAAATAATTTGTAGATCATTTCAGTGTGCCTCAGGCTCCAAAAATGTCAGTCGGTGCCAGAGGGTGGGGGGGCAGTTCCTTTCGTGCAACAGTCGAGAACTGTGCGGCAGGAACTCCCCGCTGCTATTTGTTGTGCAATTTCACATTTTATAGAAGTTAGTGATGCCGTCATATTTTATGTACAGTTTGTCTTATACAGTGTGCCTGGTCCAAGTGACATGTACTAATTCGAACTCTGAATATGTGTTCACACTGTCAGAAAAGATTAAATAAAGTGGTGTTAACACAGTGCAGCCGCTTGTTTTCTGACTGTGGTGCTGATGGATGAAGTCCCAAGATGCAATGCACAAAAGACATTCCCATCTGGGAAACGAGTTGGAGGAAAAAAAACAAAAATAAAAACATTGTGTTGTCAATAACACCATGCCAGTAAATTCCCGTTTCATGTATAATGTGCATTTAATGTTGCATTACATAGATGGGAAATTGTGGCTTTGCAGCAGTTGAGTCACATAAACCACCAATTATGAGATGAGATTGGACGAAACTGTATGTACCTATGTCTTATGAGAAATTAATCACAGTGCTGATTTTATCCAGATGATGCCCCTATGACACGCAACTATACAAGTACAAGTATTATATTATTATTACTGTACTTGTATGAAATAATAAAGAATAAATCTGACTCTTTAACTTTTTCATAAAGTTTATAAATCATTGATATTTGGAAAAATAAAATAAAATAAAAACTACGACCGTGTCTAAAACTACTTTTGCATACTGCGTTTAGCATTCTTCATGCCCAGTGGATATAAAATAATGGCTGAATCAATAAAATGCAATACATGCAATTGTGGAATTTTATGCCTATAAATCGTTTTTATCATATTAAACAGATGCATTGAAGTAGATGCAAAAAAGATTATTAGAAATTAAAAAAGGGTGACATGAATTAAACTGTGGTTGTGACTAAAATGTGACAAAACTGCTAGTAATTTAATATGAATGACTGAATTAAAATTGTTTCAAGTAATTACATTTTAATTGTGGTATGTTATATCATATTGTAATGTAATATGACAGACATAAAATGAGGAAAGTATGATTTGGTAATATCCACGTGATAGCTGTTTTACAAGCAATGCAGTGTTTTGTAGAGTTTTCAGACAGAGCATATATTTGATGTACTTGTTTTATTTAGACAGAAGAAGAAAAGAACCCCTCCAGCCTGTCTGAGGACAGCCCGGTCTCCACAGACGGGCTGAAGGTTCGATTTCAGAAACTGAAGGAGAAGGAGAGGCGCTGACAACACCACACCAATGTGACGGTGAACAAAATAAAAAATAACTCTGGACAGCACGGAGACAGATTGGAAACAGCATTTAGACCTCCGTGATGGGAAAAACTTTATTTTACGGGTCTGTAATTTTCTGATCATTTCCTGAAAATAATTATGTAATTTACAAATTAGAGGGAAGTTAGAGAATGTTCTGAAACAGTCATTTACAGACAAGTTTTAGTTGAAAGAGTTTGTTGATTTCCTGGAGAATGCGACTAACAAGCATGCTGAATTCATGACGATATGTTGATAGAAAATTGAACAGATAACTCAGTAAACAAAATGTGAAAATATAAATATATCATATAATTTTTTTTTTTTACATGACATTTTTGCTTAAATATACGGTCCATACAGCAGCTTTGACTCATGACTGTGACCTCATGGCAGTCCTCAGGCTCTGGCCTCAAACAGAAGAGTGAATGTAAACACAGTCACAACACGTCCATCTCGTGTTGTGGGGCTATAAAAGGGGGAAACACCTTGCATGGTGTATAAACTTTAAATGCTTCAAATACTCACTCAGTCATTGTATTGCATTGTATTTCTTTAGTACATAAATATAGTATAAGTACTTCATGTATAAATAGTAAAAATCCTCAGATCAGAAAAAAAAGTGATACTGTATGTCTCTGAGATTATTAATGCTGATGCCGTCATGTGCACAGACTCTTCTGTCAGATAACTAATAAGCCTTGTAGTCCACACTGTTAACAATCAGCAGGTTTTCACAGTAAGTTCCCACAATGAACTACTGTAACTTTTGGAAATGCATGGTGAGTAATTATGTGGAATATTACAGGAAACTGTAACTGTGAATTTGAAGCAGTTTTCTGAAGAGAACAATACTAATTACATGTTGTAATTTTACATAGAAATACTGATTTTACTGCACTCTCTGCTTACTGTAGAGATTTTATTTTGAATGTTTATTGGTGTGAATTTACTGAAATTATTAGCCAGTAATTTACTGTAAAAGTACAATAATATATTTTACTGTATCTTAAATCTGAAAGCAGCAGGTGACGTAAAATAAAAATACATGTGTAACTCATTACAGTACACAAGAGTATTTCTATTAGAGTACAATGTTCCTCTCTAATTTCACTTGTATTAATGTCTAAAGAATTTTTCATAAGTCGTTGTGGTGGAGGCAGGAAACAGTTAAAAATCACAACCAAGTGGGAATCACAATAAATCCAGAGGGCAGAAGGCAGAAGTTCTCCGTAAACCTGGAGAAATTTAAAATGAACGTTTCTTTGTCATGTAACCAACACAAATACAAACTGGTGTTTTCCATAAGCCTATTTGTCTTTGTGCTGTCAGGCAATAACAGGACAAAAATAGCTCTAATACAGTAATGTACAAGTGACCTAATACCACTCTGTTATTTCATGGTCATGTTGTGTAAAATGACTTTGAGTTTGTGCCTCTGCAGTAATTTTCCAGCGAAAACGAGCTGCTGGTGGTAAAACTTTCCAAATAACTCTTCATATTTCAGTTCTTCTCCTTTTGGAGCTGAACAAACATTAAATGAGAAAACGCTAATCTTTGCGCAAACACAAGAAATGTTTCAATCTTTTGCTATTCAAATGGAAGTCACACAACAAAGGCAACACCCAAAATGATTTAATGGCACCCTGCATGCAGCGTTGACTCACTAAACACTTGCTCATAAATGAAATGTGGTCAATTACATGGGAAAATGTCATTCTCAATTGTAACAGAGCAGAACCACAGTGCCTAAATCCATATTTATTGGCAGCATTGCTCTGCCTGTGGGGTACAGTGTGTTCTGTTGTGTTTCTCCACTTCACTGGCTCAGTACAGTTTTTATTATGTTTTGTTTTTGTTTTCTATAAGTCAGAAATGAAACATCGGGTCACAGAGTCTTTTCACTGAGCTCTTTCTGCTTCATGTGGTATGAGGTTTGATGAGTTCAGCTCTCCACAACCTGAGTGCCTCGTTCATATGATCATTTCTGATCTGGTAAGGATTTAGGATTAGGCAAAAGTATGACTTTCGTAAGGATAGATGATGGCCGTGGCGCAAGTACAATGTCAAGGCTTTGGTTTAAAGAGTGCAAGCTTAGAGAAACAGACCAGAAGGGTCCTCGTCTTCAGGTCCCACTGCTGGTCTCTAAAGAATGTCCGTCAAAGCTTGTTCAGCGGACGTTCAGTTTGATGTATTTGCTTTTCACCGACATGTGACACAAACGGTTCAGAGAAGTTTCAATTTTGAACAACGTAAACCTTTTGGCAGCACTTCAGGGTGTTACAGTGGAGAAGGTGTGGTATTGGCTAAAGGCTCTATTAGTTTCCTCATAACTTTTCTTTATTGTTTGAGTGGTTTGGTTTCAGAGCCAGCTGACCTTATTTCACACCCAGATATCATCGGCCTAATTACTTTTTACAATCGCGCTTTGTTAATGTCTGGGAACATGCACTTTGGATTAAAAGCAGGTATGCCAGCGCCCTTACAGTAAACAAACAGCTTAATGCCAAAGTGACGATTTGTCTCTTCTTAGGGGCATTCGTCATGAGTGTGGCTCTAGATCAGGGATGTCAAACTCAATTTAAATCTAGGGCCACATGCAGATGGGCCGGACCAGTAAAACCGCTGTGTAATAACCTAGAAATAACGACAACCTCAAATGTTTCCTTTACTTTTAGTGTAAAGACTCCAAACACGTTCATTAATAACTAAAACAGATGATGAACAGCCTGATTTTTCTTCTAGTTTCAGAAGCTCTCTGACTGACTGGTGCTGTTTTCATGAAGTTTGCATGTTTCATCTGAGTGCTCCACTTTCCCCCAACATCAAAACTCACCCATGGTAAAACACTGTTACTCCTATATATTTCGAATTGGTTGAATGCACAGGATGAAATTGCTATACATTGTACTGTGTATGATCGTGCACGCAACAATAAACTGGATTTGATTGGCTGCATGTTGTGGTAACACCGGTGAGGGGTAGTCAGGGGATCCAGAATGGTGCAGAGCTGTGATGGGAAAAACTCCACAAAGCAGGTGCAGACACAAGACAGAGCTGGGCGTAGGCAGGAGAACAGCAAGCAAGTTTCCCAAAACACAGGGAGATCATGGTTAGTGAGGTATTCACAAAAAACAAGTTTCCAAAATCGCAAAGTAGGCTGTAGCGTTGTTACCACGAGAGAAACTGAATGATGTGGCAGAGTCTGGGAGGCTGAGGCAGTCTCTTACACTTTGGATGAAGAGGAACAGGTGGTGAGGTGATCAGACAGGAGAGAGGGAAAACTGGATATCGACACCTATCAGTAAAAAAAATATCCTTATAAATACAACATGACCTGTGTTTCCCAGAATGACGTTCAGCAGCCCTCAGACAGCGGGTGTAAACTTCTTGTATCCAGCCGTGAGCTGAAGGTGGAGGCGTAACTCTAATGGCTCAATCCCGCCGGGCACGGCCGTGACGCATTCCAACTGCACCACGAGTGCCGGAGCTGTTCGGGCCCATTCTAGACAACGTTTGTGCTTCCACCAGAAGCATCCCAGAATCAAGCTTTTTCAATTTTTTTTTAACCCTAATTTTTGCTCTCCTTCACTTCAGGTTCACCACCCTCTGGATTTTCCTGTTTTTCACAGATAGCATTCATGCTTTTATTTAAAGAAATGAACACTGTGAGGATCATTTTTCTTCACAGTACCGCAGGTTTTGTTTTCATGATTTTGTGATTATTCTTATCAGTAAGAATACCACTGTAACCGAAAGACGGTGACATCACTAAAAAGAAATCAAGAAACCACAGCAGTCGGACTATAAATAAAGTGGTTTCTGGGGAAAGGTTTACAAGCCCTCTGAAACTTTGATACATTCACTCAAATGTTTTCGTCTGAAGATGTGTTCATAGTGGTAAAGGGACAGAACCCACCATGGGGAAAAGTCTGATTGTTTTTAATCTGCTATTCATTGAAATTCTTAATCAATGGTTTGAAAGACTATTTATCTGAACCAATGTTAGCCTCTCAGCTCTCATGGCTCTTCACAGTAAAAGAGTAAAAGCTAAAATATGTTGAGCGTTCAAATTTAGACTTTAGTTTTTATTGTTGTTGTTCCGATTGCCAGTACAGAGCTGAGTTCTTAATAATCCATCACTTCTCTCAGTTTTGTCTGTTCATTCAGTCCATATCATATTCCCATTCACTGTTTTCTGTTTTGGGTCTTGTATGTTGTCCATTTCAGCCATTTTTCTTCATGTTGTGCTTCTTGCAATTGTAGACAATGTGTTCTTTTTTCCATTATATCGATTTCCTCCACGATCTCTGTCCATTGTTCCATGTTAGGAGGCTCTGGTTTCACCCATTACCTTGTGATGGCTTTTTTACAGGCTATTAACAGAATTTTGACAAGATATCTGTCTCATCCTTGTATATTTTCTTCAGAAAAATTACAGTACCATGCAATTCATAGATATACCATATCCTAGTATCTTCTATAACAATCTGTGCACCAGAATTTTCCCGAATATTACATTTTTTTTGACAATTGAGAGTGATCCACCCTGGAAACTCCACATTCTCTCCAACATGGTAGATTTTTATTCATACATTTACCCTT
Source organism: Sciaenops ocellatus (assembly GCA_033000465.1). Taxonomy (NCBI): domain Eukaryota; kingdom Metazoa; phylum Chordata; class Actinopteri; family Sciaenidae; genus Sciaenops; species Sciaenops ocellatus. The sequence goes on from CP136878.1 coordinate 27,931,827, forward strand.
GACCTTGGGCGTGAAAAATTGAATCAGATTTGTCCATGAGAATTCCCTCCACATCCGTAAATGATGTTTGATATATTTTCCACATATTTTGCCAATCTTCATCCGGGATTTTGTGCAGACTTAATCTTTAAAACAGTTTTAGAGTGAGATGAATACAATAACAGCTACGGTGCATGTGCTTACTTTGATTCCATAATTCATTTATTAAGTGAGACAATGGATTATTAAAAGGGCTCCACTGAGGCTGCATATGTATGCAGAGTTTTGCACTACACCACTGGCACCGACTGCACAGGCGTTAGCTGTATCAGTGACACACGTACTTTGTCACTCCTAATGTGTGAGTGTAACCAAGAATGAGGAGCGAGTGTCTGAAAGTGTGCACGGATATTCCCACGTCGCCGCTGTCTTTCCACTCTTTATGACAGCAGAGGTTTCGTAAAAGATCAAGTGTCTGGACTTTGTGTGTGTTTGGAAAGTGTCCCCCAGAATGTGAAATATGCCCCCTTGTTGTCCAGCCCTCGCCCAGCGGACTTTCAGCATGTTACACTGGTTACGATTTGGATGTAGTAGCATATTTTGGTGCTTTGTCTCATTCCCCTGGAGTTTTACCCACTCGAGAAAAAAGCATCGGCTTTCAGTGCAGATCAGTTCTGGTTCTAGTGAATGCAACCCTCCAAGGACGATGCAGGAGTTTCGGGTTTGGGAACTGGCCAAGTCTTGTACAATCAAAACCTTTGAAATATTTTCAACGATTGACATGAGTTCCCCTGGTTTATGAGGACTGCTTTGTTTAGGCACATTGAACTGACATCCCACAAGAAGACCACTGCTGGGCTGGCTTATTTGTCTCAGCAGATCTTAGTGTTGGTACTGTGGACTGGAACGAACAGTGGCACAACTTAAACGAAGTTGAAATATTGCTTCACTGGTGTATATGCAGAGTTTCACAAGAGTGGCTCAACATTTTGGGACATTTTCTTTCTTTCTGAAAGTAATTTGAACATCATGTAACAGTGCATATACATAACAAGTTTACAAGATTGAAAAAAACTTTGATTACAAACTTTGCTTGTATCACCAGATCTGATCTAATCTTCAGGTAAACTATGGACATTAGTGTGTGGTGGTTACAGCTCATTTATGGTTATATGAGGTACTTATCCGTAATCAGCGTGTTACCTACAGTAGATGGGAGTCAGCATGTTTTGAGTTTGGAGAAGCAGCCAGGAAGACGAGCACAGAAGCAGAGCTATGCACTGCTAGCCACATAAAGAAGGCCCACCACAAAAAAAGTATGTGTATACTATATTTAGGATATTTTCACAGCTTTAACTTGCCGTCAGACGGGCTTTTTCTCTGGCACTAACCGTAGAACTTCCATATTCCAGCCCAACTGTGCCGTGCACTGTATTTTGCCACAGGTCAGCTGCCTGGGTTTGAGTTACAGCGGCACAGCTAGAAAAACAAAAGCATGCACCATCTTTCAAATCATGAAACATGACTGTGATGTCAGTCTGATTAACATTCATTTCTCTACTTTTGACTATCAAACTCAGTAAAATAAATAAATAATATATATAATAGAAAATAAAATCCCGTGTGACCACACACACACACACTGGAAGTGTGTTACAGGCTTGTAACTGTGACCCAGTGCTACACTTTAAACAAGCTGCTATCCTGCTACAGCTGCCAAAGCAAAACCATGATCGTTACTTGTGGTCTTTTACAACATGCTTGAGGTTTTGGAATACAACGTTTCTGTGATCTAGATGGAACTAAACAGAAGCTGGTAACACGGAGGGATCCAGACAAAATGGCTATGATACACTGCAAGGCACTAATAACACCTCACATATAAATTCAAAATGTCCCAAGGACTGAATCCTTTGCAGCATTAGTGAAAGGGAATCCTTTGACTGTACTCAAAGTGTGATTTTGTATTCTTTAGACAGCAGCGACAAGAGGAATCACTGTGAAAAACATGTTAATTGTACTTGTTTTGATGTTAGACATTTTTCACTTTGTGCTGTTGTCAGCACGGTTCATTGAATAGAACTTAACATCTTTCTTGTCCTGCAGATTCTCATGCATCCTGGCTACATGAAGATCAGCATGGTCCTTCTTGATGTCCACTACATATACTTTATTATTATCATTACTTTATATCGATATAGATATATAGATAATATCATAAAAGTCCACGGGTACGAGGGTACAGCTGATTTAAATGCTGATTTATATGACTGATTGACATGCCATAAATTGGATTGTTAGTCATTAGCTAGAAAGTGGTTGAATGCTAGCATTAGCTGTTCTAACGTTAGCTAATGGTTTATCAAATATGTCCAAGTTTTCACTATGCATTGTTTTTTTTCAGTTGCTGATCAGTCCAAGAAGCAGTGAATTGATAACGGTTAGTTAGATTCACTACATTTATATGACTTGGACTGGAACACAGCAGTATGGCATTTAAGCTTCCCACCCTGAGCTTAGCGTCAGAGGAAAATGTCTGCTGTGTGAATATGGTAAATTCTGACTTTAATCCTCTTATGGTCAGATTTTAAATGTCATCATGTTTTTCATAATTGACCTCACTCTCCTTGGTATTGAATGTGATCTTTGTCATATATAGGTTATGTGACACATTTGGTCAAACAATCCACATCCCATGGCAGCAGCCATTTATTCCAGCTGTCATCATGAGATTTCCTGCTCTTCGTCCTCATCTCTTTACATTACCTCTAGAAACAGACTGACACTAACCAGTAGCAGAGCCATGTTCTCCCAAAACTACTGAACTCAAACTTTCCAGAACCTCTGGCAGTGGCGACTGGTGGAAGGAATGAACATTCAGTGGAAAAAACACTTCCAACATGTTTGGACTCTTCAGTAAAGACAAAGACAAGGAGACAGGAAGCAAGGTTTATTTATGGGAAATGTGATCCTTTGAGGGATATGAGCACTGACAATATGCTGTATGTCCTCCACCCGCCAACCATTATATTTAATCATCAAAATAAAATCAAACTTTATGTTCTGCAAAGCATATGCAATCGAGTCAATGCAAAGTGATTAAAAACATTAAGTGAACATGAAGGCATTTGACTTCACTATATTATTATTTATTATTTATTATTTTCACTATACATTTCACATAAATACTTCTGTGGTGTTGATGAGTGGAATTTCCACCCTGAAATGTACTTATAAAGTGTCTGACCTGTAAATATTTAAAGAAGTGATTAGTGGGAAGGCGGAAGGTTCTATTCTCTTTGAAAGACATAAGTATGTTATTCTCAGGAAGGTCCTCACATTTCTTTTACATTTCCATTATAGTTACATTTAGTCATTTAGTTGAAGCTTTTATCCAAAGCAACTTTAAGGTACAGTGCGAATCAAGTGACAGTTGTAGAGGGGGATAGATGTATCATGTCCAATTGTTGGTAGTGTTGGAGAGGAGGTCCTCTCTGAAGAGCTGGAGGTCTTCAGGAGCTTTTTAAAGGTAGAGAGGGATGCTCATGATCTGGTAGGAACTGGTAGCATCTTCCACCGTGAACGACAGATGAAAAAAGTTTGAATTGCCCTGAGTGTACCGGTGGAAGAGCCAGGCGTCGGTCATTGGCGGAGCACGATGGTCAGGAGGTAACATAAGGGAATTCAAGTAGGTGGGTACAGAACTGGAGACTACTTTGCAGACAACCATTAACGATTTGAACGATTTGAATTGAATCTAGTGGAGTTTGATGAGCAGCGACGTAACGTGCCGATTTAGTGTCTTAGCACGTTTTCTTACAATTCAGCTGAACAAAGAAGACATTTGATAAACCACTCCAATTCTTTTAATGAATATGAACATCTTGTATTTTCAGTTTCTGTTAAAAAAAATGAACATGCCACTAAATTCCCAAATTTTCCCCATCCCACTGATTGTTTTAACATTGCTAACTGCAACTAGATTAATAAATTAATAAACTTAAACACAGCTACAAGAAGCCTATTTATATATAAGAAAAGCAGTACAGATGCTGATTTGACAAGCTCACACTGCCCCTCCTCCTCTGTATCAACAGTTGTTTTAACATTATAGATGCTCTGGGTCAGAGATTATTCAAACATTTATATTTAGGTTGCACCCGCCACAGTGTCCTTAAGCTTTGTTTATTGTCTGTCATTTTTAAATTCATAGTCTGAGTTTTTCCACGTTTCCAGTTAATTCTAGTAAGGCCACACTGAGGAAGATGGCTGTATATTTATCAATGATAATCGCTCAGTGGAATTGTTTGCCGGTGTGGACATGCTGTTGATGTTGTATATGTCTATAAGCATGCAATCTAATGTGATGGTGAGTGCGCAAAGTACAGAACAAAAGAAGAAAGAATCACATCATGTCTGCAAACCCTTTTCTCTATTATAGCAAGGCCAGGATCTTTCTCTTAAGATAAGATATTCACATCACAGGATTAACATTTTGTGACTCGTCTAAATATTTCTGAACTCCTTTGTCGGGAGCAGAATGATTAGTGTCTTGTTTAGTCTCAGCTTCGTAGTTGAAACGGATGGGATTAAGACATCTTGTTTATTAGTCTTTGTTGATAATTTTAACAGAATTGCTATAAAAGTTAGACGTAACCACAAACACAGCTGAACCATTTGTATCCCTGAATTTAACTTTCCCATCAGTGTAAACCAGCTGTTTACAACTGTAACAAAAAGAAGAAAGGTCCATACTTAGATCATGAGAAACCTGATTCCAGTGTATTAGTATGACTCCCATCATATCATTCCTGTGTATTTTGTAATGGCCCCTATAGGCTGACTCTACCCCATCAAAGGCTCTGATTGGACCAGCTGCTCGCTGTCCAGCTGGCAGTTTGCCCGGCTGAGGGGGAAGTGGCTGCCTACATCAGATCCTGATGTGGGAAAGTTGTCAAGATGGGGCTGCAGGAGTCCTGGACTCCTAATGTGCTCCACAGAGACTTATGACAGCCATTTTCAAGTTTATGTCTTTGACCTCAGTAGATGCTATTTTGTTCATAATCATGGGTCACAAAAAGTTCATGTAATTAAAATGAAGCTAAATTTATTGCATGCCAAACTACTACAAACTGTTGTACTACTTATAAACCGAACCAGCAAATGTAACAACAAAAAACATAACTTTATTTTAGTAATATCTGTGCAGTCAGATCTGGTTTCATATTTTGACCTCATAATGGGGTATAACATCATCTATTATTGATGGCCTGCTGGTAAATCGCACTCCTGCCGCTCATACTACAAATCCCACAATGCACTGCAACAGCTGCCACACAGGTCAAGATATTGTTGGATGTTTATTGACATACTAATCAGCGATCAGCAGATGAATGCACAGCATCATTAAAGTCCCCCAGAACGAACGAAAAGTCGGAACTACTTTTTGTAAAAGGAACTAGCTACTATGAAATTTGTTGAGAGCATGACTTGCATTTGAACCAACCATCAACCATTAACCACATGTTGGTCTATAACTTTTAACAGCTGAGGTAGCTAAGGTGGGGTGTACTAGTCCAATATGGTGCCACTGAGACTGTGACTTACAAGACTTGAGAGCTGGACTGACTGCTGTTGGACTAGTAAGTAGTATTAGCTGGCTGCTATGTCTTGTGTTGTTGACCTTACTTGATGTTTGGCTGTTAGCAAAGTTGTCGACTCGCTAGTTTTAGATCATAAGTAATGTAATCAGAACAAATACATGTGCACAGCTGTCCATATTTACCACAGTGGTATAACACTCACTACATAATGTCACTTTAATGGATGTTGGTCTAGTGAAAGCAAAATTACGGAAACTGACATCTCTAGTTATAAGTTTAATATTTCAGTGTCAGCTGCAGGACAAACAGTTTTAACGAGTGAATTCATGTTTTTACCATTATGGAACTTTTAATGGGTACCTCAAAATAACTACCATTGTGTTTATTTATGTTTGAACATTTTGTTTTGAGTTGACATAACAGCTGATGGCCATGAACGTTTCATATTTTATTGTTACATGTTAATTACATTTAAACACTTGCAGGGCATCATTATGAGCCATTAGGACTAATAATGATGCCCTGCAAGTGTTTTGAGTCTGCTTTTTGTGGGAACTCCAGCCCGGAAAATGGTCATGTTGCTCAACTGACATCACAATGGAACATATAAAACAGTGTTGTTCTGGGCAGGGCAACAGAAATATTATTTGTCCATAATATACTTTTTTTTCTCATAATTATAAGCCAATGGTGATGCCATATTGACACATACAATAAAGCACTGCTGGTGAGCTCACAACCAGAGCATGATGGGGGTTGGTATTTATCCTGTCTCATGGGGAGGGCTTTGATTTCAGAGTTAACACAGGGCCAGGGTCAAATTAGGATGTTGATGGGGAGAAAGAAAAAGAGAGAAGGTGTAAGAGTAACCACGCAGATTAGTCACTGGTGTCTGGACCGACTTCTCACCAATGAAACCACATCTCTTAACTTCACATGCTGCCAGAATCCTCTTTTCCAGTGTTCCATTCAGAGCTACTCAAACACCCAGTGCGCATCCACTGGGAAGCTGAGGCTGGAATTAATGCTCAACTCTGTATAATAAAACATATCCTTAAAATTAAAAAGCTGATTTTGTACTTGCTAAACATTTTTGTTACAGTTCTTGCCTCTGAGACCTGACTGCTTTTAGGCGTTTTCCCAAATAGAATCAAATTAATTACTTGGCTTTCTTTCCATGGTTGGGTGTAATTGCTTATTCAGGCTCAGCCAACCCACCAAAATTACTGTTTATTAAAATTGGCTACCATTGACTCCAGAAAATGGCAGCAGATTTACTAATTGTCATAGCAACGCTGACAGATGATGATGACGTAAATGTTCAAATATGCTAATTGCAGGTCTGGGATCTCTTGTTATATTGCATATATCCATATGGCCTATGGTGGGATTGTTTGCCAGTCACACTATTGCCAAAATGCAACAAATACATATCATTATTATTACTAGTTTTATTGTCATGAATACACCATAGGTCCTATGCAAAAAGTTTAAATAAACATCAAAGATGCAAAAAATCAGTTCATGGTGTACTGGTGGCTGTTTATACTGCATACGTCACTGCCCCCTTGGCTTCTAGAATGTTACACTGTTGTTGTTGTTGCATATTTTGAAGCATAAAATGTTTTCACTTTGAACAAGATTATGTTTTTTTATAAGATCAGTTATCATCAATGAAAACATGTACCAAACCCCAGCAGGAGCCGCTCGCTGTCTGAAAGCACCCTTATAGCCAAAGCATCAATAAAGCACCCAAGATAATACTGTGGAAATTGAGTGACACGACTCCATTGGGGGAAAATCAGATACCGCTGTGCTTACATTCAATTTCTCTGCAATTGTCATGAGCCCTGAATCTTCTGTAGTGACATTTACAGTCTTTACAACGTGTAAAAAAACATGGCAGAATTGGTCAATTTATTTAATGACGTGAAATTACATGCATGGATTCATGGTTATTGATGTGTGTCTTCATTCATGTCTTCAGTCATGGCAGTTTAATTAACTATAATTAAAAGTGTCTGAATATCTTGATTGCAGTTGGTATCACTGAGCGAGAATTCTGGAGCCATTTCAGGACATATTTTATGACACACAATTACACAGTGAACCTGTTCAGGTATTCATGGTAATTATAAGTGCTGCATTCCAGTTCATACTTGATCACAGACTTGGGGTGTTGGTGGGGATTGGGGGCTGATTTTGTTGACTGTTTACATGATCACATATCCTGACTGATTTGAATGAAATCAGAGAGTTCTGACGTTTTTAACAATAAATATAAAATACAAAATACAAATATCAACTACAAAGGCTGATTAAAAAGTATCAGCAAGAGTCTTTAAGTCAGACCCAGATTCTCCATGATCCAATCCTTTCACCTATTGACCCTGAATGCCCTCCAGACCTGCTCTGCACCCTTAAAAATATAAGTTTGAGAATATTAAGATAATTGCCTCTCCGTCACTTAGTCATATTAGGGGCGGCGTGGGAGGAGGAACTAGGATTTGAACTGTCCAATGTCTCCTGGCAAAGCGCAAGAATACATTCAACTTCGATCTCTTATGAGACATAGTTTGCTCCAGTTTAACCCTTTATCGGGCGAGGAACCATATATGGTCACTTCCACAGGCTTTTAAAATGATGCCCCACGTCTCTCAATGAAGGAGAAGAATCATGTGACTTTCTCCAGCCAATCAGCGAATGTCAGGCTACGTCACAGGTAGCATTGCTATGGCCTCTAATGGATCCTACTCTAACCCTAACCCTAACATTTTTTGCACTGTATCACGTGTGTGATATTTTGAAATAAGTGAAATAAGTTCCGTAAGACATATGTCTGATTGTTCAAATAAATGTTCCACATATTTTGGGGATTTTTTTTACCCTAGATGGGTGAGTGACCGTATATGGTAACTTCTTTGACTTTGATTTGCAACCTAAAACTGAAACTTTTTTAAAAAGTCAAAAAAGAAAATATCCACCAATAACACTAATACTTGGAGATTTTAAATTTCCAAGTATTTCAATGAGTGCCCTATAAAGGGTTAAGGTGCTCCGCAGGCCCCAGCTATCTAGGAGTAGGCTTGCAGGATATATCCTGCAAGCCTACTCCTCCATAGATATAGGATCTGACTTACTCCCGATGCTGTCAGGCTCCAGCTACCCTCTATCATATGTTCTGGGCTTGCCCAAAGCTGATACAGTTTTGGTCTTTAATTTTTGATACATTTTCTTACATCTGTGACAAGGAGATAAGCCCTGCTCCTGAAATTGCAATATTTGGTCAGACGCCATCGCGTTTTCATCTCTAATGGCCAGACGCCTTATTTTGTTTAATTGGAAATCAGACATGCCTCCCATACACAGGCGCTGGCTTGAAGATATAATGGCACATTTGAAACTTGAGAAGTTGAAACACACGATCAGGGGACCAACCCAGAGATTCTACAGGTCTAGCAGCCATTTCTGAATTATTTTAACTTAGGATTCCCTGCTAGAGACACTGAGACATAACTGATTCAGAGGCTCTGTAACTCTGTAACGTGTCAGAATTATTTATTTTTTAAATTTTCTTTTTTTCTCCCTTTTTCCTTAATGTATGTTTTTTTATGTTATTATTGACACTTTATTATTGCATATGTTGTGGATGCTGTTTAGGGCCTTGTTGATTGTTTTATATGTGTTTACAATTGAAAAGCCAATAAAAATATTTGAATATATAAAAATATAGGTTTGAGTTAGAACCTGAAGTGGTTCTTTGTGGTGATGCCATAGGGGAGCTTTGTTTAGTTCTTCAAAGGAATGTCATAATATTAATTAGTTTGCTTTAATTAGTGTATCATCACCTAAATATAAAAGTCGTTGTGTTTTTCTTGTCTTAAAATAAACGCTTTATATCGGGTGACAGCGGGTCCTCTTCCACGGAGTCCACCATGTTGAACCACCACTTATTCTACAGTACAGAACAGAAGAAGCGAACATTGAACTTGACCTCTATGGCTCCTGCTTTTTATGTTCATTTTGTAGCCATCGTTTTTCCTACATGCTTAAAAGAAGAGGGTGAGGCATGGGAGAGTATTCAATTGGTTGCAACTTCACTGCAAGGTGCCGCTAAATCCTACAAACTGGACCTTTAATTAAAATATTTAAAGGTCCATGTTGGACCACCATTTTTCTACAGTAGCCAACGGAGAAACAAAACACTGGCTCAAGTTAGAAAGTACGTTAGGCATATAGCAGCCATTTGTTTTTATCAAATCAGAATCATGTTGTTACAAAGGATCAACTTAAAGAAAGAGTAATCAGTATTCCAAAGAACCTTCAAAAGGAGAATATAAATTCTCTTAGATCATTGAAAATAAAAAGGTTCTTCAAAGCACCAAAAGTGCTGCACATGTGACTTTTGTTTGCATTCAGTTTCCCAAAGAACCTGAAACACCAAAAAAGGTTTTTCAGAGCACATAACAACCAACCTCTCTGGATACTGATCTGTGACATTGTGTCATTAAGAGTTAAACTAAGATTCTGGTCTGAGTGGACTTCTTGTTCGCAGTGATCTTTATGCTATCATTAGTCATACTGTAAAGTACATGAAATTTATGCAATAACTTGGATTGATTTTCTGGGAAAATAGAGCTGCTGTGCAGATCTGTGGAATGGTCTGCAGTAAACTGTGCAGAATGTGACATAAATATTTTGAGCTGGGAAAACAGTGACCTTATTTAATACACAGCCTTTAATCGCATTGACAGACAAGGAAATGTCAGTATGAGATATGCAGCTTGTTGAGGCCCCAGCACATCATGACACCCAGAGCAGCATACACAGAATAGGCTGTTCATGCTTTCTGCATCCATATCTGTCTTATAATCAACTGAGTTTGAAAATCACATACAAATATCTTTATGCCCTTGAGAATCTGCAGTTCTTGGACATTGGGTCTACAGACTTTTGTGGCAACCTACACCCTCTGGACCCCTCTCCTGACAGTGATCCACAACACCACATCCATGGTGGATTTAAAAAAAAAAACAAGACTTTTGGTCTGTGTAACATTGTCACTGCCATTATTATTTGTTTGTGTTTTACATGTAAAGCATCCTCAATGAAAGTAGGTATGTAAATGCAAGTTACTATTATTTGATGGAAGACTAAAGTTTGGACATGGCCCTGATCACCTAGTGAAGCAGTCATTATCAATTAAACTGAGACCAAGTCATGACCAGGACCCAGTGTCTATCGAGACCAAGACAAGATTATGAGGTTGAGTCAAGACTATGACCAAGGCAGGGCGAGACCATAGTCAAGACCAAGACCAGACAGTGTAGTGTGGAATGGGAAGACATTGTTCATCTTGGGCAGCTGTGGCTCAGGAGGTAGAGCGGGTCGTCCAACTAATCAGTGTTCAGGATATGGCGGTTTGATCCCTGGCTCCTCCAGTCTGCATGTTGAAGTGTCCTTGGGCAAGATGCTGAATCCCAAATTGCTCCTGAAGGCTGTGCCATCGGCGTGTGAATGCGTATGAATGGATAGCTCCTAAAACTGATGAGCAGTTGGCACCTTGCATGGTATCCAATGCCATCAGTGTATGAATGTGTGTGAATGGGTGAATGAGATATGTAGTGTAAAAAGCACTTTGAGTGGTCAGAAGACTAGAAAGGAGATATATAAGTACAGTCCATTTACTATCTTTTGGCTCTGAGTGTTAATTGGGCCTGTTCATAGTTTGGGAACTTTGGTTATTTTCTTTTAAAAGTAATAGTCAGTGGAAAACCTAAACCTGACTCTGACAGAACACACATTACATTTAACAAACTTTTTACAGATTTGGGCCCAATGAAAATTGGACTCCATAAGGCCAATGGAAGTCATAGTCCTACCATGCATCAACAATGATTAACCTCCAACATTTTCGAAAGAGAAGGCCTCTATAGTACTGGATTACTTGGTATCAGTGGTACTGTGTAAGCACATGCACACGTGAAAAGAGAACTTCATAACAAACAGTATGTGGGGCTTATTTGCTCTACCGCTTGTTTGCTGACTCTGCCTTTCCTCCTGTGCGGCCCTCAGCTCACATTCCCATCCAACCGGGACTCATCCTGTGTTGCACAGACACCGGCCAAAGGAGCCTTGCCCTGGTCCTCCTTTCCACAGTAGTCTGAACATTTACTGATCCCTGAGCAGGAGGGAAAGATTGCAGGCTGAGAGGTTCATTCACCATACATGCTGTAAGGGGAGGACACATTCTGGAGGACGGCTGAAGGCTTCCTGTAGCCCAAGAGACAACGCTGTAAGGTATGAGAAAGGATGAAGCAGAGTTCAGCAAGAGGAGATAGGCCCCTCCGAAAAAACTCCCACATTGAAGTGTTTTCTCTAAAAACCTCTGAGACATTTGAGATAAGTTTTCACCCCAAGATGCATCACAATGTCTTCCCTGTGCTTCCCCCTCCTCAGCTCAGCGAGCAGTGGCTACAGGGAACTCCACGACCTGAGGAGATGGTGGGTGGTGGACAGTGGAGGCGCAGTAATGCGCAGGAAAAGCATCCCCAGAATCCTTTGGCTGCTGCCAAAGTTAACATACACCAGGGGATTCGGTATCAAAGTTTCCAATATTTGGCTCCACAAACACAATAGCCACTACAAAAACACAAGCCGAGGAGTTCCCTGCTGGCTATTCAAATAGAAAACGTTTAATTATGAACATTTGGGAAATCAAACTGCTATGCCTGAGTACTTTGCACCAGGCTCCCTCCTGTTCTTGAAAGCATAGCTCAAAGTCTTTCACCAACATCCAAACTCCACTCAGTTTCACCATTGTCATCCCGCTCCATAGGGCAGTGTTTCCTCATTTCAACTTCATTTATGTAGTTAAGATGAAGGCGAGCCTGTTGGAATAGACACACTGTAGAACTCTGGGATTTTCGACCAGAAAAAAAAAGAAAGTTGGTATGATGTTATTTGTCCACTCAGGGCATTTTTGATATTTGATCCTTTACGTAAGATTTATGACCCCCCCCCCCCCCCAGCTCCCCTGAATGTTTTATCTTCCTCAACATCCAAAAGGTTTCTGATTGCCATTGCCTGAGGCTAGCTGGGCTAATCAGTAAAGGCTGAATGCTAATGTGGAATATTAAAGAAACTTAACTGTACATTCAGTCAGTAGGAAAACATTATCACATGCTGTGGCAAACATCCAGAGGAATATCACAGACTTTTAATGACAGCTTGTTGAAAATATCATGTCTGCAGCCTTGGCCGGAGTTCATGACCAAACCGGTTGACAATTCATTCACATTCTATCAGTCATTTTTGAAGTGGGCTCGTTGTGCGGACGTACAATCTATCATGTCCTCTCATTTTGTGTTAGGTGCATGCTCTCACAGTCAGACATTTCTAATGAGCTCTACATCCTCAGCCAGTGTCTGTTACATATATCTGTTATTCCATCTCGAGGCTCATTTCCCTCTCTGCCAGGTGCACATTGTAACTGCTGTTCCTTTCTACTGACACTTAATGTATACACTGTATTAATCACTGATTTGGCAACGTGCAGTGACACAATTAATCATAATAAGTGCTGTAAAAAAAAAAAAAGGAGGGGGGGGGGAGGGGGCTTGTGTGTTGTTGCATCCCTGTAATGATTTAAGAGCAAATAAATATCATGGGTATATTTTATTGGAAGGCTATTAGCACACATAACAATGATGTATATGTATTTTAGATAAGGTCTGACTGTATATAAGTCAATGCTGAGTGTAAATTGCACCTTAAATAGCAACACATTCTCATTTCCAACTCCTCAAATATGGCAGCTTGGACAGTGTGTGCAGGGCTCTGAGGTCAAGTTAGCAAAAATGAATGTACACCGTCTGGTTAGACTTTCAAAATAAAGCTTGCCAAGAAACATTTCAGAACCAAAACCTCTTTGTTTGGAATAAAATAAGTAATGTTATTTATGTTACAGTCACACAGTGGACTGTTTAAAGCTATTTCATTACTACACTTTCTTTGTTTAGTGTCATTACCTCTTATGTTAACTGTGACTTCTACTTTATAGCGCCAGTCTTCATCACTATCCTATCTGTTTGTGTTTATCGTTATATTTGGTTGAGATTTCCAGCATCCATAAGCTGGAGTTAACACAGGAATGACAGACAGTTGCTTTCATTGTATTGTTCATTACATAGGTTTATTTTGTTGTGGAGTTAATCAAATTTATTTTCTCTGTTAGGATGTTACCTGTCACGAGAAAACTATTGTGTGGGAGAGGGCCACCCCACAATGTGAAAAAAGGGCTTGTGTGACACACAACATCAGAGTGGCATCATGTTAGAGGTGTTGTGGAAAAACTGCTGATCAATGGTGAGGTCAGGAGGGAAGAAAGTGTTCAGGAGCTTCTGATGTCTTGTACTTTATTGTTTATTGAAGCTGGGCCAAGGAGAATTAGAGACACTCTCAAAGTTCATGAAGTGCCTGAGACGGTCTCACATTCTGCCCAACTCATCCTGGTGGACAGACATTAAACACCATGATAACACCACAAATACTATACGCCCAGAATTAGCCAAAGGGAATGTCTTTACCCATGTTAGTTTTACCATCAGCACATTCTAGTCTGGAGACACTGTTGTCTGTTTATGTTAATGGAACATCAACGACAAGCTTTCTATTATGTCTATGAAGACAACATTCAGTTCCTTTGACCCTGGTCACCAGGCAACGTTGAGATAAGCCAGCATCGGCTCTCCTCAAGCAAAGCCAAACAACTACTACTGTCTAGGACCTCAAGGCCCATGCGTGACCCTGTGTAACCTAAGGATAGAAAATTCCATAACAAGTATAAAGAATGGATAGAGCATGCCTGAAGTCACCCACAGGTTTCTGAAGTGCTATTTTGAAGCTGAAGAGATGCGGTGCCGGCCGTCGCCATCTTGGCAGTCCTGCGTCTTCCGCCTTCCGGATAATCTATTGTGGATCATTGGCGAACTTGAGTCTTGAGAATGACGCCTGGGTGCTCAACCAAGCATTTTTTAAAGGATTTCCTGGTATCTAGAGATGTAGTTGCAGATTGCAACCCCCTCCATTCGCCCTCCTCTACCAAGCGTGAAGGAGAAACTATGATTGATTGCTATGAAACTGTGATGATTTCAAATATGTAGCAACTTTCCATCAGGCAGCACTATCTTATCAAATCATTAGTTAAACCTAAAACAATCTGCCCTGTGTTTTAACAGCTACAGCTCTTGATTGATTGTCATTCATCTCTTTTTCATCCCCTTTTATCTTCTACCATCCTTTCCTACACCTTCCTCTGTTCTTCTATATGTTGTTATATGACCAGGGGCGGCCATGTCTTGTCCTGCCATCCAAACAGCTCTTGCACAGCAGCCACAGGTGGCTTCTGCTGCCCTGCAGCTCCAAACCTTCCCCGGCCAAACACAACAGCAGTCAGGCCCACGAGGCCCACGTCAAATAGCTTCTTTAGTGAGTGCACCAAGGTCTGACGGATCATTTTCTTCTTTTCATCTGAAGCTCCTGGTGTTGGGAGTTTGGCTGCCGAGTCCTACACAAGCACATTCCCCTCTCCTGCAGCTGAACGGCTCACTGTCATGTTAAAACAGGGATAGTACAGCAAATGCTCTCCATGAAAAACAGAAACAGAAACAGAAAGAGCTCAGCTCAGAAACACTCAGGGTGTGTTCAAAATGAAACCAAAATGATCAAAGAGGTCAAAGGTCAAGTTGTTACAGACGCCTTCCATAATTACAGACATCTTTCAAATGAGCGTGGAACAACTATGATGCAGTATCTCCCACTCAGCAAACTGTTGAGCATTTGTTCTCTTTTGGTTCTTTAAGTATATTTTATAATTACAGAGTGACTTAAGGACAGAAACAATTAGACAGATTGATGACATCATTAAGTCTGAATGTTCTGGTTGAGTTTGGAGTGTGAAAACAGTGGCTGTGATTGGATAAAATCTATCATCTATGGCCTGGACCACAGAATATAGAACATTTTCAACTATAATTTACTCGTATCCTTTAATGAAGTATTACGTGTCTTCATTTTTAAATTCACTCCAGGACCAGTTTATTGAGTGATCCTAGCTAAAAATAATGCAGAGTAATACCATGCAATCCTTCAATAAATTGCTCCTTCATGACAGTTATAATGATTGATTGATTCAGATGTATAGTCATTTAGTTCTGCAGATTGTACTGCTGCTGCAATGGATTGTGTTACACTAACCCCTGGATCCCACCGAGAACGGCGCTGTGACGCCGTGGCCTCAACACTGTTTTGACCCGCTCAGCTTCATATCACACGCAGAGCATTTCAGAAGCGTTTTACCCGTCAGACTTTGTAAATTTGCTCAGATTTGATCAGTTTTCTTTCCTTTATGTGTTCTACCATGAGTTAATTAGGCTACGTGGTTGAATAGTTTCCCCTTTTACTGTTTTTACAATCGGAGGTCAGAAGTTGTTTTGTTTTGAAAACTGACTGCATTCTCTCTGCCTTTTCTGTGTCTGACTTCCTGCCAGCTAAAAACTAAAACTATATAACTAAGTCCCTTTAGCTTAGACCTGTGACAAATGGACACTCTGTACATGACAGCAAACATAAATTCATTTATTCATATTATGAAGTATATTATTAAGAGCAGAGTCAACCATTCCTGTGGAGGTTTCAGTATGTGTAACCACACTAAGTTATTCAAAAGGAACTCCAAAAAAAAGTGCATGCACACATCTCATGTGCTGTGGAAGGTGCTCAAGTGATCCATTTCGTGTCTGCAAGTGTCCATACAATTTTGTCCTTTGAGTCCTTTGGGGTCAGCGATGATGCTTTTGCAGATGTGTCTGTGCAGCCTAAAGGCCCTTATATACTCTATAAATTGATATGAACAACTGATGTGAACACGTGTTCAAACTATGACTCTGCACATGACCCACACAGAAACCCAACGTAGTACAAACAGAACAATTTTGGACCTCTGCTTTTTACATTATGGAGTATATCCAACCCTCAAGGTTCAAGGTTGGACTTTGTCCTCTGCTTCTCAGTGGCCTTTTTTCTCTTTTTCAATACATTCAGCAATCATACTGGGGGTCATCCATAGTAGAAATGGGAGAGATACCAGTATGTGCGCCAACAGGAGCCTTTGTAGACCACGGCACAGTGAGGGGCACCGCTCCTTCTTTTTCTTGGATATTCTCACCTTCTCTCCATTACTGACATTATATATTGCAAAACACAGCTGGATGCAGCGAGCCCGTTGAAGTTTTCTGGAGGTTTCTACAGTGTTTCTGGGAAAGGAAAGAAATCCATAACTGAAGAGAGAGTTGTCTTGGCAGGTTGGGGGAATGTACGTACACTAAAACGATAAATGACCACACATCATGACAAAGTAACTCCTGAAAGTCACCGAACATTACTAATGATATGGAGCGGTGTGCGAGGACTTGACAGTGGAATTTTCCATCAGTTTTATGCATTTACAGCTTCATGCACTGTATTGTACGGGGTTGACTTGTTCCATACTTGTTGACTTGTGGCCTGAGCAAACAGCTCATTTTGTGTGGCATGTGAATATATCTCCATCTTAAGACTTTGATCTACAGTATATCAGCCCCCACCCTCAGTCTCACCCCCACCGGGCCACACTAAACTATTCACTCCGTCCACGGCTTCCTACGAATGGGAGTCGGCAAAATGTGCTGAGCTCTTTTCATGTCCTACTGTAAACACAGGGCAGCTCCGACTCCGAGCATGAAAGGAAACTGAGGGGAAAAATGGATCAGAGTGACTGAGCGCTCAAATCTGAGCTGGATGACAGGATTTGTACCTGAAGTTCACTTTAAGCCTTTCTCAAATACCTCCAAACATTTGAATGTTGTGTTTTCAGCTTAAGGTCTTGGCAGGTGTGTAACATGACTCTAGCTGAGCTTCATAGAATATGATTCTATTCTGCAGAAGGAAGTTAACAGGTTTAAACTAAACAATAATAAAAAAGAATAAAATGTAAAAACAAAAAAAAAAAAATGTCAGATGACTGTCAGCAGCTTCTGCCAAACAAAAAGTGAAACATTAAAGTAAATTATCTAAATTCAAATAAATGTTTTTTTCCATAACTTTACCTTGTTTGTTTACCCCTTTTACTTTTGAATTTAAAGGGTTCCCTTAAGATGTTCACTCCATCTGATGTTCCAGTTCTATCTGATGCCATAAATCAGATTTTCTCTTTGAATACTCAAAACAACAAACATGCACACATCTACATTTACACGTATAGATATGAAATAAATAAAACACTATAAAACAAAGTAACACTAATATTTATAATACTTAATATTTAAGGATTGGCAGTTAAGTTGGTTGTCCTTTCTTAAGTCTGGAACCTAGTTCATTATATCACTGCACTTCAGTAGTTACTAAGACCTTCACACACAAACGTAGTGATTTACAAATAGCTCGTACAGCCCAGTCCTGGAGAAGTGTTTTTTTATGTGAGAGGGGTAGTTGGGATGGTTTGTGAAGGAGGTGGTATCTTGGCACAGTAACTGTTATTGCATGTCTGCAGGTGTTTGGTAATTGGATTAATGCAGGAGTTTAAAAGAGGAATGTCTTTCCTCCACAGGCTGTGAAGGCCAGAGGAAAGACATGTTTGTTTCATGTGAGTGGGCGAGGGAATGCATGATGACAAGCCTTATCTTCCCCACAACTCACCCACGCAGCACCTCGTGTAACTCCATGAGAGTTTTTGTTTCTTCAATGTGACTGTTAAAAAAGAAAAGCCGCTGGCCTGGTGCTGCGCTCGCCCTCCAAAGTAGGAGTTTATCTAAAAGCCTAAGCATAACAAGAGCAGCGTGGATGAGGGATGACGATGAAGGGCCTCCTCAAGGTTTGATCCCTCTCCAAGAGCAACTTGGGTAACCTTAGCCAAACAACCCCCCTCATGTTCTTGTATGTTCCTTACTCCTTCCACCCAGAATGTCTGGATTAAACCAGCACTTTGTGGAGCTCTAGACAAAACAATTGTCATGGTGATGTTATAAAAGGCTGCATGGCAGGCAGTGTGTCCCACGGAAATGTTCGCTTAGTTAGATTGGAAACGTCCTAGGTGGTTGAGATAAGAGAGGTGATGATATATGTATAACTCTTTTGTTGTAGGTTACAAAGGAACAAACATCTTACCAAAAGTTATATTAGAAATTCAATTTCAATTGTACTGATTTATTTAGATTCTGATAGCCAAAGAGAGACAGAAAAGGCAAGGCAGAGAGAAATCTAGAAATTTAGACTGAAGTAAGGATTAGGCTGGATTAAGACAGAATCCAGTGCTGTGGTGAGAATAGAGGTTTTTCCACTCGTTTGAGTGAGGGTCATTTGTTTCGACTCCAGCGGTTTGTGCCGCAGGGGTGTCGGTGAGAAACAGCTCCGACTCCCTGAAAAGAGAAAAGAAAGACAGAGATGGAAACAGGATGAGAAGTGGTGCAATGAAAGGAAAGATGGATACTTGATGGAACTGGTCACATCAATGAAAGCTGCTCACCTTAATGCCTGAAGTCTGGTTTACTTCTGGGTTGTACAATTTACAGCAGTCAGGTGGAACAACGTGAACATGCAAATGAAAACGAAATGATGCAAAATCAAAAACACACAAACCCTGGAAAGAAATGCAACAGAAAAACATATACAGTCAACACAAACACATCAAATAGAGATCACATAGAATCACCTAAATGTGTGTGATATGCTTAGACAGAGAGTGCAGAGATATGGTAGTTTTGGGGAATTTTACTGGCAGACCTTTTTGTATGTATCTGGTGTAATCTGAAGTTCATGAAGTCTGAAGACTATCTGGCTCAATTGTTGAGTGTCTATGGGATCAACCATGATCATATCCAGCATCCAGGAATTTTTCCAAGCTTTGTCTGAGAGGAGGCCCACAGTCCTAATGGAAATGTTTTGGGCTGTTGTAGCGTATTTGCCCTTGTCAGCCTCCATAAAAGTCCACTAACATATGCATTAGTGCCTCTCTCTGTGGTCCCACCTAATACAACTCTAGACAATAAACCTCCATTGATTACAGAATGTAATAATTGATTTTAAATTGTGATGTTTTAGGTGATACAGACATTTGTGGAGAAAATGCTTTACTGGTCACAGTGGATTGTTATGTTGCAGTACCACAGATGACCACTGCCAGAAAATTGGCAGAAAGCCAAGAGGAGAAATGTGAAGACTGATCTGCTGCATACAAACACAGAACAGAAAAAAAAAGAGGATTGTTTATCTTTCTGTGTCAACCTGTCTAGGGTTTCCTCTGCCTCTCATCCAACACATGCTGGGATATGCCTTTACCTCATGATATCAACAATGACTGCCAACAGCCTAATGCCTGAAAGTTCAAAGGAAGGGGGTGAAGGATCAGTGTGAACATCCAGCACCTGAAACGGTGTGCAATGGACAAAGGAGAAATCACCTTCAATGATTCCATCACAAGCCCCATGAATCCATCTATTAAGTCCTCAACAATCCTCCCTCCACAGCTGCTGCAGATGTTCAGTCTGTTCACCTTGACAGGCCCAAGGCCTAAAAGAGGATGCAAACCGTGGGGAATAAATATGGATGTCAAAAACGTTTTCCAAGACTACCAATGATACAAAACTGTAAGGTCACTGGGAAATAGTAGTAGACCGGTATGACCAAACCCTGGAAGTTGCTAGAGTGGAATTGAATTGACGGCATTCCTTTCTCGGGAGCCCCCAAGAAAATGTCTACCTGTTAGTCTTTATGGAACTACTGGAACTTCTAAGAAAAGCCAGTGCTGACACCACATTGAAAGTACTCACCCAGAGACAGAGTATCCCATACGTCCTGATGGATCAGGGAACACAGTTCATCTTAAAGGCCACTTAGGAAAAATGTAATCTAAGCAAATACAAAAGAGCATGATCACATATAAGAAAGATAGATAGATAGATAGATAGATAGATAGATAGATAGATAGATAGATAGATAGATGAGTCTCCTCTCTCTGCACAGAGGAGTGTCATTATACAGAGTTATGGCAGTTGGTAGGAATTACTTCCTGTAACGATCTTATTCACAGTGGAGCTGCAAGACTGAAACTGTTCTGTTGTTTGAGCAGGAGGTCATGTAGTGTCCAGAGAGTTATTGTCCATGATACTGAGAAGTAAAGGTAAATAAAGGTCTGGTTCATGAATCGAACCATTGTATTTTCAATTTTACAACTGGTCCAATTCATGTTCACAACAACAAAACTCACAAGTATGTAAACAAAGGTCATGTTGTGGAAATGTTTGATTATTCTGGAGGCAGCTCACTCAAGACTGATGGTTTAAATCTGTGATTCCAGAAGCAGAACTGCAGGATTCAGTCCTTACTGACAATAAATATGACTAGTTTTGTCATATTATGCAGTTGTACTGTTCTTGTGCATGTAACACCTATAGTTACCTGTGGTAAATGCTTACTCAAGATCCCACAATTCTGAGGGCAGCAATACAACTACTGTCACTATAATAAAGCAATAATTAGCCTTTGTCAATCATCCTGTGAGCTACCATGATCCACTGTCAAAAATGATCAAAGTGACTGTTGTCTTGTTTTGTAGGTACATTTTTGTTTTTTGATTCATTTGGAACAAATTCCATGCTATACATAACTTAATACAGCATTTTTTTCCAGGAATGTTTGACTTGGCAGCTCTGCAGACCTTTCAAGGAAGACTGCATGCCATCAGACAGTCTTATCAAAGAATGAGCAAACCATGCTACTACTTCATCAGTCACCAAAAAGGAAGAGAAAACATTTTAGCTAATCAAATCACACATACAATGGTGCACTTCCTGTGGCTAGTTTGAACAGTGTTCACACCAAAAATGAACTGCTCCAGAGTTCACTTGACAGCAGTTTATGGTTGTTTGGTCTATACCAGAGTTCAAGTGCAGCATTCAGGCCAACTCAAACGAATGGGTTAACAGTCCAGAGCTCAGTTCAGCCGATCTAAAGTGTAAAGCCTCCGTAAAAGACACTCAAAAGCACACTTTGTCATTCTGGTTGTGCGAATTATGTTGTGTAAATGAAACATTCCTTGTATCATACACTGCTGGGTTGAACTCATAATATGCAGTAGTTATCTTTCCTTTGACGGATAAAAAAATACTTCAATAATAATAGACACAAGTTGTCAGATTTGGACTCTTCCTGGCAGCCCGGCTTTACATCAAACTGCTGCACTATATGTGCTTCACCTGGGTCATGTGCTTCCTACATGCTAACTTGGGACTATTATTAAGTGATTGTTATTCATTTCTTGAAGTATAACATTGATCAAACTAACATTTATGTTGGAGACAGACCATATATGTCCTGAAGTGTCAGCTTCAGTTTCAGCCTCTTGTTTTGATTAATCAAGTGTTCATTCTTCCACGGAAGCATTTTGGACATTTGAGACAAAGCAAATATACCCCATCTTTGATTGGACAGTAAGAGTAGTTCATGAGAATCACTTTTAAATACAAAGTAAAAAAATGCTGTGATAACTTCTACAAGCTTAATCATCTCATTTTCATGGACACTGAATCTGTATACCTTCTCTTCATTCCATAATTGTTTTGAAATTTTATAACGTCTAGTTTTCATTTGCAAATCAAAGCAGAATTGTTTGAAGAAGTTGTTCCAACAGTTCATTTTAAAGGCACATTCTGATATGAGATAAATGACTAGAACAAAGAGAAAATCCAATACACATGACTGAGAACTGCTATTCCATCCAATAGAATAGAAAAGAATAGAATAGAATGCCTTTGATGTCATTGTACCATGTACAACAAAATTTGCTCTCCTACTACTTTGAACAAATGTTAAATTTTCCACAAACTGCATGTTTTTAGAAAGTTTACAGAAAGTGCCATGAGATAACTTCTGTACTGATTTGGCAATACATAAATAAAATTAAACTAAATTGAATTCATATAGATATATACTGTACAAATGCATTAGACATTCCTCACTGAGATGAAACTGTTCACTTCTTAATCTTTTAGTGTAAAGTGTTGATGTTGGGCTGGTGGTGATGGTGGTGGTGGTGGAGCCTGGTCTTTAAGGTCATGTAGTGCCTCAGAGATGGCTCTGGAGAAAAGACGTGATGGTTGGTGTAATTTCAAGATGCTGCTGGCTCTACGGAGGCAGCATGATCTGAAATGTCTTCCAGCGATGGCAGGGGAAGTCCAATTGTTTTCTGGGTAGCATTTATGACCCTCTATAGAGCTTTCTTGTCTCCTGCTGAATAGCTGGCATACTATAGTGTAATACAGTAAGTCAGAATACTCCAGAGCAGTGATAGAAGGATATGAGCAGCTTTACGTACAGGATGGTTTTTCTCAGTCCTTAAGATGTAGGGCCACTGAACGGTGGAGTTGTCCATGTTACTCTTTGAGACACTCCCCTCTGGCAGGAGGCTGCGGTCCATCAGGGCCAGAACCTCACGCCACAAGAATAGTTTCTTTTCGTCTGCTGCTAGCCTTATCAACAAGGCCCGAAGCCCCCCCTCTTTCACACTCTTTCACACTCTTTCACTCTTTCACACTCCACCCCTGCCTCTACATGTCACATTGACATTGCAACTCTATGCGTTACATTAACGCTCAGCTCGGACCTCTTCGTTTTGTTACATACTTGCATATTTAAAACACTGTGAACATTTGCACATTATCTGGTCCTTACAATTACTGCTCTTTTTATTTTAAAACATATTGCGTAAATGTATTTATATTGTTTACACTTTTAAGACTTGATTTTCTAAATGTTTGTCATGCACCAATGACACCAAAACAAATTCTTTGTATGTGAAAAATCGTACTTGGCAATAAACCTTTTTCTGATTCTGATTCCGAGGTCCTCTGTGATGTGGATTTCTAAAAACTTGAAGCTCGAGACCGGCTTCACTTCAACTTGTGTTGTGTTCAGAGGAGAGTCGTCCTCACAGTGTCTCCTAGAATCCATAAGAATGGAAACAGAATGAATCTTGTTCAGTTTGTTTCAAGGTTTAACACACAAAATGTTAATTTTTCTTCTGTAAGTCAAATGATTCTGTTCAAAATCTTCAACTAAACAGACAAATAAAGGACTTAATATTCAATTCACCAAACAACACAGTTCTTCAATGAAGAACAGTAATAGCAGCAATACTTTACCAATACATGCCATTATCATTTGAGCTGTACCGTGGCTGCTCATATCTGCAGAGTGGTGGCAGACAGTGGCACTTGACACCTGAGTGTTAAAAGTAACAGCATATTCATCAGAGCCAATGTTTTCTCAATCGTCGGTGTGAAGAAAAAACTCAGAGGTGTCTGACATCCCACCCACAGCTGACACTCACAGTGTTACACGTTGGTTTCACTTTCTTTTGGCTTCAGGTAGACAAGCAGCTTGATATTTTTGCAGCATCACCTGAATTCCCCTTATGTTACCAAACAAGTGGAGTGGTGTCACAGCTGGGGGCATTCATATTCATCCATTCAAGGAATACCACAAAAACACATGATTAAATATATAGTTTCATGCTGATTATTCAGGGATTAATCTCCTGGGGATGTAAATGCTGTTACACCATGAAAAAATGAATTCAAATAAATGATTTAATAGTGCTGGTTGAAAATAGAAGCTCATGACTGATTAATTCCAAAATTTGCATTTGGTTTTATTAATCTGACGATGAACCCAGTTTTTTTTTTTTTTTTATACTTTTAAACGCTGGATTAAGTTCAGACTGAGTTCAGTCGCTTTCACAACATCTAATCTGATAGAGATAGTGAACATGTGTTCTCCCTGAGTTGCTAAATGTAACGGGGTGACAGTTTTATCACCTGGGCACCGTCCTCACGTCCCCCACTGAGAAGCCTGATTTCGTCTCTTTGACATGACGGTGACACAAAGACAGCATTTTGCAGTTCAAGGCCAATGTTCAGGCTTTTGCTCAAAGGCTGCAGGTCAAGAAGAGATTCTCCCTCAAACCATGTTCACATTTAAAGCTCTGAGTATGAACCTCTGCAGCATCGCCTGTGTGTGCGCACATTGGACTGAACAGTTAAAGTGTACATACTCATCGTCTGAAGGGGAAGAGTAATGGCAAGAGTGCCAAATCAATTTGCCCCCAACGCCAAATCTATAGCAGCACAGGAAGGCTGCTGTTCCTTTTACAGTGGCTGCATGTTTCCCTTGTACCACATGTGTGCTATATTCTACTTACTTTTTTTTTTTTGTTTCGTTCTGGTCTTCAGGAAGGCGGCTAAATAGAAAGTGATTGAGTAAGGGTCCCACGAACATGCACATATTTGTAGATCTTGTAACAAGGAGCATGCAACACAGCTGATCCTGCTCAATCTCAAAACGTTTTCTCTCTTTTGGCTCCCTCATCCAACTCTTGGCAAGAGTGCAAATAAGAATACTTCCCAAAATGCAAAATTACTCTTTTAAAGCGCTTCAGTAAAAGTAAAAAACTTCTGAACGTCTGATCTGAAATCTGAAAAAAAAATATTCTCAGGATTTTGGATTTAAATAATAATAAAGCTACTTACAACTGTTGTCAGAGAAGAAGCTCAGAAGTTACTGTTTAGTGTCTAGAATTTATGAGACAATATTAATTTACTGTTTTCAGTCGCCTATGAAGCCTGAGATGTGTAATGGAGAAAGGAAATAATTTGAGCTCTCAATTTAACAGCCTGAGTCCTGAATGATAAAATCACACATCTGGGCATGTGACTGGCCTTGGCTAGATGTGAACAATTAAAATTTCAATTCAGCTTAATTTAAATAGCACCAAATCATAAAAAAGTTATCTCATGACACTTTCCATATAGAGCAGGTCTAGTACACACTCTTCATTATATTATTTACAGAGACTCATCAACTCACACCATGTGCAAGCACTCGGTGACAGTGGCAAGGAGAGACTTTGGAATTGGAACACTACCCGGGAGCAACTGATGACTTATTACAGACAAGAATGCAGATTGAGAAGGCCCAGAGATAACGTGTGTTTTTGATACTTTCTGGTGTTCTCTGACTTTCTGAAGAACCCAGTTCTCCAAACATGTGAGAAAGCCTTTCTGCCATGTAGGAAGGAGGTTAACATTGAAGGATGGGAACTTTTTTTATTATTATTTTCAGTTTTTTGTGCAGTTTGATCAGTTTTAGGCAGCAGGTTTTTGCATGTAGGCAACAAATCTACTTAAGTTTAAGAATAGTCAATGCTGACTTTCCCATGGGACATACCCCAGTCTTGTGCTGAACATTTTGTATTTGTGAAAGGCTACCATAAAGCCCCAAAGGGCAAACGTCTGTGCACTTCGAACTTTGTTAACGTGTCTGCATAACCAGGTTACAACCATGTAGTCTAGTTAGTTTATTTATGACGGGCAGTCAGACCATTACTTTGCAACACAATCAGATCTAATCAATCATAAATTTTTGTATTTGGAATCTGGGGGTTGAGCAAAATATTATGGTGTGTAACCTCCTCAGAAGCCACAGCTGGTGTCTGGACCCCGGTGTAGATTAATGCACAGTACAGCTTCATGTGTGCAGAGGCCAGGATTGGTTAGATTAAAGAAAATCTAATTTGGTGAATGGCCCGTATCTGATTATGTAATGAAGGAATGGCCTTAATCAGTGATGTGTCACAAGTCCAGTTTACATTTTCAAGATTAATCTATCCAAAAAATTTGCAGCCAAAAATTATATATGCTCCATCAAACATCTGGACTGGACTAAGATTAACCTTTAGTTATCATTCAGATCTGCACACACCACACGCCTGATACTCTCCCACCACAACAATACGAAAGAAATGATTTTTTACCTTTTCTAACAAACTGTGAAATGAAATTTGTTCAAGACTGACATGTTCAAATGGAAAAATGTGAAAAATATTTTGGTGTATTTAGACATTCTGGAAAGTCAGGTGACCTTCGGCATTGTAGTAACAACAGTCAGGTGACCTTTGTCATGGTTTGGGTTCAAATAAGTATGTTAGTTATTACTTAGTTATGTATTTTCAGAATAAAGGGCCTTTGTTATCGGAGCAACAAGCTGTCGAACATCCCTCAGGGATGTGGGAAATGGACTGGTTGGACAATGGCTCTGTTACATCCCAGTAACAGCGATAGTGACCCTCACATACGATAGCAGGACCTGCCCAAAGTGGAATGCAGCTATCATTAATACACATGTGAGTGTATTGCTGTGACATGTCAAAATGTCTGCTGTCTGACCAGTCCATTGCTGGACACCTGTTGGTCAGGCTAACCGTGAGGGATCTACTGCTCAGAGAGGATGTAGTCAGTGTTATTTTAGGAAGTTGGACATTAAGTTCTTGGTTACTGGGCTGTTTTGGGGCTCCACATGTGCTGTGTAAACAGTCTGTTCTGTTTACACTCGTGGATTAGGAGGAAGCAAGAGCATAAGAGACAGAGCTTGAAAGCAAGTGTCAAGAAAAATAGGCTTTTAAGTTGAGATCACAAATTATTAAATCAGGGGCTTATATCAGTTTTTTTTTTCTTTTCTCACCTGCTGGGAATTGAAAAAATATTTTAAAAAATACATTAATACCTACCTGTAAATTGGTCCCCCTGCTGACCACACTTTGTGGAGGAAGTGGAGGAAGAAGAAATGTTTAGGAAAATTATCTGGACCTACCACGGTTTTTAGATCTTATTTTATTTTCAAATGTAGCGAGTAGAGGGTGAATGTGACACAATGTGACAAGGACGTTGTCAATTGCCCTATACTTAAACCATGATGCTGTAGGTACCCCTCTAGCATCATGTCAGGTGAAGTCAGGTGCTGAGGTATAGAGTGAGAAAGTTGAACAAACACAGGCCTCTCTGTGTGGAGTTTGCATGTTCTCCCCGTGTCTATGTGGGTTCTCTCCGGGTACTCAGGCTACCGTGACTTATTTATGTCAGTGGGGAGCTTGTTCCACCAGTGTGTGGTAGCAGGACAGCAAATACAGTATTTCACACACACCTTATTAGATAAGACACCAAGAGAGAGCAGTCATTTTTCACACAAACAAAGAGATCTTGGTATTTAAACACCATCATTTTATCACAAATTCATAATTTACTTTTTATACACATTTTCCCTTTAAAGGTCTCAGCTGTTATCAGATCCACTAATCTTTCACACTGTGTCATTGCTGTAGTGTAGTGCTGCAGTCTTAGCATTAGTCATGTACACAGACATTTTAAATTGGATGGCTTCACTGAGAGCTGGCTGGCTTTTCATAACAATAAAGCTCCAGGAGTGTGTGGTGGTGACAGACAATCAATCTGTAACAAACACACACATGCAGCCGCTGCTTTCAGGAGGGGTGCTGCTGTGTGGACTGTCTTGTCACTCTACAACAGAGAACAATGATCATTCATCTCCTGCTATATTCACCCCTAATCCCCTCTGATCCTCAGACCACTCTGCTCCACTGAGAGCAGTTGAACCCTCAGCGATGTCTGTGGTCAGGTGAATTCTTCAGGAATACTGTAGCAATTTCTCAGGAATCTGCTTCAATCAACACTTCCACATCCCCCTAATGTTAGACAGCACATCCAACACAGAAATTCTTTATTGTTTCCTTTATATTGTTTTTTCCAAATACTTATTTGAGCACATTAACGTTGTGGTTGTGTGCATACTGTGTACAGTTCTCTGTATGCCTGCACATAAGGAATAGGAAATATTGATTATAGTCCCAGAGCAGATTTATGGTCCTGGAACTCAACATGCTGCTAACCTACTGCGATACACAGAAGCCGTCAGGACAGTACAGGCCAGGTGATGAACCATCTATCTATCGCCATCTATCACAGGCAAACTTCAACCAATCAGATCAAAAAACTATGATTTGGTCAAACTCTGACTGAAGTCAGTCAGAAGAACAGTGAAAACATCTTTCCTTGCCGTTCATTGTGCTTCTTTCAATGAACAAATAACCTCTTTAACAGCCGCCATTGTTGTTTTTCAAGCAAACACACATCATCACACACTCTTAGTGTTAAACCATGTCCATAGATCATGCTGTAGCTGCCAGTAGTCCCACATAGAACGCTGATTGTTCCGGAACCAGAGTGTTCAGACGTTCAAAAGTGAAGCTTGGCTTCAGAGATTGTTGCACGATCTTTTGATTTTAGTGATCTCGCCCAGCTGCCTCTCAAGGTTAACATGTTGTACCCTCTGCTAAGAACCTTGGAGTTCTTTTACATCAGAACCTTAGTTAGTTTTATTTCCCATGTTAGAAGGCTCAGTTGTGTTTTTTCCACTTCAGAAATATTCCTAGGATTAAATCTTTCATTATTTTTAATGATCTTCAAAGAGTTTTTCTTGCTTTTATCGCTTCTCATCAGGTTTATTGTAATACATTGTTTACATGCTTTGGCCAAAACATGATTACACGGCTTCAGTTGGTCCAAAAGGCACCCGCCGGGCTTTTAACCAAATCACGAAAACATGATACTTATTTTAGCTTCCCTTCACTGACTGCCTGTTTGAATTTAAAAATTTTCGACTTTTAACCTCCACTATGATGGCCATTCCCATGTTCTATTATGTCTATTATTTTTGGGTTGATACAATTTCTCACACAGGTTTGGTGCAAATAATTATCATAGCCTTAATGTCAATATACCTAGGTAGGCCATCCATCCTCTCAAAGCCCTCTGTCTCAAGTTCATGGTTCAGTTCCATGAGGCTGTAATTATCTTTGAGGTCACAGTAGGTCATTATATACAGTCAGGTCAAGGTTCAAAGATGGTCTCACTTCTACAACTCACACATGAATACATCTGGACTCAGTGAATCGCTGAGTCTCAGCTTTCCAGCCAGACCAAACTTATGCAATTCCTATAATGTTTAGCAACACTTTTCTTTCTGTAAGTGTGTCAGTAAAGGCGAGACTTATCCATTTAACCCATTTTCATTCAGATATCACTTTCTTAATAAAGACATTTAGTCACTCTAGTTAGCATTTAGGACTCAGATTTCCATGACTGGCTATGTATGAGATTCTTGACTAATGGCAAAGAAGAAATGTTGTGTTGTCTCCAAAGAGCCTCCCGACAAAGACATAGAGGAGCTACGGTTAAATCAACACAAAGCATGCTACAAAACCAATCTGTCAGCTGTGTGTCAGGAGACCGCAATTAGTGACTTATACCGGAGGTAGGCAAGAGCAGCGCTAAATTGTTAAGGGGCTTAAAGCAGCTCAAAGAGCATCAAATACAAGGAGAGGACACAAATACTAACATAACAGAAGGAGCCCTAATAGAGACGGTGTTGGAAATAAAAAAGTATCACACTGCCCATACTTGATCAAGGACACATACTTGATTAGCACTACCTAATTTGACAGTTTGATCTGCTCGGTGTGTTGAGCTGCACTGACTCACTGAAAATGACTTGTCAATCAAAAGGTAGTCACGCCCTAAAGCATACTCTGCTTTATAGTCTGTTTCACCCTAAATGGAAACATGATTTACAAGATGAACATCATGCTGTTTGGAAGAAGACTAGAGATTGAGACCATAAAATCATGAAGAAACTGTTCGCTGAAGTCATAAATCAACTGATAAGTAGGCTTATTTTTACATAAGACTCTGTAATGCAATCAAACTTTTTTTGTTAGAGCCAATGGAGCTGCCCCCTGCTGGTCATTAGACGTAATGCAGGTTTAGGACGCTTCAACATTAGGTTCTCTTTTCAGACAAAGAAACTGTGTCCATTAATTATACCGCCAGTGGAAACAACACATATCTGAACACACAGACACGTTAAGAAAAAGCACATTGAGGTTGACTGAAGATTGCTTTGTAACCACAAACTGAATCAGTGTGGCAGAACTGTGAGTCCAGCTTTGTAATGAAACACTGTGTCACTTCTGACAGAACACAAACGGAATGAATCACAACAGAGGTGACTTCCCTCCATATTCATAACCATCCATCCATCAGTGAGGAGATTGTTTGTTCTGTTGACCTTAGTTTTACCCAGCTCTCATCCTGCCATGCTGAAAAACAGAGCACCTCACAGTGAAGGTCACTCGCCTCCCCTGTGACATCAGCCTGTGTGGCTAAACATGGGTAAAACCATGTGTGTTTATAATGTGGCTTCAGCCTCTCTCCAGTGGCTCCTTGTGACTTAGATATAAAATGTTTTTTACCATTTTCATTGATTATTGTTGTAGGCCTAAAGTGATTATTACATTTTCCAGTTCTAAAAATGTGTCGAATAAAAAACAAGTTTTAACATTTTAACTAAAATGCTCGTCATACATCACGCCATGACCTGCGTGTTGGACCTACAGGCCTTTCCTCTATATTTTGCTGCTTTGCTGCTAGTATTTAGTCTCCATAGCTATGGATTCCAAATCCCAAAAAAGAAAAATCTTGGCATAAAACAGAGAATTTAATAGTGCGTGGACAGATTCATTTGCTATCACCGCCAACACTGTACTGGTATGCTTGATCTGCTGTGAGAAATTAACATTAAAAGGCTCAGATATATGGCAGCCAAAAATGTCTCATTTGATAATAAAGGTCAGATCAGAAAACACTCAGATGGGTTGTTTTTCAAGTGCAATCAACTATCACTGTCCCAAAACAGCAAGTCATGACAGTAAAGAAATATGGCATAATGGGAAGTGATATAACAGTTATATAATGATGATCATAATGAATATGTTTAGAGGTCAACCTTATTGCTCAAGTCCTCATGCAGAAGACATGAGGACTTGAGGACTTCAAAAGACAGAGTGACTTCCTTTAATTAATCTACCGTGAGGATAGCTGAAGCAAGAAAGGAATATTCTGGAATAATGTAATCTGGGATTTTCTCTGTTTCGTCACTTGAAAAATGTTTTTCAAGATATACTTTACCCAAGGCCTAAAACTGAACAATGTCGTCTTATGTAATCGTGCCACTCATATGTAATAGGGGACTGAGAGGAATGAGAGGAATTTCAATCTCTTATAGGCAAGCAAATAGATGAATGTCAATGAACTGATGAATTGCTTGACTGATGAATGTCAACTGACTGAACAGCCAGAGGCTGAGTAAACCCGAAATCCCACCGGGCACACCCCTGTCGGCTGCGGCGCTGTTTTGGTCTGTCCTGCACACGACTTCAAACCCCACCAGAAGCGTTTCAGAAGCTTTTAGCACACCAGACTTTGTTTACTTACTCAGATTTGGTCATTTTCCCAGTGTATGTGCTTCTAAATATGCTTTTATTTCTTTTACTTTTGTCTGTTTTTATGACCGGCAGTTTGCACGGGGTATTTTATTTTGAAAATCCACTGGATTCTCTATGCTGTTACTGTGTCTGGCTTCTGTAAATTGACGCGGGCTGCTCGTGGTGTAGAACAACGAATAGAACAACGCAGAGCCAAGTGGAGTCCCGCTTCTGGGACGGGGTTTAAAACATTGACTAGAATGGCTGCGTATCACTGCGGTGACCACGGCGCACATGCAACGCCGCACGGCGTGGAATTTGGGGGCTAACATTGTGGGAAAGGTAGGTGCCAGCATTCATTTTAAAACTGTCAGTGGTGAGACTAACATTGTTGTAGCAAAGCAAAGTTGATGGAGTAACTGTGTGAAGTCAAATAAACTCAGACAAATAAACATTTTAGCCTTATCAGTATTGTTCTGTTCATCAACCAACATCCGTCCATTTTCTTCCTCTTATCCGGAGTCAGTTTGTGGTGGCAGCAGGTTTAGCGGGACGGTCCAGACGTCCTTCTCCCCAGCAACTCATATCAGCTCCTCCTGGAGGATCGCGCACAGGAGCTCAGTACTTGCATGTGTTTAGCATACTGCCATCTGTAATCTGATAAGGAACAGAGCTCTCTCATATTGACTTGTGATGGAAGGTTTCATAATGGTCATTTCTATGTTTTATTACATTATCACCACTGTTTAACTTGGTCTTACATTGAACTAAGAGGTCTGTTAAGGCCCCATTCCTTCTGGAGTAATGGCTGGAGGGTGCACCCTGCAGATGATTTAAGCAGCCAGCTATAAATATCAGCTCTTATTAGTCAAACATTCCTGAACCAACCATCGCCTCGTCCAACACGCCAATCTATCCAGCACTCCAGGTAGTCTGAAACAACACTCTAATTATCTGGAAGGCTTGTAGTTAGTGCTATAATTTATAGACAAGCACTTACACAGTTCAGATGTAGTGTTGGGATTAAACAATACACGGCATTGAGAGGTTACTCTGAGCTGAATCCTAAGAAACACTCACACACCTAACCTCTTCAACCCCTCTGGAGCCACCTGTGGGTCTATTATTGCAAACTCTCGTTGCACTGCCAAAACATTCAAAATATTCAAATCATAGAAATTCCCAAAGCATGTGCTTCAGGTCTAATTTATCCAGTCCTATGGCAAAACCCAAGAGTATCCTTTTGTTTTCTCACTGATCAATTCTGACTTCACCAAAATTCTCACTTTCATCAGTCTACAAATAGCAGGTAAGGCTAAGGTAAGGGAAATATTGTGTCTGTGACAGGATGTGGTCTCTTATCTCTTGCACAAAAGTTAAACATGCTACATGTTCACCTATCACTCCGAGCCTCCACACCCTTACTTTCAGCTTTACTGCATAAATGGCACACCACGTCCTGTATTGGCACTGAATGTTGGCATGGGATGTAAAATGTTCAGGTGATGAATCATCCCATTTGGACATTATTCTGTTGAATATGTCACCCACCAAATTCTGTGAATAAGTTGCGATATACTGCAGGTGAGGCTGAAGTTTAGGGACATCAAGTCATCTAGTTCCCTATTTGAAATGATAATCACAAGTTTGTTTGTTTTTTTCTCATTTGAAAGCCATCACCCACTGAATGTGTGATATCAGAGGACAGATTTGGGTTCCACTGGTTGACGGTGGACAGTGATTAATGGTGAGCTTCATCTCTGACTGACAGCAATGACCATATTTCTTCCCCGGCTGCTGCTGGATGATTAGGGTTCGCTGACATTGTGGTTAGCCGTGTGGCTTGGATGAATGGCTGATTACATGTGTGAAGAAGACTGAGGAAAGCCCACAGAGCCTCCCAGAGATGACCACAGAGAATCTGCATTTGCGGGTGTATGTGTGTAATTCACTGTCCAACTATTCAGTATGATATATTTCTAAAAATTGGCCAGGGCGTGGACAGAATTGGCTTTAAATAATATAATAATAAATCCATTATCCTTCTGTCCAACGCCACCCTCAGATCTTTTGAAACCCTCGAGTCCAGCCCTCGACAACACTGCAAAGGAAGACAACACATATCTACTATGGTAACTGTAGACAAAGTGGCATGTTGGTGGACACGTCTGACAGTGTTTTAGATTATATTGTGTATTGTGTGTATGATATTTTGCAGGGTTCTAAAATAGATTTGTATGTTTGTCTTGCGTGCAGCCTTGTAACAAGTTATCTGTTTTGGGATCCTCACTGAACTCAGCTATTTTGGACTTTTTCCTAGTAGTAGTTTGATATATTGGACAGAATGTCATGCTTTTTTTCTTGTAAGAAGCTATGTCTCAGCCAAACTTCATTGTCAGCAGTAGAGAAACAAGGGGAAATTGTACAGATGTGACCAGTGAACACTGCTGATAAGATTTCTGGAATATGGCCGCAGAGCAGAGCTGCAGTTTTGGGAACTAATAAGGAGAGGTGCCTTTGAGTGGACTTGGATAAGCCTGAATTTGTATTTAGCTTGATTGTTTGCCATTGTATGCCTAAGCTGAAAAATATTTAAAGGAGACTTTCGAGCCAGTGAGAGAAATAATTAATTGCTTATGAAAACAGACACTTGCCAAACACCATATAACAAGAGCTCCTGCTAAATGAAGCGTCATAATGTAGGAATGTCCATCATGAACCCTATCAGACCAAAGCTCCTTCACTGTTCCATAGGAAGTCATCGTCAGGCTCACTAACTAGCTGTGTGCAAACAAGCTATTTGGTGGATTTGGAGGTTCTGTTCCTCATTTCACTTCTGCTTCATTTCCAGTGTAAACACTTCAAACCCAATATGCATTTTCCTCTCCCATTTTATTTAAAACATCCCTCTGCTAATCAAAATGATTATTGAGCCACTGCAAAAGCTCTGTCATCAGCTGAAACACGGTGATTAAGTGAAGTGATTGAATGATGAATGAGTTTTCCAATAAAAACAAAGTTCTGTATAATTTGCTTTGCAGTTTACAAGAACTCAGTTGCTGTGCCTGCCACTGTTCATTAATGAATATTGCAATATTAATAAATAATTCATTTGACTTTTTATGGATAGCATATGCAAATCAACTGATGTCATGTGAATTCAATAACTTCTCTTTATTCATCCATACAATCAGTTTGAACTATTGTTCCTCTACATGATGATGTGCTGGTGAGTGCACAAGTATGTTCTTTTCATTTTTAGTTTAAATCAATAGTAATTTTCAGGAATTGAAGAAAAAGTTTGGTTTATTTTGGGTGAAAATCTCAAATTTGACTCATCAGTTAAAGTCCAGATTGTCCATTCTGTGTGGTTCTTGGTAAAAGCAATTCTCTTCTTCACCATGAAGGTCTGATTCACACAGTCTCCACTGAACACTCGGTGTTGAGATGTGGCGGTCCTCATGAGAGCCAGCTTCATCAGAGTGTTTGATGGTTTTTGTGGCTGAACTTAAAGACACATTCAGAGTTGTTGAAATGTTCTGGACTGACTGACCTCCATGACATTCACAATGCTGGACTGTTGTTTCTTTTGACTTAGTAGAGCGGTTCTTGTCATAATATTAATTACTACAGTATTTGAATAGGGCTATTTACTCTATGCAAACACTACCTCTGAACAACAACTGATGGTATCAAACACATTAAGATATAAGATATAATATGAAATAACTTTTGAGAGGACACACCTGTTAATTAAACCATTCAAGGTGACTTCCTCATGAAGCTGATTGAGAGAATGCCAAGAGTGTGCAAAGCTAAAGGTGACTTCTTTGAAGAATCTCAAATACAAAACACATTGTACCACATAATTCCATATGTGTTATTTCAAAATTTGGATTTCTTCAGTGTTCATGTCCAACGCAGAAAGTGATAAAAATAAAGAAAAACTACATAAGAAGGTGTGTCCAAAGTCCAAAGTGCAGCTGTTCCATGCACTGAAGCAGTGTACAGCTTTCCTCTAGCAAGTCATGTTACTGTTATTTAATTTATAGTGAATGTCATAATATGTGTGTCAGAGTGTACATACGTTTATGGAAAACAACATATGATAAGTAAAAAGAAAAGAGCAGATATGGGACCTGAAAATAAACATTCAGAAATGTCCTTTTAGCCAGAACAGATGAATATATTAGGCAAGAATTGTTGTGACATAAAACTCTGGAAATGGATTTGGATGAGTTTATTACAATAGATTGACGCTGTTCAAACAGGCAGAACATTTATACTTTTTAATCACGCTAACACTTGGCACACACATTAGCTATTGGACTTACCAACAGATAAGATGTATCCTGTATGGAGAGATGGACGATGATGGCGGGAACTGGCACATCAATTACTGAATTAATTTGTGTGTTGGCTTAGTTTTATTTTTATTTTTTTCTAATTTAAACATGATCACTCATGCTACATCAGATGTTACAAAGAAATCAGCATTTATGATGAAGACTTCAGCTGTGGCTCAGAGGTGGAGCGGGTCGTCCACTAATCAGTTGATTGGTGGTTCGATCCCCAGCCCCTCCAGTCTGCATGTCAAAGTGTCCTTGGGCAAGATACTGAATGAGATACGTTGTGTAAAAGTGCTTTGAGTAGTCGGAAGACTAAAAAGGAGATATATAAGTACAGACCATTTAAAATGTAAAACACTTTCTCACAGCCTCCCACAAGTGGGTAATTTGTATTAATTGAATTTTTCCAGTTACAATGCTTTTGGGAAACACCTCTGAAGCTTACAAGGGTTTTTAAGATGGATTTGACTATTGATCATTTTAGCGATAAGATGCTTTTTGGTCTGTATGTACTGTAGAAGGTCCCAGTATCCTAGATACTAACAACACTTGTGTGAGTTTATCCAGTCAAGTTGTGTTCTGTGTCTCGGAACACAGTAACATGTTGTTGTTAGGGTTGGACCAGTGTGCTGTAAAACTACATTTCAATGCCTTATATATGCAAACAGCTTTGTAGACGTGCATGATTTTATGGTAAATTTCTGGTCAGGGCTTACCTCAAGTAACTACTCGACGTTGTTGGTTCTGTAGGTCTAGGATAAGACTCAGACCGGAGTGGATGGAACAAAGGAAATATAAATCATGTGCTTCAGCAGCACTAAGAGAAGATGCATCGTTTTCTGTCATAGTAATGAGCCTCGTAGCCGTGGTGATTAGATCATATCAGTCATGATAATACACACCCACCGGCAGCGATGCAGCAGCTGAAGGGCTACAGTGTGAAACTCTCTTTTCTGTGTGGGAGAACCAGCACCAGTACAGTCGACGTCGGTCACACACTGCGCCAAAGCAAACTTGGCCAAATGACTTTGCCATGCTGGACTGCTTAAGTTCCAAACCTGGTCCTGGGATTGACTGACAGGGAATTAGCTGTGTGATGTCATCAGCAGTGCATGCGTGGTCTGGCATGGACTTTGCAGACTGTAACACTGCCTGATTTCTGATTATTCACCACATTTCTCTCAGGTGTTTGTGCATCTGTTCATGGATGCTGGGATTCATGCCAGAACTGCTCGTGCAAACATCTGTCACTAAGTGGAGCATACTCTGAGTTCCTCTTTCTCACTTGCAGACAAAAGGATAAGAAGACAAAAATGTCCTTGCATGAGACCCATTGCTGTCCAAGTCTGATGCTGTTTGCATGCAGAGGCCACCATTCATTATCGTTAACCCTAACCATAACCTCTCAAGAGGCTAACCTCCATAGATTTGCATAACGATGCATGGAATGATATGTAAAAACGATGTGAATTTGCCCACAGCTTTACCGTTATGCTCCACTGTGCTCATTACAACGTACAACACACACACATACACTAAGTTACAGGCAGGTAAATATGCATTTAGCAGCTAAACAGCCAGATATTTCCCTCAAGGTGAGAGGCAAAATGTTGAGCTAAAAGGGAGCAAATGTTGGACTTCCATTCATGCGGAAAACTTTGTATGAAGGTTTGAGTTTCTGTCAATTTGTCTCTCTGAATGAGAGTTTGCATTGAGTTACAGAAGCTAGACAGAAAGTAGCTTTAACACATTGTGTCCCCTTTGTTTAACCCACACAAGAATCTTCACCATCGGCTCCAGGAAGTCAGTGTTAAGAAATAGTTTGGCACATAATGCCCTGTTTATGTATCGTTTTTGCTTGAGGCTCGGGCAACATTATTTGCATAACACACCTGAATCTCAGACCAAACTGCCAGCAGGAAAGTTGCATTGTGGGTAATCTAGGTTTTGTCAGGGAAGAAGAATGTGTGGAACAAAAAGACAAATATTTGATTTTGCTGCAACAATTTTGATGTTGTAGAAATGCAATCCTAAATCTGTGCTGATCAGGCTCAGATTATTATTATGAGTGTCTGACAACATCATGAAAGGGACCCCACAGTGATGATTAACAAGTGAGATCCATTTTGTTTAACTAGAAGCTAACAGCAGCTATATCACTCTATTTGAAGCAAGTAGACCCCCCGAAAAGTTCTTTACCTCGAAATATCCTCACGCTTAATTCAAATTGTGCCTGGTGATCGCAGTAAACTTGACAGAAACTAACCAAAACTGCCTTGGTTAGTTTTTCCCACTGTTCCAACAATCAACAAGTCTGGTTTGGTTGAAATAAACGAAATGAAATTATAAATGATTGTCCATAGTGGTCATATAGACAGAAAAACATGAGAAAAGTGGATTTGGGCTGAGAAATACTGGATTTGATTGTCATAACAAAATACACTGAACTGTGGAGAAGTTCTAGCTATTTATATAAATTTAGTCTGAGAATATATCAGTACTATATACGGTGGGCTATCTGTTAGAGCACAGCACTGACTGTTGCTGAGCAACAATCCCTTGATGATGCCATACTATGATGTCATGGGGGTTATCTCAGCAGGTCTGACAGCATGGTTTCTTCTGAATGCTAGGCTGATTTTGACCCTTGTTAACCACGCAGGACAGTGATGAATAGTTAAATGGTCCTGAGGCCTTGGCTTACTGCTCACAGCAACGTGTGAGACAAAATGAGAAAAACTGCAGTGGATTATTACCTAGTGGTTGAAGACGTTGCATTCATCTTATTACATGCGATTTTGGCATTAGCTGTACATACCACAGGCCTGAACTGGGCTCTCTGCAGGTCCAAACGTTTCAGTTTGAGTCCAATCATCGTGCAGAATATGTTCACACAAACTGGTGGTAAGTGAACAATCATCAAAATGACTGAACTGACATTCACAAAGAAGCTGGAAGTCAAACAGCTGTGTTTGTGTCAGTTGAAACAGCAGCTTCAGTTCCTGTGCAGGTATCGACGATCACTTCCACGGTAAAGACATGTTTTTCTTTTTCTCTATCGCAGAGTGGGTGTCATGCCATCAACGATTTATTGGTTTAATAAGGAATAGGGCTGGAAGTCAGGTGATGGGTGTTGGTGACAATAAGAAGGAATGTTTTGTATGGAGGAATCCTTCACAGCTTCCAGCTGCCAATTTTCAAACAATGCTTATTTGTCAAAGAGATGCTTTTGGAAAACACCTTTCATTCTGTTGGCGCATTTTGGGATCGCTTTCAGTTGCCAGAGTTGGACAATATAGCTTTTGTCTGACTTATTCTGTTTCTTCATCTCCCAGATAGAGACAGGAGATAAGACACAGCCAGAGGACAGGCACAGACTGAGGTATGGTGCACGAATGTTAAGAATTATGAACTACAGTTACACTTTGAGCGCTGTTTCCAGCAGAGGCAGCTGCCAATCACTTACTATTCAAATACTTCAGGGAGCGGTAATTCTTAATCTGATAATTACTCATAAGGACTAATTATGATTGATTTTGCCGCTCTTTTATTACACCAATTGTAATACACACCACACCCACTTAATTGTGTTTAAATAAACTTTCCTCTTGATATGGATCAGTCTCACAATAAAGCAGTAGAAAGCGCTCAGTAGAATTGAGTCGGTGTGTTGGTGTCTGTAAAAGCAATGAGGAAGTCGTACAGTCATGGTACGGTAAAACAGTAGATACCTGCAGTCAGATTTAAGGAAATGCAGGTTGAAATGTCACGATGACAAGACGCAGCTTCTTCCCTTACTGTGTATACCAGGAAAATACTCACAGTGGCCTTCACTTCAAGTGCAGTAACATTATGAATCAAGGCTCATTGACTGTATGAAGACAAAATGCAGAGAAAGGTGTGCTGGATTTATTGTTAGAAATTACAGTCGTATAAAAATACGGCGTGAATCATGGAAAATGAGAAAAAGTAATGAACTATATGAAAAATAATATGAGTCTATGATTAATTTAATTAATTAAATTACATTTAATCTATTGGCAGCTGTTCAGTAGAAGCGCAATCATCTGCATAACAAATATGAAAACCACGTATCTCCACTTTTTCTGACTTGGAGTCTGATTTGTTTCTATACATGCAATCTGCATATTCTCTTCCGTCTATGGTCAGCATTTAGAATCTGATCGACCAATGACATTTACATTTACATTTAGTCATTCAGCTGATGCTTTTATCCAAAGTGACTTTTATCCAAGTTACAATCATGGTGTGACAAGGACATGTAAGTGCGGCAATAAGTACTACTCACATAGAATTAAGTGACAGTTATAGAGGGGGATTTATCATGTCCAGTTGTTGGTAGTGTTGGAGGTCCTCTCTGAAGAGCTGGATCTTCAGGGGGTTTTTAAAGGTAGAGAGGGACGCCCCTGATCTGGTAGGAACTGGAAGCACGTTCCACCAACGGGGAACAACAGACAAGAAAAGTTTGGATTGCCCTGAACGTACGGGCGGCAGAGCCAGGCATCGGCCATTTGAGGAGGTAACATATGCCAGTATAAGGGCGTTCAAGTAGGTTGGTGCAGAAATAGAGACTATGTAGGCAGCACTAAGGATTAGAGTTGAATGCAGGCTGCTACAGATAGCCAGTGTAGCTCGATGAGCAGCAGGGTAACGTGAACTTTTAATTGATTGAAAAGATGTTGTTCAATCATGTAAGACAGACAGAAGGAGGAGAGCTTTGGATAAATAATGTTTATCTGATTCAAAGATAAACGACAAGCTCAATGATCACTCTGAACTGAATCAGACCGATGCAGCACGTTCAGTTTAAAATAGTAAAATTATTTGATTCGACCAGTGTGCTCTGTGGAAACATGCAGGACAGCCTCGAGGCTCGGAAACACATTTAAAAAAAATAAAAACGCATATCAAACATAGATTTTCATTTCTGGTGCTGTCTGGTCTGTGACTGATTACAATGTTTCAGGTTGATTTTGTGAACAAGCTTCTGAGAAAAAAGTTTTTTCATCCTCCTGAAATTAAAAATATTTCTTGACACACGTGGTTTTCATTAGACAGCAACAGTATATTATGTATTGAAGATTTTTTACAGAAAACAGTTTGATGATCACGTATCATAAAGGTGTGTGTGTGTGTGTGTGTGTGTGTGTGTGTGTGTGCAGAAATGGGTTTAGATGCAGGATGAGCTGAACCACGTGAAGTATGATGATCATTTTTGCAACACTTCACATGTGTTCATCCATGCTGGGTGTATTTTGCACAGATACGTATCCAGACTGGGCCTCTGGCCTGTACAGCAGCTCTCCTCCTTGTATGTGGGAGGACCCAACATGTTCAGTCGTGCATATATCCGTCAGAATAAGAAGCTTGGTGAAAAACAGGTTCCTAACACTGAAGCGCTCTGTGAGGGAAAACATACAGGTGTTTGTTATTCTAAGACTCATCATCGTCAGACAACTCCCCAAATTCCTGCTCTAAACGCTCTCACTGCACATTAAAAGCAGCACATTTTCCCTCATCGACTCAGTATTGATTGACTTCCTGCCAGCTGGCATGGGCCTGCTGCAGGAGCTGATGTCCGCTTGAGGCTTTGTGCTACGGCAGAGTGCAGTCGGTCGATCGGTGCAGGCCAGGGTTGTGCTGAATGAGGGAAATGCTGAATACTGACACTTGAAATAATGCACTGTGGTCAGAAAAGTTTTCTCTGGCTCACTGTGGACCTGCGGTGACAGAGCTGGAAGAAGGTCTTGAATCCTCGACTGAAATGAAAGTAATAAAACTGAACACTCAATTGCAAACCAAAGTTCTACATTTCATTCATGTCAACCCAATTGAGGAGTAAAAATGTATTTCTTATACAACCTACTCATTGCTTCTATCTTCTATCATTCAGATCAGCTCCGGAAGTAAAAAAATGACATGACAGATAAAATGATTTAAGGAAATATGGAAGGAATGAGAGGTTGAAGGAAGGAGGAAGAAATAAAATAAAAACAGGAACAAAGAAAGAAAAGACTTTCTTCAGGTCACACTGGGACGGTTTGCAGCCAAGTGTCAAACGGCCCTGAAGACTGATGCCATGGTTCTTGCTGCCCCAAGTGAAGGGGTTTAAGTAACTCAGGATTTTGTTCATGAGTGACGGTAAATTGGAGCACAGTGTTGCCAACTTAGCCACTTTGTCGCTATATTTAGCAACTTTTCAGACCCCTCTACCGACTTTTTTTTAAAAAGCGACTAGCAACAAATCTAGCGACTTTTTCTGGTGTTACTGGAGACATTTGGAGACTGACATGAAAGCACGTATTGTCTTCTCAGCTAGTAGTGGGTGTTGCCGTGGGCCCCTCCTTCATCCATTCATTCATTGAAGGTGCTTTTTACTCACTTTTCGCCTCTCTGATCACGTTACTCCTCTTTTCTACTGCGCCCATTTCAAGTCATGCACATGGCTGATTATGCCAATTAGCCGATGACGTCATTTAGCGACTTCTAGCGACTTTTAGGACAGCCAATAGCTTCTTTCCTTACTGAGGAGTTGGCAACACTGATGGACATGTGGATTGTGGATTGCATCAGCAGTAATCC
Organism: Sciaenops ocellatus; assembly: GCA_033000465.1. Lineage (NCBI taxonomy): Eukaryota > Metazoa > Chordata > Actinopteri > Sciaenidae > Sciaenops > Sciaenops ocellatus. The sequence goes on from CP136878.1 coordinate 27,974,624, forward strand.
GGACGTTGTATAGAACCGTTGTGGTGAAGAGGTAAAGGTCCCTTCTGTGTTCCAACCCTCACCCGTGGTCATGAGCTTTGGATAGTGACCTAAAGAATGAGATCGCGGATACAAGCTGCCGAAATGAGCTTCCTCTGCGAGGTGGCTTGGCTCATCCTTATAAGCGTAGTGAGGAGCTCGGACATCCGGAGGGATAAGCAAAAGAAAGATGGATGGAGAAAGAGGAAAAGGAGGTGGCACCTTTCACCTTTACCATTTCACTGCTCATTCCCTAACCTTAACCACAGTGTAGATATCATGCAGTTGGTTTCTAAAGCTCTTTATTGGTTAGTCACTGAATGCAATGCAGAGATTTGTAGGCACGTCTGTCTGCAGTGATCAGTGGAGCTGTCGAACACTTGCTCAGCTTCTGTTCAGCGAGGACCTGCTGTCAGCGGCAGCGATGTGTGCTCTGAGGGAGTTCTACAGTATTAGCCAAAGAATGATCCAAGCACTACAAAATGAATCCACAGAATTAAAACCTACTAAATATTATCATCAGGGCCTTAGAATTGAAACTGTTTTTCATTATAGATATTGATCATGTAAACAGCTGCAGTGGAGTTTATGTGAATGCCGTACACTGGATAAGATCTGACGGGTGGAAAGGAAAGGCCTATAAAAGACAGTGTAACTTATCTGTGCTGGAAATACTGCTTAAGGAAGCCAAAAAGACATTGTAGAAGTTGAATCAGAGACCATTCTTCCTGTCAGATGTAAGACTGTACGGGAGTACTGCTGACAGACAGATGTTAGAGAGTCGCACAAAGAACAGAATATGCAGTGGAAATGCCAAAAGTTCTTGAGATCATTTAGGAGCATGCACAACTATGATAAAAGAAAACATGCAAAGCAAAAGTGCAGTTATAAAAAGCACACAGTGTCTGTTGAACACATAAATCAGTCTTACACAATAAAAAGGTGACACACAACAGGTGACAGCGAGGGAAGTTACAGCACAGACAGACTGAGGACAGTAAGGCTAGGAGTGCTAATAAGCTATTTCTCTAGATGAGCTCTGAATAAACATAGAACAGAGCCTGGTTCATACTTTGTGCATCAATTCTAAGTACGTCTGTTCACACCTAGCATTGGAATGCATCTCCAGTGACTGCCACATTGACGCTCTGCATGCAAATAATCGCATTGGCTGATGAACTAATTGGCTGATGAACTAATACCGACATGTCAAACTCAAGGCCCGCGGGCATACGTCAAGCCATACGTCCATTATAAAACGTAAATCACACTCCCACCACTCATACTACAAATCCCACAATGTACTGAAACAGCCACCACACAGGTCAAGATACTGTCATTGGCCAAGACGTGCGTCAATCAGATCGGTCAAACCTCCACAGTCAGCCTTAAATGTCACTGAAACTGAGACTTTCCAGGTAGAGTTCATGGACTAAATGCTGATACTCTATCTGTTGTGTTCTGGCTTGGTTTATTTATGTACCCAGCTTCCATGTCTGTGTCTGACTTCGAGTCTACACTGCAAAATAGTGACAGAAAAAAGTTTAATATGGTTTGTGTCTCATGTTAATGTTGGGTGTGAACAGCTCCTGAGTCACTTTGAAAGAGGTCTATGCAGACCAAGGCACTGGCAAATCTTGTGATCCCGCTGACGGGGGCATGCGACGATGAAACAATGCATTTTGTCTATAGTGAGGACTCGTTGCAGAAGACAAGGATGAATAGCCTTCATAACGGCAATGGTGGATGCGAATATTACACGTTCTTTGCCTTTCCATGAGAAAATAAAGAGGTCAAAATTAGCTCCCTCCTTCTCCTGTTTGTGAGCGTCATTAAGACGTCTCAGCATCACAAACAAGTGCATTCAAGTCTGCACTCAACTGTCCTGACGTTCCCATCAAATAAGATTCAGTTGTTGGCAGCTACCTCTGCAAGCTGTGACCTACAAATGCGGCTTGATCGGGGCAAACTTCCGTCTCTGAAACTAAACGCTAACGCTGAAAGGATTTTTAATCTTTACATTGACCTTCGCTCCGTCGGTGAATATTTTTATACGTATTTTGACATCGGCATCATGCTACAACAGCCAAACCCCTGCGAGCTAGTTTTCATATCTGCACCTATTTTGTATCTGCTTGTATAAACAATAACAGTGCGTCAGCGGTGTGGAGTATTTGCCTGCGGCGGTTCAGCCTCCCTGACAGACAGACAGCACAAACCTCCTTTGTTTCATCTCAAGAACAGAAGTTGTATTGTGGTTAAGCTGTTTCGCTGCGATGGAATGTGCTGTTGAGAGAAGCCAATTGAAAACACACACCCACCTGTTTTCACTGCAGATAGCATCGCTAGTGTCATAATGATGGCTGCTAATTTTTTTGAGTGCTTGTTTTATTTATGGCATGAGACGCATTCAAACTGATGCACAGAGCAGACCGAAGAGGCTGTTTGATATTTAAACCAGACCTTTTCTCTCTTTCTTCTTATTCTTACTCACTTTATGTCTCAATTCTTGCGTTTTTTTTTGTTTTTTTTTATGTTTTTTTGTGGTGATGATGGTCTGTTCGTTCCATCCATGACCATGTTTGCTTCTAAATAATCTCATTTACATTATGGACAGTTTGGACAGGGCGGCATGACATTTATTTAGTCTGAAAACCAGCAAACATAAAAACCAGGTGAGCGATAGTATCGCAGTACTCTGCAGAGTGAAAAACCATCCATCGCACAGGAGCTGAGACGTCAGCTGCTCTCCGTTCCAACCCCGCCTCCGAAATGTCTTAAACGCCAAGCTGACGAGCGACGAGGATGTAGCAATGATTCAGTCAACACTCGCCACAGCCCCGTGTTCTCAGGACCGCGTTTATGTCACAAATACTGAGAGGTTGACTCAGGCTGACTTCGTGCTCTCAGCATTTTTTAAGGATGATAAAACATGAAAATCTATGTTCACGCAATCATCAGTGAACCTTTTTTTTAATGAATGAATGATGTGCGGGTGGTCCTGAGCTTAACATATAACAGGAGAGTCTGTTATCAATATCGAGGCTGTCCTGCATGTTTCCACAGAGCACACCGGTCTGGTCAAAGCATTTTACTATTTTACATTAACATTAACATAATTTAGGTTAATGTTCATCTGACACTGACGTGTTCAGAGAGATTATACATGATCGAACAAAACATCTTACCATTGGTCAATAAGATTCTAAATGCTGACCGTAGATGGAAGAGAATATGCATTACATTACATCACATTTACATTTAATCATTTATCTGGCGCATTTATTCAAAGTGACTTACAAAAAAGGGAAACAATAATGTTCAGTGAGACATGTTAGTCTAGCAATAAGCACTACACATAGAATTAAGTGACAGTTATAGAGGGGGATTTATCATGTCCAGTTGTTGGTAGTGTTGGAGAGGAGGTCCTCTCTGAAGAGCTGGATCTTCAGGGGGTTTTTAAAGGTAGAGAGGGACGCCCCTGATCTGGTAGGAACTGGAAGCACGTTCCACCAACGGGGAACAACAGACGAGAAAAGTTCGGATTGCCCTGGTTTACATCATATTTTCTTATACATTTTCAATATATTTCAGTTACTTTTCTTCTAATATCCACTTAAGGCCCTTGTTTTCAGAAAGATGTGTATTTGTGTGTTTTAGCCTGAAGCAGGTATAGGACACAGGGGTGTGAACCCTCTTTAACCTGAGCTTTGTCTCCAACCATCCACCACAACTTTCTCTCACCATCATGTTGCGGACACATCTTGTGTTGCAGGACGCAGCTTTGTTGCTGTGGATATTTATGATGAATCATTTTGGTGACATCCTGACCTGTTCTTGAGCACCGCCTACATCAGGACACTCGGACACGAGAATAGCTGAAGTCGAGTGATCAACATTCAGGCTCTGAGAAGAAGAATCTCTGTGATGTCACGAGCCCGTGGACTTCCCTCTCACTATTTTAGTTGTTGTGAAATGAAGAAAACAGCTCTGATGGACAGTCTTCACAGTGTTCACATTAAACTGATGTCCACACACACACGCTGATCAGCTGTTAGTTATGCATGCTTGCTGCTTAGTGATCCCATTAATGCTGAAGGTTAACACAAGTATTTGAGCTTGTCTCCGCTTGTAAGCGTGATGAAGATGAGCATTGATCCTGTCATATTTACAATTCACTTTTCAAACTGACCCCACTTAAAGCGAACTGAACTGACCCTGCCTGACACTGACACTGCACGCGTCATCGTGCTGTTATTAAAAATACTTGACTTTACATCAAGTGGACTGTCGTTGGGAAGAGGGAGCTGAGCTGGAAAAGACAAAACTCTTGATTTTCCAACCCTCACCTATGGTCATGAGCTTTGGGTGGTGACCAAAAGAATGAGATCTTGGATACAAGCAGCCCAAATGAGCTTCCTCTGCGAGGTGGCCAGACGTATGGGGGGGTAGCTCGGAGCAGAGCTGCTGCTCATTCGCTTCAAAGGAGGCAACTGAGGTGGTTCAGGCATCTGATTAGGACCCAGAACCTGATCTAGCTCATCTGGAAATGCCTTGGGATCCACCAGGAGGAGCTGGAATGCATCGTTGGTTGAAGGTGTCACACAGTGCGTATGGGGCCTCACACCAGTCAGGGTGTCCATGCTGACCCCTGTCACCTGCTGAAAGCACCAACAACGGGCATGTGAGCATCAGAACTGGACCACAGAGCAATGAAAGAAGGTGATGAGTCATGTTTTCTCTCACATCATGGGTGGCCAGATGTGTGTGCATTGAGAACACATGCACCAGGATGCACTGTGAGAAGAAGGCAGTGTGATGCTTTGAGTTTGTCAGCAGCTACCCACGCTAATGAAAGGTCTGAATCTGTATAAAGGTCTTCCTGATATCTACACATAAACTCTAAAACCTGTGCCAAGATTTGCATCAAACAGACATCATTCATGATATGAGTGCGATTGTTTTATCAGTCAACACAACCACTTTGATGACCAGTCAAGAAGAGACAACAAAACATCAGCAGCTGAGTGAAATCAACACAGAGACTGTTACAAACGTCAAGACTGAAGCTCCGTGTAACAATCAGGAAGCCTTACTTTATTCCTCATTCAGTTGCAGCTCTATCTCACACATCAGCTGACACTGGGCGTGAACTTTTTCGGTAAAACCAACCACATTTTGCCACGATCTCTATCAGTCCCTGAAACAGAAGTACGGCAGGCATCACACACACCCACACACACACACACGTATGATAATGGGACATTTGAAACCATTTACAAGCAAATAAGTAATGCAGTCGACCATAAAGCAATCACCCAGACTATTTTATGTTCACCTGACGAAACAGACCCTTTTTATTACAGAACTAACACAACAACAAACTGCCTCACCAACTTGCAGCTTCTCACTCTGTCCAACTGAAGATTCCACGATAGATATGTCAGGGAAAGATGTGAGGGAGGACAGGGAGAGGAAATGATGTTTTCAGAGAAACAAGACCCATTGTCATCTGAAGTGATGGCACAGCTGCATCAACTGTCGGCTGGATTTTACAGCTCTGTGGTGTCTTTAGTTTGTATCTGCATTTGCATGCACCGTCCAAGTAAAGAGGGTGCACAGTAAGCTCTGCCAGCGCAGCAGTGTGTTACAGTAAGACCTGTTTCCTCCTTACAACAAAGAGTTTGAACAACTTCTGCAACCTGCATTAGTCTGCGTTTAAACTGTGCTAAGATCAGCCAAACTACATCAGTAATTATTTGTTTTTTTTCAAATTTAAATGATAGACTGCAGGTTATTGTTATAATTTGATGAATTTATTCATTAACTCAGATGTTTTTGAGACAGTAGACATGATGTAAATATATCACACAGCAAACTTTTCAGGGATTTTCAGCCTCACTGACTGAGTGGAAACAACTATACTGTCTCCTTCTCTCTTTGATTCTAACATTATTCATGATACAGATGAAGACAACAGATCACGAAAAGAAAAATCTGTCCCATTAATGAAGACAGTGAATTTTTTTGTTTGTTTTTTTGTATGGACCTACACACAGCACAGCCGACTCACACAGCACAGATCCTCAGATGGTAAATCAGAAATCTAAAACCAAATACTTGACTCGGTTCTGTTATTTATATATTTCGGTCTCAAAGTGCAGTGGTGTTGTGATGTGGTTTCAGATCAGTTAGATCAGCTTCAGAGTCACTAACAGATTCCAACAAAGGCTGCCTCTTCAGAGATCTCTCCTCACTCCTCACTGATATGGAGGATTTTCTTACACAGAACTTACTCACCGTACTCGTTCTGAATTTTGTGGAGCTCAGAAATTGGTGGGTTCTTTTTCTAATTCATTGGAATTGTTGTTCCATTCCTGTTTAAGTCGTGACTCATCTGGTTAAACGCCTTAGAGACATTGTGTCCAATGCTGTTTATCTTCATTGTTTATCTAATGCTCCTGTTCTCTTTATAGTCAGGCCACAGTGAGGTAATCTCTACCTGTGACTGACATGAAATTAACAATTTTCAGCAGTCACCTTACAATGCTACAGGGAGAGTTTCATACTCAGAACATGTATTTTGGGGTAATAACTTTTCGTTTTGTCCGAGTTTGTTTTAAACTTTAATTACATTCAGAGGTTGTCAGAGCACTGGAGAGAGAGGACTGCTATTTTTATGCACCCCATCCCACTCACACACTGTAAACTATATGTCTGTAACTATACAGTGACAGCTATTCGCTCTCAACGTAACGTATTTGGTCCTGGGACCCATGTTGCATACCTCAGGCCATTGTCTAAACAGGAAAAGGAGTTTGAGTCAGAAGTCCTTTGTAGTGCATAACTTTGTCGGGCAGCTGGCCAAATCTTCTCGGTGTAACAGCTCTGCAGTGAGCAGGAGGAGGAAGAGGAGGAGGAGCAGGAGCTGAGATTCGACTTGTGGATCCTGATCTAATGACACGCTGCTTCACTGGCTCTGTTTACGTTGTGCTGAGGATTCTGTTCTCAACCTGGTTTGACTCAAGTTCAACCCTGTTGACTCACAGCGCGGTACTTCATCAGAAACTCTGTGTGGACAAATCATTGTTCAGAATTTATTTATAACTACTGTCAGGTACTTTGTGTGTTTATAGATATTTATTTATGTTTGATGTATTTCATTCAGTGTGAACGTATAAATTTCATGAAGGACAGGAACAGTAACACAATATGGACGCATCAACACATGAGAGGTGTAGTATTTCATCTCAGTATTGTGGATTATTATTTAAAGGGACAGAATGAATGACCCTGCTGTGAACTGTTTATTCATATGTAAATATAAAGGTTCTGTTAATGACATTTTTGCCAACAAACTGCCTACAAAGCATCAGCCATCAAACGATGACGATTCAAGATAGTATGTCTGAGCTGTAGATTTGCTCTGTGGCATTGGTTTTTTTCTAATAACGCATAGGCACATATTACAGAATGTAATATTTTGAATCTGCAGGAGAGTCGAGGGCAAATGAGGAATCATGAATCCAGAGAGTCTAGGGTTTTAGTTATCTGGCTCCAGTTACACTCGTCATTTCAAGTATCTGACATGTGGACGGAATCCAGACACAGTGTAGTTTATGACACTTTTGTTAGACTTAATATGTCTCCGTTGGCCTGATCACAAATCTTAATGCAATCTTGGTCTTCCAGCAAATCAATAGTAGACTCTACTCAAACCAGAGGAGCACAGTTATGCAGCAGTTTAACAGTTAACAGTTCAGATAGGAATAAACTAAACACACAGATGGCTCAAATGGACAAGTTAAATCGTCAATCTGCTCTTCTTCACCTGTACAGATGAGTCTGAACGATACAGATCATCTGACGCTTGGGTTGATCATGGATCAGATTAATCTCTATGTACATCTGTAGGCAAGGGACATGGATTTTGGCTTTGGAAGCATCCTGGCCTGTAGTCTGAACAGTACTGACCAACCATGTTTGAGCGGGCCTTGGTTGCATGCAGGTAAACAGTCCAGGCAAAGAGCGAAAGTGGCGAAACACACCAGCTATCGCTTTAGCGTCTATATTTATCTGCATTTATATGTAAATGTCTGTTCGTAGAGATTAGCAGAAATGTGTCTTTCTCGTCATTCTAGTGTATCACATTGCAAATTAGACCTCAGAGGAAGTCTTGCCCCAGATATCTCTGATCTGTTTTCCAGATACACTGAAAGACCAGAAACACTGACTGTTGCCCCCAAAGGCTAAAACGTGTTCAGACAATTGTCGATGGCTTCTCAGATTTGGATCAGATAAACACTACGACAGACGTTTCGCATTCAAATTGCAACTTCAACACACTTACGTTTAATGACTGACACACCAGATTGAGCGATCCGACTTCAATCCGTCCCTGATTCTTCCTGGTTGTAACTTTTTTAAATACATATCAGATCAGATCTGACCAAGACACATGATGTAAATACAGTAAATGTGCCTGGAGAAAAGTTGCTTCGATACCTGCAACTGTAACCCACATTAGTCCTGTTAGGTAGTTGTTCCAGAGTATTAGGGAGTCATGAACATGTTCCTCTTTACTAGAGACACATCATGAGAATGAGCTGGCGGCTACATCTTTTCCATAGCTTTTGTACTATTTTAGGGCAGGCTTTAGGCACATGACAACACGGAGCTTCACATCACAGGATATGAAAAAAACCCGTCTCACAGGAACAATGTAGGTTGACTGAGTCTTGAAGCGGAGTATACACAGGATTATTCCTTTGGTTATGTAAACGTAGTTGCTGTAGAGACAGGCCAGTGTTAGATCTGACACACACAGCTTCTGGCAAAAGGAAGACACTTGTGGAACATCCGGCAGTTTCCTTCTCCGAAAACCCTTGTGTTTTGACAAGAAATTCTTTCTGTGAGCCACTGTTTGAAATGTAGGATTGTGTACACAATGTGAGTCTGAACGCCTGCACCCCTCTGCTGCTGACACATGGGCTCAGGAGGCCGCGCTCGCCGTACGGCCACATGTGTCTCTGCAGTCGTCGGGTGGTTACTGTTTGCATCGACCCTGCAGTTGAGTTTATTTCGATATGGAAATGATTGTGTGAGAGCGACATTGACACTGAGCCATGTTATCATGTTTGCTGAGTACACCGAGGTTTATCAGCGCTACAGTGCCTTGTAATGAACACTAAATAAAATCCATCAGTGCCAGTGAGCAAGCAAAGGTTTTACAGGCTCTTCTGCTGTGGGTCTGATTTTGATTAAATGTGCTTCAGCAGGGGACAGCTTTGTCCATATGAGAAGGATGTTCCACTGTTTCCAAACTAAGAAAATAAAAGTACGTAATCCAAAACAAAACTCCTCCTCAGACCTCTGAGTCTATATTGTACAAATATTTCTAATTAGAAACAGTTAGGACATGTGGTTTGTGCCATCCAAAAAAAAAAAGAAGAATTTGTAAGCTCACATTTGTGTTGGACACGGTTGAGGAATACATTATGTGGAGTTCTTATTTTTATATCACACCTCATAAATCCCCTGCAAACTATGAGAATCACATGGGCAGCTGTGCCCAGAGTCCGCTGCAGCCGGACGAGCCCTCTGAACACACCAGATGCCTCAACTCTGAGGGCCAATTTGTCAGTGTTGCCCTGAGCGAGCGGCCGTGGGCTATTTTGAGCTCAACACAACACAACAAGAATGAACTGATCCGCAAGACCAGGGCCGCTGCTTCGTGGTGAGAAGTTTGAACCGTCTTCAGGGTTAACCCTCGTTCAATTCACACAGCAGTGAAATGACACACGGGAGCTCTTGAGTTGACCTTTTGTTTAATCGTGTACTGTGACCTACACTGTTCATATCTTTGTAACCAAACTTCTACCGCTAACCTGCTCTGTTGCTGCTCCACACATTCACACACACACACACACACACACACACACACACACACACACACATTTACTCCGCTAGTCCCCTTAAGTGTCACACTTGAGAAGAAAACTTAAGGTGTTGTGTGTAGTTGGTTCCTGATATATGATCCCTTACATGACTGGTTAAGTGAATAGTATACAATATGTATAGAGCTATGTGTGTATGAGTGTGTCCATACTTTCAATCTCACTCCAGTTGTCTCCGGTGCACCGGTGCATGGTGTTGAATGCAGACATACAGAGATTGATTTATGTTAGTTTCAACCAATAAAATCCAGCAGAGTTGTGTTTATGAGCCAGAATCCAAGAATCAAATGCTTCCGAGTTTATTCCTCATCAGAAATGACAAAACAGTCCACTGTGAAATCCTTTATGAAAGGATTAGATCAAACTAAATGTTTCTTTGTAGTCTGAGGTTTAGTTAAAGGAGCAGTAACTCTGTGTGTGTGTGTGTGTGTGTGTGTGTGTGTGTGTGTGTGTGTGTGTGTGTGTGTGTGTGTTCAGCTCGTAGTGTGACTCACAAAGCTTGCCAAAGAGCTCCACTCCCAGCACAATGTAGATGAAGAAGAAGAATGTGAAGAGTAGACAAATGTTTTCAACCTGAAATCACTAGAATCAAAATCTATGTTAGATCAGCGGCACAACAAACAATAAACAATCGAACAGAGACCTTTAATAAGAGATGTTCACTTAGCATGAACACTGTGTTCATTTCCTGTTCCGCTGGTGATGCAAACTCAACATTTCCTCCATCTGTGGATGTAACCACTACGGGCGGGAGCCATGCATAGGATAGGGAGAGATAAATGTGATCAGTGTGCTGTTTTGAATGTCTATTCTTGTTGTTATGTTGTGGTGTTTCTATGTTTTGATATGTTATCTTTGTATCTATGTATGATATTTGAGGCCCTGTACAGACTGCGGTAACAAGTTTCCTTGTAAGGACAATAAAGTATCTATCTATCTGTGGAGAAGTGTCAAATATTCCTTTAAATGATCAGACATTGAGAAATACTGCTGTAAAAAAAAAACCAAAAAAAAACCTGCAGAGTTTAAACTGAGTTTTATGACGGCTGATTTATTTTTTGATCTACTCATTAATATGTAGATTTAATAATAAAAGTGACTGAAGGGTTTCTAGTGTGTACACAGAATCTGCAGACATTTATATATCCACCAAAACACCAAACAAATCCCTCACATGTGAAAACCTGTTTCTAATTCACTTTACATTTATGATGACTCAGACAAACAAACCACGGTGTCTGTGATAATATCTTGATAATGCAGACACGTCAAACTCACGGGATAATTTCATACGGACTGCTCATACTACGAATCCCACAATGCACTGCAACAGCTACCACACAGGTCAAGATACTGTCATTGGTCAAGATGTGTGCACAACCCCTCCACCCACTGCTTCGGTTGTTTATTGACACGCTGATCAGCGGTCAGCGGATGAACGCACAGCGACATTAAAGCCCCCCAGAAAATGTCCAAACCTAAAGTTGACTTTGAGAACAGAGACTTTCATAGCAGGTTTGAGGCTACTGACAAGACACACAGGCTTACTGACATAGGAGGTAAAGGTGTGTGCCTTGTTTGTGGAGCTAATGCGTCCGTACTATGATGCGCTAATTCTTTTAGAACCCTACTCTGGTTTGCATTGCTAGGCGCCAGACTCCATCGCTGAACTCTTTATCATCCAAACAGGCCTCTCAGATCTGCTGGGTTAGGCCTGCTAACTGTTCCTGAGTGCAGGTTAAAGTCAAACGTGATCGGTTGATTCAATTTCATTTAGCTTTAGCAGCTTCATGGCCACCTCCACAATAAATATGATGATGAAGATGAGTTTTCCTGATATTTTAGGAATGTTTTATACAGTTCTCTGTCTGTGTTATATATTCAAAGATAGTCAAAATGGTCAAAATGGTTACAGGTTGGGGTGTTGTTTAGCTCAGTTGGTAGAGCATCCGCCCCATGTACGAAAGGCTCAGCTCTCACTCTTCAGCTGTCTCTATACAATAAAGTTTGCCCAAATCTGTGTAACAAATGGTATCAACCTAAAAATGGCTACAATAACTTATGAGACATATACTGGCATATACTGTTGACCTACTATCTCCCACAACAACAATAAGGTAGGGAGGGGTGGAGTAGAAGAGGGTTGGAGCCAGGCCCTGTGATGACTGATGACTGATATTATTCTCCCGCTCTCCATCCAAATGTATTTCCACATAAACACAAAGTCTGTCCTCTTACAGTACCTGGAATACGGTCATCCAGGCGTAGCCGATGTTATCAAAGTTGGCGGCTCCCCTGTGAGGGTTGTGATTCCAGGTGCGACAGACATTGTAGTACATGTGCCAGTTAATACACGCGTCAGCACTGACACCACCGACCGTCAGGAAGGAGTAACTTGAAGCTGCAGCGTGGTGGGGAACAGCCAGTGAGCAGAGTTTCCCATTCTCTCTGGAAGGTGGTACATCACTGCAGCGCCGCGTCCCGTGCTTGTCATCAGGTGAACAGAATCTTTCACTGTGCTTGGGCTCATAGAATAAACTTAATGACATATTGTACTTCCTGCATGGAATTAGAAAAACTGCTTATATGGACAAGAATTGATCAACTATAAATATCAATATAGAGGTTTTAGATTTGTCTTTGTGCTGTTTACATACAGCAGCTCGTATGGTGAGAAGTGGTTGCCAATCTGGCAACCAGGCATCAGCTTTTGGTTGCTCAAACTAAATATATGGTAGCCATTTTTAGTTTAGTTTTAGTTACCTTATATTTTGAGTAATAAAAATACTCTGTCGTCAGCTTAACAATGAAAATGTGGCATAAAGCAATGTTTAAAAGCTTTATTAGTTTGTGTTTTATCTCATAGTTTACACAATTTGAATCTTAAGTGTCCCTAAAAATGAATTTGACACAAGTAAACAGACCAACACACATGCAGCACTGTCTGGTTCTGGCCCAAAAACCTTCAAATTAAACCCAGACCGCAAGTATTGTGTTGTTGTTTTTTTGACTTCACTGACACTGAGGAAACAACCCTCTATTTTCCTGCAAGGGAAACATTTTGCTACGTACAATACATTTGTTGAGTATGATAGTTCATTCTCTAGTTTAAACTCCACTGAAGTCCATGATCAGTTCCTAGTTTGGCACAAAGAGTTTGGTTCCTGCTAATGCCGACTAATGCCTCAATCCCAACTTCAAACTAGGACACTATAGGAACTGTTTTGTACTTGCTAGGCTAGTCAAGTCAAGTCAAGTTAGGAACAATTATTATCTAGCCAGGCATTGGCCTTGTTAGACTTTCAAAAGTTTGCTGAGAAGAATTTAAGTTTAAATTTAATCAGCGCATAATCTAACATGCATGAAATAAGTAACGTAAGATGTTAATGCAAATTATTCAATTTAGAAGAACAGAAGAAGTCCAAAGACCAAAACACTGACTTGACCTGGATGAAACTTTGTTTGACACATTATACCAGACCAAATTTCATTATTGATGAGTTGGGAGTGAGAACAGGCTGTTAATGAAGACTGTTTGATTGATTACACAAAGTGGACCTTGAGTTAACCTCCTGGGATCTTATCAATTGCGTTTGCAATTGTGGCCGATTGCTTGAACCCCAGAGGGTTGGATTAGGGTGAATCCTAACCCTTAATAAGAGTACGTAAGAATGAACAGTCAAGCTCAACTTCTAAGCCAACAGTTTTAGGATGAGGATCGTCTGGTTCAGGGTAAGACCAGTGTGGATCTGTGGGTTACCCCTCAAGGTCAGGTCATACTTTGATTGATGAATGTTGGATATATGCTATATATAAATAATTATTGCTACTGTTATTATGACATCACTGCTTATGTACATGCATCCACGTGTATGAAACTTATGAAAACACACCCACCCACACACCTATTTAAAACAATGTATTAGCCATTTTCTTTCACTTGGTGATTTAAGGTGGGGCCTTACGGAACAATACATTCAATATATATATATATATATATATATATATATATATATATATATATATATATATATATATATATATATATATATATATAGCAAACTCAACTCATAATTCCTAACTCACTTGTGAACTTGTAATTAAAGAAAAACCACCAACGTGCACCTGCAAACGACTAACCTGTATGGCAAATATTACGAAGTGGCTGATCCAGTTTTGAACAAATATTCCAGCCTATGTGTATTTAACATAAGAACTAATAAATGAAGAGATTTTATCAGCTGTCAATGAATGAACAAACTATAACATAATGTATCAAGGACACACTTGACAGGCTCTGTCATATGATGGGGCTCTTTGTTGTTTGGGATCCGGATGGAGGGAGCGAGTCAGATCATAGTGTAATGAAGCAAAAAACAGTAAATAACAATGAACACTGAGAACTTATAAAAGCACAGTTTGTGAGATGTATATGTATGTTTATTTAGTTGAGATACGACTGGAAAAGAAAGTGATGGGACCTCCACCTGTGCTACCGAGTGCAGCCTCTCACAAGTTAGCAGAATGCAGCAGAAGTGAAAACATGAAGCCGAACAGCAAAGAGAAAAGACAGCAACAAAAAACAGACGGAACTGTACTGAACCAGTGAGTATCAGCCTGTTTCAGTCACAGTGTCACAGGGGCAATTTCACTGCTTTTCATTTTATTAAAAGTTAAATACATGTCCCACAGTGTTTTATATCCCCTAGGTTACCCCTGATAATTACACCCTCTGTAACCCTGAAATATGTTTCTCTGAGGGCAAAGACAAATAATAATCAGCCCAAATGCCATCTTAGTTTTCACTAAAACAAGGTCATGTAAGGGGCTTCCCATGAAACACTGGAAAGTAGTTGTGGTCAGTCAAAGCTTGTAGGGGGCCAGCTGACTTGTTTGATGCCACAATCTAATTTCCAGCCTCCTGACATTAAGAATTTCCATGATTTCAGCCTCCACGTCCATACCAGTTAGTGAAAATGACGTCTGCTATAATTGATATTGTAAAATGAGTAACTGCTTCTTCAGTTTTCTACCATGACAGATGAGGTGGTGATGCTGCGGTCCTCTCTCTGGGTTTGTTGTGCTGTCATGACGAAAGGGAGGACCACAGAACTGGCAGAGTAAATGACTCCCAGTACATCTAACAGTCCATTGAGCCCACTGTCACTGTCGGTGATATATGGTTTCTGAAGAGCCTGGCACACACACACACACATACATACAC
The DNA here is from genome assembly GCA_033000465.1 of Sciaenops ocellatus. Classification (NCBI taxonomy): domain Eukaryota; kingdom Metazoa; phylum Chordata; class Actinopteri; family Sciaenidae; genus Sciaenops; species Sciaenops ocellatus. Next base: position 27,989,822 of record CP136878.1, read on the forward strand.
ACCCTGGATCCTTGATGTGTTGGCCTCTTTAATGCCGTTTGAGAAATTCCTTTTTAGTGTCACTCTTTGACAGACTTATTCCTAGCTGAGTCACTGGTGATCATAATGAGAAGGCGTGGACGGGGAGAGCAACGCTTACACTTCACTCGCTTCTTGTTTGAGTTTCAGTGGCAGAAAGTCAACATCTCTGAATAGAAATCCACTGAACTGGCACAGACACTAAATGACTTCTTTGATCTGAGTTCAAAAGCAACAATTTGAAATAAATCCACATTCAGTGAGCGACACAGCGGTAGTTGTAGGTGATAAGCTGAAAGACATTTTCATCACCAACCTCTGTGGTGCCACATTGCCACTACTTTAATACAAATAGCAGCTATTTAATGTCGTGTTATTATAAACTTTACTCTAAAAGCAACGTGCAGCACTCACAAATCCCTCAAAATTCTGCTTCATTTCTTATTTCTATCATAACAGGATATTTTTCATGTTATCATGACATATCACTTTTTCTTGTTAAAACAAGGACTGAGTGAAAGCAAACCTGTCTTGTTATAACATTATTATCTTGTATGTTGTCATATAGGTGTTAAAAAGATCCATCATGACAGTGTAGTCCATAGCAGTCATATCACAGGAGCGCTCTGCACGTGTTTTTTTATTTTCAAGTTAAAAAATTCAAACAAGCGAGCTAAAAACCCCTTTTACAATGTAATGTCTGTCTGTCTGTCTGTCTGTCTGACTTGTGACAGACCTGTGTTCTTGCCATGCAGGCTCCAGCCCCTGTGTGACCCTGCACAGTAAGTATAGACAGAGTAATGGATGGATTTGAAATTAAAAAAAATAAAAAAACAAACACTGAAACCACATTTAAGAATGTTGTTTTAACACCGTATGGAACGTTCTTGTTATAATAAACCAAATTATCAGAAGGTTTATTTTCACATATATTAGTTTTGTGAAATAATGAGAAGGCTTCTTAATGTAACAAGTGCCATGCTGTGATAACAAGACTCAAGAATCATTAGGTCATAGTAACATAAATATAGATTGTTGTAATGTGAAAATGATCGTGTGGAATTTCTTTAAAGCGCGTTAAAATGGACTTTTCTGTCCTGTCCACTGATTCCCACTGAAGATGTGAATGTTTAGATTCATGGCTATGATTATATTAACTTTTAATTAAGTAATTTACTGTGACATCTGGGTATTGTAGTTTCCAGTTACTCAAACAGGAGTAAAATACTGAATTTGTTGGAGACTATATTCAGTGGCAGATTAACCCTCTATTCGTGCTCTAGGGAGTATTTACGGCAGCCAGGTTTCAGCTATCTGTCTCGGGTCAGCCTGTCCTGGAAAGTAGCTATGAAAGACAGACAGTCTGATGAGGAATGTGACTCAATTCCAAGAGAAAAAAAATGTAATGGGTTTCTTTCATAGATTTTTCACATTCATATCTGCAGTACACCTTTGAGCCACAAGAGGGAGCACACCATTTCTACCGCACTCATTGTTTACTCCGTAATAACGAACAGATTCTGCAGCCAGCCACAATAAATAGAGGCTTGGTTAATAAAAAAGCAGTTGAAGACCAGACATTAGCCACACTACTACATTTGAGGGAAGCCAGCATGAACGTCCAGCCAACCCACTGATCACGGTACAGATGGTAGCGTCAAGGAATCAGGTGAAGATAAAAGGTCATACCAATAGTATTTTTTGAAATATGTTTTTGTTAATTGTTCTAATCCAAACCAGGAAACACGACCCATGTATGCAGTGAAAGTGAGAGTTTGAAGACATTCAAAGAGACACGGCAAATACCAATGGATTTCTTTCAACTGACAGCAAAGGAGTTTAAGTCTTTGGCTGATGTTCTTTGTAGAAATGTGACATTAAACGACAATGCCCAGCCAGTCATCCTATATGGTTTCTTTCCATGTAGCCATGGAGAAACAGCTCCACAGAATTAGAGAGAAATAAATTCTGCACGCCACTGTAGACATAGTTAGCACAGTCATTCACAAAAAGTTAGTGGAAAGATTTTAATGCATCCCCCTGAGTACCAGTGCTGTTTCTCAAATATTTGACACTTCAGTCTAGCTCAATGAGAGCACAAATGTCTCAGATGGAGCAAATTTGTTGGTTTATTTAAGGTGCGTATTCCAAAATGTATTTATTTATGTGGCTTGATTATTTCTACTGGTATGACAGATGAACAAATATTTGATGTACTGATAATTATGTGATTACAAAGCGCAGGCTTGAATGGGGCTGGCAGAAAAAGTTGCAAGACCATGGTGTGGAATCATTATTTCATATATTGACAAGTGCAGGCATGTATATGAATACCCTCCAATCTTGACAGCATACTGAAAGAAGTTATCAGTGTTGTGAACTTCATTACAGGCAGTGCACTCAACAATCAGCTTTTAATCAAATGTGAACTGACACTTCATGATTTTGTTCATGAGAAGAAGTGCCTCCTTGCTGATTTGTTTACTGATGACTGGCCTCACACATTGTTGTATCTGGCAGATCTTCTCATCTTCCAACAAACTGAATTAGAATAAACACAAAGCTGATGGCCAAACCCAAGCCACTGTGTTTTTTCACTGTGGTACAGCACATTAAAGAAATGATGCCACTGACTGAGATTTGACTGGACTTCAGACATACCTACAGTAGTTGCACTCATTGATGACTTTGATCAGTATTTTCCAATGGAGAGGTATGACATTTTGAGTAAAAAATGGTGGATCCCTTTTGACTTTGAAGCTCAAGGGTCATTGCTGGGGCTGGGACTAACTCCTGCAGAATAAATAGAGTTATAACGTATAACTAACCCTAACACTGACTCTAATTTGAAAGGCTAGTGTATGTTCCCGTTTGGTCCACTTCCTCCAATCCACATGTTGAGCCACCATGTTTCTACAGTAGCTCAGAATGGATAGTGGTGAACACTGACTCAAGATATGGCCTTTCATGTTGTTTGTGAGTCTCACACCAGTCATAGTTTCTGTTTCATGTGAATAAGTCTGATCTGTATTCAGTGGTTTTAAAGTGAACTGAACCATCGTGTTCACTGTTTTTTGTGGTGTAATGTGAGCAAAAAGAAGTGTTGAAATCAGAAAATGAAAATGATTAGCTTTGCTGACCCCTCAATGGGCAAATTCTTTTTTCAGTGATGATGGGAGGCTTAAAGTGAGTGCTGGATGATAGTTCAGCACAAAGGGAAGACAGCATTATATATCGCTTTGTTATTGCCATGTTGTAGCAACGATATTATTACAAGTGAAGTGAAGTGAATTGAAGCAGAGTCATGTGAAGTGAACCGAGAATTGAACTGAAGTTAAATGAAGTGAAGTGAGGAGTGTCCGTGACGGAGTCCTCCAAAATGTCGTCAGATAGACAGTGTGTTTGCATGCACTTCAATAAATGAATTACACTCAGCTTTCTCTACCAACCTGATTCCTTAAATATCACATGAACGAGAAACCTGATTTTCATGATTGCGATCTTGGTCGCTGTAATCATTCCCTTTGTACATACATAGATTCCTTCTTAAAGCAATTAAAAGTGGTGTGGGGCAGTCCTGGTTCTGTGGGGAAATGCATTGTACAGTCAAATCAAAAAATGACCTGTGGATTTTGTCCTCCATCATATGGACAATCGGAATGATTACAGCTGTCAGGACTGTTTGAAGAAAGACATGTGGTCCTATCCTCTAACATGTCAGTTGGGCCTGTGGCTATTTGATTTTGATTCTTTGTTAAATCTGAAATGTTTGGAGAACTATACATATAAATATAATACTGGTGTCTGTGATGGGAGTATTTACGTGATATCTATGGTTAACTTTATATAGCAGAGAATCATGGATCTGCCTTTTTAACCTTTATTCCCACTTAGCTACTTGTAGAAAAATAATTCATCTGGGAAACCAGCCGGATTGTTTGCCTTAAAGATATACCGTAATAAAGAGCCATTTTCAGATTTTTAACATTCTCTCACCTTGTCAGAGCACATGCTCAAGTCCTTCTCAAACACTGGGCCTATTATAAAATATGCAATCAGTTTGGATTGGCTTCTAGCCAGCAGGCAGCTCATCAGGGTGAATTTTTCCATTGCGTTCCCATCCATGTGCTTACAGGTCTGTCCACTGGCTAGTGCTGTTGCTACTCTGTCAGAGCTACCTCGACTTTCAGTCAGTGTGTGCCATCCACAGCAGCACATTTTTATCTCACAGAGAACATTTAAACAGAGTTTGGGAGCAGGATTCCTTCCACACAATTTCCATGTGAAATACTAGATCATTTCAGGTCTGGCTTTATTTTCAACATATTTAACATACAAGGGCTACTGACTGAATAAACTACCATTAGTGCAAAACGTCCACTTATTTCTTCTCAAAACATTATTAGTTACGTAATTAACGTCATCTGGGAACAACAACATTATGCAGCCTCGGTTACATTGGTGCTTTTTCCCACACACCACGTCCTGATCATGCTCTGACAGCGTGTCAATTAAATGCATGATGACATTTTTTTTGTGAAATTCTGCCTCACCTTACAAAGAATAGTGTTTAGGGTTTTCGACAGAGCACATGAAGAAATCTGTCTCATCTAACATGACTGATAAAGAGCCCTGGCCCTCCTGATGTGACACTTTAAACTAGAACTCATGGAAAACTTGACACCCATAAGTCGTTTGCTTGGTATTTTTAAAAGGCACTAATGAAACAGAAAGCAATGAAGTCATTAGGAACAAACAGACTGACAAAGTCGTGAAAAATTGGAATGATATAATAAAGTGTAGTATGACAAATAGCATGCTTCTGGGATCTGCGGGTTCCCCAGTTGGTAGGATGAGGATTAAAGGGGTTACAAGTCAAAGCACCACTGTACTACACCATGTGAGATAACAGATAATAGTGGTGATAAATATAACTGAACCTGAAGGACATCTGGAACTCCCTCTGGGATCCCAGGATTGTATTCAAAAACCTCTGGAATGCCCTCAAGGATCCCTCGAGGAATATAATGAAAAACAAATGTGTCGCTTTGGTAACAGTTTATCTGGATAGTCCGCCTGCAGTCTTAGTTGAGGTTCAACATCCGTTTTCTGTTATCACACCACTACCAGTGTGCTTAAGGTTCAGTTTGGTTTAGACACAACAAACATGATGGTTAGGATATGTTCATGAACAGTCACAATCTGTCAGAGAAATTGGTGAAATGTTACAAATACTGCCTTGGCAAACTGATACTGTGTTACTGTTGTTGTTTTTTTTTTTTTTTTTTGTTGATGTTTCCTTAATTTTATTAATTAATTTGTATTTTATGGGAAGGTTGTGGTCATGTATGTTACTGCTTTCTAAATTGATAACACCCCTCAATGTTCTTGGAGTTCCTCAAAAATAACAAATACTATTATAATTTCAACCAAGGTTTAGCTCTTAAAAGTCTTCCACAGAGACATCAGTGACACTGGTGAATTACTACAATCGAGTCCATGGACACCGATCGGCCGGTCTCCATTTGGAATCCCCAACACTTGTATTGCATGCATATCTTCTGTCCAATGTACAGGCGCTGGATGATGGACTGGAAGGCCTTTGTACCCAGGCTGGTTTCCAGCTGGATATTGGGAGCTGTGGTGTCATTTTTGCCAAAACATAGCTGGATCATTGGTGCTGGACGGTGCCATTCAGCAGCGCCAACATGAATGCACTGCTTGGAGGCTCTGAAGGAGCTTCTAAGTGACGACACTCCCTGAGACTGCTCAGAATACTTTTTTTTCCCGTTATCATTATCACTATTTTTAATTAAACAAATTGTTGGGGGTTAGAGTTATGCAAATGCATTTCACTGTGATTGTACCTATGTGATTATATGTGACAGTTAAACAGAATTTAAAGCAACATTGTGTAGATCCCAGTGTAATCCCACTGTAGTAAATATGGACAGCTGTACACTCATTTGTTCTGATTACATTACTTCTGATCAAAAACTAGCGAGTCGACAACTTTGCCAACAGCCAAACATCAACAAGGTCACCAACACAAGACATAGCAGCCAGCTAATATTACTTACTAGTCCAACAGCAGTCAGCCCAGCTCGGCGTCTGTCTTTCAGCCTTTTATTTCACCAAGCTCTCACCAACCACTAAAAGTCAGTCCCACATTTACTCTTCTCTGACGGCTTCTTGCTCGCTCACTCTCTCCTTTTCTCTTCTGTCATGATGTCCATAGGGGCTGCTCAGCCCGGTTACATTGTCCACTTGCCCAGCTTTCTTTCTTCCATGACACCGTCAATATTGGCCCGCACCCCGGGCCTGAAAACCTCGTCTTCCTGGTGGACCAAAACCTCACAGTCCGGGTTTCCTGGCTAACAAACTGAGCTAACATTAGATTACAGCAGCTACAGATTGCAGTATACTTTACTGTCCATCAGGAAACTCAAGCATAGAGTCTTCAACAACTCTTTTGTTCATGTGAAATGTGTGCCACGTTAACCAAACAACCAATGATATAATTTGTCTTACAGCATTGTGAAGTTTATTGTGTATAGCCTACATGTGCACATGAACTGAAGATGTGTAGAAGAAACATGTTCTCCCTCATTTCTGTTCAAACTTTGACCACAGAGAACAAAAAGACAAGCCACAAGCCTCAGTGTCTCAGAGTCAGAGCCATGTTCTGATTAGCTGCAGTGCTGGCAGGTTCCACTGAAGTCTGTTCAATCTGTGATCCCAGTGAACACAAAGACTCAATCCAGCCTTATTAAAGCCACTCGTTGCCATGCACATCTGCCTGTTTAGCTCTAAAAGCATCTCAAATGAAGACTAAGTGATTTTATAATACACTCTGTATGTTTTCATTTGGGCTCTTGACAAGCTGTCATAATTAGACGGTTACAACGAGAAGCAGGCAGTTTTGCAGGCGCTCAATTCAATAAAAGAACTTCTCCATCTTCCTGCGAGACGTTTCTTCTCCTGGGAAGGTTTGGAGGCCCGGCTCTTGTCATTTCACCAGCTCTTTGGTGATAAATGAGAGAGATAATGTGTATTAAGCATGTCCAGTTCCTCAGAAAGCTCTTTGTAAGAAGCCTTACTGGATAAAGGGTGTTCCTGCTCTTTATCAAAGCTATTCCCTCTGCAGAGCCCCGTCAGAGAGGCCATAAAATGCTGTCTCTGCCCTCTTTCTCTTTTGCTCTCTCACTTCATTTTGAACAGTTAACCAAAGATACTATTTTTATTCAGCAAAATGACATGAGGGAGGACATATTTACTCCATTTAATCATGAGAAGCAGGGGACATGGAAAACATTTCAGTACCATAAAAACTTACTCATTAATTATTTTCATTCATTTTTAAACAAAACTTAAAGTGAAATCATGAAATAATTAACGGTTACTTCCCACCACATAACGTCATCCTTAATTTTAATGCATTACTGAACCCAGTACTCACACCCCAGTACTCACTCAGCTGAGTGTCTCCTCTCTGCTCTCCTGCTTCTTCTCTGCTGCATCTGCTGATTTGACTCCTTTTCTTCTGATACGTCCTCACAGTTTATCAGGACTTTTCATGTGACTTCCCGTCTTACGTTTAATGGATGCAACTTGGGATTGAATACAAAACACACATGGAACCATGAAAACTCCCCAGTGAAAGTAAAACTGATTGAACAGAAGCACAATAGACTATGGCAGGGAACTCATGGAAGAAGATGGAGGATAGCTTTGGTCCACTGAGGTGAACATACACAGGAGAATCAAGGCTCAGAAACATGAGCACGTCCTTTAATACCATTTATTTAAAAAAAATCACAATGTATATTTTCATTTCTGCTGCTAAATGTGTCTCATTACAGTGTGAGCTAGTTTCTGAGAAAAAGAGTTTTTTTTTCTCCTGTTACTGGGCTGATGGGAACCAATGGGTGGGGGTAGTTAAGTTGTGGAGGAATGGTGTGAACACTGCAGGACAGGTGAACAAAGCAGAACAGGAAAAATCTAAGTCTAGGAAGTGGCTGACATTGTGACAGACCTGGGCGACGTTGGGTGCATCCTGAGTCTCTCATTTGATATTTCCCTGCTTGAATCTGAAGTCATTATTGTCCACCATCTTGTGGGTCACCCCAAAGCTCTTATTTCTGCTCTGAGGAATCAGGAGGGATGAGCAAGAATATGTCCCCTTATTGGTTGCCAGTTATTGATTGGATCCTGCAGCTAATCAGATCAACGTGATATGTTTCAACATCACTGGAGTTTCATTGTGAAGTGAAGACAGATAACAGATTAAACTCAAGAGTATCACTCCCAAATTTAAATTTAGTTAAAAATCTGTTGCCTCTAAACAACAAAAGGACCACAAACGTCTTTCGTCACTCATTAGAAAGTTCTTTCTTCTTTTCACGATCTGTTTCCCTCATTAACTTTTATTATGGATACAATTAAAGTCGGAGACAAGAGAGTCTGTCTGTCATCAAGAAACACTTTACATCATTTATCGTCATTTCTATTCAGTCACACGTGACACTGATAGTTCCTGAGCATCAGGTTTGATGACTATTGCACCTTTCTCTGAAACACTTAACCTAATAAGTAATTTCCAACGTTCAAAAGAGAGCACATCTTCTTAATAAATCAGAATATCAATAAATACACATGTAAATAATGAATATCTTTATTCTGCCACTAAAAATGATTCTGTGCCTCTGAGCAGGACACACTATATAATTCAGGTGTTCAAGACACTGACGCTGATAACTGTGTCTTTATTAGTATTAATGCAGTGCACGTGTGCAGACACAAACTCCACTGAAAGTTTCTTCTGTTGTCAAAGCCAGCTGATGAGCTGATCCAGCTGATCAGCAGTCATCAGAAATGGTGGATGACAGCACAAGTGTCGTTTCAGTGAAAAGCCAAGGCATTGCAATGTAATGACTTCAAGGAGCTGCTATGCTATTAAAACCTGTTTTAAACATATACTGCAACTCCATCTCTCATTCACAATGCCTGACTTTTACATAAGTGGGTCTATTTCCTTCTCATAGACATATAGGCCTAAATGCATAATTGATACATGCATACAATGACTATACTAGCACAATACTTTCAGTTTCAATAAATGCTACCTAAAAGTATCTCAAAAAGGGCTGTCCTTTTGTCTATGGGCCACTGACACACCCACAGTCACACAGGTCCAACAGCACACAATGAAACAGGCAGTCAGTGCTAAGCCTCAGATATTCCAACTAAATCACATCTGATCTCTCGCTTATATCTAATGTAATGTCAATAAGTGGTGGCAAGGCCAACAATGGTTAACTATAGTGCAATTCATCAGAAAGCATCAGGCTGCTGTAGGATTTGTTTGTTCTTTACACAGCACAAACGTGTGATGCTGTAGCCTGCTATTTGTTTAGTCTATAAGATGGTAAGTCTTTCACTAGATCATTCATGTTTAATGTCTTTACCAGTGTAGATTCCTCTCATTGTTCTGAGATAGTTTTTGACACACAAAAGGAAAGGTCTGGATGTGTAAAGGTGTGGGGAACACTAACGTTCAAAATCAAAGAAATGTCCAAGGCACTCTTTGGCAAAAAGTTGAAAAGCATTTGTTCAGATGGCTATTTTGTGGTGAAATTCTAAAGACATACAGTGCTTGGAAATGTTAAAATAAAGCAGAGTAACACCCCATGCTGACCAGATGATTGCAAAAACCTGAACAAGAAGTTAGTGAACTCATGACAATTACTAGGATGTATAGAAGGAAGAAAACAGTATATTAACAATATATATAACCAATAGAACCAGACCACATGGATCAGATCTAAGGACTGAAATCATTTCATCCCAGGTAAGCTGTGGTCTGCATTTGATCTGTTAAAAAAGTTTCTCTCTGCAGTAATAATTTTAGTCAATCACCTCCCTGAATATTCTTTTTGATGGTTTCTAGGCCTGAGGTTGTATGGATTGCTGGTATGTACATTATAAAAGTGCTTAGCCAAATAGCTTTTTTGATTGAAAGGCCCTTAGCACAATGGTTGCAAAAGCCACATTTCTAAGTACCCTTTGTTGGTCAGTGAAGCCAAACTTTTTATTATTATTGGCTCGGAGATGGTTTCGCACTAACCTGTCCCCTTTCAAACTCTTGGTCTGTGTCACAAATGCATCAACGATTTTGCAGTTGGCCAAAAGGTATCTTGTCCTTATGCCAATTAGAATGGAATTTCACTACAGTAGTTCTGTCTTCCCATATGCTGCTACGTGGAGCTGGCCACCCTCATCCTCAGAGATATATACATGTTCACACATTTTAAACCAGATACAAATTTCATTGGACACTGTAGACACACAGCCAGCAATGCAGAAAGCTTGATAAGCTCTAAGAATTCGCTCAGACATCACCATCTTTCTGTGATGTAAATGTCTTTCATTGGCAATGGCCAACATAGAGCCCACTTTCAAAAGCATAGAAGATGACCTATCAGATGATTGATAGCATCAAGAAGGCCTTCATCCGAGAGAAAATCTAATCACCCTCTCGCTGTCTGATTCCATCTATTGTCCATTACAAACCTAGTGAATAGTTTTGACAGTCATCATGCTCTTGCTAGTCCCTTCAGACAAAGAATGCCCAAATCTCTGCATTGCATCTAGTTGGGTCTTTATACTTTCAATGAGTGTTGCAGCTTTTGGAAAGGCCTGGCCCCATTTCTGAAGGTGCTCTGACAGTCAGGCATGTTGTGCCAAGAATTTGTTCAAGTGTGTGGAGATGTAGTAAGAAGGGGAATGATGAGATTTTAATTTTAAGGCCAGCAGTCTCTACTGATCCCTATTGGAGGGCTTCTAGTTTTGCCTCTAGCACATTTAGTATTGTTTCAAAGTTCAAAGTACTTCTTCTACTACCTTCTGAATGTACCTATAGTTCCAGCGAGTGTCACAAATGCATTGGCTTAACTGAATTTGAGCCTCAATGAATAGTGTGTGCTTTATGACAGTGGTTGTTATGAAAGCGCTCAGAGATGTTGAAGAACTCTGTGATGTAAGGGGTATCACTGTTTGTATTGAAGAATACTTGAAGTTAAGACGGTGAGTGCGTATACACTGCATGTGGCATTGCTCCTGTACACACCACTAGCCCTGTAACCCCAGAACAATGCTTTCTTTTCATAGACCAATCTATAGCTGTCTATTGTGGTGGCCTGCTGTCTTGTCATCACCAGAGCCAGAATCTTGGCCAGAGCCAGTGTAAATCATCTTGGTACAGCATTTCCTGTCATCAGGCCCGTTCACCTAGCTCCAGTTCTGGTACCCTTTATGGAACCACTTCCCACTAATATTCCCTGTTGGGTCCCACCCTTGCCTGGGCCTAAAAAACCTTTCTGTCCAGGCAGTCCAGAACTTATGTGAGTGGTGTAAGCTCCAACACTCCCCCCTAGTTGTACAACATGTAATATCTGTTCATCAGTAAACTCTGTAAATCAGTTGACAGCTGAGCAGCCTGAGGACAGAACATTTTCTTCAGAAAATATGATCCAGTTTCACCAAAATCAGTAATCAGGGAGGCCCTGTCCCAGAAACACAACCCACGGGTGGCATCTATTGTTTTATAAATCTAAGTCGTCTCAATTGCGGTCTGATAAACAGTAAATTTATCAAATTCAGTGCACAATTGCTATTTTCACATGCACACAAATTGTGACATACAACTGCAGGTTATGAAATAAGTTATATTCACAGCTGTGTCCTGAACACTTAAAGCACCAACTTTTTCTCTGCACAGCAACCATGCACATTGTAAAGGAAGAAAAAAAATCTGCCTAAGAAAGTGATTACATTGAATCTAAAATACTGAAATCAGTAAAATTCCTCCTCAGGGTAAGATGACTCTACCAATTCCTAGGAAAAATACAAAGGACATGACCTCAGTGTCCTCAATGATGGCTGTACTGAATCTTCCGCCTCCCGGGTAATCTAAATACCCGTCAGTCAAAGTTTAAGCCTTAATATCATTACTGTACTATGTCCCTTGTGCTATTTGTCTGGCTTTGGAGATATTGTTGTATTTTCTGCTTCTGTGCCAATACAATGGAGGTGACTGTAACTTTGTGTTGCTTAAAGTATTTAAAAATCGATATTTAAAAAACTCAAAACATCATCTTCCAGTCTATTTCTTTGGCAGAAGGCAGTTCCTGTAAAAGATGTTGTGTGCTCTGGGACCTCCTTCCATTCTTTTCTCTACGAATACTTTTGTTGCACTCTAATCAAACATGTCACAGAATATGAATGTGACTTGTAGATGAAGAAGCGGGGATTCTAACTAATGAAAGAAAGAGCAATAAAGACCACCTGTCTTGTATTGTGGGCAGTTAAAGATGGAGTGCAGCTTTTCGTGGACAGAGAAGGTGCCAGATTTTCCAGATGTCTACCATTGCTGCGCAGATTTATTGGATGAGCTGAGTGTGAAGAACATGTGTGAAACATGCTGTTAGCCAGAGGGCCCCTGGAAACAGATCCAACACAGGCCCACTTCTGCAGCGGGGATGATGTGCTTGTTATTCTTTTGATACAGTGGGAATTTGGAGATTAGGAGAACATCGTATGGAGCTTATTCTCTGATGTTCAAGCTTAGAATATCACAATCAGCCAAATGTTTTTTTTGGTGAATGGTTTGAGGTGTTAACACATGTAAAATGGAGCATGAATTAACACCTGCTGGGTGTATTTCTCTTCAACTTTATTCTAAATCTAGTTTTGGTAGATAGTTTCAGCAAAATGTAATTGTTTCTGGAACAGCAGCATGTGGTTCCTGTAACATTTAATATGCAGCACATACACTAATAAACAGCCCAGACAGTGGTGTGTTGCTTGAGTCAGATGTAGGATTGGTTCATGACTGAACGGTTAATCATTTATTGCGCAGCCAACTTGAATGTACGTCTGGAGCTAATATCTGTCGAGCCATTTCAGGCCACGTTACAGGGGAGGAGCAACATTGTGTAACTCTTCTACCATAAAATAACAGATTTTAAATCATTTTGATGCTACACTGACTTATAATCAGGTGAATGGTGTATTTGTCATTCTCACTTTGTGCCCTGTTGTGCTATGTAAATCCTGTAAATCCTTGAGTGGCCACCTGAGGCTGGCTACAGAACATTTCAATCTCCAAAAGACCTCATGTTCAAATGTCCATCTTCACAGCAGAAATAAACATGTTTACAGCCTGGTACAAACACCAGTCACGCACTACCAACTGATTTCGGTTAAACTCTGCGATTTACAGAGTTTCCCAATGGACAGTGAAGTAAACTGCTGCCAGCTGTAGCTGCTGTTACCTCAGTTTGTTAGCTGGACTGCCCGGACCCTGAGCTAAGAGCACTAAGGTAGCGTTGTGCCTCAGGTGTTTTGTACCACTGGGAAGAGGAGGTTTTCCCGGGGTGCGGGACAGTGCTGATAGGGAGCGGAGCCGGCATCATGCCAGAACCAGAGCTGGGCAAGTGGGCAATGTAACTGGGCTCCAAACAAGACCAAACAGTGACCAAACAAGAAGCTGCCGGTCAAGAGTAAATGTGGGACTGACTTTTAGTGGTTGGTGAGAGCTTGGTGAAATAAAAGGCTGAAAGACAGACGCCGAGCTGGGCTGACTGCTGTTGGACTAGTAAGTAATATTAGCTGGCTGCTATGTCTTGTGCTGTTGACCTTGCTTGATTTTTGGCTGTTAAAGTTGTCGACTTGCTAGTTTTTGATCATAACTAATGTAATCAGAACAAATATGCATGTACAGCTGTCCATTTTTACCACAGTGAGTACTAAAACACATAAATATCATTTTTAGGTACGGTTTTCTCACACACAGACAGTTTGTGGTTTGCTGCCTCAGCAACACAGAGAGCACTGATGGATGTTCCACCATGTATTCATGTGTACTCCTTAAAACTGTTAATCACATAAGAACATCTTCATCATCATTGAGCTGAGTACAGTGTTTCAGTGTTAAATGCACTTAAGTGCTCCCTGCTGTGTGTTTGTGTGCGTACACACTCCTGGCTACTTTGGAGTGGTTAAGCAGCAAGTTAGAAGTATGCTTAAGAAGTCTGTGCTGGAGTGATCCCAGCACACCTGTCTTTTCATTGGGCTTGGATTTTCTCTCCCCAAGGGCCTGTGAGATCATTACTGCAGACACAACTGCATCATAAATAAATACGCAGACATACTTTATTAATTAAACAGACAGTGTGGATGTGAGCCAGACCTCCTTCACAGGAGCACATGTTATGAAAGAATACAAAGACAGAGTACAGTTAATCACGTACATGTCCACAGTCCAAGAAGTCATGTCATTTATACACCTGTTTGAGCAGTCTGTAAATTTACATAATGACCGTAAGATGTGCCCAGTAGCTACCATGTGGTTAGTCTCTATGTTGAGTAAAATGACCAAGCGAAGGAGGTGCAGGGAGGTGGTTGTAGCATGTTGTAAGAGATGCTTTATTTCAGAATGTGAGTTCTCTGATTGGCCCAGAGTGTCGGATCAAAGTTAACATGCAAAATGAAATGTATCAATCAGATTGAAAACAACACAGGGCAGCTACATTTCCTCAGAGCTGTAGGCCGTCACATGATAGGCTGAGGAAAAAGATACTGCGCAGGAGAAAAGAGAGAAGGGTGGAGCTGAGAGGGGCGTTAAAAGGAGAAAAGCCCAGGAGGAAAGAAAGAAAGAAAAAAGTAGTCCCTCTAAACTCAAACTATATATATATATATATATATATATATATATATATATATATATATATATATATATATATGACATATAGGAAATTATTTCTTTTGGTGAATGTGTTAAAAGCAAGTCAGTACAGAGATTCTGATGAGTTTTGTTCAGTACTGCCAAACTAAGAATTTCACCACAGTGTGAAAATCCCTCTGGCCAGGTGTGATGTCACCCGTGGTCCCTTGAGAATCTCCCAGAGTGACTGTGCTGTATGGTCTAGATGGATATCTTCTGCACAGAAAGGGCTTGTCTGTCGGTTTTGAGTTGGGTGACCTTTTATATCATTCATACCTTTTACTGATTCGGATCACTTACTCTCAGACGGTAAATTGAACTAATCTTTTTTTTGAGTCATTTCGTTCATTCACTAGTGCAGCGCTGTAGCCCTCTTGTGGCCGATGTAAACGTGAACAAAAGACCGATCCGTATGAACGAACCGCTGTGTGATAAATATAATGTAATCTGTGTTTCGGAAACAGATTTGGCAGTGATTTCTAGCATTTGCAAGAAATACATGGATTTGTTTTTGTTTAATTAACAGTGTTGGGTCAAAGGGCGCCTGGGTGCTGTAATAAGCCATTTGTAACAGCACGCACCTGTCAATTCTGCATAACTTCAAGTCTTAGTATCATTTGAACAAATGAGTTCTATAAAAATTCACCTTTCCTTGTGTTTGTGTCCATCCTCACTGGGAACGGTCAAATGACTTCCTAAGTCCTTTCCTAACCACTTGTCTCTCTCTGTTGTGTGTCACACTGTGCGTGCCCTCCAGTTTCCTCTCTCACCTGCCTGATCACCTCACCACCTGTTCCTTGTCATCCAATCAACCCTTCCAAATAAGCCTTAACCTCCTAGACTCTGTTGTGGAAATCTCCCTGCCATTCCCCAACCATGTCCAGCCCTGTTTCATCTTCGTTTCTGCCACCACAAGACCTGCACCTCCTCTGGGACTGCCTCTCTTCACCTGCCACTGCACATTACCCTCTGTTACTGTTACCAACAACTGTTTGGCTTTTATTTGCAGATTGGGTCTACTAAATGTTCAACCTAACACAGTGGCAAGGTTGGGTGGAGTTTAGGCTCTAGATAAACTCAATGTAAGCTGTTAAATGTTTTTTTGTTTGTTTTCCATGTACACATTAACTTGATTTATGATTTTATTGTAAAGCATGTAGAGTTTACCTTTAAAGACATTTTCTGTGTAACTGAAATTGCCAAGTTGTTATCACTTTATATCCATAGGGAAAAGAGTAGACATGCTACTTCATTCTCACTCATCTAGCACCACCAGCAGGTCAAAGTTTTCACTTCTCTAGTAAATGCGAGTAAGGCAGTATGAAGTAAGGAGTATGTCATAATATCACAATAACCTTCAGTTACTCCAGAGCTTCTTGATGACCAACATACGTCCACTCAGGGGTCTGCAGAAATGCCACACTGACTGGTACTGATATATACAGTACCAGTCAGAAATCTAGATGTTCTTCTCTCTCTTGGCATTCTCTGAATAAGCTTCATGAGGTGGTCACCCTGAAGGCTTTTCCAACAGTTTGAAGGAGTTCACATATATGGTAAGCACTTATTGGCTGCATTTACTTCACTCTGCAGTCCAACTCATCCCAAACCATCTCACTTGAGTTTAGGTCGGTGATTGCGGAAGCCAGGTCATGTAATGTAGCACTCCATCACTCTCCTTCTTGGTCAAATAGCCCTTACATAGCCTGGAAGTGTGTCTTGCTGGTTAAATGTGTCTTGAATGCTAAAATGCTAACACCATCACACCTCCCAATCCATGCTTTGCTTTGGGAACCACACATGTAGATACCATCAGTTTACCTTATCTGCAACCTTCAGTTTTTTTGTTTATACCATAATTCCATATGTGTTAATTTATAGTTTTGATGTCATCAGTATTTATCTACAATGCAGAACATCAAAACTAAAGAAAAAATATTGAATGAGAAGGTGTTTGTTTGTTCCTGTAGCTCTAATCAAATACCTCAAATCACAAGATCTAAAGAAAATACTTCTTTTGGTATTAGTAAAATATCTTTATCAATCCCCTGACTTTTGGAATGTCTCTGTGGATACCCTTTTTCAATGTTCAGTAGACTAAATGATCACTGTTTGCTGAATTTACTGCGTACATCCATGTCCCGTGAGGATCAACCCTCTCCACTTTGAACACGCTCACTCTTCTTTAGCACTGACCTCCGCCAAACTGCCAGCATACTTCATACTTGAGTTTTCTTGTTTGTTTTTCCCTTTTTCCCCCAATAAACCATTTTAAATCACATTTAAAGCTAAATTAGATTATGTTTGTTGTAGCTACATATTACTTTTCCACATTTCATAAATTGCCATTTATTTTGCAGTAAGGGAAATTCCCTCCAGTTTAACAGAGCAAACTTATGACAGAGTATGATTTCATCGTCCGAAACAGCTCAGCAATCTTATCTAGGCTTAGTAGAAATAAACTAATTGGACTTTCATGTTGTCTTTGTGGCTTTTCACTTCAGATTTATGTTACTTTCTTCCCATTTGAGATTTCCATGACTATATACAAGTAAATACATGCGAGTAAAAACACAGACCAACCACAAGACAAATATCCACCTTTGAGGTCATTGTTGCTGTTGGATTGTGTTGGGTGTCAGAAACACTCAGTGGATTATGAAGTGGTCCACAGAGTCCTGGTGGCTACAGGTTTTCTGTTTATCATCCCCAGAGCCTGTTCTGTATGATAATGATAATGATAATAATAATAATGATATGATAAGCAAGGGCAACATCTGAAATGATCCATATTTACGAAGAATATTATATCAGATCACATTGCTAGTGCACAGTTGAGTAGTACTTGTTAAACTAGCTATTATCAGCTCAGCTACAGTATGTTCTATGTTATACATGCCTTTATTATGCCTTTACTATTAAAAGAGCATCGTGAGTAAAATAGAACCCTGAAATGCATCGCGTAAAAGTGAAGAACCTTCTCACTCACCCCCAAGTGGAAGCCTTCATGGCATGCTTTACACTGATGCTGTTAATTTCACACCTGAGGACAACAAACTGGGAGATTGAGATTGACTTTAACCACTTGCTATGGCAGGATCAGTCTCATGTTGTACCCATAACAGGGCACACACACAAACAGTGATGGTCTGTTAAAATACACTCCAATGTAGAATTCATAAATTAGGTCAAGCAGCACTTCATTTGATTAATATCAACAGTAAACACATGCGGCCCTCCTCAGTGTGTGATGACTGGAAGTCTTTATATTGTTCATTTTATTGAATTTAAAGGTGTGTTGACTGTCCTGCCTCTGCCACCTCCCGGTCATCAGTCGTGGATCATCAGCGCACCTGAGGCAGGCTGAGTAACGCCTGGATGCACAATTAGGACATCAGTGGCAGCACCCACCTGTCAATCAAAGCAGTTTAACTCCTGATACCACTATTAAGTTAAGTGCTGATTCAGAAACATGGTGACATCCCTGGTCCCTCATCAGTTAGGGTTAGGGCTAACCTTAGGGTTATCTTTTTTTTTTGTGATGTCCCTAGATCTCACAATGTACAAAGTGATGAAATGACCCAGAATTACTATAACATCTATACATTCTTATAGAGTGTTATTATGACCTTTAAGCAACATTTATCATTTCAGAATCAGCATTTTGGCAGGCCTGCTGTAAAAAAGACATTTGAGTCATAAAATTCCTCTTTGTTGACTTCGTTATCAAACATTCTTGATATTTTTATTGACTGTCTTCTCGTGTACTTCTCTGTTTCCTCTGCTCTGTGAGCAAAGTGTTCCATTGTTGAAATGGTTAGAAAATGGAACATCTTCCTTCCAAACATTGTCTGCACGGTGTCTAGCCGATGGTAGACACACACCTGTTAGGCGGGCGACTCCAAAGCAGGCTGAAAGCCAAAGCTATCAGGATCTGAAGGAGACAAAACCCCGAAAAGTAGCATTTAGTGATTAGCTGTGACATTTCCTGGAGTGTCACTGAGTGGGTTACATGTTTTTACAGGTTGATTTGATTATCAGTATCCAGGACTCATATTTTCATCATCTGAGTGTCACCTTCATTTCAGTTTTAAGGCCGTGAACCAGATTGTGCTAAGAAGTAAAAAGTTACACTGATGAAATGTCCTTATGAGACCTCAGGCCACTGAAGTGAAAGAGAAAATTAATGGGGTTCCCACATGCTTGCAATCAACCATCAAAACAGGGGAAGACCATTTTCCATCGCTGAAAGTAAAGAATGATACAAAAGACGAATTTCACGGCACGGTGGCTTTGGCTCATTGCTGGAATCCCATGAGCCCTCGCTGCTCTGAGACTACTGTGTGGAATACCGAGGAGTGACAATGAAGACCCATTAAAAATGCGTTGGAATTTCTGTAACACCGGAGTCATCACCACCGCTGCTGATGTGCACATAGACATAAGAGTGACATGAGCTTTACATTCCTCGTATGAACATTTGAGATATTCTGATAAAGTCCGCTGATGGTTTGAGCAGATATTATTCAGTTGCATGGATGAACACTATGCTTTGGGAGTTTAGGAAAGGGCTTCAAATTACTCAGCGAGCAGGAAAGGTAAAGAGTCAATGAAGCAATGATGATGACAATGACAGAAACACATTCAGTCATTTCTTTTTCATTTCAGTCAGAAAGCATCCCAGTTCCAGCTCAGAAGCAGAGGAAGATCCCTTTGGTTGGAATCTTTTAACTCCAGAAGAATACTCTGAGTCTTTAAACATTTTTAATTCATCAGAAGAATTACTTTCTGTTCGAAACACTTCAGAGCATCAGGACCAGAATCCATGTGCTTACTGAATTTATCAAATTAATTTTTTTTCAACATATATACTGACTACTAGCTAAATTTGCTGATGACTTACGCTGATGACGTAAGAAACCTTCAGTAATTTTACATTGTATAACTTGTGTTTAACATATAGAAGGAAAAACAAACCAATCTTTAAATGTTCAGAAAGACAGAAACCTCAAAATGTGTTAAAAAAATTTGGAGTTTTATTCGATCTTTGAGACAACCATCTCACTCCCAAGCTTTGCTGTAGGTACGTAGCTATAGATACCTTTCATCATTTCAAGACACGTCTGTCATCACAGTTGGTGACGTCGTGTACGGAGTGCAGACAGGTCAAACAAACACAGGTTTTCACCCACTGTTCATGTCCCCTGTGAAACCAGATGAGCATTGACTTTTATGAAGTTACGTACTAACAAGTTACATCAGATATGTAATGTAACTCATGATCCTTCCCTTAACCTAACCAAGTAGTTTTTGTGGCTAAACCCTAAGCCAAGTGCAACCATTTTAAAGCTTTATTTACAAAGTTGGTGCATATTTATTCTTGCCAATTTGACTGCAGAGCCTTGCGCATCTAGAAATAACACTAGAGGGGTACCTACAGTGTCATATTTTGAAGCGTAAGACCAAGGACCAAGCGGCAGTATGTGATGACCTGGGAATGAGAATGTGTTGTTGTAGAAAGACCAGCCAAAAAGTATCATCATCATTCAGTGTACCAGGCAGAAAACACATCACACCAGATAGCTGCATGAAGGACTTGTGAATTCAGGAGTATTTCTAAAATACTACTTCATTCTCCAGTTTCCTGACACTGCCGTCCATATTGACACCTTGGTAAAGGCCTGGAGGTCAACACTGGTTAGCATGCTGTACTTTTCCACAGCTGCTTATGTGATAACTCCATCAACAGCCTGCTGCCTGACACGTGTGCACTGTATGTAACTCTCCATCAACGATACATTGATGTCTACCTTCAAAAGAGAACATGTTTGCTCAACATGAATGAAAACTGTATGTTTGAGGAGTAAATAAGATAAAAAGATATCATTAATGAATTCTCTTTGCTTAGGAAAATTCCAGAGTTCCAGAGCATTTTTTCACGTGTTAATCAGTAATGAGATTTGTGAAATGTAGCAACTGATGTCAACAGTGAGCTTTTGAAGAGGTACAACCTGGATAAATGCTCTTTCACCAGGTAAACACTTGATCTTGAGTGTTTTTTTCTCCGCTCCATTGTTGGCCAGGACTGACAGATGTGTTGATCTGAGGCTTTCCTCTTCAGAAGGCACATTTTTACAGATGACTCCTGGTCTACCAGAACACTCTCTGAGTTTTCTGTTAGATTGAACTTTCAGAGGCTGCTTTTAAAGGTTGATGCATTAAAACAAAGTCATATTTCTCCAAGAGAAGTCTGCTGTTTGACTGTTGGAGCATACAGGTGATCTTCATCAGCAGTAGTTTTTGAACATAGAGAGATGAATGAGATATGAATTTCAGTTAGTGTATGACAACTTGTCAAAACACTGCTGATTAAACCACAGAGGCCATTTAATTCAGAACGTGGTCGTGTTTATGTTCTATCGGGCGTACGCAGCCAGGCAGGAGAGCAAAGACAGTGATTCTAGCTCCAACCTAATCTGGACAAGATGATTAACTGTGTGTGCGTGTAGGACGCAGGATAAACTGGCACACACACACAGCACACTTTCATGAGAGCTTTGGAGTTCCACTTTGTGTCTGTGTTTTTCCATAAGCCAGCACACTTCCACAAGTGTTTGAGATACAAAATGTCCATGATAGTCATTTAATTTATTTACATTCTAACGTTACTTCCAAATATAGGCTGTATTAACATAAAGCAAGTTCAGTCAGAGGCTCTTACCTCATAACCAATTATATCAAGCATGCAGTCACACAGATTGTTCATTAGATTTGAACATTAAATCAGCGTTACCAAAAGCTTGCATTCAGTTATTGGCAGAGTTATAGTTAGAATAGTCTGTACTTTACACCTTTACAAATATGACTGGATGCCATGAAGCTGGTGAATAAGCCAGTGACTGTGCATGTATGATATAGCTCAGTGGTTCCCAACCTGGGGTTCAGGCCTCCTGGTAGGGTTCACTAAAGCTTCACAGAAGGTCACAGAGGCTACTTGATTTTAAGGGCCTATATCTCAGCAATGTGTTCATTTCTAAAAAAAAAAAAAAAAAGAAAAAGTTAAAAAGTTTAGATGATCATTTTAGATATGATCTCACAGCATAAGTTCATATAAGACCTGAACACAAACTATATTCAGTCTTCACTCTCTATTGAACAGCTTTAACCTGAATTAGAAAAGTATGCGGTAATAACAAATAGCTCACAATGCAAAGAAAACACTGAATCTGTCAAAAACATTATCTTATTAAGTATTTATGATTGTTAAAAATAAAATAAAAAATACATTACACTGACAGAGAATTGTAGTCCAATGAACTCATCACTGATGCAATATTTACAAAGCACATAATCTACTCAAAATTCATCCAAATCACTTGTTTGACACAAACTTCCTGCAGTTATTGTGTTCACTGTTTGTGTTCATTGTACAGTTTATCAGTTATTTTATTCTGGTATTTTTATACATTGAATATATGATGAAATATACCAAAAACATGTCATTGAATCATCAGTTTACTCAATGATCAAAAGGCGTCCCTTAAGGAAAAAGGTTGGGAACCACTAATGTAGCTGATTCCAATTAATTAACGTGAGCACTACACTACTTCAGTCCACTTAGCATTTTTTTATGATCCAGCTGGGTGATCACATTCTGTGTGACAGGAGAAATTTCTTTTTACCTCCATAATTATGTCCAAATTTAAATGAAGAGTCTAAGCTTCATTCATTAGCACTTGAGCTAGATCCGCATTACCAAATCACAGTGAGCAATCTTTTCATATGAGTAAAAGAATTTGGCTAAACAGAAAAAAATGAAAATAAAATCGAGAAAATGCATGACGGTCAATCTAAATTAGAAAGCCTAGATTTAAGTAGGAACAACAGACAGGATGAACGTTGTGCAGATCAGTTATGTTTGGTTAATCTATAATGCTTCCTCTGAGAATGGTTGTTTTTAACCCAGACAGGATTATTAACCTCATAATCAGCGTTTTGTCCGGAGGAACCGTGATAAGTAAACATCCCCGGCTGGTAATTGAGGGTTAATAAGTCTACAGGTAAACACAGATTCAGCTTATTGCTGCTGCTGTAGCTTACGCAGCTTGCGTCTGTCCGTACAAAGCCGAGGCCTTATCTCTGCTGTGCGCTGTCACCTCCACCCGGAGACCCGCCCTGAGATTTCAACATGTGCTCCATCACTGTCACTGCACCGTCGCCATGTTTGCTTTCCTGGGAGGAACTGTGGACTACAGACGATGACATGTGTTATTGTGCATCCACACTTCTTCTGCAGCTCGCCAAATGCTTGTCAAGTCATGCATGTTTTGCTGGTTTTGGTTTTGTCCCCACATTAAATATAGTTACATGATCAGCGGTGTTGACGTTTCATTTATTTTCTTTTTTTTTGCTCTGCTGTCTGGACTAATTAATTGTTTTCTAACTGATAGAAATAGCAACGCCTTGTGGCAGGAACACAGTGGACTCGAGCACTTCAGTTTGTTGTTGACCTCGGAGTCAGCACATGTGATTTTAATTCAAGGTAATTCAAGGCTGAGTCTTCATCAGTCGATGGAACTTCTTCTGTTGGCACAAAGTGACATAGGTACTGTACAGTGTGCCAGTCTCAGAAGTTGGTTGTATAGGGAGGCAGATGGTATCCATCCATATCCATACATTATGTGGATAAAGAAACTTTGTGTTTTGTGTTATTATTATTTGTGTTTCCCAATTATCCTTTTTTTTTCTTTTCAAAGATAAGCAGTGTCCACACATGCTACTGACAGTAAACTAAACTTGGCTGGTCCAGACAGCAACAGAAACAGTTGTTGTGTTTGCTCTCTTGGAGCCTCTGGAGGTATTTAATGGTCTTATGATGACCTCAGGCCGGGGCAACTAAGGGCTGCAAAGCTTTGGGTTTAGACAAACATTAGACTCTGGAGAGGATTACAGCTTTGAGGGGTGCTGACAAGCATGATTGGCTACATGTGGGATATTTATTTAAAATTTCACATATTGTTAATTCAGCTCTCATATGTAACAGCCAAGAAATGTTAACCATTTGAAAAGCAACATTCTTGAGCTTGGCTTTGGCAGAGACCATCAAAATGGGGGAATTAGCCTACCCAAAACATTGCTCTGTTTAGTTGCACATGTGAGGTCACACTTGCCAAATGACTATTTTCTTAACAATTTTTTCACTTAGCAACGGCCCAGGCTCGGCTGCCCCCTCTCTAAACACACACACACACACACACACACACAGACGGAGAGAGAGAAGCTACTCAATCATTTCACTTGCCAGAAAACAATTATGAGCAAGCGCTGACGGTTCAAACATGAAACAAAAGTTAGAGGAACATATGGACTGACCACTCGCTCTCCGCATGTTAATCACACTCCAGTAAAGCTGGAAGCCAGAACAACTTGATGATCAAGAAGGCTACAAGAAAAGTAAAAATGGTTTTCTATTCAAGAGAAAACACAAAGAAGATTTGTCGCAAACAATTCTTTAAGATCAAGAATGTAAAGGACGAATGTTCACAGAGATCAGTCCATCCAGAAGCTGTTGAGATATATCAGATGGACCAAAATGGTGGACCCCATCACATTTGTCAAACTATTGACACAGTCAGAACTATTTGATACTGCATGTTTAAATCAGTATAATCTCCGTTATTTACATCAACTAAAAAAGTTATAAAAGAAACAGATCTACAAACCTCCATGTCTGTGAAATGAAGCCAATGCTGATGCAAAAATGCAAAAACTGCAGTTCCTCAAATGTCCACCTGAGGCTGGCTCCAGAAGTGAGTCAGTCTCCATAAGTCCCCATGTTAAAATGTCCAACTTCACAGCAGAAATAAACATGTTTACAGCCTGGTACAAAAAACAGTTTTGGTCTCTATAGCTAATTTCCCCGTTCATGACAACTGTACTGAGGGTGAATTTTTATAGAATGAATTTTCTTTCTTTCTATGACATTGCACAATGCACTTTTTTTTTCTTTTTCTTTTTTTTTTTTTTGGCACAAAGTTACTGCACAAAGAGTTTGTGTATATATATATATATATATATATATATATATATATATATATATAAGTTGGAACGATATCTTGTACCTTCCCTGAGACTTTATTCTGTTCATTGTGTATCTGCCTCATGCCCACGGATACA
Source organism: Sciaenops ocellatus (assembly GCA_033000465.1). Classification (NCBI taxonomy): domain Eukaryota; kingdom Metazoa; phylum Chordata; class Actinopteri; family Sciaenidae; genus Sciaenops; species Sciaenops ocellatus. Next base: position 28,014,801 of record CP136878.1, read on the forward strand.
ACATCCAGCTTTTTTACTGTCACTGATCTACAGTTGAGGGTGCTGGGCAAAGTGAGCAGGTTAAAGTAGTTCATGAATAAACACTAAAGTAATCTAAAGAATGGTAGCATTAAGAATGGTGACCTACTAGTACCTAGAAATATGGAAATGAATTTAAATAAGATATAAATCAACACGTGTAACATTTTTGGACTTTTTGTCCTGTTTTATGCATCTAGAACCTTTCATTTCTTGCCATGGTATCAAAACAGGTATCAAGCATTGTTAATACTAGTATTGAATAAAAGTTTAAATTCTGATATGGTGACAACCTTGCAGTCCCTTAAGCCACACCGCCAGCATGAAGCATTTCATTTTTCAAAACAAGAAAAACAATTTAGTTACATGATCCAGCACCCATGAGGTAAAATATACGGTAGGTGAAAATCTCATGAATCAAAGAACGCATGGGCTCTATCAAAAGGAATGATGTCACTGACTAATATTTCCAAATACATTCATTATGTTTAAGACATAAAACAAAGACCAGGTGTGGATACTGGACCTGTAAACCACGATCTGGCTTCAGGTTGCACATTCTAACAAGCAATTTACAACAATACACCTGCAGCTTGTTCCACCAACCACAACTATTAACATATCTGACACTATTTTTATTTCATATTCCTGTATTACATTTGATTGATTATCTCACTCACTGTATATCACAATGGTTATTACTGTGCTTTTATATTATTTATAGGCTCCATGTATAAATAAGGTAATGGATCTATATATAAATACCCATTGTTATTCTACATGAGTCAGGCATTAATGTGATTTTTAAGTCTTCCACTCCAGCAGGACAAAATGCTGTTTTCTTTGCCAGTAGATCATCTTGAAATCCTCAGCTCGTGGTCGATGTTTGACAGTTTATCATACTATCATACATGTTGGAGCTGCGCAGATGAAAGGAAAACGCCGTAGCCTGCCTTTCATTAAGCATCCTCTCCGAGAGCAGAAGCAAATGTTTCTGCTCGAAAGAAAAGCCTTCTAAATTACGAGCATCAGTCAAAGTGTCATTTACTCTGTTAATGTCGGGTAATGACGGAAGCTGTGTACTAAGAAAAGCTTTCCCTGTCCGCGCAGCTCAAACTGTGCTGAGTAATGGCATGTTTAGTGAAGAGAATCCAGCCTCGCCCCAGTGCATTCACTATGAGCTCAACTGCGAATAAAATGCCTGACAATTAGGGGGAGCTGATTGCAGTCACAGAGGCTGCCAAGCAGCAATTTCCATTGTTAATAACCAAAAGAAAACATTTATGTCTGATGTTGAAAATTGTTTTGCTTTTAGTGGCAGTGGCCCTCAGCCATCCGTGGTATTTCATTATAATTAACTAGAAAAACATGATATGTTTGGACCAGAGGTACCTAGAACTGTGACATATTTTTCCAATTAGGTACCATTTTATGACCGCTTAGAAAAATAAATAACAACACACACACACACACACACGCAAACATATCTCTGACCACATTTCATGAGAAGTAAAGCTGGGACAGGAGTTGAGTAAACAGGTGCACCCCATCATGCTTCTGCCCTGTCACTAGCTGTTCATGTTAAACTAATGGAAGTGTGTGAGGAGCTTTTGTCTCCTGCACAAAAAAACAAAATGAACAAAGATGGAAAATAGAGTTTTGGATAAGCAATAAAACAAATAAAGTTCATAAAATAGAATTTATTCCCATATAATGCTATGTCAAAATTAACATATACAACTAGTGGAGAAACAATATACATTATAAAATAAGTTATGAAGCCAGAAAAGATTATTTGTTTTATCTTTTTTAAAGCCCCATTGTGTCACTTTTCTACCATAAACTAAGATGTTAAATCCTGTTGATGCTACACTGACTTGTAATCAGGTGAATGGTGTCTCTGTCATTTGTACATCTGTTCTCACACTATGTAACTTTGGGCTCCGGGTCTGATCACCCACGAGGAGTATGTTACAGTGCAAAGTCACACACCACCAACTATTTCACTGATTTTGGTGAAACTGGATCATATTTTATGGAGAAAATGTTTTCTGGTTTTCCCTCTGATGTCCTCCGGCTGCTCCGCCTCAACTCTCTGTGATTTACAGAGTTTCCTGATGGACAGTGAAGTAAACTGCTGTGAACTGTAGCTGCTGTTAGCTAATGTTAGCTCAGTTTGTTAGCCTGGCTGCCAGTACTGTGAGCTCAGAGCAACCAGGGGAGTGTTAGTGTTTGTACCACAGGTGTTTTGGACCACTGGGAAGAAGAAGAAGAGGTTTTCAAGCCCAGGGTGTGGGAGAATGTGGACGGGGAGCGGAGCCGGTGCCATGCCAGAACCGGAGCTGGGCAGGCGGGCATTGTAAAAAGACTCAGCAGCTGCAGATATAATGGCAGAAGAGAGGACACCGAAGAGGAATAATCACAATATTCACTGCATAAACACACACACACACAAGAAAAAGCAGTTTCCAGTTAATTGAATTAAAATAATTAAATTACCACACACTGAATCTCAACACACTTAGCTTCTGAGGGTTTGAAAGTGACCCACTATTCCCAGTTAGCAATCCATCATTGTTATTGGATCATATTTAAGCACCTGTAGGCTTGAAAAGTGGCTCTGACAAGTTTGTGCGGAGCTCCTTCTTGGAGGAGGGTGGCTGTCGTCATCTTATGTCATAGAAGTTTCAGTGGAGATGACCCAGATACTTTACAATCAGTTACCAGCCTGCTCCAGATTCCAACAGAATGCCACTCACCCTCTGCTTGTAGTGCACACTACTTGTTCTCATCACTTTGAGTAGGCATGATTCCATGCACCTTGAGATATTTCCACTTGTAGAGGAGTGTATGAGCTTTCAGTGATGCACTTTATAGACACAGCTGTTTTTCTTCCATTCAACAGTGAGGGAGAGGAAGCTGAGTGCTCACGCCTCTCCAACATCAATACTGAGGCTATATCTGCTGTCACGATAAAAGAGCAACTGACAGAGAAGAGCTGGAGCCTAACTACCTCTTAAGAGACTATCAGAGGGAGAGTTCCCTTCTCCTCTCCGTCTCCTCTGCTACAGCCGGGGAGGCTGGCTTTTATCATGCCGACACACTCAGAGCTTTTAAGCAAGCTGCAAAAATAATAAATACACCCAAAACACCAGATGCAGGCTCCAGAATGGGGCAATATTGATTTCAAGACAAACAGTTAAACGTCAAAGGCATTATTGGTAATTGCTTCATCAGCCGGTTGCAACGCAGGGGCTGATCGTCTGTCCAAGACAGGCTGGATGTTCAGTAACCACAGACCGGTCAGTACAGGTGCTGCCAGTCTGAGCAGTAGTACAGTCTATCACCATGCCAGCTGTCTCGTCCAGCACTTCAGGATAGCTTTGTGTAACATAATACAGTTTGCTTCAAAATCTCACGAACTGCACAAACTGCTTCCACAGTAAAGTCTTACAAATGCAGTAAAAAAGAAAACGTTAAACTGTTCCTTTCACAAAGATGAAAGCAAAGTGTTTCCTTTTTCCAGAAACAGATGGGAAGGTTGGAATTGCTTTTTAAAAAAAGAACTCAATCAAAACAAGATTTCATGTTGGAACCGTGGGGTGTAGAAACAGCAGTGATGTGTTCACTCTGCTCCAAGTTCACCTATCAACTCACGTTGGAGATATGATTTTAACTTCTTTTTTTCCCCCTTCTTTTCCCAGAAAAGATTTATTGCATTGCATTACGCAAATTTTAGTGTCAGAGGTTAAACATGCAGCTGACAGACGAATTACACAGGCCTAATCTGTTTTCTCTTTGACCTTTGTTCCCATAGTAACGGGCTCAGGATGTCAGGGGCTGCTCTGAGGCCCCCCACCTGTATACGAGGAGGGGATATCCTCCAGTTCAACCATTAGCACCAATGGCTATCAACACATCAGCAGCTTGACAAATTGTTTCAGATAGGTCTGTGAAAATAATAATGATTATATTGTTGTGAGCAGAAGTAATTGGTCGAATGCTCATAGAGGTGACACGTATCCTATAAACTTTTGACTTTTGATGAGTCAAAAGTTGAATTATATAAATGAATATATTTGAGAGTTAAATAATAATAAAAATGAGTGTCATAGGTCCTACATGTATTACCTGTTCTGATGGTCCATTACTCTAAATCCCCAACAGTCCAAAAGTGTCCCAATGGACACACATACGTTACATATTTGCCCATTACTGTTTTGTCCAGCAGTCTTTGATAAAAAAACAAAACAAAAAAACAAAAGCCCACTGGAGGCCAGTTTTTCCCAAGCAAAAAAACTCACCGCCCTTAATATTTGAGTAAATCTGGACACACAAGAAAGGACTAAGTCAAATGACCTTTGTCATCATCGTAAAGATAGTCATGTGACTTTGGTCGTCATGGTAATGTTGTGAAACTGTTACTGACATGTCAGTTAGGACGGTTCAGATATGTTATTCATACCAGAACATGTATTTTCAGAAACAACAGGCCTTCGGTGCAACGGCCTTTTGTTTTCAGAATAATGGGTTTTGGACCAGAGGAGACATTTTCTGGACTATCGGGGTTTCAAGATAATGGGCCCTCGGAACAATGGCATGGTACTTCTTCTTTCACAGGCCATGTACTTTCAGGTTGGGTTACTAAAAAATGCCGTTATTTGGCACGTTTTAGGCAATTTGTCTTTGAGTGTGAGATTACACTGTGGTTGGACAACACATCATCTCCCTGTTGTTGTTGCTGTAGGGCTATACTTGTGCCCTGTTCTTTTTGGTGAATCGGCATCATCTTAGTTAGTTTGAAGCATTCTGAAACCTTTACGTTCACAGTGCAAATGAGAACATCACCTGAAGCATCATCTGAAATCATATGAAGGCAAAAAGATGTTATACCTCTTTCTATGGCCACACACAGGGGTGGTAAGAAAAGTCAAATTAAATGTGGACAGGGCCTCTTTCCAAAAAATCTCTCCTACTCACTAGATGTTGTGTGTGTGACATCAGCAGCAGATTCAGACAGGAACTGAAAAGAATGGGTCAGTTTCACAAAAGATCAATGTTGGATCTGTTACTAATGTAACTGATCATGCTGCACTGTTACAGCACACATCATATACCAATTGTTTTATCACAAGAAAAAAACACATCAAATCTGAACTGTATCTCGGGAGTGAACATTATTTTATAATAACATCAAGGAGTGCTGTTGGAAACAGTGCAGCTAATTTTCCCTTGTCCAAGTACAGTTTGTCATTATCATGTGAAAAAGAAAGGATGTGATGAAAATGGAAAATGCTACATAGGGGTGAAATTGGAAACAGAGAAATGATTAAACTTGCTGGGATCAAGAAAAGAGTAAGCTTGATAAGAGAGTAAAATGTAAATGGAAGAGTAAAATATGTGTATTTACTTTACCAAATGTTAGGATGACTTAATAATGTTAATGTTACATGATGTAAATCTTGCTCTGCTTGTTTCTTCATGCTTGTCATACTGCATCAGATTCTGTTTCATACTCAACTAACGTCCCCTTAAGCCCTCCTACCACACCCTTCCCAAGCCCACCCATCCCCTCTACCGTCCACCAAACATTTCCCTACCCAAAAGGAAAAAAATGGTGATGAAGTAGATGAGGGAACCAAAGCCTCCCAGCCCAACGCTCTGGTGCTTTTAATTTCGTGTTGTTTTTTTTGTTCTGTTTTTGAGGCACTGGGGACATTCCTGGCACTCGGCTCTTTGGTCTCAATTGCAAGCAGCTGCCCACTCCCATTTCCAGAGAGCAGACTCTATCTCCCACGGGATCTGCAGCATATTTATTTCTATGAAATCATTCCAACAGGGTAGCTTTTAAAAGATGTCATTTCACATTTGCTTTGCTGTCCAGGGGGAGATCGCACAGGCCTACGCATATCACCAAGTCGGAGGGGAACTCAGCTCACTGCTCCCTGTTGTGTGCATTCAGAACTGTACATTAACGGAATTCAGCGGTTTTCACATTTTCTATTCACTCAGTATCTTATCAGGCTTCTGTTACCTGTTTGTTTACCTGAGTGTCACCTAACTTTCAAACTGATGACACTGTTGCTAAAGCCAATCCAAGGCCAGCCATCTGGTGCAGGATTCTCTGGTTTGTGTTTCTTTTATATGAACTATATGGAAAGTATTTGCACTGTGCTACTCTTAAAAAATATTTCATCACATTCTAGCTGATATGCCCGTGAGGTTAAGTTTTAATTAAGATACAGAGTTTACAGCCATGCTAGTTTACCGTAGGCACAGATGTCCTTTCAACTAAATGCTAACACTAGCATGCTAACATGCATGCATCAAAAAGATGCTGAACATGGTAAAGATTACCTACTAAATTTCAGCTCATTTGCAGGCTAATCAGGATTGTCATTAGTTTTATTTATTTATTTTTTTATTTTAAAAAGTTTTGAAAAATTTAAATTTTGACCTGATGTAAATGCTAGATGAAATGTGATTGGTTGACCACAGTTATTATTATTCATGCTGTGGTGACCATGAATGTCTTCATGGAAATATATCCAATAGTTGTCCTGATTAATGGGGTGCTGACTGGCCAGTTGGCCTGTCTGTGCATCCAACAGTGATATTACCAAATACCACGAATGGAAGTAACAAATTACAGCTACTCACATTACTGTAATGAAGTCATTTTTTGGATAGTTTACTTGTACATTTATAAAAAGCAGAAGAAAAAAATCAGTGCAGCAGGCACAGGTCTGGAGAGGTGACCACATTGACCAAAACAGTAGGAGTTGTGAGTAACTTTGGGACTCAGGATTTGGAGGAACAAAAATCAAATGGTGACTGATTCCCCCCGGCCTGACTATTTGTTTGGTGTGTACCGTTAGATATTTATACCAATTACATGTTGATAATGCCCTTTGGAAATCGGAAATGAACTGAGAGGTTCTAGGCTACTGAAAAAGTGCTCGTAAAAACCCTGCACACATAGAGCTAGAGGGGAATGAACTATGTTTTGCTGCTGGAATAGTTTGATTATTTAGTTCTTTGTTTTTGTTTTTGGTTAGACCACAGTGACATGGGGCCAGCACTATACTGTAAATGCAAAACTCCAACACTCCTATTGTTGTATCCACCACCTATTGGTCAAAAAACATAAATTACATTCTCATGAGGCTCTTAAGCTCGTTCACCTAAAAACCAAACACCAAAAAACCTTTGATTTTGTCCATCTTGAAATGAAAAACACATGCAGAAGGATAAAAGTACAAACCGTTTTAGCCTCCTTTCAAATCTGTATTTGATGAAAGTTTTGGTGTACCCCTGACCTTCCATTTGACTGCTCCCATAGGCCAAAATATCCACTTGTGCATGAGACGCATTAAAATCTGATTGGAAGATTGCCATGAAATTTGACGTACATAGTCATGGTTTCCAAAGGATGATTGCAGATAATTTTGGTGACCTTCTGCCTTGTAGTCCAGGACAAAAAAACAAACAAAACAAAAGCTAAATTTAACGGTCTGAATGCCATGAACCTTACTGAGTACATTCATGCACCCAGAGAGTAAAAAAAACATGAGAACAAAAAGAAAGGATGATACTCTGAATAGTTGATGGTCACTACACACCATTGAATACATTAAGATCTTTGCTGGTACGTCCTAAAGACAGGACCCCCCCCAAGAGGAAATGGAATCACAAGTGACACAGCAAGGACAACATTAACTGTCTGTGAACCACAGACCCTTTATAGCATCCACTGCGAAGAGGTCAAAGGTCATGGACTAGGAGTCAGTGGACGACCAAGGAAAGATGGAGGAGGCTCACATCTGACACCAGAGAGCAACTTTGAACAAAGACAGAGGAAACCATATCCCCACATATACAAATACCTGTTATCATGTGGTTAAAGTGTAGAACTTGATGATGAGCAATCTCCATCCACCAGATGGTGGATCTCTATCCACTACAGATAAAGCGATGGAAAGCTAGCATGGTGGACCTTTTGAGCTAAGATCATTTTAGCACATAAATAAAAAGGTTTGTGTGATGTTTGGGGGTCTGTGCTGAATCATGAAAATCTACCAACGTGAGGAAGAAAAAACATCTAATATCCACAGTGATCAGTCTTTTTATTCCTTCAGATGTGTGTACTGCGAATAGAATCATAATCCTGCATATGGAAAAAGAAATTACACAGCTGAGTAAAATGTAATCGGGATCACATTCCACGGCTGACCCTGATGAAAGGAAAAGCAGTGATGCATACAACAGTTCTTTAAGCAGCTCCAGCAAAAAAAAAAAAATAAATATATATATATATATATATATATATATATATATATATATATATATATATATATATATATATATATATATATACAATCAAATTGCAACAAATGAAGCTATGGATGGTTGAGTGCAGTGTGATCGAGCAGTGACGTGGGGAATTGTTTTAGGGGTGGCTCACAAGAGGAACGCAGTGTACAAAGTGAGGGAATCTGGACATAAATCATTGTACTAGACTCTAGACAGCCTTATTCTTTGGCACTAACTGTGAACTTCTTTCGCAAAAGCCCTACTGCGTCAAGCAATGTATTATGATCAGCTTCTGTGCCAGGATCCCTGCAAGTTTCTTCAAACTGGGCGCATCCAGACCACCATCCACTGTAGGTAACACACTGACTATGCATAAGTACCTCTTGGAACTCCACTTCAAGAAACCTGGTGAATGTCTATGTATCAGTGCAGTGCAAAGAGGTTGAGTGAACTGTTGCATCAATCACGTTACTTCTGATGGATCCATTTCAGACATTATTTTTCTACAATTGACCGTTGCCACAGCTACAGGCAGAGACTGAACAGGAAGGATTTTCCTCTCCTCTCCGCCTTCATTCACCCAGCTGATTTTTTTTTCTTCTCCGAGCTTTCATCACAGTAAAGATTTACATGCTGGCAAGTGTCACCATGGGGCGGCCTCCAGTTGCTGTCTACATTCGGGGTAAAATGTGGAGGGAAGCAGTAGGGGGAAACGGGAGTTCTCATCCTCAATTGAGCATCAATCTTGTGTATAAATGGAGCAAGTGAAAGGGATACTTAGTGAGAGAGATCCCCCTTTGGAAAGTCCTCAACAATAACAAATAAAGTAGAGTGCTGCTGGCAGCTTCGAGGTGGAGGAGAAGGACAAGTTTGGGATGTAGCTTGCTGCAGATGCTGCTGCTTCATGCTGTACAACACAACCTGCGTAATTTGGGTCACAACACCGTCATTCTCATTGGTCATTTTTGACACTGTGCGTCTGACGGAGAGTTACAGTCACTCAGTGCAGTCAAAAATAAGCAGGTCTGTGCTTACAGCAGCTAAACACACCATCATAGTGTCCATGTTTCCATTCAGTCACAGTGCACTCACTCATTGCAGTCTGACAGCCTTCAAACTGTGGGAAAGACTGCCCTCAGCTGTTGAAATGCAACCACCTGACAGACCATCAGCCATGAAGATCTTAAAAATAACCTCCCAGTCAACAGCACACAGTAGAATAGAGAAACAGTAGAAATAGAAATAAACATAGATGTCCAAGTTGATTTCGACTCATGGTACACTGTGACTTCTGTCTATTCGTCTCAAAGGATGTGTTCTCCTGACTCTGTCAGCCGTCTGAATGCTGATCATGCTCCATTAGGTTTTGAATAATAGTTAGAATAAAAGAGCAAATCATAGAAGAACTGTAAAAGTCAGATCTATACTGTACATTCAAATGAGTAACAAATGAAAGATGCAAAAGATGCAAAATTCAAGGATATATTTGTTACATAATCTAATTTCTTAATATGCATGGTAAAAGTCCAGTCCTTAGAGAGCAGAATTGATGATCTTAGACAGAGTTGTCCACAATCTCCCATCTCCTCCTCACCCCTCATCTATTCTGCTCTCCAAGGACTGGATCCATCTGAGCATCTGAAGTAAATATGTGCAGTGAATTTGAGGGTTGGATGGCTCTATCCAGCACCTGATGGGTGAGTCATGTCCAAATTAGGGGTAAAGAGGAGATGGGGGGATTGTGGCATCCTCATCCATTCTGCTATCCGAGGACTGGACACCCACAAGTGAGATACTGGGTAGGGGTGTGGAGACTGGGATAGCCTGAACACCATCTGGACACTACAAAGGATGTTTTCACAGGGCAACCGGCTTCTTCTGCTGCGGGTCAACTTGTGGCTTTGATGGGAGGGGCTTAGCAGAGTGATATGAACAGTTCTGTTCTACAGACCTGTCCACTCCACTTAACCCGGCTGCTCTTGACAGCAGCTCCTCTTGGACATAGTCATGGCCCCTAACACTTACTGCACATGCTGAACTGCAGCCATAGACTAAATAATATGAATAACACTTTTAGTGTCTGTCAGTGTTAACAGCTGTTTTGCATATTGATCTGAATAGTTTATCATCTCCAGGTAATTTCTTGTTTCTGCTATAGTCATGCCATACATACACTACCGTTCATTATCACTACACGTTGTTCATGTATTACTGAAGGAATGAAGAAAAACATCAATGTAAGTGGTGAAAGCAGTATACAGTATAGAGTATAGTACAGTATCATATTTGTCCCAGAATGAAAACATGAATTAAATGATTAAAACATCCAGATTAGCAACAGTAATAACAGAAGAGAATACTGTTATAACCATTTTTCAATTTAATATTCTTCTATGTTAAATTCAATTGTAAAACTCTTTATTGAACCACAATGCAGCCGGGCTCTAAATATATTGTGAATCCATTTTACTTTGTAGCCTCTGCAGTCTACTCAATCAACTGACTGTCAGTCCACATTATGTTCAGCTGGTATTCTATGATCCAGATTCAATAATGCTAATTCCAAACCATCTTTCTATTTAAGAATATCTTTGCCGAACGTGCACATCTGTTTATTTCAGTTTGTTATAGACATTCTTGTGCACTTGATACTGAAACCAGTCATTGTTGAAACTGAGCTTGATTGTTGCTTAGCTGGTTGGATTGTTGTACAGTATTTTGTTCCCCATGTACATAACATGACTTTTTCCAAATCCTTCCAAAATAACACCAATTTGTAAAATGGACTTTCTACAACCAAAAATATGAAAGAGAGAGAGGGGGATAGATTTATCATGTCCAGTTGTTGGTAGTGTTGGAGACGAGGTCCTCTCTGAAGAGCTGGAGGTCTTCAGGAGGTTTTTAAAGGTAGAGAGGGACGCCCCTGATCTGGTAGGAACTAGTAGCACGTTCCACCAATGGGGACAACAGACAACAACAGAAAAGTTCGGATTGCCCTGAACATACGAGCGGCAGAGCCAAGCATCATTCATTGGAGGAGGGCAACGGTCGCTAGGTGAGACTACTTTGTAGGCGAGCATTAGCGATTTAAGTTTGATATGGGCTGCTACAGGTAGCCAGTGGAGCTTGATAAGTAGTGGGGTAACGTGACTTGGTTTGAATGAAAATTTCATCTGAAAAGGCTGTCAGTACGACGTAGGACAAAGTATTCTAGTCAGGAGATGTGGTCATCTTGTAACTAGATTACTTACTTAATTTATTTATTTATTTACTGTAAAAAGACTGTAAACATCATAAACATGTAGCATCAACACAATTATAGCAGTAATCAAAACACATCTTGATTTCATAACTTATTTATGTTGTCACGGAGGTAGAGGGGAGGTACAAGGACGGACCCAAATGCAGGGAATAACACAAGTGAATTTAATGAAAACCAAAACCATAGAGAAAAAAACAAAGAAACGCAGGAGCAGAATACCAAAAACCAAAGGACACAAAAAAGACAGATGAACCAAAAGGCAAAAATCAGGGCAAACAAAACCAGGAACAGGAACACAGGGAACGAACACCGAGGGAACACCGAGGGAACACCGAGAGAACACAGAGAAACTGGGAAAACCAACAGTCATCGGACAGACAAGGAAACAAAGGAAACACAGGAACTAAATAGACAGGCAAGACTAATTAGGGACAGGTGAACCAAATCAGGGGCAGGTGCAAAATCAAAAAAGGCGGGAAACAAGCCAGGAAGTAGGACAGACAGGGTGGAACTTACAAAATAAAACAGGTGGAACTACAAAATAAAACAGGAAGTACAGAAACAAACTCAAAACTGTGACAGAACCCCCTCTTCAAGGGACGGCTCCCAGACGTCCCTAAAACAAAAACAAGTCCATGCCAAAAAGTTCAAGACGAACTGGGTGGGTGGAGGGGGTCTGGAGGAGGGGTTCAGGGACAGGAGGCTCAGGGGCAGCAGAGGCACCCCTCTGGAAGCCGGCGGAGACGAGGGCGGAGACGAGGGCGGAGCCCCTCTGGAGGCCGGCGGAGAGGCCAGCGGAGCCCCTCTGGAGGCTGGCGGAGACGAGGGCGGAGCCCCTCTGGAGGCCGGCGGAGAGGCCGGCAGAGACGAGGGCGGAGCCCCTCTGGAGGCCGGCGGAGAGGCCGGCAGAGCCCCTCTGGAGGCCGGCGGAGACGAGGGCAGAGCCCCTCTGGAGGCCGGCGGAGAGGCCGGCGGAGACGAGGGCAGAGCCCCTCTGGAGGCCGGCGGAGAGGCGGGCGGAGCCCCTCTGGAGGCCGGCGGAGAGGCCGGCAGAGCCCCTCTGGAGGCCGGCGGAGAGGCCGGCGGAGAGGCCGGCGGAGACGAGGGCAGAGCCCCTCTGGAGGCCGGCGGAGACGAGGGCGGAGCCCCTCTGGAGGCCGGCGGAGAGGCCGGCGGAGACGAGGGCAGAGCCCCTCTGGAGGCCGGCGGAGAGGCCGGCGGAGACGAGGGCAGAGCCCCTCTGGAGGCCGGCGGAGAGGCCGGCGGAGCCCCTCTGGAGGCCGGCGGAGAGGCCGGCAGAGCCCCTCTGGAGGCCGGCGGAGACGAGGGCGGAGCCCCTCTGGAGGCCGGCGGAGAGGCCGGCGGAGACGAGGGCAGAGCCCCTCTGGAGGCCGGCGGAGAGGCCGGCAGAGCCCCTCTGGAGGCCGGCGGAGAGGCCGGCGGAGACGAGGGCAGAGCCCCTCTGGAGGCCGGCGGAGAGGCCGGCGGAGACGAGGGCAGAGCCCCTCTGGAGGCCGGCGGAGAGGCCGGCAGAGCCCCTCTGGAGGCCGGCGGAGAGGCCGGCGGAGAGGCCGGCGGAGACGAGGGCAGAGCCCCTCTGGAGGCCGGCGGAGACGAGGGCGGAGCCCCTCTGGAGGCCGGCGGAGACGAGGGCGGAGCCCCTCTGGAGGCCGGCGGAGAGGCCGGCGGAGCCCCTCTGGAGGCCGGCGGAGAGGCCGGTGGAGACGAGGGCAGAGCCCCTCTGGAGGCCGGCGGAGACGAGGGCGGAGCCCCTCTGGAGGCCGGCGGAGAGGCCGGCGGAGCCCCTCTGGAGGCCGGCGGAGACGAGGGCAGAGCCCCTCTGGAGGCCGGCGGAGAGGCCGGCGGAGCCCCTCTGGAGGCCGGCGGAGAGGCCGGCGGAGACGAGGGCAGAGCCCCTCTGGAGGCCGGCGGAGAGGCCGGCGGAGCCCCTCTGGAGGCCGGCAGAGCCCCTCTGGAGGCCGGCGGAGAGGCCGGCGGAGACGAGGGCAGAGCCCCTCTGGAGGCCGGCGGAGAGGCGGGCGGAGCCCCTCTGGAGGCCGGCGGAGAGGCCGGCAGAGCCCCTCTGGAGGCTGGCGGAGAGGCCGGCAGAGACGAGGGCAGAGCCCCTCTGGAGGCCGGCGGAGACGAGGGTGGAGCCCCTCTGGAGGCCGGCGGAGAGGCCGGCGGAGACGAAGGCGGCGTCCCTCTGGAACCCATTGGCGCCCCACTGGCAGCCAGAGAGCAGGAGGAACTACAGACCTTGGCGGTACTGGAGGACGCTGTGGAGCCTGGGTCGCTGACGGAGGAGCTGGGGCACCAGAAGTCAGCCGGGACACCGACAGAGGAGCAGGGGCGCCAGGAGTCGGCCGGGACGCCGACAGAAGAGCAACGGGGGCAGGAGTCGGTCGGGCTGCCGACAGAAGAGCAGGAGGGGCAGGAACCGGCCGGGCCGCCGACGGAGGAACAGGGGCAGGAGTCAGATGAGCCACCGACGGAAGAGCAGGAGCTGGAGTCGGCCAGACCACCGACGCAGGAACAGGGACAGGAGTCGGTTGGGCCACCGACGCAGGAACAGGGGCTGGAGTCGGTCGGGCCACCGACGCAGGAACAGGGGCTGGAGTCGGTCGGGCCACCGACGCAGGAACAGGGGCTGGAGTCGGTCGGGCCACAGACGCAGGAACAGGGGCTGGAGTCGGTCGGGCCACCGACGCAGGAACAGGGGCTGGAGTCGGTCGGGCCACCGATGCAGGAACAGGGGCTGGAGTCAGTCGGGCCGCCGACGCAGGAACAAGGTCAGGAGTCGGCCGGGCCGCCGACGCAGGAACAGGGACAAGAGTCGGCCGGGCCACCGACGCAGGGACAGGAGTCGGCCAGGCCGCTGACGGAGGAACAGGAGTCGGCCGGGCCACCGACGCAGGGACAGGAGCTGGAGTCAGTTGGGGCGCAGACACAGGAACAGGGACAAGAGTCGGTTGGGCCACCGATGGAAGAACAGGGACATGAGTCGGCCGGGCCACCGACGCAGGGACAGGAGTCGGCCAGGCCGCTGACGGAGGAACAGGGGCTGGAGTCAGCCGGGCCACCGACGCAGGCACAGGAGTCGGCCAGGCCACCGACGCAGGGACAGGAGCTGGAGTCAGTTGGGGCGCAGACGCAGGAACAGGAGTCGGCCGGTCCGGCGACATTGGTGCGGCGGCCCGCCGATTCAGCACGGCAGCCAAATGCTCCAACTGGGTCGCCAGTATGCTGCACCGTACCAGTACGTCTTCTCTGATTGAGGCCAGACTCTGGTCAGTGTGGGAGAAGTTGGCGGTGATGCACTCCTGGCGCTTCAGGAGTGGCTCCCCAAGCCGTCCCAGATCCATTTCTGGCCACAAAAATTCCCGCTGGGTCCAGAACGGGTCTGTCCGTTCTGTCACGGAGGTAGAGGGGAGGTACAAGGACGGACCCAAATGCAGGGAATAACACAAGTGATAATTTAATGAAAACCAAAACCATAGAGAAAAAAACAAAGAAACGCAGGAGCAGAATACCAAAAACCAAAGGACACAAAAAAGACAGATGAACCAAAAGGCAAAAATCAGGGCAAACAAAACCAGGAACAGGAACACAGGGAACGAACACCGAGGGAACACCGAGGGAACACCGAGAGAACACAGAGAAACTGGGAAAACCAACAGTCATCGGACAGACAAGGAAACAAAGGAAACACAGGAACTAAATAGACAGGCAAGACTAATTAGGGACAGGTGAACCAAATCAGGGGCAGGTGCAAAATCAAAAAAGGCGGGAAACAAGCCAGGAAGTAGGACAGACAGGGTGGAACTTACAAAATAAAACAGGTGGAACTACAAAATAAAACAGGAAGTACAGAAACAAACTCAAAACTGTGACATATGTAGCCTGCAGAGGACAGTGAAGCCTATTTCTTTACTTCCACTCCATATCTTCAAACCATGTTTGTGTTTGTGTGTGTTCTCTGTACTCGAATGCTGAATACATTCAGATGTCCAGGCCCAGTTACACTGAGGAAACACAACTCTAAACCCTTGGTGCAGTTTTTTAACTTAGATGCAGTTTCAGACCAAGTCCTTCCTCAACATGCTTATTATTATGATTTATTACGCACAGGTGTAATACAGAGACATTTGACTCAATGAGATACTGTACATCCGTCACAGCATCTGATATTCACTATAGCAGCAGCAGGAAATGAAATGCAAAGTTTATACAGTTTATACGCATCATTTAAACCGCCCACATTCTGCAGTGACAACATTACGGATGTGTTAAAGAGTGTGACAGCTGTTGGAATGAAGGACCTGCAGAAGCGCTCCTTCTTACATGGTTGGAGTAACACTTTGGGCCCATTGGTCAGTTTCACTGATAATTCATCAAAGTTATATACATTTAGTTATTATAATTCAAACTAATTTCAATTCAGTGAACTTAATATCTCCCTTTGTAACAGCATAATAAAGAACGTTTATATTAAAACTGTCAGAAAACTACAATAGCCACTCCTGACAGCACGATGATGATTTTCATAGTTGTGTTTAGATAAGTAAAAAAAATGTATGTAAAAAAAATCTTTATTAAATATTTAAAAACAAAGTATTGACTTTGTTTGACTCACAGCACACGACAGGACTTTCAATGCTGAACAAAAACCTAAAGCGAGTGTTAAAGTAGCCTAAACCGAACAACACATGGGGCACAGGATGTGAATGATGTCTGTTCAGTATAAGAATGTCACGTTTTGCCAGTGAACATAATCCAGACCTCTACCACCATCATCACTGCTGCTATACTGTCATTACTTCATCTTCACTATTGTTGTTAATGTTGCTACTAATAATGACAATAATTCCAAGATCTCTGCAGCAGACTCACAGTTTAATACTGAGTGAGGCAGCCACATGGCTGGGTTTTAGTCGTGTGTATATGTAGAAGTGTGTGCAATGGGGCACAGTCGTCTTAGAAAGTTGTTGGTTATTGAAGCCTCTCCATGTGGCCCTCAGGAACAAACACAGTGAAAACACAGCTGTGGATGTCCAGTCCCCTGACAGGCCAGACCTCTACCGTGGAGGCCAGAGCATCCGTCTGCCTGAGGGGTCCAAACCCCACGCTGCATCCCTTACCTCATGCCGTTTACTTTATTTACTCTCTGGTCACATGTTCCCCCACTCGGTCGCAGCGGCTCTGGCAGAAGCAGTTAGCTTCCCCATGCCCTCCCCTCTCTTTCTGCAGATGTTACAGAGGTTTATTTGTATTTAGAGGGCCTTTGTTTTCTTCAGTTGCATCAGTAAGCTGTTCCACCACCGGTGGGTTCACATGCCTTTGTGTCAGACTGTTTCTAGCAGTTGGACAGCTGAATCTTCTGGGGCCAGAGTGCTCATGTGCTCCAGCCGAACCCTCAAAGGGGTCTTACTGCCTGTGATGCTCCGATTTAAGATCTGATGGTGAACTTGGGAGTTGTACACAAAACGGCTCTGCACCTGGGATTGTTTTTTTTTCTGTCTACACACTGAATGGAGACAAAGCAGAGAAACATTCATACATAAGTGATTCTTGAGATCATTGAAAGATTCAACTTGTTCCACTGAAACTCTTTTTTGTTTTGAAACTGTCACCTTTTGGCGAAGAGCTTCATTTGTTTATTCATTATCACGCATTTTACAAGTCAGCTCTGACCAAGAACATGTACAAGACGTATTACAACACAGGACACACACTGAATACAAGCAATGCAGTAATGCAGGAAAGTAAAGTAAACACTGAGAAACCCTCAAAAGATTTTGTGGCCCGTGAGCCAGTTTTAAGGTCTCAAGACGATGACCCTCCACTGGGAAAGCTGTTCCACAAATTTGTCTTTAAGAAGAAGAAATGTGCTTCAACTACTGGAAAATGAAATCTAAAAGTTGTTCTAAAGACATTAGCAGAGTAGCAATCAGGTAAGGAAATAATAATGAACACTACATCAACATTTGATAAAAAGGGATTTGTTTGCTGAGAAAGGTGACTAGCCACCTCAGTCAAAACAGGAGCACTTCCCCTTCTGGTAACTCTAAACTTGTCACATTTACAAGACGCGTCTCGTTGGCTGGTCAGCTAGCTCTCATTACAACCCATGTGAGTTTGTGTATGTGTGTGTGAACTAAGCAGCAACCACTGTGGATGGAAAGTGAAGCCAATGCTGTCCTAAAAACTGCAGTTCCTCATATGGCTAATCCAACTTCACAGCAGAAATAAACATGTTTACAGCCTGGTACAAAAAACAGTTTTGGTCTCTATAGCTAATTTCCCGTTCATGACAACTGTACTGAGGGTGAATTTTTATACAACTCACCTGTTCAAATGATATTAGGGCTTATGTATAATAGTGTGGCCGCTTTAATTGACAGGTGGGTGCCGTTACAGATGGCTTGTTTGAACAACCAGGCTTCAGTCAGCCCACCTTAGATCCACCCACAATCCACACCTTTGCCCGTATTTTGGATTACCTGGCAGAGGCAGCAGAGGCAGGACTGCCAAGATTGTTACAACAAGAGCCACCACACTGAGCTTCACCAAGGTTCGTCACAAACCTGTGGGTGACATCATGGAGACTAGGTCCATGCTTCGTACAGTCTGTGCTCTCACTGCATCCAGTGACATAGGTGTGTTCAGAGATGGATGGTGTGTGAACCCTGTGGCTTCACTGCCAGGATAGGAGTTCTTCAGTGGTGCGGTGGTCACTGTCTCCTAACATCTGGCTACATGTTCAAAGACAACAGTTTGTTTGATAGAAAGTGTGACGGAAGAAGACATTTGTCTTGTCTTGTAAGACACTTGTGACGTAACTGGTTGACAGAAAGAAATGTCACGAGTAACTCAGTTAAAGCTAACGTGCGTAATAAACATGTATGACATGTACACAGCTGTTAC
This sequence comes from Sciaenops ocellatus, assembly GCA_033000465.1. Classification (NCBI taxonomy): domain Eukaryota; kingdom Metazoa; phylum Chordata; class Actinopteri; family Sciaenidae; genus Sciaenops; species Sciaenops ocellatus. The sequence goes on from CP136878.1 coordinate 28,033,321, forward strand.
ATATTAGCAGTTGTAGCTTTAGTTTTCAAAGAAAAAGGAGTGATTCATTACATTTCTCAAGTCACAGTAAAGCCAAAAAAGAGCAGCTTGTTGGTGACAGGAATGGGAGATTACTGCCTCTCCGGAACACGGAATTATGAGTTGGCACAGATCATACGCTCACATGATTAAATCTCTGACCTCTGTACAAACCACCTGTTGCTACCGTATGAGCATTTTCATGGTTTCATAGGGTCTGGGGCTCGTCACACTTCTGGTGGAGGGCCAAGAATATGAATCTGCAAAACTGGGTGCAGCAACGCCAGAGGACACACTGTCCATGCATGCAGATGGTGCTTCTGTGCAGATGGAGGTGCATCCTTTGTGTCAGCCCCTCTGAGTTCTCTGCCTGTCATCGTCCTTGCAGCATTTGAAGCATGAGAGGTCTGGAGTATACATGTACTGGGCACTATGTATACAGTTGTAAGATGTACGTACTGAATTCATGCATTTCATTAAATCTCACAGAAATCAGTCTAGATCTAATTGTATTGTTTGCTTGTATTGATCGCCCCTTTGTACTGTCTAGAAAACAGCAGGGATGTCTTAGTAAGCTTATCCACAAAGCACGGGAAGTCAGGAAGTGTCTTAATCCTGTCCTGGCTGTAAAACAAAGACAGCAAAGCTGGGCCTTCACTGGAAGTCAGCTGATCACATTCATACATCATCAAAGACAGTCATCTCTGACTTCCACTAATTGAGAACTCAAGTCTGTCAGACCCCTCCTCCAGCCCCTCTGTAGGGCATCATGTCACTTCCTCCTCTGAGCTGAAAGTCATAGAATCTTCATAAGTTTTTCCACCTGCTCGTCTGCCTCTGGTGTGAGGCCCGCCGGAGCAAACTGACAGGAGTTAAAGCCTCCATGTTGATTCAGCTTCCTCTCATCCAAAGCATTCCCCTGAGGAACAGATCCTGTGTGTGGGACACGGGCCGGGTAGGGGGTGGATGTTGCCTGGGGTGATCCAGATGATATGTTGAAGTTCATAAAGAACTGATTAAAGTAATGCTGTGGAAGTTTGTTAATTCAAAGAACAACCTTGTCACCTGGAGTCAAACAGAAAGCGGTATCTTGTCAGCTGCCATGGTCTCCGTATTGGGGCTGAGAGACTGGAATGTTGCAGGGCATTGGGGTCCCACGGGACCTTTTCAAACACTACAGACGCCACGCTGCAGTTGGAAAGGGTTAAGAAAACATACACACACTTCACTTTGATGTCCACTGTTCACTCACCTATGTATAGGTCCAAGGACACACAGGAAAATATTGATGCATCCAAAAAAAGACTGGGTGGAAGTCTGTATTTTCAGGTCAATAAAAAACATTAGTCCCTGTTGTCTTAGAATGAAAGTATTTATTTGCAATAACTGGTAGCAGGAAACAGGTCACATGACGGTGGTGGCATGGATCCAATGACCCTTTCTTTGTCCGTCTTTGTATTTGATGTTTTTGTCTGTTGCCCATGGAATCTGAGCATTGTCAAATCACTAAGGGGGCTTGGAGAATTTCAGCCGTCCACTTTGTCAGTGATGGATTCACTGTTTGCACAGTACACGCCATTTTTATTCCAGACACCGCTCTTCTGATTACCACTTGCACATTGTCCAAGATGTATTAAAGGAAACTTGGTATGTCATTCCTACTGGTTCATTTACAAACAGCTGCTTCCTCCATCTCATCCATCCATGGGAGCTGCTTCTCATTCTTCAAGGTTTTTTTTTTCTGTGTGTGTGTGTGTGTTGCAATCCATCAAGTTCAACTTCTTTGCAAATGGCAGTGGCATTTTTGCTTTTCAGAGAACAAATAAATTCAATTTTGGTTTAATGGAAATAACTTGTGACCTGAGAACACAGCTGAGGCTGTTTGGTCAGCTCCATCCTCAAGATAACATGAGTGTTTTTATGATCAGCACTGTTCTTTTTTTTGACAACTCAATGATTTAGTGGAGGAACAATATTCTAGCCAGTTTGCATCTGTAGTTGGAGAGGTGGTCCCTGTCATGAGGATAATCATGGAAAATCTCAGGTTTTTAGAAAATTCTTTCTAAAGCCCTCTTTCTTTTAATGTCCTCTGTGTTTTCAGTCATTAATCCTTTACTATTTACATACACTTGGAATTGCTAGGATACAGCCTTTTTTGTTGTAACTAGAGATGGCATTGATTGTCAGCCGGTTGGACAACCACTTTGATCCCAAGTTCAAAATCTCAGTAACAAATGAAGAGATGTTCCTGGTATTTGGTTTAGATATCCAGACAAGGACCCCTGAGGATGAATCCTATTAACTCTGTATAATCTTTGACATCTCATCTATGTAAAATGTAAATACAAACAGAATGCAACTATTTGCAAATCTTTATCGACATATTCAACTGAATACAGTGGAAAGACAAGATCTTTAATGTGTTTAATGAACGCCACCTTTGGACATTCACCCAAAGATTTAATTTTACGCTGATAATATACACTGTAAACTGGTTACTGTGAAATTCACACTAACTGGCAGCTGTTGATAAGTAACCTACTGTAAATAAAATCACAGTAACTAACTGGCAGCTGTTGATAAGTAACTTACTGTAATTTTCACAGTAACTCTATAGTTACTGTAGTTTTTTGGCTGAATATACAGTATACTACTGTAAAATAGTAAATAGTGGATTTCACAGATGAATTTTACAGTGTAGTCAAGGGGGTTCCTGCTAGCACAGGCAAGATGTAAAGAAATTGTGACATGACGTTCTGGAAGTAAATGTGTTATTATATTTGAATATATAATTTTAACAGAAAAATAAAAAAAATGTCCCTAAAACAAGTGAAAATAAAAAGAAACACCAATCACCAAGCAAACCACATGCCTCAGTCAGATGCCAAATTATTTAAATCACGAGCAGCAGCAGCAGCAGAAGGGGAAAGGTCAAAGGTTAAAGGACCGGTGTTTATATCCAGTGTCTGCCTTGGGGACTAAGTGGGTGTGCCAAAAGCTTCGACTGGTTACAAACTGATAAACTTTGTTTAGCTATGCCGACAAAGCGTCAATTTGGTTGGTTTACAATCTTCTGGAAATCGTCAGATTATGTTGTGAAGGTGGATCCTGACCCACCGAGGAGAGTGGAAAGAGATAAAGACATTGTTTTGGAGAAATTGCTGAAGTCAATGGTCAATGGTGAGGTCAGGAGGGAAGAAAGTGTTCAGGAGCCTCTGATGTCTTATGCTGTAATATTTATTGACACTTGGCCAAGGAGAATTAGAGACACTCTCAAAGTACATCAGAAGTGTCTGAGTCTGTCTCACAATCTGCCCAACTCATCCTGGTGGATAGACTTTAAACCCCAAGATAATACCACAAATACTATACGCCCAGAATTAGTCAAAGAGAATGTCTTTACCCATGGAGGTGTTATTGTCAACATATTCTAGTCTGGAGACACAGATGTCTGTTTACGCAGATTGGAACGTCAACAGCCAGCTATCTATTATGTCTATGAAGGCAGCAATAGGTCTCTTCAACCCTAGCCACCACAGTGTTGAGATAGACTGGCACCTCCTGTTCACAATCAAAGCCAAACAACTAATACTGCTGAGGACCTCAAGGCCCACACGTGACCTCGTGTAACCTAAGGATAGAAAATTCCATAACAATTGTGAGTTCAAGTGTTAACAAGTTAACCAGCTCTTACTGCCCAGATGGTGACTGTTTCCTGCAGTTCACTGAAGACTCAGACTTCTTTTATGTAGCTGTTATAGAGGAAATAACTATTTAGAATGATTTTAATGCTTTTTGTGTTTACTTTCTGGTGCTTTTGAATCAAGCTCGGTCTAAAAAGCATACACATGCCACATATTAGGTATCAAGTTAAAGAGGAAGTTTTTTTTTGTTTGTTTATTTTATTTTTTGACTGTCAGTTCTTTCTGTTCTGAGTTATTTAATGATTGAGTAGGGAAAAAAATGGAGTGACTGTTCTCAGTAGTTCGCAGCAGCTTCTACAACATTCTACGCAGTAGGAAACTAATTGCTGAAGTTTTGAAAGTGAAACTTTTCCCCATTTTTGCCTGATATATGACTTCAGTTGCTCAACAGTCCAGGCTCACCTTTGTCATATTCTAATCTTCATAATGCATGACCATTTTTATGGGAGATGTCTGGACTGCAAGCAGTTCAGTCTAGTACCTGCACTATTTTACTACGCCACCACACTGTTGTAACGTGCAGAATGTGGTTTGGTATTGTTCTGCGGAAATAAGCAAGGGCGTCCCTGAAAAACGCCCCGTCCAGATGCTGCTCCAAAACCTGGATGTACGTTTCAGCGTTAATGGTGCCTTCACTGATGTGCAAGTTACCCACACCATTGATACTAACACACTCCGTGCCATCACAGACTGGCTTTTCTGAGCAATGAACAATCTGGACGGTCCGTTTTGAGGACACGACGTCCATGATTTCCAAAGACAATTTGAAATCTGGACTCGTCAGACCAAAGTAGACTTTTCCACTTTCCGTCAGTTCATCTCAGATGTGCTTTGCTTGAAGAAGCTGGCAGCATTATGTACACTTCGAATTGCGTTGTTGATATCTGGCTTTTCTTTTTGCATGGTTAGAGTAATTTGCAGTTGTAGATGCAGCAGGGAATAGCCCACTGTAGTAACATCCTTCATCCTACAATCATATCGGTTTTTAATACAGGTACATGAGCGGGTCATGGGCATTCAGTGCTGGCTTTCAGACTTGACCATGAGCATCTGCATTCTAAGGTAACAAAAATGTAATGATTCTGTCACACTGTCTGAAAACATTTCTGATTAAGTCTTAAAAGTCCAGAGTAATGATTTCAAGGGTGTAGACAAAGTGGTTTATTTGGTAAACAGACATCTGGTTAACATTTCATTTCAGCCTCCCCAAGAAATTCCACAGAAAGCATGTCTCCCATGGAGTGGATGAGACAGTCCCTGACATGGTGGGCGAGGTTTGACCATGGCTTGGAGGTGGGAAGGACCTGTCATGGCGCTGCTTTCATTTGAAATGTAACCCGACCAGGCATGTGCTATTACCTCTCAGATATTAGTCACTCTCTCACCTCAGCGAGCCATCAGAGGTTGACACAATGCTGCTGTGCTGCCTTGTTTGGAAAGTCACCTACTGATCACATGGACATTATGAGAGGAACCCAGTCACTGAGCTTGTTCTTGACTTTAGACAATGAGCCACCTCTCCATCTTCTCTCATCTAAATGGCTTCGATTATCCACGGTGGATATAAAGAGGCCTTTTAACAATCATCACTCTGAATATCTAATAACATCCATCTCATGGAGCACCATCCACTCAGCTAACTGTTACACTTCAGCTCACGCTAGTGAATTAAACTCAGCTGCATTTTGCTCTCTGGATTCTTGGATTACTCTGCCGCAGTGTTGCAAGCAAAACTCTTGAGATTAGATGATTGTGTTCCATTGATGATGATGATGTCAGCTTGTTTTATCACATCCTCCCAGCTCCCCGCAGAGTGCCAATTTGGGATGCTCTTAGAGCATGAGAACAGAGACAGAAAATCAGTCTGACATGCTTGCCTGTCAGGCCTCTTCCATGTAAGTCAGTAGATGTTTAACCAAATGAGAAACAGCCCGAGATGTGTCACTGGATGTCAGACAGATCCATTTGGCACAAAGTAGCATTTTGAAATGAGGAGGACATTCCGAATGGACTTTTTTACTGGAAAGAAGGCTTTTTCTGCCCCCAGTGGGCAGGCCTGGGTCCAGAACAAAATGACTTAGGGTGCATCTGAAATTAGTGGGGATGGATGGCTACAGTTCAGTCCGGCAACAGCAATATAAAGTAGTGTTACAAATGGTCCACAATGAACAGATTATGCTGGAACACAAGGAACAAGTGAATGTTGCTTGTTGTTTGCTTTATGAGTCAGTACAGCACTCATACCCTCTAACTCTCCAGAGGAAAGGAAGGCTACTGATACAGTAGGCCGGTTTATGGTATAGGCCAGGCCTGTGTTTTAAATTAACCATGCTGCAGACATGCTGCCACAATGAATTAATGTTTGTCAGTCTGCATTGATCTGTGACTGAATAAATGTAGGTCATTCTTACAGTATCTGCTGTCGGTCTGCTTTATTCCTGGAAAAAAAATCTTCTTCATGAGTTCATGATAAATCTGCATGTAGCCTCTAAAAACGTGCTGCATCAGAGCACAGTGCTGTTAGACACCGTTGACTGTTGACTTCTTTAAATATCTTAAACGACAGTAGGTGACCTACATTAGAAAACCAATAAAATAACATTGGTCAGCTATAATCATATAAACGTTTTCACAAAATCAATGTCTTTATTTCTTTTGTTAAATATCCATCCATTTCCTGTAACCACTTCTCCTCATCAGGGTCACGGTGGGGCTGGAGTCTATCCCAGCTGACTTTGGGTGAGAGGCGGGGTACACGCTGGACAAGTCTCCAGTTCATCACAGGGCACATGGAGACAAACAACCATTCACACTCACATTCACACCTACGGACAATTCAAAATTAACCTGTTAAGGTTCATGTCTTTGGCCTGTGGGAGGAAGCCAGAGCACCCGGACAGAACCCACGCAGACACTGGGAGAACATGCAAACTCCACAGAAAGGCCCTAGCCGAGATTCAAACCACCACCGTGTTGCCCTCTATTTACTACTTGCTGTAAAATCATACTCCATCTGTGTTCAGGTGCAAAGACATGGGTGTTTTATCTGTCCATCACGTTTAATTATGATTGGTTCTGCTGATGAGCCAGGTTATTCAAATTTCAATTGAGGGTCCAGTGAAATGTGTAATAGATGTTACTGCTAAAACATAATTGTTTTTGTAAGCTCATACTGGAATAATTATATGTAAAATTAATCTAGTGATGTGTTTCTGTGTTGTGTTACATTGTGAAAGTAGGGCAGTAAGTGTAAAGCTGAAATGAGATGAGTTTATCCAGTCGATGCTGATGGTTCACTATCAATGACTTTACAAAAATCAATAAAGTGAGGTACATATTAAATTGGCAAATAAAAATGCAGACATGATTGATTGCGTAGAGTGGAAACTATATTGGGACGCACTTATGAGGTCATTGCCATCCACCATGCAGGTTCTGCTTGAGGTTTCTGCCTCATAATGGAAGTTTTTCTTGCCACTGTCATCAAGTGCTTGCTCATTGTGGGAATTGTTGGGTCTCTGTAAATGATAATATAAAGAGTACAGTCTAGACCTGCTCTATATGGGAAGTGTCATGAGATAACTAGAACTGTGTACCTTTGAAGTAATAATTACCACGGTAGAGGGTTGTTTTTATTGTATCAGTACCATAACCCCACCCCATGTAAAGGCACCAGTACTAGCCTCAAATCTCATTAATGAATTTGGCTTTTGCTGGTTCTCACAACCACAGTCCCCTTATACGTACCTATGTATGTACAGTTCAAGCTCATCTTGTTCTCTCACTCTCAACTCCTCCTCCTTCTACAAAGCATTTAACTAAACAGAAGACCTGCCAAGGCCAACAATCTGACAGGGCCGAGCAGAAAAGTGTAGCAAAACATACCTTTAAATGAACAAAATGAGTCCGGCGGGGAAACAATGTATTATCATTTTTCATGAAGAGTTATTTAAAGTGCAAGGTAGAAGCACAGTTTGGATTTATAACCTTTGTGTTTCAAGGAACTGAGGTTTTCCCCATAAATCACTGACTTTGTGGGGTCTCCACACTCCATATCACTCTGCCATTTTGTCACCCTCTACTTATTATTACATCAGATATGTAACTGCAAAGGCCTGGCATGGTAACATGGGAAACAACAGCGAGGAAATGGTGCGTTCCAGCTCTGTTAGACTGAGACCTCCATCTTAGAATCAGATAGGACTTATCTGTCAGAAATTACTTAAGTGGCTTCTTATAAACGCATTTTTCTATATGAATGCTTGTTTGCAAAAGAGGCGCTACAGGCCTCTGAGGGCATTTGGCAAATGAATTCAAAATGTCAGATTTTCGATTGACAAATTGAAAATACAATTTGCAAACTGAACATGCTCCTCATTGAGAGGTTTTCAAGGAGGCAGGTCTACCCAGGGGAGGCTCCAAACAGTTTTAGGGGAGGTTCAGTGAATTCAATGAAAAAGAAGATCACAAAGAGTAGCCTAAATGTGTGTGAGTCATAGTTCTGAGTCACAGAGATATAGTAGTTTGGGGCTATTTTACTTTGTTTCTACTTTTCGCAGAGTCAGAAACTAATAAATGTCTTAGAACAGACCTTCAGTATCTGTTGTATGATTTTATGTCAAACAGAAAAATTAGATGACCTTGGCTCAATTCTTAGTCAAATAGTATCATCCAGGAATTGGGTGAAATAGCATGTAAACAGGGATGGCAACTGCTTCGATGCCATCCAGTTTTCAAAATCCTAGAACATCTAGTTTCAGGTCATGATTACTGTACAGACTGTCATTTGTTTGGTCAGCACAATCATTGTCACTGCAATTAAAGTCAAAATGACAATGAAAAAATGTAAACCCTTGTCCCAAACATCCAGTGTGCAAGTTTCCCAAACTGCTTGTTTTCCCCACTCCTGCTTGCAGGATGCACATTTTAAAGGCCCAGTGGCAGTTCCAGACCCCATACATCGCTATCCGGCTCTAGATGGAACCTTATCACTGAAGCCAAAAGACTGGATGAGTTTTCACCATAAACAGTATAAATATGGACTCCGTATCCATGACGTCACCCACAGGCTTCTGAAGAGCTGTTAAAAGCTCACAGAAACTGACATGAACACCTCTCAAACCAGAGAGGACCAAGAATAGTAGAGCTTAACTTCCAGAACTTTTTCTATTAATTTCGTCATGTGCAGCCTGTACGAGCAAACTGTTATAATAGTTAGCTGACTTAAGTTCTGTTCTCAGCTTTGACATGTTCCAACTCGGTTTGCAGGATGGGAGTTGCATGGTGAGCCTCTCCAGGGTGTGTGTGTGTGTGTGTGTGTGTGCACTTGTGTTTGGGTGGGGTGGCTGGAAAAAAATATTTGCACTGGAGCCAATCACAATTACATGATGCTGAGAAATGATCATGACACTACATGAAAGGTCAGAGGGTCACCAAAACAAGGATCCATCCTGTGGACACCATGAATATATAAAGATACAGGTGACTGTTGAAGATCCATCCATCCATCCAAGGATGTCTGAGCTTCTCAACCTATCTCTAAGACTGAGCCCGGCCACCCGCTGGAGAAGCTCATTTCAGCCAAAGCTCATGACCATAGGTGAGGGTTGGAACGTAGATGGACTGGAAACTCATCCCTCTTCCCCACAACAGTCTGGTACCAACCCACCGGTCCATCTCACATGAAATTTTCCCATCACTTGTGAACAAGACCCTGAGAAACTTGAACTCCTTCGCTTCAGGTGGCAATTCGCTCCCAACCTAAAGTGAGCATTCCACTGTTTCCCGGTTGAATTTAAAATTGTGGGTATTAGTGTGCTTCCTCCAAACCACTCTGGGTTCTAGCTGAGCTTGTGCCACAAATATAGTAGCACGGTAATATCTATAATATCACTAGAGTTTAGCTTTGAACCATTCCATCATTTGAACTCAGGAGCCAAACCAGAGCATGTGTTCATGTACTTTTGACCACACAGCGTTACTGTTACATTTGGCATTCATTCGGCAGAAGTATTGCATGAGGTGACATTACTGGTTCAACTATAAATTAGGCCTCCACTTTTAACACACACAGCCTGGCTGACAGAGATAACATTTATCCTGATAAATGAATTAACACTGTACACTGTGGAAAACATCATACAAGTTAGATTTACTGAGTCATGTTTTTGGATGTTCCCAAAACCATTTCTGTCAAGTATTATCTCATGTCTTCTCTCATGTTTTCCAAAGTATCTCCAATGAACGACTGCAAGAGTCATAGTTGGAAGATAACATGCTTTTATTGCTAATGTCATTATTCAAAGAGAGCTGTCGGACACTGCCAGAGATGCACTGAAATGTTTCCAGAGAGGAATTTGCATTTCTCTTGGGAACAAAATGAGCATAACCAGCAGAGGATGTTAAAGAAGTATCATTCTGTCATGACCACAGACGTGCCTCCAGTCCCGTCCCTTGTGTTTTCCTCTGTCACGGTCCTCTCATGTGTCTCTGTGTGTGTTGTGTTGTGGGCATGTCTTCCCTCCTGGCTCCAAGCTCTGCTTCTCTGCACACTCGTCTGCAGTTGGCTCATTGCCTCGCCCAGTCTGCTCATCTGCCTCATCACCTCTGAAGTATTTCTACCCTGGTCTTCACACATCTAATGCCAGACCATTGTCTCTACAGTGGGCACGTTTTTTGTGATTTATTCTTCATGTTCAGCGAACTGTCTCTCCCTCATACCTCAGGATCTTTAACTTCACTAACTCTGTGTCCTGCATCATTTGGGTCCACCCTGTAAACACTGTAACACATTCAGTGTTGCTTATTGATTTGACTTCCATTTTACTCACACTGTTACAGTATAGTATCCAACAGTCGTTGACAAAACCAAAAGAAACAGTAGGAAATGGAAAAAAAGTAGAGCTTTAAAAAAGGAAGTGACAATATTACTCATAGACTCATCAAAATAATAAACAGGAATGGTAACTACTGGATGTATGGTACTGTTTGTAATGTTATGGCTATGAATGATGATCGACTGAAGAAACAAAGGCACAAAAATACAAAATAATCTTCTTCAAAATGATCTTACACTTTTCAGCAGGTCATTTGGACTTATGAGCTGTGGGAACACTGTCACTAAAAACAGGTTGTCTGGTCTCTAAATGATCTAAAGCACTTCATTTGAACTGAAGGTGAACATCGCTGAAGCGTTAATGTTAATAATCCATCACTGTACAGGAAAACTGTGAGTACACAACTACAGTATGTACGGTAGGTCAAAGTTGAATCAGGAAGTAGATCTGGAAACTGTGATGGATGTTTACAGCACACACACATGTTTGGGTAATAATTCTACTGGTCAACTCTGTTTCCTCTTCCAAGTAAACTTGACTAACTTTGAGGTTTCCAACCTGTCTGACTGCTCAAGATTCTGGCTTCCTGTTTTGTTCTCCCTGCATGTTCATTTACCTGCTTTACTGACTCCATCATAGTTTTCATTTGACCTCACATTCCTGTAGGAACGCCCAAAAGCCAAAAATTTAGCCAAAATACCGGATAGTGTTCAATCAGATTCACTAACAGATGAAGAGACAAGTCTGGGTTGATGAGGTTGAACTTTGGTGGAGTGTGGTGAACCCATTTTGCTTCTACAGGATCCTAAATCTGAATCTGCATCTAGAAAAAAAAGCCCAGGAGATTATGGATTTGTGCTGGCGGACGTGAAAGAATTTCTTGTCCTTCACCTCCCAAACAGCAGCATTACTAACCAATCCAGATTAAATAAATAGAACTATCTGTACTTTTCTAAGCTTTCATCCTGACGGCACTGTACGGGAAAGGGTTTTTCCACAAGACATATGTAGACATGGCTCTCTGTGTTTACAGTGATTGATTGTACATGGGTCAGAAGTGGCAAAAACTTGCTGTTTATTCATGTATCTTTGTTTTTCATTTTTCAAAAGCAATCTGTTCCTGCCATTCCTCATACCTGACTGTCTCACCTGTTTTCACTTCCTGGCCCATTTCCACCTGCTTCCTGTCAGATTGTCTCATGTGTTCTAAGTGGTCCAGCCACCTCCTCTACCTTCTTGATAAGAATAGGTTTTTGCTAAGGGTATTGCTAAGTTTTCACATACAAGGGATCTGCCTTGGTATATTGGTATGTCCTAAACATATTACAAAAAAATGGTAACTGTAATGACTGAATGTCGAGACAACAGATTCAGTCCTCACCACCCTGCTGTCCTTATGATTCTTAATGTAACAGAAGCAACAAGCTTTTACCTTCAAATGTTTTCTCTCATTATCCAGTAAAAATGATGGACTGCCGGTCCTGTTCATTTGAAACCAGTGTGATAATGGGGGAAAACGGGAGTGTTTACATGTATGTAAAGTGAACCAGCCTGCTCCACTGGTACACCATCTATCAAATGAAGTCAAGCTGCACAAACATGAGATGTTGAACTTGGAATGAAAGCCAACAGTAAAATGACAGGTGATGGTGACGTAGTCAAAGCTGCAGGGTACTGTACGATATGCGGAGGTGTTATTTTAACAGAAAGCTCATATAATGTGCATATTATGCCAAATGAACTTTAAATTGTCACATCAATATTGTTAACCATTGCCTGTATTTGTTTCCCACAGCTAGTTGTCGGGTTTGTTGTTATGATTCTACTAATTCTTTTAAAAATACAGTTAGCGAGGTTTTTATTGGCCCGCAGCTCTAAATGAGAATCATATATTTGCCAAAGTTGATAGGGTTGTTAATCAATAGCAATGACTCATTGATTTCTTGGCCAGGCACTGAAACTCCCCACCCACTGGAATTTCAACAGACTCCCAGCTCCCCACAACCTCCTGGTATTTTCAGCTGCTCAGCCATGAAGGACAGTGCAGTGAGTGAGGGAGCTGAGTTGCAACACCGTTCACTGGCTCAAACCCATCTGGACAACAGGAACCATGTGAGAATGCTGTTTATTGATTAAAGCTTAGCCTTCAATACCACAGTTCACACCAGGCTCATGCAACTAGGACTAAACACCAAATGGGAAGTGGATTTCCTGACAGGTAGACCACAGGCAGAGAGGGTGGGCACCACAAAGCTGTGCTCTGAGCTCTACACTCATGACTCTGATGCCACTTTTGACTCCAACCACGTCAAAACATTTGCCAACCACACTGCTGTGGTCGGCCTGATTGGCAATCAGGATTAAAGAGCCTGCGGGGGAGATCTAGAATATGAGACTGTGGTGTCAGGACACTCAGTGTTGAAAGAAGCAGGAGAGTGACTACACAAGATCAACGGGACCTCAGTGGAGAGCGTGAACCATCTCTGAGAACATGACATGCTGTGTCGACATAAACACCCTCGCCAAAAAGGCACAACAGCACTTTTATCACTTCTAACAACTGCAGCCACTTAATACCAGGGTCCAACTACATGATATTTTTGTCAGATTAGGTCAATATAGAGATCATAAAATTCTTGCCGTGCCATGGTCGACACAACAAACTACATGTTACTCTTCGACTAATCATTGCTAGCCGAGGTGTGTAATGTCACCAGGAAGGTAGTGCTAGAGATAATGCTAGACTAAGACTGGTAGTTCCTGTTGTGGTCAGGAAAGCACTACCACTGTCATAAGAAGGTGTCAAGAGGAGCTACATCACTTAAACCATCTGAATCCTGAATGAGGACCCTGACACAGCTCCTGAAAGACTACCTCCACCCTTTCCCTAAATCTCAGTTAATATTTGCACCATATTTAACATTCTGCATTATATCGTATTTATTTGATATTTATGTCTAGCACAGTACTGGAGAAGACAACAAAGCATTTCACTGCACAATGCAGACTGCAGAGATGTTGAGTCAAGTTCTCACTCCAAACTCGTGAAATATAGCAGCTTGGTCAATGACCATATGCTTCAAACAAGATGCTGTAGGTAGGTCTGCAGTCAAATTAGCAATAACATGCAACGTCCGACTAGGCTTCCAAAAAAAAGAGAAGAAATGAGAAATAGTTCACATTTTATGACTTTAAACAGTTCAATGTTGACTTAGTTTCACATAGGACAAACAGCAGCCTCCTGGACATGTCCAGCCTGTGGACATTTTTGCTCTTTATACTATCTCATGTCATTTTTATGGCACATCCAAACATTACACCAGACCGATGTGCAGTACTTGAGGTGCAGTACTTGACACTTGAGAGTGACTCAAGTGTCAAGTACTGCACCTTGGTCAGTGCTGGCTGAGTACATGAAAAAAATTTGAACTTGAGTTTGAAGAGATCATCACAGAGCAGTGATATTGAGCCAGTACTGCCTGGCAGTACGCATTACCTCCGAGTTCCCAGGATAACTTTCATTCAAAGCACATTTTAATATAACGAGAAGACATATTTTTAGTAAATGTCTTCATTGAGAGTCAGACCTTTTAGCCCTACACTGTTGCTGTGCCATGTTTTTGCATGTATTGCAGTGATGTTGAAAATGATCCATGAAATGAGTCTTTTGAGAGAAACAGATCAGTTCCACTGAACTCTATTTAATGTGAGATGCTTATAAAATAGTTTGGGATCCAATTTTAGAGGAATGTCTTTATAAAGCTATTGAAACAACAAGACATGATATAAACAGCTAAAGTCTACTAAAAATATTCAACCTTCAGGTCAGTTGTCTGGAGATGCTCAACAGATTATGAGTAAAACTATCTCAACTGTTGATCAAATCCTCCTTAAGTCTCATTTTTAGTTCAAAGTTCTGTTTACTGTTGGCAGCTGTACTAAACACAAAATATGTTATTTAAAGTTCATTGCTGACCTTGCCAACAGTTTTGTCAACTGGTGAAGAATCAATTTTTTAATCCCATAACCACCATCACTACTTCTGGTGTACGCTAAAGCTTGTACCTTTCAATAACTCCTCCAACACTCCATCCTAAAGACTTTTTTAAGCCATGACCTCCTTATAAGGTGATAATATGTCAGGCTAATTGGTCCGAAAGTTAATATTTAACCATGACATTACCATGAGGGGTTACTGACCTCTACATGCTCTTTATTCTGCCATTGAGTCATAGTGCGTGAGTGTTAACATGAATGCTGTCATGGCCAAACCAGTGGGTGTAGATCTGACGCACAGCATCAGAAGCCAACTCTCTCTAACACCATAGAGTTCTGTAAATGTTTCCAGAGCAGCCAATCCCTAGCCTTGTCCCAGCTATTTAACGACATCTTAGAAAACCAATCGATGCCAACGATGATGCGTGCTGCAACAATCTCTCTCCTCCCGAAACCAGGAAAACACCAACTAGAATCTATGAAGTCTATGAACTCTATGAAGAGTTTTTGAAAGTTCTTGCCCTCTAACCTAGAGGTAGTTATCACCTCTCTGGTGCATAAAGACCAGATAGACAACATCAGATTGCTGCTTCTAGTTATGCTAAGAGCTAGCTTTCTTCGATGCTCAGCTGCAGTAATATTGACACAGAGAAAGCTTTTGATAGTGTCCTTATCTAAAGTATGGTTTCGAAATAAACTATGCAGTGGCGTAAGGTTCTCTATAACCTTCCTGTCTGCTCAGTCAAGATCAATGAGCGATTTTCTGAATCCTTCCACCTCCACAGTGATCCCTTCAACCATTAACATGTGCTATTGGCAAGAATTTTACCATAACCAGCACAATAGTAACCGACCATGATTTCAAGTTTAACTTGTACACAATATTCTACTGACTTCATTGAACCCAGCCCACTCAGTGCCAATAGTTCTGGAATTAATCAAATCATTCAGCTCATTCTCAGGCTACCAAATCAACTGGACCAAGAATGAAGCAACCCCACTGAACTCTGGAACATTCCCAGCAGACCTGAGTACTGCTCCCTTTCTCTAGAAGCCTGAAGGAATGAGGTATTTGGGGATAACCATCAGATCCTTGATTTCCAGAATATTTGGCCTTAACCGCCCTCTCCTATTAAGAATGATCCAAGATGACATGTAAAGGTTGAAGGTTCTCCTGCTGTCCTGCTGTCCTTGTGGGGTAGAGCAGAGGTAATAAAAATGAGTATACTGCCCACCTATAAGCAAGATCTCCTCTCCCATTAGAAATTCCATGGCTGGTTTCAAAAAGATTGATGCTCTGTTTTCCAGCTTCCTGCGGAAAGACAAGACACATAGGATAAAACACAAAAAGCAGCATCCCAAGGTGAACAAGGTGATCCAGATGTATCTATAACATAGTGACAATGGGTAGCTATCAGTCGCTTGAGGACAACTTAATCATGGAACAAGTAAATTTCTTTATCCTTTTATGGAACTATCCTAAACCCCCCTACAAACTAGACAATCCCATCATCAAGTTCTAATGCAGTGTTGTAAAAAAGCTACATAGCAAACTGGTTATCAATGGAACCCCCACTTGTGCTCTATGGAAAAAAGTTGTCATTGTTTGTTATTGTTGTGGATTCTGCAAATATTGTTGCTGTTGTTGTATTGTGTTCAGTGTCTCTATTTACCTATGGCATGCACATTTAAATAAAAATTCTAAAGGAAAAAATTCTAAAGGAAAAAAGCCAACTATCCTCTTGCTTGATGGGTCAAAGTGACATGTACTTGTCTTCAGTCTTGTATGAAGGTAGAAGCTAATGGTTTCCATTTCTGTTTCACCAGATGGGGAATGTCAAACTCTGACGGCTACACAGTACTCTGATTATATGACAGAGTTTAAAATGGAGTGAGCGAGCTCCAGAGAGAAAATGTAGGAAATTATAATTCATTGCTTGTAAGCCACTGGCTGTGCCAAAACAACCAAGCTTTGAGGGGCTATAAACAGAGCAGCACCGAGGGAGTCGACACAAAGTTCAGGGGAGCCAGCCAGCATCCCAATATTTCACCCTTCACTGTTTCATCTAAACTCAGAGCTGTGAATCATGATGAAATCTTCTTGCTAAGCGACTGTGGAGGCCTGCATGAACTACCACAGAGTCTACACTCTCCTGGATTCCCACACCCGAAAGCTCTTTCTCTCCTACCCCAATTTTTCTACTTGGCCTGTAAACCTGATTAACATCAGAACCAACAGTGAGCGCGGGGGTCAGAGTGTTAATGCGGAAAATAGCTACCACACTTTTCAGTGGGTCGCACTTCCCTCGCACTGAGCTGAACAAGATGGAGGGTGAGGGGAGATCGCAGGGTCTACCGCAGGGGAAGGAGGGGGGTTCAAGCGGACCATGGCCCCCATGCATTGCATGAAAGTCAGTCAAGCATAATCAGTCATCCACACAGTACAGGAACATGCCTGCTGTTAAGTTGTTTACATATCCCCAAAATGACTCTGGAGTGGGTAATAAGTGCAAATCAATGAGCAGAGAGGGAAAGATTTGGGCGAATGCTGCAGCCCCTGATGTAGCCCAGGCTGACAGTACATACCCCTATGATGGATTAGCGCAGCTGGCAAATTACATCTCTCTAATTGTGCTTTGCAAAGTGCGTTACCATGTATCACTCCTGCTTTAATCTCAGCTAAACATTGGGTTGATGTTTGATGGAGGAAGGCAAAGGGTGGACGCAGCACGGGGTCAGTTCAACTCTGGAAATGTCTTTATTTATTTTGGTGCTTTGCAAGGGTAGTAGTCTGATAGTAGTCTGATAGCAGTCAGATGATACATTCATAATTCCAGTTTATCAAAACTTGGGTCTTATTTCTTGAAGATTTTGAGTCTGTTCTCAATATCCATCAGAGTTTAGGGACCTGCTACCTGCTTCAACTTTGAGCCACTGCATTTAAGAACAAACAACTAGTTTTTTGTAAAGTGTCATCCAAACACGTTTAAAGGCAAAACATTATGCTTGTTCTTAATGACCAAGATCAAAAGTAGAGCAAAACCCCTGCCATCATGTGGATACCATTCCGTGATGGCAAGGACAACTGACGCACACGCCCCAGTCTCATTTAACATCCTATTATCCTATAGTATTCCGAGATTTTGTCGTGTGTCATACTTTTTGCATATGTTTGCTCATCAGTTTTTTGGGTCATGACAATATCATGGTAATCAAGTTAATTGCTATTTGATATTTGTGGGTGGTTAAAAAAAGTCTCAAACATGAGCAGTACACAGTCATACTGTACGTGTTGTAAACAAGTCAATAGTTCAGCTAGCTCATCTTACCAATTTAGAATGTAGAACGAAAAGGGAGTGCATCCACCCACCTACCTCTCAGCTATTACTTTGAATGCATAATATTAATCTAAAAAACAAACTCCAGTTAAACCAGAAGTTTCCATTAAAGCAAACTTAATTTACTTTTGCCGAACTGGATAACAGTAAAGCTAAAACAAATAGAAAAGAGTACCAAAGGCAGAAACATGACTCAAAGCAACAAGAATTTGCTAATATTAGCATTAGCCACCATAAGCCTCATACCAAACCAATTAAGGTATTGAACTGAGCCTTTTATAACTTACAGATCCATTTTCCATTTGTAAAAGGAAGGATGTATCATTAATTCCTTAGAAGTCAACAAATGAAGAGGGTTTGAAATGCAACCAAGCAGGTTCAAAGGCATCATACTAGATAAGACTTCTAGAATAAACAGTAAAGTCATCTTAGTCAACACTGATTGGTAACAATACCCATACATTTCGATGCCTTTGCAAAACAATCAGACTCATCTTTCTCCTTGTAAATCCACAACATCCACTGCACTCTCGGGTTTCTAGGGCCTCCAACTACTGGATGGTAATCACAGGCAGGGTTAGTCGAGGTCAAGCCTGTCAGTGTGGCTCCCAGGAGAAGCTCTGGAGGCCAAAAATCCAAACTATTTTTGAATTCTACTGGGGACTGAGGCTGAGACCAATTTGAGAATGACTGTAGCACAGGAAACTAATCAGCTAAATGCGTAGAGGTGGAGTTTGTGCTTTCTCAGAGTTTGGTTTAAAGTGCACATCAAGAGGTTTATCTGTCATTAGCATACCTCTCAGTTGTCTGATGTGAACACATGAACTCAAACAGGGTTGTGTGTGTGTGTGTGTGTGTTAGCGTGTTGGAGGGGGGCTACTACCTGGAGATGGACTGTGCATGGAAACAACTGTCTGCAGAGAAAGAATCTGTGGTCATGTCTTTGGACAGCCATGGGTTGGAAAGCTGTTTTATAGGCAATAAAATCACTAATATCGATGTCCTCACACTGCAGTCTTCTTACCGGGACAGACGCAAAATCTTTTGTGGCTCTGAGCTCTCTCCCCCACCACGGTTGAAATCCTAGCGTCTCATATTAGTGAGTTCATCATGACATATTTTTAACGATAATATCTCATAGCAACTGTGCATTCTGGTCACACGACAGTCTAAATCATCTCAGATTTTGTTGTACAGTGTTTTTTTGTAACAACGCGGTTTTGTGGGAACAGTTTTTTGGGGGGCAAATGACAGAAATGAAAATCTTAGGTTCAAAGAAAATTGATAAATTGACATTTTTGTAAGCTAGCTTGTTAGCTATAACAATAGTTTTGCTGATGTCTATGTCATTATAGCAGTCCCCGTGGCAGTGAGTGGGAACCAGATGCTGACCAATGTTTACAAATGTAAGTGATACTGAAAGATAAGACGAGTGATGTCACATACATTATAATCAATCCATTTTTCTCATGAAAAAGGCTTCATTCATTTTGCAATATTAAAACATGCGGAAAGGTGAACAAATAAAAAGACTGAAAGAAACGTCTCTGGTCATTCATATCATCAACCTGTATGTCCAAAACACTGTAATGTTATACACTGAGGACCACAGTTATCAGTTTAATATTTTAGATGGATTTGTAATTTGTAATGTACACTTTTGGTCCAGCCATGTTCATCGAGTGACCATTGAGCCCAGTTGTGTTGATCACTAACAGCAGATGCAGCTTTAGTGATTGGCTGTTTCAGAAAGTAACGCTAAAGCGATCTGTCCTCCAGGAAACAATATAAATCACAGACGGTTGAAGCCAGTGTTGCCAAGTATTTTCCAATGAAAGTAGCTAGCACTGGCTCCAAAAGTCGCTACAAGTCACCAGATGACATCACATGCTAATTCTCAAACTGACATTGCATTCAGTTGCTTTGTGGCTGTGTCGGTTGCAGTGAGGGACCAACTCATTGAGTAGAGAAATCTTAACCTCTTATAGGGCACTCATTGAAATACTTGGAAATTTTAGTGTTATTGGTGGAGACATTTTTTTCTTTTTTGACTTTTTTCAGTTTTAGGCTGCGAATCAGAGTCAAAGAAGTTACCATATACGGTCACTCACCCACCTAGGGTAAAAAAAATCCCAAAAAGATTCTATTTATTTCCAAATTTATAATCAGACATATGTCCATCGGAACTAATGATACTCATTTCAAAATATCACACACGTGATATAGTGCAAAAAATGTTAGGGTTAGGGTTAGAGTAGGATCCATTAGAGGCCATAGCAACGCTACCTGTGATGTAGCCTGACATTCACTGATTGGCTGGAGAAAGTCACGTGACTCTGCTGCTTCATTGAGAGATGTGGGGCACTATTTTAAAAGCCTGTGGAAGGGACCATATATGGTTCCTCACCCTATAAAGGGTTAAGCCAAACAATCACAGACTCACTACATGGACATCTTATCTTTTAACTAAAAAAGGAGGGAGAAGATCATGATTTTACCATGTAATATGCTGTTGGTTTGAATAAGTCCCTAAATTCCATGTTGCTTATTTAGATCTGAAAAATCTACATTTCTCAAGACATATATGAGGATGTGATAAGGATTGAGATGGTTGGTCGTCGAGGCCACCTCTTGAGGCATTAAAGCGTGCCTGAAACCTGAAGATCAGTGAGAACCTCAAAGCTTATCAGATCACAGCCAATTAAGATACAATATATCTGACTTCTTTATTCCTGTTTTTATATGAAACATTCACCCATTTCAGCTGTGAGACTTCTGAGTGCTCCACTGTAGCTGTTGATGGCTGAGGGTTAAGGTGACATCACATGATGTCTGTGGTAGTCACCTGGAGGGCTTGATGGGTCGCGCTGGTCGAGGCTGGGTGCGGACAGACACGTGTCCTGGGAGCGCTCAGCTCTAAGTGTTGAGTCAGACCTATGCCTATTTCTTCACCTCCACACCAAGCGACCGGCCTCCATTTATCAAAGCCAAAGTCTTGGCCCGGCCGAGTGACACACTGGGGCTGCGGTTGTCATCTAGGCCATACATTATGTCAGTTAAAGCTGTTTTTTATTAGCTGGATGACAGATAGTTCTTTAATTGTTTTGTTATTTTTTTTCTCCTCATGTGAGAAAACACGGGTCTGAACGTGGGAATGTATGGACGCTGCTGGTGCTGTGTTTGGATAGAAAAAAGGGGAAAGTCTTCCAGAACATGTGCGATAGGATTTCTAATGTGCTGATATGCAGAGAGCTGATAGCACAGTTAAGTGTGTCCAGGTCCTGGGACATGGTTTCAGTTAAATATGTAACATAGGCGGCTTTCTGCGTGTGGAGCTGATTCTCTCAGGACTGTGGTGCTGAAGTCACGCTCTGAACGGTGCCACCTCTGATTTGAGGAAACAAGTTTATAGCCAGGATATTTCAAAACACTTGGTCACAGTAATTCCTAATCTTTTTGGTTTGTGACCATCCATAATGGTTTAATATCTACAGCTGTCAGTTGCATATGTCTATGAGTTATGATCGAAGAGTAGAAGTACTGAAACAAATAGATGGGCAACCATTTTGATAATGAATGAAGTTTGGATCATTTATTTATTAAGGGAAAATGCTAAAACACAGTAAACGCATGCTAACAGCATTGATTGTGAGATGTAGAGACTAGCTGGTGAGACCAAAACAGAACTAAACATAACAAATGAACGCTAATGTTTCTATCTATCTCTAAATGTCTGTAGGCTAGGGATTTTTTGTAGTCTGTGTGATATTGACGAATCATGCTGGAGAGGGTTTTGGTTGCAATAGTCCTTGTGGGGAGCAAAAGAGATGGAACACTTTGGATGCAGTGCAGTCTTGGAACCCATCGGCCGGCAGTATGTGTCTTTCTCATCTTTCTCATGCATCAAGTTGCTAATTGGACTGTAGAGGAAGTTTTCCCCTGGATATCTGTTCTGCATTTTCCAGATATCCGCTGGCCACACCAGATGCCCATCTAAGATCATAGCCGATGCATTCCAAGACTGATGTTTGCTATAACTGCTAGTCCCCTCTGCAGCATCTTTAGATTTAGATTAGCTGCTGTAGCCTGTTACTTGTCACGCTGTCTTGTTTCTGTCCATCTGGTTGGCGACTTTGTATGTGTGATGTCACCCACAGGTTTTTGAAACACTGTCCATTCTTTATCCTGTCATTGAAGCTTCCACAATAAACTTCACAGTCATGGATCCAATGTCCATGTTTTAAAAAATCTATGGCAATAGCCAAACTAATAAATAAGAAGCAGTGTTGCCACATTGGTGTACGTCTCCTCTTTAATTCAGTTAGTTCATAAAAGGTCTATACATGAAAGCTTTGCATGCTTATAGCACGGCATACTGGATAGGGTCCCCAGATTATCCCAGAACACAGCAGTGAGCTGAGGTCGGCGCTGTTTTTGTAGACTGTACTCTCATTGTAAATGCATAGTGTTGCAGTTTGGAGTATTGTACAAATTATGTGTATTGGCTACATTATCATATAATTATTTGTTGCCATGCGAGCCGGTGATTAAAGCTTGGCGAGCTGCCTGAGGCTCACGAGCCGCGCAATGAGTTACGCTGCTCCAACATCGCTGCCAGAGTGTTTATCTGGACCAGCACCGTGATTCTGGTGACACTGTGACCTCCATTATAAAACCACAATGTTTCCATTAGTGCACTGAAATAGGAGGAGGTATTTATGTCTTCCCCATCTGCCTGATTCCATATGTCACTAGTGATGCTCTTCTTGACCATGATATAGGCTTACTGTGGTATGGTTGTTGTTTCTATCAGTAATGAAAATGTTGCAATCATATTATTTGTCAAGATCAAGATACAGGAGCATCAACATGGCAAAGTCAGACAGGTCATTGTAAGTCCAATACAATCTCATTCAAAGGAAACTTGATACTGTTGGTATTCATATTTCGTCGCTGTCAGATGGGTGGTTGTCAAAGAGTCAGTGGATGACCAGAGAAACACTTAAAGCTGGCAGCAGCGTGCAGGATTTAGCTGCATCTGTGGGTGTAGATTGCCTCACCCTCCTTCACATCTCGATTTTCTTATATATATATATTTTTCTTCCGTCTACGGTCAGCATTTAGGATCTTATTCGTCCAATGAAAAGATGTTTTGTTCCATCATGTTTGTAGGATAGATAGAAGGAGGAGAGCTTTGGATAAATAACACTTTGAGTTTTGATTCAAGGATAGACGACGACGCTGTGATCTCTGAGTCAGACTGATGCAACAGTGTCAGTGTCAGACGAGCATTAACCTGATTTTATTCGATTGAAGTTTATATGGCACAAAATCATAACAGAAGATGTTTTATGACACTTTCCATATAGAGCAAGTCTAGACTGTACTCTTATTATTTAATATTATTTACAAAGAGTCAATAATTCCCTCCATGAGCAAGCACTAAGCAACAGTGACATGGAAAAACTTCCTTTAAGAGGCAGAAACCTTGAGCAGAACCTGGCTCATGGTGGGCGGACATCTGCAGAGAGCGGTTATGTTGATTTCAGTGTAAAATAGTCAAGTAGCTTTGATAATACCAATGTGCTCTGCGGAAACATGTAGGACAGCCTTGATACTGATAGTTTACCAACTGAGGTGGACAGAAACAGGAGAGTCGAGGCTCAGAATCCAATATCAGTTTCCTCATCTAACTGTTGGTTTCATGAAACTCTGGACTGCTCCTTTAAAGAGCTGCTTGGCATATTTTTTTTTTTTAATGTTTCCTTTGCTTTTCACCATGCAGCCGTAAATGTGTCCATATCCTCGTCATAGTTTATACAAGCATATAGCACCTTTTATTTTTCTCTATAGGCAGCTCTGCAGCAGCTACTGGTGCGATGAGAAGCTTCACTCCCTGCTGCTGAGCAGACCTGAAGCAGACCCACCATTATTTGTCTGTTACAAGCTCGGCTTTAAGTCCGATGTTTTCCAGATGTTACAGATGTTATTAACACATTATTGCTGCTGGTAGAGCCCCAACTGTGAAACCAACCATAACAGGCCCAGCCTCAGTACCACTGGTTGACGTTGAAGAGTTTGACTCGGTGTTGTTTCTTTTGGTTACAGGCCACAAGGGCCTCTCAAGGATTTAATTGATTTATTTAGGAAATCTGAGACTCAGGCAGAGAGACGATGCGGTTTTTCAGTAGCATGTTAAAGGTGTAGAGACTCTGATACTTATACTTAAACCGCTCACTTCAACTGGGTAGGAGAAAGATCAAGGAGAAATATATATCTGACACCAGTGTGCAGGATTTAGCGGCATCTATGGGAGTAGTTGTTGATTGCAACCCCTCGCCTCCAAGCGTGAGGGAGAAATTACGGTGGCCGTCAAACGCACTAAATCGAGAGCCAGTGTTTAGTTTGTCCATTTAACATCTGTAGATATAAAAGTCTCATTCAGGTAACACAAACATAATGATTATTATTTTCAGGTGGTTATACACTCATTAAAACATAGTTATGAATATCATCGCTATCCAAAAAAAAAACACATATCTCTACTTTGATGACTTTTTTTTATCTATATGGAATGTGCATATTCTCTTCCATCTATGGTCAGCATTTAGAATCTTAGTGACCAATGAAAAGATGTTTTGTTCCATCATGTATGTAGCATAGATAGGAGGAGGAGAGCTTTGGATAAATAACACGTAAAAATAAATTAATCAAAACAACACAGTTTTGATTCAAGGATAGACGACAAGCTCAGTGATCTTTCTGAACCGAGTCAGACGGACTAATGGATGGAATATTCAATAGTCAAATATCTTTAATCAGGCCAACATGCTCTGTGGAAATATGTAGGACAGCCTTGATATTGATAGTTTACCAACTGAGATTGACCGAAACAATGGCTTGGAACCACCCGCATGAACTATCCATCCAAGTATTTTCATCAGGGTCATGGGTGGCTGGAGCCTATCCCAGCTGACTAGAGGCAAGAGGCGGGCTACAGCCTGGACAAGTCGCCAGTTCATCATCAGACAAACAACCATTCACACTCAAATTCACACCTACAGACAATTTAGAGTCACCAATTAACATGTTAAGGTTCATGTCTTTGGCCTGTGGGAGGAAGCCAGAGTACCTGGAGAGAACCCACGCAGACACGGGGAGAACATGCAAACAGCCCCTGGTTTGAACCCCAGCTGAGGTTTGAACCAGCGTATTACTTACTGGACAGATTACATAGCCCATCTGCTGTGGGAACACCTCAGGATCTCTCATGAGGAGCTGGATAGCATCGCTGGAGAGACGAACATCTGGAAAAGCCTGCTTAGTATGCTGCCACCTTGACCAGATAGGCAGAAGACAATGGATGGATGGATGGTTGGATAGATGGCAAATTTTGTAAATCGATATGTCCATACTCCACCAGCAAAGGTGTCTTTCAAGAAAACTTAAACCTTACCACAAAGTGAAAGGAAATGAGGATGGCTGCGAAAAGATTTGTCTTTTGGTCAGGCTATGAGGAAGTAATAATAAAAACTTGGAGGCTTTCAAAAGAAAATATCAAAAGGGGCAAATGTCAAAAATAGAGCATCTGTAAACCAATCTTTCCCAGCTGGGATATAATAAACAATTTTAAAAAATTCTGCACTGTCATCAAGGATTGCATGGGTTGCAATGGTCTTTTCCCCTTTGTGAAGACATACGTTGACAACTTATGGGACATGTTGGGTTTGTCCATGTAATGGAGCTCTGAGGGAGAAGACATCACTGTGCAGATTTGTTTGCATTGACATCATATAGAATGGTCAGGTGAAGCTACTTACAGATGTCACATGGCCTCTTTAAGGTGCATTTGTCCATTTGATGTATTCTCCCACCTTTACTGCATCTCTCCTTCTCTTTGATCCATTTCATAATCATATCTTTAGAGAGTATTTTGCTCTAATGCTCTCTGACATTACAGTAGGGACAGTAAGGCTTAGACTCATTAACATTCACCTCTTCTTTGGTGTAGACTCTGGGTGTGCAATTTCAGATGTTGTTGACAAGTAGACAAATGATACTTATTTGGAGGGCTGGTGTTCCTTTCCAGTCTGTGATCGCTCTTGAAGTGGAACTCTCCAATATGTGTTTGGCTGTTGCCTTTGACTGTAGCCAGGGTGAAAGGTCAGGTAGGTTTGGTAAGTTTGGTTGGCCTGTCACATAAGAGCCACATCTTAATTCAGGCCCATTAGGGCCCTCTAGAGACGGCAACATTTCTTCCAGAACATGGATGGAAAGGGCAAAATTATTACTATAATCACTTGCAAATAATGGGGGAATTCAGTATTGTTCCAGTTTCACTCTGAGCTAGCAGCCTTGGCTGACCATATTTCTCCTGAAGTGCCTGGTTAGTGGTGGAATATGGTCATATTTTGTTCTTTTACTCCTAGTAGTTAGTAAGTCCATGGGGTCTGGGCATCTTTTGGTACACGATACTTGAATACCTGTAATCTTACACACCGGACCTTTAATATATTTATGTGCGTATTTTTCTTTCTAAGAGTGAAAGTAGAAGATGGCTTAATTCATACACAAACAGAAATGTTTGGGAGGGGGAAAACCTGTATTTACTGAACACATCTGGAAACCCTTGCTGTAACCAGTGACACTGCACAGAAGTACTGGGTGGATGTAGAAACTGTTGTTCATCAAGAAATAGTTCCAGCACTGTCATAATAACCCCTAATGTTAATCTGTTTATTAGATAATGAGACATCTTGTAAGTTAAATGAGGGCGATACAAGAGGAAATTTCCAATTCAGAGATGAGTCTACTCTGTAAACTTTTCCAAATATGTTATTATAGAGCCAAGTTTTTATCATGGGAGAGGTTTGACCTGTCTGTGGAGCTAGGAACAGTCAGCAGGTCACCAGAATAATATGGAATCATTGTCCATGTGAATCACGAATATCCAGACCACATTTAGTGTTAATCTGAGGCCGAGACGTCTCAACACAAATGGCCACAGTGTTGGACAGAGAAAGACGGACGGACGGATGGATGAGTGGAACGACTTCGCCACCTCTGGACCCTGTAGTTTAATCCTCATTATTTTGTCACACAAGTGAAAACGTCTTTGAAAATGATATCTGCATGTTTTATCAGTTAATTTCCCTTTAAACTGAGAAGAACGTGTGTACTTAAAAGATGGCATGATGATGGCTATTCTCCCAAATGATCGTACATGGCCCTCCAACTTCAATACAAAGACCATAAAGACATATCGTCCCAAATGTTGTCAGACCTGCTGTGTGTAAATCCCCTACTGGCCACAGTGATCTGGTTCTTTCAGGACCCATAATGGGCTTATAGGGTAAAGGAGGGGTGTGTCTAGGGTCAATGGAGATCTGGGAAATAGCCCTGAATGAATCACTGTTGAAGCTATTATTACCAACGATTATTCATTGTTACATAATTATTGCAATATAAATCATCACTTTTGTGATGTGTAAGTGTACAACTCAGTTTGGATTAAATGTGCATTGTGTCACTTGCTTAATTTTTGGCGGCCTGACTGTCAGAGCATAAAATCTGGCCTCTGGAAACCCTCCTGGATGGGTCAGAGGAAACAGGGGAGGCCTGCTCCATCTTCAGTTGATTTGCTCCAACCGTTTAAAATTCCTACGCAACTATGATCAGCTTTAGTACAGAAAAAAACATATGTGATGAACAAGCAGTACTTCCATAGCTGTGGAATGAAGCCAGCACAGACATGCCAAAAACTGCAGTTCCTCATACTTCCACTTAAGGATGGCTACAAGTGAGTCAGTCTCCATAAGTCCCCATGTTAAAATGTCCAACTTCACAGCAGAAATAAACATGTTTACAGCCTGGTACAAAAAACAGTTTTGGTCTCTATAGCTAATTTCCCCGTTCATGACAACTGTACTGAGGGTGACTTTATATACAACTCATCTGTTCAAATTATATTAAGACTTACAGTTGTGCAGAATTAACAGTGCGGCCGCTTTGACTGATGACTGAACATTTAGGCTTCATTCAGCCTGCCTCACCTCCATGCACAATCATGTCTTTCTCATTTAGCCAAGAGGAGGCGGAGGCAGGACTGCCAAGATGGCAGAAGCCAGAGCCACCACCTCTTCAGAAACCTGCGAGTGATGTCACGGAGACCACGTCCATTTTTTGTTTATACAGTCTATGGTGATGGACTCGGGGCTTACTGAGAACAAAAGTCTGTATGCCCACTACTGGTGCCATCAATGAGGCCTCAAGTGGCCGTTCGAGGAACTGCAGTTTTTGGCATTTCTGCATTGGCTTCACTTCACAGTCACAGAGGTTGTTGCTTGGGTTTGACACACTACATTCAAATGTGACTACTTTGAGACCAAACAAATAAATGATGAGTGTTTGTCCACCAGAGTTTGATTCCATACAGTCTTTAGAATTATTATTGGTAAATGATATGGCAGTGACATGAATTGGGACGTCATGTGTAAAACACTATTTAATGACTAAAGTTTGTCTTTAAATC
This sequence comes from Sciaenops ocellatus, assembly GCA_033000465.1. NCBI lineage: Eukaryota > Metazoa > Chordata > Actinopteri > Sciaenidae > Sciaenops > Sciaenops ocellatus. Next base: position 28,061,744 of record CP136878.1, read on the forward strand.
AAAGCATGACCGGCACATATTCTCCACGATGATGTGTACATTATGCAGTCAGCACAGTCAGATAAAACAGCTACTTGTTGTCGTTATTGACAGTTAAAGTCAAGTTAAACAGTTGAAAAGCCACTTTTACGAGTTTACATAAAGGCAACTGACGCGCGTTGTGAATTCTGGGTAATGAAGTATTTCTGTTTCGTACAGTCAGGAAGCTAACGTTAGTTAGCTTTTGACGAACAGCTGCTCAGTAGGAGTCTAACCGAGGAAAACGATGAACGGAAAGACAGTGATAGTGACCGGTGCTAACAGCGGGATCGGGAAAGCCACAGCAGCCGGTGTTGTGAAGCTCCGGGGCCGCGTGATAATGGCCTGCCGGGACGTGAACGGGGCCGAGGAGGCAGTCCGGGAAATACGAGAGGAGACCGGTGCAGACAGTACACAGCTGGTCGTCAAACAGCTGGACCTGTCCTCACTCACATCTGTACACACTTTCTGTCGAGACATTATAAAGGTAGCTAATGTTAAAGGCCTGTTTATGACAAATACGTGCTTTCATAAGAAGAACGGCGCCAGACGTCATTCGGAAAATGTCCATTTTAATAAACGTGACTCGATTATTATCAAATTCTAGAACGTACCACAATAAATGTAACGAAACAAGAATATGTGTTTCAAGAAGACACGTCCGGCTTACATTCAGTTCAATAAATATCACACATTAAACTTCAGCCTGTCATTAGTTTGTTCATCCAGTAAACGTCAGATGGAAAGTCAATGCCAAGCAGTTCTATCATTTTTTGTAATTTTTGGTCAAATAGTTGCTGCTCAGTGGATCATATCAATGCCGAACTGAAGAACACCACGTATGGACTTACAGCAGTACATTGAAACATGATTCATTAATACAGCTTCATGGTTTCAATTCAAATGGGCCGTTTTCTTAAGGGAGTTCTTTATTGAACGATATACAAACAGGCAAGTCAACCATGGTGTTAAAAGGCATGTGTCTGAGTAAGAAAAAACAAATATAAACAAGAAGAATGAAATAAAAGTAAATAAATATTTATCATTAATATAATTGAGTTATTAAAATGTGGGAAAAAATAAAATGCTGTAAATAATATGACATAAATAATACAATATAAATAAAGTTCTCCATAGCTGAGGTGTAACAGCACTAGTAACAGCCTTTCTGTTATTTTTTAACAAGTAAGTAAAAGGGTAAATCACTGAACACTTGAGTCAATTAACTACAGCAATACTTCTGATTATTTAATTATATTGTAATATATATTCTAATAATAATTATAATTATGCACTTGCATCTGATGTCTTATCCAAAACAAATGTGATAACATGAGTAACATACTTTGCTTGGAGAATAGCATATTGAAGCAATATCACATGAGAGGGACTGCCTGCCGCCTCGTGTGTGCAACCAAAGCCACAGCTGTGTTGATATTGAGTATAATAGCACATCCTCAAGTGTGATATTGCTTATTATATTTTTATATTATATTGATATAGAACAACAGTTCTACTAGTTCCGTTTATTAGTTTACCGCCACACAAATAGTTCCGCAACTGCACTTCCACTGCACTGTCATTGCCAAGCTGAACACATCTACAATTCTACATATTACTGCAGCCCAGTCGCCGTTGATATGTTGGAGATCTGAAACCAGTTTAAAGCTCATGTTGTTTGCCTTGCAACAGAGAAAGCTCATACGTCTGTGTGTACATGTGTAATAATGTCCTGTCCTCTTTGCTGCTGAACAGGAGGAGCCTCGGTTGGATGTTCTCATCAACAATGCTGGTGTCTACCAGTGTCCTTACACCAAAACAGAGGACGGCTTTGAGATGCAGTTTGGGGTCAATCACCTGGGCCATTTCCTGCTCACCCACCTGCTGCTGGACCTCCTGAAACAATCAGCTCCCAGTCGCATAGTGGTGGTCTCCTCCAAACTCTACAAGCACGGTCACATTAACTTCGAGGACTTGAACAGTGAGCAGAGCTACGACAAGGCCTTCGCATACAGTCGCAGCAAACTAGCCAACCTGCTGTTCACCTGCGAGCTGGCCCGTCGACTGGAGGGCAGCGGAGTTACAGTGAATGCTCTGACTCCGGGCATAGTGAGGACTAATCTGGGGAGGCACGTTCACGTCCCGACGTTAGCAAAGCCCCTGTTTAACCTGCTGTCCTGGAGCTTATTTAAGAGCCCAGAGGAAGGAGCACAGACTTCAGTCTATTTGGCCTGCAGCCCAGATGTGGAGGGTGTGCAGGGTAAGTGCTTTGCAGATTGTCGGCCTCAGATTCTGCTGGACAAGGCCACAGACCAGGAAGTGGCCAGTAAACTGTGGGACATCAGCGAAGTCATGGTGGGCATAACCACATGATCACTTCAAACATGCTCATCAGTGAATTGCCTTAAAAATCCTAAATATTTAGTGCCTTGCCCTGTACAGCAGAGGGTTTATCACGTCTACAGCACACTGGTGTCACAAAAAATGTGTTCCCCTGGCTACAGCAGCTCCATCCTCCATCCACTGCTTCACAGAACAGAAAGATTACAGGATCTTCACGTATCAAAAGCCTGTTTTCATTTGAAGGGCCTGAAAACATATTTTCTGAATCAGTTCCTCCCATGATTAATAGCTTCCTGCATGAGCTCACTACATCCTGCCAGAGTTGAAACAGTTTTGGTCAATACACGTTAGAGATTTCTTTATTTCTGTTTATTTTTTGTTCGATTCTCACTGGTTGGAAGTGGGCGGGGCTTATTTGGTTAATGTGAAGTAACATATTTACTAACACCAATAGAGACAGAGCTCAGTGGTGAGGGGATAAGGTGAGGTAGAGATGTCCTGATACCATATTTTCTCTCCCATAACAATCCTGATACTTGACCTTTGCGTATCGGCCAATACCGAGAACCAATGCATTTACCAATTATTTATATTATAATAGCTGTACACAACGAACACTTTCTATCATTGTTGCATGTCTATCTCAGGTTAAACCCTTTAATGTAAAACATTAATGCATACATATAGAGATGAACAGCAGGAAACATTATTTCATTATCTAGTTTGGCATTTAGCCAGCGCTAGCTAACGTTTCACTACCGGTAATCAACTCTAAAACAGTAGTTATAAGAGACCAGTGGCAATGCAGTGGACGAATTACCTCTAATTGACTAGTACTGGTTACCCTCGATGGTTTGGGTTGGTCAGATTGCTTAGGGTTAGGATGAGAATATCAGCATAAGTGTCTCGTGACTTTGCCATACTGCGGGAAAAAAGAACAGGAACAGGACTGTCCCCTGACTTGGGGCTGATAAATTACGTGTATCAGATCGGTGCATGCACAGACATACATAATCACTGATACCTGACCCCGCATTTTAGGTAGTAACAGAGGCATTTCCGATACTGGTATCGGTAGAACCCAAACCTAAAAACAGGCAGTGAGACATGAGGCAACATCAACTGGAAGAGTAATTATGTGATTCTGACACTCTGAGCTGAGATAACTGAGCTATACAAGGCCTTGTTTTGACCTTTGTTAGGTTAAATGATGATCTTACCTCGTGATTCAAAAAGTATTTCAGCATCTCTCCAAGAAAATCAAGTTAAGGAGAAGAGATACTGAGAGAAAACAATGTTGATGATCTGCTTGGTCACTGTCTCCAATGTAAACACCAGCGATTATTAAAAGGTCTTGAGAAAATGTCAGTTTTGAATGTTAAACTGTTTAATCACAAAATAAAAATTAAGATTATAAATCAACCAAATATAACCTGCAGCATTTGAGTCATTGAGACATTTCAGACCTGATCAAAACAGTATTATCCATACAGCCCCAGATCACTGCTAAAGCACAGAAACATCATTATGTGTTCTGACTAAACACATGTACGCATTCATGTCATTTGCATAAATGAGCACTGAATGTAGGTTTGAGTATGAAGATCATTTTTAATGTTTGTTTATGATGAGACAGAATAAACAATGTGTGGTGCCCTGAATAAACGTGTCACAGTCTGAATAATTATTTGGGACTGAAAACACCTGAGAGGTGTCAAATGTGAAGAGCTGCTGAGTTTACGGCGAGAGACCGGGGGCTTCTTTATTACCTCAACATAGAAACACGAGAGTCTCCTGAATAATATCATGACACTATAGGTTTATGTTCTGACCATCTGTTGTTCTCATGAGGCTCAGCTGCCGTCTCTATGGAGAGGAAATCGCTGAAAGCATTCTGGTTTAGTTGTTTTTACAGTAAGAAACTGGCAGAATTTTACTAGTAATAAATACGGTATAACTATTTCTAATATTACAATAAAAGGATATTAATACTGTTGATGTCATGTTTAAGGTTGATGTTTTATTCCATTTTAGGTTTTACCAATAGAAAAGCTGTTTTGCCTTATAATTGACTGTAAATGCCATATCAATACCGTATAAAAAGGTTTTGTCTATGAAATATTACAGTGTTTTACTGTACAGTCAGTCAGACTCAACAGTCTCTAGCATACAGTACTATTTTATTCTGTATAAATTGCCTTAAAATGCTGTATAAATAAAGGTTTTGCCATGGCAATAGTCATGGTTTGGCAGTTTTTCACTATAAAATCTGCAGACATTTTTACAGTGTAGTACTGACCAATCATGTTTGATCAGGTCTAGGTTTCAAGAGTTTTGTGTATAGAGCAAAAGAGACAGAACGTATTGGCCGAAATGCAACCACAGAACCATCAACCATCATCTCAACCATGATTTAAAGTTCCCTGCATTCAGATGCAGATATCTGTTTATAGAGATTAGCAGAAATGTGTCTTTCTCGTCATTCTCGCGTATCAAGTTGCTAATCGGACTGCAGAGGACGTCTTGGCCCGTATGCCTGTTATCGGTTTTCCAGAAATCTGCTGGAAGCCCAGAAACACTGACTATAGCTCCCAGAGACTAAATCGTTGTCAGACATCAGCTATAGCAAGAGACGATGGCTTCTCAGATTGTTTCTACAGTCGTTCAAAGAGTTTCTACACAGAACACAAAGTTATAATTGAGGGCAATTACTATAAACTCAACGTTCAATTATTAACCAGAACTTCCAGCTACATTTCATGGTCTTCTTTAAACTGAACATTCAGTTCCTAATGTTCTGTATTATAAAAGATCAGTGTAAACATCTCTATTTTTATACTATGGAACCCCAAAGTTCTCATTTTATTCAAATAGCAGCATGTCTGTCACCTCAGTGATGATTTCATCCTGTTTCTTGTACAAATCATGTTCTGGATTCAATACATCAATCTGTTGGATATTCTTTTGAAACATGTAATGTCGCTTCATTGGCAGATTTTGTGTTTTAAAACAACTCTGTGGACTCAATAGACGTGAATGATGAAGATGAAGATGAGATGAAGATTCTTCAACCTCACCACCTCATCCTGTCTTTGAGAAAGTGAACACACTCTAACTTTAGCAGAACGGTCAATCAGTGATTTCCTCTCATGTTTCCTTAAATAACCGAGCTCTTTGAAGGACTCATTCATCAGCACTCACAGGTAGGTCTGTTATCTTACTGCCACCATAACCAGGTGTATATAATAGAATAATGCCCTGCGATGTGCTTCATTTACAGACTGCCTCATTTACATGCAGGCTCCACAGGAGGAAGAGAATGAGGAGGAGGAGGAGGAGGAGGAGGAGGAGGGGGCCAGAAATCAAACTTCTTCAGGGGTTAGTTAGGCTTCAGTCAGCCATGCTGGTTGCGCTGAGAGCAGTTATTAGCTGGGAATGTTTTCTCTCCATGTCACCCACAGATAGAGCACTTCTCCTACATGAAGTGGTAGTGAGACCCCCAGGATACATAATGACTTTCCCACCTGTATTCTTCATTAGGATATTTTCTGGATCATTTATAGAGAGCTGGAAAACAAGGTCGGAACACAGAGGCAGTCGCTTTATCAAATCCATCTCACACTAAATGCTCCTCGGGCATTTTAATGGCAGCTCCATTCTATTTATTTTACAAATAACTCCAATTAGCACAATTACAGAGTTTAATGTCCTTAATCGGCACAGTAATATTGATAGGTACCACAGTGCTAATATAGATGTGAGGGCCTCACTCAGGCTGCTTATGCCCTAAGGTCCAACACATAATGGTTCAATTAAAAGTGCATTAAATCTGTCTTTTCCTCAGCTTCTGTTGGACTGACTGTGCTCAGGCATGCAGCACAATCAGCTCATACACTGAAATAAGCACAACATGTTGCCGTCCACCTCAGACTGAAACGTCTGCAACTGTTGGATGGACAAGAACATTTTCCAGAGCTTTGCACCGAAAGATAACTGCAAAAAACTCTACTGTAAGACATTTTATGAACAGATTTGGGGAGTTGTAAACACATGTAATTAAACTAGTAGTGTAACTACATTCATATATGCAATTTACAAGTAGGTGAATGGCTTTTTTTGTGGAGTTTTAACTAAAACTACATACAATTTGGGGTTAGAAAAGGAAAGGAATTCCTCTCCACTGACAAAACCTACGTTTTTACTTACTTTTACTCTCCAATAAGTAGTGGGGTCATTTTTTGCTTCATATATATGAGTGGATTGTTTTTACAGGCATGTGACTCATCTGTGACTCATCGGCCACAAGCTATTTGACCATCCAACAAACATTTCTGATTCTGGCAGTGAAACATTTGTATTTCTTATTTTACAGCTGTTGATACGTCAAGAACAGATCGATATTTAATGGACATACATTTAAATTCATTATCTGACACGTGATCATGGATATTCAAAGTTTCAAGTGAAAATATAAAAAGCCATTAGAAGTCGTGGAGGTTTTGTGGTAATACTGACCTTGCCTGTTTTTGTGTGGTCACATCCAACCCTGCTTCTGCAGTTCAGGGAAGAATTCACCTTGCAGAGCGTTCACTGTGGTAATAATATCCACCCAGAGACCAAGCACATGGGGCTGTTCCACAGCCTATTGCTCCCCAGTGACACGAGCCGGGCTGGCTTTACATCACAGCTGATGTTAGACATGATGGTGCAACCGAGGCCACAACAGTCTACAGCAACACAATTAGAGAGGGTGATGAAAATCTTGAAAGAATGTGTGAGAATGTTATAGTTTTACATATCAAGATGTCAGGGTTAATAGTTCAGTTTTCATGCTATAAACTCCAGCACAGCAGAGAGCAGATGTGATTAAGATTTAAGGAGCAGCAGTCGAATAACATGACATTAAATAACGGGCTCGAATGTAGTCTCAAGACCAGAGCATCAACAATCTCTCTTAACGAGGGTGTCTGTGGGTGAGAGATAATAATATGTCAGGACTTGGGACTGACTATACATTTATAGATTCATTTCAATGTGTTTTCATATATCCAGGAAGCCATTATTACCCTTTACACTGCAGTACATGATGAAAAGCAATGATGAAATTAATTTGAAACATAAGAAGAGCAGATTTTTCAAAATCAGACTGTACACAACAATTACTTACAAGTTACAAGTCTTACAGAATACTGTGTACCTAATAATGTTTAGACAGAGTGCATATTATGTATTTTTTTGTATTAAATTACCAAGAACATGCAACAGTACTTTACATCAGTGAGTAGTTAATCTCTATACACGGGTATCTGCATATGAATGGGGAATCTGAGGACCAAGATTTTGGTATTTGGTATTCATGTCAGTCCATGTGGAGAGCAAAAGCGGTGGAACGCATTGGCCAAAACGCTATCTCAGAGATCTTTATTCATATGCAGATGCTTTTCTGGATAACCACTGGCTGTTAAATCATCATCAGCTGATAGCCGATGGGGGGATTGGTGAGTAGTTGTCATATCACCATGTAATGACCATGTTCTTTGTGCTAAATGCTCACTTCTAATCAGTTTACTATTACTTTAGTGTCACCATATACTATATACAAAGCAAAGTATGTACACACCTGCACAATTGTCACCAAACTCCTGCTTGAAGCAGTTAGGTCTGCTAACACTGAAAAACTGCTAAACTGCCAGTTCAGTCAAACTGACAAGTTGAGTTCTGCTAATCATCGCTGGACTGGTGGTGAAAGTGAATGAAGGGCTTCTGGCAGGTGGATAATGTTTCTGTCATTAACACCACTTTTAATGGGTCACCCAAGGTTATTTATTATGGCTTCACACATGTGGTCTTAAAGATTAAGATAAAGTCTGACTTAATCCAATTATAAGAACTGCTTCACAATCCCACACTAAAACATACAAGTGGTACAAACATCAAATGACCAGAGTCAACAATGACAAGTCAGAATATTCACAATAAAAACTATGAAACTTTTAAATTCCAGTCGATGACGATGGTCTGTAAACTTCACAACAGAGTGGTCTCCATTTCAGGGGTCGCTATTGTGACCACATCTAGTGGTTAAAAATTCAAAACACTGGACAGTGACTCAGGTTGACTCAGGCTGACTCAGGCTGATACAAATGAAACAAATGAAATTAAACCTGTGCCAAGAAAATAAACCAGTGCAGGGAAACATGTTAAAACAAGATTTGTAAAAATCGTAAACTATATAAAAAGTGAAAAATGATAAAAGTTTTTATAGATATAAGAAATAGAATTACAAATAAAGATAAAAAAAACTATTTGCATTAAATTAGGCTGTAGAAAATGTATGGAAGTCACAGCATTGAGCAGAGGTAGGACATATTGAGTCCAAAATGACAATGACAAAATGTCCAGGAGAGATTGAGATTGTCCGTTTGTTTATTGTCTTTTGTGTCCTCCCTGCCATAACTGAGACGCATTGTACAGTCTGATGTTCAGGGAGACAAAAGAGTTCTTGAGTCTGTCTGTGGAGCAGGATAGGGACAGCAGTCTGCCCCTGAACACTTATGGGCGGTGGGCGTTGTCCAGTATGGACAGCAGTTTGTCCAGGGTCCTTCTCTCTGCCACTGTCACCACTGAGCCAGCCCTCCTCACCAGTCTGTCCGGTCGGGCAGCGTTCCTCTTCCTGCTGCTTCCTCCCCAGCAAACCACTGCGTAGAAGAGGACGCTGGCCACCACAGACTGGTGAAACATCTGTAGCAGTTTTTTGCAGATGTTGAAGGACCCCAGCCTTCTCAGGAGTACAGACGGCTCTGCCCTTTCCTGTGGAGAGTGTCCATGTCTGACCACCTCCATGGAACTTATCTGGGGCTGCAGCTGGATGACAGGTTGGATCCAGTGCTGTGCAATATTGTACAATGAACCTCCACAAGTGCAAAACAAGCACAACATGATTTACTTCATGAGCAATCAGCTCCTACGTCAGATTTTCAGACTTCAGTCTGTGCTGCAAGGGAAATAATCGATGAATTCATACGTGGAAAAGTCACCACGACCTGGCCACTCCACCATACTGACACTACGGTGAACTCTACCCAGTGAAAACAGCCTAAGCCTCCCGCAGTGAGAACTTTTATAATGTCTTTGCCATGTTCCACGATGCACTGTGGGTCAGGATCTCTGTCATAACACAATCTTACGGTATCCATGAGATTGAAAAGAGAGGGACGATGATGGTGGAGAAGCAGAGTGTTGGCATGGGCCATGTGCGGTAAATGGGCCAGATCACACACTGTAGTACTGTTGTCATGAAGCTTGTCTGTGATGACACAGCATGGTGATTTTATGATTTAATACAGTAAATATCAGACAGATTGTTCCTTTAAGTTATTATATCTCTGTAAAACATATTCAGTTTGACCAGCAGTGTCGCAGTACTGGACTACTGATATGCCTTGTTAACGGCAGCTCAGTGCCAGACAGTTATTTGGTATCATTCATTTCCCGCCCTTTCATTTTTCATGCACTTATGTTGAATAATCTTTTGGCACTTTAATGGCACAGAACAGACTTATAATCAATAATTAGAGGTATGTCTCCTTCAACCCTCTTGCTATCTAAGACAACACAATGCGAGCCAGACTACCTCCAGATGTGGTCAGGCAGATCCAGTCACATTCTATCACGCCACATTCACACCTGCATTAACATGTGTTTTTGCTTATCTGGATAACGTGTCCAGATACATATCTCATCTTAATACCAGGTGTAAATGGGGTCAGAGCGTGGTCACTTCTCTGGAGGCAGAGCACACTTCCAGCTGACTCTTTGTTGAGGAGATCAAAATGAGCATAAATGTGTTAAGTTCATCTGATGACATGATGGAACCACTTGCCATGTGTCTTTGGTGTTGAGGTCCACAGATCTATGGATCCTTGATCAGCTACTCATCTTACCAAAGTCTTGCATTCTATTGGCGTGATCACTGCCCCTCTTTTGAATGCAACAGCTTGATTCAGGATGTCGTGTTGGAGTCAGGTCTCTATAAAGATCATACATTTTCCTCCATGGGCTTCACGGCCTGTACAGCATACGGCAATGTCTAACCTTGGACCCTCGATTCAGATGAGGAAGAACTCCTTTAACTGGGGAAAAGATGGATGAACTCAGGAAGACAAGGGGAGAGGCTGAATCTCCTGGAGGACGATGTTTCCGCTCCTTCAATACCACCCTCGAACAAGGTCCTGAACCCTAGCTGTTCAGGTGAAGCTGCTCAGAGGCCAGCAGATCTGATGTACTTGCCACAGACCTCCTCGTAATGAATCTCATGATGTAAAGTGTGGCTTTTGCTCTCCATGTATGAGGTGTTAAGGATCACACCATGGCCAGTATGAAGAAGAATGATTACAGCGACCAGTAACTCTTGACTTTCTCAGGTTTTCACTTCTACACTGTAGACTTTTTTATTGAATGATTTAGCTGATCCTGAGTCCGACATCTTCCACTTTCACCAGGAACAAAGTGCCAATTCTTTATCTGCATCTTTCATCTTTCCAAACACTGGCTGGAGCTGCACCAAGCCTACGGCAGGCTGAAGGAAAACAGCCTGAGTATTTAGTTTGGCTCGAGTCTCTCCACATCCAAATGTGTTCTGTGCTGCTGTAGCCGTAGACCACCATGCTGAACTTTTCAACTTTCCCCAACTCTATAACAAATTATTGCAAGTTTTATTGCGTAATAATTACAAAGTAAATGATGAGTGATAAAGTACATATTTGCACACAAAGATGTGATTTATTGATTTTTATATAGTGAAATGACACAAAACAGGTGAGATGTTGGCTAACTTGACAAAGTTGACAGTTCGAGTTTGCTGTCTGCTGTAGTGCAACAGCTCAAATTGTTGTTAATCACTAGATAGTCCCTGCAGATCATTATGCAACCAAGGACGTTTTTCCTTGCCACTGTGAATACTATGAATAATATTATTTAAAAAATTATGAAATGTATAAAAAATAACATTGAATTTAACTGAATTAAATTAAACTGTCATCTTTTGCCATAACACGTTAAGTCTGTGTAAAGTAAGAATAAATATGAATTCTGACTTTGTCAGAAAGTGTTTGAAGAAAGTGTTGTTAACCACCCAGCCATTTTGAATTATTAAAAATATCGATAAGTTTATGAAATTAGGTGTCATAATCAGGTAAAAATTAATTCTCAGCTCCAGGACTGTGCAGACGTGTCTGCTAAATGTGCTGAAGCCACGTCCACTCGTGGAAGCAGTCAAGCAGCCATTTTGAAGCGACTGAAACGTGTCAGATGAGTTCAGAAAATGACATGACTAACTTTGAAACACTGAGCGAGATGAATTCATCTCTATCTCTCTGCTCAGGGTGGCCTCAGCATGTCATCGAGCCACCCTTTAGGACCGCCCACAAAATCCTGGACTGAAAACTGCTGGAAAACTGTTTGAACCTCTAACTCCACATTTCAGTAAACAACACGGTAAGAAGTATCACGGGGAACACAGGGGGGAGTATCTAAGATGTTCTCTTTGTAGTCCATCTTCTGAACATTGTAGTTTCCATCACATAGTTACATAGCCTGGTGAAAATGCAGTTGGATTCTCTGAGGTTCATCTTTTCTATAAATATGAGCTCTCATTCATATCTTCTCTTAACCTCATGACGTTTCCATCAAGGTTAAGGAAAATGTTTTCATTCTGGGGGTCTTCTGGTTCTTTGATCACAGCCCATGTGAAAGCTTTGAGCCCCACAGCAGGGCTGAAATGACCAGCTATGCTGTTGTTCCATGATTTTAGTGTGTTCACTGATGCAACCCTGCAGAAAATCCTCTAGATTCATTACAATGCACACTAGCATAACAAATCCATCCTGCATCCTTGGAAAATTCAACATGAATACTTTGTAAAGGTGGTGCAGGGGACAGGCGCTTAAAGCAGATGACGCAGGTCTCACTTCCAGCAGATTGTGGACTGGATCAGTTATTTGTCATGCGGAGTTCACTGGTTAATGATGGGTTGCCTGTGCTCTGGTGAATGAAAGGTGAGCAGGAGCGAGTCTCTGAGAGGAGGGAGCCCATAAATCATCTGGAAGAGTTTAGTGTAAAGTAGCAGGAGAGGCAGGGGCCCAGGGAGCGCTTGTCTTCAGCCTACCGCTTGGCCAGAGGGATTTGTTTTCTTTAACCAATCCAAACAGTCAGGAGAAGAGAGACTGGGCCTGCTCCTCGCAGTCCCACCGTGGGACTGTCCTTCCCTTTCCCTCCTCGTTCTGTCAAACATACACACATGTTCCCTCACATATATTCTCTCTGTAGGCTGGTGTATTCTCACTCGTATAAACACTCTTTGGCTGTTGTTTATGCGATCACTTCAGCTAACTGTCGTCTTTTCTCAGACTGTGGATGTGGGATCAAGCGCGTTGCACGCTTCCTCGGGTACAAGGCCTTAAGCACAATTAACCAATTAAAGGGTTATGTTGTGGTTTGGGTTACGCAGGGTTAAGGTTGAGTTTAGGGCCACGCTTTAGGCTTTACCAAAGCACCAAAGGGTTACAGCCCGGAAGGAAGTCTTCTTTGAGAGTTCCAGTCTGTGAAGTACTGAAGTTCACAGCTGTTACCGAGACTGTTTTGGATTTCACTTTTAAAACAATTTAAAAAAATTACAGAAGAAAGATGACAGATCCAGGACCAGCACATTACAAATCACTCTCATACACTGCCATCTTCCAAAAGATAGAAGGATAAAGATAATATATTTTAGTAGCTGAGTAGGTCATAAAATTCTTAATAACTTATGAGGTGACTTTTAGTTAGTTTGGACCTGCCTGTAGTCCATGATTAGTGCTTTAAAAGGAAAGAATAATAGCAATTATAATAATGAAGATAATAGCTAGTTAGCGTGTTGATACCATAGACTGTATAAATATGGACGTAGTCTCCATGATGTCACCAACAGGTTTCTGAAGAATCATTCTGAAGCTCAGTGTGGTGACTCTGGTCGCCATGATCTTTACTTATTATTCCGCTACTTATTATTCTCAGACAACGAATTGCACCATATATATATATATATATATATATATATATATATATATATATATATATATATATATATATATATGTGTGTGTGTGTGTGTGTGTGTGTGTGTGTTGAATCGTAGGCAGCACAGTGCTAACCACTGTACTGCTTCATAGCAAGAAGGTTCCTGGTTTGAACCTCAGCTGGGTGGGTTCTCTCCGGGTACTCCAGCTCCATCCCACAGTCCAAACACATGAACCTTAACAGGTTAACTGGTGACTCTAAATTGTCCGTAGGTGTGAGTGTGAGTGTGAGTGGTTGTTTGTCTCTATGAGCCCTGTAATGACTTGTATATATAAAAGACTCATTCTAAGGTAACAAAAACTGGTAATGATAATAATTAATGATTAATAATAATTAATGAAAACATCATTATGAATATTATATTACATTTTCTATAGATGGAGTCCACTAATTATATATATATTGATATCTTGATATACAGTGCATTTACTTCACAACCTACCTAAGTCTACATACAGTTTATTTTATGAGCGTTCACAGCTTTCCACAGTATAATATTTCATATTAATATTTTATAATATTCTATACACATTTTATTAGTTATCTCCCAGTTGTGGCAGAGGGACGCTCACCAGACATCACGTCTCCCTCTTAACGGAAGCTTTTCCTCGCCACTGTCAGCAAGTGCTCGCTCATGGTGGAACTATTGGGTTGTTGTTGGATTGAACTTCTGCACTATTTCATGTCTCAGAGCCCGAGGACATAGAAAGAGTTTCCCTGCCAGTCACTGCTTCACTGTAATTGTTGTGCATAGGACCAATGAACGAACATGCTGTATCACAAGTTCATCTGGGTGTATTACACTTTGCCATAGCTAAGAGCTAACAGCTGCATGTATGCTGGGTCCAAACACACTGTATGTTTCATTTACAGGAAGTAAATAAAAATGTGATAAAAATGTAAATTACAGTTTAGAACCGATAATAGTTTTGTTTTGTTTTCATTTTTTAGCATATATTTGTTTTTATTAAGTTCAATTATTTCAACAGTCTATATTATCTCATCAGTGACAGTATGCATGTATTCTCTTAAAAAGTCCACAGAATGTAAAATATGAAAATATACAAAAAAAATGAAAGCACATATTCATATCAATGATGTCACCTACAGGTTTGGCTGCTACCATGTTGACTGCCTCTTCCACTTCCTGGCTAAACGATGTGGATCATCGGTGGACCTGAGGAGGCTGAATGACACCGGGGTGCTCAAACAAGTCATCTGTGACATCACTCACCTGTCAATCAAAGTGCTCACACTGTTAATTCTGCATAACTTTAAGTCTTAATATCATTTGAACAGGTGAGTTGTATAAAAATTCACCCTCAGTACAGTTGTCATGAACAGGGAAATTAGCTATAGAGACCAAAACTGTTTTTTGTACCAGGCTGTAAACATGTTTATTTCTGCTGTTAAGTTGGACATTTTAACATAGGGACTTGTGGAGACTGACTAATTTCTGTAGCCAGCCTCAGGTGGACACTTGAGGTATTACAGCTTTTAGCACTTCTGCATTGACTTCATTCCCAGCCATGGAGGTTGCTGCTTGGTCCACACCTACAGTAAGTGCAGCAGAACAAAGTTCAAGCAGGAAGTGAGTCTGGAAACTGTGAAGAATGTTTACAGTAGACAGTTTGAATTCTGCTGTTCAGTCTCTTTCAAATGAGATAAACCAAGAATTGTTTCCAACCTGTCTGGTCAAAGCAGTTCTCTTGATTTGGATTAAGGGGTTTCTTCTGTTTTTAGGGGTGACCTCAGGATAATTTAAGGGTTAATGAAGGTATTTTTAAGATTCTTATTAACACTTTGTCTCATACAGCTTGAAATAATAAATGAGTTGTGGCGTTTCTGACTGAGTCACTGTGATGGAGCTCAGTGTTGGTGTCACCACAGCGTCTCACAGAGCAGAAACACAGAGCAGAAAGAGATCACGGACCCCTCAGAGGTCGACTGTGTCAGCTCACGCAGCACCCGAGGGACTGGATCTACCTGACTGATTGGACCGGGACCTTTAGAAGTTACCCGTTGCTAATTGTGTCGACATCCATGAAACCCGCCCCACCACCACCGCCACTCCATCCCACCCTCACTCCCCCGCCTGCTCTCCCCACTCTGAGAGCAAGTTGTCTGCAGAACATCACTGACTCTGCAGTTGTCAGAGTCTGCTCAGACCCCCATACATCACAGAGGCTGTGTGAAAAATGAGTTCCTTTTCTTCCTTTGAATGCTCCACAGCTCTGTGACTGTGACTCCTCTGCTCACATCCACAGCATGTTCTCCTTTTAACACCAGAGAGCTTAGAACAGGACAATAGTAGGAGCAGCACAGCAGTGTGCTGGAAGTGGCTTAAACATATTGGACTGAAGAGAACTACGGCCTCACTCAGCTGGGGAGAATGGTTTGGACATTGTAAAACTGTGATGTCGTGGCTCCCTCTGCTGCCAGAACATGAGACCTCTGGAAGAACACTCAAAACATAATCCACATGTAACATCATCCATATCAATTAATAATACATGTGAACTGGAAACACCATAATCCAGCCTGTTTTCATGAGTCTCTCAGTGCGATATACAAATCTGCAGCAGGTTTTAAAACTCAGGATGAACGGTGGGACATGATTAACAAATTCTTAATTGCTGGTCTCTTCATCCCTCTCCTGTTTAAAATATGACTCAACCATTTTTTATCTTTTTCACATAAAAATCAGTGTACAGGTGTTTCATAGTGTTGTTGGTCGATTCAGGTTCACATCTTGAAGGTTTAGTGCAAAGTAAACTGAATGGCAGCTTCGGTCACCAATTACTACCTGTATTATCTAGAATCGGTGTTTAGTTTGTATGTAAAGACTCACTCAACTACGGAAACCCACAAAGTGACACCAGAGAGTCTCTGTCAAATACACTTATATAAATCGCTCTTCATTAAAATCTTTGAGGACAGAATAAATAACATACAGAGCATCAAGGCACTGGATTATTTTAGATCAGTCAAATACCAACCATGTAAATATTCAATTTATTTTCATGAAGTAATAAAACAAAATCTAAGAACAAAAGTGAAATAATACACAGTATCATATACATATATATGAATCCATTTAGAAACCTTAAAGTATATAGACAAAAAAAAAAAATACTTCAGCTTCTTTTATAAGAACAGATAACCATTTGCATACATGCCAGTACATGAACTAAAGTCCTAATGAATATTTGACCTAAACAGACAAATAGACTGGTGAAAGCACATTGTCCCTTTTTATGGAAGAGGATATGGTCCACATGTAAATAAAGACTAAAGTCAGAATTATGGGTTCTGACAGTTAGGGCTCTCTTTTCTATCTTCCTTTTTTTTACTTTAAACTCAAAACTCAAATACATTTTTTCACATGTGGCCCTCATCTTCTTCCATACCTTTAACTTGTAATGTTAGTAAAAAAAATAAAATAAATTAAAGCAAAAGATTTTAACTTGAATAATAAAGATTTCTCTCTGGGTTTAATCTGTGATAGTTAAAACACAGTGACCAATGCAAAAAGTCCATAGAGCAGGGCACATGGGTAAGCCACCAGCAGCTGCTGGCCCTCCATAGCCAGGGTGGAGATGAAGATCTTTGAAGCAGAAAAACTACACCAACAAATCCCTAATGCAGCCAGAACTGTTCCCAGGATGCCTCTGTGAAAACAAAAAGAGAGATTTGAAGTGTTTGACTGTGTAACTGATGAATTTGCTACAAGTCTGATTCACAACTGTCTGACTTATTTTCAGTGGCAACTGTGGCTGAGTTTGATTGGTACTGCAATACCTTGAGTGGTTCCCCATGCCAAAACGACAGACAGAACATGATTTATCAAAATTCAAATGTTGAAATGTCCTGTGTTTCTATGCTCAGCAACATGGAGAATATCATTTAAAGAAAAAACTGAACTGGGATACAGAATGGAGAAAAAACAGAATCCAGCAGCTCCTCCAATTTCACAACTGATACTAAATATGGTGACTGGTGTTCTCTCCTGTGCTCATGTTTGTAAGTGAGAGGATTGGATGATGGGAACCAGGAAGGAGTTGTATCCTAAATGTTATACTCAAAGGATATCAGAGTGGAACAGAAGAATAATTTGTTTTTTGTTTTTTTTGTTTAATATCACAAAGACAGAAGAAACCCTGTTAACACTAGTTGCTATATAGAGACGAAGGTTCTTGTCTAGGCCATCTTCCTTTGAGAGGAGTTAAATTTGGGGCATCTGGACATTGTTGTAAAGATGTTTCACCTATCAACCAAGAGACTTCAGTTCTGAAGTGAAGAAGTAAGTCAAGTACAACCAAGTCCAGTTGCCCCAGATTTAACTCAAAGAAAGACAGATATTTGTTATTTCCAAAGAGGGGTCAGATACTTTGTCAGTTCATCAACTACAGCGCAGTGATACTGATCTTACAGCAACAATACTTCAAGGTAAAATCTGAAGTAACAGCTGTGCTCATGAGCTCTGCAGCAGTTTTGCTTATCAACATAGCCTTACAGCTTCATCAAAAACTGCAGAAAGTCTAGTTAGTGGACCTCAGGTTGACATAATTTAGCCAAATTTTTATTCCCAAAGTTACAAAAGACCATTCACGCCTAAAAACCTTTGTGAGATTTAACATCAAATGAGTAACAACTAGAAACAATACACAACCACTGAATGGACTTACTGCAGGGAGCAGAAGACAGCGAATGCAGAGAGGGCTACCATGGGCAGGAGGCAGTAGCCCAGAACACTGGCCACACAGCCGAAAGACACCGCCAGGGAACTCATCAGACTCAGCAGAAAGTACATCCCAGTGCAGGCTGTAGCACTGGTGCCATACACATAACCAAAGTGAACTTTACCCGCCTGAAACGTGAGAATAAACAGAGACTTGTTAACTCTCACTGCTGTCCAGAAGAAGTTTCCTAGTAATGCCCCAGCTCCATGTTTGTAACACACCATCATTAAAGTGACCCCCAGTGCAAGGCAGAAGACGATAGGGCCTGTCAGATCAGTCT
Organism: Sciaenops ocellatus; assembly: GCA_033000465.1. Taxonomy (NCBI): domain Eukaryota; kingdom Metazoa; phylum Chordata; class Actinopteri; family Sciaenidae; genus Sciaenops; species Sciaenops ocellatus. The sequence continues at coordinate 28,080,240 of CP136878.1, forward strand.
CATTCATGATGCTGCCATCTGCAGGCTTAAAAGGGTTCAACACTGTCAGTGCCTTCTGCCAGATGTGGTCTAAATTGATGCCAAGTTCTAAAAAATGAACAGAGAAGAGGGAAAAGGGCAAATAAATATTTGAGAAACTGATCTTTGTGTGATGTTTGCATGCAATGCAAAAACTCTTTCTGATTGGTAGTATGGAGTGAAGTCCCAGAGCCATGTGGCTTTTATTTAGGATACAGGAATGTTGGTTCGCCAGCTGTTTCCTGGGGTCAACGCATCCGACCTCCATATGAACAGACGATTGCTAGCTGTGCTCAGACTAATACAGCATGAGCAGTTATGATGACCAAACAAAAACATACATTTGTCAAGAATCTAACCAATGGAAACAAATCTAGAAACAAATGATCTTTTTACCCTCGAGAAGTGGAGGTTCCTCTTCAGGACAATCTGCTCCCATACTGCCAGAAGGCATTGTAGGTTGGTAGAACTGCCCAGTGTATTGCTGCTCCATTGAAGGATCCAGAGGCTCTGTCATGAAAGTCTGTGCTCCACTGAAAACAGAACAATTGGAAGAAAAAGTATAAATGAGTAAACAAGTATAAAGGTAAAACTTTCAAGGAAGGACAGTCAGCAAATACTCCTTTGGTTCTATAATTTAGTTTCAATTTTGGATCCATAATATATGTATATACAGTACATATACATACACAAGCATGCATATACTTTGCGCACATGCTTCACCACACACACATAACTTTGGGGCATGGAAAGTGCCATCTTAAAATATGTTTCTAAATGATTTTTCAAAGTGGATACAGATGCTGATGATCTAATCTCTACAGGAAGTGTATGCCATTCCATGTTCTGGGGGCCCTGACAGAAAATGCTCCATCCCCTATGGCCACAAAAGTGGACCAGGGAAACAGCAAGAAGTAGATGATTAGATAATCTAAGAGCATGTTCAAACTCTTAAAAGTCAGTAAGACAACTTTCATTTCTAAGAGTGCATTGATGCTAGGACAGGTGTGATGTGCCAGCAGAATGCTGAACCAGTTGTAGCCAAGAGAGCTTTTGACTGAGTATGGAACACAAAGAGTTGCAATAGCCAAGTCTAGAAAAAAGTCTTGAAAATTAAGATAATGAATGATGATTCCCATAAAGCAACATATTTTGTTAGACCCTCCCTTGCATTTCCTACCCACTGTTTGGTGTACAAACCAGTCTGTTTGAAGCAAAGTGAGGCATTAAGGAAAGGAAGTGTTTGAAGATGAGTTCCTGGGTGACTTTAATGACTTGTTCCGATTTTTTAGGTTTTAGAACAGCTTCATAGAACCAAAAGAATAACATCGACATAGACAAACATAAGTGATGATGTACAGTGGTACATTTGTTACTTGAGTAATGGGTTAAAAATCTTTTTTATGCATCAGACATTGATTGATCATTATTTTCATCTATGTTTGCTCCATAGTGTTAATGGTAGTCAGAAACTCCACATTTCTGGTGTTTTTTTGGAGTGTTATTTTTCAGATAGTCAGATGCTGATGTGACTCGAAAGAGATGGTAACGCACACGAGGCATGATCTATAGCTATCCTCAAAAGTCTGAGTACTTACTCATCATAACAAGCTGGGTTATCGTAGTAGGCTACACTTTGACCCTGGTCATCGATGTAATATCCTGTCTGGTAGAAGTCCTGCTCAAACTGCTGGAAGTCCCCCATGCTAATCAGAAGAACAAAGTCAAGACAAACCAACATACAACACAACTATTCATCAGAAACAGAGATAAAGTAGGCTGCCACTTCTTCACTCAGTAAAAGTTTGGAACCAGTGCCAAATTTTGTTTCCCACTTTTCAAATTTTTACCCAAACTTCCAAATTGCTTGCATTTTTCTAAACCAGTACATGGAAAATTAAGAAGTAGGTAAGTGAAATTTTATCAAAATCATGATGACACCTTATCAAGTTTCTTTTTTGTGTCAAATCACTGGTTCCTTTAGTACCTAGTATATATACCTAGTTTATAGCGTATAATGTACAGCGAGTTGGTCTTTACAGTGAATCAAACCCTTCAGGCGTCCTCCATCACTTTGTTAGGGTTTATTTGACAACTATGATAGGCTTGCTGTGCATTATCCCTTACTTAACGGACACCTGCTAAACCATTAGAAGTCTTTAAGAATTCTGGGTATAATGACAGTGAATAAAAAAAAAAAAAAAAAAAAAACTCATCATGATTTGTTTTTACTGATGAGCATCATCATTTTTTGGCTGGACCACAGCACAGTGGGACCAGCCAGCCTTAAAAAACCTAAAAGTCTGTCCTTGACTTACTGAGTGAGTAATGAAGTTTCACCATTGGTTGGTCAAGTGTTGGACTTTCCCTTTTTGTCACTGCTCTTTCAAAATGAGTAAGCAAGACCAGTACTGAATGACAAAGTACTGAAAAGACATTTTGAATTGTAACAGGAAAATTAAAGCAAAACTACTAACATTCATGATGTTTATTGGACGATAATAATTTTATTTGTGACAGCTGTGATTTACAAATCAAGACACCTCCTCCCATACCATTAATATGTCAAAATATGATCTTTGAATTATTTTGTAAAAATGAAACTGACTGCCTCTGGCTCATTGAAACAATCAGTAAAAGTGTTCATAATTCAGAGAATATATGCTAACAAGCCACACAACAACCTCCTCTTTGCTCCTCCATAAACTCACCTTGTTGTTGTCTACAGTCCACAGTCAGACAGTGAAGAAGACTTTCTCTGAGTCGCTTCACAGTTCACAGCATGGTGTTGTCAGGCCAGAGAACCTGTGAAGCCCAGTCTGTTAGGATATTCTATGAATAGTTGGCTATATTTAGACTTGGTCTCAGAGGCATGACAACTGCCCAGTGCCTCAGACTACAAGGTCTCAGTCTGCTTGAGGCAACTATTGACTTAAAATGACAAGCATTGTCAAACTAATATAGACATATACTATCCAGTGTAACAGATACATTTATTGATTTTTGGTTCCTATCACTGTGTCTTTGTAATGTAATGTAATGTAAATGTCTTTGTGAGACAGGAAGTGAATGGATGGTACCCTGTGTTTGGATACCCTTAAATGTTATACACTGGACCTTTAAATTATTTTTATTTATTACTGCAACATTTTCCTGTTCCTCTGACATTACTACACTGAATGATGTTTTCTGCAATCATTTAACTATCCTTTTGTTTTTTTCCCACATCTCAGATTCATTCTGTTGTTATCTCAGTAAAACAAAGTTACGTTATCCTGAGATCTCGGGAAAATGATCCCGTTATCGCACTCAGATTCCCGCCAAACAGACCTCCAGCACTCAGCAGCTGACAGCTGGACGGGTTTGTACTTCAGCAGCTGCTGTGTGCGTCAGCAGTGCGCATGCATCACGTGCAGTACTGCGGCAGCGCAGTCCGGACTCTCGTGACCTTCTTCTTGAAGAGCCGGAAACACAACACGTCTGTCATGTGATCATGTGATCTGTGCTCGTGAGCCCTTGTGTAGCATGTAGCTGTCAGATGTAAAGTCAGATAAACAGTGAGAGAAGGTACGTGGACCCAGTCACTGTTCTGTCTCTTTGTATCTGTTACTTTATTATTTCACATCTATTTAGCGCGCAGCAGCCGGAAGCTCACTCATAAGCGGAAGTAAGCTAAACATCGCTAGTTGTGTTAGCATGTCCTGATTGAGCCGCTGTTAGCAGAACAGACAGTCTGTGACGGTTAATGGAGTTTGTTTTCTCCCCACAGCTGCCTGGATAACACGACAAAACATTGGCCACCATGGCTGATGTGAGTAGAGTCTGTCTGTCTGTCTGTTAGCTCGTCCAGTAGCCTCTAACTCTTGTCTGTCTCGGTCAGATAAACATGTTTTGTGACATTTCTAACGGAACAACAAGGTTCATGTACGTGTTGTAACTTCTGCAACATGTCGGCATCATAACAGCTCACAGTCAGTGTGTTGTCTGTCTGTGGGTTCACTGACAGACTGTGACTTAAGATGGCCGCCTCACGCAGAGCGTCTAACCTGTTTCTTTCTGTCAGCAGGATTTGAAGAGATACCTGTACAAACAGCTGCAGAGGTGTGTATGTGTAAGGCAGCTGTATTCCATGTTCCATGTTCAGACTGTCAGTGTGTAAAGCCTGCTGTCTGTTCTCCCTCAGTGTCGAAGGTCTTCATGCCATTGTAGTGACAGACAGGGACGGTGTCCCCGTCATCAAAGGTAAGACACTACGTCTGAGTCCTCTGTCCTCGGCTGTAGCTAAGCTTCCTCTGTTAGGGTTGTGCAATGTGTCAATATCAAGCAGTAACCTCTGTGGCTCAGAAATGAAGCCGAAAGTAATTCCTTCAGTGGCCATTCTGGCTACAGTACATTTCATCCTCCATAAGTCCCCATGTTAAAATGTCCACAGCATAAATAAACATGTTTACAGCCTGGTACAAAAACAGTTTTGGTCTCTATAGCTAATTTCCCCGTTCATGACAACTGTACTGAGGGTGAATTTTTATACAACTCACCTGTTCAAATTATATTAAGGCTTAAAGTTTTGTATAATAGTGGGGCCGCTTTGATTGACAGGTAGGCGTCATTTGGCCCTCCTCAGGTTGGCCAATGGTCCACGTCTGTGCCGAGCTTTAGATTAGCCAGGAAGAGGCAGGACAGCCAACATGGCGGTGGCTGGAGCTGCATATTTTGAGCTTCAAAAAGGCGTTTTGGAAACCTACAGGCGACGTCATTCATGCACTGTCCATTCTTTATACTGTCATTGGTCGTTATCTGTAGTATGACGATAGAAAAATGTCTGTCGTTTCATATTATGCTCTACAGGTTTTGTTGTGTCACAAATCACACTCTGTACGGCAATATTTTTGCACATGGTCACACAGCATTTCCGCAGATAAACAAACATGGAGGATAGTGAACGGCCAAGACTGTCACATGGACGTGGTTTGGGTATGAAAAGTCCTACATGGACCACAAAACTGTAATGTTACCCTGCTAATGGTACCGCAGACTGCACTCCACAACACCACCAACCTCTTTTACCACCTACAAGAATCACATCAAACAGTGCACAGAGGGTCTACATATGAGAGCCATAAAAGTACTGTCGACCACTCAAAACAAACCTCAGACTCTGCTACAGATACTGTAGAAGAATATGGCAGATCAGGAAATAGGCCGTTCTATGTGGTCAATCTATATAAAGTATTTAAGATCAGATATACCTTAATGTCCCAGAGGGGAATTTTGTCTGCACAGCTGCAATCAACTTAAATACAATTAGCAAACAACGATACCGATTTTTTTTTGACACAGCCTTAGCCGATGACCGATATGTGCTGCCGATTTTTTTGAGGCGATATTGCTTTTTCTCCCTCCATTTACATGATAAAAATGACACAATGATAACAAATGTTACACGTCTGAATTTAACCAAAATAAGAAACATTTATTTACAAAATTCACAAATGTACTTTAAGCAACAAATTGTTGAAGTTTCTGCTCTAAAAACAAGGAACATGTTGCACCTATGTTTGGTGCATTATCACCGTTAACGCGAATAAATATTCAACCACGCATAAACCATTTCTCCCATCATACTTCTTAAAGCTCTTCTTGAGGTGGAGCAGTGCACACACACACCGCTGTGATGGCTGCTCTGTCCGCTCTCAGTCAGAGAGAGAGACAAACACACACACACACACACCGCTGTGATGGCTCCTCCGCCCCGCTCTCAGTCGGAGTGAGTGGGCGCTCAGACAGGGACAGGCAAACTGGCAACCATTGGTGGGGGAGTGCAGTAGTGTGGGGGTGAGGGGAACGGGTGTGTTGCAGTGGGCGTGTCTAAACCTGCTTAATGTAACCGCTGTGAAACAATCAGGAAATAACTTTTTATTTCGCTGATTAATAACAGCTTTATCGAGGCCGGCGCTCGCTCCCTGTTGTTGTAACTCTAAAGCACTCTCTCTCTCTCCAATCCACCTGGATAGTGTCTGCTTCAGAGACATTTCAGGCTGTCTGTGGAGGTTTGACCGATCTGAGTGTCTGATTGGCTTGCGGAACATGACCTGGGGCTCCGGTTTCCCAAAAGTTGAATCTGGCTCAACTTCTCTCGCCGGACGCCGGCAACGTTTTTTGCAGCAACCCCTGCATTGCGGGCTGCCGGTACGGAGACGCACGACCCTCCACTGAAATGAATTGAAAAACGCCGCCGGCGTCTGGTTTGCCTGTCCCTGTCTGAACGGACAGAGAGAGAGACAGGTTTCCAAAACTTACAGCTGCACGCTGCTAGCGAGGGAGGGGCAATGTATGCGCTGCACTTGCTCTCCAGCGTCTCCAACAACACAGGGCTGCCTGTGGATGCGCCTGTCTGTAAATCAGGCCGGAAAAAATAAATAAATCGGCGAACGCACCCGCGAATCGGCCGATGCCGATACCAGTAAAAAATGCAAATATCAGCCCGATACTAATATATAGCTTTATTTCTGTGCTCTTAGAAAGCAGAATGTGGCATGCAGCCTTTATGTTGCTGTCCAAACCTTTCAGGAAAGGTCAAACAGGGTTCATTCATACCAATGATCAGCCATGTTGGCTGTCCTGCCTCTTCCACCTTCCGACTAATCTAAAAATCAGCAAAGACGTGGATCATCAGTGGACCTGAGGCATGACGAATGACGCCTGGTTGCTCAAACAAGCCCAAGCCATCTGTAACAGCACCCACCTGTCAAAGTAGCCACACTCTTAATTCTGCATAACTTTAAGTCTTAATATCATTTGAACAGGTGAGTTGTATAAAAATTCACCCTCAGTACAGTTGTCATGAACAGGGAAATTAGCTATAGAGACAGCAGCCTCTTGTTCTGACCTTCTTTGCTATGACATTACTTTTACATTAAAAGCTTCTCATGGTTAAACCAGCAGACACGTTTACCTGCTGCTGACTCCTTATCCACTTTAAAAATCAGTCATCTTGGAGGAAGTACAGGTCGGAGGAGTTAAGAGGAATGTCGGACATTCAGCATATCTGATCAAACTCACTGATCTCACTGCAGTCACATGAAAGACAATATCAACCCACGTCTGCACACATATACTAACTGAATGGAAGTTCTGCAGTAGGCTCTGTCATGAACAGAATAGAGAAGTAAAAAGAAACAAGTTAGATTTGACATACAGGGACCCATCAACAGAGGTTTGTAACGTTTATTCTTTATTTTTGTTACTCTCCACAATATAGGTGAACACTGAAGACATCAAAAGTATGAAATAACACATATGCAGTTATGTGGATAACTAAATTATGTGGTTATACACTCTCACATTCTCTCAGTCAGCTTTATGAGGTCTTCAATTTTAAGGTTTTTGAAGGAGTTTCCATACATGCTGAGCACTTCTCCTTCACTCTGTGGTCCAACTCTTCCCAAACTATCTCAGTTTGGTTTAGGTTGGGTGATTGTGGAGGTTGGGTAAGTAGAGAACAGTCCCCACACCATCACACCTCCTCCTCCATGCTTCAAGGTGGGAACCACACATGCAGATACCATCCATTCACTTTTTTTACATCTCACAAAGACGCAGCGGTTGGAACCAACAATCTCAGATTTGACTCATCAGACCAAAGTACAGATTTCCTCTGGTGTCCTCTAATGTCCATTCTGTGTGTTTGTTGGTTCAAGCAGTTCTCTTCTTCTTGTTGGTCTTCCTCAGTCGTGGTTTCTCTGCAGTTATTTGACCATGAAGGTCTGATTCACACAGTCTCCTTGAACTCAGTGAAGCATTTTGCATTTTTTTGCTGATGACATAATTCCAATAATGTGTTATTTTTTGTTTTGTTTTCTTCAGTGTTAATGTACAAAGTAGGAAGTAACAAAAATAAATAACACTGAATGTGTCCAAATGTTGGCCTGCTGCTGTATCTTCTGTAAGACAGGATTAAAAATGAATGGTGCTGGCAGGAAGTCAGTCACCATCTTCAGAGTTGTGAACATTGTTTCTGTATGTCCTTGCAGTTGCCAATGACAACGCCCCGGTCCACGCGCTGAGACCTGGCTTCTTGTCCACCTTTGCGCTGGCCACAGATCAGGGCAGCAAGCTGGGCCTCTCCAAGAACAAGAGCATCATCTGCTACTACAACACCTACCAGGTCAGACTCCTCATTCCATGTGTCATCAGCTCTCATAAGCTTTGGTCTGTTTCTTGATTTTGATGGTATGAATATAATGTTGGAGATTAGAAGTCCATGTCAAGGCCAGAATTGTACATACTAAACAGCTTGTTTACTCATCCTTTGACTGACCACCCCTCCATATGAATGTGACCCTGTTTTGTGTCTGCACTGAACAGATCGTGCAGTTCAATCGGTTACCACTGGTCATCAGTTTCATCGCGAGCAGCAGCGCCAACACAGGTAGGTCAAATCCCACGTCTCTCTCTGACACTACAGACAGGTGTTAACAAGATCTTTGTGGGAGGCTTCCTGCTTAAATATTTATCTACCGTCCAATCATGTAAAAGTAAGACGTTGTGCTGTCTCAGCCTGCTGCTAGTGTTACACTGTGTTCTGTGACCCGTCAGATTTTGTAACCTGTAGCAGAGCCATATTATTTCCACTGTGTTGTTTTGGGTCAGGACAGGGTTAATGAACGTATCAGAGCAGTAACAACAGCCGCACGTCAGAATCTCTAAATCTGAATCAATCTGGTGTCAACTGAAACAGCTCTGCTGCAACATTAAAGTGATGAGCACATGAATAAATTATGAATCAGTATTATAGTATTATTCTGAAATGAGTCATTCTGCACTTTTACTTTTATTACTTGTTATTTAGTGTATTTTGAAGTAAGATAAGAGTATTTTTACATTGTGGTTCTAAAGCATATGTTTAATGAAATGCTGCAAACTTGAACTTTTCTTCAGGGACGTAGGATTTATCTGCTTTCACAGTGTGAATTTCTAGCATGTATATTTTTAAACACACATTCTGTGTTGAACAAGCATTACTTTCCACTCTTGCTTCCTCTCCTGTTTTTTGAGCGTAAAGTAAGGCCAGTCCTCTCCGTGTGTCCTCAGGTCTCATCATGAGTCTGGAGAAGGAGTTGGCTCCTCTAATAGAGGAGCTGAGGCAGGTAGTGGAGGTGACATAAGACGGATAGACGGGATGACCCGGAGCAGAATCACCACATCCTGCTCTGTCTGTGTGTCCGTCTGATGGTGCATTCATGTCCCCCGTGTTAACATTCAAATCATGATTGAACATTTCCTCTCTGCTTTTTGTTCTGGTGACTTTGCTTTCTGCCGTTTTCTCTAGAATTTTAGGTGCATTTTCACAGCTGAGAGTTTTTACGTCAAATCAAATGTCATGAAGTCTGAATAAATGTTTCATTTTTAGCACCTAACATGGTTTCCCTGCTTGTTTTGTTCAGATTTGAATATAAAAATTCAGATTATTTATAAAGTAAAGGTCACTTATCATATTTGGTTGATAATTGTAATCCAGTCAAGAGTTTTTGCTTTTAATGCTAGCAGCCAGAATGATTTGATATTCATCCTTTACTGTAAGTTGAAAAAGCCAGTTTCCCACTCCCAGCTCCTGGATTCCATTATGTGGTTTAAATATAAATATAAATATAATATATATTACCAGCGCTTGCCAGTGTCCTTGCTCCTTCATCATGTGTCACATTGTTCAGTCATAGAAAGTTGAGCTGGTGTTTTTGGCATTTATTAAACAGTATACAGAGAGGACACATGAGGGAGCAGAGAGGTTCTTTTTCAGCTTCTCACTGAATACTTCTGTCCACTCTGTTTGCATTTCTCTGGCAACATTCACATATACATATATTGAGTTTCCGCATGCAGGATTAATAAAGTATATATAAAATATTAATATACTGTAAGAAAAATAATGACTGTATGAAATGTGTTCTGAGATAAATTCTATTCTGATTTCTATGAATCAGCCTGAACAGAAGGTAGGGTGCCACTCTTAAAGACCGTGTAAAGTGAATTCAGTCATTTTCTTCTAAACACATTAAATAGGTCATAAATGTATTTCTCAACAATGTGTAAAAAGCATTTCAACCATTTAGATTTGAATTGTGGAGCTAGGCTTCACAAACTGTGTTTCAACATTTATGTGTCAGGATTTAGTGGGCGGGTCTGAAAATCACCACCGCTTTACGTAACGCGGCGGTGATTAGCATAAACCCGCCCCTGCTGCGGTAGCGGTATAAATACATTCAGTGCAACACCCCCTCTCCACCCCCTCATGTTTGAATTGCAACACTTATAGAGGGTATGCACGTGACGTCACGGTACCCGGAAGTCACTGCGGTTACACCCACTGAGTGGCAAAAAGACGAGTGGCAGAGCCGCCAAAATTTTAAATCCATATTCGACATGGGGAAGAGCTGCTGTGCAATCGACTGCACCAACAGATTTTCAAAGGGTTCAGAGCAAAGTTTCTATAGGCTACCAAAAGCAGTAGAAAAGAGACGGCGATGGATCGCTGCAATCCGGAGAGACAGCTGGAATCCAGGCACCGAAACCTGGATTTGTGGTTCACATTTCGTGTCAGGTAGCGTTAAATTATGCTGTACTTTCGGGCAAAATCATATCATTAAATTACATAATGCATTGCCAACGTTACATCAGTAAAGCTCTTAACGTTAGCATCTTTCATTTAGCTATATTCATCACCCTATATTCATTCATAACCCTAGCTAACCTAAGGTAACTGAAGTACCCAAAAGTCATACTTTAGTAAAAATAAAGATAGTGAAAGTGAAAGTCACCTAAATAAATAGTCCTAAAAGTAAAAGTAAAATTCTCAAAGTATCTGATGTTGGCTGTACTTAAATATCAAAATTATTTACTTGTGTCAATACACTGTATAGGCTACAGTAAACTGACTTTTTTTTATCAGCTTATTATCTGCTATGATGTTTAGTTTTGGTTGCTGTTTAAATCTAATGGCTGATTGAATAAATTGATTTTTAAATGTGCTAATCTGGCTCTGATTCATATAGAAATGGTTATATGTATATATTGGCTTGTACCAACAATGTATATTTGTTTGTTTCAGGAAAAAAGAGTGATGATCCCCTACACCCTGACTATGTGCCAAGTTTATTCTGTTTCACCTCTACCGCTGATCGGACTCGGGCTGTCAACCACCTGGAGAGATATGTGCGCACTCAAAAAGTTTCTGACAAAAGACATGAAGGGCTAACTGCAACAGACAGAAGTCCTGCGTTAGAACAAGAATTACATGCAGACCAAGGAGAGGTACAAACTGAAACTGGAGTCCAAGGCACTGAGGTCCAGACAGAGGAGACACACCTTGACATTGCCTCATTAAACAGATTAAATCTTTAAACATCGTATGTCAATCACTAAGAGATAAAATTCATGGACTAGATAGTGAGTTGAAGCATCGTACCCTTGACGCTTCACAATTTGATGACAGCAAAATGAAATTTTTCACAGGACTTCCCAATTTACAGACTTTCATGTTATTGTTTAGCTTTGTGTCTTCAGTTTTTCCTGCTACTGCAAAGCAGTCCCTCAAGCCTGCTCAGGAACTACTTCTTACACTGATGAAGCTGCGCCTCAATCTGTCAGAGGAATTTTTAGGTTACCTCTTTGGGATTCACCAGTCAACAGTATCAAGAGTCTATCACCATTGGATACATGTTATGGCAAGCAGGCTTCATCCTCTAATATTGTGGCCAGAAAGAGAAGACCTTAGACGCAGCTTACCAATTTGTTTTCAGACATTTTTTAAGAACTGCGTAAGCTTAATCGACTGCTTTGAAGTGTTCATAGAGCGTCCTTCTGACTTAAAAGCTCGAGCTCAAACTTGGAGCAACTACAAACAACACAACACTATAAAATTTCTTATTTCAATCACCCAACAAGGAAGCATCTCTTTCATGTCCAAGGCCTGGGGTGGACGTGTTACAGACAAACACTTGACAGAACACAGTGGGTTCCTTGACAAGCTCCTACCAGGGGACTTGGTACTGGCTGACCGAGGTTTCACAATTGAGGATAGTGTTGGCCTATTTTGCGCAGAATTAGTAACGCCTCCATTCACACGAAGGAAGAAACAGCTTAGCCGAAAAGAAATTGAATCTGCTCGTGAAATTTCTCGAGTGAGAATCCATGTCAAAAGAGTGATTGGAATGTTGAGGCAGAAATATACAATTCTGGGCTCAACGCTGTAAGTCTCATTAGAGTGGAGCAAAATGGAGGACAGCCTTATAGACAAGATTGTGTTAACATGCTGTGCTTTATGCAATTTGCGTGAGTCCATAATGCCTTCAGATTGAGGTGAACATTAGTTCAAGTACAGGGCATATGGCAAAATAATTTGCCGCCATAACTTTTGTCTTAACAGTTATCAATATATATCAGGTGATAAGTTTAAATATTAATTTTAAACCTTTTGATTTTCATTGATAAGACCGAAAAGGGTTACATTTTGTAAATATTTACTCTGTAATGTATCAAGTTATTTCACAGTAACATATGAAGTATTTTCATATTCATGTTTAGTGTGTTATATTGAGTATGGATGTATGTATGTTATTGTTTAGTATGTTATTTATCCATTTTTTGGTGACCCTATATACTTTCACAAAAGGAGAATAGGCTCTGCACACATCCCTGTGATGCTTGGATGAACACAGTGTGACTGAAATGTTTGTAAAGCAAGCCTGACAAATAAAAGTGATACTCTGCAAACTCTTACAGTTTATTATTTATTTATTTATTGAAAGTTATTTCAATAGTTTTGACACAACTGTCAAGTCAGTCTAGATATGCTAATATGTCACATGAAACAATGAAAACAGTGTGTGGAAATAACCCAAGCCTTACATTCTAAATAGTTATATTTTATATACAATGCTAGGACTAATAAGAAAAAGATTACACCAAAAATGCTGTAAAACTTTGGTTTAAAACAATAATGTAACATGTTTACAAATGTGAAATGTGTCACCAACTGCTCCTTTGAAGGTGTGAGGTGGAAACGTAACAGTTCACAAGCATCAGTCAGTAATCTGGGGCTTTTCGAAATGTTCAGTAGTTCCCCCATCACACAGTAACTTTCAACATCATCTTTTCTCTGTAGGCAAAGTGTCACTTAGTATAAATATGTACAAGTTAAGTGCAAGCTGTAACATCATCCCTAAGGTGAAGGGCTTAACACAACAACAGTCCTACAGATGAGATGTTGCACCAGGATTCAGTACTGCATTTCTTGTAAACCATTTTCCCAATAATTCTGGCAGCACTCCATACTTGAAAAACTTTGTGGCCTTCATAACATGTCTTTCAGAATTTACATCTGGGGTTATTCTTTGAATATACAATTCTGAAGGTGTCCACACACAAAAGTCACAGTAAAGAGGTTTTGTGACATGAATCTGGCACTGCACTTGAAAGTAGTAGTTGTGTTGTCTGTTAGTCTGTTAAGTGTCAGCGTCACATCTGAGGACGAAGATACAACCAAGCAAAAGTCTTTTTCTTTTGACAGTTTAAGCAGTGTCTTGTCTTTTGCCAAGTAGGGACATTTGATTTCCAGGCAGCCTGAGCCACAACAGTCACAAGACACCTTCCCATCCGGGAAGCGCCTAGGTGAGGGTAATGTGAGGAAATGTTGAGTCCAGTGGGGGTTCAAAATCAAAATTGACATGTCTTGATGACATGGTCTCAGTGTATTCCTCCTTTACCTTGTTTTCCTGATGAATGCCCCACCTGAAAATTTTGAGAAAACATAATGTTACTTTTGAATTAGGGCATACATGTCCACAATTACTTTGCATCAGGTTTTATGAGAGATTTTATCATTCACTAGTGCCACCCTTTTGAGAAGAGAACAACTCTGAAATTGCAAAAAATAACTATGTTGTTAAAGCAATAAATAATACCTTGTTGCTGCAGTGGTAAACTTTGCTGACTCTGGGTAGCATACAGCTTTTACAAGTGATTTCGGGGGCTGATTTTCATTGCTTTTGATAACTGCACCAAACTTGAAAGCTGTTATTCTGCCACATCTGTAGCTATACCACATCCTTGATGAAGCCTGTCCCTTTGTCTCCTGTTCCACAAGCTTACATTACACATCTGTCATTTTCAATTCTTCAAACACCTTGTCACATTTTTCAGTATGTTCATTGTATGTCAAAGCAGCATTCTCAGCTTCATAAAGTTGTCCCAGTGGTGTAGGATAGCCATCTCAGAGCCATTGGGACAAAATCTTTGGAGTGTTTTGGAGCTACAGAGGGCACAGCAGCTCTTGGGTTTGCATGCTTCAGCTTGTTCAGAAAGCCAGCAAGTTCATCTCCTGTAGGTTTGGACGTAGCATCACAGGGCCCTGACTTCCTTGATGTAGTTTCATTGACCACATTCATGTCAACTTGACCTAAAACCTTTCTACTCTGCGTTCTGGGACATGTCATATCTATAGAGGACAGTTCAGAGCAGGTGATTTTCTTTGTTTGTGTTTGGCTGAAGCCACCGACATGGCAGTGAAGTACACGGCGTGTCATCATGCAGCCTCACCCCAGACATTACTGCAAACATCAACGCTGCTGCATGTGAACACGTCTCTCCAAGTCCTGCCATACATGTACAATGAGCTGTCAAACCTGTCCCTGTCTTCTCTGCAGCTATCCAAGGTGTCAAGGGTGGCTCATTCATTCTCTGGCTGTGTTTCACCTGTACAATTAGCGAGTGTCAGTGTCAGTTATGAACAAATAATGCCTGACAGTAACTAACTCAGTTTATAAAAAATATAAATATATATAACTTAGATACAAACCTGTCCACAGACCACCAGAATATCCATCGATGTTCTCATCACTTTAATTTCGCCAACAAATCTTAAAAAATGACCAAGCGTCAAGGCTTTTGTATGCCTTTAGGCTTTGCAGTGTGTATTTTCCTGGCGTTGAAATCAGGAACATATAAATGTCCGGATACCCGATTTCTGGCCACGTCAGTGTCCGTGGACCAGATGGTTTTGGGGAGCTGGTATGGATCACTGTCGAGTCCAACTGACCTCAATTTGTTCTGATACTCCATTTTTATTCGGTTTCGCTGTGTCCACCGCTATCCTTCGCCATGTTGTGGGCGGTTTGTTTTGCCACTCAGTCCGAATGAGGGGGCATGTCCCGGGGCGGAAGTGGCGTAAACGCATACCCTCTATACGTACAGCCGTTGCTAGCTAGCTCTGCCCTCAGCATCCAGAAAATGCATCTTCTCTGGATGCCAGAATGTGACAACAGCTCCATTACTTTATTTCAATTTAAAAAAAAACAAGTGACGAAGAAGAAGTGGATTGTGAAGGACCATATTAATGGAGACCTGGAAATAATACAGTAATTACAGTAACGTTAGGTGACGTGGTGCACAGTAACGTGATTTTACATCATGTACTATACATAATCACGTTAGGGTTTCTCAACATTTTCATGTGTGTTATCTAATGTCAGTGCATGTAACGTTAGACTGCTCTCGTTTCCTGAGCGGAATCCAGAGGAAAATACACCGGTAACGGGACACGGGACGTCTCTTATATGCAACAGCAGCTTGTCGCTATGACAGGGAATATATGCAGTCAGATCTGAGTTTATGTGTGTCGGTAAAGGCGACACCTGCCTGGGTGTGACCACCTGCCGGGTGCGCTGTGCTGTGCTGATAAGGGGTGTCAGTAACAGCACACAAAAATACACTGTATTGCTTCATCAAAACACCGCAATGGAGCAATAACCGCAAAGTGACGACAGACAGCGTTTCACTGAGATACATGACTTATGTACGTTAGGACAGAGAGAGAAAGACACAGAGAGACAGAGAGTGCTTCAACTCGTCCAGAGTGGTTCAGAGGACACGCCCCCACAGTACTGCCCATTTTTACCTGATTGTGACACCTAATTTAATAAACTTATCGTTATTTCTAATCATTCAAATTTGGCTGGGTGATTAATAACGCTTTCTTCTTTAGTCTGACAAACTCAAAACACATATTTATTTTTACTTTACACGGACTTTAAAGGTGTCACTAAAAGACAGTGTGAGTGGTACATGAGTTTTTCCTCAAACGGCAACCTCTGTGTGCCAGAAGCTGCAGTTCCTCAAACGTCCACTTGAGGCTGGCTCCAGAAGTGAGTCAGTCTCCATAAGTCCCCATGTTAAAATGTCCAACTTCACAGCAGAAATAAACATGTTTACAGCCTGGTACAAAAAACAGTTTTGGTCTCTATAGCTAATTTCCCGTTCATGACAACTGTACTGAGGGTGAATTTTTATACAACTCACCTGTTCAAATGATATTAAGGTTTAAAGTTATGCTGCTGAATTAACAGCATGGACACTTTAACAGGTAGGTGTCGTTACACACTCTCTGCCAACATGGCAGCGACAAGACTCATCGCACTCTAATAAAAAACAACAGCACTTCAGAAACCTGAGGATGTCATCACAGATACGATGTCCAGCTGTTATACTGTCTATGGTTTTTCTGCATGTCTGACATTGAAAGGTCAGCTGCAGCACGTAGTTACTTGTCAGAGCGATAATAAGAATCCTTCAGTTGATCTAAAATCAATACTTGATTACATTTATTAATGTCTCCAGTGAGTTCTCATGAGGCTGAGGTGACTTCTCTCCTGTGGAACGTGATATTTAGTGGAACAGTATCATAGGCATGGAGACAGCAAGTTATTATAGGTTGATACTACATTGTAATTACCTAACATGTAAAGCCAATTCCAAATCTCATCATCTCACACTGACTTAATGATGAAAAAACAGTATTTACAAAACATGCTTTTCATTTTATTCCACTGTGCTAAATCGTTGTACACACACACATGCCCACACACACACTGTAGATTATTTTGACCCAATCCAACACACCATCCTGCTGCTGGAAATACTCCAAAATAAAATAGTCCCCCAACAATAGTTGCATAATTTCCCTGTTTGAGTAAGGTTTGTGTTTTCCTCAGCGGGGAACATCAGAAGTGATTGTTGGTTTTTGGTGGTCTAGAATAATTTTTTAAAGCAACACCATTTAAATAAAGCAAATGTTCATGTTAAACTGCTAACAGGAGACTCGTGAGAAATGAAGCATCTTTGTACTAAACTGTGATAAAGCAAAGAGTGGAATCACATCCAAGTTGTTCGCCTCCAGTTGGTAACTCTCAGGGAAATGTGTCGCAGTATCATCCATGGACAAGTTCACTCTTGGGTTTCGAGCCGTGGTGTACTTCATCGTTCATCCAGCTGATGTTGAAGCAGCTGAAGCATTTCCAGCGTCTCCACTGACAGCAGTCATCGACCTTTTCGCATCTGTGACTGGAAACAAGAGAGAGTGTCACTGCAGAAGCTCTGAATGAAACTTCAGCTGATCATTTAAATACTGGAAGGTTATTGGTTTTGAGTCAACATCGAATTTTTGTTGCTACGATCAAAACACGTCTTATACAAGCGTTCCCCAAACCCATTATGAACCTCCAGGAGCCCTCCTGGATCGATGTCTGTCTTTGACTTATCTAGGTCAAGAGAATGAACAAATTGTGGTCCATGTGATACTAAAAAAGTGGTAGGTAGTCAAGACTACCAAAACCAGAGTGTATTGAGACAGAGATGAAACCAAGACTTTGAGGGGTAGATACCAAGTTAAAACCAAGGCAGGACGAGACCAAAGTTTAGACCAAGACCAGACAATATATAACCTACTTAGATAGCTAATATTCACCGCTTGGCCATCTCAGTAAGTGTTGCATCGCAGGATTTGCATACATACTTTCGGGTGTTGTTCTGCAGATGAACTCTTTATGGTTGAACAATTTAGAATTTGTTATCTGATGGGTTTAAGGTTTTGTTACAGAAGCCCACAACTTCTTCTCCCACATTCACTTCATTGGTGCGAAGGGGGGATGGGGGAGGAGTGACAGCCGTTAACAATAACGACAGAGAAAAATTCAAATTAATTCATATAAATTAGAAACAAGGTAAATTAGACCAAGACCGTTCCTGAGTACAATAACAATAACCCTTCTCGCCATCCTGTGGGTTAGGCTACAATGCTTGTTACTGCAGGCTAATGATGCTCACTTTCGACGTCACGTGAAGCACCTGAGTGTCAACACCTAGCCTAAGTCCCGCCCCGCCCTACTTCTGATTGGTTAGTAGGCCTAGAATGAAAGCTGCGCTCCTATTGGATTCAGAGAAATGTCTAGATAAATCTGGCTGAACCGAAGGGCGCGCACTCTTTCCTTTTTTTTCGCAGTCAAAGGTGGCATGCCGGATATTCGGCACGCAGTCATGCCAATAAGCCGGAGATCCGGCACGGCGCCGGAATGCCATCAGCCATGCATTGTTCCCATCTATGCTAAATGTCTGTGTTTCCCAACCAGTCAGTCAGAATTGAAGAAGCCACTTGGATGAGAGGTGAAACATCTTTATGGATCTACAACCAAGTCCAGTTGTTCCAGATTGAACTCTTCTTAACCCTTCATAGGGCACTCATTGACATACTTGGGAATTTAAAATTTTAACTGGAGTGTTATTGGTGGATATAAGAAGCCATTTTTCTTTTCGGACTTTTTAAATTTTTAAAATTTCAGTTTTAGGCTGCAAATCAAAGTCAGAGAAGTTACCGTATATGGTCACTCGCCCACCTAGGGTAAAACAAATCCAAAAAATACATGGAACTTTCATTTCCAAATGAACAATCAGACATATGTCTTATGGAACTAATGACACTTGACAAAACATCATGCACGTGATAGAGTGTACAAAATGTTAGGGAGAGAGAACTGATCCTGTCCCCCGAAGGGAACTGGAGGTGCACGGGCCATCCCCCGGTAGTTCCCGCCACCCTGGTCCCAGTCACGGTTCTGTCTTTTGTTCCGTCCGTAACGGACAACCGTCCAGTCTTCATCAAAATATGGCATAACTGCCAAACTCTTCAAAAACAACAACAAAAATCCTGGAGCCTTTCCTCTATTATCCAAAAATAATTTATTAAACAATCCACTCCAAAAACTGAAAAATCAAACTCACAAAATCCATTAAAGCATTAATACAAGTCCAAAAAAAAGAATAAAACAAAATAGCATGTCTGTGGGCGACGTTTCGACCCAAAAAGAGTCTTCCTCAGGCCCAGACACACTACAAATATATGAATCTATCAAAAAAGTCACCTGGCTGGGGAGATAAGCCATCTTGTTTCTTTCCAGAGTCAGAGCAAGAGTGAGGGTTTTTTTTCTCTCTCCCTCCTTTTGTGTGTGTGTGTCAGAGATGGGGGACTCGAGTCGAGTGACTTGACTTGAGTCAGACTTAAGTCGCCAGATTGAGGACTTGTGACTTGCTTGATTAACAGTGATAAAAACTTGACTTGACTTTGACTTGCTATTCATGACTTGAGACTTGACTTAGACTTGCATAAAAAGACTCAACAAGTAATTGCTGTCTTTATTAATATGTAAATTATCAAAAATATTTTTTTTTCGGATGTTTCCTGTTGCATGTGGGCGAACATGGCAACCTGTAATCTAACCAAGTGATGCACCCATCACTGACTGCAGCGGTTGTAGAGTGGCCGTAGCGGAGCACTTGGAAGATGGAACTGAAAGGCGCTACTGGCACAGCTGTTCCCAAAATTATAAAATTTGGTTTCAAATACTTTTCTAATGAAAACAAAAAAAGAATAGCTGTGTGCAAGGTCTGCAGTGCCAAAATTTAGGACACCTCCAGCACCATGTTGAATTTCATTCGGCATTTCAGGCTACACAAGGAAAAGTAAGTAATGCCGCTAGCTATACCATTTTCTTTTTAACCTGATGTTAGCTAACGTGCCAATCTCCATAAGTCAAAAGTGACAAGAGCTTGCAGCATGAAGTCAGATATTATCTAACTAAATAATTTGTATTCGGTATTGTTTTGAGGTAAGTTTGTGAGGAGGCGGAGTGAGACTATCGTGCTAAACAATATTACCTATCATTCAAGTCAATATAGTGGCATGGTACTAGCAAGGGCTCTATCTCTTTGGTAAAAGTGTGCATTCTCCTCCCTCGCTTAACCATAGCCCACAGTACGGTAGTAAATGAAAGATGGTTTCAAAGTTTTAGTATAGTTTATGTTATGACAAAGAGCATTAAATATTGAAGAGTACATGCATTAATTGAGTGCACAATGTAGGGCTGGGCGATATGGATCAAAAGTCATATCTAGATATTTTTTAGCTGAATGGCGATACTCTATATATATCAATATTTTTTCCGGATAATTTCATACGTCTGTTATTAATGGCAAATCGCACTCCCGCTATTCATACTACAAATCCCACAATGCACTGCAACAGCTGACACACAGGTCAAGACCTGTGCACCACCTCTAACCCTGCTGCTTCGGTTGTTTATTGACGCACTAAATAAAACTTAATTAAGAAAGATTCAGGTTCTAGCCGCCATATTCAGCTGAACCACTACTTGGACGTTTATGATGGACAGAATGCCCTTCAGTTTTGGGCCATGAACAGGCACACCCTCCCCTCTTTGTTCAAGGTGGCAGTAAGAGTTTTGGCAATCCCTGCATCAAGTGCACCTGTTGAGCGCGTATTCAGTCATGGCAGGATAATAATGCAACCCCATCGCTCACAACTGAGTGACAAAGTTCTGTCAAATTTGATTTTTGCAAATGCAATGCATTGTAAATAGCTTTTCACTATTGTTAACACAGAAAACGCTAGCAGCTTTCTACTTGTAATTCTATTACTCACCTATTACTTTTCTGTTGCATGAGTATGAAACATGCTCTGTGTGGGGGAATACACGCAAACTCATTCACAAATACCAACAAATATTGACAACAGCACTCTGTTTCTATTTCTCTCTCTGACACACATGCACACACACTCATACACTCTCACATGCACACACACACTGCACTCTCGCTTCTACACACATAATCACACTTTCTCTCTCTCTCTCTCTCTCTCATACAAACACACATTCACAAATACTAAGCCTAATTGCACTGTTTCTGTTTCTCTCTCTGACACACATGCACACACACACTCCACAGTAAACACATCCTGTCTCATTCTCTCGCTCAGCACATGCACACATACTTAATCATGACACCAACACTAGGTTACATTTAAGGTTTGTTCTCACATAAAAGAGTGAGGCCTCTTTGAAGGAGTAATGGACATAGAAGTCATACTTGTTCAAGTTCATTCTTTGATGCAATGTTTTTTGTGACATATTGAAATATTTGTTGCAAATAAAAGTCCAGCACTTTAAGACGGTTGTCATCCAGCTTATTATATTTCTATGACTTGACTCGACTCGACTCGACTCTAAAAAAAATGACTCAGGACTTGCTTGAGACTTGAAGGTTAAGACTTGAGACTTGCTTGAGACTTGCACATGTGTGACTTACTCCCACCTCTGCAACAGACCAACCAACACATCCGCTGGCTACCGGGAACACTGTTTCAAACAAGCAAAGATGGAATCCACTGGACCAAGGGAAGAGGAAAAGCAATGTGGGCCTATCATTTATCCCCACTTCCACCATGTTCCCAGACCAACGACAATCCACAAAATGTACAAAAACACCACAGATGTCTTAAATTAACAACATTCTACGAAGGATCCAGGAGAAAGGATATCCCACCTTTCCAAACCCAGTCCCTTTGGGAACCAAAAGATGAATATCTACCAATTGAATTGATTTTCTTAATTGAAAAAGACAAACAGCACTTATCACACCTGAAAGCACCTAAAGAAGCCCCAAATCTAACCAAAGAGAAGAACAAGGCCCTGCAAGAGCTCCAATCGCTCACCAACATAATCATCAAACCTGCAGATAAAGGGTCAGCAGTGGTCATTATGGACAGAAAAGACATAACATAAGAGTCTCACAGACAACTTCAAGACACATCATACTACAAACGACTTGATGAACCCATTTATCCCAAAACAACACAACTGGTCAATCCCATAATTGATCAGATGGTAGATAAAAAACACCACTCCAACAAAGAAGCCCTTTACCTTAAAGGCAAATCACCCCCTAGGCCAAGATTGGCTAGTCCCACACAAACTACCACCAGGCCGTCCAATCATATCTGACTGTGGCAGTGAATCGTATGGCACAGAATAATGGATTGACTACTTTCTCAATCCACTGTCAACTAAACACCCCAGTTATGTGAAGGACACAAAAGATTTCATAACCAAGGTTCGGGCATTAACCCTACCACAAGACTGCTTCTTATTCACGATGGACGTCGAGAACCTATACACCAACACTGACACAACAATGAGTTTGCAGGCGGTCCAAAAGATGTTGACCAAACACCCAGACCCATCACAACCTGATCATCACATCCTGGTACTCTTACATATCAACTTAACATGTAATGGCTTCCAATTCAATGAAGAACATTTCCTGCAGATAAAAGGAACAGCGATGGGCAAACGATGTTCACCTTCATACGCAAACATATACATGGCAAACTGGGAAGAATTGTTGTTTTCAGAAATGCCCAAAGAGGCCAATCATCTACTTGAAATACACTGACGAAAATTTGGGGAGTTTGGACTCACTTGAATACAGAGTTTGAGGAATTTGTAACCATCCTAAATGGTCATCACAATTCCATTAAACTCCAAGCCACCATCCATGAATCAGAAGTCAATTTCCTCGACACTACGACCTTTAAAGGACCCAATTTCCCAGACTCAGGGATATTAGACACCCAAGTCTATTTCAAACCCAGGGATGCACATGCACTACTACACAAGACCAGCTTTCCCCCCAAACACACATTTAAAGGTATTTTCCACTAACAACTGTTGAGATTTCGCAGAATTTGCTCAAGAAACCAAGACACAAATCAAGCGACCTGAATACTCTTTAAGGCACTCTGACAAAGAGGTTACTCCTGGACATTCCTCCGGAACATCAGAAGGACGACAACAAATAACAACACTGAATCAGCCCAACAAGAGGAGGACAAATCCCCAATCCCGATAGTCTCAGTATACTCTTCCTTCAGCGTAGCAGCACATAGAACACTGAAACAGAATTTTCAGGAACTCTTACCAGGCAACTTATTAAAGAATACACACAGAGTCATTTGGCATTTAAAAAGAACCCCAACCTCAAGGATTTGCAGGACAGGATGGACCTGCCAGGATTGACGGGTGACAGAAGAAAAGTGGATTAATCTACTCAACACCCGCTACCCAAAAGGACTGAACAAAAGTTAACACTTATAATGTATAATTTTGTAATAGTTTTCTTCCTTGAATATTTACCTATGCACAACATTTAACCATTTCCAGTTAATCATTAATTTATCATTCAATTATGCTAACTATACAAATTGTATAATTAATCTGTTCATTAATAAATATTTACTGTTGGAAAATGAGATTGGGTGAGGAAAATTGGCACAATTTTTGTGGAATATCCACAACGGTCTATCTGACAATTTTCATTGCTAATCATGAAAATTACTCATTTATTCCAATAATCCAAATCAATTTTAATCATATCTATTTCCACCAACAAGATTCTTTAGTGACATAACATTTACGATGAGCAAATGGCAGGAATACCGTTGGAACAACCCAAGGCCACAACAACAAGGAACCATCATGGAACTACCCAGGAATAATTATCCTAACCCTAACCACCCTAAACCTAGCCAGCCTACCCAGGATGGAATATAATATTCCTAACCACCCTAACTCACCTACAATCCCACAATTGGAACCCTCATCCCTAAACTCCTAAAGATTACCCTCCCTCAGGAAGAGCCCTCCGGAACCTAGGGTAAGCAGCTTTTTGCATCTCTCCAGCCAGCTGTATATTGTTGGTATATTCTTCTGTGCCTAGGCCTGAAAAGACCCATTTTAGGGTTGAAACATTGTCTATAGGTACACTATTTTTGTTTTATCACTTTTGTGGATTTTGTTTTGTTCTCTTTTGGATTTCGTGTGTTGGAAGTGTGATTTGAGTTCATTGTTGTGTGAATAAAATCTTTTTGAAGAGTGAGGAAAGGCTCCATTTTAAGTTTTTTTTCTTTTTGGAGAGCTTTGAGAGTGGACAGTTGTCCGTTACGGACATAACTGAAGACGGAACCGTGACTGGGACCTGGGTGGCGGGACCTACTGGGGGATGGACTGTGCACCTCCTGCTCCCTTCGGGGGACAGGCTCAGTTCCCTCTCCCTAACCCTCCAAAAAACTTTTACAACCTCAAACATTCAGGACCCCATCGAATGAGGCCTTTTCCTCATCCTTGAAACGCACGACCTTGGAATTACCTTCTTGAACCCTTGAACTCACTCTAACAGAAAGGTGATCAGGTGATTTAGTGAACTCGACTATTCCTTTCTTTCCCTGCTCTTGTGCACAGTGGGGTGGACTGCTGAGTGACATGTACCGACCCGTGCCTTACCTTTGGCTCTCCACACCAAACCGTGTGTGTCGTCGGACCACAAGGGGAGAGCCACGAGACTAAGGTGTGAAGGTATTTTTCTTCCAATTCTTGTCCAGCACACAAACCTTCTCTTCAGGTGACAAAGATTCAAGTTTGAACTTCAAACTGGTGATATCACAGTGCTACACACACACACTATGATCCAGCACAGCTGTATGATGTTTAATAGTGGTGTATGGATCTCGATTCATCCAGCTCATTAACCCAGATCCTCTAACTGACTCGGGATTCACGAGTCTTAGTCTCCATTAACCCGGATCTTTACCCTCTTACACCCGCCTTAACAGCGGGCCACATATGCAAATTAAAACGATAAAATTCACTACTCTCCTTTTAACCTGTACAATCTCATTACAACACGTCCCAGTCCATCCGCCTAAAAGGCTGACAGAAATCCTGCTATAATTGTGGACAAAAGCAGTCGTTTTCACCGCTAGAGTAGCTTCGGGACTCGGGACTTACGCCTAATTTACACAGGGGACATAACGGCCGCGTAACGGCTGCGCTGCGCTCACCGGAGCTGATCGCTGCCACTCTAGTCAATGAGACCATTCCCACCGGGCGCGCCGCGTAACGTCTCAGCAGCGTCCCAGCAGCGGCTCTCCGCTCTGCAGCGCGAGCATTCCGTAGCACTTCTATTTTTGACGGAGCCGTTGCTGATTCACGTCAAGCTCAACAGAGCAGATTGCACCAGACAGGAAGTCCGACACAGAATCAACGTAATACACTTCCGCCCCCTTTCAAAATACCGCGGCGCAGCCATTACGCGGCCGTTACGTCCCCTGTGTAAATTAGGCGTAAATTCGGCGTCAGAAGCACACACCTGAATTCAGATTCAGATTCAGATCCATCGAATAAAGCCGGAAACACCCGAGAATCAAAAGACTCGAGAGACTCAGGAGACCCGCGGATCGCTCGCTGATCCAGCAGACCCAGATGATCCAGAGTCACTGATTCAACCGAGTCGACTGGATCTTTTCCTCCGTACAGCGCTAAACGAGGCAGATTCAGACTTCACGGAGTTGTGTCGTCAAAAAGACTTCCTGCAGTCAAATGTAAGAAGATAAATACAGCAATAAACAAGATGATAGAAACTGTATTTAAAACACAAACACTCGTTTTATGCAGCTGAGGCTAATATAGCTCATAGGCTAAAAACAACATATGAGGGGCGTAACAAAATTAAGGTAATTAACGTAATTTTAACTGCAGCATTATATGTCGTTAATAATAACGGTCTTATTCGCCACATTTTATTAACACAGTTAAGTGTTAATAAACTTTAGAGTTTGACAGGAGCATTTGAATAGCAGCATTATGTGTTAGCATAATCTGTCATCAATAATTATGGAGTTATATTTGCCACATTTTTATGATGTCATTTACTGTATTTACAGTTGAATGAGTGATGCTGACTGTGAGTTATGAGAATATAATACAGTATTTGTGTCAGTTGAATATAATGCAGGTAAATAAAAACATTGTGAACTACTTACAGCCTCATAATTAATGTTAGTGAATTTTTAATAAGATGAAAATGTAAAGTTTTATTTTCTGCATCAAAATTTCAAATTTACAAACAGTAGACTGCTCTCCTCGTATAATAGTTCTCAAATTTGAATTTATTTAGCCTATTTGTGGTCTAAGACAGGCGGGCTTGTGTTTCACTGCTAGAATTTATATGTTTATGGACATACTGACTCAAATGACTCAAATGACTCGTAAGATCGGAATCTGTTTAGTGACTGACTCAGAAAGATTTGAATCCGTAAAAGGATCTGAGTTTGACATCTCTAATGTTTAACCAGCAGAGGATCAGCACTTGAAGAAATGTAGTATTTTTTAGTAATAAGGAAGTGGGTTAATATTACACAACTAAAAAAACTGGTGGTTTCCCAGAATCCTTTTTAACAACTCCCATTAAAGTCAGGACTGTGTAGACATTGGCAGCAATTTTTTTTTATCTGTTTCACTATGATAAGAGTGAAGGGTGGAGGTCCTGCAGCAGTTTGAGTTACTGGTAAAAAAAACCATCCCACTTCCTGCCAGCTCTGGAACAAACTCACCATTTTCCACCTCAGGATCTTGATCCACTCATCGGCCTCCACACCCGTCTTTGCACAGAGATAAAACGTTCTCTCAGGAAACACCAGGCTGTGGATGCACACAGATATGAAGAGTTACTCAAGGGAACGGAAGGAAGAGTTATCAGGAAGAGCACATCTGGTCGTGTGTATGCAAACTTTGTCATCTGCCTTCTGAAAAGCTCTTTCTGGTTGAACTCTCCTAGTTGTTGTATGACAGTTAAATGTTACAGCACAGTACACACCTGACAGAAGAGTGAATTATTATGTCATATCAATCATAGTCAGGATATGATTCAGATCAACACATCTGACATCCCTCATGCCAAAAGAAACAAGGTGCAGTTTATCAAACATCATCGCTGCCAATAAACGCATTGCTTTGTTTGGAAAAGTGCAGATCCTTGTACATGGCATCAGAACAAATGATGTTGAATCTCAAAAGGAAACCACATCTCTTTGATCAATGCTGCTCTGATTTTAGGAGCTACATGAGTAATATTTCAGCCTTTTGTTGGTTGATGAGATATATTTGACATATGAACACGTGTTTGTCTAAACATTTACTTTTGAATGTTGTGTTGACTTAATCGGTTATACCCTTCCTTTTATTCTTTTCTTTTGTGTGCATTTTATTTTTGTTTCTATTTATTAATTTATGTATTTATTATTTATTTAAAGGTTTCAAGGATGGGTTAATTCTTAAAACTCTGGTCCACATGAGCACTCCTATCATTCCTCTTGTTCATCATGTCCATCCAGCTGATGTGCTTACACCATCAATTTCATGATTGATTTTCATTAATAAAAATGATACAATAATAATAATAATAAAAAAAAAATGCTGTCTATGTGATACCAAAAAAGTTCCAGGTAGTTAAGAATACCTAAACCGAGACCAAGTTATGACCAAAACCAGAGTGTATCGAGACACAGGTGAGACCAAGAGTTTGAGGGTTTGAAGTAGGACGAGACCAGAGTTAAGACCGAGACCTGTAGCCTACTTAGGTAGCTAACGTGTAGCTAACATTAACCTCTTGGTCTGTAAATGTAACAACTGAACACTGTCTCTCTTTTCACTATAATTTGTACCAATAATACTAAATTACATGAAACATGGAAATTATGTAACTTAAAATAAATCCATCATTTTCTGTAACCAGTTCACGGTGGGGCTAGAGCCAATCCCAAGTTGCAATTGGGTGACGGGTGGGGTACACCCTGGACAAGTCGCCAACCTATCGCAGGGCACATAGAGACAAACAACCATTCATACTCACATTCACACCTACGGACAATTTAGAGTCACAGATTAACCTGTTAAGGTTCATGTCTTTGACTGTGGGATGGAGCTGGAGTACCCGGAGAGAACCCATGAAGACACGGAGCCACCGTTAACAGACATGCCCTGAAGTGTGATCAATATGTTTTTGTGTATAGCCTTGTGAGTTTAATAATGGGTAAGGCAAGTATACAGTATACCCTATACACTATGGACTGAGCTACTACTGCCCCAGGTAGTATGTGAACTGTATACTGTCTATGTAGTGTGTGTGTAGTGTGGACTGGTAGCTAGAGAGGTACCAGTTTCACCTGCCTAAACACTGCTAATGTGCCCTCCAGCAAGGCAACAAACCCCTAACTGCTCTGAAAGTGCGACTACGTGGCTACGCATCGCTCTATATTTGCATATCTATAAGCCCTGTATGTGTGTGTGTGTGTGTCTACTTCTTCTACCTTTTTCATTTCAACCATTAAAACTACTTCTGCTCCTCAGTGGTCATCCAAACATCCAATCAGAGTCATGAAATCTGGGTTCTAGCATAACATAGCACTGTAATTTATTCACAAATTTGAACCTCCTGAGAGAGATGAGCAGAAACTCTGTTTGATAAAAATGACCACATCCCTGCTGGATGAAATAAGATGAGCACTTCCTGTTTGGATCAGTGAGTAACTGTGTCAAAGTAAAGTGAGTTGGTGATTACCTCAATAAAGCCACCGCTGCCTTTAAGCTCGTGAGCACTTCTCCTTTCCTCCCCCTCTTTCCTTCTGTTATTTATGTGCCCTGACTTCCTCTTTGTTCAAACAAAACAAATGTCAGATTTTGCTGCCAAGAGGAAGTAGAACTGTAGAACTGTGTGCTGATCTGAAGCAGATTGGCTTTGCTTTTTCTTCTTTAGTTGGTGTCAACTGATACATAATTCACACGTTTTGCTTTTGGTATTTCTGTCCATATTACATATTCATAACTCATATCTCAATATATCATACGTACAGTTTGATTCATTTTGTGTGTGCTCGCTCATATTAGTAACTCATAAATAGTCTTTATTTTTAAAGATACATGACTCCAAAATGATATCTGTTGATAAACCATTAGATCTATAAAACATTTAAAACCAGGAAAGATTTTCTGTAGCATCATAGAAGACAAGAAACAGTAAATGTTCACATTTTTTGGCATTTCTCTTTAAAAAATAACTTAAAGCAGAGAAAGTGCCTCCCCAGGGAGACGCAAAACCATTTCAGGGGAGTTTTGGTGAACTGAGGTGAAAAAATGACACACAGTTACATCAGAAGGAGATCATACAGAATAACTTGAATGTGCGATTGGGTGAAAGAGATAGTTTAGAGATATACTCACTCTGGGGAATGTTACTGTTTTCTCACTTTCCCAGAGTCACAAACTGTTCAAATCTTTTTTTATTGAAATTGTTGAAAACGTGTAGTTTTTATGTTCTGAAATGCCCAAATTTCCCCTGAACATATTGATTGTGTAACACAACATACTGCTTCCTGCTTTGAAATGCATTACAGTTTTCAGTTTTGGATAAAGGTCGGCTCACTGGCACATTCATACACTGACGGCATTGGCTGCCATGCAAGATGCCAACTGCTCATCAGTTTTAGGAGCTTACCATTCATACGCATTCAGATATTGATGGCACAGCCTTCAGGAGCAATTTGGGGTTCAGTATCTTATCCATTGTTACCAAGGACACTTTGACATGCAGACTGGAGGATCATTTGACTAGTGGATTGGTAGCCACAGCCACCCCCAGTGATATGGATTGTCAGGAGGCAGGGCTATCTTTTGGGGGTTTTATTGTGAACTAACATGTAGCTCCTGTATCTAATTTAGATTATTATTACTATTGTACTATTAGGTTATTATTACTATTGTATGTGTGTGATCCTAAAGGACAGCAATGTTATTAGGCTATCTCTATAAATAATATAAAGTTCAGTTACAATTCAGTGAAAAAGGAGAAGCAGTAAAAATTTGTCATCTCCATTAAGTGAACAATAGCTGTACTCAAATTGAGACAGCTTGCCAAAATTAGCACACTACAATGAGAAGTACTTAGTGTAGTGTGTACTACAAAGAAGTGTACTAAGTATCCAAATTGAGAAAGAGATAAAAGCTATAATAAGCTCACTGTCTATACTTCTTCACATCCCTCGAGCCGTTTGTACATTTTTAAAACAGGTTCATCGGCCATGAATGCTTTCTGGCAGCATCATCCAAAATGTCAACTTCTTGACATAGTAGGTCAACCAAATTAGTCTCTTCTGAAGCTGAAGACCCACTGAAAGCTCCTGAAACCTCCAACATGAAAACCCATCAGAGCAGTCTGCACACTTCTTTTTTCTAACTCAAAGAGCGTTACTTCATTTTAAATGGTGCCTATTAGAGGATGAAACAGACTCACCAGAAACAGTTGACTCTGTCTTGAGAGTAGTCAAACTGTACGGCAGAGCAGGCTCTCAGATCCAGGGTTCGAATGGGCTCCACACACTGCAACAGAGACACTCTGCAGCTTATGGACACACACTAGAAGCTCAGACCATCTTGTTGTTTGTCTGGAGGCCTCACACTCGAATCGAAGAAATTAGTTTCTGAAAGTACGAGCAAAGACTCACCGCTTTGTCTTTGAAGTACTTGAGTTCATATCTGTTGAGTGTGAACCACCTCTGTTTCCAGTTCTGCAAAAATGTTGAGCAGTGGATGTGATTTACATCTGACCTCATATCACAGGAGGACGACTGAAAACAGTGCGACTTCCTCACACTTCTTACCTTCACAAATGCTCCTTGTTTCACCAGATAGCCTTCCTTTGTGCCCAGCTGAGAAGACATGCTTTGTTTTAGTAGAACAATCAAAGTCATTCGACGGTGAGTCAAGTTTCGACAATGAGATTATTGCAACCTGGAACTAAGGCAAAACTTTCAGTTTTCTTTGGAGCTTCTTTGAATGAAGTTGTTGGCTCATTTGTCATTGCGTTGCTTCAGTCAGTTCAGTGCAGTCATCACATGGCCTTTGAATATCAGACATCCAATAGAACACTTCCAACTGGGATGGCACAGTGGAATAGAATTCAGCCAATGGAACACTTTCAATTGTGAAATCACAGTGGAATAGAATGCAGCCAAGAGAACATACAGGTGGTTATATAAGGGGACAGTTAGCCTCTGTTCACCCAGAGGCTTCAACAGAGGATTGTTATCAGAAGGTCGTAATCATCAACTGGTAAGAAGGATGTATGGAGATGCAGTAGCAGTAGAGGGTAATAATGACTGGAACCACAAACTGTAGTGAAAAGGTCTGTGTATGCAGGAGAAGGTCAGGGTGGATGGATTAGACACAAAAACACAGGACTTTCTTACCCAGAAGACCGCTGTTCATGTCTCATGTGAAACCATGGTCAAGTTACTTAACTTACTGCTTACTGAACTTACGACCTTTTCTTAAACCTAAACTAAGTAGTTTTGTTGTCTAAACCTGACCAAACTGCAACCCCAGTTAGCTTTATTTTGAAAGTGTAACCAGATGTTGCATATTTATTATCGCTAACTTGACCATGGAATGGACCATGAATGCAAGTGTGTTCATTTATCACTAAAATAATATATGACTTAGACCTTCTGGTCTATTGGTAAGCCAGAAGACGTTGGTACTGGAGCGGTTTGCCTTGTCTGAATCAGTGTAATGGTGATATCACTGATAACAGTTCAATGGGCTGATCTGTCTCTGTTCTCTGATAATAGATGTAAATATCCTCCTGACTCCTGGTTGATGACCTTTGAACTCTCTGAACCACAGGATTCTGTGAGAGGTCTGCTGTTCAAAGACAAATGATGTCTGCTGGTGTTGAATGATTTGTGGAAGGTGCTGGCTCGTCAGTTAATGTTAGAATCACGCTGAGATGAGTTAGCTGTGTTGTTGACAACCTGGGTGACTCTATACTGCCATTGAGAAAGAATGCCCTTCCCTTTTTAAGAAGTTGTGCTCTGTGTAGGAACATCCAACAACAGGTGTTTCTGTTATAAGTGTGGGTGTGGGAGAGTTTAGATACTGGACTGTGTGGTTTCGTCTGGGTCATATATGTGCAAGAAATAAGTTGTGTCTAGACACAGCTCTACTAGTTCGATGTTCAAAGTTCCAAACTTACATCATGGGAACAACTGAGCCAAGAAGTTGGTGAAAACTTAGGTGTGGTTGGAAGTTTAGCTTCAGCTTGGGATGCACTACTAACCAAATGGTTGTGACTGAAAACCTGGTCTCCTGAGTGTAACTCCATTCATTTGATCCATTCATCCACCACAAACGTGTCACATCTTTGTGGACTTGGCTGCTCCTCACACTACGTTACTGCCATTGCAGAGTCAAGCGCTAATGTGCTGAATCAAGTGCACATGTGCGAGGGTTCACAAATCTATGGTCACGTCACATTTATTATTTTGATATACAGCTGTTTGCAGGTATGTGCAGTAGGTGTCATACCGATGGGGCAGTCGGCACCAGATCGTTCTCTGTCCGGCCCGTCTGTATGGCTGTATGAACTCGCACAGACTCATAGATGGACGGCTCCTCCACTCGCCACGGGTATGGACACTTTAGTACAATGAGGGTTCCTGGTTCAGAAGCAAAGGGGAGGTTACAGGCCTGACTGAGAAAATACAACATTCAAAAACACAACGACTTCTCTTTTGTTGAAATGTAAAATGACGAACAGAGATTTTCCTAATAATGCAAGAAAGTGTTGTAATGTTTCATGTACATTTTGCAACACACACACAAAAAAAGTGTGTTGCAGGTTTTAGGTAATCCTGTAAATACCTCAGCCTGACAACTAGCAAATACACTGAACTGTGGATCATTCCTGATGAATCTAGATTTTTTAAATACTTTTTTAATCTCAGGCTTGTTTTTTTGTTGAATTATATCCACCGAGTAGAACATGTGTGTGTATTCTTCTGATAAACAGGTGCAGTAAATAATAGTTCAATATTAATAGAACTATGAACTGAAGCTAAACCTTCTATACACCATGACAGCAACATAAAAATTGACTCCCTATCTCTTGCCACTACCAGAAACATGGTCATGATCAATGACCGACTAACCTTCTTTGATCACGTTACCTCAGTTGCCTAGTCGTGCCTCTTCGCACTTCCCAGCATAAGAACTTGTGCTGGAACAAATGATTTCTCGTACACCCGCAAAGAGGCTCAAAGAAACTGTCACATTCACTACGAAAGTATTAAACCAGGAAGAAAACCTGTTGTTTTACTGTATAAGCTGGTAACACGTGGTATGCTTGTCAGTGAAGATCTGATGTTCTACATACCTGCGTCACTGCCCAGCAGAGGCTGGTTGGCGAAGTGGTTTACGAAGTCTTGAAGGGTTGGAAACTCATTAAACCCAAACGCATAGGCGTTGTCTTTGCGTGTCACATGAAAATGCTTGACAGAATCCTTTGCCCTGTGCGTGAAATGAGAGACAACAGTTAACTTTGCAGTTTAAAATTATTCACATGCAAATACGGTAATCTTAGAAAAGGTTATGGGAAATACTCTGTTGTCAATGTGAAGATTGGCAGAAAAAAACAGTTTCCACCATTGTTGTTGGGGTTTGTTCATATTCTACTATATTTATTTATTTATTGCCCCACTGTTTATGTGCTTATTGCATTTTTAGAAATGAGTGGTCATGTTCATTTCTAAGGAGGTACACATCAAATAGAATGAATACGCAAATGGAGAATAGTCACCAGTGTCTATTTCTTTCACTTTGAGTGATGGTGTTATAAACAGACTGACCTGACAGACAGGGCGAAGCAGCCTGGTCCCTCATTACTGTTTCTCAGGAGATAACTTCCATCAGTCCCATTGGACAAGAGAAGGGCTTCTGCAGCATGGCGGGACAGGTCATAGTGGTACCACCTTCAACAATATAATTAACAGATAACTGGTAATTCAATACTGGAGTGAAATGAGAAGCAATTTTGATTTATTGCATTTCTTTTGGAAAAAGAAGAAGAGATTAATCTAAACTGCCGTGTTCAGATTATAGAATGACTTCATGCCACAACACCAGCATGATCCAACAGACTGGAATCGGCATGGTGTGTCAAGTAGTGCCTCTGGGCCTTCTCTGTGAGATATGTACACTGTACTTTCAGTATACTGTAGTTCACAAGCTTTTGTTGCTCTTTTTTTTCTCTGTGAAATCCACACCAGTACACATCAATCACCGTGAGATGAGACATGCAGCTCCTGTTTGTACTGTCGCCTAAAACAGTGTTGAAGAACCGACCATCCAGGGGTTTTCAGAGGAAATGGGGATGATTGTTGCTGTTAAACAAACCTCTGACTGTAAGACAGATGCAAAGGAAACCAATAAGGGGATGTGAAAGTTCAGATGTAAAGTGTTTCTGTTTGCACTGTAATGAAGCTCTCAATGAAAAGTGTTGGATCTATATAAACTCAGCGATGCAGTGTAACCAGGCCTGCCATTGACGCATATTTAGTAGGAAAAAATCCTGGCTATCGGCAAGCACTTTCGGGAATCCAACTGGGAACAGCAGAATGGATTCAGGCTATCTCGGGGATGAGAACAAGAAGGTAAAAAGTTCACCAGCTGCATGAGGTGGGGAACCAATGCACACAAAGTTGTGATGTAGTAGAGTGAAGGTTGTGAAGCACTGTTTGCAATGCCACCACAACTACCAGATAAAACCTGTGGAAATCTTTAAGGTTTTGAATAAAGGTTTTTTGTACAGTATAGTTTGGTGTAGTGGTATTATGACCAAGCGTCCTGGGTTCACCATACTGTGTAAAGCTAATAAGGCAATGATAAAGGTTATTCATTTAGAACATTATTGGGAACCAGGCAGCTTGAAATTCAAAAGAATTTACGCTTGATGTTTCCTGTTCAGAGCCTGCATGTCCCAGCTGAAGTTGTGTCTATTGAGAAGGTTAATGATTTGTCATAGAGTATTAGACCTGACCCCAGTAACTGAATTTAATTACCAGTATCATGTTCGATTTTGTAGTGAACCCTGCATCTCTGAATACACTTTGTGTTTGCAGATGTTGACCTCTGTAATATGGTGACCACAAAACCCACCTACCCACTCAGAGCAACTGCCAAGAAAAGCAGCAGGATTGATGATAACTCATCCGTACATCCTGTTCGGTCTGTACTGAGCATGTATGAGCATTCTCAACAGAGATGAGGAGGAGTACTGTTGTGGAGAACCATTCTTACATCATTGTTTCATAACCAAACAACCAAATATGGAACCATACATCCTGAACTTTGTTATGATCACGTAGTCAATGTTCTGAGTATCCCCAAGAGTTCCAAGAAAAGTTGCCAGAAATGTGTGTCTTTCTCATGAGTGTGTATGTGTGCATGACTTCTCCATGATCTGGTCAAGCGACTTGGCAAAACAAGTCAGTACTGGCGATGAATGTTATCTGGCGGAACAGGCAATTAATTCTGGCAGTCATCCCAGAACACGGCATTGTTGATACCAAGACCTCACCAAAAGGGGTTTCCCAGAGGTGCTATGAGTGTGTGTACCTATCTGTGTGCCTATGCAGTACCTCCATCAGTAATGACTCATGTATTGATTTGATGATGACTTTAAAACTAGTTTTGACTTCTGCTATATATACTTCCAATGAGGAGTATGATATGAGTATGTTATCTTATATGTGAATCACATCTATAAGCATATATATGGACATATACATTGTATACTGTGTGTAGTTGACATATTTTGTCATAATGCAGATGTTGTATTCATGACAGTGAGGTAAAAGTTAACAACAGTCTGAAATGTAGGGGTGCCAATCACTAGGGCTTTAAAATAGTGGTGAAATAGTAGTTCCACACAAAGATTACACAGAATAACTATCAAGAGATAGTTCAGTGATACAGGAATTCAGAGAATTTCACTGTTTTTCTTACTTTGCCTGAGTCAGAAACTAATAAACATCCTCAGACAGTGTTCTGTTCTGTTTTATGTATCTGGTATAATCTGATTTTATGTCACACAGCTGTATCAGGCTATCTTGGCTCAATTGTTGAGTATCTGTGGGTCCTTTACAGAGCATGCTCTGCATGGAATCTGCTCCCCATCTACATCAGACAAAAGAAAGACAGATTTTCTTTAAAAAAAAAAAGTCACTAAAACCAAAAATAATCTCACTTAATAATCTCTATCATTATTTTGTTGTTGCTGTTTCAAATTCTTTGTGCTTATTTTTGATGTTGGTTGTTGACGACTCTTTGTTTTTTCCTATAACCTATTGTTACTTATTGAATCATTTCACTTATATAGATTTGGCTCATATTGCAGTTTCCTGTATTATCTTATTGTTGTTGTTTTTAGGAAGACTCTTTTGACCACTTTTTTGGACGTTAATGGCATCCAAATAAAGAACAAAGAATAATCAAGATCCCATAAACATCCAGGAGTTGATGAATCTAAGCTTGGTCTACAGGCTCAGGTGTACAGGTGGACCTCATACAGGTGTTGGATGTTGTGGACCACTTCACATTCAGGATTACTTATTCATAGATCAGATTTTAGAGGTGCCTGACAAGTTCCTGTTCATCTTTAATTAGAAACATATTTTAATGCTGCCTGTGTGTGTGGCAGAACAGAACACATGATTGAAATGTTATCTAAATATGTTCACTATAATAATAACGGTAAAGTTCTGTAATTATTCATCTATCATAATTAAACTATCATTGTCGTTATAAATCCGCAAAGCAGTCGCGGAATGTATAACATAAATAATGTAGAACCAGGACAGTGTACAGGTTCATGTATGTTCAACAAAGCGCTGTATATGTTTGTGAATAAGCATGATCAGATGAACAGTATGAGTCGTTCGCGTTATCAGCGAGTTGTTTTGGTGAGCAGAAGAAGAAGAAGAAGAAGAAGAAGAAGAAGACACCGGTACCGGATCCGCTCTTACCCCAAAGTCTCCAGCTCGTCGCTCATGTCTTCTGTGGACGCGTCACTGTAGAAACTCATCTCTCCAGGAGGATTCAGACAGCGACCTTCAGAGCTGAGAGTCTGCGGATCATCTGAACGACAGACAGACAGAAGTGAAAGCTGTGAGCCTGACACAGTCAGACACGCCTATGAGGAACTACGCACTGTGTACACTGTGTGTGTGTGTGCGTGTGTGTGTGTTCAATCCATGCTGATGACAGGTGTGAATTTCTGACATTACAGAGAGAAAGGAAAGAAAAGCTGACTGAATATTTAATATTTAAAATATGAAATATTACTATCTAACGTTTAAACTAGAATATTAAAGAAAATATTATTTGTATTATTTTTTAAAAATCTTTAAAATACACTGTACATTGTAAAGATGTTCATTAATTTTACTATTTTAACTCCACCACTGCTATTCATGGGGAATGAGACTCCATGACAAGTGAGCAAATTCCTTTGATGAAGTCCATGAGATGCAGGCACTCATAAATATGAAAATGATTCTGTAACAATGTGATATGATCATATCATCATGATGTAACACCTGAACACAGTGATTAACTCATCATTCAGTTGGAGTTCTGTTGGCCTAAAACATTGATCACATTTACACTCAGAGCAGCAGCACATGTGCAGTGTGACATTTAAAATGTGAAGTATGTGAATTCATTCAGGTGATTTCATGTGAAACACTGTTCCACATGTGATATTAGACACAAATGCATCCATCTGAGCTGCGTCCTATGGAGCCATGATGCACCTTCATGTCCTTTATGTTCAGAAGCTCTGCAGCTTTTGTTCAATGTTCATTCCAGAAGCTCACACTGAGTCCCAACTCAAAGAACAGCACCCTCTTCCTGTATTATATGATTAAGAAATCTGTCAGGTTAAATTCACCCTGCAGCTTGTAACAGTGCTTGTAACAGTGACATCTAGTGGTTAAAAACTGGAACTGCAGTGCAAATTCAAAACACTGGAGAGTCTTTGTCACCTGAGACAGAGGGAGAGAAATAAGATGTTACTTTCTCTGTTTTACAGCGGCTATGTTCAGCATAATAAACTCTATAGCTGTATATGTTTTTGGCAACTTTTGAGAATTTCAAGCTAAAAGTCACTGTGAGCCGGTCAGTCTTCCCTGACTCTACGGCTCACTTCTCCCAGGAGTGCAGCTCCCATCTATCAAAAGAAGAACCATACTGACTGCAGTACTGTTGTCAAGAAGCCAGAACTTGAGTTGAGCATGTTTCTGATGACATGGCATGGTCATTTTATGATTTAATACAGTAAATATCTGACAGATTGTTCCTTTAAGCTGCACATTTGATATTAACGCTGTATTAATGTGCTCCTCGGATTCTTCTTTTTTTTTTTTTGTATATAAAATTTAAAAGTTTTCAGTGAATTGGTCTGACACAACAGGTCATTTGAACAGGTTACAGGTGGCTCAGAACAAAGCAGCTGGCTCATGCTTCACTGCTCATGTGGAACAAGAGGAAGTAAAATACATTCGGCTTGTTTCAGTGCAAAAAGTAGATTCCATTATGCTTTAATCTGCTTTATTATAAATATCACAGAAACTAAACCCACACAAATACTTATTTTATGGAAACTTTTTTTTTTCCACAGCTATAATCATTCTACCCAGCAGTCGTTGTATAAAAAGAAAGTATTATATAGAACTATCAGAATCTTTGCAGCTAATTCAGAACGCTGCGGCACGTGTTCTGACAGGAACCAAGATCAGAGATCACATCTCTCCCATTTTGGCTTCTTTGCATTGGCTACCTGTTAAATCTAGAATAGAATTTAAAATTCTTCTCCTTACATACAAAGCTCTTCATGGTCAGGCACCATCATATCTAAAAGAGCTCATAGTACCTTACTACCCCTCTAGAACACTGCGCTCTCAGAATGCTGGGTTCCTTGTGGTTCCTATAGTTTCCAAAAGTAGACTGGGAGCCAGAGCTTTCAGCTACCAAGTTTTTCTCCTGTGGAACCAGCTCCAAGTTCTGGTTCTAGAGGCAGACACCCTCAACACTGTAATGATAATCATCTGGGAATCGAGGATCATATTTGGATTGATTGTATGTATAATGAATTATAGAGAAAGTATTATTTATGTTGTAATGAATCTTGTTTTTACAGACTGTTTTGAAGCCTGAAGTTCTTTTCTTTGAATTGAATTTTCTTCCATTGTTGAAGTAACATTTGAAGGACTTTAGCCGTGCTGTGTGCTGTCATTGTGTTAATATTGAATATTCTCACTTATTTTGGCACTGTCCAGTCCTAAATAACTTCTGGGCTGACATATTTAACAGTTTTTCTGAACTGGCTGCTTACAGTACAAAGACCCTCCCCATCCACCAGAAACAGATTCTCAAACTAGGTATGGTTGCAGCAAAAACAATAATATTACTCAACAGGAAATCTCCCATTTCAACAGCTGGTTTAATGAAATGCTTTTGATCACAAGGATGGAAGAAGATCGTTTCGATAAAGGGACTTTACACTTTCAGAGAACTTGCAAACCCATTTTGGCATTGCTAGATGAGATTAAACAGTCTCACAGTCTTTGAATGTTCGTTTGTTTTGTTTCTTTTTTGCCGTTTGTTTTATTAAAAAAAAAAAAAAAGAAAAAAAGTATATTCTGTTTATGAGCCATACTTTGTGATCACAGACACCCAATGGTGTTGTCGGGTAAGTCACTGGACATCAGCCTAGACAGATGAAAACCAATTCTCTCCTCTCTCAGCTGGGAAAAGAGATTGTAACCATTTTAGGAGGCAAAGACTACTCATAAGAGATGATCATTTATATCAGAAGAAAAAAAAACATGATTATGAAGGAGCATCCAGATTGTCCACAGTCAGCTGTCATACAGAAGCCTTCAGGCTGGATGATCTGCGGTACTTGAAGCAGTCATATCATAACAAGGTGACTTCATTCTAACTCCTTTCAGCACACACTGCACAGACTGCACACATGTGAGCATCTATCAGTTTATTGCAACATGTGAAACAGTACAAACAGTCATACATCCAACAAAACAACTCAATTATAACATTAACACAGTAATTAAAAAATCCTCATCAGTGACAGCGGCTGACTGCACGGCAGTCTTTAAGGTGGACGTCTGAAAGTACTGCATCAAAGTCTTCATGTTATATGCATAGAGGCAGTAAGGTCACTTCAGTGTTCCTCTGCTGGGCTGCACCAACAATGACTCAATGAAATGAGTTTTTGTTTTCTTCTAAAATGAATTATGACACAATAAACCGGGGCGGCTGCAGATTGGCCTAATGTGTAAGGAAATGTGAGGGTGCCCTCTAGCCGCAATGCAGTGCATTACATAGTATATAGGCCAGCCCCTAAATGTTTAAAGAGTTCACCAAACGTTCCTGTAAATAATAAGTGAGTGTATAATAAAGCAATATGACTTGACCAGGGTTTTACACTTCAAGGCTGGACCAGTCCACGTATACACTACATCATTTTAAACTGTTTTAATGTTTAATATGTTTTCTACTATTCCAGGCCTCATTCAGCTTCCACTCATATTTGTACGATATCATCAGTTAGAGGAAATGCAGCGCAGACTTCTCAAATCACGTGATTCGATCGCGGCGTGATTCGAGTCTGCTAACTGATCTGATCTAAATGAACCAGTGACAGCGAAGAACTATGTAAAACTGTACAACACATATTTAAATGTAGCGTAAAGACGAGGAGGTAAAGCTCGCAAATACAGTGTGACAGACGCGATTCTTTGGTGCATTCGTTGCATTGTTGTCAATATCATCTAATATAGATGACAATAAAGAAACTTTATTTTAATCATGGGTCCTTATGAATGAGAATTGACATCTATGTTTAAATGAACGATACATTTAGCCTGATCTTGTTCATCATTGATGTTCATTTGTTAGTGCAGCTCAGCCCACGACTACAACTCCTCAGTCAACCCTGATCAATTCTTCAATCCATGATGTGTCACCACGTCCTTCATGTAGAGATGTACGACTGCAGCCTTTGTTGAATGTCGATTACAGCAACTCAACTAGAGTCCAAAATCAAGTCAGTATGACTCATGTGCTCCGGTGTCACCACTGCAGCAGGTAAACAAAGACAGGCTGCTCATGTAACGTCTCAGTCGAAGTCTGTCCGTCTATCCGTCCGTCTGTAAACACACTCCAACAACTGTAAGCGCACCAGTGAGTTTGTTCATCAGCAAACTGTGTCAGCTACAGATTAAGAAGACAGCAGTGTTAAAGGCTCCAAAGTGTGATTGAGACAAGAAACAGAAAAAACAAACAAAATAATGTTCACAGAGCCTCCGTCACGTGGAGGCTGAAGGCTTCGACGGCGATGGAAGGACGACGCCACCTTCCTGTTTTGGGCCATTAAGGAGTCTCTTAGGCTCCATCCACACTGCAGTTCAGCAACACATTTGATATCAACAAGTGTCTGTGTTTTAAGATCAGTCATCTCCATGACAACTGAGCAACCCCGTTCACTGATGAAGGGTTGAAACCTTCGGTAGTATTTTAGTATTTAGTTTCTTTCTGGTTCTTGAGCACACAGGCTGCATTTGAGTCACACATTCTCACTTCCAACTCGACAAATACTGCAGATTCATCGGTACGATTCAAAATATGACACTGTAGGTGCCCCACTAGTGCTGTATTTGGACAGGGCAGGTCTCCGTGGTCAACTTTGTGAGAATAAATATGACTGTTAGACTTTCAAAATAAAGCTTGTGTGGTAACACCATGTAACGGTCGCACTTTGGTTAGATTTAGTAGATCATACCATAACACACCTGATGAAACTCAAAAAAGTAAAATTCAGCGTTTACTTTTGGTTGTACAAACAGTGGTTTCCTGAGTGAAAGTGCTATAGAAGTACCTGATGACGTGGCAGTATTTGACGATGGGAGTTTGAGGGAATCATACATTACAACTCCAGCACTAAGAGACCAAAGCAGAGCTAAAAAGTAAAGCGACTCAGCTTCATCAGGTGGATTCACCACTCTGATGGGATGCTAATGTTGCTCTAACTCCTTGTCATAGAAGTTGTTGTTTGAAATCATTTTGAAGACA
Source organism: Sciaenops ocellatus (assembly GCA_033000465.1). Lineage (NCBI taxonomy): Eukaryota > Metazoa > Chordata > Actinopteri > Sciaenidae > Sciaenops > Sciaenops ocellatus. The sequence goes on from CP136878.1 coordinate 28,122,317, forward strand.
GTTTTGTTTGGGTTTCTGAATATTTCTATTGCTATTCTATTGCTCTAATCCATCCATCCATCAGATTTTTCATGACCCAATAAGCCAACAGAACAGCTGTGACGCCTGTCCACGTGAAAGTGAACCAATGAAACTGATTTTGACTAACTGAAAATGAATTGTGAGGAGGCTTTTTTAGTGAGGTCTGCCAATTCACCGGCCTTCCGACAACGTGATCATGAATATCCAGACAGAATGACAAAGATTTGGTCTGGTTCGCCTGCAGTGTGAATGTAGCCTTGACAGTGTGCTGATCAGTCCTGCATCGTGGTGGATCAACATCTTAGCTGTTGCACACACCGAAGGCCACTAGAGTTTGCTGTCATACCTTCATGATAAATGTCGGCTCCTTCAGCGACAGTGTCGTCTCTCAATATTTGACATTTTGTTTTCTTTTAGCTCTCAGTCTCTCCAGGATTCTTTGGCTGTTGAAGCAGAGCTGAGAAATAGCTGGTGAGTGGAGCATCCATACAAAGAATCCATTCTGTCACTTGAATCCAGCATGTCAACATCAGCAGAAAGTCTAAACTTTCAGGTCTTTCTTTCCTGGTCAGCTCATGCACTGGTATGACTGTCTGCTCTGTGTGTGTGTGTGAGTGTACACAGAGGTCACGACACCACTGAGGCTGTGCTGGGCTCCAGGGCGGGGTTGTCGGCACACACCGGCACCCTGTTGGCTCTGGAGTGACTCTGGTTCCAGCGCTGCATTCTCTTGCGATACTTCTCGGAATCCATTTGGTCCATATGAGCTGACCTGTGTAAGGTGTTGTACAGAGTCCGAAACAGCAGCCTGCAGAGGACAGGACACAGCATGAGTATCAGTCCGTCCACCAGGACTGCATCAGTAAATGACTGAGGACTTCAAACAGCGACGGTTACCTAACTGTCGTCGTAGCCTAACTGAACACGGAATACTAATTTGCCCAGCAATACATATTGAGTATTATTAGGTCATTTCTATGTTTCTACAATATTTGGCACTGTCACAGTTTTTATATTTGATTATATTTGATTCTACTCTTAGTACTTTTATAAATTATCTGTTAAAGACACTGAGGAATCACTAATTTGATAGATCTTCTGTTTGTCTTCTCATAGCCGTCTCTTCAACCATCGCTGCTTAAAGTCCTATGAACTTGGGTAGGCTGAGCCAACAGAAATACAACTTCAGTCCTAACAGCTAACCAATGTGGAGATGTGTCTCTTTTCAGGCTCGGCCTCCTTGGAGGAATTAAAGAACTTAGCAAGTTCGATGATTAAAGCCCGACTGATATCAAATCAGTAGATATGGGCTTATCACAGATATATTTTACTTTTATGGGCTCGTTGACTGAGGAAGCTAAGAAGAGAAAATTAAAGAGTGAGCGAGCAAGAAGCAGCCGGTCAAGAGTAAATGTGGGACTTTAGAGCCCAGAGCACACAGAGACTATTGAAGACACGCATTTGATGATTCTGACATTTCTATATACAGAATGTGCATATTCTCTTCTGTCTATGGTCACTTAGAATCTTATCGACCAATGAAAAGATGTTTTGTTCCATCATGTATGCAGCATAGATCGAAGGAGGAGAGCTTTGGATAATAACACTTTGAGTTTGGATTCAAGGATGGACGATGAGCTCTGTGATCTCTCTGAACCGAGTCAGACTGATGCAGCACGTCATCATGGACTGGACTGAAATGCGTCGCGTGCGATCATAACAGCATATTTGATGGTGGGGGTGTGTACCTGGGTAACAGAGCCGTCACAGTGGTGAGAGCGCACACGATGTAGAAGAGAGGTTGGGACATCTGGAGTACTTCCACCCCCACAGGGTTGGTAGGGGGGCTGCAGGTCACGCAGAACAAACTGAAGAGCAGCACGAAGCCAAAGTAGAAGCCACCACTGAGCACCAAGACCAGCATATGAATCCACGTCTGCAAAGCAACACAGAGGATAAGAAACTCCAATGTTTCGGTATCCTTGGATACCATACGTAACATGCAGTCAAAACAATGGAGACAAAATCCAGTTTGCTTTTGTATCTGACCAGAGTGTGACTCTCGATAACTTGGTGCAGCAGGATGATGAAGAGAGCTGAGGCGTTGATCGGAGAGCCAAAGGTCAGTTCCCCAACGTCTGATCCTGCATAAGCCTGAGACAAACACACAATGATCTTATAGTGGGATGGAACCTGGACTCTGTGAGCAGCGTATGTTAGCTGGGGGGACATTAAGAAGAAACATTTATACCAATGTTGGTTGAGAAACCAAGCAACTATTTTAGAGAACAGACTTACAAAGTAAGGCACGAAGAAGCACACAAGGCTTTGGTAGAAAGCATCCAGGACTGTGACCCAGAACATGTAGGGCATGTAGACCTGAAGAGAAACAGGATTCATCCGTTAGTCCTCCTGAACACATGACAACAAAAATACTATTTGTGTGTGTGTGTGTGTGTGTGGTTACCTTGGTGGTCTGTGTCGCCTGGTAGAGTTCAGGCAGCTCCATCAGAGTGTCTGCAGGCGTGTGCCGGTCCAGAACGCCGTAGACGAGAGGAGGAACAGAGGTGAAGATCAAGTTGAAGAGGATGAGCACCCAGGAGTTGCTCATGACGCTCCCAGAGAAACCACAGAAGAACTGATACCAGAACAGCAGATTCACGTACATCTACAAACACAGACACAAAGACACACACAGTTATTGAGCAGAAAAGGTGGGCAATCATCAGGATGTGACCAACTTTGACAAGGGCTAATCTCCAAAACAGCTCCTGTGGGGTGTTCCCAGTCTGCAATAATCAGTACCTATCAAAAGCAGTCCAAGGAGGGAAACTGATATAACAATCCCAGAGGAGGTGTGGCTTCAAATATGGGAGACCCAGTCTACCTCTACTGACTGGAAAAATCTAACTGTTTTTTTTATTAACCCCAGTCAAAAATCCAAATTTAGTGGACCTCATGCTCCTGCTGGAGGGAATGTGGCTCAGTATCAGCAGACCATCCTCACATTTTCTGCTCATGCCCTTATATTACACCCTTTTGGAAAGAAGTGGGTCGACTGGTCTCAGAGAACCTGGGCCTGAGATTTGACTTTTGTTTTACCTCAATGTACCGTGGTCATATTCCTAAAGGTCTCACTAAGAGTGACTCATACCTCTTGAAGATCATTTGGGCTGCCAGTAAAACTCTTATTAGCATAATCAGCTCTGTTCACGTTATGGAGAAAATGACTTTCACTATTCGATTACAAAAGAAGGGAGACAAATACAAGAAAAAATGGGGCTGTCTACAACCATGTAGATCTGTGATATATATGTATATGTTTATTTTTTATTTTTTTAACTAGACCCCTGGGGGTCAATGACCTATGCCCGTGCCCTTTCTATTGGCTTATCTTTACTTTGTATATGTAAAAACTTCAGACCTCATCTTCTCTGTGTTCACGTTAAAGCAAAAAAAAAAAAAAAAGCGGCAAACACACAGAGACTAACTCACCACGTTCTTGTAGATGAAGTAGAGGATCATGTTTGCAAGGCGGGAGTAACACCAGGCGCCGTGGACCAGCAGCAACTTACTGAGGTGTTTAAACCTGGAGATGGCAAAGTCACTGGACATCACAGCCTGGGGAGCCATGCAGGGACAACAATATCACCATCCATCCAAGTCCACATTTAAAGATAGAACAATCAAAAACCTGCTGTGAGTTGACCAGAATTACACCTCCTACTATAATATCACATACAGTACTAGTCAAAAGTTTGGACACCTTCTCATTCGATGTTTTTTTATTATTTGTATGATTTTCTACATTGTAAATTAACACTAAAGACATCAAAAATATGAAATAAAACGTGGATTTATGTAATAAACAAGAAAACGAAAGTTGCAGAAAAGGCACCCACCGTGACGCATGGAGGAGGTGTAAGACCTCACTCTGTGACTGTCTCAGCTGAATAAGACATTTACTAACAAACTCTACCATTGTGTCTTTTATAAAGATCTATTAATGAATTCATAATTCTGGAGTGTGTTCTGTCAGGATGAATTCTTGTGGTTTACCTGCATGCCCTCCTGACCAGATATCCCGATGCCCACATCAGCCACTTGAATCATGCTCACATCGTTGGCTCCATCACCTTAATGAACACAAACAATTTTTTACTGTACAAAGCATATCATATATACTATCACCCATATCGCCCACCGCTACCGTAACTACTTTATTTCAGCTTTAGTCCAACAGTTGTTAACAGGTCCAACAATAACGGCAACATTATGCGATGAAACCAGGCTCAGGCTTGGAGGCTTGGATTTAGGAGTCCTTACCCACAGCCAGGGTCATGACGCCAAGCTGGTCCCGGATCAGCCGGACCACCTGGCTCTTCTGTAGTGGAGTGGACCTGCAGCAGATGACCGCCCTGCATCTGCAGCTCAGCTCGAGGAAGTCACTCTTCAGGTCCTCCTGCAAGGCCCAGTCCAGCGTGCGGCCGTCTATAACCAGAATGAATCCATCCCCGCTGCCTGACGATGATTCCCTGCCACGATCCCCCGCTGCGGTCAGTTCAGTCGAGCCATCTTCACGCTGCACTTCCAGTTTGAGGTCCTGAAGTAAAGCCGTACATGTATCCTGATGGGAATAAAAATCCATAATGTCATGTAGAGTTACAGGACGTTTCTGTAATGTGGTCATCATGTTTTTGGCAACTTTTGAGAAAAGAAATTTAAAGCTAAAAGTCTTGGTGACCTGGTCAGTCCTCCCTGACTCTAGGGCTCACTTCCCCCGTGAAAGCAGCCCCTGTCTCTGGCAGTAAGAGCCGAGTAGATTTCGATACGTGAACTCAGGGACTTTATGTCTTCCCACAGTGGTGTTGTAGGTAGTGTCTTTGGAAACTTTTCAAGGGAAATATTCAATGAATTTATGTGTGGAAAAGTCACTACGACCTGGCCAGTCCTCCCTACCGACACTACGGTGAACAAATCATCTCCAATGTTTACTGTGTTTTACCACATTTCTGCTCATGGATTTACTTAAGCTGGGCAGAATCTAACGTTAACTCTGTTGATCCACTTTGTTTGATTCCATGGCAACCCGGAGTGTTGACATGGCCCATGTCAAAACTTGTTTCGACAGCTTTATGTAACATAAAAGCTACCAAGACAACCAATCTACAACTTATACTTTAAAAACATGCCATTTTGTGAATTCTACGGCTTTTCTTGGCAAGACTCCCCCTACGTAGCATCGTGGCAGAAGGATTGACCGGGCGCCGGACAAAGTTGCAAAGTTGCAAAGTTTAATTTAAACCCAAACCATGATCACTTCCTAAACCTAACCAAACCACGACTGAAAACTGACCTGGAACTAGTGAGTCAGCTAAGTTTAAAACATCCTCCATCTCCCCAAAACATAAACTTTTGTCAGAAAGTTTTCCGTGTGTCACCTGACGATCATGCACACCTGCCCAGTCCCTGTGTGTGTGAATGCTGCCATCCATCAGCTGCTCACCTTGCTGCCACAGCTGGCTGTCAGCAGCTGGTCGTTGGGACGGAGGAGTTTGCAGGCGTAGGCGATGTTGATGGCCGTCTCCTGTTTGTCTCCAGTGAGAACCCAGACTCTGATCCCGGCTTTCTGAAGAGCTTCGATGGTCTCTGGAACCTCCTCCTGCAGTCTGTCCAAAATCCCTGTGGTACCTGAAAATACACGCAGAAAACTTTCAGGACTACAGCTCTGAGCTTGGATGGTCCAACTGCAACACCTCAGACCTCTCTCCTCCCTTATTAATACATCATTTATGTTTCCTTTAAATGCATAAGAGTAACCACCGGTAACAGCCTCAAACCTCACAACCACAGACGCCTACAGTTAAAAGTCACCAGTTAACACAGTCACTCATTAAACCGGAACACCAGCAGTGTCTGAACTGCTTTGAGGAAGTCTATTTATTAGAAGTCAGTTCAGTCAGTGGAGAGGAAGTGCAGGAGTCCAACATGTCTTATTCCAGCATGTCACATATCACACAGGGTCAAGCATGTCTTGAGTTCACTGTAAGGACAGTGTTAAAAATTGTGGTCATTACTATGGTAACTGAGGTCAGAGGGGGCTGTCTCACTCCATAGACACAACTGACAGGTACATGATGTTAGAAGCCTGTACAGAGTCAGATGTTGGACCATTAATGATAAACATATTTCCTTGTTTAAAGACCAATGAACATTAATGGACAGAGTAGCTGTGTCACTGTTCTGAGGGCACATAGACGAGCCAGAGAGGACAGCTTCTTCAGAACTGAGGTGGCATCACGTCATGACAAGTGTACTGATAAATCCTCCATTCTCCGTGGCCGAGCCTCAAGAAACCTTTCAGAATAAGACAACTTGGACTCCTGTGCACTTTTTCTGCACTGACTGAACTGACCATTGATAAAATAAGGATAGAATCCTCAACAGGAACAGATGTTTACATGAGTACATGTAGATCTAATATAAGTGAAGGTTCAGCAGTTCAGGACAGCCCAAAGCAGTCATACATTCATACATTATATTTCATTTCATTAGTTGAAACAGCAAATGTTAGTTACATAGTTTTACCATACGATAATGCTATAATGTCTAGTAAATGAAATCATTGCAGGAAGTGTATCAATATCAGAGGAACAAAAGAATGTTACAATTGCAAAGATTTTATATGCTACACCATCCTATTAGGTTGTTATCTGGAGAAAACAATGTTTCTATGCTCAAACCCCATTGGTTCCCAGAGCCAGGGAGGGATGCAGTGTCGGCTGCAGTGAGCAGCTCTCGTACCCAGCAGGGTGAGGTTGGTCTCCAGCCTCTGAGCCGAGTCCAGCAGCAGCTCCTCTCTGTTCTCGATGCTGCTCTCCGCCAGCAGCTGTCTCTTCAGCCAGACCTCGTACTCCTCCTCTTCTAGAACCTGCTCAGAGCACAGAACACACAGTCAAGTCAGCAGCGCGCGCACGCACACGCACACACACACACACACACACACACACACACACACACACACACACACACACACACACACACACACAGATTCTGTTCACATATCTGTGTGAGTGTACTTCATGATGAGACAGAAAAATAACTCAGGGTTTAACTGGTAAGTTTGGAAATCAGCTTGTGCCAGAAAAATCAAGCTTAATGTGCTGAGCTGCCTGCCATGGCTGCCATCAGGCTGTAGTAGTGATAAAAAGCTCCCGCCCCAAAGCTGTGATTGGACAGTTGTTTTTCATTTTGGCATGTATGATGAGTCCATGTCTAGACGGTAACCCCCGATTATATATTTGGTTTCACCTCCTGATGTGTTACCTTTTTAGCGACGCAGAGTGTGCGCAGTCCGTCTCTGGCATAGTTGTCTAAATGTTTTTGGGTTTGTTCTCTGATGTGGCTGTAGATCTCCTGAGCCTGCTCTGCACCTGAACACAATACGAGGACAGTGAACTCTTCATATTATTTGTCTTTGGATCAGTCATCAGTCCTCCATATTGCCTCTGTTAAATTACCTTTAGGTTTGTCGGTCAGATCCATGATGACGGAGTCGGCTCCCTTGGTGTAAACCACCACCTGTCCTGAGAGCGGGTGGCGAACCACCACTGACATCCTCTTCCTGTTGGAGTCAAAGGGCAAGATGTGGAGCAGCTGGACAGTCAGAGAGCCGATTCCTGGCAGGTCCACCATCAGGCTCTCTGCAGAGCGCCCCCTCAGGGTGCAGCGGTAGGCGTGGGCCGCGTGGACCAGAGCCGCCTCGTCCGGACTCTCTGCCTCATACAGCAGTTCATCATCAGAGTCGCCCTCAGAGTCCAATTCTTTGGCGAGCTCCTCCATATCCACCCTGGCTCCGTCAGGGTTCGTCTTGGTCTCCTTGATATCATCCTCTGTCTCTTTCTCCTCCACCTGTCCACCATGTCCTCCTTCCACTATGGAGGACAAGTCCAGTTTACGCCTCAGGCTGAGGTTTTCCAGGTTGCTTTCTTGGACTGGTTCTGACCCGTTTGTGGCGTTGCTGTTGGGGGGCGTGGAGAAGTTGGAGGAGCTGGTCCTCCCTCGGGAGAACAGCCTGCTGGTGAAGCTGCGAGGGCTGCCTTTGATCTGCGGAGGGGAGAGCGCTGAGAAAGGAGAGAAGCTGAAGCGCTGGAACATCAGCTTGATTTCCTCCAGAGACTTGAGAGGTGTTCGAGCTTCAGGCACCTGCACGGACGAGACAACAACACACAACGAGGCATCAGTTATCATCAGGGAAGTAAGAATTATATTAAAATGTTGCACTAGTATCACTGTGATTGAGCCTTGCAGGACTTTTCAGCTATCAAACATAATCAATTTAATTGAATTAATAACTGTGTCACATTTTCAGTGCACAGTTGTTCTACTACTTTGAAGGGTCAGTGTGTAGGATTTAGTGGTGTGAAGGGGGAAAACTATGGTGGTGGCACAACAGAGTCATGGTTAGGGTTGCAAAATTCTGAGAATTTTCAAAGTTGGAAACTTTCCATGCGAATTAGCGTGAATTTATGGGAATTTATGGGAATAAATGTGAATAACAAAACTGAAGGTTGGCTTAGAGTTAAACATAGTTGGGGAAAATATATTTCAGCATAATCTTGAAAAACAAGCAGATTTCATGCAGGTACACTTGAATATCTGCTATTCCTCAATCACATGCACATAGCACACTGCTTACTGCAGGGCTGTTGAGGCCACGCCCCCTACCTGCACAGGTGATTTCTGTACCTGGACCACACTTTAGAGCCCAGAGCACACAGAGACTATTGAAGACACACATTTGAGCTCGTGGACTACATAATGTTGTTCAATGAAATAATTCAAACTTGATAAAGTTCTACTTACAAATAAATCTGTTCAAATGTTTTTTCTATTGTTCTATTTTGCATGTCTGCTTATGACAAAACAAAATCGTTCCCCCCAATTTCCTGTTAATTCACATACATTTTTCTAATTCCCATGGGAATAATATATAATATATGAGTATTTCCAAAATTCCCCAGCCTAACTTCCCATGGAAAGTTTCTGTAAAGTTTCCAGAAATTTACTGGAAACTGTCTGCCCCTTTGCAACCCTGGTCATGGTGCAGTTGAATAGTCAAAAAAATGACCTCTTACGTCCTTTCCTAAACACTTTTCCTTGACCTCGATGTAAAACGCCATGAGGTCAAGGAAAGATGTGAAGGAGAGGTCATAAGGACGTAGGAGAAGACAACCATGGTGTTCAGAGAATCCGACTGCACTTTAATGATCTGTGGTAAAACTACAATGTTCAGATGGACTACAAAATGCACATCTGGGAACTCCTCCCTGTGCGCTCTGTCCGTGTTGTTTCATGCAGGAAATATAAACATGAACAACCCGGTGAAAAAATATGACTTCATTATCAACGTCAGAATTTAAATATTAATAAAGGAATATTGTCCACCTGACACAAAGTGAAGACTTTGTCACATTAGGAATGGTTGCTCACTCTCACCCTCCTGTCCACTCACACATAGCAAGTTATGGCAAAAGATGGATGATTAATAATCAACGGTAACTTGCATGATGGTCTGCTGGAAATCAGTCACAGCAAGAGAAAGTTTGACCATCACACTGAATGGTGTGATATTCATGTTTCTATATTCATTTGAATGGTCAGGGCCATTGATGCATGTCACCGTAACAACTTGCATGGGGCAAATCTCACAAGTCTTCATCACACACTCGCAGACGTCATCTACTCACCACATGTCGAGGTTGGCTGGGCGAGGAGACCACCACGCTGTTACAGATGGCCAGAGCGAGGAAGAAGTCTGTGATGTAGGTGAGCTCCAGGTTGGATGGAGCCCCAGAGGAGCTGTCACTCAGAGGCAGCATGGGAGAGCAGAGCCAGCTCAGCTTCCTCACCAGCTCTGGGTCTGGTATGACCTCCTTCGCCTGAGTGGACAGGCACAAGAGCAGCAACATGAGTTCTCAGTTATGAACCATACTGGCTTAAACTTAAATAAAGTGTGTGTTTGTGTGTGAGTCTGACCACGCGGCTGCAGAAGGCGCTGGTTCTGGGATGGATGTGATTGGACAGTTGGTCCTCCTCGTCCGACTCAGCAGTGAGCGTGTGCAGAGACACGGAGCTGCGGTTGCAGCTGAGGGAGCGACAGCTCAGAGATTTACGACTGCAGCCCGACTTCAGAGTCACAGAGCGATCCACCGCCGCCGCCTCGTTCTTCTCCGCCTCGTACACCTCCAGCCTCTGAGCTGACATACACACACACACACACACACACACACACTTAGTGGACTGAGAGAACGTCAAGGCGTTCCTGCAGTCATATTAGCAGTTCTTACCATTTTCCTCATGAGGATATTCCACCCCGTAGATGCTGCAGCGTCGGAACACCATCTTATTCTCTGTCAGAGTTCCTGTCTTATCAGAGAACACGTACTGGATCTGACCCAGGTCCTCAGTGATGTTGAGGGCCCGGCACTGGATCCTGGAGTCCAGCTGCTCGTTGTACAGGTCTAAGTCATTGTGGATGAAGTAGATCTGGCCCAGTTTGACAATCTCAATGGACACGTACAGAGAAATGGGGATCAGCACCTGTTGGACAGAACGTGATTACAACTTCAGCAAAACGCATTCAATCACACTTTGAACATGAGCATGTTGGCCAATCAAACACATGCAAGAACATGGAAATGAATCAGGTTGTTGTTTTTGGTGCATACAAAGGAGAATCAATCTGACTGGTGTTTATTAATTATTTATTTCATGTTTCTATGTGTGTATGAGCTGTGCATCTTTAAGTGTGACCAGAGGAAGCTTATATCTGCACATATACAGACGTATAACCATAACTAGTAACGATAATTAAAGCAACTTTCAGGAGGAGGTCCACCCACCCTCATTTATTCCTCCCTCTGTATTTATCTCTCGGGTCGTGTTGCTTCGTGTCTGCTGCAGACCTTCCTGCTTCATCGTGAGCGAGTTTTTTAGTTTTGTCCTCACCCATGTTGGTTTAACCAGACTGAATACATTGAAGAAAATTCATCCAAGTAGTTTTAGTGTGTGATAAAGTCACAGTTATGAAGATGAATGTAGAAAGCAGGTTGCTATGGTGATGCCATATCTTTTGTTGATATATATCTATTGTTTACAGCTGATATGAGAAAATACAGAAGTATGGACAGTAAATATTCACTGAAATTGCATGTTATTTATTAGGAGGTGGAAGTTGTTGAGAAGTTTTCACTTCTGTTATTTATTGTTTGGTTATTTATTGGTTGTAAGGTCATCGCTGCTTTTCACCAAACATTTCACAGGTAAACTGGATCACTCTTCCATTATGTGTCCTATCTTAAATATTATAATAAACGCATAAACCTAAATTCTGTATAATCCATTTTTTCCACAAAATTACTAAATTAAATGTTTATTTGTTTCAGTTCTGGTTATCCTTAAAAAGAAAACGTGAAAAAGAAAAAGTTGTCCCGGGAGTGAAATGGTTAATACTCTACCTGCAGCACAATGATCATAGTCCAGAAGACATAGAATGCAGCCAGGGCAGGAGACGTCTCCCCATCGACCTGAAACAGAGGATCTTTGAGGCTGTTCAGCCAGAGGCCATGTCCTGAAAAACACAGAGAGCTCATTACTCTCAATAACTAGAGATTAAAGCTGGATGTGGTTCAACTGTCAGGTGAAATCAGAGTGAAACGGATTTTCATAAGCTCCTACAATTTGTTCAATTAGAAATAGAAAAAGTAGCACAGAGCAATAAGAATAGAAATAAATAATAAAAGTTATTACTAAAGTACTGCAAGTAAATAAGAAGTCAAATGTAATCTAAATGGAACTATTTTTAAACTCAGAATTCTGCCTTTTTTCCTCAATTTAAATAAACAATAATGTGTCAGAGTGATATTTAAAGTCAAAACTGACCTATCAGTTTTTTAATCACAAAGTTCAACCTTCAACCTATCTGTGAAGTGAAGCCAGTGCAGAAGTGCCAAAAACTGCAGTTCCTCAAACGTCCACTTGAGGCTGGCTCCAGAAGTGAGTCAGTCTCCATAAGTCCCCATGTTAAAATGTCCAACTTCACAGCAGAAATAAACATGTTTACAGCCTGGTACAAAAAACAGTTTTGGTCTCTATAGCTAATTTCCCCGTTCATGACAACTGTACTGAGGGTGAATTTATATACAACTCACCTGTTCAAATGATATTAAGACTTAAAGTTATGAAGAATTAACAGCTTGGACGCTTTGATTGACAGGTAGGTGTTTTTACAGATGTCTTGTTTGAGCACCCAGGCATCATTCAGACTGCCTTAGGTCCATCGCTGATCCACATCTTTGCTGATTTTTTTTAGATTAGAAGACGCACAACTACCAACATGGTGGCGGCCAGTGCCACATGGGTGACATCACACCTACACTGTCCATTCATACGTTTTCATTGATCTGGACCGACACTGACACAAAGTCATATTTTCAGTATTTTCAGGTATTCATGGTATTTTAGAGTTTGTCATTTCCTGATAAACCATAAAAAGTTGGTGATAACTCATCCTGCGCGCTAATGCCTCCGATGAGTCAGTGTTTCTGAAGGCTGCTGCTTCATCACTTTACTCAGTGATTTTGGTGAAAATGGATCAGATTTTATACAGAACACATTCGCTTGTTTTCCCTCTGACGTCCTCCACCTGCACAGTTTCAACTCTCGTAGCTTTAGCCTAACCACTTGCCAAAGTAGCTAACTGCTAATTAACTGCTGCTAACTGAATATGTTAGTAGGCAACAGTGCCAGGCTCAGCAGGTGAATCGAATACAGCCCCTAACAGGGAATAACGTTGCAGTACGGAGGTGATTTAAAGTCTGTGTAAAGTCAGAATAAATGTGTTCTGAGTTTGTCAGACCAAAGAAGAAAGTGTTATTAACCACCCAACCAAATTTGTCAGATGAGTTCAGAAAATGACATGACTAAATTTGAAACACTGAGCGAGATGAATTCATCTCTATCTCTCTGCTCAGGGTGGCCTCAGCGTGTCATCGAGCCACCCTTTAAGGACCGCCCACAAAATCCTGGACTGAAAACTGGTGAAAAACTGTTTGAACCTCTAACTCCACATTTCAGTAATATATCCTTCAAAGTCTTCTCACATGTTTTCAGCAACTATTTTCCAACATATGTGTTTTGAAAGAAACTTCAGAATTGCTCTTGCATGGACTTTAAAGACTTTCTTGGATGAAAAGAACCGCTAACTCATTGGTCAACTCAGTCATTAGCTCTGCGCAGCTAAGACAGTTTTCCTGCCTGCCTGAGCAGTCCCTGGGATTTTGACACCGTTTCATAGAAACACTGGCTCTCCACTGACACTGTGTGTTGTGAAGGGTGTCGGTACACACCTACAGCAGCAGTCAGACACATGACGATGAGCAGCAGCACACACCACAGGACGTCCGTGTTCAGACGCTTCTCCAGCTGGCTGCGTTTGTACCTCGGCCCGCTGTTGTTCATCATGGCTTTGGTCTCATGACCTGAGTCACACAGCAAGAGAAGAACAGAGCACGCTCAGTTATCATACTGTAGGAAGCACATCAGCAGGGGTTGTTCATAAACCTTCACTTCATTGTGTGTTCTTTGCATTGTCCTCACAAAGTCTGTAGAAAGACGCACATAAACACAAAAATACACAGATAAATTAAACACCACAACATAACCACAAAAATAAACATTCAATACAGCACATAAATCCACCCATATCCCATCCACATAGCTCTCCACTGATGGTAGTGAGCTGGTACCTGTACCTGCGACCAGATGAGAGCAGTATGAAGGAAGAGCTGAGGGGGTGGCTGGGGTTGTGTGTGTGCTCTGTGTGTAATGGCTGTACTGTTGAGGTCTGAGAGGTCGGGGGTGGATAGACTAATGATTTTGGAGCCGTGCTGTGTAATGTGTGTTAGTTTGTTCTTATCGGTGTGTTAAAAAAGCAGGATGGACAGTAAAGGAGGATGGGCTATACTTTTGTACAGCAGGACACAGCTTCAACCTGTTAACGATGCTTTCATTCATATAACCTCTTTGGTTAGACTCTGCTTCTGCTTTCAAACAAACTCTGGTGAGTTTGGTTCAGTTCATTTGGGCGTGATGAAAGCTGTTAATCAGATTCTGGTGAGCAATGATCGAGGAGGAAATGAAAGTGACTTGACAAACCAACCAGGAGCTCCCTCTGAAAAAAGAAGAAGGAGGATGACAACGCAGCTGCTGAACTATCTGCTCCTTCCTCTCTCCCTTACCCTCCTCTCACCTCCTGCACTGTCCAAACTCTAACCCCAGTGTCAGTGAATGGAGCTGCTTCAGGTCTTATTCTGGCACAACTGTGGTCATGTGATAACCGATCATTAACTCCACATTCTGTGTATCTGTTGGTTGTGTTGATGTTCACGGCTCACTGGTTTAATGTTCATCCCGTGCACTCGTGCGTGTCGTTGTACTGGAATGTAATCTAATCTAGAATCAACACCACTTAAATTCAAAGCCAGCGTGTTTTTGAGTTCACTGTGCTCGAGGAATGGAATATTAGCTGCACTGTCAGACCCATCATGATGAAAACGACAACCTGCAAACACAACAGAGAACAGAGAAGAAGAATGGCAGGTTGGAGGATGCAGCAGTCTATTTTTAGTCACAGGCTAGTTGCTGTCTCAGCAAGGATGAGTTTGTAAAGACGAGCACGATGAAGGCTGCAAAAATAGTGTGCTCCGACAAGCAACAGGCTTTTACCAACGTCAGCAAGCACAGAGGCACAGAGGATTTGGCATCTTGCTGGAGATTTAGAGCCAAAGTTTTGTTGCATTTTCGCTTACAAGACTGGACTTTACAGAAACAGACCATCTTCGATCGTGTGTTGAGGAGTGTTTGACTGTCACCAAGGATACCACGACGGCAAATCAAATGTCTGTCAAAAATAAGAAACGTGGACACAGTGTCGGTGTTTCTTATTTATTCACTGAAGTAAATGTCTGCTTTTAGTGGCACTATCAGACTCATCGTGGTGAAAAACACAACTTGCATAAAACGACTGAAAGCAGAGAAGATAAACACTTTTTGTCCACTCTGAGAAACAGCGGTCTGTTTTTAGTTTTAGCCTGCGTCAGCGATGCAGCTGCAGACCGATTACAAAAGACTGATATCAAACCTTTACATTACAGACCGATATCAAACCTTCCCTTTCTCTCTAAGATACTTGAGAAAGCTGTAGCCAATCAGCTGTGTTACTTTCTCCATAAGAACAGTTTTTTTGAGGATTTTCAGTCAGGATTTAGAGTGCATCATAGCACAGAGACCGCACTAGTCAAAGT
Source organism: Sciaenops ocellatus (assembly GCA_033000465.1). Classification (NCBI taxonomy): domain Eukaryota; kingdom Metazoa; phylum Chordata; class Actinopteri; family Sciaenidae; genus Sciaenops; species Sciaenops ocellatus. The sequence goes on from CP136878.1 coordinate 28,137,703, forward strand.
TACAAATGACCTCCTAATGGCATCAGACAAAGGACTCATCTCTGTACTTGTCCTGTTAGATCTTAGTGCCGCATTTGACACCATTGACCATCAAATTCTTTTACAGAGACTGGAACATCAAATTGGCATCAAAGGAACCGCCCTAAGCTGGTTTAAATCGTATTTTTTAGATCGATCTCAGTTTGTTCATGTCAATGATGAATCCTCCATGCATACCAAAGTTTGTCATGGAGTTCCACAAGGTTCTGTGCTAGGACCACTTCTATTCGGTTTATATATGCTTCCTCTAGTGAACATTATTAGTTATTATTATTAATCAGATTATTAATTATTATTAATCAAATGCAGCTTGTCTCAAACAGATGCAGAAAAACTACTCCGCCTCATTTATTGTGGCCATATTTAAAGACGATGCACATTGAGCATGGGGACATTCTCAGAATGCGCTTCATTACAATGAAATAAAGGGAAACAGTTGGAGTCGTTGTAGTTATGACGCATGTGTCTTTCAGCCGCTCAGTCACGTGTTTGTGTCGCTGCCTTCCAACATCTGAGCAAATGACTCATGATCAGACGGACAAAACTATGAAAACAGTTTTTACTCTCATCTCAGAGAGGCTTGCTTACGGCTCAGTTAAAGCTCGAGTTAAACCACTGTCCCGCTGCAGCCTCTTTAATGTTTCGACACGGCTGAATGTTCAGTGTCCTGTTTGGACTTTATACTCATGGCAGCCTCCGTCCTTTGGCTAACAGTCTGTGGACAACAATGAGCGTTGTAACAATACCTGCATACAGTTTGGTGGTGGTAGCAGGTGGGGGGGGGGTCGATGCCTGCACCCACTCACCAGACTGGTTCTACTTGTATTCTCTGGACTCAAAAGACACAATAAGGAAGGAGGTGTACGACGTGATCCAATGGTTGTAAACTGGATTGTATAAATTGCAAAAACACACACCATGCAGACTCTCACAGCACACAGCTGCTACACGTGATGCGTGTGTAGATCTGGGAGTTGGTATTTCAGGTATTACAAGCAGCAGACATGAGAGCAGAAGCTGAAATCTTACTCACTGACCCCCATCTCTGATGGCTGATCTGGATCTAGATATCTCACCCTGATGATGACAAAACACATGTTCATGCAGGTGTGAATGTTCACAGTCACCACGTGATCAGACCAGTTATGACTACACCTGGAGGTGGTCTCTGGCGCTGTAATCTGATCGCTGCCATGTGGAGGATTTATGCAAGGAGTGACCGCATTCTTGAGGTAACTTCACCTCCCTCAGCTCGCTCGAGCAGCTCATTAAAGAGCTGCAGAGAAGCCAGACCTCTGCACAAGTCCATAGAACACTACAGTACGGCCGTGATAAGTCTTCTAGCTCAACCTGTCTCATTTGCATATTTAGATCTGATCAAAGGTTCACATGTTATTAGATGTAGATCAGAGGCTGATGTGAAGTGGAGATAGGTTTTTGATACTGTACTATTATACTTTGATACTTTCAAAGCGTCACAGCAGTAAAAGCTGTGCATCTAAAATCTGCATGTCTGTTAGAAAAAAAACACAAAATATGGACAGAAAAACACTAAAATCATGTCAGAAAGTGTAAGAAAACTTTTTTTAAACATACAGTATATCTGATATATTTCTATCTATATGTATGCAATAGTGCTATATCTCAGCATTTTATTTATTTTTTATGAAGAAAACTGAATTCATTCATCTATTATCTGTAACCACTTATCCTCATCAGGGACAGGCAGGGTATGTAGCAACCAGTAATGTAATACCTGCCGATAACATAATAATTTTGGCCATTTTGAATGTAATAAAGCCAATAATGTAATAACATTGCAATAATGTAATAACTTAGTAATAACTAGACTGATTAGACTTTTTCAACTAACACTGAGCAAACACATGTAGGTCACATGACCACTGTTCTCTTCCTGAATTCTAGCACATTCCACTAAGTGATCTAACTACCATATACACTTCACAGTAATGAATTCAATAATATTCCTCTATACATGAAATTATGAATTTACATATCTAAGCAAATAAACAATATTCTAAATAAAGATTTTGTACAACAAATAATTCTCAAATTGTCTCTTACAACCATAATAAAGGAGAGAGAGTGCTGCATAGTACGTACCCTTGATGAATGAATATGACAACTATGGCATCCACTATATCTATTTTTGATGAGAAACTGCACAATAACTGCAAAATAATCTTTTATTTCCAAGAAATGCAGTCCTGTTTATGTATTATTACATTATCGGATAATGATTTTTTTAATGCTACGCCAATAACGTAATAACTTATTACATTATTGGCAAAATGTTATTACGTTATTGGTTCAAAAGCTTTATTACATTATTGGCATGTTATTATGTTATTGGCAGGTATTACATTATTGGACATTATTACATTATCGGTTACTACAGGGTACACTCTGGACAAGTCATTAGCTTATCACAGGGCACATAGAGACAAACAACCATTCACACTCACACTCACACCTACGGACATTTAGAGTCACTAATTAACCTGTTAAGGTTCATGTGTTTGGACTGTGGGAGGAAGACGGAGTACCCAGAGAGAACCCACACAGACACGGGGAGAACATGCAAACTCCAGAAAAGCGATAGTGCTAACCACCATCATGCCACAGTGAAAACTCAATTGTTAAGATCTAAACTTTTTTTAAACTCACAGGACTCACAGTGACCTGAACACAAGCTATATTCACAGAGCCTTCACTCTCTTCTCGCACAGACAAAGAGCTCATAGAACAACAACAGAATGAACCTGAGTTTGTCAAATCAGCCGTACAAGAAGGGTCAAAGTCTTCTCCACTTACTGAGGAGACTGAGGTCCTTTGGAGTGTGCAGGACTCTGTTAAAACTTTCTACGACTCTGTGGTGTCATCTGCATTATTCTATGCAGTCGCCTGAGAGAGGGACAGAAAACGTCTCAACAAAGTGGTCAAGAGGTCCAGCTCTGTCCTGGACTGTCCTCTAGACTCCATAGAGGAAGTGATGGAGAGGAGGAGGTCAGCAAAGCTGACATCCATCATGAACAACTCCTCTCACCTCCTGCATGAGACTGTGGAGGCCTTAAACTGCTCCTTCAGAAACAGACTGATACTCCCACCATGTAAGAAGGAGCTCTGCCACAGGTCCTTCACTCCAACAGCTGTCACCCTTTGACACCAGCATGACTTTTTTTATAGATTTCTTATTTGTGACTCATTTCTTATCAGTCGTGTGTATACAAGCTGCTGTGACAAGTTCATTTCCCACTGTGGAATCATTTAAATCTGTCATATCTTCCCCCAGTTTAACTTTCAGTCCTCCTTTCACACCTGTAGTCCACAAGACGTTCTATTGACTACAGGTGTGAAATTACCACAGGTTAAAACATATCAGGTGTCGCTCACCAAGAGAAACCAGATTATTAATTAAGACTGTGTGTACAGAAACATTACAGTGCACGGTCACAGATTCACTCACTTTTTACTGAGGCACTGTTCCAACAGACACACCTCTGTTTGAACACTTTGATTAGTCATGGAAAGTCCCTGCACTCACCTGCTGGTGTGCAGTTGAGTTACTATGGTTACTGAATGAATCTTGTTTGAAGAGAATATGAATTTAATATCTGTTTAGACTTTGATGTGTATATATATATATATATATATAATTGGTACTAAACTTACATCCTGTCCTTGTTTTCACATCACAAACTTTGAAGTAGACCGTGACCCACATTTTCGGGTGGTCTGTTTGTTTAGTCCACATCAGAGCTCAACCGACAGCTTCAGCGACCAAAACAGGCAAAACCACCAGCGCTGCCTGAACAAGGTAACACCAATTCATGAGGACATGAGGAAAGGCAGAGAGGACGGAGCAACGTTAACACTGAGAAAGGCTGTCTGTGGAGGACAGACTCCATCTTGAAGTGCCTTAAGAGACTCATGCATAAAAAACAAACCACATCTTTGAAACATGTGTCTGCATGCCTCAAACTGAAGCCTCTCAGTTCAGTGTCGTTCACTATGGAGGACTAAAAGTGCCAAAATTAAATAAATAAATACACCATTAAATAATTACTTAAATGTGTCATTAATTCATTAAAATTGGAATTAAATACTTAAATGTGTCATTAATTCATTAAAATACCGATTCATTTTATGTAAAAAAAACAAAAAAAAAAAACAAAAAAAACATATAATCATTTCATTTCATGATCCTGTGTTGCAGTGCTTCATGAATTGTCAAACTGTCAAACTCGCCCATCAAAGTTGGTAGGTGGATCCTAATGCCTGATTGGTTACCCCTGCGCATCAAGTCAAAATGCTGAGACTGCGTGCAGTACAAAATGTCTAAAAGTTGCCCGGAGCTGCTGCGAGAAGCAGCTAATTTAATTGAAGCTCTCAGCAGAACTCCCTAGAAAGTTCATGAAGATCCTCCATTTTCTCTATCCAGACACTCTACTTCAGACCAAAGCAATGGATCAGACTAGATTAGCGTTAGCCCCACCCACCGACTTTGATGGGCAAGTTTGACAGTTTGACAATTCATGAAGCACTGCAACACAGGACCATGAAATGGAAATGTAAATCTTGAAATGTAAATGTAAATTAATTAAATAGTGAAATGATTATGTTTTTTTACATAAAATGAATCGGTATTTTAATTAATTAATGACACATTTAAGTAATTATTTAATGGCGTATTTATTTATTTAATTTTGGCACTTTTAGTCCTCCATAGTTCACAGCAGTCAGATGTTTAGTAAGTGATGCTGAACTCTTACCAGCGTAGACCACGATGCCCACGACGGTCTCCGTGTTGCGGATGGTGCAGCTCCTCAGCAGGAGGTTGTTGTTATGGAGGCCAGCACGAACCCCACTGGGGTGCTCCCTGTGCACGCACACACACACACACACGCTCGGATAAGGATAAGGATTCAGTGTCAAGAGTGGGTTCATTTGCAAGTCATGTTTGTTCCTTCCAGAAGCCGGTGATCACATCTGAATAGGCTCACTAGAATTCTCTGTTCACATCACATGTGAGAAGTCCTTGTGGAATAGTGACACAGAGCTTTGTCAAGCAATAAACGCAAGCCCTGAATATGTTGCTTTCTCAAAAGGCCCATTAAAAAACAATGAGCAGTCATACTGTGGTTGTGAACATGTGATGATGTCATGTCGACATTTTCATAAATACTTTTCATAATGTTTGAACAAACGGTGATAAAAAACACTAAAGCACTAAAACCTGAGACTATCTATGAATCCAGACTTTGATGCAACATTTCAACTGGAAATGCTTCAACAAAGTCACCTTTGTTCCACATATTGAAATGATACGGAAGAAGATTAGGGCCAGATGTGAGTTTGGACTTTAAAGTTAAAAAAATAACAACGCAGAATTCTGAGATTAAGTTTTGTTCTTTGTTTTTGCTCTAAAGTCACAAACTCTTTTTTCCTCCATCCTAAAGTCTTGCAGTCCGAAATGAAACCAAAGATGCAGAAAAACACGTCATGTGATCCAATGACACACAATACATAGATAATTAATACAGAATAACAAACTCACATGTAACCTCTGAACCTGCTGAGGTCATTGTTGGGATTCTCACACTCAATGCGACTGTGGAAGTTATCAAGGGTGAACTCTCCTCCCTGGTAAACACACAAACACACACCAAGTTCAATCCAACATGTAGAGAAGTACACATACAGATAAACAGATGCAATAATACAACGCACAACTAGAGGCACATGACACGGGACGACGCCAATGCAAAGTTTCTATTGGAGGTTTTTATGGATCCAAGCAGAGGCACAGAGACCTGACTATGTCTGTTTCTTAGCCTAAAATAGAACTATATCCACATTAGTAATATTATTGCTCCTCCACAAGTGTAAATGAGGCCAACCTCATGAGTGAAATGGGGAACTTGAACATCGATTTCACATATCAAATTGTGTTTCCCAGTGTTGGAAAGGACTGCTGCATATGTGAAAAAAAAACTTTTGTCTAAAGAGGAAGTGATATCCGACACAACGCTGCTGTTGAAACCATCTTTTATATTGTATTATAAATAATGCAGATCTCCACCAGGCCTGGAACCACCAATGGCCAATAACCCACCGAGTTGTTTCATGTGTTGTTGCCTTTTAATCTCTACTGACTTACATTGTTCAGAGACCGTGTGTCATTTTACAAGGGAATGTCATTAAAAAGAGCAAGAAAGTCTGCATAGGGAAGAAACCCGTTCATGTTAAGAGGGGTGCTTCTTCCCAAAGTCCACCATCATCTTCTTAGTCTGCTGACCTTCAGGAGGAGGTTGTTGTATTGGCGCCGGGGGGTCAGGTTCTCTACCTCTGTCAGATAGGCCTTTTCATTGTATTTCAATGAAACCACAGGTCCACAGCTTTGCTGTCAGAGTTAGAGTCAAAAGTGGGGACATAGTCATGTGTACACAAGAAGTGTAGCGGAGGGTTTAAAACACAGCCCTTGTGATGTGTGCTATGGCGTCTTCTGTTGTTCCATTGGGACGGTAAGCAAACTGTGGTGGTGTGCTAGGTAGTGAGGAGCCGATGTAATCCTTGAATAGCTGCTCGAAGTACTTCATAACTACAGAGGTGAGTGCTACTGGACAGTAGGTGGACTTGTTTTCTTGGACACAGGAATGATGGTGAAGTATGGCAGACTGAGTCATGGACAGGTTCAGTGCCGGAGCTAGCTGGTTTGGCACAAAGTTTGAAGATCCGTCCACTTATATCGGTCCTGCTGCATTTCTGGTGTTTATACGCTCGAAAGTCCTCCTGACATCCTGCTTAAAAGAGTAATAGATGTGGAAGGTGCTCTCTCTCATCCAGTAACCTCTGCTGCTGATGGCCTCAAGTAAGCATAGAAGCCGTTTAGCTCACATGCTAGAGACGCATCAAGACTTGACAGGAAGAAGGGGGAAGGCTTGTAATCTGTCATAGTTCTTGGACCTTGCCACATGCTTCTTTTATTGCCCTCCATTGTAGTTCCAATGTTTTGCATCTTTACTGCTGCTCTTTTACTGCTTTATAAATGTCCATGTCCCCAGACTGCAGCCCAAATTTGTAGGTTGCAGTTGCAAGTTCATGGTATCCCAGACAATTCTGGTAATCCATGGTTTCTGAATGTGAAATGTTGTAGAACAGGTTGTCCTACCTTTTCTCCTAATTGTTTTACCATTAATAGGACGGTTGAAAATATTGCTCTTTGTTGTAAAATTGCACTGGCTACAAGCCTACATTGGAGAGCTACATTTTTTTTTCTAAATGTAAAATGTAAAAACTATTTTAAAGAGAGCATACTGAACTGCTGTGTCCTTTGGAAGCAGAAACCACTTCTATCGAGACACAGACATTTGTTAAATGAAAAGGGAGAAAAGGGGTTAACAGATGCAGATTTGGTCTTGGAGCCACAACTTTAGGAAAAGACTAATCTTAATCCACTTCATGTCTTACCTGTGATGGGAGGTCTAAAACAACCTGTCTCTGTTTCAGGTTGGTCTCTCCGTCCAGGTTGGCAGTCTCAATATAACACACCCCACGAGGGTCAGAGGAATACAGCAACAGCATGTCAGCAGGTATGATTTCATTACAGGACAGACGGACAAAGTCTCCGACTCGCACATCCTTCCAGCACTGGTCAACATAGGCTTTCTGTGTGCTGTGGGACAAATATAGTAGAGACAGAAGAGACAACAGTTGAGGCAGAGTACAGAGAGATTTCAGAGAATGGTTGAAATAAGAAATTTTTTTAAGAACAATTTGAGGTTCCATTTGTATTTTTATCTAAGATTAGCTACTCCAGACCTTGTCACATGCTTCAGATGTCTATGAATTATTACCATTCAATGTTCCAAAGAGATTTCCCCAAAAAACCTCCCAGATGGCTTCATTCAAATAATTGTGTGAGGTCCAAAGAAGTAAAATTATCTAATAGTGTGGAAGAATTTACATTTCAAATAAAATAGGGCCTAAAATGGAGCCTTTGGGTACACCACAAGGAGGACAATGTTCAGTCATAATTGAAAATGATACAGATCGTAGACATAAGTTAAAGACCCTAAAAGCCTTCTACATGTCGGAAACAGTCTAAAACAGTGTTTCTCAAACATGTACGTGTACCACCTCAGCCACCACCTATCCAGCTACAGAAGTACACACAGGAGAAAGGTTTATTGCTATTTGGAAGAATTTTTATTATTGATGTTGTTGAATCCTGAATGGAACCAGTTCAAGAACACAAGCTACTTGGGTGGAAAAGGGGTACTCCTGATCTGCACCTAACCCTTCCTAATATGTCCTGTTTGGAGTCATAATTGTCGTGTTTTTGAACCATTCATTTTACCTCCACTTATTATCTCCTCATCACATTTTAGCTTGTAACTAGTGATGGATGTATGCACACTCTGTGCTACTCGTATGATAAAATATTACAGGATGTAATAGTACTTTCATTCAAAGTCTTGTAGTATTGATGGTATTAATGGTTTCTAAATATATTTGTTTAATTAAAAGTACCATCAGTGGTACAGAGAGGTCCAACATATCCAAACTGGTGATTTCCAGAATGCTGTTGTACTTTTGGAAACCTAAATGGAATTTTTTTTTTTTTTCAAAATGATATTTAGTTTTGGGGCCATTATAATGTAAAGTGAAAATATTTATCCAAGAAGCTGAGAGAAGAAGTGTCATTAAAACTGAAACTGAAAAACATTTACCAATGATTCAGTAAGAACTGCGAACTGTGGATTACCTCATGCATCCTGTCAACATCACCTTTTAACAGGATGCATGCTCTTACACGAGGTTGAGAAGTTGCTGGTAGAAGTTTGTCAGTTGGAGGTAGATATTCAAAAGATAAGAAGTGAGCTACAAGCCGTTGTAAAAGGTTCACTGACCGATTGGTTGTTAATCTTCAGTTGTGCTGTCGGGGATGAGCCTGACTGTAAATCGATTTTTTTTTTTTCACCCTCACTGACCACTTATATTACAACAGAGTGTGAAATTAGTTATGTCTGTAACTATATTTATTTTTTTTAACAGATGTTTTGAACTTGAACTCAATGGATTCTTGAACTTTTTTTTTTTTTTTTTTTAAAGATATTTTTTTGGCCTTTTTCAAGCTTTATTTTTGACAGAGACAGCTGAAGAGTGACAGGAATGTGGGGAGAGAGAGATGGGGAATGACATACAGCAAAGGGCCGCAGGTCGGATTCGAACCCTGGACTGCTGCTGAGCCTTCATACATGGGGCAGATGCTCTACCAACTGAGCTAATCGACACCCCGGATTCTTGAACTTTTAAACTGTACTAAACAAATGTGCTTTAAATCGTCATACAATTTCCAGAGGAAACTTCGAGTTTAGTGACCTTTGTTAAAACTAAAAATGTGATAATATCTGTAATGTTAAGGAGACTCTTAGATGATGCTTGTTGTCTCACCAGTCCGAGTGACATCATATAACCTACCTGCAGTAAACACGACAGAGGAGCCGGTTGATCAAATGATCCGACTTAAACCTGCGGTAGTCTTCCCAAATATCCTTGATAGCCGTCACTGAGAGCACCAGTATGATAGGAACAAGAGCGATCTCTGCCTGGAATGCTTCAACCACAGGAACAAAGTTGAGAGCAGCAAGGAAGATGAAGTAGACATTGGCAAAACGATGGAGTTGTTCAAACAGATTTTTGGGCAGAAAGGACAAGAAAGAATACTTTGTGGTCCGGATCTTGTTGTTTTTGTATGACTCCAGGAGATTCCTCAGTTCCTCATCTTCTGTTGAAGAGGGTACCACGGTCCTCTTCTTCCGCAGGTATTCTTTGGTAGAATGAAGACAGGATGGACGTTCCAAGCTATACATGAGTCCACTGCTCTAGTGACTTCATCCACCTGCCGGTTTATGTCTACACTTCAGAGCCCAACCTACCTGCAACTATTGTTGCGGTCCAACTGCAATTTTACTTCTGCGTTCGTACTGTCCCTATCCATTCTGATGTGGAATCTTTTTCCATGTGCCTCCTACGTAAATGTATGGACTTGGCAGGCGAGGTGGGAATGGGAGGGATGAGTGGGAAATGAACTACGTAGAAGAGGGAAGTCATCGCCACACCTCAAAAGGGCACTCACGTTGTAAACAAACTCAAGGTCCAAGTTTTACAGCTGCCTGAACAGACTGGTTGTGTAATCAGATGTAGGGAAAAGGAGCAGCATGGTCATTGATTTCCTGACGATCCTTCAAGATCAGAGCAGTGATCAGATTCATTTATCCATTCGTGAAGTAGAATGGTTTGATAAAAAACTGAAAAGATGGCTGATCCGACTGACTCTCAAACTCAAGCATGGTAACAAACGGCTATGCTTAGGCAGAGGAAGTGAAGGGGACAAAGAAATATTCCATCCCCTCACCTTCATATCTATAAAATCAACACTGACTCCTGAAAATTAAGTCTGGTTTTGCTAAATGTGTTTAAGAGGAAATATAATACCTTCCTGGATTACTGGTGACATTTACAGATCAGGAAATGTTTCTTTCTTGCGTCACACAGTCATAGAGGGGGTGGTCAGGGTGGGTGGTGGGTAAAAAAAGCACAGGACTTTGACACTCACCACTGAGAACCATATCTTGAGTGTCTTGCATGCTTAGGGTTAGGTTAATTAAAAAAAACTTTATTCAATACAGAAAGATAGTGGTTAGAAATTATTACTACACAGAACCATAAAAACATGAATTATTTACAGTTTAATTGCCACTGTTTTGTTCAGTATGAACTTTCTGCAACACTGCAGATACAATCATTAAAAAAGTTCTGCAATTTATTTTGTATGTGCTCTTGTAAATTAGTAGGATATGAATACATAATTCAGGAGACAGGGTTTGTTATAAAGTCCAAAGATTCTCAATAAAGCAAAAATGTATTACTCATTTGTTCCAATGCATAAAACAACCTCTGTTCAAAAACTCAGAAGAAGGAAGTCAGGGTTGTTACAGTCTTAAGTTTAACAAAGTGTGTCAAAGGTTTTATAACCAAGACTACGATCATGATCCAACCTTGAAGTATAGTCTTTGACAACACCATCATCTAAATTTACAGTGAGCTTGAGAGATTTTTATTTTATTTATTTTTTTAAAGATATTTTTTTGGCCTTTTCAAGCTTTATCTGACAGAGACAGCTGAAGAGTACCAGGAAATGTGGGGAGAGAGAGATGGGGAATGACATGCGGGAAAGAGCCACAGGCCGGGCTCGAACCCTGGGCTCCCGCAGCAAGGACTGAGCCTTCGCACATGGGGCGGCTGCTCTACCAGCTGAGCTAAACACCGCCCCGAGAGATTTTTATTTATTAAGTAATACATGTTACAAGGCCACGGTGCTGTAAAGCACTGCTGTGTGACAGTGGGAAGAGGAAATGCGTTGAGATAAAAAAAATGCCACACTGTGAAGGTGCCTGCGTCCAGAATAATGCAGCTATGTTTCACTTCCTTTTCTTTTACTTACTCTACCTGTCATGCACCCAATTGTTCTTTTGTTGGACTGAAATTCCCCTTCAGATAAACGTGACAACCTGTGCTTTTTTGCAGTCTGAATAAATGAGACAAAAGTTATTGCAGTCTTGAGGCTGTCAGCACAGAATTCCACCTGAGTTTTTGTTTAGGGTGGGGGAGAAAGTGCACAGGAGTCCATGAATCCTCCATTGTCCTTGGCCATGCTTTTAACACAAGACAGTTTTTGTGTTAAAAGCATGGCCAAGGACAATGGAGGATTCATCAATACACCTGCCATGACATGATGTCGCCTCAATTCTGACAAAGCCAAAAATTCCCTCACAGGGGCAAGGCCTTTGCTATTGGTATCTAGTCATGCAGACAGTTTTGGTTTTATCTGTCCAGTTGTTGAGATATATATGTTTTTAAACTATTCTCAGTATACAGTAAATCTCTACATTGTTGGTGTTGCATAGGAAAAGTGGGAATGTTGTAACATTTCATCCTAGTTGATATTAGTAAGACAATCTTTATCTATCATACTTCTAGCGATACCCAACCATGCCCGATGTCAAACACTTATTTACGGCAATCACCAGTGGCGCCACTGTTCATACAGCATTTTAGAAGTCCCACCTCCAACCTAGCATCCACCTGTAGGCTCTGAAAATGGCATTTGTAGAGGTTCACTCACCTGCAGAACACTCGTACTACATTGTTGTTGACCTTCTTGTCGAACAAGTAACGTCTGTAGTCTTCCAGGGCATCTTTGATGGCGATAACAACGAGAACCACGAGCAGAGGAATCATGGTTATTTCCTTCTGAAAGGCTTCGACAACTGGCACCCAGTTCAGCAACGCCAGGAACAGGAAATAGAGATTAGCAGCTCTGCAAAAGAAGACAACGAGCAGCAAATTAGTATATAGAAACTGAAAAAGTACAAAAGAGGCTGTGGCAGTGCAGCCAGACCTAGGGATACAACAACGAATCGCTAAAATCGATAAAATTCGATTATTAAAAGAGTTGGCAACGAATTTCATTATCGATTCGTTGTGTCGCGTGAGCAAAAAAAAAAAAAAAGAGCAGAGCAGAGGTAGAGGAAAGACCTGTAACGTTGTTCTGAAACACATGGCGGAGAGAAATCAGTACGACCTAAGTCATCCAAGGTGTGGTGCTGGTGTTTACTCGTTATCCAGCTTGACAAGCATGACGTTTTCATCACGTTTTTATTGACTCGCTTTTTTGGCCCATTAATTTTTCAATCTGTTGTCATGTACAAGCCCGGATCCTGAGCCCGGGGACCTCGAGCTCCCAGAGGCCTCCGTCACTTTATTTTTTTTTTCTTTTTCTTTTGTGAGGAGAACTCTTGAGTGTGTGATGAGTTACAAAGTTATAGCCTACCTGATTTATTTGCAAATAAAAATATGACTGATTGTTTTGCTGTCTGTGTCCAGGCGATGACGACGGGGACGTAGCTACACACAGATGACAGATGACAGATGACTGCAAAATTTGAATCTAGACACTTATTGCAGTTGAGATCGTTAGCTAGTCTAAAAGAAAAAAACATGGAAAGAAAGTTAAAGTGGTGGGAGAGTGGAGCCTCTAAATTAAAAGCAAAACAGGAGAGGGATAAAAGACAATCGCAACTCCAGCAGAGCATTCCGAACATCTCAAGCTTTTTCACCGCGTCTAACATTAAGTCTTGTGGGAGCTTTAACGTTAGTGGAGAGCCAGCAGCAGAGGACGAGAAAGCTAACGGCATCAGCGACAGTGAAGAGCAGGACAGTTACCGCTACCCGGCAGATGCCTCCACTTCGCCAGCTCACCCACAGCGGGGTGCCTCGCCCTCGACTGAGACAGTGAAAGCCACCTGTTCATCTGTGGCCCCACCTGCCTCTTCGCCCAGCCTGGAGGCCGAGATGAGGCAAATGATGCCACGGATGATCCCGTGGGTGATCCCGCGGACAATGCTGTGGATGATGCCACGGATGACTGAACCAGAAATGCCGGAGTGGTTTGACATTACTACGGATCCGGCATTGTGGACAGACACGAGCAGCGATAAGATAAAGAGCATTCTTATTCAGAGGGGCGCTGCAGAATTTCATAATTGCAGGTCAACCTACGCAGCTTCTGCCAGGGATAGAACTATTGAAGGTAGAAATTGCCACTTTAACAACAATTTATGTTATTGCTATTTGCCAAACGGACAGAAAGTGATGAGAGACTGGATTATGTACTCCCACTCAAATGGAAATATTTACTGTTTTGCTTGTAAACTTTCCTCTAAGCGTCATCATTAGTTTGTTGAGGGATGTAGTGACGGGAAACATTCAGAACGCATCGGGGCCCGTGAAAGGAGTGAAGAGCATAAGGCTTCCATGTTATCCTTACTCCACAGGGGCAAGGGCATCGGGACTGTTGATGTTTCTATGGCACCAGAAATGGAAGCAGCAAGGCAATACTGGAGAGAAGTCCTCAAAAGAGTTGTTGCTGTCATAAAGTTTCTGGGGGAGAGGGGGCTTCCATTTAGAGGAGATAGTGAATTGCTGGGGTCATCTCATAATGGAAATTTCCTCGGTATATTGGAACTGATTTCTCAGTTTGATCCATTTTTGGCTGGGCATATAAAGAAGTATGGGCAGAAAGGCCGGGGAAGTGTGTCTTACTTGTCATCGACGGTTTGTGAGGAATTTATTGATGTCATGGGAGATAAAACTAGATAGATTATTGCAGAGGAAATTCAGAAGGCAAAATACTTCTCTGTTGTTGTGGACTCCACCCCAGACCTTTCACATGTTGACCAACTTACTTTTATTTTCAGGTTTGTAAACAAAGAAGGCAAAATTGTTGAACGTTTTCTGACTTTTGAGCCAATCGAAACCCATACTGGTGAAAGTTTGGCTGAATGTGTTGTTTATGGTTGCCAGTTTAGGCTTGGAGCTGTCAAATTGCAGGGGACAGTCATACGACAACGCGAGTAACATGTCTGCGAAGTACAATTGACTCCAAACACATCTGAAGAAGCGAAATCCTTTAATCCATTATGTTCCTTGCGCCACTCACTTTACAGTCTTTGTATAACTTTTGTTCCTCCTCTACAAGCAGATGGGGCAAAGTTTTTCGCAAAACAGGAATAAGTTTGACATTGAAATCTCTCTCAACCACCAGATGGAGCAGTCAAGCAGAATCCACCAAAGCTCTGTGGAAAAACTATTCACGCATAAAAGATGCACTTGAATAAAAAAAAATGGCTTAGCCAATGAGCTCCTGCAGTTCAGATCATTCATGTTGGCTGAGACAGAAGTCGCCCTCAAACATGCTTAAGACCACACTGAAGTTAGGCCTGCAGTCCATCTTCCCTAATGTGTATGTAGCATTGAGGGTGTTCCTCACGACGTTGCCGGTGACAAACTGTGAAGGGGAGCGCTCATTTTCTCACTTGGGGAGAATCAAAAATGAACTGAGAACGAGCATGAATCAAAAACACCTGAAGTCTCTATCATTACTGGCAATAGAGTCTGAACCTGTCAGAGACCTGGACTTCAGCGATGTTGTGGAGGAGTTTGCAAGGAGAAAGGCCAGGAAGAAGGTCATCGCATAAGGTAGTCTAATGTGTGTATTCTTGCCTCTAAAGTGTTGTTTTTGTAAGTGCATTGTTTTTTATGACTTTTGGAAAACATTTGTTGTTGGGATGTTTGATATTGTGGAAATTCTAAAAACAGTTTACATTTATTGTTGTTTGCTATACTTTGAAGTGTTTCTGCATATTTGAGTGTAGACTGTTTTGATATATTACATTTATCAAATTATTTATTTTCCTATAATAAGCTGTCGCCATTCAGTGTGAATCCTGTGCAAGTGCAGGAGTTTCCAACAACTACTAGGCCCACACTTGTGCACTAGTAAACTAAGTAGTCTGTTGTGTTGGTGCACGTACAACCAGCTGCCACCACACACGTATGTGTGTGTGGTGGCAGCTCCATGGTTGATCAGCTGTGTAGTGTGTGCGTGGGCCTCTAAGAGTCTGGCCCAAGGGCCTCTGAATTCTTAATCCAGCCTTGGTCATGTATATATTCTGTGCTTTGTCCCATATCGGTTATTGTTGACAAATATATTTGTGTGTGTTGTACTTTTTCATTTCATTTTAAAGTTCTTTTATAGCACTTGGTCATCTTAAGCTGTGTTTAAATGTGGTGCATAAATTAACTTAACTTGCACTTACTACAATGATGGTAATAATTTAATGAATAAGGTTCAAGTGAACTTGGGTGTGGATGGGTGCGTGTGTGTCTGAGTGTGAGAGTTTAAGTGTGAGTAAGTGTAGTGTAGAGAACAAGTTCTGATGTTCAAACAAATCCTGTTAAGTTTTCTGATTTGTATTTTTCTTTATTTTTTATAAATTATTTATTGTTCTGACAGCTCAGATCCCTTTAAACAAAAATATACATCTTTTTGTGCACTTTATTTTAAAGAAGACCATATATGTTACACCATGGTATAGCCAGCAGACTCGCAACTTAAAGCAAGAAGCACGAAAATCTGAACGCAAATGGCGTGCCACTAAACTGGAAGACTTTCGTTTAATCTGGCAAGATAATCTTAAAACATACAGGAAGGCTCTCCGTAGTGCCAGAGCAGTCTATTACTCTTCACTAATCGAGGAAAATAAGAACAACCCCAGGTTTCTCTTTAGCACTGTAGCCAGGCTAACAGAGAGCCACAGCTCTATTGAGCCATCTATTCCTTTAGGTCTAAGTAGTAATGACTTCATGAGCTTCTTTAATGATAAAATTATAACTATTAGAGACAAAATTCATCACCTCTTGCCCTCAACAGGCACTGATCTGCATTCTTACACAGCAAGTTTGGAAACAGCTGTAAAACCTGATATATATTTAGACAGTTTTTCTCCCATCGACCTTCATCAAATTACTTCAGTAATTTCTTCATCTAAGCCGTCAACCTGTCTCTTAGACTCCATCCCAACCAGGCTGCTCAAGGACGTTTTACCTCTAGTTAGCCCTTCTTTATTGGATATGATTAATCTGTCTCTATTATCAGGATATGTACCACAGTCCTTTAAAGTAGCTGTAATTAAACCTCTTCTTAAAAAGCCCACTCTAGATCTAGAGGTTTTAGCCAATTACAGACCGATATCAAACCTTCCCTTTCTCTCTAAGATACTTGAGAAAGCTGTAGCCAATCAGCTGTGTGACTTTCTCCATGAGAACAGTTTATTTGAGGATTTTCAGTCAGGATTTAGAGTGCATCATAGCACAGAGACTGCACTAGTCAAAGTTACAAATGACCTCCTAATGGCATCAGACAAAGGACTCATCTCTGTACCTGTCCTGTTAGATCTTAGTGCCGCCTTTGACACCATTGACCATCAAGTTCTTTTGCAGAGACTGGAACATCAAATTGGCATCAAAGGAACCGCCCTAAGCTGGTTTAAATCGTATTTTTTAGATCGATCTCAGTTTGTTCATGTCAATGATGAATCCTCCATGCATACCAAAGTTTGTCACGGAGCCCCACAAGGTTCTGTGCTAGGACCACTTCTATTCAGTTTATATATGCTTCCTCTAGTGAACATTATTAGGAATCACTCCATTAATTTTCATTGTTATGCCGATGACACCCAATTATATTTATCGATCAAGCCTGATGAAACAAATCAGTTAACTAAACTCCATGCATGCCTTAAGGATATAAAAAGTTGGATGACCTACAATTTTCTGATGTTAAATTCAGACAAAACTGAAGTTCTTGTAATTGGACCCAAGAACCTCAGAAACTCTCTTTCTAGAGACTTAGTTACTTTAGACGAGATCACCCTGGCCTCCAGCTCCACCGTAAAGAATCTTGGAGTTGTTTTTGATCAGGATTTGTCCTTTAATGTCCACATAAAACAAATTTCAAGGACTGCTTTCTTCCACTTACGTAACAAAATCAGACACATCGTATCTCAAGCAGATGCAGAAAAACTAGTCCATGCATTTGTTACTTCTAGGCTGGACTATTGTAACTCTTTGTTATCAGGCTGCTCCAGTAAGTCTCTGAGGACTTTGCAGCTAATTCAGAATGCTGCTGCACGTGTTCTGACAGGAACCAAGATCAGAGATCACATCTCTCCCATTTTGGCTTCTTTGCATTGGCTACCTGTTAAATCTGGAATAGAATTTAAAATTCTTCTCCTTACATACAGAGCTCTTCATGGTCAGGCACCATCATATCTAAAAGAGCTCATAGTACCTTACTACCCTTCTAGAACGCTGCACTCTCAGATTGCCGGGTTCCTTGTGGTTCCTATAGTTTCCAAAAGTAGACTGGGAGCCAGAGCTTTCAGCTACCAAGCTCCTCTTCTGTGGAACAAACTACCATTTTGGGTTCGGGAGGCAGACACGGTCAACACTTTTAAGAGTAGACTTAAGACTTTCCTTTTTGATAGAGCTTATAGTTAGGGCTGGCTCAGGTCATCCCTTAGTTATACTGCTATAGGACTAAACTGCTGGGGGAGTCCCTCCCCCTCCTTTCTCTCTCTGTCTGTCTCTCTCAGGGTTATGCCTAGTCAGGCACGGTACTGGTTGAAGATGTAGTCACATCTCCCTTTACTGAAAACTCTACTCAAATCTCTCTCTCTCTCTCTCTCTCTCTCTCTCTCTCTCTCTCTCTCTCTCTCTCTCTCTCTCTCTCTCTCTCTCTCTCTCTCTCTCTGTTCTGTATACGTGACATCTATTGCACGTCTGTCCGTCCTGGGAGAGGGATCCCTCCTCTGTGGCTCTTCCTGAGGTTTCTTCCACCTTTTTTCCTGTTAAAAGGGTTTTTGTGGGCAAGTTTTTCCTCACTCGAACCGAGGGTCTAAGGACAGAGGGTGTCACTCCCTGTACAGAATGTAAAGCCCTCTGAGGCAAAATGTGTTTTGTGAATTTGGGCTATACAAATAAAATCTGATTTGATTTGATTTGATTTGATTTGATATTTGGCAGATGTAAAGCATACATGTGTATGTTTTTTGTGTTAGTCCATTTGTTTTTGTTTTTTTTAATTATTACTTTAACAGCTCAGGGATGTTCAAGGAGCAACCTGTTTGTGCACTTTCTGAAGATTTTTGGCACTGTGAATTTGCACTGTCAGTTCTGTTTTTGAATTAAGGGTTGGAAATGAATGCTTTTTTGTTTTTTTGTTTTTTTTGTCCGATTCATCGATTAATCATAAAAATAATCGACAGATTAATCGATTATTAAAATAATCGTTAGTTGCAGCCCTAGCCAGACCATTTCCAGTGGTCTATTATCAGACTGTCTCTTGGTTGGTTGGTCTACCACTTTGGTTTAGACTGAAATATCTTAGCAACTGTTGAATGGATGGCCATGAAATTTGTGGTCTTCATAAAACTGAAGACTAATGAGCTGAACTAGCACTTTCCACGCAATGACTGTCCATTCAAGATCCTCTAGAGCAGGGGTGTCAAACTCATTTTCACCGAGGGCCACATCAGCATAATGGTTGCCCTCGATGGGCCACATGAACAGTATGAATGTAACAAAATGCAATGTAATTTATAATAAATTAAACTACACCTTATTACATTGTTAAACAACTGTTTCTATATTTATTATGCATTCAGTTTACAAATATTACATATGCATTTGCATAGATGTGAAAATAAATGTTCAGTTTAAAACCCACATTACTTGAATCAGTGTTCAAACAATTAAGCAAATAAGGAAAAATATGTGAGCTTCAATCTGATTGGAGAACCGAGGACCCTCTGCCAACCAGATTGATGCTCACAGCGTCATATATCACCGTGATCGGGTTATTATTGGAGTGAATGGACGGCTGGAGCCTCTGCTCTAAGCGAAGGGTACCTTTTGCGTCACTATCAGACGCCCAGGGGCGTGACAAATCATCAATGGTCGAGGATTATGGGTAGTGTAGGCCTTTCCGCTATCCAAAACATACGAATAAAACTTTATTTTTCAGAATCGAAGGAGAAAAAAAATCATACTGAGGGCAACAACATGAACCTATCTTATTGTTGAATTATCAGTGACACTTTGACGTGTTTGTGTTGAGAGCTGTAGCCTCTCCTCTGAGCGTCTCTTACCGCTGCGGACGGGTTTACATTGGAGTCAATTGAGAACCCAGAGCGTTTTATACAGATGTGGAAGGGTACCTTTTGCGTCAGTATCGCCTAGGGGCGTGACAAATCGTCGGTATTTTACGAGTTGGGAATGAACGTATGTTAAGACAATCATGCACCTATCACGTTCTCGCGGGCCAGATAAAATGACGTGGCGGGCCACATTTGGCCCGCGGGCCTTGAGTTTGACACATGTGCTCTAGAGCATCTAATCAGTTCCAAAAACCAAAACTTAACCCAGGTGCACAAAAGTCTGGGACAGTGAATACCTCAAAGAATACAATAGTTTGTCTAACTGTGGGAAAAAGCTGCATGTGATGACAAATGCAGCCAAAAGCACCCTTGAAATGGAACACAACTTCAGCTTTGTTAAGGGTTGTTATGCTGGACTGGATTAAAACTGTCTGAACTGTGGGTGCATTTTATCTGAGGGAGGCAAAATGAGCGATTTCATCCGCATTCAGATAAACAGGTTTAACCTGAATCATTAAAATCTAGAGTGACTTGAAACATGTAAATTGGTAAGGTGAACCATCAGAGTAAAAAAACAAAAGGCTGCCTGAAGAAACACATTCCAGCATGTTCAACACTGTGTTCTTTGAAAAATAGTCACCAGCTACATGAAGTATGTGTCGTGTGTGTGTTTGTATGTGTTTTGTGTTCAAGTACAAATCTGACCTGTGGAACTGCTGGAACAGATTCATAGGGATGAAGGTCAACAGGCTGTACTTGGTAGTGCGGATGGCATTGCCCTTGTAGCTTTTGCAGACGGCTTCATACTCCTGTTGGTGGGGCCCATGGCGTGCAAACACCGTTCTCCGCTTCCCGCCAACTCTGTGTGGGGAGGTGTGAGCTTCCAGGGAACTTTTGTTGGGAAGGCCATCGGGGGTAGAGTACCAGCCTCGCCCCGAGTCTCCTGCCAGCAGCTGCCGACAGCGATGCTGCACCCAGTGGAGCCGCTCCATCTATGAAGCAGAGGCTCAAGCCGAGCTACGAGAATTCACAATGTCTTCATCCTGTAGAGAGAAAACCACAAAACCATGACAGGATGAGCACAAATGGATGCATTGGAAAAAATGAATCAAGGAATAGGCTAATTACCTAGCTTAGCCATGCTAATTATTTATTTCATTAAAGCCATAATTAATCCTTATCAGTTAAGCAACTTACAAAAGAGGGAAACAATCATGGACATATATTAGTGCAACTACTCACACAGAATCAGTGACAGTTATAGAGGGGGATTTATCATGTTCGGTTGCTGGTGGTCTTCAGGAGGTTTTTAAATGTAGAGAGGGACGCTCATGATCTGGTAGGAACTGGAAGCATGTTCCACCAACAGTCAAGAAAAGTTTGAATTGCCCTGAGCGTACGGGTGGCAGAGCCAGGCATGGTTCACTGGCAGAGCACAATGGTCAGGAGGTACGCATGCCTGTATAAGGGCATTCAAGTAGGAGGGTGAACTACTGTGAAGCCGAGCATTAAGAATTTGAATTTAACGCGGGCTGCTACAGGTAGCCATGGAGCTCAATGAGCAGCAGGGTAACGTGATTGAAAACCAGGCATACCGCAACGTTCTGGATCATCTGAGAAGGTTTCTGTTTTTCATAGAGTGCCACCAACTGTCTAACGCTCAGTTACCTAACATTGACTATACCGTAGTTTAAAAAATGTTGCAGTCTGGGGCTTGTTGTACCTGGTGATATGGTTCCAAAGACTAAGAATGGAGGTGAACACACAGTAAGAGTGTGAAAGAAACTGTGGAATGTGCTGTTGGTTCCAAGCCACATCTTTTGAACGACCAACACTGTCTGTGTCAGTGTACATACTGTACAATATGAACTCACCGAGGAATGTGCATACAATATGAAACAGCTCGAAGCTAATGTTTGAGCACATGACGCAGCAGGCCTCCTGCGTGTTACCTCTAGTACAATTACTAGAGGAGGAAGCTTTTCTTACGTATCTACACATGACATCATCGCGGTCGAGCCCTTTGAGATTAACTGGACGTGTGAGTGACACGCCGTGTACAGCAGCTGACCTGACAGAGAGACACCTGACCTCACCATGTTTCCGTCTAATGAGCAGTCTAACATTACAAATGGAAAAAAGCTGGTACAGTGCATGTTGGTTCAGTCATACACTGTGACAACCAAACTTCTAACATAGTGTCCTATGATGCTTCCTGTTGTTGTAATGAACTGTGTAACTATGATCTACAGGGCACAACAGAAATCCAATAAAAACACAAAGGCAGACTTGACCAGGAGCCACACACACACACACACACACACACACACACACACACACACACACACACACTGTTTTATGTGTTTATATTTCTTGGATACGGAACGACTACAACTCTTCCTGTTCCAAGTCCTTCACTATAAAATCATGTTTCATAACCAAGAAATCATAAAAACATTACTTTAGAGATACATTCATTGATTGCTTTTGGCCAAATGAGCAACAAGCTGAAACCAACACTGACACATGATCACCTTAAGTATCTACAGCTAACGTATTAGCAGCTTATTTACACATCCTGCACTTGCAGAACATTGACCTTCATTCAGGAACGTGTTTGACACCTTTCACACGATACTAGTCAACTTGAAGCATTGAAATATATATATATATATATATATATATATATTTAGCCCTCTCACCACAAAGCTATTTTCATTCTCCTAATTAGACCTCTTCTCAGTCAGTGTGGCCACTCTTCTGTTGGTTTTTCTTTTACTTGTTATCATCACAGGGTTTGGTCACCCTGAGCAGTCACTATTATTTACGTGCCCAAAATACTCTGGGTTTTGTCCTTATTCTGAAAATATTCCTACTAAGCTGTTACATGGGAGATTAAAATTGATATTCCACTGATATTTACATTTACATGCAGCCTTTTTCTTCTGTATATGCTGTATATATAATGTTACAATGTTAGATGGTAAAGATAGTGTCAAATAATGAGGTAAACGTATGTAAAAGTAGTGTGTGTGTGTGTGTGTGTGTGACATTTCACATTTACTACATGCTAACAAACTGGGAGCACAAGACTCCCCGGCGGTCAGAGCTCCTGTACTAGAGGTGTAACGTTAAACACCGACACTCCCCTGGTACCCTGAGCTCCCAGTGCAGGCAGAGTCAGCTATAAGCTAGTCATCAGGTACTAATGCCATGAAGGCACATGACACAAAGAGCAGTTGCATGAGGTCACAGTTACAGTACTTTGTGGCTCCTCTCGTCCAGTTTGAAGGCGTTCCTTCAAAATGAAGTACTGTCAGTTTGGAAATCAGAGTGGAATGTGCAAGTGCAAATATACAGCAGGACAAATACTCCAAGTCCAAGGCAGGTGACAATGGCTATATTTACACAGAAAGTGGACGTGTAAAATGTCTTGTGTGATCTAATCTTTCTTAACCTGAAGCCAGACGCCCTCCCCCTCCTTAAGAAGCAGCGTGGTCTCTCTCACAGAGCCCTGTGACATACCTAATCTGCTAACCGCCATTCTCATGTGGGTGAGATAATGACTTACACCAATACAACCGAAGCCACTGCACATGCACTGTCTTCTTCTATGCTATCAAAGTAAAGAAAGGATGCTGCAGTGCAAATTTAGGAGTTGATGATGTCTTCTTGTGTACTATTTTAAACTCCACACAGAGAGTTGTACATCTTCACTTTATCTCCAGACAATACCACGAGCATGCCCGCACCTTCCTTCAGGACACAGCTGGAGGTCTGGAAGACATTTCACCACAGGACCTTAAAATCACGAGTCAATGTCAGGATGTCAGTTCAAATATTCTAAAGGCTGTTCTCAGAATTGCCCAGATTCTACTGACGAGCCGTGGTGGATATTGTCGAGGAAGTAAATATTTTTTTAAAAAGCCCCGGCCTGCCCTGAGCATGGCATCCTTTTTCTTTGACCACAAACATTAACGTGGTTTTGGGGAAGTGTGAGTAGAGATTGAGCTTACTTCAACAAAACAGAGTCACAGGAGTGTTAACCACACACTGTGTGATAACAACAACAGCACTTTCTTATGGGCAACTCTGAAACGCGAAGCCAATCTGCATTATTTCTAATGACCAGCAGGGGGTGGCTCCATTGGCTACGACAAGAAGTCAGATAGTATTGAGTCTTATGTAGAAATGATTCATCTTCTCACTTGGTTTATAACGCCAGTGAACAGTTTCCTCGTGAGTTTATGGTCTCAGTCTCTAGTTTGAAGTCTTCTTCCAAACAGCATGATGTTCATCTTGTAAATTATGATTCCATTTAGAGTAAAATAGACAATAAAGCAGTATGCTTTAGGGTGTGACTACCTTTTGATTGACAAGTCATTCTCAGTGAGTCCTCAGAACAAACTGTCCCATTAGTGCTGATGTGAATCCAGAGTCTGTTACTGTATTGACTATTTCTGTCCTCACATGTTTTCACAAACAGATTTCAGATAAATGAAGGTAACAGCCTCTTTTCTTTTGCTTTCCACTGGATGTTGGAACCTGGCTGGGGGGATTTGCTCCAATTCAGTCACAAGACATTAGTGAGATCCAACACTGATGTTGCGATAGGACCTGCTTCACAGTGTGCCTTTTTGATGGTTTTGAGGTCAAGTATCTCAAGTTTTTCCAAAGCAATCTGGGGGAATGATTTCTTTCCGGATCTGGCTTTGTGCATGGGGGCAGAGTCACATTGAAACAGCAAAGGGATAAACACAAACTGTCAATACAAAGTCAGAAGAACAGTATTGTCTGTTCCCAAAGTTTTTCAGATCAAGGCCCAAAAGAGACATTTTTGTCAACCCAGGACCCAAACTTCGGGAGCTTTCACCCCTCCAGTCATTATGAGGGGAAGGCAGCAGAGGGGAATTGGCTTCCATCATGGCGATATGGGTATGAAGTGGTTGCCATCCGCATGCACATACCCAAAAGTCATCATGCTGAACTTCTGGCAGGAACTCCAGTTCTACAGTATGAGCACATAGCCTTCTAATTCAATTTCAAGAGATGATGCTCTTCTATTTTAATTAGGAGAATACATTCACACATCATAGCTTCTGCTCTGCCACTTGGGACAAACATTTCAGGTCCCAACCCTAAGTCTGGGAGACGTTAGTCGAAATAATTTGTCTGCTGCAGCAAGAATTCACTAGAAATAATGCTGTGATCAAGAAGGTTTCTGGTTCGAACCCCAACTGGGGTCTTTCTGTGTGGAGTTTGCATGTTCACCCTTTGTCTGTCTGTCCATAGACATGCACTTAACAGGTTAACTGTTGACTCTAAATTGGCTGTAGGTGTGAATGTGAGTGTGAATGGTTGTTTGTCTCTATGTGCCCTCCAATGAGCTGGTAACCTGTCCAGGGTGTACCCCGACTCTTGCCCAAAGTCAGCCTTGATAGGCTTCAACCCCACCCTTATGAGGATAAGTGGTTACAGATAATGAATGGATGGATGGACAATGCTGTGATCTGAGTTACACTGATAACCAGTTTCTGACTTATAAATACTTTTCACACCAACATCCTGAAGTATCTAAAAATGCTATTGTGTATGAACATGTCACATCAGTTGATCAAAGTCAACATCAAGTTCCAAATGATTACATTTAAAAAAGGATACAGTGCTGTACTGTCAGTATTTTAACCATCACACAACTACCTCAATCTAACCATCCTGAACTGTCATGAACACATAATTCTGTCCATCTCAACTTTCCATCCAAGTTACTCCAGTCATCCAAGCATACTCTTTATGATATTATTTACAGAGACGTAACTATTCCCATCGTAAGCCAAGTGACTGAACCAAGTCACCAAGTGCTAACTTGGTAGCCCTGAAGGTCGAAACATTGACCCTCTGAGCCACTGTAGGCCTATTTGAAGTTTGAACACACAGGTAGATTTTGTAGTCAGGACCAACTTCTTCCAACTGCAAAATCACTTCCTGTAAAGATCAATGAGTGACAAATCATCCAGGCTGGACTACTAAGCATCTCTCAAGCGACCATTTCCTGTTTACAATCAATTAAAAACTCTGCAGCCCGGTCCAACAAAGTCCAAGAAAAAAAAGTCCACATCACCCTGATTCAGGCATCCATACTGTCCTGTAAGACAGGTTGAGTCTTTTGATGCTTTAAAGACCAGCCATATGATCTTCTTTTATTCTCCAGCTTTTAACTGTTGAACTGTTGAACTAGATTTTTTTTATTATGTTTGATTTCTGTGTGTTTGTCTTTGTGAAGCACTTTGGTCCAAAAACATATTTGCTCTATAAATGAAATAAACTTGAACTTCAAACTTGCATATACAAACATTTGCCAGTTTATTACATCCTACATGACTGTGTCAACAATAATTACAGTAACTAAGACTTGTGCTCATTCTTGTCTGGTCTCCCAACTTCGTGATCAGCTGTCCATCGAGGCTTTATGATCACCCGCAGCACATATCAGTAAATCTACACAAAGTGAATGCATTCACTCCATGTAACCACCGAGCTCAACTTAAACTCCGCCTGTTTGTTCAGCTTATCTAAACATGCTATCTGCAGACTTTACACCTGTTGTTTTATGGTTATGTGTCAGATATATGGCAGAGGTGCTGCGATCATTGGCTTTTTGTCTTAGCAAACATCGTTATTCTCCGTGCGGGATGAACTTTGAAGCCCTGCAGTATCGACCAGACAACAACTGAAAACACAAAATGTGTGTGTGTGTACAGTGCTGCAGCGTACAGACAAGAGTGTCAGGTGATAGGCCCACAACAGGCCCGCAGTGTCTTACACTGCATATTGTTCTCCATTAAGTGTGATGAATGGACAAATCTCCGACAAGCACTCGCAGTCGCTTTAATCCGCAGCACGGACGGTGAGAGACAGACAGACAGACAGACAGACACTTAGCCTACCTGTTGTCTCCTTCCAGATGCTGTCTGTTGTAACAACAGCCACTGTGTCGCTGCGGTCACATCGCCGTGAAGACGGTCAAAGGAGCTGACAAACAACCGCCCTGCATCATCAAGCAGGATGTGAAACACTAGTGGCAACCCCCGGCGGCGGCGGGAGCTTCAGTGACCCCCGTACGAGCGACGAGCGGCGGAACTCCATAGACAAAGTGTTGGATTTAACTTTTCCATCATATCAGCAATACCACGTACATATGTTAATATATGTTGAGAAGGCGTATTAACAATTTGACGCTTGTGTTGCATTCGGCATCACAGTCAGTCATCATAAGCGTTTAAAAAAAATCACATTTTACACATTTACAAATGATTCGGTCCGCCTGTCGCCCCCCGCGGCCGCCATCAAGGTCACACTAAAATGATCGTTCTGCCAATGGAGTTCTGCGTGACTTCATTTTAGTCTCTATATAACAGCTGGGGCGACAGTCGTTCCACAGCAGAACACACACATACAGTAAATAATATGTACTGCGTGCTATTTCCATCTGCTGCCGTTATATGCGCTTAGTAACAGTCACTGGAGACGACGAAGCTCATTTTTCCGAGTTCTTTGAACGCAGCTCAGGCTACCACGTGACTGACATCAGCTGATCGTCAGGCGGAACCAGAAGGAAACATGGTGTCTTTGCTGAGCAGGTTACCTGCAACAGACTGTGTGAAGGTGAGTACGCGTTGTTGTTGTAGTTGTTGTGAGCCGTGAGCCCGTTCACTTCATCATCAGCTGCATGTAGATGCACAGCACACACACACACACACACACAGTGACAGTTCATGTGTGTGTCCTGTTCAAGACGAGCTGATGCACGATGTGCCATCACAACGAGCTCACACATCAGGGTGTGAATGTATGAATTTTAAATATCACTGATGCATACATCTGATTATTTCAGGTCAGTTCTGTTTTACACGTGTCATTTCATGTGATGAGTCATCCATGCACTAATATCATCCTCCATTCTCAGATCACCATTTCCTTTTTACAACTCATTCCAAACAGAACCTGGCTCATGGTGGACGGACATCTTCAGAGGCTGGTTTAGTTCAGTTTAGAGAGAGCAGAAATAACAATAATGATAATTATAACTACACATTTTAATGGACATATAATTAAAAGTAGTAACAGTGACAGTTTGTAGTGGACGTCAGACACACCACGCTCACTGATCTAAGTGCAGCCACGATCCACGAGAACCTGCAAGACGAGAAAGCAGAAAAAGTCACTAATTAACTGCATTAATGAGACATTAGTGTGTACAGAGAGAGAGAGAAGAGCTCAGTGCATCATGGGCATAACTAAGGGATGACCTGAGCCAGCCCTATAAGCTCTATCGAAAGGAAAGTCTTAAGTCTACTCTTAAATGTGGAGAGGGGGTCTGCCTCCAGAACCAGAACTGGGAGCTGGTTCTACAGAAGAGGAGCTTGATAGCTGAAAGCTCTGGCTCCCAAACTACTTTTGGAGACTAGGAGCCACAAGGAACCCAGCATTCTGAGAGCGCAGTGTTCTAGTGAAAAAGTACATACAGTACAGTAAATACAGTGTGTTATTATAGCATGTTAATACAGTGTGTTAATACAATGTGTTATTATAGTGTGTTAGTGTGTTAATACAGTGTGTTAATACAGTGTGTTATTATAGTGTGTTAATACAGTGTGTTAATACAGTGTGTTATTACAGTGTGGGAATACAGTGTTAATACAGTGTGTTATTATAGTGTGTTAATACAGTGTGTTATTATAGTGTGTTAATACAGTGTGTTAATAGTGTGTTATGATAGTGTGTTAATACAGTGTGTTAATACACTGCAGTTTGAGGATGCATCATAGAAGATGTCCCCACTCTCACTGTGCTTCACCATGAAATATAATGACTAGAGTCCTTCATAAATCTTCTTTTTTGTATTATTGTCTGACTCTTGTTCAGTTTAGGCATACAATCCATTTTATGTTCTCATTGGAAATTCATAATAGGTGTCTGCAGGTTTTCACTCAGTCCTGTTAAACTGGTAAACGTCTTCTCCACGCTGAAATGTTAGGTCCTTTCCACAAGTCACATGATCAACAACAAGCAGCATCAGGGGAAAGACCGAAACTAACTTCCCCCACTTTTCTTTCTGTGTAGTCCTGTTACCTAAATGATTTCTTAAATGTATTTTTAAAGATAGTTTTAATGCTAAGGGTACCCATGCTAAGAACTCAGTCCTTTTCTTTAAAAATAAATGCAATCACCTGAGATTGACCATTACACATTTAAAATAGTGAAACATGTTTTATTAGATGCAGTGCTAAAAAAAGATTTTAAAAAAGTTACAACAGGAAAGTGTCACAGATTTAGCAGAAATGTCCATTAAATGTACTAAATCTGTTTCCTGTCTTTAAATGATGACTCAATTGTTTAATCTTAAAATGACAAAGTACATATAATTCTGAATTGAACTTTATAACTCATTTAAGTATTTGTCCGTCATATTCCATCTCCTCCTGCTTTGATATGTACATTTTCTGTGTCGCGATCAAGAGATGACTCTTAATTTGAATATCTGAAGATAATTTGACAAACTAGAAGTTTGTCCAGTGATGTTCCCTCGATGCCTGCAGGCTGGGATACACTCAGTTGCACATGATAGCCCTATAGGACCTATTTCATAGGCTAAATGAGCTTATTAGAGGTAAAAGTTTATAATAATTGAAAAAAAAAATCAACAAAGTGTCCAGTGTATTTTTCTTTACCACAATACCAAATGGCAAACTGTAATCCTCTGTGTTGTCTGGTGTGTAGTTGTGTCACAGGGTGGTGGATGGACTGTGCGGACGGGATCCTCCATGCAGGGCGGACTACAGCTCCACTTGGAGCCTGGAGGAGTGGCTGGAGCTCCTCAACTCCCTGACGGCCTTCTTTCGCTTGGCGGTGGGCAACAACAGCTCCGATGAAGTGGTGAGACGGCAACAGCAGGACAGGACGGACTCATGTTTTTAGCTGAGGTTCTAGTTGCTATTTGGAATAGTAACGAAAAGAGAGTTGTCTATCATGTTAGATTATTACACACTGCACACGCCCTAATTTGCTCTGTTCTCCAATCACAGTTGAGCAAGCCTCAGTCAGAACCTCGTTCAACTTTCCCCTTTCCTGTACTTAAATATGCCACCTGCTATAGTAGCTGCTAACTGCCAACACGACCACATTTAGTAGTCAAACAAATGGTTAAAAAATAAAAGTGACATACAGTATATAATCACATCTTAAGTTAGCTAATTAGCTGGCTAATTTACATCAGTTGTTAGCTATTTTGCTGTTGAACAGAACCTTCATCATTCGTTAGCTGGCTAGCCACATCTGATACCAAAACGTGAGGCACTTGCCAGCTAATTTACATTAATTATTATTTCACTAGTCAGCTAGCATTTTGCTAACATTACACTTTATATATATATATATATATATAATATATTTTTATTAGAATTTTGTAGAAGACAAGTTACAAAAAACTGATACAGAAGTAGAAACAAACAAAACAGAACAAAAAAAAAACAGGGCATATTTAAAAGGAATAATTAGGTACACTGCTGCATCACTGACACTAGAATCTTAGCACAAGTATTAAACAGAGATGGAAACGGTGGATGGCACTCTATGAACTCCCTTGCTGGTCAAGATCAGTGTTATATTTATCAAGGTGAGCCATAAATGGCTGCCATATACCCAAAAATGTATTAAGATTGTCCGTCATGCCATATCGAACTTTCTCCATATGCAATATACCAATGAGTTCACTTAACCAGATCTTAAACTGAGGCACAGTATCTGACTTCTAAAGTTTTAAAATCATTTTCTTTGCAATTACCATTCCATACATAATTGTGCTTTGCACCGAAACTTTGTGTTTAAGTAGAGAAGGAGAAACCCCTAATAATGCAATCATTGGGTCAGGTTCAAACACACAGCTGTACATGTCAGAAAACCACTTAAATACTGTACGTTACACCAAAAATTATACAGTTTCAGACAAGAGGTGGGTCAGAGAGCCCTCTGCAGATTTACATCAATCTACACTTTATATTTGAACCATTTTTAGTTCATGTGGTTGTGTTGTCAACACAGACTAGCACGTAGCATGAGTACAGGAATGGACAAAGTTGAAAGAGGTTCTGACAGAGGCTTGCTCAACTGCAATTGGATCACAGTGCAAAAATAGACAGGGTTTAGGAAGGCTCCAATGAGGTTTCCTCACATGGATCTGTATAATATCTGTTCATACAGCGTACTGTCTGTGTGACAGAAGCAGGTAGTCTTACTTTCAGCAGTGGTTCTAAATCAGCTGGGTGTGTGGTGGCTGTGCTGGTGGTGTGGCTGCTCTCAGGTCAGATTCTCAGGTGTCCCGCTGCCGCTGTCTGTGTACAGGTGCTGGCCGGGCTGTCGGGTGTGGGCAGCAGCCACGCAGAAGTTGTGCTGAGTGTGCTCAGAGCCAGACGGGAAGAGATCCGCCGCGCTCTGCTGGACAGAACCAACTCCATCTCCTCTGCCACTCTACAGGACTTTGACTGGCAGCTTAAGGTGACCAGATGCTTTATTCTCTATGTGTTTAATTGGCTTTAGGCGTTATTTCTAATCGATTTCTGATGCAGATATCTTTTAAATTTGATTAGCATTATAATTTAAAGTCGATAAATGAAGTGAAAGCATCTGCGAGCAGTTCAGTGTCTCAGTAAACAAGGATATTGTGAAACTCCTGTCTCAGCCTGCTGTGTCTAAATACTCTTCCTGTCTCCTGTCCCCGCAGTTAGCTCTGTCCAGCGATAAGATCTCGTCTCTGCACACTCCTCTGCTCAGTCTCAGTCTGGATGTGAGAGAGAACACGGCCCTCAGGTCTGTCACCATGGAGATGAACAGAGAGGAGTTAAACACACTCATCAGTTCACTAGAGGCTGCTAATAA
The DNA here is from genome assembly GCA_033000465.1 of Sciaenops ocellatus. Classification (NCBI taxonomy): domain Eukaryota; kingdom Metazoa; phylum Chordata; class Actinopteri; family Sciaenidae; genus Sciaenops; species Sciaenops ocellatus. Next base: position 28,169,322 of record CP136878.1, read on the forward strand.
GGTACACAATGTTGGGAGTTGGTGATTTGAACTCCTGCAGTATGAGAGTTGGCTAGTTGTCATGTGAATTTGAGCACAGAGAGTCTTCAGGAAATTATGCTATATTTCAAAACAGTTGAATTAGTTTGTAGTTAGTAAAGAAATCTGATCAGTGTCTGATTACGATTTAGTCTTTGGGAGCAATGCACTGCAGATATCTGTTTGTAAAGATGAGTTAAACAGTAGATCAGTAGAGTGGGTGTTACACCGAAACCCCATTGCACACGTCTCTGGCATGTCTTGTACGCACTGCGGTTTTGGCCCGTCCTGCACGTGACTTCAAACCCCACCAGGAGCATTTCAGAAGCGGAGCGTTTAGCCCACCAGACTTTGTTTGCTTGCTCAGATTTGGCCATTTTCCTGGTGTATGTTCTTCTAAATATGCTTCTACATGTGTAAATATGCTACGTAGTTAATTAGTTTCAGTTTGCATGGGGTATTTTACTTTGAAAATCCACCGGATTCTCTATGCTGTTTCTGTGCGTGGCTTCCGCCCGCTGCCGCTCGCGTCAAGCGTCAAAAATAGAACAGACGCGTATTCAACGCATAGCTGAGCGTCGAGACACGTCTGGGACGCGTCTGAAACGGACCACAGCGGAGCCGGTGGGGTTTGATACATTGACTAGAATGGCCGCGTATTACTTGCGATGACGCGACACTCACGCAACGCGCCGCGGACAGGCCCAGTGGGGTTTGGGCTTTAGAGAACACAAGGTGTCATCAGAACCCTGCAACACAGAGCTGATTGTGCCAAAAAGTGTCCAGGCTCAAGAAAAGGGACACCAACAGTCGAAGGACACACTCAATGTTTGTGGATACCCCAACCGGAAGGATACCAACGCAACAGTTGATGACGAAAAGACGGATAGACACAATAACAGTCGTCATCCCTTACGTATGTCGCGTACTCAGGAGGATTCATAACGAGCATAGAATCCCGGTGTTCTGTAGACACAGCAACACTACTACAGAAACTGGTAAACCCCAAGACTGCACTCTCCACACCCAGAAAAGCAATCTGGTGTATGTGGTCCAATGCTGTGAGGAGTGCACACACCTATACATCGAGGAAACCAACCAGCCACTGAAACAAACACATGGCTCAACACAAGAGGGTCGACTCATCAGGACTGGACTCGTTTTCCTACACCTTAAGGACAAAGAACACTGTTTTAGTGATAATGATTTTGGACAGGGAGGACAGGTGGTCGAAAGAGGAGTGAAGAGGCTATCTATGTAAAAGTAGAGAAACCATCACTGAAGAGAGGAGGAGGCCTCAGACACCACTTATCCCCCACCTACAATGCTGTCCTTTCATCACTTTCCAGGAGACTGAACAGCAGCATTCATTCCACACTGGAGCTCTGGTGACTTTAACATCTCAGACGACAGTCATCACGACAACAAGGAGTGGAAACTATGGCCTGATTAACGAGCCCACCAAACCTAAATACCTGGGTTTCCCCACCAGTCAGTCAGAACTGAAGAAGCCCCTGGGATGAGAGGCGAAATGTCTTCATGGATCTACAAACAAGTCCAGTTACCCCAGATCTAAGCTTTCTACAAAAATAAGATCTATAGTAGTAGATCAGTGTGTTAACTTTAAAATACTAATATTTTGAAATAAGTCAGTGAGTCAGTAAATGATCATAAAAGGCTCCACAAGTCTACCACTGCACTCCTGCAACACTGCCGACGTTGGGACATGACTTGAGGACTGGAGCTCCAAAACACTTTTTCTTTTTCTAGACCAGGGGTCTTCAATCAGGGGGTCCACAGAGGTACTGCGGGGGGTCTGCCAATTTTTGTCATAATAATTGACAATTTTCACCAAAATAATGGCAAATGTGAGGCTGCAGATAATTGAGAAACTACAAACAGTTGGATGAATCAGTGGACATGTCCAAAGACGCACAGCTCTTGGCATTTAATAACCAATAATAATTATGCATGAACTTTTTATCAATCATAAACACATACAGGCTAATAGCCCAGTATATAAATAGGCTATTAAGGTGAAATAAAAGTTGAATAAAGTAAATATAAAAATTATTATAGACCAGGCTTAAAAAATTACATGTGGGGGTCTCTGTTTTGTTTGTCTCTCGTTCAAGGGGTCCTTGGGCTGAAAAAGGTTGAAGACTCCTGTTCTGGACTAAATAATGAACTTAAGAATATAGTATAATATAATATAGTTTCACTTCTTTCTGCAACAACGCAAGTGAAGCAAAACAAACATCAGCAATCACCTGAAACTCTGTGTGCAGATTAAATGACACTCCAGGAGGCCCTGAGCCCAATGTTGAGAAACTCTGGGTCACACCAAGGGTCAAGCTGGCCAACTGGGCTTTTTCAAAACTGAATAAATCAGGTGGTAGTTTTTCATATGGTGTGTTATAATGTAAGAGAAGAAACAGTGATGGAGAATAAACACTAGGTGGTGCCGTTGTTCCAGTATAAAGACAGAAAGGCACGGAGCTTCAGGCCACAAATCATCCTGATAAATCTATGAATCAAAACATCATAGTTCTCTTTCCCTGCCTAAAACACACACACAGGCCTCTGTGTGAACACACTCAATACAGTCGTGGGCGTATTATTTACTGTTTTAATCCTTCCATCCAGTCGGAAGTGTCCTTGGGCAAGATGGTGAACCCCAAACTGCTTCCAATGGCTGTGCCGAGTGTGAGTGTGAGCTTATGTTATTATGAGCGCTTTGGATAGGAAGTGCTGTATCGCTCCTGATGAGCAGTTGGCACATTACATGGGAGTCTCTGCCATCAGTGTGTGTGTGTGTGTGTGTGTGTGTTGTAGAGTGACTTTGAGTGGTCAGTAGACCAGAAAAAGCTTTATTTAAACACTGGTCCAGTGTAGCTCAGTCATATCTCTCTGTATAGCTGCTAAATGGCCTGGTAGTGTACAGCTGTACACTGCCAGAGCTGCTGCTGCTGCTCGGGGCATAAAATCAAAACAATGTGGTAAAAGGGGCTAAAAACATCCATAGAGCTGAGGGGACCTGCAGGGCTGTGAGTCAGTCATTTATTGGCAAAAACGTGTTCAATATTTAATCCAAAGTCAACTTTTGCAGCATTTTAACAAACACTTACAAATAACTTAACATCCTCATTTTATGCGAGCAGTAAATCTGCACTTGTTCAGTCCGATGAGATGCTGATGACGTGTTTGTGTCTTGCAGGTGGTGCTGCAGTTGAAGTGACAGAAAAGATGGTGGACCGCTGATCCCATTTAAAGCCGCGGCTACAGGACGCCCGGTGGATGGACGGCATGTCGCCAAACATCGCAAAAGAGATTCTCTGCCATGATTCCTTCTATGTGTTGGAGACACAAAGTTGTCATGATGATGACATGATGAGTATTTTGTAATTCAGTCGTGTATTTGAACTTTCATTTTGTTTTTGTAATGCAGAGTTGTGTCATTGATATGTTGAAGTAAATGTTTCATTGATTTTTCATTGTGTTGAATTGAATCGTCCGTTCATTCCTATAGTTGTAAAACAGATAGGTGTTCAGTGTTCGGCAGCTAAAACTTGTATTTTGGACTACTTTTTGTACAATCTGTTCATTTTCCACCGGCCAACAGTTAGATCTGTGTTCCAGTAAATCAACCCCTCCTCTCATTTCATTAGTTTGATTGAGATTGACTTGATCTAAACACAGAGTAGCCTACACAAGGTGATGCACAGTCATATCTATCTGTGATCACATTTCTACATTATGATCTTATTAATACAGAAGAAGCACAATGCATTCACACATTATCTCATAATTATGAGTTTCTGTCTCTTTATGAACCTGTCCGGTGGTCACTGCTTCGCTCAGTAGAACTACTGCACAGCCATAAAAAAGCTAAATTATCAGTTAGTTAGCCTGAACCATCCAGATGACTTGAGATGTCTGTGCAGTGTTGACATACTAATTCCATCTGTGTTAAGTAATGTTGATACTTCTCTATGTCTCGTAGCAAGAAGGAAATAATAGCACACTACATTTGATAGCTCTGCCATCGTCAACTGATTTCATGATTATGAGATACTTTTTCATAATTAGAGATCTTTTCTTCTGAGAAAGTAACAGATAAAGTGTCTAATTCGTTTTTGGGTTCAAATGATTGCGGCGCTCTGGTCCCTAGGCACCCACAGTTCTTCTGGAGGTTTGAGACTATCTAAAGCGATGCACAAGACGATGGAATTGATGGAATGGTCTACCCATAAAAACATGGAACCTGTATTTGAATATTTGTCACAGGGATAACATTGTATATACTATACAATAAAAAAAATGGCTACTTTTCTGAATGATTGGAAGGTTCTGTGCTCAGTTGCAGTTACTGTCAAATTCGCCAGCACTGTCGGTGTAGTACCATTTTATGTTGATAGCCAGTTTTTCCCAGTTTCAGCACTCCGGGCTACCAGTACGGTGGAGCAATAACACATGAACTTATGAAAAAAGAAAAAGAAATTTGGTAAGGGGTGATCATTAACATCTATGAGTACTAGCTGGACTACACACACTCTCACAAACTCTTAGCTTGGTATACAAAGAAGCAGTTGCTGGTCCAAAGGCACATTTCCAACCAAAGCAGCCAGAACTTTAAAAAAGTACTAAAAAAAGGAACTTAAAAAAGCTTCTGTCAGCCTCTTGTCTGTGTTTAAATGTGTTAAATTAACTGTGTTCCATCACAGTATAAAGACTTGCAAAGATTAGGCAAAGTAGTTATGTTTTTTCACGTCATTATTGACAATGACATGTGGTCCATCTGTTGGATAATACATTCTGTAACTTGTAAACCGCAAACTGTTTGGCAGCTGCACATGTTAAAAAATGGTGGCTGAAATAAAAACCTGTAAGTAATCAAGCAGTCTAAAATGCACTTTTAGAAAATACTACCTACTGAGCAGGGACTTTTGGGGGGTAGAATGTAGTCCCAGGAACTGAATTTAGACCCTGGTCCCTTCAAAGGTTCCTTGGCCCAGGAGAAATGCAGTTGAGTGATGATGGAGCTCGATTTGATGTCTGATGTCTGTCAGCAGGCCAGTCAGTCACATTTTTAGTAAAAGAAATCATTAAAACACATGAACACATCTGGATTGTAAACAAACTTTAATTTTCTTGTATGTGATGTTAGCATATTACAAGAACAGGACACTACCGTAGGAACAGAACTAACTTCAGCTATTTCAGGATGAACTCATAACTTTGACACAGGTTCAACCTGGTTTCAGGGCTGTTTTGTTACTGACGCCATGTTAAGGTGCAGAGGTGGATTTCTGATGGAGTCTTGTGACTGCACTGCATTTTTTTTTTTTTTTTTTTTTTTTTTTTTTTCACCTTAAGAAGTGAAAAAACTCAAGGTCAGTCTGATTGTTGAACTAATGAATAAAGCAACTGCAGACTCCAAAACCTGCTGCTGAATGTAACTTAGCTTTAGGCAGAGCTTACTGTTAAATAGCATTAGAGGAAAAGAGAGCCTAGATTACAAATAAATGAAAAAGAATGAAACCCTTAAAGAGCATGGCTGTGCTCATCTGTTGGATCATGAGATATTTTGCCTGTAAAGTTTACATTTTGCACAAGGATGGAGCGTGCGGACCGCTCATCGAGTGTCCAAAACATAGCAGTCTGATTTTTTTTATTTTTCGTGTACAAGTGGGAATTTAAAAGCTGCTCCCTGTACTCATCCATCCACGCATCCATCCTGCATCGTCATTGAGTTTGTCTAATGACTTGTGTTAACTTTAGTTTTAATAAATGAAGTAAATCTCTTGTGTGGACTCTCCACTGAAACCCACATCATCCTGAAAACCTATCCTCATGTATTAATGAACCGCAGTAACACACTGGTATATACTTAACGTGTGTGTATATAACATGTAGAGTAAGATGGTATGATGGATGGTATGGTAACCCGCATAAAGATTATAGACCAGCTCTTGGGACTTTAAGTATCCAATCAGGTGAGTTCTTCTTGAGATATTTTGAACCACCAGACCTGAGACCCCTGTTAGCAGCACAAAACCCAGACAATTGTACCACAGACTGTACCCTGGTGACACCATCTGTTGCATGTATGGACTTCCCCAAGATCAGCACCTTTAACTCAGTGACATACAACATTGCCAAACATGTAGCCATCATCCTGGCTCCATTGGTTGCCAAGGCTCCTCACCATATCCACAACTGCAAAAGAAGAATCGGACACAGATGAAACCATGGTGTCCTACGATGTGACCTCACTGTTCACATGTATTCCTACCATGGAGGCAGTGGAAACAGTGAAGCACAGATTACACACCAGAACCAACCTCAACCTGAATAAGATTTGCAGCTTGCTGGACCTCTGTCTTAATCCCAATTAATTCCAGTATAACGGTGCATTCTACAGGCAGAAGCATGGCTGTGCCATGGGCTCACCCATATCACCTATTGTGGCCAACATCTACATGGAAGATGTGTAGAACAAAGCTCTGAACAAAGCCACTAGATCAGATATGTGGATGATACATGGGTGCCTTTCTTGCACTGTGATGTGCACATTAATGAAGACAGGAGCCTCCACTTTACAGGGAACCCACACACAGACCAGTACTTACTCTTTGATTCTCACCACCCACTAGAAGACAAGCTAGGTGTTATCGGTCTACAATCCTGCCTAGGCCAAATACTTTGGATTTCCCCACCAGTCAGTCAGAACTGAAGAATCTTGGATGAGATGGTGAAATGGTTCAACAACAAAGTCCATTTGCCCCACATCTAACCCTTCTTGAAGATCTGGATGACTGAGAACCTCCACAGATGATCTCACCTAATGTATCAAAATTAAAATGCTTGTACTTATCTCTAAATAAATATTCTTTTAATTTACTTTTTAGAGGAAATAGAATATTTAGGTACAACAATCATAGAAACATAGAAATTAAACACAAATTATAAGACTGATTGTGCCTGTGTGGACCTGCTAAGACAAAGTGTCTTTTCACGGCAGTGTAGACAATCTGATAAATCGGCTGCCTGATATTATCAGCTGATATTATTTTATCACAGATATATCACTATTGGTAAATATGCTGTTTAATAAGTTGTCAGTACAGAAATGCTAAAGAGGTGCAAACAGTGACTCTATTGCTGAACATATTATGTTTGTCCACCAGAGGACACTGAGGATGGATGTCTGGCAAGTTACCAGACAAAGACCCAGAAGCTCAAGAGTCCCTTAATCTTCAAGTTCCCCGTGGAAATTAGTTTGGAATTACAATTTTGATATTAGTTTTAATTGCAAAGGCATTTCTTGGTATTACATGGACTACTGAAGCACAATATTAACTTAAGGCATTACCTGCATCATTACCTCATCTTGAAGTCTCATCTTGTAGAGAGGCATTGAGTTCCAACGTAGTTTTAAGGTCTTTAATTATTTCTGTATGTTTGTATGTTATGTGTAAATTCTTTATTCAAGCCCACATTTGAATTTACATTTAGTCATTTAGCTGACGCGTTTATCCAAAGCGACTTACAAAAAAGGAACAATCAAGTTACAGTGAGACACGGACATGTTAGTGCAGCAATTACTACTCACATAGAATCAAGTGACAGTTGTAGAGGGGCATAGATTAGCATGCTAGGAGAGGAGCTAGGAGGTACACTACCATTCAAAAGTTAGAGGTTGCTTAGAAAATTCCATGTTTTCAAAAGAAAAGCTTTTTTTGTCCATAAAAATAACATCAAATTGATCAGAAATACATTTTAGACATTGTAAATAGTGTAAATGACAATTGTAGCTGGAAACAGCTGATTTGTAATGGAATATCTACATAGGTGTACACAGGCCCATTATCAGCAACCATCACTCCTGTGTTCCAGTTGCATGTTGTGTTTGCAAATCCAAGTTCATCATTTTAAATGGCTAACTGATCATTTGAAACACCTTTTGCAGTCATGGTAGCATAGCTGAAAACTGTTATGCTGATTAAAGAAGTAATAAAACTGGCCTTCTTTAGACTAGGTGAGTGTCTGGAGAATCAATAATTGTGTGTTCCATTACAGGCTCAAAGTGGCCAGAAACAAAGAACTTTCTTCTGAAATGTGTCAGTCTATTCTTGTTCTGAGAAATGAAGGCTATTCCATGCAAGAAACTGCCAAGAAACTGAAGATCTTGTACAATGCTGTGTACTATTCACGTCACAGAGCAGCGCAAACTGGTTCTAACCAGGACAGAAAAAGGAGTGGGAGACCCCGGTGCACAACTGAACAAGAGGACAAGTACGTTAGAGTATCTAGGCTGAGAAACAGACGCCTCACAGGTCCTTAACTGGTAGCTTCTTTAAATAGTACCTGCAAAACACCAATGTCAACATCAACAGTGAAGAGGCGACTCAGGGATGCTGGCCTCCTAGGCAGAGTGGCAAAGAAAAAGCCATATCTCAGACTAGCCAATAAAAAGAAAAGATTAAGATTGGAAAAAAGTGTTGTGGACAGATGAATCTAATTTGAGGTGTTTGGATCACAAAGAAGAAAATTTGTGAGACGCAGACCAAATGAAAAGATGCTGGAGGAATGCTTAATGCGATCTGTCAAGCATGGTGGAGGCAATGTGATGATCTGGGGGTGTTTTGGTGGTGGTAAAATGGAAGACTTGTACAGAGTAAAAGGGATCTTGATGAGGGAAGGCTATCACTCCATTTTGCAACGGCATGCCATACTCAGTGGACGGCACTTGATTGGAGCCAATTTCACCCTACAACAGGACAATGACCCAAAACACAGCTCAATTTGGAGCTGTGCTTTGCAAGAACTATCTAGGGAAGAAGCAGTCAGCTGGTATTCTGTCTGTAATGGAGTGGCCAGCACAGTCACCAGATCTCAACCCTATTGAGCTGTTGTGGGAGCAGCTTGACCGTATGGTACGTAAGAAGGGCCCATCAAGCCAATCCAACTTGTGGTAGGTGCTTCAGGAAGTATGGGAGGAAATCTCTTCAGATCACCTTCACAAATAGAATGACAAAGGTCTGCAAGGCTGTAATTGCTGCAAATGGATTATTCTTTGATTAAAGCAAAGTTTGAAGGAAACAATTATTATTTCAATTAAATCATTATTTCTAACCTTGTCAATGGCTATATTATATATATACTATATTATATTCATTTTGCAATATGTCCTATTTAAACTAATTTCTTGTATGTTTTCATGGAAAACATGGAATTTTCTAAGTGACCCCAAACTTTTGAACGGTAGTGTAGGTAGGAGGCTTTTCGTGAAATTCGCCATTTTGATTCCAAAATGTGGTGCAACCACCGTCTGTACGTGTGTGGAGATGACTCAAAACGACTTCTATCAAGACAATGGAGAGCACACATACTGTGGGTGAGCTGTGATCTGCTGTGTGGAAAAAAAGCAGACAGCCAACAGACAGCTGACAGACAGCCGACACACAGCTAGCAGGTTTGTGTTTTTCTCTACTCACGTGTCCCATAATCCTCCCCTACAGCTCAGCTAGGAACGAGAGAAATCTTCACATCAATCCGATTTGATTTTATTTCGATAGCTGAATCATAACTTTAGTTATCTCAGGACACTTTTCATATAGAGAAGTCTGAGATGTACTCTTTATAATATTATTTACTGAGATCCAACAATTCCAAAATGTACATTGGAAGTACATTAGTAAGGGATCTTTGAATGGGGGGTCAGAGCAAGTAATACCAGTTTCAGTGCTCATAAAGGCATGTCAGCATTGATTTAAGACAGATTTGAAAAGATGTGACCCTAATCTTTAAAGGCCCAGGGTTAGCATAAATGTGGTGTAATTATGTTTTCATTAGTGTATAGTCACCTGCTCTTTTACAGGCGAGGGGTATTTTGTTGTATGGACCTTTAAAGAGAGAGTTATGAGCAGCAAAGCAGCCATGTTTCGGGTAAAAGAAGAAATAGATGAGAACAAAAATAATTAAATGTGAGAGAAGGCGGAGAGGTCACAGCATGCTGACGTTTGTGTCCAGGCTGTGGCCTTCGAGTCGATTAGACAGCCCGCTGTCTGATTAATAATGAGAATGGGCACAACTGCCGACAGACACTGATGCTAAATGTGTTAATGGGATCCGTCTTCACTCCGGAGCTTCACGTTAATCATGAGAATGAGCGCTGCTGCTGTCAGCCGCAGACATGCTAACTGGACTAATGGCATTCTCCTCCAGCCACCGCACTTCAGTCCCTATAAAGACAATGGCTCTTCAAGTCTGCAGCGTACAGCTGGATAGAAAAGAGGCTGAGTCAGCACTGCTCTGAATCACAGCTGGTAGAAGAAGAATTAGAAAGAAGAAGAACAATTAGAAGCTGTTGCATTTGTACATTTCTTTCTGTTTTCAGAGAAATGATCTCACAGGGCGCATTAACAGGCCTGACCTCAACATGTTTTACAAGACGATGGCAATTTATTATTCGGCTAGGACAACTTGTTGTTTATAGTCAACTGTAACCACCATAATATGTGGTTACATAAAGAGGGATCACTGTCAAAACTATGTGCTGCTGTCTGTGTGCAGAGATACAAGCATGTTTCAAGTGCCTGCAAGCCGTACTGCACTGCAGTAACATGAGCTCAGACAATGATTTTCAAAGTTTCCCTTAACCTACAACACCGCAGCATGCTTTAGAAAATGGTGTGTAGTAAGATACAGGAGAAATAAGAGTCAGCTTCATATCTTATAAATGACAAATGTGCAGAGTGCAGTCCTACAGTGTATTTAAATGTTAAATGTCGTTTATCGCTTAGTTAGCTACTTAGTTAATATGATATCTCTTTAATAAGCAACCCATACTGTAAAGCAGTCACTGTTGATGTCTCCTTCAGAATCCACCGTCATCAGACCTGAACTTGTGCAGCAGTCCACTGAACTATGGACCCATGGACGCATGTTTGTCCACTTCAAGGCTTTAAGCGGCCTTGTTAGCTTAGCTGGGAAACAGGAGTTATGCTGACATAGTGTGTTTTTGGTTAAACTGATTGAGCACACATACTTTTAAAAGGATTTAAAAAGATGTGACAGCCTCTCTCATCTAAAGACAGTGTGTCTACAGTCACAGGGTTTTAAGAGGACTACAACTAGATTCATTTTGACATAATGTCCCATCATGCACCTGGTGGAAGTTTACAAGAAGAATAAAGAATGGAGCAGAAACCAGCAGCTGTCCTTGTGTGAGCGTTCTGAGGTCTGCAGTGATTTCTGTTCATTTTTGTACTTCTCCACTCGATTGTGATACAGATGTGAGGACATGCCGAAGAGACGCTCTCACTCACTCCGCGACTCCACCAGTTTCTCCTCCTTTCCTACAGTCCAAGACAACCAAGACAGAGTCTCCCCCATGTTTACTAGTGCAGACAGCCGCCTGCTTCCTGGTGCTCCTATTGGTTGCCGACACTGTTCATGTGATTGAATGTCACTATTTGCCTGAGCTGATGATAACCTCTGAAAACCTCTTATAACATTAAACATGTTTGAATTTATCAGAACACCGAGACGAGAAAAAGAGTTTTCTGACCACCTTACACCAAACAATCAAGAAGACAGGAGTGCGCAGCAGCTCAAACAAAACTTTCAGGACTTCCTTTCAGCTCAGATCGGATAAAACTACATTTATTTAACTCTAAGTCCTATTTTTCTTACTCCTTCATTCCTATCCATTTGGTATCTGCACATATTTTATCAATTTCCTATTGATCTATTCACACTGCGCATCATTTTTCATTCACAACCTCTGTGGCTGTGGAGTGAAGCCTATCCAAAAGTGACAGACACTGCAGTTCCTCAAACGTCCACTTGAGGCTGGCCACACAACATGTCTACCTCCATAAGTCCCCATGATCCCTTACTTACTTCACAGCAGGAATAAACATGTTTATGGCCTGGTACAAATTGGTAATTTCCCCGTTCATGACAACTGTACTGAGGGTACATTTTTCAGAATTTCAAATGATATTAAGACTTAAAGTTATGCAGGCTTCATACAGCCCACCTCAGCTCCACATCTTTGCTCATTTCTAGATTAGCTGGGAGGCAGCAGGCTGCCAAGATGGCAGCGACCAGAGCCAAAACACATGGCTCTTCAGAACCCTGTGGGCGACATCATGGAAACTACGTCCATGCTTTATACATCCATGCTTCCACCTCACACTTTAGTCCTTGCTGCGGTACCTGGATAGACAGAACTGTCATCTCCATGTTTATATTTGTCAAGTTTTTCCAGCCTAGCAACAGTAACTAAGGGAGGCAGGACTTGGAAAATTGGTGAATTATCAACCCCATCCCCCATCCTCTGTGTGTTTATTAGATATGAGGAACAACAAAAAAAAACTAAAAAACAAAACCACAAACATACTTAGATATATTCTGATACATAGTTTCTGATAAGCCAGCAAAAATACACTTTATATGTAGTTGGTAGAGATGTCAGCAATTTTATTTAACTCTATTCTTTGAAGTCTCTATAAGTTGACACAAATAAATTGTATTTTGTGTTTTCTCCCTCTCGCATGCATCCATATGCTCCCACTCTCTCTTTTCTCACACACAAACATCCATACAACCATTCCTGCATGGTGTCTTGTGTTAGCCTGTAAACAAGCCGAAAGACACACATACACACGCACGCAAACACACCCACGAACCATTCTGCTTGAGAGCACATATAGAGCATGAGAGAAAAATTGTACAGTAATTTTACACAATAAGAGTCCAGCACATGTCTTCACCCTCCATTCCCCTGTGGGCAAATCAGTTGTTCAGGGCTTCCATTAGCTTGTCCGTCCTCAGAAAACATGTGTCCATCTGCTCCGGGTCCTTTGTTGTGAAGAAAGCCAAGTTGTTTTATTTTTCATTTTTTTGTGTTTTTTTTTTTTTTTTTTTTTTTCATCTCCTGTCCGTCCGCACTGCTCTGCCCAGAAACAGCAACACTGACAGCATGATGTCCAGCCTCGCAGGAGATCTTTGTTTTTTCAGCATTGAATTCAAAAGATTGTCATCGTAATGCTGGAATGTCTTACTACAATCTACGCTTAGGTAATGGTACTGTACTTTAGAGCCTCAGAAAAGATCTTAAAGAGTCCCACTTCTGTTTCTGGTTCTCCTTGTTCTTCTTAATCTAAAAAAGTACAAGATGATTTGTTTTAAATTCTACTCACTAGATAGAAGTTAAGTTAAACCCTGTGAAAATATTGAGATTCTTGGTAAAGGCACAATATTCAGCCATGAGGAAAGAGCACACTGCTACTATTGTGTCCTGTCTGGTTTTGCTGTTTGTTGTTTTTTTGTTTAAAGCCCTGATAAGACAAGCAGTCCGCATTTGCCAAACCATCAAATTGCCCATTAATATACTGCACCAGTTTGTCCACAACTGGGAAATCAGTTTGGTTTTGTATCTGATTATTTCTTCTTAGTTTTGGCCACAGCTTCATTTATCAGTTATACTATCTGGGAAAGTGCCAACCTTGCTAAAGATGGGTTTTAAAGGACAGGTTACCAAAGGCTACCTTTGGGAAATGCAAGTCAGTGTAATAGTTGGTTTGCTTACAGCCTGTCTGATCATCTGATTGTTTCTTGACCCATTTTAGTTTGTCGCTGTGTTCCCAGATTCCAGAAATTAACTAGCATAGCTGATAGAAATGATGGCCAGAGACCAAAGTTCTAATAAACTAAAATGATCCTTTACTCAGCTGTCGATCTACTCTGAACATTCATATCAAACACACTCAGTGACCAAAATAGAAAGCCACAACCAAAGAAGTGATCCCTCCTTCAACATTTGCATTTGTCTCAGTGCCAGCAGTCTAATTACCCAGCCTGCTTTATGGGATTTATAAAAGCAGCAGGTTCAAATTTGAACAGAACACAAAGAAACCTCATAAGAATTGTTTGCTAAGGCAGACCCTCTTAGGTCTACCAACATTCGCAAAATGTGGGTGATATCAAGTGACTCTAGCCAGAACAAGGGATTACAGAAACACACAATGTCGCTCTGTCTACCTGTATGGGGGTATGACAGCAGACAACCACGCAGGGTGCCTGTCCTGTCGATGAACTGTTTGGGCTAAAAACAGCTCAGTATCCATAGACAGTATGCCTATATTGGACGATTTTGCATCCTAAGCCCAATTTCAAGTTCAGTGTCAAATTGTAGAGCTTCAGGTGGTGGGTGGGCATGGTTTCTGGACAGTCACAGGGTTGAAATGAAATGGAATGAATTTGAATCCAACCGAACCACCATGATGTTTGTCATGGACCAAATATGGTTACATTTGGTCATGGACCAAAAATGGTTACAACTTTACATGCTTGACAAGGGTTTGGCAGGTATCTAGGTAACTATTGACTTACACTGGGTCAACTATAGATCAGCACTACCAACTACAAATCATGATAATACTTTAACACAGTAGGAAACTGGACACTTCAACAAAATAATGTTACACTTCATGCCAAAGAATATCCTGTAATTGTTTGAGAAGCATTTCGAAACACCTGGCCATGACAGGTGCTACTTTGGTTTCCTGAAGTGTAGCTTAATAAAGCTAACTCCTGCTTTTCATGTAGCACAATATTGGACATATTAATATTTGACAGCTCTGCAAATTCTGTGCATGGCAACTATGAAATGAAAAGATTTTATGGCAAATGGTTAAGATTAGGGAAAGATCATGTTAGGGTTGATAAAGGTGAATGTTATTGCAGGTCTGTGACAGAACATACACTTTTTTTTCCTGCATGAAAGTTAGACTTTCTACATGCCCATCCACATCTCTGATCTCTGAATGACTCCTGAACTTCCATCTTACTCTATACCGTAAAGGACACACCACTTCCTGCATTGGCACTGAACATAATTCACAAGGTAAGCAATATTTTCTACGGTTAGGTTTAGACATCAGGCTGCCTGACTAAACTTTGTATGATGCTAATTGTAGGTTATAGCTGCTTTTGTCCCTGTCATCAACATTAGTTTGTCTTCAAAAATGTGTTTTGAACCCTAACGATGTATTGGTGCTGGCGCAAATTCAAACTTGGGTCTTACAACTGATCTCTATCCCTGACTACACAACTGAAAGGCAGTTCCCTGGAAGATAAATAAGATCAACACTGACCCCATACTTACCCTTTAAATCAGTGTTCTTCAATCCTGGTCCTCGGGGACCCCTGCCCTGCATGTTTTAGATGTTTCCTGCTCAAACACACCTGATTCAAATGAGTGGCTCGTTATCAGGCCACTGCAGAGCTTGATGACGAGCTGATCATTTGAATCAGGTGTGGTGGAGGAGGAAACATCTAAAACATGCAGGGCAGGGGTCCCCGAGGACCAGGATTGAAGAACACTGATTTAAATTTAACGCACTGAGGGGGATCGAGCTCTACACAACAGTTATGTACAGTTTAACTTCAGATATCTGACAACCACGGTGTTTCAACACCAGTAGCATGTTTTATCAGGGCTTGACATTTTTAATATGATTTTGATAGTGTGGTGACATCATTGGTCATTCTTTACCTGATTTCTTTTAAAGAAAATTACATTATACATGCTCACATATATTGTGAGAATATCATAGGTATAAATTTGACTACATTATTTTTGAGAAATTAGTGGACTTCCAATTAACATCGGTCCTCTACTTACCTTAAATGCAATGATTGTTCGAAAGCATACAGTATAGTGATTATAATACAGTGTGGCTCGGTAGAGCCATGCAAAGCTTTCTTTTTTACAGAAATGAAAGGAAACTGAGTTTGGTTTACAGTGCATAAGGATTTCAACACAATGATATATACCACAAAAATTACCTCAGTCAGAGCATTGAGCTTAAACCAAATAAGGACTACCTTATTACGATGGAATACAACCAAATGTCTTCTGTTAATTAGCTGGATGAGCTTCAATCACAAGATCATGTAAAAACTGTTTTAGTTATCTACTTGTTTTGCACTGGGCTTCCTTTTCTTTTGTTTTTGTTTTTTGACCTTATAAACAAATGAAAGTTGTGTTCCATTCGCATGCAGAAAGTGAGATAACAGAAGGAAGAAAAAGATAGAACAAAGGAAAGATCATTGCCCTTAATGCTGGAGTCACCAAGACTTTTTGGCAAGTTTGGACAAGTACCATACAATACCATACCTTTACTGTGTGTTTATTTCTGTAATATTTTTATCTATATCTAATTTTTATGGATGAGTACAGCAAAAGTGATAGGAGTTTTAATAAATTGTACCTCTGTTTCATATATATATATACATATACATACACACACATATGTGTATATATATATATGTGTATATACATATATATATATATATATATATATAGATATATTTATATATTATATATTAAATTGTATTTACATTGAAAAGACATCCTGTACTACTCATTCCAAAACAGGATTTATACAAACTGACTGAACGCTCCTCTATTTCCATCGCTGTACAAGACCTAGGTAGCTTTTCTAAGAAATTGTGAGCAGTTGTGCGGCCACACAGGCTTGCTACTGCCACCCTAGTGGACATAGTAAAGCCAGTAGACCAAATTAAAGAAGGTAAATGCGATTGGAAAGACAACACGGGACCATTTGTCTATGGCGTTGACATCCGTGAGGTCAGGGATCTTGACTTTGAGCTGCGAGGCCCTCCTCCGCAAGCGGCCCTTCTTGTGGCCCATTGGCCGGTCAAGGGCTGGTCGTCCGTACAGGTCTCGGCTGGTCATGGGCTTGCGATACTGTATGCTGGCACTATCATAAGAGAACATTGTAGCCCGTGGGTCATTGAGAGCCCCCATCATATCTGCTCCACTCATCTCGCTGGTTAGGTTGGTTAGGAGAATGTTTCCATGAGCGTCAACCTGTGGAAGGAAATTATTAGATTCCTTTAAATTCATTTTGTAGCCAAACCACAATTAGATGGCAAAGGGTGGTTCTCTAACAACATGCAGTACATTTCAGTGAAATCTGAGAATTTGAACATTGTGTCATAAACTACCCCTAGAGATCTTCCTTTTAAGAAAGCTTTAGATGATTTTGAAGGAAGTATATGCTCTTATAAGGAGTTGAAAAATCTCATAATAACTTATGCAATTACTAAGAGGTGGAGGTAGAACAAAACTCAGGTGTCAATATGACTGAAATGAAGTGCTTGTCCAATCATCTAACAGTATCCGAAACACCCTCCTCCCATACCAGCAGCCAACAATTCTTGCAACTTTCCAAAATGAAAAAATGCCACAATCATGTCCACTTGCAGAGATTGGCCAGATAAACAGTGATGTTACAGTGGGCAGGAATTGAACATGGCTGTTTTTATTCTTAGCACAACTAATTCTGTAAGTTTTCAATTTGGGAGGCACGTTTTTTTACCCTACCTTTGACTGTGACCATTCCAAACTGGTATGGTCCAAAGAATTCCAAAGAACATGCTTTGGATGTGCAAAAACTTTGTCGTAATTGTTACCTGAAGGGTTCTGAAAAACATTCCTTGTAGATCACTTGCCAACAAAGATTAATC
Organism: Sciaenops ocellatus; assembly: GCA_033000465.1. Classification (NCBI taxonomy): domain Eukaryota; kingdom Metazoa; phylum Chordata; class Actinopteri; family Sciaenidae; genus Sciaenops; species Sciaenops ocellatus. The sequence continues at coordinate 28,186,911 of CP136878.1, forward strand.
AATCAAATTTCTTGCGTTGCCTGATGGCTTTTGTTTAATATTGTACGTGGACATGCAAACCACATGGCTGACAGCTAGCCGACTGCCATATCTTCACGTGTTTCATGTTTGTGTGAAGAGAAATAACTAGTCAATTTGTTTTTCTTTTAGGCAGGGGGTGAAAGTTTTGTGAATGAAACCTGCCTACAAATAGAGTAGAACAGGAAGCCTTATTCTATAATCAGTAATAGAACATTGACCATAGCACCTGACAACTATTGGCTTGATAAAATTAACAAAACAGTATTAAAACTTCTCAAAGGCCCTTTCCCACCTGCACTTTGTTGCTCTCCAGTCTGCTTTTATTCTCATTGTTGGATTTGGCAGCCTTTTCTGCCACCTTCTTCTGTAGGTGAGGACCTCGACCAAAAAAGATGTAGTTGACAAAGGCGTACTCCAACAGGGCCAAAAAGACAAAGACAAAGCAACCCATGAGGTAAATGTCAATGGCTTTGACATATGGGATCTTGGGTAGCGTCTCCCTAAGGTGGGTATTGATGGTGGTCATGGTCAGTACAGTGGTTATACCTGCAGACAAAGCAGAGAGAGTGGGAGGGAGGGAACAGTTAGAGGGAGGTTTTGCGGAAGGACTGCATACTGAGGAAGCACCATGAAAAAGTAAATCAAGTACGTCCATTAGCCCATATTACAAAACGACCCTCACATACAATCTATGGCTGTTAAAAAAGTGTTTAGGTGATCATTTAGTGTCACAACTAGATGAAAAGTACACCATCTCATGTAATATTGCTTAAGTGGACATGGTTGGACCTCGGATCCTCAGCTGTTGTGTTGTGCTTTTGTCAGTGAGGCCCGGCCATAGATGTATGTAGCAGCCCTTAGAATCACTCATAGACTGTATCAAACAGGAAGCACTCTGCCGGTGGTGTCATAAGCGAGAAAACATTTCATTGGATACAAAATGACCCCCAAATTCCACCGGGCGCAGATGTGCTGCGTTGCGTGCGCACTGTGGTCCCCGCAGCCATACACAGTCATTCTAGTCAATGTATCAAACCCCACTGGCTCCACCGCGGTGCGGTTCAGAAGTGTCTCAGAAACGGCCCTCCACTCGGCTCCGCTGTTCGCGGCTGTTCTATTTTTGACGGATGCCACGAGCAGCCCACGCCAATTTACACAGAGCACCTCGAGCGGGCTGAAGCCAGACACAGAAACAGCATAGAGAATCCGGTGGATTTTCAAAATAAAATATCCGTGCAAACTGACGGTCGTAAAAACAGACAAAAGCAAAACAAATGAACTACATAGCATATTTACACATGTAGAAGCATATTTAGAAACACATAAACCAGGAAAATGACCAAATCTGAGCAAGTTAACAAAGTCTGGCGGGCTAAACACTTCTGAAACGCTCCCGGTGGGGTTTGTGCAGGACGGACCAAAACAGCTGACAGAGACGTGCCCGGTGGGGTATGCCCCAGGGTGCAGGATGAGTCATCAACAAGCTTTTATTGTTTATCATCAATTACTTTTTTGTCCTTGTTGGTCCAGATACTAGTGTATAGGTAGACATATAGCTCCAGATCTGATAAAAAACAGTTAAACAATCCCTATTACAATCAGTAATAAGGGTGAACTACAACCAGCCAACACACAAACCGTATAGAGTTATGCTCCTAACATGACTAAAAAACATGGCACACAAACACAGTAAACATAGCCTAGTTGCTAATATGTAAAGAATTAAAGTCACTGACCTAAGGCTACTCTTGCAGCCGAGGCATCATAGTTGATCCAGAAGGAGACCCAGGAAAGGATGGTGATCAGGGTGGAGGGCATGTAGGTTTGCAGGATGAAATAGCCAATGTTCCTCTTCAGCTTAAAGCTCAGAGACAGACGTGGATACGAACCTGTGACAGACAAAGTACAGGATGGCTGAAGTGGGCGAGATGTGACTAAAATAAAACACAGGAAGCACAAGGTGGATTTATACTGGGTTACTGGATGGGCTGACCTGGGTTTGTTTTGTGTAAACATGTCAACAGGAAGGTTAGAATAACTTGAGTCTGAGCCAACTCACAGCCTGGGAAAAAATCTGAAGGAATGCCAGCCCTACTGACCTGTTCTGTGTTTGTTCTGTGGAAACCACAACCGAGGCGGCAACTCTGCCATATTCTGTAAATAGAGCCTGATGTATTTGTATAGCGCCAAATAATACCAGATGTTATGATGGCACTTTTCATATTGAGTATATAAATATTGATTTAATAAATATTCAGTTGGTTGAGCTGAGCTGCACTGAATACTGCATACTGGTCAATTAACAAATAATCCGCTCTGACTGCGACCTGTATTATTGATAAAGGAAATTGGTTAAAATGATATTTACAGATATTATATAATGTGCTATGATGCCTGAATTAAAGAATTTTGCATTCCTTTTTTCAGGTATGTTAACCTTATCAGACAGAAATAAATGCTTTTCCACCCCTAAAGGAGATCCAGAAGTGATGGAGGCCAAGTCGCAAGGCATGGTGAACCATGTTCAGGACATCCCTGATCATGACACTCCTGCAGCATTTCTCTGCTGTACACTTCACTTCCACCTCCATCTACACTGTGCCATGTACAGAATGTGCCTGTAAATTATTAGTGGTTCAATCTTGAGTGTGTTCATTGGTTTATTTAGGTTCTAGTGCACTCCGGCCATAAAATATTCTGGTGGTAAACGTTCATGCCCATATATAACCCAGACTGTACTGAGAATTGCTTGGGTTGTTATTTTGTAAAGGGGACACAATGCACAAAACTATGTATTGAAGTAATTCAGGCAACTCTGCAGGGAACAATATGTTAAATTATCTCTGTCATGTATGAATTGTATTTAATATATTATTGTAAAAATAAGGAGTACAGACTAATGAACAAGATGGTATAGCACAGTAATAATATTATGCATCATTGGGGCACGTAATAAATGCAAATGTACAGTTTTTGTAACATCAGAACAAGATATGTTTATGCAGGATCAACTGTAGCCATTAAACTGGAGAGTGTACATTCTAGAACAGCTAAGATGAAGGATGTGCCTTTTCACCTGAGGCATTTCACTCCCCATTCTCCACTTTGCACCAGTACAAACCATACTGCTATAAATGAGGTGGACCAAACATAAGAAAGACTCAGTATTATACAATACTGTTCAACAGTACCACAAACCGCTTACTCATAAAGTTGGATTATTAAACATTCACTGTTTAACACATGACATTAGTGTGAAACCAACACAGATGGCATGGTTCTGGTTTTCAGGTTGAGATTCCGTTTAGTGTTGCTAGAGATTACATTTTTTAACATTTTATCAGTGTTGAGTGTCAATGAAACACCTGCTGCACAGACATTTTATGTTACACAACAGCAAAGTAATGAAGTAAACACTATATAGTGTATAGAAGTTAATGAGAGAGACATCTAGTTTGTTGCCTACTTTGTTGAGAGTTGCACATAGACCAATTGATCAGGATGTTTATGGATGTAGGACACTGACAATCATATGATTTACAAATCAACATTTCTTTTTTCTTTTCAAAACATTTAGTATTGATAGTCACAGGTTGAAAATATATCTCTGTTAACCCTGAAACAAGAATTGACTATGAAAACTGTCAGTGTAACCCTCCCTGGACTGACAAGTACTTGTTTAATTATGTTACTACCATCTGCAAAAACCAAACCCATTTGTTTCATTTGCAATCATTGCATAGAATAAACAATATAATATTCAGAGAGAGCCCGTTTTCGAGTCAAACTTTACTGAAGAATCACAGGAAAGGGATGCTAAAGTGCGAGAGAGCTGAAGAGTTTGATCTCACAATCAGAGCTGTATTACACTGGTGCAGTCATGCACGGACCAAAAGAGAGCTACAGCAGCTTCCCTTTGTGTTTCCTGGATTCTGGCAAAGAAGAAGTTTGCAGACTCAGAAACCGTGAAAGAATACATGCTGGCATCATGGATGAGGTCAAATTAAAATGAGAAAATTAGACACTGGCTATTAAAAATATGCCTCTGTCTGATACTTTTACTCGGGTTGAAACTTCAGATGTTAAATTATGAAACACTGTTAGAAAAACTAAAATAAGCTGATGTAATATCTATAGCAGTCAATGATTCCACAGACAAAGATATGTAAGTTAATAGCCCTGATGTATAGCAAGTGGGTCAACTCCTGCATCACTGTCGGTATTTGGCAACAATGACCAGCTCACTTTACATTATCCCTTACGTAAATGATGCTATATTTAACATATCATACAAATTACAGCACAGTCAATGACAATAAAATCCACGGGTTAAAAGCATTAAACTGATACTGTGTGACTGTTACCTGTGGCAAACACAGCTTTCTTGGAGAGGGTTTGGTAGTCTATGATGGAGAACTGGGGCAGTTCAATGTTCTCCACCCCGGTCACTGAGCCTCTGTTGCTGCCTCCTTGCCAGTAGAACTCAATGTCATCGGTGGTGTATCCGTCTGAGAGGGCAGGAGAACACAACAGGTTAAACCTCAATGAAAAAGTCACAGAAAATATAATACAGTATATTATTTAACAGAATAACCAGATCCTTTGGAAATATTGAGGTTACAGTGGAAAATATTGAGGCTGAAGTCAGCAAACAGGAGAAAGAGCAATCTGTGTCTTCTGATTTGAATGTCGAACACAGACTTCGTATGCAAATACTAATTCTAGTCCAAGTCAAGATGCTCAGAAGAAGCAATTTTATTATTATAATAATAGTTTTTATTAATTAAAAAAAAAAACAGGGATAAAACCTAGATAAACAATAGATTTACAGTAGCCTCCATTCTGAAAAGTGATTTGAAAGAAGTTAAGGTGAGTTTGCTTCACTTAAGTTCGGTCAGGTCCAGAGTTCCACAGTTGTCAGCCCCAAGGAATGCTGGAAGGAGCTAAGCTAAGTTACAACTAAAACTTTAATGAAGGTAGAAGCAAGGTCATGTAGAGGTTTAAAAGTATTTCATACAACTCTCAACCAAACAATTGTGAAAAACTGATCTGTTGACGATGCATCATCACTCGGTATGTAAGGCATTATGATGTCTTCATGATGTATGTGAATCTATGATTCAAATAGTCACCTTGAAAACGTGAATATTTTTTTATATGAGAAACAGCACTTGTCTATTATATTGCATGTTCTCTTTTCAGGTAGTCAGAAAAATCCAGAGAGTCCAGAGAGTTCTTCTTAGCGGCATCTCCAAAACTCAGACAGAGGGGCGGATTTGAATTCCTTAAAATTTTTAGAACAACTCAAAGTCGCCAACCAATCCCCTTCCCTTTTCCCAATGATGGATTGTGTGGAATTTTAAAATGATTTCCTCCCTTGTGTCACAAAGTGGAATGTCCCTCCTGCGTTAATGAATTGATTTATGTTGGTTTGGTCTTCAGAGTTGTGGTAGGTCAATACTGTTGAGAAACCAGTTGATATCTTCTTGACTTGGGTCTATTACTGTTGAGAATAGATTGCTGTAAAAAATATATTTTATTTATTTCTTCAGGTGACTGTGGGATTCCCCGCTGTGTCCTTAATGATTTTAGTTGTTTTTATTTGATTCACTTTAATTTGATTTGACAGGTACCTGTCAGGATTTATTGTTCTGGTGGAAATGTCTGTGTATCAGGCATTTCTTATTCATAATTTCATTTAGTTGAAATGCATATTTTCTTATCATTCATTCTGGGTTTCCTCTGTTGTGTTACTTGTATGTTTCAAGATTTATATATATATATATATATATATATATATATATTTATAACTGGAGAAGATTATTTTTTCTCTTAATGCTGTCTTTCCCAAAGAAGAGTTAATTCTATGAAGGGCGCCCACATTCTTTAAATATAACAGTCAAATACAAGGTCTTTAAGGATAACACTAACAATGATGGTGGATCTTTCAGCCTGAAATATTAGATATCATTCAATTGCTGAAGTGCTGTCAGTATGAGTGGTAAAGAAGAATGAGTTTTCTTTAGCAGCTGGACGTTACACCATGGGCACATCCAGAAATAATGCTAAAGTGGTATGAATGAGAAAGGGCTGATCAAAACAAGAATTATAACAGTAAAATCCTGGTCCAGAACGAGACCTAAAATCATTTAGACAGAAAATTTCATAACTATGTCCTCCAGAAAAAGAATTTAGTAACAATACATTATTGTTAAATCATTAGCGGAAGACTGATAAAGCAGAAAGTAGGCCTCACATATTCTGCTGTACATCTTCCAGCTTCCCATGGGCTGAACTGGAACAACTATAAAGCCTTCCCGTTACTTTTTCTACAGTTCTCTGGGCTATGTCTACAGCCTGAACCAGGGTGAAACAAGCCTCTGCTGCCCTTTCAGTAATTAGACCAATTTAATTGGGCCAGCTACTCTCTGTCTTCAGATTCCCCATCTTATCTAAAGGCAGCTGCAGGATTTCAGAGTATTAACTACTTCTCATTACTGGAGGGGCTTCATTATGATTTTGCCCTCTGTTTTTCTTTTCTTATCCAGTTAATGTATGGGAGAAGACCTCCACATTTTACATAAGAGATTATTTTAAAATATGACAGAGCACTTTGAGTGCAGAAACTGACTGCAGAAATTCTCCATTAATCATTAACGTGTTATTTCAAAAATATCTACTCATTGGCATGGTCTCCACTTCAGCTGCTATGTTGATAATGTCCAGCTATACATCTCCACGGAATCATCACCACTTCAACTCATTCCACTTGGACCAAATTCCTCATTGAAATTAAACTTCCTCAAACTAGCATGATCATCTCTGGTCCCAAATCCCTCACCAAGACTGCTCACAACTTCTGCCTACCATCGATAACTCCACTCTGTGTCCCTACTAATACTGTTGCTGTGTATCTTTGTCTCTCTCCTTGTCTTTATTCTCCCCTCTCACCCTCTCTAAACTCAACCAGCCACAGAAAGACAGAAACTGCATTTATATATTTCATTGAACACAAGTCTAATTAGGGCAATCAGCTGCATTTGAGGTTCATCTGTGGAGCTAACAAACTGCACTTATGATACTTCACATTTGAGATCTTGACCAGTTAGCATTCAACTCTGTGCTAGTTTTATAGCTTTATTTCTTGTAATTTGTTTCTTGTAATTAGTGGTTTGTTGTAAAAAGCTCAAGGCTTCTGCCTCTTGAAGGAAGTTTTTCCTTGCCACTGTTGCTAGGCGTTTTGTGTGAATTGTTGGGTCTCTGTAAATAATATTATAAAAAGTACAGTCTAGACCTGTTCTATATGAAAAGTGTCACGAGAACTTCTGTTATTGATGCTATATAAATAAAATTGACAGAATTTTCTGAATGTCACATATAAAACCTTTAAGTTGAGCTGAGAGATATTCTTCTTTCAGCAAATGGATAGGTGCGACATCTGTCAGTGGTCCTCCAGTGAGTACCAAACAACTGGAGGGAGATCAATTGAACATTTGTATCTGGACCATTCAGTCTCAGTCCTCTGAATTCTGTGGAATATTTTGTATCCTACAACTATTAATTCCATGAACAGTGAAGGAATTGATCTCTCAATCTGTAGCAAAGGGTATATTTATGCCAAATAATTTCAGAACGATGGCAACATGTATGTGCGTCATCATGCGACTAATCTCTATCAACAGATATTTGTGTATGAATGCAGAGTTGTGGGGCGCAGAAAAACTTTCTTGACATTTGAGAAATTCATGTAAAACAAGTTATGTCATTGATAAGTTGATATGTTTATATGAAAAATTAAATCATGTTAAACGTTAAATCTAAATCTTAAATCTAAATGTTTTATATAAATTCCTAAGTGGTGTAACTATTCAAAGCAGTAGTAGTTATATATGCATATGCAATCCAATCTGAACCAACAGGTTAATGTTATAATATAACCAGATTATTAAATTTTAAAAAATGATTTCACCTTAGGTAAAATATGTTTTATGTCTGCCTCCATCTACATCAGTGTATTACTCAGCTTCTCCTGTCTGCTTCCCCAAACTGGTTGCGTGCTGACCGCCACACACTGTTGTTAATACTGACTACGGCCACGTCAAATAACGTATCCTACCTAATAAAGTATCCCTTCAAATACTAAAGTTCAAATAGTAAAGTTTTGGTCACAGTACACTTAAATTTTAAATTGTAATGTGAAATGTATTAAAATAAAGATTACATCCCGTGCATGGCAAAATGACAGTGTCTGGAGGCCTGTGTGCAGGTCTTTACAGCTTCACTGTTTAACAGGGTCACTATCTGCTCCATTAAGAAAAATCTCTCGGTCTGATTGTTTTCAATGGGCTCCTCTGCCATCCATCCCTCGAGGTGATCAATCAGGATACTCTGCACGTCAAAGCATACACAAAAGAAGTTGTACGTTTGCCTCTTTCACCAGAGGCATTAGTCTTGCTATATGCTATGGAAAAACTCGGACCGGCTTAGCTCAGGCTGTCCTCGTTGGAAAAAACAAAGAATCCACAGAATGGTCTGAAGACCAACAGAGAGATTAAATAACTGCTATCTTCAGAGAAGCATTTGGGTTATCAGAGCACCAGGCATTCCTATATCAGTTTTTGAGCACCATCAAGGGGGATTAAAAAAAGACTGACGAAACCAAAGGTGACCTCCAATTTCCCCAGCAGTGCTAAAGAGGTTTTCTCTGTTTGTCTGCACATCATGGCAGGATGGAACTTTCAGCAGAGCTGAGCATGTTAGTGCAAACCTTTGTGTGATAGATTCCGACTCTGCTTTCAGTCCAAACTAAAAATCATACACAACCAAGGGCCGCAGTAGTCCACAGCTTTTCAGTCCTTCAGTTTCTACACGTCTTGGGCAGCAACTCACCCACCATCCATCCACTATTGCACATGGGACAAAACACACCAAAACCTGGTGTCTACTGATGTGTACAGCAGTATCTAATCACTGAATCACCACCCACATCCTGTTCCACAACAATTCTCTACCCCCTTCTACTATGCCATGCCTGAAAGAGATACAACAATAGCAATTGCACTTTATCCATGTTAGGTCTGACACAGTCTTTCAGATGAGCCTTTGCAGTCCTTGCAGAATTCAATGTATAGTTGCATAGCTTATATTTAACTTGTGCTACTCCACCCAGAATAAGACAATGTAAGTTTGGCTTTAATGTGTGTTGGTAATAGGTGTGATCATTGTGTTTTGAAGATTGTAAAAACTTTGACCAAAGAGAAGAAGAACTACTGTTAAAATCCCTGACATGTCATCGACATGTCAGGGTGCGTGCGCCTTACTTAGCTGTAATCTTGTAAGTAAACAGATACTCTAGTCCTATTGCTAAGTTGAAGCATATTAGCTTATTGGCAAGTGATGAAACCTTTGCTATGTTTGTTTGAAATAAAAATAATTTGACCTTTAGAAAAATGTTGTTCCAACAAGCAATAACCTTGAAAATTAAATTCTGCAACCTGATGTACCCTGAACAGCCCCCACAGTCATGACATGCAGGATCAGCACTTTGACCATCAGGATTAATAAGAATCATGATCTTTAATTTTTGGTGAGCTCTTTGTGACACCAGAGAAGTTCATAAACACATCAGGGCTAGCGAAGTTCTTCATGATCCGCTGATGGTCATCAGAATTTAATTTTCCTCTTTGGGTTGTCCATATAGCCTGATGATGCTCGACATCACCAAAACTGAATTAGTTTACATTTGACTCCATGTTAAGTCCTCTTCAGTCAGTCATAACATAAATGGACCAGAACTAAAAGGCAACAGTGTGCTGTTTGTCTGTTTGGTCTGAACCAAAGTACAGGCGTGAAACAGGCTGTGGCTATATTTGGTGCCTGAGGCAAAACTTTGCGTTTGGGTGATGTACAGATTTTTTTTTTTTTTGATAATATCATTAGTGTGAATTATTTTGGCCTTGATAATTGCTTAGTAAAAATCAGATTTTGTCTCAGTCTTAGTTGTGGCTGTGACATTCATGCACACACATGTTCACACACAAACTCAGCGCCACTTACAGCTCTCGATCTCCAAGGTGCAGTTTTGCTCGTCCAGCGGGTATCTGCGCAGGTCCATCATACAGGCAGCTGTCGTGGTGATCCTAAAAGAAGAAAAAAAACAAAATCCATCATGAGCTCTAATGCACTGTGTCGCTACATTAGTGCACTTCCTCATTTATATGCACAAATGGGCAATTCAGTCCACACCATAACGCGTCCGGCATTCACATTTCATAAGAGGGGAACATTTCATTCTCTGATGCCCGGGGGAAAACACTCGACTTTATAAAAGAATAAAAATACAGTTTACCGCTAACACACACGTTGAATCCGGCAGTACACTTCCTACCTTCTCAAACTTCAATCACACAAATCCTTTTACATCTCGACTGGAACTGAACTATCTGTTTCTTTCCCATAATTGCCTTTGCGCTGCCGAAGTCACGACTGCAGAGGAGAAAATCCTTGTGTTCAATCTTAATTACAACTATGAGTAATTAAGAATTAACACTAAAATCCAGGCAATCGGGTGAAACCCGTGACTTCCCCCCTTTGAAGTCTTACATCTGAAGGAGGAAACGCTTCAGTTTGACAGTTTAGGAAAGAATTAGTGATTGAGTCATTTTGTTTTTCTAATTTCTGAGTACTGTGCTGATGAGAAAACAGTTCTTGGCGAGAGCGAGAGAGGCTGTGGTAGTTCAGTGTGCCAGCATCATTCATTTGTCCTCCTGGAACAAAAGCGAGCCCTGGTTACAGCCTCGTGCCGCTGCTTATGGGTTTGTTGTGCAGTGAAAGAGTCAGTCATCTTAATCATTCGTTTAAAACAGCAAACACAATTAAGCCTCATTCTAGCTAACCACTAAAACCATTTAGGCATATAACATTTAATATGCTGTAATGGCAGAATATATTACAGGGGTTATGGACAGCAATATTCTTGCTGGCACAGAGTTACAACCGTTCAAACTGCAAATCTGGCAACGTTCCATGCACTCATATAATTTAGCAAAACCTACGCATGCTGTACCAATGTGAGTTCAGCAATATACTCAATGAGGAAGCATCAGATAAACTGAAATCACTAATTGTATATGCTCAAAACTTTTAAAGTCAAAATTATCCATTCCAATTATCCATTTTTTATTAAGATCAACTACCATAGTAATGAACTTTCAATTGTAAATACAAATGTGTTATGAGTCTGTAGGCGAGAAAGTGAGAAACTTTTCCCTGCATGCCCCCCTTCAGAAACTGAAAAATTTATAGATATTATATAATCATATTATCATATCAACTTTGCTTCACACTCTCTATTTTTCCCCTGGTGATCCACGCCCCTCTGCAGTGGTTCTTTGCTTTGAGAACCACTGGACTAATGTTCATGTCAAATGTTGCACTCACACACTTTACGTCCTTTTTCCCATGTAATTTAGCAAACTGTCAAACATGTGCTACTTGAGTGAAGTGATTATGAGGGTTCATTTGTAAAAACAGTTTTGATTTATTTTCCAAAATGATGTTTTCTTTGTACACTCATGGGATTATCAATCAAATGAATATTGGTTTGTTCATTATAAGAATGTTCTTCCTGTAAATGAACCCTGGAAAAAATGGAAAAAAAAACAAAAAAACAACACCACTGCTATGTACTTGTCAGGCACAAGTAAATGAATACAAATTTACATAAATTACATAAATAAAATACCCCTATTCCCAAACCATCTGGATCTTACCTCAGTGAGCTGGTAGACAAAAAAGGTGCTGCTTTCTAATAACACAACATCAAGCTGCATTATGCAGTGGTGGTAACTCTCTAAACCTCATTTTCTTGGTATTCATGTTTAATTAAAAAATCTCTTAGCTAGAAATGTCCTACTCAGGCTAGTCAGAAATGCTGTCGATTTGCATTTGAGTGGTACAGGACTCAATGTACTTTTCTTCCCCTCTTGCCTCTTTCTGGTCTTTAATGAGGCACAACAAGGATGAAGAAGCTAGTAGTTGATGTGCTATAGCTGCGTTGTCAACCCAATACCAGGCCCTCTAGGTATTATACACATTTCCCCAGCCACAACACATCATGGATCAATGAGCTCCAAACAAATCCATCAAACCGCTATCTGTTGTACACATGCCCTCCCACTGCTCTACCTGGAAAGCAACACAAATCTTTCGACGGCCACTAAAGGCAAACGTGCATTGCTAAGAGAACTGTTTCCCCAGTGAATGTTTGGGTGGTAGTTTGGTGCAACACGCGTCCATGTTTGAAGCTAAGAAGGAGTCATTAGCTAGAAAGCTAAAAACAACAGAGTAGTGGCGCTGCTGCCTTTTTTAAATAGAGTGCTGCAGGAATGAGTTAGCATTTTTGGACATCTGGTTCCTTCCTCTTGAAGTCAATGGGTTTTTAGGGTTTTATGGTTAAATGTCTAAAATAAGGGCTGTAGTTATCATGACATTTTTCAGGGGGTGGCATGCCCAACTCCTGAATTTTGGAGCTTTTACGTGTCTTAAAAAAGTAGCTAAATGAGTCTACAGAGGTTGCCATGGACTCTGAACACTTAAAGTTTAATGGTGGCAGTGTAGTTTACAGCCTAATGTTAGTTTTTACTTCTGGTGAGTATGTTTGTGAATATTATTGTTTGTCACAGAGATTATTTTATGTGTTAATCCAAAGGAAAAGGGAACCAGGGAGATGCTATAACTTCCAGGTTGGCCTACAAAAAAATGTCATCCTTGCAATATCGAGAATGAATTTCCACACTCACAGTTAGTGTGTGTTGTTACAGCGGGACGCAGTATGGTAATGTACAACTCATTGTGGGGTTACAATCAATGGGGTTGTATTATAGATCAGTTCCTGCAGCAGAGGCACGCAAGGTCGGAGTCCTGTTTATGCTTCTGTAGTCCAGAGGCAGAGATCCACCTTGACTCTCTTGGGTGAGTGGTGAAAGGTTCTCACTTTAAACAACAAGGTCCAGAGGATGGTTTTATTTAGACTTCACATAAGTATAGGTAGGCCTATAGCTGGAAATGTACTTAGCATGCATCTGTATCATCTGCATCTTTAATAAGGAGTCTGTCCTGGTTCCTGCTGTTGAATGTGGCAGTGGTTTGGACTTCTTCTCATCTTGGCTGTGCAAGTTTAGTACATTTTGTTTTAGGCTGAAATTCTATAGTTTGAACACATAATGGACATATTGGTGTCATTATGTTGTAAAATGAGTCAACGCTACCAAATCTTTACTGGTAAGAGAAAGGGGGTGCGCCTTAGAAAGCCAAGAAAAATATATGAATGCTCTTCCCTGTCTCTCTTCACTCTGCTGAGAGTCTCCAGCTACACACACATATCTCCCCATACTCAGCTGTTACACTGTCAGGATGTAAAAAGCCCCTCGGGTCATGAATATTCATTATTTTCTTACCTTGCTGAGTATTCCGGGGCCGTCGATCCATGTCTTGGACACACTTAACACATTAAGGAGCACAAGATTAATTATAGAGCAGGTGCAGAGAGCACGGATGGACAGTAAAAATAGAGAGTGTCAGCTCTGTGACCTGTCAGGAAGGACTAGGATGCTGCAATGCACTCGATTCAGAACGGCAGTCATTAAGTCTTCACTGGACCAACTGTGTTTAGATATTTGAACCACCCAAAGAGTCGAGTCAGTCTTAAAGTCACATATGCTTAATTAATTCACAGGTGCTGAGTAGACCAAAATGTACCCATGTACTCCTTCCTCCTTCTCATCTTTCATTCCATTTGGAAGAAAAGTTGTAATCACCACATCTGAGATTTTTTTTTTCAGGTGGAGAAATTGAATATTAAAATATATGTGGAGATGTGAGGAGTTCTTCATCAGGCAAGAATGGCTGGCTAGTAGGTCAACTCCCAAGATGTCCGACCATCGACCGTCTCAGGTCTAACAGGACTATCTCTGCAGCCCTTTGGTGATTTACCAGCAGCACTGACGTCTACCATTTTAATCATAAAACATAATTCATTTTGGAAGATAACGTTCACTCTCAGAGGTCAGATCTGATATTTGTTGCTCTCAAATTGGTTTGTCTGGATGTAAAGTTAAAGTTCATGTTTTATTGAGCAGTTAGCGCTGTATAATCTCTGTAGACTGGTGAGATCTGTATATATTGTATGAGCAGCCCACGCGCAGTAGAAAATGAAATCAAACTGGCAGTGCAGTGTATGATATTACATTTTGTTTTATTGGAAATATACATCACAGCGGAGGTGACTGGTGTATCTCTTGACATAAGTATGTTTGAGTAGGGATGGTTGTGTTTGTGTTAGCTGAGCAGAGATGCAGAGATGACAGCAAGAGGCATGTCTGAATTTCAAATGGAGCAAACTGCACAAATGCCTCTGGTACCCCAGCAGAAACGCCACTAGCGGGGTACCTAAAGTGTCAGATCAAGGACCAAGCTGCAGTATTTGACAAGTTAACCCTGACCCTAACGTGTTCTACAGCACATATTAAAACAACGTGTACAGATGGTCTTTTATCACATCAAATTGTGTGATACTGTCATACTATCACATCTGACCACCATGACAAGCAGCTTTGTAAACTGTGTCAGCAGCACAGACCAAACTTGGCTAATCTGTCATGTTTGAATCTTTCTTGCTATTGAGGACAGCTGTCTGCCATCGTCACAGTGACACTGATGCTGCTGGGGTGTAGAAAACTAAATATAAACACACACACACCATATGTGTGTTATATGTCTAATATGCCAAACCAGGGTGCTGAGCCACTAACAACCAAAAATGTGTATGTGCCAGTCAGCGGTGAGGTCATTTTGGCAAACCTAAATATAGCCCTCATGTCGGCAGCGAGCACACTGGATGAATAATTGTGGGAGCCTGCAGGGGATAATGATTCTGCAGTATGCCAGTGTGAAGGAAATTTTCCCAGCTCCTTCATAAGCTGTGAAAAGATGAACCCAAAGTGGTGGAGGAGAAAGACATGTCCTGCCAGAATCTGAAAAACTGGTTTCCATGCAGCGGTGCTGATTACAAATCATTAAGAACTATTTTAAAAGTATATTGTGATAATTATTACTGCATTTTTTGTTTTACCACTTAGACTGCATAGATCACTCATATTTGATTATTTAATCAGGCTGTCATAAAAGTAATGTCTGTTTGAAAAGTGCAACCTCAGCGGTCCATGTACTTTCTATTAACTGGATTTCCCACTCTGACCCCGGTGTAAAAATCAAGGATAGAAACAAATCAGCTCCTGTTAGAATGCTTAACAGACATGAAGATTGTTTAGTCATAAATAAGGTTGATAGTAAAGTTAAAATAAAAAAAATAATAATTAGTTAAAATTAACAATTCTAAACCAAGCACCAACCTCCATGGCTGTTAAGTGAAGCCAACACAGAAGTGCCAAAAACTGCAGTTCCTCAAACGTCCACCTGAGGCTGGCTCCAGAAGTGAGTCAGTCTCCATAAGTCCCCATGTTAAAATGTCCAACTTCACAGCAGAAATAAACATGTTTACAGCCTGGTACAAAAAACAGTTTTGGTCTCTATAGCTAATTTCCCCGTTCATGACAACTGTACTGAGGATGAATTACAGGTGGCTTGTTTGAGCACCCGGGAGGTGTCGGGAGGTGGAGGAGGTAGGACTGCCAATATGGCGGCAGCTGAAGCCACCACACACTGAGCTTCACAAGGAGCTCTTCAGCAGGAAATGTGCATTACCAGCACTGACGGTATAAATATGGACACCACCCGCAGGTTTCTGAATGATGAGTGTCATAGAATGTCCAAACCTCATGGAGAGGACACTTCAGTGGAACATGTCGTGGTTTAGTAAGGCCTGCTGAAAAAAACAGGAACTGACATGACAGTCCGTACGAGTTCACAGAGATGCAGATGGATACTTTACCATCAAGCTGACAATGTCGCCATAAAAAGGATTGGCAGTGTGCACTTTCATCACCGTAATGTTCTCTCTCAATCTGGAAACAGCCTCCTCAGTGGAATGAAAAATCCAGGGCAGTCAAATAAGCAAGATGGAAAGAGGAAACACTGAGGGGAGATTTGGGTGAGGTGGACGGGATGTGTTGTGTGTGAACTGACTTAGAGGGGCAAATCAAGCTCCGCTTATCTGGACACACAGAGGAGTGTTTACCTTGGAGGAAAGAGGGAATGGTGAGGACAACCCACAAGGCCTGTGTCCACTCAGCTATGAAGGCAGGGCCAGCCACTGTTGTTTTTGGACAAATCAAGCCACTGCTCTCTGTCCTTTTCAACATGCTCTTTCCTGTTCAGACCTAAATGGAAAGCACTCCGGCACTCTCTCTCTCTTCCTCTCTCTTTGTCATTGTCTCTCTCTCTCTTTGTGTGTGTGTATGTCACCTGAGTTTATCTGGTGGAAAGCAGCTCTCAGCTGTCACATAGTTGTGTCAACTCAGTTCAAAAACTTGTGCTGTTGATTTAATCACAGCTAAACAATATGAGTTCTGTCAACCGATCCTTTTTGATGATATTTATTGGACGATAGATATATAGATTATAGAGCGCCAAATCATAACAGAAGTTATCTCATGACACTTTCCATGTTGACCAGGTCTATACTCTTAATATTATGTACAGAGACTCAACAATTCCCATCATGAGCGAGCACTTGGTGACAGTTGAGGCTCTGTGGATTGTGCTTACAACTTTTCACTCTCCACCTCCATCATGCAGGGAAAATAAGGACTAAGAAAAAACTATGGGATTAAAACACTGACATAAATCGTGCACGCGTAATGAGACCATGAGAATCAAACATCCGCGCGCGCATATTGTTTTTTCGAGCGCTTTCAAAGCACTCGCGAGCTATTTTGTATCCTGCATCTCTGCTCCATGGAGCAATATTGTAGCCTGCGAGGAGAAAAACACGCCTGAGCGTGCGCAGTCCGCTCGCAAAACTTTCCTCTGCTCGCACGCAAGTGTGTTTTTTTAGTGGGCGGTTTTTGTCAGTAAGGGGGCGGGCCTGGGGACATGCCAATCACCATTGTATCCCCAAATATGGATACAAAATAGCTCGCGAGTGCTTTGAAAACGCTCGAAAAACAATATGCGTGCGCGGATGTTTGATTTACGCATGCGCGGGTCTCATTACGTGCACCTGATTTAATGTAGGTGTTTTAATCCCATACAAAACAACGCATATTGCTCTGTGCCAGCAGCTTTCCAAATAAAAAGTTTTTTCACATGAATAACATCAAATGCTTGTCTCCAAGTGTGACAAAAAGTAAACACACACACAAAAAAAAACATGACAAACTGCTCAGGGAGCTACACGCGGCTCAACTTGACCATCGCTTTGTTTGCGCCTTTGAGGCTGTGGACAGGTTCATGCTAGAGGAGCAGCAGCATATGAGTAGGAGCGCCATGTCGAAAAGCCTATGACTGACAGAGGCCCAAAAAATGATTAGAACATCAGGCAAATTGTTTTCAATGTTAAATGACTAACCTGTCATCATCAATACAATATTTCAGTTACAATGCAGTAATAAGACAGTTTGTTTTATTTGTCTTGTCTTGGCTTTTTTTAATATTATTATGAAACAAGAAAAATGCTTTGTAGTCTGTACGCTGGACAGGACAGTATGAAGCACTGAGTAACATATACGTAAACACCCACACACACACACACACACACACACACACATATATATATATATATATATATATATATAAAGAATTCTCAGAACTCTGACTGTGAGGTTAGATACATACAGTATGCCGCACTTACATACATTCATAACGGATTATGACACGATGTTTCCCATAATACTGAAAGTTTAATAAAAGAATCAGAAATGCTACACGAACAGCCGTGTTATTCCTTAAAATGAATTCAGTTTCATTCAGATTGACCTGGGGCAGGATGTATAAGTGATACATACCAGTCTACGCACAGTTATGGGTGATATAATAAGATGGACATGAAATATAAGGTGAGTGACATAATCTTACAGTAAAATATTTTCGTATAGGTTGGTTGCCAATTTTACACCATTACTTTTTGAAGTCTACACTGTTAGTACATTTATGAACTTAATTTCAATTAGCAAATTTTATAGCTCATTTTACTCGTTAATGATCTTTTGATTTTATCCTGAACTGTAAAGCACTGTCTAAGTATTTTCAATAAGAGCTCTGTTGATCATTCTTCAAATGTTTAATAATCGTGATTGAGGTATCAATGTGATGATGTTATGAATGTGTGGCGTGCATGCTAGAAATAGCCACAGCCATGCGTAATGAGCAGCTGTCCTGATGCTGTTGGAGTGACTGACACAATCAGTAATACTGCACTACTTCGTTGCCGTTCTTCACATTGACAGGTCTAATGAGTGGTGGAGCCGGCACCGGTATAGATATGCAAACTTGTGATTAAGAGTATGTCTATGTCAGTTCATGGCTAACTGTGGGAGTGGAAATGAGACTTGAGGATATGTGCCTACAGTTCCACAATGACTAAGCGTTATATAACAGAACCATACGTATGTGCACTATTATAAATCCAATGGAAACATGCATATTTATGTCCAACGAAAGGCACTTTCTCTAACCAGAAGGTCAGAGTGTTGTGCATAACAAAGGGGATCAGTCATAGCATTCTGACCACCTGCCTAATATTGTGTAGGTCCCCCTTTTGCTGCCAAAACAGCCCTCACTCATCGAGACTCCTCTAAACCTCTGAAGGTGTGCTGTGGTATCTGGCACCAAGATGTTAACAGCAGATTCTTTAAGTCACTCTTTTCCTACCTCAGACACTTTTCCACCGTCCTGAGCACTGCAGACCGGGAACAACCCACAAGAGCTGCAGTTTTGGAGATGCTCCGACCAAGTCATCTAGCCATCACAATCTAACACATCAACAACCCCGCTCCCTTTCTAAACGTATCCGGTCACGGCAGATTGCCGTCCGCCATGATCCTGGTTCTGCTTGAGGTTTCTGCCTCTTAAAGGAAGTTTTTCCTTGCTACTGGCGCTTGCTCATGGTGGGAATTGTTGAGTCTCTGTAAATAATGTTATAAACAGTACATTCTAGTCCTGCTCTATATGGAGAATGTCAATGTCATTAGGATTTGGTGCTATACAAATAAATCTGAATTGAATACTGTCTGCAGATCTTCTTGTCAGGCTCATTATGGCTCCCCAAAACATAGAGTAAGGCAGGCTATATGTAGTCTGAGAGGTGATACCCAGGGCAAAAAGCATCCACAGGGCATTTGAAGATTGATATGAGTGTATGGTAATACCTGAAAACAATCTATATGACTATATCTGTATTTTTATCACCTTGCTGCTTCTCTCCTCTGGATTAAGTCTGCACAGTGAAGAGGAATCAGACTGTATACAATCCTCAGGGCCATGTCTCACAGTAAATCATGACACCACATCTCATGTTGTATCTCATGGCGCTGTGGCAGGTGCTGTGTACTACAGGATTTACAGTCAACATAGTGTCCTCCTTCTAAATGAAGTGTTGCCATGATAACCATGTTGGTTCTGATCCTGTGCTGCTCAGTGTCAGAGTCCTGCTGGTCAGCCACCTGCCACACCATCACCAGATCCTGTGCATCATGATGGTGCCGACCAAAGCCGGCCAAAACTGTCAACACACGCTGTTCATGTCAACCAAACGTGAGTGTGCTCAAATTTAAAGGACGATCAGATGACATAACACACCTGGGGCAAAGATACTGGATTTCTCAACGTACACAAAACCAACGTGAGGAGAGAAAGAGAAGTGGTTTATTATGTGTATTACAAAAATATATCAAATGTGTCACTGTTCTGTTGTAGAGGGTACGGCAGAGGCTGTAAATGTTATGTTGTTATACTACTTATAATTTTGGGTTAGGGTTAGGTTTGGGTTTCATAGTATTGGATACTACTTTCATTAGTATTCTTAGTATTTTTATTATTTTTTACTGTTCATATCTCAGCTGTTGTGAGACTGAAATTTCCTGACTGAAAGTTCTTAAATAAGAACTACCTTATCTTAAAGGTGAACATACACCAACATTCAACATGGGATGGGGATTCAGAAATGTAGCCCTGTTTTGGCAGATCTGTGAGATTAGATTAAGGACCAGCATGGTGAGTTCATGACTGCTGGATTTTTAAAAAATATCTTCTGTTATGATTTGGTGCCATATAATTAAACTTAAATTGAATTGATTTAAATCAGGTTAATGTTCATCTGACACTAATGTGCTGCATCAGTCTGACTCGGTTCAGAGAGATCACAGAGCTCGTCATCTATCCTTTAATCAAAACTCATTATGTTATTTATCTGAAGGTCTCTTCCGTCTATCTATCCTACATACACGCTGGAACAAAACATCTTTTCACTGGTGGATAAGATTCTAAATGACCAAAGACAGAAGAGAAAATGCACATTCCGTATATAGAAAAAAGTCAGAGTCATGGAAAGCAATGATGACAGCAGTGCTATTCTGAATTTGCTTTATATACATGTCCAATGAGTGCTCCTGTATTGGCATATCCCACATGTTGTAAACGGAAAATGGTACACCTGGAATAAAACCTAATTCGGAATATCCAGAATGGAATATGCTGTTTACATGACCCGAATCAGATTCTGAATATTGCCATTTTGTATGCACGTAAACGTGATCAGTGATTTTAAATGTCAGAGTTAGATGCTAATCCAGGACAGGCCTTGATGTATGTCCAAACACCCTATTGAAATGTGCAGCTTCACCTCAAAGCTGAAAACTGTCAAGTCATCATTCCTCTCTCTCTCTGCAACACACAATGTCTTTGAACCCAGAGGACTGAATTATTGACAGTGACCGGCCCACTGTTTCCTCAGTTAACTCTGTGCAAGCTCACTTCATCGTAGCTGTGCTCCACTGCAGAGGGCACGGCCATGTGTACACTGCACCAGGAGAGGCTTCATAAATGATTTACCAGCTGGTTCTCCCTCAAAGCTCCAGGAGACACAGGCAGAGCAACACTTATCCTTTGAGGAATGTTCTCCATGGTAATCAGCTCCTACTAACTGAATTCTGCAGTTTTTGTATGAAAACACAGGCAAAAGTCATATTCTAATTATGATTTGTTGATGTTAAGAAAATTAGAGTAGAAAAGCACATCCACACACACGGGCAGGAAAAAGCCAATGAGCTCTAAGATGTGAGCAAACATTCATGAGTTGTTAGGCATTCTTCTAGCTTGAAACGACACACTTTTACCTGATTTAGTGGTCATTACACAACACTTAGTTCCAACTTTGCACTGTGATTGGCTGACAGTCACTATAGTGAAGGCCAATTTCTCATGATATACTGTATCACTCCATACAGTGTTGCGGCACCCTGGGGTGACAAGGGTTCAGTTTATATTTTTCACTGTACGTTGCACCACAGAAAAACAAAGCAACAATTACATTCACTACATTAACTCAAAGTGTTGCTAGAGCTGCAGTTGTGTCACAGCAAAGACTGCTCATATTTGTCTGTTGCCATAGTGATGCAACTCGTTTTCTGGCACATGTTTCCCAGGTGTACAGCAGTCACAAATAGTGACTGTGAGAGCAAGTGATGGAAAGATTTGTCACTGGAAACAGATCTAAATAAAATGCTGATACTTCTCAACTCTAAGTGTGAGATGACCAAACCTGAGATGACCCAAATAACTAAAATCACACCGTCCACTGAAAGCTACTACTTTTACAGTAAGTGAGTAATGGAAGCCAGCTGTCCTACACCAGAATGCCTCACTGGGAGAGCTATCATCTGCAGCAATGGTGCCTAAACTCTAGATACATAACACTCCTCTTCAGGGAAACAAGACATCGTAATAAAATTACCTGTATTTTGATCCGCATAGTACATGTCTGTAAAAACTGCTGACTTGTTCTTGTTTTATTTTAAATGATAAGGAATAAGCACATATATCGTACTTAAAGGTCCAGTTTGTCAGAAGACAGAAATGGACTATAAACATTCAGAACTACAGTTAGGTAAAATGTTCGGACTGATAGAATTTTCATAATTTTGGCTCTGCACGCCTCCACAATGGATTTGAAATTAAATAACCGAGATGCAATCGAAGTGCAGAATTTCAGCTTTAATTTAATGGATTAAACAAAAAAAATTGAATGAAACATTTTTATACACAGTTCCCTTATTTCAGGGGCTCAAAAGCAATTGGACAAATGAACATATTCATAAATGAAGTGTTTATTTTTAATACTTTGTCGAGAATCCTTTGTAGACAATGGTTGCTGGAAGTCTAGAGCCCTTGGACATCACCAAATACTGGGTTCCCTCCTTTGTGATGCTTTGCCAGGCCTTTATTGCAGCTGTCTTCAGTTGTTGTGTGTTCGTGGGTCATTCTACCTTAAGTTTTGTCTTCAGCAATTGAAATGCATGCTTGATCGGGTTGAGATCAGGTGATTGACTTGATCATTGCAGAATATTACACTTCTTTGTCTTAAAAAACTCCTTAAAAATGTTTTGGATCATAGTCCGTCTATAAAATGAAGCACTGTCCAGTCATCTTTGCTGAATTTGGCTGAATCTGATCAAACAGTATATCCCTATACACTTCAGAATTCATCCAGCTGTTACTGTCTTCTGTCACATCATCAATAAACACTAGTGACCCAGTGCTATTACAAACTATGCATGCCCATGCCACACAGTGCCTCCACCGTGCTTTACAGTTGATGTGGTATGCTTCAGATCATGAACTGATCCAAGCCTCCTCCATACTTTTTTCTTCCAATCATTCAGGTTCAAGTTGATCTCAGTTTCATCTGTCCAAAGAATGCTGTTCCAGAACTGGGCAGGCTTTTTTAAAATAGTTTTTGAGAGTCTAGGGATATTAATGGTTTGCATCTTGTGGTGAATCCTCTGTATTTGTTCTTGTAAAGTCTTCTCTTTATGGTAGACTTGGAGGATGATATGTCTACCTCCTGAAGAGTGTTCTTCACTTGGCTTGATGTTGTTAAGGGTCTGTGGACGTCCAGTGTGTTCTTTTTTTCTTAGAATTGACCAAACTGTTGATTTGGCCACTCCTAATGTTCCTGCTATCTCTCTAATGGATTTTCTATTTTGTTGTAGCCTAAGGATGGTCTGTTTCATTTGCATTGAGAGCTACTTTGACCGCATGTTGTGGGTTCACAGCAACAGCTTCCAAATGGGACACACGTGGAATCAACTCCAGACCTTTTACCTGCTTGATTGAGGAATAAATAATAAAAGAATAGCTCACATCTGTCCATGAAACAGCTTTTGAGTCAACTGTCCAATTACTTTTGGTCTGTTGAAAAAGGGAGCTACATATTAAAGAGCTGTAATTCCTAAACCTTTTGTCCAATATGGATGTGAATACCCCCAAATTAAAGCTGAGAGACACTTTAAGCCTATATTCATTATTTAACTAAAACCTGAATATATTTTGGTAAACAACCAAAATAACAGAACTTATCTCAGTGACCAAATATGTATGGACCTAACTGTATGTTTTCATTAGTGTCTAATCACCTGAAAAAAAAACTGTTCCATGCATTTATTACTGCTGGGCTGGGTTACTGCAAGTCTTTATCAAGCTGCCCTAATAAGTCCCTCAAGACTCTGCAGTTGATCCAGAATGCTGCGACACTTGTACTGACAGGATTCTTCCATTTTAGCTTCTCTACAATGCCAATAGAATTCAAAATCTTTCTCCTCACCCACAAAGCTCTTCATGGTCAGGCACCATCATACTGTATCTTAAAGAACTCATAGTACCTTACTACCCCATTAGAAGAATGCATGATTCCTTAAGGTTCCTTGTATTTCCTATAGTCTCCAAAGTAGACTGGGAGCCAGAGCTTTCAGCTATCAAGCTCCTCTTCTGTGGAACCAGCTCCCAGTTCTGGTTCTGGAGGCAGATTCCCTCTCCACAGTTAAGAGTAGACTTAAGACTTTCCTTTCTGATAGAGCTTATAGTTAGGTCTGGCTCAGGTCATCCCTTAGTTGCCATAGACTAGACTGCCAGGGGACTTCCCATGATGCACTGAGCTCTTCTGTTCTTCACTCCCTCTCCATTTGGACACGTTCATATCGCAGTAATGCATGTTACTAACGTGGCTTCTTCCCCGGAGTTTTGCTTTCTCGCCTTACAGGTTCTCATGGGTCATGGATACACTGAGATTGGGGATTGAGGTTGTGCCTGCAGCTGTGGTCCTGCTTGATGCCCACTGCTACAACCACTATGAGTCATATTTTTATTATAATTATAGTTGAAGTTATCCTTATTAATATTGCTGCTGTGCATCCCTCTCTTTCTCTAAACTCAACCATGAGTCAGGTTCTGCTTGAGGCTTCTGCCTCTTAAAAGAAGTTTCTCCTTGCCACTGTTGCCAGGTGCTTGCTCATGGTGGGAATTGTTGAGGCTCTTAAATAATATTATAGGAAGTTAGGTCTAAACGTGCTTTATATGGAACTTCTGTTATGATTTGACACGATATGAATAAATTTAATTGAATAGTTTACAGATCACTTCCCCACAGTGAGCCATGCATTAGAGCTGTGTTAGGTTACTGTTAATGCAAACCAAACAGTTTATGCTGCTGCTGCAGCTCTACATTAAACATTTTCAAAAACAAACAAAAAAGCACATCTGCAGCTAGAAAAGGCTGTAAAGTGAAGACTGGAAAGAGCTCCCACCTGAGACCATAGAGCACGGTTCCATCCGGATGCAGTCTGATCATCCGGTTCTTCACTGTCACCCCGTGGACAAAGGACTTCTTGTCATTAATGAAGTAGGTGTCAGGTACCCACAGCTGATCTGCCACCCGGTTGTCCAGGGTGAGGTTGAGAGGAATGCCTGTGTAGGAAAGGCGCTTGTCTCTCCAGGACTGTTGGAAGTACATGGTGATGGTGTAGTCCTGCGGGAATGACACAGAATGAGATGAAGGTTAGTGCATCAGCATGAACGGGCCCATGACTCATGGATCTCTCCTGCCGTGGGCAATTTCCTGTGAGTTGAGTTTGAATTTTAAACTTTCAGATTGTGACTTGTGATTAGCAGGCTCGACATCAAACCTCATTTTTGTTAGTAAAAGTATTGCAAAAGTTGTGTTTCAGGTATGAAATCTTTTTTTTTGGTTGCTTTGACAGTTTTTAGTCTGAATTTCACCCTACCACTTTACCGAGACTGCTCTTCAGGTTTGGAATGATAATCTGATGTAGAAAACTCAGTTGACACAATCAGAAATTTGTTTCCATCAATAGCAGGAACCTGTTTGAAGGAAATGCGGCATTCCCCAAGGCTTAGTCCTTGGGTCCATTTTAATTAGCAATTATTTTTAAATTATTTTTAGTGTTTTCATTAGTCCAAATTGTGTAAAACAAATCAATTATAATTATGCAGATACCATCCATCATTCAACATAGATTCCCTCTGTAAGTGCATGGAACATAAGTTATCAATGACTGAATCTGCTTGAATGTTTTTCAAACATCAATCAATCAGTCAAACTTTATTTGTATAGCACTTTTCATACAAAACATGTAACACAATAAAACCCCAACACCCCCCGCCCAGTTCCAACCTTCCACCCCACCCCATTATAAACAAAGCACTATACAAACTGAGGAAGCACCATCTCATCATCTTGCCGTGAAGAAACACCAGACGCAGGTTTAAAAAAATAAGAAAGCCTGAGAGTCAGTTACATTTTTGTCAGGTGGTCACCAGGTTTTTAAAACTCCACCCCAGAACTGAATCTGCCCTTATTAAGATGCACATTAATCGTGGACTGAGAGGATTAATTGTGTCATTTTTAAATAAAATAATAATAATAATAATAATAATAATAATAATAATAATAAAAACTTAAATAGAAAGCTTACAATGTTGTCACACATGACAGTACTGAACTCCTGATCTTGACTGGCTGTTTCTTGCCTACCCATAAAGGGTATGAAAAACTGTAGCTTAATAGAATGCAGATCTAAAGGATTAATTTAAATTGGTCTCTGTGGTACTAACAAGACCTGCTGTTCACCGGGCTGTTTGTATTGAATCAATGTAAGTATGTCATGAATATTTCATCTACGGTGTACAATTGTGACTGCTCAAACGGTAGCTGTCACTTAACTGGAGTTATTTCCGAGAGTAACTTGACCTGAATGAAACTAGTCTGTAGTGTGGTTAAAGTGTTTTCTGTAGCTGTGCCTTTGTGTGTACTCCAGCCAAAGATCATTTGTGACTATGTTAAACCACTGTTAAATCAGGAGTGGACTGGAGTTCCCACAACTCCAACAGAACGATGTGTCCTCTCTCAAGCTGATTGCATCAGTTTTAGAACATTCTCGTAGTTTTACTCATATCAATTTAAGCTTATAAACATAATGTTTAATATTTAATAGAACATTTAATATTTGGATCACGTTGCTTGTGAAAAAGTGTATCAGATTATAGACAGCTCTTATTTCAATGTGTCAGATATTTAGTGCACATTTAGGTAAAAGTTGGATTCAATATGAGTCAACCACTGAATAAAGTCCATACTTTATTAAACTTTTTTAAAGCAGTCCTTGCTGTGTATTTTTCATCTCTCTTCTCAGAATGTTTGTGAATATGGCCCCCGGTTGTTTTGGTCCCTCCCACTGACTTATTGAATTATTGTTTTCTTCTGCTGGCACACCACCTCACCACCCGACT
Source organism: Sciaenops ocellatus (assembly GCA_033000465.1). NCBI lineage: Eukaryota > Metazoa > Chordata > Actinopteri > Sciaenidae > Sciaenops > Sciaenops ocellatus. The sequence goes on from CP136878.1 coordinate 28,213,689, forward strand.
GTAAAACTGGAGGCCATGCTAATAAGTATGCTTTGGAAAGTAGTCAAGACTAATATTGAATTACACACAGTTTTGTTACAGACTAAACATACAAAATCTGCACCTATGTTGATATTTTCTTTTTTTAATTTTTTTTATTAGGACCAGACGAGTCCTTTGAGATAACGATCAGGCTCAGGTCATGTGAGTCAGTCGAGTTAACGCAGTGAGAAAGTCACAAGGTTTGGCAACATAAGTAGTAAGACAACTGTGTGTGTTAGTGTTGCTGTGTGACAGTACCTGAACAGCAGGGCAGTTGTGTGTGTGAGAGAGGAAATAATGTCTGTGCGCCGTGATTCACAGTCTGGCCTGTCAGGGGGCAGAGTGCCGCAGCTTTCCATGCAGTACTTTCTTTTCAAAAATAACTTGTTCTAGCCGCAGCACAGACTGCTGAGGTGGATTATGTTGTGTAACGTCAGTTCTTATTAAGCAGCAGGAACAGTCACCTGCCCGCTCGCTCCAATTCTTTTCACTGCTCCTTGGAGAGCTGCAGCTCCCTCCTTCACCTGCCCTTCAGTGGCTCCTGTCACTGCATCAGGCCCCTCAACTGTTTCCTGCTTCAGCCCCGTGGTCAGCATGTCCACCCACACCTCCACAAACTCCTCTGGAACCACCACTGCTGCGCCACATCTCCATGTCATCATAAAGTTATGACAGCTCATATAATTTGACATAAGTACCAGCTCTCCAGTCAGTGTTACCATAACTATAAAGTCTTTTACTTTCTGAGTTGAATAATCAGCTGTCTCCTGCGCCACATGCTACATCAACGCGCACCCAATAATTCCTTACGCCGACTTGCAAAATGTCAATACTGCACGGCCAAACACGTTTTACATTTGATGAACTCCACATTCACCACATTTAAAAATAGAAGTATTGACGGGAGGTTTGTTTTCTTCATGGCACCCTCTAACACTGACAGTTCAGGTTCTGTAGTAGTGATACATGATGCAATAGAAATTGCAGTGCAAACACAACAAATGTGTTTTTGTTGCATGTATTTGGGGTTCATCACAAAGCTGAAATCTCTACATATCTGTTTATTTCACAAAAATGTCTCCCTTTCTATCATCGTCAGTGTTTGGGTTTATGATGTAACCAAGCTCAGCCAGACATCCCTACAAGTAGCCAGTTAATGAACCCTTTCATTCATGTGTTGGGTGGAGGAGTGATGGATGGTAGGCTTGTGTCTTTTTCTGTGCTGCCATTTGTTACCTGGATAAGATAACTGGTCGGTCACGTGGTCGGCTCATCACGGTGAAACTTCCCTCATTTGTGAGTAGCGCTGACCTACGTGACCTCACAATGTTGCATGAAATGAATATAACAATATGTGCAGCATCACGTATCATGTTGTACTATGTTGCATCTCATCCAAATTAAGTTTTTCAGATAATCTGGTAGTGTTCCTTTGAGGGTTTGTTTTGTGTTTTGGTATACAAAATATTGGTTAGTATATAATCATGGAAATATCAAACTCTCAAAAATCATTATTTTATCAGCCTCAAATGTCAGTTGGAGTCGGTTATTTGTCATATTAAAGAATTTATATTAACTGGTACAACGAATCTTGCAAACTAAACAAATGAAAAGCACAATGTGTTCCTCTTGGCAGGACAACATTCAGTGTATGGTGCAATCCTAGGCTTGACTGATTGGTGATGTCAGCTGGTGCAATAAAAAAAACCCTCCTGTGCTTGGCTCCAAACATGGACATAAAGTAAACGGGTAAAAACAGGATTTTCAGGGGCTTTAACATGCTCAATTGTCTCTTTGTAGCATTGTTGTTTTGCTGCTCTGCGAGCTGATGTGTGATGTCTGAGCCTCGGGGAACATGTGTTTCTGCTGCTGTCCCGCTCTCAAACTACATTTCAACAACCACACTGTACAGCGTGTGAAATGCATTGTGTCACAGCACATTAAGACGACCTGCATACATTCAGCATCGTGGAGCCACAGCACTCATGTTCTCTCTTTCCAAACATCCTTAATACATACATAGAGCTACTTCATATATTGGAGCTTAAAGCGTAATTTCAGGAGCCGGACCACACCTCAACCACGCCACTTCCAACAGCCCTGTAAATACCCTCCTAACCCTCGGTTCCCTTCGCTCTCGCATTCTGCACGCCCTTCCCGCCCACCCCATTTCTTTCACCTTTTCTCCTCTCTTTCCTAGGGCCCTGAGGGGGGTCCGTCATGCTCGGGTGCTATGGCGGATTCCCTACCGAAGCTTCCCCACACCGCAGCAGAACTCATGGCATGGTGGTGCAGTGGTTAGCATTGTGAACCTCGGCTGGTTCCTTTCTGTGTGGAGTTTGCATGTTCTCCCCGTGTCTGTGTGGGTTCTCTCCGGGTACATGACATCCAAAGACATGAACCTTGACAGGTTAACTGGTGACTCTAAATTGTCCGTAGGTGTGAATGTGAGTGTGAATGGTGGTTTGTCTCTATGTGCCCTGTGATAAGCTGGCGACTTTAACCCCACCAAAGTCATCTGGGATAGACTCCAGCCCAACCTTGAACCTGATGAGGTTAAGCGGTTACAGAAAATGGATGGAATGGATATGAAAATGGTACGTCTATTCTGGCAGTTAAGCATCTAATCTACCAGAAATATAACTGAAGAAAGTGAATTTTTTAGAGTTGCTTTTTAATGAAATTCTCTTTTTTTTAATGAACTTCTGCTGCTACGCAGTTTAGGGCTTTTCTTGTGGAAGGTAGAAAATGGAAGGAGTGGATCGGGAATACCTTGCCATTGAACAATGTTGTAAGTAAGTAAGACTACAAAGCCTCTGTCTTATTATTTTGTAACCCCTCTCACTCTCTAAAGTTACCCGGTCACGGCAGATGACCGTCCACCACGAGCCGGGTTCTGCTTGAGGTTTCTGCCTCTTTAAAGTTTTTCCTTGCCGCTGTAAAAGTGTTTGCTTATGGTGGGAATTGTTAAGTAAATAATATTATACAGTACGGTCTAGACCTGCTCTATATGGAAAGTGTGATGAGATAACTTCTGTTTGATTTGGCGCTAGAGAAATCAAATTGAATTGAATTGAATTAACACTACACTAAGTATAGGCGTAACTCTCACTGACATTAAACCTGTGTGGGCCAAACATGCACATAAAGAAAATATTTATTCCAATCAGATTAAATGTTTACAACGTAATTAAGAGCTAATATTGTCCTATTAAACAGATTATCAAAGTTTTACACCACTCCTCTCAACCCAGTTGGTGGGATTTCTGTTCATAAATCGTCCCGTTACCACAGACGTGTCAATCATGACCAATCATACTACTCGCACAGCAGATGACTACTGAGTAAAAGTGATGATACTGTTTGCCGAATGGACCTCTGTGTTTGGTCGAAGAGTTACAGAAATCTGGATCATGTTCAAGTTGGACAGCCAACCTAAGATCCCTGGTCGCCTTCACTTGCATATTGATTGGCTCTGAAGATGGAGTAAGAGACAAGGACAAGTACAGAATAAAAAGAACACTGCTGATAATCAGAAAATAGGAGGCGCAATGTGGGAGGTCTTCAAAATCTGCTCAAGGTCACTGAGAAAAAACACATGACGAAGGCGATAAAAGAAGCCAAAACAAGGTATGAAAGTGTATAAAGTTCAAAGATGACTTCATTTTAGTCATTTATATTAGCTCCTTGCAGGCGTTCTGATGAGCGACTCATCAAAATGCTTCAGTTGACTGCAGGTAACCTTTGCAGAGAGCTGCCAGCAGAATGTTGCATCACTGCTCTTCTATCGAGCTAATCTGAGGTGCAAAGCTGCAGTTAAGATTCCACTCACAGCTCTCGCGGCTTTCCAGCATTCGTTGCAGTTTGTAAAGATGCTTATGCATGCATTTCCCAACAAGCTGGAGGGGAAACAAACTTTCTGAAAAAAAAGGCAGGCATGTACTGAAGGCACATCTGAGCACTTTCCATCTGTGGTCATAAAACAACAAAGACAACTGATAGTTATTTTATCCTGATAAATACATACAATACTAAATACAAGCATTCAAAGCCTTATATCATGGAAGGTATTTTATGAACATTGTCAAACTCAGGTTCACCTGGATCACAAAGCTCTCAACTGAAGGTACAGTAAGTAGTCAGAAACCTTTCCTGAATAGAATTATTGTAGATTACGATGAATTACTGTATGAACGGTTATTGACCTCCAGAGCATGAATCAGAGCTGTTCAATTGAAATTACCCCCAAAGCAGACATGTCAGCCTCGTATTTGGGACACTGTGCAGCGAAACTGTATTTTACTCTGCAGCTGCACTGAAGCTTTTACATTAGTGAACGGTCACGCGATTAGGCTTGTTCAAACGTGGATGTTTTTAACAGGAGAACGGGTTCCAAGTTGGCACCTCATCCATTCAAATTAAACCAGCCTGTTTGTTTCTCTTCATTCATCACTTTTTAATATTTTGCTACATAGATACATCAGAGACAAAGGCATAGGTAATTCCACTCGGGTGGAATGTCAAACTTAGTTTCTGTTTTTTATAAATTAACAGATATTGTGCTTACACTATGTATTTTCAGTGCTTCAGTATTGTATGATTCAGCACCTCATGATTTATGTCTAATGCCAACGTTCAGTGTAGGAAGCAGTATATGCTTTATGTATGCAGCAGGGTGGAGAGTAAGGGTGTGAAGGTCAGGGCGGTCGATGTGGATGTAGTGTGTCCAACTTTAATGCAAGACAAACATAAACGTACTACACCATGCACAGGCACTGGTCACACACAAAATGTGTAATTCTTCATTATTGTCTCATATCGTCATATCAGCATATACGCAGCAGCTGTTTGATCTGGAAGCTTTGGCCCGTCTTCACTAACAGCTCAGATAATTGAAAGTAGTTAAAATGAGTGCAGCAAATTAAAAGATGCATCTATGGCCACTTTACAGGCACAAGACAAAAGAGCTGCAGTACAGTACAGCTTATTCATTTTTTGGCACGATTTTACCTTCACACATCCAGTCCACGTTAGCATCGGAGCAGTCAAATGTTTTTTTTTAAATCGATATCTTTAAGAAAAAATGAATCAGACCCTCTATGCCAACCTTTTAATTGCTAACACTTTTGCTGAGTTGACAAAATTAGCCTCTTTAACTAATAGTATTTCCTTACATACTGTATTCCTACACACTGTGTGTGTGTGTGTAATTCTGTAACCCACTAAGCTTGTGCGGCAAAACTGCTTTATCATGTTTTAGTTATTTAAACAATAACGTGGCATTTTTTCTTTAAAGGTCCAGTGTGTAGAATTTCGTTGCATCTAGTGCTGTAATCGCTGCATTGCAATCTCCTCACATCACCCTCACCTACCTAGTGTAAAGGAGAAACAACACTTGAAAGGCCGTGTCTAGAGTCACTATTTAGTTTGTCTGCTCTGGGCCACTGTAGAAACACAGTGTTTCAACATGACGGCCTCCATGGAAGAGGACCCGCTCCCACTGTAGATATAAAGGATCATTTTTAAGTAACAAAAACAAAGTTTCTTATTTTCAGGTGATTGCACATGCATGAAAACATAGTTATGAATATTATTTTGCATGTTTGCCTTATTCTAAAATTTTTTATTTAATTTAATTTAATTTAACTTAACCTCCCTTGTGTATCTTCAGTTTTTTTCCGTGACTCTTTGGACAAATAGATGCAGCTATCATGCAAATAAGTGACTAATTAAAGTCTGAGCTCATGATGTGCCTGCTGTGGCTATCTGAATTATTCAATAAACCAGTTTAATTTAAGGGGGGAAGATTATCTTTCAAACTCAGTATCCAAAAAAAAACAAAAAAACAACAACATTAATTCACTAATATCATATAAACTGAACTGAATGATATCTGTCTATAGTTCACAAATAAACAACAATAACCTGCAAAGGAGTTAGTTAGTTTTCCCCCATCAAACTGAAAATCATCAGAATAAAATGAAAACAAGCCATTCATAATAGTTTCATATCTGTGTGGTGACTTTGTCCATCTTGGCTGTAATTCCTTGCTGGGTTAAAAAACATTCAGCACAAAAAACTGTTCATTTGTCATGGAACTGCTGTCCAGACATGCTAGATGTGACCTTAGTGGTGCTTGTGCGATCCAGGGAGTAATTTGCAGTAGACATAATAAATATTCCATAATTCTTACTTCATTCAGCGAATCTTAACAATATTGAGAAGGACTTGTTTTCACAAAATCGCTGTCAGGGCCATGGATTCAATATGTCTACAGTGACAGATGATGAGTTAAATCCAAGTGTGCTGCTCTGTAGCAGTAGAGCCACTGAGTAATAAAGCAGAAGGATTAGCCATTTAGTCAGCCACTGGAACTGTTAGCGGCCAATAATAAACTGGATATGACATCACCTCTCATGAGGCAGCAGTTTCTCACTGCTGCCTCATAAAGCTGGGAACACAGAATAAGAAGGAGGACAACCTGTATGTGTGTGTGTCGATGTATGTGTTTGTGTGTGTGTGTGTGTGTGAGGGGGGTTTGCAGGCCCATTGGGGATGAAGACTTTCTAAGAGACTATTATTGGAAACAGCTGTTCCCCTCAGCACCCACTTCGCCATCATCGTTATGGCACCTTGGTGTTTCCGCGGCAGAGCGATGGCCTTAACGTGAGCTGAATACCGTTATGCATATGAGCTGTGCTAAAGCACAGTGGCAGGGAGAGGCAGAGCTGTACTGCTGCTGCTGCTGCACCGCACTGCACTGCACTCCAGGCGGACAGCAGAACAGGGCCAGCAAATGCCCTTGGTTTATTTCCCTCCGATAATCTGTGTTGATGTGTGGAAGGCGATCTCTTCTATGCCACTACACTTGTTCTCTTTCTGTCCCTTTATACATCTGCGTATCTATCCACCTCTCTCTGTGCAAACAAACAAGATGCACAGCAGAACATGGGCACCTATGCCATGCTATAACCCCACTGCAGTGTGTGCTCCTGCCTGACCTAATTCTTCCCTCATACCCACAGCCATCTCTGGGTGCAGCCTGACATCATAAAGTAAGGGGGTGAGTTGGTGGTGGGGTAGCAGTGCAGTCCTTCTCAGCCTACTTCAACTTCTGATCTGATCGTAGCAATAGATCTGCCAACACTGCAGTTCTTTTTTAGCTTATTTTAGCTCATTGTTTTTGTTTTAAGGCCAACAGCTTGTCTCTTTTGGTCAAGTCTCAGCTAGAACTGCAACAACTAGTCCATTAATTGATTATGTGTCCATTTTTAATCTAATCATCGGCTATTTTGAGTCATTTTTTTAAGAAGAATTGTCCACATTCTCTGAATTCAACTTCTCAAAGGTGTTCTGTAGTCCTTGTTCTAGTAGTAGTGGACAGTCAACTGCACCTTTGGGCTGTGGACAAAACAAGACAGAAAATGTCATGATCACTGTTTCCCAACCCACTAACTGATCAATGAACAGTTTAATCGATGATGAAGATAATTGTTAGTCTGAGTCTCAGTGCTCTCTGTAACCCCTTTTCCAGCAGCAGCAGGCGGCTGTTTTCAGTGAGATGAGGTCTGATAAATCCACTGTACACCTGTCCAGCACTAAACAGCACACAGACACTGTTAGTTGACATGCTGATGAACATTGCACAGGAAATTGGGAGTTGGTGGACACCAAACCAAAATAAAAGAGAGAGAGAGTATGAGAATTACACATGTTCAAAATAAATTTTAACGTTCTGTGTCTGCTGGATGTCTGAATATTTGCTAACATGTTCACCGTTGTTATGGAATTTTCTATCCTTAGGTTACACAGGGTCACGCATGGGCCTTGAGGTCCTAGACAGTAGTAGTTGTTTGGCTTTGCTTGAGGAGAGCCGATGCTGGCTTATCTCAACGTTGCCTGGTGGCCAGGGTCAAAGGAACTGAATGTTGTCTTCATAGACATAATAGATAACTTCCCGTTGACGTCCCATTAACAAAACCAGACAACAGTAGCTGCAGACTAGAATGTGCTGATGGTAAAACTAACATGGGTAAAGACATTCTCTTTGACTATTTCTGGGTGTATAGTATTTGTGGTGTTATCTTGAGTGTTAGTGTGGCTCCATCTCTTTTTGATATCAAACACACACTAAAGCTATGGAGCGCAAGCATGTAGTTGACGTGTGTCTTAGGCCAAAAAACTCCACAGTTTTCTTTCTTATGGTTTATTGAAAACCTTTCTTTTGAGCACAACAAACAATAAAACTGCAGTAATCCAAAAAATAATAATCATGAGCACGGTCAAAAACTAGTGTGCTCTCCTCGTCTCCATAATCTTAACTAAACCAAAGTACGCACATATCACGTTACACACGTCTCAGCCAATAAGAAGAGTGCAGTTATTATTAACTAATAGGCATTCTTATAACCTCAATATATGCAATATGAAACAAATCTAAATTATTTATCACCTTATCCACAATATACAAAATGGCTCTAACATTGGTGTTTAATGTCTGTCCACCAGGATGAGTTTGGCAGAATGTGAGACCGACTCAGACACTTCTGATGTACTTTGAGAGTGTCTCTAATTCTCCTTGATGAAGCATCAATAAATATTACAGCATAAGACATCAGAGGCTCCTGAACACTTTCTTCCCTCCTGACCTCACCATTGACCTTTGACTTCAGCAATTTCTCCACAACAACCGTAACAGTGGTGTTAATGTTGTGTTTTACAGCTTGTTGTGCTGCCTCCAAGTGGCCAAAAATCAAACAAAACAACTTTAATATTCAAAGTGTTTTACCTCTTTCAAATATATTACCTGCCTAATTATCAACAAAATCCATTCCAAAACCCAACAATGAACAGATACTAACTAAAGTACTGTGTGTTTTTCCAAAGTTTGATCTTATTCCAGCGTATCATAGGGCTACATTTTTGTCTGCTAATGGAATTAAAAACACACCATGAATGTTGCAGTGATGGACATCTTTCATTACCAAGCGCAAACTGCAGTGGCCAGTTGTAAAAAAAAGTAAAAAATATATTTTGAGCTGTTTTTAAAGACCCTAGAGGGCTTTGAAGAAAACCTTTCAGAGGCAGATAGCACATTGCTGGTTTTGGTATTTTCATGGGATTTCTTTCTTTATGAAAACTAGAATGAAGAATAAAGCCAGAGTCCATTATATCACATCCACTTATTAAAGACAAAAAGGTAGGCTGTGTAAATGCTCACTGATTTTAATTTAAGTGTCTTTGCAGATTAAGTTAGATTCAACAATCTCCTGACACTCTGTAACCAATCAGGCATGTTGCTGTTGCCAGACCAACCAGCATGCTCCCATCCGTCCCCTTGTTTCCATGCCAACCCCGGCATGCACTCACATACAGGTAGAAAGTGACAATTCAATACAAGTCAAGGTTCTGGCAGGAGTAAGCACGAGGACAAGATGAATGACTCTCATCACCAAGAAACAAGAACAGAGAGAGTGTTTGACTCTTACTTTAGTGTAAAACCTAAAAACATCAAAGTTGTGGCTATATAAAGTTTAAACTTAGAGTTATTGTAATACTGTGAATTCACTGCACTTGTCAGGAATTTGTTACATGAACAGGTTTTACAGTTTTTGTATTACTATTAATATTTTCTAAAGAAAATTGCCAGAGCCGTCCCTGCTTGCATCAGCCCCTTTAAAGGCCAATATCCCATGATCCAAGGTGTCCATCTGGGAAAATATTTTCCATTCCTTATCCTAACATGCTTAGAACCCATTAAGAGCAGAAGCCCTTTTAATGACATTGCAGTACAGTGCAGTAGTATATAAGACATGTGTATGTCAGCAGTAGGGTATAACATTTAACCAGTATCTGTGTGAAACAACCCATGACATTCCCAAACTAGAGATGTTCCGATACCATTTTTCCCTCCCGATACCGATTCCGATACTTGTGCTGTGGGTATCGGCCGATACCGAGTACCGATCCGATACCAGTATGTTATAAAAAAAATATCATACTACGCCTGCATGACTGTGATATGATTATCATTGTGGTAAGGCCTGGCTCAGGTTAAACCCTTTGTAAAACATGAATAAATACAGCAAATTCAAGCCATTTATTTTTTAATTTATTTTTAAACAGAACAGTATAAAAATCAGTAGTGCAAATGCAATGTGACTAAATAAATCTAGGAATAATTATTTAAAAAAAAATTAAAGTCCAGCCACAATATTTTTGCCTGTCGCAGTCTTACCCGTGGGAGCATCATCCAGCGTGAAATACTGCCACACCGCCGACATGATATGCTAGTACTAGTTAGCTGCCAGTTAGCTTAGCTCCAAACCTCACGTCAACCGGCTCTGACACACGTGTGTGTCTGTTTGTCTGTGTCACGTGATCAACTCTTCCTCGTCCCTCTAAAATAGCAGGCTGCAGGTTGCAGCACAGCGCCACTGTTTTAAGAAGAACTGAGCCAGAGCTTAACGGAGCTTTATTTAATTTAATAAATTACGTGGTATCGGATCGGTGCCTGGACTCCAGTAGTCGCCGATACCGATGCCAGCATTTTCGGCAGTATCGGAGCAATTTCCGATACTGGTATCGGAATCAGAACAACTCTATCCCAAACTGAAAGAAACTTCATTAGAAACATGCATCTGTATCATAAAATTTGCCAGTGGCACCACAAACTCATTTAGCCATGTAAGAAGATGATGTGTGCAGTGACAGTGATGGTACTGAGAGAAGACAAGTAAGTTATTACTGAACTTAATTGGGAAATGGAATGTACTTCTACTACTTCTTCTACTTACTGACCACCCAAGGCGGTTTTACACTACATATCTCATTCACCCATTCACACACATTCATACACTGATGGCATTAGCTTCCATGCAAGGTGCCAACTGCTCATCAGTCATAGGAGCTAACCATTCATTCATCAATCATCAATCTTTCACATATCGATGGCGCAACCTTCGGGAGCAATTCTCGGTTCAGTATCTTGCCCAAGGACACTTCGACATGCAGACTGGTCACAGAGTTACTGAAGCCACAAACTGTTTCATTTCATAACGTTCAATTCAATTTTGAACAATGCTGTATGAACTCATGTTCAGAGACATTTGCACCTTCTCACGCAACTTTTTACAACACCATTCTTCTTCCTCCATTCCTCACAGCCAAGTTATTTAAATCTAGTTGGTGCAACACAGCTAGCCAGCGATGACATTTTCATATATTTTGGTCTCCTTGGCTCTCCATTACCTCAAAGATTGGCACTGATCAAGACAGTTGGCTATTAGTCAATGGTCCAACTTCAATGGAAGCATACCAACAACAAAATATACGAGAGAGCACAAAACAAACATGACCGCTACTCAGTGCATAAGTCAACCTTTGAGAGCCAACAGGCAGACATTTGCACGAGCAGAATTTGATTTGTGCATGAGGGAGGACAGAATCATGAGTGTAACAGATGATTTGAGGATGCGAGAGGGATTGTAACAACATTTGAGCCACCAACAGGGATTTTAATGCTCGTAAAGAATAAAGCTGTTTGAACTCACTTTTGGCAGTCTGAATTCTCTGAGTGCAAACTCAAACTGAGAGCAGAGCATCACCTGTTCAGTTTGACCTGCAAGTGAAGGGTCATCCTGTTATACTCTCTGATCTACTTTCAAAATACAATGGCAGAGCAGACAAAGAACAGTGTTCAGCATGGCATGTAATCATGTTTTACCCAATAAATGAAGGAAAAATCTGACCCCCAAATATGCCATGGTCATGATAGGGTCAAGCCCATGCTTTTCTGTGTTCTGACTAATTTCACTCGGTTGGGTTGAGGCAGCATGCTTTGCACTACCGTAGAGGCAAACCACAAAAGACACAATCTATCGCTAGCTGGCCTGAGGTCTCTGTCAATCTTTGGGTTACTTGCTTCACTTGAACCAGTGGTTCAAGTACTGCACTGCACGTTTTCTGGCCACACTTCAGAAGGTTAGAAAAAGTTCATGCCCACCAGCCCACAATCATTAACAATGATTAAGGATCCAATAAGGGTTGAATTTCAGTTCAATAAAAGTCAGCAGAATAGCATCAAAAAACCCTACATGAATCATAATTATTTGATTTAGGATAACTATATTTTCGCCATGCCAGTCACCTGCAGTAGCTCAGTAGCACTGACTTAACCCTCGTAATGTCCTACACCTTTTGTCCTCTGAGGCCAAATGAGACCCTGCCTGGTTTGACTGTTATTTAAAGCATATAGTATACATTTTCAATCAATTCTGTGCTACACCTTTGGTCTTACTTCAGCCCAACCCAAGATTTGTCCCTTTGGTTTAGAATTTAGGGCCAATAGACATTGTTTACATGAAAGTATACCCTGTTTTTGTGATCCTGGATAATAACCAGTATCATGAAGCTGGTTATTAAGACTGAATGTTATGATATGATAGGAACTGCAGGAAAAATCAGTTACAGCTACAATAAAAGGTGATTTTCAACAACAGAATTAGTTTTGAGCTCTCTAAAATCATTTCTTGTCCATATATTTCCATATAATTTCTGTTAACTGACTTAGACACAAGGCTAACTAGGTTTGTGCAGATTGACTTTGCTCCTCCATTTATTTGAAACAAATTAGTTTTGCTCCAAAATGTCATTATCTAAAGACATAACAGCGAGTGATATTAAGGTACAGTAGGTCCCTTCACTGTCTTTATATTCATATATTAATCTCATATATTACAGTTTTGACTATTGTTTTATCTATTTTATTTGATATAGTTTTTACAAGTTATGATAAAACTGTTTTCATCAGAGTAATTGCTGAGATCACTACAACAGTCTACAAAGTCTGACAGGGCAAGAAACATGAGTCATTTAATGATCAGAAAGGTTTATCCAGATTATCTAAAGCACTTTATTTGGAGGTGAAAATGAAAGTGGACGCCTCTAAAATAATTGCTAATAACCCTAATAGTACAGGGAAACTGTGCACTTATCTACAGTAAGTACAGTACAGGTCAAAATTGAAGCAGGAAGTGGGTTTGTGAACTGAATTTGTGCACACAGTTTGGGCAATAATGACATTAGTCTGGCTCTCAGGAAGTAGGCTTTGGGTATAAAGAGATTTCAGCTGGAATTCTCCTCCTCGTCCACAATCTTGTGACAATACTTTGCACCATTGTTGCATTCTGGGCTTAATGATTATGATTATGTTTTTTGTTTTTTTTTTCAGATCCCCCCCCCCCCCCCCCCCCCCCACCCCAAAATTGTTTGATTTGCATACAGGGCAGCGGAACATTTATCGTAAAACCCACAGGCTCATATTTCACTAACAGCCTCGTGCTGGCCATAGCCTCATATTTCATGGCCGCCCAACTGGCTGATCTCACCCAGCACAGGTCAGTCCGGCTCTTCATCTCTCTTTTGTGTGTGTGTATATTATATATATATATATATATATATATATATATATATATATATATATATATATATATATATACAACATTTCCTTGTGCCAAACAGGGTGGAGTGGTAACTTTAATGTCTGTAGAATAGGCTAACGAGAGCCACTCAAAAATTGCAGTCCAAAAGCTGTATTCTGTAGGGCAGAACCAGAATAGATGCACTAATGATCCTTCAGCAGAGCATCACTTGTGACATTCAGGAGACACTGATGGGGAGATGTGGTTTGGTTTGTTTTTTTGAGTAATGTAGTCTATGCATCACCTTGTACTGAATTCGCCTGTAGCATGAGTTAATAGAACAACAATGAACATGGGAACCTTTGAATTCAGGTTGCTGGCCCAGGTTAATGTGATCTGAAGAAACCAAAGTAAGCAGTTCACAAATTTTGACAATAGCTGCTTGGAATCCAGTGGGAGTAAGAGATTTTCAAGAAAACGATGAGTGGTAAGGGCGAACTCAAAGTGTGGGCAATTTTCCTTAATGTAGTGCCTGACTTGAAGATATTAAAAAAATGCGAATTTGGAAGATTGAACTTAGTCCCTAATTGGGCAAGAGATGCAAATTGGCCATCAATGTACAGATCTAAAATGTTTTGACACCCCTGTCTCTCCAGACTATAAAGACCCCATCTAACTGTCCAGGCTTGAATGAATGATTTTGGCATATCGGAGCGTGTATGGAAACACAAGGAGTATGGCAGACCACCTTTACCTGATTTAGTATTCGCAAAGAATTCTTTAATGTAAAATTTTGTTGAATTGACTTGTCTACCAAGGCAGGACCTGAAAACAAAAGAGCAGGAAGCGGAGCATTTTTGGCAGTAGAGGCTTTTGGCTGTGAGTCCTTGAATTCTATGGAGGACATTGCTTCAAACAGGACAGGGCACTTATATAAGTACGATAACTGCATGGCAGTCGAGGACACTTAGGTCAAAGAAATTGATTTTTAATACAAAACTAATCTCACAGTGGCAAACACATACATGAACATTAGATTTTAAAGCGACAGTTGAGTAATGGCGTCATGAACAGAGAATGTTCTCATAGCCTGTCTGTGTATGTACCCTAACACTCTGTTAATTAGCACCAAACAATTAAAAGTTTGGTATAAAAAAGTATTAGGCTACATGGAAAGTTCTTGTGTCCTTGTGTCTCACTGAAACGTATCAAAGGTATTTTTCTTAAAAGTTTGAAACCCGTGCTACTCTAACTGTGTCTGTCCACAGTTTGGTCCTGGGCAGGTGGTGTACGGTGGCTTTGTCGAAGTGCGATAATGTCACAGCAGTGATTTAAATTTTTAAACATTTGTTGTAAAATCCTCTTTTTACAATTGTTGTAATATTTTTCTGTGGAGGGAAGAAAATCATTTTAGGGTTTATGGCACATCACTATAAATTGCTTTATATGCTTTTTAAGTTTTATAGTGAATATAGTGATATTAACCTTCTCCTGAAAAAGTAGTCCCAATGAAAACTGTTGACAGTGAAGTCTATGGTTTGTCCAGAGTAAAAGGAACGCTGCAAATAAATATTGCAGTTGAATTTTTTCAATACTGCAAAGACCACAAATAAAATTCCATTCTCCTGCCTTGACAAATAAAAACAAAACTGCCTGGTTAGATACTACTATGGTGGTAAGACAATATGTTTTGTAATTTGTGTGAACCAAGCTATTAAAGGTTATACACACGAAACTCACTGCTACTAGATAAAAGACAAGGGCAACTGAATAATATGCCTCACCAGACTCTATAGACAAAATCTACCATTTGACCTCACAGATCATTATAACTTTGCAACTTCATTCATACTGGACACAAATAAAATAAAACTCAAAACTGTCTGTCAGTCTTTACCACATTCTTTCCAACAATCATAAATGGTGGTTTGGACAAAATAAACTCTTAATTCAATGAGTTAGATTTTGCAATGTAGCTAATCCTCGGGGACAAATGCGCCTGTGAAAGACTATCAGTGGGAACGATCTGTACAGAGATAGATCTTTTTTGAACCAAAACATCTGTTCGCCAGACTAGACATCTCCCACCACCAGACTCCATAGACAAAAACGCTAATTTGACCTTGGAGATCATTATAACAGTGAAGCTTCACACAAGCTTCATTCACAGTAAATAAAAGTCACCAAAACTGGTCTTTGTTAGTCTTTCCACTCCAACAGCCATTTGCATGCTGAAGGACTCACACGCACTAATATGCACGTGCAACAAGCTCTGCTTTAGACGTCATCCTCTGCTCAGGACGTCATGACTCTATGATATCTTTACATAGCAACAGTTTGCTGCTATAATAATCTTTTAACTCTATAATCTTACTATTATTATGCATTATGCAAACACATTACAATTGGTAGGTCACCTTAGAGTCATTTTCAGTGAATTAAAGGCTCTATAAAGTTAACCTGTTCATATTAATGTGGAGCATTAGAGCTGTGTGACCCCTGTTGACCCCAGGTCAACACCTGATATCTGACACCTTGATATCACCTCAGTGCAGAGATGAAATGCTGTCTGCAGAGCTTCACATACATCCTGATCCCGAGGTGGTGCTGGACACATCACCCTGCCAGGGTTGACCGATAACCACAACATACAGTGATGACACATGACTCTAAATTTGCAACGCAATCCTGTGGGAGGTCTGTTTTTACAAAATCGAGTCAGTAACGGTTGAAAATGTACACAGATCATCACAAATGATCTATACTATACCTAAACCTACTATACACCATGTTATCAACATCAAAATTGAATCCCTCTCACCCCTACCAAAGCATAGCGAGAAGCTTAAGAGTGATCGATGACTAACTAACCTTCTCTAATCACGTTGCCTTGGTTGCCCGGTCGTGCAACTCAGAAGTTTCTAAATGTATACTACAGGATTCAATTTCATCAGTAATTGTCTCATATTAGCCAATACAAAACAAGTGTCCATTATATACAGACGTAATACCAGGTTTGTACATGTCAAACCACTCCAAAGTGGTCACAGGCTAGTTACTAGCATCTATTAAGACAGATTAAATGACTACTAAAAGACAAAGATATCACGTCCATTGACTATTATGTAATCTTATTAGTTGGCTGTCAGAGTAATGCACAGATAGATGTTGATGGCACTGAAGGCGATGAGCACATTTTCATTAAAAGCTGATGAGCTGCTTGATGCTTTTGATTGATTTTGGCAGCATTGTGCTTTCTACAGCCATCGGGACAGTTTCCTTTCAGAAGGTGTGTCGTCAAAGCACACATCACTCAAGAAGTCACACTCAGACCAAATCGTTGTGGTTGTCCTGATAACAAAATGTACTTTTCCTCATCAGCAGCAAAACACAACTCAAACTGTTCTGCCAGAGCTGCAGACAGGCTCTAATGCAGGATGAGAGCAAGGTAGTGCTGCAGAAAATAAAAAAGACCAGTTTATTCTGGTGTGGAGAGGCCCAAAGTCACCAGGGTGAAATGACCTGATATTTTTCTAAGCACAGTAGGGCAAAGTAAAGTAGAACACAGGGTACCGGAATTATCTTAGTCTCCGTTGTCATGTTGAGAAATCCCCCCTTAAAGCAAAATTGTGAAACTTTCATACCATAAAATAACAGATTTTAAATCAATGAATGTGAATGGTGTCTCTGTCATTCTCACACTATGTAACTTTGTGCTCTGGGTACGATCACCAGAGAAGAATGTAACGCTTTAAGTCACACACCACCAACTATTTGACTGATTTTGGTGAAACTGGATCATATTTTATGGAGAAAATGTTTTCTGGTTTTCTTTCCTGATGGACAGTGAAGTAAACTGCTACCAACTGTAGGTGCTGTTAGCTAAATTTAGTTCAGTTTGTTAGCCAGGCTGCCTGGAATATGAGCTCAGAGCACTGGGGAGTGGCGAGAGCTTGGTGAAATAAAGGGCTGAAAGACAGACGCCGAGCTGGGCTGACTGCTGTTGGACTAGTAAGTAATATTAGCTGGCTGCTTTGTCTTGTGTTGTTGACCTTATTGATGTTTGGCTGTTAGTTTTGATCATAAGTAATGTAACCAGAACAAATACTCAAGTACAGCTGAACATGTTTACCACAGTGGGATTACACTCTGAAACTGGGAGCAACAAATCACAAAAATACCAATTTATACAAACTTTTGCTCTGAGGTAGAAGATAAAAGTTGAGACATCAGTTGTGCAAACATGTTAGTCGAGTCTTACTTGATCTCTCGTTAGTTAGGTCGCACAAATCTTAATGTCAAACTCACTGTGAAATCACTCCTCGTTTAACTCACTCACATGACAGACACCCAGCAGTTTATCCGTACTCAGCAGTAAGTTGGGGTTCTGGACACTTATGAATCATGGTTGTGCTGTGTCATCACTGACAGGTGTAGAGTCATACAAGGGCTATTTTGGCATCTATAAAATGTGACACGCTGCATTGTGCAGTTGTTAGCAGAAAATAGATTACATGACATGTGACAGTGTACATTTCTTTTCCATTGCGGTAATTTTAGAATAAGCTCTGAACATAGAGAATAAAATAAATAGTGGAAGGTAACTGTAGCCCCCATGCATATTATAGTGATTACTGACACAGTCACAGACTATTATTTTTGAATGGTATGCCTTGATTTTAGACCTATTTTGACATCTTTGACACTCCAACATTACATAATTTACACTATTTTTATTTTAGTTATCACATTAAAAATATATATTTGTCAGAGTGTTATATCATAACAAAATAGTGACTTCTGCCTTCTACCTGTGATATACTTACAGTATTTCAAGAATGTTCTTGTCACTGTTAAATTCTATTTGGAGGCGCAGGTTTAGTGAAAGTGAAAGGATTAACTTGAAATTTGTAATGATCCATCAGCATCATGAGCTGTGTCGCATACTGAGCAGATAACCCCTTGTATTTGCATGGAATTCTGGGAGAGCAAACGGGTCGAACTCCCGTTGCACAGCTGGTGTTTGACATTCACAAGACAAATAACAATGTATCTCCAGACATGGAGACGCTGTGCATCACCAAGGCAGAAACGATGCCACAGCTGATCATCCCGTATCCTGAGAGAAGGAGTCGGACCTCTGCGTTTGAGCGAGCAGCAAAAACCTCGTGTCAGTGTCGCTTTACCTCACCAGCTGCTCTCGCATCTGACAGCACAGCATGTCTGATGACTAAGGCCGGTATGGGCCTGACAATGATCTGAAATCTTCCTGTAATCTGTTCGCTAACTGCCATATTCGCCAGAGCTTCACAAGCATACAGGCCTTGTCTGCCGGCCTCGCATCAATGTCAGGGACAAGGTCGCTTGATTTGTCCCAGTGTGACATGAGAAGTGTCCTTAGGGAAACCTGTAGGAGGTTGCTTCCTCCACCTACCTTGTCCATATGCAAACAAGCAGAAAAACGAACATTCATAGAGACAAGTCAAGTCAATCCAACACTCTGGTCCAGAGGTCCACCGATGATCCATGTCTTTGCCAATTTTTAGATTATCCAGGTGGCGGAAAAGGTAGGACAGCCAACATCATCGACTAATGTCTTCCTTTTAGATAACACATGAAACAAACAGCTGCATTCGAATGAAACTGACTGTGGTGTTCAAGTTCTTCAGAGGATGAATAACTTTGTTTTCAGTGAGACCCCCGGTCTTTTTCTCGTACCCATCATAACCTCTGGTGCCACAGTTTCTACTTGCATTCAGGAATTATCAGCATGGATTGCTATGAAACATACTGAGGTCACTCGTACTGCTGGAGGAGGAGCCTCTCATTTTAAAACACTTCTCTAATTTCAGCCTCAGGACAAAACTTTTTTAACTTCACATCATAATCTAACTGGCAGATTGCTCTGAAATTTAGTGAGCACATACATATTCCCAAGGGGATAAAGCCTTCACATTATGTTGACGACATGGCCTTTACTCTGACAACATTTTATTATTGTAGAATGCAATGAAAACTGAAGTCTCTAGTAGAGCTCTGCATGGGCCAAAGACTCAATAAAGTCTGCAATATTCCAGCCTGAGATTGACACCAATATCATACCCACAAAAACTTACACATACACACACACACACACACACACACACACTACTCAGAGGTACATTTAATGTCGACCTCATAACTATAAGTGCCACTAACAACCATGTCCACAAATCATCCTGCTTTGTGCCATAATTAATCCAATGGCACACGTTGTAAAATGCAGCCTATGTTAAAAATGCTTTTTGTTTACTGTAGCTGGATTGATGTCTAAAGATTTAGAATGAATGTCTCTTAGATATATCCACATGGATGAAGGCACACCACCTCCAGCTGAACCTCTCAAAAGCTGAACTGCTGGTCCTCCCAGCCAAACCTTCTATAAACCATGACATCAACGTCAAAATTGATTTACTATCTCTTGACCCTTCCAGGGTAGCGAGAAACTTAGGGGTCATGATCGATGACCAACTAACCTTCTATGATCACGTTGTCTCAGTTGGCTGGTCATGCCGCTTCATACTTTCTCGTGACTAGATTACTGTAACAACCTCCTGTTCATTTGCAGTAGTAATAGTAACAATAATATTTTAGTAGTTTTTTCACCCATACAATGAATGTATAAGAGCGATAGACTATCAGTAAAGCAAAGATGAGATTTATATTGGAGTTTGTCACGTTAAATGAAAGCATGTCGTACGAAATTGTGCTTCACTAGCAATTCACTGAAAAGTAAATCAGTACTGTAGCCTGCTACAATACAAGTTGTGTGAATGTGCAGACTAATGTGAAAAAGTTTTTTTAAGAGCTATTCTAAAAGTTGGTTTGGCTGTACATCATTAATCTGCAATGACTGGCTTGTGGTTATTGAGGTTAAAGGGATTTATAAACATTAATTTGCATATATATAAGGTCAGGCTAGTAAACATACATGATTTTAACATTTCTAATTTGTTCTCTTATGTTCACCTATTAAATTAGTATAAAATGAGTTGACCTGTCAGACCCTGTGGTACAGCTTACTAATTTTGCTTAAATGGAACTGGATGATTATGTTTCCCTGCTGACTGCAGAGGGCAGACGGAGAATGCTGGGAATAAATTTATGACTGGGCTGGAGGAAATACCTCCAGTCCTCCAGACCTGGCGCCCATGCAGCAATATAATACTTCATATCTTCATGTCCCTCATGTCAGTACTTCATGTCTTCTATATTTGAGAAACATGGGGGAGAAAAAAAAGAGGTTTTCGTTCAAGATCATTTGCTACTGCACATTTGAATGTCCAACACCCTAAACTCAAAGGAACATTTCCAGTTTTCAGCCTTGTTTCCATGCAGACATGACCTGCATTGCTTCCTGCCAGTGTTCTCTGTAGTGCAGCTTTTGGCGTCCGCTGACGTATTTTAAATTTTGGTTCTCTCCTCTCTGTCTGCAGGCAGCCTCAGGGTTGTCACTAAAGCTCATTCAGCCATTAGAGCTCCAGATAGCTAAAATGACTTTCACACTGCTATGGAAATGGAATAAAGAGGGGCAGAGGTACAGGCTAGCATCCGCTTTGGCTGTGCAGCAGCTCCTCTTGAACCACAGAGTGTGATGCCAGTGTCGGGGCTGACAGCAGAGTGTTGTGTACATGACATGTACACTACTTTCTGTGTTCATAGAAAGCAGCCTACTAAGGTGGTTTTCTGTGCTGATGACGTGTGTCTTCAGATCTCTGAGTGCACACCACCTCCAGCTGAACCTCTCTAAAACTGAACTTACTATACACCATGACATCAACATCAAAATAGGTTGCTACCAGGTTAGCAAGAAATTTAGGAGCCATGATTGAGGATTGTTTAACCTTCTATGATCACGTTGTCTCGGTTGCCCGGTTGCCCGGTTGTGCCACTTCACACTTCACTTGATTCTATGAGAGTAGTCTTTATTGCTGAGCTAACATGTCCTTGTCGCACTCTACACTGATTGTTTTCCTTTTTTGTAAGTGTCAGCTAAATGACTAAATATAATGTAATGTCTTAATGTCAAATCTAAAAGTACAAAAACAGGTAGACTCAATTATGCTGTTTTTTATACATTAAAGTCTGTGACAAACATATCTTCTTCAGTGAGATAAGGAACTTCCTGTCATGACTGGATATATTACAATTAGAAGTTTTTTTTAAAATTCCCATGTAAATCTACTGTATACGGTACAAAACTGCATGCAACCATTAATGTTACTGGCTTTGAGTAGACACTTGAGTCAAAATCTGAAAGCATGCACTGCTATATAAAATAAGAGTTTCAGAGTTTTCCATGTAATATTTTATTTTGTAATTTTGAAAGCCCCTGATTATACTTGCCTTCTCTCCTTACTTACTGCCTTGTAAACAGCTCTTCCTGCAATGGCACTGTATATTGACGTGGGACATAAATGGCAGCGAGGTGAATTATCATACATATGACAGTATATAGAATGGACAGTGCATGAGTGGCATCACCCACAGGTTCCCCACCACCATGTTGGTTGTACTGCCTCTCCTGCCTCCTGGCTAATCTAAAAATGGCGTGGATCGTCGGGTGACCTAAGGCGGGTCAGACCGCCTGTAACGGCACCCACCTGTCAATCAAAGCACCATGCTGTTAATTCTGCATAACTTTAAGTCTTAATATCATTTGAACAGGTGAGTTGTATAAAAATTCACCCTCAGTACAGTTGTCATGAACGGGGAAATTAGCTATAGAGACCAAAACTGTTTTTTGTACCAGGCTGTAAACATGTTTATTTCTGCTGTGAAGTTGAACATTTTAACATGGGGACTCATGGAGGTTGAAATGTTCTGCAGCCACCCTCAAGTGGATGGTTGAGAAAGTTTTGTTTTTGTACAGTAATCAGTGAGACCCAGCCATAGATGCATGCAGTGGCTCTCAGAATCATTCAGGAATCACTCTGCTCTGGCGGCGTCATAAGTGAGACAGCTAGCGTTTCACTGGATTCAGCATTAGTATATGACCCAGGTGCTGGATGAGTCATCAAAAACTTTTTATCGTTTACCAGAAAAGAAAAGTCTAAAATAACTGTTTAACATCAAAGTTGTTCAAATATTCAAATGAAGAATGCTAAACATACTTCAAAAATGACTTTTTTGTCATTGTTGGGCTAGATACCGAAGTAAAAGTGACGTGTGATAAAAACATCAATTCTGACTTCATATTGGCAGCAATTGTGTTGCAGATTGGGATGAGCTACTAGTTGCAGTTTTTTTTCCCCCAGGGTAAATTCCTTTGTAAAAGTTATTGCAAAAGAGGACTTTACTCATTTAGAATGGCATTCTTAGAGCTGTGTCTTTCCTTTTACTGAAGTGACATCATTACTGTGGAACCAGCAGGAGAACATTAGTTCATCTGAACTTTCTTGGTGTTGGTGTGTGCTGGTGGCATCTTCATTGATCCCTGCCCGTTGAGCAATGATAGCACTTTACTGTGAAATATTGACTGAAAAGTACAGCAGAGAAACACTGGGAACATGAAACATCCTGTACACTGAATGCATGCAAACTGCAACTACTTTTTTGGACAACCTGGAGTTTTGCATCTCTATTTGAAATTGATCATGAAGGTCTGTTTTATGTGTGGCCTTCCTGACAAAGAGTGGCACTGATGTATGGGAAAGACAAAACCATTCATTTAACAGAATCAGCAACCGTGAATATACAGTGTTTCACTGTAATTCATTTAGGCTCAGTCAGCATCTTATTGAATTAGGTTTAAGTCACGTTATTCTGGATCACTTATGGCGTCCAGTCCATTATTCTGAACAGTGAGAGTATTAACACTCCAATGTAATGAAACCTGAGACGCTCTTCCTTCGGAACACGGAAACACAGGACCATAGTGTTTTCCGTCACCTCTACAGGACTGATCAATCCAGAGTGGAGAAGCTGTATAACTGATAACAGTCTCTGACCTTCTAGTCGATGTACAATTAACACAAACATAATTAACTGTAAGCATGAGAGAGGAAGGTCCTCTGAAGGCAAATGAATGAGAGGCCGTCAGTTTGTCTGTTATGTTTGGCTGTTGATGATAAAGGCGCAACGAGATGCACTGAGATTGTGTGACGACGACGGAAATACATTTTCTCCCATCAGAGGTGAGAACAGTGAAGTGTACCCCATGGGAAAGTGTGAAGAAAGTTATTTGAGGGGTTTCAGTATAGGTCCTAGCAGATGAGCGGTGACTCAGAAATGGTGGCTGGAAGCTGCAAGAGGTGACAGACAAAGCAGAAAGTGAGAGGATCAGCGGTTAAAGAGGGAGGAGAGGCGAACAGGAGATGTCAGCTGAACTCCGCGTTGCACCTCACGTGCAAAGTCTCTCTTCAGATGCTTTCACAAATCATGCTGCTTAGAATAATCCTGGATATTGGTTTGTTTTTCATCTACTCAGGTTTCTCTTGCAAAAGAGATCTTGATCTCTGTGAGATTAAATTGTAAATGGACTGAAATTATATAGCGTCTTTCTAGCCTTCCAACCACTCAAGGTGCTTTTACACTACATATCTCATTCACCCATTCACACACATTCACATACTGATGGCACAGCCTTCAGGAGCAACTTGGGGTTCAGTATCTTACCCTCTTTGATATGCAGTCAAACCACCGATCAGCTGATTGGTAGACAACCCGCTCTACCTCCTGAAACACAGCTGCCCGGTGTGAAAAAGTCTGGTTATCTGATGAAATAAAGGTTGTATGTGTAAATGAGGAAATATCTTGTGGAGGAACGATGTTTAAACCTCCAACAGATTCTACAGATTTGGAAAGCAGCACTGAAGCAATTCTGAAGGCTGATGGTGACCTGAGTCTGTTCTAAGACACTTTAATGTTTTTCTGAACAACAAGACAGACTTTTTCACACTGTGGCTCAGGAGCTAGAGCCTATCGTCCGCTAATCAGATGATCGGTGGTTCAATCCCGGTTAAAGAGGGAGGAGAGGCCCAGCTGCGCCCCAAATTGCTTTATGGCTCAAAGTCACACACCACCAACTCCCTAGTTTTTGATCATAAGTATACCATATCATGATCATAAGGAGCGCTGTGGCTCAGGAGGTAGAGCAGGTCATCAACTGAACAATGGCTCTATCCCTTGACCTCCAGTCTGCATGTCGAAGTGTCTTTTGGCAAGATGCTGAATGAGATATGTAGTGTAAATGCCCTATATAAGAACAGTCCATTTACTTGACTGACATGTTAGCACAACGAGCTTCTTCAGTTTGTAATTCCTTCCTTGCCAAACGCCTGTTCATCTTGTACTTTACATATAATTTTGCTCTCCAATCAGATCTTGCTAACTAAATCTAGAGAGTTCTGAGGCATCAGAATACTCTTGTTTCTTTGTTATGCCCACAGGTTAATGATGGCTCTGTTCCTGCAGTTAATGAAATGCAATGCTGCTGTTAACACTGCATTAATCAGTTTTTTTGGACACTTCAATGAGCAAAAAAATCATACATATCACAAGCTGATGTGTTAGCAAACATTTGCATATTTAGACATCAAGCAGTCACAGTTTGTGTCCACCTAATGAATATAGGTCCAAATGTCGCTCTCTTTTAGCTCACTTTTTGGTCTTCACCAACTAAGAAAAGCATGCATCTCTTTAACTGCTAAATGCTCCACTATGTCCACTGACTAGTTGCTAACTTGGACTGTCTGCAGGTACAGTGCAATGGCTTTATCAGTGTTTTCACTGAAAACCTGCAGTCTGCTAGAATTGAGGCTGATGAGAGCAGCGAGACTAAAACAATAAAGCAACAACTAAAACAATAAAGTTTGGGGCCAGTAAAAACCAAAACAATGTGCTGAAAGAGACTAAAAGGTTTTGGAAAGTAAAGGTGGTGATAATTCTCTGAGTTTGTCACTATGAATGACCCCTTTCACACTACAAACTGTCATTTGATGCACTGTTGTATATATATTTCACTCCTCTTCAGATCATCTGCAATGGGTGTCTCTCCCCCGTTTCTGTGACACTCAGTTTAAATTTGTCACTTTCTGTGTGCAGAAGATTTTCCCCCTGGCACCAAGATTTCATTTAGTCTGATAGGGCCGATCTACACTATCTCAACTACTGTAGTAAAAAGAAAAGGCTGAGCTGAAACGCACCTTTTAAAAGAAATTCTCACTTTTACACTTTCCTGAGGCCAGGAGATTTTTACCGTAAAATCAATACACGTTTTACTGCATGTCATAAGACCATTCAGGCTTCTGGTTTAGTTTTGGCTCCTACTCAAGTGGCATCGTGTGCCAGAGTTTCCCTTTAACAAAACAATAACAAGCCGTCTCCATCAATGTTTTCATCAAGATCCAAAATCAGACAGGGCACTGCGGTCCAATCAGTGACACATAAAGACAGGCATTCATAACGCGGTCCAATCAGATCTGGCCACTGAGCTCTGTTTCTCTCCCAATGCAACTTTCACACAAATTCACAGTCTCATGTAAACATGAGTTATGTATGAGTGCTATGAATGTGAATAATGTAACAGACGTGATACAGGCGGCTGACTCCAAGTATAAAGTATTATTAAATAGATTGAAGTTACCGGTACAAACTCTTGAAACAAATATCTAGTTCTCTGTAGATCATGAACCTGCAATCCTATTTTTAAGGGTAGAAATGTTAATATGGAAAGAAATCATGCATTCTGACATAAAATTAGTGTTTGAATTATATCTGATCCCCCAATTAAAGCAATGTTATGTAACTTTTCTACCTTAAAACAACAGTTTCCAAATCATTGTGATGCTACACTGACTTATAACAGGGTGAACTGTACCTCTGTCATCCCAACTCTGCACCTGCGTACGCCTGTTCTTATACTATGTAACTTGGTTGAGCCGGGTACAATCACCTGTAAGAAGGCTGGTTCAACGTTTTTGATCATAAGCAAGGTAATTAGTTATTGCACTCTGAAAATCAAAGAAAGTCACAAATATTACAGATTCAGGTATTTAAGTCTTGAAAAGAAAACTAGATCATACCATTTCCTGACGTTGACTTTAGTTGAAGATCTCGTCTGCCTTCTATCACTACAGTCTGCAAGTTAATGTAGACGCTGTACATTCATATAAGTATGAACGCTAACATTTATAGTTATTAGCATTAATGGAAAATATAGGAGTTGCTCTTGCTTATACAGTCCTATTGTATCCATTCATTTTGGTGTTGAGACCAGTAGGATCTACAGTGTGGACTTTTTTCAAAGTAAGAAATCAGCTGACAAATGTAGATTATTGGGCGGTCTATGCCTTTAATATTAGTCAGTGTGTGGGTCAGTTTTTCTCTAGAATATTTTGCTGGTGACCCCTGACTACAGAGGTTGATGTGTGGTACGTGTTCCATGAGCTGGAGTACTGGCTTAGATTCATCATCATTCACAGACTGCAAACTGCAGACTGTGTTAAACAAGTATAATACCTGACCTGGAGAAAGAGTTGACCACCCGATTGCCATTGTATAATTCACACTTTGTATAAAACATTTGCTGTCGTAGCCTCAAACTAAACTATTGGTATCACTATCAACCTTCGACAACGCGTATGAGCCACACCTAAAGCTATGCTCCTGTCTAAGGGGATGTGAGGAAGCATCCATTGTTTAAAAGTGAAGAACAACGAAGCATAATACCGACCTCAAAATACAGGAAGCTGCCCCAGATCCTGAGACACATTTACAAATAACAATTTTTAGGCAGCGGAAGAAGACTGAATGACACTATAACAGTTATTCCAATGCCAAACATGAGTGTGTTCTACCTTGAATGTGAGTAAGCAAGCAAGCAAATACACCCCGCAAGCCAATGACAAAAGATAATTCACATAGCAATGGTCTTAGTCATGCTGCGGCAGGAACTTAACAAACATAACCTGACAGGTTTGGCTTTTGTTTCCACCAATCTGCTCCCACTCTAAGGTCGACTTCCTAGAACTACATTTGGGTACTGAACAAGAGCACCTCTACAGATCTACAGTAAGTTTCAAGTAAGAGGTTACTGCGCTGTTGGTCGTGACAGCACAAAACGCAAATGATCAAGGCAACAGATTGATGATAAAAGAGATCTTTGAGTTTTCTCAACTTTTGCCTACTGTTGTTGACTTCACTAAGTTTA
The DNA here is from genome assembly GCA_033000465.1 of Sciaenops ocellatus. Classification (NCBI taxonomy): domain Eukaryota; kingdom Metazoa; phylum Chordata; class Actinopteri; family Sciaenidae; genus Sciaenops; species Sciaenops ocellatus. The sequence goes on from CP136878.1 coordinate 28,241,322, forward strand.
CAAGTTTAGACAAGAGTTCTGCCAACTTGGATCTTAATGTTCACCTAATTATGCAAGTCTTCAGTGCTTTGTATTTGTATACAGACATTGTTGTCGAGTGAACATACTTTTTTTTTGCTACATTTAGATAAGACTGTGCCTTATGCTGCTGCGATCATATTTAAAGGTACAGTGTGTAAAATTTGGGGCTTCTATCTCAGAATAAGGCAGACATGAAAAACAATATTCATAACTATGTTTTCATGCATGTATAATCACCTGAAAATAAGAATCTGAAAAAATTCTCCTTTTATATCTACAGTGGGAGCGGGTCCTCCTTCATGGAGGCCACCATGTTGAAACATTGTGTTTCTACAGTGGCCCAGAGCAGACAAACTAAACACTGACTCTAGACAGAGCCTTTCAAGTGTTGTTTCTCCTTTACACTACGTAGGTGAGGGTGATGTGAGGAGATTGCAAAGTAGGAATTACATCACTAGATGCAACTAAATCCTATACACTGGACCTTTAAAGGAATGTTGAATAAATAAATGAAAGAAAGGTCGCACAGTCAAAAGTTAGCTTAAACCTTGTTCATACCACTTATGAAATGTCATATGGTTGTGAACATATGCATATGTGCACTCTAAGTAAGTACAGAATACATACACATACATACAAATTAAACTGATATGTGTTGTTACATTACAATATTTTTGAGAAACAAAAGTTTTCTTAATTTGATTTTTCTAGATGAAGCAATAGATATACTGCTACTGTTAATGTTATTCCTACAGATTGTGCTACACGTGAAGCTGCAGTGAAGCAACAACGATGAAATAGTATTTGAGCAGTCTGTCTTAATAATGAGTGTGACTCTGTCCCTCTGACACGTCCAGTCCTGCTATAAAACTCCGCTGTGTGTGTGTGTGTGTGTGTGTGTGTGTATCCCTGGGCACCTTGGCAGCGCTGCATTGATACCCTGTATTAAGTGGTCAAATCATATTCTGCAGACACTCTGCTTTTCTGGGCCTCCTTCCTCCTGTTGACTCACTGACAGTCGTTATGTAATTACTGCACTCAGGCCAAAAAAAACAAAAAAAAAAAAACAACAACAAAACAAAGAACCGGACAAATCACGCACACAGACGTCTCATTCATCCTCGTGTCCGTTTGCCACACCGCTCGTTAAGCTTTCTCCTGACACCGGGTTCTCTCTCCACGCACGCTGGGCCCGCAGATGCGTGCATGGAATCACTAAACAGCCCATCTCGCTCTCTCATCTCATTCTCTGTGTCTCTCGGTCTCTGTCTTGTTAATTCTCAGCCTCCGCCGGTTGTGACACCGCGGGAAAGTGCTTGATGCATACGGATTGGCTTTGACACATTGCGGATCTCTCCATGGTGCTGAAAAAGGGGGAGGAGGAGGAGGAGGCAGGAGGAGGAGGGGGAGGAGGGGGGATCCTTTTAGTTTCCTTCAGGAGAGGCGCTGCACCAAGTAAAGAGGCGAACCGGACTGACACGGATCTCCAGCTTCTCCGGGCTGTTTGTTAGGGGAGAGCGGCCGACAACTGTGCGCCGGTGCGGACGGTAACTTACCATGTTGACTTCAGACACCATGTCAATACTGGCGATGTCTATGCTCATGCCTACATCCACAGGGGCGCCTATGGCAAATATGACAGCAGAGAATTAGTAAGCATTACAGCAGCCCGCTGTGAGCATCACATGTAGGTTACGTGAACACAGCGGGTACCTCCAAAATCAGGCCGCAGACGGATGTCATAGCCCTTCAGCAGCTTGTCCACGGTGGCTTTCACGTATGACATGTTGCTAGGTTCGTTGGCACTGAGAAAAAAACACATATCAGTTCAGAAATCTGACAGGGCCTGTCTAAAAGAACACATGACAACATGCTTGCTGGTATCAGATCTCACCTCTGCGCCCCGCAGACTACAGTCGCCAGCAGGGACAAGCAGCAGATCCCCCAGCATCCGCGGTCCAGATTACTCCACATCACTAACTCCGATCCTGCCAACGACTTTGACACAAGATCTCAGGGATGCAACTTAGGCTGCAAAATTATTCCAAGAGCAACGCATGCGCGTCGTTTTACCAACATCCAAGCGTCAGTGGCGAAGGTGAGACAAACCGAACTTGGATAAAAATGAAGCGGAAAAAAAAAGAAAAGAAAAAAAAAAAACACGCAGCCTGTAGGTGTGCGGAGGCTTCACCTGAAGACTGAAGGCTGGCGCATGAAGCGGCACATACAGTCCTCCCGCCAGCACTTCCAGATGTCAATAAAACAGAACCCCCCTCCCCCCCTCCCTCCGGGTAGCCCCCTCTCAGCTTATTCCAGCAGTCACAACAGTGTCCGGAGCAGATCTGCGCCAAGCTCGTCTTCCCGCTGCCGCTCAATTTGAAGACGTTAAATAATGAGCAGTGAGCGCGGTTCCGCCGGTCACCTTAGTAAGACGGAGGAGAGAGAGAGAGAGAGAGAGAGAGAGAGGAGCTGCGCATTTTCGGGGCTCCGCCAGCCAGCGGAACCCATTCAGCTCGCGTCACGGGCTGCACACCGGCTTAATTAATTGTTTAAAATCGCAGAAAAACGCATTAGAAAACGCAACGCACGACTAACTGATGAGAGGCCAGATAAGATACGCTGTGCGGGAGCTGAAATGGCTTCTGCTCAGACTGCAGGGCGTGAAGGGAATGGAGAGAAGAACTCTTATCCGTTTAACCCATCATTAGACTGACCGCAACGTCACAGAACTGGCTGTCAGGACTATTTGCGTCGTTGTTATGGTGGTTATTTCCACAAAGTTTAGTAATTACAATGTAATGAATGAAATAAAATGGTTTCTCACACATCTACATATCTACTAGAAAGACCTCTGGCAATCCACGAATGACCAATCCAGCTTCTTCAAGAACTCCTGACACCCTGAAGGGTTCTCTGACAATCAGAACTCTATCAAACTAAAACACCTTTGCTGTTGGGCCCTAGACATATATATCCCCCCATAACTCTGCGGCTTCCAAGTTCCCATTAAGCATACCACACACGCAGTTTCATGCCCACAGACCCAGAAACTAACTTGCACTCATATGCTGGATTGACACTACCCAGCTCCTGCCCCAGGGCATTGTGTGTTGAGGTTAGCTATTTTTTAATTGGATTAAACACATCTTTGCTCCTCTATAGGTGAATGCATACCACATACTGGCACTCAAATAGACGGTTTAAAATTAAATATCTGAAAGCTCAGTGATACTTAGATTAGACCATCAAGTATTCACTGATTCACTTAGATTCCCAGTTGCTTGTAAGATTCAGGTCATTAATATTCAATTTTATTTTTATAGCAACAAATCATGAGAGTTATCTCATGACACTTTTACGGTGGCCGACAAGGGCAAACGCGCCGCAAACGGCCAAACGCTGCAAACACAGGAATGATGCAAAACCAAAAACACACAAACACATAAATCAAATGCAACAGAACAACGCTGCAAGAGAAAAATGCTGCAATCACAGAAACGAAGCAGAAGCAAAAACATGCAAACCCACAAAATAAATGCGAAAGAAAAATGCTGCAAATACCAAAAACACACAAAACCCCAAAACAACTGCAAGACAGAAATGCTGCAAATTCACTCCACAAAATGGAAGTGCGGGGGCCAGGGGGACCTGACCTGAGAGATGGACCAGTCCGGTGGGGCCCAGTCCCTCTTTAAAACATGCCCAGAAGAAAGTTGGCCAAGTTTTGGAGAAAGGGCTGGCTCAAGTCGGGGCAGCGGCAGCTAGTAGTGGCCTGCCGCGGCAGTTGCCAGTATCTGGGGGAGCTGCCACTGACTGCCACAGCAACTGCTACTGTTATGGGCATCTGTTTTTAATTTTATAAAAAGTAAAAACTGAGAGTCGTCAGTGTTGCATTAGACTCGCTGGCAGTAGCAGTTCCATTACGTGATTTCTGTATTAATTTGCAAGGTTTTCTTTTATATATATATATATATATATATATATATATATATATATATATATGTGTGTGTGTGTGTGTGTGTGTGTGTGTGTGTGTGTATGTATATATATATATATATATATATATATATATATATATATATATATATATATATTTAAAGGAAACAAAACAAAATATGTTTTATAGTTTAGATTCTTTAAAATATCAACCTTTTGTTTTGATGACAGCTTTGAACACTCTTTGACATTCTCTCAGCTTCATGAGGTCATCACCTGGAATGATTTTCAGTCCTGAAGGAGTTCCCATACATGCAGAGCACTTGTTGGTTGCTTTTCATTCACTCTGTGTTCCAACTCATCTCAAAACATCTCAGCTGGATTGAAGTCAGTGACTGTGGAGGCCAGGTCATGTGATGCAGCACTCCATCACTCTCCTTCTTGTCTCGTGGTCATATAGCCCTTACATGGCCTGGAGGTGTGTTTTGTGTCAAAAACAAATAATGCTACCACTAATCACAATCAATGGGATCGCTACACTGTAAAAAAGAAACCAGTGTTTTTACAGTAAAAAACTGACAGCTATGGTTGCCAGAATTTTACCCTAATAAATACAGTATAACCTTTTTTAATATTATAGTATAAGAATATTAGTACGGTTGATTCCACATTTAAAGTTGGCGCTTTATTCCATATTTAAAAATGTCTGTGGATTACGGTGAAAAACTGCAGTAAAAGACCGTAAAATATGCCATTAACTGTTACGGTGTTTTAAATTAACAGTCTCTAATATAAAATATTACTTTGTTCTGTACAAATTCCCTCAAAACAGTAAATAAAGGTTTTTAAATATGACAACATAAAAAAACACAGTCATACTTCATGGCATATTTTACGGTCTTTTACTGTCATGGTTTGACACGGTTTGGTTTTTCACCATGTTGCTGTAAAGTCTAAACAAAAATAAATAAAAAAGAAGCAAAAGCAGACACAAACTTACCACCAAGATCATATTTATTTGTTTCTGTGACATACATACATTGCATTTCATTTTATGGCATCCAGTGTGTATTGTGCATTGCATGTTTTAATATAACATGTTCACCTCTCCCTTCCCATTCTCCGCTCCGTATCACTGTTGGGCACCCAGAGGTGTCACCCACATGAGCAGATAACACCAGCTGCTGCTCCTCCTGTACTCCTGCCCCCCCTCTACTCCTCCTTCTGCTCCTACTTTCCCACCATCTGCCTCCTCTCTTCCCGCTCCGCCCTCTATCTATGAATGCTGCGTCAAACTTCCTGTTCTTCCTGACACTGGAACTAAAATATATGACCTGTCAGTCGTCCAGTTTATTGTATCACTGCTGTTACATTGTCCATAGTATGAGTTGTTACAGCAGCTGAAGGCTGGCTCGCTGGTGCCTTCAGATTACAGTCTTGCTTAAGTACAGGGATAATTCTGGTGCAATTATTATGTAATTATGGAGCACTTAGAAAACAATTACAGGTTGTAATAATGCAGATACGTGAGAACAATCCTGACATGGGATATTTGAGCACTAGAATAAGTTAAAATAAAATAAAATAAACTAAGCTAAGCTAAGTACAGAAGCTATGAGTCTAACAGTGTAACTCTTGAAGAGTCCTTGAAGAAGAATTTTGATATAATATATTATCTATATATATGAATCTATGGACCTCACAGCAAGAAGGTTCCTGGTTCGAACCTTGGCTGGGGTCTTTCTGTGTGGAGTTTGCATGTTCTCCCCGTGTCTGCATGGGTTCTCTTTGGGTACTCCGGCTTCCTCCCACAGTCAAAGACATGAACATTAACAGGTTAATTGAATGGTTGTTTGTCTCTATGTGCCCTGCGATAAGCTGGTGACTTGTCCAGGGTGTACCCCGCCCCTCGCCCAAAGTCAGCTGGGATAGACTCCAGCCCCACCATGACCCTGATGAGGAGAAGTGGTTACAGAAAATGGATGGATGGATGGATGGATGGATGGATGAATCTATGGGAAGTATTTACTTAGCCACCATGATAAGAGCTGTTCGAGTTCTCTAACTGTTAAGGAAAGGAGCTTCAGTGCTTCCTTTCTTATCTCCTTCAGCATAGGATACACCGGAACATCCTCTATGAAAGGAAAAGAGGTAATGCCGTCCCACAATTCCATGCGGCAACAACAAAAAAAATCAATGCATCGTTCAATCATTCACAACCAGACATTAAAAAAAACATTAATTAATTTAAAAACTGTGATGCAGAGAGAGAGTGTGAATATGGACAGACGTGTTGATGTGTTCTGTTGTTGACTGGAGCTGCGTTCACACACAGAGGTGTTCAAGTTTGCTGTCTGCTGTTGTGAAAAACTTTCTCAAGTTGTTGTAGATGTTGCTACTAACTAGATAACTTCTAAGTTATCCTGGCTATACAAATTAATATATAAAACATGAATATCACATCATTCATCTTCAGATGTCCATTGTCCATCCAGATCACCATGGAAGTTAAGATTAGTGGACAGGAGGGTGAGTGTGAGCAGCCATTCCCACTGACACTTCATTTGACTTCTGTGACAGGTGGACAATGTTCCTTTATTATTTTAATTCTGATGTTGATAATGAAGTCATATTTTTCACCAGATTGTCTATATTTACATATCCTGAATAAAAAACACTGTAAGAGAACGCACAGGGAGAAGTATCTCGGATGAGTGTTTTGTAGTCCATCTTCTGGACTCTGTAGTTTTACCACAGATCACGTCAATAACATCCGCCGTCGCGTTATAATGACGTACTCTATAAGTACAGTCGGATTCTCTGAACACCATGGTCGTCTTCTCGTAACTCCTCATGAATTCTCCTTCACATCTTTCCTTGACTTTGTGACGTTTTCCATCGAGGTCAAGGAAAAGTGGTTAGGAAAGGACTTTGGTAATTTCTTTGACTATTCAACCGTACCCAATATACTGTAGTCAAACTTTTAATGATGTCAGTTAAAAGAAGAGAAAGAAGATGTTTTCCATCCAGACAAAAACAGAAATAGTCTTCAGTTCTGATAAAACTAATGCAAGCAGCACCAATGCTAATCTCTTTAGCAGCCGCCACTGTTATTGTTCAAGCAAGCAGACACTTCTCACGCATGTTGTCACACACACCTTGTGTGATCTCACAAGCTCAGCTGTCTTGCAACATTATAAAGCTTGGTTGTGTTCAACACATTTTGAACACTGTAAATGTAATAACCTGTTCTCCAAAGGTGCAGATTGTGATTGTAATCAGTTTAATATCTCTCTGTGGAGAGTGAACACATGACTGTTCAAAAATAATGTCCCAACTTGATTGGGTGTTGGAATATTTGCATATGTCTGATATTTACACAGCCTTTTGAATAAACATCTCATTAGCTCGACTCAGTGTGTTTGTAGGAAGGCCATCAAGACTGTGTACAGTGTGGGAGGTGGCTGATTAGATAATGTATGTTTAGCATGTTTAGTGTGTCTTTCTTTGTGTGTGACCAGGGATCTATGTGTGTGTATCAGTGCTCTGCTGCTGCTCACTGCGATTATGATCATGTGCATTATTTGTCCTGTTGGGCCTCAACACTGTAAAGTGTAAAACATGACAGATAAATGAAGTGGCCATTGTTAAAGGCCTGGTTGCTCATTGATCATGTACAGTAGCACTCAGTGTTCTGCATCACACAGGTAACACAGAAGCTGTCTTTAGCAAATGACACCTCAATGCTTCACTTCAAAATAGATTAAAAAAAAGATAAATAAATGAATAAATCATATCTTTGACATAATGTGACATATGTGGTGTAATAATGATTATACAGTGTGCTAACTGAACACTGATGACTACCCAGATAGCGTACAACATTGAATCAATGTTGAATCAGTGTTGTTGCACCAACAAAACTGTTGAATCAATGTTGATCAACATTGAAATATAAGATTGATTTTTTTTGCACCCTGAAATAATGTTATTTCAATGATGAAAAATAGATCAAGACAGACATAAAATCAATGTTAGTCCAACTTAAAACCAATTGCTGTTTTATCATTGAATCAACGTTGAATCAACATTGATTCAGTGTTTCTCTTCTCAACATTGAAAAAGCAAAGAATTATCAGCAGTGATTCAATGCTATCTAGCCTTGAATATTCAACCTCAACAAAAACGATGATTCTGATGGAATTTCAGCATTGAATCAACGTTGCTGTGCTATCTGGGTATTATCCCACGCTGTTATCATATACATCAACCTATCAGTGGGTTTTATTTGTTCGTTCTACAGTGTTGATGTTGTTAGAAACTTCCACAGTGTAATTTTCTATTTTCAATCATACTGTATCTAACAGTAATAAACGTATTACATAGTAATTTTTTATATCTTATAATTTGCAGCATAATTAAATTACCATTAACCTGATCTTTGATTCATGCATTGTATCATTTTCACATACACTCTCAGAAAAAAAGGCTCTCTATGAGTCCTCTGGAGAACCTTTATATCCTTCAGAACCATTGTTTCTAGCTGTTTAAGGTTCTTTGGAGAACTAAATGCAGAGAAGAGCTCTTTGACACTTTAGCACTTTTGATTTTTAATATTCTTTTTTTTCCTTTTAAAGGTTATTTGGAATACTGGAATACTGATTACTGACCCTTTGCAGCAGCTGCTTCTTTGAAGAACCAATAGGTAAAATGTTTCTTGCCAAACCGAAAAAAGTTCCTCTATGGCATCACCATGAAGAACCACTTGAGCTTCTTCATCAAACCTTTACTTTAAGGGTGTACTGTATCTTTTTTTACTGCTTAACTACTATTTTCACTTATACTTTACTTTATACTGAATCAACACACGTTGTCTTCCCATCTTATATAACCAGATATAAACAACAAAAAAACAAAAAAACAAACAAAAAAAACACCCTCTCTCCTTTTATTCACTCTGTTTCTTCTTCTTTTTCTAAAATCCCATATCAGTGTGGAAAACATTCTAAGTTCTAAAACCAGTTGAACTAAAAACCAAATCATATGACGCTGTCTGCCTAAATCTCAGTCAAACTAGTTCATGGTTCATTCTGCTGTTACATGTTAGTACTGTTCGTCATCTTTCCTGTTCAGCTGTTATCAATTGATTCTAAGCATCTGCTTGGACTACATTCTCATGTGATGCCTTCAAACCTGAATGCAGTTGTCTGAATGTCAATTTTCCACAGATGTAGTCTGTAAAAAATAGCAAATAATGGAATAATTGAGGTTGTTATGATGGAAGAAATTATAGTGAGCGTTTGATTGGATTTTAGGTTCAAAATCAGGATGCTCATTTTGCCTCAGCATGGAGACTCGTTATGATCCAGATTTATCCAGAAATAATCTGTCAGACAAATACACTGACCGATTTGGTCAGAGTGGAAAGCAGTCATGCAAACACACGCAGACAGAGGAAGGCAACTATGAGCTAATAATACAGTGCTGTATGAACAGGACTTTACATGTGTACATGTTACATTTGGAGCCTGTAACAGTGTTGTCATCAAGACCAACTAAACCGAAACCAAGTCATGACCAGAGTGTATCAAGACCAGGATAAGACCAAGAGTTTGAGGGATTGAGACCAAGACAAGATCAAGACCAAGGCAGGGTGAGACCAGAGTTAAGACCAAGACAAAGACCAGACAGTAGGCAGTTCTTAGGCAGTTAATATATACCAAAACTCTTGGGGTGAGGGTGCTGCAGTGAGTCACCTCATTAAGCGTTACCTTTAAGTATGTACAAACTGATGTGTGTTCTCTCAGACGCAGTTTTGTAGATGAATTCTTTGTAGTTTAGAAAAACAAATTTTATCTCAGCAGATTTGGCTGATGTCTCCTCAGACAGTTCAAAAAAAGTAATTGAGTGACATCTCCGCATCATCAGCTCCGATCATGACCAGTCTTGACCTAAAATCCAAAGTCCTCTTTGTCTTAGACTGAGATGGGACAGTAAAAATGCAGTCGATTTTGAGACAAGACCGAGGCCTTTAAAAAGTGGTCTTGAGCCCAGTCCAAGACCAAGACAGATCAGTGGCCTGTATGACCTCACACATAAAGCAGTGTTGTGGTTTTGCATTCATTTGCATTTATGCAAACAGAACAGCTGGCAAATGTTGCCAACACTTCAATTTTAAAGTAGAAATGTATAAAGCTAAATCATCAAGAGGAGTGAACAGCTGGATACAGGGAAACACTATGAATGTGTCCAAAGAGGAATCCTGACAGAATAACTGGGACTTTAGATGATGGAGCTGTGTATGAAGTATTATCAATGCCAGTCACAGATCCAGTCTGAGTTCTGCTGCCATCTAGTGCTACAAAGAGTTCATTACAGTTTAATCACAGCAACTGGTTAAATAGAGTCAGACTTGCGGCATATGTTTGTTTGTTTTTTTTGGTGCATAATCTGTTTTTTATTTTTCTCTAAGATGAAAACTTCACAGCAGCTGTGTTTAAATCAAACAGCTGTCTAAATGTAGAAAGGGGCTCAGTGAAGTGTACACTCATATTATCAATAAACCAAATCAATCCCTGCCAGGTCAAGTCAAAGACTCACACTCAAAGAACCAGGAAGGTTTACTTAAATCATGTTTGAACATGCAGCTGACAAATGTTTTTGCCAATCCACGAGTATACCACTGACCAGCTCTGCTCGTCTATTCATTTATCAGTCATGTGTGTATCATGTCATGTCATGATTTATGTGTGTTAGAGAGATGTAATCAGTCATAGAAAAGACAAGGGAGGCACAACAGAGTTGTTTAAGACAGTCCCACCAGCAAAACTCAAAACACAGAAGTGTTAATTGATTATATAAACTATGCACAAAAAGTCAAGAACATTTGTGTTTGTTTGTTGTAACAATGCATTTGTGGGATGAGCAGCAGAGCTGAGGATGTCTGTTTGCACCCATGAACAATCTTCTGTGCCAATGTCAAACAGCTTTTCTTTGCCGTAGACTTGAATTGGATGATTAAGTCTAAGTATGTATCAAAGTATGTGTGTATCAAAATTTATGTTTATGGAATTATTCAATTCAATTCAATTTTATTTATATAGCGCCATATCATAACAAAAGTTATCTCATGACACTTTCCATACAGAGCAGGTCTAGACCGTACTCTTTATAATATTATTTACAGAGACCAACAGTTCCATCATGAGCAAGCACTTGGCGACGGTGGTGAGGAAAAACTTCCTTTTAACAGGCAGAAACCTCGGGCAGACCCAAGCTCATTGGTGGACGGTCATCCACCACAACCAGTTGAGTTAAAGATAGAGAGGCAGATATAGAGGGAGGGGGACAAATCATTAACTAACTATAAACTGTAATGGAGATATGGTAACAGTAATGACAGTAATAATATAAGTAGTGGACGTCGTGCAGGACCACAGCAGCAGCCACGATCCATGAGAACCTGCTGGACGAGAGAGCACAGAAACTCCGGGGAAGAAGTTTAGTTAGTAACATGCATTAATGAGACATGCATGTTTACAGATGGTGGTGGAGAGAAGAGAAGAGCTCAGTGCATCATGGGAAGTCCCCCAGCAGTCTAGTCCTTCAGCAGCATAACTAAGAGATGACCTGAGCCACAGTATATATCAAAGTGTGTGTTTATGAATGTGTGTGTAACAAAATATGTTTGTATGATGTTATGTATCAAAGTGTGAATGAAGGTGTGTGTGTATCAAGGTGTGTGTACGAAAGTGTATCATAGTATGTGTGTATGATACTCTTTCATACATACATACTGTGAAATACAAATACTTTTATACACACATACTTTGATACATACTTTCATACACCCATACTTTGATGCATATTTTGAAAGACACATACTTTGAAAGTATGTGTATGAAAGTGTATCAAAATAAGTGTTTATGGAAGTATGTGTGAATCAAACTGTGTTTTGAAGTATGCGTGTATGAAAGTGTGTGTTTGTATGAAAGTATGTCTGTATCAAAGTATATGTGTATCAACGTATGTCTGTATAAATGTATAAATCATGTGTGTATATCATGTTTCATCATAATGTCGGTATCAAAGTGCATATGAAAGTATGCATCAACATAATTTCATACACATACTTTGATACAAAGTCATACACACATACTTTGATAAACACATACTTTTAAACACATCCTGTAATACACACATACTTTCACACACACATAATATGAAACAAAATTTCATACAAAGATACTTTCATACACAAAATTTGATACAGACATACTCTGATACACACATCCTGTGATACATACTTTCTTACTTTCATAAACACATACTATGATACAAAATTCAATACACACATACTGTCATACACACATACGATGATACATAATTCAATACACACATACTTTGATGCATATTTTGATACACACATACTTTGAAAGTGTGTGTATCAAACTGTGTATGAAAGTATGTATGAAAGTATGTGTGTATGAAAGTATGGATGTATGAAAGTATGCATCAAGATATGTGTGTATGATACTCTTTCGTACACACGTACTTTGATGATATTTATTGATTGATATTTTGAAACACACATACTTTGAAAGTGTGTGTTTGTATGGAAGTATGCGTGTATTAACGTATGTTTGTATAAATGTATAAATCAATGTATGTGTGTAACAAAGTGTGTATGAAAGTATACATCAACATAATTTCATACACAAAATTTGATACGCATACTTTGAAACATAATTTCATACACACATACTTTGAAAATATGCGCATCAAAGTATGCGTGTATGAACGTGTATCATAGTATGTGTGTATGATACTATTTCATACACACATACTTTGATACAAACACACACTTTGATACACACATCCTGCGATACACAAATACACACATACTACTAAAGTATGTGTGTATCAAACTGTGTATGAAAGTATGTGCGTATCAAACTGTGTGTATAAAAGTAGCATATTTTGAAACACACATACTTTGTAGTATGTGTGTGCCAAAGTTAGTGTGTATGAAAGTGTGTCATAGTATGTGTGTATAAATGTATGAATCAAATTATGTGTTTATCATAGTGCATGTGTATCCAACTGTGAATCAAAGTATTCATCAAAGTATGTGTGTATGAATGTATGTACCAAAGCATGTGTGTGTCAAACTGTGTGTATGATACTCTTCCATACACACATCCTGTGATACATGATCCAATACACACATACTTTCACAAACAAATATTTAGCGAGCATATTTTGAAACACATGCTTTGAAAGTATGTGTGTATGAAAGTCTATCAAAGTATGTGTGTTTCAAAGTATGTCGTATACATATGTATGAAAGTATGGGCTTGTCAAAGTTTGTGTGTCAAAGTATGTGTGTGTGATACTCTTTCATACACACACACTTTGATACACACCCACACACACTTTGATACACACATACTATGACACATAATTCAATACACACATACTTTTGTACACACGTTGATGCATATTTTGAACACATACTTTGAAAGTATATGTCTATGAAAGTGTATCAAAATAAGTGTGTATGAAAGTATGTTTGAATCAAACTATGTATCGAAGTATGCATCAGCATAATAATACATTTTATTTAATAGCGCTTTTCTAGATACTCAAAGACACTGTACATAAAAAGAACATCAAATCAGCGAAACAATATAAAATAGTACACTAAAACCACATTAGACTGAGCTAAACATTAAAAGCAATTAAAAGGTGTGTTTTTGTCAGAGATTTGAAGGTGGGCAAGTCAGTACAGTCACGGATATGTTTTGGGGAGGGAGTTCCAGAGGCAGGGGGCAGCTACAGAGAAGGCTCTGTCGCCCCAGGTTCATCAGCATAATTTCATACACAAAATTTGATACACTCATACTTTCATACATGTTATGGAATTTTCTATCCTTAGGTTACACGAGGTCACGTGTGGGCCTTGAGGTCCTCAGCAGTAAGAGTTGTTTGGCTTTGACTGAGAACAGGAGGTGCCAGTCTATCTCAACACTGTGGTGGCCAGGGTCGAAGAGACCTATTGCTGCCTTCATAGACATAATAGATAGCTGGCTGTTGACGTTGATCTGTGTAAACAGACATCTGTGTCTCCAGACTAGAATATGTTGACAATAACACCTCCATGGGTAAAGACATTCTCTTTGGCTAATTCTGGGCGTATAGTATTTGTGGTGTTATCTTGGGGTTTAAAGTCTATCCACCAGGATGAGTTTGGCAGAATGTGAGACCGACTCAGGCACTTCTGATGTACTTTGAGAGTGTCTCTAATTCTCCTTGGCCAAGTGTCAATAAATATTACAGCATAAGACATCAGAGGCTCCTGAACACTTTCTTCCCTCCTGACCTCACCATTGACCTTTGACTTCAGCAATTTCTCCACAATACACACATACTATGATACGTAATTTAATACACACATACTTTGAAACACATAATATGAAACATAATTTCAAGATACTTCATACACAAAATTTGATACAGATATACTGTGATACACATAATTTCTTACTTGCATAAACAAATAATATGGTACATAATTCAATACACACATACTTTGAAAGTATGCATGTATCAAAGTATGTGTTTGAAAGTGAAGTTTGTAATACACTTTACTACACAAATACTTTGAAACACAATTTGATACACACACACACACACACACACTTGGATATACACACATACTTTCATACACGTAAGTCTGTGTGTCATAGCATATATCTATCATAGTATGTGTGTATGAAGGTGTATCAAAATAAGTGTGTATCATAGTATGTGTGTATTAAAGTACCCGTGTATGGACATGTATCATAGTATGTGTGCATCAAACTGTGTATCAAAAATGTGTGTCTGAAAGTTTGTGTATGTCAAAGCATGTGTGTATGAAAGTATGTGTGTATCAAACTGTATATCAAAGTATGTGTGTATGAAAGTATGTGTGTCAACGTTTGTGTATGTCAAATTATGTGTGTATGAAAGTGTATAAAATAAGTGTATCACATTTGTGTATGATACTCTCATACATACTGTACTTTGATAAACACATACACTTTACTGCACACATACTTTGATACACACACACTGTGAGACACACGCACACAGTTTGATACACACACACATAGTCTGATACACACTTTGAAACACACTTTCATACACACATACTTTGATGCATATTTTGAAACACGCACTTATGTATGTATGTGTGTATGAAAGTGTGTGTGTATAAAAGTGTATCATACACGCTTTCAGACACACATACTTTGATACACACATACTTTGGTACACACATCCTTCGGTACACACTTTCACACACATAATATGATACAAAATTCAATACACACACACTTTGTTGCATATTTTGAAACACACATACTTTGAAAGTATGTGTGTATGAAAGTGTATCAAAATAAGTGTGTACCAAAGTATGTGTGAATCAAACTATGTATCAAAGTATGCGTGTATGAAAGTGTCTGTTTGTAGGAAAGTATGTGTGTGTGTCAACGTTTGTCTGTATTAATGTATAAATCAAAGCATGTGTGTATCAAAGTGTGTATGAAAGTGTGTCATAGTATATATGTATCAAAGTATGTGTGTATGGTACTCTTTCATAAACACATAACACACATAAACACACTTTGATACACACATAATATAAAACATACTTTGATACACACACACTGTGATAGACAAACTTTGAAAGAATGTGTGTATGAAAGCATTTGTGCATCACAGTGTGTGCATCAAACCATGTATCAAATATGTCTGTATGAAAGTATGTGTGTTTCAAAGTTTGTGTGAAAGAGTGTCATAGTGTCATGTCACATACTATGATACTCTTTCATAAACACATTTTGATACACACATAATATGAAACAATTTCATAGACAAAATTTTATACAGACATATTTGCATACACAGATATTTTGATGTGTACACATACTATGATACATAACTCAATACACACATACTTTCATCCACACATTGATGCATATTTTGAAACACAGATACTTTGAAAGTATGCATCAAAATATGTCTATATGAAAGTGCATCATAGTATGTTTGTATGATGCATAGAGACATACTTTGTTACACACATAATACAAATGTGAGGGGGGCAGAGTGGGTTGTACGCCTACTACCCCTATTGTCGGAGGACGCGCAGACAGCGGCGCTCGGCCTGCCTGGCTCCTCTCGGGGACAATATGGAGACATCAAGAGGGCCGTCCTGGACCGATTGGGATACTTGGCCGAGGACCACTGCCGCAGATTCAGAGGAACAAAGCTGGGGCCCACCAAGGGGGGTACACATCAGGCAATGGTGGACTCAGGCTGCATGCGGTCTACAGTTCACCAGAACCTGATTCGACCCGGGGCATTGATAGAGGCAGGCTGGGTGGATATTAGGTGTGTGCATGGGAATATTCACAGATACCCTGTAGTACCAGTAGAAATTCGCTACAAGGGAAAAAAGCATAGTGTGAAGGCCACGGTTAGTTCCCGCCTGGCGCATCCCCTGATTTTGGGTACTGATTGGCCTGGGTTCGATAGATTAGTGGGGCAGTGTGTGGGGATGCGCTCACGATCGATAGGGGAATGAGATATGTGCGCTGTGCTCAGTGGTGACATGAGGTTGTCCGACACTGCAGACGGGGAGGGTGAGCCGGTGGTGCCTCCACAGGAGGCTCCGCAGGTCAGTGTTGGGAAAGTTCACTTTCTACATGAACTAGTTCAAAGTTCAGTTCACAAATTTTAAAATGAACTAGTTCAGTTCATAGTTCATAATTCAAAATTTTGAACTAAGTTCACAGTTCCAAAAATGAACTAGTTCATAGTTTTTTTTTCAATATTGCTGCGAGCTATTATTTTTCAAAATTATTGCCACACCCCTAACACCGAAACTATGTGTCAGATTTCATCTTCGTATCCAATTTTGAATCTTTATCCAACCAGGGTTTACATTAGCATTGAGAGGACAGCCCTCAGAATACTGGCATTTCCCCATTTGTTGCCACCTATTCAGTCCACACTAGTAGCCAGCTGCAGCTTTCACCCCTGCAGTATATTCTCAAAAACATGAGGGAAAACTTGCTGCTTGAATGGCCTTTTTTAATGAGGAATTATTAAAACAAAAACAAGACAGTAGTCCTTAAGGTGCAAATATGTTTCAATTTTAATAATTTCCCAAACCTGGAAACAATTCACATCAAATTCCATTTTTCTTCTTGAAACCTGGCGGGCAAAGTTTACACAAAAAGGTAAGATTTTTCCCATCTGGATCATCACTGACTTTTTCATAAAATTCTTTTAATTCTTTTAGTCATACGAAGATGCCGTATTAATTGCAGAGGCAGAGTCTGAGGTAGTGCTGCAGCCGTCATTTGTTTTTGCCTCCATGCTTCGCATTTAGATGACGCATGCAACGGTGCGACTCTGTGGTGGCTGGTGTTGCCGAATTGGGTGTTTTTCCGCTATATATTAAGGCCCGTTTTCGGTGTGCTTTAGGCGGGGTTTTGCATGGAAGGCTCTATGGAAAACTGGCACACTCTTGAACGAAGTTAAACTGTGAGAGAGCGTCGTTCACAAACGCCAGAATGAACGCGTTCACAACAACGTTCATCCGGCAGAAATACAGTACGTTCAGTTCACGTTCGCCCAAAATATGAACGCGTTCATGAACGATCGTTCATTGAACGCGTTCAGGCACAACACTGCCGCAGGTTCCCGTGTTTGACTCCATGGAAGATTTTCCACTCGAGCAGTCTCATGACGATACTCTACGCTTTGCCTTTGACCAAGTGATAAAAATTGATGGTCACATGGTGCGCGCTGACGCAGCGTTAACATATCCACACTTTTCATTGGGCAGGGACAGACTATACAGAGTGAGTCGTGACACTCAGACTGATGAAATAATTACCCAGTTGTTGGTACCAAAAAGCCGTTGGGAAATAGTTTTCCAGGTGGCTCATTATAACCCGATGACTGGACATATGGGGTGTGATAAGATACTGAACCGTGTAATGGCCCGATTCTATTGGCCAGGCATTCGGGCAGGCGAGCACCGCTGGTGTGCGTCTTGCTCTGAATGCCAGTTAGTTAACCAACCGGCCATCCTGAGTGCGCCTTTGCGCCCATTACCATTGATCGAGGTCCCATTTGAACGTACTGGGATGGACCTCATCGGGCCATTTCACCGGAGTGCATGTGGATATCACTTTGTGTTAGTTCTTGTTGATTACGTAACGCGATATCCAGAAGCAGTGCGGCTGTGCACCATCTCTGCAAAGAGTGTGGCGCAGGTGCTGTTTCAGGTAATCTCCCAAGTCGGGATCCCGAAAGAGATCCTGACTGACCAAGGCACCTCTATTATGTCACGAACACTGAGAGAACTGTACGGGTTATTGGGCATCAAGTCTATTCGAACTAGTGTGTACCATCCCCAAACTGACGGCCTCGTTGAGCGCCTGAATAAGACTTTGAAGTCCATGATCTGTAAGTTTGTGCATGATGATAGTCGCAATTGGGACCCCCTTTGAACTGCTGTTCGGCAGAAAACCACGCGGGGTTTTGGACCTGGTTAAAGAAAGCTGGGAGGAAGGTCCGAGCCCGAGTAAAAACGAAGTTCAGTACGTCCTGGACCGGAGAGCAAAACTAAACACACTAGGACAGTTATCACGTGAGAATCTGCTCCGGGCCCAGGAACGTCAGCAGTGGCTGTACAACAGAGGATCTAGGTTAAGACAATTCTCACCAGGAGATAAAGTGCTCGTATTGCTCCCATCATCTAACTCCAAATTACTCACCAAGTGGCAAGAACCCTTTGTGGTCACACAGCGAGTGGGTGACGTTGACTATGAGCTTGTGCGATCTGACAGGGGAGGGGCTACACAGATTTATCACCTCAACCTTCTGAAAGCTTGGAGGGAGACTGGGTCTGTTTCCCTACGAAGGAGTATTAGGGCCAGCCAAAAAAAAAAAAAAATCCGGCACAAAAAAAAAAAAAAAAAAAAAGTCAGGCAAAAAAAAAAAAAAAAAAGAAAAAAAAATCCGGCACAAGAAAAAAAAAAAAAAAAAAGTCAGGCAAAAAAAAAAAAAAAAAGTCAGGCAAAAAAAAAAAAAAAGTCAGGCATAAAAATAAATTAATTTAAAAAATATCAAAGTACTATAGTCGATGGCCATGGCTGCCTCTACAGATGCGTTGATTAAGCGGTACTTCAGAATCGGCTATAATAATAAGGAAATTCTCTCTCTTTTGGCTCATAAACATGGTGTGGTGATAGGTATTAGGACGCTGAAGAGACTGTGTCGGAAACTTGGTTTGTTCAGGAGGATAAACCATACAAACTTGGAGGAGGTGGCTGCATTCATACAAAATGAAATAGCTGGAACGGGGCAGATGCAGGGGTACCGATGGTTGCACCTGCGTGCGATCCAGAGAGGGTATGTTGTATCACAAGATACAATAAGGCAACTGATCAAGTTGCTTGATCCTGTCGGTGTGGAGCTCAGACAGACGCAGCGTCTGAGACGCAGACACTACCGCACCAGAGGCCCTAACGCGCTATGGCATATGGATTCCTATGACAAGCTGAAGCCATATGGCATTGCCATAAATGGTTGTATCGACGGTTTCAGTCGTTATGTAGTGTGGATGGAAGCTTATAGAACGAACAACGACCCAAAAGTAATAGCGGACTATTTCATCGCATCCATTGCGCGCTTGGGAGGATGCCCGGAGCGAGTGCGCGCTGACAGAGGCACAGAAAATGGGCACGTCGAGAACATGCTTGTCTTTTTGCGCAGGAACCACACAGATGCTTTTGCAAGAGACCGGAGTTTCATCTATGGACGCAGCACCGCAAATCAGCGGATTGAATCGTGGTGGGGAATCTTGAGAAAACAAAGTGCACAGTTTTGGATCAACCTTTTCCAAACCATTCAAGATGATGGACATTTCTCTGGGGATTTCTTGGATAAAAGCCTGATCCAATTTTGCTTCCTCAACCTTGTTCAGGTACAGTAGGCCTGCAAACTCATTACCGTTGGTCTTCTAGCCATAGTATACAAATATCCCGTCCTCCCTTTCTTCCTTCACCTGCACAAATTTAAACACATACACTAAAAGTCAACATATGAAAGCACATGGAAGAGAAAGGATAATGAATAGGAGATTCCATAACACAATTATTAAGTTCCGCCTTCCTGGTTACTGTTGCTATGTCAGACAAACAATGTGTTTGACAGAAATACCGTATAATCTAAAACTAGGCAAGTGATGCTATGGACGTACATATTTCTTTCGACCCTTGACCCCAGAAAGTATTGACAATACTTGTCATACTGTCTAGAGGCAGGTCAGTGTCCGGGAGACTGATTGCGTTGGCTGACATTGTTGTAGGAACTATGTAGAGCGCAGCGCAACCCGGACCTATTATGTGTAGCACACAGGAGTGTATCATGCTGTATGTTCCCCACTAGGACGTCAGTAAACGTATTCAACTTCTTAATGTGTCCTCAATGTGCCTCTACTATATCAAATAATACTTCAGACATGATACGAATTTTATTAGCTTAATAACATCAATCAGGTTGCACTGCATTTCAATATGTCGCCTGTCAAACCGATTGTTTGTCTGGCATAGCAACAGTAACCAAGGAAGGCGGGGCCATTTTCAGTACTACACCCATATACTGTATACACCATAGACATATGTCTATGGTGTATACAGTATAGTACTATAAAACCATGCAAGATCAAATAAATAATGAAAATAGCCTATTGAGTATGTGATTCAGCCTAAATTTACATGAAATGTAATTTTTCAACAAATAAAACATATCCCACATAGCCTATGCTTGTGTGTTTTTATACAGCCAATGGTATAATGAATAAAGCCTTATGTTGTTGTGTCTGATTTTTTGTTTTTATGTCTTGATATTTTGTTTTTATACAGGATGAACTTGATGAGGTCGTGACAACCTGGAACTCACACAGGATCAGAGTGAAGGCAGGCCATGGTGTGATCGGAGGTCGCCCTACCTTGATGTACACACTTCCAGAGATGCACAGTGCTGAGGACAATCTCAAGGCAGTTGACATGGATGAGTTGGCCCTTTGTAAGGAGGAGTGCACCCCCAAAAGCCAATACCCATGTGATGACACTGTATTTGATCTCTGCTGTCTTCTGATGCAGGAAAAAGGATGGGATGCTCCTAAAGATGCATTTTCTGCTGCTGAACTGTACATCTTATTGAGAACTGAAATACTGCAAAATATCTGATGGTGGACAATTCTCTCTGCACAAAGGAGGATCATTGGTGTAGGCTTCATTATTTCTGAGACTCAAATAGGCCACACAATGAAAGTATGGTTTCCTCTAAGTTGTGTGTAAGAATCCTTGTAATTATCTATAACCAGTGTACAGTATACAGTCTATTTGCAGCATAGACCCATGCATTTTGTTTGAATGACATTTTATTATCTAGTATCATGTGTTATATGTTAAATATATTGAAAACTCTGAATTTGAAAATATGTTCTGTATTTTCTGAGGCTACCTTAACCAGTTTTTGCACTACAGAAAATGCATATAGTCGTTAGAGACAGTTGTTGGAATATTTTTGACCAATCAATTTTTTTGGTTGGTGTCAGAGGTAAGTTATGCCTACTTATTCCCAACTTGATTTTGTATAAGATGTCATGGGCTAATTTTTGTTGCAGTAATAAACATGCAAGTTATGTAATGGTATCAATCCAAGGAAAGTGTCTAAAACGATGATCTAAACGTGCTGGTTCGCAATAAAGGTTTTATTGTGGATGATACAATGTGCACTTAATTTCTCACCAAATTAATAAGGCACTAGATTCACCAGAGTGTTAACCTCTTGCCACAAAATTGTTCAGAAGAAATGTTTAAAAATAAAAATCTTAATTAATTGCATGTTATGGCATCGGCTTGCAGATGCTTAACACTTCAGTGAATCTTGCCCTTTAACTTTATGAATAGATAAAAAGACATACACAAATGAAACTGATGCACTTCTTTAATATCAAATCATGGTTGGTCCATTTGTAATAAAAACTGCACCAACAGAACACTCCAATCAATTCCTTTTTTGCTTGGCTAGATTAGTGAACCAGTAGTTTTCATCACCTTTTTATGGGATATCTTGTGCCTCAACCTGGGCAAAATATAAACACATTCTTAGAACATGTGAAGTGTTATCAAATCTGCAACATGCTTCATGTATACCATGTCTGTGATGGTTTTATGAAAATACCCCAAAAACAACTTGCACATCACAAAACATAACAAAACATTTGCACAACCAGTTTAAGCTCCCTTCTGCAGTTAAATGGTTCTGGAATGATTGCAGAGGGCCTGTGTGTAGAAATGCAACCACAAAATGCATTTTTAAGGCACAGAACCGACATATTTGCAGTAATTCAATTAAGCTAAGTGAATGTATGGAAAAAGAAACATTGTACAACTGTGACCGGTTGTAATATATAACATAATGCTGAACATGTATTTGCAGGGGAAAATGTCACATAAAAATGAACACGTACATTTACAAATATTGTTGTCTACCATAGGAACTATGTGAATTCTTTAACTGAGTGGTATTCTCATTAGCTCATTGTAGCTGCCTCAAGTACACACAAATATGAGTATCTGTGCACGTTGATTTCAGTCAATATTAGCCAGTATATTTACCCTCATATCGCTCAGTCTGACCAAATAATGTGAATAAATTTTGACTACTATCAAGCAGACCCTAAATCTGTGATATTGAGGTTTCTTTTCTCAGTGTGAGTTAATGTCATTTTGTACAATTATGTTTTTGGTTGGCTAAATAATTAATCTCGGATTCCATTTGTCATCATCTACTTGTAAGAAACTCTAACTTACCCCAAACTGTCATGTATAACAATTACATAGTTTGTGAAAATGGTGTTTGAAGTGACCTTATACAAACAGAGATAGAGGTAGTGAAATATCGGCTACTGGTATGAAATCATAACATCTGACATTTCCACAATTTATAGGGCTCTTAGTTGTTGCATGAATGCAGGTGACCTGAAGACAAACTGCATCTGTAAAAGCCTTTCAAAGTACAAAAATAATAGAAGCTTTTGTGTTAATTGAGACTTGTCATCATTTTAGAAACCTTGGTTTGGCAAGAGCATGGTCATAATCATGGTCAAGGGGCCACATATTGTGCTACACAATGTCCATCACCCAAATGTTGCTCTCCAGGACTTCATTAAATTCAGCACGAAAGACTGGAAAATTTTCATAGCTGTCAGGCAGCTCGAGGATCATTCCACATGTCCGTCCGATTGGTCGTCTTGCAAAATCAGACATTACTGTAAACTCAACAGCGACACTGTCTGACACAATCAAATTGGATCCTGTGCAGAATCTCAGAAACTTCCCGAGTTTTTCTTCATCCAGTTCCCGGATATACCTTCTGAGATGGTGTTCCACCTCTTTTTGCTTTGCTGTCATATCCGCTGGAAACTTCAACAGCCTTGACACCTTCTTAGATGTTGGTTTCAGGTCAGCATACATCTTTGTCAGCTTCTCATAATTCAGAGATAGCTGTGGTTTTATGATTGCCCTCCAACAATCAATAACAAACATTGGCTTTTGCACCAGTTCTTTGTGGGAAATTTCCATCAGAATTTCTGGTAGGGTGTCTGCTGAGGCTCTTCTTCTGCATTCATAGTTGTCGAGGACCTCCAAAAGGTCATCAGGTTCAACAGAGGAGAAATCTTGTAAAGCTTCCCTGAGGATCTCTCGCTCTTGGCAGCTTACATACTGAAGAAAGATGTCTATCAGGTCAGTGTACACTGTTCCAAATAACATTTCCTCAACAAACGGGGGTGCAAGCTTGATGGGAAGGTACTGACAATCTTGGTATCCTCTCATGAAAATTCGGCCGATGGCTCTCCAGGCGTCAGCCCTGAAATCGTGCCTGATGAAGGGTACTTTCATTGTTGTGCCGAGTGTGCAACGATCATAAAATTCTTGCCAAAAAGCACTGTAGACATCTCTTAGAACTCCTGACCCGCTACCAGCTTCTTCTGAATTATCTGGGAGTAATCTCCTCACACCCAGTGGTCTGGTCAGAGTCCCTGGGTCAGAAAATGCTTTAATCATGTCATTAAAGCAATTTGCATGGTGTATAGTTATTATTTTTGTTTGATGTGAACGGTCAGGTGTTTCAGTCTGATAAATCAGTGTGTCATCTGGTTCAAATTCAGCATCTGTGCGTGGCCCAAATGTAATTTCAGGGTCAGCGTTATCATGTGGGTTATCGTCTAGTGTGTTTACATCATCTATAACAACTACATCCCCCTGTACTATCTCTGATAAACAGAAATGGATCTCTGATATCACTGGGCAATCTGTGATAGCAACTGAGTGATCCGTGGCAACTGGGTGATGCAGACTGACCTGGTCCTGGTCTTGGTCTAGATCTGAGTAACTGGATACCAGTGATTGGCTGTCAACTTCAGTAATTCCATCCTGGTCCTCAAAGCTACAATCATCATCTCTGTGTTCATGCTCAGTGGTAGAGGATTCTTCACCGGATTGTGGTTTTGCTTGAGTGACAATGTAGAAACGCAGCTTGGGTAGTTTGACAGTGTCATACATTTTGCCAATTGAGACATCATCAGAAAAAGAGTTCTGCATAAAATCCCATACATCAAATGTGAAGTCTGATACATGGCCTTTACTTGAAACACCACTTGGGAAAAAAAGACTCTTCCCCTCTTTCAGGATGTCATTAAATCCACTATTGATGTCCATAACAACAGTTCTAGTGCCCCCTCCTTGTTTTGCTCTAACCTGTTTAGCTCCGCCTTTGTCTTGGTGTATCCAACATATCTCAATTGTCCGTGTAGTTAGCTTTCGTCTGGAATCAGATCTGGAGGTTTGAGGCTCTGCTTCATTTTCTTTGGTTGACTTTTTTAGCTTCATTTTTTCCCTGAGTTTTTCAAGCAGACCCAGTTTTCGCTTTGAGACAGGCTTTTGATTTCTGCAAAAATTGAAAAGTGCAATTCTGTCTCCATATGATGGAATGTAGTTGGCTAAAGCTGAATCGTCCATAAGCAGGATGACATCTACATCGATCTGTGAAGCAAAGGAAAACCATCATAAGGGTAATAATATAATGGGCAGTCCTTCCCCACATTACATTTTGCCCTGGAATACAAAACTACAATCAACAGTGAGCTGAACAAGTGGTTGGACATTATATGCAGCATTGTTTTAATACAACCATTATTGTAATTATTTTTTCACATTTAGAATTATGTTTTGCCAATTTTCATCTTAGTCTAGGGATAGACACTTGGCATGATAAAGTAGTCACTCATATCAAATCAAACACTAATACTTGCAAAATGAAATGAAGATTCAGGCTAATACAGAACCTGAGCACGTCACCATAGCGCAGCCCAAAACAGTCTGAAATCTTAAACAGAACAGGTACAGCATATTGACAGAGCCACCGCAGATTCACTGTAGATTCAGGGATTTGTCTAACCAAGTAATATGCAAATTTATGTTAGTATGTCACTGGTCTAGTAGGCTATGTTCTAAAGAAAATCCAAATAAAAAAGAGTAGGCTACTTGATTACTTATGCCCTTGCCTATTTAAGTCCGATTTTAACCAAACATGTTATCCATCTGATATGGCAGCAAAAATATATTTATTAATGAAATTAAGTTAATATGATTAAGCCTATAGTGAAGGGTTGCTAAATGTGGGTTACCACTTCTCAGAGAATACATAACCTCACCCAGGGGATACTTGGATGTCAACTAGTCTCCTGCATCTCAGCTGCCACAACACACCTTTTGCTCCTCCATTAATGCGATGGCTTCTTCGTGGACCCCCCGATCTCGTAGGAAATCTGTCACGGTGACTGACATGTTTGCCAGATCCAGGGAACCGGTGTTCTCACAGATTATGGTCCTTTAAAATTGATACAATGGGGTCACGTGAAGTTTACATATTCTATTAGTTTAACTGAAAAGTTACGACAATCAAGATAGAAACAAGCTAGCTAATGTTAGCTAATAGGCTAGTAGATAGGTTGAAGACTTGAACTCAACTCAACTCAAGGTTGGTATTGTCAATAAGGAATAGGCTTTACGTTATTGATATGATACAAAATCAGTTACGAATACAGTTTCACCACTTCAGAAAATCACCTTGACACTCCACGTCCGGCCGGCTGCTGTCATGGAGCCGTCAGTCGCTTGTCGCTTTGTTGTGCTACGTGGCCAAGCCTCTGCAGTTTTTTTTTTTTTTTTGCCTGTTTTTTTTTTTTTTTCTTGTGCCGTTTTTTTTTTTTTTTTTTTTTTTTTTTTTTTTTTGCCGGCCTTTTTTTTTTTTTCTGCCTGACTTTTTTTTTTTTTTTTTTTTTTTTTTTTTTTTGTGCCGGTTTTTTTTTTTTTTGGCTGGCCCTAATACTCCCTCGTAGTTTCCCTGGGCCCGGTATTTCAAAACTTGTAATCTGGATCAGGATAATCCGGATAACGAAATCCTCCTTTTCTCAGTCACGGATCAAGGTGATCCCGCTGACTTTATCTGCGTATTTCAAAACACTGACAGGGTGGATCACTGTGATCCCGACCTGACCGGATACGGATTTCCAAATCTCGTGTCTCCACCTCCGGATCGAAACATGGCGGGCTACCTCACGAAAGGAGCAGCTGGGAGCGACTTTCACGTCAAAAGTGTAAGTTTACCGTCGTCTAATGTGTAGCGGTTTTAAGACCATAGGAACGCCAACCAACATATCATGCAAGCCAACTTCTTGAATCGTCACCTAATTAAAACCAGGCCATAGTGATCTATAATTGAGCCACGGCCGTGCTAACTCTGCTAACTCGGCTCCACTGACTTGTGTGTTAAGCAGCTAGCGGGCTAGCGAGGAAGCTGCTTTGTTGATGAATTTAGCGGTCTATTGTTAAACTTAAAAGGAACTAATCGGACGTACATCATGCCTTAACTCTTTAAACTAACACCAACCTGTTCAGAGTTTATTAGCGTTACGTCATTGGAAACACAGCAGACTTAAAAAATAGGCTACATGTGTACAGACCAGACTGCTGCAGGACTTTGGAAACGTAACGTTACACGGTACGAGTATTAACTACACGGTTCATTCAGAAGTGTCAGAGTGCTACAGTAATGCTGGTGATGATATCATGCTTTTGTGTACATAAACAAAGACATACTCATACACCTTCTCTTTCTTCTACTTTCAGAGTCCACTCACAGCCATGGACCACTCAGCTATTAAGGACAACCGGGTCCGTATGAGTGCTGGAAATCCTTGGAAACGCTTTAATTGTGTTGATACATTCAAGGATTTCAAGTTACTGGATTTTGAATAAAGTGCTTGAAACTGCTTGAAATTGTAATTGCATTACTTTCATGGTATATAGCTTGGTCAGTGACACAATCAGAAACATTTTTTCATCCTAATTTGTCTCCCTTATATAGAAGGCTCTCACTAAACATAATTATGGTCATTTATAGCAAAATAGCATCTGATTTGATGAAGTAAAATAATCAGTTTGTACACAAACACTTAGTGAAATACATTGCTGCATGGTTTAAATCACATTCAAGCCATTTCCAAACATTTTTAAAGTGCATTTTTAAGCTTCTGACTGAAGTCAAATTCGTCTGACAATATACCTTGAAAATGCTTGGAAAGTGCTTCAATGTGCAACATGATATAAACTGTGACACTGAAAAAATGCAAGCACACACATCTATTTTAACCATTTAATTGGAAAAACAGCTCACTTCTGACCTCTGAGCTGGGTTAGGTCCTGTTTTAGTTAGTGGCCACATTATTTGAAATGTCTTTGTTTTGTTGGAATTAAAGTTTGTTTGGACCCTGCATTCCTGTTGTCTTTCTCTGATGTTTTGGTACATGCAAAAGTTACAATGTTTGGTGAAACTAGAATTTGAGAAATAGGTCTGTAATTGTTACTCTTATTTACAGCAGTTTCAGAAAGTGTGGTCAAAAGTATTTTACTATGCTTTAAATTTCTTACAATTAGGCTACTTTAATTATTTGTTAAAAGTAAAACACTAACACTTTAGATTAAGTGTAATGAACATTTTGAGTAACAATATCTAGGAAAAGTGGAGCTGAGACTTAATCTAATTGAATCAATCTAAGTGAAATCCACCTCTGAGGTGGGATCCAAATGATCCTGAAATTTTGGTATCAAGTTGATCCAGATATCTGCCTTAACCTTTGAAATACCCAAATCCAGCCTTTTAGCTGGATTCAAGGGAGGATTGGATTACCAGAGCGGAATCCTGATCTTCAGGATCAGGATTATCTGGATCTGTGTTGAAATACCCAGTTTTCAGATCAGATCTAGATTTAATCCAATCCGACCAGGATAATCCTGTCAGATCCCTTTTGAAATACCGGGCACTGGTGACGGCAATTGCAGAGAGGCCCCAGCCACATTTCAATGCCTCATGGACCAGGTGCTGCGCCCGCATGCTGCATATGCTGCTGCCTACCTGGATGACGTAATCATCCATTGCAACAGCTGGGCGGAGCATGTGCAGCAGGTGGCCATGGTGCTCGAGTCACTGAGGCAGGCGGGGCTCACGGCCAACCCGAGGTGGCCGTGAGCCCCACCTTCCCAGGTGCGCCACAGGTAGATAAGACGGCAGCGATTGCAGCCTGCCCAAGGCCCAAGACCAAAAAGGGGCTGGCCAGCTATTACCGGCGATTTATTCCCAACTTCGCAGAGCTGTCCAGCCCCTTGACCAACCTCACCCAAAAGGGTGCCTCCGATCCGAAGCAGTGCCAGGTGTCGCTTGAGAGGGTAAAGCAGACTCTGTGGGGAGCCTCTTCTCCACACACCTAACTTCTCGCTCCCTTTTGTCCTGCAGACTGATGCGTCGGGCAGAGGGCTGGGGGCCGTTCTGTCCCAGCAGGTGTGGGGCGTCAACCGCCCAGTGCTGTACATCAGCCGCAAGCTGTCCGAGAGGAAGGCCAGGTACAGCACAGTGGAGAGGGAGTGCCTGGCCATACCTGCTGGGACCCATTCACCCTCTGCTCGGACCATGCTCCCCTCCAGTGGCTCCACCGCATGAAAGATGCCAACACCTGGATCACCCGTTGGTATCTGGCTTTACAGCCATTTAAGTTCAAGGTGATCCATAGGCCAGGGGCACAGATGGCAGTGGCTGACTTCCTTTCCCGCTCCAATGGGGGGGGGATAGGTTAGCCTAACCCTAACCCTAAGTCGGGCGGTGGAGGTATGTGAGGGGGCGTGGTGCATCAGCTGCAGGGGAGAGGCTCAGGAGAGCAGCGCCAGGGGACGTGATTAGCACACCTGCATCTAGTTGTCTAATCACTCTCCCATTTCCCCTGAGGAAGCCGTAACGGCAAAACGTCGGGAACTATTGGGAATTATCATCTATGATAACTTCATGAAAGGACATCATAACATCGATATCTGAAAAGACTGTGAGTTATTTTTAACCTTGATCTTCATTTTAGACTTTTCTTTAGGAGACTCAGTGCCTTTACCTTGTGTGGAAAACTTCTCAACGTGTTAATGGAGCATGAACGCTGACACAGAGGACTACGGGGGGGGTGATTGGCATTTAGCATAAATGAGGGAGTGCCTGGCCATTCGGTGGGCGGTCAATCCCCCCCCTTTTTTTTATATTAAAACTCTTTTTTGAAAAAAGGAAAACTCTTTTTGGAGGGATAGCATTTTTTGTGGATTTTACAATTAATGAATCTTCACAAATTAATGTTAACAAGAATCTTTTTTAAGTGATTTTGATTTACAATACTAAATTTTTTATCTATTTTTTATCTTACTTTTATCGATTGATAGTTATTGTCCTTTCATGCTAGTTATATGTAATAGAAATATCAGAAGGGGCCCTATAAAAACAGTTAAATAACAATAATAGCCCTATAAATTCCCTCCCTCCCCCCCCCCTTTTTTTTTCTAATATGACTCGCAAATATTATACTCACCGGGAGCCTCCAGACAGACGACGAACATCGTATCTTCTTCCTGTGAAAAACCGCTTCCAGGCGCTGTCACAGATCCAGCAGGATGAATCTATGGACACTCCCCATGGAGCCCAGCCTCCTCCCTTTCCGCAACACTACCAGGAAAGTGACCACAGTCCTCATCCAATGGATAATACCAAGAAATATTTCTACAAGTTCTACAGGCCACCCATCACGCTGAAATTTTGTCAGAAGTAATGAACACGGGAAGACTTCCACAGGGAATGCTGAAACAGACTGAAAGAATGACCACATCCATTAAACCAGCCTCCCCGAATGAATTAACCACACTGAAAATCTGGGAGAATACTGAACTATGGATGAGAAATAACATAAAGATCTTAATAGAGCATTATGATTCAGTATTGGCCTTAGAACTACAGAACCTCACTGCTTATGGTAAACACAGCTTCCAAAAAGCGACGATGTGGGCTAAAAAACGCTACAAGAGAAAGTTAACCCGATCATCACTGAATACCTGCAGTACGGTGTACACTTTAGGACATCCTCAGGATCAGGCTTCAGCGTCAGACCTCAGATGAAAAGGTATAAGGTCTCAGGAAAACCTCTGTCACACTCGCACCAAACAGCCACATGAAAAATAGTCATTGGACCAAAAGGCCTAAGAAAGAAAATGTCACTCTGAGCTTCCTCAGAAGAAAAACTTGTCACACTGATCTGCCTGAGAAATAAACTTGTCACAATGAACGGCCTCAGAAAAAAAAAAGTCAGACTGAACAGCATCAGGAAAAAGTTATCACACTGAATGGCATCAGTAAATAAGCTGTCACACTGAACAGTATCAGGAAAAAAATTATCACATTGAACAGCATCAGGAAAAAAATTATCACATTGAATGGCATTAGTAACTAAGTTGTTACACTGAACGGTATCAGGAAAAAAATTATCACATTGAACAGCATCAGGAAAAAAAATTGTCAGACTGAACAGCATCAGCACAAAAGTTTTCACACTGAACGGCATCAGGAAAAAAAAAGTCAATCAAATTAGCTATTTGATGTGAACCAAAGGGAAACTATTCAAGTCTGTTCGTCCTGGCCACGTGCATTTGTTTACAACATAGTCGGCGAGAAATCAATCAATATTAATAATAATTAATGTCCTATGTTGTTTTACACGTGAGTTGTGGTATCTCTGAACAACATGAGGTAGTACACTTAGCATGATGGTGATGCTGGTTATGATAATCACACACGAATAAATAGGTTCATCCACTATCTCATATCCCACATGAAAGATCTGGTCAGCCATTACGAACGTTACAACATTTTCTAGCAGAAAGGCTGGATCAACAAGCTTCACGTTGTTTACAAGATTGTATTTATTTATTTATTTGTTGAAGCCCTCTTTGGATCTGTGGTTTATTAACGTAAAATGTGTTTTGTTTGTATTGTTAGTTCTTGGATAATAACACTTTTTAAATTTTTTTTTCTTTTGATGAAATGGATTCAGACCCCGAAGAAGGACCATTCTCCAGCCCTGTGACCCTGACTTCATCCGTCTCTCCAGCCCCACCCACACCCACACCACAACCATCACCAGCACCTCGAGCTTCGAATCCAGTTTCCACCCAACCTCCTACTACTCCTCCATCTCCGACATGACCTGACCTACTGGTCCAGCTCCAAGGGCCAGGAAGAGGAAGCGAGGCACCTCAGCATCCCTCAATTTTGAGGCTGCACTCGCTGCCCTGGACAAGAGGTGGACTGAGCAGAAGGGTGCGATGGAGGCTGGCCGGCAGAGAATAGACGCCATGCTACAGTTGATGGACCCCTGTGGCAGATATGTCCTGCATGTTGCAGACTTTATGAGGACATGCCACCAGAATTAAGTGATTTCAAATGGTAGCTGCAAAGTTTAATACATGAGACCAAGAAGAAAGTTGCCATACTTGGCTTTAACAATGTGGAAATCACCTTCCACAGTTACTCATAGCAGCTTAGTCGTTTTGTCGATTTCAAATCAACCAGTTTTCAAGTTTTAACTTGATAGCTATGTCAGCTGACAAAGTTGCTTGTGTAAGCAACAACAACCGCAGGTTGCATGAGGATCTAAACATTGTAGAGGTCAGACCAAGTAATTATATTTGCTGTTAACCTTTAAGTCATTTCTTAATACCAGACCTTACATACATTTTATGGGGAAAAGCATCTCTTTAGCTGATTACTCTCTGACAGGCTAACTGTGAGGGAGTGGCCAAAAACACCAAACTGATATTGATAAATGATTGATAAATGATCAAATTAAAATAATATTGCATGTTTTTGACCAAGTTGGAGAGCTCTCTTCCTTGTTATTTTATGTATTTATTTATTTGTTACAAATATATTATCCTATGTTTTTAATGTTGCATGATATTTTTTTCATTTTTCATAAACTGATCTTTTCAGGACAAAAATGCATCACTGAGATATTTATAGGCTACTTTGTGAAATTACAAACCTGTGGCTGGAAAGAATTTATTTCACTTTGTGCTTGTGATGTCCATATCAAATAAAATAACAGTAACATAACAAAACAAGAGTAGTATTTATTTTTTCATGTTTAGCCCAAACTCACAAGTCAATTTACAGGGCTTCCTTAACATCAGTAAAGCTGGAAAGAAAAGAGAAAAAAAGGCTCCTGACAGCCTCCCTGGGTCCTGGAGGTAGCTGTCCCCTTCCACCTGCCTCCTCTGCTCCCCACGCTGCAGCTCTCCAGAAACATTGGCTGAGTCAAGTTTCCTGAAATAATTCATGTTAAGAACCGATTATATCAGTACCAAACACACACACACACACACTGCTGCACTTGAATTCTACTGGTACTGACATAGCATTACGTTAAGCTAGCTCCCTTCCTACACTTTAACATTATGTGTTTACAAATTCGAACGTGAAATAATACATCCTGAAGACGGAGAGGAGAAAATAAAACTTACGAGTGTCTCCTGCTTCTTCTTTTCCAATTACTCTCCTTCTGGTTGCAACTTGATGATGTATTTGACCCTTTGCTATGCCCCGCCCCCTTAGTTACTGTTGCTATGTCTGTAAGGCTTATGTGACCTCTGTATGAAACTGATTTTCCCGATGCCGTTCAGTATGACCACTTTTTTACTGATGCCGTTCAGTCTGACATTTTTTTTTTCCTGATGCCGTTCAGTATGACAACCTTTGTCCTGATGTCGTTCAGTGTGATAACTTATTTACTGATGCCGTTCAGTGTGATAACTTATTTACTGATGCCGTTCAGTGTGATAACTTATTTACTGATGCTGTTCAGTCTTTTTTTATGATGCCTTTTGGTCCGATGAATTTTTTTTCTCAGGCAGATCAGTGTGACAAGTTTTTCTTCTGAGGAAGTTCAGAGTGACATTTTCTTTCTTTGGTCCGATGACTATTTTTCATGTGGCTGTTTGGTGCGAGTGTGACAGAGGTTTTCCTGAGACCTTATACCTTTTCATCTGAGGTCTGACGCAACACACAACAGTACAAACTCATCATAGTACATCACAGGATCTTACCAAGGAAAAACCAGCAGAGGGCACCAGAATGACATCTTCTGCAATACAGACAGTCTCCCCTGAAAAAACGATACGCAGTGACGGCCAGCACATGCAGAGACAAAAACAGCCAACAGGATCATCTGAACTCACCTTGGAAATATTAACGGAGGATATACAACACACTCCACCCAGGATGAGGACGACCCACCTACAGTCGAAGGAAGAACGGAGATCAATCCACATCAGCTAAAAATCAGCCAGAAATATCACCTGAACTTACCATAGGAGACACAGCTACATCTTCCAGAGGAATAAGTGACGATGCCCAAAACACATCACACAGAGTACCGACAAACAACCAAACAACCCGCCATACAACAGGAATCAACATACAGCAAGTCAACATCATCTGACATTACCACCTACACTTACCGAGGACGGTCCAGCAGGGGGAGCTCAAACCATGTTCTTTAAGAAGCTTGGTGAGAAGCAGACACTTACAACAAAAACATTACACACAGTACAGGCTATAATACATGCGCCTGACAGTGATTTACCCTTGTTATCTTCACAAACACAGGTTAACTCTAAGTTGGAGACTAGTAATTATGAAATACTACTTACATCTCAGAATGACCAGGATAATTTACAAATTACTTTTGACTTAATACCAACGGATTTCCCGTCTTCTCAATCCAATGTTACTCCTGTGACCCTCTCTTCCAATGTAGTCGTGACAAATACAGACAATATAATAGCTACTCCATCACCTAACCGACCGACATGACAAAGAATCCAGACACACTTAATTAAACCTTGACAGAGGAACAGGAGTGCATAATGCACATCAGATAGACACAAACATCCCTCCAGCTGCTTCTATTTTAACATGTAAGCGAGCGCATAAACGTACAAATACACATAATGATACGCAACGCCTGGAACTGACAGTTCACCCCAGAACCAGTCGCAAATTACAAGACTGGTCTATAAAAATAGAAAAACCTAATATCATCATAGGAGACTCAAATTTAGTCCCAGTCTTTGTAGATGACAACTTACAAATTGACAGCTTTACAGGCGCTACTTGCCTTCATATAACAGGTATTTTGCGTAAACTCTCAATGCAGCCACAGGTGGAAAATGTCGTATTGTCTGTCAGCTTAAACAACTGCCTCAAAGAACAAAACCTTAAAACTATTTGGACACAAATGAGCCAGCTAACGGCAACAGCATCGTCAATTTTTCTGATGGCAAAAGTGTATATCCCTTAATACATTTTCCAATCTTCTCCCTGAGTCACAACAGCTTTTAATCAAAATGACAAATGTTAAAATTCGGGAGAATTTACCATATATGCAAGGTATAGACAGAAAATTTCATGTGAATCCAGCGGATCCAGTCCATTGGACTAAGGAAACAGCGGAACGTATTGTAAATATGTGGTGGAAACAATTAAACATGTAAAGGGGGCAAAAGATGTCTTTACATCACCCCCATTGGTCAATGTTTTAAATCTTTCCACTTCATTCAAATGAACCTGGGATGAAGTCAATGTACTGGAAAGAGGACTCACTTTTATTCTGACACCTGCCCCTCCACACCGCATGGACATACGGAGGGACCTGCACATGTATCATAGAAGAATAAAATTATTAGATTATTTCGGTTTCAATAATTCACAATCTTCAATCCCTTTTACAAATCCATGTACTGGGAGCCACCAATACAAAATATTTCTCAGCCGGTTCAAATCCTCATCAAAAAAGATCTTCAAGCCTTCGATGATAACCCTGATTATAAAAATACCAAAAGCAACATCAGCAAAGCTGAGAGAACAGCATTAAAAAATCTAACAAAAAAATCAAATATCATAATCAAAAGCACCGATAAAGGTGGCCAAATTTGTATTCTGGATAAACAACAATACTTAGAAGAAGCTTATAGATAACTTAAAGATACTAAATATTATAAACCATTAAAGGAACCTATATTTGTACAGACACAAATTACAATTAGACAGAAGATGAAAATCTTACTTGACCGAGGATTTATAAATGAAAAACAACACTCTTACCTTGTTGAACCGGAGGACCCACGCCCACGTCAATTCTGCAGCAGGGGCTGGCTCAATCTGTGGCAGCGGCAGCTAGTAGTGGCGCTTCCGGTGGCAGCCTGAGCTGCCACTGACCTGCCGCGGCAGCTGCCAGTATCTGAGGCAGCTGCCACTAACCTTAACGGTGTCTGGGACAGCTGCCACTGACCTGCCATGGTACCTGCTGCTGTTATGGGCATCTGTTTTTAATTTTTATTTTAGAAAACAGTCATCAGAGTTGTATTTGACTCGCTGGCAGTAGCATTTCTATTACGTGAGTTCTGCATTAATTTGCGAGGTTTTCTTAATTAATCTGTGGCTCTGTGGGCGGCTGTGGCTCGGAGGTAGAGCGGGTCGTCCATTAATCAGAAGATCGGCGGTTCGATCCCCTCCAGTCTGCATGTCGAAGTGTCCTTGGGCAAGATACTGAATCCCAAATTGCTCCCGAAAGGCTGGGCTGTGTGTGAATGTGTATGAATGGTTAGCTCCTCAAACTGATGAGCAGTTGGCACCTTGCATGGCAGCTAATGCCATCAGTGTATGAATGTGTGTGAATGGGTAAATGAGATACGTACTGTAAGAGCGCTTTGAGTGGTCGGAAGACTAGAAAGGCGCTATATAACTTATTTACCATTACCATTAATCTCTCAACCGCTGCCACTGTGCATGTGTGTGTGTGTGCCACGGCAGTTGCCGGTGTCTGACACTGCCACGGCAACTGCTGCTGTTATGGGCGTTTGTTTTTATTTTATAAAACAGTCATTGTTGTATTAGACTCGATGGAAGTAACATTTCTTTTACGTGATTTCTGCATTAATTTGCGAAGTTTTCTTAAATAATCTCTCAACCGCTGCCACTGTATGGTGCAGCTGCCACTGACATGCCGCTGTGCGTGTGTGTGTGTGTGTGTGTGTGCCACGGCAGTTGCCCGTGTCTGGGCACGGCAACTACTGCTGCTTTGATCATCGGTTTTATTTTTTTATTTTATAAAACAGTCGTTGTATTAGACTCGATGGAGGTAACATTTCCATCATTTGATTTCTGCATTAATTTGCATTAATTTAATTAATCTCTCAACATCTGTCATGCACATGCACAGTGGCAGTGGTTGAGAGATTAATTAAGAAAACCTCGCAAATTAATGCAGAACTCACGTAATAGAAATATTACTGCCAGCGAGTCAAATACAACTGTGACGACTCTTTTATATTATAAAAATTAAAAACAGATGCCCATAACAGCAGCAGATGCTGTGGCAGGTCAGTGGCAGCTGCCCCAGACACCGCTAAGGCAGTGGCAGCTGCCCCAGAAACCGGCAACTGCCGCGGCAGGTCATTGGCAGCTCAGGCTGCCACCAGAAGTGCCAATACTAGCTGCCGCTGCCACAAATAATTCATGAATCACCTGATACATGGCCGGTCCCTGGTGTGGTGCCCGAATACATTGACTCCTTTTTAAACCCATTATCACATCTACATCCCAGTTGTGTTAAAGATACATATGATTTTGTGCATAAACTGTTGCATTTACGTGTTCCCTCGAACACCTATGTTTTTACTGTTGATGTTGATGCTCTGTATACAAATATTGACACTAATCTGGGGTTACAAGCTGTAAAGAATATTTTTGTTAAATAGTCTACCCAGACATAAAGCGTCCTGAGGACGTTCTCCTGGATCTCCTGAGAATTACGCTAACCCGCAATGATTTTGAATTTAATGGGGATTATTTCTTGCAAATGTGCGGCTGCGCAATGGGGAGGAAATACTCACCAGCTTATGCCGATATTTATATGGCAGAATGGGAACAATCGGCTCTTGCCAAATGTGAAAAACAACCGTCCGTATATCTCAGATATCTGAACGACATTTTCAGATTATGGCCCTACACCATTTCGGAATTTGAAAAATGTATCGACATTTTGAATAATCACCATCCTAATATTTCTTTAAAATACACCATTCAACCGTTCAAAGTAGAATTCCTGGACACACAAGTATTTTTTACTGAACAGGAAGGCTCCTTTAAAAGGATTGCTACAAGAGTACATTTTAAAGAAACGGATCGGCATGCATTACTGCACAAAACCAGTTATCATCCTCAACACACTTATCGTGGCTTTATTAAGTCCCAATTAATACGATTTCACAGAATCTGCTCTTATCCAGAGGATGTAGAAAAAGCAACAAGCACACTTTTTAAGGCACTCAGACCGAGAGGATACTCCAAAAGGTTTCTAAGAACAATAAAAAGTGAGGTTAAAAGATCTTTTGATACACTGCATCCACTTAATAATAACAAAAATAAACATAACCATAACTCTACTAACACGCAGCCGATCCCTTTCGTCGTAACACACACTCAATCATTAGCGCCATTTAATGCAAAGCTAAAGCGTAATTTCCAGGAGGCCCAGGAACAGGTCAAAGAACTACGGAATTATAATATGATTACTGCATATAGGAGGAACAAAAATCTGAGGGATATGCTGGTACATACAACAATACGTAGAACCAAAACACCAACTTCCAATCCCAAATTTATTCACCTTAAATATATTGAAAACAAATATACACAATCAGGTCATCCTATTTTGCAGAGTCATAATCTTGATTCCAGTAATGTTATTTATGCGATACAGTGCACAAAAGATCTACATAGGTGAGACGGGTAATACAATCCGTATTAGGATGTATCAACACACATATCACCTCAGAAAACAAAACATAAAAACTACTTTGTATGCAGGATAATGGTATTGAAAATTATGTTTTTATGGGATTAGAAACTAACAAAGCATGGAACCGAAATCAAAGAAAAGAAGGAAAGACAATGGATAGCCAAATTACAAACCTTTACTCCATCAGATTTGAATGAGAAATTTCACATTAAAAGGAACCAGCCTTAAATTTTGGTCGTTTAAAACTGGATTAAACATAATTTGTTTATTCTCCATTAATTGATTCACTCATTCAATGTCTAATTCATGGAACAATGAACTAATGCTGAAATTTTGATATTTAAATTAAATTTTGTGGTGTATTTATTTAAAAAGTCTATTTATAAATATGATTATTGATCTGGTTTGATATTTTTTATAATTTTCTATGAATTCTTTGGAGTGTTTCATGCATGATTTGATAATAATATGTCCTATTTATTTATATGTACATGATTTATATGATGTTTATGATGTATTCTAAGTACTTAATTTGACGCTGCACTATATACAAATTCATGAATTACACATTGATTATTGAATAATCTTTTTTGGAGTAAATTTGATTCTATTTTTGTATTTTCTTGAGTTAATTTAAATTGCCATTAATATATTAATTTACTTATATCCATCCTTATCTCATTGAGAGTTAAAAATGTAATCTTTCCTAACATGTTTTTCTTTTTTCTTTTTTTTCTCTATCCCATCAAAGCATTAGATACATGATCCTGCACATTATCAACACCCATCATAATCCAAGAAAAAGGTTTTTTTTTGCTTTCCCTTTTATCACAACCCCTCCCTTCCTCCTCCTTTTTCCTGTCAGCCCATCTCCCTTCACTGGCCTCGGCCCCCTCCTTATATACTTTACCTAAACCCAACCTCCCCTTTTCCCCTCACCTTAACCTTCTTCTTCCTTATTCTTTCCCTCCCCTCAACCTAACCTTTTCCTTTCCCTGGTATTGGCCCCTGTCCCATATATTTTTCCTAAGCCTAACCTCCCTCCTTCCCCTTTATTATGACCCCTTGTTTGTCCCTTAACTTAACCTCCTGCCTTCCCCTCGGCCCAACCTCCCTCTTTGGTACTCTTTCTTGGTATATCCTTTCCCTAAATCCAATTCCTTCCCTTCCTTTATCTGAACCCCTTCCCCTATTTCCCTTTGGTCATAATCCCTCCCTGGCCCCAAAACCTAACCTCCATTCCCTCTACTCTTTCCCCAAATCTTACCTTCTCCCTCCCCTTATTTTAACCTCCTTTCCCTTTATACTTTCCCTAAATTATACCTCCCTCCCTCCCTGCTTTCCCTCCCCCAATCCCATATTGTTCCCTTTTTCCTCATATTTGTATTATTTATTTCTTTTTTTCTGAATTATAATTAAAACCCTCCCTTAATCCTTCATTTATATTTTTAGTGAATTTTATTTGCCATATTTTTTATTTATCATAATTATTATTTTTGTTTGGAATTTTGTGGGGTCACTGATTATTATTTTCATGATGATTTTATCTTTATATTTGTTGATTATTTTATTAGAGGAAACCAAGGAAATAAAAATACTAGCTCAATATGTCTAGTGCCAGAGCTTTTGATTTGATAGATATTTAATATCTATATAAAATCTTTTCTCCCCTAACCTAACCCTAAGTCGGGCGGTGGAGGTATGTGAGGGGGCGTGGTGCATCAGCTGCAGGGGAGAGGCTCAGGAGAGCAGCGCCAGGGGACGTGATTAGCACACCTGCATCTAATTGTCTAATCACTCTCCCATTTTTAACACAGTAGCGTGCTGGGCCTGGGGGAGCAGTCGGAGGAGAGACAGGAAAGCCAACATCCAGACGGCAGCGACGAAATACACAAGTAGCCTGCGATCGGCTGAATGTTGTGTGTTTTTCCTGGTGTTTATCCCCTCACAAATAAAAGAACACCTAAACGGCTAACTGTCTTTGTGTGGTCTATAAGCTGAGAGAACCCACGGTGCCAGCAAACTTGCTACAACGAGACATACTTTCATACACAAACTTTTATTCAGACATACTTGCAT
This sequence comes from Sciaenops ocellatus, assembly GCA_033000465.1. Lineage (NCBI taxonomy): Eukaryota > Metazoa > Chordata > Actinopteri > Sciaenidae > Sciaenops > Sciaenops ocellatus. The sequence goes on from CP136878.1 coordinate 28,281,772, forward strand.
ACACACATACTTTGATAGAAGTTCATACACATATACTGTGATACAGAAATACTTCCATACACACCTACTATGATACATACTTTGATACACACACTTTGAAGCATATTTTGAAACACACATACTTTTAAAGTATCTGTGTTTAAACGTATGTGTGTATGAAACTGCATCAATATATGTGTATGAAAGTGTATCATAGTATGTGTGTATGATACTCTTTCAGACACACATACTGTGATACACCAATACTTTTATACACATATACTATGTTACATAATTCAATACACAAATAATTTCATACACACACACATTGATGCATATTTTGAAACACACATACTTTGAAAGTATGCATCAAAATATGTGTGTATGAAAGTGTATCAGAGTATGTTTGTATGATACTCTTTCATACACACGTACTTCGTTACACACGACATGAAACTACTTGAAAATACTTTCATAAACAAAATTTGATGCAGACATAACTGCTTAAACAAATACTTTGATAAAATTTCATACACACATACTATGATACATAATTCAATAAACACATACTTCCATACACACATACTTTGAAAGTATGTGTGTATGAAAGTATGCATCAATATAATTTCATACACAAATATGTTTGATACACACACTTTTAAACTCACCCTGTGATACACACATACTACGATACATAATTTAATACACACATACTTTCATACACAAATACTTTAAAGTATGTGTATCAAAGTATGTTTGTATGATACTCTTTCATACACACATATGTTGTTACACATATGATATGAAACATACTTTCATACACAAAATTTGATACAGACATACTCGCTTATACAAATACTTTGATACCATTTCATACACACATACTTTCATACATAATTCAATACACACATACTTTCATTTGCACATACTTTGAAAGTATGTGTGTATGAAAGTGTATCAAAATATGTGTGTATCAAAGGGTGTCATAGTATATATGTATCAAAGTATGCATGTATGAAAGTGAATAATTTCATGCACAAAATTTAATACACACATACTATGATACACCAATATTGTGTTACACAAATACTGTGATACATAATTTAATACACATATAGGCCTATTTTGATACAACCATACACTTTCGTACACACATACTTTGAAACACACTTTGATACACACACACACACACACACACACACACACACACACACACACACACACTTTGAAACACACAAACACACATCCTGTGACACACAAATACTTTCATACACACACACTTTCGTACACACATACTTTGATACATATTTTGAAACACACACACTTTGAAAGTATGTATGAATAAAAACTGTGTATCAAAGTATGTGTTTATCAAAGTATGCCATTATGAAAGTGTGCGTTTGTATGAAAGAATGTGTGTATCAGAGTATGTCTGTATAATGGTATGAATCAAAGTATGTGTGTATGAAAGTGTATCATAGTATGTATGCATGATACCCTTTCATGCACACATACTTTGAAACACACATTGTGTGATACACAAATACTTTCATGCACAGATTGATGCATATTTTGAAACACATAACACATAATTTGAAAGTATGTGCTTCAAAATATGTGTGCATGAAAGTGTATCATAGTATGTCCATTAATTACACCCTCTCCCACACCCCCCGTCCTTCTGGTCGAGGAGGAGGGACTGGCCTGCTAATTTCCAACAAATGGAAATACACTCCGCTGTTGCATTCCACCAATTATGACACTTTCGAATACCATGCCATTGCAGTAACGGCCCCTGTTAAGGCCTACGTTGTTGTCATTTACCGTCCACCAGGCCAACTGGGGGGCTTTACAGACGAGCTAGATACCCTGCTGTCATCCATACCTGATCATGACTGTCCGTTGCTTGTCCTGGGCGACATGAACATCCACTTAGACAGTCCAGACTCTGATAACTTTATGTCATTAATACATTCCTTTGACCTCCAGCTGGTCCACAGTCCTCCTACTCACAAAGCTGACAAAAACCTTGACCTGATTCTCACCCGAAACTGTGCCACAGATGCACTGGTGGTAATGCCTCTCCACCTATCAGATCACTTCTTTATCCAGTTTAATGTCACTCTGTCAGAACAACCCTCTGCTCCTCCATCAATGGTCACGTTCCGCCGCAACCTCCGTAACTTATCTCCAACCCACTTCTCCTCTATTGTCACCTCTGCTCTACTTCCACTCAGCACATTCTCCTCTCTGAAGGTTAATGATGCCACTGATTCACTCTGCTTTGCTCTGAATTCATGTCTGAACAGACTGTGTCCTTTATCTACGAGGCCTGCTCGATCCAACCAATCCCACCCATGGTTGAATGATACCCTCCGATCACAGCGCACCAAACTCAGAGCTGCTGAAAGAAAATGTCTCAAATCCAAACTAGCCGATGACCTCAAAAGCTACCAGACACTCTTATCCTCCTTCTCAACCAGCGTCACTGCTGCAAAGACTGCTTTTTACAACGACAAAGTCAACAGTGTCACTGATACCCGGAAACTTTTCTCCACCTTCAAATCACTACTCAACCCTCCGCCTCCTCCTCCTCCTACCAGCCCTACCACCAATACATTTGCATTATTCTTTACAGGCAAAGTGGCAGAAATCAGCAGCCAATTCTCTGACCAGCTCACTCTTCATCTGACTCCTAACAATGTAACATGTAGCAGTCCTACTACATGTCTCTCTGTATCTCAGCTGGGCGGCACTGAATCAGCTACTGCACTTTTGCAACCTAGCACAGCTGCTAGCACTTCATTTTCTGGCTTTACACCCCTCTCTGAGAGTGAGGTATCCAAACTGCTGACATGTAGCCGTCCTACTACATGCTCGTTGGACCCTATACCAACAAACCTACTTCAGTCAATTAGCCCAACCATCACTCCAGCTATCACACATGTGATAAATGAGTCACTGACCTCCGGCACTTTTCCCACAGCATTCAAAGTGGCTCGGGTAGCACCTCTACTCAAGAAACCCTCTCTCAACCCTGCCCAGGTCGAGAACTATCGTCCTGTCTCGCTTCTTCCATTCTTATCCAAAACTATTGAACGGGCGGTCGCTAAACAACTCTCAGAATTCCTCCTACAGAACAATCTTCTTGATCCAAATCAATCTGGTTTCAAGAGCGGTCACTCGACTGAAACTGCTCTGCTATCTGTGACAGACGCCTTAAAAGAAGCAGGAGCAGCAGCAAAGTCCTCTGTCCTCATTCTACTTGACTTATCAGCTGTCTTTGACACAGTTAACCATCGCTTCCTCCTCTCTACTCTCTCAAACATGGGCATCTCTGGCTTGGCTCTTTCCTGGTTTGAATCCTACCTGACAGGACGCTCATTCAGTGTATCCTGGCTTGGACAGTCGTCCACTTTGCATCACCTCACCACAGGGGTCCCCCAGGGCTCGGTGCTGGGGCCCCTTCTATTTGCTATCTACACCATCTCCCTGGGTCCGATTATCCGCTCACATGGCTTTTCCTATCACTGCTATGCAGATGACACTCAGCTCTATCTGTCATTTCCTCCTGATGACCCCTCGATCTCTGCACGGGTCTCTGAATGCCTCTCAGACATCGCCACATGGATGAAGGCACATAACCTCCAGCTGAACCTCTCTAAAACTGAACTGCTGGTCCTCCCAGCCAAACCTACTATACACCATGACATCAACATCAAAATTGATTCCCTATGTCTCGCCCCCACCAGAGTGGTGACAAACTTAGGGGTTATGATTGATGACCAACTAAGCTTTTCCAATCATGTCGCCTCAGTTGCCCGGTCATGCCGTTTTGCACTTTACAACATCAGAAGAATCAGACCTTACTTAACTCAACATGCTACTCAACTCCTGACACAAGCTGTCGTTATCTCAAGACTAGACTACTGTAATGCCCTCCTGACGGGCCTGCCAGCCTGCTCAGTGAAAGCTCTTCAGATGATCCAGAACGCGGCAGCGCGCCTGGTCTACAACCAACCCAAAAGGTCACATGTCACCCCGCTGCTCATCGAGCTCCACTGGCTACCTGTAGCAGCCCGCATTAAATTCAAATCTCTAATGCCGACTACAAAGTTGTCTTTGGTACTGCACCTACCTACTTGAATGCCCTCATACATGCATATGCTACCTCACGACCGTTGCGTTCCTCCAATGAACGACGCCTGGTTCTGCCACCCGTTCATTCAAGGCAATCCAAACTCTTCTCGTTTGTTGTTCCCCGCTGGTGGAACGCACTACCAGTTCCTACCAGAGCAGGGGCGTCCCTCTCTACCTTTAAAAAAACTCCTGAAGACCAGCTCTTCAGAGAGTACCTTCTCTCCTAGCACTCGACAAATCTACACCTTAAAGAATTGTCACTAGCACTTATTACTGCACTAACGCTGCTTATCGCACTATACCTTGATTGTTCCCTTTTCTGTAAGTCGCTTTGGATAAAAGCTTCTGCTAAATGACTAAATGTAAATGTAAATATATGTTTGTATGATACTCTTTCATACACACATACTTTGTTACACACATATTATGAAACATACTTTGATACACAAAATTTGATACAGACATACTTGCTTACAACAACATCAAAATAAAAGTAGCGTGCTAACTTATTATCATGCATAATAAAGTAACAAAAACGTGTTATCATACACTATTATAGGCTACCGTTCTCTTTCTACACCCATGTATGGTTGACATTTATTTTAGTCAAGTGAAACTATAACAGCTGGTTGTTTGGAAGAACGTGATACATAATTATTATTATTTCAGCTGAGTGTGTGAATGCACATTGTGGAAAACTTTTACCCGAATTACATTCCCTGCCTAAATAAAGAGCATCTATAAAGTCACCAGCAGAGGTCCCCATCACGCACAGTCAAGACTGACACGGCTTCAAATCACAATAATAGTGTTAATAATCATTGAAAATGAGAACTTGTGAAGTTATGACTTCAGTGCTGATGTTTAGCCACAGGGTGGCGCAGTTATTACATGAAGAGTAGACCTGATGGCTTTAGTATGAAGGAGGCTCAACATAGCCAGGCTCTGTGTTCATGATCCGGCTCAACAAAACCTATAGCCCCGGTCAGAGTTAACTGGTGTTATTTTCCGGTTATTGTCCGGCTCTGAGCTTTGTGCTCTGTGCGCGTTCACATCAAAGGAGCTGCGATCGCGGGCTGCTTATTTCAGCCAAGAGGAGCAGGTTGTTTTAATGGAGAGCTGTGAGGAATACAAAAAAGTGATCACAGCCAAATATGACAAGAGATGAGGCTAGCCTTTAATTTCTGACAGCTGACCATTGCACATCTTTATTAACCTTTATCCATTTAAACAAAATAAACGAGAGCAACAACTGTCTTTTTTTTCTTTTTGAAAGATGTTTTATATTGTTTTCAAATTATTTAATGGAAATTTTAGAATACGAGTGTGTGTTATATTGAAAGCGAGGCTGGGTGTGCCTATGAATATAGACTACAGTGAGTTTTTTTTTTTTGTTTTTTTTTGGTGCTGTGCTGTACAAGCAAATCATATTGTCTCTGTACAATGACAAAGACCTTTTGGTAACACTTCATAATACGGCCTGCGTCTTAGAATGTACATCCCGTTCACTTATGTCCTACTTTACCCGGACTTCCAGTGTAACTCCTGGTCATTTCCCACCTACTTTCTCCAGCATAACTTACCACTTACCATAACTTAAGCCAGTTACCATGTAATTCGCGAAACTTACTTCCGAATCAGTTTAAGTGTAATAAATGAAGTAGGGTACTGTACACTACAAACAAATGCTTTTGCTCTTTGCTCATGGCAGTTGCAACAAGTCATTTTCGGGTAAGTGTCAGCAGGCTTCACCCATAATCCAGGGATTTATTATGTTTTGTCTTACAGCCTACTTACTTGTATGATTTGGAATAAGAATATGTTGAGAAATGGAGCTATAGTATGGAATTTTTTTCATAACAGGCCAGCTGGAATACAAAGCAAACTTACCTCTCTCATATGGAAGTCTTGTATTGACAAAACACAAACAATACAGTAATGCATAATATACATCTTTAAATGCACAATAATGAGTCATTCAGAGAGTTATTAAATGTTTTTATTACAGACACAGAAACCACATTCTCTCATCCATATTCTGTAAGTACAACAATGTGAGGGTGTCACACATGGTGGTTGGATCACTCTTGATGAGAGATGTCCTTAGTGTGTAAGAAGAGCATACTTTCCCTGGAAGTACAGACTAATAGTGAGGACCGGGCTGGATTATGAAATTCGCACTGTTCTCCCGTCCTTAGCGTGTATCTTGGCACTTAGATGTTTACCTTTGGAACACAGTTACTTCAATGCTTCACAAGATAACAATTCAACCAGGACAGACTATTCAAATGAACAAAATGCAAGGTCACATTACAGGGTCTGACATGTTCACTCTTGACTGTATGGCAGGGTGTGTTTTACTGTAATCTCCAGTGATCTTGACATGGGCCCAACAGTGAGGAGGACCACCACATTGTCCGTCCAGGGTCCTCAGGAAGAACAATTAAGACACCAAACTGATGAAGACCTTCTACCATTCTTGTATTGAGAGCCTGCTGGCATACTGTATTAGTGTTGTCACGATACCAACATTTTGGTATCGGTATCGGTACCAACATGTATTTCGATACTTTTCGATACTTTTTCAAATAAAAAGAGAACACAAAAATGCCATTACTGACTTTATTTCAATAGAAAATTTAATAACAATAACATATCAATCAGTAAATAAATTAAAATACCAGAAAAACAAGTTTTTCTAATGCCCAGAACCAGCACCAGACCTCTGTAGTGAAAAAATAAATATACCTTTAAATGGTATGTTACGATGCTGTAGTCTTTATAACATATTAAATGGCTAAATGCGTATGTAAAAGTTTGTCACTTTATAAAGATCATGCATGCATGCATTTTACAGCTCTGGAAAAAATTAAGGGACCACTTCAGATTTATTGTAAATCACCATGTCTACATGTATGTCAAGAAGTGAAAAAAAATCACTGTGATAATATAATATAATATAATATAATATAATATAAATAGGCTATTTTTTTTTTCCAGAGCTACTTTTGTGGAGAGGGAAGGGGGGTGGCGTTACTTGCTTCTAGCACTGCATGTGGCTTTTTTTCATGGGTATATTTATTACCTGTCGTTCCCTGAATTCAGCGTGCAGGTCTGAGTGCTTATCCTTCAGGTGTTTAGCTAGGTTTGAGGTGTTCCCACCCTGAGCCAAGCTCGTTTTAAAACATCGTTTGCACAATGGTGCATCGATGTTAATAGCTTCGCCATGCTCGTTTGTTTGTAGACCGAAGAAATGCCATATTGCACTCCGCGCCCCTGGTTTGTCTACAAGTTGGGGCGTGGTGACCGTTCCAGCAGCCATTCTCCTCTCGAGCGCTCTTCCTCTTTTTTCCTCTCCCCGAGCTCCGGCTCGCTCCTCTCAGCTCGAGTTACAACGCGGTGACGTCACGCGGCGACGTCGCCGCTGCTGCCGGCTGCGTTGCAAGTACCGGTCCCATCCAAATGCAGTATAGTACCGTTTTAAATGCCTCAGTACCCCGGTACCAATTTAGTACCGGTATACCGAACAACCCTATACTGTATCACAGTATGGTATGGAACCTGCACTGAGGCAGACAGGAAGAGGCTTTTTTTGATTTTTATCTTTTATTATGATAAATGTAATTTCATTTTTCAGTCTGTCTCTCTTCATCCTTATTAGTCTGTCCTGGTTGAACTGTTATCTTGTGAAGCATTGAAGTAACTGTGTTCCAAAGGTTAACATCTGAGTGCCAAGATACACGCTAAGGACGGGAGAAAAGTGCTAATTTCATAATCCAGCCCGGTCCTCGCTATTAGTCTGTACCTCCAGGGAAAGTATGCTCTACTTACTCACTTATTTCAGGGAAAGTATGCTCTTCTTACACACTAAGGACATCTCTCATCAAGAGTGATCCAACCACCATGTGTGACACCCTCACATTGCTGTACTTACAGAGTATGGATGAGAGAAAGATGTATATTATTGCATTACTATATTGTTTGTGTTTTGTCCTGGGATGACAATACAAGACTTCCATGAATGTGCATATGAGAGAGGTGAGTTTGCTTTGTATTCCAGCTGGCCTGTTATGAAAAAAATTCCATACTATAGATCCATTTCTCAACATATTCTTATTCCAAATCATACAAGTAAGTAGGCTGTAAGACAAAACATAATAAATCCCTGGAATATGGGTGAAGCCTGCTGACACTTACCCGAAAATGACTTGTTACAACAGCCATGAGCAAAGAGCAAAAGCATTTGTTTGTAGTGTACAGTACCCTACTTCATTCAATACACTTAAACTGATTCGGAAGTAAGTTTCGCGAATTACATGGTAACTGGCTTAAGTTATGGTAAGTGGTAAGTTATGCTGGAGAAAGTAGGTGGGAAATGACCAGGAGTTACACTGGAAGTCCGGGTAAAGTAGGACATAAGTGAACGGGATGTACATTCTAAGACGCAGGCCGTATTATGAAGTGTTACCAAAAGGTCTTTGTCATTGTACAGAGACAATATGATTTGCTTGTACAGCACAGCACCAAAAAAAAACAAAAAAAAAAAAACTCACTGTAGTCTATATTCATAGGCACACCCAGCCTCGCTTTCAATATAACACACACTCGTATTCTAAAATTTCCATTAAATAATTTGAAAACAATATAAAACATCTTTCAAAAAGAAAAAAAAGACAGTTGTTGCTTTCGTTTATTTTGTTTAAATGGATAAAGGTTAATAAAGATGTGCAATGGTCAGCTGTCAGAAATTAAAGGCTAGCCTCATCTCTTGTCATATTTGGCTGTGATCACTTTTTTGTATTCCTCACAGCTCTCCATTAAAACAACCTGCTCCTCTTGGCTGAAATAAGCAGCCCGCGATCGCAGCTCCTTTGATGTGAACGCGCACAGAGCACAAAGCTCAGAGCCGGACAATAACCAGGAAATAACACCAGTTAACTCTGACCGGGGCTGTAGGTTTTGTTGAGCCGGATCATGAACACAGAGCCTGGCTATGTTGAGCCTCCTTCATACTAAAGCCATCAGGTCTACTCTTCATGTAATAACTGCGCCACCCTGTGGCTAAACATCAGCACTGAAGTCATAACTTCACAAGTTCTCATCTTTGATGATTATTAACACTATTACTGTGATTTGAAGTCGTGTCAGTCTTGACTGTGCGTGATGGGGACCTCTGCTGGTGACTTTATAGATGCTCTTTATTTAGGCAGGGAATGTAATTCGGGTAAAAGTTTTCCACAATGTGCATTCACACACTCAGCTGAAATAATAATAATTATGTATCACGTTCTTCCAAACAACCAGCTGTTACAGTTTCACTTGACTAAAATAAATATGAACCATACATGGGTGTAGAAAGAGAACGGTAGCCTATAATAGTTTGTAATAATAAGTTTTTGTTACTTTATTATGCATGATAATAAGTTAGCACGCTACTTTTATTTTGAAGTTGTTACACGTCACTTCAGCTTCCGGTCTGTCCGCCGTCATATTAATAAATAAGAAACAAAAAACGAAAAAAGGAATTTGCAAAAACCAAATTTGGGCCGTTATTTGATTTTGTTTTTTTCGTTTTTTCGTTTTTTGATGCTGAGAGCAAAATCAGTTTTTCTGTTTTTGGTTTAAAACGAAAAAAGGAAAAGAGAGCACTGTTTCCGTTTTTTCCTATTTTGGTTTTGACAGAAAAACGGATTATACTTTGATACCCGGACCCATAAGTGTATATCACTTTGCAATAATATATTTTTATGTGCACTAGAGGTCTAGCTATATATTCAAGGTGCTCTATTGTACCTGTATGTTTCTATGTGTATGACATGGATGCAGTTTAAAATAAATCATAACATGTTTGCTCCTAAACGTTCCATCTCCATGGCGACAGAGAAAAATAGATTTGTTTGCCTGATTCGAAATATGGAACGATCGCCATCTTTTTCCCCAAATTTTTATCGATAAATAGGTAGAAATTGATGCCCTCATATAAAATTAAAAGTATTTTAAAATCACTACACACTTGTAGACACATGTCCCACCTGTCCCGGGACATTCAGTCATTTTTACCAGCTAATAATCATTTTACACCGAGAAAACGTCGAGCGTCACCAAAAACTGTTTTCCTAACAGGACAGTTCAAATTCTCTTGATTTTCTATTTTTATATTCAACAATTAACATGAATTAAAGATTGTTTTGGTCATTAAACTCGTTTAAGGATTTCAGGAAGATGATTTGATAAATTTGGATCAACATTAAAAGATGTCTTACTTGTCAAATTAAAGATCCACTGCCTGACTCTGCTCAGCAGGGGCTCCGAAACAGGGGCTGTGTTAGAGGACAGTGTCCAGCAGGTCCATTTTTCTCTCTCAGGGTTTTTATTCAGCTCAGTCCAACAGTTTAGTTTGCAGGAGAACTTTTCCAGTCCACTTCAACTTCCCCGCACAGAGACCTTTCTCAGCAGCCTAACGTGTGTCGCGTCCGAGTCCAAATGAGCCGTTCTACAGAAGCGCAGCTCTAACGTCACATAGGCCACGCCCCCTTTTGTCTCCATGACTACTGATGCACGTGCATTGGTGTGATGGAGACGATATACAGATCATTCAGATTTCAGCTCCACTGCACTCATAACCATGTTCTCTAATGCAGACATCAAGTTTAAATAGTTGACCAACAGTGTTTTACAGGAGGATGCTTATTTATTTATTATTATTATTAATATTGTTTCAAGTGATCCTCTTATCATTTAATAGAAAAATACATCATACAAACAACAGCAGGACTAAATAACAATGAGCAACTTCAGCAGCCTTGTGAACGTTTCAGTGTGATGGTGAGCTCTCACCTTTCTGTCATCACTACCATACTGTTAATAATCAAAGTAAAGCTCTGAAGCTTTACATATGTTATGTGTGTTAGGATACAAGATTTCAGCATTGCGGTACAGTCAGGCTACATTCATGATTTTGTACAGTCATACTAATTAAAAAACTTCTTATTGATTATCATTATAAAGTTTCAGGGCGTTCCCGTAACCATGGTAACCCACGGTGCCAGAGGGGAGGGAGAGACTGAATGAAGTCCAGACACACGACACTAGACTCTGTGTCAGACGAGTTCTCACATGTTGACTAAACTTTATGAACCGAGTCTCAAAATGACATCACAGACACACACATTTTTAGCAGAGCAGTTTGACGTTTGTTTGTTTTTTCAGGCAGTTAATGCCAAATTTCTGCTTTAACACCAATGCTTCAAAATGTATTACAACCCCACAACTCCATCTAATGACATTACATCTATACTACAAGGACTGTCTGCCTCACTGCCTACAGGCCACACACTACCTTCACTATATATGCTCTCATACAAGCAGGTATATTCATAACAGTGTCCATACTGTATAGATTTGACCTACAGTGTACTCATATTTACACTCCTGCCTATGGTCATACCTGTTTTTTTCTGAATATAATGTCTTTTTATTACTTTTACTAATACTTGTACTACACTTTATGTTTTGCCTCTGTAACTACGGCACATGTTCATACTGTACAATCCTATGCAGCAAAAATGACTTAAATGATAGAAAATAATGTAACAATAGATTAAGAGCTGTTACTGAAAACTAAATATTCCAGTAAGTTTACTTTTTATTCAGCCTTGTTGTAAACTCATCTTTATAGTGATTGGCTTTTGACTGACTTTTCTGTTTTATAGTGACTGCCAGCCAGCCAGTGGTAGGAGCTGCAAGTGATCATCGACTGCCAGGCTAAAAACATCACTTACTATGTCCGTTAGAGGCCACATTTTGGCCTTTGTCTGCAGATTAATTCCATAACTAACATGTTATGATCCACTGAAGTTAGATACACGCTACAAGCTACAAGATGAATAAATCCCCTGTCGTTAGCCTCGCTGCCATTTTGACTGGAAAGGAGCCTAATTTATGTCACCGCCCTGCACCTGTATGGTACAACGAATAACTACTAAACATACAAAAGAGTCAATATGCAACCATGAATAAATACAATGAATACAGTGATGAACAACTAATAAATGCATGAGTGAACACTGACAGTGGCACATCCACAGCTGTGCCTCCAGTCATTCCCCAAGGAAACCACTATGTGGGGAGGAAAGAAGTATTCCTTTCCTCTGAAGCGCCATGTGAAGTGTCTGTTTCTGATCAGTGATCAGCTGTCAGTCGGCTTTAACAGCTGTAAATATATTTTGGTCTATGATCGGTGCCTTAGACTTGATTGAACATACTTTGATCAGCTGCTCTGGAGTTGAAAACGAGCTTCATCAACTCAGAGTTCAGCGTTATATTTAGAGATGATTAAACTTGCTTTCTGGAACAGGCCTCAGATATGTGGCTACAAGAAACACAGGAAGCCTTAAGCTAACCAGAAACTAAGACACAAACCATTTAAAGTGTACACATCAATATTTATATATACAAACAGCCTGTCTGTGTGTGTGTATAAAGGTATATGTGTATTAAAATATGTATCAAAGTAAACTACACACAAAAAGTAGGGAAATCTGTGTTTGGTAGATTATTTCTATGTTGTAACAATGCTTCTTGGCAATAAATCTCATACCATTGAAAATGAGTTGAGCCTCATATGAGCTGAGTATGAGGGTTTGCCTCAGTAGCATTTGGAAGAACCATTCACAGCCTGGCACCTAAACATGTGGAGGAACATTATGCTCAACGATGAGTCCAGATTCTGCCTATGTCACTTGGATTGTAGGGTCGAAGTGTGGAGAAGATGCAAAGAACACTGCACCAATAGAGTAACATCTTTTGGTGGACGCTAGCCCCCACAGAGCGTGTTTATCAGAGACTACCTCCAGAATTTTTGAGTGGAGAGGATGCAGCAGTCCTGACCTCAACCCCATTGAACACTTGTAGGTGTGCTATTCATGCCCAACACAACCGTCGGCAGCAAAGAAAAGCTGTTTGGCAATGGCAGAGAAGATTTAGCAAATTTTACGTACTCAGCTCTGCTGCTCATCCCACAAATGCATGTTCTTTACAAATGTGTCACCATTTAAATAATCAGGTCAATCAATTCAGTGATATAAGATTTATTGCCAAAAAGCATTGTTCCAACAAAGAAATAATCTACCAAACACAATTTTTTCTTACTTTTTGTGTGTAGTTTATAATAAGTAACACTTTCTATCTAAAGCCAACCAAATTTCTTCAAGTACTGTATGTCTTAAAACGATATTGACATTTCCATATGCATATGCATTGCTAGAATTCCTCCTGTACTTACTGACCACCACGAGATCCCTTCTTAAAACTATTTCAAATGAATGCTTACTTACTTTACTTCCTTAATGACTTACTGAAAACCTTACCAGTGTTTGGATGTTGGAGACGTCTCTTCCTGATCAACAACCTCCTGTTCAGTCCAACTGCATTTCACTTCTGAAGCTGTGTCTATCTGCGTGCTCACTAAGTGCAGCCTGTGATGTCAGGTTCTAATAAGGTTCTGGAATTATGATGCATCAAATGCATGGAAGGTGCTTCAGAATTCTGTGATCTGTGAACACACACACACACACGTATATATATATATATATATATATATATATATATATATATATATATATATATATATATATATATAAATAATATACACTTTAGCCTGTCGAGTGAGCTAGCTAGTGCTAGCAGGGTCACCCAGCCGCACTGATTCCCGTGCAGAGGAATCCCCTTCACTCATCCTAGAAGCCATCAGACAAATGGAAAACTTTTGGATGGAAACACAGCTAATATCAGGAATGACTTTAAGGAATTTCTTCAAAGGTCAATGACCTCACAAAACACATTTTTACCCATACCCATAACTAATTATGACAGTGATGACATTTTATTTCCAAAAGGTTCAAGGTCAGCTTCACTGTAACATATAACATATAACATAACACTTTTCTGGCTGTTACTTAACAAACAGACAACGACATATTTGGTCAGATACTGAATTGACGACACTAATGTTGGGTGCTCACCTTGAAACTGTGGTGATTGAATAGATCCTGTATGAAAATGTGTGTGACGCATCAACATCTTGAAATTTATAACTTCTAAAGTTGCCTTTTTGTCACGGCAGCAACTTTGCTTTCTTTCAGAATGCTTTAATGGTCGATTATGTTAACCACATACAAGGAATTTGACTTACACACTAGCAGACATACAGCAGAACAAGAACAACAGAGCTCAACAAAGTCAAGTTTGTATCCTGAGTCTTCTCAGGAAGAACAGTCTGCTCTTTCTGTTCCTGAAGAGTGCTTCAATGTTGTGAGTCCGGTCCAGTTTTTTAAGATACTTGTGTAAGTCCTCCTTCTTCACTTTCTTTCCCTGGATGATCACCATAAAGGGTGACCTTCATCATGAGCTCATTTATTTTGCTGATATTGAGCTTCAGCTGACTGTCATTGTCATGTGATGAAGCTCTCTATAAGTCCTCTGTACAAGTGATGCTGATGATGATCCAACAGCATCCAACTCTGACATTCAACTACTATTTACACAACAGTAATAATATACTAATTTACAGGCCTGTTGCCTTCATTTGACAGAAGACAGTATGGGGTGTCTCCATAGTTAGCTGAAGTAAAAGTTCCAAAAAGTTCTCCAACTACCTATACCTATAAGTTGCATCAGCTTTCTGCATTCTCATTGGTCTTCAGCTTCTGAAGCTCCTCCTCCAGCATGCTTATTCGCTGCAGCAGCTCCTTCCTGTCCTGCTGGTCTCTGAGCTTCGTCTGCTGCTCCACCTCCACGATCTTTCTCTTGTACCAACGCTCCAACTGAGTCGACACCGTCTCAAAGAAACGCTGAGTCACCTGACAGAATCAGTTTGAATTAGTGTTGGAAGTAAACTCTGAGAGAGAGACGAGAAGCTCAGTATCAGTCTGGTCTGGATGTTAAGGCGATTAGCCTAGCTTAGCATAAAGACTGGAAGCAGGGGGAAAGCCAGATTGGTTGTTTGTCTCTAAGTGTCAGCCACGTGATGAACTTAGCGACTTGTCTTCAGCTATTAACCTTGTGCATACAAGTCTGTCACTGTTAGAAATGTTGAATTACAAAAATAAGACTTTTGTTGTAATAAAATGGAATCACCCCATAGACCTTAAAGAAAACCAACATGTGGAACATGTTTGCCTGATTGATAGGTTGCGAGTTCCTCCTAGTACACTCACCTCCTTAGCGTGCAGATTGTTCTTCTCCTGGCTGAATGTGGGCTCAGTGGGTCGGTCAATGAAGAACTCCAGTGTCCTGGTGCTCTCGGTGTGCATCCCTGCACTCATCAGCTCCCCAAAGTGTTTCCTGTATTGTCTGTCAATGCTGTGCTCTTGTTGTTGGATCAGTCTGGGTCCCTGGTCACTGATGCTGGACTGGCTGCTGCTGCTGCTGGAGAAAGCCTCCCCACAAAGTGGCACCACTGCTGCCATGGGATCCTCCTGCACTTCCAGGGACTGCCAGTAGGGGTCAACAGAGCCCAGGAGGAGGTCTGAGGTAGGTTTAGGAGGCAGAGGAAACAGGGCTGTGTTCTCATAGTCATCTGGTGTGAACACAAAAACAATACAGAGATCGTGTTGAAGGTTTTTATGTCTGCATAGCAAATAAAATACAAATGACAAGCATTCATTCAGTAGCTGACATATAAGACTGACAAAAAAAGTTTTGTCAGAGTAGCATTCCAGATTTTTGACCTTTTAAAGTGTCAAAGCAAAGTTAATGGAAGTGACTTACCACTTCAACTCCAACACATGTTCATGAAAAGTAAGCAAAATCCACGAGCTGCACACAGAAGCTGTTCAAAACGTGAAATGTGTGTGCACTGAATGGAAAGCCAATGCAGTTTCACATCCTGCATTTAATGTTAAACAATCAGCACTCCTGATGGAATTCTGTGACATAGTGTTTACCCAGAAGTTAAAGCAACAGGAAGCAAGCAGGGAAACACACTGTTACCTGGCTAACATGACAGATTTCTCTGGGTTTGAATGGTGTTGGAAACCTTTGGGGTAAACCAGGTACACAGCTCAAGAAAATACGTCATAGGTCTGTTTAAAGAAAATTTAATGGAAATGTTCCAGATAACTTTAATCCAAATATGAGTGTGTCTCCATAAAAAAAACAACATAACTAATTAATCTCAGAAAGGCTTGTCTAAAGTTATGCCATTACTTCTCTGCTAGACATTTCTGTTGGATCTGATTGGTTGCTTTACTCTCTGTGTTACCATGTCTCTATGGTGTCACAGCTCACCTGTTGATGCTGTTGCAGTTGCTATTGTTCTTGGACATACCTGATGACCTCTTCACTTTCATTTCAAAGTACGTCCTGCTCCCCAGCTGCTCCTGCACTGGGCCTTTCACACTGTGGGTAGATGTAGATGGCAGGATGTTGACGTAGTTAGCCAGTGAAGTGCTGCTGTCTCCAGATACCATGGACAGCAAGGGGAGTGATTCCAGGTCAGTGTCTGCCAGAGACTGCTCCACAGACGGTGAGGGGAGGAGTTTGTAGTATTGGGCTTTGGCTGGGATGTGGACGTCTACGTCCTTCAGCTGGGACATACACCACTTCTTCGATTCATGACTCACTGCTGCCTGCTTGATAAGAGACAGAGCTGCTGTATGATCAAACCTGTTCTGAATATGGGCACATCGACACACATCAGATCTTAACAGCTGGATTTCTTCTCACTATGGAGCATGACAACAATCCATTCTGACTTAAATGAAAATAAACCCAGGGTCAGTTCTAGGTACCTGTGTCATCAGGGCTTCCTCTCTTAGCTGTGCAACTCTCTGCTCGGTCCTGTAGATCATGTTCTTCCTCTCTGCTGCTGCTCTTTCCTGATTCAGGATGTCCAGCACTTTAATCTGACCAAGACAAAGTATAAAAAACCTGAATCAAGAAATTATGTGTCTATTTTTGGAAATTTATGGCACGAACTGATGATGTTGCTACTGTGTCTAGCCATGAAGCTCAGTCACTGAAGATACTGAAGCCATGACCTGTAATCAGAGAGAGTAGAAGCAGACCTGGTGTCTGTTCCTGCAGTCTATTTGGCCCAGCCTTCTGTCAACTTGC
Source organism: Sciaenops ocellatus (assembly GCA_033000465.1). Taxonomy (NCBI): domain Eukaryota; kingdom Metazoa; phylum Chordata; class Actinopteri; family Sciaenidae; genus Sciaenops; species Sciaenops ocellatus. The sequence goes on from CP136878.1 coordinate 28,299,007, forward strand.
TCCTGGATGTCCAGGATGTGCAGCCTCATGTCCTCCTGCGTGACTTTTAGTTGGCCCTCAAGCTTCTTGAGCAAAGGCTTACAGTGGCATCCGTTGGCTGGTGCCTGAAGAGATGGTCAGAAGTCTCAAACTGCACACTCAGCAGAGGGATTCCATGAGGTACGGCGTTAATGGTTTGTTCTTTTCTAGCAGATGTGCTTGACTAAGCTCAGCACAGTGAAAATGTTACCATAACTATTTTACCCTCTCAGTGCTCTCGGACCTTACAAACATGTTTGTAGTTTAAAATGACTAACCTGTCTAATGTTGCCGTTCTTATCACGGTACAGTGTGTAAAGCTGGAAGGCTTTTCCATTCCGAGTATCTTCACCATCATCACAGAGCAGGTCCTTCTTCACGTGGAAGTCATTCTTGCCTTTTCTCAGATCGTCTTTATTCAAATCCTACAGGAGGAAAAGTAATTGATTACAGGAGGGAAAGTAACAGATTACAGGAGGAAAGGTAACAGATTACAAAATGCACTCGTCATGAATCTGCCTGTTTTTTCCCTGTCACTAACTCTCTTGTCATTTCAGATCCAGCCACTCTCTCCTGCTCTCCTATAACGCTTTTCCTGCCACTCTCTCCACTCACTTATTTACCTGCTGCTCATTACTTCTGATTGCCTCAGTAGCATACCAGCTCACTTCCATTAGTCTTTTTCCAGACTGTATTTTGTATTTTTTGAATTTGTATTCTAACTGCCCTTGTTTCCTGATCGTACCTGCCTGATTATCCAGATTCAGAATAGGATGTTAGACAGCTCACAGCCAGGCAGCTGATCTATCATTGAACCACCAATGTTGAAGCCTTCATTAAAAACAGCAGAGAGCCTATCAGTTGAAGCAAGTGTGCCTTCAATGCACCTGAAACTCCAGTTCTAAATGTCACATGCAAACATCCACTATGGACTAGCTGAACATACTGGTCCTAGTGTCTCTGTTGTTGACCTACCTGTTCCTGGATCCCCCTCCTCTTGTGGTGGTTGTAGGGGCTGCTGATGAAGGCTGGGATCTTGTGGTAATGCTTCTGCTGCTTCTCCTGCTGGTAAGGACCTATCTTGAAGGGAGTCATGCTCTTCATTGGTTCACTGCTGGTGGTTTCCTCCACCACAGAACTGATGTCCTGCTCAGGACACACAGAAAAGAGGCAAAACATGAAATTTAATTTGAATGCCTTACCTCCACTATGCTTTGAAGAATTGTTGGTTCTGGTATTTTCTGACTTTGTTTGGTAGAATGTCTACTCTGGTGACAGACTGGGTCCTGCGCTCGGCTGTCAGTCTTTCTCTTTGTTTTCTTATTGTTCTTCCTCGCATGAAGCGATGCACCTGAAAACAGTTACAAAATCTGCTATGGTTACATTACCCAAGAAACTGGGAGTGACATTGGATGAAGAGCTGTCAAATCGCTGGCAACATTGTTACGATAACTTGCTCCTTCAGATTCATCTGAGCAAGTTCGGCCACTCGCTCCTGGCTGGTGTACCTGCATGTGCCATCTGACCTCTGCAGCTCATCCAGAATGTAGCAGGCTGACTGGTCTTCAACCTACACAAGTTCTCGAGTGACTTCAGATGGCAGCTCAAATCTGATTCAATACACTGGCACCTGCCTGCTATGCTGTAAATGGCTCAGGGCCATCCTACATCCAGGACATGGTTACACCGTGCACCCCAGCTAGTCCGCGATGCTCTGCTACGACCAATCAGATTGTTCCTTAAAGTCCCAAAATCACAACTGTTTACTGTCCGTGTGCTCAAAAGTCATCTGTCATCATCTCATCCATTAAAAAGAAGCTTTGTCTCTCTGATTGTTTCTAAATTAAGCCAATTAGCATATTCAGTAAAGTTAACGTACTTACATGATTTTGAGTTATTGGGTTGTATCCTTATAACTGAGCGCACTTATTGCATGAATTTAATATTATGTGATTACTACATTTTATTAGTTTTAGTCATGAACCTAAAAATAGACACAATGTTTGATAATTCTATTAAAAATCCTTATTGTTATGGATAGAGATACAATAATGACAGTTAGAGATACAAAAATCACATTTTTGATGGTGAATACTAGAAGTGATGTTTTGGTTCAAGCTTCTGTCTCTAACTAATAAAAGTTTATAATGCAGATACCAACCTGAGGAGCTCTGGCCAGGAGAAGTGCCACATCTTTGTTGTTGTTGTCTCTGGCTTTATCCAGGGCTGTTTTACCTGCCTGGAAGTGAACAGTACATCATGAACATTAGAAAAAAAACACACACTGGCATTTCATGTGACTGTTCTGTCAAACCCCACAACCAAACTTTTTAATGCAGGCTTTCTTTTCTAAATATTCTAAATTTCCAGCCGGAGCTGGGACAACCCTGAAATGATCTCATGACACTGTCCATACAGAGCAGGTCTAGACTGTACTCTTTATTATATCATTCACAGACACACAACAATTCCCACTAAGACCAAGCAGTCAGAAACAGCGGCTAAAAGTAATCATAATATTAAAAACTATAATTATAGTAAAAATCTGACTAATAATATATAAGGTTCAAGTCACCCACTCTGCCCCAAAGACTACAACTTCTAACACACATGCGCAGTGTTTTGGCTTTGCGCATGCAGTCCCCATGTCCAGGCACTGTCCAGGTTGCTCTGGACCAATGACATGGTACCAATCATGTGCCTCTTAATGTTAATTATGTGCCGTAGATCACTAATCAGCTTAGGCAGAGGAGCCTTATTAAGTCTAGAGTGTGTAAATTATTGACGCTCCCTTATTTAGTTAACGCTTTGTCCTCTTAAGTTATTCATCTTTGTTCATTTTCATCATTGAATTTGTCATTATTCTTACATGTTTATTTCATATCATATTGTTTATGTTAATTACTATTTCAGATGTTTAAATCTTTATATTTAGTTTATTCTCTTTTTACAGTAACAACACACACACAAACCCACACACCCAAAGAACACACACATTTCAATCACTAACAATAAAACAAGTGGCAAGAAACAATTCAGAGTGTGAGAGTGTGTTACTGTTGAAAAGTGTCTTCCTGAAGTGTCTCATTTATATCCCAATATTCCTGCCAAACCTTTTGCATTTGTATTTTAATGACTGTCTTTCCTTCTGCTTTCCCTAGTGGGATATTGTTCACTGTTTGTGAGTGCTTGTTTTCTGAGTACGTCTGCATCCTCATTGCCCTCCACCCCTGCATGAGCAGGAACCCACAGAAAACAGACCGTCCTTCCCCTGTTATGAAGGCCGTACAGCATTTGATGGATCTCCATGATTATATCTTGCCTGCATGACTTCATGGTCTTAATACTACTGAGTGCTGCCCAGCTATCTGATGCAATGAGTGCATCAGCCCTGTTGTCTCTGTTGTCCCCTAACCATCTCAGTGCGAGCGCATCTCAGTGCGAGCGTGATAGCCAGGAGTTCAACTGTGTACACTGATGCATGATCTGTTGTTCTCTTCTTAATTACCACTTTGAACTCTGGAATGTAAACCGCAGCTCCGGCGCCCATTTTCTGGTTCTTTTGATCCATCTGTGAATATTACTACTCTATTTGCATAATTCTGTTCAATATACTTTTGCACCATGACTCCAGTGACTCCCTGCCTTGTCTTCTTTTTGAGCTTCTGCTGAATATTAAAATCTACTGACGGCATCTGGAACAACCAGGGATGAATTTCTGGTAGAGGAACATTCGATATATACTGCACGTCACATACATCAATACTTTCAGCCTTTACATTTCCAACCCAGCCTAAACTCCAGAAGTTTGACTTGTCATGCTCTGAGTAGTCCTCTAGCATAGCCTTTGCTGGATGAGATCTTTTATGGCCCTGCAGATACACCCAGTATGCCAACATGAGCTTGGTCCTTCTTATTCTCAGAGGTTCTTCCCCCATCTCAACTTGCAGAGCTGCAGCTGGAGAGGTCTTAAACGCCCCACTACATACCCTGAGTCCTTTAGCCTGCTCCACATCCAGCTTCTTAAGGTGAAAACTCCCATAATCTAATCTAGCTCTCATCATGGTTTTATATATATTTAATAGAGACTTCCTGGTTGCACCCCAATCACGACCTGATAAGCATCTCAAGAGGTTATTAACATTTTTACACTTATCTTTTGTCCTTTCAATGTGCTGCCTCCAGGTAAACTTTTCATCAAACAGCACTCCCAAATAACGAATGACTCTAACTTGCTCCAGTGTTTCACCATTTAACTTTATTGATATTTCTTTATAACGTTTTGCAAAACATATCACTTGTGTTTTTGCAACTGATAGCTTAAATCCCCACCTATTTGCCCACTGCTCCACTGTATCAACTGCTGCCTGCATCTTCTTCTGCAGATATTTCTGATTCCTTCCCCTTACCCATAATGCCCCATCATCAGCAAATAATGATTTACTTATTCCTCCCCCCACCTCCTCAAATATATCATTAATCATACAGTTAAAGAATATTGGGCTGCATACACTCCCCTGTGGCGTTCCATTTTCAACCATATATACTGGTGAGTACTCTTTCCCTACTCTGACCTCTATCGTTCTCCCAAACAGGAAGCCCAACACCCAGTTATATAATTTCCCTCCCACTCCCAACTTATCCAGTTTGATTAGTAGGCCTTCTTTCCACAACATGTCATATGCTTTCTCTATGTCAAAAAACACAGCAACCACTATCTCTTTATTTGTCTATGCTTTCCTAATTTCTGATTCTAAGCACAATACCGAGTCCATTGTATTTCTCCCTTTATGAAACCCACTCTGATATGAAGAAAATAAATCTCTACTTTCTATGAAATACATCAACCTCTCTATTACCATCTTTTCCATAGTTTTCCCTAATTGAGATGTTAGAGCAATTGGTCTGTAGTTTGATGGATCTGATGCAACTTTACTGAATTACAAACAGGGATCTATTCTCGGCCCTATTCTGTTTTCATTGTATATGCTACCTCTGGGATCAATTATAAACAAACACAACCTGTCTTTTCACTTCTATGCCGACGATTTGCAGATATACTTGCCCATCAGACCAAACAAAAACACTGCACTCACTAAGCTGCAGGACTGCATTACAGATATAAAGCAGTGGCTGGCACAGAACTTTTTGCACTTAAATGACAGCAAAACAGAATGCATTTTGTTTGGTTCACCGTCTACGTCGAATGCTTTCACCACAATCTTTGGCACTCTGGCCCCCCTTTTCAAATCACATGTCAAAAATCTTGGGGTAACATTTGATAACGGTCTCAAATTTGACAAACAGATCAGCTCTGTTGTCAACACCAGCTTTTTTCAGCTTCGTCTCTTGGCCAAAGTCAAGTCTTTTCTAAGTCGGCAGGATCTCGAGAAGGCAATCCACGCTTTCATAAGTTCAAGACTGGATTACTGCAATGCCCTTTACGTTGGACTCAGTCAGTCCTCAATTTCACGTCTTCAACTTGTGCAGAACGCTGCTGCCCGATTTTTAAGAGGCACGTCCAGACGCGACCACATTACCCCTGTGCTGTCCTCACTCCACTGGCTTCCAGTCCGTTTTAGAATCGATTTTAAACTTCTGTTGTTTGTTTTTAATGCTATTAATGGCTTGGCCCCCTCTTACTTGTCAGAGATTTTAACTTTTCGCAATTGTGGCAGAGCCCTGCGCTCTTCGGGTCAGCTTCTGTTAGAGGTCCCTAAGTCAAGACTTAAACAGTGGGGCGATCGTTCTTTTGCCGTCGCTGCCCCCAGACTGTGGAACAAACTGCCCCCTGACATTCGCACCACTACTGATCTCAGCCTTTTTAAATCGAAGCTTAAGACCCACTTTTTTAGATTGGCGTTCAATTCTGACTAGGGCAGTCTTATTCCTTAGGTGTACTCATTCTGTCTGCTCCTTTCTATGTATTTCTGGAAGGTTTTTAATACCCTGCAGCGCTGCTGCACTACAGCACTTTTAATTGTATTTGTATGTTATGTATGTGTGATGTATTGTTTTATGGCCTTGTTGTAAAGCACTTTGGGTACCTTTCGGCTATTGTAAAGGGCTATACAAATAAACTTGATTTGATTTTGATTTGATTTCTTGAAAGAGTCCCCAATTAGCTTTATCAATCTTCCATCTTGGCAATCTCATGTCTTCCTCCCGTTGCAACTCAGTTGCCATCAGTGATGCCTACTATTTCATTTGATGTCATTGTTAAATCAATCACACTCTCCTTATTTTGCACACAGTCATACCTCGTTCCCCTCCCGTCATTCATACATACTAATCCTTTATCTTCTATAAATTCTTCTACTATTGAGCCATTTGCATCAGTTCTCTATGGATTATAGTAATTAATTATTGATAGCTCATATTTCCCTGTCCAAATGTTTACTGTTATGTACTCACATTCTCTGCCTAACTGAACAGTACTGAACCTTGTTCCATTTCTAACAAAAATGGCCACCCCACCACCTTTCCCCATCTTCCTGTCATTCCTTATAGCCGTGTATCCTTGTATTATGAAATCCCATTGCGCTCTCAACCATGTTTCTTGAATACAAATTACACTTGTATAAATATAAGAGCTTATATTATTAAGCTCTTGCCCATTAGCTACAAGACTTCATGCACTCCACTGCAATATACTTATGACCATGATGAACCACCACCCCATAAAGATGACTGTGACGGTGTCTGTGAACTGGGTGAGCCTCCTTTCAACACATCTTCCACTTCCTCCCACCCAATGGCCTCAACTCCCAGATATTTCTCTGCTGCTTTCACTATTATTTTGATTTTTTCTGTTTTCTTGTCTGTTTGCGCAGTACAATTAATTACCTCAACCATGATAAAGTATAAACTGCCTTTTCTCCACAATCAGCGCGTCCTCTTTGATTCCTCTACATCCCTCACATGCTCTTATTTCATGTCTGTGTGCCATCTTAACACTACTGCCGTTTGACTGTATTCCCACCTTTCTGGCCGCTTCCGCGTATGTGACCCCGTGGAATGTTTTCACTCGCTGCACCTCTTCTGCTCTTTTACTGACTTCACACCCTCTATATGCAGAAGTATGCTCCCCTCCGCAGTTGCAGCACTTGAGTTTAGCTCCTCTTTCACATTTCCCATATTCATGCTCCCCTGCACATCTCCCACACCTTTGTTTGCCCTTACATTCTGCCGCTACATGCCCATATTTCTGACATTTCATAATGTATGATTAACGTATGTCGCATGCATCCCCACCCTCCCTCTATCCCCTCTACCCTCATACCTTCATCCCCCTCATCCCTCGACCCTTCAGCCCTCTTCCTCCTCCCCCCACAGCACATCACCCGTGCTTCCTATCCCTCCTCCCTTCTCTTCGATTCTAACGTATGCCGCATGCATCCCCACCCTCCCTCCATCCCCTCATCCCCTCGACCCTCATACCTTCATCCCCTCATCCCTTCATCCCTCGACCCCTCAACCCTCTTCCTCCTCCCCCCACAGCACATCACCCGTGCTTCCTATCCCTCCTCCCTTCTCGTCAATTCTAACGTATGATTAACGTATGTTGCATGCATCCCCACCCTTCCTCCATCCCCTCATCCCCTCTACCCTCATACCTTCATTCCCTCTACCCTCATACCTTCATCCCCTCTACCCACATACTTTCACGTAACGTACGTTCAATGTACGTTTGCATGCTGCTACCGGACGCTCGAATTCCCCTCGGGATCCGCAAAGCATCTATCCATCAATCTATCTTCTTCCCTCCTACAGCCCCCTCCACAGCTCCGGTGGCCACCTCAACGATAGGCGGTCCTACAGTAACTTAACGGCCACACAACTTCGCTCTCCCGCTCCTCTACATTTACGCATCCAGTATCCTCCCCCCACAGCACATCACCTGTGCTTCCTATCCCTCCTCCCTTCTCGTCGATTCTAACGTATGATTAACACATGTCGCATGCATCCCCGCTCCTAACTGACCTAACTAACTCTACATTTACGAAACGTATCCAATCATCATAGTAGCCATCCTTTTTGGGGCCAAATGGTCCAAGTTCTCATTCACAATCTTCAACCGACCCCCACAGTCGGAAGCCCTCGTCTCCGCATTAGAAACAATCCAACCACAGCGGAGTATTTTGAGTATAAACATAAGAGAAAGCTTTCGACTCTGAATTCAGCTGCTTATACAAGCAAAATAAACTATTTCAAACACCAGATCAACATCAGATTTTTTTTCTAGGTCCAGGTTGGAACTTTCTTGATCTGACAAATGCATGAATGAATTTTCCTGTGACGTGTGTGTTCTCCACTCACTCTGTTCTGCAGGTCCGCAGCACAGCCTCCCTGAATCAGCGCAGCCACAGCATTACTGTTCCCAACCATGGCCGCTCGGTGCAGGGCCGTCTGCTGAACCAAACCCTGGCATGATGATAAAGACACACATGGATCTGCTCACTCATCACTGCTGACACACACACACACATTCATGCACATAAACCATGCATGTGTGCATGCATGTACAGAAACAGATACAAGTATATCACTAATATATGAATAAATGAACCTGCTTACCTTCAGGTGAATGACTTCAATCAAAGACTCATAAATGAATATGTATCTAATTTTAGGTCAATGCAGTCACATGACTTCAATGCCACTGCACATAAACTTGTATAAATGTTCAGCACTGCCACTGGAACAAAATCATTTTCCCTTTCTTTGCACATACTGTAAAGTCTGGCATGTTTCATATTAAACTATTCCATCTGCAGAGGATCTGATAGCAAATATTATATATACCACATATATTAAATACGATGAGTTGATTGAAAGCGGTTATAATAATGTGTTTATATTAACATGGCTCACATCTTTAGCCTCTTAAGGCTCTTTGTTCTAGTTTGATCTCTCACTGGTCTAACTGGTTTCCAGAAGCTGCAGCAGTCAAAACCTGCTCAGCAAAGTTATTAACTGTCTGCTTGGCAGGAATGACATTTGTGTCTGCAGAGTGTTACTCTCTGTCTCTTGGATCTGTAAATAAGTATGTGCATCATCTCGACTTGACAAGGTGAACAGGTTTGTTTCAAGATGTCGAATCATTTGTTCAACAGGTTTAAGTTCATGTTTCATCTTCTATTTGCTTTCTGACTCAAATATGTATTTGAAGTCCCTGAAGTGCAATATTTAGTTTTCTTATTATTCATTTGTTTCATGTTCTATTCTATAGTAAATAGAATCAAAATGTGATGTGAACACATTTACAAAATATATATCCAACGTCTTATTTATTTATTTATTTATTTTTGCACATCTTCATATTATCATCATATTTCACATGCATTTCTGTTATTACATTATACGTTATACTATACCTTATAGTATATAGTATCATCACTTCATATTTTAGTCTGGTGTACCTTGTTTATCTATGTGTTGCTTGCTGATATTAAAAGTGATGACTTAAATTAATCACATCACTCACTTTGCCTCGTATTCTTATTTTAATTTTCTATACCTCTTATTTATTTATTTTTTCTTCCCATGTTTATCCGTACTTATTTCTGTCTTTGTTTTCTGCTGCTACAACTACATGATGATCTACAACTGTGGATCCTCGGTGGACTGCCTCAGGTCTGAAACACTGAAACACATGGACTGATGCGGAAGAGGCAGGACTGCTAAGTTTTATTTTGATTTCTTGTCAGATATTGTCAGTCATACTTGCATGTTGGGGGCTCAATCATAAAACACTGACCTGAATTCTCATACTGACTGTCCTGCTCCTTTAATTAAACATCTGACCCAAATGACAAAGGATTTCATGTCAGTGCTGCTGTATCTGAGCTCAGATTATGTTCTATGCTGAGGGTCAACCTTTAATCTTTGCTACGGATTATAAGCCATCTTGGACTCATAGTATGTGTACATACAACACTGAAACACATGGGCTCATCACTCTCACTCTGTTGTCCTCTCCCACAAACAGTTCTTTTTTTCTGTATAAATACACATTGTGATCAGAGCCCTTGAAGGCCGTGTCTGTATACAACCCCAATTCCAAAAAAGTTGGGACGCTGTGTAAAATGTGAATAAAAACAGAATGTAAGGATTTACAAATCTCACAAACCCATATTTTATTCCCAATAGAACATAAACAACATATCATGTGTTAAAACTGAGACATTTTATCATTTCATGGAAAATATTAGTTCATTTTGAAACTGATGGCTGCAACACATCTCAAAAAAGTTGGGACAGAGCAGCACCATTGTGTAGCATCCCCTCATCTTTTAACAACTGTCTGTACATGTCTGTGAAGTGAGAAGATCACTTGCTGGAGTTTTGGGAGAAGAATGTTGTCCCTTTCTTGTTTAATGCAGGATTCTAACTGCTCATCAGTCCTGGGCCTTCGTTGCTGGATTGTTTGTTTTATGATGCGCCAAGTGTTTTCTAGGTCTGGACTGCAGGCAGGCCAGTTCAGCACCCATAATCTTCTCCTGCAAAGCCATGATGTTGTGAAGGATGCAGTGTGTGGTTTAGCATTGTCTTGCTGAAATAATCAAGACCTTCCCTGAAAGAGACGTTGTCTGGATGCGAGCATATGCTGCTCTAAAACCTCTCTGTACTTTTCAGCATTGATGGGACCTTTCCAGATGTGTAAGCTGCCCACGCCATAGGCACTAATACAACCCCATACCATCAGAGATGAAGAATTTTGAACTGTCCACTGATAACAAGCTGGATGTTCCTTCTCTTTAGTCCGCAGGACAGGTAACAGACCATTTTAAATGAGCTTTGGCCCTGAGAAGAACATTTTTCTGAAACTGCTACACAATTTTTAGACGTAGTTTGTTACAGATTGGTGAGCTTATGCTCATCTTTACATATGAGAGGCTCTGCCTCTCTGAAATGCTCCTTTTCATGTTACTGACCTGTTGCCACTTAATCTGAAGATTATGGGTGCTGAACTGGCCTGCCTGCAGTCCAGACCTAGAAAACACTTGGCGCATCATAAAACAAACAATCCAGCAACGAAGGCCCAGGACTGATGAGCAGTTAGAATCCTGCATTAGACAAGAAAGGGACAACATTCTTCTCCCAAAACTCCAGCAAGTGATCTTCTCACTTCACAGACATGTACAGACAGTTGTTAAAAGATGAGGGGATGCTACACAATGGTGCTGCTCTGTCCCAACTTTTTTGAGATGTGTTGCAGCCATCAATTTGAAAATGAGCTAATATTCTCCATGAAATGATAAAATGTCTCAGTTTCAACACTTGATATGTTGTTTATGTTCTATTGGGAATAAAATAAGGGTTTGTGAGATTTGCAAATCATTACATTCTGTTTTTATTTTACAGCATAGGTGGGCATTGCATTGTGTTGTTTCACAGCATCAGGTCATAATTTACCTTTTTTACACTTTGGTCCACTGGACTTTGTTCCAAGCACTTTTTTGCAATTTTGATTACTTTGAGTACTTTGCATTATACTGTAATTTATACTTATATACTTGTACTTTTGCTACATTTCAAAAGGTAATTCATTAGTTTCTCCACTAAATTAATGTAAGTACTGTAGTACTTATGGAGATTTTACATAACATATAACCAGCTTATGATTCCTTTGTGAACTATTGAGGATCACACATTGTATCTTGAAGCATGAAATCTCTCATCTCAGCTCCTTTCCCTCATATTGCAGAATTTACAGAGTCATGCTTTCAGGGCCAACGTCTGATCTTTACTGAGGGTCAAAGGTCACCTCAAACAAGAAACAGAAGGTCATTTTGAACCAAAGCCAACACACCTACCGACACCTCTAAGGCTCCTGAATTAATATGCTGTGTTACATTTGTTTAACCTGTACACAGACATAAATCATCACAGTGAGGTTGTCAGGTACTATTGCACCTGTACAGAGACCTGTGCACCTGTTTCTGGTATGGAAGACATAACTGCTGCAGGGGGGACCGATGGATAAACTGGATAAAAGAAAAGTCCAGCCCAACACATAAATGTGTGTTTTTATATTTCTGTTCAGAACTGATACATTTAAAATCCATTTCAAGATGGTCCCCCATTCAATCCTATAGAATATACCTCACCGACAGAATGTTATTCCAGAGAGGCTTTTATTTTGGAACATAACCACATGATCTGATTTACTCTGAACTCCTTTTCTTTATATGGGCACATGACTTGTTTTAAGACAGTACTGAAAAGTCATGAACTGTCCGTTAAGAAATAAATGAGACTGGAACTCTGTCTCAGATAAATTGTGACGACCCACTCCACCCTGTCTTCCGGTTCCTGGTTGTGTGGCTTGTCTTGTTTCCGGTGCAGGTACTTTAAGTGTGCGTGGACACACCTGAGGCCTGTTTGCCATGTGCCTTTAAAAACCCTCTGGGAGATCAGTACTGTCTCGCCTCCCTGAGACAACTAACTGTTTTTGGGTTTGATTGTGTTGCTGCATCTTGTTACAACACAGCACTCATACACTTCTCCACTCATGCACTCACTTACACCACTGATCCTACTGATTTTGCATACTACTGTTAGTTTAGTTTAAGTATTCTTTTCTTAATAAATAATTTGTTAATTGGCTTTGTTGTGTGTGTCTCCCTCCTTTTGTCATGGCCGTATGGCCCGGTTTGTGACAAAATTATTCAAAGGTTTTGCCTCATAAAATACTGGAAGTCTCCTAATTGCTGTCTGGGTTATGTTCACTGGCAAAAGTCTTTGCTGTCCAGTGTTCTATGTTCTGTGACCACACAGGTCTCGGTGGACAAACAGTGGACAAAGCAGAGGTCTTTGACATCAGAGACAGGGGTTTGCATCTTGTGCCTGTGTGTGGTTAGATATTTTGATTAAGCTCAGTGAGACTGTGGTTTTCCCACCATGGCCATGACCTGTTCCTCAGCCATTTGCTGTGAGAGCTTCAACAGAACCATAAAACGTTCATAAAGCTTTCATACAAGCAGAAATAGTAGTGAAACAAACATTGTTCATATGGACAGATTACAGCTTTGCATTACTGTACAGGTCACTGCATTGCATTTACATTTCGTGTGCAGGATTGACTTTATGTGAAAAGAACAAACAAATAGAACACATTGAAGCACGTTGCAGCATTTTCTCTTCTCTCTGTGAAATACAGTGTATGAAAGTTGGTAGAGTCTTTCATTTAGTTTAAATAAAATCTTGCTTGTTTTTACAACTGTGTCACTGTGTAATGATAATAATGATAATCAATCAATAAAAAATAAGTGACAGCATTACTGTTACTGTATTAACTGTAGTGCTGAGCTGCATGTCTGTACAGAGAGCTGTGTGCAGAGTTTTGAACTCAGTAGAAAGAAATGTGTGTTAGCAAACTGTAATACTACAGTAAGTCTGCGCTCATTGTAAAACCATACTGTAAGTTTGATACATAGCTTTCATATTAGTCCTGAATCACCTCGACCGGTTTGTGTGTCTGTTTGTGAAGTGCATGTTGTCCTGTTCCATGTGTTTTACCTGAACCTCCATAGAGCCTGCAGACTTCAGTTCCACTCTGTCGTAGCAGAAAGGAGCATCCAAGCAAAATCCAAACAAGCCTTTCAAAGAGTCGATAGCTGTGTTTGTGGTGTGTAAGAGGATGATGCTGCTGCAACAGGCCGGCTACTCACTGTGAGAAGATGTGCTGAGAGAGACGCCAGCTGTTACAGTGCAGCTTAGAGAGAGAGAGAGAGAGAGAGAGAGAGAGAGAGAGAGAGAGAGAGAGAGAGAACACACACACACACACACACTGTATTAGTGTAGGCCTGCATGTCTTTGGTGAATCTTTCTGAAATGTATTCCATGTGGATTAGAATCAGGACACCAGATGAAATCTCTCATTCACCCTGTTTGAGGCTTTTGTTGCACATGATAACAGGATAGGATAGAGAGAAAACATGAAAATCAAGATTAGCGTGTGATGACAGCTGGGTTCTTATCAAACATGAAAATCCACTGGTCAGACCTTAGAGATCATCAGAGGATTTTTACATGACTAGCTGGTAGACAGTCACTATAATGTGCCTGACACTGACTACCTGTCGCACTCACAATGCTATAATATGTCAACTTGTCACAACATGTCTCATCATGTGACTTCACACTGTAGTTTGGTTGGTCTGCTTCATACGGAAGGCTCAGAAAGTGGAGGTGATCACATTCATTCACAAAGAGAGCAGCCATGTAAAAAACTAACGTTAACTGGACTTGCACAGAGTAACGACACCTCCCTGACCAAGAAAGCACAACAGTGTCTCTACTGTTTGCAGCCAGCACACACACACACACACACACACATTATACTCAGCAGTACACATATTTACTGGACACACACACACACACACACACACACACACACACACATTATACTCAGCAGTACACATATTTACTGGACACACACACACACACACACACACACACCTCTGAATCTTGCTTTGCAACCTGATTGTAAAGTGAAACTGAAAGCTCTTTTTTTGGAGCATTGCCAGCAACCTGCATGTATACTCATTCCTTTATGTTAACTTACCTGCAGTGAAGTTGATTGTGATTGTGAATTCTTATAAACATGAAGGTCTGAGATGAGAAAAAGTATATGTGAAACATGGCAGCCATTCTACACTCATTCTAATTCAACAGTAAAATTCACTCACGTAACTATCACTACAAATGAAAGAAAAATGGAGAACATTTAGAGTTTGTGACTTTTGATTTATTTTTATTGCACAGAATATGTTGTGGCAGAGGAAGGAAACCCTGGTTCCCTAAAATGTAGATCAGTTAAAGACCGATCAATCTTCACATTCTTAATTCTTCATTTTTATCTGGGTCCCCATTCACTGCACTAAGATAGCAGCTACTCTTCCTGAGGTCCACACAACAAAACGTAACATGATGTAAGACATCATATAAAACAGACATATCCACATGTAAAAAACAACGGCGGTTCTTTCACTTCTAATTTTAAAGATAGTTCTTTTAATTTTTGCTACATACAAGACATGATGCACATTTTCTCTTTCCTCTTACTCCAGCTTTCACAGACAGTGGTGATATAAACACATCTTGAACAACAAGTTTGTCTCTGTATTAAAAGTCAAATAGAATAAAGGAATTTTGTTCTTGACATCTGGATTTAAAGAACTTGAAAGAGACCAATTTCTTAGACATGGATATGTAACATTAATAAAAAAATAACAAATGAACACTGGAAATGGAAAGTAGCTTAACAAGAAATGCAGGTGTTAGCTGATTATCTGTACACACGTTTAAAAAAGATATTTTGATGGCTAACTTTGTTAATATAATCAGGTAAAGTAGAAAACATATAATGACACATCCATGATAATAAGTACATAATGTAATCATGTAAAGTACATACATACAGTGATATAAGTAATACCTGATGAAATTCCTTTATGAAGGGATAACGTTTATCACATTTTATTGCTACATGACTCAAACTTTTAAGATTTAAAGATATAGACTGCGCAGCTTCTCCTGAACAGCAGTCACTGTACAGTTACAGCACAGCATAATACAGATGTTAAAGTGAGAGTGAAGTTGTGTCCAAAATTACTTCCTATTTGCGACACAGTGCACAATATTTGATGGTGTAACATACAATATTTCATCATGTTGTTTTGATATCTCTCTTTTATTCATTGTGCACTCATTTTTTTTAAATTAAACTAACCAGTTGTTGGTTAATTCATGTTTAGAATGCTGTTGAATGCTGAAATGAAATGCAATTAAAGTCTTTTTTTACATGTTTGAAGTGTGAAGTTTGTACAGTAATGAAGTAGTGCAGTATCTCTGTGTGCACTCTGCTGTTATCAGAGCTGATATTTACAGTTACTATTTTAAATTGTTTTCATTGATTTGTGTCTGAAGTTTCCTGCTCGATTCCTTGCATAACTATCGATGTGCCCCGTCGACATTAAGAGCAAAGTATTCTGGATCGTAGAAGTCTTGATCCTCTGCTGTGAACCTCACCGCCCACCGGTCCCACTCTCTGTTTCTCTCTGTGCACTGGGTGTATGAAACAATAATGTTCCGCAGATCTGGAGAAGTAACACTTTCCATCATCCTGGAGAACTGCTCCACCAGCTGTGGATCAACTGTTGGAGGACGACTGGACCTCATCTTCACTACAATGAAAATTGGAATCACAGTTAGGACACACTGGTTAACTCTCATTAATTCTGTGTGGTAAGTCGTGAATTATCTTCCGAATTAAATCTGAATGCACTTGGTTAGATTGAACGACAGCGTCACAGCTCTAACAGTTTAAAGTGTCTCTCTACTGTGACAACAGTCATGTGAACTAACAACCAGATTTCATAGCCCTTTTTTAAATTGACTGCTTAGACTGTTATTCTGTATTTACTTTGATAACTTCTTGATAATTCACAAGAATTTATGCTTTTTAATATCAACATAAAAAAAAACAGTCTCAGGTGCACATATGTACAAAATGTTTAAGCCAATATCTAAACTGAATCCTGTAGATTTAAAAAATCCAATCATAGACCGTTTCTGTCTCTGATTTATTAGTGTATAGAGCTACACTGTAGACTGGAGTGTCTGTTTACAATGACAGCCTGAGTCAGCTGACTTATATAATAGGTTCAACATATGTTGAGTATACAGCGTCATCCATGTGTCTGCTGGGAGAAATGATCTCAAACATATCTGTGGAATGTCTTCTATAAGACAGACACGATGAATCTGCAAAAATCTAATACCAGTTGACAAATTGGCTTGACCAATCTCTACTCATAGAAGTGAGTTTATTAAAATGTGATAAATAAAAACTCTTACCACATTTAAGTAGAAATATGGTTCCATAGCATATAATGGTGATTATAACCACGATGCAGAAGAATCCAAGGGTTATTGTCAGAATACTCCAGTTGACAGTTGACTTGTTATATAGGTGTCTGCCGTCAAGAGCGTTCCCATCTGCAATGAGAGAAGCTCCTGAAAAACCCATTCTGACCACCAAAGTTATGTTCATTGTGTTCATTATTCCATTAGGAGTGATCAGACTTAAAATATCGGGAGTTTTGATTGAAAAGGTTCTGTCAGTCCTAATCTTTACTATCATCCAATTCTTGTCTGGCATTAGGATTTGCATTACAGTAAACTAAGAGTATAAGAAACACTGATTCAACAGATTTCCAAAATTCAAAAGGTCTCACCCCAAAAGACAGTGAAGTTGTGACCTCCTGTTAGTATTCTACATCCGTACGTGTTGGTGTTTTGGCTCAGGGAGATCCAAGCTGTCAGTCTGAGGATCACGGATCCATCTTCAGAAGGCACTGGTCCGCTTATGGTGATCCCACTGGCCTTGGAAGCCCCATCTCCAATCAGATGCACTGAGCTCACTGATTTGTCAGTACTCATCACGTGACATATCAGAATTGCCTCGACTGTGTTAACAATGGGCTTGGCAAAAACTTGTAACTCTGCAGAGAAAGAAGGTGATATCAAAGATCAAAGGAGCACACCATCCTAGAAACATCCTTCAAGTAACAAGGAATCATGACTTACAGCAAACCAATCACAGTTCCATCTCTGCTTCCATATTGCTGTGTCTTGAGGACAACTGAGCTAAGATCATCAAATGTGGTTGAAAGAAAAGCCTTCCTTGTTTCAGTTCTCACCTGTTCTTTGGTGCATTGATTTTAATTGAATGTCCTGGATCAGTAGTGGACATTGTTCGCTGATGAAGTGTCTAAAGGCAAAATTCCTTGCAATGTTGTTGTTCCAGTGACGTTTAACTGTTACAGCAGAAGGAGACTGGGCCATCCATTTCTGCGATTCAGGGTCAAAGCTTATAAAGTCCCTCCCATTCACTGCCCAGGCTTCAGAAGCAGAGACAATCCCATTGGCTGACAGGATGCAGCCACGGCGTCGCTGCACAACATCTTTAAAGTAAGAAAATAAGATTTTTTGTTTTAGTGCACAAGGTCAGACAGCTTCACCAAGTTTCAATCAAATGTCACAAAAACAAACATACACACTGTCCTGTTGGTAAATGTTAGAATCATGTGGAGAGACTCTAAGATATTATCACACGATTCATCACAAGATTCAGGGAAGTTTTTGGATTGGAGGGTAGGTTTGATTTCTTCTGTTCTCTTCAAGCTGTTGCAGTAGGAGATGGGAACTCCATCAAACACAGTTAGTTGTTCAAAAAGAGGTCGATCTCCAGGCTGCACATGTCCTGTAGACAAGAACTGAAGCGAGTGTGAACCTGAAAAATAAAGAAAAGATCTGAAGGGACAAAGTTCAGACTCTACGCTCCATTAAAATGAACCTGACAGCCGGTGTTGAGTTTACTTTTGAATTTAAAACCCTGTAGAAACTTTACATTTTTGGTGTACAGTTTTACTTCAAGTCAGACTTTGAATTTAATTAGTCTGATTCTGTGTACACAACACTACATGTTCATTCCTCTGTACAGAAGTCATGATTTTATTGTCTTGTCTTTTCCTGTTTGTCAGAGTCCTCCAAAGAGAAGCCCCTACAAAGCCTATTGGGTGAATAAGTTGGAACAATTTTCTCCCGTAAAGTATGTAAACTCAAAGTTAAGTTTTGATCTCAAACTCTTTTGAAGAAATAACTTATCTTCAGTTTCCTTTTCATATTTGGATATTTGCAGATGACCCGGTCCACCAAGGCAAGTTTCAAAATAAGAAACGTACTGACTATAGTAATTTATCAAGAAGCTTGTATTTTAGTCGAGCATGTTTCTTTAATTTCTGATGACACATCATATTAATTTTATGATTTAATACATTAAATATCTTATATATTGTACCTTTAAATAGACTCAATAACATGAAGGAGAGAGGGTCTTTAGGGTATTAGATAGTTTAGAGTTGGGTCAAGCGGTGCGTGTTTCCATTTAAAGACACAGAAGCAGACTTTCCCAAAGAATTTGTGTCACTCCTCTTTTAAACAAAATTCCATCAATGCAGGAGAACATTTAGCAAGCTGTTTATACCCTGGCAATGCCACAGGATAATAGCAGGATACAGGATACAAAATGTAGGGGTTCTGTAGAACAACCCCTACAGTAAGCCTGACACAGTAGACAAAGAAGAAGCATGAACTTGGCTCAGCAGCTGAAATTCACAGAATGCCTCAAAATCCAAGGTTCAAATGTCACTCACCACATTCAGCTATGGACAGCAGGAAACACTGAATTAAAAGTTGAATCCCCTTCATCTTGTAGCACCATTTTCCTTTTTTTAAAAAAAAGAAACACTGAGTAGATTGAAAACTGATTTTAGAGCATTGTTTACCTCAGATCCTCTGAGGCTAACTGAACAAACTTGATGGACAACTCTGATAAGAACCTTAGTAACAGTTAAACTGCAACGCCCTAAAACAAAACATTATGCTCCTACTGACAATCTTCAATCGAGCCTATTGGCTGATATTGACTGGGGAATGGGCCATATAAGGCAGAAGAAGGTGTTGTCTGCCTTTTCAGGATATCTCATCAGCAGTGTTGGGCAAGTTACTCTAAAAAAGTAACTAGTTACAGTTACTAGTTACTTCTCCCAGAAAGTAACTAAAGTACTTACTGAGTTAGAAATTATAAAAGTAACTAGTTACTTTGGAAAGTAACTATTGCGTTACTTTCAAGTAATTTTTTAAATGCTCAAATGTGTCAAAGAATTTGGACCCCACCTTCACCCCTCTTTGACGGAACTTAAAATACATGTGCGTGTTCAATTATTTATGATAAATCTGAATATTATAATGAAATGGACACTTCATACAATACATAACAGAAATCCACAGTACACAAATCTAAACTATTTTAACGTTGCTGTGGGAAAGTGAGACTAGCATCCAATAAAATGTCATGGATTATTGTAGATATTATAATTACTATGTTTATAGAGTGGATCGATAAAAATAACACAATAGATGTTTTGGAACTTTTGATATTTATTGCACCTCAACAGGCCACAACTAAGCAAAATTAAATTATGCTTGTTAAGCAATGTACCAAGAAATAAATAATATATTCACTCTTTGTAGTTGGAAGAAGCAGTACTTTTGGACCATTCCTGTTTCTCGTTGACTCACATGAATGTCCTGTGTCGTCTTTGTGTCTGATCAGACTAGTCACTAGGCTACACGGGCTTTCGAATTTGTGTAAGCAAAGCAACACCCGCCCAACTCCACCTCTGATTGGCTTACCATGGAATTTTACTCAACCTCAGCCAATCGTCATCATTTATGCGATGTCTCGTGCATGCCCTCACCAAGGATTAAGGAGGAACAAGAAAAATCTTTGCCGCTCGGCTTAGAGATCTAGTTGGTCTGATGAAAAACAGCTGCCTTCAATCAGAGTAACGCGCCACATTTTTTGGCAGTAACGATAACGGCGTTATAATGATGGGAAGAGTAATCAATTAGATTACTCGTTACTGAAAAAAGTAACGCCGTTATTTATAACGCCGTTATTCCCATCACTGGTCATCAGAATAGCTATTTTGCCCTCAACAGAGTAGTAACAAACTCATTGTATTGCTATGAATCTACCGAAGGACTGTCTAACTTCACAGATTTATGGAAACTATTTGCGACATTCTTCCAGAGCACACAATAGTTCATTTTCATTTCAACTTGAAAACATGCATCATGTGACTTCACACTGTAGTTTGGTTGTTTTGGTCCATAGGAGGCTCAGAAAGTGGAGGTGATCATATTCATTCGCAAAGAGAGTAACAACACCTCCCTGACCAAGAAAAAACAACAGTATGCAGCCAGCAAACACACACATGCACACACGCAAGCACACACACGCACACACACACCTGTGAATCTTGCTTTGCAACTTGATTGTAAAGTGAAACTGAGAGCTCCTTTTTTTGGAGCATCGCGAGCAACCTGCATGTATACTCATTCCTGACACTGTGTATGAGCATTGAGAGTTACTCAAACACATAACTTTATGTTGTACCTTTAAATAGACTCAATAACATGAAGGAGAGAGGGTCTTTAGGGTATTAGATAGTTTAGAGTTGGGTCAAGCGGTGCGTGTTTCCATTTAAAGACACAGAAGCAGATTTTCCCAAAGAATTTGTGTCACTCCTCTTTTAAACAAAATTCCATCAATGCAGGAGAACATTTAGCAAGCTGTTTATACCCTGGCAATGCCACAGGATAATAGCATGTGCACACAGGATACAAAATGTAGGGGTTCTGTAGAACAACCCCTACAGTAAGCCTGACACAGTAGACAAAGAAGAAGCATGAACTTGGCTCAGCAGCTGAAATTCACAGAATGCCTCAAAATCCAAGGTTCAAATGTCACTCACCACATTCAGCTATGGACAGCAGGAAACACTGAATTAAAAGTTGAATCCCCTTCATCTTGTAGCACCATTTTCCTTTTTTTTAAAAAAAGAAACACTTAGTAGATTGAAAACTGATTTTAGAGCATTGTTTACCTCAGATCCTCTGAGGCTAACTGAACAAACTCGATGGACAACTATGTGATAATAACCTTAGTAACAGTTAAACTGCAACGCCCTAAAACAAAACATTATGCTCCTACTGACAATCTTCAATCGAGCCTATTGGCTGATATTGAGTGGGGAGTGGACCATATAAGGCAGAAGAAGGTGTTGTCTGCCTTTTCAGGATATCTCATCAGCAGTGTTGGGCAAGTTACTCTAAAAAAGTAACTAGTTACAGTTACTAGTTACTTCTCCCAGAAAGTAACTAAAGTACTTACTGAGTTAGAAATTATAAAAGTAACTAGTTACTTTGGAAAGTAACTATTGCGTTACTTTCAAGTAATTTTTTAAATGCTCAAATGTGTCAAAGAATTTGGACCCCACCTTCACCCCTCTTTGACGGAACTTAAAATACATGTGCGTGTTCAATTATTTATGATAAATCTGAATATTATAATGAAATGGACACTTCATACAATACATAACAGAAATCCACAGTACACAAATCTAAACTATTTTAACGTTGCTGTGGGAAAGTGAGACTAGCATCCAATAAAATGTCATGGATTATTGTAGATATTATAATTACTATGTTTATAGAGTGGATCGATAAAAATAACACAATAGATGTTTTGGAACTTTTGATATTTATTGCACCTCAACAGGCCACAACTAAGCAAAATTAAATTATGCTTGTTAAGCAATGTACCAAGAAATAAATAATATATTCACTCTTTGTAGTTGGAAGAAGCAGTACTTTTGGACTATTCGCGCTCGCCATTCTTGTTTCTCGTTGACTCACGTGAATGTCCTGTGTCGTCTTTGTGTGTCTGATCAGACTAGTCACTGGGCTACACGGGCTTTCGAATTTGTGTAAGCAAAGCAGCACCCGCCCAACTCCACCTCTGATTGGCTTACCATGGAATTTTACTCAACCTCAGCCAATCGTCATCATTTATGCGATGTCTCGTGCCCGCCCTCACCAAGGATTAAGGAGGAACAAGAAAAATCTTTGCCGCTCGGCTTAGAGATCTAGTTGGTCTGATGAAAAACAGCTGCCTTCAATCATAGTAACGCGCCACATTTTTTGGCAGTAACGATAACTGCGTTATAATGATGGGAAGAGTAATCAGATAGATTACTCGTTACTGAAAAAAGTAACGCCGTTATTCCCATCACTGGTCATCAGAATAGCTATTTTGCCCTCAACAGAGTAGTAACAAACTCATTGTATTGCTATGAATCTACCGAAGGACTGTCTAACTTCACAGATTTATGGAAACTATTTGCGACATTCTTCCAGAGCACACAATAGTTCATTTTCATTTCAACTTGAAAACATGCATCATGTGACTTCACACTGTAGTTTGGTTGTTTTGGTCCATAGGAGGCTCAGAAAGTGGAGGTGATCATATTCATTCGCAAAGAGAGTAACAACACCTCCCTGACCAAGAAAAAACAACAGTATGCAGCCAGCAAACACACACATGCACACACGCAAGCACACACACGCACACACACACCTGTGAATCTTGCTTTGCAACTTGATTGTAAAGTGAAACTGAGAGCTCCTTTTTTTGGAGCATCGCCAGCAACCTGCATGTATACTCATTCCTGACACTGTGTATGAGCATTGAGAGTTACTCAAACACAGAACTTTAAGTTGTACCTTTAAATAGACTCTGAAAACATGAAGGAGAGAGGGTCTTTAGGGTATTAGGTAGTTTAGAGTTGGGTCAAGCGGTGCGTGTTTCCATTTAAAGACACAGAAGCAGACTTTCCCAAAGAATTTGTGTCACTCCTCTTTTAAACAAAATTGACACTACACACAGAGATGCCTTCAAAGCCCTCCCTCTCCCCCACCTAGGAGCCTCAGACCACATCACGGTGATACTAATGCCAGCATACAGACCTCTGGTTAAAGCCATCAGACCAGCAACAAAGCAGGTCCGCGTGTGGCCTGAGGGGTCTTCAGAGGCACTCCAGGACTGCTTCCTCACCACCGACTGGAGCATTCCAGACGGGCAGCCACCTACAACAACACCACAGACCTCCAGGAGTACACTGAGACCGTCACTTCCTACATGAGGAAATGCATCGACGATGTCACGGTCACCAGAAACATCTCCATTCGGGCCAACCAGAAGCCATGGCTGACAGGGGAAGTCCACAGACTCCTGAGGGCTCGGAACGCCGCCTTCAGAGCTGGAGACGAGGGGGGCCTGAAGACAGCCAGGGCCAACCTGTCACGAGGCATCAGGAAGGCCAAGAGACAGTACTCCAGGAGGATCGCCGACCATTTCAGCGACAGCAAAGACACCAGGAACCTGTGGCGAGGGATCCAGACCATGACAAACTACAAGCCCTCTCCGCAGACCTGTGACAGTTCCACCTCTCTGTTGAACCAGCTGAACGACTTCTTCGCCCGTTTTGAGGCAGACAACAGCACCCCGGCACAGAAGACCCCACCCCCTCCCGGCGACCAGGTGTTGACGCTATCCCCAGATAGCGTGAGGCGGACCCTCAGAAGGACGAACCCACGGAAAGCCTCGGGTCCTGACAACATTCCTGGACGTGTCCTGAGGGACTGTGCTGAGGAGCTCACAGATGTCTTCACAGACATCTTCAATACCTCGCTGAGCCAGGCTGTTGTCCCCACGTGCCTCAAAGCCACCACCATCATCCCTGTCCCGAAGAAGTCGTCTCCCTCCTGCCACAATGACTACCGCCCGGTCGCACTCACTCCCATCCTCATGATCCTCATGAGCGGCTAGTCATGCACCACATCAAGTCTGCCCTCCCCCCCACTCTGGACCCTTTCCAGTTTGCATATCGGTCCATGCACCACATCAAGTCTGCCCTCCCCCCCACTCTGGACCCTTTCCAGTTTGCATATCGGTCCAACTGTTCGACCGATGATGCCATCTCCACTGCCCTCCACTCAGCCCTCACCCACCTGGAGACTAAACACTCATATTTCAGAATGCTGTTCATCGACTTCAGCTTTGCATTCAACACAATCATCCCCCAGCAGCTCATTCACAAACTGGACCAGCTGGGACTCAACACCTCTCTGTGCAACTGGCTGCTGGACTTCCTGACGGGGAGACCACAGGCAGTTTGGGTCAGCAGCAGCACCTCCAACACCATCACACTAAACACAGGAGCCCCCCAAGGATGTGTGCTGAGCCCCCTCCTCTTCACTCTGCTGACCCATGACTGCACACCAACATCCAGCTCCAATCTCTTCATCAAGTTTGCTGACGACACAACTCAGATCCTCTGAGGCTAACTGAACAAACTCGATGGACAACTCTGTGATAATAACCTTAGTAACAGTTAAACTGCAACGCCCTAAAACAAAACATTATGCTCCTACTGACAATCTTCAATCGAGCCTATTGGTTGATATTGAGTGGGGAATGGACCATATAAGGCAGAGGAAGGTGTTGTCTGCCTTTTCAGGATATCTCATCAGAATAGCTATTTTGCCCTCAACAGAGTAGTAACAAACTCATTGTATTGCTATGAATCTACCGAAGGACTGTCTAACTTCACAGATTTATGGAAACTATTTGCGACATTCATCCAGAGCACACAATAGTTCATTTTCATTTCAACTTGAAAACATGCATCATGTGACTTCACACTGTAGTTTAACTTACTTGCAGTGAAGTTGATTGTGAATTCTTATAAACATGAATGTCTGAGATAAGAAAAAGAATATGTGAACACTGAAACATTAAAGCCAGTAAAAGACAGTAAAATTCATTCATATAACCATCACCACAAATGAAAGAAAAATGGAGAACATTTAAAATTCACAATTTCTGATTTATTTTTATTGCACAGAATATGTTAGATATGAAACGACACAAAATAAAATAAACTACAAGTGTGGCAGAGGAAGAAAACCCTGGTTCCCTAAAATGTAGATCAGTTAAAGACAATCTGTATTTCATTTTATTGTATTTTATAACAGCATTTACTTGAGATTGTTCACATTCATAATTCTTCATTTTTATCTGGATCCCCATTCACTGTAACATGATGTAAGATAACATATAAAACACACAAATCTGCATGTAAAAAGTCTCAATAAGAACTTGTTTAAGATGAGTGAAGTCAAACTGAATTCCATCTTGGTTGTTCAGGTCGGTTAATTAAAATTGGAGTTCTTCCAGTTCTAATTTTAAAAACACTTAGTGGGAGCTTCAGTGATCATAGTTGACTCTATACATTACAGATCAGGTCTGGGTTTTTGTTTCACTAGATAACCACCAGTAGCCTACCTGGTAGTGTGTCATGTTTTTCTTTTAAATCTGTTTGATATCTGAGATTTTCAATGATAGGCACAACTGATTATCACCATTAGTGGCATATCTGGTCCTGAAGATAATTCTTTTGATTTTTGTTACATACAAGACATGATGCACGTTTTGTCTTTCCTCTTACTCCAGCTTTTACAGACAGTGGTGATATAAACACATCTTGAGAAACAAGTTTGTCTCTGTATTAAAAGTCAAATAGAATCAAGGAATTCTGTTCTTGACATCTGGATTTAAAGAACTTGAAAGAGACCAATTTCTTAGACATGGACATGTAACATTAATAAAAAAAATAACAAATAAACACTGGAAATGGAAAGTAGCTTAAAGGTACAGTGTGTAGAATTTAGTTGCATTTAGTGGTCCAATCACTGCATTGTAATCTCCTCACATCACCCTCACCTTCCTAGTGTAAAGGAGACAACACTTTAAGGACCCTGTTTAGAGTCAGTATTTAGTTTGTCTGTTCTGGACTACTGTATAAATAAGGTGTTTCAAGATGGCGGCCTCCATGAAGGGGGACTCTCTCCCACTGTAGATATAAAAGGAGATTTTTGAAGTAACAAACATAAAAAGATTATTATTTTCAGGTGATTATACATGCATCAAAACATAGTTATGAATATTATATTCCATGTTTGCCGTATTCTGAAAATAGAGGCCCCAAATCTTACACACTGGACCTTTAACAAGAAATGCAGGCATTAGCTGTTTAGCGGTACACATATTTAAAAAAAAGATATTTTGATGGCTAACTTTGTTAATATAATCAGGTAAAGTAGAAAACATATAATGATACATCCATGATAATAAGTACATAATGTAATCATATAAAGAAGGGAATAAAGTTTAGTTTATCACATGTTTTATTGCTACATGACTCAAACTTTTAAGATTTAAAGATATAGACTGCACAGCTTCTTATGAGGGGCCGTTTAAGACATTATTCATTCTGGCCGTTTCACATACATACATTCTCCTCTCACATTCTCTCTTACATTATGTCTGAAGAGAATGTATGTATGTGAAAGGAGAATATACGTATGTGAGAGTGAGTATATGTATGTGAAAGGAGAACGTATGTATGTGAGAGCTAAAGTATAGTGGAAACGGAAGGAGTATAGATGAAACGGAAAGCAGCTCATTTCTCGTGTTGTGATTGGCTGAGAAGCTCGTGCTGGGTTACGTTCATGTCACGTACAGCATAGATGGTGGAGAGGAAAAACGAGCACTGCAACAAGTCATCGGCACATTAAGAAATATTTTATCATCGCGGAAAACCGTCACATCTTTGTCCTCGTCTGTTGAGCGACAGGCTCGTCTACACCTAATGTCGCTCACAGCTCGGCAGATAGTGAGATGAGATAACTTTTCAGACCTCCAAGCTCCCAAGTCACGTCAGCAGGGCAAGCAGACTTTGGCAACAGGGGCCCTCGAACAAGGAAAAGGTAAGAACAACATACGTGGTAATTTACCTGTAAGTTGTCAGTCTACTAAATCAAAAATGTTTGTCAACACAGCTAATGCTGCGGCTAGTCAATGGTTTCAAAAAACACGTCAACAACATGTAAACAGACTAACACTGTAATATCCAGCTCCCTCTCGTTTCGTCATTCAATACAGATCATATAATATATCTTAACACGTATATTTGTTTGATTCTGTCATCTGACAACTGCATGAACTGATAACAAGCAGGAAATTTTTCATTTTGTTTTAAATGAAAAAGGTTTGTTAGCCCGATAATACTTTATTTACCCCATCTATTTATTTATTTATTTATTATCTAGACTATATTTCTTTTAGTTGCTTTTGACAGTTACAGCCCATGCTTATGCGATTTTGAAATCACAAGACTGTCATTAAAAAACTCCAGTTGGCATTAAATGGGTTTGGAACTTAGGACTGTATTTTATCTAAGAAAGGAGGCCAAACTAATTTCACTGCTTTTTTTTTTTTTTACTGATAAGTTCATCTATTTTAATTTTTATTGTGTTGTTATTAACTTCCCACCTGCTATAGTTTTTGTAACTGAATTCATACTTTTTATTTTGTCATTACTTTTTATTTCAGCAACTTTATTTTTATATATATGTATTTTTGTTAATATTGTATATTTGTAATAAAGTAAATGATTTGTAATTGTTTTCCTGTAGCACCACAATCAGGCTGTGATTTATACGTTTTGCATATGAGCATAATGTTGCTCTAGACTTTCATGGCCTTATGGAATGGTTCTAAGACTAGCACAGGTGGTTTAGACTCTCCTGAATTCTCTAAGTTGTAAACCGTGCACTAACGGTACTTTTAACATACAGTACTTAAAAGAAGTTTGTTTTGTATGTGCAATGTGAAACTATTTTTGTTTTTGTTGTTTCTTATCCTAAATCCTATTGTCACAGATTCCACTGATATTGTATTCATATTAATGTTGTCAGTTTCAGACCTACGATTCAACAAAGTAACACTTCAGTCAGTTGATTCTCCAGAACCAAAACATTTAATAAAATGTGGTTTCAAAAGTCTGCTGCAGTGTATTCACTATTGTCTCACTGATGGTAATGTTAATTGATGGAACAAAACAGCATTAGTTGTCTGAGAGTGGTGTGTTGTCATCAATACCAAAGCCACTGTCTATGTCACTAAAACCATTCATACTTGGGTTATGCACTCCTGCATTGTTGATTATGCCCCTTTGCCACAGCTGAAGAGGAGTTTGTCCCCCTTGTGTCGAAAGACCATGGTTATTCCACTGGTTCTGAAATTCAGTGGCAGCCTTTTGAATTTTTGGCAAATATATGCAATGAAGACAAAATAAATGTAGCTCACTGAGTGAATCTAATACACCATGCTCCTCCATAAAGTTGAAGAGATTTACAAAGTGAAATGACACTACTTGATCTAGCTCTGCCCACAATCTCTCTATTCTTTGATTATGCACCGATCTGCCAGTAATAACAGCATGAAACGGGCAACACCGGTGTTTTCCAGTCCGTGATCGTATCTCACCCTGGACGGTAATCCAAAGTTCTGAACACCAGCTATGAATAGTGACAAAACACTAGAGGCTCTCTTGTTGTCCAGACAAGAAAGGTAGATGATGGTTTGACTGAAACCATCAACACAGCCATGAAACACCTCCTCCACCTCACAAGTTTGTGGTTTCCATCTATGTCCCTAAGAGAAAATGAAATGTAATAATAATAATGATAATAATAATAATAGTAATAATTCTGCTAGGTAAGGATAATCTGACCAGGTCTTGAATATGCATTTTCTGGTTGGAGACTGACTTCCTGTTTAAGGAGGAACTTCCTGTGTCAGTGAAATGTGCATATACAGTAAATATGTGGAAGTGATAATATATAATTGTGAACACAGAATATATATGTGTGTGAGGAGAATATATGTATGTGAAAGGAGAATATTTGTGTGTGTGTGAGGAGAATATATGTATGTGAAAGGAGAATGTATGAATGTGAGAGTGAGAATATATGAATGTGAAAGGAGAATATTTGTGTGTGTGTGAGGAGAATATATGTATGTGAAAGGAGAATGTATGAATGTGAGAGTGAGAATATATGTGTGTGAGAGGGCCAGAATGAATAATGTCTTGAACGGCCCCTCATACCTTCTCCTGAACAGCAGTCACTGTACAGTTACAGCACAGCATAATACAGATGTTAAAGTGAGAATGAAGTTGTGTCCAAAATTACTTCCTATTTGCGACATGGTGCACAATATTTGATGGTGTAACATACAATATTTCATCATGTTGTTTTGATATCTCTCTTTTATTCATTGTGCACTCAAAGTGTTATCAAACTAACCAGTTGTTGGTTAATTCATGTTTAGAATGCTGTTTATCTGTTTTTCAAATGAAATGATTTTTTTTTTTTTTTTTTGACGTTTGAAATCTCAGTGTGAAGTTTATACAGTCTGCTGTTATCAAAACTGATATTTACAGTTATATTTTAAATTGTTTCCATTGATTTGTGTCTGAAGTTTCCTGCTCGATTCCTTACATAAAAATCAATGTTCCCCATCGACATTAAGAACAAAGTATTCTGGATCGTAGAAGTCTTGATCCACTGATGTGAACCTCACCACCCACTGGTCCCACTCTCTGTTTCTCTCTGTGCACTGGGTGTATGAAACAATAA
Source organism: Sciaenops ocellatus (assembly GCA_033000465.1). Classification (NCBI taxonomy): domain Eukaryota; kingdom Metazoa; phylum Chordata; class Actinopteri; family Sciaenidae; genus Sciaenops; species Sciaenops ocellatus. The sequence goes on from CP136878.1 coordinate 28,329,049, forward strand.
TGTTCCGCAGATCTGGAGAAGTAACACTTTCCATCATCCTGGAGATCTGCTCCACCAGCCGTGGATCAACTGTTGGAGGACGACTGGACCTCATCTTCACTACAATGAAAATTGGAATCACAGTTAGGACACACTGGTTAACTCTCATTAATCCTATGTGGTAAGTCATGAATTACCTTTTGATGTATTCTCAATCATATCTGAATGTACTTGGTTAGATTGAACTACAGAGTCACAGCTTTAACACAGTTCAAAGTGTCTCTCTACTGTGACAACAGTCAACAGATTATTTTTTCTAAAGCCAATATCTGAACTGATTTCTGCATATTTAAAAAAACTCAAAGACTCATATAATAGGTTCAACATATCTTAAGTAGACAGCGTCATCCATGTGTCTGCTGGGAGAAATGATCTCAAACATATCTGTGGAATGTCTTCTATAAGACAGACATGATGAATCTGCTAAAATCTCATGTCAGTTGATACATTGGCTTGACCAGTCTCTACTCGTAGAAGCGAGTTTATTAAAATGTGATAAATAAAAACTCTTACCACATTTACATAGAAATATGGTTCCATAGCATATAATGGTGATTGTAACCACGGTGCAGCAGAATCCAAGGGTTATTGTCAGAATACTCCAGTTGACACTTGACTTGTTATATAGGTGTCTGCCGTCAAGAGCGTTCCCATCTGCAATGAAAGGAGCTCCTGAAAAACCCATTCTGACCACCAAAGTTATGTTCGTTCTGTTCATTATTCCATTAGGAGTGATCAGACTTAAAAAATGAGGAGCTTTGATTCAAAAGGTTCCATCAGTCCTAATCTTTCACTAAAATCCAATTCTTGTCTGGCATTAGGATTTGGGTAACACTTTACTTGACGCCTATCTCTATAACGCATTATAAATATATTTATAATGCGTTATAATCACGTTATAGCACTGTATAACTATAGTTATAAACACTCATAAATGATCATAATGCTTTATAGCAATAATCATAACACATTATAAAGCAACTCACTGACAATGCCCACATGTATTATCTATGTGGGCATTGTCAGTGAGTTGTTAAGAGTTATAACACATAATAATACCTGACCTTGTAAGTCATGATAAAATGCTTTATAATGTGTTATGATTATTGCTATAAAGCATTATGATCATTTATGAGAGTTTATAACTATAGTTATACAGTGCTATAATGTGATTCTAACACATTATAAATATATTTATAATGTGTTATAGAGATAGGCGTCAAATAAAGTGTTACCAGGATTTGCATTACAGTAGCAATGTACGATATGTCATCATTTACGATATATTGTCAAAAACATTCCCCAGGGTAAGAGTATGTCATCCCACGATAAAAACGATAAATTCCCATTGATGACGTATAAATAAACAACTTTATTTTTATTTACAGAACAAAAAGTCAAACAACATAAGGAGGAAATAAGGTAAATAATCAAACAGAAAGTAAATATTTACATAGCAATACACCAGAGAGGTATTGCACAAAACCAAGATAAGGGATTAAGCCGGGATATGTTGGTTATCCTGGCTGAATTTAGCCTCAAGTCGGTTGCATGAAAGCAGCTCAAACTTAACCCAGCCAAGTTACTATGGTGATTTATTCTCTGCAGCTAGCCTGCTCCAGACCAGGCTAAGATTAATCCTAGTGATTCACCTGTATTTCCACCATCAATCCTGTGAGGAATTAATGTGTTTTACAGCATGTCCATGGTCTTCCTAATTATGTTGCATCATTTTAATTACCCTGCATTAAAATATTACATATATAGTCATTTCTCATTTCATTTAAATCTGTTGGCTGTTTGTAATTGCAAGTCTTTTTATATTGATTCAAGTGGTAGTATTATTACTCAGACCAAGTGTTATATTGCTATGCTAATGAAGACTGCTTGTCAAATTGCTGTCAGAGGTTTCATAAATATGTTTTATTGCAGTAATTGAGATTACAAATACAGCTGATGAAGTTGCAAAGGTGTTTTCAATGAAATCTGTGACAAGGGCAATATATATATATATACAAAAAGTTAGGGATATTTGACTTTCGGGTGAAATTTATGGAAAATGTAAAAAGTTCATGCTACAGTAATATTATATCATGAAAGTAGGGCATTTAAGTAGAAGCATGCAATGGTGATATCTTCATTTCAAACAATTTATTGAAACAAAAAATTACAACAGTGAGCAGAAAGCCGAATATCCTTAACTTTTTGTGAGTAGTGGTATATATATATATATAATATTATATAATATTATATTATATTATATTATATGGAAGCCCTAATCCTCAGACGAGCATTTAGGCATGGAAGAGTCTTCCGGGACAGGTCAGACCCACTGGCCTTTGGAGATGACTATCTCATTGAGAGATACAGATTCTCAGGTGATGGACTAAGATATTTATGTAGGCTGCTGGGTCCAAAAATACAGCACCAGACGGCGCGAAGCCATGCTCTCACTGTACCACAGTGCCAGGTCTTTTTATGGCCAGACAAGTTTGTTCTGTATGAAGGATAGAAAGATAAAATAGCTAAAAAGGAAACATGAGAAAAATAGATTAAATGACACACATTGTGGATAACTGTTTGAACTTAATCATACTCTACATTTCCTGAGTAACATGCATCTCTACTTGCCACTTTTAAAGTAAAGTGTACGACAGTTGATTAGTGGACTTGAAAAGTAACTCCTTTAATTGTAGCCTAATTATGACAGTTCCAGTGGAGTGTGCAGTTTTGGACTACTTACGCATTAAGCCGGTCCGCTATTGTCTGCCAGGCTTTCTCGCATTCTTTAATTATGACATTAGTATTGCCTTTTTTTCTTATGGTATCTTTCACTTCTTCATAGAACTCCATCAGGAGCTGTTGTTCAGCGGCCGTGAAGTATGAAGCGCGACTCTTATCCATGTTCCCATCAGTGAGTCTGTGAGCGATCGCGAGGTCTATTTAAGTATGCTGTGAACACACACTTATCCCAACTATCTTCACCTGGCTAAACATAGCCGCGCCTTTTCATCCTGGCTCGGCAAACGTGCAACCAATTAAGCCAGGATGCGCCGAGCAGACTAGGTCAAGCCGCGCTTGCTCAATTATCCTGGATTTCTTTATTCTAGTTTTGTGCAATACCCCTCAGGGGCCCGTTGCACAAAAGTAGGATTAAGACATCCAGGATAAGTGACTGAGCTGAGCTCAATGAATCCAAAACAAGAGCGTCCAGGCTTAATTGGTTGCACAAAGACCAAGCCAGGATGAGCAAACACGGATTCATCAAGCCAGGTGAAACCAATCCTGGACGCTTGCTCACTCTCTTTATTGAATTTCCTTTTGGGATAAATAAAGTTTCTCTTTGCTTATGTTTTATGTTTGCTCTACACACGTGTGTGTGTGTGTGTGTGTGTGTGTGTGTGTGTGAGAGAGATGTAGATTAAACATGACTGGGCCAAAACGGACATGGCAGCAAGTCAGAATCAAATACAAGAACAGAATGGTAAGGGCCCTTAACTAATACTTAACAATGCATAAGCGTATATTGTACCCAGAAGGTGCCTGCTCACACATTGTCTGTACTGTTTTAGCAGTGAAAAAGAAAACCCACAGACAAGGCACGGGTGGTGGGTCACCAAAAGCTGACCTCACCCTGGCAGAGGACATAGCCTTGGAACTAAGTAAAGGCAGGCCCGTGTTGGAGGGGATCCCTGGGGGGACAGAGACAAGCACATGTCCCTCCCAAGATGCCACCTGCTTCATACAAGGTATATTCTTTCATCTCTACATGGGACACTACCACATTCATATTGAATCCATTTTGACTGTCTGACTTTGGTTTGCCTATTGCCTTGCAGTTTCTGGCAGCACTGTCTCGCTGTTAGAGCCACCAGCACAAGCACCAGACGATGCTGATCCAGTGAGTACTCCATCAAAGGCATACTGTAGGCCTGGCATGTCTTGTCTACTAGCTTCAATATGAATCCCATTAAATGTGCTAGGGTGAAGGCACCAGTGCAGCAGCAACAGCAGATGATGCCATCATGATGATGATGATGAGGAGGAGACCATTTCTCTGGATTCCAGAAGGCATGAGGTATCATGTCAAGCCTGTGAAAGTACTATTCAGTCTACAATGGTGAGGAGTCATCATTTGGAGCCCACACAAAATCTAATTTCTGTAACAGGACCCAGATGTTGTACAGGGGGAAAGCCAGCCTGGCAACATAGTGAGTATTAATGGAAGGACACTCCATTGTGCAAAATTCCTGCTGTTCTAATTGTAATGTGTTTACAGAATTCATAAGCTATCAGACAGTTGTATGCCAACCACCTCCGGCGCCAGATACAACTGGCAGATATAGACATGCAGTACAAGAAGAAAAAGATGGAAAACCTTGCACTGGAGTCCGAAATAAAAAAGAGGACAATTAGAAAATTGGACGTTGAAATAAAAAAACTTGAGCGGGAGGTGAGTTATGCCTTCAATGCACACTGTATGCTGACTGTAACACAAATGTATTAATCATTATTCTCCTTTCCTCCCCCAGCTCCAAGAAGATGACACGTCTTAAATAAAAAAATAAAAGGTCAAACGAAATTTTGGTGTTGTCTGTTTGTTTTTATGTATGCACAGTTAGGGCTACCATAGAGATGACACTAGGCACACAGACTGTGGAATTTCCATCTGTCATCCTAAGTGCTATGATTGGTTGGAAGTTGAATGACTGGCTGTATTAAGGCTAGAAGAAAGGCACATAATGTACCCTGAAATGCAATTTCCCTGATATATCAAAACACCTTATGGCAATAAAAAAGTGAGTAGAGGGAACAGTTTAATTATCAATTCTTTAAGGTAGTAGGTGTCATGATGACTAAAAGAAAAAAAGGTATCATGATAACTAAGCATTTGCAGCTTGTGAGGTGTGAGGGTGCAAAGGTGTTCATCGTAAAGTCAGGTGAGCCAATAGCCTATATGAAGGCCCAAATTGGTGTGTTCCTTTCTGCTCTGACAATGGCGTGCCCATTCTTGTGAGATGTGGTGGATGAGGAAGCACTTGTGCCCAGGAAAGCCTTCAGGCGAGAGAGGGTCTTCAGGGACCGGTTGGACCCACTGGCCTTCCCTGATGACCATCTATATGAAGGGTACAGGTTTTCTGCAGATGGCATCAGGTATCTGTGCAGACTGCTGGGTCCCAGGATTAAACACCGCACAGCATGGAGCCATGACTGAGTGTGGAGCAAATGGTTTGTGTGGCCTTGCGCTTTTTTGCAAGTGGAGGCTTCCTGTACTCAGTGGGGGATGCAGAACAGCTGAACAAGGCCACAATTTGCCGCACAATAAGGAGTGTGTGTCTGGCTATCAAAGCATTGTCAGATGTCTTCATCGCCTTCCCTGGCCACAGAAGACTCTGACATCAAAGAGGAGTTCTATAAGATTGCAGGTAAGAGAATCTACAAATTACAGGACAACTGTTAACAGTCATAGTAGGATACTCACTTTGTGTTACAAGTTTCCCCAATGTCATTGGTGCACTGGACTGCACACACATCAGGATAAAATCCCCCTCAGGTGCCCATGAGGCGGATTTTGTGAATAGGAAATCCTTTCACAGCATTAATGTTCAGGTGAACATAACTTTTTGATATTGTCAATTGATGAACACTGTACATTGCTTATGATGTGCATTGATTGGTTTAATAGTCCTCATCTTATAATTTCAGATGGTCTGCAATGCTGACTGTCTGATCAGCAATGTTGTGGCAAAATGGCCTGGCTCAGTCCATGACTCCAGAGTCTTTCGGACCTCTGAAATCTATCAGCGGCTATCACAAGGTGAGCTACACAACCCCTATTAATAACCACTTTTTACATCATGGCTGTGTCAAGAATGTCACTCTGTTTATGAGGTTGTAATGATGAGATTTTGTGTTGACAGGTGAATTCTCTGGTGTGTTGCTGGGAGACAGGGGGTATGCCTGCCAGCCTTTTCTCCTGACACCATTCACAGACCCCCAGGAAGGGCAGCACAGGGTGAATAGAAAGACATAAAATATAAAGTGACAGTCAACATACAAATCAAGGACACTTGTGATATAAATAGATCAATAAATAACTAAATAATTAGACAGGTTGTAGTTGAGGTGAGGTAGTGCATTGTAGTGCAAAATACAATAAAGTGGCGTGTGCAGTCCCTGAGTTACAGTTGTGAGTGGTAGTGGGAGGGAGATGACATGGTGTCAAATGCCGGGGGGGAGGCAGGGGGGTGTTGTAAATGTCCATTGGGGGGGAAGAGAGACACCGATGATCCTTTCAGCTGTTCTTATGATGCGCTGCAGAGTCTTGCGGCAGGACACAGTGTAGCAGATGTACCGCACTGTGATGCCACTGGTCAGGATGTTCTCGATGGTGCCTGTGTAGAAAGTGTGCATAATGGGGGACGGGGCTCCAGCTCTTCTCAGTTTCCGAAGGAAGTACAGGCACTGTTGGGCTTTTTTGGCCAGTGATGTAGTGTTGTGGCTCCAGGACAGGTCTTCAGAAATGTGCACACCCAGGAACTTGGTGCTGCTCACCCTCTCCACTGCAGCACCGTCGATGGTTAGTGGAGCATGCTGGGTGTGTGTTCTTCTGAAGTCCACAACAATTTCCTTCATCTTCTCCACATTCAGATGGAGATCACTTCACTCCTGTAGATCGTCTCATCGCCGTTGTTAGTGAGACCCACCACAGTTGTGTCGTCAGCAAACTTGATGAAGAGATTGGAGCTGGATGTTGGTGTGCAGTCATGGGTCAGCAGAGTGAAGAGGAGGGGGCTTAGCACACATCCCTGGGGGGCCCCTGTGTTTAGTGTGATGGTGTTGGAGGTGCTGCTGCTGACCCGAACTGCCTGTGGTCTCCCCGTCAGGAAGTCCAGCAGCCAGTTGCACAGAGAGGTGTTGAGTCCCAGCTGGTCCAGTTTGTGAATGAGCTGCTGGGGGATGATTGTGTTGAATGCAGAGCTGAAGTCGATGAACAGCATTCTGACATATGAGTGTTTAGTCTCCAGGTGGGTGAGGGCTGAGTTGGAGGGCAGTGGAGATGGCATCATCGGCCGAACTGGTAAGGGTCCAGAGTGGGGGGGAGGGCAGACTTGATGTGGTGCATGACCAGCCGCTCGAAGCACTTCATGAGGATGGGAGTGAGTGCGACCGGGCGGTAGTCATTGTGGCAGGAGGGAGATGACTTCTTCGGGACCAGGTGGTGGTGGCTTTGAGGCACGTGGGGACAACAGCCTGGCTCAGCGAGGTATTGAAGATGTCTGTGAAGACATCTGTGAGCTCCTCAGCACAGTCCCTCAGGACACGTCCAGGAATGTTGTCAGGACCCGAGGCTTTCCGTGGGTTCGTCCTTCTGAAGGTCCGCATCACGCTATCTGGGGATAGCGTCAACACCTGTCGCCAGGAGGGGGTGGGGTCTTCTGTGCCGGGGTGCTGTTGTCTGCCTCAAAACGGGCGAAGAAGTCGTTCAGCTGGTTCAACAGAGAGGTGGAACTGTCACAGGTCTGCGGAGAGGGCTTGTAGTTTGTCATGGTCTGGATCCCTCGCCACAGGTTCCTGGTGTCTTTGCTGTCGCTGAAATGGTCGGCGATCCTCCTGGAGTACTGTCTCTTGGCCTTCCTGATGCCTCGTGACAGGTTGGCCCTGGCTGTCTTCAGGCCCCCCTCGTCTCCAGCTCTGAAGGCGGCGTTCCGAGCCCTCAGGAGTCTGTGGACTTCCCCTGTCAGCCATGGCTTCTGGTTGGCCCGAATGGAGATGTTTCTGGTGACCGTGACATCGTCGATGCATTTCCTCATGTAGGAAGTGACGGTCTCAGTGTACTCCTGGAGGTCTGTGGTGTTGTTGTAGGTGGCTGTCCGTCTGAACATGCTCCAGTCGGTGGTGAGGAAGCATTAGTATCACCGTGATGTGGTCTGAGGCTCCTCGTCAATCGTTAGTTGCAGCCCTACTGTAGACAGGACTGCTCTGTTCAGTTGAACTTGTTTTGATTATAAACATGAAAGAATAGAGATGTAAATAAGTAATGCAAGTAATAGTGTAAATTGATGGGATGCAAATAAATATTGTTAATATGTGAATTGATGGTGTATATTGTTAAAAAAGTTTGACAAATTGCAGTTTAGATTGATGGTGAAATGTAGGCTAAATAAGTTACCAATATGTGAATTGATTTGAGATATAAATAAGTAGGTTATAAATTGATAAAATATGTATTAAACCGATGGTGCGAGGTAAATACAAATGTTTTGAGAGATTGAGGAAGGGCTCCCCCTCCTTACAAAAGCCAATTTAAACACTGAGCATAACCTACTGCTATGTCAGGCGCCAAACGAGGCACTTGAAAGAGGCAGCTAATATTTTACGTGAGAGAGAGAGAGCGAGAGAGAGAGAGAGAGAGAGAGAGAGAGAGAGAGAGAGAGAGAGAGAAAATGGCCGACATTAAGCCCTGTGTGTGTGTGTGTGTGTGTGTAAAGAGAGAGAGCAGAAAGTACATGGCTAATACAAAAAATGTGACAAGGACAGTTATATTAGACTGCCACTGTAATGTGGCGCAAGTCTGTCAGAGTCAGGTATAAAGTATTTTTGCAAACAGCCAGTGTCCACTGTAGTGTACAATGTAGTGTCAGTGTACAGATCAGAGCACAGCAACAAAGAACTGTACATAAAGTAGCCTCAATAAAACAACAAAACGCCATCGGCATGTCTTTGGCCATATGATTGAATAAAGTGGATGCTAAGCATCCTGAGACTTTCCTGAATAGTACATATATATGTTGTGTAAACACAGTAAACAAATGTGACTATTACAGTGTGGTAAAAGAAGTGATACATTTGTTTTCCTCGAACCATTTGGTTCTACTTCTCCACTACAATGATGATGTGATCAGCTGAAGGCCACACAATACACAAACATTATTAACTGACAAAAGGAGTAAAACAAGCATACAAACTGAACTGTCATCATTCAACTATGTATCATAATGTATGTAGAAGAATATTATTATCAATATTATCATTGCCATATTCCCATAGTTAGCTGTCTATAGCTTGATAGCACTCTAGTGCAGTCTTGTTTGACTACTAACTGTCTAATTACTTCCGTGACAAATCAAGAACTATCAGTATTAGCATAACTCTTTCTGTGTTTGTTCATTTCAGAATGTCCTTGTAAACAATTTTGGACACCAGGCCAGCAACGGCATACCATCACTCACCCACAGTGCGAATTGCCGTACTGTGTATGAAGGAAGAAACCAAAGTCCAGGAATGGGAATTCCTGACAAATGGCAAAGTCAAACCCCTCAGGGAAACAAATAACAGAATCATCACATCGCCAAAATATTCTTATTTGAAGGGATAGCTACACATGTGAAGGTGGCTACATATTATATGAAAGGATATATGTTGAGAGGAGAGTACCCGCCATACTCCATCAGCATCAGCAAGACTACAAAATTCTTTTTAACGACACCATTGCAAGTGAGTGATGACATCAGGGCTAGAGGCCAGCTGCTACTTCATCCAACATCGGTTCTAATACCCCTGGCCTCAAGGCAGACACATGGATTGCTGACAGTGGACGGAGAGGTACTGCAGGTCAGTTAATTATTTCACTGGTGTGCAGACATAAAAATATGCTCATAACGTGATCTTGGTAGTATAAACACATAACTAACTCCAGCACATTATCTCTGTTGTTGTTCAGATATCTGACATTAAAAAAATCCACGTGGGGAAATCGGCGGTGCCAGTACCCATGCGGAATGTCCTTCTTGAGCAGGTAGAGTATACATGACACAACTGTAACAATCAGCTACTGTTTTGGCCAAAGTGTGTGACTATCAATGTACATTGCACGGGAAAAAACAACTGAGTGAATGTCGAATACAATATCTGTGACATTACACTGATTTATGCGGGTGCAATGTTGGGCCACTTCCATGTCATTCCAGATGTAACACTAAATTGAAACACAATGTTTATGTGAAGAACTACCGAAGTGAACAGAAACAGAATTTCATTTTCATATGTATTACACCACAAGCTTTGGTAGAAGGTGTGTATACCTAATGTTGTAACTATGTAATGTCATATAATAGTTGAATGGGTTGAGTATAGATTTCATTTGAAGGAAATCTCATTGGCTATAGTAGCATAAAATAATACATCTATCTTTTGTATTATATGTATTTCAGGACAAGACACGGGTGACCCTTTCCCTCTGGCGAGAGGCAGCATTGTTCCCATTTACAGAAGGCTCACAAATCAACGTGAGCCATGTCAGAGGGACAATGGGCGCATATGGGTACTGTCTGAACAGTACTAACTATTCGCAAGTAAAGGTAGGTTGTTCGTTCTTGTCTTGTGCTGACACCAAAGGCAGGTAGTTGACAGACAGAAAGGAAAGCAGACAGCCAAATAGACAGGCAGGCATGCAGACAGGCAGACAGACCGATACAGACAGCCAGACCAATAAGCAGTATGACATGCAGAAAGAAGAAAGAAAGAACACATGCAAAAATACAGACAGACAGACAGACAGACAAATAAGCAAACAGACAGGCAGAAACACAGTCACACAGTCAGGCAGAGAGACAGACAGACAGAACATAGATTCTTTACATCAGACTGTCACATAAATCAAAAATTGTACATGCCGGGACTTTGAGTGATTATTGTGAATGCTTGGATTCTTAAATATCAATAAACATTGCTTTGTTTATGATGCACTGTGGCACCACACTCATCATCTTGCTTCATGTTTTCTTGCCATAACCTACTGTGCAAAAACATGTACTTGTCCTCCTATATCGAGGACACACATTCAGATCAGCACTACACGTGATTCATATTGAGAGAATGGTGTGGTAAAAAAATTATGGTGAATGTACTTTACAAATCTGTGTCCTAAAAACTGCTAGGGACCTTTCTATTTGAGCTAATGGTTCCTTCTTTACTACAGGTCACAACAACAACATATACAATTGGTATATATGGAGCAACACCCATGGTCCATGAAGCAGGGATGTTCCAGCTGAGACGATGAGATCCTCCAGATAACAGCGGACCTGTGGCTTCCCCTTCAAGACAAACTCATGCAAGTGGAACAGCCCCTATTAGCGGCCAACATCACAGTTGTGGGTAGCAGAGTTTTGGCTGCAAATGCAGAGTTTGGCATAAACATGGGCACAGAGGTAGATGCAGAGGTACAGCCAGAAGGAGATGCAGCTGCACACACCGAGGCAGATGTAGAGATGGCATCAGTAGCAGATGCAGCAGCAGGCACAGACTCAGTGGTAGACATAGTCCCAGAAGCACACACAGCAGCAGATACAGAATCAGAGGCTGAGGTAGTGCCAGAAGAAGAAGCAACTGCAAACACAGACTCAGATGTAGACACAGGGCCAGAAGCAGAGGCAGCTGTAGACTTAGAGTCTGAGTTACAGGTAGGGCTAGAGGCAGAGGAAGGAATACATCCAGAGGCACAGGCAGAGGCAGATGCATTTGAGGAAGCACTTTAGAAATGCATTTGCAAGCACACACACAGGCAGTTGTCACATTGTATCCGTAGTTTTCTCTGGACCCCTACCCAATGTGACCAGTGATGACATGTTTAGCCGCATGTCGTCATTTCACCGCTGGCTGTCGAGGTGGTGTCCAGCAAACGATGTGGGCTTCATAGATAACTGGACACCTTTCTGGGGAAAACCTGGTCTGATTAGGAGAGACGGCATCCATCCCACTTTGGATGGGGCAGCTCTCATATCTAGAAATATCTAGAAGAATTCTTTCATATTTTGCAGGTCAGTGCTAATTAACTAGCACAAGCCAACTTCTAATGCTAGTAATATTAGCACTAACGTCACCGGCATGTCGTTAGCTTGCAAGCTAAAGCAGTAAGTCTGTAAGTCCATGAACTGTATATTATTTAAAATAGTACAATTTTATGAAATAAATATTGGATATACACGTTATTGACTTTACCTGTGATGCCTCACCTGAGCCGGCAGCTCCACCCGGTCCACCGCTGCAAGCCATCTTTGGCTTCGGCGCATGCGTGTTTGGAGGAATCGCGGTTCGATTATTTTCCCCTGTGACCTGCCTGTGACCTATGTGACGTCATTTCAACACTCTTCTACTTGTACCCACAAACTTGAATTCGTGTTCACAGTGAAGAATTATCATTGTTCAGCCATGTAAAAGCTTCATGATTGTGATTTAAGCCAGTTCATCGTCTCTGTAACACATTTATAAGTCACAGATATTTTTTTCCTTTTTTTAATTTTTTTTTAGTTTAAGTATGAACTTGATTTTCCTAATAGACATAACATTTATGAGCTACTCCCTCTTGCTCAGTACTACCAACAAAGAGGACTGACAGCATTGTGTTGTCAGTTAGCAGTTATTATCCTGTATAACTATGCTAATTATTCCTTCTTTTAACAGCATCCTCGAGCTCTAAGAAAAGATGGCAGCCTGTTGATTCTGACAGTGATGACCCTGAAACAGGTATTTAACACACTCCATGTTGTCCTTATCACAAGTTATGAAATGTTTCTCTCAATAGTGGTAACACTTGTCTTACTATAGATGGCTTTCATTCAGACAGTGAAGGTGTGTTGACAGGTAACTGACATATTTTGTATTAATAATAATAATAATAATAATAATAATAACAATGATAATAACAGTGTTTCCCCTATATTCATTCAGCAGCGGTGCAGCGCCGCTGCTAGATTACGAGCGCTGCTGCTGAAATTTCACAAGAGCATAAATCTCAATGCGCTACTAATGATTTTCAGTCGCACTATGTGAGCACAACAACACACAACAAATTTTGGACTTGTTTTGAGTCATTAAGTAGCGCAGCAAATCCTACGTAAAAGGTAACGTTCAAGTTTATACACGGTCTATGCATAGACATAATAAAGAGTAGACGCTGCATCGACCGCTACTGCCTATTGGCGCTGACGATCTGTGGGGCCGCCATCTTGGACCGGTCACCTGCTCCACTCAGTGTAATCTGTTTGGCAGGCGCAGTGACGTGTCAGCGCATTCAATCAATCATAACTCGCTGAATACTTAACTGATTTTCATGCGTTTTTGTTTTTTTGTTTTTTTTGCTGCAAACGTCATACATGTAGCCATGATACAGAACACATGGTTTGGCGTATATTAATATTCATAGTGGGCTTAACAGTAATAGAATATTCTGATATATGATATATGTGATGTATGATAGATATTTTGCAAAACACACAATGTAATATATATATATATATATATATATATATAGAGAGAGAGAGAGAGAGAGAGAGAGAAAGAGAGAGAGAGAGAGAGAGAGATGCAGATAGTGGCAGTAAAAGTACTACTTAGCTTTTTTAATGAGTTCAAAAATGAAGAAACAATATATGAATGGATATCGAGATAGATAGATAGATAGATAGATAGATAGATAGATAGATAGATACAGATAGACATAGATAGATATATATAGATATATAGATGATATATAGATATCGATAGATATACTGTATATATATATCTATATATATAGATATAGATATATAGATATAGATATAGATATATAGATAGATAGATAGATAGATAGATAGATATAGATAGATATAGATAGGGTTACACAACAGAATAAAAAAGAGTGACAACCATGAGTGACTAGAACAAAGCCTAGATAACAAATGGGGAGGGGAAGGAAGTGGAAATGCCTCTACACGCTCTCATCTTGCTTTTCAGACTTGCATAACAAAGCAGAGAGAGAATAAAACCATGTTTACACATGTACAAAGTTACTCATGAAAGTTTTACATGAGCTAAAACCCCTGAAAGAGGACTGTTTTGCAGAGCTTCTTTCTCATGCTCTCTTTCTGCAGGTCAAGAGAGGTGAGTTTGGCAATGTGGTGCAGCCTTATCTTAAGAAACACACACACAACCAATGACAACAAGTTGGAATGATGGTTGTCGATGCCAAACTGGTCTCCTTAATGTGTTCCCCAAGCAGAAAAACATCCTCCTCCCGGACAATGTGCGTGACTGTCGACAGCTTTGGAGCTTGCTTTGTTGAAGCTCGGCGAATCACCCTCTCTGCAGCTCTCAGCACCTTCACTGTGCCTTGTGATAGAATCACTAGGCCACTGTTGTTTTTCAGGGCTAGAAGGTGGTAGCTCTCGTCAAATGATGATGGTACAGCATCTTTGACCAAGCTCGCACGGCACACATCACAGGACAGCTTTCGCAGAATCTGCCGGACCACAAATCCTGCTATGTGGACCAGAGCGTTTTCCACCAGACCTCCAAACTGAGTGGGAACATAGCTGTGGTCACACACAATGGCCAAAATGTTAGCGAATGGAGACGGGTGCTCTTCAGCAGTTTCAGCAGACGGCATCTCTGATGCAGACACGGACACGGTGTCATCTTGGGCTGCCACATTGCCTGTCTCACTAGGTGAGACACCACACCGAACCATCAGACGGCAGAAGATGGCCTGGAACTGGCGTGCAGATGGATTGTTATTCCAGCCACCTTGTACGGAAAACAGGCACACAATACATACATTACTCACAAGACATAACACACAAGGTCAAGGTCACGTTTATTTGTAGAGCACCTTATACACACATAGGTTGACCAAAGTGCTTTACATAAATGAATAACAAAAAATCCAAAGATACATAAATGAATAACAATAAAATCAAAGATAAAATTAAAAAAGACAATTACATCAAGTAATATATGATATGAGATATACAATACAGCACACAAAACAACTTTCTTCTCACACAGGTTCGAAAGCCTGGGAGAGTTTTAAGAGAAGATTTAAAAATGTCCAAAGTCTCTGACGACCGGATATGCAGCGGGAAACTGTTCCACAGCTTAGGGGCAGCCACTCCAAAAGATCGATCACCTTTAGTTTTTAACCTGCATTTAGGCACATCCAGGTATGACTCATTTGCAGACCTCAGAGCTCTGGTCGGTCTGTGAACATGTATGAGTTCAGCTGAATACGATGGGGCCAATCTGTTTAAAATTTTAAAAACAAACATCAAGATCTTAAAGTCAATTCTGAAACGCACAGGAAGCCAGTGCAGAGAGGCCAGAACTGGGGATATGTGTTCCAGTTTCTTTGTGCCTGTTAAAAGACGAGCAGCAGCATTTTGCACAAGTTGTAGGCGTCGCAATGAGCACTGGTCTAAACCTACGTACAATGAGTTGCAATAATCTAGTCTTGAGGAAATTAAAGCATGAATAACCTTCTCCAGGTCACCAGGAGAGGTCACCAGTATGGTTTTACCCTGGCCAGAACGCGCAGCTGGAAAAAGGCACTTTTGACCACATAGCCAATTTGCCCGTCCAATTTAAACTCACTGTCGAAAGTGACACCAAGGCTCTTAATGACAGAGCAGTTTGTTGAACCCAGGGAGGAGGGCAGAGCATCAGCACAATCGCCGTAGTGTTTATGACGCCCAAACACAATGACTTCTGTCTTGCTGTCATTTAGATTTAGGAAGCTGAGGCTCATCCAAGTCTTGATGTCAGTTATACAGGCAAGTAGAGTTTGTACAGAGTCTTTGGAATTCATTTGTAAGGGGAGATAAATCTGAACATCATCAGCATAACAATGAAAAGACACATTATGTTTGTGGAGAATGGATCCAAGGGGCAACATGTACAGTGAAAACAGTAAAGGGCCTAGAATAGACCCTTGAGGCACCCCACAAGTAAGAGGGGTCACACTAGAAGAAAACTCTCCCAAATGCACTGAGAAGCTCCTGTCAGTAAGGTAGGACTGGAGCAGCATGAGGGCAGCGCCCTTGATACCAGCATACTGCTCCAGGTGTGAGAGCAGGGTCCTGCGATCTACCGTGTCAAATGCAGCAGTTAAATCTAATGTCACCATGATGGCAGCACACCCAGAATCAACAGTTAAAATAAGATCATTAAACACTCTTAAAAGGGCAGATTCTAGGGGTGTAACGATTTGTTTTAACAACGATTCAATTCGTATCACGATTCGTGGTTGCCAATACGATTCAAGGACGATATTGGTTCGTTTAGAACGATCTGATCCAAAATGATTCAGTGACTTGAAATCGATTCAGTAACTTTTTAGCCAAAAATTCAACCAGTGTGACTGAAATAAATACCTGGATACTGGACAGTGCAGGTGAAGTTTCCTAGATTCCTGTTGTTTCTTGTAAGGTCAGGTATAAATTAATTATGGATATAAACAAACAAGTAAACAACAATTAATGGCAAATGCATTCACATTTTATTTGAATGAAGTGCAACCAACACTTTAGGTTGAATTAACAGGAAGTTAACCTTTTACCTGCTACTTCTGCTTTTGTTTTTCAACATAAAAATATTACAATATTAATATCAAAAATAAAGTGCAACCAACATCTCTTGAGGTTGAATTAACAGTAGGTTTACCTGCTACTTCTGCTTTTGTTTTTCAACATAAAAATATTACAATATTAATATAAAAAATAAAGTGCAACCAACATTTCTTCAGGTTGAATTAACAGTAGGTTTACCTGCTACTTTTGCTGTTGTTTTTCAACATAGAAATAATACAAATACAACATTAATATCAAAAATAAAGTGCAACCAACATCTCTTCAGGTTAAATTAACAGTGGCTGAACCTGCTACTACTCTCATTTTAATAAACAAACAGCAGTGCACTAATATTTAACAAAAGAAGAAGTGTAACCAACTACTTTTCAATGACTCTACAGACTTTTTTTCAAAAATATCAACTGATCAACATGATCTGGCCGCAGAACACTTCTCTGTGCGTTCACTATGTCGCCAGCAGTACTAAAAACTCGCTCTGCTGGCACACTGGTGCCTGGAATACACAGGTACCGTTTAGCAAGGGTTGAAAGTAGAGGTAGCTCTTTCTCCAGAGAGCTCCACCACTTCAAGGCATTTTCAGTCAAAGGCAATGCATCTTTTGCTCGGTACCTTATCACCTCTGCTCTGGCTGTCTCACTTGTGGATTTTCTTTCTCTTTGGGTGAAGGAATCGCCAAACAGTGCATCTAAGGCTTTCTTCTTACAAGGAGGTGACTCATTCGGAGCTACAATATAAGAAATGTATTTCAAAATATAGTTTCTCATTTCTCATTAATACACCACATGAAACACACCTGTGGTCTCTTCATTGAATCCTGACAGCTTTGTGCTTGAGCCTCCCTCGTCTTCCTCCTGATTTCCCATTGCTTGCATCTATGGATGTAAGAATGTGTGAACTGTTAAAATTTCTGCTCTGTAAGACTGCACACAGAAATTTAGAGGAAGATAAAGAACAGATGAGATTTAAGAGAGGACAAATGAAAGGGGAGAAGAAAACAGAGCAGAGGAAAGAGGAGGGGAGGAGAGAAGAAAGAGGAGAGAAGAGTTACCTGGTGGGACACTTCTGCCTCAAAAAACAGTTTTGCGTAGACCTGTTCTCTGTCTTCTTTTTCCAGGTAGGGCAGTTCTTTAAATCGCAGGTCCAACGCTATTGCTGTTTAAAGAACAAGAATATTGCATTCATTGCATTATTAAATTAAGTTGACGTGACATTGCAAGTGATGACCACCTCCTCATACACAAAATAATCATAAGATTAAACTTTAGTATGTTTTTTAAAAGAAATGTGGCACAGCGATGAGGTAAAGCCACCATGAACTAAGAATTTTATTGCAGATATCTTGTTACTTTTCCAAAAAACTCAAATTCAAACTAAAAAAATGCAAAGGTGTGGCATTTTACAAATTAATACAGTCTAATGACCTAAAATATTAACCAAGTTGATTTTAATTAAGACTCTCAGCACTTAAAATCCAGCTCACTGGATGTGAAAAAGTCATTCAACAGAAACGTTTTATTTGCTAGCGATCTAGCATTTATCAAAGCTATCTTCAGTGTGACCTGGGGAGTCACGGTGGTCGATGCCGCAGCACGTCTCAGCGGGCGGAGGTTTGTGTGCACAACGCCGCCTCTGCGCGCTCGGTGGTGTCCAGGAGGAAACGCCGTCGTCAGGCCATGACAGGCTGAAGCCATCAGGGGTCCGGGTGAAGCAGCAGGGAGGAGCAGCGGACTGGGCGCCAGCCTCAGACTGGGAGAAGAGTAGCTTTGCATCGGTAGCAGGCCCGGAGGTGAAGAGATCATTTGCGGGCCGGGAGAAAACGTCAGCTCGGAGGCACCAGCAGGAGGGCTGGGAGCTACAGCTCGTATCCAGGGACTCCTGAGCTGCAGTGAACATTTAACAGCAGAGGAATAACAAAGACCCTCACGTCTGAGGCGAGGGTCAAACATACAGGAAGACGACATGTAAGCCTTGATTTTCACTAGCACACCGCCCCGTTTCCCTCGTCTTCTTTGCCGCTTCTTCCAGGGGGGGGCGCAAGGTGTACGGCGCAGGTGACCTGGGATATCCGCCAGCAGGGGAGGGAGACTTGCGGTCCAGTCCACCAGATCGTGTCTGCTCAGTTTCGTCTTAGCAGAGACTCGGATGTTTAGAAGAGTTTGGCGATCATAAATAAGTAGAGCCGAAACATTCGGACAGCAGACACAGATGAACAGGGCAACAGCAAACAATAAAACCAACAGCGTCTGACGCGACCGACGAGCTGCCAAACATAATGGCACCATCTTGGTCACTTGATTGTGCCACACAAAGATATTCATTGAGTATATTTTCAGAATGTATTTTAATTAAAAGAACATCAACCCTACCTGACGCTCTGATTGAATTAAATAGAAGCTCCAAGTGATCCTGGCTGAACCTGTAGGTGAGGACATACCTCTAAACTTGGAGCAGTTCAGGAATCATCAGCATCAACGTGTCAATGTTAATGACAAATCCGATGACAGACAAGTACCTGCAAAAGAAAAAAGTGTTCATTCAAAACAGTAAAGTGAATTTTCCATCACATCCATCAGTAATGTGTAATCACCAATTCTTGAGTGCCTATCACAGGGGTGCAAACTCACAGAGAATGAAAATGGTAAACAGCTACCAGGGCGGATAGATAATAAGTTTGCATCCATGTTTTTAGGAATGGGATCAGTTTCTTGTTTAACTTATACAGTGTATTTATAGGGCACTTGGCTAACTAGGAACAATGAAATTGCAGAACTGGGAGAACTTGAGAACAAGAACACATGCAAGAACACATGCAAGAACACATGCAATACATACCATTTTGACACCTACATGTACTTGATGTTGTGTAATACATACCATTTAGAAACATCTAGGACCTGAAACACGCTGAATACAGGATAATTCAAATAGAAACAAAACTGCAGATTGAAAAACATTGAAACAAGAGAACATAATATCAACGTACATACCATCCTTCTGACACCTGCATAAACTTGATGTGGTGTAATACATACCATTTAGAAGCATCTGGGACAACTGGGGACATCTGGGACATCTCCGGCAAACAAAACTGAACGCTGAAAAAAATTGAAATAAAAGAGCATCATGTTAGCATACTTACTGTTTTGACACTTGTGTCGGACTGAATACAAAACAATTTGAACAGAGACAAAACTGAAGGAAAAAACATTGTAACAGTAGCATCATATGAACCTGATGCAGAGAACGGAGCATCTTAGGAACTCGATGCATAAGAGAACAGCGTTGAACTCATGTCATGAACTTTTCATGCATGAATAACAAGCACTATTTTAATAGACCTCTTAGATTGATGAAGAAGTGTTCCATCTTTTGTCACCAAAGTGAGCAAGTACTCCCTGGCTCTTGACAAAAATGCTTTCCTCTCCATCCAATTCAAAGCACCCAAGGGAGCTTTGAATCCTTTGGCACGAGGATTGCGTCCATTCATAGTATCGAACAGCCTGTCAATCATCTATAAAGAAATATCGGCATCTAAATCACTATCATTACAGGGTTTCATTAGGTATCAGATAGTTGAAATCAATACTCATCTATTCAGAATATACAGAGAACAGAGTACTTATTTCTAAACTGTATGTTCAACGTGTAAACATGCAAGTATTAGTATTTGCTTGACTTCCTTCTCTCCATAGGCCTGCTTTGTACTACAGCAAATTTCACACAGCTTTACCGCTCTAAAATTTGTGAAGGTATGTATAAGGTTATGTACGAACTTTTGTATTTATGAAGAATATGCACTATCACGGTTTATGACAATATTTGCATGTTGAATTTAGAGAGTCAGAATTATCAAAGAATTGTTCCTGATGCTCAAGTCAAATTTTGATGAATTATTATAAAAAAAACATGTACCGGGTTCTATAATCACTAATTGTATTACCTCAATGAATTCTGCCGTTGCCTCACAGTTTTTAAATGTATTCCAACCACCATGAACACAAGAGCCTCAGTAGCAACATCAGTCTCGCTGTTTCCATCACCCAGGTCTACAAAACCAGACATTGACTGGGTATGTGGATTATATTGCACGTGTTTTCTGATGGCCATGGCATCCAACATGAGTGCAACGCATCCATATTTAGCCTGGTCTTCCCGGCATCACCTCCTCAAAGCCACTTCCCACTTCTTCCTAACATCTCTGTCTTTGGGAAACCTTCAAAATGAAAGCGAGAGATTTGGGAGAAACATTTTACAAAGAAGGTCAAGCTTGTTTTCTACCTTCTTCTTCCTATTTTTCTATTTCCTATCTTCCTATTTCCTATTATTCCTATTTACTTCTTCTTCCTATTTTCTTCCTTCAAATGTCTTAGAACCTTTCTTCAACAAAACTCCTATTTTGATGCTGATAATGAACCAAAGCTGCTGAAATTGTGAGTAAGCTTGTTAGCAAACTATTCTACAGTCAGATGTTCTGTTGTCTGATTTTGCTGGTGGACATAAATACAGTACAGTAATATTCTATTCACAAAGTACAACCAATAATAATGTTAAATCTTACTTGTGAAAAGTAATCCCCCGAGCCCTGTTTTGAATAGTCGCCGATTTTGAGGTATCTTACTTTGGTGGTTTACGGGTAGGATGACCGGTTCAAGATGGTGGCCGCATTTCTTGTGCCCCAGCAGCCAATGCGGCATCTACTCTTTATTATGTCTATGAGTCTATGTGCTAGAGTAGTGAGTAGCATAGGTAGCGTAACGTTAGCGTAATGTAGAGTAGCGTAGCTCCTTAGGGCAGTGTGCAACAAGTGAGCGGGCAGAGAAAGTGGCGGTGAAGCAGTAAAAGTGAACACAGCAGAAACGGTACAGAGGGAGAGATTAGCAGAAAATGTAGTTTGTCAGTTAATAAATTCTACAGCCTCTCAAGCTAACGTTAACAGTACGTTTTTAGCTGCTAAGTAGCATTAGCTATATTAATTAGCTGCTTGTCATTACTATCTGTGTATGTCCAGAGGAGCAGTGAGAGATGCAAGGAGAGGTGAGAGGAGCAGGATCTAGAGACACACTGAATAGGGTCATTTTAATAAAGTTCATTATTATTGATTTCTGGCCTCACCCTCATGATTTCCACAAGTACTGTTGTATTTGTTGTACTTTTATAAGACTGACCTGAGAACAGACTACAGAGGAGCATCAATGGCCGCCTCACTGCTGAGCTCCACTACAGAAGAGCTCTGGAGCTTTTCTACAAAAAGTCCAGAAAAATCAAATGCTCACAGGCTGATGTAGGCTGTCATTAAGTGCTCTGACTTGTAAATAAATAAAAGGTGTGAGTAAATTTCTGTGTTGCGACATTAAATTTTTAAAATATTTTCTACAGATAAATGTCAAAAGCTGTAAATTGAGACAAAATACAAACATGTATAATTCTGTCTATTAGGATTCCAAGGTCATTTCATTGAAACTATTCTCACTCGCATGAATACGGGTCGACATCACATCCTCACGGACACGGACACAGCAGCACCGCTGCTGAAAAAAACTCTAGGGGAAACACTGAATAATAGTGAAAACCATCATTCATTATTTCAACAGGATCCTCAAGACGTAAGAGAAGACAAAAACCTGGTGAGACTGACGGTGATGACTCTAAAGGAGGTATTTCAAACACTCATGTGCATAACTATTACTATTAAATTTACTTAGTTAATCTTTAGAAAAAGGGCAGAAAAAAAATCTGGTTACTGACCAACTGCAGGTAACATCACAGCAGGAGATAACATGGTGACTTGTTGTAAATGTATGCATTGGTTAGTCTTGTTATTTATTGTCTGTTTTCAGCCAGTCAGTGCAGACAGCACAACACTTAATGCATTAATTTGTAATCCTTGAGATTCCCAGTTTATTCTACAATATGAAATACATAACAAGTTGGGTACTGCACCAGTCTGTACAAATAATAATGAGAAAAAAAGGTTACAAATAGTTTTTTTTTATTTCTAAGGCTTTGTCTTGATATCAATATCACTTTTCAAATCAAATTAAATTTAATTTATATAGCGCCACATTACAATGAAGGTACCTCAAGCCTTTTTTCATATAGGGCAGGTTGAGACCAAATTCTTTGGCATTCCAAAAAATCCCACCATGACCTGCACTTGGTGACAGTGGCAAGGAAAAACGTGACTGAATAACTGAACAGGTAATGAATTGCCAATTGAATCGCTTTCTCCACTCCTGATTTTCTTTTTTTCTTTTCTTTCATAGAAACCTCAAAGAAGAGGAGCTGGTCAGTTGGTGAAGTCCGGGCTGTGGAAAAGACACTTAAAGCTTTCATCGAATCTGGTAAAGTACCAGGAAAATCGGACTGCAATGCCTGCATGAATGCTTCACCAGAGGCACTGAAAAATAGAAGCTGGACTGCGGTAAAGTTCTAAGTTAAAAACCGGATCACTGCCATTCATTGTGAAAGTGCAATAAGAATTTATTGAAAAACAAAGAGCACTTATTGAATGTTTTGTTATGCACGTGTTTATTAGAAGCTCAGTATTCTAAGCTGTGAATGCATCCTTGTACTCAGTAGCTACTTGAAACATTTCTTGATCAGTTATTGTACACACATTCTCTTTTTGTTAAGTGACCAGATGTTGGCTGTCACTATGGTGACGTGTGAGTAACATGGTTAATAAAATCGTTTAAGACTAACTTCAAAAAGCCTGTCTTGTGTGAGATAACATTTACTTAAAGTTAAGTAGAGCTGCTGTTTTTTTCACTTCTGTCAGTATTGATTATTGAAGGCCAGAATTAGCTTTTCTCTACCTCTGTGAGGCTTATAGACATGGTGCGGGTGGGGGTTTTTGATGCTGTAAGTGATTTTCATCCTCACAGAATTTTTTTTTTTAAATCTAGCAGTTAAAACCAAGTCTCTAGACCACTCAGAAAGGGTGGATCCCGTCAGGACTCTTACAGTCAGTGGACCAATGTGTGTGTGTGTGTGTGTGTGTGTGTGTGTGTGTGTGTGTGTGTGTGTGTGTGTGTGTGTGCTGGCTGCAAACAGTAGAGACACTCTTGTGCTTTCTTGGTCAGGGAGGTGTCGTTACTCTGTGCAAGTCCAGTTAACGTTAGTTTTTTACATGGCTGCTCTCTTTGTGAATGAATGTGATCACCTCCACTTTCTGAGCCTTCCGTATGAAGCAGACCAACCAAACTACAGTGTGAAGTCACATGATGAGACATGTTGTGACAAGTTGACATATTATAGCATTGTGAGTGCGACAGGTAGTCAGTGTCAGACACATTATAGTGACTGTCTACCAGCTAGTCATGTAAAAATCCTCTGATGATCTCTGAGGTCTGACCAGTGGATTTTCATGTTTGATAAGAACCCAGCTGTCATCACACGCTAATCTTGATTTTCATGTTTTCTCTCTATCCTATCCTGTTATCATGTGCAACAAAAGCCTCAAACAGGGTGAATGAGAGATTTCATCTGGTGTCCTGATTCTAATCCACATGGAATACATTTCAGAAAGATTCACCAAAGACATGCAGGCCTACACTAATACAGTGTGTGTGTGTGTGTGTATTCTCTCTCTCTCTCTCTCTCTCTCTCTCTCTCTCTCTCTCTCTCTCTCTCTCTCTCTCTCTCTCTGTAAGCTGCACTGTAACAGCTGGCGTCTCTCTCAGCACATCTTCTCACAGTGAGTAGCCGGCCTGTTGCAGCAGCAGCAGCATCATCCTCTTACACACCACAAACACAGCTATCGACTCTTTGAAAGGCTTGTTTGGATTTTGCTTGGATGCTCCTTTCTGCTACGACAGAGTGGAACTGAAGTCTGCAGGCTCTATGGAGGTTCAGGTAAAACACATGGAACAGGACAACATGCACTTCACAAACAGACACACAAACCGGTCGAGGTGATTCAGGACTAATATGAAAGCTATGTATCAAACTTACAGTATGGTTTTACAATGAGCGCAGACTTACTGTAGTATTACAGTTTGCTAACACACATTTCTTTCTACTGAGTTCAAAACTCTGCACACAGCTCTCTGTACAGACATGCAGCTCAGCACTACAGTTAATACAGTAACAGTAATGCTGTCACTTATTATTTATTGATTGATTATCATTATTATCATTACACAGTGACACAGTTGTAAAAACAAGCAAGATTCTATTTAAACTAAATGAAGGACTCTACCAACTTTCATACACACTACTCACAAAAAGTTCAGGATATTTGACTTTCAGGTGAAATTCATGTAAAATGTAAAAAGTTCATGCTACAGTGATATTATATCATCAAAGTAGGACATTTAATTAGGAGCATGCAATGGTAATTTCTTCATCTCAAACAATTTATTGAAACAAAAGCTAACACAAGTGGTGGGTATACCACCACAAAAAAATTTAATGTCTCAGTAACTTGTCATGTGACCTTGACCATCGATCACAGCTTGACTAGATGCCTCATGCTGTTCACAAGTTGACCTATTCCAACCTGCTGATGACACTCTAACACTGTGGTATCTTCCCTCTGAGTACTTCCTGTTTGAAGCCTCACACTGACCAGGTACTGTTGATGGATTGTTAGGTGTCGTCTTGGTGTCATGATGTCAAAATGTGAACAGCATGATGAAGAGGACTGTTTAAATACAAACTGTCATTGAAGCAGAACATTTGGTGGTCCATTCATGGATCAGACACTTGTTAGAGAACAGCATGTTATGCAATACGTACTGAATATTGAACAGTTGGACATAGAGTGCATTTTAGGTGTATTCTGAAATTTCATCCGAAAGCTGAATATCCTGAACTTTTTGTGAGTAGTGTATTTCACAGAGAGAAGAGAAAATGCTGCAACGTGCTTCAATGTGTTCTGTTTGTTTGTTCTTTTCACATAAAGTCAATCCTGCACACGAAATGTAAATGCAATGCAGTGACCTGTACAGTAATGCAAAGCTGTAATCTGTCCATATGAACAATGTTTGTTTCACTACTATTTCTGCTTGTATGAAAGCTTTATGAACTTTTTATGGTTCTGTTGAAGCTCTCACAGCAAATGGCTGAGGAACAGGTCATGGCCATGGTGGGAAAACCACAGTCTCACTGAGCTTAATCAAAATATCTAACCACACACAGGCACAAGATGCAAACCCCTGTCTCTGATGTCAAAGACCTCTGCTTTGTCCACTGTTTGTCCACCGAGACCTGTGTGGTCATAGAACATAGAACACTGGACAGCAAAGACTTTTGCCAGTGAACATAACCCAGACAGCAATTAGGAGACTTCCAGTATTTTATGAGGCAAAACCTTTGAATAATTTTGTCACAAACCGGGCCATACGGCCATGACAAAAGGAGGGAGACACACACAACAAAGCCAATTAACAAATTATTTATTAAGAAAAGAATACTTAAACTAAACTAACAGTAGTATGCAAAATCAGTAGGATCAGTGGTGTAAGTGAGTGCATGAGTGGAGAAGTGTATGAGCGCGGTGTTGTAACAAGATGCAGCAACACAATCAAACCCAAAAACAGTGAGTTGTCTCAGGGAGGCGAGACAGTACTGATCTCCCAGAGGGTTTTTAAAGGCACATGGCAAACAGGCCTCAGGTGTGTCCACGCCCACTTAAAGTACCTGCACCGGAAACAAGACAAGCCACACAACCAGGAACCGGAAGACAGGGTGGAGTGGGTCGTCACAATTTATCTGAGACAGAGTTCCAGTCTCATTTATTTCTTAACGGACAGTTCATGACTTTTCAGTACTGTCTTAAAACAAGTCATGTGCCCATATGAAGAAAAGGAGTTCAGAGTAAATCAGATCATGTGGTTATGTTCCAAAATAAAAGCCTCTCTGGAATAACATTCTGTCGGTGAGGTATATTCTATAGGATTGATTGGGGGACCATCTTGAAATGGATTTTAAATGTATCAGTTCTGAACAGAAATATAAAAACACACATTTATGGGTTGGGCTGGACTTTTCTTTTATCCAGTTTATCCATCGGTCCCCCCTGCAGCAGTTATGTCTTCCATACCAGAAACAGGTGCACAGGTCTCTGTACAGGTGCAATAGTACCTGACAACCTCACTGTGATGATTTATGTCTGTGTACAGGTTAAACAAATGTAACACAGCATATTAATTCAGGAGCCTTAGAGGTGTCGGTAGGTGTGTTGGCTTTGGTTCAAAATGACCTTCTGTTTCTTGTTTGAGGTGACCTTTGACCCTCAGTAAAGATCAGACGTTGGCCCTGAAAGCATGACTCTGTAAATTCTGCAATACGAGTGAAAGGAGCTGAGATGAGAGATTTCATGCTTCAAGATACAATGTGTGATCCTCAATAGTTCACAAAGGAATCATAAGCTGGTTATATGTTATGTAAAATCTCCATAAGTACTACAGTACTTACATTAATTTAGTGGAGAAACTAATGGATTACCTTTTGAAATGTAGCAAAAGTACAAGTATATAAGTATAAATTACAGTATAATGCAAAGTACTCAAAGTAATCAAAATTGCAAAAAACTGCTTGGAACAAAGTCCAGTGGACCAAAGTGTAAAAAAGGTAAATTATGACCTGATGCTGTGAAACAACGCAATGCAATGCCCACCTATGCTGTAAAATGTAAATAAACATCATATAAATCAATCACAGGCAAGTGAAACCATCTGTTTAACTGATGAGAAGACATCATGAAACATAGAATTTCATACAATGTACTGTAAATATGTATTGTGATTCCAAATACAGCCCCAATTCCAATAAAGCTGGGATGCTGTGTGAACTGTAGCTAAATAAAAACAGAATGTAATGATTTGCAAATCTCACAAACCCTTATTTTATTCCCAATAGAACATAAACAACATATCAAGTGTTGAAACTGAGACATTTTATCATTTCATGGAGAATATTAGCTCATTTTGAAATCGATGGCAGCAACACATCTCAAAAAAGTTGGGACAGGGTCAACAAAAGGCTGGAAAAGTATACAGCACAATCAAAAACAACTGGAGGAGCATTTGACAGTTCATGCAGATTAAGTGGCAACAGGTCAGTAACATGAAAAGGAGCATTTCAGAGAGGCAGAGCCTCTCATATGTAAAGATGAGCATAAGCTCACCAATCTGCAACAAACTATGTCTAAAAATTGTGTAGCAGTTTCAGAAAAATGTTCTTCTCAGGGCCAAAGCTCATTTAAAATGGTCTGTTACCTGTCCTGCGGACTAAAGAGAAGGAACATCCAGCTTGTTATCAGCGGACAGTTTAAAATTCTTCATCTCTGATGGTATGGGGTTGTATTAGTGCCTATGGCGTGGGCAGCTTACACATCTGGAAAGGTCCCATCAATGCTGAAAAGTACACAGAGGTTTTAGAGCAGCATATGCTCGCATCCAGACAACGACTCTTTCAGAGAAGGTCTTGATTATTTCAGCAAGACAATGCTAAACCACACACTGCATCCTTCACAACATCATGGCTTTGCAGGAGAAGATTATGGGTGCTGAACTGGCCTGCCTGCAGTCCAGACCTAGAAAACACTTGGCGCATCATAAAACAAACAATCCAGCAACGAAGGCCCAGGACTGATGAGCAGTTAGAATCCTGCATTAGACAAGAAAGGGACAACATTCTTCTCCCAAAACTCCAGCAAGTGATCTTCTCACTTCGCAGACATGTACAGACAGTTGTTAAAAGATGAGGGGATGCTACACAATGGTGCTGCTCTGTCCCAACTTTTTTGAGATGTGTTGCAGCCATCAATTTGAAAATGAGCTAATATTCTCCATGAAATGATAAAATGTCTCAGTTTTAACACATGGTATGTTGTTTATGTTCTATTGGGAATAAAATATGGGTTTGTGAGATTTGTAAATCCTTACATTCTGTTTTTATTCACATTTTACACAGCGTCCCAACTTTTTTGGAATTGGGGTTGTATACAGACACAGCCTTCAAGGGCTCTGATCACAATGTGTATTTATACAGAAAAAAAGAACTGTTTGTGGGAGAGGAGAACAGAGTGAGAGTGATGAGCCCATGTGTTTCAGTGTTGTATGTACACATACTATGAGTCCAAGATGGCTTATAATCCGTAGCAAAGATTAAAGGTTGACCCTCAGCATAGAACATAATCTGAGCTCAGATACAGCAGCACTGACATGAAATCCTTTGTCATTTGGGTCAGATGTTTAATTAAAGGAGCAGGACAGTCAGTATGAGAATTCAGGTCAGTGTTTTATGATTGAGCCCCCAACATGCAAGTATGACTGACAATATCTGACAAGAAATCAAAATAAAACTTAGCAGTCCTGCCTCTTCCGCATCAGTCCATGTGTTTCAGTGTTTCAGACCTGAGGCAGTCCACCGAGGATCCACGGTTGTAGATCATCATGTAGTTGTAGCAGCAGAAAACAAAGACAGAAATAAGTACGGATAAACATGGGAAGAAAAAAAATAAATAAGAGGTATAGAAAATTAAAATAAGAATACGAGGCAAAGTGAGTGATGTGATTAATTTAAGTCATCACTTTTAATATCAGCAAGCAACACATAGATAAACAAGGTACACCAGACTAAAATACGAAGTGATGATATGTGATATAAGGTATAGTATAACGTATAATGTAATAACAGAAATGCATGTGAAATATGATGATAATATGAAGATGTGCAAAAATAAATAAATAAATAAATAAGACTTTGGATATATATTTTGTAAATGTGTTCACATCACATTTTGATTCTATTTACTATAGAATAGAACATGAAACAAATGAATAATAAGAAAACTAAATATTGCACTTCAGGGACTTCAAATACATATTTGAGTCAGAAAGCAAATAGAAGATGAAACATGAACTTAAACCTGTTGAACAAATGATTCGACATCTTGAAACAAACCTGTTCACCTTGTCAAGTCGAGATGATGCACATACTTATTTACAGATCCAAGAGACAGAGAGTAACACTCTGCAGACACAAATGTCATTCCTGCCAAGCAGACAGTTAATAACTTTGCTGAACAGGTTTTGACTGCTGCAGCTTCTGGAAACCAGTTAGACCAGTGAGAGATCAAACTAGAACAAAGAGCCTTAAGAGGCTAAAGATGTGAGCCATGTTAATTTAAACACATTATTATAACCGCTTTCAATCAACTCATCGTATTTAATATATGTGGTATATATAATATTTGCTATCAGATCCTCTGCAGATGGAATAGTTTAATATGAAACATGCCACACTTTACAGTATGTGCAAAGAAAGGGAAAATGATTTTGTTCCAGTGGCAGTGCTGAACATTTATACAAGTTTATGTGCAGTGGCATTGAAGTCATGTGACTGCATTGACCTAAAATTAGATACATATTCATTTATGAGTCTTTGATTGAAGTCATTCACCTGAAGGTCGGCAGGTTCATTTTTCTTATTCAGCTAACATGACCTTCTACTGCTTTAATGTTAAATATATTAGTGATATACTTGTATCTGTTTCTGTACATGCATGCACACATGCATGGTTTATGTGCATGAATGTGTGTGTGTGTGTCAGCAGTGATGAGTGAGCAGATCCATGTGTGTCTTTTTCATCATGCCAGGGTTTGGTTCAGCAGACGGCCCTGCACCGAGCGGCCATGGTTGGGAACAGTAATGCTGTGGCTGCGCTGATTCAGGGAGGCTGTGCTGTGGACCTGCAGAACAGAGTGAGTGGAGAACACACACGTCACAGGAAAATTCATTCATGCATTTGTCAGATCAAGAAAGTTCCAACCTGGACCTAGAAAAAAAATCTGATGTTGATCTGGTGTTTGAAATAGTTTATTTTGCTTGTATAAGCAGCTGAATTCAGAGTCGAAAGCTTTCTCTTATGTTTATACTCAAAGTGACCGCTCCTTGTTTGTTCTTTACAGGATGAGTAAACCTTCTAAAATTAGTACTACCTACTACAGGCATGTAATGACGTCAACATTCAGGTGTATGCTCAGTACTCTTTGATCCAGTTATTTCTGGACAGCTTTATATTTGGACATGTTTGGAGGTGCTGACACAGTTTTTTCCCACAGGAGCTGCTTGCACCTGTGTGCTTGAACAAGTATGTCATGTCCTTCCAGCCTGGCTTCAAACTGTTTTTAATAAAATCACAGAAAGACTTCATATTGTTAAAATGCTTCAGATGTCATGATACAGAAAATGATTGTGATGGGAATACTATGTCAAATGTTTGTTTGAGGACGGCAACACTGCGCTGCATGAGGTGTCTTGGCATGGTTTCTCTCACTGTGTCAAACTGCTGGTCAAGGCAAGAGCTGATGTACACACCAGGAACAAGGTAGGATAACGATAATTCAAGATTCAAGATTCAAGAGATTTATTGTCATTTGCAAGTAAAAACACATGGTTTATACAGTAATGATATTCTTATTTTGCTATCTCTTTACACACAACAACAATAAGACAACAAAATACACAACACAATAATAGAAAAATAAGAGTAAAATTAAAAAATACAATATATATTAAATATATAATAATATTATAATAAACATCATCATAACAATACATTTTATATTACATACTACATTGTTTTCCTGAAACTTCCATCTACATGTTATATCCTTGAACAGGAAACAGAACAGCAGTTACAAAGTGCTTCACAGAAAAATGAAGATGAGAATATGACGAGACATGAAGACAGCCCACTTTGCTGTTACATGCTATTGTATTGCATACAGTATGTCCATACTGGAGCATAGATAATGTTTCTGTTTCATATTTGAATCTATGGCCAGGCTCGACATTATACTCCAGTGCAGAGGAAAAACATTTATGTTTTGATTTTCAGGTAGTTTTATTATTCTAATATAAAGACAGAACCAAATTTCAGTTTTTATTTGATTTGTAGTTACAGACGTAAACAACGCATTATCTAGTTTTCTAGAACAGAAATATATTCAGCATAAGTACATTAAGACAAAAATTTAGGCCACATTTCTAATTCTAATGTCAGATGTATTTCTGTATCATGTTATGTGTTAGATTAATTCAAATGCCTGAAAATGAAATCTACTAAAGTGTGACAGTAACAGTGTTACGCTGATTCAGGCAGGAAACACAGCACTCCATCTGGCCTGTCAGAACGCACACGCTCAGACTGCACGCCTTCTGCTGCTCGGAGGATCCACACCTGACACCAAGAACAATGTGAGTCCTCCAGCTTCACACAATGCACTGTGTTCTCTCCAGACACTAACAAACTAGCTAAAAAGTATGACTGTCACCGTGACATCACTGAGCTATAGTACTATGTGCTATCAAAGTAATAGTTTTACAACATACTTGACGTGTCACTGACCATGAAATTCCCTCTTTTGTGCTTCCAGATGGGTGACACATGTTTGCATGTGGCTGCTCGCTACAACAACCTGAACCTGGTGAAGATCCTGCTGAGTTCTCTATGCTCTGTGACAGAGAGAAATCAGGTACAGTATGTCAGTGTTGCAGGGAATCTGACAGCTCATATTACACACACAAACACACACACACACTGTGAATAAACTACTCACACACAGTTTCAGGACTGGTTACACTGGTGTTTATGGAACGTGTCTCTGTGGTGTGATGAAGGACTTTTCTTTTTTGTGTGTGTGATTTCAGTACTGGGTTTGTCTGGTATGCATGGCACCACTGGTGTGTGTGTGATGTGTGTATAAATCTGTGCTTTCACTATTTTTGGTTTTGCTTGTGAGAGTGAAAGGCAAAGGATCAAAAAAAGAATCATGTTACGCAGTTCTTTCTGTGAATTTATGGACCAGTGAAATAAAGTGTTACCAGATCAGAAACATACTGTACTGTACAT
Organism: Sciaenops ocellatus; assembly: GCA_033000465.1. Taxonomy (NCBI): domain Eukaryota; kingdom Metazoa; phylum Chordata; class Actinopteri; family Sciaenidae; genus Sciaenops; species Sciaenops ocellatus. The sequence continues at coordinate 28,361,353 of CP136878.1, forward strand.
CTGTGCGTGTTTACCTGCAGAGAGGGGATACAGCTCTCCATGTGGCTGCTGCTCTGAATCATAAGAGGACAGTTCAGGTGTTACTGGAGGCAGGGGCTGATGGGACAATCAGAAACAATGTAAGTTCCAAACACACCACCATCCATCTACAAGCTGGATGCTTAGTCCAAATAAGTTTACCATTTAATTATCCTCATATCATGAAATATGACTTACAGTACTAGTGTGCACAGTGTTCTATAACTTAACGGGTACTACAGTGACTTATTGCACATTCATAAAGTTGGAAAGGAAGAAAACAAATGGAATAGTCAAACTCTTTGAGAGGAGGCTGACATGTCCAAAGTTTATACAGTCCTAGTCTGGACCTATAAAAACACCGAAAGCAATCCATCCATCACTTCTCATACTGTAGTTTGATTGTGTATTTTTCTTATACACAATCAAACTTATGAAAGAGGTGTTGGCTTCTGATCACCAAACTTGTGACCTCAATAAGAATGATGAAATGAAATTATCTGGATGCTGTTCTGTGGCTGCACACCTCCACAGTTTGTCCCGTACGAACAACGATGATGATGATAGTAGTAATCCGTCCAGCTCAGTAACACACTCTCACACTCTGAATTGTTTCTTGCCACTTGTTTTATTGTTAGTGATTGAAATGTGTGTGTTCTTTGGGTGTGTGGGTTTGTGTGTGTGTTGTTACTGTAAAAAGAGAATAAACTAAATATGAAGATTTAAACATCTGAAATAGTAATTAACATAAACAATATGATATGAAATAAACATGTAAGAATAATGACATATTCAATGATGAAAATGAACAAAGATGAATAACTTAAGAGGACAAAGCGTTAACTAAATAAGGGAGCGTCGATAATTTACACACTCTAGACTTAATAAGGCTCCTCTGCCTAAGCTGATTAGTGATCTACAGCACATAATTAACATTAAGAGGCACATGATTGGTACCATGTCATTGGTCCAGAGCAACCTGGACAGTGCCTGGACATGCGGACTACATGCGCAAAGCCAAAACACTGCGCATGTGTGTTAGAAGTTGTAGTCTTTGGGGCAGAGTGGGTGACCTGAACCTTATATATTATTAGTCAGATTTTTACTATAATTATAGTTTTTAATATTATGATTACTTTTAGCCGCTGTTTCTGACTGCTTAGTCTTAGTGGGAATTGTTGTGTGTCTGTGAATGATATAATAAAGAGTACAGTCTAGACCTGCTCTGTATGGACAGTGTCATGAGATCATTTCAGGGTTGTCCCAGCTCCGGCTGGAAATTTAGAATATTTAGAAAAGAAAGCCTGCATTAAAAAGTTTGGTTGTGGGGTTTGACAGAACAGTCACATGAAATGCCAGTGTGTGTTTTTTTTCTAATGTTCATGATGTACTGTTCACTTCCAGGCAGGTAAAACAGCCCTGGATAAAGCCAGAGACAACAACAACAAAGATGTGGCACTTCTCCTGGCCAGAGCTCCTCAGGTTGGTATCTGCATTATAAACTTTTATTAGTTAGAGACAGAAGCTTGAACCAAAACATCACTTCTAGTATTCACCATCAAAAATGTGATTTTTGTATCTCTAACTGTCATTATTGTATCTCTATCCATAACAATAAGGATTTTTAATAGAATTATCAAACATTGTGTCTATTTTTAGGTTCATGACTAAAACTAATAAAATGTAGTAATCACATAATATTAAATTCATGCAATAAGTGCGCTCAGTTATAAGGATACAACCCAATAACTCAAAATCATGTAAGTACGTTAACTTTACTGAATATGCTAATTGGCTTAATTTAGAAACAATCAGAGAGACAAAGCTTCTTTTTAACGGATGAGATGATGACAGATGAGTTTTTAGCACACGGACAGTAAACAGTTGTGATTTTGGGACTTTAAGGAACAATCTGATTGGTCGTAGCAGAGCATCGCGGACTAGCTGGGGTGCACGGTGTAACCATGTCCTGGATGTAGGATGGCCCTGAGCCATTTACAGCATAGCAGGCAGGTGCCAGTGTATTGAATCAGATTTGAGCTGCCATCTGAAGTCACTCGAGAACTTGTGTAGGTTGAAGACCAGTCAGCCTGCTACATTCTGGATGAGCTGCAGAGGTCAGATGGCACATGCAGGTACACCAGCCAGGAGCGAGTGGCCGAACTTGCTCAGATGAATCTGAAGGAGCAAGTTATCGTAACAATGTTGCCAGCGATTTGACAGCTCTTCATCCAATGTCACTCCCAGTTTCTTGGGTAATGTAACCATAGCAGATTTTGTAACTGTTTTCAGGTGCATCGCTTCATGCGAGGAAGAACAATAAGAAAACAAAGAGAAAGACTGACAGCCGAGCGCAGGACCCAGTCTGTCACCAGAGTAGACATTCTACCAAACAAAGTCAGAAAATACCAGAACCAATAATTCTTCAAAGCATAGTGGAGGTAAGGCATTTAAATTAAATTTCATGTTTTGCCTCTTTTCTGTGTGTCCTGAGCAGGACATCAGTTCTGTGGCGGAGGAAACCACCAGCAGTGAACAAATGAAGAGCATGACTCCTTTCAAGATAGGTCCTTACCAGCAGGAGAAGCAGCAGCAGCATTACCACAAGATCCCAGCCTTCATCAGCAGCCCCTACAACCACCACAAGAGGAGGGGGATCCAGGAACAGGTAGGTCAACAACAGAGACACTAGGACCAGTATGTTCAGCTAGTCCATAGTGGATGTTTGCATGTGACATTTAGAACTGGAGTTTCAGGTGCATTGAAGGCACACTTGCTTCAACTGATAGGCTCTCTGCTGTTTTTAATGAAGGCTTCAACATTGGTGGTTCAATGATAGATCAGCTGCCTGGCTGTGAGCTGTCTAACATCCTATTCTGAATCTGGATAATCAGGCAGGTACGATCAGGAAACAAGGGCAGTTAGAATACAAATTCAAAAAATACAAAATACAGTCTGGAAAAAGACTAATGGAAGTGAGCCGTTATGCTACTGAGGCAATCAGAAGTAATGAGCAGCAGGTAAATAAGTGAGTGGAGAGAGTGGCAGGAAAAGCGTTACAGGAGAGCAGGAGAGAGTGGCTGGATCTGAAATGACAAGAGAGTTAGTGACAGGGAAAAAACAGGCAGATTCATGACGAGTGCATTTTGTAATCTGTTACCTTTCCTCCTGTAATCTGTTACTTTCCCTCCTGTAATCAATTACTTTTCCTCCTGTAGGATTTGAATAAAGACGATCTGAAAAAAGGCAAGAATGACTTCCACGTGAAGAAGGACCTGCTCTGTGATGATGGTGAAGATACTCGGAATGGAAAAGCCTTCCAGCTTTACACACTGTACCGCGATAAGAACGGCAACATTAGACAGGTTAGTCATTTTAAACTACAAACATGTTTGTAAGGTCCGAGAGCACTGAGAGGGTAAAATAGTTATGGTAACATTTTCATTGTGCTGAGCTTAGTCAAGCACATCTGCTAGAAAAGAACAAACCATTAACGCCGTACCTCATGGAATCCCTCTGCTGAGTGTGCAGTTTGAGACTTCTGACCATCTCTTCAGGCACCAGCCAACGGATGCCACTGTAAGCCTTTGCTCAAGAAGCTTGAGGGCCAACTAAAAGTCACGCAGGAGGACATGAGGCTGCACATCCTGGACATCCAGGAGCAAGTTGACAGAAGGCTGGGCCAAATAGACTGCAGGAACAGACACCAGGTCTGCTTCTACTCTCTCTGATTACAGGTTATGGCTTCAGTATCTTCAGTGACACAGTAGCAACATCATCAGTTCGTGCCATAAATTTCCAAAAATAGACACATAATTTCTTGATTCAGGTTTTTTATACTTTGTCTTGGTCAGATTAAAGTGCTGGACATCCTGAATCAGGAAAGAGCAGCAGCAGAGAGGAAGAACATGATCTACAGGACCGAGCAGAGAGTTGCACAGCTAAGAGAGGAAGCCCTGATGACACAGGTACCTAGAACTGACCCTGGGTTTATTTTCATTTAAGTCAGAATGGATTGTTGTCATGCTCCATAGTGAGAAGAAATCCAGCTGTTAAGATCTGATGTGTGTCGATGTGCCCATATTCAGAACAGGTTTGATCATACAGCAGCTCTGTCTCTTATCAAGCAGGCAGCAGTGAGTCATGAATTGAAGAAGTGGTGTATGTCCCAGCTGAAGGACGTAGACGTCCACATCCCAGCCAAAGCCCAATACTACAAACTCCTCCCCTCACCGTCTGTGGAGCAGTCTCTGGCAGACACTGACCTGGAATCACTCCCCTTGCTGTCCATGGTATCTGGAGACAGCAGCACTTCACTGGCTAACTACGTCAACATCCTGCCATCTACATCTACCCACAGTGTGAAAGGCCCAGTGCAGGAGCAGCTGGGGAGCAGGACGTACTTTGAAATGAAAGTGAAGAGGTCATCAGGTATGTCCAAGAACAATAGCAACTGCAACAGCATCAACAGGTGAGCTGTGACACCATAGAGACATGGTAACAGAGAGAGTAAAGCAACCAATCAGATCCAACAGAAATGTCTAGCAGAGAAGTAATGGCATAACTTTAGACAAGCCTTTCTGAGATGAATTAGTTATGTTGTTTTTTTATGGAGACACACTCATATTTGGATTAAAGGTATCTGGAACATTTCCATTAAATTTTCTTTAAACAGACCTATGACGTATTTTCTTGAGCTGTGTACCTGGTTCACCCCAAAGGTTTCCAACACCATTCAAACCCAGAGAAATCTGTCATGTTAGCCAGGTAACAGTGTGTTTCCCTGCTTGCTTCCTGTTGCTTTAACTTCTGGGTAAACACTATGTCACAGAATTCCATCAGGAGTGCTGAGTGTTTAACATTAAATGCAGGATGTGAAACTGCATTGGCTTTCCATTCAGTGCACACACATTTCACGTTTTGAACAGCTTCTGTGTGCAGCTCGTGGATTTTGCTTACTTTTCATGAACATGTGTTGGAGTTGTAAGTCACTTCCATTAACTTTGCTTTGACACTTTAAAAGGTCAAAAATCTGGAATGCTACTCTGACAAAACTTTTTTTGTCAGTCTTATATGTCAGCTACTGAATGAATGCTTGTCATTTGTATTTTATTTGCTATGCAGACATAAAAACCTTCAACACGATCTCTGTATTGTTTTTGTGTTCACACCAGATGACTATGAGAACACAGCCCTGTTTCCTCTGCCTCCTAAACCTACCTCAGACCTCCTCCTGGGCTCTGTTGACCCCTACTGGCAGTCCCTGGAAGTGCAGGAGGATCCCATGGCAGCAGTGGTGCCACTTTGTGGGGAGGCTTTCTCCAGCAGCAGCAGCAGCCAGTCCAGCATCAGTGACCAGGGACCCAGACTGATCCAACAACAAGAGCACAGCATTGACAGACAATACAGGAAACACTTTGGGGAGCTGATGAGTGCAGGGATGCACACCGAGAGAACCAGGACACTGGAGTTCTTCATCGACCGACCCACTGAGCCCACATTCAGCCAGGAAAAGAACAATCTGCACGCTAAGGAGGTGAGTGTACTAGGAGGAACTCGCAACCTATCAATCAGGCAAACATGTTCCACATGTTGGTTTTCTTTAAGGTCTATGGGGTGATTCCATTTTATTACAACAAAAGTCTTATTTTTGTAATTCAACATTTCTAACAGTGACAGACTTGTATGCACAAGGTTAATAGCTGAAGAGAAGTCGCTAAGTTCATCACGTGGCTGACACTTAGAGACAAACAACCAATCTGGCTTTCCCCCTGCTTCCAGTCTTTATGCTAAGCTAGGCTAATCGCCTTAACATTCAGACCAGACTGATACTGAGATTCTCGTCTCTCTCTCAGAGTTTCCTTCAACACTAATTCAAACTGATTCTGTCAGGTGACTCAGCGTTTCTTTGAGACGGTGTCGACTCAGTTGGAGCGTTGGTACGAGAGAAAGATCGTGGAGGTGGAGCAGCAGACGAAGTTCAGAGCCCAGCAGAACAGGAAGGAGCTGCTGCAGCGAATAAGCATGCTGGAGGAGGAGCTTCAGAAGCTGAAGACCAATGAGAATGCAGAAAGCTGATGCAACTTATAGGTATAGGTAGTTGGAGAACTTTTTGGAACTTTTACTTCAGCTAACTATGGAGACACCCCATACTGTCTTCTGTCAAATGAAGGCAACAGGCCTGTAAATTAGTATATTATTACTGTTGTGTAAATAGTAGTTGAATGTTAGAGTTGGATGCTGTTGGATCATCATCAGCATCACTTGTACAGAGGACTGATAGAGAGCTTCATCACATGACAATGACAGTCAGCTGAAGCTCAATATCAGCAAAATAAATGAGCTCATGATGAAGGTCACCCTTTATGGTGATCATCCAGGGAAAGAAAGTGAAGAAGGAGGACTTACACAAGTATCTTAAAAAACTGGACTGGACTCACAACATTGAAGCACTCTTCAGGAACAGAAAGAGCAGACTGTTCTTCCTGAGAATATTCACGCCTTATTTCCACCGGGGACGTAAGCGCCGTGGAACGGCTGTGCCGCGGAACGGCTCCGTCCTCTGCCCGGCATCAATCCCCACCGGGCGCGTAACAGCAGCTTAGCACTGCCTTGCGAGCCAGCTGTATTCACGCGAGATCACGAGATAATCCGCGGCGCTTACGTCCCCAGTGGAAATGAGGCGTTAGGATACAAACTTGACTTTGTTGAGCTCTGTTGTTCTTGTTCTGCTGTATGTCTGCTAGTGTGTAAGTCAAATTCCTTGTATGTGGTTAACATAATCGACCATTAAAGCATTCTGAAAGAAAGCAAAGTTGTTGCCGTGACAAAAAGGCAACTTTAGAAGTTATAAATTTCAAGATGTTGATGCGTCACACACATTTTCATACAGGATCTATTCAATCACCACAGTTTCAAGGTGAGCACCCAACATTAGTGTCGTCAATTCAGTATCTGACCAAATATGTCGTTGTCTGTTTGTTGCGTAACAGCCAGAAAAGTGTTATGTTATATGTTATATGTTACAGTGAAGCTGACCTTAAACCTTTTGGAAATAAAATGTCATCACTGTCATAATTAGTTATGGGTATGGGTAAAAATGTGTTTTGTGAGGTCATTGACCTTTGAAGAAATTCCTTAAAGTCATTCCTGATATTAGCTGTGTTTCCATCCAAAAGTTTTCCATTCGTCTGATGGCTTCTAGGATGAGTGAAGGGGATTCCTCTGCACGTGAATCAGTGCGGCTGGGTGACCCTGCCAAAAAGGAGCGGCTGTAGGTGCAGGGATCCAGTGATGGTGACAACACCAGTAGAGCACCAGTAGACAGAGGTGCTGAAGTGGAAACTGGTCAGAGACCCACCTAGGCCTGAAATGCAGCATTCATTAGTCTCTAAGTATAGCAGAAAGTGTGGACCTTACCTTGGTCTTTATATACGTGTGTGTGTGTGTGTGTGTGTGTGTGTCAGATAGTCAGATAGACACAGTTTCAGAAGTGAAATGCAGTTGGACTGAACAGGAGGTTGTTGATCAGGAAGAGACGTCTCCAACATCCAAACACTGGTAAGGTTTTCAGTAAGTCATTAAGGAAGTAAAGTAAGTAAGCATTCATTTGAAATAGTTTAAAGAAGGGATCTCGTGGTGGTCAGTAAGTACAGGAGGAATTCTAGCAATGCATATGCATATGGAAATGTCAATATCGTTTTAAGACATACAGTACTTGAAGAAATTTGGTTGGCTTTAGATAGAAAGTGTTACTTATTATAAACTACACACAAAAAGTAAGAAAAAATTGTGTTTGGTAGATTATTTCTTTGTTGGAACAATGCTTTTTGGCAATACCACTTGCTACCACTTGCCTCTTGTTTGTGTCACCATTTCCGGGTCAGAGCAATGCTGGCGTCTGGTCTGTTGACTGCCGCTTCTATCCCGGACTGTGTCCGTGTTCGTGTTTTTTTGTTGTTTCCGTGCCTCTCCAGTCCTTCGTGCATCTCTGCAGCTCCGCTCGCACTCATCTGTTTCCTCATCCATGGACTACTAGCTACGTTAGCCAACTAGCTAACAGCTGGCTGAACCTCACCACCACTGGATCCATCTGCCTCCCAGCTTTGAGTGTGTGACCGCTCGCTCTGGAATCAGGTGAGTACGTTTGTGTGTTTGTGGTGGTGATTGTGTCAACCCGGACTGACCCGCTGCGTCCCTCACCGACAACTTTAGCCCAGCTGTCTGGCTATCCGGCCGGCGTTTTCGGGGGAGTCTCCACTCCCTGCCAGCTCGTCAGCCGTGGCCTAGCTGTGTGCCGTCAAGGCACAGTGGGGCTTGCCGGGCGCGCGGGTACGGTCTGGGGCAGCCAACACCACTCACTTCACCAACGTCTACACCCGGCCCACCGCTCCTTCCACACACATCTCACTGCCTACCAGCTTTTAGCTAATCAGCTACTAGCCACTGCTAATATATTATCCGGACTACTCTCAGCTGCTGTCACGTCTCATCTCCTCTTTGGAATATCACTTCTGCTACTCCAGGCTCCTTCTCTACCTACTTCTCGCCCACTCATCTACACTGCTGCTGACCTTCAGCGTCTCAACAACAACCACCGTCTCCCTGCTGCTGCTGCCACTGCAGCTAGCAAAGCTGGGATCCTTCACCATCGCCGTTACATCCACCGTGGCTCTGGTCTCTCCCTCAACCGACACTTCCCCGATGGCTCACCCATCCCCTCACTCTGGACCACTTTTCGCCCCCCCGTCACCCCCACCTCCCATACTGTCAACCTCAACAACCTCTGTTCCCCCCCCCCCTGCTCCCCCATCCATCTCCCTTGCACTGCTGAACTGTCGCTCCCTCTCCAATAAATCACCTGTTATATCTGACCTGCTACTGGACAACAACATTGACCTGCTTTTCCTCTGTGAAACATGGCAACAGCCCCTGGAATTCTACGCTCTCAATCAAGCCACTCCCTCCAACTACAGTTACATCGCAACACCTCCCCCACGCCCATCTCTCCGGGCGTGGGGGAGGTGTTGCCGTTCTTCATAAACAATCCCTACCCATCACTGAACTGAACCTCAACCTCCCATCTATCTTATCCTTTGAATACCTTGCCTTCTCCCTCCCCAATTCTATTACCTCTGTTCTCATTTACCGTCCCCCAAAGCCACACCCTTCTTTTCTCTCTGAACTCTCGGAACTCCTCACCATTGTATCCTCTCTTTCCTCCCGCCTTCTACTCACCGGTGACTTCAACATCCACATCGACCAGCCCAACGCCCCATTGACATCCGACTTCCTCTCTCTTCTGGACTGTTTCCATCTTACCCAACACATCAACTTCCCCACCCACACCAAAGGCCACACCCTGGACATAGTCTGCTCCTCCTTTCTACTCATAACCAACCCCCATCCTCTCCCCTTCCCACTTTCTGATCATCTCTGTATCCTCTTCTCTGCCCCTCTACCATCGCCCCATAACCCCAAAAAACGCACCATCTCCTACCGCAACATCAAGGCAGTAAACCCACTCACGCTCTCCCAGCTCTTATCCTCTGCCTTTCCCCCTGACTCTGCACCCTCTTCCCCTGACGACTATGCCATCATGCTCAACACCATCCTTTCTGACTCCCTTGACTCCCTAGCCCCCTGGAAAACTTCCTCTGTCTCATTCACCAACTCTGCCCCCTGGTACACCCCGGAACTCCACACCATGAAACAAACCGGCCGCCAACTTGAACGTCTCTACAAACGAACCCGCTTCACCGTCCACGCCGAAGCCCTCAAACAACACATTTCCTCCTACCGTGACGCTCTCCATGCTGCCAAATCCGCCCACTTCTCATCCCTCATCAACAGCACCAACCCCCCGCATCCTGTTCTCCACCGTCAACAAACTGCTCCAGCCACCGGCCATCGACCCACCCTTCTCCCCTGACCTCTGTAACTCTTTCCTCCTTGCCTTCAACAACAAAATCTCCCAAATCAACAGCTCCCTGATTGCCACTGTCAGTAACTCCCCCTCCACCACCTCTCCTCCCCTACCACTCCCGCCCCCCCTCCCTGACCTCCCGCCCTTTCCTCCTCTCACTGCTTTCTCCCCTGTCGACTCCTCCTACATCCTGGACGTCATAACCGCATCCAAGACAACCACCTGCTCCCTCAACCCCCTCCCAACGACCCTAACCAAGGCCTGCCTCCCTGTCCTCCTCCCTCACCTCACCACCCTCTTCAACCAGTCTTTGTCCCTTGGTCACTTTACCACTGTCTACAAACTCGCCTCCATCACCCCTTTCCTCAAAAAGCCCACCCTGGACCCAGCCAACCTCTCTAACTACCGCCCTATCTCCAACCTCCCGTTCCTCTCCAAAACCCTGGAACGCATCGTCGCTGCCCAACTACACACCCATCTCCAGTCCAACAACCTCTATGAACCCCTCCAGTCTGGATTCCGCCCACTTCACAGCACCGAAACCACCCTTGTCAAAGTCATCAACGACCTCCTCACCTCTACAGACTCCGGTGCCTTCAACATCCTGTTACTTCTAGACCTTAGCGCAGCCTTTGACACTGTGAACCATTCCATCCTCCTTCAAAGGCTGCGCCATCTGGGTGTTGAGGGCACCGCACTCGACTGGCTCACCTCCTACCTCACCAACAGGCAACAGTTCGTCTCCCTCTGTGGCCAGACTGCCTCCCTCTCTCCAGTCAAGCAGGGGGTCCCTCAAGGCTCAGTCCTCAGACCCCTCCTCTTCATCTGCTACCTCTTCCCCCTTGGTCACATCATCCGCAAACTCAACCTGGACTTCCACTGTTACGCCGATGACACTCAGATCTACATCAGCACCAAACCCACCCAAAACCCTCCCCTCACCCACATCGAAACCTGCATCTCTACAATAAAATCATGGCTGACCCACAACTTCCTCAAACTAAACAGTGACAAAACTGAGCTCCTCCTCATAGGCACCAAATCCACCCTCAACAATACTGGACCCATCTCACTCACCATCGACACCTCGACCATCACTCCCTCCCCCCGGTACGCAATCTCGGTGCTATCCTGGACCCCACCCTCTCCTTTGATCCTCATGTCAGCTCCGTCGTCAAGACCTCCTACTTCCACCTCCGCCGCATCGCCAAAATCAGACACTGCCTCTCTCCCCCTGCTGCCGAATCCCTCATCCACGCCTTCATCTCCTCCCGCCTCAACTACTGTAACTCCCTCCTCACTGGCATCACTTCGCGTTCCCCCCACAGACTCCAACTGGTCCAAAACTCTGCTGCCCGCCTCCTTACCCACACCCGGTCCCGCCAACACATCACTCCCGTTCTCCACTCTCTCCACTGGCTCCCCATTAAACAGCGCATCAATTTCAAGATACTCCTCCTCACCTTCAAAGCCCTCCAATACCTGGCTCCCCCTTACCTGTCTGACCTCCTTATCCCCCACCGCCCCACCCGTGCCCTCCAATCCTCTTCCACTCTCTTACTGACAGCACCAACATCCAAACTCAAATCCTTTGGCGACAGAGCCTTCTCAGCACCCCGACTCTGGAACTCTCTTCCCCAACCTGTCTGCGACTCACCCTCACTCCCAACATTCAAGTCCCGTTTGAAAACATACCTCTTCTCCCAAGCTTATGACCTCCCCTACCCATAACCGGTGTCTTGTCCTTTTCCTTAGTACCTATCCCCCCCGTATTGCACTCCACCACTCTGCTCGTTATTTTGTTGTCTCTCCCTCGTCCCCCCCCCCCCCCCCCCCCCCCGTATGTCTCTACCCCGTTTCTCTGTAAGCGTCTTTGGGTTCTTGAAAAGCGCTATACAAATTGAATGAATTATTATTATTATTATTATTATAAATCTTATATCACTGGATTGATTGACGTGATTATTTAAATGGTGCCACATTTATAAGGAACATGCATTTGTGGGATGAGCAGCAGAGCTGAGTATGTAAAATTTGCTAAATCTTCTCTGCCAATGCCAAACAGCTTTTCTTTGCTGCCGACTCTTGTTTGGTGGATTGGTTGATTGAAGTCTGAAGAAACATGACATATTGGACATATTGGCAATTTACTCATTTAACAAACAGGAGCCTCAGTAGCGTGCACGTATGGAAGAACCACACACAGCCACAACAGCCTGGCACCTCCTCCTCATGCTGGTCACAAGCCTGGTCACACACTGCTGTGGGATGGCATCCCATTCTTCAACCAGCATTTGTCGCAAATCAGCCAAGGTGGTTGTGTTGGGCATGAATAGCACACCTACAAGTATTCAATGGGGTTGAGGTCAGGACTGCTGCATCCTCTCCACTCAAAAATTCTGGAGGTAGTCTCTGATAAACACGCTCTGTGGGGGCTAGCGTCCACCAAAAGATGTTACTCTATTGGTGCAGTGTTCTTTGCATCTTCTCCACACTTCGACCCTACAATCCAAGTGACATAGGCAGAATCTGGACTCATCGTTGAGCATAATGTTCCTCCACATGTTTAGGTGCCAGGCTGTGAATGGTTCTTCCAAATGCTACTGAGGCAAACCCTCATACTCAGCTCTGCTGCTCATCCCACAAATGCATGTTCCTTACAAAGGTGGCACCATTTTCCCTACTTTTTGTGTGTTGTTTACTTTGATACATATTTTAATACACATATACCTTTATACACACACACAGACAGGCTGTTTGTATATATAAATATTGATGTGTACACTTTAAATGGTTTGTGTCTTAGTTTCTGGTTAGCTTAAGGCTTCCTGTGTTTCTTGTAGCCACATATCTGAGGCCTGTTCCAGAAAGCAAGTTTAATCATCTCTAAATATAACACTGAACTCTGAGTTGATGAAGCTCGTTTTCAACTCCAGAGCAGCTGATCAAAGTATGTTCAATCAAGTCTAAGGCACCGATCATAGACCAAAATATATTTACAGCTTTTAAAGCCGACTGACAGCTGATCACTGATCAGAAACAGACACTTCACATGGCGCTTCAGAGGAAAGGAATACTTCTTTCCTCCCCACATAGTGGTTTCCTTGGGGAATGACTGGAGGCACAGCTGTGGATGTGCCACTGTCAGTGTTCACTCATGCATTTATTAGTTGTTCATCACTGTATTCATTGTATTTATTCATGGTTGCATATTGACTCTTTTGTATGTTTAGTAGTTATTCGTTGTACCATACAGGTGCAGGGCGGTGACATAAATTAGGCTCCTTTCCAGTCAAAATGGCATCGAGGCTAACGACAGGGGATTTATTCATCTTGTAGCTTGTAGCGTGTATCTAACTTCAGTGGATCATAACATGTTAGTTATGGAATTAATCTGCAGACAAAGGCCAAAATGTGGCCTCTAACGGACATAGTAAGTGATGTTTTTAGCCTGGCAGTCGATGATCACTTGCAGCTCCTACCACTGGCTGGCTGGCAGTCACTATAAAACAGAAAAGTCAGTCAAAAGCCAATCACTATAAAGATGAGATATAAAAGGCTGAATAAAAAGAAAACTTACTGGAATATTTAGTTTTCAGTAACAGCTCTTAATCTATTGTTACATTATTTTCTATCATTTAAGTCATTTTTGCTGCATAAGATTGTACAGTATGAACATGTGCCGTAGTTACAGTAGGCAAAACATACAGTGTAGTACAAGTATTCGTAAATGTTATGTCAGATCTCAATTCATTTTCAAGAGCATTTACAAAGGAATCTGCACTCCAAACCTGCAGAGGGCGACCACACACACAAGAGATGTTGGTGCTCTCAACAGGATTTCTTAGAGGGACCATATTTGCCTGCGCACCCAATGGGAATGCATGGCACTAAATGTTTGGATGCAGCTCAGCTAGTCTTTGCTCCTGGAAATAAGGAAGGACAGCAGTTCCTGATCAATCTGAAAGACGCAACTGGTAGGAAAGAAACAACTTTGATGTGGATGGTGCAATGAGGTCATGCTTCTCCACGACTGGTGTTAATAATTATTAAGTAAATTACAGTTTAAGTTGAATAACTTTGGTATGCTAATTTGAACTTATGTATTATTTATGATTTAGGTGAATTTAATTAAGTATGATGATACTTTACGTAACTGGTTTGAGATTCTAAGTTAATTTGAATTACTTTAAGAATCAAGAAGCTAGGATAACTTTGAGGGAAAATATTTACTGTTTATTTATTTATTTGAGACTAATGAATGTCAAAAAATCTGAAAAGAAGCCTACTTACCTGGAGAAGAATCATGCTTCCACAAAATCCACAAGGAAAGGAGGATGTGTTGTCTGTGGGGATGAAAGGCACCTTGAGAAGATCTTCTTTTGTAAGAGGTTCAAAGAACTAAAGCCTAGCGAGAAGCTAATTGCTGTTGAAAAGCTGGGAGCATGCAGAAGATGCCTCATATGTCATGCAGAGGAGGAGGAATGTGTGGACAGATACCTGTGTAGGAACAGAGACTGGAAGAGAGGAGGCCCCTCAGACCACCATTTCTTTCTTTGCCTGAAGGGAGGATTCAAAGAGAAAGAATCCGAGAAAGTGGGAAAACCCAGCACCAGAAGGCAAGCATTCATGGAAGAACAAGAAAAATTAATATCTGAACTCACCCCAGTCATGGTAGAAAAATTCAGGAAAGCTTTCACCAACATGGCTGCAAAAACACACTGCACTGAAAAGAACCCACTTGGAGTGATGGACTCAAATACATGTGAGTTACCAGTTATTTTTATGCTTCTGGAAGTAACCACCAATGCAGGACAGAAAATTGGAACCCTCACTGACTTGGCGTCGGATACCAACTACATCACTCACAGAGCAGCCGGAAGACTGAAGCTACGGAGTGAAAAGATCACGCTTGTTGTGTTGTCCATGGAGTCGAAGGCATGGCCATGAAGGTAAAGACCAAAAGATATTTACTCAAGGTGAGAGTTAAGACACCTAAAGGGACGGAGAAAGCTCATGAGCTTATCTGCTACGGCTTGGATGAAATTGCAAAAGTGCACAGAGTAATCAAACCACAACAGCTCAAGACGTTCTTCCCTGACACCAACCTGGAAGACCTTCAAAGACCAGAGCACGTTGAGCTTCTCATCAGCCACCGTGAAGGAAGACTCGCTCCACAAAGAGTAAAGGTAGTAGGAGACCTCGTCCTTTGGGAGGGCCCTTTAGGGAAGACTGTTGGCGGAGCACATCCAGACCTCTGTGAAGTAGTGGATATGGCACTGCACAATTCTGAGACTCACTTTGCACGATCGATGAGAACCACAGCAGTGAAGTATCAAGAAATTGCTGAGGAGCAAGAATTCAAAGCTGAAACCAAAGGCATAGTTGCTGGCAGAGAGTTCTTAGACTGGTGGAAATGGGACCGCATTGGAGCAGCCTGCGAATCCATGTGTGGTGGATGCTGGTGCGGAAATTGTCAACCGGGAGGCAAAGACATAACTTTGAGTGAGGAAAGAGAGCTGGAAATTATCAGACAAGGCCTCACCTATGTGAAAGCGGATGTCAGGAGCCTCACTGGGACACAAAGTATCCCTGGAGTGAAGACCCAAGTTCCCTGCTCAACAACAGGAATGCAGTGGAAGCCACCTTTCTAAGGACAGAGAGACAGCTCAAGAAAGAACCAGAGTGGCATGTGGCATACACAACTCAAGTCCATGAGATGGTGGAGAGGAGAGCAGCAAAGAAACTCACTAAGGAGACCATCGCCAGCTGGAAAGGCCCAGTATGGTATGTCAGCCACTTGGTGGCGCCAAACCCACACTCCATTACAACACCTGTACAACTGGTATGGAACAGCAGCCAGAAATTTAAAGGGCTCAGCATGAATGACCTCCTTCTGAAAGGGCCTGATGTCCTTAATCCCATCTGAGCAGTGCTACTAAGGTTCAGGAGAGGAGTCCATGCTGCCCTAGGTGACATCAAGAAAATGTATAATTCTGTGTGGCTTGAAGACCTGGAAATGCACCTCCACAGATTTCTCTGGAGAGACAGTGAGGATGGAGAAATTGAGGAATATCACCATCACCAGAGTCAACATTGGCGATCGACCAGCAGGGTGTATCGCATAACTGGCCATGAGAGAGACAGCAAAGCTACCCATTTTCACTCACCTGGTGGAGGAGCATAGGATCCTTGAAGAGGATTCCTATGTAGATGACATCCTGACATACCACAATGACCTGGAGAAACTAGATGAAACCACCAAAACAGTTGAAGAAATCCTAAAGGCAGGTGGATTCTTCGTCAAGCCGTGGGTCCAGTCAGGCCAAAGTGGGAGGCAGAAGGATGCAGCAGAACATCCAGCATCTTCAGATCGAGTCTTCATTCTTCCCAACCAAATGAGAGACAAAGCCCTTGGATTGGGCTACCTGGTCGAATCAGACAAACTGTACCTCATGACCTCGATCAACTTCTCAAAGAGAAAAAAGAAGATGAGAGTCAGCCAAAATCTCCTTGGAGAAGAGGTGAGAGAAAAAACTCCAAACCCACTGACTAGGAGACAACTGCTTAGCCACGTAGCTAGCTTATATGACCCAATAGGCCTCGCAACACCTGCCAAACAAAAGGGAGCCATCCTGGTCAGAAAAGCTTTTCAAGAAGCTGGAGGCAAATCTCTGGCACGAGGCACATAGGATAGATCTCTGTCTGAAAGACTGAGAGAAGAAGCCATCCACCTGTTTGAGGAATATACACGCCTCAACCAAATAACCTTCCACAGAAGCCTCACACCAGTCAAAAGGATTGGAGGACCCTGGGGGATAACATTCTCTGATGGAATTGACCAGAGCTATATTGCTGTTGCATACTTCAGGTGGGAGACCAAACAAGGCATCCTGGTCCGGCTTGTCGAGTCCAAAGCAAAGCTCACACCACTGGACCAAAAGGGAGAACCAGTAAAGGCTGAGGTCTGTGGTGCTGTCTTTGCTGCGAGACTCAGAAGATACATCGAAAAGCACAGTCCGATGCAAGTTGAACGTTGGCTCCATCTGCTGGACAGTCAAACCATGCTAGAAGCAATCCAAAGAGACAGCTATGGGTTCCAAACCTTTTTCGCAAACAGAGTTGGAGAGATTCAGAAGTCCACATCTGTTGAAGATTAGAGATGGATTTCAGGTGAGCAAAACATTGCTGACCTCATAACGAGAGGAGCAACCCCAGAAGACCTCAAAGAGGACTCTGTGTGGCAAAATGGACCAGAGTTCCTGAAACAACCTGTGGGCGAGTGGCCGACAAAGTCAGCCAAAGACATCGCTGCACATGCTAAAGAAGGTATAAACAAGCTCCAAAGGAAATGTTTCACAGCAGCACTGACCCGAGTGCAGGTGAAAATGCTTCCAACCTCTGCTCCAGCCAAGGCTGACCAAAGCAAGGACCTGCAAAGCAGTCCTAGTGGAGAAGAACACCAAATCCAAGTCCAGAGACCACCTGCTGGTTCTGCAGTGAAAAAAATCATTGACATCAGCAAGTTCAGCAGTTTAACCAAACTGATCAGAGTCATTGCCTGGGTGTGGAGAGCTGCCACGAAGTGGAGAAAAGTGCTGGTCAGAACCTCAGCCACAAGTAAGCCAAAGGGGGAGGGAATTCCTTCAGCCCAAAAGATCAGGTCCAGAGTCAAAGAAGCTGCACTCACTGTAAGGGAGTGTGAAGATGCACTCAGGGATATCTTCCTTGCGGCTCAAGAGGAGATAACCTTTCTAGACACCACATTCAACAGACTTGCTGTGCACAGAGATGAAAACACCGGTCTTTTGCTCTGTGGAGGAAGGTTCCAAATCTTCAATGAAGAAAAAACTGCAGTACCAATCTTACCTTGCACATCTTGGATATCTACTCTTCTAGCTCAGGAAGCCCACAATGCAAATCATGAAGAAATTGCAGGTACGCTCCTCCGGATGAGAAGGAAAGCCTGGGTGGTAAGAGGCCGGAAACTGGCTCAAAAGATTGTTGACGACTGTGTAACATACAGAAAAGGCAAGGCCAGGAGATGCCAGCAGATCATGAGTGAGCTTCCACCTGAGCGAATAATACCAGCCAATCCATTCAAGTACACAACAGTGGACTTATTTGGACCTTACGAAGTGAAGGATGAGGTGAGAAAGAAGGTGAAGCTCAAAGTGTGGGGCATTGTCTTCTGCTGCATGGCAGCCAGAGCTATACGCACAGACCTTGTCAGTGACCAGTCAGCTGAAGGCTTCCTGTTGGCTTACCAACGATTCACAGCACTGAGAGGGCATCCCAGGAAACTGTGGTCGGATCCTGGAAAGAACTTTGTTGGAGCCAGACCTGCCCTCAAAGAGCTCTACATGGTTCTGAACCAACTGGAAAAGTCGAAGCTTGAAAATGAAACCTCCAAACACGGCACAGAATGGAGCTGGAAAATCCATCCAACAGACTCACCTCACAGGAATGGAGCCGCTGAAGCTGCTGTCCGCACTGTGAAGCGGGCTTTGCACAATCTGGGATGTTCGATCCCGAGTTACCCCTGTACAGGTGGTACTGGTCCAGCTCTCCGTTCAAAGGGTCCAATCTTCAAACCCGTGGGTATTACTCGGTCGGGTCAAGTCAGAGGACTGTTTAAGCTGGTGGCGAGGAGACACGCCTAGCTTCTAACTGCCTTCATCCGAACGTCTACCCTGCTTGCTCCAGCATAGCACCTGACCGAATAGCCCCAGGGCCAAATACTATACTGGCCACGCCCGTTAACGGCAGATCTCCTCTAAATGATCGTGGCACTTGTTGTGGTTGCTAGGATATTTTTAGTGGCTTGGACAGCAAGCCTCAAGGGTCTGTTAATTTCGTGGGCTAGAGTAACCTGTTAGAACCTTCAAAGATGTTGAACACACTATACCTGATAATTACACCCTTCAAGGAGGCTACAAATTCAATGTCCACCATCTAATCTTTAACTGCGTTTAGAATATTTATTGCAAAATTAAGCAAGGGCAAACATACAGCATCATTTGATTCAAAATTGATTAGTTATGTCCACTAATGCTACTCAATCTTAGATATAATACTGGAAAAATATTTAATGACCATGATGTGAGGGCTGCAGCTTGGAGGATCGATGCTCAATTTGGAGAGAGTGAGAGGAGGAAGTGGAGTACGGGCCCTGAACGGTCCTCCCTTGACTGCCGTACTAGTCTCCAATCTGGTGATCACTTTTAGCGGCAGGCTGTATGCAATATTGCCAGGAGGGGTGAAAGATTAAAAAAAATCACCTCCAATCGGATATTTACTGCAGCTGCCGGCTGTATGCAATATTGCCAGGAGGGAGAGAGAAATTCAAAAAACTCACCTCCAATCTGGTGATCACTTTTAGCTGCAGGCTGTATGCAATATTGCCAGGAGGGGTGAAAGATCAAATAAATCACCTCCAATCAGATATTCACTGCAGCTGCCGGCTGTATGCAATATTGCCAGGAGGGGGAAAGAAATCCAAAAACTCTCCTCCAATCTGGTCACCTTCAGCTGCTGATCTTCGGCCTGCTGGCCGGATGAACGGAAGGAGAATCCTGAGTCAAATTGGAAACCCACAGCCGGGTGGAAATGGCTAGCCCACTTAGCACGACACTCTCTCTTTCGCTGTAGATAGTAGGATTCTCTTTCTGCGATGATGGGCTGCTCATCTACTCCATCTCTTGAATTAAAAGTTTAGGTTCAAAATGCCATGCCCCAATGTGGTTGGTCAATCAGCATGCCTTGAACCCGAGTGTCGGCCGAGGACTAACCCTGATCCTCCTGGGGTGTTGTCTTTTATACCTCTTCCTACTATATGACCCCCCCCCCCTTTCTCTGATCCATCCTGCTGCATCCTCTCTGTGTAGTGCACTTCCTTTCTCACCTCTCTCCTTTTTTGGTCAAGATGCCACACTTCACTCTACCATCAAGTTACTCAATCATCATCCAATCAAACCTCACCTTTATCACCAGTCCTAACATTTTCAAACATTAAATCATTAATAATCAATAATCAGTTATAATCATATTATCACGTTTCCATTCATTATCACATTTATCCTAACACCTCATTTCTTAATACAGAATTAACTTCAATCAGGACATGGGTCTTCCTCAGGAACGCCTCCACCTCTTCTTTAGGGCTGATCAGCCTTCCAGATTTTGCCTCACCCAGTAATGTTCTGGTGAATCGGAAGGGGTCTTTGGCACCTGTGACCCCTCTTTTCCACATTTGGTCCGGCTCTGGTGTATCTTGAGCCCTCTTTTGTTCTTGCAGGTCTTTCCGCAATGACACTTTACTTCCAATGCCTCCCCAGTTAATGTTGTTTGAGTGAGCCGTCTCTGTGTCCGTAGTTCATTCCTGGCCGTTACCGTTGTCTCTGTCCTGTCAAGTCTCTCACCCCCCCCCCCCCTCTCGGGAGACTCTGGGGGTATTGCTCTGCGTTACTTTCCGTAGCTTGAGTTGGTGCCCTCTTGCGAGTGCTGTGGATGAGGTTGCTAACCTCATACACCCTCGCCAGTCTTTCCTGGAGGTCATCCGTCTTTCCAGCGTCACCGACCTTCCTCGGTTGCCACCCAGACTTTCCTGGGAGTCACTGGTTGCCCAGAGCTTCTAGATTAACTAATTTGAATTTATGTATTATTTATGATTAAGGTGAATTTAATTAAGTATGATGATACTTTACGTAACTGGTTTGAGATTCTAATTTAATTTGAATTACTTTGTTTAAGAATCAAGAAACTAGGATAACTTTGAGGGAAAATATTTACTGTTCATCCATTTATTTATTTGAGACTAATGAATGTCTTTTCTGTTTCTTGAAGGTTATCAACCTATTCTATTCAAATCCATCATTTATTCATGTCTACTGAAATCATCAAACCTAAAACAATCGTCAAGAAAATAAAAATGGAAGAATAAGAAGAATTGAGTTGTCCTTTGCATCCTTCAATGGTTGATCAAGCAGTTTTTTAAGTTTGGGCAGAGTTGTGGTCACAAAAACACACAGAACTTGACAGTAAAAGTAATAATAAGACATTATATTCAGAAAAAAACAGGTATGACCATAGGCAGGAGTGTAAATATGAGTACACTGTAGGTCAAATCTATACAGTATGGACACTGTTATGAATATACCTGCTTATATGAGAGCATATATAGTGAAGGTAGTGTGTGGCCTGTAGGCAGTGAGGCAGACAGTCCTTGTAGTATAGATGTAATGTCACTACACCTACACCCCTGTGGAGAAATGAGGAAACGAAGAAACTGAAAAGAAATTGCTAGAGTGCTGACAGGAGATGGAGAAAATGAAAACTAACAGTTCACCACAAAATTTTAACATTTTAATTGTCAACAACTCAAAACCTACAATAATGCAATCAAACAGGTAAAGAATTACCCATTTCAAAAAACTAATCTCTGACCATAAAAACAACCACAAATTCCTCTTCTCCACCATTGAGCTTTTAACAAATATTAATTTTAAAGGATCCCATAAAACAACAACAGATACTCTCTGTAGGGACTTTGCAGACCACTTCAGAAGTAAAATCGATGACAACAGATCCAGTCTTTTATGTCAGCAGATTTTAGCTGTCACCACACCTGGATCATTGCTTTTACCTGAGGAAACACAGGAGAGTTTTGCCCTGGTTGATGCGAGGACACTTGGTCTAGTTTTCTTCCAGGTAAACCCTACAACCTGCCTTTTAGACCCAATTCCCACACCGTTTTTTTAAAACATTTTATGGATTCTTTTAAACATTGTGAATTGCTCTCTCCAGACAGGTGTCTTCCCCACCTCCTTTAAAACAGCGGTGGTGAAGCCCCTTCTGAAGAAGAGCAATTGAGACCCAAACATTCTTAGCAATTACCGGCCTGTATCCAACTTACCATTTTTAAGTAAAATTTTAGAAAAACTGGTTTTTAACCAAGTAAATGATTTTTTAAACACAAACAACATCTTAGAGAAGCATCAGTCTGGTTTTAGGATGAACCACAGTACCGAGACAGCCCTTTTAAAGATTTTAAATGATGCCTTGTGCAACTTAGATAACCATAAACTCACAGTCCTGGTACTACTGGCTTTTAGTTATTATGGCCCCCGATTGTGGAACAGCCTGCCGGAGAACCTCAGGGCTGCAGAGACTGTTGATGTTTTTAAAAAGAGGCTGAAGACTCACCTTTTTACTCAGGCTTTTATTTGATTTTACTGATTTCCTTTATTCCTTTTTATCAAACTTCCTATCATAATTCTATACTATTTTAGTTATGTCTTAACTACTTGTTTTAGTTATGTTTTAATTACATGTTTTAGTTATGTTTTAATTAGATGTTTTAGTTTTGTTTTTATTACATGTTTTAGTTATGTGTTTTAGCTACATGTCTTAGTTATATATTTTAACTACATGTTTTAGCTAGATTTGATCTATTTTGTTCATTTTATACCATTGTATCTTCTTTACTGTCTTAGTCTTTCTTAATTTTTTAGCTCCAGTGTTTCCTCATGGGGGCCGACCACACTGGGAGCTGCTTTTGGCCTACTGACGGGGGTGCTGTCCTGTGGACTGCTCTGGCGTGGGTGGCTAGAGAGCTCTGCACCTTAGGTGTGGGGCCTCTTGTCTGCCTGGGTCAGGGCTGTCTTTGTGGCGGCGCTCCCTGTAGTCGCGGGCCGGGCCCTCTCAACGTGGTCGGCCCGTCCCGCAACTACAGGGAGCGCCGCCACAAAGACAGCCCCGGGTGGCTTTTTCCTTGCCGTAGGTCTCGGTGCCTGGCCATGTCTCTCTCTAGTGGGGGGGGGTTGTTTTTTTTTTTTTTTGTCATTGTTGTTTTCACTTTGTGTTGCTTTTAAGTATGAAAAGTGCCATATAAATAAAGTTTGATTTTATTTGATTTGACTAGATGGAGTTGTGGGGTTGTAATACATTTTGAAGCATTGGTGTTAAAGCAGAAATTTGGCATTAACTGCCTGAAAAAACAAACAAACGTCAAACTGCTCTGCTAAAAATGTGTGTGTCTGTGATGTCATTTTGAGACTCGGTTCATAAAGTTTAGTCAACATGTGAGAACTCGTCTGACACAGAGTCTAGTGTCGTGTGTCTGGACTTCATTCAGTCTCTCCCTCCCCTCTAGCACCGTGGGTTACCATGGTTACGGGAACGCCCTGAAACTTTATAATGATAATCAATAAGAAGTTTTTTAATTAGTATGACTGTACAAAATCATGAATGTAGCCTGACTGTACCGCAATGCTGAAATCTTGTATTCTAACATACATAACATATGTAAAGCTTCAGAGGTCCATTTCACAAAGCAGGTTTAGTGAAAACTCTGAGTTTATTAACCCTGAAATGAGGGAAACTTTGAGTTTTCCGTTTCACAAAGGAAGGTAACTCAAACCAGAGAAAGAGGGGTAACTCTAGCCTGTTTCAGAGAGAGAGGTAACTTAAGCTCTCGGTCAGTTACCGTAGTAACAGTCTCTATGAACCTAACCTGGTCGGGACCAGATTTTTCTCAATGAACCTTGAGTTTCTCTCTCACTACGTTTACATGCAGCAAAAAATTCGAATTTCTGATCATATCACATAATGACATGCATAGGACCGGATCACTTGTCTAAATTTGTCTTTACTAAAATAAAATCTGTGTTCAAGAACAGTTAATACCAACTTAAGACTTTCTTTGTTGTTGAAGATGAAGTACATTTTGTCAGGAGAATAGTTCATGCAGCACCATGTGTCCTTGACGTCGATCTTAGCTAGAACGAGGGCTAATTAGCTAATGTTAGCTCAGGTGCGTATTGTTAAGAACAGTATAGTCACGGTAACAACAAGGTTATATTTCTCAAAAGAAGGTCCCTAACTTAGCATATTAACATTAGCTTGCTAATTAACCAACTTTACCTCATCCATGGACGTTGAAGAATACTGTGTACGAAGACATTTAAAGTTACCTTGTGTGCCGTTCACTGACAGCTCAAGAGCTCCAGCATGTCTGCTGCAGGCCTGTGGTTTAATCTATCAACCAATCAGAGTCTGTGTAACTGATTTGCTGACCAACCACAGGCTGTAAATCTGGTGCATGCCTTAAGCATGCGTCTCAAATGTGTTGCGCTGTGAAATAACGTGAGATGTGTCCATTTCTCTACCAATAGGTAAAATCGCGAGATAAAGTAGACCAAGATGTGCTGATAGCACCATGGTGCGAACTACGGGGGAGCCAGGGAGGTTTCAGCCCCCCATTAATGAGACATGAGCTCTAGTAGGGAGGTTAAGCCCAAAAAATAGGCCTTTGACTTCAAGTCATGATGCAAAGGTCACCTTTGGTATGGAAGTACCTTAAGGTCATACAAATAAATTTATCCTAAGACACAAGTGAGATCACACTTTGTATCAGAAATAAACATGTTTTTTCAAAAATGGCCGCCAATGCGCCGAAAATACTCTAGAGCCCATATCTTTGCTTCTGTTATCGCTACAATGACAAATTTGGTGTCAAAGTGTACATTTTTGGGGTCAAGGAATCCAAAATTTGGTTTCAAGTTTAAAAAACCAACAGTTTTCCCCATACCATGACAATTGGGGGTAAATATGCACATTTCACATAAAAATTGTGTCATCAGAGTGACTTTACTTATCTTTTCCTTCCAAAACTTTAATTTTGTATTTAAGCAGTGCAGCTACTTCTGTACATTACATTTGTCCTAAGTAGCATGAGATTTCGACCAGTCAAGAGTAGCCTATAGCAAATCAGTTCCTGCAACAACACATCCCATCTGCGCCAGGGGCTGTGACAGCTGTGACAGCTGTTGAAGGTCAGAGGTGACAGGTTAACACTTTGAGGTTCGTATAACTTTCTCATTACATAGAAAAATGTTTTAATGTTAGATAACTAATAACTAGGTCGCTAGTAACTAGTTAGCTTCATTGTAACTAGGTCGCTAGTAACTAGTTAGCTTCATTATAACCAGCTAGTGACTAGTTAGCGGCATTTTCATTGAAGCAAGCACATAGCCTACATGTTGCTAGCTAGTTAGTTAGCTTCATTATTTGATAGATTTTTACTTTTGCGAATACTTGTTAATACTCATATTATCTATCTCATGACGTTAAAGCAACTTCATTTTTTTTTTCAGATTAGCCATAATGGAATGCCGTGACTGGAGTTTATGCTTCCTATGTCAGTCCGTCCTACAGATTGAAAAAACATTAGATCCCTCTTCATCATTCAAACTGAGAAACAATCCTGAAAGATTGCAATCATGTTACAAAGAAGCTGTAGATAACATCCAGGAGCTGAAGGCATTAGGGGATCTGCCTGAGTTTATAGTGGACATTAGTGGTGGTAGTCAGGATGTAGTTCAGCTGATGATTCAAAATCCTATGGTGTGGCACAAAAGCTGCAGAAATGCGATTGATAAAAAGTTGAGAGAGCAAGAAAAAGAAAAAAGCATGAAGAGTCTGTGAGCCGTCCACTGCTGTTTTTTTGGTCCATTTATTTCTTAAATTGTTCAATACAACTGACTTCACTGGCATATCCTCAGTGACATTCAGATATCCTATCTTTCTTGTTCCAGGGCAAGGAGCTCTTCACCACTATGCTTGAGGACTGTGTAAGTTCACCAGCTGGCATTGACACTGACGCACTGGCCCCTTGCACACATGAGGAAGCCGATACACGGATTTTCCTGCATGTGGCTGCAGCTACTGCTACATCGTCGAGTGATTGTCCACAGCAGTGATAGTGATGTTGTTGTACTGGCCATTCCACCTTTGTCGACCTTGGACAGAAGATCGACAAACTCTGGATTGCCTTTGGTGTACGGCGCCACTTCAGGTATAGATCATTTCACTAAGATGTATTTATTCTATTAGCTCTTATTTCAGTAGACCAATCAATAACTATTTTTCCCCTTTCCGGACACATTCCAGCACATGCCATTGCTCACAGTCTTGGACCATCCAAGGCAATGGCACTGCCAGCATTTCATGCCCTAACGGGGTGCGACACTACCTCTGCATTCTTTGGCAAAGGCAAGAAGACAGCCTGGTCCATGTGGCAGTCCCTGCCTCACCTCACCTTACTGCTCTCTGGCCCACCCCCCACCACTGAGATGATCAGAACCCACCCTCCAGAGATTTGTCCTGATGCTCTATGGTGTATCTGAGGACAACATCACAACTGTGGATGCTGCACGACTCTCCCTCTTCTTCCACAAAGGAAAAGACTTTGACCACATGCCACCAAGCAGTGATGCACTCCATCAGCACCTCCTTCGAGTAGGTTATCAAGTAAGACAACTTTGCATAGGGGCATAATATAAACGTGGCTAAGAATAATGAAGGGCCTTTGTATCACTAATCATGTTTCTCTTTAGAGTGGATATGTATGGGGCAATACACTTGTCAAAGACCATGCAACAGTATCGCCGTCTCTATGGGGATGGCAGCAGGATTCCCCAGACTCTACACCAACTCCTGTCTACACTACAACTGCCACTATTTCAAAGGACTTGCCAGAACTTGTCATTTGCAAGTGTAAAACTGACTGTAAGGCACCTTGCAAATGCTGCATGCAGAGGCTGCCTTGCATGTCTCTCTGTGGATGTCGTGGCTCATGTTCCCACAGTGGTGCATACATCTAAATAGAAAATCATCTTAGTGATGTATTTACACTAAACTATTAGTCTTCATCACTAGAACATTGTAGGTATGGCATTGCCTACTTCTAAACTGTGAACATAGTTATGAACTTGTTGTCTCACTAATCAGTTCCTTTGCATCCATAATACACATATTCAATACTTTAAGTTGTTATTTATTAAATTATTATTAAGTTGTGAATAGACTGTGTGTTTGGCATGCGTTTTTTAATAAAAAATTGCATACTTTACCTCCAATTGTCATGGTAAGGACAACATTATTGTTTTATAGTCTTGGAACCTATTTTATTGGACTCCTTGACCCCAAAAATGTACACGTTGATACCAAATTTGTCATTATAGCTATAACAGAAGCAAAGGTATGGGCCTCTCAAGTATGGTCGGCGGCCATTCTTAAAAAATGTGCGTATATACGATACAAAATGTGATCTCACTTGTGTCTTAGGATAAATTTATTTCTATGGCCCTAAGGTACTTCCATACCAAAGGGGACCTTTGCATCATGACTTGAAGTCAAAAGCCACTTAACCTCCCTACTACTCCCCTGAAAACATGATTTGTGAAATTTGGGGGGGGTCTCTAAAATATTGGCAAAATGCTGTTTTTTCCCATGCATTTCCTTTTTGTTTTTTTGTTTGTTTTTTAGTATTGTCATAATAATGGATCATGTGTAAAATTAGGCTATTTTTAATGTATGATTTGCGCATGACGGTGATTCATCACTATTTCACTTTAATAAAGATGCCAGCCTGCATGCGATTCTTGTCCTCATCATTGAAGCGTGGGGGTGCTATGTCTTAAACGTCACTTTAAATCGGACATCGGAAACCAAAAAAAGACCCGCACTGGACCTGTAGCTGCAGCCGCTGGACACACTCAATTTTGGTGCTGAATCGTATTTACTGCCATGTTTTGCAGTCATCATGTCTAAAAGAAAACAGGGAAACCTACTCGCAAATTTTGGATTTTACAAAGAAATTGAAGACGAATGACTCTGAAGAGCAGCAAGAGGTGAGTTCTTCGGCAGATGCTAGCTTGAGGACAACCGACACCACCGCTGCATCTGCGGGGACTGCTGCCAGTGAAAGCCCGCCGACAGCCGGGCCCGGGGTGACCATACAGGACGAGCCGACAGAGGCTGTTCTCACTCCACTGTCACCGACACCGACTTCTCCAGCCTCTGTCGGCTCGTCCTGTATGGTCTGTATGCCACAGCATGCCAGTCTGGCATGGTTTGGTTTTGATTTAGATTTGATTCAGATTTGATGCGTGTGTGGAGGTTGAATGTGGTATGTGCTTATATGTGTTGACATAAAGCAAGTAATGGATGTGTTTTGAGTAAGTCCTTGTTAACTGGACACCTCGTCGGGCATAATCTGGCTTATACTGTGGTCGTTCACCAAAGAAATATATATATATTAAATCAATTATTTATACTATAGCGTGTTTTACAGTTAAAATCACGAGTTTTTACAAGCCACAGCTAAGCGGACTTTTTAATATCTCTCGGACACCCGCTGTGGCTGCAGCGTAGAGCCGTAGGGACTCCGCAGCCTAACAGCTGATCAGTGAAGGGAAGTGATGGGAGGGAGATGATGTCTAAACGTTACGTGATGCAGAGTATTATTTCAGAAGACCAGTGCACTTCTTACCGCTTGTGTGCCACAGACTCTGGTGTTCAGAGGATGATGCGAATGGAGTAACCCCCAAAATCCACCGGGTCCGTCCGCGGCGTGGCGCGTCATCGTGAGTAATACGCGACCATTAAAGTCAATGTTTCGACCTCCACCGGCTCCGTAGTGCTCCATTTCAGACACGTCCCGGACGCGTCTCGACGCTCGGCCACGCGGGCATTACGTGTCTGTTCTATTGTTGACGCTCAACACGAGTCGCACACATCAAGCTGGACAGAGAGCGGATCGTTCTGACAGGAAGTCAGACAGAAATTGCAGAGCGAATCCGGTCGTTTTTCAAAATAAAACACCATGAGCAGACTCCAGGTCGTATTTCATTCACGTAGCTTATAACTGTAATTTAAGCAGTGAATAGAAGTATACAGGCTATAGCATAAAAGGTATGAAACAATAAACACACAGTTAAGTTAAATCACACAAAAAACACAAAAGACATTTAACTACGAAGCCTACTATGGTAGAAGAGCAAATATTGGTGAAAACAATCAAATCAGCAAGTAAACACTGTCGGACAAGAGGTAAACACCGTCATATGCGCCAAAGTCAAAGATGGCTGACAGTAGTGGACCGGGTGGAGCTGCCAGCTCGAGTCAAGCAGCACAGTAAAGTCAATAACGTGTATATCCAATATTTATTTCATGAAATTGTACTATTTTAAATAATATACAGTTCATGGACTTACGGACTTACTGCTTTAGCTTGCAAGCTAACGACATGCCGGTGACGCTAAGTTAGTGCTAGTATTACTAGCATTAGAAGTTGGCTTGTGCTAGTTAATTAGCACTGACCTGCAAAATATGAAATAATGTTGATCAAAATACAACTTTTATTGTGTCAATTGGCGTATAAATCTGTCCATCGTATAAGTCCGGTTTCTTTTCCTCTTTTCTAACCCTCTTGGTGCATTTGTTTACAACGAAGCCGGCGGAAAATTAATCAGTGGATGGATGGATTATCATACACACATGATGTATATATTTGTGTAGTCTTATCTGTCATAAACAAGAGAATACGGGTTATGGGGCGCGTTTGTGTCGCAGTGCTGCAGAGACGAACGCTGGGACACCGGGTCGGAGGCTCGATTCTCCATGTAACAAGTTACGAGTTGTTTATTTAACCAGCAGAATTACTCTGAAGCTGTTTAATTAAGGTAAAAATGACAAGGCAAATATCCCGCATAGTTCCTTTTTAGCCTCTTTCCATCAGTACTCCTCTGATCAGAGCAGCATCCCTAGCAACGGTCTGTTATACAGAAATAACAGACCATAAAATGCAACGATTGACAACATTCAATAGAGCTCTATAATAATTATTATTATTTGCCTGCAGTCAGTTGCTTGAGATCAGGCGCACAAGTGTGGTTTGCATGGGTCCAGACTGGCTTGCTGTTTGGTGTGGATGCTGACCCAAGCTCAGACTTTAAGAAGAAGTTAGTTTGCAGGCATTCTGTACAATTGTGAAAAATGTCTGTAACATTTGCTATTCAATTTTGTCTTTTTTCTCACTCAGGTCTAATTAAGAGAGGTGTCAGTCAATTCAGTCAATCAATCAATTGCCACGACATAATGCCTGTCATCCAGTCACAACAAATGCAGCTTTCTCTATGTAGTTTCTGCTTTATCAAATGTTCTTAAACTCAAAAAGGTCAATATGATTTGTGTATATGCAAGGGATTTTATCAACTTGAAAATTAAAATGTATTGTTTTCAATTCAGACTAACATTGTGTTAATCTCTTCATTAAGAACAAGAGGGCCCCAGCAACAACAGCGTTACTCCAGAAGGCTTGACTGTATGACGCATCATGCAGTGGATGACTGGACAACGACATAAGCCTGTTCTGCCAAGCGAGAAGAAGGACTTTGTCATAAATATGAAATTCCACCATGACTGTGACACACAACACACTGTTTGTTTTCCAACTGTAAGCGCCTGCAGTCGTACAGTCACATTGCCTTCAGCTCACCTGAAAACATAGTGAATTCAAAAACATTTTGACACTAGCCATATGCCACATGCAAACTTTTGACAGGGTGTAATGACTCAGTGTAAAAAAACTCATGTTTTATTCTTTTGTCATTTTTATGTGACAACAATACCTGTTTTAGTCAACATTTTTTTTTCACTGTTACAAAACCATTGATTTTCTGTTAATGATGGTTTACTTGGAGTAAACATCATCACCATCAGTTAGTTTTTACCTCCATGTTACTCTTCAGAGTACCCACAGTCAAGTTTTGGATAAGTCACAAATTTAATTCTGATGACTGTAATGGAAATTTAATGGGAAAGTTTTCATAAAAATGTTTGGGACTCCTGTCTCATGTTAAATTGAACAGATGTCAGAGCAAGCCTTTTTTGAAACAAGTAGACTGTCTGCAAATGTTTACCTTTATACCATTAAATCTTTTGCAAGGCCGTGTCACATCTCAGGCATTTACCATTAGACTTTCAATACACTGAACCATTGTTATGTAAATGTCTCTGCCAAATGATTCAATGATTCTGATGAGGCCAGGGGATTTATCATGGACTGTACAGTTTCCATAATATACGGAGTCAGAGGGCACTCAATTTCCTGGACTTGAACTCTATATGGTTTTCAAACATCTCCCAGTCAGTTCCAAATAGCTCCATGTTCTGCCTGATACAATAACTGCCTGAGTCATATTTTAAGGTTTTTAGCACC
Organism: Sciaenops ocellatus; assembly: GCA_033000465.1. Lineage (NCBI taxonomy): Eukaryota > Metazoa > Chordata > Actinopteri > Sciaenidae > Sciaenops > Sciaenops ocellatus. The sequence goes on from CP136878.1 coordinate 28,392,360, forward strand.
ATAACTAGGTATATATCACAATTTAGCCAAAATATGACTTAGGCAATTAAGTTATAAGGCTAATGATTTAGAAATATTTTAAAAACATACCGAAGCACACACTGAAATACACAGGCATAGTGCAGTGACAACAGAAAACATTTAACCAGAGAATAAAATACGTATAATCAAGCAATCAGACCATGGAGTACATCATGGAGGCTAGAGTTACCTGCACCTGACTTTGTGGTCAACAAATCTGAAACCAGAGTAGGGTTACTACTCTGGCTTACCGACACTTTACGGTAAGCGTATTCTGTCACTTCCGGTTATCGGTGTTACTGCCACAGTGCTCTCTGCTCTGCTCACCTAAACAGATTTTTGTATATTTTTCACATCAGTGATTATCTACATATCTCTACAATATCCTTAGACTTGTTCTGTTTGTGCACGAACAGGTCTCTTAACATTAGTCACACATTAAATCCAATAGTTTTACCAGATTCTGTTAATCACACTAACTAGCCTAGCTATAGCAATGGCTTCTCTCTGCTCTCCTGCTCTCTCCTCTCCTCCTCGCTCCTCTCCTGCTCTCTCCTGCCCGGTGTGCCACATGTTTAGCTACTCCTCGTCCTCCTTTAGCGATAACTGTACTTGTAATAAATGTAGTTTATTTGTTGCTTTGGAGGTGAGGCTCAGTGATTTAGAGGCACGGTACCGCACCACCGAACAGTCAGTAGCTGCTATAGTTAGCAAGTCCCCTGTAGCCGGTGCAGTACCACCGAAGGTAGCTTCAGCTAGCCGTCCCCCGGCAGCCCCCGAGCAGCCGGGAGGATGGGTGACATAGCCCCAAACTGAAGCCCACGGTACACCACCAACCGCTCCACGTTTCTAACAGATTTTCCCCGCTCAGCGACACACCTGCTCAGAGGCTAACTCTGGTCATCAGCAGCTCCATTTTACGAAACGTGAAGTTAGCGACACTGGGGGCCATAGTTAAATGCATCCTGGGGGCCAGAGCGGGCGACATCAAGTCTAATTTAAAACTGCTGGATAAGGATAAACGTAAATACAGTAAGATTGTTATTCACGTTGGTGGTAATGACACCCGGTTACGCCAACCGGAGGTCACTAAAATTAATGTTTCATCGGTGTGTGCATACGCCAAAACGATGTCAGACTCCATAGTTTTCTCTGGACCTCTACCCAATGTGACCAGTGATGACATGTATAGCATGTCATCATTTCACCGCTGGCTGTCGAGGTGGTGTCCAGCAAAAACGATGTGGGCTTCATAGATAATTGGACACCTTTCTGGGGAAAACCTGGTCTGATTAGGAGAGACGGCATCCATCCCACTTTGGATGGGGCAGCTCTCATATCTAGAAATATGGCCAAGTTTATTAGTCGACCAAAACTGTGACAACCCAGAGTTGAGACCAGGAAGCAGAGATGCAGTCTTACACACTTCCCTGCACCTCCATTAGAGCAGCTGCCCATCCAATCCTTCAGTACAGAGACTGTCTGTCCCCTGTCCACCTATATTATTTAAAGATAAAATAAACAGAAGAGGAGTTCATCATAAAAACTTAATAAAAATTAAACCAACATCTCCAACAGTGCAAAATAAGAGAATTAAATGTGGACTCATGAATATCAGGTCCTTGTCCTCTAAAGCTGTTTTAGTCAATAAATTAATATCTGATTATGATATTGGTTTATTTTGTCTTACTGAAAACCTGGCTGCAGGAGGATGAATATGTTAGCTTAAATGAATCCACTCCTCCCAGTCATTTTAATACTCATATTCCTCGAAGTACTGGTCGAGGTGGTGGAGTTAGAGCCATATTTAATTTAACTAATTATCGATCTCAGTTTGTTCATGTCAATGATGAATCCTCCATGCATACCAAAGTTTGTCACGGAGCCCCATAAGGTTCTGTGCTAGGACCACTTCTGTTCAGTTTATATATGCTTCCTCTAGGGAACATTATAAGGAATCACTCCATTAATTTTCATTGTTATGCCGATGACACTCAATTATATTTATCAATCAAGCCTGATGAAACCAATCAGTTAACTAAACTCCAAGCATGCCTTAAGGATATAAAAAGTTGGACGACCTACAATTTTCTGATGTTAAATTTAGACAAAACTGAAGTTCTTGTAATTGGACCCAAACACCTCAGAAACTCTCTTTCTAGAGACTTAGTTACTTTAGATGAGATCACCCTGGCCTCCAGCTCCACCGTAAAGAATCTTGGAGTTGTTTTTGATCAGGATTTGTCCTTTAATGTCACATAAAACAAATTTCGAGAATTTCTTAAGACTTTCCTTTTTGATAGAGCTTATAGTTAGGGCTGGGTCAGGTCATCCCTTAGTTATGCTGCTAGAGGACTAGACTGCCAGGGGACTACCCCTCCCTCCCCCCTCTCTCTCTCTCCCTCTGTCTGTCTCTTTCAGGGTTATGCTTAGTCAGGCACGGTATTGGTTGTAGATGTAGTCACATCTCCCTTTACTGAAAACTCTCCTCAAACCTTCTCTCTCTCTCTCTCTCCCTCTCCCTCACTCTCTTCATCACCATTACCACCGCCACCTGTAAACATACATGTCTCATTGATGCATGTTAATGCATGTTACTAACTAAACTTCTTCCCCAGAGTTTCTGTGCTCTCTCGTCCAGCAGGTTCTCATGGATCGTGGCTGCTGCTGTGGTCCTGCACGACGTCCACTACTTATATTATTACTGTCATTACTGTTACCATATCTCCATTACAGTTTATAGTTAGTTAATGATTTGTCCCCCTCCCTCTATATCTGCCTCTCTATCTTTAACTCAACCGGCTGTGGTGGATGACCGTCCACCAATGAGCTTGGGTCTGCCCGAGGTTTCTGCCTGTTAAAAGGAAGTTTTTCCTCGCCACCGTCGCCAAGTGCTTGCTCATGGTGGAACTGTTGGTCTCTGTAAATAATATTATAAAGAGTACGGTCTAGACCTGCTCTGTATGGAAAGTGTCATGAGATAACTTTTGTTATGATATGGCGCTATATAAATAAAATTGAATTGAACTGAATTGAATAATTCCATAAACATAAACTTTGATACACACATACTTGGATACATACTTAACTTAATCATCCAATTCACCAAACAACACCAAACAAGTCTACAGCAAAGAAAAGCTGTTTGACATTGGCACAGAAGATTGTTCATGGGTGCAAACCCACATACTCACTTCTGTGTTTTGAGTTTTGCTGGTGGGACTGTCTTAAACAACTCTGTTGTGCCTCCCATGTTGCTTTCCTATGACTGATTACATCTCTCTAACACACATAAAACATGACAGACTGATAAATGAATAGACAAGCACAGGTTTACCACTTGTAAGTGGTATACTGGCAAAAACATTTGTCAGCTGCATGTTCAAACATGATTTAAGTAAACCTTCCTGGTTCTTTGAGTGTGAGTCTTTGACTTGACCTGGCAGGGATTGATTTGGTTTATTGATAATATGAGTGTACACTTCACTGAGCCGCTTTCTACATTTAGACATCTGTTTGATTTAAACACAGCTGCTGTGAAGTTTTCATCTTAGAGAAAGAGATAGAGCTAAATAAAAAACAGATTATGCACCAAAAAAAACAAACATATGCCGCAAGTCTGACTCTATTTAACCAGTTGCTGTGATTAAACTGTAATGCACTCTTTATAGCACTAGATGGCAGCAGAACTCTTTTCCTGTATTATTTTATCATGTGTTGAGTATATTTATTTGATCTGTCTCAAATAATTTTTAGACTTATCTTGAAGATAGGATTTAGAATAACGTTAAATTGTGACACTGAAATATTTTCTGACTTTATTTTTTGATACAGAAAGATTTTATTTTTTTCAAACAAAGATTGTATTTGTCGTACTTAAACTGTTGTGATCCACTGTTGGTGTTGGCAAGTTTTTAATCAGCTTTGTTTACCCTTGTTCATCTTTTTACATCAACAGAACAGTTGTACAGTTACAATATGTTGGGAAGTTGCAATAAATATCAATGCAGTATGTTCTATATCCCTTTGTGTTGTGACTCTCCTTGGTCTGTTAAGATAAGTGAAACTTTTGTGAGTCTTGAGGCATTGCCAGCCTTTAAATCTCATTCGTAAATGCTTTATAAGCATAGATAGTGCCCACTTTAGATGAGCTCACACAAAATACTTAATTAACGAGTAGTAAATGCTTTGTAACTGCCTGAATTCATGAATTACTGCATTAGTAACTGTTTATAGGTCATCCATTGTGAGTTTTTATAAAACATCTACTAACACACTAACCATTAGTACAGAAGAGTAAAACATTTATAACTGTGATTATAAACCATATACTAATGAGTATTTACGTCAGAAACATGTTTTATAAATGATGAATTCAGTATTTACTAATCCATAACTATTGTGCTTATCAGTGATGAGTAAAACATTTGTAACTGTGTTTATAAACTACATACTAAATATAGCTGCAAGCAGCGATGGGGGGGGGGGCATCGCAGAGATATTGGCCTATGTCCTGTTTGGCGGATCAGACAAAGTGTGCGCCCTCTGTAATCATAAGCATGTTTTTGACTAAATTCAAAATGGCCACCAAATTTTTATGCATACGCACACAGTCCTTTAGCAAATGTACTGGGATGTCTGAGAGTATCAGTCAATACTGGAATCAAGGTCATAATATAGTATACTTGTTGATTTTCACAGGCCAAGACTTTTATATAACTTTAATTTCAAAATAAGGCAGTTGGTTGGTGGTGTTTAAATGACAGCCACCCACACAAGTAACTTGAGGGGGCCCCGCAACTCAGTGGCTGAAATATCCCCCTATATGAGAGGTCCAGGAGAAACCTCTTCTATGGAAGACCATTTTGTGTTCACTGTCACGTTTTATTGTCGTGACTGTTTTGTTACTACTGTTCACGGTTCTTATCTGCTGTTCTTAGGGGAGGCGAGTGAATGCTTAGGAGAACGCTGCTATAACTGAGTAACAAAGAATATAAGGTTATCACCCTAAATGTCAATGGCTTGTTGACTCCCATCAAGAGAAGTAAAGTGATATCAAAAATAAAAAGGGAAAAGGCACAAATTATGTTCTGTCAAGAAACCCATCTAACAGATCAGGAACATGAAAAGATAAAGAAAATGGGTTTTAGACATACTTATTATTCATCCTTTAAAACAGGACGCAAGAGGGGCGTGGCAGTTCTGATGCCAAATAAGATTCATTTTGAACGCCAGTCAGAGACTAAAGACAAGGAGGGCAGGTTTATTATGGTAAGGGGCAAATTAGATGACAAGGACGTGACCCTGTTGAATGTGTATGCGCCTCCAGGCAGCAACAAAACATTTTACAAGAAGATATTTGATTTACACAACTGGAACAAACTACCAGCAGAACTCAAATCAGCCCCAACGATAAGCACTTTTAAATCCAGGTTAAAAACATTTCTCTTTTCATGTGCTTATGGCTGAGCTTTTTTAAATATTTTTTTTAAATCGTAATCTTGGATTTGCACTGTAAGTCCTCTTAATTGTTTCTTCTTTGTTCTTGCTCTTAACTGTGTGTTTTAAATTTTTTTTAAAAAATTGTTTGTTTTTTTATGCTGTTTTATGCTGTTCTTTTTAAATGCTTTGTCTTTATGTAAAGCACATTGAGTTGCCTCTTGGTATGAATTGCGCTATATAAATAAAAATGCCTTGCCTTGCCTTGCCTTAATAGCATTCCAATCAGCTGGAGTCTCAATCTGTGCAGGTGACCTCAACATAATTCTAAACCCAAAGTTGGACACAACCAATCAAAAAAGGAAAATCACCCCCACTGAAAATTGGATTAAAAGGAAAATTCAAGATCTAGGTCTGATAGATGTCTGGAGGGATTTCCACCATCAAGATAAACAGTTCACTTTCTACTCAAACCGTCACAATGCATACTCAAGAAATCGACTATCTATCTGTGCATAACACAGAGAGGCACAGGCTTAAGGAATGTGAAATTTCCCAGAGAGATATATCAGATCACTCCAGTGTCCACTTAAAATTACATCTTGATACTAGACCCAAAATGACAACGTGGAGATTAAATGTAAGCATGTTAAATAGCCCTGAGTTTAAAGAGAAAATAAAGAAAGAATTAAAAACATATTTGGATTATAATGATGACGGGAATGTGAATCCAGTGATGCTGTGGGATGCCGCCAAGGCAGTCTTGCGGGGGAAAATTATATCAGAATCTGCATTCATTAAAAAAATGAAAACCCAGAAACTCTTAAACTTGCAGAAACAGCTAGCAGAACTGGAACAATAACGTAGTAAGAGCAAAGACCCACAATTACTCATACGGATGAGACCACTCAAAATTTACTATGATGAAATAGAGAAAAATCTCAGGTTTACAAAACAGAAATACTATGAGGCAGGCTCCAAAGCATCCAAGCTGCTTGCCTGGAGGCTGCGAAAACAGCAATCAGAAAATACAGTTTACAAGATTAGGGATCCTACCACTAAAACAGTTACATATAAACTAGAGGGTATACAAAAAGCTTTTGAGAAATTTTATCAGACCCTGTATACCCAACCCACACCATTTGATGCTGCTAAAGCAGAAAAGTTCCTGAGCCAACTGGATCTGCCCTCCCTGGGGAAATCACAAAATGAAAAATTAATAAAAGTTGAAGAGATTGATAAGGCGATCTCCTCCCTGAAGTCTTCTAAGTCTCCAGGGACAGACGGGTTTCCAGGGGAATGGTATAAATCGCTGAGGGAGCAGTTAATACCAATGTTACATAAAAGTTTTAATTTTACCTTGAGGGAGGGAGTCCTCTCTCCATCTTGTAGGGAGGCCACTATCTCAGTGATTCCAAAAGAGGGCAAGGACCCAAAGGAATGTGGATCTTATAGACCTATCAGTGTTTTGAACCAAGATTATAAATTATATGCAGGTATTTTGACCAAAAGAATGGAGGAAGTGAAGCCTTTTCTGATTGATGAAGATCAAACCGGGTTTATTAAAGGCAGACAAACTCAGGACAATATAAGGAGGACCCTTCACACTATTGAACATATAAAAAAGGAGAAAATTGGAGCTATCCTACTTAGTATGGATGCGGAAAAAGCATTTGATTCGGTGGGGTGGGAATTTCTTTATACAGTTATGGAAAAATTTGGCTTTCATGAAAAGTTCATTAAATGCATCAAAACACTATACACGTCCCCCATAGCCAGAATTAAGGTAAACGGAGGCCTGTCAGGAACTATTCACCTGCAACGTGGCTGCCGTCAGGGCTGCCCAGCCAGCCCAGTGCTCTTTAATCTTTTTATTGAACCTCTTGCTCAAGCCATAAGACAGAACCCCGACCTGGAGGGCATCACAATAAAAGGTATAGAATACAAAATATGTCTTTATGCGGATGATGTCTTGGTTAGCCTAAAGAATCCAGAGTCAGGAATACCAAGATTAGTGGATTTCCTGCAGGTGTATGGAACCCTGTCAGGCTACACCCTTAATGTCGATAAAACACAAGCCTTGACGTTCAATTTTGTGCCATCATTGGATCTCAAAAACAAGTATAAGTTCAACTGGGATTCTACCTTTATTAAATACTTGGGTGTGAAATTAACAAAGGATATAACACAGTTATTCTTGGAAAATTATGTAAGTATTAATTCCCAGATAAAGGAGGATCTGGATAGATGGGCCTCCCTGCCCCTGGACCTGGATAACAGAATTTTGACAATTAACCCTTTAAAAACAAGTGTGTCGTCGACGACACATTTGCGCAGGCGCACTTTGGATTACCGTAACTCTGTCACGGTTTGAGCAATTGGAAAAATTCCAACGGTTTCTGAAATCTAAGACCTTGCGCTTTATAGGCATATAGGCGTCATTACGGTAATTTCACTCCCGCCTCTACCGGACGACCGGGAAAGTGCCCTTTCGTTATCGGCGAATACAGAGACAGAAGAGTGGAGAAATACAGCGAATTTTTGATTGAAAATGTTAGCAAGATGGACGTCCCGTGTAATAAAACCTCTGTGGAAGTTCACAGATGGGTTTGAGGATGAAGGAGCAAACGAAGGAGCAACTTCTGGCGAAGAAAGGTAACGTTAGACGAGTTGAATTTCCAAGTTGAATTTCTGAATGAATGAAGCTCTCTCTAACTTTTCTCTATCTAGTTTTTACTTTCTTTACGTTATTGTATGTGTAAATCGATGCTTGTATTGCGTGGTGACTTTTTTAGAACAGTGTACCAAGTCTGTAAGTTTGTACTATGTGTGTATTTGTACTTTTTATGGATAAATGTGCGCTTCATGCACTACGAAAATATGCCGCATGCATTGTTTGTTTGGTGACTTTTTTAGAATAGTGCAACGTTACGTTACCAAGTCTTGTTTGTGTAACAAATTATTCTGTGTTATATGCACGTGTCCACCACATTTTTATGTTTTGATGAGCTATTAGATAATTGAATTTCACTTCGGGGATGAATAAAGTTCTATCTATCTATCTATCAATCGGAGGTCACATTCAGGGCTGTGGGGATGATGGAGGCTCCGGTGATGGTGTTAGAGACCGTAGCCGCTCACCACATCATCAAAGGTGGAAGACTGAGGCAGAGCCTGATGATGGAGTCCCTCAACCACCGAGGTTCAACCCCAAACGCACCCCAGGTGTCCAACCCCCTCTCAATATGGGAAACCCACCATCAAGTGAAATCTTTTCCCACTTTGTTGATGCTGCAGTTTTCAAACTCTTCTGCGAAAACACCATCAAGAATGCAGCCAAAAACCTGGAGAAAGGGAAAAAGTTCATCTGGACTGAAATAACTCCAGATGAAATGAAGAAATTCATTGGCATGTTGCTGTACATGGCAGTTTTGAAACTGCCGAAGATTAGTGACTTTTGGCGTCAGCAAACAATTTTCCATGTGTCATTCCCCGCCACCGTCATGTCTCGAGACCGGTTCATGGCCATTTTGTCTAATCTTCATTAGAGTGACCCAGAGAAAAATGAGGAAAATGACAAGAAAAAGTGCACAGAGGATTATTACCACCTCCACCGAGTCAGACCTCTCATGGAGATGATTTGCGTGAAATGCAAGGCCATCTACCACCCAAGACAGCACCTTGCAGTCGATGAGAGGATGGTTGGGACCAAGGCCAGGCTCAGCATCAAGCAGTACATGAAGGCCAAGCCAACAAAGTGGGGGCTGAAGTTTTTTGTGCTTGCTGACATGAACGGCTACACCATTGACTTCATGCTCTACACGGGCAAGTCCAAGTGGGCCTCAGGGAAGGGGCTCTGTTATGACCTTAGGGGTCATAATGTGTATCCCGTACTGTCTGTGTTGTGTTATTCCTCCCTGTCGGGGGGGAGCTGTGTCAATGTGTGTCCCAAAATGTACCCATCCAGGTAGAGGTTGCTGATTGGGGGAACTTCTGGAGGCTGCCGATTGGAGGACATCCTGGAGGCTGCTGATTGGTGGGAATCCCAAATGGCAGGACCTTTAAAAGTGGAGCCGGCTGTCTCTCGTTTTTTCTATCGCACCTCCGACTCGATCTGGCCAGTGTGGCATTACCTGACATTTGTTTTGTTAATGAGATTGTGTATCTCATTTGTAAATATTGTAAATATATTGTTCAGTCCATTTTAGTAGGGGTGAGTAGCCTTTTTCTTTGTGATACCTTTTCTCCTGTTTTTGGTTAGGGAGTGAGGTAAGAAACCTGTTTTTCTGTTGACTTTTGTTTGAGTAGGCAAGTAAGATTTAAACACAGCTTGTTTTGTTTATTATTTTAGGCGATGCTCACCCTGAAGTATTTAATTTCGTTTGGGTAAATAAATCCCCTTTATTTTTGGACTGCATTCTATGTGTTTTGTGATTTATTCCTAAAAGTGGAGAAGCAAGAGAGATCGTTATGTTATATCTCGGTATCCCCTAGACCGGGGCATAACAGCTCTCATTTTATGTTGTAGCAGGAAGGGTCGACAAAGACTATCTGGGGTCTGGATATACAATATACACGGACAATTTTTACATCAGTCCCCTCTTCTTCCGACACCTGAGGCAGCAGGGATTCGGAGCTTGTGGGACCTACAGGTAATGTGCAATGGCTGCTCACTGCTCCTAGTGATGTGTATCATATATAGTATGGGTCAAATGCAGAGAATAAATTCAGTGTATACAAGTACTATGAAATGACAAAGTAATCTTCTTCTTATACAGGCAGGGAAGAGTTGGTGTCCCCACCACCCAAGAAAATGCACTCACAAAGAAATCACCACGAGGCAGCATCCGGTGGATCAGGGACAGAGAGCTTCTGTTTGTCAAGTGGATGGATGTGAGAGAAGTCTCCCTGTGCTCCACCATCCACCCAGTCTACAGTGGGGACACAGTGGAGCGCTGGTCAAAGACAGGTGATGGGCCACAACAGAAGATCTCTGTCCCCAGACCCACCTCAGTAAAGGAGTACAACAAGTTCATGGGGGGAGTAGACACATCAGACCAGATGATTGGCACAAACTCTGTCCACCGGAAAACGAGGAGATGGCCCACCACTGTCTTCCAACATCTGCTTGACATTGCCGTGACCAACTCGTTCGTGATCCACAAGACTCGCTGTGCCAGCCTGCAAGAGAAGCCTATGACACATCAGCGATTCCAGGAGGAGCTTACTGCGCACCTCCTTAGAGTTGACGTGAAAAATGGCCCACAGAAGACCCAAGGTAACCAACATCTGCCTGTCCCCACAAGCAGCGGCCACAAAAAATCTGACAGAGCCAGCATGGGGTGACGGCGCTGCAAGCTCTGTTAAAAGAGCACTGCCTGGCAGTGTCAGGAATGTGATGTGGGCCTGTGTCTGCAGCCAGAGAGGAACTGCTACTGGCAGCACCACCAGGATCTTTGAGTCTCCAGCCAGAGAGGAGCAATTGCCCTGTGTGGGGGAAAAACGCCTGTATATAGTTTTATTTTTATGGCCTGTTATGCACTACAAGTTTATTGTAAGTTCACAAATTTTATTGTAAATTGTTTTATACTTTTCAAATTTCAAATTTAAGATGGAAAACCTGTTATTCATGTACAGTTTCAGTGTTTTTTCTTTACTAAAACTCTAAAATCAAATTCCGTTTGTGTTTTTCCTTCATTTAAACTGTTATTACAGTGTTATAACATGCAGTATTGAAAGTTCCAAGTAATCTGGAAAAATGGACAAAAGCACTTACTCACAGGACATTTTCTGACCTTTTTATAGTCAAAATAAGCAAAAAAAATCCAGGCGGACATTTTGAGGCTCAGGTGTTAAAGGGTTAAGACAAATATTTTACCTAGATTACTCTATTTGTTTCAGTCCTTACCCATTTGTGTAACTGATAGTCAATTTAGAGAATGGGATAAGTTGCTATCCCGTTTTATCTGGAATGACAAAGCTCCCAGGGTAAGATATAAAACTTTACAGCTGCCTAAGTGCAGTGGGAGGATGGGCTTGCCAAGACTCAAAGATTACTATTTAGCACAAATAAGACCACTGTTGCTCTGGTGCAATAAAGACTACTTTGCGAAATGGAAAGAGGTGGAGTTGTCGCTGTCAGACAGACCTATACAGAGCCTATTAGGAAGCCCAATGTTAGCTAAACAATATGATATCCAGACCCAGTGGGTTAGATTCTCTACAGAAATCTGGTTTGGCCTGGTGAAACAACTTAACATTCAGAAAGAAATTTGAATTTTAATGTGGCCAACCCACGATCCAGATTTCAAACCAGGTATGAGTGATGGAGGCTTCATTCAATGGGCGAGAAAGGGACTCTCCACATTATGTCTACTAATCGAAAACCAGGATTTCACAGACTTCAAAACCATCTCAGATAGATACGGCCTTGCTCGGCAGGATTTCTATAGGTATCTCCAACTCCGGCACTACTTTGATAAGAACATTAAAGGACAGGAAAATATATCAAGTATTACCAAAATATTTATCAAAGCCTATAATACAAAACTGTCCAAAAAGATCATTGGTGAACTATATAGACATATAACTAAGAGGTCACTCAACAAACTATATCAAGGTGAAATGGGAAAAAGAATTGGGAACTGTAATTACTTCTGAGGACTGGATAAATATAATTGACACACAATTCACCACTACGGCCTCACAACTGTGGAGAGATTTCTCCTGGAAAAATTGCATTAGATTTTTTATAACACCAAAGCAAAAGTGTAAACAGACTGGACTGCAACCTACATGCTGGAGAGGATGTGGACATGGTATGGCAGATAATACACATATATTCTGGAGCTGTCCCACTCTTAAACCGTTTTGGGAAAAAGTGCAAAGCACAATTAGAGAAGTCTTGCAGTATAATTTTGATTTTACTTGTTTATCATTCTGCCTGGGTAATATGGACATTGAACTACCAAAGAAAGACAGATATCTCCTAAAAATCTTCATGGCAGCGAGCAAAAAAGCCATAACAAGAAGATGGCTCAACACTGAACACAATGTCCTGGCTGCAGACCTCCACTGTCAGGTCCCTACCTCCACTGTCAGGCCCCTCCACTGTCAGGCCCGGAAATGCACGGGATACATTTCAAAATAAAACTGCAGACCTCCACTGTCAGGCCCGGAAATGCACGGCATACATTTCAAAATAAAACTGCAGACCTCCACTGTGAGGTCCCTACCGCCGCAGGCTCCACTCTCAGGCCCAGAAATGCAAGGGATACATTTCAAAATAAAATCGCGAATGCACTTCCGGTTGAATCGTTTCGTCTCACAAATGAATTAATTAGTAAACAATATGACATAAAATCTATCAATTCCCATCTATTGTATATATTGTTTTATTTGTATAGTAAAGTTTTGTTTGGTCAGTGCACACATTTTCTCTTAAGCTATTACTCATATTCATAAGCCAACATCTCGTAAGATGTCATAGGCCTATACGTTTTATTGTGAACTATACAGAGTACTTCACTGTCTTTTCATTATCATTTAATTTTGACTTGATTGCACTGCTCTTTTTCTATATATTTGTTTCAGTTAGTTTTTCTGTTGTATTATTCTGTATTTTTATTCTTAACCACCATAAATTTCATGTTTGGTTCTATGTCTATGCTAATTATGTTCTTGTGCTGCTGGGACACCTAAGTACCACTAAATACTACCCTAACTCTTGATATCTACAGTATAATCCAAGTAAAATTATTAAGTGATCAATGAGAAAACATAAAAAACACACCAAGTCACAACATGATCAAATGTTCTGTAGACCTTTACTCTCACACACAAACTCACTCAGTGTGACATTCACAATAAGCCAAATCATTTTTTTGTCCATTATTTCGTCACAAAATCTCCACGTCGTCAGGGTTGTGAAATGTGAATTTGAATGGCTCCAGGACTGCTTCTCTTTCATTCTCGTCCAGTTCTTTGTTCCACAACCTCCCATATTGTAAAGCAGCCTCTGCCTGTTCCTCCTCCCCCATGCCCAGAACGTCAGGCAGGTCCACTTTGGCAGAGAACAGTGGTTTGTTGGCCTCAACCCACTCTGCTGCATGTCTGCAATTGTGAAGAATGCAATCTTCAACCGAGTCCTATGGAAAAGACAGAAAGAAAGATGTCTGTACCATAGCTGCCACACCAGCAGTATCTGACCAATAGATACTGTGAAAAAGCTTACGCCTTCCACTGGTGTGTCCACATCAGCAAGTCTGACTGAGACCTCTGCCTGCTGCTCTTCTTCCTGAAAATATATAGATAAGCAAAATGATCAGTTGTAATATTCAAAACACAAGCTCCAAAAAGAAAAAGAAAAGATCCCATCATTGCCCTCCTCTAATAGGTCTACCTAGACATATTAGAGAGTTCAACAAATGTTAATTTTCAAATCCAATCATGCATTATCTAGACTCTTTTTTTAAATTGCAGACAGCAGGTCTGACCTTATCTTGTGAATGGCATATTCTTTAAAAGTGACCCCACAATTTCAGTACAAAAAAAATGTTGTTTCTGACCTGAAACAAAAGAAAAACTCAGACAGAACTCAAACAAGATAAAAATCTGACCTCAGTAATGTCATCCACCTTCCTTTTCATCAGCCTAAACACTGGTGGCACCTCACCTCGCAGAAGGGCTTTTGATGCATCTGTCCAGTGGGCAAACAGCTTTCCATGGCTCAAAAAATGATTAAACAATAGAAATAAATACAAATTTATTGTAACATCTTCAAGTCAAATAACAAAATCTTTGCAGTCTCACCTTCCAAGGTCAAAACTTTCCATAAGGATGATACACCACCACTGTCGCAAAAGTGGCATGTCCATCTGGAAAATGATCAACAACAACAACAAAAAACAAACACATTATGACATAATAAATGTTTTGTTGTAGTCATTTTGAGCTTACTTTGATTGCATGAATCAACTTACAACAGAAAAGTCATAGGGAGCATCCAGTGTGGTGTAAAGGGCATTCTAGGAATAAAGCATATTCATTTTAATTTAATGCTGAAATCTTTAATGCACACAGAATTACACAAATAATTAATATATAACAAATGATGTCTACTACCATCAACATGAAGATGCCACAGTCAATCCAAAATGATATATATATATATATATATATATATATATATATATATATATATATATATATATATATATATATATATATTATTTTACAGTATTAAAGTATTCAACTATTAACATAAATACATGCATTATACATACTTTATACTCTTACCTGAATTTGTAGTCCAGTTTTCTCTGTCCAGTTGCCAGGATTTAGTGACTGGGAAAGGTTTCTAAAAGACAGTTGCATTAAAGATAAATATTAGTCATTAAATTATCAATATGGGCTCTTTTCATGGACATGCATCACTGGTTCCGATTCGGGACAGATCATCCATGCATCCCTTTCCATGCAGTCACACTCCACACATCATTTCAACAGGCTTTTTATGGTGCCAGTTTCTTGACTCAGTTTATGAAATGTTAATATGTCATCATGTTAAATCTTTAAAACTAATATAAAATTTATAACCATTATTTGAGACACAAAACTACAATTACACTTATGTTGCACCATAAAAAGGCAGTCACACAGATCTGAACATGATCTGGTTAAAAATAAAATACAACTCAGAACTCTTTAGAACAGCTTTGGAACATGAACTCCACGCACACATAAAAAATGTTTTTGTTAGACAATGACAAACAAGTCACATGAACACACACACAAATCTGTGTGTGTGTGCACGTGTGTATCTTTAATCTAAAATGCAATGGCATTACCTTCAAATGTAATGGCATTTTTGATGTGGACCTCCAAATGCTGCTGAACTCTGCCTGGTTTGCTTGGTTTAAAGAGGTGTTTGGGACACAGGGGCCAGTGAAACTGACTGCAGCATGTTGTGCGGCGTTCCACTGCAGGTATTCTATCCGATGAGATAACTGAAAGATGCATATAAAAAAGCACAAAAAGTGTTTGAATTATAGTACATGAACTTCAATTCAAATGAATGTATACAGCCTGCAAACTTAGATTGTCTTTGCTTACAGGTAAAATGGCAACATGCACCAGGTAGTGTAAATGAGGCCATACTTATGTAGAAGAAGTAATAATGACTACGAAAGTACTGTCACAGAAATCATCGAGTCAAATAAATAAATAAAAATAAATAAATTAATTTTTGAAATGATAAACAAGAATGGTGGGGCTACTGAGTACTACTGAGTACTACTGAGCACTAGTGAGTTCATTTTTGACACTTTTAGATCTATTTTTGGGCTATTTTGGGCTGTGGTCTTAAACTTTTGATCAGCTGATAAAAAGTCTGTTTTAGTTTAAATGCAGTTTTCAATAAACTGCTGATTCTATTTTGCTGTCTCTCGCTCCTGTTTCTTCTTTTTGCATTCTGAAGCTCTACTTACAATATGGTTAAGTTCCAATAGCGTGAAATGCGGATATTAGTAATTTTTCACCCGGTCTTAAGATTTTGATCAGGAGTGTATTTGCTGCTGCAGATTTATTCTACTACTTTTTTTTTTGGCCTTTTCAAGCTTTATTGCAATAGAGACAGCTGAAGAGTGACAGGAAATGTGGGGAGAGAGATGAGGAATGACATGCGGGAAGGAGCCACAGGCCGAACTCGAACCCTGGGCTCCCGCAGCAAGGACTGAGCCTTCGCACATGGGGCGGCTGCTCTACCAACTGAGCTAAACACCGCCCGCAAACTACTATCTTTACCTTAAATGATGGGGGATGGAACATGCACAGACCTACTGTACGGCCATACATTCAGAACTGTATATATTTAAATCACACTGCCAATCATTATGAGGTTGTAACGTGTGTCAAAAACAGAAATACACAGAGTCCTTGTGCCGGAACATGCCAGTCTATCAGTGATGGACCGTTAAGACCCCAGCTGAAAAGAAAGGTCACTGAGTCAGACAAGAAGGCAGAAAAAGAACGTCTACGATGTAGTGACATCAATGTCAAGAAGCGAAAAACTGAGAATGAAAAGAAGAAATATAATGAATATGAGTGCATTAGGAATGCCAAATGTGCGAGTTCTCTTGAACATTTTCATAAGAATAGCAAAAATTCTGCGTTTCGGAAAAAGATATGTAATTATTTCAACACAAACTATAAAACCGATGTGCACTTCAAGGCACATACACTTGCACAGTGTAAAAAAAAATATGATACTAATCCAAATTTTAAGAAATCAAAGGGTGAATCCTCAAAAAACACTTATAAGACAAACATCATATTTCAAAATAAAGTTCGTGATTATAGTCATACGAAGTACAAGAGCAACATCGTGTTTCAAAAGAAGGTCAAAGAGAGGAGCAAGATGCAATATCATGAATATGACGAAATCCGTGAAAATAAAATTAAGAGTAGCAGTGACACTTATGCAAATATGAGAAAGAAGCAACAAGATATTGACTTTGTCATTGGTCAGTTTCGTCAAGAGGTCAGCCGTGGTCCTGAATACATATGCTCAGTTTGTCATCGCTTACTTTTCAGGAAACAAGTGATCGAGTGTAAAAGATATTGTTATGAAAGCAAAGGACAAGAGATTGCTGCGCTGGCTAATAGGTGTATAACATTGCAATATTTACATGTTTGTGATATTGAATGTGGGCAGGAATGTCATTTGTCTGATAATACTTTTAGCAAATTATGGGTTTGCCATTCCTGCCATCGGAAAATGCTTGGAGGAAAACTACCAGAAGAGAGTGTCACCAACAAAATGCATTTGGATGAAATTCCAGCTGAAATGTCTGAACTCTTTGGAGGAACATCCCATTGCTCGTCACATTCCCTTCATGAAGCTGCTGTGTTTGCCCGGAGGCCGCCAAACAGCTTGACATGGTCCATGTGTCTCTGTCTTTGTTGATAACACTAGTGTGACAAATATTCTTCCAAGGAACGAGTGTGATGACAAAATGATAAGAGTCAAACTTAAACGCAAGTTGACATACAAAGGTCATTATAAGTACAAGTTTGTCCACACTGACCGTATAAGGAATACACTGAGGTATTTGATGGCAAACAATAAGTGGTATGATGATGTGATTTTTAATGATGAATGGGTAAATACTCTGAATGGAAGTGATCAATGTGAGGCAAATGAGGACACCCAACAGCTGCCAGCTAACAGTGATGATGAAAATAACCTTGAAGACCAAGCAGAGGAGGATCTGACCTACATTAAAGACCAGAGTGGCCTCTTGTCAGACACATCATTGCAACCTGTCAATCTGGGTTAAGAGATCATTGATCAGAATTTCCAGGATATACTGAGCCTTGCACCAGCTGAGGGCAACAGTCCAATTCGCTTGCTGTCTGATAAAACTAATGAGGCCAAATGCTTTCCTGTCCTGTTTCCACTGGGTGGACCTACATTCCACGATGAAAGGGAGTCAAAAATAACTCTGTCACGTTACCTGAATTGTCGCATTCTCAACGCTGATGGACGTTTTGGTCGCAACACAGACTACATTTTTTATGCACAATACATATCAGAAGTGCATCAAGTCGTATCTGGTGTGTCAGTGGCAATGCGCAAAGGTGGTAACAAGTCATCTCTGAAAGAAGAATCAGACATGTTGTTGAACTCAGATTCACTAAGTAAAACTTCTGATACAATACATATCAGAAGTGCATCAAGTCGTATCTGGTGTGTCAGTGGCAATGCGCAAAGGTGGTAACAAGTCATCTCTGAAAGAAGAATCAGACATGTTGTTGAACTCAGATTCACTAAGTAAAATATTATGAAATGATGAAGGGTACAAGTTCTTGCGAGGAATTCATGGAACCCCACCTTACTGGATGTCAGTACAGAAAGATTTGATCAGTATGATTCGACAACTGTCAGTTCCAACGTTTTTCATAAGCATGTCAAGTGCTGATCTGAGATGGCCCGAAATGCTAGGCTCTCTTTTGAGGTTGGAAGGAAAAGAAACACCTGTGGAGGATCTTGACTGGTCTCAAAAGTGTGCGCTGATTGGAAGAAATCCAGTTACTGCAGCAAGAATGTTTGACCATCGATGGCATTGTTTTCTTTGTGACATAATCCTGTCACCAGCTGAACCCATAGAGAAAATAAAGGACTACTTCTATCGAGTTGAATTCCAACAGCGTGGTTCTCCTCATGTCCTCTGTCTCTTTTGGGTGGAAAATGCACCAAAGATTGAAAAAGACAGTGATGCTGACGTGGTAAATTTCATAGACAGATACATTTCCTGTGACATTCCACCAGAGTCTGATGCAGAGCTTCATGAGGTTGTGAACAGCGTACAAAAACACAGCACAAAACACTCAAAGACATGCTGTAAGAAAAATACAGTGTGCCGATTCAATTTCCCACGACCACCATCAAGCCGTACTTTCTTTACAAGAGGTGGGAACTCATAGGACTTGAATGAAAAAGATAAAAATACCAGTGCCAGTGAAATCATGAAGAAAGTGAAAACAGCAGTGACCAATCCTGACCTGAATTATGAAACAACTGATGCTTTTTTTGAGTCTCTTGGGATACATCAAAGCCTGTTTGAGAGAGCATACAACCAATGTTTCAAAAAGAAAAGCATTGTCCATAAGTGAAATCCGTCTGATATTTGGGTGAACCAGTGCAATAAGGACTTACTGCGTGCTTGGCAAGGCAACATGGATATTCAGTATGTCACCGAAGCCTTTTCTGTTGTGGTCTATATACTGTCATACATCACAAAAGCAGAGCAAGAAATGGGTTTGCTGTTACAGCGTGCACAGAACGAGGCGATGAATGGCAATCTTGATGCAAAAGCTGCGTTCAAGCAACTCGGCAGTGTCTACTTGCACAACAGAGAAGTTTCAGCTCAAGAGGCAGTGTATCGATTGACACATATGCACTTGAAGGAATGTTCTTGTGAAGTACAGTTTATTCCTGTCTGCGAGAATCCTGTTAGGATGAGTTTACCTTTGCATGTGCTCCAAGCTAAAGCTCAGCTCCAGCAGTCCGATGATGAGAGTAGCATTTGGATGACTAATGTGGTGGAACGATACAAGAGCAGACCTCGATCAGCAGAAATGGAGGAGTTATGCCTTGCCAGCTTTTGCTCTGAATACAGAGTTCTTTCAAAGTCAGAGGTTTCATCAGAAAGAGATTCACAGGACTTAATACAACTCAACAACAACCGTGGCTTCATCAGAAAAGGACCAGAACACAGCCTGCTGTCGTGAGGTATCCAAGGTTTTCACCCACTAAAAATCCGGAAAAGTGCTTCCACTCATTGTTGCAGCTGTTTTTGCCTCATTATGAAAACTTTCACCTCAGACCGCCTCAGTTTGATACATACGAACAGTTCTACAAAAGTGGCGCGGTGAAATGTGGTACTGGCATCCAAAGAGTGCAGTCAATTGTGGACTCCAACAAAGCTTTATTTGAAAGAGAAAGTGATGAGATTGACAAAGCCAAGCAGTTGCTGGATAACGACATTGATTTAGAAGATGCTTGGGCTCAGATATGTCCAGAAACAGAAAGGGAACGTCTCAGTTGTTTGGATCTCATGAAAGACAAAGCTGTAGATGATGAAGAAGGAGGTGATGATGTTGCTGATCTTATTCCTGACCTGACAGCAAAACCACAGACAACATGCACTTTGGAAACTAATAACATGACGATGCCCTAAGAGTCTGCACTAGATTTATTGCGATCATTGAATGAAGAGCAGGCAGCAATATTTTATGCTGTTCGTCAGTGGTGTCTGCAGAAACTCTTTGGACAGAATCCTGAACCGTTGCGATTGTTCATTACTGGGGGAGCAGGAACAGGCAAATCCCATTTGATCAAAGCGATCCAGTATGAATCTACACGACTGCTGTCACAAATTGCTGTCAATCCCGAGGATATCACTGTGCTCTTTACAGCACCCACTGGTGTGGCTGCATATAACATTGGTGCTGCAACTATTCACAATACGTTCTCCATTGGTGCAAATATTAAACTGCCTTATCAACCTCTTGGTGATGAGAAAGTCAATACTTAAAGGGTGAAAATGCGAAACTTGCACATTTGATCATTGATGAAGTGTCCATGGTTGACCACCGTCTTTTGGCCTACGTTCATAGCAGACTACGTCAAATCAAGCAGACTGGTGATTATTCCTTGTTTGCAAATGTTTCCCTGATCTGTGTGGGTGACTTCTTTCAGTTGAGACCTGTCAAAGGCACACCTCTTTTTTCTGACAACACAGAAGCTAACATGTGGGACAACAACTTTGAAGTTGCAGACCTTACCAAAGTTGTGAGGCAAGAAAATGCAGATTTTGCGCAGATGCTGAATCGCCTCAGAGTTCGTAAAAAGAATGAACATCCCAGTGGGCATGATGTCCTTGCATTAAAACAACGTGATACTGGTGAAGACTCTACAGACATTCACATATATGCTACAAATGGAGAGGTTGATGAATACAATATTACCAGATTGCATGAAAATTGCCCAGATGCAATCAGCATACACGTCCAAGATTTTACACGGAATCCCAAAACTGGAAGAATGGAACGGAAAGTAGGCTTCCATACAAAGGTTTTCAACTCATGCTTGCCAAGGTGTGTGTCATTGGGCATTGGAGCAAAGGTGATGTTGAAGAAAAACATAGACGTGTCTGACGGCCTTGTCAATGGTGTGTGTGGTACGGTTGTGGAAATTGTTAATGGTCAAGATGAGGATGACATTCCTATTGCTATCCATGTTGAGTTTGAAGACGCTAATGTTGGAAAAATGCAGAGGTCAAAATCCAAAAGAAGTTCTGAACGCTCTACAATTGTGGAGGTACAAGAGGATCAAGTATCAAATGCTGGTGGAATACGAAGGCAATTTCCGCTCCCCCTGGCTTGGGCAATGACGGTACATAAGTGTCAAGGCCTTACTGTTGACAGAGCTGTTGTATCACTCAACAAAATCTTTGCTGCAGGGCAAGCATATGTTGCATTGAGTTGTGTGAGGACTCTTGATGGACTGATTATTGAGGACTTCAAAGAGTCAGCTATATTTTGTGATGACAAAGTAGACACGGCCATGAAGAGCTTGCCAAAGTTCAACTTGAAAAGTCCTGGTCCATCTGACATTGACCTGGTCTGCACAATTGCACTCCACAATATACAGAGTTTGAATGCTCACTTTGAGGACATGCAATCCCACAAAACCCTCATGAAAGCTGACTGCATTTGCTTAATAGAGACATGGCTCAATCCAGGCACCGAAGAACAACCACAACTACCGGGATATGTCTTTAATCACAATCCAAGAGGAAACTGTTTTGATGACTCTGAGACAGTTTTTGCAGCATTGAAACAACAGCAAAGAGGAGGAGTTGGTTTGTATCATTCAAACATTGATGTACAGGTGTCAATTCCAAAGAGATGCAACTTGGAATGTTTGTATTTCCATATATCTCCATACCATATATGTAAATTTGACTGCTGTTGTTTTGTACAGGCCAAGTGCCTATAAGATTGACATGTTTCGACAGCAGTTATCACAGGTCGTCTTTGAACTTGAGAAGCATCCAGGGAGGAAGGTGATCATGGGAGACTTCAATGAGGATGTCTTTGTATCGTCTACTGTGGCAAAATTACTGGAACAACATGGATACACTCAATATGTACAAGCAGCTACAACGGAAAGAGGTACGTTAATAGATCATGTTTACTGTAAAGATGTAGGAGATATTGTTGTCAATGTTGTACAGACATACTACAGCTTCCATGAAGCAATTCTTATCTCATTGTTGTAATATTTGTGTTTGCAATGTAAATTATTCACCATTAGATGGTCTGTACTTGTTCCGTCCGCTATTTGGGGCTTGGGTGGGTTGCAAGGAGAGAGCTATACACAGGACGGCTCCTTGCAGGGAGTGGGAGGGTATGTAAGCCATTTTCCAAAAGAAGTTTTGTGTTTTGGAGACCAGGGCTGGTTGGCATGCTTTACAGGGGTGAGGAACCTCCGGGGACCGTATCAGTTTGATGTGGCCCCCAAAATAATTTGGACAAAGTGGAGAAATAAATTCAAAAACAAAAACAAAAAACAAGAAGTACAAGTATATTTCTTAATTATTATGGATATATTTTTATCAATTACTTAGAGATCACTGATTATTTTTATTCCAAACAAAAGAGAAAAATAATTAATTTCTGATTTGAAAAACATTTCAGATTTTTGAGGTCACTGCAAATGCAACCTAAGCTATCACAGATACTTAGCGACTTTTTCCCTCTCTTTCAGTTCATCATTAAAAGTTTGTTACTATGGCATCTGTCATGGAATGAGAAGTGAATGTTTTGTGTTGAGCGTGGTCAGCTAATAGCAAAGACATAAGAAAAATAGTGTGGTCCCTGAAGCATTCTGTAAAAATTAATATGGGCCCTCATGTCAAAGAAGTTCCCCGGCCCTGCTTTACACCCTCAGTTTTACCATGCAGTGAAATACTTCAGCATTATTATTAGTCATTTTAGTGTTGGCTTATTTTGAGGCACTGCCCTATAGTCAGTGCGCCCACACTTTGCATCAACTAGCCCTGGACTCCAAATAAAGGCACATTGAACAACATGTAAACATAAGTTAAGTGAAAATGTAATTTATTGTCTAGGTAAATAAATTATGGAGTCAGCTCAAATTTTGAAGTCATTGAATCATAAGGCCTATCTGATTACAACATGAATGTAAGGAGTTTAAGAATGTGTTTTATTTATTACAGGTCTTGGCTTATTTGAGATTGAGATTAATATACTGTATGCTCTTTTTAAAAACACAAATTGCTTTTTAGGAGAAAAAAGGCATATATATTGAAAGAGTAATTCATTGAGACAATGTAAAATTAGCACAAGCCTAAACCAAACTTCTTATGGAAAATGAGCAAGAGACCCTGTTTGCAATTGTGTTATTTCATTCTTGAATTTGTTTTCACAAGTGATCACAAGTGGGCAGGCATGACTTTGCTGTTATTTCTGTCTTTGTCTGTCATTCAACTGTCCAATCAGCACTATGTTCCCCTTCCTCTTAAAAAAATTCAACTGTGCTACACTTTCATATGCAGCATCCTTTGTTGGTTGTCTTTGTCATCATGCTGATGTAAGACGTTTTTGACATTAAGTTGTTTAAGAACCAGATCAGCTCAATCTTGCATGATACAGAAAGTCTCTGCAATGTAAAGACTCGGTTGGCTTGTTTAGCCAAAACAGACAATTTTGTCTTTTGCATGGACAGATAATGGTACCGCCAGCAGAAAAGCAGGAATGAGAAAACTGATGTCAAAAAATAATTATGCTGCCCGGAAATGTAACCAATATCAGACTGTTGCTCATGTGTTGGACTGTACAAGTAGTGACATAATAACTGAAAAGAATTCATATGGATATTCTATTGTGAACTTACACTGGTTCCTTGTTCTTTTTTAGGGATACATCAAAGCATACTTACAATACAGGACATAGCCTATTGTCAAATGTATCCCCCATAGTGTTGGAGTAAGCTAACGGGTAGCCTATCATTTACACATCCTGAAGTCCTGCTCACTTGTGATCCAGTTTTGTAAAGAGGGTCTAATAACACTGTGTACTATTTTCTAATAATGGTTTTATAGTAGAATATTTTATAATGTTATGATTGACTGGACAATTTAATGTCAAAATTATGTTTTGACAGTTATGGGACCATTCACTGCATTGTTTGTGTAGATATGGTTATTACATTTGCCTCCAATTTCTTTATCTGTGTTGTGTGTTCCATTCAAGATAAATTCTTGTTAGGCTTTTTTTGGTTCATTTGTTTTTTTATTTCATCACTGTGCATTTGTAATGGAGATAATCAGTTTCTGAACAAAGGATGCCTTCAAATGTAAACAAAATGTCAAGGTTTTCATTTGATGTGAATTTCAAATCAGAAAATGGACAGTTGTTTTGAAAATGCCAACTAATAGGAATTTTGCACACTTTAAGGCGCACAACAAAAGTATGTTTGTAAGATTCCTAATGTCAAAGAACTGTGCAAATCATGTTTTCCCAAAGCTTAAAAAGCTGTGTGGACAAACAGCTTGCTTATCTGCCTGGTCCAATTCCCATGGCCTACACTGATGATGAGACCTGCAAAGAGTTTTGGACATCAGCAATACAACCTGCTAAAGCAGCTATCACTCATCTGCCTTTTTCATCTTTGGTGCTTCGTAAAGCTCAAATGTCTCCAAGTGTCCTGGACCTTCAAGAAAAACTACACCTCTTGGGAATATGATTGTTGGAAATACTCACAAGAAGGTATGTGAAGTTTTGTGAGTATCAAATTTTACAAATCAGAATTCATGTGTCTTTCACAACATTTCATGAACACACATTGTTCTGTGTGTGCTGCTCACAGTAGGGTTCCACCTGTGGTCCTTGCCTGATTTGTGTATTTCCAACTGTGCCCTGGCTGTCCAAAACCCATTTGAAGAAAAAAATGACAGAAGTCTGACTCAATGGTCCTTGATTTAAATTCATTGTGTGAGTATCAATTCATGCTTTTCCTTTAACTGAATGTATAACTTATGTATGCTGTCTGTGCTGTAACATGTTCATGCTGTAAATTGCTGTGTCTTATTCATTAATAGATGTATGTCCTACATCTGCAGTCCACTGAGGGATTTGTACCAGCAACAGAACCTGTTGATGTTCATCAGTCTTTACTATCCATGGTCCTTCCTAAATCCTGCTGTGTTTCACTGTACCCCTTCTGAACTACAACAATCTGATTTCCAGAAATGTTCCTCAGTGACATAAGAAGTAAGTATGTAAGCATACACACTGTTGAAAGATACATTTTAATTGTTATTAATGCACATTTGTAATTCTATGTCTTGAAATAGCCTGCTAAAGAACATGTACCAACCTATCTAGTATGCATGTTTTGTAAGATTTGCCATACAGCACATTGTTCATTGCCAGGCATTGTATGTTCACCGAGGGTCACGTCGCTCTAACAACATCCCACAGAGGACAACACTGTGCTATCATCACCAGTATAGAATATCTTTTCAACTCAACTTGACTGCCTGGAGCAGATTGTTGTGATCTGTGGATATTTCAGCACAGCTCTACAGGTTGCTGTGGCTGCTTCAACGTCTGCAGCAGAGAGTCGCCAAGACTGTCTGGAGCAGTCTCCTACCTCCTCTACTACTTCTGCAGCTAGTAATATTCATGACATCAACTCCTCCATGCCTGCTTCTGTGACTTTCATAAACAGTGAAGGTGCTGAATTGACTGCTCCTGCAGTCAAATTGGCTGTGCTTACTGCATTGTCTCTATCTAATAAGATGTTTGTTTTAAATAGCGTTGCACTTAATCTCAGCTGGACTTTTTGTTCATTACGAGTTCTGGCTCAGACGTCATCGTCCTTGGTGAACTCCCCACTGTAGTTCATGTTTTGATTACATCGAGACTAGATTCTTGCAACTCACTTTATACAGGTTTCACACAAATCACCTAAAGCTGGCCTTACACTACAAGTTTTTTCCAGTCTTAAGAGTCTGAGACTGGATTTGACAAGTCTTGCCGAAATTACATGTAGTCATGACAGAGTCATATAGCACACTCCCGATCACAATCTCAAACTAGTCCTGAGATGTGAGCTGTTGTCTCACAATAGTCTTCCACAAATCTTATCCAAATCTTTTTCAAGTCTTTAGGTGTAAAGCAAGTTTTACCCAGACTTCATGTTGTCCAGGTTGCAACTGCCACAGTTGCCACAAGTACTAAAACAGGGAATACTTCACTCTTGTTTTTGTAAAGCTGCACTGGCTGCCAGCTAAATATAGGATACGTTTTAAAATTCTACCAAAAAAAAAAAAAAAAAAACAACATTAAATGGGTCTGCTCCTCAATATGTCACTGACTTACTAAGACCTTTTTCTGCTTCTAGTTAGGTCATCCTCCCAGAACCTGCTCTCAATTCCCTTATCACTTAATAAAATGACTATACATAGTTTGAAGTCTAACTTGAAAACATGTTTTTTTCTTTTGGTCCATAACTGTGCATAATTTCATTTTCTTCTTCCAATCTTATTCTTTTTTATCATCTTTGTTTGTATGTTTATTTCATTATTTAATAAGAAAAAAATGCTTAAAATACTCTTGATGATTTTTGTTTTTTCTTTTATCAATATTATTAACATTGCTAAGACACAGTACATGTCCACATAAAATAGGTAAATCTTCCAGAGGTCAAAGATCACTAAATTAAGTTGGGAATGTGTTATAGCTCGGTGTTGGGAAATTCGGACAATGCCAACTCATGCTGGGTGAAACTATTAGCGGTGATTGAACTACCAATCAATTCACGGTTTTTCCTGCTGCTATCAAGATGAGACAACACTTATCCCTCATTCCTGGTCTTTTGTGCCACCTTGTGGTGTAAAAGTGTAACAGCGCCAAAATCTCTGCATTTTACTGGTGATCTTTTTTAGTATGTAGTTGTTGCAAGGGCTAATTCTATGTAATTGCATAGTACAAAGAGTTTACTATTACTATCTAAGCTCTTTGGTAAGTATTTATCACAAATAGCTTAATTACTACCCTGTATGTCTATTTAAACCATTGAGTATTAAGAATACATTTGGCCACAGACTGCTAGGTGTAGACTATTTTGTTTGTTGTGCTAACTTAAGCGTTAGCTTGTTTAACCTATAACTGTATTGTTAGCTAATTACAGCATAATATAGTATAGCACATTTGTGTATTATCCCCTTGGGAAAATCTGGTGTCACTGAGAATACGTACCATACGTAGCCGTGGGAACACTTAACTCGCAACATTGATAAAATATATATATATATATATACCAGCACAACTTGACTCCTACACCATTGCAATATTGTTACATGCAGCGGTGACACATAGTCAACTGCGTTATTTATTCATGAAACCACCCAGAAAATACACAACGATACAAGTGAAGCATATGTAGCCTATATGTAGTATAAGCATTGACATTATCTCATTATTAAAAATAAGAAGAAAGTCATGAAACACAACACTTAAACACAATAAGACATGAGATCAGTTCTAAATCAAAAACCGAAAGGAACTTTTAATTCATAGATAATTCAGAGCTGAATGGTCGTAGGTTTGTAATAACAATGAACCTGGAGCCTCAGCCACATTAATTAAGCCTGCAAAAATCTTAACTTACACAACAATAGATGGAATTATAGGTGCCATCCTGTGTATTTCTGTGCGTTACATACACATACATAATGGAACCATAACAAACAATGTGTCACAGAGTCCGTGTATTTTAACTGTTCATAGTGCTCATCACCTTAGCAACAGTAAACAATTTGTTACCGCTGTCCATGTAACTGTGGTGCTGAACACCGTGTGTGCTGCACGGCAGCAGCATTTGAAAAAGAAAACTGTCTTGCTGCTGTCACCCCGAAAAGCCACCCCCTTCTTTCCCTGGAAAAACACTGACCTGAACATCAGTTCCAAAATATGTCTCGCTGTATTCTGAGCTTGGCGGGCAGTGCATAAATTGGGGTGTTTTTTAGAGCAGAGATTTTTTGAATGGCATGGCTGTGAAGCTTAGACTTGTCATGCTCCTTGAATTTTTTCTGTGGCTTTCTGTCATTTTGGGAAGCCTCCCTTGAAAAAACAGCTGTTTGTGTCCATACACCAATGCATCACAGAGATATCATCTTGCTTCCTGTTTGGCGGCCTTGCCGCCGATTTGGATTAGCTGTTACAGCAAAAGAGTTTGGAGTTCAGACATGAAACTTGAACCATCAGCCAGCCATCGTCTGAAGACCATATCCACCAAGTTTCGTGTAAATCAGACAAACTGTGTGCCCTCTGTAATCGTAAGCGTGTTTTTGACTAAATTCAACATGGCCGACAAATTGTTATGCATTTATTACACAATCCTTTAGAAAATTACTGGGATGTCTGAGAGTATCAGACAATACTGGAATTAAGGTTAAAATCCAAAGAAATATGAAAATATGAGTAAAAATACGATTTCTGAAATTATACCGCCCCCCAAAGGTCAAAGGTCGCCAAAATTCTTGGGCGTCTCAAAGAAGTGGTCCTGAGTCTGTGTTAGAAGTTTGAAGTCAAAACATCAAACGGTTGCCGAGATACGGCCTCACTTCCTGTTTGGCGGCATTGCCACTGAGTTTGATTGGCTGCTACGGGCAAACGGAACCGAAATTAAAAAATCCACGTGATAACTTTTGTGCGGCTTGGTCTGAAGATTCTATGTGTCAAGTCCCATGGAAATCAGACAATCTGCATGACCTGAAATGCTTTTTGAAGGTTTTTGATAAAATTCAAAATGGCGGCCAAATCTTCATGCATGTATTAGATAGTCCTTTACCAAATGTACTGGGATGTCTGAGATTATCGATCAATACTGGAATGAAGGTTCCAAGTCCAAAGAAATATGAAGATATGAGCAAAAATGCAATGTTGCTAATTATAGCGCCCCAAAAGGTCAAAGGTCACCAAAATTTTTGGGCCTCTCAAAGAAGGGGTCATGAGTCTGTGTTAGAAGTTTGAAGTCAAAACATCAAACGGTTGCCGAGATATGGCCTCACTCCCTGTTTGGCGGCATCGCCGCTGAGTTTGATTGGCTGCTACGGGCAAACGGAAGCGAAATTAAAAAATCCACGTGATAACTTTTGTGCGGCTTGGTCTGAAGATTCTTTGTGTCAAGTTCTGTGGAAATCGGACAATCTGCATGACCTGAAATGCTTTTTGAAGGTTTTTGATAAAATTCAAAATGGCGGAAAATCCAATATGGCGCAAATTGACGTCATAGGGTGCGTTGAACTCGTCTTGATCCAAGGATTCCAACGGTACCTCATTTGTGAAATTTGGACGAACGGGTCCAAAGTTATGAAGCTGAATGCACTTCAAACTTTGACATGTTGGTGGTGCTACAGAGTTCAATGTACGGGCATGATAATTCTTGAGATTGACAATGAGACTGTCCTGAATACGTGTGCCAAGTTTCAAAACTTTTCACCATGGCGTTCTATGGGCTGCCACAGACTTCATTTGCAGCGGAAACGGATCGATAATAATAGTAAGAATATAGCTGCAAGCAGCAATGGGGGGGCCTAGCAGCATAAGCAGCATAGCAGGCAAGCCTATGCCTGCTCAGGAAGGTGTCATGAGTCCGTACACCAAGTTTGGCATCGATACATCAATGCATCGCAGAGATATTGGTTCACTTCCTGTTTGGCGGCTTCGCCGCCGATTTGGATTGGCTGTTACGGCAAAACAGTTTGGAGTTCAGACATGAAACTTGAACCATCAGCCAGGCATGGTCTGAAGACTGTATCCACCAAATTTCGTGTAAATCGGAGAAAGTGTGTCCTATCTGTAATCATAAGCGTGTTTTTGACAAAATTCAAAATGGCAGCCAAATCTTCATGTATGTATTACACAGTCCTTTATCAAATGTACTGGGATGTCTGAGAGTACCAGTCAGCACTGGAATTAAGGTTAAAGTCCAAAGCAATATGAAGATATGAGTGCAAATGCAATTTTGCGTGTTATAGCGCCCCCTAAAGGTCAAAGGTCACCAAATTTCTTGGGTCTCTCAAAGACGTGGTCATGAGTCTGTCTTACAAGTTTGAAGTCAGAACATCAAACGGTTGCTGAGATATGGCCTTGCTTCCTGTTTGGCGGCTTTGCCGCTGAAATGGCCGCCGAATTTTTATGGAAACGCACACAGTCCTTTAGCAAATGTACTGGGATGTCTGAGAGTATCAGTCAGCACTGGAATCAAGATTGAAGTCCAAAGCGATATGAAGATATGAGCAAAAATGCATTTTTGCTACTTATAGCGCCCCCCAAAGGTCAAAGGTCACCAAAATTATTGGGTTTCTCAAAGAAGGGGTCATGAGTCTGTGTTAGAAGTTTGAATTCAAAACATCCAATGGTTGCTGAGATATGGCCTCATTTCCTGTTTAGCGGCGTCGCCGCTGAGTTTGATTGGCTGCTACGGGCAAACGGAAGTGAAATTAAAAAATCCACATGATAACTTTTTTGTGGCTTGGTCTGAAGATTCTATGTGTCAAATCTCGTGGAAATCGGACAATCTGCATGACCTGAAATGCTTTTTGAAGGTTTTTGATAAAATTCAAAATGGCGGAAAATCCAATATGGCGCAAATTGACGTCATAGGGTGCGTTGAACTCGTCTTGATCCAAGGATTCCAACAGTACCTCATTTGTGAAATTTGGACCAACGGGTCCAAAGTTATGAAGCTGAATGCACTTCAAACTTTGACATGTTGGTGGCGCTACAGAGTTCAATGTACGGGCATGAAAATTCTTGAGGTTGACAATGAGACTGTCCTGAATACGTGTGCCAAGTTTCAAAACTTTTCACCATGGCGTTCTGGGGGCTGCCATAGACTTCAATTGCAGCGGAAAGTAGAAGAATAAATATAGCTGCAAGCAGCAATGGGGGGGCCTAGCAGCATAAGCAGCATAGCAGGCAAGCCTATGCTTGCTCAGGAAGGTGTCATGAGTCAGTACACCAAGTTTGGCATCGATACATCAATGCATCGCAGAGATATTGGTTCACTTCCTGTTTGGCGGCTTCGCCGCCGATTTGGATTAGCTGTTACGGCAAAACAGTTTGGAGTTCAGACATGAAACTTGAACCATCAGCCAGGCATGGTCTGAAGACCGTATCCACCAAATTTCGTGTAAATCAGAGAAAGTGTGTGCCCTCTGTAATCATAAGCGTGTTTTTGACAAAATTCAAAATGGCAGCCAAATCTTCTTGTATGTATTACACAGTCCTTTATCAAATGTACCTGGATGTCTGAGAGTATCAGTCAGCACTGGAATCAAGATTAAAGTCCAAAGCAATATGAAGATATGAGCAAAAATGCATTTTTGCTACTTATAGCGCCCCCCAAAGGTCAAAGGTCATCAAAATTCCTGGGCGTCTCAAAGAAGGGGTCATGAGTCTGTGTTAGAAGTTTGAATTCAAAACATCAAACGGTTGCCGAGATACGGCCTCACTTCCTGTTTGGTGGCGTCGCCGCTGAGTTTGATTGGCTGCTACGGGAAAACGGAAGCGAAATTAAAAAATCCACATGATAACTTTTTTGCGGCTTGGTCTGAAGATTCTATGTGTCAAATCTCGTGGAAATCGGACAATCTGCATGACCTGAAATGCTTTTTGAAGGTTTTTGATAAAATTCAAAATGGCGGAAATCCAATATGGCGCAAATTGACGTCATAGGGTGCGTTGAACTCGTCTTGATCCAAGGATTCCAACAGTACCTCATTTGTGAAATTTGGACCAACGGGTCCAAAGTTATGAAGCTGAATGCACTTCAAACTTTGACATGTTGGTGGCGCTACAGAGTTCAATGTACGGGCATGAAAATTCTTGAGGTTGACAATGAGACTGTCCTGAATACGTGTGCCAAGTTTCAAAACTTTTCACCATGGCGTTCTATGGGCTTCCATAGACTTCAATTGCAGCAGAAAGTAGAATAATAATAATAATAATAATAATAATAAGAAAAGCTACAAACACAATGGGTGCCTTCGCAGCTACGCTGCTAGGCCCCCAATAATAAGAAAAGCTACAAACACAATGGGTGCCTTCGCAGCTACGCTGCTAGGCCCCCAATAATAATAATAATAAGAAGAAAAGCTACAAACACAATGGGTGCCTTCGCAGCATAATAGGAGGAAAACCTCAACTGAAATCAGTGTGGCATCCTGCCTACCTGACTTGCTGACAGACTGCAAAAACAAGGGATGTCTGTGCATTTTCAGGTAGTGTTGCTGAGTGGTCTAAGGCGGTAGATTAAGGCTCCAGTCTCTCAGGAGGTGTGGGTTCAAATCCTACCACTGCCACTTGACAATGTTAGCTATACGTCAATGTGATGGCCTCATAGACTTTGTCCGTCAAAGCAAATAAAGCTTTGAAACTGTTGTCTAAATGTCTCAGTTAGCAGAGAGAAGCAGCACCTTTTCCACTTTGTAACACCATAATTTGACCTTTCACTTTTCTCTCATATTTTGAGAGCTAGGCAGGATGCCACGCTGGGCCATCATGCGGACGAAATGGTTAGGAACATATTTGCAGTCCAGTCTGCACAGGGTACAGCAGAAGAGGAAAGCATTGTGGAGAATGCGGGTGTCGATCCCACTGCCTCTCGCATGCTAAGCGAGCGCTCTACCATTTGAGCTAATTCCCCTGCTTGCGCCAATAGTTGGCATGGCGACAAACTTTACTGACTACCATTAATGTATCACAATGGAGTGACGTATTTGACACCTTTAAAAGAGCAATTGGAGCCAGCAAGGTAAGTGGCCTCGTCAGGAAACTCTCACATCGAATCGACTACATTACGCCTGTCCAACCAACCGTCTCTTCAGCAGAAGAGGACCACTGAAAGCATTGTGGAGAATGTGGGCGTCGATCCCGCTACCTCTCGCATGCTAAGCGAGCGCTCTACCATTTGAGCTAATTCCCCTTGACCGAGCCATCAAACTGCATGGCGACAAATTGCCTTCACCTTTGTCTGCTTTTGAAGACAACTTTTTTTAGTCGTGCAATCCTGCGCCTGTCACGAATGGACTGCTACTCCTTTGTGCTCTGCACTCATGGTTTTGAAAGCCATCCTCCTCGCTGATGAGTTACCTTGAAGCTGTCATGGTCTTGCTCGCCTTGTCAGATCACTGTGGCTGCCGAGGTCCTACCACCAGCTGTTATCTGTCCTGCTCTTGCTCCACAGCAGCCGATTGTCAGGAAGCTCTCACATTGAATGTCAGATTGTTTTGTCTGTTCACCCAGCTAATGTCCTTTCGCTGACTGTTTTTCACCCCATGTCTCTTCAAGAGAAGAGAACAACTAAAAGCATTGTGGAGAATGCGGGCGTCGATCCCACTACCTCTCGCATGCTAAGCGAGCGCTCTACCATTTGAGCTAATTCCCCTCGATTGAGCCATCAAACTGCATGGCGGTAAATTGCATTCAACTTTGTCTGCTTTTGACGACAACTTTTTTCAGTTCTGCAATCCTCCGCCTGTCATGAATGGACTGCTACTCCATTGTGCTCTGCACTCGTGGTTTTGAAAGCCATCCTCCTCGCTGATGAGTTACTTTGAAGCTGTCACGGTCTTGCTTGCCCTGTCGGATTCCTGTGGCTGCCGAGGTCCTACCACCACCAGCTGTTATCTGTCCTGCTCTTGCTCCACAGCAGCCGATAGAAGCCCGCATGTATACCACCAGGCATCGCACAACAAGCTCTACCATTTGAGCTCACTTCCCTGGGTGCACTGTCAAATGGCATGGTGACAAACTGTGTTCAACTTTGTCTGCTTTTTATAGTAACACGCCGGGTGGTCGCCGGGAAAGGTGCGAGGGACAGACGAGGTGGCCGTACCCTGTGCAGACTGGACTGCAAATGTGTTCCTAACCATTTTCCTAACAAGGTCCTAACACATCCTAACAAAGGTCCTAACACATCCTAACAAATCCTAACAAGGTCCTAACACATCCTAACAAGGTCCTAACAAGGTCCTAACACATCCTAACAAGGTCCTAACAAAGGTCCTAACAGGTCCGAAGCGTCCTAGGGGCAAAAGAACCAATCAGATTGTTTCTGATTTCTGATTGGTCAGTTGGTTGCCCCCTGTGATGTGTTGACGCCTGCAGACAGCGGACAGACTAGCTGACCGGCGGCGACAGAGTTTAATTGTCCGCAACACTTGCAGTAAGTACAAAATGAATGAATGAATGATTTTAACTTGTGTAGTTATCAATGTGAAACATTTTCCGAAATCCCTCGGATTGATTGTGACGTTTACGTGTGCTAAAACTGATATAACATACAGAGTGCTTGAGGTACAGGGAGTTTGATTGGCTGCTACGGGAAAACGGAAGCGAAATTAAAAAATCCACATGATAACTTTTTTGCGGCTTGGTCTGAAGATTCTATGTGTCAAATCTCGTGGAAATCGGACAATCTGCATGACCTGAAATGCTTTTTGAAGGTTTTTGATAAAATTCAAAATGGCGGAAATCCAATATGGCGCAAATTGACGTCATAGGGTGCGTTGAACTCGTCTTGATCCAAGGATTCCAACAGTACCTCATTTGTGAAATTTGGACCAACGGGTCCAAAGTTATGAAGCTGAATGCACTTCAAACTTTGACATGTTGGTGGCGCTACAGAGTTCAATGTACGGGCATGAAAATTCTTGAGGTTGACAATGAGACTGTCCTGAATACGTGTGCCAAGTTTCAAAACTTTTCACCATGGCGTTCTATGGGCTTCCATAGACTTCAATTGCAGCAGAAAGTAGAATAATAATAATAATAATAATAATAATAAGAAAAGCTACAAACACAATGGGTGCCTTCGCAGCTACGCTGCTAGGCCCCCAATAATAAGAAAAGCTACAAACACAATGGGTGCCTTCGCAGCTACGCTGCTAGGCCCCCAATAATAATAATAAGAAGAAGAAAAGCTACAAACACAATGGGTGCCTTCGCAGCATAATAGGAGGAAAACCTCAACTGAAATCAGTGTGGCATCCTGCCTACCTGACTTGCTGACAGACTGCAAAAACAAGGGATGTCTGTGCATTTTCAGGTAGTGTTGCTGAGTGGTCTAAGGCGGTAGATTAAGGCTCCAGTCTCTCAGGAGGTGTGGGTTCAAATCCTACCACTGCCACTTGACAATGTTAGCTATACGTCAATGTGATGGCCTCATAGACTTTGTCCGTCAAAGCAAATAAAGCTTTGAAACTGTTGTCTAAATGTCTCAGTTAGCAGAGAGAAGCAGCACCTTTTCCACTTTGTAACACCATAATTTGACCTTTCACTTTTCTCTCATATTTTGAGAGCTAGGCAGGATGCCACGCTGGGCCATCATGCGGACGAAATGGTTAGGAACATATTTGCAGTCCAGTCTGCACAGGGTACAGCAGAAGAGGAAAGCATTGTGGAGAATGCGGGTGTCGATCCCACTGCCTCTCGCATGCTAAGCGAGCGCTCTACCATTTGAGCTAATTCCCCTGCTTGCGCCAATAGTTGGCATGGCGACAAACTTTACTGACTACCATTAATGTATCACAATGGAGTGACGTATTTGACACCTTTAAAAGAGCAATTGGAGCCAGCAAGGTAAGTGGCCTCGTCAGGAAACTCTCACATCGAATCGACTACATTACGCCTGTCCAACCAACCGTCTCTTCAGCAGAAGAGGACCACTGAAAGCATTGTGGAGAATGTGGGCGTCGATCCCGCTACCTCTCGCATGCTAAGCGAGCGCTCTACCATTTGAGCTAATTCCCCTTGACCGAGCCATCAAACTGCATGGCGACAAATTGCCTTCACCTTTGTCTGCTTTTGAAGACAACTTTTTTTAGTCGTGCAATCCTGCGCCTGTCACGAATGGACTGCTACTCCTTTGTGCTCTGCACTCATGGTTTTGAAAGCCATCCTCCTCGCTGATGAGTTACCTTGAAGCTGTCATGGTCTTGCTCGCCTTGTCAGATCACTGTGGCTGCCGAGGTCCTACCACCAGCTGTTATCTGTCCTGCTCTTGCTCCACAGCAGCCGATTGTCAGGAAGCTCTCACATTGAATGTCAGATTGTTTTGTCTGTTCACCCAGCTAATGTCCTTTCGCTGACTGTTTTTCACCCCATGTCTCTTCAAGAGAAGAGAACAACTAAAAGCATTGTGGAGAATGCGGGCGTCGATCCCACTACCTCTCGCATGCTAAGCGAGCGCTCTACCATTTGAGCTAATTCCCCTCGATTGAGCCATCAAACTGCATGGCGGTAAATTGCATTCAACTTTGTCTGCTTTTGACGACAACTTTTTTCAGTTCTGCAATCCTCCGCCTGTCATGAATGGACTGCTACTCCATTGTGCTCTGCACTCGTGGTTTTGAAAGCCATCCTCCTCGCTGATGAGTTACTTTGAAGCTGTCACGGTCTTGCTTGCCCTGTCGGATTCCTGTGGCTGCCGAGGTCCTACCACCACCAGCTGTTATCTGTCCTGCTCTTGCTCCACAGCAGCCGATAGAAGCCCGCATGTATACCACCAGGCATCGCACAACAAGCTCTACCATTTGAGCTCACTTCCCTGGGTGCACTGTCAAATGGCATGGTGACAAACTGTGTTCAACTTTGTCTGCTTTTTATAGTAACACGCCGGGTGGTCGCCGGGAAAGGTGCGAGGGACAGACGAGGTGGCCGTACCCTGTGCAGACTGGACTGCAAATGTGTTCCTAACCATTTTCCTAACAAGGTCCTAACACATCCTAACAAAGGTCCTAACACATCCTAACAAATCCTAACAAGGTCCTAACACATCCTAACAAGGTCCTAACAAGGTCCTAACACATCCTAACAAGGTCCTAACAAAGGTCCTAACAGGTCCGAAGCGTCCTAGGGGCAAAAGAACCAATCAGATTGTTTCTGATTTCTGATTGGTCAGTTGGTTGCCCCCTGTGATGTGTTGACGCCTGCAGACAGCGGACAGACTAGCTGACCGGCGGCGACAGAGTTTAATTGTCCGCAACACTTGCAGTAAGTACAAAATGAATGAATGAATGATTTTAACTTGTGTAGTTATCAATGTGAAACATTTTCCGAAATCCCTCGGATTGATTGTGACGTTTACGTGTGCTAAAACTGATATAACATACAGAGTGCTTGAGGTACTTGGTTAAATAAGGTAAGTGTAATGTCAAACAAATAGGCTCGGATGAGTCAGCCAGCCTTAACGGTCCGTGTATATTTTGGTCATTGGATTTTCCGTTCAGAAAAGGATATTTAAAAAACAAAAAATCAGTGGTGATTTGATTTTCATTTTAAAATTCAAAAATAAAAAAATTAAAATTGAAATTCAAGATATTTTTCTTTATCAGGGTCAAGAAAAGACGGTTGATTTTCATTACCTGTTTCTAAAAACAAAAGATAAAATCATTAGAAGACAGAAACAAAAAAGCGCCCATTTTTTCATATTGTGCGACCGGAAGTTGCCGTTTTCAAAGTAAGAGCGCATATGAGGACGGTGCTGTGTATGAGATAAAGAATTTCGGCGCTGCTGTGAAAGTTGATGGACACGGATCAGTACATTGTTTTTCGAAACAATAAAAGAGTGTGTCTCAGGGAAGAGGACATGACTGCAGAAAAACTAAGCCGCATATTTCAGGTAAAAACTTTATTTTGGCGCTCTTGCCAGAAACACGGCAACTTCCGGTCGCACAATATGAAAAAATGAGCGCTTTTTTGTTTCTGGCGCTTTTTTTTGGCTTATGACCTCTGATATCTGTAGCTATATCTCTCTCTCTATATATATATATATATATATCTCTCTCACACAAACTTTTTTATGGTGAGTTTTAGTGGAACGGTCTCTTCTGACCGGGAAGACCAAATTGTTCAACACGGAATGAAGACAACATGAGGGTTAATTTATTTAATTAATTTAATTAATTAATTTAAAGGTTAACTTATTCACCAATAAATGAATAAGCTCTGGTGGACTTGGTCTATGGTAGGTCAAAAAGGGTTAATACTTTTATTGAAGAATATGCCTATGCACTTTTTAGTGACATATGAATGAAAAAAATGGATATTCAATTTAACATTTTCTTGATTTGTCAGTAGATCCTTGTAGCCTACAGCAGCTGTTGCCAAATAATTGCATTTTTTTCCATTTCTCTATTTTCAATAGAAATGACAAAGACTGGGAAACCAGATGCATACTGGGCAGGTGTAATGTCCCTGTATGCCCTTTGAAAGCACAAATTTTCAACTGGTCAGAGGCCCGGGTCCAGAAGGTGGAGGGCGGTGATGGAGAGGATACAAAATTGTCCCCTGACCCCCCTACGCGGCCAAACAGTTCGCAAATTTGACATTTTTGGGAAAAAGATCCCCTGCAAATGTGGATACCATGAGGTAAGTAATGTCATTGATTCATTAAACTTGTGATATAAACATGCTGACAAATGGTTTCTCATGAGTTGTGCTTGATTTTCTGTCAGTGTGGGAACAGATTTTTTATGCAGAGAATTATTAGATTTAGAGGACATGTACTGAAAATGTAAATCCACCCCCCCCAGTCAGCAGAGCAGCCAGAGACAGCAGCTGCTGGAAGCAGTTCAGGACAGACACAGACAGTAGAGGTCCGCAGTGGTGCAGAAACCTCAACATCCAGTGCAGCAGCTGGATTTCAGGGAAGTTCAGGGGCAGCAGCCGCGTCCCAAAACTCAGTTACTTGCTCCCTGTGTGGTCAGAAGGTGATGTGTGACAACTACACACAGAACCTGTCGGACTACCATGTCAAAGAGCAGTGTGAGCACTGTGGTGCAAAGGCCTGGGGTATTGTGGGGTTGTCACAGCACCTAGAGTACTGTCATCCTTGGAATCCCATCACAGATCTCCCAAATATTCCTCCTCCTCCTCCTCCTCCTCCTCCTACCCCTTCAGCCCCTCCCCACCCTCCCACAGCTCAAGAGGTGACACCGGCACCACAGAGCATCTGCTCCCAAGATGCTTCTACTCCTGCTCCTCACACAGCCCAAGAGGTGACACCGGCACCACAGAGCATCCGCTCCCAAGATGCTCCTACTCCTGCTCCTCACACAGCCCAAGAGGTGACACCGGCTCCACAGAGCATCCGCTCCCAAGATGCTCCTACTCCTGCTCCTCACACAGCCACATCAGCACCACCTGGACACCCACGTCCTCTGCAACCTCCAGAGGTAAGCATGGCAAGGTATCTGCCAAAGCAATTTTTAAGGATCATCAAGGCGGGTGACCAGGAGTGGATAGCCCGAATCCTTTATCAAAAATCTGGACAGCTCAGACAGAACCTCTCTCAAAACTGGTACAACCCCCCAAACCCCACCCGATCTACCTCACCTCCGGAGCCACAGCATTATTTCAGACAGCGGATGTTTCTCTGGGCTCCAATGCGGATGTGGGGCATTCCTTTAAAATGCACTCAGTGCAACACAAAGATGCACCACTCCAGAATTTACACAAAGATGAGGGAGGTGATAGATGTTGATTCAAAATATTACCTTGTCGGAGGAGACTACCCAAAGTGTAGTCAGTGTAAGGTACCTGTCTGCCCTTGGAGTATGGACATGCTAAAACAATTAGATCCCTCCAAGCGGAACAAATTTCCAGCTGTCCTCACAACCCATCTGGCCCTGGACAGGAAGTGTGTGGCAATGCTGCGCCCAAGAACACTGGGGAATAGCTCCAGCTATTTACAGCAAGCTATTCAGGAGGCACACAGTGAGGAGTGGGCAAGGAGAACAACTGACTACTTAACTGACTGTGTGATACACAAGAGGTCATGTGTTCTCACCCAAACTGAAGCTGTGTATCAGCCGCCGCCACCCTACTGTCCCCTGCCCCTGGCCCAGTGGTTTGAGACAGTTCATGCAAATGACATTCTCAGCCACATAGAGGAGCTGAAAGGAGTGATCACCTCAACCTTTGGCAGAATACTGAAGCTTGATTCTACCAAAAAGGTAAATGTAAAACTTTGTAAAGTTAATTCCATTTGTGCTTGTCAGTATTGTCAGTATGCCTAATAATGCCTACATTAACACTCTGCAGATCACAAAAAAGCTTGCTGGTGGCATTGAGGACACGGCCACCTGGATGACAAATATTGGCAACGAGTATGGCCAAGTCCTCAATTCTGTGCTGACCACTGGTGAGGGGGCTGGGCTTGATGACCTGTGTCAAGGGGTTGTGAGGAGGTACACGGATGCTGGTGAGCCAGAGCCAGATGCCATATATGTGGACAGAGACTGCTGCAGTGAAACAGGTGTGTTTCCTTCCATTTGTGCTGTGATGTAACTTATTAATTTCACACATTTTATAAATGGATATGGCAGTAGATCCGCGCGATTGTAAATCCACTCATTTATTGTCTGTTGCTGATTTTTTACAGGGATGAGCCCAGTTCTTAATTGGTTTCGCCCCTGGAAATCAGTAGTGAGGCTGGATGTGTTTCACTTCATGAGGCGTTTCACAAAAGGCCTTACAACTGAGCACCATCCACTGTATGGCACATTCTGCTCTAAGTTGTCCACTTGCATTTTTGAATGGGACAAGGAGGACATTCTTAAGCTGAAGGAGGCGAAGAGGGCAGAATTTAAAGAAAAGCATGGCAGGCATGTACCTACTGACAACCAGGTATTGTCCAGCATTACATCCAGTGAGCTGGCCAGGCACTGTCGCAGGAAGACCCGCGGGGTGGAGGAGACCCGCGTGCTGATCCGCCAACTGCTTGAGTCCATGTGGGACCTCACAGACATGACTGGTTTGCATCTCATAAACCACGACAGCATGTCTCGCGTCTGGGAGGTCCAGCAGAAGCACCTGCCTTGCATCCAAGATCCACCTGGTGTGCAGTTGTACACAAACATCGGATCCCTGGTGGAGAAGGGAGGCAAAATCCTGGATGTCCTGAGGTGTGGCAGAGGCTCATCCTCTCTTGAGAGCTTCCATCGC
This sequence comes from Sciaenops ocellatus, assembly GCA_033000465.1. Classification (NCBI taxonomy): domain Eukaryota; kingdom Metazoa; phylum Chordata; class Actinopteri; family Sciaenidae; genus Sciaenops; species Sciaenops ocellatus. The sequence continues at coordinate 28,433,433 of CP136878.1, forward strand.
CACCAGTGTGGCTTCATCCCAGGCAAGTTGAAATGTTATTTGAAAAATGTTGTTTATGAATGCTGTGTATGAAGTTGTCCTAACACTCTTTTTTTGTTGTTGTTGTCTCCAATGTTTTTGTCTTGCCAGGGTGGAGGTGTAATGCATTGCACACTCAGATGTACATGCTTGAGGGGCTATCGAGATGGAACATCAATCGGGCTCAGCAAGCGATGAACATGCGTGATACATCACGCACAAAAATATATGATGTGCGCATGATGTCCAGCTTGAATGCCCTTAGTAACAGGGTCCTCGGATACCCACTTCTGCCAGAGTTTAAACCCCCGGGGAAGCCGACAAGTAAGTTTCTCAGAACAATAACAGAGCAGAATATTGTCTTAATAACTGGATATTACATGATGGTTACACCTCTTTTTCACCCACTTATTTTACTCATTCTTTTTTTTTTTTTTTTTTGTGACTACTTATGGCAGGTGAGCGTATTGCAATGGAATATTTGCTGGCACAGTCAAACAGAGGAGATCTACTGCGTGCGCAGACTGAGATTGGTACTGACCTGCCAGAGGTTCTGGACGAGGGTCCGGAGGATGAATGTCCTGATGTGACAATTCCTCAGGCCACTGATATCTCATTCCTGTCCTCATCTCAGGTATTGTGGTGGCACTTTAACAATCCATCTGAATCTTCTTACAGGAGATCTAATTTGCAGAGTAATTTTCAATACAAATGGCATATGTTTGACTTTTCAAATCAACCATTCCTTTGTGTATGATATGAGCACAACACAGTTTTTCAGCTTCATTGTACTCCTCTCACTGTCCTATGATTCCTTAGGAATGCACACTTGAAAGTGGTGGTCTAAGTCCTGTCAGCTCCCCATCTGAGGACCAGGGACCTGTTACTTCAACTCTGGTAAAGTTGTTAACCTCTGGTGATTAGAAATGCTTGGTCCTTTATGTTTTCTTTTAAATTAGCTTCATGATAATTGGTTTGTTTTCCTATTATATTACAGGACAGTAGGTGTGATCCCAGAGGAGTTCCCGGGTCGGAGGCCGTCGATGCCTTAGCAGAGTATCTAATAAATCTTAATCTCTCAATAACGGCTCTGTCAAATTCTGAAATAGCAGAGATATTGCGGTTGTACTCCTGTCTGGATCCAGCTAGCAAGTCTACAACCAAATACTCCCTGAAAAGTAAGAAAAAGACACTGCAAGGGCCATGGAGAGCATCTAGAAAGCGTAGTGGCTCTGCTCCAGGCCAACAAGCTGCTGAGAGGTATGTGCATCTAATATGCCTGGAATATTTGTGCATATGTATTTGTCTATTCACATATATATGTATGCAGCACACAAGTGCATGCACACGTGTTCACAATACTCATACATAATGTGGACTATGTCATCTGGTCATGTATTTGCAGATTGTTCATGGTGCATGGCCAGGCTGCCCAAAGACCCGACCATAACAGGACATCTGAGTGTGTTGCCCTCAGACTCTACAAAGAATTCAGGAAGCCAGAAACAGGCCAAAGGACAACAAAGGGAAAACCTTTGGAATACCTCAGTCCATTGTCATGGCTTACAGTCACATCAAGCAGCTGATTGAGGAATGCAAAGAAATATTGGACAAGACCAATCTGGTACTGGTAACCATAAACAACACTACAGTGTCCTGTTGGTGAGTTTATTTTTATAGTTTTATTTTTCACAGTTCTAACAGTATTCTTACAAAGTAAATTAAAAACAAATACTGACTGAACAACAATGTGTTCTTCTTTTATTTTCTGTAGGGTGCATGATCGGCAGAAGAGAACTGACCGTGATGCATTACTGCAAGGTGTACAGCTTCCTCAGCAGATCCATTTGGCAGAGGAATCCCTCCTTGAGGCCTGGAACCTACCATCTGAGCCTGTACAACATGGGTACACCGTTATGGAGTTCCAGGAACCTGAAAACCGTGAGGGCGAGGCAGTGATTCGTCGACGTCGCTCTGCCAGAACACCTGCACCCACACACACTGGACATGATGCCTGGCTGGCAGAAAGTGACCTTGCTCATTGTGAGCAATCACAGTCTTACCCAGCACTCACTCACCTCCAGGGCTGGTCCTCCTCCCAGCCACCTCCATCTGCCACAGCATCCCACACCCAGGGCTGGTCCTCCTCCCAGCCACCCCCATCTGCTCCAGCGTCCTACACCCAGGGTTGGTCCTCCTCCCAGCCACCCCCGTCTGCTCCAGCGTCCCACACCCAGGTGTTATGGAATTTTCTATCCTTAGGTTACACGAGGTCACGTGTGGGCCTTGAGGTCCTCAGCAGTATTAATTGTTTGGCTTTGATTGGGAACAGGAGGTGCCAGTCTATCTCAACACTGTGGTGGCCAGGGTCGAAGAGACCTATTGCTGCCTTCTTAGACATAAGAGATAGCTGGCTGTTGACGTTCCAATCTGCGTAAACAGACATCTGTGTCTCCAGACTAGAATATGTTGACAATAATACCTCCATGGGTAAAGACATTCTCTTTGGCTAATTCTGGGCGTATAGTATTTGTGGTGTTATCTTGGGGTTTAAAGTCTAACCACCAGGATGAGTTGGGCAGAATGTGAGACCGACTCAGACACTTCTGATGTACTTTGAGAGTGTCTCTAATTCTCCTTGGCCAAGTGTCAATAAATATTACAGCATAAGACATCAGAGGCTCCTGAACACTTTCTTCCCTCCTGACCTCACCATTGACCTTTGACTTCAGCAATTTCTCCACAACACCAGGGCTGGTCCTCCTACCAGCCACCCCCGTCTGCTCCAGCGTCCCACACCCAGGGCTGGTCCTCCTCCCAGCCACCTCCATCTGCCTCAGCGTCCCACACCCAGGGCTGGTCCTCCTCCCAGCCACCTCCATCTGCCTCAGTGTCCCACACCCAGGGCTGGTCCTCCTCCCAGCCACCTCCATCTGCCTCAGCGTCCCACACCCAGGGCTGGTCCTCCTACCAGCCACCCCCGTCTGCCCCAGCGTCCCACACCCAGGGCTGGTCCTCCTACAAGCCACCCCCGTCTGCTCCAGCGTCCCACACCCAGGGCTGGTCCTCCTACAAGCCACCCCCGTCTGCTCCAGCGTCCCACACCCAGGGCTGGTCCTCCTACAAGCCACCCCCGTCTGCTCCAGCGTCCCACACCCAGGGCTGGTCCTCCTACAAGCCACCCCCGTCTGCTCCAGCGTCCCACACCCAGGGCTGGTCCTCCTACAAGCCACCCCCGTCTGCTCCAGCGTCCCACACCCAGGGCTGGTCCTCCTACAAGACACCTCCATCTGCCTCAGCGTCCCACACCCAGGGCTGGTCCTCCTACAAGCCACCCCCGTCTGCTCCAGTGTCCCACACCCAGGGCTGGTCCTCCTACCAGCCACCCCCGTCTGCTCCAGTGTCCCACACCCAGGGCTGGTCCTCCTACCAGACACCTCCGTCTGCCTCAGCATCTCATTTTCAGGGTGGCCCTTCAGACTCACCAGCCCCAGGTCCAGCTCCAACACCTCAACAGACTCGCAATCAGTTCAGGGAATGGAGAAAGCGTAAGGCAGTCCTTGAGGATCAGGAGAGAGAGAGCAGAGGTGAGCTCCCAAAGAAGCGGCAACCCACTACAGACAGCTTCCGCTATCAATGTAAAACGTGTGGTCAGCAAAAGAGCAAAGTAACTGGCCACACACAGATGCATGGGAAGTGGTACTGTCCTGCATCTGGACAGACCATTGAAGAGTGGAAGAGCTCATTGAGCTCATTGTAAATAGTTATTTGTTATTTGGTGTGTTAAAGTGTCCAGATGACAGACCATCAGAGAGTGGAGGGGCACATTGTTAATATGTTAACAAATTTTATTATTATATATTGTTGTTTGAATATTTCATATATATATATGTGTGTGTGTGTGTGTGTGTGTGTATAGATATTTATGTTTTAATATTTAATACTAGTATATACAAATGTTCTCACTTCATGCATCTGTATCTGCAACTTTTGAGGAAAAAATTGTTAAAGCTGTTTCTGAGCTTGCAATACTTTGTACTTTGTGGTTTTAGGAATGATAAAAAACTACTAAAATGCTACTGAACTATAAATGAATACTTTATTTTTTGATAAATAATCTGATTAATTAATCATTATCATACTCCCATATGTTATATTATGTTATCAGACCACAATCTTGTCCTATTCACACTTTAGTATGTTACTGTAGTCTCAAGGCAGCTTGTCACCACAAGGATTAGAGGTATGACAATCTCACAGACTGCATCACAGGCTTCCAAAACAGACTACATTGTTTCCCCAACAACAAGCCTTGGATCACCAGTGACTTGAAGGCTCTTCTGAATCAAAAGAAGAGAGCCATTTGATCTGGTGACAAGGATGAGTTGAAAAGGGTGCAGTGTGAACTGAGGTGTGAAGGTGTAAGGACTTCCTACAGGCAGAGGCTGGAGAGCAAACTTCTGGAGACTCCAACACACCAAAGCAGCAGGACCTGATCACATCAGTACGTCCTGTGTAGCCCAGCTGTCTTATATCCTGCAACACAGGGTGTGGGTGATGCTGTCATCTACCTGCTGCAGCGTGCCTTCAAGAAGCTGCACGGGATGGTTGTCAGCTCATCTACTGTCTCCTGCGTTGATGATTATCTGTCAAATAGGCCCCAGTTTGTTCATCTTGGGAGCTGTCTGTCTGATGTGATGGTCAGTAAAACAGGAGCACCACAGGAGACAGACTGCATCACAGGCTTCCAAAACAGACTACATTGTTTCCCCAACAACAAGCCTTGGATCACCAGTGACTTGAAGGCTCTTCTGAATCAAAAGAAGAGAGCCATTTGATCTGGTGACAAGGATGAGTTGAAAAGGGTGCAGCGTGAACTGAGGTGTGAAGGTGTAAGGACTTCCTACAGGCAGAGGCTGGAGAGCAAACTTCTGGAGACTCCAACACACCAAAGCAGCAGGACCTGATCACATCAGTACGTCCTGTGTAGCCCAGCTGTCTTATATCCTGCAACACAGGGTGTGGGTGATGCTGTCATCTACCTGCTGCAGCGTGCCTTCAAGAAGCTGCACGGGATGGTTGTCAGCTCATCTACTGTCTCCTGCGTTGATGATTATCTGTCAAATAGGCCCCAGTTTGTTCATCTTGGGAGCTGTCTGTCTGATGTGATGGTCAGTAAAACAGGAGCACCACAGGAGACAGACTGCATCACAGGCTTCCAAAACAGACTACATTGTTTCCCCAACAACAAGCCTTGGATCACCAGTGACTTGAAGGCTCTTCTGAATCAAAAGAAGAGAGCCATTTGATCTGGTGACAAGGATGAGTTGAAAAGGGTGCAGCGTGAACTGAGGTGTGAAGGTGTAAGGACTTCCTACAGGCAGAGGCTGGAGAGCAAACTTCTGGAGACTCCAACACACCAAAGCAGCAGGACCTGATCACATCAGTACGTCCTGTGTAGCCCAGCTGTCTTATATCCTGCAACACAGGGTGTGGGTGATGCTGTCATCTACCTGCTGCAGCGTGCCTTCAAGAAGCTGCACGGGATGGTTGTCAGCTCATCTACTGTCTCCTGCGTTGATGATTATCTGTCAAATAGGCCCCAGTTTGTTCATCTTGGGAGCTGTCTGTCTGATGTGATGGTCAGTAAAACAGGAGCACCACAGGAGACAGACTGCATCACAGGCTTCCAAAACAGACTACATTGTTTCCCCAACAACAAGCCTTGGATCACCAGTGACTTGAAGGCTCTTCTGAATCAAAAGAAGAGAGCCATTTGATCTGGTGACAAGGATGAGTTGAAAAGGGTGCAGCGTGAACTGAGGTGTGAAGGTGTAAGGACTTCCTACAGGCAGAGGCTGGAGAGCAAACTTCTGGAGACTCCAACACACCAAAGCAGCAGGACCTGATCACATCAGTAAGTCCTGTGTAGCCCAGCTGTCTTATATCCTGCAACACAGGGTGTGGGTGATGCTGTCATCTACCTGCTGCAGCATGCCTTCAAGAAGCTGCACGGGATGGTTGTCAGCTCATCTACTGTCTCCTGCGTTGATGATTATCTGTCAGATAGGCCCCAGTTTGTTCATCTTGGGAGCTGTCTGTCCGATGTGATGGTCAGTAAAACAGGAGCACCACAGGAGACTGTTCTGTCTCCATTCCTGTTCACCATATTAACCTCTGATCTCCAGTACCACTCTGAATCATTCCACCTGCACAAGTTCTCGGATGACTCTGGACAACTGCCTGTACTCTGATCTGTTTTCTCTTTTATAATGTTATATGGATAATGGTATATATGTAAGGTCTTGACTTTACTGTAAAGTGCCTTGAGATAATGTATATTATGATTTGGCCACTACAAATAATATTGAACTGAATTGAAACGGAATCAACTGCTCCTGAATGTGAATAAGACCAAGGAGATGGTGGTCGCCTTCAGAAGGGTGAGGAGGTTGGAATAGTATTTGTTTTTTTTATCATCTGCTGCTGTAGAAAAAGAATTTCCTCTTGTGGGATTAATGAAGTATTCTGATTCTGATTGATTCTGAGTTAAGGGCACCTGTCATCAACCAATAATACAACATCTCTCCAACAGCGCCCTCTGCTGACCAGTAGGGAGAAAGACATCAGAATAAAGCCAAAATTCTCCCTTTTTTCTCCTTCTTTTTCTCTTTTCCCCCCTTTCCCCCTCTTCCTTTCTTTTTCTTCCCCTTGCTAACAGTCCCTTTTGCCCCATTTTTGGCCGAGTGGTTAAGGCAATGGACTGCTACTCCATTGTGCTCTGCACGCGTGGGTTCGAATCCCATCCTCGTTGCTGATGGGTTAGCTTTAAGCTGCCACATCAATAAGCTACCATGGTCTTGCTTCTCATATAAGATCCTCGTGCAAGGAAACATCCCTTCCCCAATGTCTGTTAGTGGAAGCGCATCACGCCAATCTTAAGCAGAGGAACAACCGTAGGGTGGAGAGGTTAGATGACAGGTGGGGATTGAAGGAAATCAAGGTGGCCATTTGTATTCCTGTGGCCTACCACCACAGCAGCTGGTCGAAGTCCATATGTATAGTCTACCACAAGGTGTTGCTCGACAAGCATGAACTAAAAGGAAACCCCATTACTGTTATTTTGATGCCCGAGCAGCTGTTCCTGTAATGGAACAGCTTCTCCCCATGACAAAGTTTAATGATTGCCATTATAAGGAGGTAAGGTTGCTGGCTTTATTGAAGGTCTTAACATGCACCTCTTACATCAAAAGTTGATCCACAGTATGTGGAGTCTGCCGACCCAACAGACCCTATATATATATATATATATATATATATATATATATATATATATATATATAGAATATTGTCATGTTCTAGAATGTTGGCCAGTCCTAGAAAGTTCATGGATCGAAACCATCCTCTGCTATTTGGGCATTTGTAAGGGCAAAGCAAGGTGCACTGCTCTTTCTATCCAGACACTGTGATGTTCTCTGAAGAGCTTATCTGTGCCGTTGTGTGAGAATGTTCATAAGCTCTAGGTTAGGTTGGCAAGTTCTAGAATGTTTGGAAGTTCCGGAATGTTGGCAGGTTCTAGAATGTTGTGATGTTCCGGAATGTTCTCATGTTCTGGAATGTTTGGAAGTTATGGAATGTTGTCGTATTAAAGAATTTTGGCATGTTCCGGAATGTCATATTATAGAATGTTGGCAAGTTCTGGAATGTTTGCAATTTTGGGAATGTTGTCATGTTTCAGAATATTGTCAAGCTGTAGCATGTTTGGAAGTTAAGGAATGCTGACAAGTTCTAGAATGTTTATAAGTTCTGGAATGTTGTCATGTTCTAGAATGTTGACAAGTTCTAGAATGTTTGCAATTTCGGGAATGTTGTCATTTTCTGGAATGTTGGAAAGTTCTACAATGTTTGGAATTTCTGGAATGTTGTCATATTTCGCAATTATGTTATGTTCCGGAATGTTGGCAAGTTCCAAAATGTTTGGAATTTCCGGAATGTTGTCATATTCTGCAATAATGCTTGGAAGTTCTGGAATGTTTGGGTGTTCTAGAATGTTGGCAAGTTCTAGAATGTTGTATAGTTCTAGAATGTATGGAAGTTCCGGAATGTTGTCAGGTTTCGGAATGATGTCATGTTCTGGAATGTTGGCAAGTTGCGGAAAGTTTTGATGTTCCAGAATGAAGTCATGTTCCAGAATGTTGGCAAGTTCTTGAAAGTTTTGAAGTTCTGATACGTTGTCCTGTTCTAGATTGTTGGCCAGTTCCAGAATGTTGTCATGTTCTAGAATGTTCGTAAGTTCTACAATGTTGTCATGTTCTAGAATGTTGGCCAGTTCCTGAATGTTGGCAAGTTGCGGAATGTTTTCATGTTGCAGAATGAAGTCAAGTTCTAGAATGTTTGGAAGTTGTGGAATGTTGTCCAGGATCTTGGCATATTATAGGATGGTGTCATGTGCCTGAATGTTGTCATGTTCTGGGATATTGGCATGTTATAGGGTGGTGTCATGTTCATGAATGTTGTCATGGTATGGGATATTGGCATATTATAGCATGTTATGTCCCTGAATGTTGTCATGTTCTGGGACATTGGCATATTACAAGATGGTGTCATGTTCATGAATGTTGTCATGGTATGGGATATTGGCATATTATAGCATGTTATGTCCCTGAATGTTGTCATGTTCTGGGACATTGGCATATTACAAGATGGTGTCATGTTCATGAATGTTGTCATGGTATGGGATATCGGCATATTATAGCATGTTATGAATGTTGTCATGTTCTAGAATGTTGGCCAGTTCAAGAATGTTAGGAAATTCCGGAAGGTTGTCATGTTACGGAATGTTGGCAAGTTCTAGAATGTTAGGAAGTTCCCGAATGTTATGTTGTTAACATTCCAGTGGCAGTGCACAGCACGGTGGATGCTACCTTTTGTTCCTTACTCAATACAAAGACCTTTGTTAGTTTGACAGAAAACGTGCTTTTAATACTTTCACATACAATGCAGATATGAATCACCTTTTTTCAACCCACATTCAAGTGCTTCATAAATTTGCAGGTGGACAAACCTTTGCTAGTGAATTTATTTTGGAATTTCTGGTATAATGACGCCACACATGACTGCGAAATAGCTCATTGTTTTGATCGGGCCTTAGACACACAGATTGGTTCTGAGTTTGTCAGACCAAAGAAAAAAGTGTAATTAACCTCCCAGCAAAATCTTGATTATTAAAAATATCAACAAGTATATGAAATTATACAAGAAGCAGTATTCTCAGCTCAGAGTTCTTCAGCCCTCCGTTTGAAGCACCAAAACTAGAATCCATGGGTTCAATCCCACCATTGCCACTTGAGAATGTTAGTTATACGTCAATGTGATCCACAGTATGTGGAGTCTGCCAATACAACAGTTCTGTCTTACTGTTTTTCGCAAAGTGCGTCTCCAACAGAAAAGATGAAAGGAAAGCATTGTGGAGAATGCAGGCATCGATCCCACTACCTCTCACTTGCGCCTACTGTCTTCGGTCTATTTCACCAAAGTCAGCCCAAAGTAAGCCCACATTAGCCAATCACGTTCCTCCCCTGTGGCTTACTTTTGACCAATCACGTTCCTCCCCTGTGGCTTACTTTTGACCAATCACATTCCTCCCCTGTGGCTTACTTTTGACCAATCATGTTCCTTCCCCCTTTGGGCTTAGTTTTCGGCGCCCTGTTCTCCCGCTGCATCTCAGCCGTGAAGGAAAGTCGTGATTTACTCTGTTATTGAACGTAAACAGTAAGATTTGTAAAATAAAAATATCGCCTTTATATGCGATAATTTATACGTAATTACGTGCGAAGCACGAACGTTCAAATAGTGACGAGGTAACCGTCTTTTTTTAATTTTCATTCAGAAAAATGTATGCCTATCCAGCTTTTCGCCGTGAGTCAGCTAGGTCAACCAGACTGCTCATGGCGCCATCGGAGGAGGCGAAGCGCAATGAAAATGTCGGGTCTGGAAGGGCCAAACCCAAAGAAGAGGTGCTGGCAGAGGCCAGTACTTTTGTCACGGGTCATGGGGAGACCCAACTGACATGTTTTTAATACTGGCTCACTGCAAGCTTCAGTTTGGCAAGTACCAGGGCCAGAGATTTAGATGGCTCCTGGAGAACAGTCTTGGCTATGCACTATATTTAGTGCATAGTATTTCAAAGGAAAGAGTGCATGCAACCCCTCTCTCTGAAAATAAACAGCTGCTCCTGCAGTACACATCCGGCATCAGAGAGATGACAGAGGAACTGGAGAAGTTTAGGAAGAAGCAGGAAATGCAGGCTAAAGCACGGGAAACTGGAGACCAGGGCTGTTTGATGGTGGAGTTTGGAGAATTTCAGGGCACCTTCATAACCTCCATGAAGGAGGTTTATGAAGACCAGAGCAAGGAGGCCCGGGCCCTCATCAAGTACCTGGTTACAGCAAATGCCCGGCCCAACACCAACATGGCCATTTTCAAGGCATATGTCTTGAAGAGACACACATCTGCAGCCTCCAGTGCCTCTGCACCTCCACCTGCAACCTCCAGCGCCTCTGCACCTCCACCTGCAGCCTCCAGCGCCTCTGCACCTCCACCTGCAGCCTCCAGCGCCCCTGCACTTACCTCTGCACCCTCCAGCGCCTCTGCAGCCTCCAGCGCCTCTGCACTTACCTCTGCAGCCTCCAGCGCCTCTGCACCTCCACCTGCAGCCTCCAGCGCCTCTGCACTTACCTCTGCGGCCTCCAGCGCCTCTGCACCTCCGCCTGCAGCCTCCAGCGCCTCTGCAGCCTCCAGCGCCTCTGCACCTCCACCTGCTGGCGCATGGAAGGCCACCCCTGTGAAAGCACTGCTGGCATGTGGCAAACATTTGTCTCCCTCACAGCTGGCGAAAAAGCTTATGTCACCAGTTAAACCCTGTGAGTAGGAGTGTGACTTTTGAATTTCCTCTACGGCAGTTCTACATATATAGCTTTACCATTTTACCTAACTACACAGACTTGTCCACTTTTTTCCAGCTCCAGCACCGCGGTGCACCTTACCTATGCATTCAAAACCCCTGACCGAACACTTGGCCCAACGGCAGCTTTTCCTTTCTGGTAAGTATGCACCATCTTGCATACATTTGTCTATGTGTATTTTTAACAGTAGGTCTAATAACTTTAACATTTGTTCTCCAGGCACTTCTGAGGATGATGATGAGGAACTGGTATCTGCTGCATCGCAATGTGAAGCCCAGCTAAATACAGGTGTGGCAGATGACATAAATGCAAATATTGTGAGAATGTTTAGTGACAACACTAAGAAGTATTAGTTTGTGGAAAAATTCTGTTTTAAATATATTTTTCTTCGCAATACAGAATTAAATCACATCAACCGGGATGCATTCTTTGAGTGCACTTCTTCAAAACCTTAAGGATGTACAAAGGTGTCTGTGGTTTTTTTTGTGTGTTTTTGCTTACCTCTGCTAACTTCCACTTAATTCCGTGCACCCATGTGCTCTAAAACAATCACCTGAATTTTCACGGCATTTTTCACAATAACACTTCATGCTCCTCTCACTCACACTCACAGGGTGGTCATTCATTTTTCTAATGATTAGAACAGCAGTCATCACTGTGTCTGTGTGCATGTTTCATATCTATGGGCATCATTAATACTACTGAATTCATTTTGCATCATTTTCCTTTATTCCATTCAGTTGTTACTTTTTATTTAATGTCATTTCCTTTTACATACAGCTGTATTTACACCATACTCCTTGCATCAAAAAGTGTACACTGGGTTCTTTGCATCTTAACACTTGTAGTATTTCTGCACTTTGCCTGTTTGTGAGCTGCACTTATGGCATATTGCTATCAAACGCAACAGTCAACCTAATATTGTTTTGCTTTTGCTGTTTGCTTAATTTCTCCTTCATTAGCTCTTGCAACCACTGTGCATCTAGAGGTCAGTGCCGATCCCCCTGCAGCGATACCAGGTCTTGTTCATCAGCCACCAGCTGAGCTTCCCAGTCACTGGAAGAATCAGCTTCCGCCTTTCCAGCAGGAGTGGATTCGGCAGGCACTATTCAAGGCCAATCCACGGACCAGCAAGCCAGAGCTAGTGGCCCAGCTGAGACTTTGGTGGCATCCTCCTCAGCCCCTCCTCATTTACACCCAGCCTCCTGCTTCACCTGACCACTTCTTCTGTCAGCCGTTGTTCTTATGGATGCCCCAGAGGATGTGGCAGTTTCCTCTTGTCTGTGTTCGTCCAGCTTGTGGCAAGCACAGACTAACAGCAGCAGGGCTGTACCAAACAGTGCGCAAGGTGTTGGACATTGACGGGTGGTATGACCTTGCCACTGAGTACCTGGAGTGCAAGTGCTGCTCGAAGAAGTATCCTGCTTGGTCCGAGGACATCTTAGGCCAGCTGGATATGGGTCACCACAGCCAGTTTCCGGCTTTGCTTACATACAGGTAATTCATAATGAATGTCAATCATTATTAGGTGCTTTTATTTGTGTTATTTTTTTATACATTACACTCTTTCCTCTCCTTAGATACTCATGTGACAACCGGGTGCTGAGGATGATGAGGGAGAGGACAATGGGCAACAGTGTGACTCAGCTGTACAAAAAGCTGCTGGAACAACACAGCGAAGCATGGATGCAGCGTGTCCTGCAGTACCTGACAGCTTGTGAACAATTCACAAGGTCTTCTGTTGTGCGCCCCCCTGCATTCGCTGAGCCTCCCCTCTTACCTGCCCTTCCCAAACCCAAGTGGCTGCTAGCTGTGTATGCCAGGGATGTTCTAGGACGACTGCATGAGGTGAAGGCCAAAATAACCTCCGTCTTTGGCTCTGTCCTCAAGATGGACTCCACAAAAAAGGTATCACAGCCCCGTTTATATCCAGAATTTTGAGTGCATACATAATGCACACAGGTTTTAAACTCTTATCTTTTCTGAATAGATCACAAAGAAACTTGCTGGTGCTGCTGCAGGTACAGCTGCCTGGTGCACTAATGTGGGAAATGAGCACGGTCAAGTTCTTGTCTCGGTCCTGACAGCAGGCGAGGGACAAGCACTGGATGCTATGGCAGCTGGCCTAGTGAAGCGCTACAGGGAGGCAGGAGAGGCGCCACCAAAAATTATGTATGTGGACAGAGACTGTTGCAGTCAGCACGGCCCTTGTCGGGTGAACACCATGTTTGCAGAGTGGGACGGGCTTCAGGTGCGCCTTGATATATGGCATTTCATGCGCCGGTTTGCTGCAGGCGTCACAACAGAGGCTCACCCCCTGTATGGCATTTTCATGGCACGCCTGTCCACATGCATTTTTGGGTGGGATCTGGAGGATGTTGCTGCTCTTCGCCGTGCCAAGGAGGGCGAGCTGGCAGCAAAGAGGATTGGTCACATCTCAGAGGAGGCCCTGACCACTCACATTACCCTGAGGGAGTTGGCGCTGCACTACAGGAGTAGGACCAGAGGGGTGGAGGAGACCACCAGACTGATTGGGTCATTGATCAGTCTGTTTGACAGTGTGAGTGGGAAGGACACTCTGGGCGTTCCTCTCCTGGACCACGAACGGATCCAGCAGATATGGCAGGAGCAGCAGAAACACGTGCGCTGTATCCAGGACCCTGAGGACTTCCCGCTGTACATTAAGACAGGCACCCTGAAGAAAGGTGGTGTGGAGATGTGTTGCTACAGGTGTGCCCGTGGCTCTACCTCCCTGGAGTCCTTCCACCTCCACCTAAACAGATTTATTCCAGGTATTGCATATGGGTTACTAGTTTAATACCTATTTTTTCTCAATATCTGGTTGTAATGATAACTATTTTTAAGCATAATTCCATTACATGTTACAGATACTTCACAGCATCTCCTATGTAGTGAATATCTTGTGTGACAAACGTTTCTTTGTTTATTTAACCTTCAGGAACCAGTGCCAGTCACGCGCATTTCCAGGCGTATCTTGTTGAAGGGCTGATGCGCTGGAATGATGACCGGATGGAGAAAGCCTTAAAAGGAGCACCTTCCATCCGCTGTTATGGCAGTGCTCTGAGAGAGGCAGTGGACCAGCTCAGCCAAAAGGTGCTGGGGAGAGGCTGGGATGAGCACTATCGCACCCCTGGAGCATACACAGGCAAGAAATTATCCCCTGTTCAACATGAAAAAGAACACCTTAATTAATCGGTGAGATCGGTGAGCATGATTATTGGTTTTAATGAATTATATTGGTTTTAATGAATTATTTTGTTTTATTTTACACTTAGATTAGTTCATGATTGTATTATACTGAGTATAGATGTTAAAAATGGTTATTTACAAGGAACAGTTTGACCAATATGTGCAATATTTCATATTGTTATGTGCCAAGGTAACTGTTGCCATGGTGACCGTGAATGACAAACTGTATTAAATAACTGATGATATTTCTCTGACCCTGTCTGTTTTTTTTTTTGTTCTTTTGGATTTTGTCTTGTGTGTTTGGACCTTCCAGTGAAGTGATGCAATGGCGAGCCACCCACTTGATGTAGAGTGAACCCCAGATATCCCGTGGTCACTGGACAGGTCCTGCTACACTCTCTGGTGTGGTAGGCCCAGCATCTGAAACACCCTCACACTCAGCCCTGTCACACAATTCCCCCTACCCTCAATTCCCCAGACTTACATTTTCTCCATCCCTGGAACACTGGACATACACTCACCTTTTGACTTTTTCTTGGACCTTGGACTTCTCCGGGAATTGGATACGCATGGCTGTTGTGTAGGATAATCTCTCTCAAGTGAATGGTGTTTTTGATGTATTTTATCTGATATTTTATTTTTTCCTTTGGTTTACTGAAAGCTGTTATATTGGATCAGAGAAACTGAAAGGTGAAACTGAAAACACAGAATTCAGACTATTAGGGTGCACCCAAATTAGAATATTTAGCTAAGTTAGATATTCACATGATATTATTGAGTGTGCCTAGCAAGGCGCACTCTCTACTCTTCACCCATGAAAACGCTGAGTCGTGCTTAATTTTATTCTTATTATTATTCTTACACCGTTTTTTCGGATCACTACTCCTCCCGCAGTTTTGGTTGCACATACACGAAAATCGCACATGGTGTACTATGACTTTTCTAAGAGTTTCGGCAAACGGTTTGCCTAAAAATCGCCAAAAACTACACCGAAAAACTCAATGTGTGTGTATTGGGAGACTGTCCGAGAGCTAGAGTGCGTGACATCATCGCCAGAGTGAAGAGGGCGAGAAAAATTTTTGAAAAATTTTTTTGGAAACTACTCCCGTGGCCACAAATTTCACACTACAGACATAATTTATACATAGAAACATAGGAAAATTCGTCTTCTCACTCACATTCGTCTGCTGAAGCTGTCAGAGTTATAGTTTTGGCGTGAGACGCAAAGATGCGCCAGCAACACCGACCCACAGCGCCATCTACTGCCATGTTAATTTGAGAAGAGAAATTTCCAAAAGGAGCAGGGAGCACCTGTTCTTTCTTAAACTCCCGAGGGCAAAGTTTTTCACATTTAGGTCTGAAACTCGGCACAGAACTGCTCGACAAGATGAGGATGCTGACGGTCATTTCGGCTTTTGGATACGCCACACCGTTTGACATTTGTGCCCATCTGTTCGAGGGGTTCATTTTAAGATTTTCTGTGTCTCTCAGGGGTCAGAGGGAGAGAGCATGCGCAGCTGCACCTAACTGCTGTGCTCTGATTAGGGCCCAGCAGCTGGCCCTGGTTGCTTGGCAACCTCAAGCCTGAGGGAGGTGAGAGGGGAGGGGCTGTTTTCACAGACGCACTACTGTTCACCCAGGAAAACGCTGAGTCGTGCTTAATATTCTTCTTATTATTATTCTTCCGTACGTTTTTCGGTCGACTACTCCTCCCGCAGTTTTGGTCGCCGGGAATGGTGCGCTATGACTTTTCTAAGGGTTTCGGCACACGGTTAGCCTAAGAATTGCCAAAAACCACGCCGAAAAAATGAATGGGTGTGTATTGGGAGGCTGTCCGAGAGCTAGAGTGCATGACATCATAGCTACAGTGAAGAGGGAGTGTGTGTGGGTCAGGCCACACACACAGACAGATAGACAGCCACAAACAGAGACATACAGACATACACTTGTACAGACATACACACGTACACACAGACACACATACATACACACACACACACACACACACAGAGAGAGACAAGACAAAAGGCTTTCAAAATAAGAGTCCCTTCAAAATAAAAGACTGTGAAACTCTCATAAACAGACACAGACAGACAGACAGAGAGACAGACAGATGTCCCTTCAAAATAAAAGACTGTGAAATTCTCAAGGCGCCAGAGTTATAGTTTTGGCGTGGGACGCAAAGATGTGCCAGCAACACCCATCCACAGCCTCGTAGACCGCCATGTTAAAAAGGCAGGAAAATTTCTGGAGGACAGCAGAGGTACCAGCAGTAGCGGCTGGCCCATAGGGGGCGCTGGGGCTCTGCCCCACCAGCTGTTGAGGGGAAAAAATATTTTTTGCATATTTATTTATTTTTTTAAATCAGTGTCAGTTTTACTTAAGTGTGTGTGCCTACATGCAATTTAAATCATTTGAACAACATTTCCACCAACTGACATCATTAAACAGTGAATTTCCACTGACAGACAGTGTATCATTCTCTCATGGGGCAATCGGCAAAGTGCCCCTGACCTGCAGCTAAACAGCCAATCCGGTTATGGTTGCTAGGGGGAAATTATGAATAATTGGCCTATCAACGTCGCCAAATTTAACGCCGGTGGGGCGCTGGAAATTTAGCCCCAACTGCTACGTAAAATGAGTGAAGGTTTAGGATTGCTAAAGCTACATGAGGAGCCAGCGATAGTTTTTTTTTGTAGTGCGACTCCCAGACTCTGTCCTACGCTACGGGGGAAAAAAAATACGTGCGACGACGAAGAGCGATTGCGGTGACAAGCGGAGTTCAAGAGCAGCTTCCACCAAATTCGGTGAAGTCATTATTAATGTGCCCTTTTGCGAGACGGACAACGGAGGAAAAACTTCTGGTTAAGGAGCTGGGACCCGACACACAGAGAGGAACAGAGACACAGAGAGGAACAGACACACAGAGGAACAGACACACAGAGACACACAGAGAGGAACAGAGAGGAACAGACACACAGAGAGGAACAGACACACAGAGGAACAGACACACAGAGAGGAACAGAGAGGAACAGACACACAGAGACACAGAGAGGAACAGACACACAGAGGAACAGACACACAGAGAGGAACAGACACACAGAGACACAGAGAGGAACAGACACACAGAGTAACAGACAGACAGAGAGGAACAGACACACAGAGACACAGAGAGGAACAGACACACAGAGGAACAGACACACAGAGAGGAACAGAGAGGAACAGACACACAGAGAGGAACAGAGAGGAACAGACACACAGAGAGGAACAGACACACAGAGTATAGTATTGTATAGTATTTGATAACATAAAGTCTAATATAGCTGTAAATGGTTACTTTTTCTGTGAAACTGGAAACTGTGAAAATAAATTATTATTGTGGAACTGTAGTCATGTTCCGACTGTTCATTTGAATGCTTATGCTAGATTAGGCAGGGAAATCTGTTGGCACACCAGCCCCACCAAGATTTTTTTTCACCAGCCACCACTGGGTACCAGTTTCTTCGAATCGCTCCAGAGGTCACATATCTTCCCAAGAGCGACACAAAATAGGTATGTAGACGTTCAGGAAGAGCTCAACATGCTCAAAGTGAAGCCGGTTCAATGATAGGAACAACGGTTTGGCCAGAAATCCTTTTTTTCGAGGGGTGCTTTCAGCGGTTTTTCTGTCTCTCTCAGCACTGTCAAATGTCACAGGAGCTGCAGTTGATTGCTCTGCTCTGATTGGTGGCCGCCACCTGGCTCTGACAGACACACACACACACACACACACACACAAGACAAAAGTGTTTGATTGGAGGACAGTTACAGGACGAATCTGATTGGCTCTTTGTGTTTTGGCTCCATTTAAATACTGTACTCTGACTAGAACTCCCCCTCTCCGGCTCTTCGTCTGAGGTAAGAGGACATATTTTTTTAAGTGTATATTTAGCAAGCATGCTACCTTTATAATTGTCGCTTATAATGTTAGCTATGTTAAATATAGTATATAGTATAGTAGAGTATAAACTACAAGAGTTTTGTGTGTGTGATTGATCAGTGAACTTTGAAAACTTTAACAACAAAAGAGAACACAACAGAACCCATAAAATATGAACAAATATGAAACAGAAATATCCAGGCATGTATGTGTGTGTGTTTGACAGAAACAGATAAATGAATTGAGAGGGAGAGTGTGTGTGTGACGCCTGATTTACACAGGGGACGTAACGGCCGCGTAACGGCTGCGCCGCGGTCACCGGAGCTGATCACTGCCACTCTAGTCGATGAGACCATTCCCACCGGGTGCGCCGCGTAACGTCTCAGCAGCGTCCCAGCAGCGGCTCTCCGCTCTGCAGCGCGAGCATTCCTTAGCACTTCTATTTTTGACGGAGCCGCTGCTGATTCGCGTCAAGCTCAACAGAGCAGATTGCACCAGACAGGAAGTCCAACACTGAATCAAAGTAATACACTTCCGCCCCCTTTCAAAATAAAACACAATACGCTGTTCATGTAGCTTATCATAACGTCACATCAACATTACGCCATGACCGGTGGCACCAGGTCAGAAGTCAATCGATCAAAGGGTCTCAACATGGACGACGACAGAGTGATTGTTGAAGTGGAACAACACACAATAATTTATGACACAACAGATCCTTTTAATAATCTCTTCCACGTCAGAGAAGCAAAGTAAGCTGTTTGTTGTTGTTGTTTCCACAGTTTATCACGGGATCTCGCGGTTTCGCGTACGTTCAGGATTATCGCGTGATCTCGTGATCTCGCGTGAATACGGCTGGCTCGCAAGGCAGCGCTACGCTGCCGTTACGCGCCCGGTGTGAGTTGACGCCGGGCAGAGGACGGAGCCGTTCCGCGGCGCAGCCGTTCCGCGGCGCTTACGTCCCCTGTGTAAATCCCGCGTGAGAGTGTGTGTCAGGTCTTTCTCCTTCTCTGCTCCCTCAGCCAAGCTGCATGATAAAAAATACTAATGCAGTCAAATCAAACCACTTTTATAATTGTTGCAATATATTTCTTTCTTTCTCTAAGATACTTTTTCTTTGGAATCAATCCAAGAAAATGGCAACCTCCCACGGATCCTTGACCATCACTGTTGGCAGTAATGGCAATAACAGTAAGTACCAGTCTCGGCTACTGGAAGGTCACTATTAATGTATAGACTGCTGTGTGTATGTGCACAAGAGAGCCTGGTTGCAAAGTTTTTATGCCAACACTCCTGTGTCTTGTCTTGTCTATCAGTGCATATATGTGGGATGCTGCCATTATGCTAACAGCATTTTCCTTCATTAACCCTCCCGTTCTATTTTGTTTATTTGTTTATTTATTAAGGATCCCCATTAGCTGGTACCATAGTAGCCAGCTAGTCTTCCTGGGGTCCACAAGGAACAACACAGAATATACACACAGAATATTTGCTCATCACATTTTGCTTTTTGCACTCTCCCCCTCTTTCTTATGCCCCACCCAAAATAGACCCACACACACACACACTTCAAAGAAACAGGTGTTCCAACTCTTTGTAAATTTGTAAACTGGCATTGGGCCTCCAGACAACATTTTCAAATTTCAAAGCTACACATTTGTAAACATGCACACACACACACACGCACACACACAGACATGCACACACACACAGACACACATATGCACACATATACACACACACATGCACTCACATAGAGCAAAAAAAACTGAGGTAGTTTCAACACAATATCCTGAATAAAGTTTGACATATACCAGCCTGTGATATTCCATAATTTTTTCTGCCTCTGATCATAACTATGGTGAAAACAAAAAAAAATTGGTGATCATTTTATACCTCATGCTTTGTAAGCAGTCAAAACAGAGGACAAAAGGTGCGTAGTAAATGGGAAGAAAATAGAGGGTTAAAATGTGATTTTTAATGTTTCACTGAGCTTAGTGTACAATGTTGGCCTAACTAACAACTGTTACTTGTTTTTGCTAATTTTTAATATTGTTTCAATATGTTTATTTCTTTCTCTCAGTGGATCAATCTCCAAGGCGACATGTGACCTACCGGCCCATCACCACTCCAGCTGGCAATGGCGAAAACAGTAAGTATCAGTCTCAGCTACTGGAAGGTCACTATTTGAGCTTAGTGTACAATGTTGGCCTGACTAACAACTGTTACTGTGGGTGTGTAAAACATGAAGGCTAATGCTGTATGTGGACTTCACCTTAGCTTCTTGCTAATTTTTATATTTTTTCAATATATTTATTTCTTTCTCTCAGTGGATCAATGTCCAAGGCGACATGTGACCTACCGGCCCATCACCACTCCAGCTGGCAATGGCGAAAACAGTAAGTATCAGTCTCAGCTCTTTAGTACTGTCATCAATCTTATTTTAATTAACACATGTGACAATACTATTGAAACCTAACAAAATGAGCCACACTTTTTAGTTAACTTTTTTTTTCATCACCTGAAGCAATTGTTCTCATTGTCTTCCCATAGTCGCCATTTGGATCATCGGGGACAGCTATGTCCGACGTGGTGCCCAGAGAGCTGCGGAGACCACCGGGATGATCATGGGCCTTACCAGCGTCTCCATCCGCTGGTTTGGCTGGGGTGGGCTGCGGTGGAGACGTCTTCTCCCCTTTTTTCAAAGCTGCCTGCGAGGAAGAGCAGCACCGGATGTCCTCCTCATCCACTGTGGCGGGAACAACCTGGGGGAGACCAGCAGTGTCGAACTCGTCACCCAGATGAAGGAGGACCTGCACCAGCCTCATCACTGGCACCCTGACATGATGATCATGTTTTCTTCATTGTGTCAGAGGTGCCAGTGGAGGGCTTGTGCAATCAGGTGAGAGTAGACAAATCTAGGAGATTTGTCAACAGTGTTATGGCTACATTTGTGCGTAGTTTGCATGGTGCCATTATTGAGCACCCTCTCATTAGACATGACACTCCAGGGCTATTTTTGATAGATAAAGTTCATTTCACCCCTAGGGGAAATGACATTTTTTTAAGTGCATTAGCTAACTGTCTTAAAGACCACATCCAAATGCAGTGAACTGCTACACTGCATTTGAATCTGGCCTTTAGGACACAATTTTTAAGTCCTAAAGATAGCCCTCAGTGTCATGGCTAATGTTGAGTTTTTTATTTTATGTTTATTATTTTTATTAAAAATGTAAAAAACAAACAAACTACAACATCTGTAGCCATAACATTGTTACCACGTCTGCTCTTCCTCAACCTATCCTCTTTCCTTCTCCCTTTCCTTTTTCTTTTCCCTTTCCATTTCCTTCTCCTTCTCCCACCCCATATCTTCTTCTATCACTCTCCAGCTCTCTGGGCCCATGTCGGCCATAGCTGTCTTATATTGTAATTATTATATTGTAAATATTGTATATTGTAAATACAGCTATAATGTGTGTGTGTGTGTGTATAAAGCCACACTATATATTATGTTTATATATATATTTATATATATTATTTGGTTTTTGCAATAATTGCAATAAATGAAACACAGTGGGCTTCTAAACTATTCAGTGTGAAGATAATTTCTTTTTTAAGAAAGAGAACTTTGGTTTCTCAGGCAATGTTCTGCATTTGTTTTAAAGAAATGTCCAAACAAAACCACTTACATTTGTTTCTGCTAATATCTATGCTAATTTGAACTTATAACTACCACATTTTTATTTTTATATATCTATCTATTAGTTATTTAACAATTAACTATTATATTTTGTCAGAATATTTATTATTATTGTTATTATTATTACTTACTTACTTACTTATTATTCCCATGATTATGGTATTACTCTTTTAGTTACTTTAGCAGTTTGAATTAAACCATGATGCTCTCCGAATACTCCCAGGAAAATATCACACCAAGATCCCTTTAAGAAATATCATGCATTAACAATTATTTACGTTTACATAAAAGCACTAACTGTAGAAAGAAAAAAAACCCATCATATCTCAACAGTCTTCTTGTCAATTCGGCATCAATATAAAACATAAATACAAACTTTTTGGCCGACTTTGTCGCATCAACTCGTTACCAGCCTCACTATTTCAATGGGAGAAGACCATGGGAATAGATGGAAAAAACAAGATTTATCATTAAAATACATGGTGGTTTGTGGATTACACGTACGCCGAATTAAATACAGGTAAGAATGTTGATTAACCGTGTATAATGTGTGCGTCATGATGAAGGACCGAGGAGAGAGGATACGATAAAGAAAAAATATAGGAAAATATCGCTGCGTCCTCTCTGCTCCCTGCCCTCTCAACTCTGCCCTTCATACGTCATCACCGTAACAACAAGCTACTGTCGCGTTTTATGACCCGTTTGACATTTAATAACTTTAATTGGAGGACAGTTACGGGACGAATCTGATTGGCTCTTTGTGTTTTGGCCCCATTTAAATACTATACTCCGCCCGGAACTCCCCCTCTCCGGCTCTTCGTCAGAGGTAAGAGGACGCATTTTTTCAACTGTGTATTTCGCTAGCATGCTACCTTCTTAACTTTAGCCTTTTTGGGGGGATCCGCCCAATCTGTCCTCAGAGAGTTAAAACGTTCACTACTATTATTGTGTATAGGGTCGTGTAATAAATGTAGTGATGAGCTGATTCGAGTTTCTTTTAGACCACACTCGTAATTTTATTTAGATTGAGCCGCTCGTTTAGCGAGCTAACTTATGCTTGGCTCGTGGTTTCACTGGTTGAAAAAAATACATCCTGTAATGTTGGACATACTGTATGTGAGACTAATATTAATGTCCTGTGTGTGTATTTAGTGTGTGAGAGCGCTAAAATACTAATTTATTGTGAGTTGATAATGTAGGCTGTGGTGTCTTATGATTCTTCGTTTTACTTTGACTGTGTTGCAACAACTCAACCTTCAGCTTTTAGTGTGAATGTGCTAAGAGAGTGATGCCTTCCACTGCAGTTGGAAATCAGCACTCAGGAATCAAAGAGTTTGTGAACAGAATCCGCTTTTATTTATCTGTACAGACAAAACAAGCAGGAGCCCTCTACGAGAAAGGTCTGAAAAATGCCTCTCAGGGCATCTCTTTATATACTCTTTCTAAGCCCTGCCCAGTGGGCTGGCCGGGTTTTCCCCACCTGTTTCTACCGGTGTAATCGGTCAAAAAACCCCTCATGGGAAAAACCCAAAGGGTGGGGAAAACCCAAGGGACTTTACCTAATGGTGTCAACCCCGGGGCAGCAATGCCATCATCATTTCTCTTTTATCACTATCCTTCTTAAAAATACACCATTAAACTTTCTCCCGCTGTCTGTCCTATTTTTTTAAAACATCCTGACACATTGTGTTACACTATTATGTTTCAGACATGTCTTATTCTATTTTTTAAAAACTATGTTTTAATAATCAACAATCAAGAAGCCTGTGTTACAATCATCCACTGGCCTCTAGCGTCTGGCTCTTTATCAGTATTACGTGACATAACTTCATTCTTCATTTGTCATCTGTCATCACATCAACCATTGTGCTATTAGCCTACATTAACAGTCTGTGAAACAGAAAAAAAGAAAAAAATCAAAAGAGTGAGATTGTCTAATGCACCTGCTAGGCCTCAAGGTCACTGCCCTCTACATGTCTGGGCATATTGCCAGAATATCCAAACTTGCTACATTTGTCTGCTTCCCCGCCATTTTGTGTTCACCAACTCTTATCTTGTAGCAGAGAACTCTCATTTTGTGGCAGAGGCCATTAGGTCAAATCATCTGTGATTCAGTTATAATACGAATGTATACACTCAGGAAACATATAATATTGAACATAAAATAAAATTGTGAATGAAGTGCACAAAATCACTACCACAAGGCCTAAACAGCTTTGTATTAATAAATGAAGAGTAGAGAGTGCGCCTTGCAGGGCCACTCAATTAACTAATATTAATATACAGACTGCTGTGTGAGTCTGTGTGCGTGCGTGCGTATGTGTCTCTCCTGCCTGCTGATTGATTTTGCGTGTGATGGTTGATTTTGTTATTTTGTGTAATGTTTCACTGAGCTTTGTGACGGAAACGCAAGCGGATGCTGAGATGTAGTTTACTTGAAGCTACTTTATTTTAACACAGTGAAAATAAAGTCTGTCTTCTTGCATACTCCCGTAACCATAGTATCTGGGCTGTAAAGTATACCCCCGCAGCCCCCGCAAGGCGGGGGGGCCCCCATATCATAGGGCCCCGCCCCTGCCTGCAAAACAAATAACTTTTTTTTTTTTTACTTCTTCTTTTTTGTTACCGTAACATATAGGGTTTATATATATATATATATATATATATATATATATATATATATATATATATATTGTCTGTATTTTGAGCGTAAAAATAAAACAAATATTTAAAGGTACAGTGTGTAATATTTATGGTGATTTATTAACAGAAATGGAATATAATACATATAACTATGTTGTTAGTGCTATATAGTGGCCCTATGAAACAAGTCGTTCATTTTTATTACTTTAGATTTCGCCTTTTTATGTACATATACCGCGGGTCCCCCGACATGGAGGCTGACATCTTGCGCGGCACAGTAGCGATTCACCGCTACTTTGCCGAAGAAGCGAAGAAAAAGACGGATGTGACATAGAGGCGGAGGAAGCCGTGTTTACTGGTCACTAACGGCTAACGGCTAACAGCTAACTCTGTTGTGTTTTGTTAGTTTGAGAAGCTACATTTAGACAAATGGAAGAACACATTTATTATTTAGCACAAGAAGGGCCAAGAGAGCAGGAGTCTGTGCATCAAAGAAGAGAAAACATGAAGAAGAAAAACGAAATCGGGACTGAGGACGGCAGAAAACACCTGTGGACTTTCTCTCACGGATATCACTGATGACGGATTAATGTTTTCAACTTGACGCCTAAGTTTTCTGTTTTCATCTGCAAAGGTAATTCAGACTAAAGTTATGTGTGTAAATGAAAACTGTTGTTTGAAAGCTTTAGCCAGAGCATAATCACCAAGAGTAATGTCTCCCTGTGTCCGTGTGTCCCGTTTAGCTTTTGTTATTTGGACAGCAGTTATGCCGTGATGTTACGGACATCAGCTAAACAGCTGATTTCAATCAAACTGTAACAAGATAGAAAAAATTTTTGAAGCTAACGCCAATCAGACACAGAGATGATATTTTACAGTCTTGGTGGAAAATGTTTATTTACTGATGTTACGGAGATCAGCTGATTGTAACGTGATAGAAAAAAGTTTTGAAGCTGACTTATGTCAGACACAGAGATGATGTTTTACCGTGCTGGTGGAAAATGTTTATTCACGTGATGTTACGGAGATCAGCTGCTCTCAATCAAAGTGTAACGTGATAGAAAAAAGTTTTGAAGCTAACGTCAGTCAGACACAGAGATGACAGTTTACAGTCCTGGTGGAAAATGTTTATTTAGTGTAACGAAATGATGAAATGTAAACCCGGTGCAGTGCACAGCATTGTTTGCTTTCTCAACTATTTTCCAGAAACGTGCAGTGTATTTGTTTTAGTGCGTTTTTTTACCGTGCACACACGTATTACTGTAGATTAGTTTGTAGGCTGACCAGTGTCTGATTAACACGTCTAAAGACGTGAAAACGTCGCTGCATGATGTCTGATATTTATATAATCAATCAGTAACGTTGCTGACGTTTCCCAGGCAATGACACTTTACAGCAACGCATCAAACTACAGAGTAACGTTACAGTAACATTGTTATGTAAAGCACAGAGCTGCTATACTACTCTGACGTGGTCAGAATACAGTAACGTTACAATAAGTTTATAATATATATACACATATATATTTATACTGTCAGTGATTTCAATACATACTAAAAACAGTTTGATTCACTTTGATCAGCTGACATATTCCCATTTACAGAACTGTCACACAAATCTGTTTATAATCAGTCTTATGTATTCTTTACATGTGCAGTCTAGGTTATTAGTTATAATGAATACCTGATAATCAATGATTGAAATTTGTGAAATTACAGTTTCAGAAGGCTGTACAAGAGAGATGCCAGAAGATGCAGCGTATACAACCTGAAACCTGAAAAAACAGATGACTGCAGAGGGCTCAGTGTGGTGCCCTGAACACCAGCACCAAGTCAGGAGAGGATGAGGTAAGTGACACACACACACACACACACACACACACACACAGTGAAATGGCATTATGTTCAAAGAACTGTAGAGAACTATAATAAAGCAAATTAACTTTATGTGTGATGTCACTGTCTTCAACAGGACCAGTTTCCTGATGATTTGGAAAGATCCACGCAGAAGTTCACCGGGCTTCTTCCAACAATACATCTCTGAATCATGGTGCTCATGTCTGTCAAGATCATAGATTGAAAGAGCTGCAGCACACCAATACACTCACAGTTTTTGCTGCTCAAAAAAGTTGTTTATATGATCATGGCCAGCAATTCTCATTCTACGTTCAGACTGAAATGGACAGCCAGCGATGTCAGGCTAAAAGAAGAAATATATCTACAAAGTCTTGTTTTTCACATTAGCTGTTTTTGGGTTGAACTTGTAAATTAGGCTGCAGCTGCCTTGTTATGTAAATATACATATAAATATACACAATATAAGCCACTATAACCTGTAGCGGTAACATAATGACATTGCTGGGAAGTGCATGTTCATATGTATATCATTGAAATAAATACAGCAAATACATCTGTTGATCATCTTTTATTAATGACTGTTCATGAACACCAACATATTTCAACATTATAATTCTAGACTAAATATGTGTGTGTGTATATAATGTCTGTGCTGGTGCATCAGAGGCCCTGTCTGCCTCTCCAGCAGCTCGGTTGTGAGCTCACTGTGCTCCTCCAGGTTCATCTCTTCAAGTCTCTGAAGACAAAAACAGAAAAACAAATATGAGGCTTTATAAGTTTCATGACATAATGTTGGAAATGTGATACTACAGATTAGTTTGTAGGCTGATCAGCATTTGATCAGCATGTGTAAAAATGTGTAAATATCACTGCATGATGTCATGATAATTATATAATCATTTTGTAACGTTTTCCAAGCAATGTCACTTTACAGCATGATACAGTAATATTTTATATGTAAAGCACAGAGCTGCTCTATGATGCAGACCAGGTCAGGATATAATAACGATACAGTAAGTTTATACATACACACCTCAGTTACTGCTCATAGAAATGAACTGTTGTTTCAAAGCTTTTTAATATTTTATAGTAATATTTTCCTGTGTCAGTGATAAATATGGAACTGCTGCAGGATTTATGTAAACTAGACTTTAGCTTCACTGTTTGGTCAGACACGATGCGGTAACATTACGGAGATCAGCTGTCTGCTAACAATGATGTCAATCAAAGTGTAACCACGACAACACATCAAACTGCAAACTAACGTTACCGTGACAAAGCACGGAGCTGCTACGTGTCTTATTGATATTGGTCAGATTATAATAACTTTACATAAAGTTTAGAAACTTACCTCCGTCACTGCTCTTCAGCCCGTTAGGCCTCCCCCTCCTCCTCCTGCTCTGGTGTTGCTGCGTCCCCGGCGGCTGACCTCTTCACCTGGACCTTTTGCAGCGCCTCCTCCCCCGGGTCTCCCCGGTGGCTTAGCCCCTCTCACCTGGCCCTGACCCCCCTCTTTCTTACCGGTTCATTTATCATCATTTTCTGAGCGCCAACGGAAAGAAAAACTTGTCTGCTAACGCTGTCTCACTATCAGACTAAACTCTGATAATATGTGAGTTTATTAGCTTTACATCGCTAATATTAGCTTTTACATGCGGACCAGCTTGCTAACGCTAGCCTTCAGGGGCCGCCTGTTAAGCATAATGTTAATATAATAGCTGTTTTTGTTATTATCGCCAAGAGATTGCAGTAGAGAACTGTTTCTCATCAAAAAGTAAGTTGATGTAGGTAGTTGAGAAAATGCTGCTAAAACCCTGTTAGAATGCTAGACAGCCATGGAGGCAATAAGAAAAATGGCAAGAACGAGGAGCCAGACACATTTACTTTCTTTTATCAATTTCCATACACCAACACCTACATCAACCCAGACATACCGTTTAACCCAGGTAAAATCAGAGACACACACATACCTATATCTACAGCAATATTTACACAACTCATCACCAGAAAATATATATAATCTTAACAACCATTACCACACCCATAGTAAACCTAATAACCACACATACATATTTTACACCAGTTAAATACATATTTACACAACACGAACCCCCCGTTACCTATTCCCCCACTTGTCCTACTCCCCCCCCCCCCTTCCCGTGCGCGTGCCCCCCGGGGAATTCTTTTGCCCGAACACCTCGGGAGACAGGAAGACAACCAGAGGTAAGTTTATGCTAATCCACCCAATCTACAACTAATATGCATTGCGTTAGTCCTTCATTATTTCCTTCTGCCGCTATCGACTCATCAATCAAACGTCTCCTTCACAGGTGAACTACGAGGTGCGTCAGCCCCGTGTCCCTCCCCGTGATATGCTTATTTCCGGACTGTAATGTACCGCAACCAGTCAATAAATACCTTTGCACCCATACCTGTGTGTGTTCCGTCTGTGCAACCTTCAAATATATCGATTGTTCAAGAGTCTTTTACGCAACACCCATACCAATAGCTCGTCAGGTGAGCTAGTGACGGCGGCGCGTCGTCACAAACCCTATCAGTCCATTTCCATGGGCATCCCTAATTTGCAGTAATAATTCATGCAATAGTAAAATAATAGAAATATGGAAACACTCGTAACCCTTCAAAACTGACAAAAGCAAACATTGCAATTATGAGTAATGAGATTAAAGAGACCCACCAAATAGAAAAAATGAAGTGGGGCTTCAAAAAGGTACTATTAATTAATTAATAAATCTTTTTTTTAACCACAGGCTATGCAGGAAAGGGGAAGAGAGGGGAGCTGTGGGGAATTTATTCTGAAAATGTTCACCCAGGTTTTTGCTCAGAGTTTTGCCAAACGTGCAGGCATTCCTGAGTGACTCATGGATTGGTTGGTGAGTATTTTCATCTCAATATAATTTTTAAAGCTCTCATATTCTTTGATTTTATTTTTTTTTTAAATGTTCATTTTAGTTCCTTTGAAGACGGAGTGGCTGCAAGCTATCAGTTATATTCTCAACAAATGTGTTCATGACTAAATTAATAACTTTAGTTATCATTGACAAACATTCTACTTTTGTATCTAAATTGAGTGACATGTTATGATTTCCTTTCCTTTACTTGACAAAAGTTGAAATACTGAGAAGTAAGAGTCCAAGAGAAGTTCAAGAAGTTCATTCAGATGTTTTCTTTATTTTTGTTGCTCATTAAATTGTTGAAATAAAAAAACAGTCTTGAGTCATTTTTCTCTAGACATATGTAGTAAAATGCTGCAGATGATACTGATGATATCAGTCTGTGGTGGCAAATGTGTTTTATGCTGCAGTCTGCTGGGGAGGCAGGTGGTGGAGAGATGTACACTGAAGTTGTGAGAGGCCATTCAGAACAACCACCAGGATTATCCATTTCATAACAACTTGATGGATAAAAAACCCCCACAGTGGTGGACGTCTCCCCTCTCTTAACTGCTGGATGAAAAGATAATAATTGTACATTTTTTGCAGGGAAATGGCTTGGTCTGCATGGAGGCTGCACCCATATTATAATTTTTTGTCTGACCTGCTAAGTATTGCTTCCATAATTTGATCAGAAGAGTCTGTTCATTGTTGCTAAACAATATATATTACATAATACAATAAGACAACAAACATAAACAACTTTTCTTTTGGTAATGATTTGCATTATTTGCTATCACTGACACTTATTCACTCATTATGATATTCCATTAAATGGGTTGCATTTTTTTTATTTTTATTTTTTTATTTCACCTTATTTAACCAGCGAAATTCAACGGCGAACCACTGTCCTTGAGTACCTGGACAAGTCCCAAAATACACTCCACACAAACAGGCACATACAGTACTGAAGGCTAGTGTGATACATCAAGACATAAGACATGACATAGGTCAGATATAATAATGAAAATAAAATAGTACAAAAGATGGTGGTGTACTGGATCTCTATAGAAATGTAATTGTAGAGAGAGGGCTGGTCAGGAGGTAGGCCTACACCAGGCTGGCAAAGGTAAGTTCTGTTAGTAACAAGTAATTTAAATAGTCAATATAATTACAACTAATATAAAAAAAGAGGTTAATAGATTGAGGTTGGCTAAATGGAAATGCCTGATATTATTAGAATTAGGAAAGATATCAGTCTGATATTATTAGACTGATGTACATCATTGGAAGATAAGTCAATTATATAATGTGATCTTTTACTGATTGTTTTACAATCTGTTGATTGATATAGCCTACATGATTGTGTGTAATTGATAAATAAAATGACAGTCACTCACTTCTCCACTCCTTAGCATTCTGCTAGACCATTCTCCTAACGGGTTTCCGTTACTAGTGTTATAAACGGTGACAAACCTATTTATTATTAGTAAAAACAATATGTCGCTGAAAAAGACATTGCAATGTCTATTGAAAACAGTTTTCATGTTCATTGAATATTTATTATTTTTAAAGGGGACATATTATGCAAAAATCACTTTTCCAGCTCTTCTACACTAATATTTTTGAATTCGGGTTGCGTACAAACCCCCCTCAGTGTTAAAAACAACAACCGCATCCATTTTGCGTGCGCTGCTGCTGCACCCACTCTTGTGGCTTGTCTCTGAGCGGGCCAGTCAGATTCCTCTCGTCTCCTTACGCCTAATTTACACCGGGGACGTAAGCGCTGCGGAACGGCTGCGCCGTGGAACGGCTCCGTCCTCTGCCCGGCGTCAATCCCCACCGGGCGTGTAACGGCAGCATAGCGTTCCCTTGTGAGCCAGCCGTATTCACGCGAGATCACGCGATAATCCTGAACGTGCGCGAAACCACGAGATCCCGTGGTAAACTGTGGAAACAACAACAACAAACAACTTACTTTGCTTCTCTGACGTGGAAGAGATTATAAAAAGGATCTGTTGTGTCATAAATTATTGTGTGTTGTTCCACTTCAACAATTACTCTGTCGTCGTCCATGTTGAGACCCTTTGATCGATTGACTGCTGACTTGGTGCCACCGGTCATGGCGTAATGTTGATGTGACGTTGTGATAGGCTACATGAACTGCGTATCATGTTTTATTTTGAAAGGGGGCGGAAGTGTATTACGTTGATTCTGTGTCGGATTTCCTGTCTGGTGCAATCTGCTCTGTTGAGCTTGACGCAAATCAGCAACAGCTCCGTCAAAAATAGAAGTGCTACGGAATGCTCGCGCTGCAGAGCGGAGAGCCGCTGCTGGGACGCTGCTGAGACGTTACGCGGCGCGCCCGGTGGGAATGGTCTCATTGACTAGAGTGGCAGCGATCAGCTCCGGTGACCGCGGCGCAGCCGTTACGTCCCCTGTGTAACGCCTAATTTACACAGGGGACGTAAAGGCCGTGTAACGGCTGCGCCGTGGTCACCGGAGCTGACGTTCAGGATTATCGCGTGATCTTGCGTGAATACGGCTGGCTCGCAGGGCAGCGCTACGCTGCTGTTACGCGCCCGTTGGGGACTGACGCCGGGCAGAGGACGGAGCCGTTCCGCGGCGCTGCTGTTCCGCGGCACTTACGTCCCTGGTGCAAATTAGGCATAAATTAGGCGTTACGTAACGAGCATTTAGGCCAGACCCACTTCCTGAGCTCTCCAGCAGAGGCCAACACCCAGTCTCCACCCGCCACGCCCTACAGCGCAAAGCTCAGGTGAAGCTCCGACAGCTTCGGCTTCACGGAGAAGAATGGCTGTATGGCCAGGCTCAGACCTAGGTATGCTCGTTACTCTGTTGTTGGCTGCAGTGACCGGCACAAGTCGCTATATTGGCCCCAGCCTGAGAAGACTGAAGAATGGAGGATTACGTTTCCTTTTACCAGAGACGTCCCCACACTGTCGACCAGACCTGAATGTGTGTGTGCTTCACAACCGGCAAATACAATGCCGCACAGAACAATACGGGAGGCAACGAGACCTACACGAAAGAGGATTAATACCAACTGTCCGTGGAAAACTTCTTCTTCTGTGATTTTTAATGGCAGTGGGCATCCTTAATGTTGCATATACCGCCATCTGTTGGACTTCACTTTCTTCTCATTTCCTTCTTATTATATTCTTTTAATTAATCCGGTTGATGTAATGAATCTCATAATGATTCTCCTCCCTTCCTTAGTTTTCCCACATTCCACTACACTGTTAAAATTTTGTTCCCCCATTCCTTCCTTCCTCAGCCCTCTCCTCATCATTTCCCTCTGTCTTTCATACTCAGGACATTCTACCATCACATGCTCCACTGTCTCCCTCTCCCCACAGTTACATCGACCAGTTGGATGTTTTCCTATTATATAAAGTGTGTTGTTCAGTTTACTGTGCCCTATTCTTATTCTGCTCATGATTACTTGCTCTGTTCTATTACCTCCATAACATCCTACCTCTCCTACTACCCTTTGTAATTTGTATAAGTGTCTCCCTTTTTCCTGCTCCTTCCAATGTTGACTCCACTGCTTGTTTATTTCTTTCCATATTAAACTTTTCCCCTCTGCCTTTGATAATCCCACTTTCATTTCCACCTCCCCTTTCAGGGACAGGCATATGTGGTTTAAGAGACCAATTTTGCAGATTCTTACATGGCAGTGGTTTATGAGACCACACCTAACGCAACATCTGGTGAACTTAAAAGACATATCAAAAATTTGTATTTTATCTGCAGAACACAAATCTGACTTCAAAATCATCATTTCTCTTTTAGAAGAATATGTGACATATCACAGGCTTATCGGGTCAGACCAAATAGTGGTTTGTGAAACCAACAGTGTTTATGAGGCCTGTTTACATATAACACACAAACACAAACCAGGTAATGGTATAAGAGGACTGATAAACATTACAAGGTCTGTTTGCATTTAACACACAAACACAAACCAGGTAATGGTATAAGAGGACTGGTAAACATTACAAGGTCTATAAGAATACAATACTATATTTAATCTCTTAAAAACCCTTTTAAATATCTACTCCAATCCTCCTTTTTAGCTATTTTCATTCTCAGTGGTCTTTAAATTGTCGTTAAGAAGTTTTTAGCCAAAATAACAAAACCTGTGCCAAGACTCTCTTAAAGGAAAATAAAAAAATAAAAAAAGTTAGTAGCAAGGTTAGCATGTTTTACAAGTCAAAGCAATCTGATCCCTGCATCCGATGCTCTCTGCTGCTGCTGTCCCCCTCGCAGGGGAGCCTTCTGCCTATCTACTGTCAGCCTGCTCTGGCTGCTGAGAAGCGAGCAACCAAAACTTTAAGCAGCAACCAAAGCTTGCAGTTTTGGTTGCTGCTGTAGAGTCAGTACAAAGATTACAAGCAAAACTGCAAGTTTTTAGTATCACATAAAACATTTACTCTTTAGGTTGAAAGAATATACAAATAAATCTGAGTTAGATTAATAATCAGATCACTAATGAATGAATGACAACCATTACTTCTTCAATGTGAGGAGAAACCACAGAGACACTGTCAGTACGTGTGCAGCTCATCATGCGCAGATTTGCATTATTTGTTTATTCATTTCAAGACTATGACAGAGAATAGCGGCGTTAGACACCGATCTATTGTTTGTTCTTTTGTTTACTCTCAGAAGCACGTGTTAAGGAATTTTCCATTTTTTTCCCATTTTTTGGGCTAACCAATACCGATCACAGGGTCTATTTGAAGCCTTCAATTTTTGTGTAGATTCCAATTTCAATTCATTTATTTCAACTGGACAATGTGCAACATTGAACATATTCAAAAAAACAAACACTGTTGCACCCAATAGCAGCCAGAGGCTGATTTACATTGGCTGTACCCCTGCCAGATGTTACCGGCAGCTTCCTAAAAAACATTAAAAACATTACACTTATTACACACACATATTCCATCAGTGTGGATGACAGTTTTGGCGCTTAAAAGTCAGCCCTTTGTTTCTTACAAAGTCTCTAATGTTTTGGCATGTTCTATTTTTCAGTGCTGGCTGTTCACATTCTGTGAAGCTGTGTTGCAGCTCTTGGTGCTCAAACCAAGCGCACCTTTCCTGCGTTCCCAGCAGCTCTGAATGAACTGATTGCTGCTGGGGGCGAGGCTAAATTTACAAATGTTTGTCAATTGCCATTGATTTTATGTCTGTATGAAAGCAAAGTAAAAACCAAGAAAAAAGCAATACCTGTCTGTGTTCTTTGAAAACCCAACTTACATCATACAACATTTTGGTGCCGAAACCCGGGAACAAAGGGGAATGACGAGATGAAAAGTCTCAGAGAGATGTATGATAAGAAAGAAAAAAGTAAAGAGAAATGGCTGACCGTCTAAAGAAGAAAAGAACTTCAGTCCGTGCGTCCACAACCAAGATCATCAGCAAGGTAGACGATGAACTCAGTAAGGGATCACCGGATCCTGATTTGCTTGAGGAGTTCATGGAACAGTTGTTGTTGAAAGAGGAATGTTTGGATAAACTTGATGGGGAAATTGAAGAGGGAACAAAGACGGATGACTTGGAGGATGAAGTTACAAGAGCCATGGAATATAAGGAACACATAACTCAGAGGAAAACAAAATTAAGGAGAGCGCTCAGGAGAGCGCAAGGAGATGCAGTATCTGTGACGTATTCTGAAGCAGACGTTATACGTCAAAACGTGAAATTGCCCAAACTTGTCATTGAAAAATATACAGGGGATATTAGTCTCTGGCAGTATTTTTGGGGACAGTTTGAAACGGCTGTGCATCACAATCCCAGTTTGACGAAGACGGACAAGTTCAGTTATCTGCGGTCATATCTCACAGGAGCAGCTGCCAATGTGGTCGCAGGACTGCCGCTGACCGAAGCCAATTATGATAACGCCATACAACTGCTTCAAAAAAGGTTTGGCCGAAAAGATCTTGTTATTAATGCACACATGACCAAGCTTCTTAATCTTAATCCTGTGAAAAATGCCAGTGATGTAAAAGCACTCCGATATTTATATGATAACTGTGAAATACAGATCCGTAGTTTGGCTTCTATGGGAGTTGTTTCTGACACCTATGGCAGTTTACTGTGCCCCATTCTGATGAAACTGATACCGGAGGAAATGACGCTTGAGTTTAGCCGAAAAAAAGATGAGGATGATGTCTGGAAAGTTGAGGAACTGATGGATTTCATTCAAAAAGAAGTGGACAGCCGAGAGCGCACATCTAACATGACCCAGAGCGCAAAAGAGCGCACCGGTAAGGAACAAGAAAAAGAGAGTCACAGTGCCTGGGAAATGCGCAAAAAGCCAAATATGATGACAGCTTCTGCTCTTTATGCTTCAAGTCAAGACAGACAAATTTGTTTCTTTTGTGAAAAGTCTGATCATATGTCTAAACGTTGTAATGAAATGTCTGTGCCTGAAAAAAGAGAAAAGCTGAGAAAACAAGGGAGATGCTTTGTGTGTTTTGGAACTCGACATGTTGCCAGGGACTGTCGCACTAAAGGTATTTCTTGTGAAAATTGCCACAGACGTCACCACAAAGCTCTTTGCTCCTATGATGGAAATGAATTGACAAACAAAATTGAGACATCTGATACTGTGATTTCTGTTTCACCCTCTGAATCAAAGCGAGAGACAGTTCTACTCCAAACTGCAACTGTTTGGATAGAAACCCCAGTGAAAAGACAACTGACCCGCTGCCTTTTGGACGGAGGGAGTCAGCGCAGCTTTGTGCGCCAAGATATCTCTCGTGCACTTAACCTCCCTAAAATAGGTGAAGAGACTCTGAGATTACACACGTTTGGCTCGAGAGAACCAAAGCATGTAACTTGTAATAAAGTAAAGCTAACATTGAGTAACATAAGAAATGGCCAATGTGTAGAAATAGATATCCTAGAAACACCTCGTGTGTGCACTTCTATCATGAAAGTTGCGAGAGAAGAATTACGCAGAGATCTGGAGCGCAAAGGCATGCAACTTGCTGACACAGCTGTAAGTGGAATGGAAACGCAGGAACTTGGAGTGCTGATTGGAGGTGACCATTATTGGAAAGTTGTTTCTGGAAAACTAGAACGCCTCTCTGAACAACTAGTTGCATTAGAGAGCAAATTTGGCTGGCTCATCCAAGGTACAGTATCCATGCTAAACGTAACTTCTGATCAAGAAATCACAGACATTGAAACGCTGCATGTGAGTGTTGGACTGGAAGAACAAATCAATCACACACTGCGCTCCTTCTGGGAAACTGAATCCATCGGGATTGCAACAGAACGAGAAATAAAGAAATGTGATGAGGAGACGATGCAGTGGTTTGAAAAGTCTGTTCAGTTCACTGAAGGAAGATATCAGGTGAGCTTACCTTGGAAAAATGAAAATGATAACTTGCCTTCCAATTATGATGTAGCCAAAAGACGCTTTGATCAGCTCATTAAGAAGTTTCAAAATGATGTGACACTTTTTGATAAATATCAAGAAGTAATTCAAGATTATGTCAATCAAGACATTGTAGAACATGTGGAGAATATTGTTTCTGACAATCCTGTCTATTATCTTCCACACAGGGCCGTCATTAATGAGGAGCGTTTAACCACTAAACTGCGAGTAGTCTTTGACGCATCCTCCCATGCCACGGGCTGTTTATCGTTAAATGACTGCTTAATATCTGGCCCTAATCTTAATCCCGAGTTACTGAGTATTCTGTTAAAGTTCCGGCTCCATAGAGTGGCATTTATGGCTGACATTACGAAAGCTTTTTTGCAGATCTCCATCAGAGAGCAAGACCGAGATGTATTAAGATTTCTTTGGACTGATGGCTTACCTAAAAAACATGAAAAACTAAACATCAACATTATGCGAATCACCAGAGTTCCATTTGGAGCTTCACCCAGTCCCTTTCTATTAGCTGCAACCATAAGGCATCATGTGACAAAATACCAACAAGCATATCCTGTGGTCACATCTATTCTGGACAAGTGTTTGTATGTGGATGACCTGATTTGCAGTGTACGGAGTGAAGAGGAAGCCATCAGCATATCAATGCAAGCCAAAGCTATCTTAAAAGATGCTCACATGAATCTGTGTAAATGGAGCTCAAACTCTGAAAAACTGAAAACCCTGTGGAAGGAGAAAATGGAAGACACAGTAAGTGGAAATGTTGAAGTTAAAACCACTGTGTTAAAAGTTCTTGGATTAACATGGAGAACTGAACAAGATGACTTCATCTTTGATTTAAGAAATCTGATTGACTTTTTAAAGGATAAGTGTGATACTAAAAGAGGAGTGTTACAAGCAGCGTCCCGCATATTTGATCCTGTGGGATTTCTTTCCCCTTTTACCATCAGAGTGAAATGTCTTTTTCAAAAAATGTGGGAACGTGGACTTGAATGGGACAATGAGCTGCCTGAAGATCTGGCAAAGCTGTGGCATCAGTGGTGCGAGGAGCTGCCCGACATCGCAAATATTAAAATCGTCAGATGTTATCATGCAGCGCTGTTGAAGCAGGATGCACCTGTGAGTCTGGAAGTGCATGTCTTCAGTGATGCCAGTGAAAGTGCTTATTGTGCAGCTGCCTATCTACGCATCATTCCAGAAGATGGTGAGTGCATTGTAACCCTAATAACATCTGAAACAAGAGTATCACCACTTAAAAAAGTTACATTACCCAGACTTGAGTTACTTGGCGCTCTCATTGGAGCTAGACTTAGTAACTATATCATCACACACCTTGATATGGAAAAGATTCAAGTGAACCTGTGGACTGACTCAATGATAACTTTGCATTGGATCAAGAGTTCTGCTAAACAGTGGAAGCCCTTTGTAGAAAATCGAGTTCGAGAAATACAGAGTTTAACTTCACCAGCACAGTGGCGTCACTGCAGTGGAAGTGATAATCCTGCAGATGTTGCGACAAGAGGAATCAGCGTAAATCAATTGAAAGAAAATACATTGTGGTGGACAGGACCAACCTGGCTCAAACAAAGAGAAATACAGTTCTGTAAACCTGAACCAAATGTGAGTACTGAAGTTGTAAATGAAAATGTGTCAGTCATGGAAGTTGCAAAACTCACTGGCTCTGAAAATACAGGGGAAATGGCATTGTTGGAGTTGAAAAATTACAGTGACCTCAACCGAGTGTTACATGTGACTGCTTGGATTAAAAGATTCATTTACAATGCTAAAGAGAAAACAAAATGTCTTGGACCATTGACAGCTGAGGAAATCGCTGAAGCAGAGCTGTATTGGATTCAGGTAACACAGAAGAAAAGTTTCTTTCATGAGATTTCCAGGATAAAGGCAAGTCAAGGAATTTCCTTCCAGTCTAAAATCCAACCTCTTAATCCTTTTTTGGATGAGCAAGGAATTTTAAGAGTTGGAGGCAGATTACAGATGGCTCATTTGAAATTTGAACAAAAGCACCCATGCATTCTTCCCTCTGATGATAAATTCTCAGAGTTGATAGTGAAAAGATGCCACCAACAAGTTATGCATTCTGGTCTGCAAGATACACTTAATCAAGTGCGTGAGAGATTCTGGATACTGAAAGGAAGACAATTGTCAAAAAGAACTGTAAATGCTTGTTTCCTCTGCCGTAAACATAAAGCAAAACCTGCCCAGCAGATT
This sequence comes from Sciaenops ocellatus, assembly GCA_033000465.1. Taxonomy (NCBI): domain Eukaryota; kingdom Metazoa; phylum Chordata; class Actinopteri; family Sciaenidae; genus Sciaenops; species Sciaenops ocellatus. Next base: position 28,472,298 of record CP136878.1, read on the forward strand.
TCCGCTCCCTTACCTGAGTCTCGCATTGAAGAAGCTCCTCCCTTTGAGAACACAGGTGTGGATTTTGCTGGCCCCTTGTATTGTAAGTCACAAGACAAAGTTTATATTGCTCTTTTCACCTGTGCTGTAACTCGTGCTATTCATTTGGAATTAGTGTCTGATATGACAACAGAAAAATTCCTATTGGCTTTTAGACGTTTTGTGTCACGAAGAGGACTTTGTAAAACAATATATTCAGACAATGCAAAGACTTTCAAAAGAACTAATGTGGAACTAAGTTTGCTATGGGATTCTCTGTCATCTAAAGAAGTCCAGGAATTCTTTGCAGAAAAGCGCATTTCCTGGAAGTTCATCGTGGAAAGGGCCGCTTGGTGGGGCGGAATGTGGGAGAGACTGGTACGCTCAGTGAAAACCTGCTTACGTAAAATGATTGGTAAGGCATCATTGCATTATGAAGAAATTGAAACCATTCTGACTGAAGTGGAAGCTGTGGTTAATTCTCGTCCCATCACTTTCACCCACACAAGCAGTGAAGAACCTGTCCCACTAACTCCTTCTCACTTTTTGATTGGTCAGCGTCTGACAGCGCTCCCCCCAGCTGTCAGCCTCTCCTCTGCGGTTCCTGACGTGAGTAAAATCCAGTTGGTAAAACGATGGAGATATAGGCAACGGATTGTGAAAATGTTCTGGTATCGATGGCGAAAAGAATACCTTATGGAACTGAGATCAGCACACATCTCATCTTCTGTAAAAAGACCCTCTGACTTAAAGACTGGAGATGTTGTGTTAATCTACGAGGATAAATTGCCAAAGCACCTCTGGAAAATTGGCCGAATCACAGAAGTTTATTTGGGAAGGGATGGAAAAGTTCGCTCATGTCTTGTTATGCTTCCTTCTAGGAAAACTCTGAGAAGACCTGTCCAACTGCTTTACCCTCTTGAACTCTCTTAAGTGATGAGCTGACTGGAGTCACTCTCATCGGCCGGGAGTGTGTTGCAGCTCTTGGTGCTCAAACCAAGCGCACCTTTCCTGCGTTCCCAGCAGCTCTGAATGAACTGATTGCTGCTGGGGGCGAGGCTAAATTTACAAATGTTTGTCAATTGCCATTGATTTTATGTCTGTATGAAAGCAAAGTAAAAACCAAGAAAAAAGCAATACCTGTCTGTGTTCTTTGAAAACCCAACTTATATCATACAACAGCATTTTCCTCTGCTTTGGTCCATGGTCTTCGTGTTTTGCCTTTGCGTTCTGAAAACAAACAAGATGACATAATTGTTTGTTAGTATGGCTGACTACATTTTTCATCCGGATATAAACAATGACTAACCATGAGAATTAATAGGAGTTTTGTTTGCCACTCACAGAGTAAGAGGTGCTGTTTACTAATTGTAATAAATGATGACGTATTTCCTGTATGTGTACGTTTGTTATTCCGTAAAACTGTTTCCACTGAAAAAGGTTGCATATTTCGTAATATGTTTACTTTTCCACCTACTCCCGCCGTAAAAACTTTCTAGCGATATTTCAAGTTTTTTTTTTCCAAATATCCAGCGTTTCCATTCAGATTTTTTCATGTGCAAATTGAACATACAAACCCCACATCTCTCTCTGTTTGTTTGCCTCTGTTTGTCTCTCTGTCCTTGCATGTTGATCTGATGATGATGACGACCTTTTTCTGTAGGCCTAGAAACTCCCGAAGGTTACGCACTGGATATTATAAACTTGATACGTATTAAAATTCAACTTGACCATACCATTATGTACAGGAAGGAGTCCGTCTGCTTCAGGAGTGTCCATGTCTGAAAAATGTGTAACAGGAGGGCATAGTAGATGCATTTTATTAAATTATATTAATTAAATTAAAGTATCTGTTGTTTAATTTTGTAATAATTGAACATTATTTACAGTTGGTTATTTTTACTGTAAATATGTTCGACATTATTGAGGACAAGAAACCTGGCCCAGAGAGCAGGTTCAATAAACACTAATTTTCAACATCAGTTAGCTCAATGAAAGCAGAAACACATCAGGCAGGTTTAAATTGTATTGAAACCTCATATCCTGATCCAAGAAAAGTTTCAGGGTTCTAGTGATTTTCAGTCAAAAATGTGTCTTTAGATGTCTGTTTCACATTTATCTGCAGCCTTCAAAGAGGATATGTCATGGCCATTTCCACTGTTCATCATTTATTCTTGGATGTCTGCTAAAATAGATGTATATGCTTCAATGTTCCAAAACGACATTATTTTTTATTATACTGTACATTTTACATTGAACTCTAATCAGCCTCTGTCTGAAACAATCTGTTTCTCTTATCAGGTCACACTTAAATCGGACCATTAACACACAGGTTGTATATGATTCTGCCTTGACACTTCAAGACATAGGCCGTGTTTCCCAGAGTCGCTCTTAGCTTAAGATCTTTCACTAAGAAGGAAATGTAAGATCCACCTGACAGCCTTCTTAGCAACCAAACACTCAGAGATCCAGCCGCGTCAGGTTAATCTGTGGATAGAAAATTCAGCTATACTGAAATAAAATATAATGAAATCATTAGAAAAGCAACCTAAGAATAGGGCGGCCGGATTCGAACCTGTGCCAACAGTTAAAACTCAGACTATGACGCGCGATTTAGGTGAGCTATCAGAACTGTCATCATCCCAGATGTTTATTGTAATAAATTCATTGTGCTCTGGCTCAGCGACCAGACCCAACTTTTAACCATAAAAACAGCAACATGAAATAATTTGTAGTTGTAAATTCACAATGGGAAGTTTGTTTGGATCTTTCTTTGACGGTTTATTCCGCGAGTTTTGGTCGGACAGTAATGGGGAATCTCAGCTTTTATTTGATGTAGTTTGTGTGGATATCATGAAATTAAAGATACAAGGACCACGGTGACTGCGGGCACGTGCAGTGCTTAGACGGAGGAGCGTTTTTGCTACTGGCGCAATCAGTTGCTTGGTGTTTGACTTGTGTTTGGTTGAGCTGTAAATGGTTGTGCTGGCTCAATAGCTGAGCTTCTTCTGAACAAAACAGTGTGTCATATGACTATATTCATGCTTGTTTAACTGCCCTGAGACGTTTTTCATTTTTAGGGGGCGATGTTACCCCGCCAGTGGGGGCTGTTGAGCTTAAGAGGTTAAGAGGGTTCTTACGTCCTTAAGAATGATCAAATCCGGGAAACACGGCCATTGTTGTAAAGTGGCCAGGATCTACACGGGATTAAAAAATTAAATGATGGAATGGGTAATAAATTAATCAATGGAGAGTGTCTAGAGCTAGTTTCCAGTAGTATGTACTATGTGTACCAATATGCTAGATCACATTCAAAATACATACCGTTCTGTGCACGAGGACAATCTACCTCTGCCTGGTGATCAGTTGTTTGCTCCTCCTCACTCTCATCTTCATCTTCATCATCATCATCATCTGTGAAATCTGGACAAATAATGGGAAAGTACTTTCATTTGGTTATGAAACAAATTAAAAATGTTACATCATACATCAGTGTCCCAGTGTTATAACAACAGACAATGAATAGATTTTAATTTGAACTCCACGTGTAATATCTGAATGTCGAAGCGTTATGTCAATGTTACTTTGGTAACTGACTCAGAATGAAAGTGATCTCCGTTTCTGGATAAAGTCACTTTTCATTGAACACGCTTTCTGGAATACCCCCCACCAATACATCACCATTTCATTCACCATGATGATTAAATCTAAGTTTCAATGAATAAATAATAATTTCAATCAGTGCCCACACATCCTATACTGCTTTATACTGCTATATTTTACATACTGCTTGTCCAACATATAGACTCATAGATGCTGTGTTGTCCAGTGGATTGTACATTAATGTCACCGCCACATTGGTCCTCTGTTGCTCTTCCTGAAGTTTCTTCCAAATGTTCAGAGTCCAGCTGTGTTGAATTCCTGTCTAAATAAGGCCTTACAGCTCATAGTGCATATCAGAGCAAAAATGAGATCCATGAGGTCAAAAGAACTGCCCCAAGAGCTCAGAGACAGAGTTGTAGAAAGGCACAGATATAGACAAGGCTAGAATAAAATCTGCATTTATTGTTTCTAAAAGCTCAGTGGTCTCCATAATTCTGATATGGAAGAAGTTCAGGTCAACCAGGGCTGGCCGTCCAGCCAAACTGAACAGTTGGGGGAGAAGAACCTTGGTGAGAGAGGTAACTAAGAACCTAAAGATGACTGTGACTGAGCTCCAGAGATCCCGTGTGGAGATGGAAAAAGTTCCAGGTCGACAACCACTGCTGCAGCTCTGCACCAAAACTGGGCTCTATGGCTGAGTGGACCAATGAACGCTTCTCCTCAGTGAAAGACAAATAAAAAGGCTGCACAGAGTTACTCACAGCCTGGGAGTCCTTAAGGTGTGTTTTTGAAAACCCTATCCCGCCCTTCATGTTGTCTGAAACTTTCTCCATCTCCACACAGGATCTCTGGAACTCAGTCAGAGTGATCTTTAGGTTCTTAGTTACCTCTCTCACCAAGGTTCTTCTCCCCAGCTGTTCAGTTTGTCTGGACAGTCAGCTGTAGGAAGATTCCTGGTTGACCCAAACTTCTTCCATATCAGAATTATGGAGACCACTGAGTTCTTAGAAACAATAAATGCAGCAGATGTTTTTTCTAGCCTTGTCCAGATCTGTGTCTTGCTACAGCTGTCTCTGAGCTCTTCCTAAGCTCTTTTGATCTCATGGATCTCATTTTTGTTCTGATATGCACAATTAGCTGTAAGGCCATATTTAGACAGGTGTGTTCATTCAAAATCATGTCCAAACCAATTAATTCAAGACAGCTGGACTCTGATGAAGGTGTAGAACCATCTCAAAGCTGAACAAAAGAAATGGACAGAACCTGAATGACCTACATGAGTGTGACAGCAAAGTTACGTATTTACAGACAGTTGATAGGTTAATTAATTACTATGAAACTACAAGATTCACAAAGGCATGGTCTATAAAACTCCAGTGATGAAGCCCTCTGTAAAATATTACTCATGAAAATACTGTAAAACCAAGATTTCTTTAAATAAATACTATAACCCTTTTAAGTCTACATTTTACATAAAGAACATTAGAATTTAAATACCTTCAATTTCATCAAGAGATTTTCCTTTAAGCTTATGCATCTTTCCCTTTTCCAGTGCAAGGAGCAACTTCGAAATTTTTGCACTCTGTATGGTAGGCTCTGACAGGCGGTAGAACTGTCTATGTACCGATATATCATGCCCCATAAAGTCAGCAAGCTGATCTAGTTCGTTGCTCTTCAGGTTCAGGATTTGCGATGTGGTCGCTATGTCTTTGCGCAGTTGAGTTGATCGTAGATACTCTGGCTTCTTGGCACCACACTCATCTGCAAGCTGTCTGAGACACTGATGTCCTCTGTAGTAAGTCAGACAATTTGGTACAGCAAACAAGTATTCATTTTGGTCTGGGACACCACATTCCTTCCTCTTCTCAATCATAATGTTGAGTGCATTTACCATCTCAGGTGTCAGCAGCACTGCTACCTTTCTCCCCCTTTTTCCTTTAAGTTCAACACGCTCAAAATACTCAAAAAAAATTTCTTTTCATACTCTGACAGCCCCAATTCATCAAAGGTGTTTGTTTTTTTGTTTCTTTCCAGAAAATTCTTCAGTTTTATCTTTGAGACCTCCGCAACACATCTTCTATTGAAGAGGACAATCTTGGTCAATGCAGCTTTTGCAAGGCTGGAATAGCTCTGCACTGTTGTCTCCTTCTTCAATGCAGCAGTTGCTGATTCAGCAGTTTTGTCAAGATGCTTGTTAAATTTTGTCACATCATCAGTGAGCGGTAATCTGGCTGATTTGTTATATTTCAAGTCACTAATGGTGCTTAAGGCACAGTGGGATATGTACTCCGACCACTTTGCAGTATAAAGCTTCTGAAAAGCTTTTGAGGATTTAATCAAGTTATCATCTCCAGCCATAAGAGCATGACAATGAATGATGTCACTCACCTTCAACAGTGAGTGTCCAATTTTAAGTGCAAGGCTTGGAGTTTTGTAACAGTTCTTATCTTTATCAAATCCTGCTGTTTCTTTTACTGCTTCAATTACTTCCATGAAATTTCCTGGTTTTATGGCATCCTCTAAGGTTAGGATTGAAGACCTTTTGCGGATGGTTTGCAGGAATCTTCCCACCTGACGGATTTTTTGGCGGATATAGTCATGTTTTGAAGGGTCATGTCCATGTTTTCTGAAAAGGGTGTCAGCATACCGAAGAAGACAGAAGTCATTACGAATAACACTTGCAATGACATCGTCATGCATACGGCTTAACATTTTAAGCACCCATCATTAACCGTGCTTGAACATGCCGACTGGATTGCAGATGCTAGGCCAAGCACCCTTTTTCTTCCTTGATGTTCCTGTTCCTCTGGTTTGGAGGAACACCTTTCCATATGTCTCCATAGTTCTGGTCGCAAAAACATACCCTTACAATGGATGCAATATTCATATTTTTTACATTCAACCTTCTTAGCGCTGCGCTTCACTTTAAGCTGGCCACTTCCTTTTTTCAGAACATCTCTGTTATACTCGAAGTTTCCCCTGTTGCGAAGATTCTCTAGGAGCCTCTTCCTAGTTGCTGAGCCTGCTGGGAGACTAAGGGCATATGCTATATCTGAATTCTCTTTTATGTGAGTTTTGAAATGCCGCGCTATTTTGAAATGAAAATTCTTGCAAATGAAGCAGAAATTTTGTCCTGCTTTTACAACACTGGTTAAAGGTACTGTGTTGGTCCAAGATTGTCTAGTGTCAAGGGTGTCATCTGTGACATTACAGTTCACAGAGGTATCCATTAGTAATTCTTCAGCAACCTGGAATGTTGAGTTCGCCAAACTGTTTATTGGTTCCTCATCTTCTGTGTCACTTGTTGAGCCTGGAACGTAGTCTGGATCACATACATTATCCGATGCCTCCTCTTCACTTAAGTCACTTTCATTCTGATTAAAATACAAGGAAAAGAAAAGAAAACATAAGGCATACATAACACCTGCAATAAGCACTACATGACAATCAACAAGCAACTGGACCTCATATGCTTCTCACTGTGCTTTTATAAACCATTACTGAGCGCACACACACACAAACTAGGGCTGTTCGATGTGGCCTAAAAATATTTTAAAAATTTAATTTCGATTATTTTTATTATCCTTTTAACAACAAAAGACAAAGAAATTATTTCACATAGATTGCTCAAAGCGGTCAAAATACTGAGTGTGGAAGTGGCAACAGTCTAGGGACCACAAATCTTGTAGAAATGCCCCTGTGTGGACTACAGCAGCGATTGAAACTGCTGAGCACATTGCTAATTAATTATGCTCATACTCTGCTGGTTCACTATAATTTTTGTTCTGTTTGTTCACTGGCTTTTATTTTGAAATGTTGTTTCCAGACAGGAAGACACTGTTATGAGGTTGCAGTAACCTATTATAACATGTCAGAGAGTGTCAAACTCCACACCTCTCCTCTCCAGTTATTTTAGATATTATACATTACAGTATCAGATGAACCCAGGGCACACAGCTACAGAACATTATGGTGCATCGGTGGGGATGTTTACATCATTATAGTTGTATAGTTACAGTTCTGTGTGGACGGAGCTTAACAAAGTTTTGGTTGTAAACATACTACAACTATGAGTAGGAGGGGGGAGACGTTAGTGGAGCAGATAGAGCCATGTTGTCCACCTCGTGTTAAACAGCGGTACATAAGTGAAAGTACGATAATGTTCAATTTAATAACAATGAATTAAAATCAAGTGTAAACAAGCCGGTAGATACGTTAGTGGAGGTCAGTTGCTGAAGTAATTAAGTAGTTGCTCAAGTAGTTGAAGAGAAAATCTCAATTTAGCGATTTCATTTTATCAACATCATCATAACTAAAAAAATTTGAATTACGATGTATAATCGATTTATCGAACAGTCGTAACACAAACACACACACACGCAAGTCTTTGTGCTAAAGTATTGCTTCTCACTGCTGTCATCATATATCAAACAATGGCCTCAAACACTATGAGTAGGCATACACACAAAACACACAAGGGTTATAGGACTATACCAAATCATGAGTCATATACAGAAGCAGAAAGTGAGCATCGTTTCAGGTCATGTTAAAACACTTCCTGCATTTAAAGCTACACCAACAAATGTACTGACAAACCTCTTCAGGGAGCACTGTGGAGGAGAGGAATGGTGTGTAGTGGCTTCTCGACTGTAGTTGGAGCCATAGGCTGATGGAGCGACAAAAGGGGAGAACCAGAGGAGAATAAAAGAGGGAGACATGGCAGTTATTTCAATGTAGAATATCTGCTGCTGAAATACTGAATTTGATGATACAATACAATGAATATAATTTCCAGAAATTGAACATCACTGATTCACTGTTGGTATGTAACACTTCAAGAGGTAACACTGAGGCTTCAAAGCTGTGATTCATAAGATCTACCAACTCACACACATCAAATATTATCTGAACATATTTGGCTAGAACTTCTACTGAGCAGACTCAAAATATTTACGTTTTGCTCAATGATGAAAACCTTGTGAAATTTGATCCTATGCTGCTAGGATTTTTCACATTTCTGATGTGTTCAAAATGCATACAATTTCAAATTTAATGTGTGTTTTGTTTTAAAATCAAAATAGAGGTATCAGCACTGTGAGAGTCCCTAATTAACGTATATGCCACAGGTATTAATTTTTACCATGACCGCAGTCAAAGAATTATTTTGGTGACATCAATTTGATAATGAATTTTGTTACCTTCACTGTTAAGACCAAATCTATTACCCATGACACACAATACACTATTTGAACTAACACTTTAAACCTTTTTAAAAAAAGCATTTCAATAAATATCTGCTTATGCCGGTTCCTAGTGCTTATGTAGGTGTAGGTGGCATAAAAACCTTATGGATACTGCGTCCAGTAAAGGGTTACCAAAATAACTACTACTAAATAAATACTACTTACCGAAGTCTTTTGTCTTTTGTCTTTGGAGTGAAAGCAGTATGTATGCCATACAGTGGTGCAAACTGTTAAAACAACAAAATACTAAGGTTAGCATTAATGTTGTAATGCTTCACAAAATTATGTTGTTTTTACTTAAAAGGTGCACTGCAGAAGATTCCAAAAATGGTTGTTTTCAGCGCCACCAGTAATGTCAAGTGAACTGTTGCTCTCTCTCGCCGTACGTACTCATAGCATGAGTGACATTCAGACAGATTTCACTAGATAAATCGTTTTTGTGCTTATGTGGACTTCGTGTTGGACTCGTGCTGGATGTCACAATGAACCTACAAAGACATGTACTGTACAGCTCTTCAGTACTGCTGCCGGGGAAAACAGCAGGAATGGCACATTCCATGCAGAGACCCGAGCGAGGTGGCCAGGCACATCCACTCAACACCATGGATCCCTCCTCGTGATGCTGCACAATGGCGTGTTGAACAGCAGGTAGACAGCATCGCTGGGATGGATCTCTGGTGTGTGGCGGTGCCTGGCCACCTCGTTTGGGTCTTGGGATGAAGCTAGCCAAACCCCAGCCTCTACTATGCTGCTACCGCTACTGCTGTAAACACCATCGAAATCTTGCAGGATCACCCAGTGTTGCTAGTAGTAGACCACTAGTTATTTTTCCTCAGTGCATCACGCGAGATTTCGATTTCGAGATGTTTACAGCAGTAGCAGCAGAGTAGAAACCGTCAGGTAAGTGCTATTTTAATAAACTCTCGGTGTACTTACAAACTTTCCAATGCATCGTTTTGGGTACAGTGCATTTTTGTACTATTGTAGAAGTTTGATACCATTCCGGGCTTTTCGCCAGAAATGCACTAGAACTAGCATGTACAACATCTGCTGCCTTCATCCAGCAATGTGGGCCACCTGTTTTTTCACAGAATCAATAGCCTCACTCATTGAACCCCACACCGCTATTATTTTGAACAGCCTAATATCTGATTTCTTCACATTTCTGTAAAACAATAACAAAGTTCATGTTTTTTTTCCCTTCATTTCTTGATTTGGAAAAGAATATGCAGTGTTCCTAATGCATGTTCATGTGTGAATCTTAAAACTATGATGAGGATTTTAAGCTTTATTCACTTTTTTAAACACACTGCTATTATTTTGAAAACAACTGTAAGTTTATCGACCGTGAAAAATGTCTTTCTACAAGCAAACACAGTGTACATGTGTAATACAACATGTCGATCTTAGAATTTTTTTACGAACCTTCACATCTTAGCCCCCACCACCTCAACGAGGAAAATGGCCCACGGCAAAGTGAGCATTTTTCAAATGAGCCCAAGTTCTCTTTCATAACACGATGTGTCTTGCAATCTAAAAGAAAAAACACATATTGAAATTTATCGTGTGAATACAGATTTGAATTTCTAACTTAAGATAACTTCCTCTAAGGGGCAATACCAGCTCAAATCCCATGAACTCACATCTGGTTTTTACGTCAAGATATTAGTCTTAGAAAGAAATACATACGAGCAGCTTAGATCTGACAAGAACTAAGTCCAATCAACATATCACCAGGTTTAAAAAAAAAAAAAAAATTCTCCACATTTATAAACTATTTAGAATGTTTTTTTTTCTCTGGTATGTTGGTGTTGACAATTTTTTGTTTAATTTGAATGTGAATTTGAATGTTATTAATTGATATCCCGGGGGGATATCAGGCCTGTCCTGAGGCAGCACCGCTGTGTTAAGCAGCGCCAACAGCTAAGGCCAGAGCAGACACAAAGTCACTAGGGTCCATAGTGCAAATAAATAAATAATAAATAAAGAAAAGCGAGACAAAAGTTTGAGAAAGAAAAAAAAGAAGAAAACAATGGCTTTGCCAATTCTTACCCCTATCTCTCTTCCTCATTCCTCCTGAATTCTCTTACTTTCTTCTCTTCCTTCCTCTCTGTTCTTCAAAAGCTTAAATAGATTATAATGAAAATGAAAACAATTGGACTGTGTAAATGAAGGATACACACACACACACATCAACTTGTATTGTATCCCCCTCAAATGAGTCACTACTTATAATAAGGTTTTGCCTGGCATATCTTTCCTCTATTATGTTTTATATAAAGATTTCTTACCATCATTGCAACTGCCCTGCCTCTTGGCTTGCTGCTGTGATCCAACAATCTTTCCATGTGGAAAAATAAAGCAAAAAAAAGAGTCATAAAGTCATAAAAGAGTATTTTACGGGTAGCCATAGAGAAGAGGAAAGAAAAACCCATCAGTCCTGGAAGAATGACATCTCCAGTACCTATGGCATTTACGGCACTTTCAGGTCTAAGGCTACTGTGGCAAATTGGCCCAAACACCATGAATAAGCACACAAAATACACAACAAGGGTTATGGAACCATACCAAGTCTAAGTCAACACAAACACACAAATGCAAATCTGCTATACTGCTAAAGTATTGCTTCTCACTGCTTCACACTATGAGTAGGCATACACACAAAACACACAAGGGTTATAGGACTATACCAAATCATGAGTCATATACAGAAGCAGAAAGTGAACTTTGTTTCAGGTCATGTTAAAACACTTCCTGCATTTAAAGCTACACCAACAAATGTACTGACAAACCTCTTCAGGGGGCACTGTGGAGGAGAGGAATGGTGTGTGACTTGTAGATGGAGAGACGACTGGTGTGTGGCCTGTAGATGGAGAGACGACTGGTGTGTGGACAACAGGTTTCTCGACTGTAGTTGGAGCCATAGGCTGATGGAGAGACAAAAGGGGAGAACCAGAGGAGAATGAAAGAGGGAGACATGGCAGTTATTTCAATGTAGAATATCTGCTGCTGAAATACTGAATTTGACACTGAGCTGACATATCAAACTTCCGGCCCGCGTTTAAATTATATCCGGCCCGCAAGAAGATATTATATCCCTATCAGAGAGAGGAGACAGAGAGGACGGAGAAAGGACAGAAAGGAGACAGAGAGGGACAGAGGAGACAGAGAGGGGACAGAGAGGAGACATAGAGAGGACAGAGGGAGGACAGAGGAGACAGAGAGGAGACAGAGAGATGACAGAGAGGAGACATAGAGAGGACGTAGAGAGGACAGAGGGAGGACAGACGAGAAAGAGAGAGGACAGAAAGGAGACAGAGGAGACAGAGAGGAGACAGAGAGGACAAAGAGGAGACAGAGAGAAAGATCTGTGATGCTGTAGTCTTCTTATTATATACTATTCATTATTTTTAAAAAATAGATTAAATTGGTCAAATGTACTCTACCTTGGATATTTGATGCCTTTGGCAAGAACGCCATGGCAGGTTTTCTCCTCCGTAGTCATAGGTTATTTCTTGCCCTTCCTCAGTGTCAATGATGGCAAACAAACACAGACTGGGTACACCATCCACCTCTATTTTTTTCATTTTCGCATTCGGCTTTTTAGCATCATTCACGAGTCTGCCAAGTGTCCCATCTTCTCTTGAAGCATCAATGCTACCGGAGTTACAAGAATGAGTTACTAAAAATGTTAACAAAATTGTGGTCCAGAAGCAAGAACATGATTGGCAAGCATTTCCAGAAATTTCTGCATAGGGCCATTTCCACTACGGGGCCAACTGGGCCAAAATACAGGGCTGGGTCTGTGTCTCCATTATAGGGCCTTCCCCCTCAGGGCCATCTCCGGGAACCTTTACGGGGCCGAAATAAGACCCTGCCTCGAGAGTAGGTACTCAGTTCGGCCCCGAAAAGCTCCCAGGTGGGGCTTAAGGTTTACTCACTGATTGGGTGAAAACATAGCGGGATGTGACATTATCAGAAAACATCAAATCAAGCAGCATTTTTAAAACGTAGCAGAAGAGGAGCATTAGTCTAGTAGCTACTAGGGGTGGGAGAAAAAAATCGATTCATATAAGAATCTCAATTCTAATCATCTACGATTATGAATCGATTCATAAACTTCAAAAATTGATTTTTTATTAACGTTTCCCTCGTATCTCTGCGCGCCCTCATAAGCTTCCATACACAGCGTTGCTACACAACTCGCTATGAAGAGCGACGGCGGCAGCGTCCGCTGTTGTTCTTTTTAATATGGACTGATTAAACTGAAATTTTGCAGCGGATAGCCTGAGTAAGTAAGGACGTACTGTCTTTATAGTGACAAAAGAAGTATCTGGTTAGCTCTGCCTTCACCTCCGCACTGACTCCGCTGAACGTGCACACATACTGCATGTCAGGGCCGCGGATGATCGGCGGTGATCAGAGCAATTTGTGATTATTATCAGTACAAGCAAGACCGAATCACAACTTTAATGAGTGCGGTTCAGTTTGACATTATTGTCAGTCTGTTAGAAAAACATTTAATTTTATTAAAATCGAAAAGTAATATTTATAGCCTATAGGCTGTAAAAATAATAGTCATTAAAGTTGCTGGCTGGAAATTGTGTATTGGCTATATGGCCGGCAGCCGGCGCTTGTGGAAAGCTCTGCTATGCACTGTATCAATTTTTGAATCGAGAATCGATTTTGAATCGAATCATGACCCTAAGAATTGGAATCAAATCGAATCGTGAAACACCCAAAGATTCCCACCCCTAATAGCAACCATCTACAGAGTTAAAAACAACATAAGAAGATGTTCGACAAGTAGGCCAACAATTAAGTCGCTCTACAAAAAACTGTCGCATTATGATTACACGGACATTGAAACTCTCGCCCCCTCCCCTTAGGGGGACAGGAACTCGACTAGAACTTCCCCTCACTCGGCCCTCTTGACTGGCGTGTCTCCACTGCAGAGTGGGGCCGAGAGGGGCCCATCCACGACGTCACGAGTTTCATTGTCCCCGTCATCATAGTGCCACTATTCAGCCCCATAGTGGAAACACGGGTCATGTGTGGTTTGGCTTTTGATCAAGAATAACATCCTGCAATTCAGCTTACTCACCAATAATCCGTTCCTTTATGTTTGAAGTATGTATACTCGTTCCATGCAGCAGTCTTCTTCAAAACTCCTCTGTACTCCAAAATGAATGAGCCTTTGCGAATTGGCTCCACTGCAAACACACCTCTTCCTATCAATAGATAAATAAATAACAGTTAATGAAAACGAGCCTAATAAAAAAAGTGAAATTATTAGATGAAAAATTTAAATTATGGTAAAAAATGACAATCATGAGGAAAAAAGATGGAATTCATAAGATCTGCTAACTCACTCATCAAATATCATCTCAACATTACTGGACAGATTCACAATATTTACCATTTTTCCTCGATGAGAAAAGGCATAACTTGATGAAAACATTGTGAAATTTGATCCTAAAACTGCTTTTGTCATAAGCCAATATTTAAAATCATGCAAAACTGTGATGTGATACTGTATTTTACTGTATGACCTTGTATGCTTCACTCTGTCCTTATAAACCATTACTGGGCCACACACAAACACACACAAGTCTTTGTACTAAAGTATATATGCCAAACACTGGCCTCAAACACCATGATCATGCTAACACAAAACACACAAGCCATACTGAATCTTAGTCATATACAGAAGCAGTAAGTTAGCATTGTTTCAGGTCATTTTAAAGCACTTCCTGTGTTTGAATCTACACTGACACAGTGTACTGACAAACCTCTTTGAGCAAGACTGTGGGAGACACGCCTGCTGTGTGCAAAACCTGACCACAATTGACCGAAAACTACTAAAACTGACCTAAAAATGACCTAAAACTGACCAAAAACTACTAAAGCTGACCTAAAAATGACCTAAAACTGACCAAAAACTGCTAAAACTGACCTGAAACTGACCAAAAACTACTAAAGCTGACCTAAAAATGACCTGAAACTGACCAAAAACTACTAAAGCTGACCTAAAAATGACCTAAAACTGACCAAAAACTACTAAAGCTGACCTAAAAATAACCTAAAACTGACCAAAAACTGAAAAAAAGGAAATTAATAATAAAAGCTTATTGTGATTTGAGGGCTTTGAGATACAAGACATCAGACATCATCGAAAGCAAAAACTTTACCTTTAATGGGGTCGATGTATCTCCAGACACATAACGCTTTGTCCTTCTTTAGTCTTACGTGATGTTGTGCATCACAAATGGGGTCTAGTCGGCCTCGCCTCACTGCAAAATATCATGTCAAGTCAGTCCTTACAAATATACAGCATTATCAGAACTCATTTTAACTGTGGCCTAAAAAGGTATTATGCTAGGCAACAACACAGCTTAAGCTAGACGATGCTGAAGATGCTTCCAGCTTCCATCAGGCAGTTAAGGGAAAAGCAATGTTGACATTTGCTTCAGTCTTAGACCAGAGGGATATTCCAGACAGGAGGTTCAACAAACTCTGAGTCTAACCCTGAACTCTGAGTATTGGTTTCAGAGCAGCTGATCTGAATTAGTTCAATCAACTCTGAGTATGTTAAGCACCCACAAAAAAAGCCATCATCTATGGAGCTCAGATACAGTGATTCACCATGGCAATGGGTAAATAAAAAAAGGACCCTCCGTTTTAAAACAGTAGACATATATTAATGCATGTTTATGCTGATTGTGCACATTTAATTATTGATGAAATGTGACTGTTTGGGGCCGCAGATACATTACATTTAAATCAATCTGTTCATCTTTGATGTAACAAACAAAGGAGCAAATGTAGGTGAAGAAGAAAATAAGACATGTACTGTAATATAACAATCTAGTGAGGGGATTTACACTTGAAAAGAGATTACAATACAGTAGATTTTAAATGTTAGAAATGTATTTGTGTATTTCAGATACTTCAACAAATGTAGTTAGTTTAAACAGTGAAATGCTGTTAACACATTCAGACTGTAGTTTGAAAGAGATTTTTAAATAAACTATATAGCCTACAGTCTGAAGGTTTTTAAATTGACTATATTAGTTAAAGTAGATGAAATAAAGTCACTGAAGGCTCTTGAGCCAATATCCAAATAATTATGTATTTTTTTTTTATTTACTGTATTTTAACCTCAACCCTTTCCAAGTGCTAATCATCAAACACATTACTGGATCAGCTTGTGAGATTACAAACATGTCTCATGTCTTTGATCTAAATATTTTTTTTAAATCTTCATCTATATGTTTTATCTTCAGTTGCTCCTATATTTCAGATTAAAGCTGAACAAATCTATTTAATAATAGTTACAATATAAATAATGTAACTATGACCTCATACAGTTACATTCCACCACTTTATCATCCAAGTCTGGTAAATAATGAAGTAAGGGACAACACTACGCAATAAAACTTTATTGTGTTAACTTATTGACACGTATTCCTGCTCTGACAGTCTGCTGTTTTAGCAATTGGGGAACTTTTAGCAATAAAAACAGAAAGCAGTGTTCATCAATGTACTAATCAAAAAGAATATGGTGATGTTATACATCAATCGTATCAGCCAGACCTGGTCTAAAATCGGCACAAAGCTCGTTTATATGCCCAAAATACAGCTAAAATCATAACTATAACCATAACTTCACATCAAACTTCATGAAGCAGTCCATAAACGATAATTCGGGATAATAGAGTAACAATATTTTATGCAAACAACACAACCTACCCCTCAAATGAAAGCGGAGCCTCCGCAGCTTCCACGCTAAAGCCATCTACAACAAAGCGTCTAAAAGCCGGCAGCCAAACCGCAACAAAAAACTAACTGCTTCGCTAAATGCTGGTTGAAACCCTGACAGAGTAACTGTGATGACAGAATTAGCTTACCAGCTAGCTGCAGTGCTAAGGCCATTTACACAGCTCCGGTCCGGCTGTAACAGATGTGATGCAAACAACGGGAGACACGTTCTCGTATGACACAAAAAGGACACTGCGTTTGTTTTTTAAAAAAACAAATTGTCTCTCTCCCACAAACCTAGCTTCACAGCGGAGTGTGTTCAGGCCAGGGGGGGACTACTGGAAGTCAAACGTTGCGTTCCAGATCGTCTTGTTAAACGGTTTAAAAAAACAGACAGGATTTGAAGCGCTATTTCTGTCTCAATTATGTTAACTCTTGTTATTTTCCTTTGACAGTCAAAAAATCCGAGTTCACACAGAGACACAAACAAAGTCCGCAAGGGCGCCAAATATTTTTCTAAGCGGGACAATACCAGATATCGACACAACACCGTCAGTCTCTTCATCGCTAAACAAAATGAATTTTACTCTTTCAGAAGCTACCGCTGTTTAGCTAGCTGACGGAGGATCCAGTGAAAGCTGACACACATTTTATGAAATATAAAACAAAATAAGCATGTGTACAGAGTGTGTAGTTATCAGATAACTCCCGAACATTTTAGAGTAATCTGTTAGCTAACAACCAGCATGAACATTAATTCATGCTGGCAATAAGATAAGAGATAAGATATTCCTTTATTAGTTTCACAATGGGGAAATTTGCATTATCCACAACTGAACATATAAGAATATAAGAGCAGCAATAAGAAAAAGAGTAGAGAACAATAAATAATAAGTACCAAAAACAGTAATAGTAAGAAATATGTAGTGAAATAGTCGTGACATTATTTACATTATTTACAAGATTTACACGAGTAAATTATTATTAATTATATAAACTAAAGCTTTTTTAAGTCTGTCAAGGCTATCGGTCATATATGTATAAAATATAAAATATAAAAGTCTTACTTTTCAAAGCTCATCCCACTCGCTGGTTCCGGCTGGAGTCCGCTGAAGTTCCCGCCTTGTGTGTAAAATTGGCGGTGGTGTCATTGTGTATATTTTCGCGGAAACGTGTATAATTTGCAATGTCTCTTGCAGCCTCTGGTGTCGCTGTTGGACACACACGTATTACACACGTTTTGGTCTCACAAACCCATCCTGCCATGTGAGACCAATATGTTTGAACGTCAGAAAGGCAGGGGGTGGGCCATAACAGTAGAACAACTATATTAACTGATAACACTAGAAACTATGTAATCACTCATATATATATAATGACTTATACAATTAATATTGAATAATTATAACATTATAAAGTTTTATGTTTACGAGACCATCAAAATTGGTTCCTTAACCCGATTGGTCTTGTAATGCTGGTGAGTAAACCTGAAAATTGGTTTTGTAAACCATGTATGCCTACTCATGCACACACACACAGACACACATATGCACACATATACACACACACATGCACTCACATAGAGCAAAAAAAACTGAGGTAGTTTCAACACAATATCCTGAATAAAGTTTGACATATACCAGCCTGTGATATTCCATAATTTTTTCTGCCTCTGATCATAACTATGGTGAAAACAAAAAAAAATTGGTGATCATTTTATACCTCATGCTTTGTAAGCAGTCAAAACAGAGGACAAAAGGTGCGTAGTAAATGGGAAGAAAATAGAGGGTTAAAATGTGATTTTTAATGTTTCACTGAGCTTAGTGTACAATGTTGGCCTCACTAACAACTGTTACTTGTTTTTGCTAACTTTTATATTGTTTCAATATGTTTATTTCTTTCTCTCAGTGGATCAATCTCCAAGGCGACATGTGACCTACCGGCCCATCACCACTCCAGCTGGCAATGGCGAAAACAGTAAGTATCAGTCTCAGCTACTGGAAGGTCACTATTTGAGCTTAGTGTACAATGTTGGCCTGACTAACAACTGTTACTGTGGGTGTGTAAAACATGAAGGCTAATGCTGTATGTGGACTTCACCTTAGCTTCTTGCTAATTTTTATATTTTTTCAATATATTTATTTCTTTCTCTCAGTGGATCAATGTCCAAGGCGACATGTGACCTACCGGCCCATCACCACTCCAGCTAGCAATGGCGAAAACAGTAAGTATCAGTCTCAGCTCTTTAGTACTGTCATCAATCTTATTTTAATTAACACATGTGACAATACTATTGAAACCTAACAAAATGAGCCACACTTTTTAGTTAACTTTTTTTTCATCACCTGAAGCAATTGTTCTCATTGTCTTCCCATAGTCGCCATTTGGATCATCGGGGACAGCTATGTCCGACGTGGTGCCCAGAGAGCTGCGGAGACCACCGGGATGATCATGGGCCTTACCAACGTCTCCATCCGCTGGTTTGGCTGGGGTGGGCTGCGGTGGAGACGTCTTCTCCCCTTTTTTCAAAGCTGCCTGCGAGGAAGAGCAGCACCGGATGTCCTCCTCATCCACTGTGGCGGGAACAACCTGGGGGAGACCAGCAGTGTCGAACTCGTCACCCAGATGAAGGAGGACCTGCACCAGCCTCATCACTGGCACCCTGACATGATGATCATGTTTTCTTCATTGTGTCAGAGGTGCCAGTGGAGGGCTTGTGCAATCAGGTGAGAGTAGACAAATCTAGGAGATTTGTCAACAGTGTTATGGCTACATTTGTGCGTAGTTTGCATGGTGCCATTATTGAGCACCCTCTCATTAGACATGACACTCCAGGGCTATTTTTGATAGATAAAGTTCATTTCACCCCTAGGGGAAATGACATTTTTTTAAGTGCATTAGCTAACTGTCTTAAAGACCACATCCAAATGCAGTGAACTGCTACACTGCATTTGAATCTGGCCTTTAGGACACAATTTTTAAGTCCTAAAGATAGCCCTCAGTGTCATGGCTAATGTTGAGTTTTTTATTTTATGTTTATTATTTTTATTAAAAATGTAAAAAACAAACAAACTACAACATCTGTAGCCATAACATTGTTACCACGTCTGCTCTTCCTCAACCTATCCTCTTTCCTTCTCCCTTTCCTTTTTCTTTTCCCTTTCCATTTCCTTCTCCTTCTCCCACCCCATATCTTCTTCTATCACTCTCCAACTCTCTGGGCCCATGTCGGCCATAGCTGTCTTATATTGTAATTATTATATTGTAAATATTGTATATTGTAAATACAGCTATAATGTGTGTGTGTGTGTGTGTATAAAGCCACACTATATATTATGTTTATATATATATTTATATATATTATTTGGTTTTTGCAATAATTGCAATAAATGAAACACAGTGGGCTTCTAAACTATTCAGTGTGAAGATAATTTCTTTTTTAAGAAAGAGAACTTTGGTTTCTCAGGCAATGTTCTGCATTTGCTTTAAAGAAATGTCCAAACAAAACCACTTACATTTGTTTCTGCTAATATCTATGCTAATTTGAACTTATAACTACCACATTTTTATTTTTATATATCTATCTATTAGTTATTTAACAATTAACTATTATATTTTGTCAGAATATTTATTATTATTGTTATTATTATTACTTACTTACTTACTTATTATTCCCATGATTATGGTATTACTCTTTTAGTTACTTTAGCAGTTTGAATTAAACCATGATGCTCTCCGAATACTCCCAGGAAAATATCACACCAAGATCCCTTTAAGAAATATCATGCATTAACAATTATTTACGTTTACATAAAAGCACTAACTGTAGAAAGAAAAAAACCCCATCATATCTCAACAGTCTTCTTGTCAATTCGGCATCAATATAAAACATAAATACAAACTTTTTGGCCGACTTTGTCGCATCAACTCGTTACCAGCCTCACTATTTCAATGGGAGAAGACCATGGGAATAGATGGAAAAAACAAGATTTATCATTAAAATACATGGTGGTTTGTGGATTACACGTACGCCGAATTAAATACAGGTAAGAATGTTGATTAACCGTGTATAATGTGTGCGTCATGATGAAGGACCGAGGAGAGAGGATACGATAAAGAAAAAATATAGGAAAATATCGCTGCGTCCTCTCTGCTCCCTGCCCTCTCAACTCTGCCCTTCATACGTTATCACCGTAACAACAAGCTACTGTCGCGTTTTATGACCCGTTTGACATTTAATAACTTTAATTGGAGGACAGTTACGGGACGAATCTGATTGGCTCTTTGTGTTTTGGCCCCATTTAAATACTATACTCCGCCCGGAACTCCCCCTCTCCGGCTCTTCGTCTGAGGTAAGAGGACGCATTTTTTCAACTGTGTATTTCGCTAGCATGCTACCTTCTTAACTTTAGCCTTTTTGGGGGGATCCGCCCAATCTGTCCTCAGAGAGTTAAAACGTTCACTACTATTATTGTGTATAGGGTCGTGTAATAAATGTAGTGATGAGCTGATTCGAGTTTCTTTTAGACCACACTCGTAATTTTATTTAGATTGAGCCGCTCGTTTAGCGAGCTAACTTATGCTTGGCTCGTGGTTTCACTGGTTGAAAAAAATACATCCTGTAATGTTGGACATACTGTATGTGAGACTAATATTAATGTCCTGTGTGTGTATTTAGTGTGTGAGAGCGCTAAAATACTAATTTATTGTGAGTTGATAATGTAGGCTGTGGTGTCTTATGATTCTTCTTTTTACTTTGACTGTGTTGCAACAACTCAACCTTCAGCTTTTAGTGTGAATGTGCTAAGAGAGTGATGCCTTCCACTGCAGTTGGAAATCAGCACTCAGGAATCAAAGAGTTTGTGAACAGAATCCGCTTTTATTTATCTGTACAGACAAAACAAGCAGGAGCCCTCTACGAGAAAGGTCTGAAAAATGCCTCTCGGGGCATCTCTTTATATACTCTTTCTAAGCCCTGCCCAGTGGGCTGGCCGGGTTTTCCCCACCTGTTTCTACCGGTGTAATCGGTTAAAAAAACCCCTCATGGGAAAAACCCAAAGGGTGGGGAAAACCCAAGGGACTTTACCTAATGGTGTCAACCCCGGGGCAGCAATGCCATCATCATTTCTCTTTTATCACTATCCTTCTTAAAAATACACCATTAAACTTTCTCCCGCTGTCTGTCCTATTTTTTTAAAACATCCTGACACATTGTGTTACACTATTATGTTTCAGACATGTCTTATTCTATTTTTTAAAAACTATGTTTTAATAATCAACAATCAAGAAGCCTGTGTTACAATCATCCACTGGCCTCTGGCGTCTGGCTCTTTATCAGTATTACGTGACATAACTTCATTCTTCATTTGTCATCTGTCATCACATCAACCATTGTGCTATTAGCCTACATTAACAGTCTGTGAAACAGAAAAAAAGAAAAAAATCAAAAGAGTGAGATTGTCTAAGGCACCTGCTAGGCCTCAAGGCCACTGCCCTCTACATGTCTGGGCGTATTGCCAGAATATCCAAACTTGCTACATTTGTCTGCTTCCCCGCCATTTTGTGTTCACCAACTCTTATCTTGTAGCAGAGAACTCTCATTTTGTGGCAGAGGCCATTAGGTCAAATCATCTGTGATTCAGTTATAATACGAATGTATACAATCAGGAAACATATAATATTGAACATAAAATAAAATTGTGAATGAAGTGCACAAAATCACTACCACAAGGCCTAAACAGCTTTGTATTAATAAATGAAGAGTAGAGAGTGCGCCTTGCAGGGCCACTCAATTAACTAATATTAATATACAGACTGCTGTGTGAGTCTGCGTGCGTGCGTGCGTATGTGTCTCTCCTGCCTGCTGATTGATTTTGCGTGTGATGGTTGATTTTGTTATTTTGTGTAATGTTTCACTGAGCTTTGTGACGGAAACGCAAGCGGATGCTGAGATGCAGTTTACTTGAAGCTACTTTATTTTAACACAGTGAAAATAAAGTCTGTCTTCTTGCATACTCCCGTAACCATAGTATCTGGGCTGTAAAGTATACCCCCGCATATATATATATATATATATATATATATATATATATATATATATATATATAGTCTGTATTTTGAGCGTAAAAATAAAACAAATATTTAAAGGTACAGTGTGTAATATTTATGGTGATTTATTAACAGAAATGGAATATAATACATATAACTATGTTGTTAGTGCTATATAGTGGCCCTATGAAACAAGTCGTTCATTTTTATTACTTTAGATTTCGCCTTTTTATGTACATATACCGCGGGTCCCCCGACATGGAGGCTGACATCTTGCGCGGCACAGTAGCGATACACCGCTACTTTGCCGAAGAAGCGAAGAAAAAGACGGATGTGACGTAGAGGCGGAGGAAGCCGTGTTTACTGGTCACTAACGGCTAACGGCTAACAGCTAACTCTGTTGTGTTTTGTTAGTTTGAGAAGCTACATTTAGACAAATGGAAGAACACATTTATTATTTAGCACAAGAAGGGCCAAGAGAGCAGGAGTCTGTGCATCAAAGAAGAGAAAACATGAAGAAGAAAAACGAAATCGGGACTGAGGACGGCAGAAAACACCTGTGGACTTTCTCTCACGGATATCACTGATGACGGATTAATGTTTTCAACTTGACGCCTAAGTTTTCTGTTTTCATCTGCAAAGGTAATTCAGACTAAAGTTATGTGTGTAAATGAAAACTGTTGTTTGAAAGCTTTAGCCAGAGCATAATCACCAAGAGTAATGTCTCCCTGTGTCCGTGTGTCCCGTTTAGCTTTTGTTATTTGGACAGCAGTTATGCCGTGATGTTACGGACATCAGCTAAACAGCTGATTTCAATCAAACTGTAACAAGATAGAAAAAATTTTTGAAGCTAACGCCAATCAGACACAGAGATGATATTTTACAGTCTTGGTGGAAAATGTTTATTTACTGATGTTACGGAGATCAGCTGATTGTAACGTGATAGAAAAAAGTTTTGAAGCTGACTTATGTCAGACACAGAGATGATGTTTTACCGTGCTGGTGGAAAATGTTTATTCACGTGATGTTACGGAGATCAGCTGATCTCAATCAAAGTGTAACGTGATAGAAAAAAGTTTTGAAGCTAACGTCAGTCAGACACAGAGATGACAGTTTACAGTCCTGGTGGAAAATGTTTATTTAGTGTAACGAA
Organism: Sciaenops ocellatus; assembly: GCA_033000465.1. Lineage (NCBI taxonomy): Eukaryota > Metazoa > Chordata > Actinopteri > Sciaenidae > Sciaenops > Sciaenops ocellatus. The sequence goes on from CP136878.1 coordinate 28,496,124, forward strand.
ATGATGAAATGTAAACCCGGTGCAGTGCACAGCATTGTTTGCTTTCTCAACTATTTTCCAGAAACGTGCAGTGTATTTGTTTTAGTGCGTTTTTTTACCGTGCACACACGTATTACTGTAGATTAGTTTGTAGGCTGACCAGTGTCTGATTAACACGTCTAAAGACGTGAAAACGTCGCTGCATGATGTCTGATATTTATATAATCAATCAGTAACGTTGCTGACGTTTCCCAGGCAATGACACTTTACAGCAACGCATCAAACTACAGAGTAACGTTACAGTAACATTGTTATGTAAAGCACAGAGCTGCTATACTACTCTGACGTGGTCAGAATACAGTAACGTTACAATAAGTTTATAATATATATACACATATATATTTATACTGTCAGTGATTTCAATACATACTAAAAACAGTTTGATTCACTTTGATCAGCTGACATATTCCCATTTACAGAACTGTCACACAAATCTGTTTATAATCAGTCTTATGTATTCTTTACATGTGCAGTCTAGGTTATTAGTTATAATGAATACCTGATAATCAATGATTGAAATTTGTGAAATTACAGTTTCAGAAGGCTGTACAAGAGAGATGCCAGAAGATGCAGTGTATATAACCTGAAACCTGAAAAAACAGATGACTGCAGAGGGCTCAGTGTGGTGCCCTGAACACCAGCACCAAGTCAGGAGAGGATGAGGTAAGTGACACACACACACACACACACACACAGTGAAATGGCATTATGTTCAAAGAACTGTAGAGAACTATAATAAAGCAAATTAACTTTATGTGTGATGTCACTGTCTTCAACAGGACCAGTTTCCTGATGATTTGGAAAGATCCACGCAGAAGTTCACCGGGCTTCTTCCAACAATACATCTCTGAATCATGGTGCTCATGTCTGTCAAGATCATAGATTGAAAGAGCTGCAGCACACCAATACACTCACAGTTTTTGCTGCTCAAAAAAGTTGTTTATATGATCATGGCCAGCAATTCTCATTCTACGTTCAGACTGAAATGGACAGCCAGCGATGTCAGTCTAAAAGAAGAAATATATCTACAAAGTCTTGTTTTTCACATTAGCTGTTTTTGGGTTGAACTTGTAAATTAGGCTGCAGCTGCCTTGTTATGTAAATATACATATAAATATACACAATACAAGCCACTATAACCTGTAGCGGTAACATAATGACACTGCTGGGAAGTACATGTTCATATGTATATCATTGAAATAAATACAGCAAATACATCTGTTGATCATCTTTTATTAATGACTGTTCATGAACACCAACATATTTCAACATTATAATTCTAGACTAAATATGTGTGTGTGTATATAATGTCTGTGCTGGTGCATCAGAGGCCCTGTCTGCCTCTCCAGCAGCTCGGTCGTGAGCTCACTGTGCTCCTCCAGGTTCATCTCTTCAAGTCTCTGAAGACAAAAACACAGAAAAACAAATATGAGGCTTTATAAGTTTCATGACAATGTTGGAAATGTGATACTACAGATTAGTTTGTAGGCTGATCAGCATTTGATCAGCATGTCTAAAAATGTGTAAATATCACTGCATGATGTCATGATAATTATATAATCATTTTGTAACGTTTTCAAAGCAATGTCACCTTACAGCATGATACAGTAATATTTTATATGTAAAGCACAGAGCTGCTCTATGATGCAGACCAGGTCAGGATATAATAACGATACAGTAAGTTTATACATACACACCTCAGTTACTGCTCATAGAAATGAACTGTTGTTTCAAAGCTTTTTAATATTTTATAGTAATATTTTCCTGTGTCAGTGATAAATATGGAACTGCTGCAGGATTTATGTAAACTAGACTTTAGCTTGACTGTTTGGTCAGACACGATGCGGTAACATTACGGAGATCAGCTGTCTGCTAACAATGATGTCAATCAAAGTGTAACCACAACAACACATCAAACTGCAAACTAACGTTACCGTGACAAAGCACGGAGCTGCTACGTGTCTTATTGATATTGGTCAGATTATAATAACTTTACATAAAGTTTAGAAACTTACCTCCGTCACTGCTCTTCAGCCCGTTAGGCCTCCCCCTCCTCCTCCTGCTCTGGTGTTGCTGCGTCCCCGGCGGCTGACCTCTTCACCTGGACCCTTTGCAGCGCCTCCTCCCCCGGGTCTCCCCGGTGGCTTAGCCCCTCTCACCTGGCCCTGACCCCCCTCTTTCATTTATCATCATTTTCTGAGCGCCAACGGAAAGAAAAACTTGTCTGCTAACGCTATCTCACTATCTATGAGTTTATTAGCTTTACGTCGCTAATATTAGCTTTTACATGCGGACCAGCTTGCTAACGCTAGCCTTCAGGGGCCGCCTGTTAAGCAAAATGTTAATATGATAGCTGTTTTTGTTATTATCGCCAAGAGATTGCAGTAGAGAACTGTTTCTCATCAAAAAGTAAGTTGATGTTGTCACAGTTTTGAGTTTGTTTCTGTACTTCCTGTTTTATTTTGTAGTTCCACCTGTTTTATTTTGTAAGTTCCACCCTGTCTGTCCTACTTCCTGGCTTGTTTCCCGCCTTTTTTGATTTTGCACCTGCCCCTGATTTGGTTCACCTGTCCCTAATTAGTCTTGCCTGTCTATTTAGTTCCTGTGTTTCCTTTGTTTCCTTGTCTGTCCGTTGACTGTTTGTTTTCCCAGTTTCTCGGTGTTCTCTCGGTATTCATCCCTGTGTTCCTGTTCCTGGTTTTGTTTGCTGGACTTTTTGCCTTTTGGTTCATCTGTCTTTTTTGTGTCCTTTGGTTTTTGGAATTCTGCTCCTGCGTTTCTTTGTTTTTCTCTATAGTTTTGGTTTTCATTAAAGTTATCACTTGTGTTATTCCCTGCATTTGGGTCCATCCTTGTACCTCCCCTCTACCTCCGTGACAGAACGGACAGACCAGTTCTGGACCCAGCGGGAATTTTTGTGGCCAGAAATGGATCTGGGACGGCTTGGGGAGCCACTCCTGAAGCGCCAGGAGTGCATCACCGCCAACTTCTCCCACACTGACCAGAGTCTGGCCTCAATCAGAGAAGACGTACTGGTACGGTGCAGCATACTGGCGACCCAGATGGAGCATTTGGCTGCCGTGCTGAATCGGCGGGCCGCCGCACCAATGTCGCCGGACCGGCCGACTCCTGTTCCTGCGTCTGCGCCCCAACTGACTCCAGCTCCTGTCCCTGCGTCGGTGGCCTGGCCGACTCCTGTGCCTGCGTCGGTGGCCCGGCTGACTCCAGCCCCTGTTCCTCCGTCAGCGGCCTGGCCGACTCCTGTCCCTGCGTCGGTGGCCCGGCCGACTCATGTCCCTGTTCTTCCGTCGGTGGCCCAACCGACTCTTGTCCCTGTTCCTGTGTCTGCGCCCCAACTGACTCCAGCTCCTGTCCCTGCGTCGGTGGCCCGGCCGACTCCTGTGCCTGCGTCGGTGGCCCGGCTGACTCCAGCCCCTGTTCCTCCGTCAGCGGCCTGGCCGACTCCTGTCCCTGCGTCGGTGGCCCGGCCGACTCATGTCCCTGTTCTTCCGTCGGTGGCCCAACCGACTCTTGTCCCTGTTCCTGTGTCTGCGCCCCAACTGACTCCAGCTCCTGTCCCTGCGTCGGTGGCCCGGCCGACTCCTGTTCCTCCGTCAGCGGCCTGGCCGACTCCTGTCCCTGCGTCGGTGGCCCGGCCGACTCTTGTCCCTGTTCCTGCGTCGGCGGCCCGGCCGACTCCTGACCTTGTTCCTGCGTCGGCGGCCCGACTGACTCCAGCCCCTGTTCCTGCATCGGTGGCCCGACCGACTCCAGCCCCTGTTCCTGCATCGGTGGCCCGACCGACTCCAGCCCCTGTTCCTGCGTCTGTGGCCCGACCGACTCCAGCCCCTGTTCCTGCGTCTGTGGCCCGACCGACTCCAGCCCCTGTTCCTGCGTCGGTGGCCCGACCGACTCCAGCCCCTGTTCCTGCGTCGGTGGCCCAACCGACTCCTGTCCCTGTTCTTGCGTCGGTGGTCTGGCCGACTCCAGCTCCTGCTCTTCCGTCGGTGGCTCATCTGACTCCTGCCCCTGTTCCTCCGTCGGCGGCCCGGCCGGTTCCTGCCCCTCCTGCTCTTCTGTCGGCAGCCCGACCAACTCCTGCCCCCGTTGCTCTTCTGTCGGCGTCCCGGCCGACTCCTGGCGCCCCTGCTCCTCTGTCGGTGTCCCGGCTGACTTCTGGTGCCCCAGCTCCTCCGTCAGCGACCCAGGCTCCACAGCGTCCTCCAGTACCGCCAAGGTCTGTAGTTCCTCCTGCTCTCTGGCTGCCAGTGGGGCGCCAATGGGTTCCAGAGGGACGCCGCCTTCGTCTCCGCCGGCCTCTCCGCCGGCCTCCAGAGGGGCTCCGCCCTCGTCTCCGCCGGCCTCCAGAGGGGCTCTGCCCCCGTCTCCGCCGGCCTCTCCGCCGGCCTCCAGAGGGGCTCTGCCGGCCTCTCCGCCGGCCTCCAGAGGGGCTCTGCCGGCCTCTCCGCCGGCCTCCAGAGGGGCTCTGCCCTCGTCTTCGCCGGCCTCTCCGCCGGCCTCCAGAGGGGCTCCGCCCTCGTCTCCGCCGGCCTCCAGAGGGGCTCCGCCGGCCTCTCCGCCGGCCTCCAGAGGGGCTCTGCCCTCGTCTCCGCCGGCCTCTCCGCCGGCCTCCAGAGGGGCTCTGCCCTCGTCTCCGCCGGCCTCCAGAGGGGCTCTGCCCTCGTCTCCGCCGGCCTCTCCGCCGGCCTCCAGAGGGGCTCTGCCGGCCTCTCCGCCGGCCTCCAGAGGGGCTCCGCCCGCCTCTCCGCCGGCCTCCAGAGGGGCTCTGCCCTCATCTCCGCCGGCCTCTCCGCCGGCCTCCAGAGGGGCTCTGCCCTCGTCTCCGCCGGCCTCTCCGCCGGCCTCCAGAGGGGCTCTGCCGGCCTCTCCGCCGGCCTCCAGAGGGGCTCCGCCCTCGTCTCTGCCGGCCTCTCCGCCGGCCTCCAGAGGGGCTCCGCCCTCGTCTCCGCCAGCCTCCAGAGGGGCTCCGCTGGCCTCTCCGCCGGCCTCCAGAGGGGCTCCGCCCTCGTCTCCGCCGGCTTCCAGAGGGGTGCCGCTGCTGCCCCTGAGCCTCCTGTCCCTGAACCCCTCCTCCAGACCCCCTCCACCCACCCAGTTCGTCTTGAACTTTTTGGCATGGACTTGTTTTTGTTTTAGGGACGTCTGGGAGCCGTCCCTTGAAGAGGGGGTTCTGTCACAGTTTTGAGTTTGTTTCTGTACTTCCTGTTTTATTTTGTAGTTCCACCTGTTTTATTTTGTAAGTTCCACCCTGTCTGTCCTACTTCCTGGCTTGTTTCCCGCCTTTTTTGATTTTGCACCTGCCCCTGATTTGGTTCACCTGTCCCTAATTAGTCTTGCCTGTCTATTTAGTTCCTGTGTTTCCTTTGTTTCCTTGTCTGTCCGTTGACTGTTTGTTTTCCCAGTTTCTCGGTGTTCTCTCGGTATTCATCCCTGTGTTCCTGTTCCTGGTTTTGTTTGCTGGACTTTTTGCCTTTTGGTTCATCTGTCTTTTTTGTGTCCTTTGGTTTTTGGAATTCTGCTCCTGCGTTTCTTTGTTTTTCTCTATAGTTTTGGTTTTCATTAAAGTTATCACTTGTGTTATTCCCTGCATTTGGGTCCATCCTTGTACCTCCCCTCTACCTCCGTGACAGATGTAGGTAGTTGAGAAAATGCTGCTAAAACCCTGTTAGAATGCTAGACAGCCATGGAGGCAATAAGAAAAATGGCAAGAACGAGGAGCCAGACACATTTACTTTCTTTTATCAATTTCCATACACCAACACCTACATCAACCCAGACATACCGTTTAACCCAGGTAAAATCAGAGACACACACATACCTATATCTACAGCAATATTTACACAACTCATCACCAGAAAATATATATAATCTTAACAACCATTACCACACCCATAGTAAACCTAATAACCACACATACATATTTTACACCAGTTAAATACACATTTACACAACACGAACCCCCCGTTACCTATTCCCCCACTTGTCCTACTCCCCCCCCCCCCCCCCCCCCTCCCGTGCGCGTGCCCCCCTGGGAATTCTTTTGCCTGAACACCTCGGGAGACGGGAAGACAACCAGAGGTAAGTTTATGCTAATCCACCCAATCTACAACTAATATGCATTGCGTTAGTCCTTCATTATTTCCTTCTGCCGCTATCGACTCATCAATCAAACGTCTCCTTCACAGGTGAACTACGAGGTGCGTCAGCCCCGTGTCCCTCCCCGTGATATGCTTATTTCCGGACTGTAATGTACCGCAACCAGTCAATAAATACCTTTGCACCCATACCTGTGTGTGTTCCGTCTGTGCAACCTTCAAATATATCGATTGTTCAAGAGTCTTTTACGCAACACCCATACCAATAGCTCGTCAGGTGAGCTAGTGACGGCGGCGCGTCGTCACAAACCCTATCAGTCCATTTCCATGGGCATCCCTAATTTGCAGTAATAATTCATGCAATAGTAAAATAATAGAAATATGGAAACACTCGTAACCCTTCAAAACTGACAAAAGCAAACATTGCAATTATGAGTAATGAGATTAAAGAGACCCACCAAATAGAAAAAATGAAGTGGGGCTTCAAAAAGGTACTATTAATTAATTAATAAATCTTTTTTTTAACCACAGGCTATGCAGGAAAGGGGAAGAGAGGGGAGCTGTGGGGAATTTATTCTGAAAATGTTCACCCAGGTTTTTGCTCAGAGTTTTGCCAAACGTGCAGGCATTCCTGAGTGACTCATGGATTGGTTGGTGAGTATTTTCATCTCAATACAATTTTTAAAGCTCTCATATTCTTTGATTTTATTTTTTTTTAAAATGTTCATTTTAGTTCCTTTGAAGACGGAGTGGCTGCAAGCTATCAGTTATATTCTCAACAAATGTGTTCATGACTAAATTAATAACTTTAGTTATCATTGACAAACATTCTACTTTTGTATCTAAATTGAGTGACATGTTATGATTTCCTTTCCTTTACTTGACAAAAGTTGAAATACTGAGAAGTAAGAGTCCAAGAGAAGTTCAAGAAGTTCATTCAGATGTTTTCTTTATTTTTGTTGCTCATTAAATTGTTGAAATAAAAAAAACAGTCTTGAGTCATTTTTCTCTAGACATATGTAGTAAAATGCTGCAGATGATACTGATGATATCAGTCTGTGGTGGCAAATGTGTTTTATGCTGCAGTCTGCTGGGGAGGCAGGTGGTGGAGAGATGTACACTGAAGTTGTGAGAGGCCATTCAGAACAACCACCAGGATCATCCATTTCATAACAACTTGATGGATAAAAAACCCCCACAGTGGTGGACGTCTCCCCTCTCTTAACTGCTGGATGAAAAGATAATAATTGTACATTTTTTGCAGGGAAATGGCTTGGTCTGCATGGAGGCTGCACCCATATTATAATTTTTTGTCTGACCTGCTAAGTATTGCTTCCATAATTTGATCAGAAGAGTCTGTTCATTGTTGCTAAACAATATATATTACATAATACAATAAGACAACAAACATAAACAACTTTTCTTTTGGTAATGATTTGCATTATTTGCTATCACTGACACTTATTCACTCATTATGATATTCCATTAAATGGGTTGCATTTTTTTTTTTTATTTCACCTTATTTAACCAGCGAAATTCAACGGCAAACCACTGTCCTTGAGTACCTGGACAAGTCCCAAAATACACTCCACACAAACAGGCACATACAGTACTGAAGGCTAGTGTGATACATCAAGACATAAGACATGACATAGGTCAGATATAATAATGAAAATAAAATAGTACAAAAGATGGTGGTGTACTGGATCTCTATAGAAATGTAATTGTAGAGAGAGGGCTGGTCAGGAGGTAGGCCTACACCAGGCTGGCAAAGGTAAATTCTGTTAGTAACAAGTAATTTAAATAGTCAACATAATTACAACTAATATAAAAAAAGAGGTTAATAGATTGAGGTTGGCTAAATGGAAATGCCTGATATTATTAGAATTAGGAAAGATATCAGTCTGATATTATTAGACTGATGTACATCATTGGAAGATAAGTCAATTATATAATGTGATCTTTTACTGATTGTTTTACAATCTGTTGATTGATATAGCCTACATGATTGTGTGTAATTGATAAATAAAATGACAGTCACTCACTTCTCCACTCCTTAGCATTCTGCTAGACCATTCTCCTAACGGGTTTCCGTTACTAGTGTTATAAACGGTGACAAACCTATTTATTATTAGTAAAAACAATATGTCGCTGAAAAAGACATTGCAATGTCTATTGAAAACAGTTTTCATGTTCATTGAATATTTATTATTTTTAAAGGGGACATAGTATGCAAAAATCACTTTTCCAGCTCTTCTACACTAATATTTTTGAATTCGGGTTGCGTACAAACCCCCCTCAGTGTTAAAAACAACAACCGCATCCATTTTGCGTGCGCTGCTGCTGCACCCACTCTTGTGGCTTGTCTCTGAGCGGGCCAGTCAGATTCCTCTCGTCTCCTTACGCCTAATTAACACCGGGGACGTAAGCGCTGCGGAACGGCTGCGCCGTGGAACGGCTCCGTCCTCTGCCCGGCGTCTATCCCCAACGGGCGCGTAACGGCAGCATAGCGTTCCATTGCGAGCCAGGCGTATTCACGCGAGATCACGCGATAATCCTGAACGTGCGCGAAACCACGAGATCCTGTGGTAAACTGTGGAAACAACAACAATAAACAACTTACTTTGCTTCTCTGACGTGGAAGAGATTATAAAAAGGATCTGTTGTGTCATAAATTATTGTGTGTTGTTCCACTTCAACAATTACTCTGTCGTCGTCCATGTTGAGACCCTTTGATCGATTGACTGCTGACCTGGTGCCACCGGTCATGACGTAATGTTGATGTGACGTTGTGATAGGCTACATGAACTGCGTATCGTGTTTTATTTTGAAAGGGGGCGGAAGTGTATTACGTTGATTCTGTGTCGGATTTCCTGTCTGGTGCAATCTGCTCTGTTGAGCTTGACGCGAATCAGCAACAGCTCCGTCAAAAATAGAAGTGCTACGGAATGCTCGCGCTGCAGAGCGGAGAGCCGCTGCTGGGACGCTGCTGAGACGTTACGCGGCGCGCCCGGTGGGAATGGTCTCATTGACTAGAGTGGCAGCGATCAGCTCCGGTGACCGCGGCGCAGCCGTTACGTCCCCTGTGTAACGCCTAATTTACACAGGGGACGTAAAGGCCGTGTAACGGCTGCGCCGTGGTCACCGGAGCTGACGTTCAGGATTATCGCGTGATCTTGCGTGAATACGGCTGGCTCGCAGGGCAGCGCTACGCTGCTGTTACGCGCCCGTTGGGGACTGACGCCGGGCAGAGGACGGAGCCGTTCCGCGGCGCTGCTGTTCCGCGGCACTTACGTCCCTGGTGCAAATTAGGCGTAAATTAGGCGTTACGTAACGAGCATTTAGGCCAGACCCACTTCCTGAGCTCTCCAGCAGAGGCCAACACCCAGTCTCCACCCGCCACGCCCTACAGCGCAAAGCTCAGGTGAAGCTCCGACAGCTTCGGCTTCACGGAGAAGAATGGCTGTATGGCCAGGCTCAGACCTAGGTATGCTCGTTACTCTGTTGTTGGCTGCAGTGACCGGCACAAGTCGCTATATTGGCCCCAGCCTGAGAAGACTGAAGAATGGAGGATTATGTTTACTTTTACCAGAGACGTCCCCACACTGTCGACCAGACCTGAATGTGTGTGTGCTTCACAACCGGCAAATACAATGCCGCACAGAACAATACGGGAGGCAACGAGACCTACACCAAAGAGGATTAATACCAACTGTCCGTGGAAAACTTCTTCTTCTTCTGTGATTTTTAATGGCAGTGGGCATCCTTAATGTTGCATATACCGCCATCTGTTGGACTTCACTTTCTTCTCATTTCCTTCTTATTATATTCTTTTAATTAATCCGGTTGATGTAATGAATCTCATAATGATTCTCCTCCCTTCCTTAGTTTTCCCACATTCCACTACACTGTTAAAATTTTGTTCCCCCATTCCTTCCTTCCTCAGCCCTCTCCTCATCATTTCCCTCTGTCTTTCATACTCAGGACATTCTACCATCACATGCTCCACTGTCTCCCTCTCCCCACAGTTACATCGACCAGTTGGATGTTTTCCTATTATATAAAGTGTGTTGTTCAGTTTACTGTGCCCTATTCTTATTCTGCTCATGATTACTTGCTCTGTTCTATTACCTCCATAACATCCTACCTCTCCTACTACCCTTTGTAATTTGTATAAGTGTCTCCCTTTTTCCTGCTCCTTCCAATGTTGACTCCACTGCTTGTTTATTTCTTTCCATATTAAACTTTTCCCCTCTGCCTTTGATAATCCCACTTTCATTTCCACCTCCCCTTTCAGGGACAGGCATATGTGGTTTAAGAGACCAATTTTGCAGATTCTTACATGGCAGTGGTTTATGAGACCACACCTAACGCAACATCTGGTGAACTTAAAAGACATATCAAAAATTTGTATTTTATCTGCAGAACACAAATCTGACTTCAAAATCATCATTTCTCTTTTAGAAGAATATGTGACATATCACAGGCTTATGGGGTCAGACCAAATAGTGGTTTGTGAAACCAACAGTGTTTATGAGGCCTGTTTACATATAACACACAAACACAAACCAGGTAATGGTATAAGAGGACTGATAAACATTACAAGGTCTGTTTGCATTTAACACACAAACACAAACCAGGTAATGGTATAAGAGGACTGATAAACATTACAAGGTCTATAAGAATACAATACTATATTTAATCTCTTAAAAACCCTTTTAAATACCTACTCCAATCCTCCTTTTTAGCTATTTTCATTCTCAGTGGTCTTTAAATTGTCGTTAAGAAGTTTTTAGCCAAAATAACAAAACCTGTGCCAAGGCTCTCTTAAAGGAAAATAAAAAAATAAAAAAAGTTAGTAGCAAGGTTAGCATGTTTTACAAGTCAAAGCAATCTGATCCCTGCATCCGATGCTCTCTGCTGCTGCTGTCCCCCTCGCAGGGGAGCCTTCTGCCTGTCTACTGTCAGCCTGCTCTGGCTGCTGAGAAGCGAGCAACCAAAACTTTAAGCAGCAACCAAAGCTTGCAGTTTTGGTTGCTGCTGTAGAGTCAGTACAAAGATTACAAGCAAAACTGCAAGTTTTTAGTATCACATAAAAAATTTACTCTTTAGGTTGAAAGAATATACAAATAAATCTGAGTTAGATTAATAATCAGATCACTAATGAATGAATGACAACCATTACTTCTTCAATGTGAGGAGAAACCACAGAGACACTGTCGGTACGTGTGCAGCTCATCATGCGCAGATTTGCATTATTTGTTTATTCATTTCAAGACTATGACAGAGAATAGCGGCGTTAGACACCGTTTCTATTGTTTGTTCTTTTGTTTACTCTCAGAAGCACGTGTTAAGGAATTTTCCATTTTTTGGGCTAACCAATACCGATCACAGGGTCTATTTGAAGCCTTCAATTTTTGTGTAGATTCCAATTTCAATTCATTTATTTCAACTGGACAATGTGCAACATTGAACATATTCAAAAAAACAAACACTGTTGCACCCAATAGCAGCCAGAGGCTGATTTACATTGGCTGTACCCCTGCCAGATGTTACCGGCAGCTTCCTAAAAAACATTAAAAACATTACACTTATTACACACACATATTCCATCAGTGTGGATGACAGTTTTGGCGCTTAAAAGTCAGCCCTTTGTTTCTTACAAAGTCTCTAATGTTTTGGCATGTTCTATTTTTCAGTGCTGGCTGTTCACATTCTTTGCAAGCCAAACACTCCTTCTTTGATGCCAAATGGCCTTTAATTATGTGAGACTTGAAATGTCTCAGCACAGCATTTTCCTCTGCTTTGGTCCATGGTCTTCGTGTTTTGCCTTTGCGTTCTGAAAACAAACAAGATGACATAATTGTTTGTTAGTATGGCTGACTACATTTTTCATCCGGATATAAACAATGACTAACCATGAGAATTAATAGGAGTTTTGTTTGCCACTCACAGAGTAAGAGGTGCTGTTTACTAATTGTAATAAATGATGACGTATTTCCTGTATGTGTACGTTTGTTATTCCGTAAAACTGTTTCCACTGAAAAAGGTTGCATATTTCGTAATATGTTTACTTTTCCACCTACTCCCTCCGTAAAAACTTTCTAGCGATATTTCAAGTTTTTTTTTTCCAAATATCCAGCGTTTCCATTCAGATTTTTTCATGACCCCACATCTCTCTCTGTTTGTTTGCCTCTGTTTGTCTCTCTGTCCTTGCATGTTGATCTGATGATGATGACGACCTTTTTCTGTAGGCCTAGAAACTCCCGAAGGTTACGCACTGGATATTATAAACTTGATACGTATTAAAATTCAACTTGACCATACCATTATGTACAGGAAGGAGTCCGTCTGCTTCAGGAGTGTCCATGTCTGAAAAGTGTGTAACAGGAGGGCATAGTAGATGCATTTTATTAAATTATATTAATTAAAGTATCTGTTGTTTAATTTTGTAATAATTGAACATTATTTACAGTTGGTTATTTTTACTGTAAATATGTTCGACATTATTGAGGACAAGAAACCTGGCCCAGAGAGCAGGTTCAATAAACACTAATTTTCAACATCAGTTAGCTCAATGAAAGCAGAAACACATCAGGCAGGTTTAAATTGTATTGAAACCTCATATCCTGATCCAAGAAAAGTTTCAGGGTTCTAGTGATTTTCAGTCAAAAATGTGTCTTTAGATGTCTGTTTCACATTTATCTGCAGCCTTCAAAGAGGATATGTCATGGCCATTTCCACTGTTCATCATTTATTCTTGGATGTCTGCTAAAATAGATGTATATGCTTCAATGTTCCAAAACGACATTATTTTTTATTATACTGTACATTTTACATTGAACTCTAATCAGCCTCTGTCTGAAACAATCTGTTTCTCTTATCAGGTCACACTTAAATCGGACCATTAACACACAGGTTGTATATGATTCTGCCTTGACACTTCAAGACATAGGCCGTGTTTCCCAGAGTCGCTCTTAGCTTAAGAAGATCTTTCACTAAGAAGGAAATGTAAGATCCACCTGACAGCCTTCTTAGCAACCAAACACTCAGAGATCCAGCCGCGTCAGGTTAATCTGTGGATAGAAAATTCAGCTATACTGAAATAAAATATAATGAAATCATTAGAAAAGCAACCTAAGAATAGGGCGGCTGGATTCGAACCTGTGCCAACAGTTAAAACTCAGACTATGACGCGCGATTTAGGTGAGCTATCAGAACTGTCATCATCCCAGATGTTTATTGTAATAAATTCATTGTGCTCTGGCTCAGCGACCAGACCCAACTTTTAACCATAAAAACAGCAACATTAAATAATTTGTAGTTGTAAATTCACAATGGGAAGTTTGTTTGGATCTTTCTTTGACGGTTTATTCCGCGAGTTTTGGTCGGACAGTAATGGGGAATCTCAGCTTTTATTTGATGTAGTTTGTGTGGATATCATGAAATTAAAGATACAAGGACCACGGTGACTGCGGGCACGTGCAGTGCTTAGACGGAGGAGCGTTTTTGCTACTGGCGCAATCAGTTGCTTGGTGTTTGACTTGTGTTTGGTTGAGCTGTAAATGGTTGTGCTGGCTCAATAGCTGAGCTTCTTCTGAACAAAACAGTGTGTCATATGACTATATTCGTGCTTGTTTAACTGCCCTGAGACGTTTTTCATTTTTAGGGGGCGATGTTACCCCGCCAGTGGGGGCTCTTGAGCTTAAGAGGTTAAGAGGGTTCTTACGTCCTTAAGAATGATCAAATCCGGGAAACACGGCCATTGTTGTAAAGTGGCCAGGATCTACACGGGATTAAAAAATTAAATGATGGAATGGGTAATAAATTAATCAATGGAGAGTGTCTAGAGCTAGTTTCCAGTAGTATGTACTATGTGTACCAATATGCTAGATCACATTCAAAATACATACCGTTCTGTGCACGAGGACAATCTACCTCTGCCTGGTGATCAGTTGTTTGCTCCTCCTCACTCTCATCATCTTCATCATCATCATCATCTGTGAAATCTGGACAAATAATGGGAAAGTACTTTCATTTGGTTATGAAACAAATTAAAAATGTTACATCATACATCAGTGTCCCAGTGTTATAACAACAGACAATGAATAGATTTTAATTTGAACTCCACGTGTAATATCTGAATGTCGAAGCGTTATGTCAATGTTACTTTGGTAACTGACTCAGAATGAAAGTGATCTCCGTTTCTGGATAAAGTCACTTTTCATTGAACACGCTTTCTGGAATACCCCCCACCAATACATCACCATTTCATTCACCATGATGATTAAATCTAAGTTTCAATGAATAAATAATAATTTCAATCAGTGCCCACACATCCTATACTGCTTTATACTGCTATATTTTACATACTGCTTGTCCAACATATAGACTCATAGATGCTGTGTTGTCCAGTGGATTGTACATTAATGTCACCGCCACATTGGTCCTCTGTTGCTCTTCCTGAAGTTTCTTCCAAATGTTCAGAGTCCAGCTGTGTTGAATTCCTGTCTAAATAAGGCCTTACAGCTCATAGTGCATATCAGAGCAAAAATGAGATCCATGAGGTCAAAAGAACTGCCCCAAGAGCTCAGAGACAGAGTTGTAGAAAGGCACAGATATAGACAAGGCTAGAATAAAATCTGCTGCATTTATTGTTTCTAAAAGCTCAGTGGTCTCCATAATTCTGATATGGAAGAAGTTCAGGTCAACCAGGGCTGGCCGTCCAGCCAAACTGAACAGTTGGGGGAGAAGAACCTTGGTGAGAGAGGTAACTAAGAACCTAAAGATGACTGTGACTGAGCTCCAGAGATCCCGTGTGGAGATGGAAAAAGTTCCAGGTCGACAACCACTGCTGCAGCTCTGCACCAAAACTGGGCTCTATGGCTGAGTGGACCAATGAACGCTTCTCCTCAGTGAAAGACAAATAAAAAGGCTGCACAGAGTTACTCACAGCCTGGGAGTCCTTAAGGTGTGTTTTTGAAAACCCTATCCCGCCTTTCATGTTGTCTGAAACTTTCTCCATCTCCACACAGGATCTCTGGAACTCAGTCAGAGTGATCTTTAGGTTCTTAGTTACCTCTCTCACCAAGGTTCTTCTCCCCAGCTGTTCAGTTTGTCTGGACAGTCAGCTGTAGGAAGATTCCTGGTTGACCCAAACTTCTTCCATATCAGAATTATGGAGACCACTGAGTTCTTAGAAACAATAAATGCAGCAGATGTTTTTTCTAGCCTTGTCCAGATCTGTGTCTTGCTACAGCTGTCTCTGAGCTCTTCCTAAGTTCTTTTGATCTCATGGATCTCATTTTTGTTCTGATATGCACAATTAGCTGTAAGGCCATATTTAGACAGGTGTGTTCATTCAAAATCATGTCCAAACCAATTAATTCAAGACAGCTGGACTCTGATGAAGGTGTAGAACCATCTCAAAGCTGAACAAAAGAAATGGACAGAACCTGAATGACCTACATGAGTGTGACAGCAAAGTTACGTATTTACAGACAGTTGATAGGTTAATTAATTACTATGAAACTACAAGATTCACAAAGGCATGGTCTATAAAACTCCAGTGATGAAGCCCTCTGTAAAATATTACTCATGAAAATACTGTAAAACCAAGATTTCTTTAAATAAATACTATAACCCTTTTAAGTCTACATTTTACATAAAGAACATTAGAATTTAAATACCTTCAATTTCATCAAGAGATTTTCCTTTAAGCTTATGCATCTTTCCCTTTTCCAGTGCAAGGAGCAACTTCGAAATTTTTGCACTCTGTATGGTAGGCTCTGACAGGCGGTAGAACTGTCTATGTACCGATATATCATGCCCCATAAAGTCAGCAAGCTGATGTAGTTCGTTGCTCTTCAGGTTCAGGATTTGTGATGTGGTCGCTATGTCTTTGCGCAGTTGAGTTGATCGTAGATACTCTGGCTTCTTGGCACCACACTCATCTGCAAGCTGTCTGAGACACTGATGTCCTCTGTAGTAAGTCAGACAATTTGGTACAGCAAACAAGTATTCATTTTGGTCTGGGACACCACATTCCTTCCTCTTCTCAATCATAATGTTGAGTGCATTTACCATCTCAGGTGTCAGCAGCACTGCTACCTTTCTCCCCCTTTTTCCTTTAAGTTCAACACGCTCAAAATAGCGGCAGAGTTTCTTTTCATACTCTGACAGCCCCAATTCATCAAAGGTGTTTGTTTTTTTGTTTCTTTCCAGAAAATTCTTCAGTTTTATCTTTGAGACCTCCCCAACACATCTTCTATTGAAGAGGACAATCTTGGTCAATGCAGCTTTTGCAAGGCTGGAATAGCTCTGCACTGTTGTCTCCTTCTTCAATGCAGCAGTTGCTGATTCAGCAGTTTTGTCAAGATGCTTGTTAAATTTTGTCACATCATCAGTGAGCGGTAATCTGGCTGATTTGTTATATTTCAAGTCACTAATGGTGCTTAAGGCACAGTGGGATATGTACTCCGACCACTTTGCAGTATAAAGCTTCTGAAAAGCTTTTGAGGATTTAATCAAGTTATCATCTCCAGCCATAAGAGCATGACAATGAATGATGTCACTCACCTTCAACAGTGAGTGTCCAATTTTAAGTGCAAGGCTTGGAGTTTTGTAACAGTTCTTATCTTTATCAAATCCTGCTGTTTCTTTTACTGCTTCAATTACTTCCATGAAATTTCCTGGTTTTATGGCATCCTCTAAGGTTAGGATTGAAGACCTTTTGCGGATGGTTTGCAGGAATCTTCCCAGCTGACGGATTTTTTGGCGGATATAGTCATGTTTTGAAGGGTCATGTCCATGTTTTCTGAAAAGGGTGTCAGCATACCGAAGAAGACAGAAGTCATTACGAATAACACTTGCAATGACATCGTCATGCATACGGCTTAACATTTTAAGCACCCCATCATTAACCGTGCTTGAACATGCCGACTGGATTGCAGATGCTAGGCCAAGCACCCTTTTTCTTCCTTGATGTTCCTGTTCCTCTGGTTTGGAGGAACACCTTTCCATATGTCTCCATAGTTCTGGTCGCAAAAACATACCCTTACAATGGATGCAATATTCATATTTTTTACATTCAACCTTCTTAGCGCTGCGCTTCACTTTAAGCTGGCCACTTCCTTTTTTCAGAACATCTCTGTTATACTCGAAGTTTCCCCTGTTGCGAGGATTCTCTAGGAGCTTCTTCCTAGTTGCTGAGCCTGCTGGGAGACTAAGGGCATATGCTATATCTGAATTCTCTTTTATGTGAGTTTTGAAATGCCGCGCTATTTTGAAATGAAAATTCTTGCAAATGAAGCAGAAATTTTGTCCTGCTTTTACAACACTGGTTGAAAGTACTGTGTTGGTCCAAGATTGTCTAGTGTCAAGGGTGTCATCTGTGACATTACAGTTCACAGAGGTATCCATTAGTAATTCTTCAGCAACCTGGAATGTTGAGTTCGCCAAACTGTTTATTGGTTCCTCATCTTCTGTGTCACTTGTTGAGCCTGGAACGTAGTCTGGATCACATACATTATCCGATGCCTCCTCTTCACTTAAGTCACTTTCATTCTGATTAAAATACAAGGAAAAGAAAAGAAAACATAAGGCATACATAACACCTGCAATAAGCACTACATGACAATCAACAAGCAACTGGACCTCATATGCTTCTCACTGTGCTTTTATAAACCATTACTGAGCGCACACACACACAAACTAGGGCTGTTCGATGTGGCCTAAAAATATTTTAAAAAATTTAATTTCGATTATTTTTATTATCCTTTTAACAACAAAAGACAAAGAAATTATTTCACATAGATTGCTCAAAGCGGTCAAAATACTGAGTGTGGAAGTGGCAACAGTCTAGGGACCACAAATCTTGTAGAAATGCCCCTGTGTGGACTACAGCAGCGATTGAAACTGCTGAGCACATTGCTAATTAATTATGCTCATACTCTGCTGGTTCACTATAATTTTTGTTCTGTTTGTTCACTGGCTTTTATTTTGAAATGTTGTTTCCAGACAGGAAGACACTGTTATGAGGTTGCAGTAACCTATTATAACATGTCAGAGAGTGTCAAACTCCACACCTCTCCTCTCCAGTTATTTTAGATATTATACATTACAGTATCAGATGAACCCAGGGCACACGGCTACAGAACATTATGGTGCATCGGTGGGGATGTTTACATCATTATAGTTGTATAGTTACAGTTCTGTGTGGACGGAGCTTAACAAAGTTTTGGTTGTAAACATACTACAACTATGAGTAGGAGGGGGGAGACGTTAGTGGAGCAGATAGAGCCATGTTGTCCACCTCGTGTTAAACAGCGGTACATAAGTGAAAGTACGATAATGTTCAATTTAATAACAATGAATTAAAATCAAGTGTAAACAAGCCGGTAGATACGTTAGTGGAGGTCAGTTGCTGAAGTAATTAAGTAGTTGCTCAAGTAGTTGAAGAGAAAATCTCAATTTAGCGATTTCATTTTATCAACATCATCATAACTAAAAAAATTTGAATTACGATGTATAATCGATTTATCGAACAGTCGTAACATAAACACACACACACGCAAGTCTTTGTGCTAAAGTATTGCTTCTCACTGCTGTCATCATATATCAAACAATGGCCTCAAACACTATGAGTAGGCATACACACAAAACACACAAGGGTTATAGGACTATACCAAATCATGAGTCATATACAGAAGCAGAAAGTGAGCATCGTTTCAGGTCATGTTAAAACACTTCCTGCATTTAAAGCTACACCAACAAATGTACTGACAAACCTCTTCAGGGAGCACTGTGGAGGAGAGGAATGGTGTGTAGTGGCTTCTCGACTGTAGTTGGAGCCATAGGCTGATGGAGCGACAAAAGGGGAGAACCAGAGGAGAATAAAAGAGGGAGACATGGCAGTTATTTCAATGTAGAATATCTGCTGCTGAAATACTGAATTTGATGATACAATACAATGAATATAATTTCCAGAAATTGAACATCACTGATTCACTGTTGGTATGTAACACTTCAAGAGGTAACACTGAGGCTTCAAAGCTGTGATTCATAAGATCTACCAACTCACACACATCAAATATTATCTGAACATATTTGGCTAGAACTTCTACTGAGCAGACTCAAAATATTTACGTTTTGCTCAATGATGAAAACCTTGTGAAATTTGATCCTGTGCTGCTAGGATTTTTCACATTTCTGATGTGTTCAAAATGCATACAATTTCAAATTTAATGTGTGTTTTGTTTTAAAATCAAAATAGAGGTATCAGCACTGTGAGAGTCCCTAATTAACGTATATGCCACAGGTATTAATTTTTACCATGACCGCAGTCAAAGAATTATTTTGGTGACATCAATTTGATAATGAATTTTGTTACCTTCACTGTTAAGACCAAATCTATTACCCATGACACACAATACACTATTTGAACTAACACTTTAAACCTTTTTAAAAAAAGCATTTCAATAAATATCTGCTTATGCCGGTTCCTAGTGCTTATGTAGGTGTAGGTGGCATAAAAACCTTATGGATACTGCGTCCAGTAAAGGGTTACCAAAATAACTACTACTAAATAAATACTACTTACCGAAGTCTTTTGTCTTTTTTCTTTGGAGTGAAAGCAGTATGTATGCCATACAGTGGTGCAAACTGTTAAAACAACAAAATACTAAGGTTAGCATTAATGTTGTAATGCTTCACAAAATTATGTTGTTTTTACTTAAAAGGTGCACTGCAGAAGATTCCAAAAATGGTTGTTTTCAGCGCCACCAGTAATGTCAAGTGAACTGTTGCTCTCTCTCGCCGTACGTACTCATAGCATGAGTGACATTCAGACAGATTTCACTAGATAAATCGTTTTTGTGCTTATGTGGACTTCGTGTTGGACTCGTGCTGGATGTCACAATGAACCTACAAAGACATGTACTGTACAGCTCTTCAGTACTGCTGCCGGGGAAAACAGCAGGAATGGCGCATTCCATGCAGAGAACCGAGCGAGGTGGCCAGGCACATCCACTCAACACCATGGATCCCTCCTCGTGATGCTGCACAATGGCGTGTTGAACAGCAGGTAGACAGCATCGCTGGGATGGATCTCTGGTGTGTGGCGGTGCCTGGCCACCTCGTTTGGGTCTTGGGATGAAGCTAGCCAAACCCCAGCCTCTACTATGCTGCTACCGCTACTGCTGTAAACACCATCGAAATCTTGCAGGATCACCCAGTGTTGCTAGTAGTAGACCACTAGTTATTTTTCCTCAGTGCATCACGCGAGATTTCGATTTCGAGATGTTTACAGCAGTAGCAGCAGAGTAGAAACCGTCAGGTAAGTGCTATTTTAATAAACTCTCGGTGTACTTACAAACTTTCCAATGCATCGTTTTGGGTACAGTGCATTTTTGTACTATTGTAGAAGTTTGATACCATTCCGGGCTTTTCGCCAGAAATGCACTAGAACTAGCATGTACAACATCTGCTGCCTTCATCCAGCAACGTGGGCCACCTGTTTTTTCACAGAATCAATAGCCTCACTCATTGAACCCCACACCGCTATTATTTTGAACAGCCTAATATCTGATTTCTTCACATTTCTGTAAAACAATAACAAAGTTCATGTTTTTTTTCCCTTCATTTCTTGATTTGGAAAAGAATATGCAGTGTTCCTAATGCATGTTCATGTGTGAATCTTAAAACTATGATGAGGATTTTAAGCTTTATTCACTTTTTTAAACACACTGCTATTATTTTGAAAACAACTGTAAGTTTATCGACCGTGAAAAATGTCCTTCTACAAGCAAACACAGTGTACATGTGTAGTACAACATGTCGATCTTAGAATTTTTTTACGAACCTTCACATCTTAGCCCCCACCACCTCAACGAGGAAAATGGCCCACGGCAAAGTGAGCATTTTTCAAATGAGCCCAAGTTCTCTTTCATAACACGATGTGTCTTGCAATCTAAAAGAAAAAACACATATTGAAATTTATCGTGTGAATACAGATTTGAATTTCTAACTTGAGATAACTTCCTCTAAGGGGCAATACCAGCTCAAATCCCATGAACTCACATCTGGTTTTTACGTCAAGATATTAGTCTTAGAAAGAAATACATACGAGCAGCTTAGATCTGACAAGAACTAAGTCCAATCAACATATCACCAGGTTTAAAAAAAAAAAAAAAATTCTCCACATTTATAAACTATTTAGAATGTTTTTTTTTCTCTGGTATGTTGGTGTTGACAATTTTTTGTTTAATTTGAATGTGAATTTGAATGTTATTAATTGATATCCCGGGGGGATATCAGGCCTGTCCTGAGGCAGCACCGCTGTGTTAAGCAGCGCCAACAGCTAAGGCCAGAGCAGACACAAAGTCACTAGTGTCCATAGTGCAATTAAATAAATAATAAATAAAGAAAAGCGAGACAAAAGTTTGAGGAGAAAGAAAAAAAAGAAGAAAACAATGGCTTTGCCAATTCTTACCCCTATCTCTCTTCCTCATTCCTCCTGAATTCTCTTACTTTCTTCTCTTCCTTCCTCTCTGTTCTTCAAAAGCTTAAATAGATTATAATGAAAATGAAAACAATTGGACTGTGTAAATGAAGGATACACACACACACACATCAACTTGTATTGTATCCCCCTCAAATGAGTCACTACTTATAATAAGGTTTTGCCTGGCATATCTTTCCTCTATTATGTTTTATATAAAGATTTCTTACCATCATTGCAACTGCCCTGCCTCTTGGCTTGCTGCTGTGATCCAACAATCTTTCCATGTGGAAAAATAAAGCAAAAAAAAGAGTCATAAAGTCATAAAAGAGTATTTTACGGGTAGCCATAGAGAAGAGGAAAGAAAAACCCATCAGTCCTGGAAGAATGACATCTCCAGTACCTATGGCATTTACGGCACTTTCAGGTCTAAGGCTACTGTGGCAAATTGGCCCAAACACCATGAATAAGCACACAAAATACACAACAAGGGTTATGGAACCATACCAAGTCTAAGTCAACACAAACACACAAATGCAAATCTGCTATACTGCTAAAGTATTGCTTCTCACTGCTTCACACTATGAGTAGGCATACACACAAAACACACAAGGGTTATAGGACTATACCAAATCATGAGTCATATACAGAAGCAGAAAGTGAACTTTGTTTCAGGTCATGTTAAAACACTTCCTGCATTTAAAGCTACACCAACAAATGTACTGACAAACCTCTTTAGGGGGCACTGTGGAGGAGAGGAATGGTGTGTGACTTGTAGATGGAGAGACGACTGGTGTGTGGCCTGTAGATGGAGAGACGACTGGTGTGTGGCCTGTAGATGGAGAGACGACTGGTGTGTGGACAACAGGTTTCTCGACTGTAGTTGGAGCCATAGGCTGATGGAGAGACAAAAGGGGAGAACCAGAGGAGAATGAAAGAGGGAGACATGGCAGTTATTTCAATGTAGAATATCTGCTGCTGAAATACTGAATTTGACACTGAGATGACATATCAAACTTCCGGCCCGCGTTTAAATTATATCCGGCCCGCAAGAAGATATTATATCCCTATCAGAGAGAGGAGACAGAGAGGACGGAGAAAGGACAGAAAGGAGACAGAGAGGGACAGAGGAGACAGAGAGGGGACAGAGAGGAGACATAGAGAGGACAGAGGGAGGACAGAGGAGACAGAGAGGAGACAGAGAGATGACAGAGAGGAGACATAGAGAGGACGTAGAGAGGACAGAGGGAGGACAGACGAGAAAGAGAGAGGACAGAAAGGAGACAGAGGAGACAGAGAGAGGACAGAGAGGAGACAGAGAGGACAAAGAGGAGACAGAGAGAAAGATCTGTGATGCTGTAGTCTTCTTATTATATACTATTCATTATTTTTAAAAAATAGATTAAATTGGTCAAATGTACTCTACCTTGGATATTTGATGCCTTTGGCAAGAACGCCATGGCAGGTTTTCTCCTCCGTAGTCATAGGTTATTTCTTGCCCTTCCTCAGTGTCAATGATGGCAAACAAACACAGACTGGGTACACCATCCACCTCTATTTTTTTCATTTTCGCATTCGGCTTTTTAGCATCATTCACGAGTCTGCCAAGTGTCCCATCTTCTCTTGAAGCATCAATGCTACCGGAGTTACAAGAATGAGTTACTAAAAATGTTAACAAAATTGTGGTCCAGAAGCAAGAACATGATTGGCAAGCATTTCCAGAAATTTCTGCATAGGGCCATTTCCACTACGGGGCCAACTGGGCCAAAATACAGGGCCGGGTCTGTGTCTCCATTATAGGGCCTTCCCCCTCAGGGCCATCTCCGGGAACCTTTACGGGGCCGAAATAAGACCCTGCCTCGAGAGTAGGTACTCAGTTCGGCCCCGAAAAGCTCCCAGGTGGGGCTTAAGGTTTACTCACTGATTGGGTGAAAACATAGCGGGATGTGACATTATCAGAAAACATCAAATCAAGCAGCATTTTTAAAACGTAGCAGAAGAGGAGCATTAGTCTAGTAGCTACTAGGGGTGGGAGAAAAAAATCGATTCATATAAGAATCTCAATTCTAATCATCTACGATTATGAATCGATTCATAAACTTCAAAAATTGATTTTTTATTAACGTTTCCCTCGTATCTCTGCGCGCCCTCATAAGCTTCCATACACAGCGTTGCTACACAACTCGCTATGAAGAGCGACGGCGGCAGCGTCCGCTGTTGTTCTTTTTAATATTATAATATAATAATATTTAATTTTAATTTAATTTTAGCATTCCGTAGCACTTCTATTTTTGACGGAGCTGTTGCTGAATCGCGTCAAGCTCAACAGAGCAGATTGCACCAGACAGGAAATCCGACACAGAATCAACTTAATACACTTCCGCCCCCTTTCAAAATAAAACACAATACGCAGTTCATGTAGCCTATCAGAACTTCACATCAACATTACGCTGTTATCAAAGCTGATATTTACAGTTACTATTTTAAACCGTTTTCATTGATTTGTGTCTGAAGTTTCCTGCTCGATTCCTTGCAAAACTCGATGTGCCCCGTCGACATTAAGAGCAAAGTATTCTGGATTGTTTAAGTCTTGATCCACTGATGTGAACCTCACCACCCACTGGTCCCACTCTCTGTTTCTCTCTGTGCACTGGGTGTATGAACAATAATGTTCCGCAGATCTGGAGAAGTAACACTTTCCATCATCCTGGAGATCTGCTCCACCAGCCGTGGATCAACTGTTGGGGGACGACTGGACCTCATCGTCACTACAATGAAAATTGGAATCACAGTTAGGACACACTGGCAGTTAACTCTCATTAATCCTGTGTGGTAAGTTGTGAATTATCTTTAGATTCTGAATTAAATCTGAATGCACTTGGTTAGATTGAACGACAGCGTCACAGCTCTAACAGTTTAAAGTGTCTCTCTACTGTGACAACAGTCATGTGAACAAACAACCAGATTTCATAGCCCTTTTTTAAATTGACCGTTTAGACTGTTATTCTGTATTTACTTGTTTGATAATCAAAAGAATTTGAATTTTGAACTCAGGTGCACATATGTACAAAATGTTAAAGCCAATATCTAAACTGAATCCTGTAGATTTAAAAAATCCAATCATAGACCGTTTCTGTCTCTGATTTATTAGTGTATAGAGCTACACTGTAGACCGGAGTGTCTGTTTACAATGACAGCCTGAGTCAGCTGACTCATATAATAGGTTCAACATATGTTGAGTGTACAGCGTCATCCATGTGTCTGCTGGGAGAAATGATCTCAAACATATCTGTGGAATGTCTTCTATAAGACAGACACGATGAATCTGCAAAAATCTAATACCAGTTGACAAATTGGCTTGACCAATCTCTACTCATAGAAGTGAGTTTATTAAAATGTGATAAATAAAAACTCTTACCACATTTAAGTAGAAATATGGTTCCATAGGATATAATGGTGATTGTAACCACGATGCAGAAGAATCCAAGGGTTATTGTCAGAATACTCCAGTTGATAGTTGACTTGTTATATAGGTGTCTGCCGTCAAGAGCGTTCCCATCTGCAATGAAAGGAGCTCCTGAAAAACCCATTCTGACCACCAAAGTTATGTTCGTTCTGTTCATTATTCCACTAGGAGTGATCAGACTTAAAATATCGGGAGTTTTGATTGAAAAGGTTCTGTCAGTCCTAATCTTTCACTATCATCCAATTCTTGTCTGGCATTAGGATTTGCATTACAGTAAACTAAGAGTATAAGAAACACTGATTCAACAGATTTCCAAAATTCAAAAGGTCTCACCCCAAAAGACAGTGAAGTTGTGACCTCCTGTTAGTATTCTACAGCAGTACGTGTTGGTGTTTTGGCTCAGGGAGATCCGAGCTGTCAGTCTGAGGATCACGGATCCGTCTTCAGAAGGCACTGGTCCGCTTATGGTGATCCCACTGGCCTTGGAAGCCCCATCTCCAATCAGATGCACTGAGCTCACTGATTTGTCAGTATTCATCACGTGACATATCAGAATGGCCTCAACTGTGTTAACAATGGGCTTGGCAAAAACTTGTAGCTCTGCTACTGTCCTCCTCCTACACTCTGACATCCAACACACATAGTTTACATGACCAATACAGGTCATCAATTTCAATGCCTGTTTAAATGCTAACATCAGAATGCTCACAATGACAGTGCTAACAATTCTGACGTTTAATATTTCAGAAACAAAATAGATGCGATTAGATTGGATTTATGTCAGTTTCAGCCTACGAATAAAAACACCCAAGAAACTTTGCTTTTTATGTGAAGAAACACTAAAGAAATCTGTCCTGCTTGATGCTGAAATGCTTGGTGAAGTTATGTCCCAACTACTTTTTAAAAACAGCTTATGGTATTTTAGAAGAACAGTTGCTCACAGTTGTGAATTATTCTCTTCAGATGGGTACTTTTATAACTAGCCTAAAGACCGCCATAGTTAAACCTCTTCTGAAGAGAAACAATTTCAATTCTTAAGTTATTAGTAATTACAGACCAGTATCAAACTTGCCATTTTTAAGCAACATTTTAGAGAAGCTTGTTTTTAATTAGTGAAATGATTTTATGAACTCTAACAACATTTTTTAACAATCTTTTTTTCTTTTTTTTGGCTTTTGGGCCAATCATAGCACTGAGACGACACTAGTAAAGGTTGTAAATGATCTTAAATGCAATATGGACATGAAAAAACCTTGTGTCTTGATGTTACTTGATTTAACTGCAGTCTTTGATACAGTATATCATTCAATTCTTTTAGGTCGACTTCATAATTTGCTTGGCATCTCTGGTACTGTTTTTAACTAGTTCAAATCTGACCTCGGTGACAAATAATTTTTTGTAAGTATAGGTGACTGTTCATCAAATAGTTATAAAATGAATTGTGGGGTTCCCCAAGGCTCAATTTTAGGACCTACTCTTTTTAACCTTTACATGCTGCCACTTGGGGACGTCATCAGGAGGCATTCATTTCCATAGCTACGCTGACAACACACAGCTTTACATTGCCGCGTCTCCTGATGACTCAGGGCCAATAGATGCCCTTTTAAACTGCATTTTAGACATAAAACTATGGATGGCAGAGAATCTTTACAGCTCAACCAGGACAAAACCGAAATTTTAATTATTGGTACTGAAGCACAGAGAGAGAAACTAAATATGAAACTACAAGCATTGAATTTAAAACTTTGTCAACAACTTAAAAATCTGGGAGTTGTTCATTGATTGTGATCTCAGCTTTGAGCCCCATATCAAAAATAAAATTGGAACTGCCTTTTATCATCTTAAGAACAGAGCCACGGCATCACTGCACAACATCTTTAAAGTAAGAAAATATATTTTTTTTGTTTCAGTGCACAAGGTCAGACAGCTTCACCAAGTTTCAATCAAATGTCACAAAAACAAACATACACACTGTCCTGTTGGTAAATGTTGGAATCACACGGAGAGACTCTAAGATATTATCACACGAAGTTTTTGGAAAGCAGCATAAGTTTGATCTCTTATGTTCTCTTCAAGCTGTTGCAGTAGGAGATGGGAACTCCAT
Source organism: Sciaenops ocellatus (assembly GCA_033000465.1). Lineage (NCBI taxonomy): Eukaryota > Metazoa > Chordata > Actinopteri > Sciaenidae > Sciaenops > Sciaenops ocellatus. The sequence goes on from CP136878.1 coordinate 28,523,348, forward strand.
CAAATACAGTTAGTTGTTCAAAAAGAGGTCGATCTCCAGGCTGCACACGTCCTGTAGACAAGAACTGAAGCGAGTGTGAACCTGAAAAATAAAGAAAAGATCTGAAGGGACAAAGGTCAGACTCTTCAGAGTCTTACTTTAAGTCACACTTTGAATTACTTAGTCTGATTCTGTGTATACAACACTACATGTTCATTCCTCTGTACAGCAGTTATGATTTTATTGTCTTGCCTTTTCCTGTTTGTGAGAACCAAACTGGCATGCCCTTTAAACAAAACGTTAATCTCCAAATGCAGAGTCCTCTGAAGAGAAGCTCCAACGAAACCTTTTGGGTGATCAAGTTGGAACAATTTGCTCCCGTACAGTATGGAAACTGAAAGTTAAGTTTTAATCTCATTCGTTTTAATTTCATATGTATTTTGATATTTGCCGATTTTCAGATTCAGACTCTATTTTTTACAGTTTCAAATATTATATTTTGTTTTTCAGATCTTTTTTTCCACTTTCAGACTGACGGTCAAATATGGGTCAGCTTAGATGCCTTGGTCCCCGCCAGAAACCAAGTCTGATTTCAGCTTCAATCAGTCAAATTGTATAAGCATTCAAGAAAAGATGCAGGATTCATCAAAGTTGGTTGTAGATGAGCTTTATTATCTTCACAGACAAACAAAGCCAGAGTCACCCATGGACAGACTGATCTGTATGTCCCCAAACATCTCCTTTTATACCCTCAAATGTTGTACACCCATGGCATAAAACCAGCCCATTTTGAATCTTCCCCCCATCTATAACACAATGGTACAACTCTATGCTAGGTGCATCCGTCAAACTTTGGGGACGTTCCCCCTTAATGGTATTTAAATTCTTCAGGCCATATCACCCTGTCATTTTGCCTATGCCTGTGTTGTAACGTCAGCCTCACACACTGTTCGACCTGCGCCACTCCCGCACTGTCAGGCCTTGAGCCTGTCTTCCAGCATGATTCACAGGCTGCAGGCCTCACTACACTACTACACTCACTACGTCTCTGTCCTTTGCTGGCCTTCTCTCAGGATGACACCATTAGAGCCCCACTTGCTTTGCCTATGTTTTTGTCTAACACCCACTACTCTCATTTTTGTTACACCATTAAATCATAGATGTCTCCTACTGCATTTTTGAAACACATATAGTGCTTGTTGTAAAAGTGTTACTACATTCTCTACATACTACTTAGGCATCAAAAGTGTTATAGCAGTCACTACATATCTTGACTACCACATGTTTTTGCTTGGTTTATGCTTCTTCACACACTGTTTTAAACTCAACTCAGAATGAAATACCTCTCACTCTTCAAAGCATTATTGAATCAACTTTAACTATTACCATAGTGCTCATTACAAAATAATTATGCCAAACCAAACTTTATCTGTGCAGTCTTGTTTTCAAATCATGCATAACAATGTGTACTCAGTTTCCATACCCCTCTTCTAAGCTGCTACAAGCCATATATGTGTCAAGATAAGGAGTATATATGTATAAAGATAAGAACCACTCAAAAGCACAGAGAATCATATATGTTAAGATAAAATTAAAGAATCAAGCTTAAAAGCACAAAGTTCGAATCAATCTTAGTAGTACGCCTTGCTTATGTATGTCATAAATGCATACATTTTTATACTACAAGAACTTTGGCCCTGTTAACTGAGAGGGCATTGAGTGACAGTATATCAAGGAAAGCAAACGATTTGATGATGGTGGAGATATTTTTTGATTTACAGAAGAAAATAAGATGGAAACCTACTGAAAAACACACTACCTTTAAAAGATAAAGACTCTAAACGTCTTTATCTTTGAAATCATCTCCGATATTTACCGTGTTTTATCACGTCTGCTCATGGAGTTTTTTAGGTAGGGCAGAATCTAACATTCACTCCGTTGATCCACTTTATTTGCTTCCATGGCTGTAGTACATTATCAAGCTGGATTGAAACACACAGAATAAAACCAAAACAGACAGCCTAGTCCGCCAAGGCAAATTTCAAAAAAAGAAACATACTGACTATAGTCATTTATCAAGAAGCTTGTATTTTAGTAGAGCATGTTTCCTTAATCTCTGATGACCCAGCATATTCATTGTATGATTTAATACAGATACAGATCTTAGATATGGTCTGGAAACATGAAGGAGAGAGGGTCTTTAAGGTATTAGGTAGTTTACAGTTCAGGTACAGTACCCTCCAAAATTCCATCAATGCAGGAAAACATTAAGCAATCTGTTCATACCTGGCAGTGCCACAGGATATAAAATGTAGGGGTTCTGTAGAACAACCCCTAAGTCTGACACAGTAGACAAAGAAGAAGCATGAACTTGGCTCAGCAGCTGAAATTCACAGAATGCCTCAAAATTCAAGGTTCAAATGTCACTCACCACATTCAGCTATGAACAGCAGAAATTAAAATTAAAAGTTGAATCCCCTTCATCTCAAATCTTGTAGCACCATTTTCCTTTTTTTTAAAAAAAAGAAACACTTTGTAGATTGAAAACTGATGTAAAAGCATTTTTTACCTCCGAGCCGCTAAGCCTAACCGAACAAATTCGATGGACAACTCTGTGATAAGAACCTTAGTAACATTAAAACTGCAACGCCCTAAAACAAAACATTATGCTCCTACTGACAATCTTCAATCGAGCCTACCCAGAGGAAAATTTTACTGCTCAAAGGTTGCTCTTCTACAGCTCGGGAGACAAACTTGAGATTCTCATTTCAGCATCATGTTGGTTTCTATTTTATCTGATATGTTTCTCTTTTGCTTCTCCTAAAATTCACTAAGAGCAATAAGTGAGACAGGGCAGTTAGCAACAGGAGCCGTACTTTAGACTTAACTGAGATGTCTCATTTATTTCTCATTTGGAAACAAAAATGAGCAATACTAGAGCAATTGTGGAGACACACGTGCATGTACACCCACACACACACACACACATCAAGGAAACTTAAAAATGCTGAAAAAAAATCCATTTATTAAAATGTCCAACTCATGAAACTTAATCTCCAACCACTCAAAGCTCTTTTACACTACATATCTCGTGCACCTATTCACACACATTCATACCAGGCATGGGCCGGTTACCGGTTTCAAGTGCACAGTGATGGACAATGCTGTTATCCAATGAGATTTTGTTATACTGACGCGTGCGTAAATATCTAGGGCCGGGCTATTCAATTGGCGGCCCCCGGGCCGGGTCCGGCCCCTTAGGAGTTTTGTACCGGCCCTTAGAGTGTACTGGGATTATTACATACGGATAGTCTCATATAGTGCATGACTATGACTAACTGTTTATTCTCTCGAGCAGTAGGAGGCGGTATGCGCACGTTTAAGTCATGGTGGAAAAACAAGTAGAATATACCTGTTTTAGCCGGACATATATTTTGGGAGACCGCACATGACCAATCAAAAATCACCATTCACGGCGCGCTCTAGTTCAATGCTCTGACTTGTGTCTTTCAAGCGTGAAGGTTGGCTAACAAGACAAAATGTCTCTCTCTACCTTAAAAAAAAGAAAAGTTTACTCAGAGGAACAGGCAGTTCAACAATGAATGGACAGAGAAATACGCGTTTATTGCAGTTGATGCGAATCCTGTGTGCTTAATCTGCAACGAGTGCCTCGCCGTGTGTAAAGAGTATAATTTAAGAAGGCATTTCAACACAACGCATGCTAACTTCAACGCTACTTTCCCACCGGGCTCTGCTGCTCGGAGGCAGAAGATATCAGGGCTCACATTTTGTTATGAGCAAAGACGTTGCATATTGTTCCGGGCCTGTACGGATCAAGAGAGAGCAACGGTGGCATCGTTACAAGTGGCATGGATATTGGGGAAAAAGAAAAAGCCGTTTACAGACTCGGAGATAGTCAAGGAGTGTATGCTGGCGTCCATTGATGAGGTGGTAACAGATGAGAAAACCCGAAAAAGCGTTATTGATTCGATCAAGCAAATTCCAATATCTGACACGTCAAATATGAGGAGAGTCGAGTCCCTTGCATTGGACGTTTTCGAGACGCTTTTGGACAAGCTGAGGAAGGCTGAGGTGATGTCTTTGGCCGTGGATGAGTTGACAGGTAACTAGGGGTGGGCAAAAATATCGATATGGCAATATATCGCGATACTTTTTCTTCCGATTCAATATCGATATTTAAAATTTGAATATCGATTTTTTGTTCAAATAATAAATCATGTTTCAGGCGGGTTAACAAATCCAGCACGACTTCCGCACCTCCGCTCCGCAAGTGTCGCTGTACCGCTACCTCACTTCTTCTTCTCTTTTTTTCCCCCGGTGGTTGCAGTGAGGAAGTGGAGCCAGCAAAAAAACAAACAAGCATTGCTGGTAACGTTAAACTAGAGACGCCCTCGATCTTTAAGGCAGATGTTTGGAGATATTTTGGTTTCCAAAGGAAAGGAGAAACACACAGTGAGCTGGACAAAGAGTACGCGCTTTGCAAACTCTGTGTCGCTCCCATTAGATATTCCGGTAACACAACAAACTTGCGAACTCATTTAGCACGATACCACCCTGACATATTAGCTCAGCCGGAGCCACCGAAACCTTCCGATCCAAAGCAAACTACACTGGACAGTCAGTGTGTGTGAGACACTGCATTTTATTTTGAGTATTTACTCTAAGTTCAGAAGAAACATGATCCACTGAGGTTTCAATTCAGTTTCAGTATGTGGACACTGACCCACACTGCACTTTGTGTCATAATTGTGCTCAGGGAGACTAAGAATAATGCACACTGAACTTTTCAATGTGTTTCAGACAGTGTGTTGTTCATGCAAATATGTTGTAACTTGCACTTAGTTACAATAAAATGGAATCGATAATTTGAATTACATTGTTTTGACTGTTTGTCCCATGAATTATCACTATCATCTGATGTACATACAACTCAGATTTTAAGATGCATAATGCCTTTTACATTTTTCAGTGAACTATGTACAATATCGCAATATATCGCAACATTTGGATATCGCAATATCATATCGTATTGTGACTCAAGTATCGTGATGCGTATTGTATCGTGAGGTCCTTGGCAATACCCACCCCTACAGATAACAGTGATGTTGCGCAGCTGTGCCTCTATGTGCGATTTTTTGATGGAGAATGTTTTCGCGAGGATCTGCTTGGACTAATTCCCCTGGAGGGGCACTCCACCGGTGAGATTTTATTCACCAAAATTGCTTCATTCTTTGAGGAGAACAACTTGGATTTGGCGTGCGTCAACATGCTGGTGACGGATGGTGCGCCCTCGATGGTGGGCAGGAATCAGGGGCTTGCCGCGAGGATGGCAGCCGTGGCTCCACATATGAGATCGCTACATTGCCTCATTCACCAAAGCCTTCTGTGTGCCAAACTCAGTGGTGCGTTAAAAGAGACCATGGACTCTGTCATGGCAATTATAAACTTTATCCGTTGCACCTCCAGTTTACAGCACCACCTTTTCCGCAAGCTGCTGACTGACATGTCTGCTGAATACAAAGATTTGCTCATTCACAATGACATTAGATGGCTTAGCAAAGGAAACGCATTGAAACGTTTTTGTGAACTAAAAGAGGAGATTCTGGTGTTTCTCCAGTCTTCAAAATCGAAAAAAGCTGGCAAGTTTCTGTCTCTGATGGGAAATGATGAATTTAATGCCACTGTTTACTTTTTGAGTGATGTTTTCCATCATTTGAATCAACTCAACATGGAGTTGCAGGGCAGGGATAAAACAGTCTCAGAACTTGTGGAGAAACTTCATTCTTTTCTAAGAAAGCTCTCACTCTTCTCTGCTGATCTTTGTCCTGGGAAGATGCTCCACTTCCCCACATTAAGGAAATCTGGCCTGCAAATTACCCAGGTGATGTCAGGCTTTATTGACTCACTGAAAAACAACTTTGCCACCAGGTTTGATGATTTCAGCATCTCCAGTGAAGTGATGAGATTTGTTAAGGACCTTTTCTGTGTTAATGTTGAGGCAGACTTTGCATTGAAAGGAAAGGAGCTAGTACCATCATTGGATGAGGGTTTTTTACAACTGGAACTCATTGACAGTCAGTCGTCAGATGACTTGCGACAGTCATTGCAGCAGGCAGGTTTTGAAAAATTCTGGACCCATGTAGTCAGCCGAGAGAAATTTCCACACTCAAGGGGTCTTGCACCTTTTCTTCTGACAATGTTTGGCTCAACATACACTTGTGAGTCGTCATTCTCACACATGAATGCCATTAAAAGTCATAATCGCATATCCCTCACTGACCAGCATCTGCAACACTGCTTGCGCATTGCCCTGACAACATATACACCTGACTTCACTGCTCTTGCTAGGTCAAAAAAATGCCATTTCTCTCATTAGATGGCAAATGTTGGCAAACTACATGCAAGGTGACAGTCATGTTAGTCAAGCAAGTAATGAGGATTGATTTTTGAACAGTATGATGCAATTAACATGTTATTCACCTCATAATATGCACTTAATGTTTTTCTTGAGATGGTATGGCTCAACTGAACTGAATATTGAGGTGTCTGATGCAATTTCAATATATGCAGATGAGAAAAAAAATGTAAAGAGAGGTCAACTAAGGGACTGTTACAGTGATTTTGTTTTCTCATGTTAGCAGGGCTAAAATTGTTGAGGTGATTATTGTTGAAAGCAGTTTGAAATGTGCCTTGCACTGTTATTTTGTTATAATTAGACGCATACTACGCAGTTTAATTAGAAGCATACTATGCAGTTTTGTTTTTTATATTTGTTGGTGCACTTGGAATTGAAGTTGTTTGTCAGTTAAATGAATGAAAATGTAAACAACTGACAGCAGTAGTCCATGTGTGGATTTATGTGCATATGTTGTTCTGCATTTACAAAATAGAATATATTGACTCCTTCAGTATGTTGTTGTAATTTCTTTATTTGTTACCGTGATTACTCATATTCTCCGGCCCCTTATTTTGCCTCAAATTCATGAACTGGCCCCAATTCCAAATTAATTGAATAGCCCTGATCTAGGGTTAGAGGTCACATCTTCTGGGGCCTATGCTGTGCAGCTTCTGTGTGTGCGTGTACAATTATTTAATATTACTTTTACCGAAGATTAAATTGTTAACTTTGTCATAGCAGCCAAATATGTTTATATTAATTTTAATTGTATTCAGAAGTAGGAAAAAGTAGTATCTCAGAGGCGTCACTAGGTTTTAAGGACAGGGGGGCCTTAGCCCCAAGGAGATGCACAGGATGTGAGCAAACGTAGCGCACGAGCACAAAAGTATATATATATATGTGTGTGTGTGTGTGTATAACTTAGCTTTGTCCACTTTTTAATCATTACTCTCAAATAAAAGCTCAAGTTAAATAAGTCTTATATGGTGCACCTTGACTGAAATGTTTCATATTTCATATTCAAATTGAGTTTCATAAAATTCCAAGACTGTCTGCATCACAAATAACTCTATTCTGTGAAATCCTTTAGACTCACCTTTCCAGTAGAGGTCTCTCCCCTCTCACTCACTGTGCTCCTCTGCCCTGACTCCTACAGGCCAATATGGGTGGTGGAGTGATTATTATTAGTGTAATTATTATTGTTATCCACTGATGATAATCATACGTGAATGAGCTCAGCTCCTGTTTTTCACAGTGTGCATCCATGCGTAAAGTGAGAAACACAGCTGATGCTCCAGAAGGAAGTCACCCCAAAGATATGGTAAAGAGAGTACACACTTAACTCTAGAAACAACCAGGACCTTCACAGTGCATTTCACACTAACTAGCAAGCTAAGTAGCAGCGTTCTTTTACAGCTGGAGTGTAACTTTTGACCGCAAAACAACAAAGGTAAGACGTGTGCAGAGACTGTCTGTAGTGTGTAAGCCAGGTTTTTATTTGTCAAACATGGAGCATTTCATTAATAACATGGGACTTTCTGCTGTTAGCTGGGGGCTGGAGCTAACTAATTGTTACTACCAGCAGTGATGAATACTTGCTTTCCTGAAAAACTTTCTTATATCCATTCTTCATCCATCCATTCATGTTCTTCTCCTAACGGTGTTCTATTCGGTTCTGTGTGCAATGGTAGAAGTACCAACGGCTGCAGGTACCAAGCCGCAAGCAAGGTCGCAGGGAAAACGTGGACTGGATTTTCAGTAATGTGGGCGTTCTGAACAAGTGGAATGGATTGGATAAGAACGCACCAAAGGGGCTCTCTCTACCGTACACTACAAAGTGAAGGAAAACTGACAGATTTATGATCACATCTAAGTCCTTAATGACAGGTTATGTGATTATTTATTTAAACTGATATGCTGGCCGCTTTATATTGAATTTGTCGGCATTTTTTTGTAAAAAAATAAAAAATAAAAAATAAAACACCAAACTATTTAAGGGGGCTTAAGAATATTTTAAACAGGCCTAACAACGCCACTGGTAGTGGTGTTTCAAAAGTTCTCTGCCTTCTTGCTCTGCACCTCTGCTGAGCCTCTCTCCAATACCTCCACTTATGCCTCTGCTCCCTTTCATTCAGATTAGCCACTGTGCTGGTTAACCCTGCATTTCTCTTTTTCTTCCATCTCTCCCTGTCTTTTTCCAAATTTGCTGCCCTCCTTTCAGGGTCAGCCTTTCACCGTGCCCTGTATTGCCGTTGCCTTTCTGCTGCCGACACCTTCATCTTCACCTACCTAGAAAATAATAACATTTTCTTGACCTGGAAAGCGATATCAGAAATCTTGCCTTTACAATAAAATTACCCAGAACCCACAATAAATGTATAAACTAAAGCAAAATGCGTAGAAGTGATTGGGAACATCTGACTCTGTTAGTCACTGTCAACTCTGTTATCATTAAAATTTTGACACATGTAACAGAGTTGATGATAACAGAGTTGACATTTTCCACCATTGTGCTTTAACGCCACGTGCTAGCTTAAAACCAGATACCACATGTCATGAATAAAACCATGAATTTTCATCATATAATTGTTTTTAAAAAATGATGGACAGACTCACTAGAATTTCATAGTAACAGATTTGACATATAATTAATCTACTGTTGGTGTATTCTCAACATTTTGTACAAATTAATGAGAGACAAAGTTTAACATACCATAGTTCCCTCCAAATCTTTTCTGCAAGAGAAAGTGACATCACTGGGTGCAGGTCACATGTTTTTATTTGAATGCTGTAGGGTTTTTTATGTGGTTTTATAACAGAGATAACAGAGTTGACCGGATCATAGGGACAGATGAAAAACATATATTTTTAATGTTGAAATCCCATGTATTACAGAAAATAAATACTGTGTGCAACTGATTGTATAAGTATTTATAGAATTAGCACAAAAAACTGCAAATTATACTGAATTATTTTATGTTAATTCAATATGAACATGTGAATCACAAGCTGAAGACAGTCAATAATTGGGGGGGTGGGAATCATTTAATTTTACATATAAATTGTGCCTAAAATACACACACAACATTATTATTGGTGAACATTCAATATAATTAGCAATATTATTTAAAACAGATCCAGTAAAGACTTTTTTTAGGGGGAAATAACCAAAGGTTTTTCTGGGAGACGCAAAATGTACCCGCAATTCTGAAATGACCCATATATATTTTTTATATGTGTATATATTTATTTAATTTTAATTAAATAAATAAATACACCATTAAATAATGGAATATGGAATTAAATACATAAATGTGTTATTAAATGTGAATATTAAATATTCAATGTAAATGAATTAAATAGTGAAATGATTATATATGTTTTTTAGATAAAATGAATCGGTATTTTAATGAATTAATGACGCATTTAAGTAATTATTTAATGGTGTATTTATTTATTTTATTTTGGCACTTTTAGTCCTCCTTCACTAACTTAAAACGTCATGTGCTGTATTTTTTCCCGCTGGCTGCAGGTGCAGCTTCTACAGCGAGCCACGCTTCAGAAGCACTTTGGCAGTTTTTTTTTCCACTGTTTTCACAGTCTTTGATACTTCCCAAAGAGGCGAAGAAGGTAAGAAATAATTTACAGTGCATATAAGAATATACATGAGTATTGATGGTGGATTTATAAGGCTAGCTTGCTAGCTAAGTAAATTAGCTTAGGGGCCATTCACATGTCATGTCTAAAACGTGTGGAGGTCGCGCTACTGTCGTGTCTGCCCAGTCTCGCTCATACATTAGGTAGCTGACAGCATGTGCGTGCATGCTGTGGCTTGTCTGTTTGTGAGAGAGAAGCATAAAACGGCCGACATTCAAACTCTATTATAGACAGTCATTGATATTATACAGAGATTTCAATAAAGTTAATCACAGTCAGGCTTGTGAGGTGCCAATCAACCAGGGCCAGGTGGAGCCCACCAATCAGAGCAGAGCAAGCAACCTCCAGCAGCAGCTCCTGTGACATTTGACACCGCTGAGAGAGAGAAAAACAACTGAAAGTACCCCTCGAACAAAAGGGCTTAACTGTAGGCCTATCATTGAACCGGCTTCACTATGAGCTTCCTGAACGTCTACATATGTATTTTGTGTGGCCAGAGTGAAGAAAAGTGACCCTTACCTAGGGCTGGGCGATATGGCCTAAAATCAATATCACGATATATTGAGCAGTTCACCTCGATAACGATAAATGGACGATAACTACCACCACCCCTTGCGCAAAAAAAGTTTGGCCACTAGATGGGGCTGTGGCAGCATAATTGCTCCACAGCCAGTTAAATTGATACTAGTATGATTCCCCTGGACCTATTTATTGCAACAATTTTTTTTATTGTCACTTTAAAAAGGACTGTAAAACCTACAGTGTCTGAAAATAAATGAAGAAGATACAAATTAAGTACTTTTAGTTCAGATTTACTGAACAACTAAGCATAACTGAACAAGTTTAAAAGTATAAAATAACCTGCATATTAAAATACAATCTCTTTGTCACATTCGAGTCGTCAAGTAGCAAGACGCGTTTTTCTTGGGAACAAGCTGCTGCTCTTCCTCCTCCTCGACCAGGTGTACCTCCGCCGCCGGCGCTGCAGCTGCTGCTTCGACATTTGAACTGTCCTCCATTTCGTCACCGTCTCTTCCCCTTCTTGTTACAGACTGGATGGGGTGGAGTCACGTGACTACATACGCTGTACTACGTGTGCAGCGTCTTAAAGAGACATGAACACAGCCTACCTACACACACAGCCAAAAGACAAAAAACACTTTTCTTTTTTTTTAAACACCGAATATACCGACATGGGCAAAATATATTTGGTTATCGTCGTAAATTTCGGTATCGGTAAATTTTATCGGTAAAGTTTATCGCCCAGGCCTACTCTTACCTCTTCTCTCCTCCAGAAATTTTCCCTCAAATTTACATGGGAGTAGATGGGGCAGTGGGCAAGTGTTGCTGGCACATCAGTGTGTCACGCCAAAACTATAAGTGTGACAGCGAATATTCCTACATTTCTATGTATAAATTATTCATCCACAGTGAAATTTGTGGGCATGGTAGCAGTTTACAAATTTATTTTAACAGATTTTTCTCTCGCTCATGTGAACAGCCCATTTTGGCCATGTGCATCAAGTGCTAGCAGTAGTATAACGCCAAAACCCCACTGCACATGTCTCTGGCACATCGCATAAGTGCTGCGATTTTGGTCCATCCTGCGCACGACTTCAAACCCACCGGGAGCGTTTCAGAAGCGTTTAGCCCGCCAGACTTTGTTTACTTGCTCAGATTTGGTCTTTTTCCCGGTGTATGTTCTTCTAAACATGCTTCTACATGTGTAAATATGCTACGTAGTTAATTAGTTTCGCTTTTGTCTATTTTTACGGGGTATTTTATTTTGAAAATCCACCGGATTCTCTTTGTTTTTTCTGTGCTAGGCTTCCGCCAGCTCGAGGTGCTTGATACATTGGGATGGGTTTGATACATTGACTAGAATGGCGTGTTACTCGCGATGATGCGACGCTCACGCAACACGCCGCGGATGGGCCCAGTGGGGTTTCGGCGTTAAGTAAATGTCTTTGTTTATGGTTTATCAATGTTTTTTTTTTTCATACTGTGTTTTACTAACTTAAAATGTCATGTGCTGTATTTTTTCCCACTGGCTGCAGGTGCTGCTTGTACAGCAAGCCACTCTCCAGAAACCTTGAAGGACAAAGAGTTAGTTGACCACGACTTTCAGTATGTCACATCTCGCAACCTTAAGTTGAGGCTGTTAATGAGTGTGTGCACAATGACATGCATAGACATGAGGCAAATAGCAACTATCCATGTTGCTTTGCAGACTGCAAACAAATATTCACCAAGTACACTGCTTTAAAAGCTCATGTCTATTGTTCCCACAACAGTCCTGTTTCACTGTTTGAAGACACACAAAGGTCATTTGTACATGATGATGTGCATTGTAAGAAGAAATGCATAGATTTGAGAGATCGTGTTGCACACCTCAAAGTACATTTGAATAAGCATGAGTTAGTACATTGCCCATTTAGCAATTGTAACAAGGCGTTTAAAGTGAAGCCCTCATTTACATCCCATGTTTCAAGAACACATACAGTGGGGCAAAAAAGTATTTAGTCTGCCACCAATTGTGCAAGTCCTCCCACTTAAAAAGATGAGAGAGGCCTGTAATTTTCATCATAGGCATACCTCAACTATGAGAGACAAAATGAGAAAAAAAAATCCAGAAAATCACATTGTCTGATTTTTAAAGAATTTATTTGCAAATTATGGTGGAAAATAAGTATTTGGTCACCTACAAACAAGCAAGATTTCTGGCTTTCACAGGCCTGTAACTTCTTCTTTAAGAGGCTCCTCTGTCCTCCACTCGTTACCTGTATTAATGGCACCTGTTTGAACTCATTATCAGTATAAAAGACACCTGTCCACAACCTCAAACAGTCACACTCCAAACTCCACTATGGCCAAGACCAAAGAGCTGTCAAAGGTCACCAGAAACAAAATTTTAGACCTGCACCAGGCTAGGAAGACTGAATCTGCAATGGGTAAGCAGCTTGGTGTGAAGAAATCAACTGTGGGAGCAATTATTAGAAAATGGAAGACATACAAGATCACTGATAATCTCCCTCGATCTGGGGCTCCACACAAGATCTCACCCCGTGCGGTCAAAATGATCACAAGAATGGTGAGCAAAAATCCCAGAACCACACGGGGGGACCTAGTGAAGGACCTGCAGAGAGCTGGGACCAAAGTAACAAAGGCTACCATCAGTACGTCAACACACTACGCCGCCAGGGACTCAAATCCTGCAGTGCCAGACGTGTCCCCCTGCTTAAGCCAGTGCATGTCCAGGCCCGTCTGAAGTTTGCTAGAAAGCATTTGGATGATCCAGAAGAGGATTGGGAGCATGTCATATGGTAAGATGAAACCAAAATAGAAATTTTTGGTAAAAACTCAACTTGTCGTGTTTGGAGGAGAAAGAATGCTGAGTTGCATCCAAAGAACACCATACCTACTGTGAAGCATGGGGGTGGAAACATCATGCTGTTTTTCTGCAAAGGGACCAGGACGACTGATCCATGTAAAGGAAAGAATGAATGGGGCCATGTATCGTGAGATTTTGAGTGAAAACCTCCTTCCATCAGCAAGGGCATTGAAGATGAAACGTGCCTGGGTCTTTCAGCATGACAATGATCCCAAACACACCGCCCGGGCAATGAAGGAGTGGCTTCGTAAGAAGCATTTCAAGGTCCTGGAGTGGCCTAGCCAGTCTCCAGATCTCAACCCCATAGAAAATCTTTGGAGGGAGTTGAAAGTGTTGCCCAGCAACAGCCCCAAAACATCACTGCTCTAGAGGAGATCTGCATGGAGGAATGGGCCAAAATACCAGCAACAGTGTGTGAAAACCTTGTGAAGACTTACAGAAAACATTTGACCTCTGTCATTGCCAACAAAGGGTGTATAACAAAGTATTGAGATGAACTTTTGTTATTGACCAAATAGTTATTTTCCACCATAATTTGCAAATAAATTCTTCAAAAATCAGACAATGTGATTTTCTGGATTTTTTTTTCTCATTTTGTCTCATAGTTGAGGTATACCTATGATGAAAATTACAGGCCTATCATCTTTTTAAGTGGGAGGACTTGCACAATTGGTGGCTGACTAAATACTTTTTTGCCCCACTGTAAACATGAAATTGTAAATACTAGAGTCACATAATCTGTATTCTCTCAGATTGAGCCCAATGAAACTGAAACTGGAATGGACCAAAGTGAAAATCAGTCTCAGGTTACAGAAGATATTGATATAAGGTCTTTGTACATGAAGTGAATCTGTGCCTGTTTTACATGCAAATCCAGGCAAAGTATCTGGTTCCGTTATCAACTATTCAAATGATTGTTGAAGAGACCAATGGCCTTAATGACATTTGTCATCAGTACACAAAAGACAAAAAAAAGAGACACTTACACCTAATTTACACAGGGGACGTAACGGCCGTGTAACGGCTGCGCTGCGGTCACCTGAGCTGATCGCTGCCACTCTAGTCAATGAGACCATTCCCACCGGGCGCGCCGCGTAACGTCTCAGCAGCGTCCCAGCAGCGGCTCTCCACTCTGCAGCGCGAGCATTCCGTAGCACTTCTATTTTTGACGGAGCCGTTGCTGATTCGCGTCAAGCTCAACAGAGCAGATTGCACCAGACAGGAAATCCGACACTGAATCAAAGTAATACACTTCCGCCCCCTTTCAAAATAAAACACAATACGCCGTTCATGTAGCCTATCACAACTTCACATCAACATTACGCCATGACCGGTGGCACCAGGTCAGCAGTCAATCAATCAAAGGGTCTCAACATGGACGACGACAGAGTAATTGTTGAAGTGGAACAACACACAATAATTTATGACACAACAGATCCTTTTTATATTCTCTTCCACGTCAGAAAAGCAAAGTACGCTTGTTTGTTGTTGTTGTTTCCACAGTTTACCACGGGATCTCGCGGTTTCGCGTACGTTCAGGATTATCGCGTGATCTCGTGATCTCGTGATCTCGTGATCTCGCGGGAATACGGCTGGCTCGCAGAAAATGTTTTTCTGGGCACCAATGAGCATAGAAGAGACAGTTATGCACAATACATACCCTTGCATGACACTTTAAGAGTTATTCTAAAAGATCCTGTTGTGTGGGAAGAGTGTGTTAGGTCTCAAAATCAGCCTGTTTCTGATGTCGTCTTAAGTGATATTTCTGATGGCTCTGTCTTCAAATCCAATGAGCTGTTTCTACAAGCTGGTGACATCATCTTAAAACTGATATTGTATCAGGATGCATTTGAAGTTGTCAACCCACTTGGGTAAGCCAGGAAAAAACATAAGCTTGTGGGAGTATACTTCACACTTGCTGACTTTGAGCCATTCCATCGTTCCAGTATTGACCATATGCAGTTAGTACTGTTGTGCAAAGAGAAAGACTTTAAGTCCTTTGGTCAGGACATAGTGTTTGAGAGAATGTTGTCAGACCTGAGACAGCTTGAAGAACATGGACTTGTAACCACTTCTGGTCATGTGGTTCGAGCAACAATAATATCTATTGTAGGTGACAATTTGGGATCACACTGCATTGGTGGCTACACACAGAATTTCAGCACTTCCAAGTACTTCTGCAGGTATTATGAGGTAAAAAGAGACTAACTTGAGAGTGTGAGTCAGAGCTTTCCTGTACGAACAGTCAATAACTACAAAGAAGCAGTGCAGTTATTGCAGGAGAGTGATGTGAATGACGTCAAAGGCATCTATTGTGACTCCATCTTTAACACACTGAAATATTTCCATGTATGTCAGCCAGGCCTTTCTCCATGCATAGGGCATGACTTGTTTGAGGGAGTTGTAGCTTATGACTTGGCCATTTACTTGTGTTACTTCATAAAGGTCAAGCATTGGCTCACATACTCTCAGCTGAACAGGCGAATCACACAATTTTCCTACAAGGACTCAGATTCCAGCTCATCTCCTTGTCAGGTGAATGAAAAGGCCATCACAATAGGTGGCCAAGCAGCTGAGAACTAGTGTCTGCTTAGACTCCTGCCTGTCATTATTGGTGATAAACTTGATCCTCGTGACCCAGTGTGGCAACTAGTGATCACTCTGAAAGAACTTGTGGAACTAGTATGCTTACCTCAACATTGTTGTGGTTGAATATCTGGAAACAAGGAAAACAATGGGCCTCATTCACCAATATCGTCTTAAGAATCTTCTTAGATTCTTTCTTAAGTCCTTCTTAAGAAGATTTCTAAGAAGACCCTACGTCAGATTCATCAACATGTTCTTAAGCCGCTGAATTGTTCGCAGCTGTGTTCTTACATTGATGAATGCCATCTCCTCGTAAATTGAGCGCGCATGCCAGGTGAGTCTAATTAACGTAGGATTAGCATAGGTAACCGCCCATTAATGCCCATAAAAGGGCCCATAAAAGGGACTGCAGGGCCGTGTGTACACGCCACACAGAGGAAACAGCAGCAGAATGCCTAAAGCAAAGAGTAAATCCGTTGGAGCACAGGTAAAAAGAAAAAAAAAACTTTAGCAGTTCAGAACTAGAAGTTCTGCTGCAGGAGATCACTCGGAGGAAGAAAATTATATTTAGCAGCCTTAGTCAGGTTGCACTAACACAAACAAAAAGGAGGCCTGGGAGGCAGTTACGCATGCAGTGGATGCAGTGTCGGGAGAGGGACGCACAATAGAGGAGGTAAAAAAGAAATGGTTCGACCTTAAATGCGAAACAAAAAGAAACATATCAAAATTCCGTCAGGAGATGCAACGGACTGGAGGGGGGGACAGCAGACACGACACCCATGTCTGAGTTGGACCAGCGCATCGGGGCCATCATCGGGGAGACGGCACTCAGTAGGCTATATGGCAAAAATCAAAATCACTAGAATGTAACTTATTTAATTGATGATTAAATTTTCCCACCTTACTTTTTAGGAGTACCATCAACTGAGTCTCTGGACACAGACCTGGGCCCCGATGCAACGCTGTGATCTCCCCCCCCCCCCCCATGCCGCTGCTACTCCAGAGGAATCGGAAGGTAATTTATTTATTTTCTGGAATAATACCTTTTATATATATTTTAAACATGTGCCCTGTAAGGCAGGAGTTTACCATAGTGTGTAAGCTCAAAATACGTCAACTTGCAACAGAACCAGAACGGACAGAGCCCTCCTGCAGCAGCACATCCACACTAACTGCCTCTCCACGACCATGCCTGATCTCGGACGCAGTACTACACAATCAGGAACGGATAGCGGAGACGCTGGAGAAGATTGCCTCAACACTGGGAACCATATCACAAACACTTAAAGAAATTAATGAGAATTTCAAAAGAAAATACACATGTGCACTGAAACTGGTCTGTCCTCATTTTTGAAGTGAATTACAGTAGACTGTTTGATTAAACTTGTAATATTGCCAACAATTTATTTGATTCATGTTAAAGCGTTGGCACATTTAATTTAATTAAAATGAAAAATGAAAAAAAAAAAGAAAAATAAATACATAAATACGACAGAAATTTCACTGTAATGTATTTTATTGAACTTAACAAAAGAAGACAACACAACCATGCCGTCACTGAAATGTGCTTAAGAGTACTCCTGAGTGTTCGTAGGATTTGTTCTTACCTAAGAAAAACCCTGGATAAGAAAAAAATTCATGAATGCCACAATCTTCGTAAAATCTTTGTAAGTAGGACTTAAGAACAAATTTGCTCTTAAGAACGGTTCGTGAATGAGGCCCAATGTTTCCTTCTGATCACCTGAAACCCAAGCACCACTATCTTCTCCATTATGCATCATTGATCCTCAAACTGGGTCCCCTAATACGGCTGTGGACAATGAGATTTGAGAGTAAACACTCTTACTTCAAGAGGTGTGTGAAGAGGACGCAAAACTTTAAGAATATATGCCAGTCTCTCGCAAACCAGCACCAACTCCTGCAAACAACCCTCAGCACAAACTCCTTTTTCTGCACCAGTGCTGAAGTCAAAAAACGTTACTCCATATCATGCTCACCTGTACAGTGATGCAGTGCGCAATGCAGTTGAAGCACACATGTTTACAGAACCAGATTCTGTGTCAACTGAGGTAGATTTTAAGGGCACTCTTTACAAAAAGGGATCTTTTCCCTGCCTCAGACGCGAGTCTGATGAGTCAATCAAGTTTGGCCAGATTCCATATACAGCTTGTTTTGATAATCAATGACAAAAAGGTGTGCTTTCTGGTGACACCGCACACTTCAGTGTATTTATCAGAGTATGGACTCTATGAAGTCAAACAAGCAGCTGAGGATATGCACTGCATTAATGCAGAACACTGCCTGGATTCCTACCTATTGCCTCTTTACAATCTGAATGGGAATAAAGTCATATCTCTTAAGCACAGTGTTGTTGATCAGTAGGAATGTGATGAGGTGTTGGGAAGAAGTTTTTGACTAGTGTGTCAATGGGGGAAAATGACGTATATTAATCAAAGTAACATGGTAATTGTGCCGTGAAGTGTAATCCACAATCTGTTATCCACTAAACAATAATTAATCTTTTGTCCCCTCTTGAAGTCATGGATGGATGGGTGGGTGATCTAACTTCATCCCTCAGCTCATTCTTTAACCAAGAGGATTCTATAGCGCAAGTAGTGGAGGTGCTCAAAAACATTGGCGTCTGTTCAGCTGAGGACCTGAAATATGTGGAGGCAGCTGACCTTGCAGCAGTCCTGAGGCCAATAGAGGCCAGGAAAGTCATGGCCTGCATTAAAAGTAAGTAAAATAATACATAATGCCATTTGTGATGATTGCGACAAGATTAGGATTGACTCACTAGACCGAAGATTAAGTGAAAATTATTTATGGATGATATTGACTGACATGCTTATGTCCTTTAGTTATTTAGATTTAGTGACTAGAGTAGAGGATACATCCTCCTCAATATCTACCAGCCAGACTGGAGAACCCAGCACCGAAGAATCATTCATGAGTGACGACATGAGTGATGATATCCCCATGAGTGTTCACTCCACACCGAAATCCACTGCTACAAGCAGTCCAGCTTTGGCCGTAGCCTCACCTACTGGATCAGAGAGCAGTGTCAGAGAAGATAATAGCTGGCATTACAGCTTTGACATACCCTGGAGTAAGATGCCCTCCAGCACAAGAAAACTGTTACTGGTACTGGTACTGGTAAGAGGCCTTCTGAAGCACAGAGAAGGGACATTATTAGGACTGTGGCTAGTGAAATGCTAACTGTGTGCAAAAAACCTGGAAAGAAACACATTACTGAAATTTCAAGGAAGATGGTACTTTGCTACCCAAAATCCTTCCGAGATGAGATTGAGGGTCAGATTGTTGGCACTGGGTATGACTCACTTGTAAAACAGTTCATATCTCGGCTAGATAACTGCAGACGACTCCAAGATTCTACTGCCCACAAAAGGCTTCCTGAAAGTTGCAGCCCTGACAATGCGAAGAGAGTGTGCAAAGATGCATATGGCTGTTTTAACTCTGAGCCAGACCTTCCTCCTGGTGAAACAAAACAATTGCAAAAGCAAAAACAAGAAGAGCTGGTTAAGATGTTCAAAAACAAAGACAAAGATGCAAAAAAAATAGAAAGACTGATGGTGAAGACTTTTCCCCCACAGAGGAGAGACATACTATCAGGACTGAAAGAGACGGAAAAGTTTCTTAAGGAATGGCCTTTCCTCTGCCAGGAAGCTGGAATGAGGCTTCATTTCAAAGAGCTAACAGGTGTCCAGTTAGATGACAGCTTTGGAGAGTCCTCAGCCACCAAGTTCAGAAGAGTCCTGCGGTACTTTCAGTTTGGTAAAACTGAGTCATCCAGCGAAGCAAGAACCATTCTGAGCCAAGCCGTGGCAGGAGGTGAAGAAACTAGTGCAGCTGTACTGATGCTTGTTGCCCATTTTTAAAGAGCAGCAAGATAAGATGTTCATAAATGTTGATGACACTGCCATTGGAGCTGACGTGGACACCACCAAGCTACCATGGACACCCCGCATTGTGGTCTGTGGTAGGTGTGCCAAAAAACAATTTTCATCTGTTCATTTAAATACTTTTTTTTAACATTTTATGTCTACAGAGATGATGGAGTGTACTGTACACTGCAAAAACATGTTTATAGATGACAAAATCATGTTTTTTGCTACCTTGCTTTCATTTGTTTTTACTTGGTAGAGTTTTTCTTTTGCAGTATAGACACAATATGGGCTATTCAAGAATGAAGTCATTTAAGCAGTGTGCTGAACACAGCTCCTGGCTTACTTAACCTCATTGGATCCATATACATTAAGCAAGCTATTTACTCACTATGGAACATATTGTTCTTGCTCTGTTCACAGGTAACAGCCCACTTACTGCCAAGATGTTCATGGTTGCAGTGGACCAGGTCATTGTGAATGAGCAGCTTCCCTGCTTCACCAAGGCGTTAGAGATGATGTTCTGCTCATATTATCTGCACAACATTGATTATCCTGTTGAACTCGCAGCTACTCTGGAGTTCTTACAGAGGTACGCTTTCAGTATGCATTACACATTGCTTTTAAGGTAGTTTTGCTACCTAGGTAGGTTGCTCCTTTCCTAGCTCCGCTCTCTGCTCCTTTCCTCTCACCTCTCCCTGCTCCTCTCTTCGCTCCTCTCTTCACTTCTCTCTCTGCTCCTTTCCCCGCTCACCTCTCTCTTAAAGATTCTGTTTCACTGGCTGTTTAATGCCAGGATTAGTTACAGTTATTCTCAATTGCTAAAACTAGGGCTGAACGATTTGGGAAAATAATCTAATTGCGATTTTTTCCCCCAATATTGCAACTGTGATTTAATATGCGAGTTTTTATTTATTTTTTATTTTATCCTCTTTTTTTCCCCAACAAAACATAATGAATGATTTAAATATGACCAACACAATATTAGATACATTTAGTGTAAAATGTTCTTTCCCATAGGCTGGGCCTATTTGTTAGAATTAAATTAAAGTAGTATGAACTTGAAATAAATGACATTTTTATTTAACTGCTCATTACAGAAACATCTGTGGCTTTGCCACTGTGCATTTAAGTAATTTAAACAAAGGCATGCAGTTGGAAACACTGTGTGCAAAATTTACAGTCTTAAGAAAATTTTCTTGGCTGTGTTGAATGACTATAGCTCAAATTTGCCAGAAGATATTCATTTTACTTTTTTTTTTAGAATTGTCATCTCAGTACTTTAATTAAGCCTAAAATGGCTAAGCTAACCAAAAACCTTAATTGTTCCTAGTGCCAAAACGTGCCCCATTGAAACCCATTAAAATCACAATTTTTGATCCCACGTTTATCTTAACATAAATTAAGGCATTCCTTTATGTTAGGGTTTCATTTTGGACCACTGGCTTTCAATTTGTAATTTTTCTATATGTCCACCAGATGGTGCCACTTTTCCCCATTGAAAGCATGCAGCCCTTTTTACTTTTGGTTTCGAGCACGGCATGCTCTGCACAACACCTGACGCTGCGCAGCATCTTCTTTTTTGAAACCAAAATACTTCCACACCACGGATGTGCTGTTCCTCTTCGAGACACAACGCTGAAGTTGGCTTCTGATTCGCCAGCCTCCGATTCGGCACTTAAGGGCAAAGTTAAGGGGAAATTAACTTATTGTGCAGTGCGACTGTTTGTCCACTGATTGGCTGTTTTTTGTGACACTTCTTGATGTGAAAATTTTTTAGACATTTTAGGTAAGACATCAGCTTTGCCTGACACCTACTATTGTATCTGTGAAACTTATTTTATTTGTGAAAATGCTAAAGGGGAGATTTCAGTTTTTGTTTTACACCAAGACCTCACCAGGTCCAGATCAAAAAACACTGTGCCTAGACCTCTCAAATCTGGACTGGATTAATGTACAGACCCTTAACTTTGCCCTTAAGTGCCGAATTGGAGGCTGGCGAATCGGAGGCTGGCGAATCGGAAGCCAACTTCAGCGTTGTCTTCGAGACTGAAGTCTCAGCTGTGTCAATTTCTGACTGTTCCGTCGAGCCAGAGGCCATTGCGCAACAGGTTAAAGGGCAGCATGAAAAGTTGATGCAGCTGAGTTCACGCTTTCGCTCGCATCACGTGACCACCTTGTAATCGCGCACGTTGCGGTTAGAAAATTGCGTTTTATCATATCGCGATATTACCGCAAATGCAATTAATCGTTCAGCCCTAGCTAAAACACAATTTCTGAAACCTTGCTCCATTTTCTGAAAACATTAAACACAAAACCTCAGCTTCAAGCACTATTTACGAAACAGTTTTACCTGTGCTCAAAACCAAACACTGCTCTCAAATCATAAACAAAGCGATCAAAATGATATACACTATCAAGCAGTCAGTAAACAATACACCAAAAAATAGAGAACACATTGTTCAAAACATATAGTTCTCAAGGAGAATTTGCAATTACAAAAATACAGTAGTATACTGTACCTGTTCTCTTCTCTGAATGTCCTTACTATGGTGCACTAAGTCCTGCTTCCCTCATTGTCAGTCCATGGACAAAAACATGGTCTATGATTGTTGCTTGAATTTCATTGGATATTTCCACTCTTTGTCTTCCTCCTCGTCCTCTTTTTTCTTGTCCTCCTCTTCCTCCTCGTCCCCACCTAGCATACACACTCGTCCTCTCACATAGTTTCTTCTATCCATTCTCATTCCCTCCTTCAACAACCTGTTTGCTCTTTGAACTGGCTTATATTGGTTGTGTCACATCATTTGAAACAAGTGAAATCAATTTTGAGTGGTTGTGTTTAATCAATGACATGTCTGCTCTATTTGTATTTACAAATTTGGATGACGTGCATTAGAGTGCAGAATGTGTTTTGAGAATGTGTTTAGAGTTTTGCTGAAAAGTGTGAGATCTGCAAATTGTGTTTTACCATGTGAAATGGTTTAAGGTGACAACAGACTGCACAGTTAGCTACATGAGTTCAGGCAACTGAGAACATTGTTCAGCCAATGACCTTTAGTGTTTTAGCAACTGAGAAAAACTAACACTCTGAATGTCTTAGCTTAAAGGAAAATTCTTTTTCCAACAGATGTATCTTCAAAATCAACCCAGATCAGGGGACCAAAGTCAAGCGAAAAAACAAGGGACACCAGTATGCTGTCAACCCAAGGGTGCTGAGCCTCATTTCCAATATTGCCAATTTTGAATGGACAGAGTGAAAGGGTAAGATGACTCTCCCACCAAACAAACACAATCATCAGTCAAGCAATAAATTAATACATCATTCAGTCCCAAACAAGCTCCTGTGTCCTGTCAGTTTTGGGAACAATAGCATACTATGGTGCAGATTTGAATGGTGTTTTTTGATTCTGGAGTTCATCTTTGTTAATTTTTCTGTCTGACTGTGATGTGGTTTAATTTTAATATATTATTGATTTAGGATATTTTAATGTCTTTTCAATTTTTGAGAATTAAAAGTTTATTGCTTTTTCTAAAGGATGTACTTGCATTATTATGTTGACAATATTGTTTCATGATATTTTCTGGGATATATTGTCCAACAATTTGTTATCATGACAAGCCTAGGACTTTGAGTAAGTGAAATTGAGTTAAACTGTAGATTGATTGTTCAATTGACTGGCGTAAACTATAGAAATCACCTTAACCTACTACAAGTGGAACACTTTTGACTATGTCTGTCAGACCTGGACTCAAACAGGACTCAGACACAGAGGAATAATAGTTCCAGCAGACTTTATTTCACTCTTCAACCTCTCAGACAGAGTGATAACCAAACAGGCTATGAAAGTTATCTATGAATACTAAGAAAAAGGAAAAACCAAAACAGAAGATAAGACAACAAACAAACAAACACACAAACACTCAGAAAAGGGAGGGAAGAATTCACTAGACTAGGAGAAAATTAAAAAAAAAAAAAAAACCCGCTCCACTAGGAGGAAAACAAAAGGCTATGACCTGAGAACTCAAAATGCTAAAAAAAACTACTCTCTGGTATAAAATGACAAAAAAAAACAAAAAACAAAACACACGCACTCCTAAAACCGGAGGCTCAGCTAGACTCTATGAAATTTAACCTAGAACAAAAAAATCACTCCAAAAGGAGGCTAACAAGGGCTATGAAAATTAACTGAACTACAACGCTACACTATGAACAGTACAAACAAAAAAATCACTCGCAATGAGGCAAAGAAAACAGGCTTACGTCAGAAAAAGGCAAGGGCAAACCGTGGACCATGGCTGAGGTGCATGGCAAGAACAAGACACTCTAGCACAAGACAAAGGGAGATGCAGACTATAAAACACATGAGGGTAATGGGGAACAGGTGGACACAATCAGGAATCAGGGAAGACAATCAGACCGGTGACACATGAGGAAGGGCAAGTGACCTGAAACGAGAGGAGAGTTCATTTTCAAAATAAAACAGGAAGTCACGAGACAAAAACCCAGGACAAGACAAAACCTCACCGCGGTGTGACAATGTCTCAGAGATAACTTAATCATGCTTTTGCATTGCTAAAATAGTAAAACACTTCCTGATATAAAACACCAGTTTTATGTAAAGGAAACAAACAACAATTTTAAAATGGTGATTTAATCAAAATCACATTTCTTTCTTCTCTTTCCATACAGCTATGATGTCTGAACAGGTTTAGAACGAAGGTCTTCCTGGAACCCACCTTTTTAGGGATGTTTCCATGAGAGCTGTTTTGTTTATTGATGCTCCTTGATGTCCCCCAGTTTAGCCAAGAGTGTGAACGGCACACAGCTGTTTCTATTTGTTCGTTCTTTATTTTTTTCCTGGTTGGTCCAGGAGTGTTAACACCAAGGCTATATTTTGTGATGTGCCTTTTCTGCCAACTCTAAAAATAAACAGTGTTTGTTGCACCACTGTCATTTGTGTTATACTGAATGTTGCCTTTTGTGAACACCTCTTCATCACTAAGCCTATTTTCTCTGCTTCCTGTCCGAAATGACCTACCCAAAGTAAATTGAGTATATGTTCACAACAACAAGGGCTGTGTGTATAATGTTGCTCTCAAAGAAAGCTAAGATGTGAGATTACTACAGAAGCGTCAGAATCAAGATATGTGTTACTGTGTCAAAGTAAATTCACTTGGAACACTGAAGAAAAATTTCATTTTTTACTTTTGCCTAAAAACCACATTACTTAAGAGTGAAAAACACCTTTAAAACATAGGATAGTAGCCAAACTCTTCTAGGAATTAGTAAAGTAATATGGCATGAGTATCTGTACAAAAGTAGATGCTAAAAAAGTGAACCTGAGCAGTTTTACAGAAGTTTTAACACAGGTATGTCCAGGCGGATCCACCATGTGTCATTTGGGCACATTTTGGCACCATATGTGCCATTTGACCTTTTTCAGGTACCAGACTGGAAAACTGATCATATTTCACTGATTTATCACTATGGTTATTCATTCCATCCAAATATAACTGTTTTTGACTGTTTCTGACATTTTGAAAATTCACCCAGACCTCTATACATTCTCCCATTCAAATAAGACCAGACACATACATTCAGAAATGAAGTTTGACTCCAACTGCAGCAGATTTATTATAAATTTTAAATGAACAGAAGAATCAGTTCAACTTAACACCAAAGTATTTCATCGCACAGTGATGAGACACATATCTTTGCAATCAGTGGAGTCTCTGCTTTCACTTGACACCTCGTTTGTGTGGTTTGGTTGAAGTGGTGAAATTAGCAGAAGCACTAAAGTGGACATGTACTGTTTTCGTGTTTTTGTTACCCATATAATGGGGATTGAGCTATGTTTCATTTGGGTGGCAATGCTTATTAAAGCATTTAGCTGAGTTTCTCCCCGCCATTTTGGCATGCTACCTGTTAGGATTGGTGGTTCCTAGCAGATGCTGATCGTCTGTATTGTGCATGCATCTCACGCTGTCCCCCTTCGGGTTGGAGAGGAGTTCAAGTCCACACTAAACCACATAAAGAAAAAAGTTTCTGCTGCACTGCTTTCTTACTCCACAGAGCTTTGATGTCTCTCTCTGTCTCTCCATCTCTGTCTGTCTGTCTCTGTCAGTCTGTCCCTCTGTCTGTCTCTCCCTCTCTCTCTTCAATGTAAAAACACATACA
Organism: Sciaenops ocellatus; assembly: GCA_033000465.1. Classification (NCBI taxonomy): domain Eukaryota; kingdom Metazoa; phylum Chordata; class Actinopteri; family Sciaenidae; genus Sciaenops; species Sciaenops ocellatus. The sequence continues at coordinate 28,549,465 of CP136878.1, forward strand.
ACTAATGAGATTTACCTTAAAATTGCAGAAAAAAAACATTAAATTGTCAGTATGGAGATAAACCTTTATATAACGAGCAAAACATAAAATAACAGGCAATTATCGTAATTTTACATACATTTGCACGTAATTTAAGAAAACAGGAAAGATACAGTATAATTATTATAGTCATTTTCCTGTAAAAAAAATGGGAAATAACTGTAGTTTGTCATTATTGGCATAACACATAAAATAAAATTTACAGATAATGTCTGTAATTTTACTGTTTTCATACTATTTTTAAAAAACGGGAAAACTACTGTAAAAATGTAGGGTAATTTACTTTAAAATTACGATTTTTTTTACAGTGTGGTCTATGAAACAAAGTAAAGTTTTTCACATAAAATATAATTTGGGTAATTACAGTATGGACGACTATAATGACTGGCAGCCTACAACTATTTATTTTCATTCAGTTCATTCAGCCTGCAATGATACAATAATAATTATTAAATAATTGTGTAGGTACTGGTCTGCAGTGAAAAAAGTGATTTGGTCAGATGAGCCATGTTTTTTTCTAACGTTACTTTAAGTCAGGATGAGAAATCAGTGAGCACTTGCAGAGAACTCTTTCTTTGCTCTGACTGAGATGAACCTGAGATTCATGAATTGAAGAGGCTGGATGAGAGTAGCTTGAATTCACAGAGAGACCTCTCTTACTTCTCTGCCTGAGATCAAAAGAGACACACATGTTGAGAAAAATCTGAGAATTAATTTAGAGCTTGATGAGATCTCTTTTTAAACTTGGGAGGAGTCTAAGTTGAGATTTTGTGCATTCTATTGCTCCTTCTGAGAAAGGGGAGAAAAAAGCTATGGTCTCATTTTGGTTTCACATAGGTCTCATCGTTGTCTCTGAAAAATAAATTAAACACTACTGAGCTCTATTCTCTGATTTTCTTTTCCTCTAGGTATTGGCTGATATTGAGGTGGGATGGATCACATTACACAGAAGAAGGTGCCTTTTCAGGATATCTCATCAGAACAACCAGTTATGTTACACTTGGTGTTTGCCCTCAACAGAATAGAATAGAATATCTTTAGGCAAGGCAAGGCAAGGCATTTTTATTTATATAGCGCATTTCATACCAAGAGGCAACTCAATGTGCTTTACATAAAGACAAAGCATTTAAAAAAGAGCATAAAAGCAGCATAAAAAACATTATGCAATGCATAACGAGATTTAGTGCCATCTTAAGTGCAGGAAGTACAAAAAAATTACATTTTACATTTAAGTTTAAAAGCAGCTTTTAAAAAAACAGAAATAAAAGGCATAAAAACATGGAGAAATTAAAAAAAACAGTGCATACATCCACATACATACAGTATAGTTAGAGCACCAGTCCACGAGTTATTTCATGTGGTCATTTAGGGCAGTTATGGCCTTAGCATAGAAGCTGTTTTTTAGTCTGTTTGTGGGTTTTTAATGTCCCGTATGGCCTGCCTGAGGGTAAGTGTTCAAATAGGATGTGGCAGCTGATGATTTTCTGGGCGGTGTTGATGACACCCTGGAGCGCTTTTCTCTGCATACGCAGATGCAGTAGGTCAGGATGCTCTCTATGGAGCAATGGTAGAAGGACACAAGCAGCTTTTGGGAGAGTTGGTTCTGAGGATCCTCAGGAGGTAGAGTCTCTGCTGTGCTCTCTTTACCAGCTCGGTGGTGTTAGTGCTCCAGCTGAGGTCCCCCTGTATGTGCACGCCCATAAACCTGAAGACTGAGACCCCCTCCACACAGTCCCTGCTGATGACAAGGGGCTGAGTAGTGACAAACTCATTATATTGCTATCAATCTACCAAAGGACTGTCTAACAACAAATTTAAAGAAACTAGTTGCAACATTCTTCCAGACACAATACAATATTTCATTTCACTGATCTCATGTGTTCACATGGTTCCCGCACTCAATATACACAACACAATATTCTGGATGTACATACGCTGGCCTTTTCTCTTTCTTTTGTTTCATTGTTTGCTTCTTCTTATTGCTCTATGCTTTCATTTAACTGTTTGCTCCAGCACTTTGTGACCTTTCCTCTTTGAAAGGTGTTAAACTTATTACTATTTCCTCCCACAGTCCAAAGACATGCAGGTTAACTGGTGCTTCTAAAATGTCCATAGGTGTGAATGTGAGCGTGAATGTTTATCTCTGTGTCTGCCCTTTGCTGAACTGGTGACTTGTGTACCTTTCACCCAATGTCAGCTGTGATTGACTTCAGCCATCCATGACCCTGATAAGAATAAGCAGCTACAGATGGATGGATTTGAAACTGTTATTACTGAAATGTTTACATTAACAATAGATTGCATGATTATTTCTTTGTAAACAGTGTTGTTCAAACAGATTTTAGATCACATCTTTAGCCTCTTAAAGCTTTTGGTTTTGATTTGATTGTCTAACTGGTCTAATCGGTTTCCAGCTTGGCAGGAATAGCATTTGGAAATGATATTACATTCATCATGTGAACACAGACATGACAAAATGAAACAAACAAGTTGAAACAAACTTAACAGGTTTAAGTTCATGTTACATCTTGTATTTGCTGTCTGACTCAAACATGTATTTGAAGTCCCTGAAGTGCAATATTTAGTTTTCTTATTATTCATTTGTTGCATGTTCTATTCTATTCTATAACCCCCAAAAAGTCACCATGCTGTGTAAAATGTAAATAGAATCAAAATGTGATGTGAACACATTTTGAAAGATATCTGAGCTCTCATTTCAACTTGTTTCAAACATGTTACTGGATTAAAATTCAAAATGGATATATCATTTTCTAAAAACTATTAAAAAGTTGTCTTTGTGCTATTTTCAATTACATATGGGGTTTCAATGTTTTGCACATAATCACATTTGGTTCTATTTACATTTTAGACAGAGGAACAGCTTTTTTCGATGATCGTAATGATTTTAATTTATTACATTGTACCTTATACTATATCACATATTCACATACTGTATTATATTTATGTTATATAAATGGAGTTAGGGTTTCTTTTTGATGATTTGTTTTTATTGCACAGAATACACATTATCATTGCACAGACAATACTTCTTGAGGAAAGCCACAACAGGCTTTAGATCTGGCATCTCCTTCCTCCAACTCAACAAGCCCCAGAACTGTTGACACAATTGTCTGCTTAGTGTCACTAACCTTACCTTATCACAACTTCCAGTTACTTAAAAATGTTAGGATGTGCTACGTTTGTCTGTTACGCTGTGTTTTCCTGGTGTTTCCCTGCCCTTCGTGTTCTGTGTCTGTTTTGTCTGTTTTCCCTGCCTGTGCAGGCTGGGCGTGGCTGACCTACTTCTTCTACCACTCCCTCATTGACCCTCACCTGCTCTGCTTCCACACCTGCCTCTCATCATCTAATCAGCCTCCTGCAGTATTTAACTCCGGTTCTCCCTTCCAGACTCTGCCAGTTCGTCGATGTACCTACCGTGGTAATTTTCCGTACCGGCTTCAGTAGTACTTATTTGACCATTTCTTGTTGTGGTTGTTTTTTGATTTATGCCTGTTTTGATCCTAGCTCTGTTTTTGTCTCCAGTCCTGCCAAACTCACCTGCCTGCCGCGCTCAGCCTGCCTTTGTCATCGCCCTCATCCTCGTCGTCATTCCCTCGAGTTTTTTCCCCCCTGGATTTCCCCTGTCTTGTCTGCTCGTGACTTTGTTTGTGGCAAATAAAGCCTTCTTCATCTACTCCTGTTTTCGGGTCTGCTTTGTGGGTTCAGTGTCCTGCCCAGCGCAAGCTTAACAAAAAAACACTTATATTTATAGACTTATCGAGGAGGAGGCGGAAACGCTAGTTACCCACATCTGCGACCAACTTTTTCATAAGGTATGGTGCGAGAACACCATTAATCATCTCTGTGCACTTTGTCCTGTGCATTTTGAAATGGGTAGCAGCAGTAGAGTCTGAAAAAGCAGCTCTACATGCTTCTCCAATGTGATCACATCACAGCATAGAACAGTTTTCAGCGATAGCTAATGCCATGGTGGCCTCTTAAGGCCTTTTAAGTATATGTTTAAGTTAACTAAGTTCAGCATAGAAATCAACTTTACAATACAGGCAGTGTACGTATGTATCACCTCCCATAAGCAGCTTCAACCAGCTTTTGAATTCAGGGTTTGGTTCCCACTCCTTTCTGTATTTTTGAGTGTACAGTTTAGACTGAGACATGACAAGCTAGCCAGCTAGATGTTTAGCTTATATCACAGAGAGGCACACACACAGTGGACACGGTGAGTAAGTGGCTGAAGCTGTGCGTGCACTTACCAACCTATCTAAGTGCAGACTTCACCTACGTAACACAACACAATAGTGGATTAGGAAGCGAATGGGACATTTTTTTAGGTCGCCTGTTGGAAATACTTTCAGTCATGTCTAAAACATTCTGGTAATATTAATATCAGATACAAATGTCAGGATAACTAAAATTATAAATGTAAATTATACATTATTTATTCTCACTGTTTACATTTCGTTTTTGTTCCTTTTAATATTAGATTATCATTACTCACAAATAATCTACTCATGCTGTGCATACTGTATATTCTGATATTTCATTTGAAAAGGAGTGAAGTATAATAATTAATTCAGCATACCATTATCTGGCAGTATACACTGCTGTAGGTCCATGTCATATTATTTCTCTATTGGTTTGTTTTCCTTTTAATTATTTCACTCAACAGACAAGTAATAGTTTCTCTGTAACAGATTCATGGGCTGTTAGGATCAATTGAAGTCTGATAGTGTCCTTCCCCGCTGGCATGCAGCCCTCTTGGTTTGGTCTCATCTATAAACTCCTCGACCCCTCCCCGTGTGCCCGGCCCGCAGTGTGTCAGACTGGAGGCAGCGGAGGGGGGTGAAAGTTCGCCAGCATGGCTCTTGCGTATCAGGTGACAATGTAGGAAAGTTAGACACCACAAGCGGCTAAAACCCAACCCAGCAAGAAGGCGACGGTAGGAGAAGTCAGCATGACCACTGAAAGGGGCTCAGCGCTGAGCGGGGAGGATGAGGAGGACACGGCTCTGGGATATTACGACGACGAAGACGACCTGGAGGCGTTTTCAGACGCCGAGCTGGGCTGTGAGGACGGAGGTAGGCGGGTATTTCTTCTGCTGAGGAAGGTCACACACAGGGAGCGAGGGGAGATAGGACGCTGTCAGCGCGGCTCTGCTGCTGACACGGCTCAGTGCAGTTTAGCTGCTGCTCGGTACTGCTCCTAACTTTAGCCAGGCTCCCTCCGGTTAGCTAACGGGAGCTGGTCTCCATATTTAAAATACAAATTTACTACTGCGTCAGCTACAAAGTCAGCGGGCGTCATTATTTAAAGTTACTACGGAAGTATAGCACCGGAATACATTTACTACACGCTTTATAGTCATACACATGACATGATATATACAGTATAAGGTTACACTAATCTTGAACATGCAGTGACATAGTCCAACTTCCCCCAACCTCACGCACACCTGTCCCAGAGCGACTCCCACCTAAGCACCGCTCACTGACAGTATGCCTTTAAAGGCTGCCTGTGTCTATCAGTGTGAAACCTGCTGAAACCAAGTAAGAAACACAATCTATTGAGCCTCTGTGTCCCACCCTATCCTCTCTGTCCCACGGTAACCTCTGTGTCTGTCCGTAACCTCTGTGTCCCACTATAACCAGTCCACTCAGCCCCTGTGTCCCTTCGTAACCTCTGTGTCCCTCTTGTTGTGGAGAAATTGCTGAAGTCAAAGGTCAATGGTGAGGTCAGGAGGGAAGAAAGTGTTCAGGAGCCTCTGATGTCTTATGCTGTAATATTTATTGACACTTGGCCAAGGAGAATTAGAGACACTCTCAAAGTTCATCAGAAGTGTCTGAGTCTGTCTCACATTCTGCCCAACTCATCCTGGTGGACAGACTTTAAACCCCAAGATAACACCACAAATACTTTATGCCCAGAATTAGTAGAAGAAGGCATATATTTAGCAGTTTTAACAGTTACTGTGATTACGATCACTCACATAATCAGTCATTGCCACTGAGGGCCGAATTTGTTTATTTCTTTTCCACTACAGGTTAAGAAACACTACCTGTAACTCTATTAGGCACCTTTGGTTTAGCTTTGGCTACATTGAGTGAATTTATGGAAGAAAATTGACCAATATATAGAAAACTATCGTCCTTATCAGTTTCACCATAGTACAGATCTTACCACTCTGCACCTCCCCTGGAACATCTTAGTAATTAACACCTCACAGTTTATAATCAGGATAACTTTTCAATTGCTGTTTAGTGAAACACCACAGCTCCAAAGGTGCAGGCGAAGGTACAGCAGCTGTGAATGTTACCTTCATTACCTGGGTGCACTCAGCACCGTCCTAATCAGAGCTTTATCATTAGTTGTCCACGACCATTTACCTTGAGAGAAAGTCAGGGGGTGAGCAATATAACAGTCATTTTCATCACATCTGTCAATTGGACAGTCAAACATAACAGGGTTAACAGTTTGGTTAGTTTGGTTAATAGGCAGTTTGGTTAGAGCGCAGGAAATACAAGTCCTAGTTGTCACCAACACCTGGTTCCACCTGGGAGACGAAGCCATTTTTTTAGACATTTAATTAATACAAAATTTCCTTCATTAAAAGGATGAATTGGTTCCTCAGATGGTTTCCGGAGCCTGTCAGACACCTGTAATGATAAAATTCAAAATGTCAGTTACTCTTTTTTTACATTTTCAGTCATAAATTCATCCGTCCAAAGCAGAGAAGTTTTGTGTGGTGTCAGAAGTTGACTTGTTCCTGTGGACTAGTCTTAGTATTCTCCCCATTAACAGATTCCAGATTCCAGATGGTCATGCTTCACTGTGCTCTTCTTCTGGTCTGTTGGCACGTCATACAACTATCTACAAATGTTTGTGAAATTAGTGTAATGCGCAAACCATTTTGAGCGAATAACATCATTTATCACCCCTCTTCCGACATGTGTTGGTCCGTGTGAAACATGTGCCAGCACATGTAGGAGAGCTTGTGGGCAAACTACATGGCACAAAATACATGGATTAAAGTTCTCAGTTGTTACGGTGGATGTCTGTCTTTCAGAGTTCACTGAGGCCACTTGTGAGATTCAATTCAATTAAATTTTATTTATATAGCGCCATATTATAACAAAAGTTATCTCATGACACTTTTCATGCAGAGCAGGTCCAGACCGTACTCTTTATAATATTATTTACAGAGACCCAACAGTTCCACCATGAGCAGGCAGTTGGCGACGGTGGCGTGGAAAACCTTCCTTTTAACAGGCAGAAACCTCGGGCAGACCCATCAAGATCAATGTAGATCCAAAGAGAAAAAGTGTTGGCTGCTAGCTGATTTTTTTATTGACAGATTGTCACACTCTACAGTCAATAGTACTATTTACAATGTGCGTCCGCATGACCAACGGCAGTATAATGACCCACCCGGCGTGGGATCAAAACATGGAGTATCTGTACTAAAGTTTAGCTGCTTAGCTAGCATGGACTCGTAGTGCTGCGACATTATCAACTAAGTCTTTTTTACTGCGTCACCGAGCTGTGTTTTCATTTTGAGCCTTGGTCTGTAAAGTTTAACATGTGAGAACTCATCTGACAGTCTCTCCTGCCGTGTGCTACATGTGTGAAATAACAACTATAGTCTGAAGTAGCCTAACCTGTGTAAACAGCTTTATTTAGCTTCTCTCCCTCCCCTCTAGCACCGTGAGTTACTATAGTTACAGGAACACCGGAAACTTTGTAATGATAATCAATACCTTTTTTTGTTTGTTAGTTTTTTTTTGTTGTTTTTTTTTGACTGTACAAAATTATGAATGTAGCGTGATTGTACCTCAATGCTGAAATCTTATATAATAAGTGTACGTGACAAATCTAAAGCCTCAGAGCTTCCTTTTGATTATTCACTCTCTACTAACTCTATTAGCTCTTATTGTTATTTAGTTCTGGTGCTGTTTGTATGAAGTATTTTTCTATTAAATGATAAGAGGCTCACTTAAAACAATATCAATAATAATAATTATTGATAGTGAAGATGATAAGAAGGAGCAGAAAAATAATGTACTAAAAAGTTCTGTAGATGGTTGATATTTGAAAGAGTAAAACTTGAAACAAACTTGGCAAAAGTATCAGTTTGATTTCAGAGATTGAAAATTATATTGAAAAGACAAAAAACTAGCAATTGAACAGCTGTTTAAAGGATCCTCCCGTAAAACAGTGCTGTTGATAGATAGATTCATTAGAAAAACATGATTGTGAGTGTAGCGGAAATCTTATTATTCTTAGCAGGCTTCAAGTAATGTAACCTGGAACATGTTTCACAGATTTCAATTGGGGAATAAGACTTGGCTGCAGCTCTAAAACATTTCAGTCTGCTTCTACAACTTCCCAATTTATTTAAAATGTTTAATTTATTACTGCATAACCAGCCAGGTGTATGTTGTCATATGGTCTGCTAGCTGAACCATCAGTATTAAGAACCATATCGGATGTTGGTATCGGTGTTTGCAGTAGATCTGGCCTTAGGGATGTGCACATGTCGATAGTGGCAATGCAATCATGCTCATCATCAGTGTCAACCAATGGAGGTGAGTGCTTTAAAGTTATGTTGGGACTGGAAAGAATTATTGCCTCATAACCTGAACGACGTGCTGCCGTCATGTAGGGCTGGGCGATATGGACCAAAAGTCATATCTCGTTTTTTTTTTAGCTGAATGGCGATATTCGATATTATATATATCGATATTTTTTCCATGGCCGGATAATTTCATATGTCTATTAGTAATGGCCCGCGGGTAAATCGCACTCCCACCACTCATACTACAAATCCCACAATGCACTGCAACAGCTGACACACAGGTCAAGACCTGTGCACAACCTCTAACCCGCTGCTTCGGTTGTTTAGTGACACACTAATTATCAGTGGTTCAGTGGTCCAGTGTTGACAACTTAGCGACTTTTCAGACCCTCTAGCGATTTGTTTTTTTCCCAAAAAGCGACTAGCGACAAATCTAGCGACTCTGACGTGGCGACGTCAACGAGCAGCGGGAGACCTGGACAGAGGGAGAGGAGAAATAAAAGCGAACTGGCGGCTCAAGGGAAGAAATGTATAGGCCTATTCATTTTAACGCAAAATAAACTATATCGATATAAACGATATGGTCTCGTGCTACATCGCGTTTGAAATATATCGATATAGATTAAAATATCGATATATCGCCCAGCCCTACCATCATGTTTTGAGTTGCGGATGTTTAAAATGTGTAATACTGCATGTGGAATGCGTACAACACAGTCATGAGCCAGTACAATGTTGGAAGATTTGTCAATTAAAATGGCAACAACGGCCACTGCTCTTAGACAACTTGGCATACCAATAACCACAGGGGTCAGTCGAGAGGAGTAGTATGCAACTGAACGGTAACAAGAACCATATTTCTGTACCAGAATGCCAGTGGCAAAGCCATCTCTCTCATGCACATGCAGATGGAACGGCTGATGATAGTCTGGCAAACCCAACACTGGAGCCATGTTGAGAGCATGTTTCAGATCTTGAAAGGCTTTGTGCATTTCCTCAGTCCATTGTACCACACATGGAGCTGATTGCAGTGACGCGGCTCGCAAAACAGAGTCCATAGTTGTATATTCAAAAATCCAGTGCAGTGTTTAGCCATCCCCAGAAAAGACAGCATCTGTTTCTTGGTTGTGGGGGGAGGCATGTTAACCAGCAGTTTCACTCTCTCCGGTGACAAAGGCGCTGTCCATCCTTCAAAACATGACCCAAATATGTCACCTCAGGTCGACAGAATTGCAACTTAGCCAGCGACGCTCTGTGACCACACTCGGTCAGTCTCTGTAGCACCAAGATAGAGTCTGTGTGGCTAGCTTCTTTTGATGGAGAAGCTACTAGGAGGTCATCTGTGTGCTGCAAGAGAGTGGAGCCCCCTGGCAGGTGGAGCCCATGCAGATCTATTTTCACCACCGCTGCATACACCGTGGGACTCGACACAACCCTGCGACTAACGTTGCCAAGTGTACTGTTTACCTTTGAATGCATATGCAAACAGATACTGGCTATCTGGATGCAATGGTATCAAGAAAAATGCAGAACTTCAATCAATGACTGTGTAGTATGTGGAGTTAAGTGGTAAAGAAGCTAAAATCGATTTGGTGTCAGGCATAATTTGGAGCTGCAGGCACCACAATAGTATTAATTGCTTGCAGGTTTTGCATGAACTGCCATTCATCAGGGCGATTTGCTTTGGGAACTGGTAAAAATGGGCTGGTGGTTTGAACCAGCACAATGATCCAATAGAGATTGAATGACACTGCCAATTCCTGCAATAGCTTTGTGAAGCAAATTGTATTGTTTAATCATTGGTAGCTTAGCATTAGGCTTGAGTGTGACTTTATGTGAAATTTACAAAACGCACATGAAATTCATGTTTAGCTCACAAAATGGATGGAACCTCAGACAGCTCAGAAGGAGGTCCATACTGTGTGGAAAAAGGCAGCAAATGTAGACGGTGATAACTGAATGTGTTCACTTAAAGATAACATGTACAGTTCCTCACCTAAGTGTGTTACTGTTTAGTGTTGAGAAGCTTCTCTCAAGGCCTGGCACTGAGCCACCATGTCCAAGGTGTTATAGCTCACAGCCACAAGTAACGGCCACAGTGATGTATGGATATGAATCTTTAGCATTAAACAATCCCTGCTGTGTGTCGGATAGCTGGACTGGTATGGCACATCTCTGGTGAACCAACCAACAAATATTGTGTAAAAACTCAGCAGTCAAATGTGTATACTGCTCAGAAGGGTTAAATGCTGCAGTTCAATGAAAATTTAGGAGATGCCTCATTGTTGCACATGCTGGGGAAGTTTTAGTTTTAGTTTAATTTTCTGAATGTTTGAAAGTGAAACTGGAAAGTAAATTGAAACCTGGACATATCCAACAGTACGAACAGTCTGCAGTGGTTAGACTGAACAGCTTTTTTTTAAATTATTATTTCTATTTTCTTTATAGATAGGTAGGTAGATAGATGACTTTATAATCCATAAAGGGAAATTAGGTCATCATAGCAGTCCGGTATATTTGAATACAATAAAAATACAATAGAATAAAATAAAAACACAGAAAGGGACAAGGTTCCCATTAGCGGGACAAGGACCAGATATCAGGTTTAATCAGGTACCAGAAAAGAATGCATCACATCAGAGCCTTCAAAAGTTTTATTTTTTATTTTATTTATTTATAAATAAATAAGTTTTCTGTGGTCATTGTTCTTCTATGATAATACTGGAAACACCTCCAGTGGTAATAAAGTTGGATGTAGGTGTGCATACATGCTCTGTAGTTTTTACAGTAGAGATATTTGCTCTACTATCTACCAAAATTTCAACGGTACTTTTGTTAACCTGAACATGCATTACTGGATCTTCGGTGGGATTATTAGAAAGTTGAATAGTTGCAGCTCGAATATGAAATGGCTGCTCTGGTCCCACCCCTCCATATCTTCCCTATGCTTGGTCATAATATGTGGGCTGCATGACAGCAGCTAGTGGAGGTGGGCTGGAAGAGCAGAAAGAGACATAGCTATTCGTTCCTAGCTTTGGTTATTGGGTCTGTTCTGACGACGGCCATTCCTATTGATAATTACCGTGTTTTGGTCTGCCTTTGTTTCTGTCATTGTGTTGACCACCTTCCTGTGGCGCATACTGCATCATCTGTTTTGGGCTGGAGGCAGGTTTATTAACGAAAACCTTGTTTCTGTGCAAAGCCATTACTTTGTTCATAGTTGCCTTCCAGTCTTGTGTGTGTTGGTCACTGACTGACCAACCAATAAATCAAAGTTTCGGGTGGGGCCATTGCCCACCCTCAGCTGCTCAGGGAAAACAAACCCATCTTAACACAAGAGCCACTCAGTTTTGTTTGTGAACTGGATCAGCTGTTTTTCTGGTATTCTTCCATGAATTCAGAAGTCCATGGTTTTCAAACTGCTGTGTTGTTAATCATTATTTTTAAGAGCATTTATTGAAGATGTTTGTGACACTTCAGAGGCAGGGCCAAAGTTGTTTTCCTATGTGCCTCTGTGTTTCTGATCTGCCTGATCGGAGTGTAATATCAAATTTAGACATTTATGTAGCGGCGTAAACAAAGTGTGCTTTTAAGTAGTGCAAGTTTGATTTTTAGCCTGACATATATGGTTTGAATTAAGTGATAAACAGTAATAAGGGAGTCAAGACTGCACTTGCATTTTTTACTATTATAATTTGAGCACAAACTGCACCATTAGGGTATGGTTTAACATGATCAATTTGTAATGAGCACCATGATTGGAGCTGAAGTTTATTCTGAGTTGACTTAAAGTGTGTGAAATGTATTAATCAAGTTGAAACATAGTATGTGATGGTTGTTACAATATTTATTCAAAATACTTTAAACAGTTTTTCTTCCTTGCAGTAGAAAGAACCTGTAATCTATGAACATTTAAGTAAAAAGGTTACTTTAAAAAATGCTGAACAGAGCTGAACTTTAATGGTGTAATCCTTGAAGAGGGAGAGCAGAGGTGTTGTTTTGTTTTTGGCTCTATCTGCACTTCCTCATCACTAAGGTCTGTGTAAAGGCTCCTCCTCTCTGGGTCTGGCTCCTTCTCCTTCTAAATCTGACTCATTAGACTGTCTGCTGTCTTCCTTCTCCTGTCTGCATAATCTTGACTTTCCTTTCTAATTCACTACTGTAGCTGTTAGTAGAAATTCTTCATCATTTGCTCGGCTATGTTAGCATTGCAAAAAGGGATTTGTACTTGACAGTTGTGGACAGACAGAGAGCACTTTTCTACTTTTTTGTTCTAGCAGTGTTATATCAACCTTGGCCAAAAATGTTCAGCAGATCGTGGGGAGAGGAAACCTTGGCTTGACCAGCCATACATCGTAGTTTTTGCACATTTCTCCAAATCATCAACATGCCTTTGTTTTATCTTAGTCATTTCTAAAGCTCTAGTTTGCAACTAGCTTCCAGTACAGGCCCTACAGGCAATGACACATTTGGCACTCGGATCAGTTTCTAGTTTAAGTCATTGGATTCAGACTCGCAGCTTTTGTCACTCCCTCTCACACCACATCTTTTTACAGGCCACAGTCAACCACATTTGCATACATTCTTGGATGTATCTGGAATCCCAGGATGGATATCCAACATTAGGGTTAACATTTATCTCAGCCATTGGTAGCTTTTCTTTCTCAAATGTTCCCTCATACGGCCACATGCCATTCATCCATTCACACAAAAGAGAAGTGAAAGGAAACACGAAATCCCATCCTTCTGAGTCTACCGACGATTCCAGCCAATATTTGTGGAGAAAACATCGCCTTAAATTGTGATGTCTGGTCAGATGTGTGTGTGTTTGTTTTAGCATACTGCTTATCAATGACAGGTTGACCTTCTAATTTCACATTGGTTTTTTGATCTTTTACAGAAAGATGTTTTGTCTTTGACTTAGCTTTTGCTGAGTCAGTTTGCATGTTTTCAGATTCACATTTGTCTACTGTTGTGGACGGATTGTTACCCATTTTCGCCTGCGCAATAAGACTTTACACATACAGACAAACAGATTTCAATCCATAGTACAGCAGCATCAAAGGTCTGGCTCCACACCTTTCTAACTACAGCAGTGGTGGTCTGAGGTAAAAGGACGAAAACTCAGTTCTTTTTTGCCTCCAGTGTATACACAATTAGCATCAACGTTTCCCACAGGACACAGAGCAGATGATCCCCGATCTTGATTTAAACGAAGGAGTACCTTTAAACTCCCCCGAAAATGTCTTTTCTACAGTTTAAATCTCAGGTGGGTCTCTCTGTGCCGAGTGCAGCCCGAAACTGCCCCGGAAACCAACACAGCCACGTAGTGGCAACGCGGGGGTCTCAAACCCAACCCGCTACCCCTTCAGAACCACACACACTCTGTTCTGTAATCAATATTTCTGTTACAGCCCCAATATTTTTAAAGTTTTTTTTTTTTTTTTTTTTTTTTTTACGCCATTGTCAGCTTTCTTGATTTCTCACTTTAAATCAATATGTCAATTGAACATCTAACTGGGAGGTTTGTAGGACACATACAGAGGTTTCAACCAGGATGTTGTCCCCAAGACACTGAACTTCCTGACCCCCCTGGTTGGGTCTTAGATGTTTTTATATTCCAGGCAAATTAAATAAGCACATAATTTTTTCATGATTTCGTCAAACACAGACATGGTAAGGCATAGTAATAAAACTTTTGCACTTGCCACGTCTTTGTTCTGTTGAAATCCTATTCGTGACGCCAATTGTTGTGGAGAAATTGCTGAAGTCAAAGGTCAATGGTGAGGTCAGGAGGGAAGAAAGTGTTCAAAAGCCTCTGATGTCTTATGCTGTAATATTTATTGACACTTGGCCAAGGAGAATTAGAGACACTCTCAAAGTACATCAGAAGTGTCTGAGTCGGTCTCACATTCTGCCCAACTCATCCTGGTGGACAGACATTAAACACCAAGATAACACCACAAATACTATACGCCCAGAATTAGCCAAAGAGAATGTCTTTACCCATGGAGGTGTTATTGTCAACATATTCTAGTCTGGAGACACAGATGTCTGTTTACGCAGATTGGAACGTCAACAGCCAGCTATCTATTATGTCTAAGAAGGCAGCAATAGGTCTCTTCGACCCTGGCCACCACAGTGTTGAGATAGACTGGCACCTCCTGTTCCCAATCAAAGGCAAACAACTAATACTGCTGAGGACGTCAAGGCCCACACGTGACCTCGTGTAACCTAAGGATAGAAAATTCCATAACACCTCTATAACCAGTCCATTCAGCCTCTGTGTCCCTCCGTAACCTCTGTGTCCCACTATAACCAGTCCACTCAGCCTCTGTGTCCCTCCGTAACCTCTGTGTCCCACTATAACCAGTCCACTCAGCCTCTGTGTCCCTCCGTAACCTCTGTGTCCCACTATAACCAGTCCACTCAGCCTCTGTGTCCCTCCGTAACCTCTGTGTCCCACTATAACCAGTCCACTCAGCCTTTGTGTCCCTCCGTAACCCTATTTGTCCCACTATAACCAGTCCACTCAGCCTCTGTGTCCCCCTCTAAGCAGTCCACTCAGCACTCATTAGTGTGCAGGATCCACAGCGTTCAGCCATACAATCTGCGGTCCCAGCATGCACGTGTTGGTCACAAAACATCTTGGGTGTGTTTTTTTTATTGATGTCACCTAGTGTGCTAGCTGAACGATCAATTAGATGATTGAATAATGATTTATTAAAGATTGATTAGGTGTGATAATCAGAGGTACAAACCTTAGCCAAGATGACGTCATGCTCAATTTTAGAATCCAGCCGTACTATGTAGAGGAAATACAGCTGTAACTCCAGTCCTATGAGCATCAAGTAACTAACATAAGGCTTGAAAACATCAGTATGATAAAAATGACCTAAAATGCCAGAGACTATCTTTGGGAAAAATGTATTTTACATGTACTTTAATTTATTAGTTTGGGCTTTGTCACAGGCACTGGCATTATTTTATGTTTGAAGTCTTTTGGATAGTGTTTTTTTTTTTTTAATATCAATAGTTTTAAAGCTGTTAAAATAACTGCAAAACTTTTGTCCAGCAATTTACATTTCCTAAATGTCAGGGTGGTGCAATCATAAACATTGGACTTTTATTTTGAAGTGAAGAGACAATAGCCGTAAATAGGATGTTGCATCAGCCAGAAGACCCCAAGAGACCCTTGGGACTAAGCTAAAAGGTTTGTAGATCTCTGTCAAATACTGATAAAAATAACTACTTTTAACTCATATGTAGGCTGGTACACTTTCCGTGTCAGGTGGTACAACCAATGTAAAACTAGAAAAATGTTATTTTATCATAAAACTCTTTATTTTTTAAAAAAGTGGTCTGTTTGAACTTCATGACAAGGGTAGAAGCTAATGCTAGCATCCAAACAGAAGCCTGTTTAACTTGAGATTAGTTGCAATAGTCAGGTGATGCAACCAGATAGTCAGGTGGCACAACTGCAAGGAATGTCACTATATAATGTTATTCAAAGCTCTAAGATTATCCACGAAACTTCTAAAATGTTTACTATTTTTAAATTTAAACATATTACACACTTTAAAACATTTTACATGATAATTTGTACATTTTAGATGCCACTATCAACTAAAGAAAAATCAGCACGACACAGGGCGCGCATTAACAATGATCCAGCTGCAAGGGAAGCATATCTTGCAAAAAGAAAAGAGAGGTAATACATCTGTGTCAGACGGGCCAAAAACATACATGAATTTTGTAAAAGAAACACAAACTGGAGCATGCTGAACTGTTGACCATTGTCAATCAGAAGCTTGACAGCCTCGCCAAACACCACTACAACTGGTTGCACCAAGCCAAAGAGTGCAGGGCTTTAAAAGAAAGCCTAAGAGAAGATGAAATTGTCCTCCATGTGGACTTTTCAGAGAATTTCTCCTGCAAACTTAATAGTGAGGTGCAGGCTTTTCATTTTGGAGGGAGTCGGAAGCAGGCCACAGTCCACACGTGTGACTTATACAGCAGCAGGCTCACAGTCCTATACGACCATCTCTGCATCCCTTCGGCATGATGACAGAGCTGTGTGGGCCCACTTGAAGCCAGTGCTGAGGGATGTGATGAAGAATTGCAATCCATCTCTTACAATTCTACATGTAATGAGTGATGGTCCAGTCACCCAGTACTGCAATAAAAATAATTTTTATTTGCTCAGCACCATTCCCTTCCTCTCAGGCTTTCCGGCAGGTGATATGGAACTTCTCAGAGAAGTCCCATGGAAAAGGCACCCCCAATGGAGTTGGCGGTGCAGTGAAGGGCACTGCTGACTCTGCTGTCCAAAGGGGTGGAGATGTCCAGACCCCAGAAGATTTTTACAACCTCCTAACAGAGAGGAAATCGGATGTCAGGTTCTTCTGGGTGACCGAGGAGGACATCAGAAGATTTGATGAAGCGGTCCCTGAGGTTGTGCCTCCTGTAAAGGGAACTTTGGCGATGCACCAAGCAATCTCCACTGAACCAGGGAAAGTCATGCACAGAGAGATCTCCTGCTTCTGTCGCAGACCACATATCTGCTAGTGCCACAAGCCCATAATGGTCGACCTCCAAACAGCCAGTGCCCAGGCCTGTGCTCAGGCCAGTGCCCATGAGAACGCCCATGAGAGCAGTGATCTAAATGGAAAGTTTATCATGGTGAATTATGACGGTCAGCCATTTGTGGGGCAGGTCCTTCAAGTAGTTGGGGAAGAGATTGAGGTGAGCTGCATGCAGCAGCTGGGAGGAAAAAATGCCTTCACTTGGCCCCATCTTGCTTACATAATTTTTTTCTACGCAGCTGAAGTGCTCAAAGTGATTGCAGAGCCAGAGCCTCTCAAATCACGGCACACACGGCTAATGCATTCAGACTGGGAATACTTTAATACACAAAACTGAGACGAGATATTGTCTACCAATGTTGACCCAACATTTGAAAAAGTTCTGATTTTGTTAAATGATACTTCATTGTTGCCATTTAGAATAGTGTTATAGTGCTGTAGTGTTGTATTGAATGTAATCTTATTTGAAGTGTTTTTTGATGGGTTAGGGTTAGGTTTAAGTCTCTATTTAAGAAAACTTAAAGAGGGACTGATGACTAAAACACGTTACTATTTGAAATGAAAATGCATTTTTTTCAGCATATTTAATGTCATAACTAATGTTGTCAGGTGGTACAACCAATAATCATCAGGTGGTGCAACCAATTTAAACCAATAAATGATAGCTTAAATTAACCAAATGGTTTCTAAATGTAATGTGTGTAGTTATTATACTGAATATATGAATTTGTGTATTTGTGTAATTATTTTCCTGTCTTTAAATGTAAAATTGGACGGTAACGATACTTAAAACCTGACCTACAGAATGCAAAAATTTTAAATTATTGTAAAAAAAAAAACACAATGATAAAATAATGTGTTATCTAGTGTGGACACCCTCAGGGATAGTTGCCAAATAAATAATCTTAAAATAAAGATTAGGAATGTACATATATTTTTATAAATATTTGGTTGCGCCACCTGACATTTTTTTGTCGTGAAGTTAAAAATACTGTTAAAAAATGAGTTAAAACAGTTAGAAAAATTCTTCAATAAATGAGACTTGTTCAAACACATTGATCTGAACTCAAAAATATGCATTACATCTATATTGAAAATACTTTTTGGCTTCACTTTTAGGGAGCTGTCATGTAATGGGATGAGAGCTAGCCAAGTGTCGGGGCTAAAACACTCACCAAAGAAAACCTCCCCAAAGGGAAAGCCTAGCATTTTCTGTGATGAAGCATTATGCGTCTGTCACATGGATGGCATGGGGTCCTCTAGTCCTGATGTTAGTGTCTTAAAACACGCCTCTTCTCTCCTCTGTGGGAAAACAAACATCCCTGCAGGGGCTGCACAAGCAGTTGGACCTAAGAAAGAGGGGGAAAATGGGCTAAATTATTTTTATTAGCCACAGCAGCCACGTTCGTCTGTAACATTGTCATTGTGAGAAAGTTAAGCTGATGTTAGCTTCACAGTACAGACCCACAGAGATGCTAGCATGGCTGAAGACTTATTGCCCTTTTGATTTTTACATAATATCAGAAAAATAATGAAACATGTCATACGATATTTCTAATCAGAGTAATTATTAGCCCATGTGTGCACATTCTTTGTAACGCCTACTAAATGATTTTAGCTGCAGTGGACAACCTTTTAAAAATCAACAATAATTTGATAGTATTGAAAACTGAACTGTGCTCCATTAGTCTTCTGTGATTGGCTGATGAACTGCAGGCTGGCAGAGGGCCGCTCGATCAGTCCTGGACTCCTACAATGATAGAAGTGTGTTCATGTCTGTCCTCTCCTCCCTCTTTGAAGTGACTTCAGTCAGGATATGACTGGTAGAGAGGGAGTGTTTGTTATCATATGCACACTGTGGCCTTCTGCTCTGCACTTCTTTCTGCCCACACTGAAATAGAAAATGAGAAAAGTACATTTGATGAAGTGAACAGTTGAGATATAATGGGAACTATTGTTTCACCAAACACTGTGTTATTGACTTGTTTACTGAACGTTGATGAAACGCTCAGTGGAGTCCACAGTCTTCTACAGCAGAAAGCCTTTTGTTAGAATGAACTTGACATTCGCAATCAAGGTCGTAGTGTCTAGATAGGAATGTGACACACACACACACACACACACACACACACACACACACACACACACACACACACACACACACACACACACACAGTATTACTGTAGTATTGTACATTTTCCTGGGGCGATAGGAAATCATATGCACTCCATCCTTACTGACAATCCTCTCATGTTCGTGCTGCTTCCTATTCATGCTGCAGAGTATTTTGGCACACTACTTTGAGTGTGGAGTCTTTGTACTACAAGAAGAATAATGAGAGCTACATGTTGGAATTAATTTCTCAGCGAAAAGGGTTGAATATTAAACTATTATTTATATATATTTTTATATATATATATATTTAAAATGAAAATCTAGGGTAGGCAGGGCGTAATCACACCTTAAAGCTGGTTAGTACAACCAAAGTCACATCTGATGCTGTGGTATTAAGCAGCTCCACTGGAGCAGTTGGAGGTTTGGAGCCTTGATCAGAGGTAATGTGTCCAACTCTTGAAATGAACACTTAAACCAACATAAATACTGAATCAAAATGCTGATCTTACATCTAAAATCGTAAACATGTCTGAGGAAATTTGTGCCCATTCAGTCAAAAGAGCATTTGTGAGGTCAGGCGCTTATATTGGACAAGAAGGCCTGGCTCACAGTCAGAGTTGTAATCTCTCCCAAAGGTGTTCAATGAGGTTCAGGTCAGGACTCTGTGCAGGTCATTCGAGTTCCTTGACCCCAGACTCGCTATGTGCTGATTTTAATACAGCTGTTAGGGATCGATGTGTCTGAAACACCTGAACTCAGTCAGTATGGTCCTCCGCTGACTATAGTTAACATTTAAAAAAATCCAAACTTGGATATTTCATGTTTGTTTTTCCGTCAAGCAAAAGCTGCATGTTATCAGAAAGAACAGAATTGCAGGAATGTCTTAGTGTAACACATAAGCCCTCCCTCTTCTTTTTATAATTGTTTGTATGTATGTGACCTTTTGGGAGAGTGCTTCAGCCTCAAAACAGAACCAGCATAGGTAGGGTTGCAAAATTCTGGGAATTTTCCAAATTGGAAACTTTCCATGGGAATAAACAGGAATAAACCGGGAATTTACAAAATTTCCGGTTCCCCGGGGGGGGATATATATATATATATATATATATATATATATATATATATATATATATATATATATATATATATATATATATATATATATATATATTTGGTCTTTTCAAGCTTTATTTTTTTGATAGAGACAGCTGAAGAGTGACAGGAATGTGGGGAGAGAGAGATGGGGAATGACATACGGGAAAGAGCCACAGGTCGGATTCGAACCCTGGGCTGCCGCGGCAAGGACTGAGCCTTCATACATGGGGTGGCTGCTCTACCAACTGAGCTAACTGACACCCCAGAAAATATATTTGAGCATAATCTTGACTAAAACAACCAGATTTCATGCAAGTACTACCTGCACAGGTGATTTCTGTACCTGGACCACACTTTAGAGCCCAGAGCACACGGAGACTATTGAAGACACACATTTGAGCTTGTGGACTACATAATGTTGTTCAATGAAATAATTCAAACTTGATAAAGTTCTACTTACAAATAAATCTGTTGAAATGTTTTTTAATTGTTTTATTTTACATGTTATAACACATATTTATGTTTGGATATGATACACTTTGTTTAAATTGCCCCAATGTACGGTTAATTCCCATTCTGATTTCTAATATTCCCAAAATTCTTAAAAGCTTAACTTCCCATGGAAAATTTCTGTAAATTTACCAGGAACATTCTGCCTCTTTGCAACCCTAAGCACAGGTGGAAATCTCCTGAAACACTAGGATTGGATCCTACATTTCACCTATTTGAACTCTGTAGCATCTTTTTTAAGACACTCTCCTAGCATAAGCATAGATAACCGTGATGACATCATCAAGGTTGTTAGTGGTGTGTAGTTTGTAGTGTGGCGGTGGTTTGCTTACAAAAGGTGACATTCACCATAAATAAACAGCATTTAATCACTTTGTCATAAATATTGTGATCACAAAGTTGCTCTGAGGCAGTGTCACTACCTCTGCTGAGTAGTAGTTGTAAACTGACTTCTAAAACATCCCTTGAAGTGTGTTATCATGTGGTTTAACAATCTTATTCATAATGCCTCTGTCTCTGTCGATGTGTAGTCTTCAGTGATTCTCTGAATGGAGAGGTCAAACCTCGCATACTGTTGATGGGCCTGCGGAGGAGTGGGAAGTCCTCCATCCAGAAGGTGGTCTTCCATAAAATGTCACCCAACGAGACGCTGTTCCTAGAGAGCACCAATAAGATCTGCAGAGAGGACGTCAGCAGCAGCTCCTTCGTCAGCTTCCAGATCTGGGACTTCCCCGGCCAGATCGACTTCTTTGACCCCACTTTTGATTACGAAATGATCTTCAGAGGCACTGGTGCGCTAATCTTTGTCATCGACTCACAGGTCAGGCCACAAAGTAATTAATCCTTAATAATATCCTGAAGGATTTGTTATTACTCTATTCAACATTCAGTTTTTTCACTTTGTCTACTGTTAAATCAGCTCCAACCACCCATCCTTGGAGATGATAGGCTGTACTGAAGTCGAAGTCACTATTCCTTGGCTAGGCACAATCACTTCTTATCAATGATAACATGTTAGAGAGTTTTGGAGGTGCTGGCAGGTGGATGTTTCTTATGGTTAGACAGAGCCGGGCTCGCTGTTTCCAGTCTTTATGCTAAGCTAAGCTAAGCTAAGCTAGAGGCTTTAATGAAAGACTTTGAGAGTGGTAATCCTTTCATCTCAAATGTTTTCAACATTTGTACATTTGTGTACAGCTGCCTCCATATTTCATAGATTTTCCCAAATGTTGCAAACATTACTGCACAGCTTGTGAATATTTTCTCTTCCTCATGATAGGATGACTATGTGGAAGCTCTGAGCAGACTGCATCTCACAGTGACCAGGGCCTACAAAGTTAACCCGGACATCAACTTCGAGGTGTTCATCCACAAAGTGGACGGCCTGTCGGATGACCATAAGATTGAAAAGCAGAGGGACATTCACAAACGAGCCAACGATGACCTTGCAGATGCCGGCCTGGAACGAATACACCTGAGGTGAGTCCTACCTGCAGTGTCAGGACGGTTTTATGTTTTATGTTTGTTTAGATTTAATGGATTCTCAAAATGATACACTACTGTCATGAATCTTAACAGTATGTTTGATACGGGTACCCTGGGGCAGGTCATATATTGATTTATTACTGAATTGGACCACATTCTCCACTGGTGATTGTGCTCCTTTGAGTTCTGGGCAAAGGCAAAGTTCTTGTGTTCTGACACAGTGTGAAAAACAAAGTGAGGTGTGATATCTGCGCTAGTACTGACAAATGCTGTCCTTAGGTTTGCTACAGGACTTTTAAGGTTGAGAGTGTAATACTTCTGAAAAGTGTGTGATAACCTTGACATGCTAATCTTTGGACTGGCGATAGTTGCCTTGTTTTACATCCAGATCAATATAAAGCTAAGGATGATCATGACTGTGAAGCAGTTTGTCATTGGAATATCTTCTCCTGATCTCCACAGCTTCTATTTAACCAGCATATACGACCACTCCATATTCGAGGCTTTCAGTAAAGTGGTCCAGAAGCTCATCCCACAGCTGCCTACACTGGAAAACCTGCTCAACATTTTCATATCTGTGAGTAATCCTGCTGCACCACTGTGCTTCTCTATTGTTTTTGGACTATGTGCACGTTCTCCTGTACTTTATGATCTTGTCACTAGGTGGCAGTGATACCTAACAGATAGACTGGCTGCATGTCATCGCTGACTGTTAGGAGAGTGTACGTCTTGGTGATGTTGTTTCACCTGTCATTCCTGTCAAATCTAACTCATTTCAAGTCATAGCTGTACTGCCAGAGCTGATAGTCACATTCATGTTGTGCATGTCATACTGAATAAAATATTTGTTGATTATTTATAATCATAAATAAATAATAATTTATACAACAACAACTTTTTCAGTATTCTAATATATTAAAAAAATAAATGTGTAATGATGAACAAAGGCATTCTCCATGTACTGGATTACAAAAACATTATGTTTATTATTGAGTAATATGCTGATTGATTGTTTATCTCTAAAAGTTTGTTAGTGAAAATATTCTGAGGGTTTCCCACAGCTGAAGAATATGTGTACTGTTTAAAAAGAGAATGCACGAATCTGTGAAGAAAATATGTGAAGGTAAGAAAGTGTGTGAAACTGTAGAACAGGAAGCCATTTCATTTATTGTCCTGTGATTGGCTGTAAAGCTGTATGCTGGCTCCAAAAATCCTGTCTCCAGTTGATAAATTTGGTTCCATGGCTCAGTCCTTTAAAAGTGTGCCAAGAGTCATAAAGAAAAGTTCTTTAGCAGTGTGCTTCAGTTTTTTGCTAATGCAGTATCTGTTAGCCTTCCCATATATATATATATATATATTTCTCTCCAAACAATCAGCAAAAAATAAGCATTTATTTCTATGAGGTTTGTGTGTGTAACATCTTCCAAGTGCATCAACGTCAGGATCAGATTTAGCTTGTGACATTCTGACAATGTGACAAAGTTTGTTGAACTTCTGAATCCAGGATTTTAGCCAAATTATTCAGTTTTAAACAGTGAAGGATGATGATTTAAATGGAATGGACCTTTTCCTTTAATGTGTTTCTCTCCAAATGCAATTTAAAAAATTGATTAATGAATTTTATTAGCCTATGAGATGACGTACACCTTGATAATCTTCCCATCTTGTTTGGATACATTTGTTTTAATATTGACTTATCTTTTTGGAGTCAGGACTTCAGTATGGATTTGTTTTTCTTTAGGTTACTGCAGTTTTGCCATACCTCGATTCCTTGATACTGTATGAATTACTGGATATATCCTTTAGGGGGCAGTCATGTACAGGGTAGAGCTCACGTTTATTAAGATTCAGAAGCAAGTGTGCTTTTTTTTCAGTTGCTTTTGGGATTTGGTTACTGTCTTTTAAAAACAAAGATGTGTTGTCTGTCAGCTGGCAGACACTTATCTCTCTTTTGAACACATGTAGGTTTGTTTATGTTTACAGACTGTTCTGACTTTTCTTATTTTACCAATATTTCAGCAGTTAAGAAACATATGTGTCAAAATTAGACAACCATGAGGAAGGCCAATTTGAAGTGTAAAATGTGGCATTGTTCCATAATAAAACACGACTACTATGTGTTAATGATATTCCTGAATGTATGTCCAAACCAAATCAAAGGCTTTGTACAATTCTAAGAAAAGACATTCATTATCCTCATTAAGACCTCTACATCCTATGATATAATAACCAATCAGATCTGACTGTAAATTGTTCTTACTTTTAGAGAAGGGGATTGCTGAACACTTCAAAAGCAACAAAGCTCATTAACTACATAATCAGGGGGTGTCTGCTAATTAAAGAAGCATTAAAGAGCTCATATCAGTCATTTTAGCAGCCTTCTTAGGATTTGAAAAGGATATTGTATCAATATCCTGTTTGATGTCATTTTGCATAATGAAAGTTAATGATTTTAATTTGCACGTGTAGATAAGTGGATATGATATTTTGCAAATACTACAATCAAACTGATTAGACATGCCTCTTGTATGATTTTAGCCTCATTTCTGAAACCAGAGTACATTTTGAAACAAGTCAGACACTAGATATCAGCTGGAAAGCTTGTTTTGACTTCCCATGTACAGATTGTAAAGCCCTCTGAGGCAAATGTGTTTTGTGAATTTGGGCTATACAAATAAAATTTGATTTGATCTGATTTGATTGTGCATGAGTACAGTAAATAACAGTTTCTAGGCTACACTTACAAATTCTACAGTCAATACAGATGTCATTCTTATTTCTGAAGAAAATGGCTGGCAGGATGGAAATGATGTTTTGAAAGAAACACAGCTTAGCATGTTGATAACGTCTTTGTGAAAAATGATTATTTTTCAAAGACAGAA
Organism: Sciaenops ocellatus; assembly: GCA_033000465.1. Taxonomy (NCBI): domain Eukaryota; kingdom Metazoa; phylum Chordata; class Actinopteri; family Sciaenidae; genus Sciaenops; species Sciaenops ocellatus. The sequence goes on from CP136878.1 coordinate 28,574,764, forward strand.
AAACGAGTTTCACATATTAAAGACATCAGAAAATATACAGTATATCCTGTATATGTGACAATGTATGTACATAAAAACAATTTGAATGTACGTTAGAGTGAACATGTGTGACAGGAGAATGTAAAAGGCCCAACGTATATTATGGCGTGTTCTGCCCCTTATACTGAACACTGTGTGTCCATTGAGTGTATTTAACAGCACAAAATTAACAACCACACAAAAGATGAGAAAAGAATCTTTACAGTATAATAATCCATCAAAAAAACACTTTGATGGGGCCAGATCCCAAATCACATGACCTGTACAGGCTCGCGTTCATTAGTCATTGAAACTGTAAATGCTAAATCCTTCTCGTCTGATTAATGCTTTTATGGAAATGCAGCCATGGTCCCCACATATGGGTGTTATGAGCACATTAGTACTTGTTTAAGTAAATGATTTAATGGTTTGAACAGCTTAAGTTGGTGATTAAAATGCATTATAACTCTGCCCCGTGGTTAAAATGATCGAAGATAAAACCAAAGTAAACCTTAATGGCTTATTTCCATTGTGATCCATTACACCATTAATATCTCAGAGATGAAGTGTTAATTAAAGATGGACGCTCTTTATAATGCAGGGCAGTCTCTTTTGAAAGGCTGTACAGTAAAGTGATTAAATTCTATTCAGTCACATCTTCCTTTCACTCAGCACAGCTGCCATACTTTTTTAAATTAAGATCCAAACTTTGTATGGTGTGTTGACTGAATATGAGACTGTTATTTGCTAATTGGATATCAAACTTTGAAGACAACAAATGACAGCCAGCTCATCTGGCTATTGTATTTCAGGAGTGCTGGAGATGTCTCGAGCGTCAAGGCTTGTGTTTTGTACAAATACAGGCCTCAGCTCTGTAACGTGTTGGACACCTGAGGCTGCTGTTGTTACAGAAATCTGCTTTTCTTTGAGAAAAGCATTCTTGAACAACTTGGTCAAAAATCAATATGTCTGTCAAAAAAAAAAAAAAAAAAAAAGTAGCTTTTCAAGTAGTAATCTCTGTTCTTCTGTCTGTGCCTCTAGCATGTCTGTGTGACTGGGTGTCTTTTCAATCCTGAAAGAATAATAACTTGCCACAGACTCCAGTGATCCAAGGCTGTGATGACAGGCCGGTGCTTCGGTGAATGCTATAGCGTTGGTGCAACCCATTCAAATCAAAAAACGTATTGTCTGTGCAAACTAGCTTGGTGCTGTGAAAATAATTCCAAGAAAATCAGCTTAAATCGTTGGTCCCAGGATCTGATGTGCAAGTGGAATGTTGTGACAATTGACCAGTCAATTGACCAGCTGAGGTCTGGTGGAAATGTTTTCCCAAGCTTGTTTGTCTTCTGTTTTGAGTAGCTAGCACCATTGTACAACTCCATGTATTCACACACCAACATTCTCATCATTGTTTTTTTCTGACTTCTGTCATTGGCCGACAGGTGGTTACCACCATAAGTTTGAGGTGGCATAGCAAAACCTGAGCATGAAACCATTATCTCGGCCCACCTCTGTGCCGCCTTACCTTTGGCGCCTCCGGTCATTGGCTGGATGGCGGCGAGTTTGTGAAAGCCCCTTAAGGGCATTCTGATGATGACCTAACCACAAAACTAACTGATGGAAATAGATAAGGATAATGAAAGCAAAAGCAGGGCAATGTACCTGGTGTCTCTTGGCTGCTTCGATGCGCTCAGCTCCATTGCTGACTGTCAATTAAGTTGGCAAAACTACTTTTAAACCAGACGCTGGTGTTCGGATGACTTATGCTGCTGAGCACAGGTAAACATGTAACTAATGGAACATGCTCACAGGTACAGGAATCAGGTAGTAAGTGCTGGAAAGCTTAGCGTCATGCAAAAGACAATGTGGCAAGGAGCTAGTGGAGATGGGCCAGTATACATGCTAAAGGACTAATGAAGGAACACGCTGCAGGTGGGAGGATGAGCAGGGACAGCAGGTGAAGGATCAGTCTGGTCTGAGGGACAGGTATGATCTGAAAGGGGTCACCAGACGCAGTAGGATTCATCCTCTGGGGAACAAGCCATAGTTCATAGTTCCAAAGTGGTGGTCTGACAGACTGACTGCAGGCACGGGTAAAAATAACTCAGAAGGTCTCACTTCTCGAGCAGAAGATTGGTTGCACTCCAGTTAGACAGTGGGTCTGCCATTAGTATGCATTTTCATGCATCTTCATAAATCACAGACATTTTGATGCAGGCATGATCTCTCTGTTTATCTCCCCAACACAAAAATAAGCCTTGAAAATGAGGTAGAAAATGAGAGAGAGAGAGAGAGAGAGAGAGAGAGAGAGATTAAAGTTCATCACTCTGAACAGAAAACCAAAACATATCTTCATTTGCGCTGTGTTTCATCTTGGTTACCTGCTAAATTAAAATAATACCAACAGCCCTCTCTGCAACACTCAGGTAGTGTCCTCACACAGACTTCTTGTATGCTGAGTGCTGAGAGGTGCTGATGGACTGATTACCTTGCCTACTAATGATGTACTTTAGTTAAAAATTAGTATATTGTTGGGAACTTGACTGGTCCACAACCTGGAGGTTGGAAACCATTGTCTTGAGTGAAAACCTTTGATTGGATTGATGGAATTCTGCAAACAATGTTTTTCCCAAATCTTTGCTTTCTCTCTCATCATTGAGTTGACTGTGTATTCTTGCACGAAGATCTTGTTCTTTGTTTGTGCAGAGAAGGCCAGCTTACTCATTTCTAACATTAATTATTTATTTTCCATTATCCATATCAACCCCATTATTAACAGTAGCAACCTTAATTTAGCTTTTTTTTGCGATATTCATCCAAAATATCAGCAGTACTATATACTGTAGTTTGACCACATAATCCAAACTCAAGGTCTGCTTACACTGTTTCTCTCATATGTAGGCAGTATTTGTTTTTAGGTCTTTTGTTCAGGTTCCTTTAATAATGCTTAATGTAATTAAACATTTATTTGCTGACAGACAGATTTTTAATTTTCACATTGTTGTAGCAAACAGCTGAACACCCCGTCCCCTGAGAGAGGCTGGTATTTAGGATTTAGTGCCTGACTCATCTTCCTGGAATAAATTAAAATGACATTACAAGAGCAAAGAATTTTTACCCCCAAAATTTACCAAAGCACACTGTAATATTCAGAATAATTTAATGTGATTGATGAAAACAGAAGACAGCTATTTAAATTTGTTCCATCTGTTTATTTGCCCTTTCCTCACAAAGCTGAATGGAGACTGTCTGTGGCATGCTGAGCTGAGTAATGTTTTCTTTGTCCCTGTCATGCGATGTCTGCAGAAGGTAGACAGCGTTGCCAAATTAGTGACTTTTTCACTGGATTTGGCAACTCTTGATGCCCCTTTAGTGACTGGAGCACTTGTTGGCTTCCCTCCCAACTCATCCCAAACTATCTCAGTTTGGTTTAGGTCGGGTGATTGTGGAGGCCAGGTTATGTGATGCAGCACTCCATCAATCTCCTTCTTGGTCATATAGCCCTTACATAGCCTGGAGGTACAGATAGTGTTACTACTAATCACAGACCAAATGGGATAGCATGTCACTGAAAAATACCATCACCACACCATCACACCTCCTCCTCCATGCTTCAAGGTGGGAACCACACATGCAGATACCATCCATTCACTTTTTCTACATCTCACAAAGACGCAGCGGTTGGAACCAACAATCTCAGATTTGACTCATCAGACCAAAGTACAGATTTCCTCTGGTGTCCTCTAATGTCCACTCTGTGTGTTTGTTGGTTCAAGCAGTTCTCTTCTTCTTCTTGTTGGTCTTCCTCAGTCGTGGTTTCTCTGCAGTTATTTGACCATGAAGGCCTGATTCACACAGTCTCCCCTCGACACTTGATGTTGAGATGTGTTTGTTACTTGAACTCTGTGAAGCATTTATGTGGGCTCCAATCTGAGGTGCTGTTAATTGTTGATTTGTGAGGCTGGTGACTGTAATGAACTTCTCCTCTGCAGCAGAGCTAACTCTGGTCTTCCTTTCCTAAGGCGGTCCTCATGAGAGCCTGCTTCATCAGAGTGTTTGATGGTTTATGTGACTGCACTTGAAGACACATTCAAAGTTGTTGAAATGCTCTGGACTGACTGACCTCCATGTTTTAAAGTAATTATAGACTGTTGCTTCTCTCAACTTAATATGAATTACTACAGCAGTAAAGTAGGGCTCTTTACTGTGTGCTAGTTTAGTAAAATATGTACATTTTGTGAGATTTACATTAAACTTGCCCTTCTGTTTAATGCTCTCATCTCTTTTGTTAATGTAACTCTATTGTGATGCACGGGGGAGTTTGTATTTCTGTTTTTCAGTTTCACTCTTTTCTAACTTATGCATGCATCAAAGTCCATCTGTCTGTGAAGTTAGTGAAACACTTTCAAAACATATGGTGCGTGAAGGGGATAGTACGAGTATACATCTCCTGTATTCTGAAAACTCTTAACGGTGTGTGAGTGTGGGAGCATCAGTGTTTAGTGATGCTGTTCTTTGTCTCTGTCTCCATTTTCAGAACTCAGGTATTGAGAAGGCCTTCCTGTTCGATGTGGTCAGTAAGATTTACATTGCCACAGACAGCAGTCCAGTGGACATGCAGACATATGAACTGTGTTGTGACATGATCGATGTGGTCATTGACATCTCCTGCATCTATGGGTAAGCCAGTGGACACTCGACATCAGTCAATTAAGTCAATGTCAAAAACATAAAACAATGCTGCAGCGCCATCAGAAAAAGTGATAGGTGACAAACAAAGTAATGCTGTTAGAAAACAACACACACTACAGTGTGGAACATTCCTGTGTACCAGCTAATGGTTTTACACTCATGGTGGAGGTGTCTACGTGTAAAAAAAACAGTGTTTCAGAACTGTTAGACAAATAAATGCTCATATTGATCTGTAACTGCTGGATGTGTAAATAAGCTAAGTTTGTTGCTACGAGGTGATGATATGTCAATGTTGTGGTCACAGCTTGTTTCTCCTACACCCCAAGTGGCCAAAGCCTCCATAGTATCATAATAATGATAGTAATATCATCGAAAAAGTAGTCTACTTCAGTTGGTCTTGTGGAGTGAAAATGTAGACTGACAGTCTTATTACACACACTTACTCTTTACTTACTATTACACACAGTGCTCATTTGTCAATCCAAAAACTGGAGCAGTCAGTCTTCCTGCTAAATGGACCTGTGTTAAGTTACAAAACAGATCTGTCATTCATTCACAGTTTAACAACACAGACAGGCTTTAGTGCATGAGAGAGGTTTAGAGAGAAATACCTAAACTGAACCTTTCAGAGTGGAATAATGGAGGTGAACTGTTTGAGGACCGTCGAAGGGTTTTCAGTTTCATGAACCTTGTCATGAAGGATAGTCAACCTGTCTGGTTGACTATCCTCCCTAGTAGCTTTTACAGAAGACAGATATGATTGGCTTAAAACTGTGGGAGAGATGTACTGTAACAACTTTATAGTTTAATTCAACACAGGAGCTGCAGACTATACAAATGATTAAACAATAGACAAAACCAGTTACTTAATTTTATTTGAACAAAACAATTCATAATTATGTCAAGATGACAATATGTCAAGAACTAACAAAGACAGTTTTCATATCATTTCATATATGAAAGTGAGGGGATAGTGAAAAGATCGTATGAGCGTGAGAAAGCTGGAGAATTATTCACATCACATCACTTTATCTGAAGCTGTGCAGATGTATAAAATGATGTGTGTGGATAAATTACAGCCTTGCAGACATTAACTTATGGTATGGCACAAAAATAAATGCTGAATATGAAATAAGTTACAAGTATCAACCGGTATGTTATTATAGTATTGGAAAATTAAGAAAAAACTGTAAAGTTACAACTAAAGCTTGCACAGACTGCACTTGTACTTCTGCATTAACTAAGGGTCATGATTATAAGATTCATTTATTCTTAACGAATCATCAGATACTTGAGATGTATCTGTGTTGTTGGAGTGGCTGTGGAGTCACTGTCCTTGTCAAGTAGGCTAGGTTGTGAAGTAGGTTCTGTGAAATAGTGGAGGAGGTCTGGAACAGAGTGGATATAATAGTAGTACAGAGCTGAATGTGATGTAAAGCCCAAAACACACTCTCTGTGCTCCTGATCCCTCAGCAGATCCTCCACTGATCTGATATTCTCTCTTCAATTATCACTCCAGCTGGGAGTATAATTCCCATTCTAGGCCTGTGTATTTCTGTAGGCCAGAGTTCAATTATGACCACATAATACCTCCTTTATCACCACTCCCACCATCACACCTCCTCTGTGTGCACTCCATCACTCTCCTTCTTGGTCAAATAGCTCTTACAGAGCCTGGAAGTGTGTTTTGGGTCATTGTCCATTTGAAACACAAATGATGGTCCCACTAAGCTCAAACTAGATGGGATGGCATGTTGCTGAAAACTATATGGTAGCCATGCTGGTTAAATGTGCTGTAATTGAATACATTTCCAACAGTGTCACCAGTAAAGCACCCCCACCTCCTTAACCATGCTTCCTGATGGGAACCACACATGCAGATAATTATCCGTTCACCTTCTCTGTGTCTCAAAGACACAATGGTTGGAACCAAAAATCTTAAATATGGACTTGCCAGCTCAAAATACAGATTTCCACTGATTTCCATTCCTGTTTTTTTATACAGAGCCCGGAGGTGTGTTTTGGGTCATTGAAAGAGAAATGATGGTCCTATAAGCTCAAACCAGATGGAATGGCACGTAGCTGTAGAATATTATGGTCACCACACTGGTTAAATGTGATTTAAGTTTTAAATGTAGCAAGTAATAAAAGAAGGAAAAAACATGAAGTGAAAGTCAAACTTTTGACTGGTACTGTATATTCATTGAATTTTGATTAAATTATTATTATTGATGCCTTTCCCAGTCATAATTACAACACAAATCACAAATCTGAAATTTATTTATTTATTTTCAGTATTTTTAAATGAAATATTTTCTTTCATGTGGTCTCTTTGCTTGTGTTTCAGTGCATTGAGCTTCTCCGACACTGTATAAGGCAATGTGTTGGCCCAGACACGTGTAGAATATGTAGACACATGAACAAAAAAGCTTAGTGGAAGTTGCTCAGAATCCTACCATTTTGATGAAGTTGGTTGGGAACACAGGCAAATGTAACTGAAGCACCCACACTGAATTCTGGAATGCCATGTGGTCACGATGCCTCCCCTGGGCCAGATGGTGCTTGTTTGACCTATGTTTGTTGTCGAGAAAATAGGGCGTGTGTGTATTTTTATATATATATATATATATATATGTGTGTGTGTGTGTGTGTGTGTGTGTGTGTGTGTGTGTGTGTGGGATTGACCTTAGGCATCACAGCTGGGGATTTTAACTGAACTAGGCCACATTTGGCCTGAAGTGAGTGAATATTTAACCCGTCACAGCTGTGTTGGGGAATGTGTGGCCAAGGGCACAAACAGAACTCCTGCTAATTTCACATTTTGACCGTGGATAGAGGTGGACGGCAGATATCTGTAGATTACGTTCTCTTTCTAAACACAACCCAAACTGTCTGCTTGAGTAACTCTTGATAATGTGTGCACTCACCTGTGTCCTTTAATTGTTCAGCATTAACAAACATGGCAGGCTTGTAGGCACCAGTTGGACCTGCTCACATAAATCAGCAGATTGTTGTACAGAAGGCTGACATCATTATCATCACAAAACAGCTGGAATATTATCCTTAATTACAGGCTTTAGTGAATGGAGTCCCTTTCTTTTATACCTCATTTAATTAATAAACTCCTCTCCTGTGAGAAACCTGGCAGTCTGTGCAATTGGAAAGCTAAAATGTGACTGAAATATTCCTTGGCCAACAAACTAAGCCAAGTCTTTTGTCAGTGAAATGCAATTATTTCTTTTTTTTTCTTCTCTTTGACAATAACGATAAATTAACATTTCATTAAACTCACAGAAACTGTGCATGTTTCTCAGCTTTAGCTGTCTCTTGTCCGTGCAGCGCTGACACTATTCTAAGTCCACATACAGTATGTCATCACATGAAAACATGACATTAAGTATTCACATTTAATTCATTTTGATAATTACATTGAATCCAGCATCTGTTGCATAGCAATGTTTTTTTTTATGATAGTACTGCTGTGTGTTGGTTACTAGCAGTGCCTCAGGTACAGATACAAGTGATACAAAATTAATGGAAGCTCAGCTTGGTGCTGTCTGTTTGTCCTTGTGAAGTGAGGATTGATGCCTGATGTATAAAAATAATCCCCTGTGAAATTGTTATAGTCCTTCACAGCTCCTTAGACACGTTTTGTGAAATGTATTTTATTTCCCCTCAAAGCATTACCACGGGATTCTGAAACCTTAGACTGTTAAAGCAAAACAAAGCACTCTGAAACATCTTATCATTCAACTAAATACTCTGTATGGCTCACAAACACGTTCTCCCCAGTGTATGATGGTTACTGAATACCCACACTGTCACACGCTGACAAGATAAATGTGGGCCATTGCTTTAAAAGTAAATGAATCCTCGCATCTCCTTTTCAGTTAGTCAAAGTGACGTGCACGCATAAAGTCCTGCTAACTGATGCAGCAATGAATCTGACAATATTTAGAATTTGAATACAGGTCGTGTAAACAACATACTCTGTTTGGATATCAAGATTGCAAAGCAGCGGTCAAGGTGCCTGCACAGAAGAGAGACCCTCATTTCTGGTTGAAAGGAAAAACTTTAACATGAACAGGTTTTTATACATGCAAATATTGCAACACTGACCTTTCATTGTGTAAATGAAATGGAGTGCACCCAGCTGTACTTATACAGGAATATTAGTGGAACATTCATGTTTATTAGCCATGTAAACAGTCAAGTAGAAATTTTTGGGTCATGTAAACATAGTTAGTGATGCCACTGATATGAATTTAATTGAAATGAACCCCAAAAGCATGCTGGTACTACACTCAAAGAGACTCAAAAGGCATCAGGTGGAACATTAGCATAATGTTTAACCTTAACTTCCACACAACGTCCTCTGACATACAGGAGTGAGAGCCTGGAGAAAACCAATCATCGCTGTTAAATGAGTTGTTTTGTACTCCACTCAATTATGTAAAAGTACAAAATAGCAGAAAGTCATTGTGGTCAATGGCTTAAAGATTCTTTACAATATAACCTGGACAAGTTATTGGGACTTGAATAGGAAAAACGATGCATGGAAACACATCACTCAGGCAATGGCAGTGTGAGAAAATAGCTCTTCATTTGAAGCCGAGTGTTGAATGCACCGTTCGACTGATGCTGCATTCAAATTCATCCGTTTTCTGATGGGTCTGGTGGCAGGGGATTGTAGTGGTGATGAGAACATTAGCGTCCTTTCACCTGGATGTTTCTTTTCATTTTGACACTGTGATTTGGAGAGTTATCTCTTCATCGTCATCTTTTAGAAAGAACATTATGACCAAAGTACACTTGTACATGTGAAAGGCAGTTAAAAGGTTTGTTTGCCTGTATTCTAAAAAACATATTCTTTCATTTACTACCTCCGCTGTAACACAATGGTGGTGAATGAACTTTAGTTTGTGGCACTCATAACATTTAGAAAAGAGAACATTTCCGTTTAAAAATGTTTTTCACAATTGATAAATTACATTTCTTCATCCGTTTTCTCAAAACACAAAAGCCAAACTTCAAACTACATTCACAAAGTCAGTCACCTTAGAACTATTTTATCTGAGCTCATAATCAATCAATGAACATTTGATTGTGTTTCATAAACGCAGTATGCATTTTCAAAAAATATATAAAAAACGTAGTTTTTCAATTTTGTACAGAACATACTTACTCACTGCAGAGTATAAGGGCGCTTTCACACCAGCGCTGTTTGGTCCACTTTAAACGGACCAGAGTTCATTTCCTCAGATAGTCCGGTTCATTTGGGCAGGTGTGAAAGCTCATCCAAACTCTGGTGCAGACCAAACCAGCAAACTCTGGTCCACCTGAAAATGTGGGTCTCGGTCCGCTTGCAAATGAGCCCTGGTGCGTTTCGCTTACAGTGGGAAAGTAAACAGACTATTCAGTAAATCAAAGATCAGAAAGCCAATCATTAAGCTGGGTTTTCTTCTTCCCCATACTTTTTTTCTTCCTGGTCAGTGATTGTTTTGGGCAACACCGCCCTCAAACGAGCAGCTGTTGTAACTGCATGACGTTGTCCAGGCGGTTTGGTCCACTTTCAAAAGTGCAGTGTGAAAGTGAACCAAACCAAATGAAGGTGTGACATTTTTCAAGTCCACAGGACTATCCTGGTGTGAAAGCAACATAAGTACTGCAAGCACTCCCCGCCTTACTACCCGCTTTGTTTCATGTGTTCTCGCTGTGACAGACAGACAAGAACTCTATGTGTGGTAACCAGAAACGGCTTCTGTTCACTACTGCATCCCTGACCTTCTAAATTATTTCTGTGACTTCCTTCTGTAACCGAATAACATAACTGACTGCTTAACTAACTTTCAAATGAGTACACTAAGTTGACGTAAGTTAGTTGACTGGTGATATCGGTGCGGTGATGAATTCTTTGACATATAATGCCAGTCCTGGTAGCTACATTGGCATAGTTATAACTTTATAACCTAGCCTAAATCAGCCACACAACAGACAGATGAGGTATTACTTCTGCCTCAGGATCATGTCTTGTGCTGGGTCAGACTAGAGGACCACATCACACACACACACACACACACACACACACACACACACACACACACACACACACATCAGGCAACATTTCCACAAGACTTCTGACCACAGGCAATGTCTAAGGCCAAGTCCATTGCCTGTGTGAGTGTCCCGTACTCTCTGGGTTTCGGTCACACACAGTTCACCTTCATGCAGGAAAAAACTCTCATATTGGGTTGAGGAAAGGGGTGTGCTGGACAAACATTTATCAATGACTGGTTGAGGTTGATAAAAATAGTTTTGAGGTGTTTGTTGTGTCTCTACAATTCTGAAAAATTGTAATAGCTGCTACCAGAAGTCAGTTTTTAGTCTATTTTCATCCAGCGGAGCCCTCAATGAAATGTCTCATGTGGTTCAAAAAGAGAAGGAAGCCAGGAATAAACCAGGAAGACAAAATTTATATTCATCGGATGGAAAGGAGAAAGCAAACAATGTTTCTGTGTTTATCATCTTTGTGAACACAAAATTACAATTGAAAACCAAGAAAGAACAGCATGTCTTCTCTGTCCAGTGCTCAGTTTTTCTCTTTAAAGCTCCTATCAGCAAGCACTTCTCTCTCTGTCTCTATCATTTCCACCATGCTCTCTACATCTTGAAATATCTGAGGCTGAATACTAAAATCAAACTGTTGTTTTTCTGAATGCTTTCTTTGAAATTGTCCAAAACAAAAATCTGTAATAGCACACTGAGTGTTTCCTGAAACTGCTGCCTTAATAGAAGAAATGGGACAACGCTTGTGTCAGATGATGCATTATTTTTTACTCATTTCACTGGAGTTCAGCAGAGTGTGTTTATCTGTCTCATCTCCTTCAGTCTGACCGAAAGTGAAGGCGGTTTGCCCTATGACAAGGAGTCTATGGCCATCATCCACCTGAACAACACTACAGTCATGTACCTGAAGGAGGTCACCAAGTTCCTCGCCATGGTCTGCTTCCTCCGCAAGGAAAGCTTTGAGAGGAAAGGTCAGTACATTTACATCCATGTTAGAAAACTAGCTGTGTTTCACCAGTCGTTGGCCGTGCCCTCCGTCACTTGAGCTCAGCACTCGATGTGGAGTTGCAAAGTGGGAGGAGCTATTTTGGGCGCCCCTGGTTCTGGAAATAAGAGTCTGATTCATTTTTCCTGTAGACAACGTTGTATGACTCGATGGCTGCGATCAGCATGAAACTGTCCAGATTAAATCAGAAAATGATTAAGAACTCCATTTGAACATGTGTTCTTTGATTATAAGGTACAAGCCTGTGTATATTAAAACTCTGGCCCCAAAACCCCACCGGGCACGTCTCTGTCAGCTGCAATGCTGTTCTGGTCCGTCCTACACGCGACTTCAGACCCCACAGGGAGCATTTCAGAAGCTTTTAGCACACCAGACTTTGTTTACTTGCTCAGATTTGATCATTTTCCTGGTTTATGTGCTTCTAAATATGCTTCTACATGTGTAAATGTGCTACGTAGTTAATTTGTCTGTTTTTACGACCAGCAATTTGCATGGGGTATTTTATTTTGAAAATCCACCAGATTCTCTATGCTGTTTCCGCCCTCTCAAGGTGGTCTGTGTAAATTGATGCAGGCTGCTCGTGGCGTCCATCAAAAATAGAACAGCCGTGTATTCAACGCGGAGTCGAGTGGAGGCCCACTCCTGGGACTCCCGGTCGGGTTTGACTAGAATGGCCACGTATCGCTGCGGTGACCTGGTGGAATTTGGGGGTTAGGGCTACACCTAACCCTAACCCTTTAGCCCTAACCCTTTAACCCTAGCCCTTTAACCCTTTAACTCTCTTAAGGTTAAGTACGATTCCCAACAGCCAATCACAAAACTTCAAATTTTATTAGAAGCCAAAGATTACTGTGTTGAGTAAACTGCTGTGGTGGCATGCTTTGTTCTCAACGCTGTGGATCCAGCCTCTGACTGGCCTTTTCTCCATGGCAATGGCAGCTGAGGCTCATGGGTATTGTGGTATTTAGATGTGTCTACATTTTTAAATAATACCAACCTATAGCTATATTGATGCCATATTGCGGCATTTCAACAAGTACTCGAATTAAGTTATGTCTTTCAACTGTCTTTTCCTGTCTACACCTATTAGAGCCATTTTTGCATATTTGGTTTGATTATTATCATTAATATTATTGAACTGGAGCATAACTGTTTAGATGAAGTTTACGATTTCATTTGACTGTTTGATTATTCATAGTTGTGATGCCGCCTCCCAGGAAATTAGGACACAAAAGGGGAGAGTGGCACAGGGGTGTCAGATGAGACAGGGGAGAGCCATAATGTTTTTTTTTTTGTTTTTTTTCTCCTATTGATAATGGTGACTTAAGTTGTGAACACTGCAAACCAGACGCAAATAAAACGCTGTTTGTAACTCAAGAAAGGCAGTGATTGTTTTATTCGGAGCTCGTCACGACCACAGTGAACCCCTGAACAAAGAACGGCGTCTAGAAGCCGGTTGCCGGTTAAAATGCCGTCACAACACCAGAAGAATGAATGTGTTGCTCTGTGAGACTGCTTTTGATCAAATACTGGTATCTGACAAGTTTTATCATATGAAATGACAGCATGAAGTGCTCTGCAGCAGTCATGAATCTTAAACTTTAAATCTCAAGTATTGGAATCAAAAGCAGGAATGATGATTATTGTTGTAAAGTTATTGTTATTGAAATTAATTTAAATTGTGTTCCATTTCAGAAGACCGTCAGAGCATTTATGAACCAAATGAAGACTCAATAGTGTAACGATGATCTAGCACAGTTTTTAATCACTGTAGATGCTCCAAGATGCTAGCTTAAGATACTGAATGTCGTCATTTTGATCTGATAAGTACAGTAGTGTCAGGTCACATGAGCACCAAATGCAGAGAAATACAGTATGTATGAGGTGCTGGGTGAACCAGGCCAGGCCTGCGAGCAGCAGTACCAACTGGAGGCCAGCCAGTCAGCCGAGATAATGAAACAGGAAATGATAAAACTGCATCAGCCACATTAGGTCAATACAGGACAGCGTTAATTACAGTGTTAATGACAGTGTTAATCACAATCATACACTCTTGTAGACTGTGAGCAGCTCCATACATCAACCACCAATTATGTACTGAGAAGAACCCTCCAATGTGTCAAAGTGTCCAATTATGAACTCTACCATTCTTTACACTAAGGCCTTTGATGACTAAAGGATGTTATTACTGCTCTGTGATTAAACTGATATGTCATTATTAATTGACATTTATTTGCTGTCTGGTTTGTCTTGTTACATTGACTTCTGCTTTGATTGGCTGAACTTTCCTCACAGAGGATCTGTAGATTACCTCTGGGGGTTGAAGGACTCTAAACAAACTTGTCACCTCGTCTCGACTTGCCAGACAACCCAAATAACAACGGTATTGATTTTTTTTGTATCTGTAGAAGTTAGTCCGTCTGTTTGGTACTGGCAGCACGGTCCATGGGGGTTTGTGTGTAGTTTGTGCTGCTGTTTCACAGAGTGCTTTACAATGACTGAGCAGGTCAGCTGCTAGGCGCTGCCCCGGAGCAGCAGGGGGTTCAGTGCCTTACTGAAGGGTACTTATCCACTGGCTGTTGGTGGAGTGGAGGGTATTGCTTGTTCACATTCCACTTTTTTGTACAGGCTTCAGGAATTTGAATATGCATAGTCTTTGGTCCCAGGTTGACTTTTCCAACTTCTACATCAGTGCTTCACACACAGACACTGTAATTATCTGCATTGACACGTCTTTAAGAAGAGAAGATCAGAGTCTGTGGTTTGCTCTTAGCCGTCTCCAGCTCCTGAATTTGATCCAAACCCACAATGACCACAATACAGAGTGCATCTTTGTTTGTGTCCACTGACTGTCAGCCAGATTCATGAGAGCTGCTCAGCAGGTGTGAGGTGTTGGTTAGTTGAGCAGTCACTTTGAAGTCTCAGCTCATATTAAAGTGCCTGTAACAGTCTGAATGACGCACGTTCACACCTGAAGCTCTTCATTAAGCTGACGGCTGTGAAAATCTGTTTTCCGGAAACTTGAAAGAAACAAACACTATGTTTAGTACGGGAAATGAATTTTAAATTCAACCTAACGACAAGATTGCAAAATGAATTCTCTGGATTGACAGCGGATATGAAACCTATAGCTCAAGTGTCTTAAGGTGCTTATTTAGATATGTAATAATAATAATAATTATAATAATAATAATAATAATAGTTAAACAGTTAAACAATACACAAAAATAAGATAAAAACATAATGATAAATTAAATAAAGCAACAATAAAATATCGAATGATAAAAATAAGTGGACACACACTGCGAACGACCCATACACATCCACACACCACATTTTAATAAAAAATAAGAAAAATAAATTGAAAAAATAAATTGAAAAAATTACATTGAAAAATTAAAAAAGAAAAAAATGTTTTTGTAGATGACATGTTAATGTTTTTTTAAAGGTCTAAAAAATATCTCATAACTCTCATACCATAAGACTTCAAAGAAATGTCAAATGACGCCCAGTCAGTGTGTTATGTTTGTTAATGTTTATTCAGTTGCTTTCCTTCTATGTGACATTGTTATCTCTTATATCTGTGAAGTCCCTGCAAATGAGGACCTAAGTCCCTTTCAGCATGCACCTTGTAACATTAATGTAATGGCAATTTTACATATATCTCAGGCCCATAGGGGTTCCTGATCATTGACATAGTCAACATGACGTCACCCAGAAGTTTCTGAAGAGCTGTTGTGAAGCTCAGCGTGATCTGATCTTTGTAGTCCTACCTCTAACACCTGTCCAGCTAATCTAAAAAGGTGGGCTGAATGAAGCCTGGTTGCTCAGAAACTTGTGGTTGCCTGTAACAGCAACCACCTGTCAATGAATCAAAGAATCTACGCTTTTACTTCTTAATAACTTTAAATCTTAATATCATTTGAACAGGTGGGTTGTATAAAAATTCACCCTCAGTACAGTTGTCATGAACGGGGAAATTAGCTATAGAGACCAAAACTGTTTTTTGTACCAGGCTGTAAACATGTTTATTTCTGCTGTGAAGTTGGACATTTTAACATGGGGACTTATGGAGACTGACGTGTTCTGTAGTCAGCCTCAAGTGGACATTTGAGGAACTGCAGTGTTTGGCCCTTCTCACTGGCTTCACTTCACATGGAGAAGAAAACATGCTGTGAAGTGAGTGAAAACACAACTAAATATAGGAATGTCAAACATATATCAAACACAGCTGGGATGGCATGTTTTCTAAAAGCTGCACATGCTGTCAAATGGGTGAAGATGTTTTCTTAAGTTTCAGTGTGTTGAGCTCTCAGGGCCACCGTGTGAAACAGACATACTGGGTTATTTATGGTAACTGTCATGTCACCATACTGTCAAGTGCTCCATTAAGAAATGAGAGCAGGGTGTTCTATGTGTGCTGGATAAACTCAGTTAAAACATGTTCTGCTTTTTGTTTCAGTGGAGGTGCAGCACAGCATCAGTGTTTCAGATGCACTGTCCCTCACCTACTTGATAACACTCTGAAGGTTCTCAACCAGAGAATCCACCAGAGGCTAAAAGTCATGAAGATTGTAGCATTCACTGTAACAAGTCTTGTTTAGTTTGGCAGTGGACACATAGTAGAGGTAGGGTTTGGTTCATTGTCAGTGCATTTAGATCATATACAATATGCCCCCTGACATTTTACTATCCCAGACCAGACAGGTCCAAGTCTAGGCTGGTAATGAGAGCATTAGAAGGCGCACTTTTAATCGTTGCATGTTTTACCTTGTGCTGCTACATCCTTTATGTTAATCAGATGCCTCTCAGTTCACAGTATGAACCATGTTGAAAGTGATCTGAAAGACTGCTATTGTGACTGTCATGTAAATGTGACTCAGGATTTCATTCAGACATGAGACAAGATGTTAAAATAACACCAAATTGGCGTATTAACGCCGTGAATGCATCAATTTTGATGTCAGATCAGTTTATGAAACTTTTTTTCCCCCTCATTTGGCTCAGGGGAAAAAAAGATGAACATAGAGAAAGAATGATAAACGGAGCAGCTGTCTCGTCTTCTGTATTTTGAGTGTTTTTAAATAAATGATGAAATTGATGAGAATGTGATTTTGTGCTTTCACTGTGGTCATTTGTTAAGACTTCAAATCAAAAGAAGTTTGAAAGTCCTTCAGTGGTGCGTCCTGTTCATGTCAGCCAGGTACCAAATACTGTGAGCATGGCAGGATCAGACTGTGCTGTAGTTAACAGCAAACACCATCACTTTAACAGATACATGAAGTTACATATTTCATGAACATATACAGCAGCACCATGCTGATTTTCAGCAGATATAAGCATGTTACACTGTTGGTGATGGATTAATAATACAGGTGCGATTTACTAATTATAATAATAATAATAAATCCTTAAAAAGATGTTTAGTTTGTCCATTCTAGGCTCCTGTAGGACAATGGGGGTTCAGAATGACGGACTCTGTGGAAGAGGGCTTACCAGTACTGGTTCTGTTGTGTGCAGCAATGACAGCACACTGTTTGACATCTGAATTCTACCGTGCGCGTTAATTGCACTTGTTCCCGACAATGATTATGATTTTATCAGCGTTTTAGAAGCTTCCCAGAAACACCAAGAGAATACATGGCTGCTTTATTTTTGACAGATGACAGCCACATTAAGCAGCACAGAGCAGATCAAGATGGTCAGACCCTGAAACAGCATAGAGAATCTGGTCAGTCTTCAAAAATACAACACCCTGTGCAGACTCAACAATTAAACTACTTAGCGATAGGATATGGGATATGAAGACATACAAAGAACGGACCAAATCATACCTTACTTAAACTTGAATAGTGTTTTATCGCAGGATATTGAGGATAACACGTATGTAAAGCACTAACAGCAGGATTTGTTGTCAAGAAGCTCAGATTCAAACGGTGGAGCATCTTTCTTTAACTTTGATTTTCTCACTGACTCTACAATCACACACTCTCAGTCAATCAGAACGCTGCTTGTGAGTGGCCTGCTGATACTCGAGGTAGTCCTCTGACCTTTGGACTGACTTTTGCTGGAATTGGAACATAGAGGAAAACCAAACACAGCTTCTTGTCACAGAACTTGTTTCAGTTTTAAAACATACTCATTATAACTTATACAAACTGTGTTCAATGTCTCACATGAAGTGTATTAGGTCCTTAGAGTCACTTCATATTGTCATATTTATCAAAGTTCTGACCATTGATGCTCCAAAGGGACAAAAAGTAAACTTATTGAGCATGAACTCCACAACAGCTGTCACACTTCAAAATGAAGTCAGACCTCAGAAGATGCTTAAACTTAAAAATGTATTACTTTTTCTGACAAAACTGGCATAACCTTAAACCTTTTTAATCATGTCTCCATGAGCAAGTAATCAACTGTCAAAACAGAAACTCAGAGCCAATCTGCATCTATGAGGAGAGGCTCTTGGTGACAGGAGACAAATTATTATAAAAAGGCAATCTGTTTATCACATTAACAAGTGCACACGAATAAGATGCACTTGCAGCTTTGATCGTAGTCGTCCGCCCATGAGGAATGTGAAAAAAAGGTTTTATCAAATATGTGCCAGGAGATAAGAGCTTACATTCAAACTGCAGCAGCTGCAGCTGATGACATTTTCAGACTAACCTATTCCGAGTTCTGCATGTTGCTTCAGATAATCAAATGTTTAGCATAGCAAAAAAAAAGATTCTGTGCAGTCCAGAACAATCCTGTACAATTATATACAATATGATGATTTTAGGCTGCATCATCTCACCGTGCACCATGTAGACTCTGTGATACGGATGAAGAAAGAAAAGTTTAATTGCAGCAGGTTTACAGTCAATTTACTGTTTGATGAAAACAAAAACTTCTTATCTTCCCATATTTTGTTACCAATCACAATCACTATCAATCAGTATTTTGTTACTGCTTTGAAAATACAATAACACAAACTAGAAAATGGCGCTTCTCTTCAGAGTGAACTCAGGCCAAAATAACAATCAAGACAAAATAGCTACGAGATAAAACTAAACCCTACACCAAAAACACTATTAAAACTAGTATAACAATTACTAATCCTAACTTCTAAAACTGACCAAAAACAGGAGAAAAATGTATCAAAAGAAAAGTTACCTCCTGCTACGTCTGTTTAAACAGACTGTCAACTAACGGTGACAGGTGAACACAAAGGACAACAAACAAGCACAATTTCAATATCTATATCAGAGGTAGTCAATTCTGATTTCAGGAGGTCCGGATAGAGAAAATGTCCTCATGTTCAGGTCTGAGCATTATATTATAATTTAGTTATACATTACAGTTATTTTATATATATTGAAGCAGCATTGTCATTGTATCAACATCTGCACTGTGTGAAGTCAACGACTCAAATCAAACAAAGAAAGCTAGAATTCAACGTCATGGCAACAATATTTATTTTCAGTGACACTCTGGACTCTGGAGAGCTCCATACAATAATAAATAATACATGAAATAAATAAGAACAAATAAATAAGAAAATTCAACTCAGAATTATAAATAAAAAGTACTTTTATAATAATAATAATAATAATAATAATAAGTTATTGTTATTGGCTTGGCTGCAATCTTCTGGATTAAAAGTCAGTTTTCGGTGTCAACCTTCCTCCGTTTAGCACATGCCATGGCACACTGACTCACAGTTTGACCTCTTTTCTCTCTCTTGTCTCCTCACTCCTTTATATTTTTCTCTCTTGTCTCCTCACTCCTTTATATTTTTCTCTCTCTTGTCTCCTCACTCCTTTATATTTTTCTCTCTTGTCTCCTCACTCCTTTATATTTTTCTCTCTCTTGTCTCCTCACTCCTTTATATTTTTCTCTCTTGTCTCCTCACTCCTTTATATTTTTCTCTCTCTTGTCTCCTCACTCCTTTATATTTTTCTCTCTTGTCTCCTCACTCCTTTATATTTTTCTCTCTTGTCTCCTCACTCCTTTATATTTTTCTCACTTGTCTCCTCACTCCTTTATATTTTTCTCTCTCTTGTCTCCTCACTCCTTTATATTTTTCTCTCTTATCTCCTCACTCCTTTATATTTTTCTCTCTCTTGTCTCCTCACTTGTCTCCTCACTCCTTTATATTTTTCTCTCTTGTCTCCTCACTCCTTTATATTTTTCTCTCTCTTGTCTCCTCACTCCTTTATATTTTTCTCTCTTATCTCCTCACTCCTTTATATTTTTCTCCCTCTTGTCTCCTCACTCCTTTATATTTTTCTCTCTTGTCTCCTCACTCCTTTATATTTTTCTCTCTTGTCTCCTCACTCCTTTATATTTTTCTCTCCGTCACTGTCAGTGCCGCTCTATTCATTGAAGACCCGCCCTACCCTGCCTGTGATTGGCTGACATTCTTGCCCTCACCTTGACCAATCTCAGTCCTCATGCTTAAACCCAACTAACTCGAACCCACGAAGGCAACGAGTACCGGCCAATCAGAGACAGGTAGGATGGCCCTTTCTCTGAGTGTAGAAACACTGTCAGAAAAAAGAGTCACCAGTCAAAATGTAATCTCCACCAAAACTGAATAAAACTCACTGATATGTCGTTTCCGGCTCTGGGTCCGGACAGGACAGAAAATGGGTCCGGACTCGGACCACAGTCCACCTATTAGTGACCTGTGAGCTAGATAAACCAACCACAAGTAGGATCGCTTCGAGAGCAAATGGGGGAAAACGCTGCATTCTCAGCAAGCAGGATCTTATAGAATTCACAATCAGCTGGATTGACAGCAGCGTGGTTGGTCAGCCCCAAAGATCCTCAAACAAACAGGAAATCACAAAAACGAACATGTTAAACAGAAGTGGCTAGACATAACAGTGAAATCAGGTTCTTCTTCTGCATTTAAACAGGGCACTTTATTTATTTATTTTTTATAGATTTATTTTTGTTCTTCCTTTAAAGCAGGCAGGTAATCCTGGAGACAGGAACTACAGGTGTGAGTCAGACTGGCAACTGAGTAGACTAAAAGGCCAAATAAACCAGAACAGGAAGTGTAGAGCAAAGTGTGTGTGTGAGTGTGTGTACTATGATCCAGTGAGGACTGACTGTTTTTTAGGAAGACGGGATGGCTTGATGGCAGACAGGTGAGCTGAGAGAGCAGAACCAGGATCCAGAGTGGAGAGACAGACAGGAGACAGAGTAACCTTTATGTTGATATCATGTTTATGTGTTTCCATCGATCAGATTTTTTACCTCCCACATTTTCACACAAAAGTCAAATTTTACAGCGAGCTGATAAAATACAGTTGGAACACAACAGCATGTCCTCCTGCAGAAAAAATCCACATTAAAATGCGCAGACATAATTAATCAAAATGACAGGAAGAGCAGTGGGTTAATAGAAAAACAGCTGCAGTTATCACTGTGGTGTGGGTAAAAAGTTAAAATCACTGACGAACGCATGCAATGTTAAAGTCAGCCCATTCCCCTTGAGGAAGGACACTCAATCTGCAGAAATGTCCCCAGGCAGAGCACGTTGACAGGCCAGGGGCTAATTAATCAACAGTCAGATAAAGTGAATAAATATTAAAGAGCTCATAACTCATCTTTCTTTTCAAACAGTTTATTTTCTAAGTAATGGACTTATTAACTAAATTTACTTAGTACAAACAAGGACTGACACAAATCCTATATATGTACTGTCTGTCCTCTGACGTTCTAAATGTCTCATATCTGAAGTGTATGCGCTCAGTGTGTAGTAAAACTTTCAGCATGCACTGTTTGCATCAGTTCTGCCCACTGTCGTCAACCTCTTCTTATATTTAATCATATTACTGCTAGGATTACTAGGATTGATGTGAGGAGCCAAAATAAAGACATCTGTCCATATTTCACAGAATTTTCTGTTTTCATTGTCAACCTTTCAATTTTCTGTCCTCATTCAACTATGCAGGTCAGCTGTGCACAAATCAAGTGTCACCTCTGTCTGTCTGTCGTGTGTGTGTCTGTCATATATATATATATAAATACACACACACACGTTGACTGTGTGGTGTGTTTATGATTGTGTACCTGTGTGTGAGTGACAAGGTTAGTTGGTGGTTTGGCAGCATTCACTATATCAAACTTAAGTTCGAGGTTTGTCATAAAAGAGTTCAATGTCTTCAAAAAGACAAAGACCTCTTCGGTGAGCAGATTTAGCCAATGGTTAATGTTTATTGATTGTTTAGTTTTCCGGTTTGTGAGGATGACCTATTTTTGCGATAGCTAGAGCAACTTGTGTGGGTTTGGTATGACTTGGGGGGAGTTCAACTGCAGATAAGTCATCAAGTACGCATAGTGCTTACACTACAACCCAAGACTAAGGAGAGTTTCTGTGTTACTGTAAACAGGTGGACAGAGCCATAAGGAGTGCAGGTAGTCATCTGTAGTGTCTAGAGTGCATTGTGATATGTGTTCTATGGAGGACTTTATACTGAATTATTAAGTTCTTTGTCATGATGAATGCATTTCTGCAGACCTGAGTCCAGAAGTTGGTGTCAGAGGTGAGGGATAAGTCTTTTTCCCACTTGTTGATTGGGAGATGAATGTTGTTATCTGTGTCACAAATTAAGATATACAAGTTTGACAGGATTTTAGTGGATGTGGAATATTTCATGATCTGTTCTGCTGGGCTACTTATTATATTGATTTTATTTTTGATGACTGATCTAATTTGAAGACATTGGAGACAAGTTTCCCCCCCTGACCCTATATGTCTGGATCAGATCTTTAAATGAGATGAATGAGTCGTTCTGGAATAGGTGGTGAAGATGTGTGATCCCTTGTTGTTCCCATGTGGTTAAGTGAATTGGAGATTTATTGATCTGAAAATCCGAATTGTGCCAGAGAGGTTTGTACATGCAAGGAGTCAGTTGTGATTTGCTGATCTCAAGTGTTTTCCACCAGGCTGTCAGGGTTGAGGAGATGAGTGTGTTTTTGAAGCAGTTGTGGCTTTTTATTTTTGAACCAGTGAACAGTAAATCAGAGATTTTTACGTTCTTCCATTCTTGTTCTAGTTTAATGCATGGTGTCTGAGCCGGGTTAGAGTGAATCATTGGTTTGCTAGATAGTAGTTCAAAAAATTGAGCGCTTGGGGTGTCAGTTAGCTCAGTTGGTAGAGCATCCGCCCCATGTATGAAGGCTCAGCAGCGGCTCAGGGTTTAAATCTGACCTGCGGCCCTTTGCTGTATGTCGTTCCCCATCTCTCTCTCCCCACATTCCTGTTACTCTTCAGCTGTCTCTGTCAAAAATAAAGCTTGAAAAAGGCCAAAAAAAAAAAATCTTTTAAAAAAAGTGAGAGCTTCAAGACTTTATGTTTCTGTAGAGTTGAAAGGCTGGTTTGGGATTTAAAGAATAAAAATTCCAGTCGAACTGTGAAATGACAGATGATGAGTTCAGTGACTTGAACTCCACCAGGGAGAGGTTAGACCATTGATCATTTCTAAAATCATTTTCTAAATTTTGGTGTGAAATTAAGCTGAGTTAACTCTGACAGCGCAGATGTTAATACCCAGTTATCTGATATTGCCAATAGTTAAAGGGTGATGTGTATCTTGGGTTGTAGGGTTCCATGAATTAACTGTCAAAGGTAGAATAGTTGATTTGGACCAGTTGATAGTGTAGTGGGAGATTTGTGAAAAATTGTTAATGAGATCTATTACTTCCTGCAGTGAGTTTGGTGGATCTTGACGATAGAGTAGTATATCATCGGCATATACATTCATTCTGTGTTTTAGATTGGCAGCATGGATTCCTTTCATTTTACTGTTTTGATGAATGGCACGTCACACAAGTGTGAATCTTTGTGATGTGATCCCATTAGTGGTGGCAGTGGCTGTTCGTGCATTATAGAATGTGTTCATCCAGTGAATGAACGACTCTCCAAAACTGAACTGTTGTAAGTGGCGAAAAGAAAATTCAAGTTAATCTTATCAAATGCTTTTTCCACATCAGTGAGACTATAATTGTTTGTTTTATTTTATTGTGTGATGTTGATTAAATTTAATCATCATCTGACGTTATTAGTTGAATGTCTGTCCTTGGTGAAGCCTGTTTGGTCATTATGGATTAGGGGTAGTAAAACTGTTTCTAACATGCAAGAACCGTTGAGATGATTTTTATGTATGTTAATATATTGACTAGAGATATGGGGCGGTAACTAGAGGAAAGAGTTGGGTCTTTACTTGGTTTTAATAGGACTTTTATGGCAGCAGTATTCATCTGGGTGGGGAGTTGACCTTTGTTTTTAATTTCAGTTACCATCTTCAGAAAAAGTGGATTCAGTGTCTGCCAGAAATGTTTAAGGAATTCAGCAGGGAATCCATCTGGTCCTGGTTATTAGGGATCTGTATGAGAGCTTTGTGTAATTTGTCAAGTGTTAACAGAGCATCTAAAAGTGTGGCTTCTTGTGGTAATAGCTAAAAATGCTTGAATAGTTGATGGATTGGGATTATTTTCAGGCAGATATAGATTACAACGATTTTGTGTAATTCATCACTGTTGTTATGAGATATTTCTCTTTATTATGTTGAAGTAAATTTGCTAAGAATTAAGAATAGTTTTATATCTCAGTTGTTGGAGGAGGAATATATTATATATTATTTAGTTTATATTATAGAATTTATTATTATTTAGAGGGTTTGTAATTCTTACCATGTCTGTTCTGTGGGGTTTCTTGCATAGTTGTTTGTTATTTTTTTAATCTTATTTTCTAAGTTTTTTTTTTGTTGGTTTTTTTTTGTAGTTTTTGCTCTTTTTTTCTTGTGAGAGGAATGTGATATAATATTCCCTCTAGTTACCACCTTACCTGTTTCCCATAGTAATGTTGGGGAGGTATTTGGAGAGTCTGCGATCTTAGGAATAATAAAATTGCTGCACAGGAAAAAGCCGATTCGTGAGAATGATTTATATTGGGAAGAAAAGTAAGAATGTTCTCTTGTAGTTGGATTTTTAAGCCTCCAGCTATCGCCAAGACCAAGGTGTTCCATGTATTCTTTTGTTTATGTTGAAGAAAAATTCTTGAATTGCCTGATTGTGATGATCTGTCAGTGGAAGGGTTGAGTACTGTTTTGAAATCACCTCGGATTAAGGTTTTTGAGTTAGTGGATATATGTGAGAAAGAATGAAGGGTCGTCATTATTAGGGCCATAGAGGTTTTGTTGTTGATTGTGACACTGATTATAATATATGTACCTTCTGCATCTAACAGTGAGTTATTGTGTATTTTAGTGTTTTTTTTTTTGTTGGTGGTGGATGAATACAATACACTAGATTGTATTGTGAACCTGTAAAGATGCTGTTCTGAGTTATTTAAGTCAGTTTCTTGTAATAGGCATATGTCGGCTTCCAATTTGAGGAGATGATTAATGACATGGGAGGGGGGGTATTGCTTAGGGAGGAATGATCGAGGAGTTTTTGTCATATTGTTCAAAATAGTCGCTGTCGAGTTGTGGTACAGCTCATGATCGGGTAAAGGATTTTCCACTGTTTGTTTATTTCCCTTGGAAACTGGTAGCCCACCAGATTTTGTTACGTTAAGCTCCTTTGTGTTGCTTTGAGTTAATATGTGGTTATGTTTTTCTGTTTTTTGCAGCAATGTTACTTCTCTCCATGATGGATCTCCTCTTGTCTCACTATCACATTACCCCATAAATCTAATCCTAATCAAGCTGAAGTGTGATGAGGTCAAACACCTGTCAATCAAACAAACACCTGTGTGGACCTTACAGTAATACAGAGGGCTTGTCTGATAGGCCAGGCCTGCACAGTGTTGATTACATCATCATCAAATGCTGGTTCCATTTCTGTCAGACCTACCAGTCACAGTCTGATAATATTTCTGTGACTTCCTGTACTGGTGATTAAAGAGAGAAGTTGTGACTTTTTGAAATATTCTGTGAACATTAATATTTAGCATTTAGCAGAATTGAACTACTTCATATATTTACAGAAGAATGATGACAGTCCATACAGACAGTGACGTTCTTTTATTAAGCATTACCTTATTGTAACTATACTTTGTGCTCACATGAATCCCTCATACCGTCTGTCCCTGTGGCTTGCACTGAAATGGCAAAACGTTTTTTTATGTTCACTGCTGCTGCGACCTGGACCCATTCACAGCTGGACGGGCTGACGTCAGTCAGAGCCTTTAAAAGTTTAGTCAAGTGTTTGGATGCCCGTTCAGTTGGAATTTGAGCTTCCTTACTTCGATCTGTCTTCCTACATACCATTCTGTGAGCTGAAACTGTGTTTTATGTGTTTTAACGTGCGTGCGTGTGTACGTTGTTTGAAACAATGAACGAGTTATGTCACAGTCGTGTGCTCCTGCATGCAGTTCAGCTTCGCTCTCTGTTTTCTCTGTAGTGACTCTGTCTGATGTTGCCTGGTAACAAGCGGATAATAATGCTCAGTGATGAACATTACAAATAGTTTTTTTTCCCTTGAAATTAAACCGACCATCTTTGCGTTTCACAGAAGAAAATATATTTCTTTTATATATTATATTTTATATGATATATATATAGATATTAAGATAGATATTATAATTTTTAAGTATTGCTGTGCCATACAGTTGGAGGACAAACTATGAAAGCAGCACATATCCAGACTTTATTAGTCTCTGATGAGGGTCAAGCTCTAAAATCACTGATCCTGTATTTCCCATAATTTGGATCTTTCAGGCTTTCAAGTTAGAGCGGAAAAATGAATTGTTTTAAATTGTAATTATGACTTGAAGCAGTGTGATTTTCAATGCCATACCTGCAGCCATGACACTAGCATGGCTATACTGGTTGTTGTCTTGGTTTTTCTCTGATTGCTGGTGTCTGGGCATTTATAAAAAAAATTTAAAAAATTAAATAAATAAATATTAAAAACTGTGCTGCTCTGGCTCTTCTTCTAGTTTTGTTGGACAGGTTGCTCAGTACCTGAGTGTAAATAACAGGCAGTTGGTGACAGAGTTGTCACCAGCTGTTGAAGTCACTGAAGGTGAGCGAGGTCAAGAAAATCTGTTTCCATCTTCAAAAAAAAATCGTCAAACTCCTGAAACGCCGATACATGCTTTATCACAAGCTGCTCAGATTGTTGCGCTCCTGTTTTCACCGAGCTGCTTCAAAAGTCTGTGAGACAGTTTGAGCTAATAGGATGCTGCAGCCAGGATCTGGTCTAATGGGAAAATAAAGAGAGATCACATTACTCCATTATCGGGGTCATGTTTATAAAGCCTTATATAATCTGCACCTTCCTATCAGTGACTGATGTTCATTTTTCCTCATTAGTCCTCACTACCATACATGTCAGAACTATGCAGCTAGTTTCCAAACTTTTAATGTCATGTCATGATGAAAATAGAATATTGACTGACGAAGGCATTTGTTTGGTTTGTGTTGATGCTCCACATAGTTTCATATAAGTCAGTAGGAATCTCTTTAAAGGTCATTACCTAATCTATGCTTCATGCTGTAACTTTGTTGGCTTTTATGTTTCATAAAGAATCTTCAGTGTCTTCACTCTGCCTTATGTCTGTCCCTCACAGGGCTGATCGACTACAACTTCCACTGCTTCAAGAACGCCATCCAGGAAGTTTTTGACGTTCGAGTAAAAGTTCAACAAAACCGTAAACTCCTCAGTCAGAGGAGGTGGAGCAAACTCAGTATGACCAATGGCGTGCTCAGCAACCCCCACTGAGGACTGATGACATCACATCAGACAGCCAAGTGTACCTAAGCTCCACCCTGACAAATCCAAGAGACTCCATCCTCGAGGAACATTAGGTTTTCTCATCAGAGAGGACAAACTGTCTTTCACAGGGCTGAATACATTCACTGGATTTTTCACAGGAAGAAGAAGATTGACTGATTTTATTCACAAATATTTATACACATGCCTACTGAGAGAGAGAGACTGTGGACATATATGATCGGATAGTGTATGGATCATGTGACTATAAAAAGACTCTCATGTCTGTCTGAATTACCATGGATCACTCTTTAGACACCAAATCACTCTGTGGCTGCAGTGATACATGCCAACACTACAGCATACTGTGTTAGTGCTCATGATAACACCTTCCACCCCAGTTTAAATCAGTCTGAGAGGCATTATGGGTAGTTTACATCCTTAATTATACACTGGATTGATATCTCTGAAGGAAGTTGGAGGTAATTTTAACATGATATGTGATCATCAATGATTATAATCCTGTCTGACGCCTGCATGTGGCTGAATTTTCACCAATAGCCCAGTTGTAATTACAGCAACGGTTTCCTACAGTTGAGAGTTCAGCTGTTGTATTCTCATCTCCATCCCATTTTCTTCAGCCTGCTTACGTTTTGGCACAGTGGGCAGTTTTTGTTTGCAGTGTACATTGATGTAAAGACCAGTATCACTAGAAAACTTACTGATACTGAAGACTTGAAAAGTTCTTAAAAGTTCTGAAGCATCTTTTTTTCCTATGATTTCTAAGGGGATTTGTGGACATTGGAGATAATGACATTCTCTGGAAGTATAAATGACTGAATAATATAAAAATGTGTCTCATTTCTGTGTGTGATCTGATTTGACGGAGTTCTGATTGAGTAGGAGTAGGATTTTTGACCCTGGAACAATGAAGTAAATTACAGAGGAGTCCAGTGAATACTTTATTCCTCTGGACTGTTAATCCTTTCGTGCCACATGTGACCTCAGTGCAGCATTCAATTTTAAAATGGATTACCAAGAAGACATTTAGCTACTTTTTTATTTTGAAATATTTCCTCAAATAAAAGCTGGTAGTCAGATAATGGCCAGTCACAAGATGGCAGTGTAGCTACATTTGAGTACCGTCTTCCTGCAAATATACTAACAGATAGAGAAAGTGTTGAGTTTGCATTAAGGGCATAATCCAGTAAGAAAAATTCATACTAAATATGACCAAATATACTTATATATACACTAATATAATATAACAAACAGAGGGAATTAGAAATAAAGATATGTATCTAATATAAACCAGCTCCTAATAAAAGCCCGGTTGCAGGTAAGGTAAGCTAGGCCCGGCCCAGTAAGCTAATTTTCTAAAAAATAATTGTGCTGTTAACTGGTAAGATGAACTAGCTAGGTTTTGTAACGCATGCGTGGGAGCGGGTAACAAACAGGCTGCAGTAACAGCCATGTATGTAGTGAGGAAGTTGATCAGATAATTGATCGCAGAATATTTTGTTTGGTGACAAAGATTTGTTACAGCAAAATTGGAAACACTCCTGGAACAGTGTTCGGTGTCTGCACTAATATGTATCATCTGAGTTACTGTATGAAAATGTCATTTTGTAGTTAAAGGGTATCTTAAGATTCCACTTTTTGTGGTTGGTAAATCATGTTTTCTGTCACTCAGCTGATTCTGGTCCCAAATGTTGATTGCAATCATAGTTTTTGTCCTTTTTCAGAGAAAATCAAGTCATGCTGCCCTGCAGACCAAAGACAACAAGAAACAGTGAAAGAAATTATCACATGCCATTTGCAGTACTTGATGCCCATCAGAGATGCATCATGTTTGCACTTGTTAAGCAGACGTGTTCAAAACAGTTTTCATTTCTTCTTTGAGAAGGAAACATTTTGTTTAAAAATGGTTTGATGGTAGAAACTGCTAAAACTGCTAAATCTGTTCACAAAACAACCATAGCCACAATCAAGACAACAATGGGACAGAACAATGATCATACAACCACAGCGTACAGTTTACCAGGTCACATAGGCCTTTTGCACTACAGGACCTTAACAATGTTAAGTCAGCTTTTGTTTCCAGTGTACTCCACCAGCTTTGAGGACAAGTACTCAGTTAACTTACTACTTATTATATTACCAAGTTCCAGATACTGTGGGAGGGAAGCATGCAACAGCTGGTTTGCAACTCTACGAACACCACAATCAACAAGAGGAGTTTAGTTAAAGACTGTAGGGTGTTAGTTGATACAATGTGCAGTGACACTATTCTATAATGGTCAACATGACTCAATAGAAGATTTCACATAATTTGACAGCTCTAATAACTGTTATGAGGGCTAAAAACAGAGTCACAGGCCAGAGACTGATAATCCTTACCAAGAGTCAGAATATGTTTGTTGTTCCACGTTTGTAACATGAATTGTTGCTGGAGTGTGTTTTATTGGTCTAAGGACTTTATAAAGGACAGAATCTTACAAGCATGCGTCGCATAGGAACATTTCAGTTAACTGTTTGATAACTAATTTATATCAAGTTTATTTATGTATTTATTCATGTTTGTGATTAAATGTATTTTAACACGTTGCTGTGCATGTTGTTTTTTTAAGATCAGAAAACCAGACGAGTTTGGAGTGGAGTCAGAACAGCTCCCTCACAATGAAACATATTATTAGCTGCTCTTTGAAGAGATAAATACAAACGTTCTGCAACCCAAATCACCAGAACACTTACTTCCTTGAGATTAACTATTTTTTTAATTGAAGTAATTTTAATGTAGTAAAAGTGTAAACTCCACTAAAAACTAATATATAAAAAAAGGACTAATTGTAATTAAATGTTAAGGCCTACTCTTTCAAATGACCCTGGTGTCAAAATATAGTTTATTATAGTGAAGACATACTGTAGGTTCACAGTTACAGTTGGCCCAGTTGTGTTTTTTAAAGGACTCAGTAACTCCCTAAAATATTTGGTCATTGTAGTTTTGCAGTGTAGTTGTATTCAAACAGGAGAAAATAGTGCATTTATTAAGGACTGTTTTTACTTTATTTTCATTTTTTGGATAGAAATGGGGCTCTGTGGCACAGAGGAAGGAGATACATCAGGCTTTAATACACATAATTCTCGTTAATAGTTCTGTTCCTTGCAGTTTAGATGTGCACATTGGACATGTTGACAAGAAAAGACTTATGATCTTGTCACATTGAGATGAGATTGTTAAAGGTATTAAAACATGCTTTGGTACTGATGGTTATTAAAAAGGGAAGTCTGGGCAGCAGCCTGGACTGTTTGACAGCAGGCCATTAGCTTGTTACGCAGTACAATGGACAAATGTTTTTTTTTCTTCTTCTAAGTAATAGAACTGGAGAGTGCATTGGTCACTCATCACGTCTGACAGATGTAGGTCACTCGACTGTTCTGGCTTGGAAATTGCTTTCATACACATACACAACCTTTTAATTCAGAGGAGGTTAAGGGAGCTGTGTGAAGGTGAAGCTCTCCATTTACCTGTCAGTCTGTGCTTCACCACCCACCTGTCATTATAAGCTGTGAAGTAACGTGTAGAATAAATTGATGAATGCAGCAAAGTCTGATTCACGTCTGAGAGTCAGGGACACAGTGAGCAGCTCAGAGCACACCTGCTACTTTATTCAGGTAGTTTGGAGCCACGAGGTTCACAGCATGTCTTATGTTACCATTAGAAATCCTCTTAAAAGGTTTCTTAAGATGTATTCACAAAGAGCAGACGCTCCTAGGGCGAGTATAGATGATAGGTAGATCAACACTGGAACTTGTTTTGTGTGTTTCCTTCATGAGAGGGTGAGGTGATAAACAACTACACTGCTACTACTACTGATTCCTACAGACTGGTCCTTTAGTCTTTGGGAAGAATGCCCCTAGTTTCTGAGTTTTTCCCAACTCGTTCAAAAAAATACTTGTATACTTTGGTTATTTTGTAATAAGACTCCAGATCTCCTGGATTCCATCTAATGGTGGTTTTCCAGTCACGTCCAACTAGAAGGAGACTCTGGGAAATACTGAAGGCATTATGTATTCAGTTGAAACCAGGAAGAGCTGGAGGGCATCCAGCCACAGGGCTTGAGAAGGCTTCTGCTGCCATGTACCTCAGGCTGAATGTGGATTAGCATATGAAAATCAATAGATGGATACAGTTTGATGGGTTACTCTTTTCATTCTTTATTCACAGGTTCATTCACATTAGCCGGGTCTCTTACTAAACAGCCTCTTAGGCTTGGGGCTTGACAGTCCAGTGCCAAAGCGGCTCTGGTTCAAAGAGAAATCCCAGTCCAGTAGGTAGTAGATATGGTCAATGATGTGAACACTATAGAATCATTATGGTAAAAACAAAGACTTCAGTTAAAAGGTCCAGTGTGTGTTATACAATATAAAAATAAAATCTAATATCTAATCACCTGAAAATAAGTCTTTATATTTACAGACACCACAGGTCCTCTTCCATGGAGTCCACCATGTTGAACCACCATGTTTCTACAGTAGTCCAGAAAGAACAAACACTGGCATAGGGACATTGGGGCTTTCATATTTTTCCAGCGTTCTGTGGCCACTATAATTTTGCTCTACTTCTAGGAATAAGTCTGAGGTGAGGGGGTTGCAATCAGCAACTAAAGCACTGGATGCCACTGAATCCAACACACTGATCCTCTACATTTTATATCTAATGATGTGTTTTGTGTGAATAAATTGTTAAATGTCAAGATCAGAGTGTTAATTTACAGGAAAACCTTACAGGCAAGGCTGGATAACAACTTCTCCAACCTGAAGACGGTTAATGACGATGGTGGTCACGGTTCAGAGACAAGTGTTGACTCTTGTTAGGAGACAGAATACAAGCCAGGCACAAAACAACACAATGGTTTAAGACTTACAGTCTCTGAAGCACAGTGTGGTGGCTCTGGTTGCTGCCACCATCTTGGCAGCCCTGTCTCCTCCAGGTAATCTAAAAAAAAATGGGCAAAGACGTGCAGCGTGGGTGGAGCAGAGGTGGGCTGAATGAAGCCTGTAGTCACGTTGGACATTTTAACATGGGGACTTATGGAGCCAGCGTCAAGTGGATGTTTGTTTTTGGCACCTCCACGTTGGCTCCACTTTGCAGCCACAGAGGTTTTTTCATTTGGGTTTGTCAGGAAAACAGGTTGTTTTAAGTGTTTGACCAGATGATAATGGTGCTGAGGAAAGTGTCAGTAATTAAACTTTGTCGAGCAGAGGTGGAAACTGTGCGAGGAAATCAGGACAGGCATTGATAGTTGACAGCAGTGACATGATGAGCTCCTCACAGACAGACATGACAGGCCTCAGGAATAGCTTCACCACCTGCTACAGATAGAGAGTTTATTTGTCTTTAAGTAGATGTCATATGTCCCCATCACATCAACACTACACTCTTTAATTAGACTACAGAGCTGCAACACCTAATTAAAATCATCTCAAGGAAAGTTGTATCTGTTTTTACACTAACAATGGCTGGTTAATGACGTCAGCTCAGTTCTTATCTGGAATATTGTTTCATAAACTGTGAACCTCTCTTTGAGTTTGTCCTTCATTTACATTCCACCCCAGCTCAGACAGAAACAGACTGTTATACATACCAGATTTATTTCATAGCATATTCATAGCATAAACAAAGGTATTTATTCTATGAAATATGGATCAATTAAATAAAATGAGGTGAGGTCCTAAAAGGGAAACAAATGGTGAGCTGGTGTTGTTAAGAAACAAATACATATAACCAAAAGAGAACTCTCTTACCAGAGTCTATTTTCTGATCTTAAGGGAATCAAAACGAGAAAAAAACTAAAACAAACAAACATTATCTAAACTACTCTGTACAAACTGAAAACCACAGTGTCTACTGTGGTTTTCAGTTTGTACAGAGTAGTTTAGATAACCCCTGAACCAGTTATTTAATCAGAAATATTCTCAATGTGTGCAAAAATCAGTGACTTCAAACTAAACCCATTCCCAGTAATAAACGAAGACCTCACAAACAACAAACTAGTTAACAATAGTTCACATTGACAATCTGTCACTCCAAACGAGGCGAACACAAGCCGCCCTGATGGTCAGGCGCTTCTGGTTTAAATAATGTTCATTCATCCGTTTGGCTCCCTCTGATTGGTGGGTCGGAGAGGTGCCACTCCAATCAGGGTCCTGTGGACTTCCAGGAAGCGTTGATGAAGGTGACCCAGCCCAATCGGGCATCGGCGGCCACACACCTGGATTTACATAATACAAAAAACACTACAAACAGAGAAATACCTGAACTCTGAAGTTATTGTCCCCTTCAAGTTTAACAATCTCAGGCATGAGCTACCCAAATACAGACTGCACAATCATGTCATTCCCTGTGCTGCACTCTGACCATGTCATGATCCATCTGATTGCATGCAGGCAGGAATTAAAGCTCTCTACACCTGTTCTGAGGACACGATGTGTTGGACCAGCAAGGCTGTGGAGGATCTGTACTGCTGGGGATGTTTTTTAGGAATGCTACCAGCAGTCAGGATAAGTTCACAGAGGGCTGTGACGTCAGATGTATGAGGATGGCTGTGTACCATCATGCACCAGCATGAGTCAGAACAATGACAAACCCTGGTTCACGGCTAACTGCTTGATTCCAATGGGCATGAGTGCGATATGACGTGGCTGCCAGACCTCATCCTGCCCGCTCTAGACAATGGCTGTGATTCCACCAGAAGCACAGCCCCTTTCAGAAGCCTCCCAGGAGTGTGTCTGTGCTCTGTGCTCTGCTCCATGGAAGCCACGACCGGCCACACCAAGCAGCACCGAGCAGATGAAGCTGGCTGGATGTCAGTGCATGCTCACAGGTGGAACTCCTCCTCTCGATTTGATGCGTTCATTCTAAAATGAATGAGTGTTTAAATTCATCATCATCAAACAATCAGCCTATAAGCGACTGCATTAATATTCTTTAATCACAGACATATATAGTACATATTCCTGTGAACATGTCAAGTTCATAAAAATGAAAAATGAAACCTTAAATCTGGCTCATAAATAGAGTAAACATAGATAACACAATAAAACAACCAAATTTTTTGTAACATTTGAATGAAGTGTTTGTTTGTGAAAAAGACTTTTGTGTGTGTGTGTGTGTGTGTGTGTCCACATTAACACACCCCCTCTCAAACACAGTGTGGGCTGGGGCTGACCTCGTAGCTGTGCTGGTTTTCCCGCTGAGATCTGGGTCTTTGCCCTGCGGACAGCAGTGGTAACATCATGACTGACATCATATTGATTATTCTCCAATGAGAGGGAGGAGTGGGTGGGACGGGTCCGTGTGGGGATTCGTGGGAGGGTGAATTACACCGCAGCACTGATACGTTCTGTGAGGCTGTGAGTGGATCGATGCAGTGGGATAAAAGCGATCATAAATGTAGAACAATGAAGCTGTTTGTCAGATTTTTCTAACTAGTAACAGTATCTTTTAAAAGAGCAGATATTTTATCATCAAGTATCATCAAGTCACATTCTATAAGCTGAACTGTGGTGTGGAGGGGTCATGATCTAGAACATCATGGTCCAGCTGTACCTCTCCTTCTTATTGTTTCCCCTCCTTGGTGTCTTGTCAGTTCGCCTCTCTCTCTCGCTGTGCGTGTCATGGCAGTCCAGTCATCCTCCTGCTACAACCACTCTCTACTTTGAATACTCCTCGTTCTTCCCGTTGCTTTTTGCTCGTACCGGACCTTTGCTCTGTGCTTCAGGTTCACTCCTCTCTGGATTTCATTTGTCCACCAGCCTGACTCCAGCCCAGCTTACTCTGTCTGCCCTGCTGCACAGCTGACTCCATTGACAACCTCAACCTCCACCTTTCTGAAAAAACTGGTGTGAAACTGTTAACAAGCTTCACACCGTTCTTGGGTTCAGAAGATTACTAAACCCTTATATATACACCATCATCACCAGGACCTTGTGAGAGCTGATCATCAGAAAAGAAGCTGTGCAGTCCAACCTGCCATAATCAATGCACTTTTACACCTCCATCATTGAGCCATCCTCACCTCCCGTATCACCATCTGGTACTCCGCTGCCACTGCCACTAAGGATGAGTGCAGACAGCAGCCTATCATTCGCTCTGCTGAGAAGGTGATCGACTGCAATCAGCACCTCCAGGACCCCGAGGCGGGCAGGAAAGATTGTAGCCAACCCCTCCTAACACACACACACACACACACACACACACACACATTTTGTTTTTTGAGACACTTCCCTGCAGTCCATTAATCCATCAGAACCAAACCTCACCGTTTCTCCCTGACTGCAGCTGGTCTGACAATGCAAACCAACATCTGTATATGAGCAGTGTCAGTCACATTTTGAAGGCAGTGAAATATTTTTATTGCGTCTGATACAAATCCCACAACATTGTGACTAAAATGATACTGCTGCTGTCAGATAAAACCCTGTATATCTCCTAAGTGCAAACTGTTCTAGAGCTTTAAGCTTTATGTTATAATCCTCGTGATTTTTATATTAACCCCATTTTTGTTACTATGTATGGCCATTATAGCCACTCAAAAGTATTCGCTCCTGTGATTTCCTCTCCATGCAGCCTCTCCTGGAGATTGAAATTGTGTCCTCACACGAGGGATTCTCAGGAAACGATATATGTGGGTACTGAAGGTGATGAAGAGTTCAACACAGAATCAGGCTATGGGTCGGGTTTTTGCTGTTTTGTTGGGTTTGTTTTGGACTGAAGTTGATTCTCTTTGCCTCTGTGACGGAGTCAATCATTTGAATTCAAGTTAGCGGGCAGTGAAGAGACTGTCGTCCCATGAAGAGTATCAGTCATTTTAACAGTTGTGCAAAATGACATTGAAGTGACAAAGCTGTCTACTGGCAGCAATTATGACTCTCAGAGACATTATTATAGAAATGCGTTACAGAAAGGACATTACCATAGAAAAGGCTGCATAGGGAGGACGTCAGAATAAAAAGGATGAGTGAACAAAAGGCACTACAACACAGAGAGCACTGTTTGTTTCCATTTCTAACAGACAGTCAGTGATCCTTTAAACCATGGACACAGTTCTTTCATTTTACCAAGTTGTTCCTGATGTAACCACAAAGGTTTCCTGACTTTAACAACCAAAACCTGAACCACATGTGCCCCTCAACCTAAACCTACATTGTTTTAAAACACCTAGGTTGGCGTCCATCGACTGTATAAAACATGGACGTAGTGTCCATGCTGTCACCCACAGGTTTGTGAGGAGTCGCTGTGAAGCTCAGTGTGGTGGCTCTGGTCGTCTCCATCTTGGCAGTCCTGCCTCTGCCGGCTCACAACTTATCCAAAGAGATTGGCAAAGATGTGGAGCGTGGGTGGAGCTGAGGTGAGCTGAATGAAGCGCGGTTGCTCACACAAGCCACCTGTGACATCACCCACCTGTCAATCAAAGTCCTCACTGTTAATTCTTCATAACTTTAAGCCTTAATATCATTTGAACAGGTGAGTTGTATAAAAATTCACCCTCAGTACAGTTGTCATGAACGGGGAAATTAGCTATAGAGACCAAAACTGTTTTTTGTACCAGGCTGTAAACATGTTTATTTCTGCTGTGAAGTTGGACATTTTAACATGGGGACTTACGGAGACTGACTCACTTCTGGAGCCAGCCTCAAGTAGACGTTTGAGGAACTGCAGTTTTTGGCACTTGGTGTTGGCTTCACTTGCTTGGTGGCGTCAGGTGAGTAGATGTGTTCTGGAGGAAATGGACCAATGACATGTTTCGTCTTTTAATTTGGAGGACTTGTCAGAAATGGATGAACCAAAAGTGAGCATGATTCAGGACAGACCTTTGAATAGTGGAAAAATAATGAACATAATGATGACAACAGATAAAAAACACATACTGTAGTTCCACTGCTGATTATTCCAGAGGTGTCGAGTTAAGACGGAAAAGGCCAGAAAAGGCCATGTTCAGCAGGCTGACACTGTGGAAGAGACAACACTGTATGGTTATTATTATTATTAAACTCTATCATGTCACATGCTGGTAGCTGTGTTAATTCAATGTTTTTATATATCAAAGAAATAACTGAAAGTACAGTCTTTATGTTTTTATGTGGTTAGTTCTTTTAGATCAAGTCATCATAATTATGTTTATGACCTGTGTGTTCCCCTGTGTGTGTGTGTGTGTGTGTTTGTGTTTGTGTGTGTGTGTGTGCCCATGTGCAGGCATGTCTCTTCCTTGCCAGGTCAACAGTGGATTGCATAACAGCTGCTGGTGGCTGTGGTCTGCACTACAATGTGTTACATAAGACAATTTGATGTTCAGAGTTATAATCCGGCCTGTGCTGCCTGAGCGCTCCCCATCTGGGATTTCCAGCCTGTCCTCGTCCTGAGCTGTGCACTCGTCTCCCCTCTGAGCTCCGTCGCACAGACGCTGCAGCACGTGTAAAGACAGGTCAGGATGTCCACTTTGACCAGCGCTCTGATACTGAGATCATGTTGGACTTTTTTCATCAGCTCTGCATACACTGTTTCAGACTCCACCAGATTTATTGTCATAAATTAACAGAGGACATTTATATTATTAGACCTTTGGCAGATCTGTATTTGGATTAACATTTCAGATGAGGTTGTATGAATTGAATAAATCATGAAGTTGCACTGATCAATATTTTTAACCAGTCGCTGTATGGATGGCAGTGTCGGTCGCTTGCCAGTCCACTAATTTGGTCCAGACTGAAATATCTATCTTATTGATTGGCATGAAATTTTGTACAGACGCTCCTGCCTTTTTCTGTGACTTTGCCTCTAGCCCCACCAGCAGGTCAAAGTTTCATCCTTTGAAATATCTGAACATCTACTGAATGGACTGGGACAAACTGTTGTGGAGACATTTATGATGTCCAGATGAGAAATCATAACCATGCTGGTGACCCTCTAAACATCATCACAGCACCAGTTGAAAAGTCAGAGTGAAATATTTTCACCCAGACCAGATTTTTTTTTAGCTTTAATTAATAGTGACATTCATGTGTTGGGTAAACCTGTGACTTCATATCTAGAACCACCATCAGGTCACAACTGTAATGTGACATCTGCCTCAGCTTTACTTTGTATTTAGTGCTAATCAGCAAATATTTGTATGCTAAGAGAGAAAGCATGCTAAACATTAGCATCAAAGCACTAGTGTGGCAGCATACTGACTTACTTTTAACTCTTAGTTTTGTAATATAGCATTTTATATAAAGTGTGTCCTCTTTTACTGAATGCAGTTTCCACGTAAAGATGAAAAACATACTCCTCCATCAAACCTCCTGACAATTGTGAAGGTTTGTTCAGGATGTGAACATGATCCCGTGTGGGTGTAGTTCTCTGTTGTAGTGACAAACAAAAAGTCCCAGTAGGTAAAATGAGCCCAATAAAAATAAACCTTAGATATCCTGCAGGTGTCTCCTTGGAGGGCGTCTGTGATCTGAGAGATGAAAAGGATGTCAGAGTGAATATCCACCAACAGCATCTGGAGATCACCTCTGACAATCAGTCAGCCTGCTGCTGCACACCGTGGGAGGTGGTGTGTGTGCGTGTGTGTGTGTGTGTGTGTGTGTTTATCACTGCAGACGTGTGAACTCACCATGGTGTTGAGGTTGCTCAGAGAAAAGATGAAGGTGTTTTGAAGCATAGTTCTCACATGTGTGCACACACACAGGTCTGCATGCTGAATGGGACCTTTATCCAGTTCACGGCTGCATCTCCTGATGTAAACAAAGTCCTTGAAAAAGTGTCTGAAAGGCCTTATTTGAAACTGAGAGATCAATTTGTCTTTTATGCAACAAAATATCATATTTTCTATTTTACAGGCTCCAGGTATACCTTCAACCTCTCTGCCCTTCAGTAATGGATAGACTTAACGTTTAAAGAGTGTGTGTGTGTCCTCTTTAAAAGGAAAAACAGTAGAACCCGGTGGGCATGGAGCTGAGGCCCACAGACAGTGTCGAGAAGTCAGAAAGTACTGACAGACTGACGCTGGTGTTGCTGGTCGAGAACATATACTGTGTGTTTCTGTTTACCTGATAAGGGTCTTGTTTTACCTTATGGACAAGAGGTTTCAGTGGAGGACTGAGTTAGCTGGGTGTGATTTTAACATGGGAGACCGTTGCTCCTGTCTACAGTAGTTTTATATCACACAGTCAGCAGTGTATCTACCCTGCAGCTGGTTGATCAGAAAACATAATGAATCATTTTACAACGCTGATGACAAATGGTGTGTTGTGCTGTTCAGAGGACGAATCCCACATTTCTCATCATGCAAGAAATAAAAGTTTTGCTTTTGACCCTTTGACTGCTTCATTTCAAACACAAGCATATTAGAATAACCCGGATGACTCCTCCAGAGCCACAGAGAACATTCAACATACTACTTGAGGCTGGCTACTGAAGAATGAACTTCAAGTCTCAGCATGAAGGAAAAGTTCTTAAAGATGTCAGAAAACATCTAGAATGGAGCTTCTGTTGAAATTGTTCCATCAGTACCTGTTTACAAGGCCAAGAATGAAATTTCAGCCTCACAGATTCACAGGCTGAATAACGCTCCTCTGGCTTGTGTTTGCATTTTTGGGTCTGTTTCTGGTCAACATCAAGATCAGTTAAAGCAAACTAGCGGGGCATATTTCCAGCACAACAGCTGTCATATACAAAGGTGGGTATGAAGGCGATCCAGTTCATGGCTGGTGGTGGAGATGAGACAGGGCTGGATGTGGCTGGCAGATTGGGTGAGGTGCAAGAAGATCAGCGTTAGACATTACAAAACAAAGACTGTACCATTGTTACCACGAGGGAGACTAAATGATCTGAATCTACGAGGCTGAACTGGTCTTTAATCGTGTGCAGGTTGATTGGATGATGCAGAACTGGTGGTGGTTAGACAGGTGAGAGTGAGAACTGAGAGGCCACATAGAAAGGCAGACAGAAACATGTGGGGAGGGAAAACAACGTGACACACCGGACAAGGAGGCAAAAGCCTCCATGACATCCTCATGACTGACCTCATGACACTGACCTTTGTGTGTAAAATTGGTGAAATTCCTCTTTCAGTCAGTCTGGGTCTGTGAAACAATAACTGTCATTTATTTGATTGACCCACTGACCGCCCTCAGCACGGCCTACATCTAAAAATAAAGACTCATCAATATGTTATTTGTTCTGCATAGAAGGTTGTAGACTCTGGGGAGCTCTTGTAGATTTGGGATTAAGATACCGACTTTTACTGCAACGTTACCGCTCGAGTCCAACTTACACAACTCAACTATGATATTATTTGTGCGCTTGTAGTTTGGGCAACAACTGCAAATCAGGACGGGAACAGACCTGTATGTATTTATTTTATGAAAACTCTGAATATGGCACATCTGTCATCAGTCATACAGCTGCAGGCACATCTGCTATAAGCTGTTCACATCCTACAGAGTTGTTTGAGTGATGGACAACTCACGCAGTGCCTACAAATTAATCCACAGATTGTTTCTTTTGTTTTATTCATATAAAATTAATTCTTTGCAATTTTTGCTCATATTATTTATTATAGTCACTTCAAAGCAATAAAACAACAACAACAAAATAAAAATCACTGAGGGATTATGAATATGCACTCAACGCTCTAGTGCAAAGTTTACCTCACAATTATCAAATAAAATCAGTAATTTTTCAGTTTGTTTATGGTAAGTATTTACAGTATTTTAATGTTTGTAGGAGGAAACAACACGTTGAAGAAACATATTTTTGAAGGTTATACTGTACATGCTTTAGTTTGAAAAAGGTCCAACTGGAGGTCAGAGTTTATCCATCATTTTACACTGCTAAGTACAACATAAGCTGAAGTGTTGATGGCTTCACACACACTCATATTATTTTTTCAGTTCAGATTACAAAGCTCCTTAGTTTGCCATTTTTAGCGCCTTCCAGCATCCCACTGTGACGACTTGACGCTCGGCATGCCCGTCGTCTTGCTGCGGATTAAAAAGCCTCTGTGTGGTGAAGTCATCAACAGCTCCAATCAACAGATGTTAGAAAACATGAAGCACAGGTCAAAGGTCGAGACAGTCAGTCATGTCTGACACGCCGTGTATGTGTACTGCACTGACACATGATGTGAATGAACACGGCATGTTTGTTTGTTCTTTGTCACGTTTGATCATTGCAGAGGCTGTAACTGAATTCCACATGGCTTTTGAGATGGCAGAGCAGCAGGTCCTCTCTGTCCTGATAATGTGGTGTGTACATGTTTGCCGGTGTGCTCGAGTGATTTTATGTTTTCGTTGCATTTGTCCATCCCAAGGCGCACATACAGCCGTGGGACTCTGCTTGGCATCGGCAGTACAACAATCAGCAAGTTAAACCCGACACATGCTAAGGAACTACATAACCTCGGTCTACTCCGGCGGCCCGCTTCATCATCGACCCCCACTACTGCAGCACAGGCGGTGTGCGAGGAGCCAGAAGCAGGACAAGCGCGGGGGTATCCTGGCCAGGCTAGCAGCTAATCCACACAAGCCGACTATACCGTCCATCGTCCTCGCCAGTGTGAGCTCCTTGGACAGCAAACTGGACTACATACACCTCCTGAGATCTACCCAGCAGACTGTGAGAGAGTGTGTTGACTTTTAGTTAATGCATCTCTGTATTCAGAGAGGTTAGGGTTAGTCTCATGGTACCAGGAGGGAACAATTTGATCCAGACTGAGATGGATCAACAGTGTTAAAGGTTAGACATTCATGATCCCCACAGGATGAATCATAGGCCCATTATCACATGAAAATGTTCAGTTATCAACTCAAATATCTCCACAATTACTTTAAACAGGATGGAGGTGTTGCAGCCCGGCACCACCCACTGAACAGCTACAGAGATCTGAAGGCACCCAGCGGTTCTACAAAGTTATTTACTACACGGCATTTCAGCACAGATGCAAGAGCACAATGCTAATCAGTCCTGCCCACTCAGAGACCAGAAAACAGAAAACTACACTGTTCTGCACTCAAGAAACAAACATACTGTATGTCAGAAAATGGCTGTTCAGATGGAGCTGAGTACGTGTTCAATCCAACACACCCACAGAGCTCCAGTACAGCTCGATGAGAGGTCAAAGGGCCGACACTGTGCATGAGCACAGCCTCACAGAGTTCTCTTAAACTGTGTCCCAGTTCAATTCTAACAAACTAGTTTTAAGCCTGTAGTGTGTTCACACTGCAGGAATGTGCTCAAAAAGAACATTTGACTTTTGAGTATGCTTTTGACGGACTCTCTTCTCAAACAATGCAGGCTGCTCACTGCTACCAAAAAGTAAAGCTAATTGTCCGAGGTACAGAAGTGAAAAAACTCAATCTAAAAACACATTTTTCTTTGTTAAGTGCGGCAGTGTACGGTTATAGTTTGATCGATGTCTAATGTATCACATCATTTCCTGTTTGAATAAAACCATTAAGGATATAAAGCAGTATAATATAAAGATTAGTATATTGTGTGGAAGTGAGGCCGTCTGTGGCCTGTTTTTGTTTTCCGACGGTCAGACAGACTCTGATTTCTTAGCATGTGTTCTTGTTGTCGGTCACTTCCATTAAGCTCTCATGTGTTATCTCATTGTGATCTATTTGTTACCACAGTGTTATTAGATTGGTTGCTTTGTCCTTCGTCTGTGTTATTGACTTCACCTATCTGATCTGATCTGTGAAAACCTCACAGCACTTGACCGTGTAAACTCTGACACTGAGCGGAGGACGGAGGAGGGGTTGTGAGAGATGGGCTGTTTTTTGTGTTCTGGTTCAGGATAATGGTGGAATACCTCAATAAACCATCTATTGTAGCTGTCTTCTTTTTTGTGGACATAGTAAGTAAAAAGGGTAATTCATACTTCAGATTTCCATCTGCAGTGACAATACAAAGCAGAAAATGCCCTTGATTGAGGCTGTGGGAGTGCACGCTCTGAACCATCACTGGATGAAAGGAGAGACTTGGAGGTGGGCAGATGGGTCGAGAGGTTGAAGCATGAAAGGCTCTGGCATTTGTTTTAGAGAATAAAATTTCTTCCCCCGTCCTTAAGCAAAATGAAAAGTACCATCTGCGGCTGCATGAAGTGACGCTCAATGAGTTTCTCGCCTTTGGTTGTTGCTGCTTTTGTCTGACCGAGTGCACGCTGTCACCATGGTTTTATTCTGCTGCTCTCACACAGGAGAGGAGGTGTGTGCAGGAGGATGAAGTTTGAGTTTCTCATGCTAGCGGCCAAGTTCTCCTTTTGTTTGTCCTAAACAAAGAGGAAAAGCATCACTTCCTGTGCACCAACACACTTCTACGGTGAAACACAAGCAAGAATACTGCTGTGAATCCATCCAATCCAAGATTACACTTCCACACATATTCTTTATGATACCATATGTAGATATATTATTCAATTCATTCACTTCACTTCACGTCTTTGAGAAGATACACTTTATCTATCAAGAATAAATCACATTATCACAATCATTTCATGAGAAGAGGTAAAAATATTTTATTCCAACTTTATGGGCAAGAATGTATTAACATTAATTTCTATATTGTATTTTAAAAACTTGATCTCGTGTCATCTTTTTTAGAATCTAATGCTTTTATTGACAAGAAGCAAGTTAAAGTGTACCCCCTGATTCTTCCTCTCTCCCAGCAAAGTAAAGAAACTGCAGCAGAAGTAACACCGACCACAGTGACGACCGTAGCCATGTGTAGCAGGTAGTCGAATCTGACAGCCATGAGCAGCTTTTGTCAGACTCTCAAAGCACATTCACAGCTGCTATTAAAAGTTTCTGTTGCTGTAAATATGCTGAAACCACAACTGAACTTGCAAGAGTCTGGAGGCATGGTTTTATAGAAGGGGATGGGGAGTCGGAGTGGTTGGTGACGAAAGCTGCCACTATATCAAATCAATTCAAATCAAATTTTATTTGTATAGCCCAAATTCACAAAACACGTTTGCCTCAGAGGGCTTTACAATCTGTACAGGGAGTGACACCCTCTGTCCTTAGACCCTCAGTTCGAGTGAGGAAAAACTTGCCCACAAAAACCCTTTTAACAGGGAAAAAAGGTGGAAGAAACCTCAGGAAGA
Source organism: Sciaenops ocellatus (assembly GCA_033000465.1). NCBI lineage: Eukaryota > Metazoa > Chordata > Actinopteri > Sciaenidae > Sciaenops > Sciaenops ocellatus. The sequence continues at coordinate 28,619,422 of CP136878.1, forward strand.
GCCACAGAGGAGGGATCCCTCTTCCAGGACGGACAGACGTGCAATAGATGTCACATGTACAGAACAAATCAACAGAAACATATTGTACAATTACAATGAATGATAAAATGATTACAGTATACAGTACACAGAGATATGGTAACAATAATGACAGTAATAATATAAGTAGTGGACGTCGTGCAGGACCACAGCAGCAGCCACGATCCATGAGAACCTGCTGGACGAGAGAGCACAGAAACTCCGGGGAAGAAGTTTAGTTAGTAACATGCATTAACATGCATTAATGAGACATGCATGTTTACAGATGGTGATGGTGATGGAGAGAGAGAGAGACAGAGAGAGAAAGGAGGGAGAGGGAGTCCCCCGGCAGTCTAGTCCTATAGCAGCATAACTAAGGGATGACCTGAGCCAGCCCTAACTATATGCTCTATCAAAAAGGAAAGTCTTAAGTCTACTCTTAAAAGTGTTGACTGTGTCTGCCTCCAGAACCCAAAATGGTAGTTTGTTCCACAGAAGAGGAGCTTGGTAGCTGAAAGCTCTGGCTCCCAGTCTACTTTACTTTACAGTTTATATCCATCACCTGTCTTCACATCAACCAATAGCAAAATTCAATTGCAGTAACCAGATTTCAACCAGTAGAGGGAGGTTGCAATTCTCTGCTATTTGTAGCAGAGAATTTGCTCTAAAATGTCACAAAATCAATCCACAACACTACTACATACACACATACACTGGTTAAGTTACACTTTAAGTTAAGTGTATAAATGTGACAGGTAGTGTAGAGAGTGGTTGGAAGACTAGAAAGGGAATCTGTCAATGGTTAGGATCCAGAGGATCCTTGTCTTGCTTCATCTTATACACTCACACACACGTACGCGCACACACAAACACACACACCACCCTGCAGCAGGCCGTGTTCATTTTAATGGAATAGTCTGTCATCCAGGGAGACAGTATGGCACTTTTATGTCTTTATTGATTTCTCCCAGACAGCACACTACACTATGCTATATTGTTAGCATTATAAATTGATTGTTGATTTTGTCATTTCAGGGACGCTTCTTGATTTATGCTGCAGAAGAAACTGTAGACTAATTAATACTAACAAGTTTCATGTGCACATGAGCCCATATTCTGTGTGTACCCGCTGCCTTCATGTGACTGTAAAAAGAATCACCAGGTCAGCACCGGCTAATCATCATGATGGAATACAGACCTGGTACGAATCAAAAAAAATGATGGAGTGCCATCACCAAAATCAAATCCAATGAGCTGAAAGAGTTGCTGATAATTCTCTGTGGGCTCATCACTGCCACAGACATCTTTAATACACAGACACAGTTTTATCCATTATTCATATAAAAATATTGATGAATGCAGCTTGACATGGATCTGACAATACAATGCATTTATTCAGAGGCCAGAGTTGCTGTCATATATTGTTCCTTATGGTTCTACTGTCACCAGACTTTCCCCAAAACATTCTTCATGTGTCTGATGAGCTGTGCTCTTTATTTCCACTCAGTCATCAATCCATGTCAGTGAAGGAGCCCCATTGTCAGGGAATGTGCTCAAAAATAGGCAGTAAATAAGTTTTCTTATCATCACATTGTTCTCGCACACCTTGTTTTGTGTCTTTGTACTGAAGTCCTGTAGAGCTTTATCAGATTCACGCTGCAATTAAATCCTCTTATTTTGCAGTAAATGCCAAAGCTGCAGGCTCTCAGGTACAGAGACTGTTGTTTTTGTCTTTATTATTGCTCTGCTGCTCTGAGACCAGCCTGCCTATTCCAACGTTTAGTGCTCATGTCTAAAGACATACTCCGTTCCAGAGGAGGGTTTTCTTTAAGTCAGCTGTAGTTTTATCAAAGCTTGAGGTTGATAAGTTTGATGCTTTAGTTTTGGTGTGTTTTTGTTTTATTGTATTTTTTTCTCTGTCTTTTTTTTTCAGAGAAAATAGGCTGCAAACTGGACAAGGTCAGCCATGACAGATATTAATACTAACAAGCAGCTCAGGCTGAATGTGTTTTTCGAGCAGCAGCAGGTGTGCGCAGATCAAACTCCCACCACCAAAAAAAACTGAAAGTGCTTCTGTTGTTTTGGTGTGGACTAACCTATGTGACCCATTGTTACATTCACTTCACATTTTCAAAAACATGAACAGCAGTAAGTTTTAATAAAACACAAACACTGACCAGGAAGTGTCAGGACACAGAGATGTGAGCAGAAACATTGATATTCATTTGATTTCATTTATTCAAAACAGCACAAAGACTACCAGAGGCTCCTCATGTGCAAGTAGTGACAATGTTTATCATGTAACACTAATTTCTTTAGACGTAATCTCATTCTCACGTTACAATATTTCCTCTCTGTGTTGATGTGTTTTACACTCCTTCCTTGGTTTGTGCTTTTATAGTTTTCTTTAAATCACCTCTGCACCACCTCCTTGCAGGTGTTTAATTTCATCCTTGCTGCTGGGGCCCTTTCATGATTTTCTTAGTCATCCATCTATTCACCGCCTCAAGAAAGTCCACAAGGCACAGATAAATGTTTAGCTCTCACTTTACCCTTGAACAGAGCACCATTTCATACAAGATAGCTGGACTCTAAATAGAGGGCACTGCAGCTTTCTTTGGGATTTTAAAGGTTATTTACATAGAAAACATTAATATAGCAACAAACAACTATTTGACACAGCGGTGTAACAGCGTCCTGAGCAGAGAATGAAGTCACCCTCGCTCTGTATGGGTGTAATCTGAGCTGGTTTTTTGGCCTGTCCGGCCGGGTGTGCATGTTAGTGCACGTGAGTCCAGACGTTTGCAACTCAAACCTCAAACTTTAGCCACAGAAAGCTAGCTCAACATTACTGTAAGATGACATTTATATATTTATTTATTTCGTAGGTATATTCAAGTGAACTGGCATCATTTAGTTAATGCTAACTTGTATTCTGTTAGTTAATTTAGAACAGGAATGACATAATATGGTACACCTTGCCTGTAGTGTAAGTGATGGTGATGAGGCGAGTGTGGTGTATCATGTTTTTTAAGCTGCTTTTGCTTCACCAGCATTACTGTTACGCAGCACAGGAACAGGACTCAAATGTAGCACTTGGGACGCAGGTAGAAGAGGTAAACAGTCTTCAATGGCAGGCAGAGGTGCAGTACACAAAAATCCGATCAGGTAAACCAGGCAGACAATCCAAAAGGGGTTGAGGCGAAGGCAGGGTCAAAAACAGGTGAGATACACACTAGGAAGAACGCTGGAGAGTAGAACACAACAAACACTAAGAATCTGGCACAAAGTGTTTTAATAGACTGAGTAATGAGCGAATCAGGCACAGGTGGGAGAGATTAAGGGCGGGACAAATACAAGATGGGACTTAGGAGGCTGGAGAAGGCGGAGAGGGGACCGACTGTGACAGTTACATTATGTTACATCCTCTGAGGACTGCACTGTGGTTACTCTGTTCACTGTAAGCTGGCAGCCAAAAATGAACAATTTACAAACTCTACAGTAAAGTTCTAGCCTCATAAAAGAGGTGGACTGAACAGAATAAACAAGACAAACTGAAATCAACACGGACAACTTCCATGCCCTACATCCATGACTTATGTGTCCAGAGTCAGGAAACGAGCAGGACACATCTCTGCAGACCCTTCCCACCCGGACACAGTCTGTTTGAACTTCTCCCCTCTGGCCGGAGCTACAGAACACTGTACGCTAAAACAAACAGACACAGGAACAGTTGGCACAGGCTGTCACTGTGATCACAGTGAAAATAACATTACTCTGCATATCTGTCATATTACCCTGTAAATCTGTGCAACAACCTGTAAATCTGTGCAATACCTGCTCATTATAATTTATTTATTTAACAACCATTTGTAGAAACCATATTTATTCCATCAACTGCACCATTGCACTATCATCAGTTCTATATACATACTTAAAAAAAAAAAAAAAAAAAAATTATACATATACATATATTTATGCATATATATATATATATATATATATATATATATATATATATATATATATATATATATATATATATATATATATATATATATAAAATATGTATATAGTTATTTTTATGTTTTTATGTTTGTATGCCTACCTGTCATGTTCCCTTGTCTTTTAAACTGTACTTACGTCTATACCTGTACAGTATGTACGATTGAGAGCAAAGTGAACCGGAGTCAAATTCCTCGTGTGTGTTCACACACCTGGCCAATAAAGTGATTCTGATTCTGATTTACGTCCAAACCAAAAACTCTAAACTGGAAATCTTAATTAAAACGTGATGATTGTTTTTATTGTAAGAACTGTAGCACACTCACTGACACGTGGCTTCTCCAGCACAGCCACAGACACAACAGTCCTCTCCTCAGCACAACACACACTTCAACTCGATGACACTGACACTGCCTCAGGTGTACATTATTATATTACTCTGTCCATTAACAAACATATATTACATTGATCATACATTACACACTGACTCACCTGACCCCGTTCTCCAGAGGCATCCCCGTCATCACCTCTCTCTCTCTCTCTCTCTCTCTCCTGCAGCTGAATGCTGACTCAGCCCTCCACACTTTCTTTTGGTAAATGTCTCTTTTGTAGCTTAACATATTTTTCTCTTAAGAACCCAACAAAGCTGGCCCACATTCACACTTCCTTATAAAAAAGAATAACAACGATTTATCATCAGTCACTCATACGTACTGATTTCTCTTGAACCAATTAAAAGTTTTCCACACACACATCCTGCTTTAATCACAGCTGCACACTGTGTGTTCATTTGGCTCTAACAATAACAATCACTAACTTCTTCTTGAGGTTTTATCATTGTTATCTATATTCAGATTTTGTATACATTATCCAGTAATGTGTGCCACCCCCTGTGAGGGTCCAGGGTTCCCTGGTTGGGAACCACAGATGTAGGGCACACGTGTGTGTGTGTGTGTGTGTGTGTGTGTGTGTGTGTGTGTGTGAGAGAGGTTGCGTAAAGAAAGAACAAAAGAGAGAGAGGGAAGACTGAGGAAATGCTAATTAAAAGCAGATGATGGTTCTATCAGCACTGAAGTTGAAATTGGCACCTCTGGGCATCAGCCATGAGGCCTGCAAGGTTATCAAGCTCCTGGAGTGAGCCAGCAGCTGGGCTCCTGAAGGCTGACCCTCTGTTGCAGATACCTGTGGTCCCTTGCCGAGCCCAAACCAAACCCTCAGGAGCGGGCCAGCTGTGTCTGGGCCAAGGGCTATTTTATGATTGAGTTTAGAAAGGAGTCTATTTAATCTTTCCTTTGCTTTGCACTGAAGATCACCCCTTGTATATACTGTAACACCTTCAAGTAGCGTGAAAGGAGTCGTACTTAATGATGAACCTATAGAGAAAACCCAGATCTATGGAACATCCTCTCATCTTTCACTTGATTATTTTAGTTCAGTCTCAGTGCACTCATCAGCCTGTTTTCCACCAGCAGCTGTTTCCACTGAACAAGCTCCGATAAACCCACTGTGTACTCTGTGTGTACTCTGTGTGTACTCTGTGTGTACACTGTGTACGCTGTGTGTACTCTGTGTGTACTCTGTGTGTACTCTGTGTACGCTGTGTGTACGCTGTGTACGCTGTGTGTACTCTGTGTGTACTCTGTGTACACTGTGTGTACGCTATGTGTACTCTGTGTGTACTCTGTGTGTACACTGTGTACACTGTGTGTACACTGTGTGTACTCTGTGTGTACTCTGTGTGTACTCTGTGTACGCTGTGTGTACTCTGTGTGTACTCTGTGTGTACACTGTGTACGCTGTGTGTACTCTGTGTACTCTGTGTGTACACTGTGTACGCTGTGTGTACTCTGTGTACTCTGTGTGTACACTGTGTACGCTGTGTGTACTCTGTGTGTACTCTGTGTACGCTGTGTGTACTCTGTGTGTGTGTACACTGTGCACGCTGTGTGTACTCTGTGTGTACGCTGTGTGTACTCTGTGTGTGTACACTGTGTACGCTGTGTGTACTCTGTGTGTACTCTGTGTGTACTCTGTGTACGCTGTGTGTACTCTGTGTGTACTCTCTGTGTACTCTGTGTGTACTCTGTGTACTCTGTGTGTACTCTCTGTGTACTCTGTGTGTACTCTCTGTGTACTCTGTGTGTACTCTCTGTACCCTGTGTGTACACTGTGTACCCTGTGTGTACACTGTGTGTACTCTGTGTGTACTCTGTGTGTACACTGCGTGTACTCTGCGTGTACACTGCGTGTACTCTGCGTGTACTCTGCGTGTACTCTGTTTTGTAGTGCTGCATATTGATTCAAGCTGTGACTGTCACCTTTTTTCTTTGTCTCTCTTTTTTTTTAACCCAAAATCTGACTCGTAAATGATTTCTGAAGGGATTTGGAGTCTGTCTGTGTGTCTGTGTCACCTTTTCTAATCTTTTGAAGATTGCATCCCTGTGTTAACATGATTGATATGTTTTTCCCTTTGCTCTTGTGTGATTAGGACAATTTTGGAGAAAGAGACACGCTGGGGGTGACGAATGGAACAAAATAAGTACGGTACTGTCAGTTTAAATTGAAATTCTATTTGTTTTAATCATGAAAGTTAATAAAGACATTTTGCTGCTGTTGTTGTTCTTCATCAGTGGAGCTGAGGTGGAGGAGGTGAAAAGTTTTAGGTTCCTGGGAATCAGCATCACAGAGAAGCTGTCATGGACATCACACATCTCCATCTCGGCAAAGAAACAACTGTATTGCTTCCCAATTCCCATTCCATATTCTCTTTTAACTTTTACAGAGGAGCCATAGGAAGCATCCTGACTGGAAACATCACAAACTGGCATCATGGGATGTGCACGGCTCAGAACAGGAGGGCACTGCAGCACTCAGAACATCATTGGTACCCATCGATCGAGCATCAGGGGTATCGGTGAGATGCCTGCGCCTGCGCAGAGGTCACAGAATACTAGAAGAACAACACCCACCTCCACAGTCAGTTCACCCTGCTGCTGTCTGACCGGCAGTACAGCCGCTGTACAACCAGCACTCCTCAACTCATCCCCAACATTCCACCACGAAAAAATGACATTGCTCATGTACTTTCTGTGTACACATGTAATATGTAATCATATATTGTCTAATTATAATAGTTGTATATGCTGTATGTGTAGCATGAAGGGACTACGTCATTTCATTGTGCATCCCTGTGTTGTAAAATGATACTAAATGAACCTTGATACACGACACAGAGCCGGTTCTAAAGAATATGTGGCAGAGCAGTCAATGTCAAATTTCTCTGATCACATTTGACTTTGAAAAAAACAAAAACAAAGTGTGAATTGTCAGTTTATGCAACTATGTAAACAGCTTAAAGAGACTGTTTCAGTGTTTGAACAGCAGTCCACCAACACAAAAATGTTACTTTCTCACAATCATTACAATAAATAATGTGTCTATTGTCTGTCACAATCTGACATCAAAATGTGAATAAAAAACGGTCACTTTCAGGCTCTCATCATCTCCACAAAAATAAATTCATCTTCTAAAGCCACTTCATCTGCACCGCCTTCATAATTGGGTTGTTTCCTATTCAAGGCTTTGTATTCACAGAGCATTCACTGTGCTCCAAGAGTCCTCTCTAAATTAAAAAGAGCCCGCTTTGTAACGTCCTTGTGCAATTGGTGCAGCTACATAGTTTATTCTGCACTTATAAATGCTTAGATGGCCTCACATTGTCAGTAAATGATCCTTTAAAGGCAGCAGGCTGTGGCCAAAAGTGTGCGGACATCCCTTCAAAGTAATGAGTTTAGTTACCACTGCTAACAGGTGCCTGAAAACAAGCATACAGCAACACAAGGGTACACTCCATTCTGTTGATTTTGGCTGATTTAGGATCATCTAATTTAAATGTTTGGTGTCTACAGCTGCACAGTTGTGGTTATTATTAGTCCTATAATTTTAATGCACTGACACCCTGTCACAGACACACACCAAGAGAGCACCTAGAGCCCAGCTAAAACACAGGTACCCACACAGGGACTCTCTCAAAGAACTGTAAATGTGCTTTTAATGACAATAAAAGCTCCACAAGACCCTTTGCCCCAGAGAGTCTGACAGGAACTATTCATGGCTGGCTAGATCTGACGACTGGCATCACTCTAGGTTGCGATCAGCCACCACAACCCCCATGTCACACACCTCCACAATGGTTTGCTGCCCTGCTCCTCTGTATATAGGGAGGCTGAGTTCTAGCAGTAGTAGTTTAAGGGTACACTTGGGTACCCATCGTTTTGGAACTTCATCATCTTGTATTGGGGGAATGTTTTGGTATAACTCTTACACACAGACTGTGTACTATATTTAACAATCAATGGTGATTTAATTCAGATGACAAAAGACACTTAAAGGAGCTATATGTAAGAAAAACTAAAATTGTCAATAAATTATGAAGATATAACAGGTTTGATGTTATGTCAAGGATGTCTACATATTATGTGGTAGAGATATCTACTGAAGTTAGCATGCCAACAAACCAGCCTAAGCCTGGCCTGTCTGCTAGTACCACATCATACCTAGATGCCGTAGTGAGTCACTGTAGTGTCCAGTCTGCCCTCAGTCCAACAACATCAAGGTGGTTTGCTTGACTTTCTTGGGATGATACCCCTCGCTAAGGGCTCTGTGACAGATGCCAAACACCCCTCTTGCTCCACACATGCTTCAAACCTCTGCTGTCTCTGGAGCTGCTGTAAATCACCTTGAATTTCCTGTCGTCGACCTGGCCTCCATCAGTCTCGGAGGCTGTGTTCAGTTCTGGTGTAGCCATGTTCACTGGAAGGCTGCTGAGCCCAGTTTCATACCCGCTCACCCAGTTGTAGTTCAGTTGCCCCTTCTGGTACCAGAATGCCTTACTTGGTACCCCAAAGCTACTGTGTTACACCAACCACCAAATGCCTTTCTATTCTTCCAACCACTCAAAGCGCTTTTTTACACTACTCATTCGCCCATTCATACACATTCACACACCGATGGCGCAGCATCGGGGTTCAGTATCTTGCCCAAGGACACTTTGACTTGCAGACTGGAGGAGCCAGGGATCGAACCACCGATCATCCGACTAGTGGACGACCCGCTCTACCTGATGAGCCACAGCCGCCCGGAGAGCATATTAGGTAGAGCTAATAGGACACCTAGCTCCAGGGCTAACTGAGCTTAGCTAGTGGCAGCTACAGTTAACAGAAGTTAGCGGTTTATCTTAACCTTCTGGTAATATGCTGCCCCCTACTGTTGGAGGATGAATTTGACAGGTGGCCAGTTCTTACACTGAAAGGCCAATCTCTCTTGGACACATGATCACCGCTGCTTCCACACTGTCACAGATGTAAGTCCATCTAGAGAGAAGTTAATATGATCAGAGAGACTCACATCATGCAAACACTTATGAATTCACAACCATAAACCCACATGCATGCACTGTACACTCATCCTGTTGTCATCATCATATGCTGGCAGCCTGTATGTTGAACAGCTGTCAGACACTATGCAGGCTTCTATCAGCTGACATGGGAGCTAGTACAGTCTGTCAGTCAGGATCCATAGCTCTCAGAGATTTATATAAATATATTCATGGAGGAAATAATCTCATAAAGACTCTACCATGTATGATAAGTGTACGTACACAGTTCCATGCAGGAATCTGGTGTGGCTTTGAGCTAAATGCTAACATCAGCATGCTAACAGTGAGAATGGTGTCAGGTTGCTTGTCAGGTTGTAATGTTTAGCATGTTTAATTGTCACACACAGTGCAGCTCAGGCTGATGGTAATGTTGAGCAGGTGCCATGCAGATTATAAATTTGACCTGATGAGCTAGATCAAAAGTCAGCAGGTCGCCAACATCATTATGGATTTATCCACTACCATCAAAGTCTGCATCAAATGGAGCAAAGGGATCGACTGACCAACCGACACACTGACATTTCCATCCCTCCAGCCGTGCTGCTAGCATAGCTTATTAATTGAAGGCTTCATTACTTCCATGAAGTGAAATGTGATTCAAGAGGCTTTGAAGTGGTGGGAGAGGCATGCATTATACGATATCACCATAATCAAATGCAAATGGTCATCCTAGTCACACAAAGTCCAAGTCCAATTTTGATCTTCAGGTGTTCCATCCATCCGTCCATCCATTTATTATCTGTGACCACTTCTCCTCATCAGGGTCATGGTGGGGCTGGAGCCTATCCCAGCTGACTTTGGGTGAGAGGCGGGGTACACCCTGGACAAGTCACCAGCTCATCACAGAGAGACAAACTCACACTCACATAAAGACCTTCAAGCAATTTAGAGTCACCAATTAACCTGTTAAGTGCATGTGTTTGGACTGTGAGAGGAAGCTGGAGTACCCACACAGACATGGGGAGAACATGTAAACTCCACACAGAAAGACCCGAGGTCTGACATCCATCCAGATTCCCAAATATTTTGTTTTCATCAGAGCTGAGGCAGCGATCAGGATTCTCTGAAGTGACCTTGAATACAGCACACTTGTTGTTTTGTAAGCATTCCAAGCCAGTAAATGTTCAATATGAAATAAGAAAGAAAATAAATCAGTTAAATATTTCTAAGAACGCTGTGGGGAATGTGTGTCTCCATCGACTGAGCTTCCTGCAAACAAAGGCTTCTCCAGCAAATATTAAAAGAATTTCAGTTAGCATGTTCAACACTTTTCTCCTGTGTCATTCCACGTTATTGCACATAAAATATAGTTATGATTTCTTTATCTGTGTAGTTTTATTGAGTTTATACCAATGTCATGTCACCAAGGTCTACAATTCATGTGAAAAGCTCTATTAAAAATATATTCATTGAAAAGAATGTCCAATGTATTAAATACCCTTCTGCCCTCACTATATCTTCTATAACATGGCTGTGTGGAGATGCTTGTAGTAGAAATGATCCAGCTACCTTGATGCTATTTATCTACTTTGTCCCCCTCTCATTGTGCAGATGTGAGGGTAACAGTGTCCACCTGAACTGTGCCCATTACTTCAGCGCCACAAAGAGACGCAAGAAAGCTGGGTGAGGAGGTTGCTGCTGGATATAAAAATGTTGATGAATAGCAAGTGCATGTAGCTTTCTCTCCTCCTCTTCATCCGTGTGCATGATCCGTAACAGGATGGTAGAAAATAAAACCTATCGGGAAATAAACACAGAGTTTTAAAATACAGTATATATATTGTAGAGATCATTTTTTTCTTTGTCAATAACTTTTATGCTCACTGACAGCTTTTAAAGTTTTTAGTCAGAGCTGCTGATCTCTGTTGGCGTTATCAGGGTGTTTCTCCTGCGCCATGGAGCTGGACCTGTGGTGGACTCTGCTCTGTTGGTGTTCCCAGAGGCTCTTGGTGTTAGAATGAGCTGCAAGTTAGACTCACTCTGGCCTCCCCTGTCTCTCTAACCAGTGAGGTTTTTATTGCAAAACGCTCTTGCTACAATGCATAATTATTTTTCCGTACACTTTCTGTGTTAACCCCTGTTCATATTGCCGAGTGCTAGTTTTGCCTGAGTTAATGAGGTTTTCCTGTGACTGCTCAAGTTTCTCCTGCAGCTTTAAGACATGCAGACCAGGCATGATGTTCTCAGGTTGTGTTAGCTTTCTGTTGAGATGCTCTGAAAGGACAGATACAGATTTTTTTTTTCATGTCAGCTGTAATACAAATCAAATGGATCTGTCTTTTTAATAAAGAAAATCTTGCTGAGCTGCAGCGCAGGGATACATTTTGGTAGTCAGTTCGTTGTCAGATCAAAAAATCAGTACTGCCACGATAAAGATATGAACTGAGTGTGTAGTCTAGCCTTATGTAAGCTTCAGCTTTATTATTACTTGTATTATTGTGAATTTTATCCTCATTCCTATTTTTTTTTTTTTAAATTCTATCACTCTGTGACACTTTACAACCAGTAGTTTGAAATGATAACAGTGCTTCATATGACACTGGGCTAAGATGTTGATGTTGAGTAGATGTGTCTACCATCTTAGTTTAGTATGTTAGTATGCCAATTAGCACCAAGCGGCAACCTCTATGGCTGTGAAATGAAGCCAACATGGAAGTGCCAAAAACTGCAGTTCCTCACACGTCCACTTGAGGCTGGCTACAGAATCATTGACAGGTTGTTTGAGCACCCAGGCTTTATTCTGGCCCCCTCAGCTCCACCCACCTACGGCTCTTCATAAACATGTGGATAATGTCACAGAGACTACGTCCATTTTGTATGCAGTCTATGATTAGCACTAAACACATGAGGCAGGTGTGTTGTGATAAATAAATCAACTTATTTGACCAAATAGATTTTTTCTCCCCAGTGTGTATATATAGTGTATATTCTTTGAGGTCCTTCAGAGGACCTGAAACCTGACCTGAGGCTGCAGCCTCACAGCAACTAAACTGACAGCACACGTAAATCTGTAAAAACAATATTGTACCTATGAGCAGTAGGTTGCGTACATTGAAGAACAACCAAAGGTGTACTGGCACATTCCATGTTACCCCAGTTACTTCATGCATTTCCACATTTTACTGTGACATTTAACTTCAACACACGGTGGAATACGGTTAGCTAGGGCACCAGAGTAATGGCACTCTAAATATATTAAGTGAGTCTTCATTTAACGCCCCTGATCACCCTTTGACCTGCTCCTGATTTGCTCATTAGCTCACCAGTGAGCACAGAGGTGACGAAATAAAGGAAAAAAATAAATGAGAGTGGCTTCCATACAGGTTAACAGAGGTCACTGAATGGTGATGAGTATGAAAATCATATGCTAAGCTCTTCACAGTCACCAGATATCAACATAGTTAAACTATTTGTGTGGTTTGTTGGACAGAGCTTTCCACCAAACATCATCAAAACAAAACCTAAACCTGGACTGTTCAAAAATCAAACAAGGAACTTAAAGACATAAGGTGTGACACCGGTGTCATTTTAACAATAGAGGTAATTCATTTGAGTTGCAGCATCAATTTATTGTAGCATAACACAACAGAACATAATATTCACATCATCAATACATGGCTCACACATGTACAGGCCTACAGTATTATAGTTAGTTATTAAAGTTAACCACTCAGCATATAACATTTAACATTTTGAAAACAAAATAAGAGCAAAAAAAAAAGAAAATTACAAGAACATAGCAGCAGGAGAAATTCCTTTAAAGTCTTGCAGGCTTTGTCTGTAAACACAGCAGCTTTAACACAACAGCTTCAGTTCGAGTCAGCTACACAGCCAGGAGTTATATAGAAGGGATGGTGCGTCTCTACGTCCTCTCAAAAATGAAGTGAAAATATCTCAGACGTGACTGCTGCTATCATGCGCTGGTGACATCATTTGGCAGCACCGTCTGCACAGAGCCGCAGTATCACAGTCCTGTCTGTATGACAGCCAGTTCGATTGTGAGCAGGGCTCAGCTGTCAGTCATGACGTGAAACACACTTTTTATAGCATGAAATACATTTAAGACAAACTAAAATGAAAGAAACCAGCTTTGGAAAAAATTTAGCTGACATCTTAATTCTACCATTCTTGCTGCGCCGCAGCCTCTGGATCTTGTGTTTTGCAGAGAATACAGCACTGCTCTATTTTTGTCTGATGACCAATAAACCATAAAATGACCAAATCTGAGCGAGTTAAAGTCTGGCAGTCTTCTAAAATGCTCCTGGTGTGTTATGAAGCTATGTGGAGAATGGACCAAAACGGTGTCATGACTGTAACATCACTGAAATTTAGGGGTCTCTGGTAAGAGAGCATCTTCTGGTCAAAAACACACAAACTACCAACACTCATTGTGTATACTATATTTATCTTATGTTTGAGGTTTTACCATACATCCATCTTAGTCGCACAAATCCAATTCTGATTACAGTTCATCACAGGGCACATAGAGACAAACAGGCATTCACACGGACAACTACGGACAATTTAGAGTCACTAATTAACCTGTTAAGGTTCATGTGTTTGGACTGTGGCCCGGAGAGAACCCACGCAGACACGGGGAGAACATGCAAACTCCACACAGAAAGACCCCAGCCAAGGTTCAAACCAGGAACTTTGTGCTGGGACAGTACTGACCACTGCACCGCCATGCCACCCTGAATGGTAAATGGTAAATGGACTGTACTTATACAGTATAGTGCCTTTCTAGTCTTTCGACCACTCAAAGCGCTTTTACAGTACGTATCTCATTCACCCATTCACACACATTCATACACTGATGGCATTAGCTGCCATGCAAGGTGCCAACTGCTCATCAGTTTTAGGAGCTAACCATTCATACACATTCACACACCAATGGCACAGCCTTCAGGAGCAATTTGGGGTTCAGTATCTTGCCCAAGGACACTTCGACATGCAGACTGGAGGGGATTGAACCGGGGATTGGACCGCCCCTCTGCTCCCTGAGGACACAAGGTGCAAAGAGAGGAGGCTTCTGGAGGAGCTTTGTCCTTCGTCACTTTGGAGGAGCTAAGATGGGGGGAAAGAGAGCGAGTGATGCATAATAAAAAGCACCCCATATTTACTCACTAGTTGTCTTTCATTACTGTGTTTCCTCACGTTACCACTGCCTGTTGATCAGTGGAATACTGTGAAGCCTGAAACTCAAGCATCACCCATGTCAGCACGCTCGTTTAGCGTATCCTTGTTCACATGCAGAGATAAACAAAAACAGTAACAGGCAAATGAAAGCTGCCTCACTCTTAAATTATTTGCAATCACATTTATGAATGTCCTCACTCTTTTCTGTTTGTCTACCTGTTGTACATGGCCCAACTTAATTGTCACATATTGTTTCCAAGCACCATTTTTGGAGGAGGTCATGTTTTTACACAGAATGGAATCTCTGCTATTCAACTTCATGTCCCTGGTATTTTTATTTATTCATTTATTTTGCCACATTCTGCCCATTTACAGCTGCTCTGTTCTTACAGCTGCTGTGGTTTTGTCACCTTTCGGTCTCACCTGGTTGTGCGAATAGCTTCACAGCCAATTCAGAGCAACATTAAAAAAGGTCTTGAAAAGGAATTTAGTTCTCTGAAAGCTGAAGATACAAGGACATGATTGCCAAGGTTGTCGCTCTATTTCTTGTCCCATTTTTTTGACTATAGAAAAAGCATTGCGCTGTCACAAATCCTGCTGCGGCACCAAATCTTCCCTTCACTTAGGAGGGGATCTGTGTATGTCTGGCCTCCATCTGTGTTATTATAGCTTATGTGAGGTGGTAGCAGAGGGGAAGGAGAAGGGTGCGTGATCCCTCAAAGAGACAGTCCAGCCTCTTCTTATGTTAAAAATATACCCCTTTATATATATGTACTTTAAATGATAGTACATGCAATACACAGGAGACACCTGCTCACATTTTAAATAAATGAACTCGGAGCAGAGCATCATATTCCCCTGAGATGAGACTGTATTGATCATCTCTGGAAAAATCAGGCCATTAACACAAGAAACATAAGGGAAGATGAAATGAATGAAGAAATAACATAACATGACATCAAACTGTGAAAGCCATGGGTAATAATCTCTACATAATATCAACGCTTTATTCATATATGAGACAAGTTATTGTGGTAGGGAGGCGGGCTGGATCCTGTGTAACAAGCAAAAAGCTTCAATTCACATTCAACCTTTAGAAAAACAGGTCAGCAACATGTGATACTGAACTTGCATTCTATTATAGCTATTCACTTCTGCTCTCTGTTGATATGATTGATGATTAGTGATCATTAATCACACATCAAATGATGTAGAACACTGGTTCTCAAACTATGGTACATGGTGGTACATGACCTCAGTCCAAGAATCTCTGAAATACTTTTAAAAAATTAAATACATCAATTAAAAACATGCTATACTATCAAACAATATGTGAAATTCAAATGTACTCTGAGTAATGTCAGGTAATATAAAATAGCTTTTTGCATTTCCTGTAATATTTTAATATCAGTCTGCTACAGAGTCATGTTCATGCACACATATGTCCATGATTAATCATGAAGTCAAGACAGTAACTGGAGGTAAAATGAAAATATTGTTCACAAATACTGCAATCAATTCAATTTTATTTCTATAGTGCCAAATCATAACATAATCATAGGTTATCTCATGACACATTCCATACAGAGCAGGTCTAGACCGTACTCTTTACAGAGACTCAACAATTCCCACTATGAGCAAGCACTTGGTGACAGTGGCAACGTTCTCTAAGAGGCAGAAACCTTGAGCAGAACCAAGCTCATGGTGGACCGTCAGCTACCACGACTGAATGATACTAATAATAATGATAATAATAATAATAATCTTGAAAAGTTCCATTCATTCATTCAACAATAGATAATCCTTTTATCAGGAATAAACTTGCCTCCTTTTTAAACTGTCTGTAGCTGAACGTCTGTCATAATGGTGATACTTGGACAGTTTTCTGAGGTTCTACGTGTTGTAAAAAGTTTGAGAAACACTGATGGAGAATATTCAATCTCACTCTCTGGGGTGATGATGCTCGATCGTCTATGCAGGAATATTTCCAGGTATGTCCCCAGATTTCTGATGTTCAGCATGTCATCGCCTGAATTTGAATGAATGAATCTAAATGTATTCATCCACAGTTGTGGGTATATCTGAGAAAATAACCCGGGGTCATGGAGATCAGCCTTACACTGCACATCCAATCAACGCCATCGTGAATATGGTAATGTTTCTTCACTAACACAGTATGTCAGAGAAACAGCCCACTAATCCAGTAAATCTCACAAATAAAGGGAAGACCAGTATTTTCCCTCAAACCTTGTTGGATATTTCTTTATGCTGTTATTCATCCATAAAGCCAGTTTTACTGCAGATGCACCGCACGTCATGATGCCCTGCAAAAATCATGCAGAGACAAAACCGCCATAGCAGATGCAGAATCTGATACCAATTCGAATTTCTGCACTTATTCATGATAAAAAAATAGCATGCAGTCAAAGATTCTATATCTTGGCAGATATGTTGTGGGTAGTATGTCAATTCCAGTGTTGCTTCAGTTGCCGATTTGCAAGCGAAACTATAACACAAACTGAAACAAAGTTCTATCTTTACCCTCAATTTGTCAGTGCTGAAAAAAAAACTGTCATTATAGAGCACAAGGAGCTGTTTCTGGGGCATGTTGAGAGGGATTCTCTGGAAAGCTTGGAATCTCTAACTGGAGTCCAGCTAGATAAGGGAGGTTGAGGGATAGTGGGTAAAATGAAAAAGGAAATTACAGCGCTTCATCACAACTGTTGGACTTCATTAAACCTCACAGAAAGTACCATCCACAGAACTGAACCCAAAAAAAGAGAGCAGAGCCAGAGAGGTGACCACCAGCTGTGCTGTGTGGAGAGGTTTGAGTCATAGATCTCTGCTTTGGAAATAAATAAAGCCAGCACGGCTCAGGTTCATGTTCAGACCAATAGTGTTTGGCTGCCTCACGTACCCGGCTGCAGTGCTCCAGGCCTGAACAAAGCTCTCAGAACAGAAACACTCACCCAGACTACTGAGCAGGTAATTGTCACTACGGGCAAACACTAATATGAAATGTATAACTACATCCAAGATTAGCTCATCAAATCTGAGGACAGGAAACAGCATGTATGAACAACAAATTATCTACATACAGTATGTGACAAACTGAAAGACTGATGACCCTGAGCTCAGGATTAAAGGTTACTCATTGCATGTCTGGTTTTCTGAGGACGGACAGCAGCACCAACAGGAGTTAAGCAGCAAACACTGGTGATTGGATAAACCCTCTGTCTATAACCATTTTTCACAGGCAAACTTCAAACCAATCAGATCAAAGAACCATTTAATGTAAATTCTTCAGGAGACGAGTGAAAACATGTTTTCCATCCAAAAAAGCCTTCAGCGTCGTTCTTTGCTCTTCTTTCAATGAAGAAACGTTCTCCAGCTCTGATAGAACTGATTGCAGCATCTATGCCACCACGGTTGTTTTTGTCACGTACACGTACTGTTAAACCACGCCAGTAGCTCATGCCAGTAATTCCTCATAGGACACTGATCATGGTTCAGTCACAAGCTCACAGCTTGAAGCCTGGAAGGATGGCTCGTGAGTCCAGCTGCCTCGTCTTTGCAAAACCTCTCCACTGTATTGATTTTCAGCAAGTACGGTGCAGACATCAAGTCAATTTACCTCCAAGGCTTTCACATCTGTACAACACCCACCATCTGTCCTCGTATGTACAGAGGTGCAAAGAGACAATAAAGCTGTTTAATACAGTATAAAGGCTGAGCTGCAGGATGAAGACATGGATCACAGACATTCGAATGAAGCATTGACGGGATCCAACTGACACAAAGCCATGGCTGAAATAAGGGGGAGGGGATGATCAGAGGGCTTTCCTGTGCTCAGAGAACTGAGGACACATTCCAGAGCCTTTCACATAGGCTCTTCCAAGACGCCGTCATTTATTTCTCAGTACTGCAGAAATTAGCAGCAAGTGTGTGTGTGTGTGTGTGTGTGTGTGTGTGTGTGTGTGTGTGTGTGTGTATTTAAATACATTTACTGTCAATCAAATAAATGTCAATATATCTGCTTTGAAAATCCCCCATGACGCGTTTGCACAAGGAACCAGCAACGTTTCAAACTGTTGTCTCTTTAGTCACTTTAAATTGTGCACCACCAACAATGATGCATATGAGGTTGATTTTTAACTAATTCATTTACTGAATTCTTGCTTGTTTACACAGTTCAAACCACCATCATCGTTCATTTGTAATCATGTTTGTGTCCACATAATAAATGAAAATCATTCAATCTTTACCCTCTGTGTTTGGTCTCCACCGACTCCAGAAAAAAAATGTCTGTATGTGCTAGATGCTCCTCTATGTGTCTCACCAGCTCATCTCTGACTGTGTCTGTGTGCTGTTTGGTGTTGAGCTGAGAACAGCAGCCTGCTCCAGCCAAGCAAACACAGCCAAGAGTAGCATTATGGATTAGTGCAACCCCCTTTAAAACTGAAAGACTGTACGTGTACACTGTGGGCTACATTAAAAACACATGACCCAAGACTTTCATCTCTTCTTTACCAAGAGGATTTCAAAATAGAATAAAATAGAATTCATAATTCATAAAACACAGTTGAATCAGCTGAAATCAGAGCTGACATCATACCATTAAATAGCAGACTGCATTTAAATGTAAAAGAATCCTGGATGGAATATGGACTTGTACTTATATAGCGCCTTTCTAGTCTTCCGACCACTCAAAGCGCTTTTACAGTACGTATCTCAGTCACCCATTCACACACATTCATACACATTCATACACTGATGGCATTAGCTGCCATGCAAGGTGCCAACTGCTCATCAGTTTTAGGAGCTAACCATTCACACACATTCACACACCAATGGCACAGCCTTCAGGAGCAATTTGGGGTTCAGTATCTTGGAGGGGATTGAATTGGGGATCGAACCGCCGATCTTCTGATTTGTGGACGACCCGCTCTACCTCCGAGCCACAGCCGCCCTGTTTTTATAGTGCTGAAATAAAATCATCTATGGCGAGGAAACAATTTAATTCAGCTTTATTTATATTGAACCATATCATAACAAAAGTTATCTCATGACACTTTTCATGCAGAGTAGGTCTAGACCGTACTCTTTATAGTATGATTTACAGAGACCAACAGTTCCACCATGCGCAAGCACTCGGCGACGGTGGTGATGAAAAACTTCCTTTTAACAGGCAGAAACCTCGGGCAGACCCAAGCTCATTGGTGGACAGTCATCCACCACAACCGGTTGAGTTAAAGACAGAGAGGCAGATATAGAGGGAGGGGGACAAATCATTAACTAACTATAAACTGTAATGGAGATATGGTAACAGTAATGACAGTAATAATATATGTAGTGGACGTCATGCATGAAAAGCACAGACATATTCTATAACAACATGAATAAAACAGAAACGTGCAAAGTGAAATGAAGAAGAACAGTCCTCTGGAGACGATGCCGTGCTGAGACAGAAGTCACTGACGACTCATAATCTGAACTATGTGTTATTGCAGTTTTAATCATAGATCAAGAAAACAGTTTCGCTTCTTTCTTTGCTTTACCTCTTACTTTGATTGTAACTGTTAACTATACAAACTCTGGAATCCACTAGCACAAAGGCAAATCAACATCTCTAAGGCTTAAGGGCTGTTTTTTCTTTTTCATAATTAATATGTTGATTTTTTTTTCACACAACAGGAGATAAGTAACTCTATTTCTGCAAATATATAATTAAACTAATTAACTCTCTCTGAAGCTCCATCCAAGTGAAGTTGCAGTCGACTGCAGTTTGAGAACACGCGGCTTCAATGTGAACATTAAATCAGCATTGTGTTTCTGCTAAGTGACTGAAAATGGAACACAATGAAAAGAATTTGACTCTCAACAGAGACCGCCTCAGGCCACTCATTTCTGTCTCATCGCAGATTGTCAACTACTATTGCCACGTTAAATCACTATGGCAACTAAATATTGTCTCATCCAGAGGTGACATTGTTGCTTATTTATTTGATCCCATTTGTCTTCAGTCTTTATTCTGTGCTGTACGGCCTGTAAAGATCAATTAAGCACATTATCAGCTGTTACCTGCTGCACTTCATCTTTAGAATACTGATCATAGCAGATATTCGAAGAGGCAAGAAGTGCAAGAAGACTGCAAACACGAGGCCTTATAAAATGCATATGAATCAAACATTCTTACAGTTAGATGTATTCCAGCTGATTCTCTGTGTATTTTATGTATTGTTATATCCATGATCTAAAAATGTACACACACTGCCAATGATTTCCGAAAAAGGAAATCTGTCTTTGAAGATCTTTGTAGTGAAACATACACAATTCTTCATTTTCCACTGCAGGTATTGACAGCATGCAGGAGCCTGTGTCTTACTTTTTATTCACCTCTTACCTCACTTATTACCTCTGTGGCTCACCTGTCTTCATCTCCAGACACGATGTTGATATTGGATGATCAGCTTTGCCTTTGTTTAGATTTCCTTGAAAGCTGTTCATCACCAGGGTACAAAGACTGTCTCCAGGTGATTTTAGAGCAGTATGTGGGACTGAACTCAAAATACTAAAACTTTGGCAAAAAAGCCTTGTGACAATTTAAATGCAGAATAGCATCAGCCCATTCATACCCTCAAAGAGAGCATAGACTGTTAAGAGTACACTTAAGGTGTTAAGGACAGGAAAAGATCACAGGTACAGCTCAAATTAAAAGTGGATTTTATTGTTGGCTAGGGTTCAGCAGGTACAGTGGGTCATCCATTAACCACAGGGCTGGTTCCTCTAGTCAATACCGTGCATGACGCTGAACCTCAGATTGTTAGTTTGTGTGTGTGGATGTGTGCATGAGGGGCAAAATGTAAAGCATGTTGGATTTTATCCAGCCCAAACATGAATGCAGTTTTTTTCATTTGGTCTGTGACAGAAGATGGTCTCATGAAAGCACACAACAAAAACCTCCATATCCTCACAAAGAAGTGGGCTCTTCCTTCCCTGTAATGTGTAGTTATATTCTTCTGTTGCCACTACACTGCACACACACACACACACACACACACACACACACACACACACACACACACACACAGATGCAGTGTCTGTCCTGGTACATGTAGCTCAGTAAAGTTATATCACATTTAATTGGAAAGCTGTTGACTGCAACGATCCCCTTTTCCCACGTGTTTGAAATACTTTTATATAAAGTTATTACATTTCTGCTGTTTGCTCTTAGTGCTGCAGTCTAAAAAAGGCTCTGCAGCTCCAGCTCGTGCCAGCCTGACATGTACTTTAATGCTTTTGGTTCATTCAGCTCACAATATTTAAAGCACTTCATCTTAAACCTGCTTTGCAATATTGCTCTATAATGTAAAGCACTGGCACACACTGGTCTGAGTTCTTTATTGTGCAATATACAAGGTCGACTTAACTGATGTGTTCCATTATGGAGCTAAATGGAACATAGGCTATTTGCATTGAAGGCAAAGATGATCAGTCTGGCCTGATCACGCTTAATGTGTGCTGTAAGATGAGGACTGCAGCAACTCAATCTCTGTAAGTGTTTGAAGGCAGAATGTAAGCAGCTGTTCATGCAGCCTCTGTACCATTATGTTATATAATTTTGATGCAAAGCTGTTTATAACACCTATTTACAGCACATCTGTTGTGAAACAGGAACTGATATGTTTGGCTTTGAATAAAACGCCAGTGTTTCATGTCAGAGTGTACTTTACTGTATGCAGGCCTGGAATTTTGTCATTTTGGGGCCAAGCAGAGGGGCAACTCTTTTGAGGGCACAAAGATTACATTCCAGAACACCAATTCATGAGTTAAAGGTAAAGTTTAAGCCAATTTTAATACTTACTATATACCTATAAACTGTATCACAATGGCAATGCCATGATCAGCATTTGGTTGTTCATGTTTTGTCCATTAGAAGGCATTTGAACATTACCAACAGAGACATCATGGTGCATTGCATTCTGGGTAGTGGTGGTTGTGGATGTTGTTGCTAGCTGACAGATTACCGTTTAGCGCCGTTAGCTTTTAGCTCTCTGAGATCCATTAGCTGTAAAAACAGAACAGGACTTCGCAGGACTGGCTGCTAACAGCTATTTCCAACATGGAGTTGATGTTCACAATGTAGCATCATCAGTGGAGATAGCGCCTGGCTGAGTAGTCCAATCTTGACTCACATTTTAGCTCCGGTTTGGTCTCCACCTATTCTGAGAAAAAGTCTCTTTAGCTGCTGTATGCTTCATTAGGTTTACCATCTCTAACAGTGTCTGTCTGCAGTCAGATGCTGAGCTGGTCGTGTATGGCGGCTTTATCAGAGTTTTTTCACTGAAAACAGCCGTCTGTCGCTGCTGGAAACCAAGCTAATGAGAGCGGTGAACCAAAACAGTAAAGTTGCAGGCCATAACAACACCAAAACAATGAGCCGAATGAATCTGAAAAGTTGAGGGGAACTGCAGAGTTGGTGATGATTCTCTGTGGGTTCATCACGACGAGTGGCCTGTGTCACACAATATGTCAAACTCAATGGCAGTACATTTGGCATCAGTAATGAGAGCTGAAAAGTAAACAACAGTGTACAGAGCATTTAACCAGGTCTCCACTTTGATGTCGCTCTCCAAAAGGATTAATTAACATTAAACATGAATTAGTTTAGTATTGTCTAAATGTGTAAAACAGGGAAAACACCAGTGACAAAATGACTGAAGCGAAACAAACAAACATTTCTCCTTAATAGCACATCCATACACTGCTGTTTTGCAAGAAGCAGCTCTATGTTGAACCAACACTGGAAATCATGTCATATACAGCATGTACCAACAGATCACACTCTCATCCTTTTTTACTGTGCTCTCAATTACAAACAGAATGTAAAGTCACAATGCAGATACAAAGTTTTTGTGTAATGCATCCTTGAAAAGTACATGTCCATTCATTCATTGCCAGACTCTTTAAGCAGAACGCTATCAAAAGATCTCTGGTTAATAAAAGGATAAATAAACTTCAACTGACAGCATTCATGTTTCCTAACAGTCATGGCTGCAGTATTATACAATCATATTATCACTACATCTATTAGACAGATGGAGGCAGATATGATTAACCTGTTGATTTGAACTGAATGAGCATCTATTAGCAGAAATTCCAACAAACAAACGACTACAACAAACAAAGAAATCTGAAAGATTTTCTTCATTTCAAAGGTAAATTCAGGATTTCACAAGAAAGTAGCAAACTGTTATTATGAATATATTTTATGGTGCTGTTAGACACATGTTAATACAGATATATGCCTTGTGTATGTGCAGCAAATCAGAGAACAGTTTAATGATCACAGAGGAAATGTTTTTGACTAGAGGGACCAAAGGATGATGAATATAGACTGAAGCAGAATATGTCATTAGATGAAAACATGTTGGGAATTTTGGAAATTATTACATCCATTTATTCAATATATTTTGACTTTTGGAGTTTACAATGCTGTGGATTGAAAATGTTTGGCTCACAGCCTCCATCAGCTGTGCGTTGAAGAACTGACAGAGCTTCTAGCTTAAAAATAAATGTGAAGTTTAATGATGTAGAAGCTGAATCGGCCCATAGAAAATCTTTTTCAGCAGATATTTTATTAACAAGACTGAACTATTTGCTGGAATCTAGGACAAGACTGATTGTTTTTCATTTATTAGTCAGACCCCATGTATCTCCAGGGAAACCAAGATAACATAAGCAAAAATGTTTATTTTTAAAGTGAATTGCCCCAAAATATAAATACATTTTAATTATATGTTTCATTTAAATTAGTAACTGTTGTGTAATTACAATATTACAAGTTTGATGTCAGTAATAACATCATTTTGATGGTTAGCTGGACAGTGCCTCTCTTGGTCTGTGTCTGTGGACTGTGTTGTTACCTTCCAGCAACAGCAGTCCCTGTGGGACCAGTCCAGACAGTACATGGACCTGATGGCACTCCTCATAGGCCAGATCCTTTTAAAACAAGACCACTAGATTAGTTGGGTGTTTCTTCCAAGCCATAGTTTAAATGGTATTTAATATAAAATGTGTCATATTGTAAGAACAGGACTGATTACCAGGCAGCAGAGAGCACTGACACGAGGATGTGATGGTGATCACTGCCATCAGTCTCGAGGATGTCTCACCTTCTTATATTTTATTTAGACTTTGTCATTTTGTAGTCTGTGCGCACACACAGCAACCCTGAAACCGCAGAGCCCCCCCATAGAACAAATCCCAACTTAACCCCGGGCAGACGCTGCAATGCTAAGATGCCTGCTCAGAGCAGATCAACAGTTCAGCACGATGTGGGTTCCAGAATATTTGGTCACTTTATTTGGTGAAGGCACCCTCATATAAAGATCTCTAAAACCATCCAAACCCTTTTCTTTCTTTCTTTTTTCTCCTTTTTCAAGTACCTGATATGATCATGTAGATTCCATTCTGTCGTTAATGTAGAATAAGGATACTAGAACACTGCAACCAACGAGGGGTCACTTTTACCCCCTGGCATTTTGAAATAAAATCTCTCAGTCTATGACTTTTCCTAAAATTGTTTTTTAATCATCTAGTGAATTAAGTGGGTGTGGAATAAAAAGAAAAAATAATATATGATCATTTATACCTAGAACCATCGAGTGGTTATTTTTAACCTCACAAAGAGCTCTGTGCTCCACTCAACATTCACATCATGTCTGGTTGGCCATTATTTATTTATATTTATATTTATTTCTCATGTGCACATACACTTGTCATTTTGTTTCATTATTCTACACCGTCTCTGCTGGGCATCAACAGATGTGTTTGAGACAGACACATTCTAAACGGTCAACACAGTCCCGTGAAAATTATAGAGCAATTAAAAACTTGATATGCCTCTCTCTGTTCCTCCCCCGGAGTTTCCAAAACACGATGGCATCATCGTCTTTTTAAAGCGTCAGACCAAAATGTCTCTACATTTTCAGTTATAAAACACGTATGGCCTTGAAAAAGCATTGTTCAGGTTGAATTTTGTGGCCACGGTCCCAGAGACTCAAAAGTGTCAAAAATCTTTATTTGTGGATCATTAGCAGGGTCAAGTTCATGTCACAATTTTAAGATTAAAGAGTAAACTAATTAACTCCCTGGTTGTCAGCACAGTCAAGTCTGACTGAATTGAACATTACAAATATTTTCAGAAAATTAAAAATGCACAAAAAAAAAAAAAAGGTCAGCATTAATAATTCTACTATCATTTTATTTGTGGTAGTACTGAACCACAGATGGTTATTGTGTGGATCACTGTGATTATAAACAATGATCACATTTAAGAAATGTGAATTCAGTTTTATCTCTGTTATCTTCTAAGTATGTCTGAGCTGCTGTATACGAGAGACAACAAAACAATTCCTCTGAGGAAAACTCAACTTCAAAAATTTCCAAACTGTCATGAGACGCCCTGTGGCGCACAGTGAATGTGTTAACTGTGACAGAATGTGACAGCCTCTAATACTCCCACCTTGAAAAAGTATTCATACCCCTTGAACTTTTTCACATTTTGTGACCTTACAATCACAAACTTGAATGTATTTAGTTGAGATTTTATATGATAGACCAACAAAAAGTAGCACATAATTGTGAAGTGCAACGAAAATGATATATGGTTTTCAAAATTATAAACAAATATAAATCTGAAAAGTGTGGTGTGCATTTGTATTCAGCCCCTTGTACTCTGATACCCCTAAATACAATCCAGTGCAATCAATTGCCTTCATCAACTGCCTAAATTGACTCCACCTGTGTGTAATTTACTCATAGTATAAATACACCTGTTCTGTGAAGGCCTCAGTGGTTTGTCAGAGAACACTAGTGAACAACAGCATCATGAAGAACAAGGAACTCACCAGACAGGTCAGGGATAAAGTTGTGGAGAAGTTTAAAGCAGAGTTAGGTTATAAAAAAATATCCCAAGCTTTGAACATCTCAAGAACCACTGTTCAATCCATCATCCAAAAACGGAAAAAGTATGGCACAACTGCAAACCTACCAAGACATGGCCGTCCACCTAAACTGACAGAGCGAGCGAGGAGAGCACTGGTCAGAGAAGCAGCCAAGAGGCCCATGGTCACTCTGGAGGAGCTGCAGAAATCCACAACTCAGGTGGGACAATCTGTCCACAGGACAACTATAAGTCGTGCACTCCACAAATCTGGCCTTTATGGAAGAGTGGCAAGAAGAAAGCCATTGTTGAAAGAAAGGCATAAGAAGTCCCGTTTGCAGTTTGACACAAGCCATGTAGGGGACACCGCAAACATGTGGAAGAAGGTGCTTTGGTCAGACGAGACCAAAATTGAACTTTGTGGCCAAAATGCAAAGCGCTATGTGTGGCAGAAAACTAACACTGCTCATCACCCTGAACGCACCATCCCCACTGTGAAACATGGTGGTGGCAACATCATGCTGTGGGGATGCTTTTCTTCAGCGGGGACAGGAAAGCTGGTCAGAGTTGATGGGAAGATGGATGGAGCTAAATACAGGGCAATCCTGGAAGAAAACCTGTTGGAGGCTGCAAAAGACTTGAGACTGGGAAGGAGATTCATCTTCCAGCAAGACAATGACCCTAAACATAAAGCCAGAGCTACAATGGAATGGTTTAGATCAAAGAATATTCATGTGTTAGAATGGCCCAGTCAAATTCCAGACCTAAATCCCATTGAGCATCTGTGGCAGGACTTGAAAATTGCTGTTCACAAACGCTCTCCATCCAATCTGGCTGAGCTTGAGCTATTTTGCAAAGAAGAATGGGCAAAAATTTCAGTGTCTAGGTGTGCAAAGCTGGTAGAGACATACCCAAAACACTTGCAGCTGTAATTGCAGCGAAAGGTGGCTCTACAAAGTATTGATGCAGGGGGGGCTGAATACAAATGCACACCACATTTTTCAGATTTTTATTTGCTTAAAATTTTGAAAACTATGTATCATTTCTGTTCCACTTCACAATTATGTGCTACTTTGTGTTGATCGATCACATAAAATCTCAATAAAAAACATTTCAGTTTGTGGTTGTAAGGTGGCAAAATGTGAAAAAGTTCAAGGGGTATGAATACTTTTTCAAGGCACTGTACAATGTATGGTAATGTGTTCTTTCTGATTCCACCCTGTATGCAACAGTGCCAGGTGAGTCTGGCCAAGAAAATACTTAAAGTGTACAGTGATAGGGCACAGGACAGAGAGCACTTGACTGCGATCTGTGCTGTGCTGCCAGATTCACAAGGATAAAGCTCTAAAACATACGTCTGCATCAGGCAACTATCAACAGTGGACTTCTTAAACAGTGCAGGAAATAATGTGTTCTTTATATGTGGTAGAGGTAGATGTTAGGATGGTGTGTCATGCTTCTGAGTTCACAGACCTGCAGTTACCATTTTTATTAACGGTACCACAACCTTTGCCCCCAACTCAAAGTCAATAGAGATGAATGTTTTTCTATCTATGCACTTACACTCCACAGACCTACTCAAAAAGCTATGTCACAAACATGAACACGCCTTGTAACACCCGCCAATGTAATAATGTCCACAAACGTAATAAACCACAAACATAATAAAAATCTGCAGCTTTTAATGCAATAATCCCACAAACGTAATACATTTTCCACAAACGTAATAGCCGCTGCCTACTAACGTAACCACAAATGTGGTGCTATTTATTTCTTTGTATAAGCAAAATCCTTCTTGCTAATGAGCGCGCTCTCTCTCTCTCTCTCTCTCTCTCTCTCTCTCTCTCTCTCTCTCTCTCTCTCTCTCTCTCTCTCTCTCTCTCTCTCTCTCTCTCTCTCTCTCTCTCTCTCTCTCTCTCTCTCTCTCTCTCTCTCAGGGTAATGAGAAAAAGGGTAAGTTACCTTTCTTACAAAATGAAAACATTAAAATGAAGTATTAATAGTGATTTTATTGCAAATAATTTCCCTGTAAACTAGTAAAGAGCTGGCAGCAGGGACGGCTGTGAAAAGGCTTATGGAAAAGCATGAAGGTAAAAGTCATCCAAAGCTCACCTTATCACCCTCAAAGCCAGGGAAAAGTTGAGAGAATGCACAGAGCATTGAGGAAAAAGATACTGTATGATCTCATAAACATAGAAAGATGAGGGGTGAACTGGGTCAGTCATTTACCCAAATATGCTCAAGTCCCTGTACCCTTTACTAAGACCATGACAGTTGCTTTTTACTTATCCATTCTTACCATCATAATTTTATTTGTTCATTTATTTTATTGACTTTTCTTTTATCTATGGCATTCAATGGGATGCAGTGGTGCACTTTTTTTTTTTTTTTTTTTTTTTTCTTGTGCTTAATGGTTACTGTGTTTTTCATGTCTGTTGTGTTCTTAATGTCTGTTGTGTGTTGAGAATGACATCTTACTTGACTGCACACCAAATCTACCTCTGGGTACAAATAAAGTTATCAAATCGAATCAAAATCAAAGTCCTTAATGAAGATCCTAAACAACAGTTGGGTTGGATGACACCATTCCATGTATATTATCGCCGTAAAAGCAACAACATACTGCTGGCTCAAAGCACACATCCATCACCTGACATTGTAGATGACTATTCAGCTAATGCAGACAAACTGCTTCTTTCAAGAAAACAAAGGGATTTGTTTGAAAAAAAGAGAAACAGAGTGAGAAGAAGGGCAAAAAATGCAACTAAGCATTGTAATGAAAAAAATGGTTCGCAAAACATGTACTGCAAATCCTCCATCCATCTACAATGTCAATGATGAGGTTTTGGTAAGAATTAGGTGCAAGACCCATAGACTGACAAAGAAACATGCTGTTCTTGTAAAGAGGAATCTGAGACTGTCAAAATACAAGGTTAAGTTTATACCTCTTGGGAAAACAGCTTGTAGCCTCAAGTGGTTTTCAGTCAAAGACATCAGCAGTGTCACCAGTGGTGAGGAACGCAGGCAACAGAAGTCAAACCAAAGAAACTTCTGGATCCCTTATACACATGAGGACTGGTTAGAGTCATTTAGCTCATCCAATTTCTCCATAGAACTAGATCCACAGCCCAACGGTAATTGTCAGTTTGCAGCACTTGCTGACCAGTTGATGAACTTTGGGATATTTCGGTCATCTACATCCCTTAGGCAAGAAATTGTCAAATCCTCAAACAACACATGGAACCCCACTTGCTCATTATGTGGAGGGTAACTGGGATACTTATCTACAGAGCATGGGTCAGCAAGGCACATATGGAGACCATATCACACTGCAAAGAGCCTCTGAAATGTTTAATGTGCAGATGCTAATAATTTCAACTCTTGGTCCAGATTCAACATCTCTCATAGCACCTTCAAACATTTACAATGACAATTTGCCGCTTCCAATTCTAGGCCACATTGCAGAAGGTCATGGAGCGCACTATGTTAGTCTCAGAGGACCAGTTAGTCAGTACATTGACTTAATTCAGGGGGCAGAAAGACTAAGGATGTTCCCCGATCTTGATGAGGCTGAACTCTCCAATCTTGATGAGGCCAAAGTCCCCGATCCTGATGAGGCTGAACTCTCTGATCCTCATGAGGCCACACTCTCCAATCCCAGTGAGGCTGAAAGGTCTGATACCACAGTGGCTAAACTTTCTCAAGGCAATGAAGACCATGGTGATGAAGCAGATGCAGGCCTTTCTGATCATGCTTTTGGCATTCCTGAAGAAGCTATCCCGTCTCTTCCAGAAGAAATTATGTCCATGATTATTAGACTCACCCTGGATTTGGACATGTCCATGATTGGCACGTTCAATAGAGTGTCTCTACAGTTTAGAGAATTAACTGGAAGACACCTTCCCTCGATTTATTTCAGGCCTCTGCTGTCTGAACATCTTGATTTAGCTCAAAATCATGACAGATATTAGTGTTATGAAAGTATACAAAGCAGCTGGTCGGAACAGCGGTTTAGCACAACATATCAAAGAACTTTTCTCCAAGAATAAAAGGTGGATGAGAGCTTGGATGACTCTGGCATACCTCACTTTTGGGCACTACAAAGTGAAAGACTTTTTTTGGAAGTAAAGTGCTATTGGAAGTGTTGCAGTATCCTCTTATTTTGTCCCAGAAATGTTCTGTTAAAGTCATTTTGTTATTCATAAAACATTTCAAAATGCACAGGTCTTTTATTTACATGGTACAGACATAGTGTTTCGCGAGGATAAAGAATTTCCAGTTGTTACTGGCCTCTTGTACTGTGCATTGTTTTAGTTTATATCAACCTCTTTAGAAACTGGTTTTACTATACAACCTCAGTTGGGTTTGTCTGTGGTGCTATAAACAGTTACAGTGAGTTTGACAGGGGATACACTAATGTCTTATTTTGCTTTTCACATTCCTCATCTGTATTTTGTGCACTTAGTTTTGTAATTTGGGTGCTACAAAGTGAAATACTTTTTTTTTTGGAAGTAACGTGCTATTGACAGTGTTACAGTGGGCCTATTTATCCTCTTACTTTGTCCCAGAAATGTTCTGTTGAAGTCATTTTGTTATTCATTAATCATCAAGTAACAAATCCCTGCAAACGTAATAGTTATTTGTGGGAAATCGCGTGTTACATTTGTAGTAGGCAGCGGCTATTACGTTTGTGGAAAATGTATTACGTTTGTGGGATTATTGCATTAAAAGCTGCAGATGTTTATTACGTTTGTGGACATTATTACATTGGCAGGCGTTACACGCCTGGTCCTGCAAACAAAGCTTGTTGAACGAGCCATCAAACACACATTTACCAGGGAAAGGTGCACCGCTCACATTGGTTTGTAGGTCAGTGAATTCAGTGCTGTGTCTCAATTCATGTACCTCCTTAGTTACAGTCAAGTCAAAATGCAGTCAAATAGTCAAAAAGTTAAGTGTGGAATACTCAACACTTCTCGCCCTCAGTGGTCGCCATTTTTGGAGTGGAAGGACCATTGGAATTGTGAAAATGTGGCTGAGGAAGCGACTGGAGGTGAAGCGGTCATACAGTATACAAATGCAAGTTCTACATATGCTTTATATTTATAGTTTGGGAGTCACATGGTTGCAATTCAGTGAATAAGAAAAAGAATTGGTAAAATGTTGCGATTGTAATTTCTTCGAAGTGCCAAGGACCATACTCAATGAGACTTTACCCTGCTGAAATTTGCACACTACACCAGGAAGTATATAGTGTACACAGACCATTACATAGAAGTGTAGTACAATGAATGATGCCTGGCTCTGCGACCCGTTCACTCAAGACAATCCAGACTTTTCTCGTCTGTTGTTCTCTGTTGGAGGAACACACTACCAGTTTATGCCAGAGTAGGGTCATCCCTTTCTACCTTTAAAAAGCTCCTGAAGACCTCCAGCTCTTCAAAGAGTGTACCTCCTCTCCAACACTACCAACATGCTAAATCTATCCCCTCTAGTACTGTCACAGTACTTATTGCTGCACTAACATGTCCTAGTTGCACTGTACCTTGATTGTTTCCCTTTTTTGTAAGTTGCTTTGGATAACAGCGTCTGCTATATGATTAAATGTAAATGTAAATGTAAATGTACCCTGCCTCCAGAGCTGATTTTACCTTTTCATTGATTACTTATAAAGCCCTGAGAGGCCTTGCCCCAAGTTATTTATCAGAGGCATGTGGAGTGGACTACACTGCATCACGGACTACAAAAGGAGAAACAAAGACATTGACCAGCACACTGCATTGCTACTGGACGAGCTCAACACTCAATGCTCGGTGCGCTGTGGAGAACACAGCGCCCGCGATGACACCACACATCGACAGGGAGACCACCACCTCTGCAGTTTGCCTACAGAGCAAACAGGGCCACAGATGACACCACCGCTTTGGCAACACACACGGCGCTCACACACCTAGAGCGAATATATATGTGAGAATGCTCTTCGACCTGGGACTGCAATCCTCCATCTGCAGCTGGATATTCAACTTCCTGACAGCAGGTCCCAGGTGGTGAGAGTTGGCAGCCACACCTCCTCCTTGCTGATCCTCAACACAGGCGCATCACAGGGCTGTGTGCTCAGCCCCCTCCTGTACTCCCTGTTCATCCACGACTGTGCTGCCAAGCACAACTCTATCATCATCTTCAAGTTTGCTGACGACTCGACCATCCTGGGCCTCGTCACAGACAACAATGAGGCAGCCTACAGAGATGAGGTGACTTACCAGCTGGTGTCAGCAACAACCTCTCTGAACATCAGCAAAACTAAAGAGATGATCATGGACTTCAGCGGGGCGGTGGACATTTCCCCATCCACATTGGAGGTGCTGAAGTGGAGAGGGTCAGCAGCTTCAAGTTCCTCGGTGTGCACATCGAGGACCTCACCTGGACACTATACACGTCTTCAAGAAAGCTCGTCAGCAGCTTTTTCTAATGAAACTGAGGAAGTTTGGCATGAACGCCTGCATCCTCACAAACTTCTACAGGAGCACCATCAACAGCTTGCTAACAGACTGCATCACTGTCAGGCAGACGGTATAGAAGCATGGCTGCACACAAGTGTTTTACTTTTAAACTCATCATCTAAGGACTGTCTGCAAAATATAAAGCTGCTACAACCAAACTGGAATATTACTTGTGCAATGCTTTGTTAAAACACCAGTAGCTATGACCTGTCTCCTGTCATTTTACTCTTGTTTACACTTTGTTTAAATCTACGCTGTGCAATATTCAACATCTGTGCATATATAATATGTCACTTCATTACCTGTATATGCATATTAGAACACTTGCACATATTTCATTTATATCCTATTTTAGTATTTCTCATATTTTTATATTCTATTTATATTTCGTATTTTTATTTTGTATTCATATATTGTTCTTTGTTACCTAAAATTTTATAGTATTTTATTCTTAGCTTATTTTTATTATATGTAGTACTGTTACACTGTTTAGTGTTATTATGCTGAGCTGACCGGTTCCTCTTGTCCAACATATTGTGTTGTATTGTTGACTGTGTTAACTTACACATGACAAATAAACCTGAAACTTAGATCATCATCATATGCATCATTCCTGGTTGTTCCGGTTGTTCCCGGTACCAGCTCATGTTTTTACAGTAAAAGTCCAGTTCAATTCACACAATGAAAGGATTTAGTCTGCAGAGTCCCCGTGGTCTCAACACCGACAATTTACGGCAACAAGTACACCTGGCAATCTGCAAAGGACAGTCTGGAGGCCTCTGCAGTGTTTTGACATGCCTTTAAATGGATTTGTCCATTGTCCATCACTTAGTTCTGGGGAAATGAAACTCACCATGCTTCAACATACTAAAGTAAAAAAAGAAGAAATTGGATGACAAATGGAACATGTATCCATGGAGATATCCAGAAACCTACAAAAACAAGCACCACAATGAAGAAATGTCACTCTGCGCTGAGCTGTGGAAATCTTTCTCTTCACTTTTACTTTCCTCTAACAGGAAACATAGAACATACTGTATATGATCACCCTTTATTAACATGGATAGTAATAATGTACAAGGTGGTCTTTAGCACAGATTCTCAAATGATTAAAAACAAGACCCCAGCATGAAGTGGACGTCCTTATTATAACATCTTAAATTGCAGAGCTCCTTGCCATCATGGAGTGATCCATTATTCACAAACAATAAAAGCTGTAGGTGTAAAAG
The DNA here is from genome assembly GCA_033000465.1 of Sciaenops ocellatus. NCBI lineage: Eukaryota > Metazoa > Chordata > Actinopteri > Sciaenidae > Sciaenops > Sciaenops ocellatus. The sequence goes on from CP136878.1 coordinate 28,653,697, forward strand.
CTGAGGTTATTCACGAGCTTCTATCAAAGATGAGTCCAACAGCATCCAGGGATGATATGATTAGTGGCTGTTATTCTAACATAACACACTCCTTGATCGTTCAGTGTATTATCACGTCATTCTGAATGAGAGTCATTCAATTGTGGTCTGCCACATCAGATAATTACAAGTCCAGCTTGTGATCATGAAAGCTGTCAGGATTGGACGAGTGCAGGCCGCTGTGGATAGTATTGAATGCACTTGAAAAGGAAAATGAGTGTGCTGGCAGCATCCTGCGAGATGGAACACAGCTCTGCTGGTAAGCAAAGAGAGGAGGGCAATCGCACTTTGATGGTGGACATCTTGAAAAGGCTCCAAGTGCACATTACCCCATCCAATCTCTCTACTTCAGCAGCCAGGCCTAAAATCATGTATGGTCAGAACAAAGTGTGCACACACTTCTTTATTTTTAGCTGATAAATCCTGAACAACACAGAAGATTGATTGAAGATATGATTCATTCACATAATTCACACAACCAGTGAAAGAACAACACAAGACATGTTAATATATGCACCATCAATACCCAAGATGAGTTCTAGATTTGTTAGATTAGAAGATAATCTATCAACAATTTTAGATTAAAAAAATAAATATTATTCATTGAGCTATGAAGCCTTTAGTAAAAAATATTTCATATCATCATAATTTAAATGACTGAATCTGAAAACTCTGGCAGAGTTTGCTCCTTTATAAGATATCTGACTTTCATCGATTTCTGGACAGATCGCTCTGCAACATCACAGCTACAGCAGATGTATGACTGCTTACTGATACTGTTCTGTTTGTCTGAATATGACACTCTGCATGCTAAAGCATCATACATACATGAACATAAATGTTTCCCAAATGTTAAAACAAATGTTAAAGATAATCCATCCCACCTCACAGGTGTGGCATATCAAGATGCTGATTAGACAGCATGAATATTGCACAGGTGTGCCTTAGGCAGGCCACAATAAAAGGCCACTGTGAAACGTGCAGTTTTGTTTTATTGGGGGGGTCAGAAAACCAGTCAGTATCTGGTGTGATCACTATTTGCCATCTCCTTCAAATAGAGTTGATCAGGTTGTTGATTGTGGCCTGTGGAATGTTGGTCCACTCTTCTTCAATGGCTGTGCGAAGTTGCTGGATATTGGCAGGAACTGGAACATGCTGTCGTATATGCCGATCCAGAGCATCCCAAACATGCTCAATGGGTGACATGTCCGGTGAGTATGCTGGCCATGCAAGAACTGGGATGTTTTCAGCTTCCAGGAATCGTGTACAGATCCTTGCAACATGGGGCCGTGCATTATCATGCTGCAACATGAGGTGATGGTCGTGGATGAATGGCACAACAATGGGCCTCAGGATCTCGTCACGGTATCTCTGTGCATTCACAATGGCATCAATAAAATGCACCTGTATTCGTCGTCCATAACATACGCCTGCCCATACCATAACCCCACCACCATGGGCCACTCGATCCACAACACTGACATCAGAAAACCGCTCACCCACACGACGCCACACACGCTGTCTGCCATCTGCCCGGGAAAACCGGGATTCATCTGTGAAGAGAACACCTCTCCAACGTGCCAGACGCCATCGAATGTGAGCATTTGCCCACTCAAGTTGGTTACGACGACGAACTGGAGTCACGTCGAGACCCCGATGAGGATGACGAGCATGCAGATGAGCTTCCCTGAGACGGTTTCTGACAGTTTGTGCAGAAATTCTTTGGTTATGCAAACCGATTGTTGCAGCAGCTGTCTGAGTGGCTGGTCTCAGACAATCTTGGAGGTGAACATGCTGGATGTGGAGGTCCTGGGGCCTCATGTACAAAGACTTGCGTGGATTTCCTACTGAAACTTGGCGTACGCCAAAACCAAGAAACTGTTGTACGCACAAATAAATTCAGATGTATCAAAGTGTGCGTAGGCATGGATCCAAGCACGTTTCTTTTCCACATCCCAATCAACATGGAATTGAGCGCACATGCAGAAGTGCCAAACTCCTCCCTGTCCACGCCTCCATTTAAATATGCAAATTAATTTAAATAGGCCCTGGATCTGAGATTCCCTTCTATGTCCGATCAGATAACATAATGAACAAAGCGAAGAAAAGAAACTTCACAGAGTCTGAGCTAGAGATTCTGGTCAATGAAGTGGAGATGCGCAGGGAGATTCTCTTTGGTACCCTGTCAACAGGGATAAACATGAAGCGAAAGCGAAGTGAGTGGGAACTTGTGTGTGAGGCTGTAAATGCCGTCGGATCAGAGCAGCGCACACACACAGAGGTAAAAAAGAAATGGTCCAATATAAAGGTGGAGGTGAAGCGGAGGGTTTCTGCTCACAGCCGAAGCGTGACCGCAACAGGCGGGGGGACAGGAGTGGAGGAACTCTCCCCCTTCGACAAGAGAGTGGCCTCTTTAGTGGGTGACACAGCTCTTACCGGAGTGGTGGGAGCCCATGAAGGTGACACAGATCATCCCCAAGGTAAATATGTTGAACTCTCAAATGTTGTAATTATACTGGTCATACAATTGGCTGCTCACAATACACATAGCTTGTGCGTAAAGATGCCAGGATATTAAACACTTTGACTCAAGTTTAATTACTTCTTTTTTTTTTTTTATTTCTCAATAGACGATAAGCGAGGAGAGAGCACAGACTCCTCCACTGGCGTCTCCACCGGCGTCTCCACTGGCGTCGCTGGCCCCAGCGTCTCCACCGGCATCGCTGGCCCCGGCGTCTCCACCGGCGTCTCCACCGGCTCCGCTGGCCACGGTGTCTCCACACCAGCTGCTGACGTCCACCCAACTGGCCGTGTCCTCACCCAAGCTGTGCTGGAATCGCAGGAGGAAATAGTTAGAGTCATCGGTGACATCAATGATCGTCTGGATCAGTTAATTAATGTACTCAGTGATATAAGCAAATCAATAAATGCACTCGTGTACAAGTAAATTCTGTCCTTGCCTCTTTACATGCTTGAAATCACATTCGGCCGGGCCCGTATGGCTTCCCAGGGTGGGTTGAAGTTGACGGTCCGGCATCCAGTTCCTCCGGGGGGGGATGTTCTGCTCTGGCAGTGGTATGCCATGGTGGTGTGCCACGCTGTGGAGGACGCCACAGGCCATCACAATGTGGCACACCTTCTCAGTTCGGTAGAAGGTGTGCCTGCCTCGACCTGTCCAGGCAGCGCCACCGTCCCTTCAGCAGGCCGATTGCCCTCTCCACGACTGCTCGAGTGCGGGAATGGAGGTCATTATACCTCCTCTCTTGGTCGGTGTTGGGGTCCGTAAGAGGGGTCATCAGCCACGTTCTTAGGGGGTAGCCACGGTCCCCTGGGGTCAGATGAAGGCAAAATACATTACACCACTTAAATGAACCACACTATTAATGAATGCAGAAGTGCGCCGCGGCTGATGGTATGACATTTCCAACTTTACGCACGCTTTTACTGACATTAATACTGAACACAGGGAGACAATGAGGGGCTTGTTACAAACCTCTGCAGCTCTAATTTCACCAGCAGAAAATAAAAAAAACACGATATTTGAATGCGCACATGCCAAATGTGCATTTCGCTGGTATACATACGGGACAATTAAACGAATAAACTATTTACTCACCCAGAAGCCACCCACCGCGCAGCATGCCAGCCTCCAGCCTGTTCCCAACCATGCTGTTAGTCATAATGAATGAGTCATGCGTTGAACCAGGCCACCTTGCCACGATGTTAGTTAGCTGCATTTGCGCATCACATATGATGTGAACATTGATGGAATGAAAATGTTTCCTATTAACATAAACAAATTCATCCTGTGATGGCGCTTTTATAGCAATGTGTGTGCAGTCAATAGCTCCGATTACATTAGGGAAACTGGCTCTCGCTGCAAATTGCGCTTTAATGTTGGCCTGTTCAACAGCATTGTATGGGAATTTGATGTACCTGGGTGACATTCGGATGATTCCGTCCCACACAGCTGGCATGGCTCGGCTCAGGGTTGAATGGCACACTCCTGACCGATCGGTCAGCTCCTGCTGGAATGCCCCTGTTGCCAGGAACCCCAGCGTAGTCAGCACCTGTGTGGGCACAGATAACCCCTGGCTCCTCGCCGTGTTGCGCTCTAGGGCCGGCCGCAGCTCTGCGCACAACTCCAGCAACACTGGCCTTGGTAACCGAAATCGGCTTATGAGCCAGTTATCATCGTTTGCAAGTAAATCCTCGCGTTCCCTAAATACTCGCTCACGTCGGATTGCACCATTTGCAAGGTCCTCTAACAACGCTAACGCTGCCATTGTTAATACCATTTTCTTCATCACATTGCGTATGCTTTTATATCCACCCATATGATTGCAAACACCTGGGTGTGTTAATTGTTCATAACTGTGTCTCTGATGTGCACGTCACTCTGATGACTAATTGTTTTCACATTATTAACAGTTTCCCAGCATCACCTCTAAGTGTCGCCAAGGGAGCAATAGCTGTAGAAACGTGCGTACGCCAGCCATGAAGTTGGCGTAGGGCACCGCACATTTCCACGGTCATTTCACGTTCGATACATCTGAACGTAAGCGTGGAAAAGGACGTACGCCACATTTTTGTGCGTACGCAACCTTTGTACATGAGGCCCCTGGGCTGGTGTGGTTACACGTGGTCTGCGGTTGTGAGGCCGGTTGGATGTACTGCCAAATTCTCTGAAACGCCTTTGGAGATGGCTTATGGTAGAGAAATGAACATTCAATTCACAGGCAACAGCTCTGGTCGACATTCCTGCTGTCAGCATGCCAATTGCACGCTCCCTCAAAACTTGCGACATCTGTGGCATTGTGCTGTGTGATAAAACTGAACATTTTAGAGTGGCCTTTTATTGTGGCCAGTCTAAGGCACACCTGTGCAATATTCATGCTGTCTAATCAGCATCTTGATATGCCACACCTGTGAGGTGGGATGGATTATCTCGGCAAAGGAGAAGTGCTCACTATCACAGATTTAGACAGATTTGTGAACAATATTTGAGAGAAATGGTTATTTTGTGTATATAGAAAATGTTTTAGATCTTTGAGTTCATCTCATGAAAAATGGGAGCAAAAATAAAAGTGTTGCATTTATATTTTTGTTCAGTGTATAAATATAGTATTTGATTGTTTGATTTAATTGTGACAATGAAAATAAAACTGTTATAGAATAATGCTTTGTTTGTAACTTTATTGGTATTTTTTTTTTTTTTTCATTTTTATAATGTTAGTATTGGCCCCCAGACATCTTCACATTGTCAAATCTGGCCCTCTTTAAAATAAGTTTGGACACCCTGTTTTAGGCTGATGCAAATCCTTCTCAGCAATGACTTGCTTCATCCAAGGCAACGGCCCTTATCCCCAATATTAGAATTTGGAAAACTCTGAGCTTGTTAGTAGGAGATTAAAGATCCCTAACCCCAAAGATCAGTTCACTTTACTATTAAATTTGAAGCTGAACACTATTCTGTCCTTGTCATTTGGCCCTGCTGATTTATTTACCACTCATCACACCAGTCCTTCAACTTTAGCTACAATTGGTGAGCCTGGTTGGTCCTGGCTTCTTTCCAGAGATCACACTTCACAGTCTCCTGCTCTCCTAGATTCAGTGGCAATGTTTTCTACCAAAACAAGATGATTCACCACAGAGAAAACTCTCTAAAGCCTTCGGGAAATTGGAACAGAATGTAATAAATCAAAAAGGGAAGTTTTCTTCCTCTAATGGCTCAAGTGTGTCTTAAATTACAAGCGTGCTCTGTCTGCTGCCAAAGCAGCCTGTTTCTCTCACTTAACCAGGAACCATAAACACAATCTTAGATTTCTGTAGCCAAACTTACTCAAAAACAGCCATCTGTGAGCTTCATGGCTCATCATTTGATAGATTATATACAAAATTAGCTCTGCATCTCCAGCTCTGTCAGCAGTGCAACATTCATATCTTAAATGCCACTTAGTCTCTGTTCATACAAAATTTGAAATTTTCTCCTTTGGTTTAGAAGCTGAGACGACTTTTCAACCTCCTGCCTCCTCTGCCACTACCATCTAAACCTTTTAAAGCCCTCTTCTTAGATCTACAATGCTGAATATTGTTAATTTGCCATTGTACTGCCAGTGGTGAAACCCTTACCTTGACACATGTTCTCTAAATAAAAAATTAATAATAAATTATCAACCAGGCTCTAACCTTCCATTCTTTTTGAAAGTAGTGGAAAGAGTGGTGTCTCAGTATTTAATAGTAATCTTTGTGAATCTTTCCAGTAAGCTTTCACTCTTCATTCCACTGAAACTGCAATTGTTAAGTGGTAAATTATCTTCTGCTTACTGTGGATACAGATTCTACCTCAGTGAGTCTGTTAATAGATCTCAGTGCAGCCTTTGATAAAATGTATTATTGTATACGCCTAGACTGACTGGAAAATCAATTTGGCATCTTGGGAAACACAGCGCGGTTCTTATAATCAAATTACCTTAAAAAAAATTCAATGAAATATCTCTATATCACCTCTTGGCAAAATTATACACAGTCATGGACTTAACTTCCACTGCTACACTGATGATACACCGCTATATGTGCCTATAAGAGCAGATGATCATTCCCAAAGTATTAAATTAGAGGCATACCTAACTGCTGTGAAGAACTGGATGTCACATCATTTCTGAGATTCTGATCAATGGCCTGACTTGAAATAGACATCACTTTGGTGGGGTATGATAAAGCGCAGTTTGGGATGAGGGTTTGGGTTAATTTGTTCTACACATTCATACTGTGTTTAATAATTTCTATATTTAGGCTATTAGTTTTGAAGGTATGAGTTTGGCTACACCACAAGATATGTTTATAGTTTCTGTGTGATATACTACATTACAATCTGTAACAGATGAGTGTATTGTTCCAGACTAGATTATAGCTTCCAACAGGCTAACATCACCTGAACCTGTCTGCTCTACATCCACAAGGAAGAGATTTGAATGCACAGAACTTTTACACTCAAGGACACGCAGTACACATGTAACTAATACAACTAATTACCATTTAGGTCTGCCAATAAGCCTTGTCAGTGAGTCAGCATGCACAATAACAGAACCTTGGCACTGGACCTGAATGTAAGTAATTAAAGTAAGTACAGAAATCTGTGTTGGACAGTCACAAGAAGGTTCAAGATAAATCACAGAAAAAAGTGTAGTCCTGTTGTACATAGTGCATGCTTTATACCAGTACTTATAAAGAAAATGTTTTCTCAAAGATTAACCACAACAGGGTGGATCTCACAGTGGCCTCCAACTTTAATAATTAACCAGACTCATTTTCATTTTCAGAGAAATGAGCTAGCTAATTACAGCAAGTGCATTAGAGAACAGAAATGTGTAGTTTTGAGGTAAACCATCAAAATGACGATACTGTGGTGTCATCTGAATGTTTGGCTGGAGAACAAGACTTTCAACCTTTTGTTGTTGACGTGAAGATGGCGGGTCAGCAGGGGAGCCAAGGCATTGATCTTTCACAGGAGAGATAGCCTAGAACAAGGAAGCTACATTATCACTGCCAGCTCTACCATATGATTCTGCACCACAGCAACATGTAATAATTCCATACATGGCCTGATATGCACAACTGCTAGAAGGGCTGTAGCATGCTGCTAGATATGTACGCTTGTGTTCTGATTATCTGCTTGCTAAAGCAGACTAAAGAGATGGTGGAATGCCATGCTTCTTGCACAGGGATGGATTACTGAATGGACCCTCCTTGGTTCTGGTCCAAGGTCGTCCTGATCCCTTGGGCCCCGGGACCAGAGCTTCTGTTTGGAGTCAAAGAAATGACCACAAAGAAACAGAAAAGGAGCACAGAAAGACAGAAAACAACTAGAGGCAGAGAATAAACTATTATGTGTCTCCTCTGGGTGTCTCACCAAAATTAAATAATTTTTGTATAAACCTTTTTGTCTCTGGAGTTCTCTGAGAAACACTGATTGCTGAAAATGTATAATGATACATGAAGTGCTCTCATCCTGCATATTCAAATCTACAGAGCCCGGCAGGTGTCATAGAAAAAAAACAAAAAAAAAAACAACAAAACTTTAGTTTGGACTGTTTCAAGCTTCACAGTGGGATATTTGTAGCCATCTGAGAGCAGCTAAAGACCAGTATTAATAAAACATGCCTAATGTAGCATAACAAATGCTATCTCTGTAATCCAGCAAGCCCCTATAACATCACCTCCATGGTCAGTATGCCACCCGGTTCATTGTTCCTCAACATTAAAGACCACTAACATTCATCTGATGATTCCTCCGTGTCTTCCAGCCCACCTGCCTCATCAGAACACGGAGATGTCAGCACCCTCTGCCACCACCCAGCTCCAGAAACTCAACCAGCCTTAGACTGTGGTCACACATAAGCAATGCAGGTGAATGACCATCACCTGCTAAGCCTTAATGTCAACCATGCACATGCATTTGCTCTTGGTTGAGACAGCAAAAGTTCACTGTTGAAATTGCAAAACAGACTTAAATAGCTAATCTGCTTTGCCACTGGAAGAGGTTGTTGCATCCAGTCATGATGTCACAGTGCCACGTTTTCCATGTTTGTTCTTTCTGTGGCAGAAGCCATGCCCACCCTGCATTCACACACAACCACACTTTGCAAAAGAGCCATGTAATTTCAATGCACACTCTTAGCAGCAGCACTTAAGACATCCTTATCCGTCATTTGTTCTGTTCCTCGTCAAGGGTTTTACCTGCATCTTAGAATTTCCGCTCAACCATCCACCTCTCTTCTATTCAAAAATCTCCAGTCTGCCATTAATGATTCTGGAGTTCTTTAATTACCTGATCACCAAGGAAGCCAAAGAAGGTTTTATGATTCATTCTACTTTCATTTCCCAACTTCTGTACCAACCCCCTCAGCACTGCAACCAGAAAGTACTTCAGAATACTTCATAGATTGATTTGGAGTGAAAACCTTTCCTGTCACTATGCGACCATTAACCATGCCATAGCCCTCATCATAGTCTTAAAGCAGACATCACTAGCACCTTTCAAAGTTTTCACTGTCCACCTTATTTTCTGGTGATTCTTCATGATTCAAAGTAGAGATGCATATCACTTTATCATCAGACCTTGTCAAGTTCTCTCTAGGTTTTGCCTTAGCTCCTGCCTAAACTTGAAAATGGCCTGGATCAACTTCAAAGGACGCAGGGGACAACTCAATCTTCTTTTCAACTTTTTATTTTCAGTCTTCTTTTCCAAACATTTAATTATGCTTCAAATCTCTAGTGGATAGATAGATAGATAGATAGATAGATAGATAGATAGATAGATAAAAGAAACAAAATGCAAATTATGCAAGAAATAATTTCTTTGAATAAATGAAAAATTTCTTAATTCTGATTTACTTACTTATCTTATTTAAACAAAATAAATAAATAAATTACACATTTGTAAGAAATTTCTACTAACGTAACTGTTTCTAATCAAATCAAATTATCATTCACAACCAATTCATGTTAATGAAATAAGTACATCCAATGAAAACCATAAATTAAAGGTACAGTTTGTAATATTTATAGTGATTTATTATCAGAAATGGAATATAATACATATAACTATGTTGTTAGTGCTATATAGCAGCCCTATGAAACGAGTCGTTCCGTTTTTATTACTTTAGATTTCGCTTTTTTATGTACATATACCGCGGGTCCCCCTACATGGAGGCTGACATCTTGCGCCACCATATTGCTAACAGTGGCCTAGAACGGACAAAAGATGGCACAATCGCAATCGCCGCTACTTTGCCAAGCGAAGAAAAGGGCGGATGTCACGTAGAGGCGGAGGAAGCCATGTTTACCAGTCGCTAACGGCTAACGGCTAACTTTGTTGTGTTTTGTTAGTTTGAGAAGTTACATTTAGACAAATGGAGGAACAAATTTATTATTTAGCACAAGAAGGGCCAAGAGAGCAGGAGTCTGTGCATCAAAGAAGAGAAAACATGAAGAAGAAAAACGAAATCGGGGCTGAGGACGGCAGAAAACATGGATGAACATCGCTGTGGACTTTCTCTCATGGATATCACTGATGACGGATTAATGTTTTCAATGTGACACCAAAGTTTTCTGTTTTCATCTGGAAAGGTAATTCAGACTAAAGTTACGTGTGTAAATGAAAACTGTTGTTTGAAAGCTTTAGCCAGAGCATAATCACCAAGAGTAAAGTCTCTCTGTGTCCGTGTGTCGCGTTTAGCTTTTGTTATTTGGACAGCAGTTATGCCGTGATGTTACGAAGATCAGCTGATCTCAATCAAAGTGTAACGTGACAGAAAAAGTTTTGAAGCTAACGTCAGTCAGACACAGAGATGACATTTTACAGTCCTGATGTAAAATGTTTATTCACGTGATGTTACGGAGATCAGCTGATCTCAATCAAACTGTAACGTGATAGAAAAAGTTTTGAAGCGAATGTCAGTCAGACACAGAGATGACATTTTACAGTCCCGGTGGAAAATGTTTATTTAGTGTAACGAAATGATGAAATGTAAACCCGGTGCAGTGCACAGCATTGTTTGCTTGCTCAACTCTCATAGAAAAACCTTTTATTAAATTTATTTGTTTTAGTGTTTTTTCTACCGTCACACACGTATTACTGTAGATTAGTTTGAAGGCTGACCAGTGTAGGATCAACATGTCTAAAGATGTGAAAACGTTGCTGCATGATGTCTGATATTTATACGATCAATTAGTAACGTTGCTGACGTTTCCTAGGCAATGACACTTTACAGCAACGCATCAAACTACAGAATAACGTTACAGTAACATTGTAATGTAAAGCACAGAGGTGCTATACTACTCTGACATGGTCAGAATACAGTAACGTTACAACAAGTTTATAATATATACATATATATTTATACTGTCAGTGAGTTCAATACATACTAAAAACTGTTCACTTTGATCAGCTGATATATTCCAATTTACATGTATTGGCTGTTTACCAAAGGCCCAAGTGCCTAGGCCAATTAGTCAACTGAGGAAATCTTGTCTTATTTTTGACTCGTGTCCATAAAACCTAACCCGATCCTCTTGCGAAAACCCACTGAAATCACAAAGAGAGATGGTGACCTTGAACTTTGTTTTATTTGAAAAGTAACAACGTAAACACTACTAAAATCCACAAAATCCGACAGTCAAAAACTTATCTCGACCCACACCTCAGTCGACTTCTGATTTTTATTATACAACCAATTACCAACATAATTTCCTGCGCACATGTGCATTGACCGTTGCCTGATGGCATTAACAAAATAAAACCACATGACTTAAGTGGCTGTGGGCTCACCCCCCACAGAGGTGGCCATAGGGGGTCGGTGCAGAGTGGATCGGGCGGCGGTCGAAGGCAGGGGCCCCAACGGCCTGATCCCCGGACACAGCGGTTGGCTGTTGGGACGTGGAACGTCACCTCACTGGGGGGGAAAGAGCCTGAACTTGTGCGGGAGGTTGAGAGGTACCGGCTAGAGATAGTCGGGCTCACCTCCATGCACAGCTTGGGCTCCGGAACCCAGCTCCTCGAGAGGGGCTGGACTCTCCACTTCTCTGGAGTTGCCCATGGTGATCGACGGCGAGCTGGTGTGGGCTTGCTCATAGCTCCCCAGCTTAGCCACCATGTGTTGGAGTTCACCCCGGTGAACGAGAGGGTCGCCTCTCTGCGCCTTCGGGTCGGGGAGAGGGCTCTTGCTGTTGTTTGCGCCTACGGGCCGAATAGCAGTACGGAGTATCCGGCCTTCTTGGAGTCCCTGGGGGGGGTTCTGAGAGGGGCCCCGACTGGGGACTCCGTTGTTCTGCTGGGGGACTTTAACGCTCACGTGGGCAATGACAGTGATACCTGGAGGGGCGTGATTGGGAGGAACGGCCTCCCAGATCTGAACCCGAGTGGTGCTCTGTTGTTGGACTTCTGTGCTAGTCACGGTTTGTCTATAACGAACACCATGTTCGAGCATAGGGGTGTCCATAAGTGCACATGGCACCAGGACACCTTAGGCCGGAGGTCGATGATCGACTTTGTTGTCGTTTCATCTCATCTCCGGCCCTATGTTTTGGACACTCGGGTGAAGAGAGGGGCTGAGCTGTCAACTGATCACCACCTGGTGGTGAGTTGGATCCGCTGGCAGAGGAGGAGGCTGGACAGACCTGGCAGACCCAAACGTACTGTGAGGGTCTGCTGGGAACGCCTGGCTGAGCACTCTGTCAGGGAGGTCTTTAACTCCCACCTCCGGGAGAGCTTCTCCCAGATTCCGAGGGAGGCGAGGGACATTGAGTCTGAGTGGACCATGATCTCTGCCTCCATTGTTGACGCGGCTGTTAGGAGCTGTGGCCGCAAGGTCTCTGGTGCCTGTCGTGGCGGCAACCCCCGAACCCGGTGGTGGACACTGGAAGTAAGGGCTGCTGTCAAGCTGAAGAAGGAGTCCTATCGGACCAAGTTGGCCTCTAGGACTCCTGAGGCAGCTGACGGGTATCGGCAGGCCAGGCGTGCTGCAGCTCGGGCAGTTGCGGAGGCAAAAACTCGGAGCTGGGAGGAGTTCGGGGAGGCCATGGAGGAGGACTACCGGTCGGCCCCTTAGAAATTCTGGCAAACCGTCCGGCGCCTCAGGAGGGGGAAGCAGTACTCTGCCAACACTGTTTACAGTGTGGGTGGGGAGCTGTTGACCTCGACTGGGGATATCGTCGGGCGGAGGAAGGAATACTTTGGGGATCTTCTCAATCCCACCGTCACGTCTTCCATTAAGGAAGCGGAGGCTGATGACTCAGAGGTGGACTCGTCCATTACCCAAGCCGAAGTCACTGAGGTGGTTTGCAAGCTCCTCTGTGGCAAGGCACCGGGGGTGGATGAGATCCGCCCTGAGTATCTTAAGTCTCTGGATGTTGTGGGGCTGTCTTGGCTGACACGCCTCTGCAACATTGCGTGGCGGTTGGGGACGGTGCCTTTGGAGTGGCAGACCGGGGTGGTGGTCTACTACAGGGGGATCACACTTCTCAGCCTCCCCGGGAAGGTTTACGCCAGGGTACTGGAGAGGAGAATTCGGCCGATAGTCGAACCTCGGATTCAGGAGGAACAATGCGGTTTTCGTCCTGGTCGGGGAACACTGGACCAACTCTATACCCTTCATAGGGTGCTCGAGGGTGCATGGGAGTTCGCCCAACCAGTCCACATGTGTTTTGTGGATCTGGAGAAGGCATTCGACCGTGTCCCTCGTGGTTTCCTGTGGGGGGTGCTTGAGGAGTATGGGGTCCGGGGCTCTTTGCTAAGGGCTGTCCGGTCCCTGTATGAACGGAGCAGGAGTCTGGTTCGCATTGCCGGCAGTAAGTCAGACCAGTTCCCAGTGCGCGTTGGACTCCGGCAGGGCTGCCCTTTGTCACCGGTTCTGTTTATAATTTTTATGGACAGAATTTCTAGGCGCAGCCAAGGGCCGGAGGGGGTTCTGTTTGGGAACCACAGGATCTCATCTCTGCTTTTTGCAGATGATGTTGTCTTGTTGGCTTCTTCAGGCCAGGACCTACAGCATGCTCTGGGGCGGTTTGCAGCCAAGTGTGAAGCGGCTGGGATGAGAATAAGCACCTCCAAGTCCAAGGCCATGGTTCTTGACCGGAAAAGGGTGGCTTGCCCTCTCCGGGTTGGTGGAGTTGTCCTGCCTCAAGTGGAGGAGTTTAAGTATCTCGGGATCTTGTTCATGAGTGAGGGAAGGATGGAGCGTGAGATTGACAGGCGGATTGGTGCGGCTTCTGCAGTGATGCGGTTGCTGTACCGGTCCGTCGTGGTGAAGAGGGAGCTGAGCCGAAAGGCAAAGCTCTCGATTTATCGGTCAATCTACGTTCCGACTCTCACCTATGGTCATGAGCTCTGGGTAATGACCGAAAGAACAAGGTCGCGGATACAAGCGGCCGAAATGAGTTTTCTCCGCAGGGTGGCTGGGCGCTCCCTTAGAGATAGGGTGAGAAGCTCAGTCACTCGGGAGGAGCTCGGAGTAGAGCCACTGCTCCTTCACGTCGAGAGGAGTCAGTTGAGGTGGCTCGGGCATCTGTTCCGGATGCCTCCTGGACGCCTCCCTAGGGAGGTGTTCCAGGCATGTCCCCCCGGGAGGAGGCCCCGGGGAAGACCCAGGACACGCTGGAGGGACTATGTCTCTCGGCTGGCCTGGGAACGCCTCGGTGTCCCTCCCGAGGAGCTGGCCGAGGTGTCTGGGGAGAGGGAAGTTTGGGCTTCCCTGCTTAGACTGCTGCCCCCGCGACCGGGCAACGGATAAGCGGGAGAAAATGGATGGATGGATGGATGGATGGAACTCAAACGATCACATCAAAATAAAATATTCAGTATTAAATAATCATATTCATTCATTATTTGTTCATTCATTCTCACCAGTGGCGTCTTTTGGTCAATCCTTGAGCTAGGTTTGCTGATTTCTGTCTCCGTCTGACCTGTGTGCTGCTTTTCCTTTGTTTTGGCCAAGACTTTGACTTTTCCCACTTTGACTTTTTGGTTTTATTTTGTGAATGAATGAATGACGTTTCCTGTTTTTTCCTTTTTTTTTCTTTTTTTTTTCAGCAGCTGTGCACCTGTTAAATCGCTCCGCCAGAAACTGAAAGTGAAACTTAGCGCAGTTTCCTCCAGCTGCTTTTTAATCACTATAAAACTCATTTTCCTTATTTTTCCAGAGTTTTAACTCAACAGACCTTCAGTGGCAAAAGCAGCCCTAAACTCTTAAACACCTTGTCAAAAGGCTTTTGCTGAATCCTGTCAGATAACCACCATGTTCTTTTCCTTGTTCATATTCTGGATGATTGCCTCATCATCTCTCCTCCCTCATCACCGCCTGCTTTAGGTCTGCTCATTCAGACTTCAGTTTTGAGTGACCTCTGGGTTCCATTGTCTGCAGAGAAAACACAGGACCCTTCTATATCCCTTGAGTTCCTGGGTATCACTCTCCACACCAATCTGTCCCAGGCTCCATTTTCAATTGAGAAGCTTAATCGCATCAGTCTACAGCATCAGTTTACACCTCAACTTCACCTTCTATATGCTCTCAACCCATATCCACCCCTACCTTCCTCTTTGTGTGTCATCCCTGTGTCTTTGTTTTAGCAAATTCAATTGAATGAAATTTTTTAAATTAATTAAACCATTGTAAAGATATTTATTTCATTATTTCTGGTTTGAGCGTGTAAGTGCTAAACAAAGCTCTCCAAAATAGGGAGTACAATTACAGGCTGCAAACAAGCCCAACTGTCTTATTGCCATGGCTAAATCCGAGATGAGCACAACCATCCCTCAAATCAAGACTTTCTGCTCCTGCCCTCAGGCCAAAGAGTCAGAGCCCCCTGTGCAAAGAAAACATCTTTAGGAAATAATTTGTTTGTTGTCTCTGCTATAAAATATCTTAATCAGTCAGGACAGCTACTTGTTGAAGCCAGCCTGCTGCCTTTTCTTTTTTAACTATTCTTCAGTCCTCACAATTAAATACTTGGTGTTCCTTTTAATGCAGCTTCTATTGTGTTTTTATGTAAATGTGTTTTAACTGTCTGGATGTGATGGGCCATGGGGCTGTGTTTCAATGCAGCAGATTTCTCTACATGCAAAAAAGACAAACTTTGTCATAGAAAAGTTAGACATGTGGTAAGCATTCCGAGTAATAGAACAGAACGGAAAATACTTTACTCTGAATATGCAAATTTAAATGGGATGATTTCCAAAGACAGCAGTAAGTAAGTGACTCCTTACCCTTAGAAGAGCTGACTCATAAGTTGTGAGAAGACTCTTCCAGGGTCTGATCATTTTGAGACTGGAAGTTTTTGAATACAGTCAGATCTATGTTTGGTTTTTGAATCATAAAATAATGTAAATGTTACAGTGTTCCCTCTATAGAACCTGTACAGTAACCCTATGAACATGATATAAATGGCTGCGCTAGGCACTGGGAGCTAAATTAACCAGAAGGGTTCATCCCATTTTAATACGAAGATGCCAGACAAGTTTTTCCATAATTCTCCCCGTCCCATGGCAGACATGTTGACGGCAAGCCAGAGTATGCAGTGGCTGATGAAGGGGGAGAGCCGTGCCTAGTGATTGGCAGGGAAATCTAGGATAAGCTGCATTTTTCTGAGACTGCACAGTGGGTACCGGCTGAGTGGGTGATCGGATGGAGAGGGGATCGGATGTTGAGTCAGTGATTGTTAGATGAGTCATCAATGCTGAAAAGCATCTGCATCCAGCGCTGCAAGTGAAGCTGCTGCTGCGCTGTGAGTTTGTATCACATAGGCAATATGGGAAGTAGGTAAGGGATTAAATGTGTGCTATTTAAATGTGAAAGCCAATTGAATTAATATTTAATGTTTGATCATACTGTTTGATCAGGCTGTGATTGTAATGCCCACTTTTACTACTTTGGAGAGCTTTGTCTTACTTTTAACACGTGTGCTCAAACCAGAACGCAATGTTAAGGATGAGTGTGCTCTGGTCTCCCAAAGTGCAATTTCTTGACTTTGCACAGCAGGAAGAGTCTTTGATGTGCTTCTTTGTAAATGCATTCCACATGATGTTTGAAGGTGAGAGATTGAGATTAAAGGAGCTGACTTGGTCCAACACGGCCTTAAGTGTAATTGCTTTAAATGGAGAGGATTGACTGGTTGTTCTCATTACCATCTAGACACATTTCTTTAGTTTTGGTTATATTCAACAGAAGATGACAGACGTCATCAAACCACTTTACTAACATAATTAGTGTACACATTCACTGACTGTACATTAGTAAGGAGAGCCATTATTGCCATGTTAATGGCTGCATACTCAACTAATGTGTGTTTTCTGCTCTGCACGTAATTTCTGTTGTGTATGCTGAACATGACTTTGGTGATAGAATGCAACCTCGGGGGACTACAGTGTTAAAAACAAGACTGTCAGACATGAAATCATTCACCTTAGCTCTCTGAAGTTGGTTACATAAGTCTTTTATCCAGCAAATAACAGCTCTTCACATGTGTGTGTGTGTGTGTGTGTGTGTGTGTGTATGTGTGTGTATGTGTGTGAAGATTCTCACCCAGGTCATAGAATCCATGAAGGTTATCGTAGGCAACTTGTCTTGCTTAGTATCTTGAAGACGTTCCCGTATTAAAGGCTTTTCAGACTGACTGCTGGGTGGGGGTGGGTATGTGAATCATGGACACAACCCTCCATCCCGTGCCCCCAACAGGTCTCTTCTTCTCTTCAATCAATCAAACTTTATTTATAAAGCACTTTTCATACTTTAAAAACGTAGCACAAAGTGCTTTACATGATTAAAAGCAGCCCCCACCCCAGCACATACACATACACATACACATACGGACAAAAACAAGCACACACACACACACGTACGCACACACACACACACACACACACACACACACACCGATAAAGTAAACTTAGAAACACGTGGCTGAATACAGAGGAGCCAGGTCAGCACTGGGCACTGCTCACGGCCCACGACCAGGACCCCTCCACCCGGGTGCCCACCTAGCTACAGGCCAGCGAGGGGCCCACAGCAGTGGAGCACTGCCGCAGACCCCCCCCTCGGCCAAGCCGATGTTTGCCACAAGTCAGAGACATCCCAGCTAGAGCCTGTGTTAGCACGAGAGAGAAAGGGGCAGACTCTGGCTATGTTCTTTAAATGGTAAAATCCTGTTTTTGTTACATGTTTAATATATGGAATAAAATTGAGCTCAGAGTCAAAGATGACGCCCAGATTCTTTACCTGATCGGATGGATTTAAAGACAGTGTTTGAAGTTTTGATAAAAGTTTCTCTCTCTGCGCCTTAGGATCGATAATTAAAACCTCAGTCTTGTCCTGGTTGAGCTGTAAGAAGTTTTCTGCCATCCAGGAGTTGATGTCTAAAATACATTTAAAAAGGGCATCAATTGGCCCTGTGTCATCAGGGGACATGGATATGTACAGCTGTGTGTCGTCCGCATAGCTGTGGAAATTGATACCATGCCCCCTGATGACATTTCCCAGTGGGAGCATGTATAAGTTAAAAAGTACAGGACCTAAAATTGAACCTTGGGGAACACCACATTTAATTTCATGAATCTTTGAGGAGCAAAGATCTTCTCCATCTGTACACGTTCATGTCGTATTAATGCATGTTACTAAGTTCTTCCCCAGAGGTTTTCTGCTTTCTTGTCTCACATGTTTTCATAGATCATGCTTGTGTTTTGATCAGGGATTGTGGTTGCGCCTGCTGCTGTGGTTCTGCTTGACACTAGCTCGTACTATTATTTCTTGATATGAAAAAAAAATAAGCCCACATTAATTTTGCTGCAAAGCAAAGCCTATTAAATAATAATGATAATAATAATAATAATAATACTTTCCAAAGCCCCTCTCCTCCGGTACCTGCTCACTGGGGGAATGGATGAGTTTTCTGACGAGACCCAATAAAGCGTTATTGACAATAATAATGTCAAAATGAACAAAAGTCTCTGGTGTCCAGAGAAGAAAGAAAAGAAGAGGAGGAAAATGAGACAAAGACAGAGTACAGTAAAGATGATGTCATGAAATGCAGAATGATAGTAACTTTTAATCTAACACGGTTTGATAATCAATAAATAGCGTTAGCTCGTTTTAACGTCAGACGCATTTCTTTTGATGAAAAAACTAAAAACACCAATGTTAAATATGAAATCAACAGTACTATCATTGTTTCCATGATGAAAAACTTATACCATATTTATTACGCTAAAGTACAGTGTTGACACTATTCAAATAGTTTCATTAAATCTATCAATCAGGTGTTTTTTTGTAACGTTTTCAAGATAAATGTCATCATAATGATAAAGAAATTCATTTTGGGGCCATGGGAGATGTGTGTGTATTTGTTTATGTTGCAGGTGTTTGGCTGTGTGGAGCTGATGTGGCATTGTTGTAACTGTGAACGTGTCCAGTGTTATTTAAGCCCACATCACTGCTCACAGCAGTGTGTCGATGCCCTCGTAATTGGCCAGACTAGCTCATTATTGTTTTACACATTCACACCAGTCATAATGACTTTCACACCTTCACACACGGTTTGTTATCATTTAATTTTGCCATGCGTCTCACTTCTTTGTGAGCCCCTCATAACAGAGATATATCTTCTTGCCTTGACCTGTCAAAACATAATCAGCAGCAGGATGACTTGTGTTGAATTGAGCCATTGTTTGCATCTCTGGGTAGAGAAATTATCGTGGGCAAAGTTCATCAACACAATCTTTTTTTATACTTCTCAAGTGCACTTATTGTTGATCTGAACTTTGAGCATTTTTTCTGAGTTTTCAAAGAGTACGGAGAAAGAGTAAATGTGTTTCCAGAGATCTTAGATTACACTCATCTAAAATCACCATAACTCTATACAATAGAATAAAAAATACTATCTTATTACTTTGTTGTTTTGCAAAAAGAGATCACATCCAGGCAGGTAAAACACATTTACATAAAACATAATAGCTAATGTGGTTAGCTAACGTTTGCTCTGCTTGTTATAGTCAGTCAAATGTTATTCATTTTCCTCACCTTGTTAGAGTTGTAAGGCTGGTTGTTTAGTTCATATTGTCTAAAGTGTGTTTATAGTGTTAAACTTTACATCAGTGTTAAAGTGCACAGCATGAATGTTAATACTTCATAACTTAGCATTCCCATTCCCACATTCAAAGAACCTGCTGGACGAGAGAGCACAGAAACTCCGGGGAAGAAGTTTAGTTAGTAACATGCATTAACATGCATTAATGAGACATGTATGGTTAGAGATGGAGAGAGAGAGAGAGAGAAGGTTTTAGTAGGATTTTCAGTATGTTATATGTTATATTATACAGCAGTTTACTGCTTCTTTGCATTCTGCTAATCAGCATTTCACTGTAATGATAATGAGATTAAATCTAATCTAATTCAGAAATATCAGAAATAATTGCATTGTATGTTATACATGTACAGTATAATGAAAATGATGCCTCTCTTAGGTTTTTCATTTTTATTATTTCATTTCATTTTATATAATTTGATTCTTGGAATCATCTTTTTTATGATTAAACTGTAACACGCATGTCACATACTCCTCTTCTCTCTTCAGATGTGCTGTTGAGATATCTGAATCCCACCCCTGCAGATCTTGGGCTATCTACAGTTATGTCCACTTCAGCAACATCAAGCGATCCTCCTGTCGCCTTTGTATCTATTTTTTTATTTACTTTTTTATGTAATTTTAATTTATTATCTCCTTGTTTACTGTTTTGATTGGGCAACTTGTTTTCTAAAAATAAAATAAAATGTTTCAGTTTCTTGTGTGAGAACATGTAAATTGGCAGTGGAATTTACTGTGACGCAGTAAGGAGGGGCAACACCTAAAATCTTGCCTAGGGCGCCAAATTGGTTAGGGTCGGGACTGTTGTCATTATTATTATTATTATTATTATTATTATTATTATTATTGTTATTTGTGATGTTTATATTTGTATTATTACAGCTGTTATCATTAGTCTTATTGTTGCTGTGCATCTTTATGTCTGCCTCTTAAAGGACGTTTTTCCTTGCCACTGTCGCCAAGTGCTTTCTTGTGGTGTTAAGTCTGTAAATAATATTTCAGAGAGTATGGTCTAAATGTTATCTATATGAAAAATGATAACTTCTGTTATGACTTTGTTTTAACTGAATCATTAGTCCACGTTGGGATAGTTTTGGTTCGTACAGGATAGTTTTATATTTTCTCCTTGGCAGTAGATGGATGACACTACGATCAGACCTAGTGGTGGTTGACATCTTGTGACCTATGAGGTACATTCCATTTGTCTAATATTCTGTTCTGCCTGGTTGGATAGGACACATTTTGTTCTGGGCAGTAGGGGCGATATATCACAGTTGTTGAAGTCGTCGAGTAAAATTACAGCCTGGTCTGCTGATCTAATAAGTGCTCGGTTGTACCTGTCAGTGATGCATTCTGCTCCAAGCAAAAAAATCAGCTCTGGGACTAAAACAACAGTAGTGAGGCCAAATTCATGTCGGAGATAATGTGGTCTAAAAGACATCATCATTAGCTCAGAGTCCTTAGTGCTGACAGTTACGTATGGTGAAATTAGTTGCCCACCTGTTTACTGCCATACAAAGCCCTCCACTAATCTTCCTCCATGTTTTCACTGGGTCTCTGTCAGCTCTTGTGATTATAAAGCATTCAGGTTAATATCCACCTTCTCTGTTAACCGTTAAATGTCTCTGTGAAGCAAAAGATGACAGTGTGTCTGTGCCAGCTAATTTACTAATTACCAGACTTTATGAATTTAAAACATTTAGATGATGAATTACATGAAGATGTTTCAGTGTTAGCTCTTTGCTTTTTCATGTGAAATATTGGATCCTTCCAACACGTTCTCACTGCAGACAAAAATACAGCTGCCTACTATAGGTAGTACTCTAATGTCTGGACATGTTCCTGGACATCCACGGCTCCACGGTCAAGCAAGAATAAATATACAACATCGAATGATCGCACTTTGGTTAGGTTTAGGAAAAGATTGTAAGTTAAGTTCTAACCTAAAAGAAGTCTGTTCAGTTTTTGGGTTCACATAGGACACAGACATCTTGGTGAATGTCCTGTGTTTGTCTGACCCATCAATCCACCCGACCTCCTCCACGTCCAACTTTCTTGCTCTTCATACTATGTCACTTTACTTTGATGGCGCATGAAACCATTAGGTGACACAGATGAGTTTGGAGTGAGAACAGGCTCATACGTGAATGAAACATTGTGAAAAAGAGGAATCACAGGTCATAAACTGTGATGGTGGCTCACATTTAGACACTTACACACTGCATCATTTTAAATGATGGATAATACATTATTAGGCTGTAGGGCTGAACAATTTATCGTTTTCTGATCGAAATTGCGATTTCAGACAACGCGATCACATGATCACCAAAGTCGCGATTTTTTGCGGTGCTCCTGACTGACCCGGGATCTGTTGTGTCAACTATTTTACACATAGCCTGCATGCCGTCTCCCTACCATCCTGCCAACCAATCAGAAGCGGCATGCTGCTCGTGGACAGGTCATGCTAACCAATTAATCAGTATAACCTGCTCCACCTGCTCCTTAATTTCTGAAATGGCTTCAGCTGGACCAGAAGCAGAGTTAGGGGATTTAATCCCCAAGAAAAATAGCACGTCGGTCATGTGGGAGTATTTCGGGTTTGAGGCTGCAGACGTGCACCAGAAACAGGTGCTGTGCAAAACCTGTCGCGCTAAAGTTGCAACATCCAGTGGAAACACGACGAATTTATACCGACACTTGAAAATCACCACAGGCATTTTCATGACGACGAGTGCATGACGAAAAAGTCCGGTGAAAAGTCTAGCGGAAAGGATACTCAGGCCCACAGTAGCCAACAGACTACAATTACTGCATCTTTTGCCAGTGTAACGCCGTATGATAAGAGCAGCCGAGCAGTTTATTTTATTACCATTACTTTTCAATTTCATTCACTGTAAGGTTTCTTTTGTATTTTATTTAACTTTTTAACTTAACAAAATTAAGGATTTTTTTGCTCTACTTTAAATTAAGACAGTCAAAGATGGCTTTTTTTGTTCAGTTGTAACAACTACCGTTGGTCAAGGACTTTATAGAATCTACATGCGTGTTTCTTAATAAATACATTTGAAATCAATTCTTAACTTTAGTTTTCATTCTTGCATTAGAGTAATGGCATTTAATGTTTTAATGGTATGATGTAATTTTCTGTCATGTTTGTAAATGTTACTGTACATTGTGAATATTGCACTGAAGCTTGATTTGAAGAAAATCATGAATCAAATCGAAATCGCAATATCTGCCAGACAAATCGCAATAAGATCTTTTCCTGAAATCGTTCAGCCCTATTAGGCTGTATACGGTTTGTCCTTCATTGCTGCATGAGACCTCTACATTAACAAGACATTTCAGTTCTGCAGTGAAATCCAGTGACCTTTCAGAATGAGTGAAGCATTTAGTGGATGGACCCTTCCTCTAGTTGTTTGACAAAGCTTTTAATTTAAAGGAGAAATTGATGTTTTCAGACTCACAAAGACATGAGTTGTTTGAATTCAGCCAGACCGTCACTTTCTTTGACATATCCATTGATGTTCCCACTATAATGTATATATAATACAATCTGGATCACATTAAACTTTTCTATAGAGCTTTGGTAAAAAGTGACAGTTCATTTCTCCCAGTCCCACACTGTATCTTCCATTCTTCTCCAGTTGTTTATTAATTGATGAACAGTGCGTGATAGACCACGACCGACACCACATAGGTCTTTATCTTCTACGGCCTTGAGTTCCTCCAACAAGAGAACTTATTTGTCATATCCTGTCCACACGTCTCTTTTAATTGGTTATCTGCTTCAGATGTGTAGGGGAGCGCCACACAACACTCAAGAATATTGAAAATAACATGCAAAAATCTGGCTACACTTTGTGACACATACCAACAAGTACTGCGTATCACTTCCTCCTCCGTGCCATTGAGCTCCATTATTGTTCAATAGCACATCAGTGAGCCACACTGTGACATATTCCTTCATTACCATGAACACACACTGTAGTTTATTTTGACTCATCCCACACACACCATAACTTCTGCCTTAAATACTCACTTGCGTTCAAGTTTTTAACATGTATATATAACATAAAAATACAGTACATAGATTTGCATCTTTGACTATTTAGAAAAGAGCTTTTAGATAAAATGTTATCATTATTATTATTAATATTGAGCATATGATAACTAAATGATTATTAAATATCTCTGAAACCAGGACACACCTTATTTTTCATTAAGTCCTGGTTGAAAAATCTGAAGTTTAGAAGGTTAAATTATTGATGACATAAAAATGAAGTCTCCAACCTTAAGTTGGAGAGTGAGACTCCTGAAATTGATGTGACATGGATCATCTTGAGAGACTGTTGAAACTGATGGACCAAAGAAACACACACTTCACCCAGACAACAGCCAAGTTTCATTTTTGTCATCAAAATACTGATTAAGCTACTGAATAATTAACATTAATCACCCGCTGGCAACGCTTATCATTTTAACCAGGAAAGTGGCTCATGGCTGAGAGAGTGACAGACGGGGAAGTCAAAATACTGAGAGACAGAATAACACATAATGAAATGTAGAATATGGCCAGTGTTAGCCTTCACATATGATTATTAAGAAGCAGTAAAAATCATGCAGAGGATATTTCATAGATCTTTTTTTTCATTTCATTGACTTCATCATCACAGACAGACATTTATGATCTTCAGTGTCTTGCTCAGAGGCACTATGACAACCTGAGGCGCTGGGAATCAAACCAATATCAATATGGGAACTATAATCACAACACCAATTCTGAGATTGTGCTCATGGCCCCACAAATGCTTGCTCTGGCCTTGCACTAAGAGGAGAAGGGGGGTTTAGTTTAAACTGCTCCAGCGTGTCTCTGAGTTGAGTGAAACAGATTCCAATGATGAGGTTTTTATTTACAAGAGGGAGGAATAATCTGCCTCTCTTGTTGTGTCATGCCAGGCTGCAAATAATCCCTGTGTGTGCGTATGTGTGTGTGTGTGTGTGTGTGTGGGTGTGTATTTTCTCCCCCTCTCAGCATGTAGGCTACAGATGTTCAGTCTCTCTCTCTCTCTCTCTCTCTCTCTCTCCCTTGTGAGGATAAGTGCGGACCGTGTACAGGATCGCACACACACGCGCACACGTTCCCTCTCCTGCTGCCTCGCGCGGGAGAGAGTGTGATGCCATGATCGAGGACGCATCCATCCTCTGCTGAGAACCATGCGCTGCCGGCTGAACCCTGCTGGAATGAACCGACTGAAAGGGACTTTCAAGGGACTCACCTGTGGATTTGCGCCGTCAAGATGCCTTATATGACCAAACCTCTGATTTTACTCCTATGTCTGGTCGTTACCGGTGAATGCCGTAGGCACGGGCACCGGGTGCGGAGATGGACCGGTACCGTGGAGACCCAGAAGCACGGCACGTAAGTGGAAGATATGGAGGGGAAATAACCACGGGATAATGCGGAGTACTTTTAATAGAACTGTCATTATCAGGAGATTTGTCAGGTGTCAGTGGAATGTTCTGCTGCTGTTCTGTAGGATGGAATGATGCTTTAAGATTGTGAGGAGTAGTGAGGATCACACTATTATTTACATTTTATTATAATCAAATTATTATTTTATTAATATTAAGAATGACCAAAAGAAACAGACCATAGGGGACTCCCATTGAGCCAGATCACACCTGCTCTATCTGCACATTCACTATGGACAATGTGTTAATACACACTATGTTTTATCAAATTGTACAAAGCCATGAGCTCAGTTTGAAATGTAACTTTCCTGACATCATCTTTTTATTGTTCTCAGCATTATTTTATTAACTGCTGTGATAAAAAGCAAACAGTTCAAGTGTGAACTGCATTAATGAGGTGTGGTCACGCATGGATCTCTTTGGCTTTATTGCAGAACAGTGATACCTTGTTAACAAGCATGTGACAGTTTGTGTGTTGACACTTAAAAACAAGATTATTGACGCATTATTGATTTATTTGTCACGTATAAAAGAAGTGGAATTCATAAAAATCTTATGAGACAAATTGCATGGAGTGTGTTTAAATGTTAAATGGACTGTAGTTCTGTCTGTGCAAAGCATTCTGCCAGACATTCACACACTGAAGGTGATGAAGCCGCCTGCAAGACGCCGAGCTGCTCTTCAGTTTAGGCTTCAGAGGGGCTCTTTGACTGTCCTTTACCGAAGAAGGACAACGTCCATCATTTGATCAAATGCCTAAAACAGTCTCACCAGACAAAGACCTCTAGTGGCTGTGTGAATTATGACTGCTGTTTGTCTGGAGTAAAGGCAGAAGTGGCATGACACTGACATCGAGCCTCAAAAGCTTGCAGGGTGGAAGGATGGGTCGACAAAGCTGTTATTTGTTGTAAATGTTGGATGGGGAACACCAATCTTGCTCCTGCCATTAGTCAGCCTTGTTCAATGACCACGACCCCCAAAAACCTCTAAATAGGAATCATATTTGACAAGACACTTTGAAGAAAGTAGTCCCTTTGATGGGGGTACCAGGTCATATGAGTCCGTTTGGAAAGCAGTGAGTCACCGCCTATTATGCTGCTTGATCTGGTGGACTTGTTGTAGCATTAGGAGGATCAGAGGCCTCACAGTCAGTATCATTGTTTCAGCAAATGTCAAAAAACACGGAGGAGGACCAGAGTGTCAGAGTCCCATTGGGCTAGGCAACAAAAGCACTGTTAAGATTATGGAAGGCATTTACAAACTATGTTGTCCTGCTGGTAGGGGCGTCGGGTAGTGTTCACATTCTGGAGGAGAGTTAGAAACAACGTATTTTGAAGTTAGACTCAAACCACCAGCACAGCACATCTGACATATCTGATGCAACTCAAGAAACAGCTCATGGATGAAATCACAGCGTAGGACAAAGAGTCATGTGCAAGCTAATCACAACAGCATTTTACATTCAAACACGTTCCCACGCAGATGCACACACACCCAATACATCCATGGCACCCATGAACTCTGGAGACTTTACAACTGGTGGCAAGTGTAGCAAACCAACAAATGATTACAGGTTGGCTAATTATATTAAGACTTTAAATATTCCATCTGTGACTTTGTCTATTTAATGAAGTGTAAAGTGCCTTGTCTGACGGGAGGTAAAAATAGTGAACAGCACCAGCTAACTTCATTTGCATCGTGCTAAAACTTAAGTCAAGGTTATCTTGTATAAGTAAACTGTTCACTACGCACAAAAACAAGTCAGTCCAGTTTAATTCCAATTATATTTTAAATAAGGCTGTCAAGCAATAAATTTTTTTTTTCTTTTCTGAGAAAAGC
Organism: Sciaenops ocellatus; assembly: GCA_033000465.1. NCBI lineage: Eukaryota > Metazoa > Chordata > Actinopteri > Sciaenidae > Sciaenops > Sciaenops ocellatus. The sequence goes on from CP136878.1 coordinate 28,680,682, forward strand.
ATCCAAACATATTCAGACATGCTTCAAACCAAACTGAATTTAGTAGCTGAATAAATTAATGAAAAACAGACATTTTAAACATGAAAGTTCAATATGTTTTATATGAAAAACTAAAAAAAGTTTTCACTGTTCATATTCAGTATGAGCATCTCAGGACAAACCTCTAACCTCAACCTGACAGCACAGTAACAGTCTCTTTGACATCAGGACTTTTTTCCAACATCTTCTGTGTCAAAATAAAGTTAAGTTAGCTCAGAGGATGCTATCTGTAAAACCTCTGCCTGTCCTCTAACACTGACATTGACCTGCAACCCATTTAGTGAGGCAGTTCGTTAATCAGTTGTTAGTAGACTTCATCAGTTTGCGTCTGAACGCCTGGTCGAGGTCGAGTGTGGCTGATAACGCTAGCATTAGGTGTTGCCTCGATCATGTTTACAAAGCAGGTGTGAGCAGAGTGTTTTCCTCACTCAAAGGTGGCACCAGCAGGTACCACGCAGCCTGATTCTTCTTCTTTTATTTAATGGCGGATGGCAACGAGCGTTTAAGGACCACCTACTGTGCTGGAGAGTGGGCTGAAGTTTCCTAATTCCAGAGTCCCATTGGGCTAGGCAACAAAAGCACTGTTAAGATTATGGAAGGCATTTACAAACTATGTTGTCCTGCTGGTAGGGGCGTCGGGTAGTGTTCACATTCTGGAGGAGAGTTAGAAACAACGTATTTTGAAGTTAGACTCAAACCACCAGCACAGCACATCTGACATATCTGATGCAACTCAAGAAACAGCTCATGGATGAAATCACAGCGTAGGACAAAGAGTCATGTGCAAGCTAATCACAACAGCTCTGTCAGACTTTAATAACGGGCTGAACACAACGAATCGATACCTGCCTCAAACTATCATCACGTTAAACACAAACTTCGCTCCACAGTATGTGGGAGACGAAGAGGCTGAAAAGATGCAAGATCACAAGCAGACTCCAGCGGAGCATGCAGCAGTGACTCACCCACTTCTGGCTGAACGAAACCATGTGACTCCAAGTCATCCTCACTTATCTAGACATTAAGTTTAAACGTACACAAAATGTGCTGCAGTTCAACATATCAAGAAAGGGGCAGGGAGGGCAACATATTCATGTGTTCGATTCTACTCATTGGTAGAAAAAAAAACAGATATGTGTTGTGTCCTCAGAGGTGATTTAACACAGCATGTGGTCTTAACAGCTCAATTATCACAGCACAGCATTCTATTCAACCAAGGACACAAATACCATTTTAACGGCATGTCTGCAGGCAGGTTGACTATTTTGCTTGAACACAGGGTTGATCTCAATTTCTATAATACATTAGCATTTTCTCTTCTGTGATATGATGATTGAGCTTCCAGCTGTCGGCGTTTTATTTGTGGTCTCTTGGATGTTTGGAATGCAAATGTCATGAGAAAGGAAAAAGACTTTTACAGGTTTGATATAAATGATCTATTTGCACTTCTCGCTCTCAGCTGCGACTGCAGACAGTGTTCTCCAGTGTTGCTTTTTTTTTTTTTTTTTTTTTTTTTTTTTTTGGCCTTTTTATTGGATAGAGACAGCTGAAGAGAGACAGGAATGTGGGGAGAGAGAGACGGGGAATGACATGTAGCAAAGGGCCACAGGTCGGATTCAAACCCGGGCCGCTACGGAGCCTTCGTACATGGGGCGGACGCTCTACCAACTGAGCTAATCGCCGCCCCAGTGTTGCTTTTTATCTCTTCAACACCAAACCCCTCTGACAGTGAATGTCGTCCCTCTCTAGCTCCTTGGCAAAGAAGCCTCCAGATGTGACCAAGTCTCGTAAAGTGAAGACAGAGCACCTGCTCAAAGTAGACGATCATGACTTCACCATGAGGCCAGCGTTTGGAGGTAGGTGTGGAGTGCTCTTCTCACATTTTTATGCTTTATTTTCCTTTAATTTTTTTTTTTTTTTAAATAAACACATGAGGCCATTTATTCATGACACACAAGGACACAAACCCAAGGTCCACTCACTAGCTTTTCAGAGAGTTTTTGACTGTATCTCATCTTCTCAGTTGCCTTGTTGCCATTTACTGATGAAGCCCATGAGATGTGGTCGAAAGCTCCAGAAAAAGTGGACGTTTGAAAACAAAATTGATACAGCAAGCTTCTTCTTGCTGATGTGTGAAGTTCAGTTATCAAGATTTGGTCGTTTCGAAAGCAAAATTATTCAAATGTTCCGTCATAAGTGTCCGATGGTCTGTCAGCCACTAGCAGAGACACCTGGAAGTGGAAATGGTATTTCCAAATCTGTAATGGTGGACACATTTCTACTATGACACAGTATACTGTATACATATTGTCATATCGCTCAAGCCTGTTTTTTTCCTGTCAAAAACCTTCAGCTTTAAACTGAATATGAGATCTAAGCAACCAAATATATGCAACTTTGATCAAATATCTTGGATGTCTTTGAAACCCTGGTGACACAGAGTGCATATTATACTTTCATTACATTTTTTATATTACTTTAATATAAACCTGATTCTCTCGTTATCCATGTGATAGAACACTGACACGATCACAGCAAAAAGAGATTCTATTTTAATTCCAAGTGTTGCATGGCAGCAAACAAACCCAACAAAACAGGAAGTGACAGGAAGTATCAGCATAGAAATTCCAAAGGTATGTTACATTTTAATCTATTACTTAATTTATATACCAGAGAACACTGACATTCTTTGTTACAGTATAAAATGTCTGTCATGCCTTGCACTTCACATCTTGGTCCATCTTTAAAGAAACTCATTTAAGGGATCCTTGTTATTTAAGTATTTATGCTGTGTGTATTTTATGAGCCAATATGTTCAGTATATTTTTGTGGCTCTCAAATATTAATATTGGCATTTGCCTGAATCCAGTATCTTTAAGAGACTCCATCAGCTTTAATAATGCACTACCAGAAAGTTTGGGGACTCCACAGATTTGCAGGGTGACAATAGGACAGTGATTGCTGTACAGCGTTTTACATTCAATACCCACCCAATACATCCATGGCACCCATGAACTCTGGAGACTTTACAACTGGTGGCAAGTGTAGCAAACCAACAAATGATTACAGGTTGGCTAATTATATTAAGACTTTAAATATTCCATCTGTGACTTTGTCTATTTAATGAAGTGTAAAGTGCCTTGTCTGACGGGAGGTAAAAATAGTGAACAGCACCAGCTAACTTCATTTGCATCGTGCTAAAACTTAAGTCAAGGTTATCTTGTATAAGTAAACTGTTCACTACGCACAAAAACAAGTCAGTCCAGTTTAATTCCAATTATATTTTAAATAAGGCTGTCAAGCAATTAAATTAAGTTCAATATCTTTTATATGAAAAACTAAAAAAAGTTTTCACTGTTCATATTCAATATGAGCATCTCAGGACAAACCTCTAACCTCAACCTGACAGCACAGTAACAGTCTCTTTGACATCAGGACTTTTTTCCAACATCTTCTGTGTCAAAATAAAGTTAAGTTAGCTCAGAGGATGCTCTCTGTCAAACCTCTGCCTGTCCTCTAACACTGACATTGACCTGCAGCCCATTTAGTGAGGCAGTTCGTTAATCAGTTGTTAGTAGACTTCATCAGTTTGCGTCTGAACGCCTGGTCGAGGTCGAGTGTGGCTGCTAACACTAGCATCAGGTGTACCTTCTCATCTGCCTCCATCATGTTTACAGAGCAGGTGTGGGCGGAGCGTTTTCCCCACTCAAAGGTGGCACCAGCAGGTACCACGCAGCCTGATTCTTCTTCTTTTATTTAATGGCGGATGGCAATGAGCGTTTAAGGAGCATTACCTCCACCTACTGTGCTGGAGAGTGGGCTGAAGTTTCCTAATTCCACTAGTGGACGCAGCCTGATTAATCTGCATTATTTTTTTTAGCACGTTAATTTTTCTATAATTAATTAATCGAAATTAACGCGTTAATTTGACAGCCCTAATTTGAAATGATTTTTTTGAATTGGAGACAACACTTTTGGTCATGCAAGATGTCGACTAAGTGCGTTTACTCGCTGTACATTAGTGTCTTTCTCTCACTTATACATTTAGTTAAGTCAGAGAAAGACAGCAGCACCAGCAGCAAGAAGAAGCCAGCTGAGGCACAGACAGGCTGAGATAGATGAAGAGAGAATAGACAGTCCCCACTGATCACTGGTCCAAGTGGACCTCTTTCATGTTACCTTCTCTGATATTGTGCACTATAACATCTATATGTAAGGGTTAGATAGGGACACTTTGTACCTATAGTGTAAGCATCTTTGTTAATTTACCTGCAGGGAGAAGAAAAAATGATTATGATCGATTTCACCACTACCTGAATTGCAAATAATGTGGAGTTATGTGCTGTGGGTGCCTAAAATCACCCTTATTTTCTAATCAGATGCATTCAGTAATGATTTCTGTGCCGCCTATCATCAACCACTATCCACTGTTTGGCCACCTCATTGAAAATAGCTCCAACACTGAACTCGCAAGAGACAGATTAAAGAAAGAAAGGTCACAATCTGTGCCACAGAGGCCAAGATGTCCTGACTTTTAGTCACTGGAGCAAAGCTCCAAACAAGCCAGATCCTACATTTCCTGTAATGCGTCTCAATTGCATCTACAAATGGATGCTACCTGTCCATTTCTTTCAAATGGCATTTGCTGGTTTCTATTGGTAGCCCACACTGATCACTGGTTGTGTTCTCAGACTTGACAGACTTTTATACAGAACGTGAACTGACCTTTGTGTGTAAAATTGGTTGAGTTGACCCTGTGTTGGATGTGATGCATGGATCTGCACGAACACATGGATGGTGGAAAGTGTATTTGGTTGTGTCTCATCTGTCCTCCCTCAAGCTTGAGAAACCAATTGCATGTCAGCACCCTCAGGTCTAATAATTGATTAGTGTTTGGTGTCCAGAACTTCTGATATGTAGGACTTTGAAGTTAAAGTATCCATCGCTGTCCTGGAATCCTCTCAAAGCGTGAAGCATCGCTATCACACATCCTGCACATGAATCCTGCTCCATGTGACTGTAATTAACAGACGTGCTTTTTGTTCTGCTGAATTACAAGAAAAGCTAAATCTCAAGCTTGTTTTTTTCAGGATAATGTCACTAATCTCCCATTCTGGGTTTTAAAGATGAATCTCTCAGTGCGGCAGGTAATCAGGCATTAAGAAGTTATTCCCCAAGTTATAAAGCTTTTAAAAGATCCCAGTGGTGTCGTTCTGCGCGCGATCTAAAGGCTGCACTTCAAAAGATGTTTCATACACTTGTGTTGGAGCTGCAAGTCTTAACATCTTTTCAAGTCATGGGTTAAATCTAAAGATAGTGGTGTTATATCATTGAAATACTTCAGATAGTAGCTCAGGGCCAGGTCTTTTTGATAGCCTTGAATCTGTTTTGTATCTCTTTTTCAAATGAAGCTCGTACATGTTGGATCTGCTCAAAAATCAGCTGAGCTTTCATAGCGATATTTGGACATGAACATAGACCCACGGCTCTGCTCGGAAACAGGGTGAGAAAGGAATAAATCTTCAGACTCTTCTTCCTCCGAAGTTGTACCTTGTTGGGAGCAGAAGATGAAACTGTTGTTGAGTGAGGTCGCTTCTCCCGTTAGAGCGAGAGAGAAAAGGCAGAGCGTGTAGCACGAGGTCACAGTGGAAATGGGACTAAAAATAGCCCGAGTGGTGGCACCGAGTCCCAGCAGAGGCTGCATTAGTATAAAGAGTCTCATACTCCATCCTGTTTGGAGGGTTGCCCCCTCAGGATGTGTTTAAACCCTCAGCTTTTTTCATATTGAATAATACTTTACTACAGGGTTACATCACAATGGAAGAGGCTGAAAATGTTTTCCAAACAGCCAAATTCATAACGGACAATTGATTTAGAGCACAAAGAGCAACCTGTTGTCATCTATATAGCTGCATTTAACACAGAGAAATATGGTGTAATAGATGCAGGTATCAGTTCTGTCAGCCATAATAATATACTCACCAAAGTCTTGACTGAAATCAAAGATGCATCGATTGCAATTTTCTCGGCCAATTCCAATTTCCGTTTCCCATTTTTTCTTTCTAAGAGCTATAATTGACCGCATACACATACATGGAGTATCGGACAGAGACACCACACACACACACACACACACACACTGTGTGAATTCTTGGAAATAAAGGCCGTGACAGCTCTTGTTCAATCACACTTCATGTCCTCATTAAAAAACTTGTCAAAACACCTGTCAAACGTCTGACTCACTGATTGGCCCGATCATTTTGTCAAAGTGTGAAGTAATCAGTATGATTGCTGTAAACACCACGTGACACTCGTGCATAATGCTACATGATGGATGAACTGGAACTTCAGAGGACAACGAGAATGGTAGAATTAGGAGGGAAAGAGTGTTCAGGGACCATGAAGACTTCCTGGCCCATCATGATGACTAGCTAATATGCTGATTTATATTCCTTAGAGTCGTGCTCTTGGATCTATGTGCTAATCTGGGTCTGAAGTGCTGCTCATTACTGAAAGGGAGTTCCAAGTGGCTCTAGATCGAACCCCAACGCACTGCCAACTTCTTAAAGGACAAAAGCGAAGCAATGTTGGCTGCATATAAAAAAGGGAAAAATCGATTTTGGCCAAGTGCCATGTAAAGTTTTTCCACAATGTTGTCATGGAAACGGAAAGGAAGCGCAAATTCTACGATGGAGCTAAAAGGAGGTGCAGAGGACATGTTATGAAATACAACTTCCAGAATATTTCTGACCGACACATGAAGCCAACTCTCGCCTCTTCACTTCCTCTGTAGACGTACGCACAGTCCTGAACAAGGTCCACTAGAGGGCCAGAGATCATATCACATAATGGATATGTTTCAGGGTCTACAGCCTACTGTGGGTTACTGTAAATAATACCAATCAGCTTTTTATTCTCTGTCAAACCTTTTAAAAACAAAGCTCTTAAAAACACTTTGTTGGATATATTTTGTGTAAATGTATATTGTTAATACAGTTCCTGTTTTCAATATTGTCTTTTTTACACATAAAAAGTAGTTACTGATCATACATCATATCCATACATATTTATGTCTATACATTCAGGGACCCAGCTTAAAAAAAGAGTAAAAAAGAAAATAAAAGAGAAGTTTAGGCTTCAGTATTACATTAAAGCAGTAGGCATACTGCTTCTACTAAAGATTCTTATTATTATTAATATTACAGTTTCAGTTTCATTTCACTTAAATTTCTCAAAGCATGATTGTCTAATGTATCATTTATATTTGTGTAATATATAGTCAGTTACTTTTACTTCATATCATTTTTGTAGGGTGTATACAGTTAAGGTTAATTGTTCTCTATGTGTGTTAGAAGTACTTTAAGGACTCACTCTTCAATAATATACTGTACACCCACAGTGTTATCAAATAATCATACCATCAAAATCTATAATCCTTGCATTCCTGCTTCCAATACAGAATTTCATGGAACGTATGTGAGCCAAGTAACTAATTTAAATCAGAGCAAGTTTTAAATATAGCTAAGTGACTGAACTACAAAGTTCTGCTTTTGCAGAATCACATTTAGCACATAAGATCTAGAAAAGACTAATGATTAATCACTGTGCTGCTAAAACTAGAAAAGGCTCCAACTGATGAACATTGTATCACGCAGAACTGTCTGGCTGCTCAACACAGAGAGCGAAATCCTGTGTAAGACTTGTACCGCTCACTGACTCAGAACGGGTAAGAAGCCATAAGCACAAGGTTCACAAATTTATTCCACAAAACAGGCCAAGGTCAGAACCAAATCAAACAGACAAAGCAGACTTACCCAGCAGGGATCAGACAGAGAACCAGAGCCAAGGAAGTCAAGTAAGTGCTGGAAAGATTAGCGTCTTGCAAAAGACAATGTAACAAAGAGCTAGTGGAGATGGGCCAGTATCAATGACAGTTAAAAGAATGGACAGTATATGAGTGATACCCATGATACCCACCCATTGGTTTCTGAAGCGCAGTACACATACACTATATGGACAGAAGTATTTGGCCACACCTGTCTTGTTGGAGGAGGGATAATGGTATGGGGCTGTTTATCAGGGTTTGGGCTAGGCCCCTTATCTCCAGTAAAGGTCTATGTTAATGCTTCAGTACACCAAGACATTTTGGACAATGCTATGCAGAAGGCCCTTTTCCAACATGACTGTGCCCCAGCACTCAAAGCAAGGTCCATAAAGGGCATGGTTTGATGAGTTTGGTGTGGAAAAACTGGACTGGCCCACACAGAGCCCTGACCTCAACCCCATCGAGCACCTTTGGGATGAACTGGAACATAGATTGCGAGCCAGGCCTTGTCATCCAACATTAGTGCCTGACCTCATGCTCTACAGAATGAATGGACACATATTCCCACAGAAACACTCCAAAATATTGTGGAAAGCCTTCCAAGAAGAGTGGAAGCTGTTATAGATGCAAAAGGGGGGGGGCAACTCCATATTAAAGTATATGTATATGAATACAGTGTCCCTGTTGGTATTATCGTCAGGCGTCTTAATACTTTTGTCCATATAGTGTAGTATAATTACTGTATATATACAGTATATGGGGGTGTGTTTACGCCCTGTTTGATGGCATGTCTATCTCATAGCAGCATGAAATGTTCATGGCAATCTGCCTAATAGATTGCTTCATTTCCTGCAGCTAAGTGTAAACCATGAAGCATGACAATCCCTGAACAATCCCTGCTGGGTCCAGGTGCCAGACGAAGGTGGTACGCATTAAACAGGGGACAAGTATTCTGTACATTAGCATTAGCAAGCTCCCAAGAGTTTAATGAGGCTACATTTCTACCATGACGGTTTGACCGACAAAGACCTTAATGGCTGAAACAACTGCCTCATTAAAAGGAGCTCACTATTGTTCGTGACTGTACCACCTTTCTTTTACTTTAAGTGGAAAATGTGGTCTAATGGGGACGCTATGGCTGTGTAGCCAGAGGTTAATCAAGACATGTTCATCTGAATGAAAGTGTTAGACAGTGGATGATGAATATCTCTATGCCCAGCAGATACACAGGGGACCACAAAAATGACCCGTGTTAGCCTGCAGTGGTTTCATTTAACTACAACCTAAAATCTAAGAGAATCTCCAGTGATTTAGTGTTTTAGAGATTCAGAATCAGAAATAACTATCCCTTTCTAGAATAGAAATAGAAGATTAGAAAATGGGTAGAAAATGATAGAAAATTATACCCTATCAATGATGTGTGGCGGTGTAATTTGATCTAACTAACATCTAACTTTTTTTTTTTTTGCTTGCCACTAGTGGGGCAGATTAGCCAAAGAGCAGTGGGCTGTTGTTTGTGTAACCTTGCCCCGTCCTTGTGCACATCCTTGGGCAGGAATGAACTCTCGTGGCACCCTGTGGTGCGTCCCGCTGGAATGAGTCTTGCACTGAAAGTACTCCTTTGCTTTACTGACATATACAGTGTCAATCAATCAATCAACCAACCAACCAACCAACCCACCAATCAATCAATCAATCAAACTTTATTTGTACTTGTCATACAAACAGAATGTAACAAAGTACTTGCTTAACAAAGTAGTCAACATTCTCTGCTGTAAAACAGTCAAAAAAAGGGGCTAAGATATCCTTGTAGTCCATTGAGTTCCTTGAGTTCTCATTTCCCATAATGCAACCAGTGCCATCATATTATTAGGCTCTAAGATTTGTAACCCAACAGGTGTCTAAAAAATGCAAGCCCAAGCTGAAATAACCCCTGATCTCTCAATCAGTAGTACAGATACTGAACGCACTGAAGACTGTTACATATGCAAACACATTGAAATAGTCATCTGCTGTATCTCTTTGAGTGGACAGAGTGGGGGAGGTGAGTGTGGCTAACGTGTGTGGTGTATTATTGCTCTTAATCCTCAGAAAGATAACACATTAAGCTTGTTGTTAATCCACGATGAAGGGAAAGAGAGAGAAAGCCCGTCGCTCAGGTCATTTGATGTATGGACTCGGAGAGCAGCATGTTCGGATCTGTTAACTGTATACCAGAGCCGCTGTGTGCTTTTCAGAAAATGTGGTGGCTTAGCCGTGTTACGGATTTACCGGAGGTCACAAAGTCAAAGGTGGGGTTGTTTCATGCAGCCTATTACTTTAATATATCCTCCATCCAGCCATTAAAGGCACACTGCTACATTCAGTGAAAGGAAAATGAGAATGTATAGAACACACACTGTTCTACACCTTCTCTCATTGACCTCAAATCTGTACTAATCAATATTTTCATCAAAACGATGGATCAGATGACTACGACCTTATTTTGAAGTGCAAAGTGGTTGGACTCACACAGAATATAGATGAGAGGGTGTGGTGCCAGACATGTCACTGGTCTCATAGCTCTACACCAGGGGTAGTCAATTATGATTTCAGGCGGAGAATAAGAAAAGTCAAAGCAAAGTCAATTTGACATTCAACTCAGAATTATAAATAAAAAGTACTTTCATAATAATAATAATAATAATAACAACAACAAGTTATTGGCTGCAATCTTCTGGATTAAAAGTTGGTTTCTGGTGTCAACCTTCCTCCGTTTAGCACACGCCATGGCACATTGACTCACAGTTTGTCCTCTTTTCTCTCTCTTGTCTCCTCACTCCTTTATATTTTTCTCTCTCTTGTCTCCTCACTCCTTTATATTTTTCTCTCTTTCTTGTCTCCTCACTCCTTTATATTTTTCTCTCTTGTCTCCTCACTCCTTTATATTTTTCTCTCTTGTCTCCTCACTCCTTTATATTTTTCTCTCTTTCTTGTCTCCTCACTTCTTTATATTTTTCTCTCTTTCTTGTCTCCTCACTCCTTTATATTTTTCTCTCTTGTCTCCTCACTCCTTTATATTTTTCTCTCTTGTCTCCTCACTCCTTTATATTTTTCTCTCTTTCTTGTCTCCTCACTTCTTTATATTTTTCTCTCTTTCTTGTCTCCTCACTCCTTTATATTTTTCTCTCTTGTCTCCTCACTCCTTTATATTTTTCTCTCTTGTCTCCTCACTCCTTTATATTTTTCTCTCTTTCTTGTCTCCTCACTTCTTTATATTTTTCTCTCTTTCTTGTCTCCTCACTCCTTTATATTTTTCTCTCTTGTCTCCTCACTCCTTTATATTTTTCTCTATCTTGTCTCCTCACTCCTTATATTTTTCTCTCCGTCACTGTCACTGTCGTTCTATTGTATATCTGTGCTCTAAACCAATCATGCCAATGCATGATAATAACAGCTGGAATTCATGTTGTTGTCTGGACGTTGCTGAGCAGCACAACATGAACACACAGCACCACAAATCTGTAGGAGGAAGCAGATGATTTTTATCTACAATTAATTAGTATACGCCTCTATGATCGCATCAGTCTGGTGCTGTTTCCACTGTATCTCATCTACATGTTCACATCAAATTGTAATGTGACAGCAGTGTTTACACCCTAATGTAACATCATGAAAAAATGCCAGTTTTGCTTTTGCTTGTAAGTCTATAACAGAGCAGTCTGGTGTGTGTAGAGGTGTGTGTTATTTTGTAGCAGCTTCAGATTTTTCATCATACCTGCTGGACACCAGCAGTGAGATGGACAAAGCAAATTTCCAGGTCAGGACACTGTTGGAGTGCTCCTTGTACCGTTGTTACAATAGAAGTGTGATTAGAAAGGAATCACTCGTAGTGACAAATGTACAGAGAATTGTCAACAAAGTTCTGATGGGATCTCCATCAGATCAGGCAAAGCCAGAAACAATGAATACTAATGTTATCTCATGTCATGCTGGATGTGTGAATTAAACTGTTTGCTGAGAAGTATTCCAAACAGAGACGTCAGCTCAGAATGAGCTTTTGTAGGTCAGTATTCATACAGTGAGAAATGTTCATTCAAAATCAATTTGACATTTCTAACAATGCAAATTATTTAAAAAAAAAGAAAAAGAAAAAACAGAAGAATTAACAGAATTATTTAACAGTATTTCTCACAAGCCCTATTACAGGTTATCATGTTTCACTTTTTTCAGAACGTCCAGTGAAAGTGTCAGTGAAGGATTGTACTGAACGGTAATACATTTATATGTTATTAATGTATTATTTTATATTATTTCCTGTTTTATTTTCTCATATTTGCTTTGTACAGTACGTATATACCATTTCTGTCATATACTGTGGATACAGCCCTGTAAACCTGACACACTGGACGTTTAACAAGACCTCATTTGTTAGTAGAGCTTAAATGACAGCTCCCATGGAGTTTCACCAGCCTGACAGTGTGCGTAACAAGCTGTAAACTCTGCTGCCAACAAATAATGTCCACTTAGTCCTCTTGGACATGTGGGAAGTGGTGTGTGTTTAAAGCTGCTGAAAATATAATGAAGCAACAGTACAAAAGAAAGTTTTTCCATCTCAGTCAATAGAATACAGAGTGAACCACATGACATCCTGTTCAATCAGGCGTTCCAAAGCTGAATTACAAATGTCAGTGTGATTCTGAAAAAGTTCTCTGATCTCTATAAAACTTTAGAAGCTGAAATGTCAGATGTTGTGCTTTAAGCTTGCTGTACTGCCCCCAAGTGAACGCAGCTTTAGCTATATGTGTAGCTACAGTGTAAGACTGAAGGCTAAAGGACAGTGGAGCATATTGAGGAAACAAACTGGCAGAAGACTTAACCTTGGAGGATACTGTCTTTAAAGACAAGGTCTAGCTGCCACAGAAAGGAGAAAAGAAAAGAGCTTTTTCTTTAGAAGAGTGCTTTTCTTTAGTCTTTATTTATTCAGGCAAAGTCAACAGAGCGCCGGGCCATTTTCAGCGACTCCCTGCTTCAGCCTCATTCTGGGAGCTTTGCCTGTGAGCATTTTCTAATCTTTAAGTCTTGATGAAAAGATCAACGGGCCACGGATGCATCAGTGAAATGCACAGAAAGCCATAACAAGTTTTATATTCACTTTAGAGGCTCTTAAAAGCTCATATTATAAATGAAGTGATTGAATATCGCCCCCCACAAGTCTTAAAATAAAACGTGCCATGATATCCAGCAAACATTAAGCCTGTGACTGCTGCTGCCGTAGTTTGATGTCAGAACTGTGGAGATTCAATTAGAAGATTGTATCAAGTTTGCTACATCAAAGGCATGCATTGATTTGGGCTCACTGCCATTATTTTTTAAATTAAATGCTGTCACTTTCAAATGTGAGCATAGTTAATGATTTCTGTATTGGCAAGAGAAGACGTTCAGCTCATTAGATGTCATTGACAGCAGTGACATTTTCTTTGTTTCCTTTTTTTGTAGTGAAAGCTTTAAGCAGCACTCGATGGATGGTCAGCAGCACCCAGATACCATCTGGAGATGTCGGCTTAATTTGAGGTGACTGGAGTATAGCTTTAGCCCGTTAGCTTCTCCCAAATGGAATTCAGCTTGCCTGCAGTGTTAGCCTATCCTAACTGTGCCTGGCTGCATGGCGGCCCCCCGCTCCAGCAGTGATGAGCAGATTAAGCTGGCAGCGATTCCTCCTGCTTACAGCTTAGATTAGCACAGGCATCAATCTGTTACGCCATCAGACAGCTGTTACCCTGCAAATGACACTTTGTCCCAACTGGAGAGCAGACACAGGAAGGAGAGGACATCCAAAACTGGCTGTAAAAGTGCATCCAGTGCTAGTGAAGGTAAATTCTGATATTTATCAACTAAGGTGTCACTCTCTTATTTTTGTCCACTATGACAGTTGGTCATGGTTATTGTGCTGGACATACTTTGTTTCAGTTTGAGATTTTCTGACAAATACTATGAATTTGCACAGCTACAACTATCACCAACTGTTTCCTCTCTATGGCCTTTTAGCCTTTTAGTCTTTTTTAGCTCATTGTTTTGTTTTAAAAGGCCACATGTTCATCATCCTCACTTCCTGCCACAGCTCTTTCCCATCAAAAAGCTCTGATAAAACCTCTGTACACTACCTGCTCAGAACTAAACACTGTCTGACTAGCTGGAGAACGTAGGGGAGCATTAACAGAGAAGACTCTGGAGTTCTTCAGGAGTTGAAAGCAGTGTTGTAGTCAAGACTAACTAAACCGAGACCAAGTCTTGACCAAGACCAGAGTTTATCGAGACCAAAACAAGACCAAGACTATGAGGGGTTGAGACCTAGTCAGGACCAAGACCAAACAGTATGTAGCCAATTTGGTTGCTAAGAGTCAAGAAAACTTTTTGGTTGAAGCGTTATTGCTACATTGAGTCAACTCATTAAGCATTGCCTTGAAGTATTTATGAACTGCTGTGTGTTCTTTAGGACACTTTTTTGTAGATAAACTCTTTGTAGTTTAGAAAACCAAATTCTATTCCAGAGGATTTAGCTAATGTCTCCTCCCAGATAAATGGTAAATAAATAAATACATCTTCCGACCACTCAAAGCGCTTTTACACATATCTCATTCACCCATTCACACACATTCATACACTGATGGCATTGGCTTCCATGCAAGGTGCCAACTGCTCATCAGTTTTAGGAGCTACCCATTCATACACATTCACACACCGATGGCGCAGCCTTCAGGAGCAGTTTGGGGTTCAGTATCTTGCCCAAGGACACTTCAACATGCAGACTGGAGGAGCCGGGGATTCAACCGCCGATCATCTGATTAGTGGACGATTCACTCTACCTCCGAGCCACAGCTGCCCACGATAGATAGATAGATAGATAGATAGATAGATAGATAGATAGATAGATAGATAGATAGATAGATAGATAGATCCGAAAAGAAAGGTTTTAGTGTATAACATGACTTCCATAATGTACCTTAAGAACACTATCACAGCATCCATCTTTCTCTGTATCCCCGTGACCCTTTTATCGTAACTCTTACACTTGACCATTACTTTCGATGTCTGAAGTAGCTTAAATCCAGAGGAGCAGCTCAGCCAAAGACGGCAAATGAAGTGTTGCTTTATCCTGGGCTTGTGCTTCGTCCTTGGCTGGATGTGTAAATAGCACATTAACCATGTGAAGCCATAATTAGTAAATGTGTTTGTGATGTTTAGCTTGTTGATCTTGCTACAAACAAATAGAATAGGTTTCACACTGCATTGCACACTGCTGCTGCTGCTCTTTGTAAACAGTTTATAGGATGTGCATTTACAAAATGTTTCAATGCCTGAACGTGGCAAAAATAAATCAAATAATTCATGAATTACTTTAAACTATCTTTACACTGAACAATAGCAAAGTTAAATACACAGAGTGGAAAACATCGGTTACTTTTAACTGTTGACAGTTCTGTCACAAAATGTGAACCCAAATGCAGACAGGTATCTTGAGTGAACAAAAGGAAACTTTAATTACTCACAGAAACAGGCAGGTAAACACAAAATAACAAAAGGCGACTGGGAAGTCGAGGCAAAGACAAACTGAAGCCGTCAATCAAAGGAAAGTCCAGAACAAACTAAATACACAAGTGAAGACAGGACAACAAGAAAAGTAATCAGGCTGCAAAAGACACTAAACAAGAAACCCTAAACCATGACAATGGCAAGGAGAGCAACTTTACCCAGTACGGCAATTGTTGCTGAAATGCTCCAGCAGTACAAAAATGTGTGATTTTTGCACAGGTGCAACTTTTAGACAACCACCCTAAATGTACAACCCACATATACAACACACAGCAGCTGTTTACATGGACAGCCAGCACAAAGGCCAGCATGTGTTGTGTTTTCCATGTGCGTTATACTGGAAAACACCAAGTCATGTTTAAAAGTTGTTCTTACGGTATACAATAGCTCATTTCTCTTTCAAAATATAGCTGTGATCAAACCATCTGTAGCCTGACCACGAAAAGTTGAAACACGAGACGTGAACCTGCAGGTTTAAAGTGATGAATGATGATTTTGTTTGTTTATTGTTTATGAACATGCATGGAAGAAGGTCTGAAGTCATCATCACAAAATGATTTTTAAATATAAAGTTAAACATCACAGCTGTCCAACTACAGAAATGAATGCACACATTCACAGTGAGCAGAAGGTGTTGTCTGTCTTGACTCTGCTGGATAAACCGAGGCTGAGTGGACAGGCTGTGAGCATTTTTGAGTGTTGAACAAACACTTTTTTTTCTACTGATATGCTGTGTACAGCAGAACAGTTTTGATAACATTTGCCTTGTTTGATGGGCTGTGTTCAAATCAAAATCACAGAGTTGGAGGGGACAGAAATAACATGAGCTTTGTTAGAGAGAACAGCTGAAAAAAAAGGCAAATAGGCATCAGACTTTTTGACTGACTTGTAAACATTGAAATCAGTAACACTAACACACTGAAAAAAACAACTAAAAAACTAAAAAAAACACTGCTTCTGGAAAAAAATCATCTCCCATTCTTCAGTCTTACGGTTTGCTACACGTCTTTGTCTTCTTTGTAATGACCACGCCTGACAGTGTTTGTCAGTTGAGTGTAATATGTCTCCTGCAGCTTTAGATCTATGATGTATTACCTCCTGAAATAACTTCAATCCAGCAAAACCTGATTCTCAAACCTTATGAAGATGTGTCAGCGTGCTGGTCATCAACATGGGACACTGAGATGTGGCGATGACAAACCTCAACACAAGGAAACATGTTGGACCAATCATATTGGTGTATAAATCAGCCACAATGATGATGGAATTGACAGTTTGACAGAAATCTTTCAACCATTATGAAAAAGACCATTTCATTGTCATCTCCCATCATATTGATACTTGACAGTTACAGACTTCCACTGTTGTGCATGGACATCTAGATTTCCCATACTTATAGACGTATTTACATTTACGTTTAGTCATTTAGCAGACGCTTTTATCCAAAGCAACTTACAGAAAAGGGAACAATCAAGGTATAGTGCAATAAGAAGCGTTAGTGCAGCAATAAGTGCTAGTGACAATTCTTTAAGGTGTAGATTTGTCGTGTAGTGCTAGGAGAGAAGGTACTCTCTGAAGAGCTGGGTCTTCAGGAGTTTTTTAAAGGTAGAGAAGAGTTTGGATTGCCTTGAGCGAATGGATGGCAGAGCCAGGCGTCGTTCATTGGAGGAGTGCAAGGATCGTGAGGTAGCATATGCCTGTATAAGGGCGTTCAAGTAGGTAGGTGCAGTACTGGAGACAACTTTGTAGGCGAGCATTAGAGATTTGAATTTAATGCAGGCTGCGACAGGTAGCCAGTGGAGCTCAATGAGCAGCGGGGTGACATGTGACCTTTTCGGTTGGTTGAAGACCAGGCGCACCGCTGCGTTCTGGATCATCTGAAGAGGTTTCACTGAGCAGGCTGGCAGGCCCGTCAGGAGGGCATTACAGTAGTCTAGTCTTGAGATAACGACAGCTTGTGTCAGGAGTTGAGTAGCATGTTGAGTTAAGTAAGGTCTGATTCTTCTGATGTTGTAAAGTGCAAAACGGCATGACCGGGCAACTGAGGCGACATGATTGGAAGTTTCTAAGTTTCTCACCACCCTGGTGGGGGTGAGACATAGGGAGTCAATTTTGATGTTGATGTCATGGTGTATCGCAGGTTTGGCTGGGAGGACCAGCAGTTCAGTTTTAGAGAGGTTCAGCTGGAGGTGATATGCCTTCATCCATGTGGCAATATATGACATATATAGCCATATATACAACATACAAGTTAATGAATATATCAGCCATATGCAAATCAAATCACATTATTTGTAACCACTGAACTAGTTTGCAGCAATAGCTACGGGGCGGCTGTGGCTCAGGAGGTACAGCGGGTCATCCACTAATCAGATGAACGATGGCAAGATTGATCATGGACCTTGTCAAGATAGGGAACTTTCCACTGTTCAGTAAAACACTGGAAGTAAGATACTGAGTCCCAAATTGCTCCTGAAAGCTGCACCATCAGTGTGTGAATGTGTGTGAATGGTTAGATCCCAAAAACTAGTGAGCAGTTGGCGCCTTGCGTACACTTACATCAGTGTGTGAATGTGTGTGAATGGGTGAATGAGATATGAGGTGCAAAAGCACCTTGAGTGGTCAGAAGACTCGACACAGTCCATTTACCGTGGAGTTTATTCACGCAAACGTGAACTGACAGACTTGGAGTTACTAACTGTACATCTGATATTAGCAGTTGTACCATTTTCTTTCATATTAACATTAACATAAGTATAATTGTTTTGGATCATGCCTCCCTCAGTTTGCAGGCCCAGTAACTCTCACAGGTTTCAAACAGGTAGAAAAAACCATTGCAGCACAGACGGAAGCTGCTCCAAACAGAGACTTCCAGAACAGACAGACTTGAGAATAAGGACAGGCCATGTAGTCTTAAACTATTCATAATCATGAAAATAACATGATACAGCAAAGCAAATGAAATAACTCTCCAGTCACAGTCACTGATACAATCAACTTCTAATAGTGACGTAAAATATGAGTCCAGATAGTTGATTTTACTTTTAAACTAACTTTAACCCAATGCAGGCTGAGACTAGTAAAACATGTCCTACTGGTAATCAAACTAACTTCATCCTGGTGTTTGGCCAGCAGCACTGTCTCCTCTCCTCTTCTTCTGTGGTGAATTCATTCTCAGGGGCATTTCCAACCATGACATGTACCCTGGTCCACATGTTGCCTGGAGCCTCTGTGGAGATTGGACTTTCTCATTGCCAAATGATTTAATAATATTTTAGCAATCAAATTCACCTAACTTCACTCAACCTCTGGTCATGTCATCATGTTAAGTACATGTACATGCACACTAGTGTGAGGGAATGTTCTATTCCAGCATGGCACATATGGGGGTTACAGAGTCAAACATGTCCTGAGGTCTCAGTAGGGACAGTGTTAAGTCTTAGATTGTTATGGAGACACTGACTTCTCTCTTTGAGATACAGAGTAGCTGCGTGTTTGCGTTTAGACTTACTTTGGAATTACTATGGTAACCAAGGTCAGAGGATAGGGCCGTCTCACTCCATAGACACAACAGATAGGTACATGATGTTAGAAGTCTCTACAGAGTCACATAATAATGTCAGAACACATATTTCCTTGTTTGTTGTCCAAATTCTTTATAGTGTAGTTGGACTGAGTTAATTAATTAATGGACATAGAGTAGACATCACTGCCGTGACGGCATGTGGACGATCCACAGCTTCTTCAGAATCACGCCATGATTAATGAATAGAATTCTCCACAATAAAGTTCCTGTTATGACTAATGTTCAGGATATTATATGGAAGTTAACAGACTCATTTCTTGGTTATTATTGTCCTGTCCATATAGAACCTGTTCTAGTACCATTCTAGTTGAAAGAATACAATTTTTCCTTGCTCTAGCTGGCGGGACTTGTTTTTTCCTTTGTGTCTATTTGTCTTGTTTCACTCATAAACTGTATAATTACAATATGAAGTGAATCTATGTTTCTGCGTATGACTTGAATGACTTGAGTGTCATTTCAGTGGCAGCTAAGTTGATATTGTGCATTGAAAAGTTGTGCTTTAGTTGAGTTAGTGATTATAGTAACCACTCTTGATTATCCCACCATTGCTATTAATACCACATTTGTCATCATCATTATTATTAATACTATTATTAGTAGTATTAGTAACAGTAGTACGTTGTAGTTTATCATGATATTGTAGCTCATATTGTTTTTCGTGATGGTATTCTACTTTTATTCATTATGAACACAAGAAAAATACCTCGTCCAGACAATGTGCAGCGAGTAAAAAATACAGTCCTTTGTGAATGAAGTTATCTCTCCTCTTGAGCTGAATCTTTGACCGGAGTCGAGTCCTCACTCTCCATTTCAGTAAGAAACCTGCCTCTTCATATCCTGTATGATTCTAATATTATCATGTTACTGATGCTCTGTGAAGAAGTAAGCCTGTGTTGAACTCCAGACATGTCAGTCTTTTCTGTCTGTGCTGTTATTACAGGTTCTCACCTTCATTTGAATAGACAGTATTTTATGAGCTAAGTTCTTTACATTGCACAGCACTCGGTGAACACAGAGCCTCAATATGCCTCCATTAAATTAGTATAAGATATGTAAGACAGCTGATAGGTCTGCATTAAGAAAATATAACATGCAAGACAGCTTTCCTATAATAGTATGCATTGTCTCCTATAGTGTTTTACAGAGCATAGAGTAGAGCATAGAGACCATAGAGTATATATCCTGGAGCTTGTGGGAGACATGTTTGGACAGGATATCAATCCTTGAAACTATTGATTATAGTAGTGTGTCTATGTTTGTGTGTGTGTGTGTGTGTGCGTGTGCGTGTGCGTGTGCGTGCGTGCATGTGTTGGGGCTACTGTAGAAGCACAGCAGTTCATGCATAGACAGTATAAAACATGGATGTCATGTCAGTAACGCCACCCACAGGTTTCTGAAGAGCCGTTATGAAGCTCAGTGTGGTAGCTCTGGCCTCCACCATCTTGGCAGCCCTGCCTCTGCTGCCTCCCAGTCAATGATCTAAAAATGGTCTAAGAGGTGTGTTGGTGGAGCATGGATGCTCAAACAAGCCATCTGTAATGGCACCCACCAATCATAACTTTAAGCCTTAATATAATTTGAACAGGTGAGTTGTATAAAAATTCACCCTCAGTACAGTTGTCATGAACGGGGAAATTAGCTATAGAGACCAAAACTGTTGTTTGTACCAGGCTGTAAACATGTTTATTTCTGCTGTGAAGTTGGACATTTTAACATGGAGTGTAACGCCCGCCAATGTAATAATGTCCACAAATGTAATAAACCACAAACGTAATAAAAATCTGCAGCTTTTAATGCAATAATCCCACAAACGTAATACATTTTCCACAAACGTAATAGCCGCTGCCTACTACAAACGTAACACGCGATTTCCCACAAACGTAATAAATATTATGTTTGCAGCGATTTGTTACGTTTGTGGGAAAGTGAAAATCTTCAACGTTCAATACTGTAATAACTTCCCACAAATGTAATAACACAATGAATAATGGTCGTTGTGGTTGTTGTTGTTGTTTGTTTGTTTGTTTGTTTGCATATACACACACTATTAATACTGACCGTGGGTGCTATCACACAACGGACCCTCCCACCCCAAGCAGCAAGCAGCATTGTCATTCCTTTTCAGTTCACAAAACTATTTTGTGTTTAAACAGATTTAAACAGATTTTGCATAAGCAAAATGCTTCTTGCTAATGAGGAGCATCTATCTATCTATCTATCTATCTATCTATCTATCTATCTATCTATCTATCTATCTATCTATCGCTCTCTCACCGCTGTCTGCGGTGCTGGACCAAAGAAGCCCTGACCCACGCATCACTACCTGCCAAGTCTATCGATTTTAAAACAAATTTGAATTCAATTAATAAACCTTTAGATTCTTACCTATTTAGACTGATGAGTGTTGTGTTTACAAACGAGCAATACGTCCAGATTTCTTCATATTTTTATTGCCAACGGGAATTTGAAAATAAATCTCAGGCGATGTTTTCTACACGGGAAATATTTTTATCAAGCTATCTCCCTCTGTCAATCACAATCTGTCTCCTCTGTCAATAAATTCTATTCAGCCCTGTCAATGCAGACAGCGGTGAGAGAGAGAGAGCGTGAGAGTATTTTGCACCCATGGTCAGTATTAGTAGTGTGTGTATAAACAAACAACAACCACAACGTCCATTATTCATTGCGTTATTACATTTGTGGGAAGTTATTACAATATTGAACGTTGAAGATTTTCACTTCCCCACAAACGTAATAAATCCCTGCAAACGTAATAGTTATTACATTTGTGGGAAATCGCGTGTTATGTTTGTAGTAGGCAGTGGCTATTACATTTGTGGAAAATGTATTACGTTTGTGGGATTATTGCATTAAAAGCTGCAGATTTTTATTACGTTTGTGGTTTATTACATTTGTGGACATTATTACATTGCCGGGCGTTATATGGAGACTCATCATTCTGTAGCCAGCCTCAAGTGGATGTTTGAGGAACTGCAGTTTTTGGCACTTCCTGTGTTGGCTTCAGTTCAACATTGCAGACTCAGTAAGAAGGCTTGCTGTGCTCAGTCTAAAGTAACAAAATTATAACAAATATTAATAGTAATATGTTCCATTCATGCCATATTCTGTAAATCTGACACACTGGACCTTTCACACCATCAGTAGTGCAGTAACCGTGCAGAACTTGATCTGCTTCTGTGTGGTTAGGTAGTTTTCAGGGTGCTTGCCGTGTAGCAGCGCTTCTGAACACTGATGATCACTCAGGCTGCACACTGAAAAAGCTTTAGCTGAAGGACTTGTGCATTACAAACTAATACCAACAATACTGACTATTCAAGCCTCGTGTGGCAAGAAGTGCAACACACTTGATACCATTGTTCCACTAAGTGAAGAATAATCCAAACACAGAGATCCCTCCACAGCCCCTCATTTGAAGAGCTTTGGTGACTCTAATCTAGCATTTAGCGTCTCTGCTAATCTCTTTGGATTACAGACTGTATAGATAAGTGATGCAAAGTGGTTCAAATCGGCTGTAAATCTTCCCTCCACTTTAGCTCTATCTATGCAGTGTGTGCACGCTGACTGGTAATATTATGTGAGAGGGTCACATGTAATGCTGTTATCCTTATGTAGAGGTCAGAGGTCACCACAGATATGATAAAGAATCCAGTTATAGTAAAGCTGAATGAAATGCAAAAAGAAAAATGAACACTGGCGCCTCATATAGGTCCAAATCTTGTTCTGTGAAGGCATGAGGGGGTTAATTCAAGCAGTCGGGGGGAGAAAAAACATCGACTGAACGTGTTCGATCTCAACCATGCAGCAAAGATATCCCAGGAGCACTTGCAGTACAGACACAAACATTTTTGAACAAAAAGCTGAAAGCTGTTGCTTTTAATAATATGACTTTAAAATAACCCATGAACAGAATTTGTTCCCATGGGTCATTTGTTCCACTTCTTCGTCTTGCACTTATGTAATGTGTGGTGTTTTCTCATTCATACACTGGTTAAGTAATTCAGCTGCTAATTCCTGGATTCCACCGAAGTTAAATCACTCAGCATGTGGGCCAAAATGTCACCCCGAGTTCACATGAGCTAATGCGTCTGTTTTTATTTATTTATTTATTTTAAAGATATTTTTGGGGCTTTTTTCAAGCTTTATTTGACAGAGACAGCTGAAGAGTGACAGGAATGTGGGGAGAGAGAGATGGGGAACGACATGCAGCAAAGGGCCGCAGGTCGGATTCGAACCCTGGGCCGCTGCAGCAAGGCTTCGTACATGGGGCGGATGCTATTTATTTATTTATTTAATCCCATTTTAGATTCCCAAAACTCACATTTGACATGGGAGGAATTCACTTCACTTAGTATATCTTCGAAACATAATACAAAAAGAGAAAACAAGTAAAAAATAAAGAATAAAATGAACACTGTTTACATTTAGGCAAATCTGTTCAAAATGTTCAGCAAGTGCGGTGAGAAAGGTGTAAAGTGTGTTGAGGTGGACAGGCTTCTAATTTAAAATAGGCATATGATTTTTAACCATGGATGTGATTTATTTTGTTTGTTTGTTTGTTGTTTTTTGGTCTACCTGCCACTTGGTTGTTTTTGGCCTCTTAGTGTTAGAAAGATCGGGGTTAGGGTCATCATCTGAGGAGCATGAATGTGATTAACCCTCTGAGGACGGATTGGGCGGAAGTTTTACATGTCAGTGAATATCTCCCGAAACGGTTTATGATAGAGAGATGTGGTTTTTTGCACTGTTTTTCTGAGATTCCGCTGAAGACGGAGATGTGTGGTTTGTGTCTGTCCGACAATTCCTTGTTGTTCTATGAACGAATGGAAAAACTTTACAGTAGAGGGTATCTATGACGTATTCTAGCCAATCAAAGGACTCTGGGGTCATGTGGGAGAGGGACAATAGAGAGAGACAACAGCCAACGTAGACAGCGTAGAACAGAGTGAAGGGGGCAGGAGCACACAGAGCAGAGTGACAGAGGGCCCAAAGTGACTGCAAAGTGACAGAATAACTTCATAAATACTATTTTTATTGAATGACAGGTTCCCCTCAACTTCCTGGAGGGTCTGTGCTTTGCTAAGTGGCATGCCTGAGGAAAATGAGGCAAAAACACATGGAGCTTTTGTATTGAAAGGACATTATTTTATTGTTCTTCACATATTTGGTTGAAAAACTGGCCAGGCAAAGGGATTGAAAAATAATATTTTCATTCAAAAACTCTTCACTAGTACTGTTTGAGGTGTGATTTTGAGTAAAAAATGACAAAAACTACTACTAAGCTACTTTTCATTTTTCGTGTATTGTCAATTTTTCACTCATACTTCCTTTTTTAGCACATTACATGAATGTTTTAGGAGCCTACGTTCTCCTGAATCTATAGATACCAAACACATGGTGTTCCATATACATTAAGTATTGTTTATAAGCCCAAATGTTAAAGAAGTAAAAACGAGCTGAAAATGGCTTAGTCCTCAGAGGGTTAATAAACTCCACATGAATATTCCTCTTTAGTTTGACAATGCTTTGCATAAATGGAATTGCTGATGGTTGTACAAGAGCAAGGGTCAGAGGGTTAACAAGAACAGGAGGATTCACCCTCAGTGACCATGAATTTCTTCAGTAAATCTCAGCCTTGTTGTAATATCATGCACCAAAATGATGGTTAAATTGAAAGGAGGTTACCAGAAACACAAGGAATGATCACATAGAAGCCCTGTGATGAATTGCTGATCTGTCCAAGGTGTACCCCATCCCGAAACATTCAGGATGTTCCCCTGTAGACACCTCTACAATGTGTCAATATCAGCGGATTTAAATTGGTTGCGGAAATGACATGAGATCCAGAGACTTTGCCTTGCTTAAGCTTATTCAACATAAAAACTTTTCAACATTAGGAGATAAAGGACAGCATGAACCCCAAATTCAAACCAGGAATGAGTGATGCTGGATTCAGACAGTGGTGGGACAAGGGTGTAACAACAATATGAACACTATGTTAACTAATTCAAAGTTCTGGACAACCGCAGAGGGAATTTGAATTGGAAAACAAAGAGTTCTTCAGATACTTGCAAATCAGAGATTACTATGAGCAATACAACCAGAAATATCTCCAAACACATAAACAGATCAGCCAAAAAACTATTTCCAAATTACACCAGGGTGTTCAGAGAGGGAATCATTTATTTATTAAAGCAACATGGGGAAGAGAACGGAAATATCACTGGAGGATTGGTGTTCAGTGTGAAGAACATTCATCCACAAGCTCAAAGACGTGGAGAGAATTTGTTTGGAAGTTTTTGATCTGTTTCTTCATTATAACCCAAATTCAAAGTAAACGATCCCAGACTGAACAGCAGTGCTGGAGACAGCATGGACGCCAATCACTTCCACAGTGCTTCGTTTGGACATATTCAAATATTTTGGTGGAAATATGTTGAGCTCTAAGAAAGATTTTGGGATATGAAATCAGTGATGACGTCAAGGTCTTGCATCATGCAGCAGATGGTCAATTAAAGAAAATGGAAAGGGCATCTTTCTCTCTGAGATCTAGGCGAGCAAACTTTTTCAGGAAATTGAAGAAATGAACACTACAGTGGAAGAAGACACTCCATTCCTGTGATCTGCTTTGGACAATAAAGGACATCTGACTCTATATATCATGATTAGTTAGTTAGTTCTGACCAAGTAATTCAATTTGGATAAGTGGCATTTTATGAGTGCTGATGTTGAGCTTTTAACTACATGTGGCACTCCACTTTACAGGTGTTCTTGTAACTGTTACATTAATGTTACATTAATGATATCGATACTGTTAGAAACCCAATACGATTAGCTGATAATAAACCTGATCAGCCACTGTCAGTAATAAATACACAACCATTAATCAAACCAATAACTAACAGTAGTCACCATCAGACAACCTAATTATACCTAACAGTTACCTAGTGTTTCTTTAAAAAATAAAAGAACTTAACTACATTTCCTGCACTGTCTGAAATTAATAACACTTAACTCCCTTTAAGAAATATAATATAATTTCATATAATTCACTTATTTATTTCATATTTCAACTAATATTTAGTGAGAGACGACAGTAGGAATGAGGAACAGTGTCAAAAAATGACGGCCGATCACCATTGGTCGATCAGATGCATGTCAAATTAAACACTCAAAATATGCAAAGTAACTACCATTTATGTGTTGCATGGCAACAGTGCAGTCCCAGTCTAGTTGCGGAACAATTTGTGATGTTCAAACCAAATAAATGAAACAAAACCAAATAAACAAATTATAAATTGTTATCATTTATCGAGTGGTTCTTGTAGAACTGATGTATAAAAGCAATATCACACTCAATGTCGTGCTGTTATATACTGAATATCTGCACGGCTGTGATTATCTTTGACCGAATCACAGCAGTGCAGATAATCAGTACAACAGCACAACCTTGAATGTGATGTTGCTTTATTAAACAAGAAGTTTTTATTCAACAACTCTAAAACTCGCTGAGCTCACACTCAGCAGAGGGAGGCAGCCAAGCTAGGATTCAGATAATTCTCTCCTAAATCAGCTGGGCAGTGCTGCCCGCTGTTATGTAACAGTGTACCTTGACATCCATTTATTGATGATGTATATTTGTTTGACAGGTCCTGCAATCCCTGTTGGAGTGGACGTTCAGGTGGAGAGCTTGGACAGCATCTCTGAGGTTGATATGGTAAGAAAACATGTATTTATCATGTATGTATGTATTTATGTACAACTGTGTCAGAAAGCACACACGATAAATGAAGTCATCATGCATGCCTACCAATGGTGCCTACAAATGTGACATTGCAAATAAAATGTCACAGTATGAGACAAAGATGATATGGAACTTTGAAACTGAAAATAAAAAAAGAAATAGTGTAGGAAAGCAGGAAAGAGAATTTGATTATTATACTTTATAAAGATCCGGCAGTGCAAACAGAGTGAGGAAATCTTTCTGTGTGTAACTACAGCTCGTGCTGTGTAGACATTATGTTAAACTTAGGCAGGAATAGCCAGCAGGAAACTGCCTGGGGACATCTGTGTGCAGGTTAATCAAGATGTTCTCCTTTTCTTGATTTTTGAGTTGACTCCACCATTCTGGGTTACAGTCTTATGGAAATCATAAGATTGTGTTGTGAGGGAGACCCTGATACACCGTTCATAGTGGAAAGAGATGTAGACATTGTGAGAGTTTTTTTCCCTGCATCTCGTCACATAATCACCATCAGCAAACAGAAGGAGGCTATTTTCGGGGGGGGCTAATTTGGCATGACCAAGTCACGCCAAATTTTCTCATAAAAGTTGCTTGAAATTACGTCAGATAATCACCGTTGATAAACAGCGGGCTCACTGCCAGAGATGGATGCTATTTTCCAGGGAGTCCACAGGGAGGACTGACTGAGTCGTGGTGACTTCTCCACATATAAATTGGCCGCTTTCTTCTCATGCACGCTTTCTTCTTGTTGTTTGTTCTTATAAAGGAAATATCTGTGTAAAGGGGAAGTTGTGTTATTTAAAATGAAAATAACTTGTCAACTTCTTTCTGTTTTTGAGATAGAGCTCTTGGTAGGGTAGGAAAAAATTCTGATTCGAGTGAGGGAATTACTGCTGGGATCCAGAGGTTTAAAAGACCTTTACAGAAAGACAACAGAAGTATGATTTAGCAGTGGATTTGATGTCTTTAAAGTTCATAATTTAGGGGTTCCGGTAATACTCCTTAGATGTAGGAAGAAGAGTGCTTTATAATGTTGAACAGGATTTGGTCAGGGCCAAAAATGAGAATTTGTGTTAATCTTTTGGAATGGCTGAAAATTATAAGTCAGTGTAAAACAATATGTTCACTGATAATACACTGTATGTAAACAGTCATCTATACAGTCCCATACAGTTTCTTCCAGTACAATTAAGAGTAAAGTGATCTGGAGATCATTTCCTACCTTCAGCTGAGTACAGCCGGAAACAGGAGCGGTTGCCTGACTTCTTGGCACTTGGAAAAGTGACCATTTTTTTCTCAACTTGCTGCCACACTTGCCTGGTTGTTCAGCTCCAGTTAGTCGTGTTTCTCGCTGTGGGAATGCAGGGTTACATATCTACGTTATAGTGTTTTCATTTTACACTGTCAGAATCTTTAAGAAACAGGTGCGCAACCCAACATTCAGACACTACGTGTTACATACAGTGTACAGTTGAACATGTTTGTATAAAGTTAGTAGATAAAAGCTAGCACAATAAGTAATCTTTCAATTCAGTTTTGTTTATATACCACACTTTCCATACAGAGCAGGTCTAGAACTCTTTAAAATACTATTTACAGAGACCCAACAGTTCCACCATGAGCAAGCACTTGGCGACGGTGGCGAGGAAAAACTTCCTTGAAGAGGCAGAAACCTTGTAAACAAATGGCTGCCAGGGAGGGAAAGGGAGCAGGCAAAGGAGTGAGGGAGGAAACAGTGAAAATGACTCAGAACAAAAATGATGGTATGTCTCGGTAAACTGTCAGCAGTGAGTCAGACTATGAAATTACACATTTCAGTCCTGTCACAAATGAAAAGTTAAAGAATTTCTAAGCACTTAAACACACACTTGCTCAATCCAATCTCAAACTCAAACAATCGATATATCAATCAATCAAACTTTTTTGTACAGCACTTTTCATACAAACAAAATGTAACAAAGTGCTTCACACAATAAAACAACCATCCCCAATATACCTCTGTTCCAAACAAAAACACAAACTGTGGAAACGCTGTCTCATTATTTTGTAGTAAGGAAACACCAGAGGCAGGTTATAAATAAATAAACGATGATAAGAATAATAAAACACATAAAAATGTATAATTAGATAGACAAAAATAAAAGAAAGGTAAAGTAAAGGTTTAAATACACTCAGGTGTTTTGCTGCTACAGTCTGATATAACCTGTAGCTT
The DNA here is from genome assembly GCA_033000465.1 of Sciaenops ocellatus. Lineage (NCBI taxonomy): Eukaryota > Metazoa > Chordata > Actinopteri > Sciaenidae > Sciaenops > Sciaenops ocellatus. The sequence goes on from CP136878.1 coordinate 28,709,678, forward strand.
TATGGTGGCTTGTGTTAGCGACACCTTAATCCCTGTGAAGCTACATTTTAGCAGAGCACTGATAAACATTTCAGTGCTTTTACCATAAAAGTAAAGAAATAAGTAAGACCTGCACATCTGTTGGTCCCATTCCACTCAGTGTCAGTCCAGTTGCCTAGTGATGATGTCTTTAAGCTAAAATAAGACTGTATTGATCCCTGAGGGGAACGTTAAAGCAACTCCTTTACAAATGCTTTGAAAAGAAACACAACTGTGATTTGTGACCTCAGTGTAAAGCAAACGCCACACTGCCTCACTTTAAAGTCCCAGTTGAACAAGAGCCAGAGCTCCTTTAGCTTCCATAAAGTGCTGTATTGTTGAATGAAGCTCAGTATATGGGTATCATTATCATAAGTATAAATGTGTTTGGATAAGTCTTTTTGACAAAGTGATACCACTTTTACACACTAAAGATTCAACGTGTAAAAGAGGTGTACACTGATGGACATCACGATCATGGTATTATCTTCAAACATGGATCTGTATTGTTCAGTAGTGAATCTCGAGTCCACTGCATCACACCCTCTTCCTTCAATTTCACCAGGACTTCACCATGACTCTGTATCTGCGGCACTACTGGAAGGATGAGCGCCTGTCCTTCACCAGCAGCACCAATAAGAGCATGACATTTGATGGTCGCCTGGTGAAGAAGATCTGGGTCCCTGATGTCTTCTTCGTGCATTCTAAGAGGTCCTTCATCCACGACACCACCACCGACAACATCATGCTGCGTGTCTTTCCTGATGGACACGTCCTCTACAGCTTGAGGTCTGTAGAATCTCTGCATCTGACTTACTGACCTAATGTTTTGTGTTTTGTTGATCTGCCTCACAGGATCCCTGAAAATGAAATTCCTGCAGAAATGTTGTCAATAGAAGCTGACATAGAGGCAGTATCAATATAATAAACCTTTCAACAAAAAGATTCTCGTTCTCGGATGTCTAAACTTTACAGGTTGAACTCAGAACTTCAAAAAATATTTGACTTGACATTCACAAAGAATGATCACAGAACTGAAGCAGGGTTTAAGAATCCGCTGATGATTTTCATACCTTAAAACCAACAAATGTGTGCAACCTGAGGAAAGACTTTACAACAAACATACTATCATAGTTTACAGTGGATAGGCTGTGATGTATAGAACACTAGATATGTAGTAAAAACTGCTTCTTGATAAGTCCTCTGGAGCACTTTGAGTTCTGTGGAGTGTCTTTTTATCCTTAAGAAAACCTTTTTTTGCTGTTCAAGGCTCTTTGGGGAATTGAATGCAAAAAAGTTACAATGGCAGCACTGGTTGGTTTTATGTTTAATTTAAATCACCCTTTGCAGCAATGTGACCTGGTTCTGATAGAAACCATCAACGGGACAAGTTGAACACCTTTTTTGTACACATGGCTTTAACTAATGGCTGCTATATGCCTGACCTATTGGCTAAAAAAGTTATTTAAAGAACTTTAAATGTAAATAATAAATGACCCTTTGAAGAACCGATAAGGTTCCCCTGTCATCACCATGAAGAACCACTTCAGCTTCTTTATTTTTAAGGGTGTGGGCTAAATATGCAAAACGAGTCAGATTGTCCTTTAGAACAACGACCAGATGTCAGAATCTGTCTGAATCCACCATTTGTTTGATCACATATGATATGATGTCGGTTTCATATCATAACCGGAAGTAAAACCAGTCCAAACCCTTCTTTTTTAGGAATTATTATCTTTAATAATGAGCTGGGTCAAACTGAATGAAAGAGATGATAGCACTAAGAGAAAAAAGGTTTCAAGTGTCACTGTGAGTGCTACTTCAAAGGCCTCAAGAATACAGTTCTAAAGAAAAATGCTTTAGACCTTTTGGTGAAGGTGAATGTGTAATTTTTCAATCAACCCATCAAACTACAGTACCTTTGTACTAACGGCCCATTGGTTGATTCATCACACTGAGGAAGTAATGAAACAATTAAGGACTATTATCTGGTCTCTCATCCTAAAATATTCTACCGAGTTTTATAATTTACCCAGTTTTGAAATGAATCTTCTTATTGCTGCTGACTCCCTGACGGTGTCATCATCTCACCCTGTAATCCTCTTCTTTCTTCTACTTCTTTTTCCCACATCCTCCTGTTCCCTTCTCCAATCTGCTGTCTGAAAGAAAAGTGTGAACCAGGATGTGAGAAAGACTTTCATCTGCAGACAATGTTATAATGTTTTTCCTAATATTCTCTCGTTTGATGAAGTCATATTTTGAGCCCCTCTTGAATTAAGCAAACTGAAGCTCATTATGTTTTTCTTTCTTTCTTTTCTGGACGAGGATATCATTTCATCTCTAAACTGTTAATTCTCCTGATCCAGAAGAGGCTGGTGTTACTGTGTGGAGGTGCTCATTAAAGAGAGCTGTCAGGCTGAAATATGACGCACGAAATAGGAAAAATGTCTGCAAATAATTTATGAGTCTTGGTGTTGTGGATTTGGAGATGTGGAGTTAAGCTAACAGAACTTGAAACATTGCCAGAAGACTTCTCTCTGCTCCTCACTGTGCCTCCTGCTGCTTCACACAAAAAGTAAGAACTGTCTGACAAAATGAAGAATGAAAGAGTAATTAAGCTCCTGCAGAACAAGTGCACGAGTAAATAAGTAGAAGAGTTCTGGCTGCAGACTGAACAGCAGCAGAACATATATACATACGTGTGTGTGTGCGATAAGGTTGTTACAATACACTAGAGAAAGAAACAGCAGAATCAAAGAGGACAGGATGAATACAACATGAAGTCAAGCTGGTGGGTACGTAGTACACAAAAGACCAGGGATGGAGAAAAATAAGATACATGTGATACATTTGAGCCGTGCCTGGATTAAGACGCCGGGAAGCTGCAGGACAGTGTTGTTCACTGTGTTTGTTTAAATACAAATCAAGTATATGCAACACATGAACACAAAGCTAAAATAATGAAAGCCTAGATTTTGACCTTTTGACACAGAGCGCTCCTCCTCCTCAGTACAGGAAATGCTGGGAAAGAAGATGAACAACAAAGCAACAAGAAAGATCAGACTCACTTTAGCCTGTCAGACAACAACTTAACTGAAATCAGTTGTAACCTGTAACATTGTCATATGATGATGATGATAAAAAAGAGAATGTATTGTATAGTGCTGTGAACTAGCTGATGTTACAACATGTCTGTCCATCCAACATCACGTTGTCACCAATGATTATGATGTACAGCACGTCAGAGCTAAACCAAACTGTGATGGTTGTTTGACTGATGAGAATATAATTCTAATAAAATAAAGTTATCCTTTAAGGCATTACTTCAGGCTCTTGTTAACACTGTCACCTCACAGCAAGACGGTTCCTCGGCTGGGGTCTTTCTGTGTGGAGTTTGCATGTTCTCCCCTTGTCTTCGTGGGTTCTCTCTGGGTACTCCGTCTTCCTCCCACAGTCCAAACACATGAACCTTAACAGGTTAATTAGTGACTCTAAATGTCCGTAGGTGTGAATGTGAGTGTGAATGGTTGTTTGTCTCCATGTGCCCTGTGATAAGCTGGTGACTTGTACAGGGTGTACCTCTCCTCTCACCCAAAGTCAGCTGGGATAGACTCCAGCCCCACCATGACCCTGATGAGGAGAAGTGGTTACAGATAATGGATGGATGACTTTAATCCATGGTGCCAGCTGATGTGTTTGTGTTCCGATTATCTTATCATTTTGAGACTAAATGAACAATCTTTAAAGAAAATAATAGATGATGCTGGAAGTCTTTTCCAATGACCACATGTTTGAATTTACATATATGTGCAACACAATGACTGTTCTCACTGTGTGTATGTTGTCTCTGTTGTTGGACAGAGTGACGGTGACAGCAGCCTGTAACATGGACTTCAGCCGCTTTCCTCTGGACTCTCAGACCTGCTCACTGGAGCTGGAGAGCTGTGAGTACATATTTCATTCAGACCAGACACTGCTGGATATATGGAACATTTCATTCATTTAAAGGAATATGAGCCAACTTAAGTCTTAGTATTTATTTTTAACGTATTACGTTCCACCTTAAGATATAGCAAGACCCTATAATCTGTTATTCTGGAGCATGATATACAGTGATTGACTGTTTAAGAATTCAGAGGAATTTTTACATGAAATTATTATTTCTTGACATTTGGAAAATCCAAAAAGGACACGCAAAAAGTGACGTACAGGGACGAGGGGAGCTTCAAGACTCACACGCAAAGCAAAGCTAACTAAGGTTAAGTGCAGCGTATTATCACCACATGTAGCAGAGGGAAGGCCATGTGCAGGCAAACACAAGGGGGAAGCCAGACTGACAAAAGCAGAGTAAAAAGTTGTGAGTGAGTGAATCCTGCTAAAACGCTGACAGAAATAGCAAATGAATTAAAAGCTGCAGGCTGCAGCACTCACTCAATTAACATCCACACACTGAGCAAAGGCAACGCCACGCTGAAACACACACACACAAGAGAGGAGAAGGTCAAAGTAGTCAGTCCTTAACTAAGAATACGTTTAACTACATGTTTTTAAAAAAATGCAAATACATTCCAGACACACTCAGGAAATGTTCTGCCAAACTGACTTGGCTGTATTAACCTTTCAAAGCACAGCAGCGTGCCATGTGATCACCTTTCTGACCTCATTATGACACACTTGTTATCATCAGCGACGTGTCACACGAGGTCTGCATGCAGGATGTCCTCGTGTCTGGAAAGTGGACAGTACTTGTGGGTTATTTGCCACACTTAAATGTTTCAGATCATCAAACAAATTTTAATATGACACAAAGAGAACCTGAGTAAATACAAAATGCAGTTTTTAAATGATTTCATTTCTTAGGGGGAAAAAGCTCCAAACATACCTGGCACTATGTGAAAAAGTAATGCCCCACTTGTTAAATGATGAATTAACTGTGATCAACCACATTTTTTTGGAAAGCTGAGTTCAATTTCACTACCTACACCTGAGTACTGCCAGACCTGTTGAATCAAGAATCACTTAAATAGAAGCTGTCTGACAAAGTGAAGTAGGCTAATAGATCTCAAAAAGCAACACATCATGCCACGAGGTAAAGAAATTCAAGAACAGATGAGAAACAAAGTCACTGACATCTATCAGTCTGCAAAGGGTTACGAAGCCATTTGTAAGGCTTTGAGGCTGCAGTGAACCACTGTGAGAGCCATTATCCACCAATGGAGAAAACTTGGAACAGTGATTAACCTTCCCAGGAGTGGCCAGCCTACCAAAATTACTCCTAGATAGATCGATCGATCGATAGATCGATAGATCGATCGATCGATAGATCGATAGATAGATCGATAGATCGATAGATGGATAGATAGATAGATAGATAGATAGATAGATAGATAGGGTCGTCTCATATTTGCCAAAAAACATATTTTGGGAAAATATTCTGTGGAGTGACGAGACAGAAGTTGAACTTGGAAGGTGTGCATCCCGTTACATCTGCTGTAAAACTGACAGAGCTTTTCATAAAAAGAATGTCATCATCATATCATATCAACAGTCACACATGGTGGTGGTAGCGTGATGGTCTGGGGCTTTTTTTGCTGCTTCAGGACTTCAGGACAATGATCCAAAACACACCAGCAGGTCCACCTCTGAATGGCTTAAAAACAACAAAATGAAGGTTTTGGAGTGGCATAGTCAAAGTCTGGACTTAAATCCAACTGAGATGCTGTGGCATGACCTTAAAGAGGCTGTTCATGCTCAAAAATCCTTTGATGTGGCTGAATTGAAACAATTCTGCAAAGAAGAATGGGCCAAAATTCGATGTGAAAGATTCATCGCCAGTTACCGCAAACACTAGATTTCAGTTGTTGCTGCTGAGGGTGGCACAATCAGTTATTAGCTTTAGGTAGGTTTGGATTTTTTTCCCTTAAGAAATGAAATCATCATTTAAAAACTGATTTTGTATTTACTCAGGTTATCTTTGTACAATAATAATTGGGGTCATAGACGGTGATGGCACTAAGCCAGATCAGAGAAGACGCTCTCTCTTTGGTATGCAAGGCCGCTGTTGGGAGTGCTGGAGGAGTGCAGGTGCCAGCCTATCTCAGAGTTGCCTGGTGACCAGGGTCGAAGAAACTAAATGTTGGCCTCCTAGACATAATAGATAGCTAACTGTTGATGTTCCATTAGAATGAACAGACAACAGTGTCTCCAGACTAGAATGTGCTGAAGGTGAACACTGAAATGGGTAAATGCATTCCCTTTGACTATTTTGGGCATAAAGTATTTGTGGTGTCATCTGTAAGGGTTTAAAGTCTGACCACCAGCATGAGTTGGACAGAATAGAGACCGACTCATATGCATACCTGATTGTATGTTTGAATGTCTCTTCTTCACTTTCCTCCCTCCTGATCTGGTGCCATTGATTTCAGCAATTTCTCCTCAACATTTGATGATCTGAAACATTTAAGTGTGACAAATATGCAAAATAAATAAGAAATCGGGAAGGGGGCAAATAGTTTTTCACAGCACTGTGAGCATATCCCTGAAATGAAATACTTTGCACTGCAATCACTTGAGCAAGCAGTTTTCTGATTTCTGGGTAAGATTTAAGAAAAGAAGAAGAAACTAAAAAAAACTCGTCATTATCAGCACTATACAGTCATTCTGAGTCAGTTCACGAGTCACTCATTAACAACAGATCTTTTTCACGGCAGCCATTTTGACATGAAATATTAGGGCAAACACACACAGGTGTGCTCTGTTCCATTCAGGTCAAACAGAGTCAGGGTGCTGCTGTGGTGCAAGTCTCAGCTTCAATAACTGGAATGGAACCTTAATCACTATCATTGGAGACACCTGAGGTGACCCCACTATTCATGTCAGAATGGCTGCTGTGAAACAGGTCTATTCATCACATACAGCCTGGTACAAAAAACAGTTTTGGTCTCTATAGCTAATTTCCCCGTTCATGACAACTGTACCGAGGGTGAATTTATATACAACTCACCTGTTCACATTATATTAAGGCTTGTAGCAACCAATAATGTAATAAAGTCCAGTAATGTAATACCTGCCAATAACGTAAGAATTCTGGCCATTTTAAATGTAATAAAGCCAATAATGGAATCAAGTTTTTGAGCCAATATCGTAATAACATTTTGCCAATAATGTAATGTAAATTACATTATTGGCAAAATGTTATTACGATATTAGTTAGATCACTTAGTGGAATGTGCTAGAATTCAGGAAGAGAACAGTGGTCATGTGACCTACATGTGTTTGCTCAGTGTTAGATGAAAAAGTCTAATCAGTCTAGTTATTACTAAGTTATTACATTATTGGCTTTATTATATTCAAAATGGCCAAAATTATTACATTATTGGCAGGTATTATATTATTGGATGGAAGAAGCAGGACAGCCAAGATGGCAGCTATGGCGCCAATAGAGATTTTCATTCATCCATTCTTTATACTGTCAGTGGGTAAATATGAAGCTGGAGACAGCAATGCAGCAATAAGCCAGTATGTACAATAAGAATAAGTGGTGGTAAACAGATTGCCTCTCTTGGTTCACCATGGCATATGATTGGTCACACCTGGTTTATTGCTCTGAAGTAGTTCTGGGCCTTGAAAAGCCGTGGTTCCCCATTACTGTCTCTGAAGTGCTCTTCTCACTAACCAGCTAAAGTGTTTTCAAGTAAAATACCTGATCCGTCAGAGGGATAAGAGGACGGGGAATACCTGCAAAGAGACAAGAGGGACTCCACTTTCTGTCTGTTTTAATTCTCGCTTTATCAGACATCAAAGATATTTCAAGGAAAGACCGAGCGCACTCAAAGAGCCGTTTAACAAAGCGTCCCCACACATCTCAAATTAAACATAAACCCTGTGACTGTGAACTGTGTGCAGCTTCAAAACATCAGCAGCCAGCTCTGAAGACCTTTGGGCCTTTGAGGTTGCTATGAGGCACTATTCAAAAATGACAGAGCAAAGATAAAAGCCTCTCCCAGCTCCTAAACTGCTCAGCAGGGGCTGACTTTTGGAAAGCAAGTGCAACGCGTTCATGAGAGCGCTCGTTTGTGATATTAATCACAGCACCGACCTCAGCTCATGTCATTTCCACTGCGCGAGCATGGACAGTGGATACATGGATTTGCTCAAACATCTGCATCAACAGCTGTCGAATCTTAACAAACAGCAAACACATCAACCTGTCACTGAATCATTCCAAGTCTTTACTCGCTCGTATGTCTGTGGGATAACAATATCAATTAGACATCCACACAAAATGATGGAGACAAAATTGTAAGGTTGTGCTAAATATCTTTGAAATGGTCAGGCTGGTGTTTTCCTACATGCCTATTATTGTCAACACCAAAAAAAAAAAAACACCAAAACCAACAATGTCTCTTAATACTTTATCTCAGCAACAAGCCTGTTGGTTCTTAGTGACGTTTTATCTAAGCAGAACAGGTCAAAACTTCAACTTGTCCAATAGAAAATACCAATAAACTCATAACATTCCCGTCAGCCTCGGCTCTACGCTGTGGTGCTAATTAAAAAGGATTTAAAACTTTTGATAGCATAAATGTGTGATAGTAGAGCTCATCATTCAACTTTTAAATTGAGAGTATATTGATCAGCGTCACTAGTTATCACTGAGAATTCTTTCACCGTAGCATGTGCTGCGTTCTCTTCCCCCGCTTCACGGTGCAGTGTTTACTCGTGCCTCAGGCGGCTGCTCGCTCAAAAAGAAGTGTCGACATCGTCAGCATCAACCTATGTTCACACATGAATAAATAACAATAGTTACAGCTCTGAGCAGGGTGAAATGAAAAAAAAAAAGAAAACGTCTGCTTATCATTTTCATGAAAGTTTTAATATCAGTTTTGCCCCAGGTTAGAGTCTTCACCCAGCATTATTTCTGAAGTGATGATAATTAGTTTAGAGATGAGATATGATGGGAGAGATGATTGGATCTGACTGGACTGTGTAATGTGTTGCAGATGCCTACACAGATGAAGACCTGATGCTGTATTGGAAAAGCGGTGATGAGTCCCTCAGCACTGATGATCGCATCTCCTTATCGCAGTTCCTCATCCAGAAGTTCCACACCACGTCTCGCTTGGCCTTCTACAGCAGCACGGGTACACACACACACACACACACACACACACACACACACACACACACACACACACACACACACACACACACACACACACACGATTACTACAATCATGTTTGATGAGATAAGAGCATACAAATACCTTGGTGTTCATCTCAACAACAAGCTGGACTGCTTGGACGACACAGACGTCAAGAAGGGTCAAAGTTGTCTCCACTTACTGAGGAGACTGAGGTCCTTTGGAGTGTGCAGGACTCTGTTAAAACCTTCTGTGACACTGTGGTGGTCATCTGCAATATTCTATGCCAGTGTTCTTCAATCCTGGACCTCGGGGACCCCTGCCCTGCATGTTTTAGATGTTTCCTCCTCCACCACACCTGATTCAAATGATCAGCTCGTCATCAAGCTCTGCAGTGGCCTGATAACGAGCCACTCATTTGAATCAGGTGTGTTTGAGCAGGAAACATCTAAAACATGCAGGGCAGGGGTCCCCGAGGAGCAGGGTTGAAGAACACTGATCTATGCAGTCGTCTGAGAGCAGGACAGAAAAAGACTCAACTGGTCAAGAGGAAATGGGGGAGAGGAGGAGGTCAGCAAAGCTGACATCCATCATGAACAACTCCTCTCACCTCCTGCATGAGACTGTGGAGGTCTTAAACTGCTCCTTCAGAAACAGACTGATAACCCCCACCATGTAAGAAGGAGAACTACCACAGGTCCTTCATTCCAACAGCTGTCACACTCTTTAACACCAGCATGACTTCATGTTATCAGTGAAGCACCGTTATATTATAACTTATTTAGATCTCACTTAAATTATACTACACCAATGCAATTCCTGTGCGAACTTTATTCATTTATCTACACTGTACAATTACCTCCTGTTGTATTCTTTGTAAAATATAGTAGTAAGAGCATTTTATGCTGCTGTAACAAGTCAATTTCCCCAGTATGGGATCAGTAAAGTCTATTTCACCTTATCTTATCTTTTCTGGTCCGGTCTGGTCTGGTCTCAAGCTTAGCTGAGCTGAGCTGAGCTGAGCTTAGTTTAAACATAACAGTTACATACACTACGTGTACCTTTAAAGTATATGAATATGCATGATGGATCATTCACAGAAATACTTGCACAGGTTAAATACACATGTGTTGTGAAGCATTATACTGAGTTGTACATACAGTATATAACATGAAATGTTGTCATGAAAGGATTGTTGAGATTTTTGTTGAGATTCTCTACAAAATAAAGCAGTATTTTATATTAGAGACTGTTAATTGTACAGTAAAACACCGTAATTATTTAATGGCGGTCTGATCTTACTGTCATGGTTTGACAGTTTTTGCACTGTAAAAATCCAGAGACATTTTAAAATATGGAATAAAACGCCAATCTTAAATGTGAAATCCACATTACCAATATTCTTTTACCATAATATTAGAAAAGGTTATACCGTATTTGTTACGATAAAATTCTGGCAACCATAGCTGTCAGTTTTTTACAGTGTAGTGAGAAGGACATTATAGAGATTAATTTTCTGGAGACCTAGCCTAACTGTAACCACTACCTGCCTAACCCTAACCTTAACCACGGACGCAGATATCATATTTTTCTAAATTGGGGACAACCTGGCCTTAATGAGCTGGTCTGTAGTCTGAAATGTGTCCCTGAAGGTAGCCTTAGTCATACACAGCAACATGTGTTTGCTTTAAATCATTTATAAATAAAGCTCGTTAGACATTGTTCTTGTACACAGTACTATGATATGAACGATGATTATTTCTGGCCTACAGTTCCTGAACATAAATATAGACCACACGACCTTTCCTCGAGCTCCACTTTCAGGACAAACCTTATATTTTTAGCTGCGCTGCCATCAAGACTCGAAGGCAGTGTTCCATCCTTTTATACTTAAGGGACCCTTTTTTTTATCATGGAGTACACACTAACACTGAATATGTGACATATTTTTTCTATATTTCATATAATATTTAATGCAATAGTACAAAACAACAGTTGAACTGTGCAGTTTGAACACAATAACTGCAGGAAGTTAAACAAGTGTTTTGGATGAGTTTTTGTGAAACCAGTTTGCACATCGTTCAGTGTTTTTGCGTTGCACACAGTCTGAGCAGGTGTCTGGTGTCTTGCTGTGTTCACAGGCTGGTACAATCGTCTCTACATCAACTTCACATTGCGACGCCACATCTTCTTCTTCCTGCTGCAGACATACTTTCCCGCCACACTCATGGTGATGCTGTCATGGGTATCGTTCTGGATCGACCGTCGGGCCGTGCCAGCCAGAGTCTCCCTGGGTAAAAAAAAAAAATAGTGTTCTTTGAAGAGGCTGTGTGTGCCTGAGGAAAATCTGTGTGTGTGTGTGTGTGTGTGTGAAATGATGAAAGCTGGCTGTGACATGGCTCCACCAATTGGGAACACACACATACACGTGTAAATACACAAAGCGCACACTCTCACTTTTCTTCTGAATTATTTTCAGTATTGAAGCTGCTGCTGTATTTGTCACACACACACAGTTTTCCCCCTCGCTGAGATGCTTTCATGGCTCATCTCGTCGCTCTTATTAAATTTAGCTGTTAGAAGGGGATGTTTTTACAAGTCCCTTCCATCTTAACTGCAGTTTGTTTTCTTATTCTCTTCTCTGTTGTGCATTTTATCCTTCGTATAAATATATTCATAAACTCTGAATATAAAATGTATGAAAATATATTCAATAACTTATAGCTGCACTGTGGATTTGAAAGCATGCCCCTCCTAAACACTCCCTCCAAATGAACTGGTGCTTTGTGCATGCAGAAAACTTAAAGGAAAGCAGCACTGCGATCATTCAGTGTATTTACTGTACGCACAAAAAACAGATCGCTGCCATCGAGGTAGGAGGTTAGAGGACGCCTATATTTTTTATTTTATTGATTTTATTTGTTCTTTTTGCCACATGTACACAAGTGGATTTCTCACATATACTGTATGTAGGCTGCAGAACTACAGCACGATGATTACATCAAGAGATTCATTGTTGTATTGAAAATGATTTTAAATAAATAAAACTGAAGCTGACACAAAGTGACCTCTGTCAGTTAAAGGTCCAGTGTGTCAGATTTAGAGGGCTCTGTTTACAGAATATAATATTCATAACTCTGTTTTCATTAGTGCTGTGTCTGAGCTGGTGAGGGGAAAGAAAGTAACATAAGCCAGCTGTACTTGGTAAAATCTGGACTCATTATTTGAAAAAAAGAGGTGAGGTAAGCTGCCAATCCAATCAGGATCCTCCAGGAAGTGGCGACAGTGGCAGCCAATCAGAGCCAGGCAACCGCACACCTAGCTTTGCATACACCATAACACTTCACACAAAGTCATGCAAAAAGCGGCTGCAGCCATAACAATTAATGCATAATCACCTGAAAATAAGAATAATTATGTTTCTGTTACTTTAGGATGAGACCACAGGTGTCGGCCATGTTAAACCGCCATGTTTCGACAGTAGCCAAGAACACACGTAAACATGGAGTTTCACCTTTTTTAGGCACATTTTGAGATAGTTTCTCTTTCAAGCCAGGAGGGTGAGGCGAGGGGGTCGCAATCCATACCTACACTGATAAATGGCACTAAATCCACAAGTCAGTTTGTGCCTCTGAACATTTGATCTTCTGTAAAACTGAGACACATTTGTGCACGCACACACACACACACACACACACACACACACACAAGAGGAAGCAGGGCCAGGAGAGCTGCTGCGTAGAAGCTCATACATGAAGTGTGTGTTAATCAGCATGTGAAAGTCATTTTAAAAACTCACAGTCTGTTTTTGGCCAAGAAAAATACTTTTCTCAGCATCACGTTCTCGTGATGGGTCCAGAAGTTTCATCTGTTTTATGATTTATTTATGATTATGATTATGATTTATGGTTTATAAATGCTTTGTTTAGTCATTAATAAGAACCAGTTGTGAAATATTGCTCTGTCTGGTGTTAATCCTCCTCTAACAGGACTCTTGCATTTTTATATTTTTAGTACATTCATTCCTCTGTATTATCCCAATGAACCTCTGACCAAGATTTATTTATTATTGTATTAATATTTATAACTGCAGACATGATAAATTGTTAAAACATTTTTCATTAACATTAAGTCAGACCTGTGAACCTTCATCAGTGATTAATGAGGACGTGAAACAACAGCCAAAGGGATTTTCACAACCTTTCTTAAAAGTTGTTCTTATTCATTTTAGTTTTTAACTGATGAATAAACATTAGTGGAATGATTCATGAAGGAAATAGTGCAGTTCTAACTCTTTCTGAAGAGTTCTGTCTGGACAGCTTCTGAACATCTCGTGTCCCTGTGGCTGAATTCTGTAAAAAGTGGATGGGATTCTGTAGCCAAGTTGAAGTAGAATGAATCTGTCGTTGAAGTTCCATCTTCAGAGACAAAGACTGGTGCACACTGACTGATTTGCAGCATTCAAGTGATCTACTCTGTGTTCTAACAGTCAACACAATCCATGTGCAGACCCAATCCAACAATGAATGAACTGACATCATACGCTATAACTGACAGATGTGGACAACAGATTAGGATAAAAAGCAAACCAGTGTCGAGAAATCCATCAGCAGCAGTTGTCTTCTCTACTACAGCATTTAATGACCTTGAAAGGTGTTTTTTGAATGCTCACTCGGTGTCATCCATGACAGCTCATAGAACACAGGGTACCTCTGACCATATAATGCAATCCCAGACATGCACAGCTCAAGGACAGCCTCAAAAGTCTCATTAGAGTTGAATCAACACCTTTCTGCATGGTGTAAGTGGGGGCATTTGTGACTGCTGCATTTATGTACTCATCGTCTACTCTGTTGTAAACAGCAGAAACAACACGACTGCTTGCTGCAGGCATAGAGGGAGTCTTTGCTTCTCTAAATACCTCAGATTATTTTTATTCAACATGGCCAGACAGACAAATATTTAATGACAAGCAAAGCTGCGTCCACATTTAGTCATTAGAAGGCTGGCTCAGAGTTGCCTGGTGACCAGGGTCGAAGAAACTAAATGTTGGCCTCCTAGACATAATAGATAGCTAACTGTTGATGTTCCATTAGAATGAACAGACAACAGTGTCTCCAGACTAGAATGTGCTGAAGGTGAACACTGAAATGGGTAAATGCATTCCCTTTGACTATTTTGGGCGTAAAGTATTTGTGGTGTCATCTGTAAGGGTTTAAAGTCTGACCACCAGCATGAGTTGGGCAGAATAGAGACCGACTCATATGCATACCTGATTGTATGTGAGGTTGTCTCTAATTCTCCTTGATCAAGATTCAATAAATATTACAGCATAAGACATCAGAGGCTCCTGAACACTTTCTTCCCTCCTGATCTCACCATTGATTTCAGCAATTTCTTCTCAACTATGATGTGTCATGATTACAGCGCCCCCAGCTGCAGATCTGCAGTTGATGCATTGTCACTGCTTATCACTGCACTGCTAAAACCACAGATCATCGATGAGTCTGCATTGATGCACCATGTCGACTAGTGCTTTTGATGGTCGACTATTCTGTGAAGCCCCTGCTGTCAGCATGCTTTTGTTGGTTTTCCTTCCTGAGAAGACATCAATTCAGTCTTCACAGTAATTTAACAACAAAAAATCGTAGCACATTGTCTGCTTACTAGCCTTATCCAAAGCTTTCATCCCTCACATAACCCCAATATAGAACCTGTGTCCTCGTGTGAGAACAGAGCTATTTCAACTGAATGAACTGAGAAAGATGAGGCAGGCAGAAGAGATGTGGCTCCGGAAGAACTAGTAAGTGGAGGGACAAAAAAAAAAAAAAAAAAAAAACTAGTAAATTTGAGTAGGAAAGTCAATTCTTCACTTTGAAAGAGGTACTTCACCACCAATGTCTACTTAGTAGCTGAAGTGAAGCCTTCAGTCATGTTACCTGACATTCCTGTTGGATTTGGATGTGTAGATGGAGTTGCCCAGTTGTCACGGAGTCACAGTTGACCTGAAAGTGTCAAGTGCTGGGAGTAATTAGAATGTCAATCTATATAGTTCCATGATATCTGGACAGCTCCAACTGCTGATGAAAGTCGTGATATGGTGGAAAGCTCTAGAAGAGCTACTAAAGGGTGATTGAGATTGTTGCAGTTAATGAGATGCATTTGGTTAAAATAACTAATCAACAGCAGATCTGTTACAACATGCAGCAGATTTAATATATACTACTGGATATATACACTTTATATACTCATGAGTATATTTTTATGTATTATCACAAAACAAACTCTCCGATTGCATATGAAGCTGATCACCAGCTGAGTTTTTGTTGGTATACTTTGATGCTATCACTTAGTTCTGTGGTTTTAAATGGAGAAGGGGTTGGTGGTGGAAGTTTTTTACTCAAGTAAATAAGTAAAAGCTTCCTCCACTGACACTTCTCACCTTCAAATCTTCAACACCACGCTGCGTGGGAGCTTCACAGGGCAGTATTTATTGCAGGACTGTTGGTCCACATTGCATCATATATGTATAAGCGGTCGTGTTATTGCTTCAGCCCCTAATCCTGTAGCTGCTAACACTGGGTCAGCTTCCTGACCCAGGAAGTCCATTATACTGTGTGTGCGCTGTCAAAGTAAAACTCAGATTTGAACATATTTTCAATCTGCAGTTTGCTGCAGCTGAACTAGAATGCTGTCTTTTTACTGTATCCAGGCATCACCACAGTGCTGACCATGTCCACCATCATCACTGGAGTGAATGCGTCCATGCCTCGGGTGTCCTACATCAAGGCGGTGGACATTTACCTCTGGGTCAGCTTCGTCTTCGTCTTCTTGTCTGTGTTGGAGTACGCTGCCGTCAACTACTTATCGACCGTCCAGGACCGCCGGGAGCGCAAGATGAGAGAGCGGGCACGATCTCAGGTTTGTTTCCGCTGTATGCTGGTTGGTGCTGTGAGAAAAACTCCAAACTGCCATGCAATATTAATACAAAGAAACCATCCTTCTCTCTGCTCATGAGTCCCTCTAGCTGTTCAGAGAATTCACACTCCAAAAGCTCCAGAAACTCTTGCTGACTCCCTGTAATTTAATGTATGAGTAGAAGTATGTGTCAGGCTGTCAAGATGCAGACTAAAAAAAAAACAGCAGCTGTGAAAAGAGAGAAATACAGAGTGAGAACACTGAGTGTTTGTATCCTGCAGTTAACCCAGTGGTTTGAGAAAGCTGGTAAGTTCAGCATGTCATGAGAGATGTTTAACTTTCTGTTTGAAACAGTTAGCCTGTTGAACTGGATCTGGTTTGAGAACAAGCTACATACAGTACAACTAAAGCACATCACAACTAGAATCCCAGAATGCTAACAAGCAACAAAACAGAAGCAAAAAAGAAGAGGCTGACACAAACATCAGCAACACATTTCTATAAAAATGTGCAGTTATGATGTGGTGTAAAGAGTAAACAAGGGAATAATTCAATCTTACATCAATATTTAGTAGAATGGTACTTCATCTTATCATTTCACAAACTTCAGCTATCGAAATGAGTTATTTAAAGGTGGGGTCAGTTACACTGGAGAAAGACAGTTCATCACTGAGTCTTGACTGAGATTGAGACTGCTCATCAGGTATTAAATATGCGATTGTCACACATAATTGAATGACACCAAGAAATTCATTTTTGTTGTAAACACAATGAGCTACTGCATACTGTCACACTAAAGAAGTGTCAGTGATTAGTTGAATGGACTTGTACATGTCAGGTACATTTATTTTACTGTCAAAGTGAGCAAATAAATGTAGTGATGTCCTTTCTTAATGGTCTGCTACAATACACCTGGAACCCCGCCTGCATGCTGGAAAAATATCTTGTAAGACTGAATTGTTAAAACTGCAACTCAAACTCGACGTATTGTAAAACAAATTGATTGTAGAGGTTGGTCTGAAGTTTGGAGGTGATACTTTATTATGATTTAATGGGCCTCCTCTACCTGGTGGTCGAAAACACCTGTGGTACAGACACTAACACTCCACCGGTGCTCTGAGTACTCACTCACAGTGCAGGCAGAACAGCTAACAAACTGAGCTAACATTAGCTAACAGCAGCTACAGTTGACAGCAGCTCACTTCACTGTCCATCAGGAAACTCTGTAAATCACAGAGTTGAGGCGGAGCAGCCGGAGGACATCAGAGGGAAAACCAGAAAACATTTTCTCCATAAAATATGATCTAGTTTCACCAAAATCAGTCATATAGTTGGTGGTTTGTGACTTAGTGCTATAAAGCGTATATATTATATTATAATATCATATTATGTGTGGATGTGTTATAATATATATTGTTATATCAAATTACTTTAAAATGAGAAAACAATGAGACAGATAGATTACCGCTCACTCTTCATGGCCACACTAAAAAAACCTTTGACGAAGAGTCGAAAGCTAAAAAACATGCAAATACAGGTATCTCTGTGCTGATTTATTTTCTTAAATTGTTTTTGGGGCACTCCAAAGAATAGCAATCAAACATGCTTTGGGTTGCTTTGATAAGATCTCTTTTCATTTTCAGAATCATTTGTGTTTTATTGTGCACTCAGGAGAGTATCAGTCAAACTGCTGTTGGCTTATTAATTTTAGGAAAAGGCTTTTTTTCAAACTCCAGTATACAGAACGTGCTTATTTTGGGGTCGCAACAGGACTGAAAATAACAAACCTACTTTGCTTCATTTAAAACTCTCTGCTTGATTACTTCACATATAATGTTTGTACATACTTTACATGATCCGAGGTCTGACACGATCATTGAGTCAGTGTCCAGTGTTGTTTCTGCCCTCACTGATCCATATTTGATGTCGGTGCTTCAGGAAATGAAAAGACTCATCACATTTACTGCACACTAAACACACTGAAACGGTTTGTCTGGGTTTATCTATCATTAACAATACTTGATCAAATAACTTTAAAAATCTTGATAAGAAGCTATGAATTATTAGTGAGCAGCAAATCTAACTTTCTATGGAGTATGAGCTTCTGTTTGCATCAGAAAGCCAGGATAAGGTTGAAACATCAGTGTATAAATATACAGTATTTATGATGAACCCACATATAATAAAACCAAAGTGAAGAACAGCTTGTAAACTATTTAAAAAGATGGTCTCTGGTGATATTTTAGATTTTTCCTATAATGATAATAACTTTATTTATATAGCACTTTTAAAACCCAGAGTTTACAAAGTGCTTTACAGAGCAGCAGACCCAACAGAAGAACCACACAAGGTGACTCATCCGACCCATCTAAGGCTATACATGCTGGCTCATACGGGGTGAGCATGCTGGCACTATATTTAGGGACCAGACCCCTATGAGCTTTAAAAGTGATTAGTAAAACCTACTAAAAAATTTTGAGTGCAGTTTCTGTGCTGCACTAAAACCAGACTGGAAGTCCTCAAAGAGGTTGTTGTGACACATAAAGTCTAAAAGCCAGTTGAAACCAGTTTTTCTAAACTTACCTTTGTGATAAAAATGGAATTTCAGAAATTGGTTGTGGTATTCCAGTAGTTTTGGGGGTTTTTTTTAAACTTTGCAACAGAGTCCAGGACTGTTTGACAGGTTTGGTTAAAAAGGGAGACCAGCTTCTCTGTCTTCTAAAATTTCGATTAAAAGCAGTTAAAAACGCTGCCAGTAAAAAGCTTGGAAAACTGGCTGGCAGAGGAAGAGTTACAAACACAACAACAGACAGGTAAAGCGTGATTTAAATGAGGGATAAAACTAAACTAAATAAAACTGCTTTGTGGTCTGACAGGTATATTTCCTGGTAAGGTTGTCCAGGCTGAGACCGTGATGAAGAACCAGATCGAGGGTGTGGCCTTTAGTATGAGTGGGCTCTTGTTCAGCCTGAGTGAGGCTAAAACAGTCTTCAGTGTCCATAAAATCAGTGATAAAAGTCAGAGATGGACAGCAAACGTGTATATTAAAATAACCTAAAATAAGGATTTTGTTGTATTTTCCTATAAAACCAGAAACAAACTCAGCAGACTCTTGGATAAAAACATTATTTGGTCTTGGTGGTCTGTAGATAATTAAAACCAATACAGAGTATTTAGGGTTACAAATAAAACCAAAAATGTTCAAAAGAGGTAAAACTGCTCTGTGGAATGGAAGTGCACTTTTTTTTAAAAAACTTTTAGAAACTTTTAGAAACAACACTCTCTCCCCTGCCTGAAAGCCAGGGTTGGTGAAGGAAAAGTCTGGTGGGGTTGCTTCGATGAGAGGGCTATGGTCACCTTGAGGTAGCCACGTCTCATTTATAATGAAAAAAATCTGTTAGAAGTGCTAAAATCATTGCATAACATTGATTTGTTGCTCAGGGATTTGATATTTAAAATACCTAAATTAGTTGGATTAGAATTAGGGGAAGGAGGTGACAGGGGAATCAGAGAAATTTGGATTCAGTTCTGGAGCCATGTGTAGAGACCGAGGAGTCCTGGAGACCTGTGCTGGGTTTGGTGTTGCTGGCTTGGAGTGGGGTGTCCGGAGTGGTTGGTTTTGGGATTGTTGGGATTTGTTGACAATAAAAAAACAGCATTTTTATCCTTTTAACAAGGTCAAATGTGTCAAACCATTCTAACCGTCCTTTCAGGGCTGCAGTCTTCTTTACCTCACATTATTTAAGTTCTGGAACGAACATACTGGATATTTTTCTCTTTCTTACACCTGTGTTAGCTGGTGTACCTGCATTTTCCTGGCATCCATCTCATGGAACAGATTTTAACCATATGCAGCTGTCTAGACAGGCCGCATCACAATTTACACCTTACGTGAGCATTATGCATATACAACCAAAGGAATCATGTTAGGCATCAAGTCTATTTTTTCCACTCTGATTGTGTACTGAGGTATGAGCTCTGTGAGATGCCTTCGTGCACAGCAGTACAGAGAACTCCAGCTGCTGCTAACCTGCTGCTTTCATGGCCCCACTGCTGTTGTACACAAGCTCAAACAGTCCTCGTGGTGAGGTTATGAACCAAAAACCGTCTTATGCATAGTGTTTAGGATTAATGTAGCCTTAAACATTTTGTCAAGGCCTGCGCAGTAATTCAGTCTTTTCATCGGCTTTCAGTAGAACTGCACAGAGGCAATGTTATCATAGTATGTTTTTTTTAATGTAATTTAAATATAGATGGAGTTTTTTTCTAAATAATACATAGCAGTGAAATAGTTAGCATTAATTTGATTATCATTGTATGATTTTGTCTAAATCTTCCATATTTTTATATATCAGCATATCAATATCACAAAAGTATTCTTATTAAAATTCTGATATTCAATCCAGCTCTGTGACCCAGCTTACTGGATAACTACAGAATGTGAACGTGCTCAGAAATTTGATGGTTGTTGGTCTTTTAGAATATGAAGCATCATGTTGTGCAAACAAACTCTGTGGAGCATGAAGTCCATTTCATGGAAGTTTTCCCAACAGATATGTCTTTCATTTCACCTGATACATTAGACCAGTGGTTCCTAATCTGGAGCCAGGGACCCCCTAATGGATTACAACAACAGTGTAAACAGTTGCTAGATTGTATTTCTGCTGCACAAAATGATCTAGTGAATTACTGAATGATGTTAACTATTTGGGCCTGTGAGGTTTCATCACTGGTCACAACCCACAGACAGGTAAACAGTGACAATGGTTCAGAGGCTAAATATTTGGGACACTGCATTACAGAAAGAGTCAGGAGAGTCAACAGTAACACAGGGGTCAATCCTCTGGGGACATTAATATCCATATTAATGGACATTCAAGTGATAAAATTAGTGATAAGATACCTCACTGACAAAAGTGGACACCAGTTTATTCTCTGGGGATAATGGCCATTCAGACCATTTGTCATGGTGCTGTTGCCTGTTTTTGAGAATTCTTGCTGTGGACCAAAGTGAGTCTTGTGTCCTTTGTTCTTCCTTTAGTGAAGAAATACACTCCATCCATATACCATCGCCAATACTCTATAATTTATTCTTTCTAGCAGCATCTATGCTAAGCCTCCATTGTTTAGCTCATGCCCTGACTGCAAGTAGTTCCTCATAGCACACTGATTGGTCTGAACTACTGTGGTTCAGACACCACTTTATAGGACAAAAAAGGTAGCATGGATTGGCAAAGTCAACAATTTACTTAAGGGAATTTGTGACCAGGGCCTAAAATGGATTAAAAAAAACTTTGCCACAAGTGATGATAAAAATAATACTTGACTCTAGATGGGAGAGAGTTTTATTTAACGGTAATTAAAACACAAACCCATTTATTCACTCTAAAACAAATAAAACAAGACAACTGAAAATACTAAATGCCAATGCCAAACAACCAAGGATGCTAAAAAAAGGGAATAAAAAATAAGTAATAATGACTTATTTTAACACTTCAAGCACAGGTTGCCTGGTTATGTCTCTAAACTTTGGTGTATTACTTCAGAATTCCAAACATGTGATAATAATGATTAAATTACATATTTATTCCCTGACAGTCCCTGCCCTGTACCTGCGGCATCTCCCAGACACGTACCATGACCATGTTGGATGGTACCTACAGCGAGGCCGACACCAACAGCCTGGCCGGCTACACCGAGGAGCCCATGGTGCCGGATGAGGAGCAGGAAGAGCTGCACGAAGTTCCAGAGAAACCTGAACACATGGTGGTCCACCTATCAGTGAGCAGTGAGTCCACCACCACCAAGAAGAAGAAGAGTCTGCGTGCCCTCAACATCATCCAGAACACGCATGCAATTGACAAGTACTCCCGGATGATTTTCCCTGGTTCATACATTTTCTTCAACCTTATCTACTGGTCCGTCTATTGCTGAAAGACACTCCAGAGTCAGAGCTGAGGCCAGAGATTAACATACAGATAGTATGGATGCTGCATCAAAATGGGACACTTCTGGACTAATTCAAAAGGGACTATATGTCTGGTCATGATATACCATACTATTAAGTTTAAGACCATGGAGAGTAACAGCTTGAAAAGATGAGTTGTCTTGAAAAGTTCTGCATAATTTCAACATTGAGACTTTGGGATTGATCAGAGCACTCCTTTTTAGACTTTTTTCTCCTGGCGCAGCAATCTGAATGTTCATTAATGCTAAACTAAAACAAAGGAAAGATTCATTCGAATGATGTTTTGAAACTACTGATGTGAATTCTCTCAGTCTTTTTCAGCCTCATCAACTGTCAACTCATGTTAAAAAGCTCTTTGTCCTCAGTACTGTTCCTGAGATGAACATCAGTTTGATGGGAGCACTGATGGATGGGGATAAGGCTTGCTTTGTTTGTGTTCATACTGCGAGCTATCAGTTGACGGGGCTATGTATTTAAATTCATTTGTAATGATCATCAAACTGAGAATCACCATGATTATACATTTTTTAGGGCCCATTATCTATTAGTCATGACTCATTGACAGTGTTTATGACTTCATATGTCAAGATAACAAATGTTGACCATATTTTTAAGTGAATCATCTCAAAAAATATATTAGAACTGGTTAAGAATCAACAGAACTAAGAGCCATGTTAGCAACTCCGTGAAGCTGTATTTAGTGGTAAATTGAGCTTGATGCTAACATGCTCATGTTAACATGCTTATGATGTTTAGCAGGTAATGTTTACCATGTTCATGCTTAGCATGCAATCATTCCCTAGTACAGCTGAGAGTGATCATGACACTCAATTACAACTCGTGATTACAATTCATTCTGTGGAGAACATGAGTGTCTGTACCAAAGTTCACGACAACCCACCCAAAAAATTGTGGAGACATTTCACTCTACTGAGACATTTCTCTGAACCAAAAATGTCAGCCTGCCATACTAGATGAAAAGCTAGAGGAACAGCAAAGTTATTATGGTTGATCCTCTGGAGACCTTGAATGTCTGTACCAAATGTCACGGTAATTCCCCAGCTGTCAAGACATTTCATTCAAAACCAAAAGTGTCAATTTCATAGTGGTGCTAGAGGCAGATCAAGCGGATCACTAAAGTCAGTTGGATTCATCCTCTGGGGAAAACAAATGTCAATTCATCCAATATTTGCTACTATATGTCAGTCTGTACCAAAGTATCTATCCCTCAACCCCACTGCTAGCATGGATAAAAGGTGTTTTCTAGTGATAACATTAATGTATCTTTATCTGAGGATAACAGGCTTCGGTACTTCATGGTCTGTCACAGTGGATTTCATCACTCAGTCTTTTCTTTCGGCTTTGACATATTTGTCAGGTTTCCATCCAAATGTGGCACTAATTTTAATAATCGGCAAAATAAAATGCAAATCATTGCATATTTCCACTGCTTGACACTACTGTTCTGTGAAAATCAGAAAGTTGGTGCATCAAACCATGTGGAAAACATGATGGAAATATGATATTCCTCTTTGTTTCATGTATTATTTTGGGGAAGGTTACAGTCCTCATCACTCCACATCTGGAGTGTGATCTGATGTTTGGTCTGCTGCTATATCTCATCTCTTCAGTGGAGCAGAAGCTTCAGTGGATATCTGAGCCACAGGCTTCATGTGTCGTGAGTTACTCGTTGTTTCCGTTCCATTTTCTTTTTACTGACACAACTTTTTCACCTCAACCAAAAAACTTTTTGGAAATATTTGGACTTTTTTGTTGTAGTTGTTGTTTTTTGTTTTGTTTTGGGGTTGTTGTTTTTTTTTTTGTTTGTTTGTTTTTTGCACGTTTTCAGCATTTCCACTCAGGTTTTTATGCTCAAATTGAAAATAATCTGGATGGATTTAAACTATGTAATATCAAATGATGTATTTATTGGTGAAATAATCAAGTTGTGAAAACAGAAGTATGGCTTGATATCTTAAGATAAAGACATCTTAGGATAACTACCTTGAGCACCACGACACCACTTGATCTCTTGAGGGAATCTGATAATAAAAGAACGTTCTTCAGATAAAATATTAGCAGTCAAGGCCAGTCTTGACTTCTGTAGTACTGAACATGCAAAACATTTATTTTTCACTGATTTGGTAATGGTTTTGCTACTGTCCTGTGTTAAGACTGCAATGACTTTCTGAGAAACAGGCCTGGCTAATTACCTTAGCATATGACAGAGATATGTGACTGCGGTCAAACTTGAATGATAATATCTAAACGGTGTGTTGGTTGTTGAATAATTTTCTACAATGGTCAGTGTAGTCACTTATTCTTAGCAAAGAAAATGATCAGAAGCTAGCATGATAAAAACCACTTCACAACTTACCAGCAACCCACTGATGAATGCAGCCATTCATTCGATATGACTTCAGAGGGGTTGATTTTTCTTGTCTTTGAAATAAAAGTTTGGTGTAAATTTGGGACACTAGAATCACTTTCTTGTTCATGTTGCACTTACCAGGCAGAACAGTGAGTTTCCTTGAATTTCTTTAGAAATCAACATGCCTGCTGATGTGTTCATTGCACTTCTCATCGTGCACAGTACATACAAAACGTGCTTGAAGTTGCTGTTTGTATTTGATCATATATAATTACTCTTATGTGCACAAATCTTCACTTAAAGGTCCAGTGTGCGAGATTCAGCTTTTAGCTGTGTTGTTGCTGATTTCAACCCCCTCACCTCAACCTCTAGCCAGTGTGAAGGATAAACTACAGTAGCTGTGAAACATGTGAAAAACATGAAAGGCCATATTATGTAGCAGTGTTTAGTTTGCCCATTCTGGGCTACTGTAGAAAGATGCCGGTTTACATGACATGGAAGTGGACCTGTGGCATCTGTAGATAAAAAGGTTAATTCTAAGGTAACAATAATAAAGCAGTTATTATTGTCAGGTAATTATAAACTAATGAAAACATACTGAAATATATTGAATATTATATTCCATATCTGGCATATTCTGAATCTGACACACTGGACTTTTAACTTTAAGAGCTACTTCCAAAGCTCTCCAAAGCTTCTGACTGTATTCTGGTAATTGATCTAAGCTTTCGTTGTAATTAATTCTTTGGACTAATTTAATCTCATAAAAAGGCGAACCGTGACTGAAACAATGTGAAGTCTTATTTAGAGTGTTTGCGTATGACTTATTGGCTAAGTTTGTTATTTTAAGTGAATCTAATGAGGTGGTAACAAAAACAGCGTCCAGAACAACATTTAGTGCTCCATTCATGGACCACACACTTGTTGTGATTTTTAATCACCTTGTTAGAGAACAACATGCATGCAATAAGTACTGAAACATTGAACAGTTGGACATGTGCATTCAAAAGTTTAGAGAGGGTCAAATGAAGTTCACCTGTAAAGGTAAGAGTGCATTTTAGGTGTATCCTGAAATTTCATATGAAATCTGAATATCACTAACTTTTTGTGAGTAGGGTATAACATAACATAACATAACATAATTCAATTCAATTTTATTTATATAGTGCCAAATTATAACAAAAGTTGACACTTTCCATACAGAGCAGGTCTAGACTGTACTCTTTATAATATTATTTACAAAGACCCAACAATTCCACCATGAGCAAGAACTTGCTGTTAGATAGATAAATAGAGAGAGATAGAGAGACACAGATGCACAGCAGCAGCAAGTCATTAACTAACTATAAACTGTAATGGAGATATGGTAACAATAATGACAGTAATAATATAAGTAGTGGACGTCATGCAGGACCACAGCAGCAGCCACGATCCATGAGAACCTGCTGGACGAGAGAGCACAGAAACTCCAGGGAAGAAGTTTAGTTAGTAACATGCATTAACATGCATTAATGAGACATGTATGTTTACAGATGGAAAGAGAGAAGAAGAAGATGAAGAAGAATAGGAAGAAGAGAAGAGCCCAGTGCACCATTTGAAGTCCCCTGGCAGTCTAGTCCTATAGCAGCATAACTAAGGGATGACCTGAGCCAGCCCTAACTATAAGCTCTATCAAAAAGGAAAGTCTTAAGTCTAAAAGCATCGAATGTGTCTGCCTCACGAACCGAAGATGGGAGCTTGTTCCACAGAAGAGGAGCTTGATAGCTGAAAGCTCTGGCTCCCAATCTACTTTTGGAGACAATAGGAACCACAAGGAATCATGCATTCTGAGAGCGTAGTGTTCTTGTGGGGTAGTAAGGTATAGTACCTTACTAACCTACTAGAACACTAGCTCTTTAAGATATGATGGTGCCTGACCATGAAGAGTTTTGTATGTAAGGAGAAGAATTTTAAATTCTATTCTAGATTTAACAGGTAGCCAATGCAAAGAAGTCAAAATGGGAGAGAAGTGATCTCTGATCTTGGTTCCTGTCAGAACACGTGCAGCAGCATTCTGAATTAGCTGCAAAGTCAAAGAGACTTACTGGAGCAGCCTGATAACAAAGAGTTACAATAGTCCAGCCTAGAAGTAACAAATGCATGGACTAGTTTTTCTGCATCCGCTTGAGATAAGATGCGTCTGATTTTGGCGATGTTATGTAAGTGGAAGAAAGCAGTCCTCGAAATTTGTTTTATGTGGACATTAAAGGACAAATCCTGATCAAAAACAACTCCAAGATTCTTTACAGTGGAGCTGGAGGCCAGGGTGATCTCGTCTAAAGGAACTAAATCTCTAGAAAGAGAGTTTCTGAGGTTCTTGGGTCCAATTACAAGTACTTCAGTTTTGCATCTCATCCAATTTTTTTGTGTCCTTAAGGCATGCTTGAAGTTTGATTGGTTTCATCAGGCTTAATTGATAAATATAATTGGGTGTCATCTGCATGACATTGAAAGTTAATGGAGTGATTCCTAATAATGTTCCCTAAAGGAAGCATACATAAACTGAACAGAAGTGGTCCAAGCACAGAACCTTGTGGAACTCCATGACTTACTTTGGTGTGCATGGAGAATCCATCATTAATATGAACAAACTGAGATCGATCTAAAAAATAAGACTTAAACGAGCTCAGTCTTTGTAAAAGAATTGGTGGTGGTCATCAATGGTGTGACAGCGCTAAGAGACGAGTACTTTGTGTGATGCCATTAGAAGGTCATTTGTGACTTTCACTATTGCTGTCTCTGTGCTGTACATTTTGGATGGTGGTGAACAGCAAATTACAAGAATCAAGGCGGGAGGAAGCAAAAACATGCATGACTTCTTCCAGATTTTAAAAAAATAGTACATGTTTGATTTTGGCGATGTTTTTCAGTTTAAAAAAACAAAACATGATTGGACCACTTCTTTTATTCAGGTCACGAAGTTCATGTGGTGGTCGAAGAGAAATCTGAGGTTTGCCTTACGTTTGTTGCTAGGGGAATACTCTGTGGCCCAATGATGAGGACTCCTGTTTGAGTTACGTTGAAGGAAATGGTCTGACATCCACTATGTGATACCTGGCTACTACACCTTTACTATGTTGATGTATCTTGGTGGTCACCTGTAATGGTCATCCAGTGAAGGACAACAAGCTCAGCTGGACCACATGTATCTACCAACAGAAAGAAATGATTTTACATTCCAATGATCTTAATTAACTGTTGTAGAAGGTTACTGCCATACTGGACTGCATTCCTTTATTCCCTTTGTCATACGCAGTGATATTTCAATTTAAATATGATGAAGATGAATCAACCATATAAAAACAAAGTCAATCAGTATTAAGGATGGAAGAGATAGCAGCTACCCGCCTGTGTCATGTTTTCTCAAGTGTTGTGGTGTTTCCTGTAAGGTTGTGGTTTCAAGAACAATATATGTTTCATTTATTTCTCTCCATCAGTTCTCTGTGACTACTACCCCCTGCAGGATAAAGCTGAGCCCCCACAGTGTTGTGGATACAACCCTACAGCCTCATTGCTGTGAGACAACACTGCACCACCCCTGACTGTGCTGACGTGTTTTTTGACATTTTTTATTTTGCACCTCAGGGTCACTGCAGACGTCTGCCAAAGTGAAATGTCAAAAAATGTCAAAGTCAGGAAAGTAACTAAGGTGCTACATCTTAACATTTTCATGAGGTGCAACAAATTGTGAAATTATTCCTATAAACTGTAAATTATCACACATTTTAATAATAATCTGAAGATGAGATCATGTACACAGTTCAGTTAGACACAAAAAGTACCAGCATTTATTCTGATCATTACACACATTACACATTACATACTGTATGTGCTTACGAATGTAAAGTAACAATGTAACATATTTATACACTTTTCAAGATATCAAATGATTTTGTATATTAGTGTAGCAATTTATATTTTCAGGTTTGTTCAACACATTGACTAGCTGCTGACTGGGAGGGGAGGTCAGCATATGTAATAGGCCTTGGAGTCTTGCCTTTTCAGCTGGTTCAGAGAGATGTTTGAGAATTTGGCTAAACCAAACTATCAAATCCAAACACACACACATACAAGATACACACAATGTGAATTATGTTGAAAAAACTACCTGTATTAACATCATACACCAACAAGAGTCTATGTGGTTATGTGCTGGAACATCATCTTCTGTTATGTCCAGTAACAAGTAGGTGTGGGGCTGGAGTCTATCCCAGCTGACTTTGGATGAGAGGCCGGGGTACACCCTGGACAAGTCGCCAGCTTATCACAGGGCACATAGAGACAAACAACCATTCACACTCACATTCACACCACGCAATCAACCACACCAATTAGTCACCAATTAACTTATGAAGTGAGAACCCACACAGATACAGGGAGAACATGCAAACTCCACACAGAAAGGCCTGACAGTGCTAACCACTGCACCACCACAAGAAAAACAGTAACAGTTTAATTAATCAAGGAACTAATTAAGGAAAACTCAACCATTGATGGTGAAGTGAGGGTGAAGTAAGGGTGAAGTGTTGGTGCCATGGAATTGAAGTACTAATGTTTCCATGTGGCTTTACAAAAAGACAGGTGGTGTAAAGGCAGTCAGAGACAGAAAGAGACATCTCTGAGGCACACTGGTGCATAAAAGCTCCCAAGCAGGTGAGACCAATCAATCAGGGAGGACCGGAAAGAGGAACTGTCACATGTCCGAGGGCCATCGCACCTTGTGTTATCCATTATGTGTCAGACTGCTCTTTGTAGAATACTGCCCCTAGTTGGCCAAAAATGGATTAATGCAACTTTAAAGATTGGCTTCTCACTCTGAGGAACAATAAAAATAACAGACTTTATTTTATAGCACCTTTCAAAACACAGTTACAAAGTGCTTTAAAATAAAGCAGAACACACTTAAAACAAAGCACAATGACAAATAATAAAAATGAACTACACGCTATAAAACCACACATGAAACATAGATGGAATCAAAGAAAGGCCCTGTTAAAATACAAAAGTGAGAGTGTGCAGTCCTGATCTCTTCAGGCATGTCTGTTTAAAGTCTTGGAGCCCAGACTGGAAAGGTCAGAGGAACAATCAAGAATGACACATTGAAGGATCTTAGGTAGTGAGAAGTGACATTAAAGGTCACTAAATTATCAGCTAAATAACTTGGGACAGCAGGTCGCCTGTGTAAGGACACACTATTATACAACATTTTAGTATCAGTTGAAGATTCTGATCTTTAACTTTCAGTAAAAGCCAATACAATAATGTAAAAACACCCCGGGAGTGGGGGAGGTCACTAATTTCTCTCATTTCTCCAATTGATTTTGTGAGTGTGGTCTTAAGGGAAGAAGAAACAATACATCCTTTCTTGTTTTTAGAACATTGTGACTTATTTTAGAGTTGATTACAGTATGAGAAAAATATATTATACATCGTGTGATAAAACATCTCTATTCCTCTGTTTGGAGAGTCTGATGCCAAATCCTCTTACATGTAGTAATCTGTCATGTTGCCAGCTACAGACATTTATTTTCTTTTTTGGCAGCGGGATCAAATCAATTCATTTCAGCCTCTGTAACTTCATTGAAAAGCCGGCTGTTGTTACCTATTTTTTTTGTTGTCAACAACTTCCCTGAAAAGAAAGAAACCAACAATGTGTTTGTCTGTCTTCAGTACTTTCTGACTTCCTCGCCTGAGGCATGGATGCCCAGTGGTTCCTGCTGAAGGCATGAATCTAACAACAACTCTCAATTACAGGTTTCATTTCTGTTTTCAATGGCTCATTCCCTGAAACAGCTGCTGACTGTAGTTTATAGCAAATGTTACTCAATGAGGATGAAATTTAGGGACTATTTTCAGCAGCAGATTAATCCACATTTGGCGCTCTAATGAGTATTTGGGGCAGCAGGACAATGTGCGTGGAACTGAGTTAAAACCATTCCAGTGCAACAGTGTGACTCACTGATGTGATTTGAATAGTTTTTGGATGACAACACTGTGGCACAGAGGAGGAGGAGAGCTCAGGCTGTGGTACCTTAACTGTTAATTTTCATCCTGATATTTGCTTATTAAAGATCAAACCTGTCTCTAGTGTGTACCTCGTTAATCCAGGTGTGTACCTCGTTTGTGTGCAGCACGTCAAACAGTTCAGTGAGCACAGAGAAAATGTTGTTTTTAAAGACTAAAGGTCGACTAATATGGACTGAAGAGGAATATTTGGTAAGATAAAAACATGTTTGGATCATCCTCCATCAGCTGTGCCGGTGAGTCGCTGATACAGTATACGTATACTGCTGTGACTGATTGTTTTCCAGGTATTAGTCAAACCCTGTGTATCTCCATGAAAACGGAGATCAGAACAGAAATGGTGAGTAAAGAATTTTTTATTTTGAGAGCAAATTGCCCCAAAACATGAATATCTTTTGATCATTTTATTTAAGTTGGTAATTGTCGTATAACCGCAATATTACACTTGAGGGTGAGCTTTAACTTATTATTGGCACTGACCGCATCATTGTTGTGCCAATAATGACGTTAAAGCACACCCTTAATATTGCTTAAATAAAGACTCAAAAGCCCAACAACATGATGTTCAAAAACACCTGGAACATTCCGTGTAAGGTGATAGTATCATGACTGGGTATGAAAGGAGGATTCTTGAAATGCTTAGTCATTCATAAGCAAGGATGCAAAAATAATCCAAGTGGGAAAATAATCCAACAGTTTGAGAACATTTCTTAACAAACAACTGCAAAGAATTTTGGATTTCACCATCTACAATCAATAATACAAAAAGCCCAAAATCTACATTGAATGGCCGTGACCTTTGGCCCACCAGGCAGCGCTGCATTAAAAAACATGATTGCCCAAAAGGACGTGGACTCAGCTCAACACTTTAGAAGAGTTGTCAGTGAACATAGTTCATCTCTGCATCTATAAATGAAGCTAAGACAGATAACAACATCCAGAAACATCGCTGACTTCCCTGAGCTTGTCTGAGATGGATTGACGTGGAGAAGTGTGCTGTGGTCTGATGAGTCCACATCTTAAATTGTTTTAGGAAATCATGGACATCATGCCCTCTGGACTAAATGCCTTACGCCTTACAAAGCCTCCCAACTTTTTGGAATTCGGGTTGTATTACTGCTGAGACATGAGGCCTTGAAAAGAAGTTGTGTTCTCTGTAGCTTAGCAAGATTTATTGTGCCTCCTGCTGAATCTGTCAGTGCTGCTGCTTGCATTCATTAAGAGGTAGCCTCAGGAGCAGAGCCCATTGGAGCACATAGAAAATAATGCAAGAAATGATCCTAAAAATTGAGGTTAAGAAATTTAAACAGTCAGTGGATTAAAATGAATGCTTGAATGACTGCCAAGGTTGTCATGGGTGTTATTTCAGTTAGGGATGGGGAGACATATCCTCCTCATATTATATAACACACATCACTCTTTTTTGCCCTGGGTTTAACCTCTCAGGCTTCCAACAGGCCCTCTGATTGGTGGGGTTTGTTGAGGCCATACCTGGCTTGGGAAAACTCACACAGAGCCATCATGACCTTGAAGGTGAGGAGTCACAAGACAGATAGAGAGAGTCAGTGGACTACTGTTTGTTAGCCCAGCTAGGCGATCATTAAAGTCCGTGTAAAGGCAATTCCATGTTTTCTTTCAAAATACATTAAATATATTGGAAAATAGTTGCTGAAAACATGTGAAAAGACTTTGAACGATATATTACTGAAATGTGGAGTTAGAGGTTCAGACAGTTTTTCACCAGTTTTCAGTCCAGGATTTTGTGGGCGGTCCTAAAACGAGACTGCATGACGCATCACGGTGAGCATACCCCGCCACCTAGCAGAACGGTATAAAAGCTGTTGCGCCGTTGTGAGGTGAGCATAAGAGAGACACCCACATGCCTTACCTTTGGACAGAGAGAGAAAGACACAGAGAAATAAAAACTTGTTGATATTTTTAATCATTCAAATTTGGCTGGGTGGTTAATACCACTTTCTTCTTTAGTCTGACAAACTCAAAACACATATTTATTTTGACTTTACACGGTCTTTAAAGAAGAAAAGACAAGCACACGAACTCACATCCAGGTGAAACATGACAGCAGCTCTGTTCAGAGTGTCTGCAGAGAAATATCAGATAATGCCCCTCCATGACAGCCACCCTCTCTTTTGTTAGCTCAACAACTGCCCTCAAAGCTGCAATTTTACCAAAGAAATCCACAATGGAACGACATGTTGTTGCTGTAAACAAACACAGTAACCAAAGCTGCTCTCAAAATCCAGCTTAACAAGGCTACACATACAAAACCAACCTAGACAGCTAACTACCTGTGCTGGGTTGTGAGTTTGGATTATTACTCAGTTTCAAAGTGAGACAATAACTTTAAAGCGAATGGCACACAACTCTGAGAGTTCAACAACTTCAATCAAGTTCACAACCTGTCTAGCTAACTATGTAGGTAGCATGGTCTGCCTTGTTAGGCTGCATAAAGAGGATGTCTGTTTCTGTCGGTGCACTGTGTTTATTTACTGAAGAAGCTGGACAGTTGATTCAGAACTGCTAAATCTGGAATCAGTTGTTGAGCTTGCTAAGGCGGGGGTGTGATTGGCTGAAAGGTGAGGGGGTTGTAACATCACAGTCATAAAAAGTGACATTATGAAAGAACAAGAGTTCAAATGTGTATTATTATGAAAGACAAATAAAACTCTGTTATTATGAGAGTCCAAACCAAGTTAACATTTTTACACTTTTTTGAATATGTTTTTGTTTAAATGCCTCGGGCTTAAGAGATTTTCACTTTTTGTTCTATGACATAAAATATGTCAATAACTACAACTTGTTAAGTTTTACATGCCTGAGACTACCGAGGTTGTCTGAGACATTAAACATCACACCGAATAAAAGAACTCACTTTATTTTGAAATAATTCAAATTATTGTGCTGAAAAGACAAAAATCATAAACTTTTACCAGAGAGTTTATTTGCTGCAATAATCTAAAATCCAAAGGTAAATTCTCATTGGTATTTCTTGAGAGAACCAGGGCGATCCCAGTGACTCAGACTTCCTTTGGCCTAAAATAATACATCTTCCTGCAGCACTCTTCCTGTGGTTTCCTAATAACCACAGTCTCCTCTGACTTCCTCAAAGAACAGATTTCATCTGTATCTTCATTTACAGTAACAAAGTGTAACTATAATCATAATATCTTAAAGATGAACTAAAATTATCAGACTTTTATCAATGACATTAAATGTGACTTCAAGTAGGTACATGTTAGTGCATTATACATTTTATATAACTGATAATTATGTTTAATTATGACCGTTTACATAGTATTTATGAGTTTTTCGGTGGATTGTTTTGGTGTAAAAAGTCATCCTCAACATTGCTCGTGGACTCGTGCGTTGATTTATCTTCAGGTCAGGTGATCAGGTCAGTACTTTCTGTTTCTTAAGTCTTATTTCTTTTTCTTCTCACAGTTTCTCTTTGCTGCTGCAGTCCTCTTCTATGTTGTAGTTGTGATCAAAAATTGATAAATGTCAAAAGCACATAAACTCAATTTAGGGTAAAAACTGAGCTCAGAGTGGCAAAATATCAGAGTCACTAGGGGGCTGAATTAGTACTCAGTGTAAATGCTGCACATGTCATACACTCTTCTCATTGCAGAATGGTACAATTAGAATAATAAACATTTGTAAAATAAATGAGTATAAACATTATTAAATCTAGTAAGGCAGAACTAAGTAAAGCTAGCCTGACACTGAAATAAAGCAGCACACGTTTCACATAAACTTTAGTTTGGCTGCATGCCAGCTGCTATTTGAATATGTTGTCTGTTAGGACGGTTTGTGATTTTCATAGATAGAAAAGGAAGGACAGGAAAGAGAAGTCACATTCTGGGAGACAGGAAGATGTCAAATTAATGTTTCACAGTAAATTTACAGAATACAGTAGAATGTCTGTCTTCTTCTTTGCTGTTTTTGAGACACAGCTTAGATTAAATTCTCTCAAAATGCCGGCTCGCTCACAACAAAAGCATTTTTTCTTTTGGTGGTATACAACTTATAGTTTTATTAGAGACACACTGACTTTGTATGATCCTGAGGCTTGACTCTTTATTAAACTACAGTACTTGCTGCCAAAGAAATAGCCCCTCAGCTGCTGACAGGATGTTTTGGTTCTTTGGATTGCCCAGAGTCACAGGGACATGCTGGTCACTTCCTTCCTGTATGAGGGTTGATAAAGAAATCTTTGAAATAAAATATCAAAACCAAAAACTATCTACATGTGTTGTGATTGAAACTACAGCTGGTAAACAAGTAAATCAACTGAACTGAACTGGCAGTTAATCTTTGGATTTTAGCCAAAGATTTGTGTGAGGGATTTCATATTTGGCATGTTCATCATTTTGTGAATTCAATTCATTTAAAATAATAATAATGCCAACAATTAAACTGCTGTTTACTATATTTATAGAACTGATCCCACATTCACACATATTTTTAATGCTGGTTTGGTTATTTAAAGTTCCTCTTCATGAAGTGAGGTCTGTACACTTCAGATTGAAGCACAGGAGAAGTTTGTATGGACTCAGTGGAAACATGGGTGGGAACTGTTGCTGTTCTTTCTACCAATAGGCTCTGATTTCAGGAGCGCGCCCTGCAGTT
This sequence comes from Sciaenops ocellatus, assembly GCA_033000465.1. Lineage (NCBI taxonomy): Eukaryota > Metazoa > Chordata > Actinopteri > Sciaenidae > Sciaenops > Sciaenops ocellatus. The sequence continues at coordinate 28,744,809 of CP136878.1, forward strand.
TGAATCAGTACTGTGCAGCAGCTGCTCTGGATTTGTTCATTCCTCCGGTTTCAATCTGGTCTGCTGATGAGTTCATGTGCTGCCAAAAACACTGATCTACACTATGAGTGGGAGTGTGAATGAGCCAGCCTCAGTCAGTCATCATCATCATGCCTGTGCCTGTGTCTAAATGAAGAAAAACATTTGTTTCACGAAAAATCAATAATTATCATACAAGTTCAAGTAATTGTTAATTTAACAGGTTAGATAAATCGGCCAATAATACTATTTTAACAGATTTTCTTCATTCTAAAATTGAATAACATATTCATGCTGTTTTTCCAGTGTTGCAGTAACGGTGCACTCTTGGTACCTTTGCTACGTTCTTTAAACATACAACAAGCAGTTGTCATTGTTATTAAAGCCTCAGTCTCATGTTGATGCCTCTACGTGACCTACATAAACAAACATCATCAATCAGTTCAATAATTGACTGTTTTATTGAGCATTATTGAGTTCTTCTTTTGAAGTACATTGGAAACACGTTGTTATGTGTTTACTCCGTTTCTGTGTGAGTTACAAATGTCCTTGTACACTGGCAGCTTTGCAGAAACGCAGATTACACTTGGGTTGTGTTAGCTGTGGTCGTGCTGTACTTTACACAGAGTCTTTGAAGGCAGCATGAGAGCAGTACATTGACTCCGGCCCCGCCCCCGGCGGCCTCGGCTCAACTTCCTGCCTGCCATAAGTTCACTGTACACGGCAGGACGGCGTCCAGACGGCGGCTCCTCACAGCGGCTATTCACCTGATGAACACACAGCCGTAAGTGTTTTTATTCACATAAAGCCGTATAATAAAGCTGCTGCTAGCTTAACGATAATAGGCCTATGTGTACCTACAGACACGGTAACTCCCTGCAGCCTCTCGCGCTTACGCCAGCTCTACATTAGATTACTGTACTATAATGAGCTGCGGGTATCTACGGCTTGTTGTCTTTATGGACAGGGATATTAACGTGAACCGGCGCGGACCTGGTGTTCAATGTCTTCATTAAAATTAGCATAGCATGGGTGCTTAATGCCAGACTAAATATAGAGCGCTAACTTTGTAAATATTCAGAAGCGAGCATGATTTAAAAGCGAGTACAGTGACCGCAGTTAGCATGACAGGCAAATATAAAGAGCGACTGTTACCGGCGTTACCGGCACGTGTGAGTGAAACGGATTAAAGTTAGTGTTCACGCGAGTTTACTACACGAGCTGTCAGTGGAGTGACGGAGGAGGGGCGGCACTCTTCAAACAGACCCACCGCAGGACGAGCTCTGCTCCAGCTCGACTGTACTGTCACCAAATGAACTGTTAGCTGCTATGACGCATTTTTTTTATTTATACAACTTTCCCGCTTTAACAGCTACATGATATAAAATAAAGTTGCCCATAGCTTGCACTGTGTGTTATGAGTTGGTTAAAATAAAGAAAAAGCGGAATAAAGTGGTGTAATGACGCACAGAGAGGGAAGTAACGACACAAGCAATGGTTACAAGTTATAATTTGGTATTAACCCCAGCACGTACATGAATGTTTTTAAACTGTCACTGCTGACGCATGTGCGTTGTCACCTCTAAATGAATATGTTAATAACAAACACATGAATTTGGACACGAAATTCCAGAAAAAAGGGGAAATGATAGCTTATTTTCCAGTACATTTATCTGTAAGATAAAATGCTAAATAAATCTTAGTAAAAGAAAATTAATACAGTCCAGCTCTCAGCATGAACAAATGTTATTTCAGAGTTTAGAGAAAGGTTTGAAGTGTCTGTGGCTCCTCTGAGGACAAACAGTTCTAAATGTAAGCGAGCTGGAAGAGTCTGAGGCCAGGCGAGCAGATATTGGGTACATGGAATGTTGTGGTGAGGACAAATGAGTCATTGAGGAAACCAGCAGTGCTGCCTGCCTTTTCCCCTCCAAGAACTGATGTGGTGCCTCTCTTTGTGCTGCTGCAGAGCCAGGACTCCTCCCTGTCAGTTATGGCCTGTCAGAGACTTTACCACCAGCCACGTCTCCTGAGGGCATGCTCTTACTGACTGTCTGCACAATGGTCTTAATGCAGTTGATTGAAGTGCTGGAGTTTTTCTGTTACCATGTTACATAACAAGGCTGGGGGCAAATTATATATATATATATATATAGTGTATGTTTACAGAGTAACATTCTTTGTGTTACTTACATCTTCTTATTCCTTGGCCCAGTAATCCTCTCACAAACTCATCAGGGGTCACAGCAAAGAGTACCGCCCCTTTTTTCTCTGTGCTCCAATCACAGTCGAGCTAGCCTCGGACAGAACCTCGGTCAACTTTCTGTCCTGTACTTAAAGAGGTTCAATGATGGAGTAAATAGACAGTATGTAGTTACATTTTCAGTTGGCTAGTGTTAGCAAAATGCTAGTTAACTAGCTAACTTCTGGCTACCTAGTTAGCTAGCATTTTGATGTAAATTAGCTACCGTTTGCTAATATTAGCTATAAGCTCACTAATCTTTTAACCATCTTCAAATGTGTTTTTGACATAGACAAGCTAGCATGTAGCACCTTTGTGTACAGTAAAAGGAGAGGGTTGGCTGAGGCTTGCTCAGTTGCTGTTGGAGCACAGAGTAAAAAGGGCGGGACATAGGAAGGGTTTCAGTTTCATGACCAATCACCAAAAGTGTGTCTACTGGTTTTCATCGTATAATAGAGTAACAAAGTGATTCACTTTGACATGCAGTGTGTGCTGATGTGGAGTCTGACCGTCGCTCTTCTTCTCAGGCCCGGCACTAGCCATGACTCAGCAGGAGCAGCAGGAGTTCACAGAAAGCGTGGAAGCGGCCCTCTCCTGGATGCAAGCCATCCAGGAGAGGTTGAGGGCCAACGACAACACCCAAGGGCCCCGTGATGCCCTGGAGGCCCGACTCAGAGAGACAGAGGTGAAATACTTTGCTCACTGTTTGACCCTTCATCTCTGACCCCTGCTGCTGCTTTAGAGCTCTGTCATTAGACTGCAGAGTGGAGACAGCTGCAGAGCCTTTGAGTGGAGATGTTTTAGTGGATATATAATGGACACAGACAAAAACTCTGAATGTCCTCAGACATGCAGTAAATAAAAGTTTTTCTGTGGTCTGCTGAATGTGTAGAAAATCCATCTGTCGGAGCATGAAGGGCGTGTGAAGATGGACGTGGCACTGGTGGCTGCTGAGATCCTCCTGCAGAGCGGAGATGAGGAGGTGAAGAACCACACCCACGCTAAGCTCAAAGACCTGAAAAGCCAGTGGGAGGAGACCTGCACCTACATCATCCACTGTCACAGGTGCTGCTCCACTCTGTTTGACACTCCACCCCGAGTAGTTTGCCCCGAGGGGCGGCTTCCACTACATTCACAGTTCAGCCGTTAAAGCTCTGTTTTGAATCTGTCCGGATGTGTTTTATTGTTCCACAACTCCACCTTCAGAGACGCTGAATAGCTACGTACACATTCAGCATCAACGGTTTGAGACACCTTTCAGAGCTGTGTTTGTATCGACATGTCAGCTACAGTGTTACTGCCCACACATTAGAATGTTAGCATCAGGTTTTAGGCTACAACAAAAACCACTTCAGCAGAGGCCGAGGTGACGTCTTTTGTCCAAGATATTCATTTTTCAGTGATACACAACAGAAAACACACTGGAGGAGCTGAAATAAGAAAAAGAATGTTTATTATTTCTCTTTATAAATTACTTAAAAGTGCAATATGTTACATTTAAGAGTGCAAAACATTCAAACATTCACTAAAGTATTCAACACACTGTTGAGATATCTACTGAAGTTAGCATGCTAAGTAGGCTTGGGCCTATTAAGCCAAAGACCAGGATGATAGTGATAATGGTACATGTAATAAATGTTGTTTCCACAATCAGATACTCATTTTCACAAACACATATCTGTTTTATTTTCCATTTCCATTCTATATTTTAATGTAGAATACTTATTGACAGCCCTACACGTGACTCAGCTGCTCAGCCCCATTGGAACAAGATGACAGCCGCGTTAGAGCTATATTGAAATGATGCTGTCATTGTTTATTAACTTTCCAGCAACAAACTAGTCAGCCCCTTACTGTGAAGACTCTGCTAACTCAGCTCAGCTGTGATGCTAATAGGTCCGCAAAGTTGGCTGCACGGCTAACTGAGCTCATTAGCTAATGGCTGTTCTCAGTTTATCTTTTCATCAGTGACTCTTTTAATAGCATCATCGGTATCACAAGCTAACTGCGTTGGGTGTTGGTGGTTTGTACAATATCTGAGGTTAGATGACAAATAGCTGGAGGCTTGTGATTGTGCTTCGATGTAAGTTACTTTGCTCTGCCAATAGTTTGTTCAGTTAAAGAGAAATAAAGATGGAGTTTTTATAGATAAGCTAGTTCGCTAAAGAAGGCTGTCTAAATCTACCCTATATCAAAACATAGTCATGTGATCACAGTTAGAACATGGAGTATGTGGTCTGTCGTTAAATATCCTAACTCTTCTTCATGTGTCTCACCTCACACCCAGTCGAATCGAGTGGGTGTGGCTCCACTGGAGCGAGTACCTGAAGGCCTACGAGGAGTTTGAGCTGTGGCTGACGAGGCAGCAGCGCAGTCTGGACGTCAGGGTGGAGCTCCAGCTGGGGGTGAAGGAGAAGCTTTGGCAGGTGGACCAGCAGAGGGTGGCGGTGAGCGACGTCCACGGCCAGGCCACGCTGCTGGAGAGGCTGCTGGACGAGGCCGCCGCGCTGCACAACAGGACCCAGGACCCCAGCGTGGAGCCCCAGGCACAGGAGAGGCTGCAGGAGGCCTACAACGATGTCAGAGACAGAGCAGAGGTGAGGCAGTCTGACTCCACTGCACTGTTCAACTGCAGCCTGGTACACACTGACATACAAGCTGTGCATACACTCAGAGCCATGAAAGAGGTGTGTGAGAGATGTGGCTGCACAGGGAGCTCACAGTGAATAAATCTCTACTCTGTAGACTTCATTCTGCATAATCAAGGTCATTTCTTTTGTGTTTCCTGAGTTAAGGTTATCCTGTTTTTAAACACCAGCCAGTAAAAGCAGAACTGCTTGCTCATGCATGAGTCAGCGTCTGAGAAAAGCAGGAAAACAACGTCTGAAAGCAGCTTTCAGCATTTAGTGCACGTCACTGCCTCAGGACACAATATGTGGGTTCACCATGACACTGAGATGTCATGCATCCAGGCTGGGCTGAGCAGAGCTTGTTGGTTAGTTATTATAACTCACTGCAGGTGACATTATCATGTCATTATCATTTAGCTTGTAAACTGTCACAGTGACAGCTTCATGTGCATCATGGGAAGTCCCCCACAGCCCCCTACAGCAGCATAACTAAGGGATGGTTCAGGATTAGGGTTGTAAAATTCTGGGAATCTTCAAAGTTGGAAACTTTCCATGGGAATTAATGGGAATTTATGGGAATAAACCAGGAATGTATAAATTTAAAGGTTGGCCCTTAACAGGGAACCTAAATATAGTTGGGAAAATGTATTTTATCATAATCTTGACTAAAACAAGCAGATTTCATGCAGGTACACTTGAATATCTGCTATTCTTCAATCACATGCACATAACACACTGCTTACTGCAGGGCTATTGAGGCCACGCCCCCTACCTGCACAGGTGATTTCTGTACCTGGACCACACTTTAGAGCCCAGAGACACACAGAGACTATTGAAGACACACATTTGAGCTCGTGGACTACATAATGTTGTTCAATGAAATAATTCAAACTTGATAAAGTTCTACTTACAAATAAATCTGTTGAAATGTTTTTTAATTCTTTTATTTTACATGTTATAACACATATTTATGTTTGGATATTATACACTTTGTTTAAATTGCCCCCAGTTTACAGTTAATTCCCATAAATTTCCATAATTCCCATGGAGTTTCTGATTTGGAATATTCTCAAAATTCCCGAGCTTAACTTTCCACCCCTTTACAACCCTATTCATGACTCACCTGAGCCAGCTCTAACTATAAGCCCTATCAAAAAGGAACGTCTTGAGACTGCTGTTCGCTCGTCAGTCTCCATAAGTCCCCATGTTAAAATGTCCAACTTCACAGCAGAAATAAACATGTTTACAGCCTGGTACAACAACAGGTGGGTGCTCTTTATTATTTTTTAGATTAGCCGGGCCAGAGCCACCACACTGAGCTTCACAACAGCTCTTCAGAAACCTGTGGCTAATATCTATAATTATTCTGTGTATGGTTCTGTATATGTATGCTGTTAACAGGGCTTTACAGTGCACTCGAAGATGGTGTTTGCAAGCTTGAAAACAAGCTGATGTTTATGTTGTTTATTCTTTTTGAATCACCATGTGAACCTACAGGCGTACATAAAACGTGGACTTGAGTGTTGCATGTTGTACTGTGGTCTGTGCACATGCATGTCAGCGATCAGGGTTTTGCACTCTTGCGCTGTCGCTTCTGGTCTTGTGGTTTATTTAAAAGTGTGCACAGATCAGCTGGTAGAATGTGTGTAGAATCATATTTTAGAGCCCAAAGGAAAGGAAAGGAAAGGAAAGCTGTAACATTGAAAGAAAGAAAGAAAAGAAAAGGAAAGGAAAGCATGAAATGAAAGCATGTTAATCCTCTCAAGTCAAACAAAAAAGAATTCTTTGTTGGACGATGAAACAGGAAGCACAGGCCTTGAGAAACACTTGCAGTTGCAATGGCAGTGGCTTGAAATGGGGACTATTATGTTCTCATTCTTACCACAACACACACACATACACACACACCTGCACATATATATAGTACATATGTTTGCTGAAGTTTAACTGTATGTTTGTTATGGATGGAAGCGAGCTGAGGCCACTCGGTCAAAAGATGGAAAAGTTTTCACAGATGAGACGGCGGTGCACGGGGGTGACTCTCTGTGCGGCTGCGTGTGCGAGCGCGTTGGTGGGATTTGCACTGTGTTTGATGACGGGTGACATTTTGAATCAAAGTTAGCATGCAGTATGTGCCCTTCATTTACATCAACAGCGAAGATTTTCAACTCATATTCCTGTTTTCTCCTGTACTTTAGTCTTTGTTTGAGCGTGCTGTGCAGCCACAACACTGTACATAAATTTGAGGTTAATGAAAAGTGTGCTGATCTTTATTCTGTTCATATATAATCAGAGAGATGCTGCGAAAGGAGCCAGCACCGTACTGTGTACCGAATTTCAGATGGGAATAATTAACATTCAGAATAAAGATACCGGTGGATTAGTCATCATTAACAGATACACGCTGGCTGCTTTCCTGCTCAGTGAGTCACACAATGACACTGTTCTTCCTCTTCCTTTTTTCAAATATCAGTCAGATATAAACACACACACCCATGTCAGTCTTAACCTACATCATGTATTCACCAGAACACACCAGTCTGCTTGCAAAGCCCTACTCTGACTCCAGATGGGAACACTGTATTTTAAATAATGCCGTGTTTTGTAGGATAATGCTTCCTACCTTCTTGGTAGTCTCTGTGTTCTTGTTTAAAATCTCAACAATCACGTAGCTGAGGCAACAGACGCTCACAGGAGAATACAAATTCACACTCGGGCTCGTCGCTCGGGTACCTAAATGTGAAGTGTGTGATGTTAATGCTAAAAATTACCACAAGTTGTGTCCCCTGCTGTGCTAGGAGCGTCTGTCGCTGCTTCAGAAGATCGCTGAGGACCACCAGACGTACCAAGGCTGCGTTCAGAAGTTCCAGTCCTGGCTGCTGTCAAAAACCAAGGAGCTAACGGATCTGATGGAGAAGGAGGATACAGCCGAGAACAAGCTCAAAGCCTTACAAGTGAGACTAAGTGAAAGAGAATTATGAAGCTGCTGTCTGATGTTGCTGTGTTCAGTCTCAGAACCTGTCATAGTTATTTTCAGCCATGGAAGAGGGAGAATATTCTATTTGGAGTTGACTAAATACTCAGCTGTGTATTTTTGGGCTCAAATGGTACCGACTAAATAAAGTCATTATAATTATCCTCATGATGAACACAGGAGAGCAGAAATGGATGGATACAGTACAAACAGAGTGGACTGTAGCACAAAGAAATGGAGAGCAGACAGTGAAGGAAATAAGTTTTTAACACGTCAGGGTCTTGAAGCTGTAGACGAAAGCCTCTCCACCAAGTATTGAATATATTTCAGCCAGTGTGTTCAGTTTTTTCATTCCACTGTACTGCACAATAACCTTTTTAATGAACTGGAATGTTTATTGAGTTCATGTCAATGCATGGTAAAAATTTCACATTAAAAGCTGCATTGGAAAGTTGTATAATGAAAAGAATGATGATTGTTTTGAACATTAATTTAGACTACTGTGTGTAACACTGCAGTATACCAAGTATGAATACATACACACATTCTGTCTAACCCCATTGAAAATTCAGTTTGTGGGGGGCCCTCTGGTTTAAAATGAAAGCAATCTGAAAACGGGAACTATAAATGTTGTAAATGGATGTGAACGTATATATCAAGATTTTATATATTGTCTGTTATACCTGTATTTTGTCATGCACTGTAAGTCAATTACTGAGTGTAGAAGAGGTTGTCCCATTTTCCCGTGACATAATCTTTTTGTGGCAGACATAATTTGCAGGATTTTTATTTCTGGTAACTTAATCACAGTCAGAAACTGCAGCAGAGCAGCAGAGTGGTGAGCATGACATAACTCTGATCACTGAGCCGATCATCATTATTATTATTAAACATATTGAGCATACATTGAGGATATAGAATGCTACTATATCACCTATCAGTTTTTTATCAGTCCTTTTTTAGAAACTGATCACCATTACCTTCATTTCAGACTCACAAATATTTCACGTTCTAGAGTAATAATTATTCAAATTTTTTCCACCTGTAACTTTGTAATCCAAGCCAGCACATAATGTTTCCTCTGTCCGTGTCAGGCTCTGGATGACAGTGTAGCTGGTGAGGAGAAGACCCTGCAGCACATCGAAGGCATGGCAGAGGCGGTGAGGGGCAACACATCTCCTGCCGGGGCGGAGGTGGTGGTGGAGGAGGCCGAGGAATTGAGACTTGGCTGGCAGAGGCTGAGGCAGGGCCTGTGTGAGGCAGAGGACGGTCTGCGCTCCAGCCTGGACTCCCACAGTCAGTACATGGCCAGGTGTCAACGGCTGGGAGAAGACATCAACCGCCTCAGGGTGTTGATGCAGGGGCTGGACCAGGAACTGGAGGGGAGCCGCCAGGCTGGGGACCGTGCTGACTGCACCGAGGAGCAGATCCTGGGCCAGTGGAAGAAATATACGGTAGGTTGTTTTAGACAGGGTTATGTAGTCTAAGTTCTACTTGTTGTCGTACTGGATAGTTACTCAAGTGATATCACTGGCATGTAGTTCTCATAAAGTTCTATGTCAGACGAAACTTGACAGTTTGACAGAATGTGAGCTTCTCATTGACAGTTAATCTTAGGAGTAATCTTGGAGTTAATCTGAGAGTGCGTGGGAACTCTGTTAAACACTGCTTCCCGTAGGAGTCGTCAGAGCGGTTCTTCTGTTTCCATCCTGCTGGCAGAACAGACCCTGCTCCATCCAGCATGGAGAGCTGATGATCCGCATATTTGGTTTTACGTACTTTTTATGGCCTCGTGTCTTTGCTGATGCAGCCGCCCCCATTTATCCAGGCCTGGGACAATTAGGAGTGCACTGGCTTGTGCATCGTGGATGTGTAAAGAGAACTGGTTTCAGTGTTGGAGCTGCTCAGTGCAGCATGAAGACAAAAAAAGTTTGATTTCTGGGCATAACTTACCTGGATCTTCTGAATATCCTTCTGCATTGTGTGGCCTGTAGAGCAGACAGCTAAAGACTCCTGCTGGCACTTCATGCGGACCTTCTAGACTTTTCAAGTGCTCTCAGGCTAATCTATTTCTTTTAAAAGTGGTTGTATTATCATGATTTACCTTCATAAAAAACTTTGTTTTAGTGTTTCTAACATTTACTAAAAAATGAACAACAGAGTTGAAGTCTGTAAAAAACAAATTGTTTATGAGGAGTTGACCGTCAGTGACTCAGTAAAAGTCCTTCATTGGAAACTTGAGGTTATTGTTTGATTAGATTTGATTGACAGCAGTGGCAACATAGACAAACAACCCATCAGCTGTCATCCAAATTTGATTCAAAGTTTGCTAAACTCTGGTTGGTGCACAAAAATAGGAGACATCCTGTTTTTCCCCTGCCAGTTGAAACGAGCCAGAATAGCACAGACCAAATGAAAACCACAGAAACAAGTGTTCACTGTAACTGCAGCACACAATCTTCTTTTCATGTAGGACTGCAAACAATTCCATTTTTATTGATACTGTATAGTGCAAAATCATAGCAGTGGTTATCTCACAATACTTTGCATATAGAGCAGGTTTAGACTGTACTAGAAGGAAAAAAGATTGAGCTTTGGAGTTCATTGTTTTCCTATGGGGAGAGTAGTGACACCTACCTAGGCAAAGCTCTACCCTTAGCTGTGCACACCGCTGGAAATTGCTCCCCTGAAAGTTTAAATATATTTCAAATTTTGACTTCAGGTGCTGCTGACATTTTAAAGCGTAACCAATGAGATAACTGCTGTATGTGACATAGTGTAGCACTGGCACATGAAGCAGGGGAGGTAGAGAGCAGAGAGTGATGGAAGTGTAACACAACATTAAAAACAAAGCACAATATCAGCAGTTTATGAACTTAGCTTGCTAAATTCAATGCTAAAGTTGGCTGTTTGTGTGCATGGCTGTGCCAAGTGTACAAACACAAAAGGTTAGCTTAACATCAGTAAATCCCATCATGTTGTTGTTACGTAGAGAAGAAGGATGTATTTTTGCTGATGACACTCCACTTTATCTCTGCAAACATGTTGTGCACCAGAGAGAACAAATCTCTTACCACATGAAGACGGCCCTCTTAGAGGTGATAAACTCTACGTGCCCTGACACGATGACTCCTGACTGGATTCTTTATCTCCATCAGAGTATGGTTTACTGCCTATCACATGCCCGACACACAACAGAAACAAAATCCGACAGTCCTGTCAGTAAAGCTGCTTTATCACTTCAGTGGATCCACTGAATGCCTCAGAGAGGTAGAGTCACAGTTTGCTTATTATTTCTATCTGGGCGCCTCACACTGTGACATTCATCCGCCTCTTTGTTTAGCAAGTCACCACTGTCTGTGGATTAATGCTCAGTCCCTTACCTTTGAGTAATAGGAAAGCTTCCCCTCTGCAGAATCTGCAATGTCTATTTTTATGTGCATGTTTGCAGCATGTGACTGATGAGGGCAGAATCAGTAGGAGACGGTTCACAGAGAATCTTGCAGAGCAGTAGTTCTGTACCTGTGGAGCTGTGGTGCTTCTTGTGTTGGGTGTGACTGGAATGCTGAACGGTGTGGTGGACTCATCTGTCTGTCATCTGCTGCAATCTAGACAGGCTGTCACCTCGCTGGGACACATCTGTTTTCACTTTTACTGTAAGACACCAAATGGATTGTTAACAGCTGCAGTTTATCTACACCACAAATCCGTCATTGTAGCTGAAATATTTAACTGACAGGTAATGGAAAGACATGCCAAACAGTTATAGAACATAACCTTAAAGACGAGGCAGTTGTGTGTGCTGAATGAATAAATGTATAATTCATGAGAGCACATCAATCTCTACACACACACAGACACACAAAAACTCAATAACACACTGAGCAAATAATACTAACAGATACACAACCAAAATACAAAACTTGAGCATTTGTCTCATCTGTGTTCTGGCAATAATTAAGTTAGAAAATGTCCCGTTTCTGGTGGCACAGTGCTCTTTTACATTTCATTAACAACATTTACTCGTGCTTTCAATGGGCGAATGTGTTTTCACTCAGCCTGACCAAGCACCCTCCTCTGTGGATGTCAAGTAAAGCCAGTGCAGAAGTGCCAAAAACTGCAGTTCCTCAAACGTCCACCTGAGGCTGGCTCCAGAAGTGAGTCAGTCTCCATAAGTCCCCATGTTAAAATGTCCAACTTCACAGCAGAAATAAACATGTTTACCGCCTGGTACAAAAAATGAATATTACCCTGTTCATGACAACTGTACTGAGGGTGAACTTTTATACAACTCACCTGTTCACATTATATTAAGGCTTAAAGTTATGTTGGTTAGGTAGTTGACAGGTGACACTGATGAGCCACATCTTGATGATGCTGTTGATTTTTAGATGAACTGAGAGGCGGAAGAGGCAGGACTGCCAACATGGAGATTCTGAGCTTCAGAGCAGCTCTTCATAAACCTATGGATGGCGTCACACATACACATCAGTGATCCTGAGACACACTGTTTCATCTTCGACCTTTTTTGTTTTTGCCATTTCAAAAATTCAGTTTAACACGTGAGGTGACGCCATGTGTCACTCGAAGCTGTGACAGGTTTAATGGATCAAGCTTGAATTTTTATCTCTCTGAATGAACTCTTATAAAGGAAGTCTGGGTGTGTCTCATCACTCAATCGCCCAAATCCAATCCGGCTCCTACACCCTCCCTCTGCTCGCTGTCATTCCATCTGTGCGTTCCTGTGGAGGATCCCCCACACTAAGTGTCATTCCAAACCAACTAGCCTCAAGTGGAAGTGATTTATAAAGCTCTCCAACACCGAGCCTGCATCAATGCTTCTATCAAGAGCAGCATGTCTTTTGTGTCCGGGATGGAGAAAAACGCCCACATAGCTACAAATGGGAGCTCTGTGTGGTAATGCATTTTCCCACCTCAGGTGCTCATACACCGACTCGTTGTCAGTTGTTTATTGCTGTGGGTTGACGCTGACGAATGTTGCTGTTCCTGTCGGAGGAAAGTGAGGGCGCCCCAAAGCTTGCCGGTGTATTTATACCCCCAAAGAGACCCTCCACAGCCACGAGTGTGACTCCACACAGAGTTCCACTCGTCACACAGTGGGAGGTTGTAGAGGCCAGATTGGAACTGAGCCACTGGTTCAGTAGGTAGTGACTCTTGTTACTGTACAGTGAATGTATTTTGGGCATTTACTGTGTTATGGATGTGACACTGATGAGTCACTGAGCTGAGCTTTTATTTCCACTGGGAATAATTCATTACTAACATACAGGGTTAGTTAAAGTCACGTACACAGTTTAAAGTGTATGTAGCTGTATCAGTAGTAATGTTTTCACATTAGTGCAGCGTTTCTCTGGATCTTTCACAGATGCTCAAGCTGATAAAAGTCAGTACAGATCCGTTTGATTCAGTCGTGCTAATTAGCAGCCACTCACAATAATTCTAATAACACTGTTTGTCGCTCAGTGTTTACTATCTGCAGCTGTATCATTCAGTCCATTGTGAGATTCTAATGGCTGCAGTCTGTTTACATGAGTCACTTCCAGGGCTTCGGTGCTGTGCATGCTGGCTGACTGGCACATTTAAAATAGGACAGAGCCAACATTGCTGTTATTAGTTGCACCTGTGCTGTTCTCTCTAATGTCCACGTTAGAGAGAAGTCGCCTCACAATGCAAATTAAAACAAACATCCGCTTAAAGCTGAGAGCAGAACTGAAAAATAATAGACGGCAGGGCCACGGCCCCACAGAGTTCACAGCACACGGATAAAAACACACTCACAGTCGTCATGTGTTGTTTATGTTTGTGCTACATAGATTTATTTTCTATTAAAATGATTCAAGACTGAGTTTAACACGAGTGTTCTGTGCTTAGTATTAGTGAGACACATTAAAGGTGTGAAAAGCATCCAGCCTGGAAGCACAGTGTGCAACAATGACAACAATGAGCTGGATGACTGGATTTGAATTGGTGGCTCAGTCTGCAGTCATTTAGCCACAGGTTTGAGTCGTTCTTTCAGCCAACTGAGAGTCACCAGTGTCCGTCCTTCAAACTCAGAATTACAGTGAGGAGGCTGACTGGTATTTCACTCTGAATGAACATTAAACAGCATTAAACAGTACAGACACGTCTGTGGTAAACATCCCACCCTCTTGTTTGCTGCTGTTGTGGCTTGAGCTCATCTTGCTTGTGTTCTATGTTTGCACCCTGCAGGGGGTGAGGAATGCTCTGGCTGGGGAGGAGTCCCAAGTGGAACTTCTTAAGGCTCAACTCAAGGAGCTCTTCAGGTTCTCAGGGGACTCCCGCCACCTCTCTGATGACGTCCTGGCTGTTGTCAAAGAACACCAGAGGTAAAATAACTCGAAACATGCTTACCATTACCAAATGTTTGGATTCCCATTCAGTTCACTGAGTTGATGCGATGAGGTGTGGAAGTGAGTCAGTCTCGCTCTGACTCACTGACTCACCTGAAAGACAATTCAGACTGCTTTACATCAGACAGAAAGAAACAAAGTCAAATTAAACCATCAGATGAAACTATAAATAAACTGTAACGGAATAAACTGATTTAAAATACACAATACAAATGTTTGAAAAAGTAGCACAGTGGCAAGCCGAAAAATGTTCACACTTGATTTTAAAGATCAGTGTGGAGGATGCAACCAACTGAATACTGCTCACCTCACCTTTGTCAAACTACTGTTTCAAAAGTCAAAAAAACCCAACATGTATAAAAATGTCATTTCATATATTCGATTCTGAGTTTTATGGCAGGGAGATAAAATAATCGTCCAGGATCAAGTTTACTGCCACGTAGATTTTCACATACAAACAATAATACAAAAATCTTTATTTTATTATTAGGGAATGGAAAGATTTGCAAACTAAAACAAAAAAGTTTTCTGGAACATGTAAAATATACAGACTTGTATAACATTTTTTAAACAGTCTGTTTACGTTTTGTTGTTTTTTTCTTGCCGTGGTTCAAAATGTCTTAAATTCAAGGTCACTAAAGCTGCAGGCACTCGACGATCATCTTGGAAACAAATAATAAATAAAAGCGGAGTTTCTGACAGCTGTAGAAAAACGTCCTCACATTTTTCATGTATTACATATTCTACACATGTACAAGGATGCACATGCACACCACGAACACAGGCTTGATGTGATACACATTTTTACAGATTGTACACTGGATGGTAATCATGGCCTGATTATCCAGCCAGCGGGACCTGGGGCAACAATGAGCTGCTGAGCCATTGTTCCTCCTCTCTGTGCGCTACACAGATTTTCAATTCTGGAATACTACCTGTCTCCTGTTTACTGATGTGATGTCATTAAATATGAATAAATTGAGGAATATGCATCATGTGAACATCAGTACCATCTTAAAATACGGACTCTTGGACACTCTTCAGGGTCAGTTGTGTGTCTTGTCAGTTGATATTGTGCTTTGCTGCTGCATATTCATATATTCTCAAACTAAAGTAGTCAGATTACTGCAAACCATAACCCTAACCCAGTAATACATATGAAAACACAGCAGGAGAACAGCATACAGGAGAACAAGATCAAAGACGAAGCAAACAGTGTCCCTCAAATACAACTAAACAAATCATTGATAGATAAAATATAGTCATATATGTATACATATAGTGTGTTAACAGAGTCAGCTATAAACTATTTAAATATGTTATTTATGTCCACATGTCTGAATGTCAGGTTATCCTGCTCAGCTTTTAGTGTTACTGTCAGAGATGTGTGGGTCTAATGGAGTGCTCCAGTTTTAGATATTTAAAGCTCAGACATGGGTTTGCTATTTTGAGCCATGAGTTCCCTTAGCTGGGAGGTAATAATAATTTAAGCCTAAAATAAAGTCAAAGACAAACGAGACAGCTTCACACTTTGCTCTGTGACATACAACAAACCATTAAGCATCCCATTTTTAATGGAGCCATTATTTCCAAATAGCCTCCTAATAATTTGCTGAGTTTCCTGGAAAGAATGAAGTGACTCAGTGGTAACTATAGACATGAAAACAAAATTCAGAGAACCCAAGTAAATATTCATTATTTAAAAAGTATACTTGTTTGTTCAGCTGACCTGCTGTGCGCCCACTAACAGGTTCTAGGTTATGTTAGAATAGCAATTAATTACAATTCATTCACTGTAAGTATTTCAGTTTAAATGTCTGCTTTATCTGCAATCACTACAAAATTGCATAAATCTTTCCAGGAACTCTTCCTAGAAAATGATGAAGGACAAGCAATTTAAGTTCAAGTTAAGTTTCATGGTCAAATATAATCATACAGGTACAATGGATTCATATGTAATTCATTCATTTTAATGGACCCTTCAATAAATCTTCTTTGTTAAAGCAACTGATGCTAATTTAAACATCCATCCATCCATCCATCCGTCCATTATCTGTAACCACGAGGGTTGAAGTTAAGCTACGGAATTTTGGAAATATTCCAAATCTAAAACTCTATGGGAATTATGGGAATTTATGGGAATCAACTGTAAACTGGGGGTAATTTAAATGAACTTATCCAAATATAAATATTAACATTTTGTTTTGTCATAAGCAGACATCCATGCAGAATAATGTTGCATGGCTGAAATAAAGTTGTTTTGAAATAATGTTATGCACAGTGCAGGTAGAGGGCGTGGCCTCAATCACCCTGCAGTAAGCGGTGAACTATGTGCATGTGATTGAGGAATAGTATAGATCTCAAGTGTACCTGCATAAAATCTATGCTAAAATATATTTTTCGGAGTACCTGGAGAGAACATGCAAACTCCACACAGAAAGGCCCCAGCTGGGGTTCAAACCAGGAATGTTCTTGCTGTGAGCAATTTAAGCATATTTCATGTCATGCTTCAAGATGTTTTAAAGGTTTCTCTTCCATCAGAACAAAATCTATTTGGGCAGATTTACCTGAAATGTACTGAACACATCAAAGAATGAACCCTTTTGATTTTGTCTCAGACTAAGTATGTACAGCTAATGTAAACATGCTAACACAGACAGTGTTAGCATGCTGATGACTAACAGGTCATGATCACCATCTTAGCATTGCGTGGTAGCAGGCCAAAGTTATATGTATATACAGTATTGCACCGAACAAGGCGATGGAGAGTGGTTGTGTTCAGGCAACGTCTATAACTTTTCTCTCTGATCCAGTTCAACTTTAGTTTAAAAGAAGAGAAGATGAGGATACCGGATTTAAAGTCCATAGCATCCTACCCACTTTCTGCTTCTTTATTCTGTGCACTACCTCTTGGAAACCATTTGCTTTTGAACGTTTGGTCTGAAACTACTGCAAGTTCTGTCCAACTTTGTAGCATCAAAGGAGTGCTTTATATGCTTAGGCTTTTCAAATAAACCCTAAAGCATAAAGGTATCAAGCTTCCACAAACCATCACAAGGGAAAAGGAGGGCAAAACACAGATCATTCCATCATGTTCACATGCATAACAGCACTCCCTACACAATAAAACCAAAAATACACAAAGAAGCAAATTAACATACATAATGAACCTAACAAACCCACTGCAGTCTGTGTGCTGGATTATGTGTCTCCTCCAGGAAACACTGTGCCCTAGAGATGAAACAATATGTATGAATTATGGGCTAAAGAAAAAAGGTGTAAACAAAGCAAAATACAATTTAAATTTAAGATTCTTCAAAGTCTCCTCCTGTGATGTTTTGATGACAGCTTTGAACACTCTTTGACATTCTCTCAGTCAGCTTCATGAGGTCATCACCTGGAATGATTTTCAGTCCTGAAGGAGTTCCCATACATGCAGAGCACTTGTTGGTTGCTTTTCATTCACTCTGTGTTCCAACTCATCTCAAAACATCTCAGCTGGATTGAAGTCAGTGACTGTGGAGGCCAGGTCATGTGATGCAGCACTCCATCACTCTCCTTCTTGTCTCGTGGTCATATAGCCCTTACATACTGTAGCCTGGAGGTGTGTGATGATTCCACCATCACAAACCAGATGGGATGGCATGTCACTGCAGAATGCTGTGGTAACTATGCTGCTTAAATGTGCCTTTATTTTTGAATAAATCGCCAGCAAAGCACCCCCACACTATCACAGCTCCTCTTCCATGCTTCGTGGTGGGAACCACACATGTAGATACCCTCCATTCAACTTCTCAGTGTCTTACAAAAACACGGCAGTGAGAACCAACAATCTCAGATTTGACTCATCAGACCAAAGTACAGATTTCCTCTGGTCTAATGTCCATTCTGTGTTTGTTGGTTCGAGCTGTTCTCTTCTTCTTGGTCTCAGTCGTGGTTTCTCTGCAGTCATTTGACCATGAAGGTCTGATTCACACAATCTCCCCTGTACCTGTTAATTGAAAAGCTTTCTAGATGACTTCCTCATGAATCTGACTGAGAGAAGAGTGTTAATTAGATCATATAGTAATTACAGTTTTGTTGGTCTGTTTCGAAGTTCTCTATGTGAATCTCCTTCACAGAAAGTTCTCTGCCTGATAACGTCTTGTGTGCTCGTGTTGCAGTGTGAAATGCAGAGCGACAAGGCTGTGTTCAGAGTCAGAGTCAGGGCTGAGAAGTATTCTTCAGGACCCACTACTGGTCTACGCCCAGTGGAGTCACATGGTCTCTCAGGTTCTGGAGGCTTCCGCTGAGGTTACTGACTTCTCCCACATTGCCATGTTGGTCCAGAACATCGAGGTAAAACACACACATTTTCTCAAAGCGGCTAAAATAACATCTTTATAACAACGAATGAAATGACAATGTGCAGCTTTGCTCAGCTTCAGTTCTGGTTCACTCTCATGGATTCATAGTGTTGGTTTAGGCTGCAGCAGACGGCTGTTCTCAGTGAGAAGCTCTGATACTGTACACTACCTGCTCTGCAGCAAACAGCACACAGACACAGATAGAGATTAGCTTGTGAACAAAGGGAAGCATTTAGCAGCTATATATAGAGAACAATATTTTCCCAAGAGTTCTTAGAGACCAAAAACAGCTGAACGGAATATGAATGTGAAATATTCAACCCATCAGGTGGCCACAGACATGGCTGTACATGAGTTATGTTGCTGTGTAACTGCTGGAGTGTCAATAAGTTTAACATTAACTTAAAAGGTGATGACATGTCAATGCTGTGTTCAGAGAAGAAGAACCAAGATGTTTAAACATATAGACAGACAGGTTACTGATCAGTCACACAGTTTCTGGTCTCGTATAATAGACCTGAAGTGTGTTTGAGATGTGATCCTAATTACAAATCAAACTCTCTCTCCACTGTGCCTCAAACACTTGCTAAATTACACAGAATACAGAACGCCTGCGGTTGCCACTCATCTTTGATTTTCTGTCAGATAAATATTTCATGACACTGCGAGTCATCTTCCAGACAGAGGAAGCTAACAGAGCTGATAAAAAGTCTGATAATGTCAGGGAATTTTAGAGATGTCACTATCATAAACACACTGGAGTATATTAGTTGTTTGAATGTGTTTTCTGCCAAATGTTGGTGAAACATCCTGTTCAGCACGCTCTCAGTTTTGTTATATCGGGGTTGCAGTGGAAGATCTGACAGGTGCAGTCAGAAGCCTGTTCAGTTGGCACTTTTGTTGTCTCAGCATTTTCCCAAAGCTTCTTATTATCATAAAAAATAATGAGGATAAACTGTGTCACTTCATTATCAGGATTTAGAGAAGTGTATCCAAGCAGCACAAGTCCACATCTCTGTCCCGCTAATATCAAAACAGACAGCTCGTGTAAAAGTTGCATCACTGCAGTAGCAGTCTATAGTTGTAAAAATTCTGTTGGAAGTTCTGTATGGAGAGATTCTCTGCAGCTGAACTTTTTCTGTGAGCGCCCTTTGGTCAGCATTTAAAGAGGGACAGCCTGGAAGACAGTTTGAAACGTGCAGACTTCATGTGTCCTCCATTTCTGTCCTTTATGTTAGCATCTGCTGAAGGACAGCGTCCAGCTGCAGGAGCGTTTGAGTCTGCTGCAGGTGAAGGGGGACCTGCTGGACTCCGTGTTCGGTCCGGAGAGGTCTGACGGCCTGCAGGACGAGCTGAACGCCGCCATCAGGAACAGAGAGCTGCTGCACAATCAGCTGCTGCAGAGGAAGAGCAGACTACAGGTCAGTCATGAAATCAGCGTGATATTTAAGGCATTAGTGAAGCATCCATGTGAATATAAATGTATAACACACCTGTGTTCCCATATTCAGGGCTTAATCTCAAGAACCAAAGACTTTGGTGACGCCTATGAGTTGATTCGCTCCAAGCTGGCCACTCTCCGGGACCGACTGATGACAGCTGGCGGCCCCCAGCCTGACATCCTGGCTAAAAAAAGCCAGTCTGACCAGTTCAGGGTGAGTTTATTCCCAGGTCAGGCCACAGCCAAGCCGGAGTCAGCCCAAACGTGTGCTGTAAGGCACAACGCGCTCTGTTTACTCTGACATATCTTAGCCTCTAGCTGATCAAGCAGATTAATTCAGATCAAGACTTTGCAACGTAGGCTTCATCACATTCAGCAAAGACAACGGTGCCTCATGGAGTGATGTTTACATGGTTCATCGCCGTGTTTTTCATTTACTACGTTTACATTTGTCCATCTGTCAGAGCAGGCTGTAGTGCTGGAATGGGTTTGGTGCCTTCAGGCAGCCACTGCTTTCTGTTCATTATAGTTCACAAAGAGAATCAGACTGCAGAGCCTTGTAACATGTTCAGTAATCATTGTGTCTGCTTTATTGCTGTCAAAGTGATGGATTTATTCATTAAATAAGATTGTGCTGCTCCTGAACGTTGTAGTATCTAAACACTTGATATAAATGATGTCATTAATGAACTCTCAGTTCATTGCCTAGCATGTGTTGTCTGAACTGAAAGTGTTGCTGTGTTATTCCCCGTTACACGCTGTCACACTGAGTCTCTTTGTGTGTCCTCAGGTGATCCAGAAGGACCTCCAGGACTGTGAAGCCCACATCATAGCGCTGGAGACTCTGGTCTCGTCCAGTCAGAGCTACAGGACTCAGTTTGAGAGGCTCTATGCTGAGTGGAGACAACTGCACAAGGACGTGAGGGTAAGACAGGAGAGTTAAAGCTGCATCTGCATATAAAGCTGCATATTAACAATGGATGAAACGATGTTATAGGTGTTACAGGGAAAGCAGTTGCTGATTGTGTTGATGCAGCAGAAGCTCGACCTCTGACAGTTTAGTTGAGATTACACACCCCTACTAAGACACTCAAAACTGAATACAGCTTTTTTTCACATATGCAGTGTGCTCCCGAACACCACGCTGTGTAAAACTGGTGCAGGTCCTGTGAGGACTTCAGGGGTCATTTTTCTCTCCTTTTAATCAACACGGAGAACGTTCAGTATAACTGGAGCCATCATCAAACTTTTCATCAGACATTTAGGGCTAAAACTGGACTGATGTGCACAGTGAAGTACAGTTACATAACCCGGTCTAATCCATCCATCTGTTCATCTGACTGACCAGTTAACGTACCTCTGTTTGCTCAGCTTAGTTGTAGTTGTGTAAATGGTTCTGTGTTTATGTATGCTGAGAGTCTTGAACCAGCAGAGATCCAACATGTTTGATGCAGCTTTCTCAGAACAGCTCTCAAATGAAACATGACATGTTGGTGTGTACTCATTAAAAAAAGTCAGAGCATGAACAAAAGGTACATGAAATCACTGGATTTAGTCAGCCATATTAAAGGGGAGGTATGAATTACACCCAGAGAGTGAGATATTTTAGAAATGAGTTACTTTGCCAGAATAAATGAAAAACAGTTTGACGAGTTGGCTCAGCTGACAAATGTAACATCAGAACTAAACACGGTAACACCAATGCATTTACTAGAAGCATTCCATTTCATTTCAAATCCACAGCCTAATAGAATCACAACAGACATAAAGCATGTGCCACAGTGTAATTCTGGAGAAATCTAACACTATGACAAATTCAGTTTCATTTATATAGCATCAAATCATCAACAAACATAACAAACCATACTCGTTATAATATTATTTTCGGAGACTCAACAGTCCCCACCATGAGCAAGCACTTGGTGTCAGCGTCAAGGAAAAACCTCCTTTAAGAGGCAGAAACCTCGACCAGAACCTGGAACACAATGGACAGACATATGCTGAGACTGGCTGAGTTTAGAGAGGCAAGGATGCAATAATAATAACTATAACTATAATTATAATAGAAATATGACTAATAGTAGTTGTAGTATTAACAATAACAATAATAATAATAAATAAACAGGACCACAGCAGCGAAATGAGAGAGCAGAAAAATTGTGTAGGAGAAGTTAAGTTAGTAACATGTATTAATGGATATGAATGTTTACAGATAGAGGAAGAGAAGAGCCCAGTGCATCATGGGAAGTCCTGCTGCAGTCTAGTCCTATAGCAGCACAGCTAAGAGATGACCTGAGCCAGGCCTAACTATAAGCTCTATTAGAAAGGAAAGTCTTGAGACTACTCTGAAATGTGGAGAGGGGGTCTGCCTCCAGAGCTTGATAGCTGAAAGCTCTGGTCATAATAGAGATGAATCAATGACACACTACATAGTGTAATATAAACTGCAAACTGTTTCTTTAGTTTCTTCTGTGCAGCAAACTGGCAAGTAAGCTGAGTGTTGTGTGGCACAACATTTAACACTACCTGACAAAACAAACACACCGATCCTGGCTGGAATAACAAGTTAGTGTAGAGTGGCTCGGTCTGATCCACTCTGTTTGTTTCCCCCTTTACTGAGCCAGGGCTGTGTACAACCACGGGATTTATTTTCAGTACACACAGTGCAGACAGCTAGTGGACCAAGAGGAGATATTGTCTGAATCTGACACAAAGTGTGTTGGATCAGAAATACCTAAAAAATACTTACCCCACCCTTTTAATGATTTGAAATGCAGAGTGCTTTTCGACCTCACGGCTGTCACAATTCATGCACAGTTTTTATCAGTTAATTGAAAACACATGGCCTGGTACCAGTCACATAACACTGTTGACTAGCTGAGGTGGTGTTTATAGAAGTATGTGTGAAAATTTCCACGAGCTTGTCTGGCCGGTCTGTGTGTGATCACAAAAACATACAACACATGGCACCAGCTACTGGACCCTGATCACACAAAAACTTTACACTTCACACTGATCTGTTGCTCTGTATTAAATAACAGCACAAGTCACAAACAGACACCAAGGATCTTCATACTGATGTCTTTGTCTGCAGGTGAAGGTGCACGAGAGTGAGGAGAGCATCGTCGACCACGAGAACTTCCACGACAGTCTGCTGAACATCGAGAAGTGGCTGATGATCATGAGGCAGAAGCTCGAGTCCTTCCACGGCCCCTCAGGAGAGTGGAGCATAGAGGGTCGCCAGCACGAGGCTGAGGTGTGTGTGTGTGTGTGTGTGTGTGTGTGTGTGTGTGTGTGTGTGTGTGTGTGTGTGTGTGTGTGTGCTCATGATCAGCAGTTTTTAGAAGAAATTCTAGTCATTTTTTATCTATTCACAGTTTAAGATGAAGATTTAAGAGGAAACCTGTTAGATTGTTCTGGTTGAGCCTTGAGTAGGATGGTTTAGCTGTTTAGCTTTTATGAGAAGGTGTTAGTCTTTTTTCATCTAAGGTAAATCACTTTTTAAGTCTTCTGGAAGCGCAGAACACGGTCACCCTGTCAAGTGCCACTGGTCACGGTGGATGACCGTCCACCAATGAGCTTGGGTCTGCTCGAGGTTTCTGCCTGTTAAAAGGAAGTTTTTCCTCACCACCGTCACCAAGTGCTTGCTCATGGTGGAACTGTTGGTCTCTGTAAATAATATTATAAAGGGTACAGTCTAGACCTGCTCTGTATGGAAAGTGTCATGAGATAACTTTTGTTATGATATGCCGCTATATGAATTGAATTGAATTGATCCATGATGTTATGATGGCACCAGATCTCTGTAAAGATGTTGGCACAATTCCCGTTGCTGACCTTTTTCATCCTTTATATTTTCCTGTGACTGGACATTAGCTAGGAGCAGCCTTAGGTCTAAACTGGGTTAGCCTAGTTGTTTTCCTGGCTCTCTTCCTGGGGCAATCACACTGCTTACAGTGGTGTTTGGTCCAGCTGGTGGAGGTCAGAGGCCATCCTGAATCCTTGAATTGGTACTTTCATGTCTGCACTCTTCTTGACTGCTTTTTGAAGTGAGTGAGTGAGTGATTGTTGACTTGTTCTTTTTAATGGGTAACCATGATAATGCCTCACACAGAGCCCACTCATTGTGTTGTTTTCAGCAGGAAGCTGGTTGGTTTAGAACAGTGGTTCTCAAACTCTTTACTGCCCACACCACCTCAGAATATATTTGGCTCTCCAAGTAGTTGAAAAAAGTAGGCCGACCCTTTTCAGCTACAGACAGATTCCTAACAGGAAGAATTTTTATTGTTGATTGTTGGTAAATCCGGAGCAGTTTGAGAACCAGAGCTACTTGGATGGAAGAGGGGTGCTCCTGATCCACTCCCCATCACATTTTAGCTCATAGCTAATCATCGATGTATGTGCGCTATGTGCTACCTGCGTGACTATGGATCAGGATGACATTGAAACAAAATATAACAGGATCTCACAGTTTCTGTATTTTCATTCAAAATCATGTAGTATTGAAGGTATTGAATGTTTCTAATTTAATTTGTTGAATTCAAAAATTTGATTTCAACAACTTTGCTAGTAGCCAGCTAATATTACTTAGCCTTTTTTTTCACCAAGCTCTTATTAGCCATGTTTCTACTGTAGGAGGTTGTCCGGCTCTGGTTCTGGCATGACACGGCACTGCTCTACGCCAGCATTCTCTCCATGAGCAGTTTTTAAGTCTCTGAGTTGATTTTGATAGTGTACTAAAATGAACTGAAGCCAGTGGGTTGTTAATAAAGCACATAGGATTTACTGGGCTGCAAATCCTCTGCTATGGTCCTTTAAGTATTCTCCTTACAAGTCATCCAAACAAAATGTTATTTCTTGGTGATAGACAGGTTTCTCGCTACAGCCAGCTTTGTGTTTGATGTTTGGCTTCAGTGTTAATTGGGAGCCTTGGGAACATTTTTGTTTTGCTTGTAGTTTGGACATCCAGTCCTACAGATGTCTGGGTTCATGATGGATAAACTCAGCAGTTTAAAAAAAAATCCATTTCCACCACCCTTTCATTTCATTGACCTGTATCATTCTGTCAGCCAGCTCCAGAAAAAAAAAAAAAAAAACTGATGGCAGCTCACAGTGACCTTAAGTGACGGCCCCAGTCATGAATTTTAATGGTAATACCAAGGAGACTCTTTATAATTACAGTGTTCATTATTACACTGACCTGCCAATCTTGTCATCACCATGGGTTCATATTCTTCACCTCTGCATTTCATTAACTCAGAGCATTTTGAGATGCCACAGAAAAACTGTTCAGGAGCACGGCTCTTTTAAACTGTATAATGGATATCAAATAAGTGTAGCAGTGTGCAAAAAAGTTTCAGGAACTCTTGAGAGTTCCTTTTTATGAATAAAAAAACAAACCTGCATCTTATCAGGCTGAAACAGAAACCAGTTGTGCACCAGAGAGGAGAAATCCATTCCAAAAAATAACACTGTTGGTTTAGGGTGTTTGCACACATTAAGCAGGCAGCACCGAGGAATATGTACTCTTCAGCACAGACAGGAAACGATGTGTTCAAGTTTGAAATGAAAAATTCATCTTTTTCTCACCCAGCAGTGAGTGATGAAGTGAATGTTGCAAAGCTGCATTAACAACCTCTAACCTTTCAGTAGGATCCCGATGTTTCGCGATATTGTATTGATTCTTAAAAATGCCATAGTTTTTTGTGTTTTAACCCCGAGCCTCTGTAAAGCAGAGGGACTGTGATAAATCCAAGTGCACTGTTCTGGCTGCATAAAAAAGTTAAAGTTACGCCAAAAAAATGTTTTTAAACTCACATTTATGTATATTTATGTGTGTTTTTTATACTATGACACTTGATAGTTGATCTCCTTGCTCACAGTATTGACATATATCACAGTATATTGAATACAGGGTTACTGTTTGGTGATACACATGTCTGTTATGGGCAGATAAAAATAAGTAATAAAAGCCAAGCTGTTTTCTAAGCAGCTGGACAGACAGACAGACAGACAGACAGACAGACAGACAGACAGACCTTGACCCTGTTTCTTTAATTGTACGAAGCCAAAACTGTGATCATTAATATTCGATTATTGTGCAGTCACGGTCTGAAGCTCATTATCACAAATGAACTTCATGGTTGTTCTGATGCTGCAGTTGACGTACTTCGTGAACAGTCTGACTGTTAAGCCTCCATGCACTTTGCTCTCTCATTCCTGATCACAGTGTGTATATAAGTGTTGTCTTTTTCCGCAGAGAGCTCTGGGAGAGTTTCCAGAGAAGGAGCTTCAGCTCCAGCAGATGGAGGTCCAGGGTCAAGGGGTTTTGGAGAAGACTTCAGAAGAGGGACAGGTCCACATTCTGCGAGACATAAAACGCCTACGAGAGTCCTGGTTTGCTCTGTACAACATGAGCCTCAATCTTCACAGGTACCTGATGAAATTTAAATGAGCCTTGTTTTTTTTTTTCTTTGGTATGATCAGTGTAAGGCGAGACTATGACAAAAGCACTCTCAGCTCAGGATATTGTCATCAGTGTCACGCATTCTACCCAAGTGTCAAGCAAAAGAACATTTGAATCAATGATTGTTTCCATCCACTACCGCGTGACTATTAGGAGTTGGTTCATGAGATAAGCAGTAATTGGCTCCAATTCTCCAGTCGGTAAATCAGAAGAGCCCAAACATACTACAGTAGTATACTAGTGAATGCCCATGTCTTTCAAACTTTACACTCCCCGTTCATAACATCAGCTTTTGTTTTTATAATAATGAACCCATTTTGTAATTGGTGCAGTCTGTGTGTTGCTGTGAGTCATGAACCTCGTTTAGTTCTTGGTGACAGATTTGTGTGCACGCTCTTCTGTTTTCTGTTTTACAACAGGTACCATTCAGAGTTCACAGTTTCAGTGTCTCTGTCTCACAGGGACACTGGCTCCTTCTTGAACGATGTGAATAATGTAGCCACCTAGAAACCAAGTGTGGTTTGACACCAGCTGAGGTTAAACATAAATGTATAACAGGGAGCAGTTACTTTAATTTTACAAAGCTTTCAGATTCTCTCTCAGAACTGCTGTTTCTAAGGTCAAGGATGAGCACTGAAGCTCAGTCTGGAGAGTTAAGTGATTTTGGTCCAAAATATAAATGCAAAAACCACCAAAAAACAAAGAATAAGAGCTTCCCTGACCTCAAGCTATTGCTGCTTAAAGTTTTATGTCAGGCAAAAACTGGATGGAGGGAAGAGGAATGAAAGAGACACTGCTTCTCCTTTGTTTAAAGTCTCTCTTTGTAGGGGGCATTCATTAGACTTACTCAGACTCAAGTGTTTAAGTTATGACAACACTTGACCTGTCTCTTTCTTTCTCTTACAGGCTGCTGAACAGCTCCACAGAACAGACAGAGTCTGACTTATGGAGAGTGGGAGGCTTCTCTGTAGACAATATGTCCCTAACATCAGAGCTCAGCTTGGGGGCGGGGGACAGTCAGGTAAGGGCGGGAAGCTCCAGGAGCCAGAGAGGCCAACAACAAGACAAGCCAGCAGAGGGGTATGGAGCCTTGGCTAGCTCTGGGCCTGGAAGAGGAGGGAGCCTGGAGGGAGAGGCAGGAGAGGGGATGATGATGGGGCAGGGCAGATGGATCCAGGGCCATGGTGAAGGTCATCTCATTCTGACTGGACACAACAGTGAACATCTCAGCACATCAAGGACAAGCGAGGACAGTGGGCGCTCCTTCAAAGGAGATGAAGTAGATTCTGCTTGGAGTATTCGCAGGAGAGCAGGCCAGAAAGTTTCCAAAGACTCCGCCGCTGATGGAAGCCCCGACAGTGATTCATCAACAGGGGGCGACAGCAGCATCCTGACCAGAGACAGAGGGGAATTTACCACAAAGGTCAGCTCTGCTGAGGAAGGAAGAATGAGCTCTGAAGACGGCAGCATGGAGGCAGGGGAAGGCCTGAGTCCAGGAGGAGGAGGAGGAGCATTCATGGTGTTCAGAAGAGACACAGCCAAGCAACAATCAACAACACCAACACAACACACAATGGTAAGGTGCTCATACTTCCTGTCCTCTGGTTAAATTTGTAGAGTAGCAAAATGGGCTGAGCCAGTGGTCCCAGTATTATTCCTCATAAACTTAAGTTCAAGGTTCAACGTTTACTTTCTAAAGGTGAGTAAGCATCTAAAAAGTATTGTTCCAATCCAGATTTAAGATATTGTCATTTCTCTTTTTGTAAACTTTTCTGACATTTGGTTTGAATTGTCCGTGGCTGTACTCTGACATTTACTGCATAAAAAAATCTGTTGTCCACAAAACAAAAGTTTTCTGTTCTCACTCAGTTTGAGCTGAAAGAACATTTAGTGTAAAAAAAGAAACTCAAACTGTTGAGAACAGAAGTGTTCTAAAACATTTTTCATTTCGTTCAAACACAACAGAAATGAAATAAAACCAGAGTTTGATAGAAGTCCTCAGTTCACAGAGTCTGGTCCTGTGGCTTTGCAGAGAGGACAGATAAAGGAAAAAGTGAAGTGGTGAAAAATGTAGCGTACACTTAAACTGGTATCAATGTTTTTAGGTGGCTATTTCTCTGCTCCCCGTCCACAGCAGAACATTGTTTAGGTTCTGTTTCGGTACTTATCAGGGAGCTGTCAATCACAATGAGCTTCTGTGCCTCCGCAGTCTGAATGTTTTCTAAACGTTAGGAACAGTTATTTTCACTCAGAGTTCTCTGGATGCTCAATGAGACGCTCAGCTTTGATATCATATTTGCATTTTTACTATTCTGAGTATTGTACCATGACCCGTGAGTATTACAGGCTTACAACGCCTCACCAGAACTGAATTACTGAATTCATCCCAAACTGATCTGAAATACACAAGCTGCTTAAAGTATTCAGTAAGTTGCCACAGCAACGCTCTTGGACTCGTGGTCAACTTCCCTCCTTCTTTCCCCTTTATTCACTGAACCAGGATTATCCAGCACATTGTCTGCACTGATCATTCAACAGGAAGGAAGTTTCTTTTTCATGAGAGGTTAAGTTTAGTTTATTCAAATAAGACGGCCACTTACTGAGCAATGTTGACAAAAAGAGAAATATGGAGCTGCAGATAGCAGAGAAGAGATCACAGCTCAGTCTCAGTCCCGACTGCAGTTCTCACTACAACTCCAATAATATGAAAGAAGCTCATGAAAGTTTAGAGCACATCATGTGACAGTTTAACCATGGAACTGCTCAAACAACAAAACAGCTGATCTGATCATCCAGCAGCCACACAAGTGATCATTCAGACCTCGAACAGTCTCATCTCTCTTCTACTTAATCTGCTAGATTTGGTGCCGCCTCCAACATAAAGAGTCAATTTTTGGGGCTGAAGGCAAAT
Organism: Sciaenops ocellatus; assembly: GCA_033000465.1. NCBI lineage: Eukaryota > Metazoa > Chordata > Actinopteri > Sciaenidae > Sciaenops > Sciaenops ocellatus. The sequence continues at coordinate 28,774,226 of CP136878.1, forward strand.
TGTAATAAAGTTTCTATTTGTAGGCTGCTGGGTGAAATGTATTTACACCAAGACAACATGTTGTTACTTGGTTAAACTGGTGGTACACAGCCTCCCTCTAGTGGTACATTCATTTAATGAAATGAATGAATTTGAAAACCTATAATCCAGTGGTGTCACACTCATTTTAGTTCAGGGCCACAAACTGCTCAATCTGATCTCAAGTGGTCCGGACCAGTGAAGTCAGTCCATGTTTTCCTTAACGTCATTTTTACTTTCACACAAAGTCATCTCGCGGGCCGTGTGTTTGACACCTCTGATATAATACTATCCAATACTACAAAATTTCAAATGAAAATAAAGAATGAGACGACTGGAATGTCATTTAAAATAAGTTTTTGTTTCAGTATGAGCCGCTATGTAGCGCTTCATGCTCACGTCGCTCGCATACATCCATGATTAGTTACAAGCTGAAATTTGACAGCAAGAAGCAAAGATAAAATGAATGGTTCAGAAACTCTACAGAGAGCCATAAAATGGGAAATGTGAAGATGAAAAAGACCAAGAGTAACCCTTTCCCACCATATTAGTCCAGTTAATAGGAATAGACTTGTCTCCTGCATAAATAGTCTGGAGCTGAGTATGGTCAGCCTACACTGCTGCGTTTTACAGTCTGTCATAATGGCGGGACTTTGAGAGGCTAATATTTTCTGTACACAGTGTAAAAAGTTTGAGAAACACAAGCTTGTTGGGAGTTTGGAGAGCCGTCTCTTATTGCTTCATGCTTCAAAGTGCTAGTCAGGGTAGAATTAGTCTGAAGAATTAAGTTGGTTCAGAGATCAGAGCTCACCATTCATTCCAGTGATGCAGCTGTCTAGACATCAGTCTGGAGCTGCTTATTTTGTCATCTTTCAAATTTTAGTTGCAAAGCATTGATGAGCTTCGAATGGCTGCAATCACCTCTGCACCCATTTGGCGCTTGTCTGGCAGAAGAATTGCTCTTGAAATGAAATCCTATCCATAAAAAACAGGCACAGACAGTGGAGTGACAGACGACTGCTCGTCCCCTCTCACTGATGGATTTGTTTACAGTCCACACGTCGGCAAAGTGTCTGCACTCCAAAAGAGCACAAAATGACTGCTGGCTTGTTGATGGAGTGTGTTGTGTAGGAGCTGATGAGTTGTCTGTGGTTTTACAGAGAGGCACAGGACAGTACACCACCAGGAGGAGAGAGTTTGAGGCCTGGCTGTCCAAACAGAATGAACTCCTCTCAGGGATCCTCAGCACCAGAGGAGCAACACTCAGTGCCAAAGAACTGAAGATCCGACAGGACACACTCAAGGTGAGGTTCTGTTAACAATCAAACACCTCACATCTCACTGAGGAAGATCACTGCAAACTGCTTTGGGCCGTTTGTTGAAAACTGAGACTTTGTGTGTTCTGCTGTGCGTCATGTCAGCACATTATGACAGTTAACCTCTGACTTGTTTGAGTTAGCTAGTCCACTGCAGTCAAAGTCATCACAGCTTCATTTACTCATGTGAACATTTTGTTAGCAAAGTCAGCTACTGGCAGGAAGTGGAGGTAAACGCTGGCTGGACTGCCGGGGTGCTGCAGGGACGTATCACGGTCTGCCAATATTTACATTCATTCACAACTGTTTGCACAAGATATCAAGTCTTTTTCATTTTTGTTCAGTCCTGTTAGTCTTCATCAGCAGCAGTATGTGGGTTGTATCTGTCATTTTTCACTTTGCCAGTGCACTGTACACATAATATTTTTATTCATTATTATACTGTGACACAGTTATGGACCTCTGATGATCTTAGTGTCTTATCTCATCTTAACTTTTAACCTGTGGATTATCCAGTGTTGATGTGGTTGATTCAGTTTCAGTCAGTCTTCTCTGGATCGTTTTAGTTTTAGTCGACTGAATCTAAAGTGTAATGTATTAAATGTGACTCTAGAATTCTAGATTATCCATACTCCTGGAGAAAATGTCTGTTATGATCAAAACGACTAATTTATCCGAGATGATCGACCTCTCTGACCATTACCGCTTGTTTCTTTTAGTTTTTAGTATTTCAGTTTTAGTCAAATCTCAGCAGCTCAGCTTAGCTGATAAAGTAGCATTAGCTTGCATCTAACCTCCCGACCACACAAAGTTTAGTTCTGATTGGATCTCCTCCCACCTCTACCCAAACATTTTCAGCTCATTTTTATTCGTTGACAAAAATATCAAATGATTTCATCATAGACTTCAAAAACTAAGAACTGACTCTGGGATCATCAAAAATAAATCAGAGGACTTAAGAGTGATTGATGACTCCACCTACGGAGAATTTCAGCAAGGAACAAGACTGCACTGTTAGGACACTCAGAGCCACGCAGTGAAAACTATGATGATGTGTTGTAGATTGTGGTTTGAAATATGAAGCAATGCTAGAGTTAGAAATACAAGACAAGAAGACAACAAACGTGTCACTGTGTGCATTGCTGTCATTGCTGATTGCAACTTCCTCGCCTCACCTTCTCCTTCTTATTGTGTTGAAACTATGATGGCCACAAACCATGCAGGAAGAATGGTGCTATCTAGAGACAGTGTTTAGTTTGCCCATTCTGGGCTACTGTTGAAACACAGTAGTTAAACATGGAGGACTCTGTAGAAGAGGTTCCTCACTGAGTGAAATGAAGTATTTCTGTTTAATTCTCTAAATTTAAAAAAAGGACTTTAAACGAGGAGGTAATGCCCACAATTCCTTGCAGCAGCAACAAGTATTTACAAATAATTAATGGATTATAATATCCAAACTAATATTCTCAGGGTAATGCACTGCGATGCATCAATGTACCCACATGTCAGCCAGTGAAGAGAAACCTTCTGTATAAATGACAGAAAAGAGCCGTGCACTTGAAGCTGCACGCTGTGACACTAGAGCACACAACAGAATGTTTTTGTTTCTTCATGTTGCTTTGACAAAACGTCTGTCCGTGTAATGTTTCATCTCATTTGACGGTATCTCCACATCAAGCTCACAGCAGTGTCACGCTGTGGTGTCACACATCTGGGTTAAAATCATTTGTTCTTGTCATTTCTAAACTGGGAAAACAGAGAAACAGAACAAAAAGAGCTGTCACCAGGAACTTCCTGTTCTAGTCCAGTGCTCATAAACATCTGTGCTGTGTCCTGGTGCAGGCTCTGAGGGCTGAGGTGGCCTGGGGTCAGGAGCAGTTCCAGCTCTTGCTCCAGGAGAGTCAGAGCAGTGAGGCTGGTGCTGGACCAGCAGAAGACCAGTCTCTGGAAGAACTTCGGTACCGATGGATGCTCTACAAGTCCAAACTGAAGGATGTGGGAGACGTCAGGGCCAGGACTAGTGCCAAGGTGAGTGGGTATCAACAAGAGCAAGGCATACAGTACATCACTGAGTTAGAATTGCCAATTACAGATCTGTGTCACACGTGCTCCAGGGATCATTGCATGTGTTTATTTCTATATATAAAAAACATCAGCACTTTATTACATCCTCGGCTCCAGTAATCCAGTGTCTGTCAGGCTGTTGAGGCGAACAGTGGCATTCCTCCTGTTAAGTCAACCCACCACCATGCTGACATGCTGACATGGTGTATGTCAGGGTCCTGCTGTGTCTTCTTCACTATTTGTTGTCACTTGTACCACTGGGTGGCAGTGTAACACCATTTAGCACATGACTTGCATGGTTCATTTCATGTAAAGAAGCTGCTGCACAGTACACTCAGTCTTCGTGATTTTTAAGAACAACCATCATGACACTGAAAAGTCAGGCGTGACTGAGCGGTGAGAGTGGTTTGACTGAACTTTGACTGAACTGATTCAGATGTGTTCTGTCTCTGCAGAGAGTCAAAGCCAAACAAGAGGAGCAGGACGTCACAGGAAAAGTGCAAAAGGTAACAACAAACTATTTATGATGAAAAGAAACAAGTCAACAAAGCTGAGCAGCACCAAGCTAATTCATCAAATTAATACTGAGATTAAGATTAACATAATGAATTACAGAAGAGGGGTGAGGTTTTTCCTTCCATGAAAACAATGTCTCAGTTAATTTGTGAATAAAGGGTGCTTGATTTGGTGCGATTAGCTATTTAACTGATTTATGTTTAATAAATGTTTAATTAAGTTAATAAACTGTAGATGCCAAGTCAAGCTTTTTAATTTTTTAAATAAGTCATAATCATGATCATCAATTATGCAGCATTAACATAAACAGTATAACTTTAAAAAACGTGTATAGTTAATGATCAATCAAACGTGAGCACTTTATTTAAACACAGCAGGAGATCTTTCTAATGGAGCAGCATGGCATCCTGCCATACAAGTGATACAAATATTGATGATACCAAAGGACATATACATATAGGTCTCCCAGTTTGAATTGAACTATTCTATATAGAGCAAGCTGATGACTTCACATGTGTGAACTGTCCATCAAACAGAAATGTTCAAACAGAAATATATTCAGTTTACACTGATGTTAAAGAGAGAACAGAGAGAAGATGAAGCCTGAGAATGTTCTGTCAAAATCAAAATCTAGAGAAATCCTCAGCTAACAGCAGACAAACCTCACAGCTCTCGTCAGTCTTTAAATGCTCTTTGCTGTTTCATTGTCGTTTTTTGATTTTCTGGCTCAGAGATTCAACACTTAGAGGATTTTTAGAGTTGGCTGTACTGCAGGTGGCGCTCTTTCCTTACTCATCACTGTTTATCCTGAACAGCCACTTCTTAGTTATTCCAAAGGAACTGGAAACATAACGTGTTGTTCCTGTGTAGAGAGCAGGAAAATGACAAATGTGGTAAACTTCTGAAGCGAGTGCTCTCTTGCACTCATTTAGAGAGGCTAAAGAGAGCCAAACACCTGACCTGACCACCCAGGACTGGCATCAGTTCAACATATCAAACCAACCCCCCAGCCCACCATTCATTTCGTAAGCAGTGGGGGGTGAGCAGATTAAAGAATGCCACCCCCGCCTCAACTACTCTGCTGACCCCTGAGACGCCTCAGCTGAAGCAGCCCTCCAAACATTCCTCTTCAGACTCTTTTCACACGGTCTTTACAGGCAGAGCGGAGGGGTCTGCTCCCACTTCCTTTATCTTCAGGAGAGAGGGCTGGAGGGAGGGCTGATTGTTTTATTGACTGGATGGTTTGTTGAGTCACGTAATTTGAAGCAAAAACACCCACCACCTAACAGCTATTTATGACTTCACCAGAAGAACTGCCATGATCAAACATTGTTGAAATGCAATGTTTATAATAAATGGAATATTTGAGTCTTTTAAATCAAGACATGATGTTTGGATAGACAGGCGTCTTTGTTTTCATGTCAGGTCTTCATTGGTTTACAGAACAGTGCACATGTCCAATACTAACATGTACAGTCATCAGTACACTGAAAATCTTTGAATGAACAAACAATAATACATTAAACACTAAATAAAGCTGTGACTGATGAAAATGAATCATTAGTTTTGCAGGTCAGGTCAGTTGTAAACAAATTGATTTTTGACTGCTAGTCGCTCGTATTTAGAGCTGAGCTGGACTCCACCAGGAAACCTGATGAGTCTGGTAATGCTATGAAATACTACACCGGTTATACATTAGAGGTGTGAATCTTCATTAGTGATTCACCTATCGATAGTCCTCAAAGCATCTCTTGTCTTACATCCTCAGTTTTCTATGTAACTACACATAGCTGCATACTGACGACTTCATAAGATGTGAAATGTGTCCAGATATGCAGCCCACACCTCTGTAATATTTACACCTCTATTATACATCATGTTTACACATATATTATACATTATGTTCACACATATTATACATTATGTTTACACTTGGTAATTGGACAAGCAATCATATAACCCTGAGCACATTTATTGATCAGGTCTCACAGGTACAGTGCACATGATGAATCCATTAGAGAACAAAATGTAGAATGTAAAAAGGCTTCAGGCAGCTCAAATGACACACGGTCACTGATGGCAACTCACAACAACTGTTGCTGACATTATTGTGAACTTACCATGTGAGTTACATTGACAGCACAAATAGCCATGTGTATTCAGTAAGTTGTAGTAGTGTATGTTGAAGAAACATACACATACCTTTGCCCAGAGAGTGTTTGTCATACTGAGTTACGAGTTTCGCTTCCTCCTCCATCAAACATTAACCCTTCCACACACAGTCCACCCTCTGCATGTCTCTCTCTCTCTGTTTGTCCTCAGAGCACACACACAGACTGTTTGACCACATTGTTAAGTCTGGATTTCATTTCTGTGTTTCCTAAAGCTACCACGTTTTCTCCCTGCTGTGAGGCACAGTCACCATTAAAGTAGACAGTTTAGGGTTAAAGAACGACACACATCAGAATGTGGAGCTCCATCAAATGATTCATGTAATTAACAAAGTCTGTTTGACACAGTAACAGGATGTCTGCAAGATCCATTCAGTTAAATTTGAGACTTTTATACTGAAGAATCGACATGCAGATACAGATACTGAACTATGAGTGCACACATAGAAAAAACAAAAAAACGACAATAACTCCTCTAAACTCTGAAACTGAATTAGTTGACAAGATTGAAGTGAACATAAAACCGTGAGTTCTTATAGTCACCATCAGCTCTATCAGTTATGATAACACTGCCCTCATCGAAGTAACTGAGATCACGGAAACTCACAACCTCACTGACAGGTCAGGTCAGATGAGGCAGGAAACACAAGGAGACAGGTCAGACAGGTTGTAAACAAGGCAGGTTTTCCTGTGCTGTGCATTACAAATATGGATAGTGCAGTATTATCAAAGCACATTTTTTTAACCCTCAAACTCTGTGATCGTATCACCACCTTCAGTTGTTAGATAACATGAACTTTGGCGAGTTGGCACATTGGGCATTGTTCCCCTGCCTGCCATTTATCTGCCAAAGTCTTCTCACCATAGCAACAACTATTGCTGCTGTTGCTGTTGTTATTGTTGTTATTATTATTATTATTTTTACAGTGAGGCCAGGCACAGCAGAGCTCTAATGAAAGATGAACGTAGGCAGTAAACATGATTCACAGAATAACAAGTCTGCATGGACGGAGCTGTGCATCTGTACACGATGTTTGTGACTGTGTGGGTGAGCTGCTTTCATCTTAGCATCGTTCAGTTTGCTTTTAGACTGCAGAGCCAATGAACAGTCACCAAATGATCACAACATTGTTTTGTTTTCATTCATCCTGATTCTCAGAGATAGCAGAAGTCTAAAAAAGCAGTAGAGGCACATGTGAAGTGATTTAGGCAAGTATCAAAGACACAGCACTGTCATAAGGGAGGCAGGAAAATGTAGTTTGTGAGCACTTTGTAGTTTTAGTTCTAAGATGCAAAAAAGAGAACTCACCAGTAAACACAAGCAGAGGAAAGACAAACACAGCGCACACCTCCCCAAAAAGTCAGAAAAAAATAATAATGTGAATCACAAAGCTGAGAGTCAACGTTCTTGCTTCATGTCATGAAACACAAGAAACTGCAGAATATTATCATTTCTTTAACAAGTTACAGTGATTTCTCTGTTCACTGTTTGTATGGTTGATTGTTGGAGGTCAGAAAACAGTCAGGCTTCCTATTAAAATGTGATCATATGTTTATCAAAACAAAGAAAATGAGAAATAACTGTCTAATATAAAGGGAATTCAAATAAAGGCCTCCTTCTCTCTGCCATTAAAGTCTGTGTAAAGGCAATTCTGAGATTTCTTTCAAAATACATTAAATATGTTGGAAAGTAGGTGCTGAAAACGTGAAAAGACTTTGAACGATATATTAGTGAAATGTGGGGTTACAGGTTCAGACAGTTTTTCACCAGTTTTCAGTCCAGGATTTTGTGGGCGGTCCTTAAAGGGTGGCTCGATGACACGCTGAGGCCACCCTGAGCATACCCCTGCACCCCTAGCAGAGAGATAGAGATGAATTCATCTCAGCTCAGAGTGTTTCAAAGTTAGTCATGTCATTTTCTGAACTCATCTATCATGTTTCAGTATCTTCAAAATGGCTGCTTGACTGCTCCCATGAGTGGGCGTGGCTTCAGCACATTCAGAGGACACGCCCCCACAGCCCTGAAGCTGATAATTCCTTTTTACCTGATTTTGACACCTAATTTCATAAACATGTTGATATTTTTAATCATTCTAAATTTGGCTGGGTGGTTAATATCACTTTCTCTTTGGTCTGACAAACTCAGAACACATATTTACTCTGACTACACAGACTTTAAAGTCAATAAAGCCCCCGACAGTGTTTGATTATTTGTGGTAATATTCATCACTGCAAGTTATGACTCGTATGCGATTACTGCTGTTTGATAAAATCCCTCATAGTCTATTCATATTGCCCTCACTCAGACTGAAGATCACTCATGTCGAAAGCTACATTTGCTAATACATCATGGCAACATTTATGTTTAATATATACACAGCCCCTTACTAATAAATGAATACAGTTTGAATGAGTTCATGAATAATTACTGCTGTTAAAGCTATAAGCTAATATTAAAACTACATTCCATGTGTCTGTTAATGTGTGTTGATGTGTGTTCTGTGTTGATGTGTGTTGATGTGTGTTGATGTGTGTTAATGTGTGTTGATGTGTGTTGATGTGTGTTCTGTGTTGATGTGTGTTCTGTGTTGATGTGTGTTAATGTGTGTTAATGTGTGTTGATGTGTGTTGATGTGTGTTGATGTGTGTTCTGTGTTGATGAGTGTTGATGTGTGTTGATGTGTGTTGATGTACGTTGATGTACGTTGATGTGTGTTGATGTGTGTTGATGTGTGTTAATGTGTGTTCTGTGTTGATGTGGGTTCTGTGTTGATGTGTGTTGATGTGTGTTGATGTGTGTTCTGTGTTGATGTGTGTTAATGTGTGTTCTGTGTTGATGTGGGTTCTGTGTTGATGTGTGTTGATGTGTGTTGATGTGTTAATGTGTGTTGATGTGTGTTGATGTGTGTTGATGTGTGTTGATGTGTGTTGATGTGTGTTCTGTGTTGATGTGTGTTGATGTGTGTTGATGTGTGTTAATGTGTGTTGATGTGTGTTGATGTGTTAATGTGTGTTGATGTGTGTTGATGTGTGTTGATGTGTGTTGATGTGTGTTGATGTGTGTTCTGTGTTGATGTGTGTTGATGTGTGTTGATGTGTGTTGATGTATGTTCTGTGTTGATGTGTGTTGATGTGTGTTGATGTGTGTTCTGTGTTGATGTGTGTTAATGTGTGTTGATGTGTGTTGATGTGTGTTGATGTGTGTTAATGTGTGTTGATGTGTGTTGATGTGTGTTGATGTATGTTCTGTGTTGATGTGTGTTGATGTGTGTCTGTGTTGATGTGTGTTAATGTGTGTTGATGTGTGTTGATGTGTGTTGATGTGTGTTGATGTGTGTCTGTGTTGATGTGTGTTAATGTGTGTTGATGTGTGTTGATGTGTGTTCTGTGTTGATGTGTGTTGATGTGTGTTAATGTGTGTTGATGTGTGTTGATGTGTGTTCTGTGTTGATGTGTGTTGATGTGTGTTGATGTGTGTTAATGTGTGTTGATGTGTGTTAATGTGTGTTAATGTGTGTTGATGTGTATTGATGTGTGTTGATGTGTGTCCTGTGTTGCAGAGGCCCGGCTTGTTGCAGCGGGTGTGTCGGCTGGCTCTTCCTCTGTGGCTCCTCCTGCTGGCTCTGCTGCTGCTGGCCTTCCTGCTGCCCCTCATGGACGAAGGCAACAGCTGCTCCCTCTCCAACAACTTCGCCCGATCCTTCAAGATAATGCTCCGTTATGACGGACCGCCACCCACATAGACACCCTCCTCCTGTGGACGGCACAATACAGAGTAATATCTGATGTCACTCTGCAGCAGCTTCTGTCTGTCACGGAGCGTGGCTCATGTAGGAAATGTTGCCCTGCCCTTTGATCGTCATGTGTGACTGTAACAGACCACACAGCTGTGCGGCTTCAAACTCTGTTTCATGCAGCAAACTTTATATTCATTTTAAAAACCACAGCTTCACTAACGCCAGAATCAGTCACACATTTACATCGTCCACTATCTATGAAGGAAACCACAACCCCGAGCACATCTGCACATGACAAATCCCCTTCTACACACTCTGGACTGTCAGCTCCACTGAAGCTCACGTCCAGGTTATCTATTAACTGATCTATCACAAAGTATCAGCAGGACTCCAATTCCCATGCTCATTCTAAGAATGTCAAAGTGTAATAACTAGACCATAGATGCTGTAAACCAAAGTCAGTCTTCAGTAGCATGTCTTCCTGACAGCTTAAATATGATTGGCAGCTTTCATCTTGATTCTGTTCGTCTGAGCTTCAGATAACTTTAAAAATGACCAAAATCCCACAAGCAGTGCTACAAATCACTTTACATGATTACACGACACAGACCAAATGATGCAGAAGGTCCACATCAAACACACACAGCAACAGAACCAGACACAAGACTCAACAACAGCTGATGGTGTTAATCACAGCTCCATGTGATCCAGCTTAGTCTGAACACACACTCTCCACCTGATGTTCAGCTAATGTTGTGCTAACAATATGTAGCCGTCAGTTTGAAATCCAAAGTGCAGCTTTATATTTTAAATTCTGTTTCATGTTTTTAAAGGTTTTAAGGCCAAACATTTAAATAGTATGTTCTTAGTATTTCAGGCTGTGTGTTCATACTGAGAGCAACTGGGCTAATGCTAATCCTTCTGTTCTGCCTGTGAGCGGTGAGTCTGTAGACGAATCACATGTTTTCATCATCATCATGTCCACTTTGATCATGTTACTGATTTAATGCATTAGTGTAGCTCGCAATCGATTTGCAAACAGATGACCCCGCTGCAACATCTCATCTCATCCAGGGTAGAATGTAGCTAACTCAGTGTGTGATTCTGTCAGCCTTTTTAAAGATGCAGGTTTAGTAACGAGGCAGCACACCAATAATAACCACACAATGACCTGTCTCTTCTCCATCATATCTACTGGAGCTAAACTCTCTTCTCATGACGTCTTAAAACCTTTTAGCTAAATGTGCACAGTGTTCAGTCCATCCTGTCCATTCTCATACAGTATATCCATATTTGTCTGTCTTCAGTCCATCAGGTTGGTGACAGACATGGGCTTGTGGGAAATGATGTTCTTTAAAGGCTACAAGAGCAGATATATGACATCAACAATATGACTTTGGTTTACTGTCCCTGTCCACACAAACTGTTGAGCAGGGAGCTGTTCCAAGGCTGGACGTTTAATGTGAGTGTGATTCTGAGCACGACTCGATCCCAGACGTTATTATCAAAGAACAGTGAACTGTTGATGATCATGTTGCATTGTGGACACACTGATGTGGTTCACTGATTCAGGAACAGCTTGGTTGAAGCAGTACACATGATGAAGCAAAAGTCCTCCTTCAGGGACGATTCTGTCTTTAGAATGTTTGACACTTTTTGATTTGTGGTTATGTTTGTGTGATCAGCATCTGTTGCTCCAGGAATAAGAAGCTGTCTGTGATTGGATACTTCAGGTCTGTTCATGTTTCAGTCGGGTCAAAGCTAGTTTTGAACTTTACAATCATCTCATGAGAGCTGTTAAGCTACATTTCTTTTCTGAAGGTGCTATTTTAGCTTAAACACCTCAATCTGTCTTTTTCACAGCCTAAATCACCAGTGAGAACAGTTAGAAAGCAGTCTGCCGTGGCCCCTGACATTTTCTTGGACCACAATAAGTTCTTGGTGCCAGCGCCTGAGCTGTAAAGCTTGGCACTCTTGGCACCTTTTTTCTACAGTCCCAAAATAACTTTTTTTATCCTGCGTTCTCTCTCGTTTCACACCACATATACCCCTAAAAATACCTAAACACCTCCACACACCCTCACACGTTACCTTTTTTGGACTTGTGAATCTAGTATTGACTTGTCGTGTTGCCATGGCAACAGTGACCAAATGAAGTTAATCTATTACGTCTTCTTAAACAGCAACATTACAGCAATGTTAAATTCAGCTTTTGTTTGGTAATGAAAGAGCAGAGGTTTCATTTGAGCTTCACTCTATCATCATCATGGCAGGTTAGACATAAAAGTATTATATAATATACAGTACTGAAGTATAAAGAAATTAAAACCTCACTGCCAAGATGATGGGCAGCGTCTCACAGCCTACTTTGGACTTTCTTCTGGCCCAAGAAAGGACGAGGACAAATTTTTCTTTTAAAGCAACATTATGTCAAAATGTGTTATCTGTTGCAATTTAGCGCCCTCAGTTTCAGAGTGTAATCCCATTGTGATAAATATGTTCAGCTGTACTCGAGTATTTGTTCTGATTACATTACTAATGATCAAAAACTAGCGAGTTGACAACTTTTCTAACAGCCAAAATCAACAAGGTCACCAACAGCAGACATAGCAGCCAGCTAATATTACTGACTAGTCCAACAGCAGTCAGCCCAGCTCGGCGTCTGTCTTGCAGCCTATTTGTTGTCATAGTAACGTTACTGTAAAGCTGCTTTCACATGATAAAGAAATGTGTTCTTTGCTCACTACGAGGTATGGCAGAGAGCAAAGTGTTTGCAGAGACAAAGTGCAGTGTCGTCAGCAAAGATACATTCTTTTTTCACCAAAACCAAATCAGAATGTCTACGTAACAACAAGATGTACTACTGTACATAAACAGCTAACTTTAGCTTTGGATTTAGCGAGTAAGTGGATTTAGTGCCCATTCACAAAGCTTGCAATAGAGTACTTTTCATGATGAGATCATTTTCACGAGTTTTTAATGTTGAGTTCAGGAGAGATATAAATTTCCATGCTCACTTGCTCCACTGCGTCACTTGCAGCTGGTATCTCATTGGTTGTTCTTTGAAAGGTTAGCAGCACCTAAGTTGAAATAATTCTTTGAGCGGAACGGTCAGTGGCAATTTCAAGCAGTGCCAAGGGTAGTAATTTGCCAATTGGACATTGCTGCTCTTCCCAAGAGCTCTACTGAGGCCTCTAACAGGCAACATGAGCCTGTAGTTCTGACCTGAGGTACCTTCAAGCTGCCTTTAACTCCTCTCACATTAGCAAACAGCAGATACTCAGCAGCCTTACATCCACATTGTATCTGCTAAGGCTAAACTACATTATCTGACCCCACTGGTTTAACAGTCATGGCCCACTCATTAGTCCAACCACCATCACTGCATATCTGGCTCCATTCATCTTACCAAAAGCGACTAATTAGCAGCCTCACTGCTATGAGAACCTTTGTATGAATCATGTCCGTCGACCTGACGCACCAAAGAAAACGACATGGTCTCAGTTTGTTTGAGTTCAGTCCGTCCACACAGTCATCAGGTTTTCATTAAGTTGGTAATTAAAACAGATTATCAGTTAGGAAACTTACAAGTAGCAAACAAATGCTAAATATTTATGAATTGCTTCTTGCTAATTAGTTAGCTCTCATAGACGCCCACACTTGCTCTTTGCTGAGTGAAGAGGCAGCTGCACCGCAAGAGCTTAGTTCTTTCTGCTGTCATGTGAACACGGCTTGACAACATCTGGTAAAGAGCAGGAACTGGACTGTTTCATTTGCTGTTGGCTGGTCTCTAGTGCCAAGTCATGTCATCATAAGTCATGACATAGAAGATACTTCCTTCACTCCTTGTTTGGCTGGCAGGGTGTGACGATATGGAATCAGGTATCTCCGGTCAGCACTGTAACACTGTCTTCTCCAAGCAAAAGTAATGAACATGATTGAGGTGAAAAAACACGATGTTCAGATTTCTTCTTCGTGCTTTGGTGTGTACGGCAGACATTATTTATTTTGGTGATTACTTCTAATGTGTAAACATGCTACAAGTAGCATCACATATCAATGAAGACATACAGTTATCAAGGCCTTAAAGCTTTATGTGTACCATCCAGTTAATCTTCTGTACTCGGTGCCATGACCTCATGTATTTAGTCAGTATGTAGCTCTGTAAAGCACTGTACTGTATAACAGTTATATAATCAAGTTAAATGGAAGATTTAATCCTGTCGTATGTATTCTTATATGTATACTGATTGGATAGTTATGCTCCATGGTACTGCTGCTTACGGCACTACTCTTGTATTATGCATGTGTCCCTTTAGAGAAGCCTATGCACCGCTTGGCTCAAATGCTACATTATTGTGTGTCCGTTGAAACCTTATGCAACATATGAAATGACTTGAATCTCCTGAGCGCAACGGGCTCGTTAGACACAGCATGTGTGACGGAGGAACGGCTGTCACAATAGTTTGAGTGCACTTGTTATGCAAAAATGTCCTAAATGTCAGCGTCTGCTCTCAGACTGAGGTATTCATTATGAAATGATTGACAGATGACATGCTATTTTTTTGTTGTTTGTTTGTTTTTTGTAAAAGGTACACTTCTATTTTATTAACATTTTGAGTAGAGAGCTTCAAATTATTCAGGACAGCCTGTATGTAACCTTGTTTTTGTATTCTGAAGAAATAAAAATGCAGCTGAAATATTCTGCTGAAATCAGTTTGTGTGTTTTTCTTTTAAGATGTTTGTTTTTATGGAAAAATCTAGAATAACATCAATACTTACTGATAATAATTCTATTCAGTTTATATATGCTTCCCCTAGGGAGCATTATTAGGAATCACTCCATTAATTTTCATTGTTATGCTGATGACACCCAATTATATTTATCCATCAAGCCTGATGAAACCAATCAGTTAACTAAACTCCAAGCATGCCTTAAGGATATAAAAAGTTGGATGACCTACAATTTTCTGATGTTAAATTCAGACAAAACTGAAGTTCTTGTAATTGGACCCAAGAACCTCAGAAATTCTCTTTCTAGAGACTTAGTTACTTTAGACGGGATCACCCTGGCCTCCAGCTCCACCGTAAAGAATCTTGGAGTTGTTTTTGATCAGGATTTGTCCTTTAATGTCCACATAAAACAAATTTCAAGGACTGCTTTCTTCCACTTACGTAACATCGCCAAAATGCTGCTGCACGTGTTCTGACAGGAACCAAGATCAGAGATCACATCTCTCCCATTTTGGCTTCTTTGCATTGGCTACCTGTTAAATCTAGAATAGAATTTAAAATTCTTCTCCTTATATACAAAGCTCTTCATGGTCAGGCACCATCATATCTAAAAGAGCTCCAAAGATACAGTGCTGTTGAAGCGGACACACTAAACGTGTAGTGTGTGTTTAGTGATGTTGCAACAAATGAACGCCCACCATGAGCCGGGTTCTGCCCGAGGTTTCTGTCTCTTAAAGGAAGTTTTTCCTTGTCACGGTCGATTAGTGCTTGCTCATGGTGGGAATTGTTGGGTCTCTGTAAATAATATTATAAAGAGTACGGTCTAGATAACTTCTGGTGATGTAACGTACGCTCCCCGTGCTTCTGTTCTGGTAGAGTAGGAAGACCATTTAGACTGAAACCCTCCACTGAAGACAATTTAAAGACTTTCTTTAGAACAGTTAGCACCCGCTGGAGTCAGACAACAGATATTTATTACCCCGATACAAAACAGGAAGCTGATAAATCAGTCTGAGCCCGATTTCCTTTCAGCGCTCTTTGATAGATCCTGTTACTGCCTCCTGCTACTACAGACATGATTACATTTTCATCATCTCGCCAGTTTGGATGAGTGTTCTCACTCAGAGTGTTTGTGCTTCCATTCTCTGTGTGTGTGTGTGTGTGTGTGTGTGTGTGTGTGTGTGTGTGTGTGTGTGTGTGTGTGTGTGTGTGCCTCCTACGCTGCTCTCACCTCGCTCTCCCAGCCAGTTCCACCGAGCTGTGCAGCAATCTGGAGCTCTCACTCTGCCAAATCCATGGAGCAGCCTCTTTCCTAAAGAAGGTTTCAGTCCTCATCGATCTGCAGTGTTTTAACAAAAAAGTCATTTCTCTAACTCTTGTTGCTAACAGCTAACCACAAACCACCAAACCACAGGTTTTTGTTGTTTCAGTATTTCAGTGCTAAAGTAACTGAAGCACCTTCTCACATGTTCAAGTCTGTTTACAATGGATACAAAAAGAAATGATGTTAGCATGATGAGCAGCGTGTTGAGCGGCATTGGTGCAGCTTCACTTGCTTAGGTGGACGGTGTACATTGAAGTCAGATTATGTCACACATTCAGCACCATATTCATCATATTCCACATTGTAGTTCTCACAAAAACATGTAATACATTACATAAAGGTCCAGTTTGTCAGATTTAGGGGGCGCTATTTACATAATATAATCTTCATAACGATGTTTTCATTAGTTTAGAATGACCTGATAATAACAGTATGTTTTTGTTACCTTAGAATGAGCCTTATACTCTCTTCCACAGAGTCTGCCATGTTTCTACAGTAGCCCTGAATGGACAAACTAAACACTGACTACACGTTTGGAGGCCATGTGGAGTGGTTGCAATGCACACTTACACCACTACATGCCACTACATTTACATTTACATTTAGTCATTTAGCTGACACTTTTATCCAAAGCGACTTTCAGAGAAGGGAACAATCAAGGTACAGTGCGATAAGAAAGTGTTAGTGCAGCAGTAAGTGCTGTGACAATTCTTAAAGGGGTAGATTTATCATGTCCAGTTGTTGGTAGTGTTGGAGAGGAGGTCCTCTCTGAAGAGCTGGAGGTCTTCAGGAGGTTTTTAAAGGTAGAGAGGGACGCCCCTGCTCTGGTAGGAACTGGTAAGGCGCTCCACCAACAGTCAAGAAAAGTTTGAGTTGGCCTGAGCCGTCGTTCATTGGAGGAGTGCAACGGTCATGAGGTAACATATGTCTGTATAAGGGCGTTTAAGTAGGTGAGTACAGTACCGGAGGCTATTTTGTAGTCGGCATTAGTGATTTGAATTTAATGCGGGCTGCAACAGGTAGCCAGTGGAGCTCGATGAGCAGCGGGGTGACATGTGACCTTTTGGGTTGGTTGAAGACCAGGCGCGCCGCTGCGGTCTGGATCATCTGAAGAGGTTTCACTGAGCAGGCTGGCAGGCCCGTCAGGAGGGCATTACAGTAGTCTAGTCTTGAGATAACGACAGCTTGTGTCAGGAGTTGAGTAGCATGTTGAGTTAAGTAAGGTCTGATTCTTCTGATGTTGTAAAGTGCAAAGCGGCATGACCGGGCAACTGAGGCGACATGATTGGAAAAGGTTAGTTGGTCATCAATCATAACCCCTAAGTTTCTCATTAAATCCTATGCACACAGGAATACTTCAACATTTGGGAAATTTACTTTCTTTCCAAGAGGGGAAGTTACGTTAGAACTGTTTTCCACTCCAGTGCACTGGTTTTGCCCCCATTGTACCTACAGTAGACGGAGATCAAACCCAAAACCGGTGCTCACCAAACTGGATCTAAAAACACTGACACCAAAGTGCTCAGTGTATCGATACGCTGTTCATTTAAGAATAGGAAAATGGACTGTACTTATGTAGCGCCTTTCTAGTCTTCCAACCACTCAAAGTTCTTTTACAATACATATCTCATTCACCCATTCACACACATTCATACACTGATGGCACAGCCTTCAGGGGCAGTTTGGGGTTCAGTATCTTGCCCGTTTGACCCGCTCTACCTCCAGAGCCACAGCCGCCCCTAACGTGATGATCAGTGATCTTCAGCCGTGTTAGTGAGGTGCATTTTTTCACTACAGACAGACCTCCTGTTTCCAGTCTTTATGCTAAGCTAGGCTTACCACATTCCGACTCTGTGCTTAACACTCTGGAACTCTCAGAAAGAGAGAAAAACTGCTCTCTCCATGGTGTTGAACTGTTTCTTTTGTGCACTCCGTCTGTTGTTGGAGAATATTAAACCAGCTCAGTTTACTGATCATGAGGAGTACAGCTAATCATTTCTTTCTCTTTCTGAAGCAGTGAAGATGTCATCAGGGTTATCTCAGCTTGTGTTTGAGACTTAATAAAAACGTTCATTACACTGTGGTTTGAAGTGGGGAGGAGACGGTCTAATGAAAGACATTATTGAGCTGTGTTATGGGAGGTGTGGGATCCAGATGCACTCATCTGTCTCTTGTGAGTCACTCAGCTTTATGGAAATTCAATACTAAAATCATTCAAATACACCAGTGACCTCAAATCAATGATCCTGAAAAATGAGCAAAACAGGTTGCAGTACTGTGTGTGTGTGTGTGTGTGTGTGTGTGTGTCTGTATATGTGTGTACACAGGTTGGTGTCTTTTTAATCTGCATATGTCTTCAGGTTCCCTCAGGTGTCTTTTTTGGTTGTTGGATTGCAGATACATCTTCCTTTCTCAAATAAAGCATTGAGCTTGTGAAGGTCAACATACATGTATATTACATGGATCATGTGTTCGTCATGTTACAGTTGGACTTCTTTTGCTGGATTACAAATAAAGGCTACTTTCTTATTTACTCAGATTACTCCCATAAAAAAACATTAATATTTCTGTTTTCTGTTCTGATAATACACTTCATGATGACTGTATTTGTTTATATCAAAAGAAATCGTTATTCCGTCATTCTTTCTGTCTGCACAGTTAGCTTTACTTGTTGCTTAAATAGGCTAACCGCTAACTGATGTTAAGTGTAGCTGCCGTTAGCTCGTTAGGTACCAGGAGAGCTATTTGATTCCACGTGTTGCTACACTACCTGACATCCTCTGTACTGAGAATGTGCAACTCAGAGATGAGAAGGAAGCGAGATGTTGTTCTTAGCTGTGTGTGTGTTGACCATCATATAAAGGTACTTTCTCTCCTCTTGTTACCGCCTCCTGTCTACTCTGAATCCCTCTGATTAGGACACACACACACACATACAGAAGGATGGATTGATTGATGCATTTAGAGGTGTAGACATGTAATGTGTTCATGTTGGGGGGGGGGGTGAGCCAGGTAAATTGAGCTACAACGAGCATGTGTGTGTGTGTGTAGGTGTGTGTGTAGGTGTGTGTGTGTGTGTGTGTGTGTGTGTGCACCTTAAAGCCAATGCATTACGAGCTGTACATCCTCCTGTGTGTCCGCTCGGTTTCTCGGTCTCTCCCACACACACACACACACACACACACACACACACACACACACACACACACTCTTTAAAGTACTTTTACATAGCTCAGAGTGGGAAACAGCCACGTGCCTGTTTGATGAAATGAACTCTGTTTGATCACACAGGATTGATCGGATGTCTGCCGGTTGTCAGAGGAAGACATTTGCTTCTCCTCGTCATGCTGCTGGGTGTTCTTCGAGTCTTCGAGTAGCAGCAGGCGGACTCAGCATGTATCAAGGTTTAATTAACAATAGATGGCTTCCTGTAGCTTCTCAGTAAGTCACTCGATGTTTGAGCATCATGCACATGTCTCCAATCTTAGAAAGGACCGCAGTGACCCAGATCAAAGCTCCTTTTTACGTTTATTTTAAATATTTAAACATGATTATTTATTCATGTATTTAATTAGATTTTTTAATTAATATTTTATTACATTCTGTCAGCTTCTGGGTTCATAGACATTCCTCCAAATTACTTTTTTTAGTCTGTCCAACAGTCTGAAAGCCCTAAAACATTGAATTCAAGATGATATTAAATCGAGAAAAGCAGAAAATCCTCACATCTGTGAAGCAGGAACCAGATGTGGCAGAACTTTAAATGTTTGCCCTCACCATGGCCCGTATGGTTAGACCGGATCTTTGGGTTCTCCCACTTTAAACCCTGATCATAATCATATCACTCTTCACTCTGCTTATGTTGTCTCTCATTATCCACTGATGAATATGGTGGTGAAACAGGATCACGTGTAACAAGAACCAGCTGATTTCCATAAAAGCTCACTATACACAAACAGAGTTTCAGAGAATATGATCCAAATCCTCGTCAAAGGTCAAAGGTCAAAGAGCACTTGATAATTCTGGCTCGAGCTGAACACAATATAGATTTATGATACTTTCTGAACCTTAATATTCATTATATACTACACTATATGAGCTCCTGCTGTGCTATAACCAATTACACAAACAAGATTAATGGCATCCTCATTAGATTCAGAGTAAACAAAGAATCCTTTGAGAGGGCTGAGTGAGAGAACAGCTCTGACTGTATTGGAGTGTATCATGGAGCTTTGTCCTGCCCAGGAAAGCTTCGCTCTGTTTACAGACACCAGCATTCATTCTTAGATACGATGTTTGTCCACAGTGGCTTTTTATACTTTACTTCACAGCTCTGTTAAACATACATCATTTTTGATACACACATTTTCTGGACTTTGAAGATAAAGATTAAAAAAAGAAAAATGGCAATCTGTTGCTTTTCATATGCCCAATATTGTCATTGTGCAGACCGACATTTTCGATAGTATTTTTATGATTTAGCATGTGACAAACAGCTAAATATATGACATATATGGATGAGAGAGAAATGGTTGTACATTTGGACTTGATAAATTCTCTATAAGACTGAATTCTCATGAATGAGCAAGGCAGCTTTTACAAGGGTCCCCCCCCCCCTTAATGATCCTTCCTCAGGGATCTCTGCAACTTCTTCAAAGAACCTTGAAACCTGGAAGATCCCTTTCCATAACTTTTCAAGAAGCCATAAAATTTTATAAAGAAGTAATATATATAAATAAGTGTTACCTCAAACACTGGCTGACATCTCTCGATGAATGTCTGCACAACACCATCCGTGATCTCACCATACCATTGAGAAAAACCATTGAGCTGTCCTTTGCCGCCAACCCAACAGTCTAACAGATTCATTCTCCACAACAACAGGAGGAGACATCCATTCATCACAGAGAAGGCAACACAAGGAACTCCTCAGAGATACCTGGACCTTTCCCATATATCATGTATGCATACTGCAACCTCTTCAAGGAACCCTGGACCCTGAAAGATCCCTAATTCAAGGACCCTAGTTCCACACTCACATTCTTAAAGATTCTCCTGAAAGATAACTGAAACTTATTCAAGGACTTTTAGATCCTCTTTAAATAACAAAGGAACTTCTTCAAAGACCCTGGAATTCTTAGAACTTTTAAGAACCCTGGCATTTCCTTAAAGATACAGTGGTGGCCAAAATTATTAGAACACGTTGCATACTTAAGAGGTTTCAGTTGTTTTTGTTGAATTGGTCATTAAAATACCCATAAAACAAATCTACGATGCCATCATTATGCTCTATAAACCATAGAATAGAGCCATCATAAGGAGATTTAGGTAATTTTACTAAAAAAACAAAACAAGCTAGGCCTGTGTCTTGAGATGCAGTCCAAGCACTGTAAAGTCACTTTAGACCGCCATGTTGCCACCAATTCACACCAGAACCAAAAGAGGAGAGGTAGAAAAAAGAAACTTCCTCACAGACAAGTGAAACATCTCAAAATTCTCAGTCTTAAGGACCGAAGAAAGACCTCACGAGAACTGCATGACAAGATCAATGACTAATGGTGCAACAGTGTCTTCAAGAACTGTGTCAGAAACTGGGTGAAGAAGGACTTGTTGGCAGAATAGCAGCAAAGAAAGCATTACTGAAAGAGAAACATAGAGTGAAACACCTGAAAACTGCAAAAGAACACAAGAAATGGACAAAAGAAGATTGGTATAAAGTGTTGTTTGAAGTCTGAACAGTTTGGCAACAAGTGAAGAGTGTGTGTTGGAGGGAGGGGGAGAGATATAAAAATGAACACAGAGGGGGTAGTATTGTGGTGCGGGGCCATTTCAGCCTCAGGAACAGGTGACTTAGTGAAAATTGATGGCATCATGGATAAGAAAGTATACCACAGTATTCTGGTGAGACACAGAATAGCATCTGGGAGTTATCTTATTAGGCCTGGATTTATTTTCCAAGAGGACAATGACCATAAACACTCTTCTAACTATTGTCTGAACTACCTGTGACAGAAGGAATCTGCTGAAACATTGAAAATGATGGACTGGCCCCCTCAAAGTCCAGACCTTAACCCCATAGAGCAAATTAAACTGGATAGATGTATTATACATTCAAAGGAAAGCCTTTGGCTTGAGTGGCAGAAGGCATGGGATAACATTAGTGTTGAAGTTCTCAGGAAATATAGTGACACAATGCCAGAGAGATGTGCTGCTTTAACTGCTGTAAAAGGTGGACATACTAAATATTAAAGTTCAAAGTGGATAAAATCAGTAGAACTCTGCTGAACATAAACAGACCTGGGATAGTTCAATGCACATCTGTTATCAGATGGAATTCGTTTGTGGTTAACGTAAAGAGTAATGACTAAATAAAGAAGGTGTACAAATGAAATAACCAGAAACACATCAGGCAAATATAGAACTAGATAAGTGACAAGTGGTAGAGGTGAGAGACCACTTTGTCACAGAGACCTCAGAGAATTCTTGAGATTTTGCTTTTTACTTAAAGATCACTTCAACTTTTTGAAATCAGCCTTGAACCTCTTCTACATCCACCCACTCCCATTGCACAATACAATTGAACAGTCTAAAATAATGAATTTAGCCTTAAGCGTATTGATAAAATGTTACCATGGAGCTGAATACTTGGTATTCTCTTGTAATTTGCTTTTTCCATTACTGTTATCAATCATGAAACTGGCTGCTGAGTGCAGCCACCAAAGGTCAGTCATCACCGTGAGGGCAGCATTTTGTGTCTGAAAGAGGCATGCAGGGACAGCAGTGATTGAGCGGAGTGAGGAGCTGCAGCTAGGCTTAGCGCTCAGATTGATTTGTAGTGGACAGAAGCCTGGTGGCAGGACATCGATTAGTCAGAGAGCATTCAAAAGCCTCGGTGCTGCAGATAGTGGAACGATGCTTGACAAATCTCACTCAGTGCCATTGTGAAGGATTACAAGAACAATGTTAACTCAAAATAATCTATACTGCAGTGTCATTACAAGAAGCAGCCTTCTTGATATGGTGGATAATGCGTCGTCATTTCTTTAGGGACTGTGTTGGCATGAGCATGTTGCTTCAGGTGCTGGTGAGACAATGGAAGGCTCCAGGAAGTCCAGTTTGACTAATAGCTCCATGAATTTGAGGGCTTGTGTTTAGCAGCTTAAGAGTCATATATACCAGCTGACCAGAAACATGACTTCAAAAAGAAATGATAATATTGCTCCATGACAGCTGGATGTGCAAATAAGTAACTGTTTGCTAACTATACACTGTATAAAACATGGACTTGGTCTCTGTGACAACCCCCACAGGTTTCGGAAGAGCTGTTGTGAAGCTCGGTGTGCTGGCTCTGGTCGTCTCCATCTTGGCAGTCCAGCCTCATCCTGGTTAATCAAAAAATGGGCAAAGACGTGGAGTGTCTTCACCTGTTTTGCTCAAACAAGCCGCCTCTGATGACACCCACCTGTCAGTCAAAGCATCCACGCTCTTAATTCTGCACAACTTGAAGCCATAATATAATTTGAACAGGTGAGTTGTATAAAAATTCACCCTCAGTGTTACGTAAAAGTGGGGGGGTTCAGAAGCAAGGTAGGCAGGTTGCAGGCAGGTGAGGGTGAACTAGAGCTCACTTTAATTTAACCAAAAAACGTAAAAGAAACACAAAGAAACACGGAGCAGAATTCCAAAAACCAAAGGACACAAAAAACAGATGAACCAAAAGGCAAAAGTCCAGCAAACAAAACCAGGAACAGGAACACAGGGACGAACACCGAGAGAACACCGAGATAACACCGAGAAACTGGGAAAACAAACAATCAACGGACAGACAAGGAAACAAAGGAAACACAGGAACTAAATAGACAGGCAAGACTAATTAGGGACAGGTGAACCAAATCAGAGGAAGGTGCCAAATCAAAAAAGGCGGGAAACAAAACAGGAATTAGAATAAGACAAGACAGGCTGGGTGGAACTACAAAATAAAACAGGAAGTACAGAAACAAACTCAAAACAGTGACACTCAGTACAGTTGTCATGAACGGGGAAATTAGCTATAGAGACCAAAACTGTTTTTTGTACCAGGCTGTAAACATGTTTATTTCTGCTGTGAAGTTGGACATTTTAACATGGGGACTTATGGAGACTGACTCACTTCTGGAGCCAGCCTCAAGTGGACGTTTGAGGAACTGCAGTTTGTAGCACTTCATTTCACAGCCATGCAGGTCCCCACATCATGATAAAAAGGAAAAAAGTAAAAGCCAGGTACAACTCTTTTAGCGGTACTTTTGTGTTAGGACTCAGCGGTCTCATTGGAATGACTGAATAGTGCTCATGTTTGCCTGAGCACAGCCCAAGTAAGCCCCGACCCTGGTTAAATAAATACAAATAAACTGCCTTTAGTTCATGAATGTTGTAAAATACATCTTTTGTCCATACCCTCATTTTTTTAAATGTGCCTTCATGTGGCTGAAATACATTTTTCTGCTGACTCTGTCCTCAGTAGTGTGCAGCTCTGTGTCTGTGCAGGGATCCCTGTCTGCTTCTCACTTTATCTTCTATAGGTAACACACTGACTTGGTACCTCATAGTACATGAACTCTCCCTCTAAGGTATGGTTAGGTTCAGGCATAAAATGACTTGTTTAGATGCAGGGATCATGGTTTGGGCTGGGGAAACATTGGGAATGGTCATACTGTCAGCAGAAACAAATGGCAAACAAACAGCAGCATCACGTGTTAAACTCCAGCGTTTTGTTGATCCATCCATCAGCGCTATAACCACGTCAACTGACATGTTGTTTTGTGTCACAAACTCGACAAAGAGCTAAATGCAGACTGTATTGATGCGAAGCTTTATGTGGAAGCTGATGCAGGCCACAGTCTGAGCTGATGCTGATTTGAAAGTGAAATGAGAAGCCTGAGAAATGAGGTCATGTACAGAACTATACAAAACTAAACAGAGCTTATATAAAAAGACAGGATGACAATAATATTTCACATTTCACCGTGATATCAGATGGCGGTTTGCTATTAAAACACACTATGACAATATTATTTTTATATGATTGTTAAGTGATTTCCAAGCTAGTCACAACACAAGCCTTCATCTTGTTTCAAAATCAGAGTGGACGCTCGCTGAGCGAGCTGTGATGCTGATTGAGATTTTACTGTGGTGATCTGCATGATCAGACAAACTCAATCAGCTCTGTGTTTGTGCAGTCAAGTGTTGACTTTCCCTTCCTCTAACTGCATGTAGTCTCTGCACATGGATGAAATGATGACGAGCGTGTGTGTGTGTGTGTGTGTGTGTGTGTGTGTGTTGCCTTCAGTCTTCTGTATTCAGGCAGTCACACAACAGATGGACAGAGGGCTCGACATCATGGTTGTGACAGGAAGGGGTGGAATTCTGACAGTGTGTGTGTGTGTGTGTGTGTGTGTGGTGGAGATGAGGATAAAAGGAAGTGTCTGTGACTGGATGAACCTGTTTATGAGCTTTGGCTGTTTAAAACTTTAGTTTGACTGTAGAGAATTTATTTCAAATGTTTTGGCAAGAAGCAATTTGCAAAACAATGAGCTGAAAGAAGCTAAAAAGCTCCACAGAGCTGAGGAATGGTAAGACTGATAATTCTCTGTTTCATCATTACACACGTTATTTTCTCCATTGTTAGCACAGAGTGTTGTGATTGGTGCAGATTTAAGGGGATTTTATGGGACGGTTAGAGTTCAAGCTGCTTCTCAGTAAGAAAATGTGACATTCTTCTGAATTACATTATTCTGAATTGGACTCAGACCCAGATAGAGTTAAATATAGTCCACCCTGCCATGTGTCATCTTGGTCCTGATTGGCTGAGTGTCCTGCAGGCAGTGACTCTGTCCTGTTAGCCTGTTTCTCTGTTAAGAAGCAGTCAGTGTGATGGAGAGCTGTGATGACTGATACCTGTAAACAGACAGCTGACATCAGTGTACGTTAGGACAGGGCTCATTATGAACAGGCTACATTACACAGCACTTAATGAGGACTTGTCCACCCACCGAGCCATTTAAACTGATTAGAGGAAGAATTGAGTTATGGCTCACTTCCTGTTTATGTCTTCACTGCCAGCTCTGTCACAGCTGAATGTTCTGCAATAAATGACATGATGTTCCCGATAAAACTGCGGAAATGTTAAACCATTGACATACTTCTAGAAGAATGTGACATGCTGATCAGAACTGAGACTCATAAGCAATCCGGCTACTGTAAATAATTCATTCATGTGCTCATCAATCAGAGTTTCAGAGGCTTTAAAACTCAACTATCACACTAAATTCAATGCAGGATTTCAAATACTTCATATGATTGATGCTTGGCTCACAATGCATTTATACATACATACATACACTCAGTCATCTAGTTGACACTTTTATCCAAAGTGACTTACAAAAAAAGAAGCAACAGAGGTATAGTGCAACCAGGACACGTTAGTGCAGCAATAAGTACTACTCACATAGAATCAAGTGACAGTTGTAGATGGGGATAGATTAATTATGTCCAGTTGTTGGTGGTGTTGGAGAGGAGGTCCTCTCTGAAGAGCTGGAGGTCTTCAGGAGGTTTTTGGCCAATGGGTGAGCAGGGGATAATGACATCAGTCAGTCATTTTTCTACAGCTATTGAATGGGTGGCCTTGAAACTTGGCACAGACATCCATGGTCCCCACAGGATTATTTGTAAGAATTTTAGTAATTCTCTGACTTTTCTTCTCGCACCATCGTGTCAAAATTTCAATTTATTCAGTAATTTGAGCTTTGACAAATAACCTGTAGAACTAACACAAACATACAATTCTTCAGTCTCAGTGGTACTTTGTGTTTACTGCCAATGTCAGTGTGTTAACATGCTAAACTAAGATGGTAACATGGTGGTAAACATTGTTATTTCCATCATGCAGGATGGATGGTGGAACATTTTCCATGTTGTCATGAGTGAAAAACCTTTTTGGCTCTACAGCCTGATAAGAATACTGTGCATGTACAACACAGTAGTGTTCAGGCTCCTGAACACTGCTGACCAGTGGTACTGACTTTTCCTCTTTTTCTCTTCAAGGATACAAGGTTCATTTATTTGTAATTCTACAACACACAAATACTGTGCATTTACAATACAGCCCTGTTTCTATTGAATCTGGGTTTGAATCCTTTCAGTGTTTTAAGATGAAGTTGAAGACGTCACAGCTCTAATAAAAGAGTGCTCCTGTTGTAATTGACTGTGATGTTTATGTATTTACAAGTTGGAAACTGGTAATTATGGCAACTCCCATGATATGAATGCGACAAAAATAAGTATGACAACATTTTCATTGCTTCCTTTCATTTATCGAGATTTTATCAGTTCTGTAGAAACTCTAATCATTCTTTGTCATTCATTCTCTGGAATCATCTTGACCCGTGGAGTCAAAAAGGCTCCAAAGTTCAGCTCAGTCTTGTGAGCGGTTTCAATCATGGATCAAGCAATGATACAGACTTCCCTTTTCTACTGGATTCATTTGCATGTCACAGCTGAACAGCATGGAGGACTCAAATTCTGTTGTTCGGCTGTAAAGCCTCCTCTCTATATAAGATTTAGTTTACACTGAAAACAAATATGGTGCCAACAGTGGCAACATTTTTTTCCCACAATTACATCATCAGTTTTTCAGCAGCTACCCTCATGTCAAGATGAGGCTGGACAAACCAGTCCAACACCCTGAGCCTGGACAGTGCTGACTAGTGACACTGACTTTTCCATTGAAGAGTTCAAGGATACAAGGTTCATTTAGTTATAATTCTACAACACAGGATCATACAACAAAAGTTGCAGTCCCTTTGTCTTTTGTTTTGGCGGTCTTGCATGCTTCTTTGTCATCTGACAGAAAACGAGCAGATTCTTTGGGTCTGGAGAGCCCTCTACCTCTCCATTCATCCACACTTTCTAATGATTTCATTGTCTTTGTGATCACCATGTCATCAACACATTTGGTGATGTGTGATGTCATTATTGATGTATACCTCATGACAGCTTTGGTTCTTCTTGGTGCTGGCATTCTGAACATGTACCAGTGTGTAGAGCTGCTGTAGCTGCTAATAAGTCAACAAAAGAAGCAGAGAAATATGATCTAAATTACCAAAATTGGGTCTGTGAAGGACTGCCAAGAATGTTCATCAACATGGTCCAGGCTTCTACTGGTGTAGGTGTGGACATGCTGTTGGAATTTAATTAAAACAGTTTGATTGGTCTGTTTGACCATTGTAACATTAAAACTCGACATCTGGGGAACATTGTCCATCAGCTGTTGATCATCAAGCATCAGTGATATAAACACAGAGTCTGCCTCCCTTTGTCTTACAGGAATCTTCTGTCGGCACGGAACATGGTCCGCCTGTCAAGTGCAATAGCTTGATCCACGATGTTATGATGAAGCCAGACCACTGCAAAGATGTGGACACAGTCCACAGACAGTAGCCGGAAGGAGTCTGGATAGAACAATAGGTCCAGTCTGGATAAACATCTAACTGAGACAGTGAACATGGATGGCTCATAGTGAGCATGTTAGCTCACAGGACCATGAGTACAGCTTCACAGTTGATGTTGTAGATGTAGATTCTTATGCTGTGTCTCAGTTCACATACTTACACTTGCTATAAGTGTGTTCACACTGTCAGTTATGTCAAAATGCAGTGTACTGTGAGTACCCAGATGGTGCACTCATAACGGTCAAAAGCCCTCAATGGTCGCCATTTTGGCTATGTAGCTAAAGGGCAGGGACTACTGGCATTGTGAAAATGTCAGCCAAGGAAGTTGCTGGAGCTGAAGCGGTTGCAGTGAATACTGTATGTTATATTTATATTTTGGCAGTCAAATCCACTAATGCTTTGCCTGGTTGCAATTTGATGAAGAAGAAGAAGTGGTTAAATTTTGCGATTGGTATTTCCAACCTTACTTGAATTGAGACACTACCCTGCTGAAATTAGTGCACTATGTCAGGAAGGACATAGTGTACCCAGTGTACTACATAGAAGTATCTAAGTTGAGACACAGGACACTAAATGGGTCACAAATTTCCATTGTAGGGAACGTGAGAAACTTCTAGGGTCAAGAACTTATTGGCTCCTGCTAACTGTTTAGCAATTTGAAGCAATCATTGTTGATGTCTGTCTTGTTTTTGTACAGCAGTGGTAGTGGTAGTAGTAGTAATAGCAGTAGCAGCAGCCAGTTGTCCCTTCGTAACAGCTTCCTTAACCTTCTGACACAAAAAATGAGCCTCGAGTCTCTGTACACGACTTCCTCTGATCTGTCGCATTCTCTGCATTCCCCACAAGTAATTACAAGGCTGATGCACTTACAGATAGAAGTCACACACCAACAGGGTCAATGAGACCAACACAAATATGTGATTATACACGAGATTGAACCACATAAAACTTCTACATCAGAGACGACGGCAGAATAACATGCAGAACCATTTTTAGCACTGTGACCGGATGAGTTATGTTGTGTGCTGATTGTATGACAGTAATTACAAAAAATACATTGTTTTGGTGGAAGTATTGATGTGTTATTTGATTATCTGCTGAGAACAGCTGGGTGCAGGGTAATGTGCCAGATGGTTTTTAATCAGATTACTCCAGATGACATCGGCCAGCGAGTTGCTGATTTTAGCTCACCAAACATTAGGATCAACTCGAAGGTCGATTTACTTCAGTGTCTTTAACTGCAAAAAACATCACGTTTGTGTCAGTAGGAGGATGATCACTTTGCCTTCTGAAACAGTTACATAACATCTGCCTCTGCTTTGCATTGTGTGGGCAGGGGTGCACCGGCTCTGCTATTTACAAGGTAACATTGGAGAGGGAGAAAATAACCTGTTACATTGCAATAATGTGGGTCAGCATGCAAATGTGCTCCTACTCTCTCATCTGTATTTATTTATAGAAATCCCCGTCGTGTTTAAGCTTGTGTGGGTTTCTACATGTAGGTTAAATAGAGTGTAGGATGGTCCTTGAAAAGTTTAGAAATAAATTATCTTGCCATACAAACTATTTAAAAAGGTACACATTAAAAAATATCTAAGAACAACACATCCTCTGTTATATATTTTGTTGATTATCCCAAATATTTTCAACAATGTTCAAACGTAGAGGGTAATGTAATTTAATTCAAGATTACGGTGCATTTCATTTGGTCGCCTGTCAAAGCTTTATGCCCTCTAGTTGTTTAACTCGCAGTGAAAGACAGGATATATCAGAGGGTGAGGAAGGAATCCGGCCAGCGTCACTAAACATGACGACGTTACCTCGCCATTGAACATTCTGCCTGAGTCACATAAGGTAGATTTTCATTCCAGTGGTGGTTGTTTAACAATGAAGACAACATCTTCAAGAAAGGTTGGATCTGGACTTGGTTGTAGATCTGTGAAGACATTCCGCTTCTTGTCCAAAGGCTTCTTCAGTTCTGCAGGATTGTAGACCTGGCCATGGCTTTCACTTGCACTCCTCAAAGCATTGGACCACATACACCAGATTGCTTTTCTGGGTGTGGAGAGTGCAGTCTTTGGGGTGTACCAGTTTCTGTCTAAGTGTGTTACTAGATTTGAAGAACACCAGAATGCTATGCTTGTTAAAGAGCCTCCTGAGTTTTTCCGATACGTCAGATATGTAGGGGACGACAATGTTGTTCACTCTTCTTTTCTTCATCCCCAATAGCGTTGTCCTTCCTGGATTTTGTGGTCACTTTCCCAAAGGTCCAGCTGGGGTATCCACAAACTTTGAGTGCATCCCTCAAGTGTTGGTGTTCCTTTTCTTGAACACTAGCAGATAACAATCCCATCTACTTGACGATGTCATCAAATTACAAGACCCTTAGTGGAAGAAATGACATACCATGTGTTTAAATATGCAGTTCTTAGGAGGGGTGTATTCTTCCCGAACTATTCGGGACAGGTTTGATTTGGTATGTGAGTTCCTCGGTTCAGTACACCATTTATCTGCCCCCAGTTTCATTGTGTAATCCCACTATGGTAAATATGGCCAGCTGTACTCGAGTATTTGTTCTGATTACATTACTTATGATCAAAAACTAGCGAGTCGACAACTTTGCTAACAGCCAAACATCAAGCAAGGTCAACAACACAAGACATGGCAGCCAGCTAATATTACTTACTAGTCCAACAGCAAGAAGCCATTAAAGTGATTTAAAATCTGTAAATGGTAGAAAGGTTACATAACAATGCTTTAAAAAAAAGAAAATGAATAAAATAAACATAAAGCTTATGACACATTGTGGTCGAATGAATGAACCAGATACTGAACTTTTTGAGGCATGATAAGGCTCATTCAAATCAAAAGGGTTCATCTGCTGGGGAGCACTAAACTTTTCATGAATCCAATAAATACATCTTATAAATATTACAGTAGTTTAACAGAGATTGTTCAGACATCTTGCTCTGGACCAAAGTGACTTACCCACATTAGGCCTTGCTGCCTAAAATCTAAGAAATGTGTTCTTGTAGAGTGGATTCTGTGCACCTGACACTTAATGTAATGGGTAACTGTCCTAACTGTCCAGTCCTAACCCATTTGTATGGAGGAAAACTTTTCACAATATTCTTCAAACATCTAAATTGATGCCAATTAAAACTTTCTTCACTTCAGTCTGTCTGCACCCACGCCTCTTAGGCCTTGTAGCTCCAGTGTAAACTGAAACATTGGCGTCTGTCTGAAGTGTATAAACATGCTCCACTAATATGATCCTTATTTCCTGTGTGGTGACAGTGTACAGAGACCAGACACAGCTTTAGTCTGGACTTAATGACTACAGCACAGGAAGAGATGCATTGCATTTATTCAGCTGCACAGTCACTTTGAAGCCTTGTTCAGCTGCTGTGTTCTGCACAAATTAAAGGAGAAGAAATGCTGAACCAGTTCTCTCCAGAAAAGGATCGCTTGTTTTTTCATAATACAACAAGAGCAAAACACAATTATTTTTTAATCTTACATAACACAGCATGTTCTCCCCATGTCTGTGTGGGTTCTCTCTGGGTACTCCAGCTTCCACCTACAGTCCAAACATGCAGGTTAATTGGTGACTCTAAATTGCCCGTAGGTGTGAATGTGACCATGTGGGTTTGTCTCTATGTGCCCTGTGATGAGCTGGTGACTTGTTCAGGGTGGACCCCACTTCTTCCCCAATGTCCGCTGGGATAGGCTAAGATGGGAACGGGAAGATGGGAAGAAAAAGCTTGTTTACCATGTAGCGTAAACATTCTGCTTTTGGCTAGCAACCATGGAGGAGAGATCGATCCCTACAATCTACATTTATAAAGTGAAATGAAGAAAAAGCTCTGGGTCAAAGTTCTTATCGGCATCTTCTTCTTCTCTGTTCTTGGTTAATGTGGGCAGGAAAACCGCTTTTAGGTGCACTACTGCTACCTTTTGGTTTGGGGCGGTAATGTTACCAAAATGACGTCACGCAATGAGTCAAATAGCGACACTCCCACACCAAAGCACAACCCCACTACCGGTCGTTGGAACGCCTGAGACTGTCTGAATGCACACTTATGGATGGATGGTAGAATCCAAAGAATCAGATATTAACTGGACTGTAGTTGTAAAACAAAAGATGCTTCTGATCCAAAAAGTCTTCTATCATGTTCTGTCTGTACTTCAAACTGGCTTGGTTCCACTCTGATCCAACAGTCCAACTATTACTGTAATCATAAATGATCTTCACACAACTCACACCCAAAGTGATCGTGTGAAAGTGCTGTGTGTTAAAGAAGTCAGTCGGTACTTTCTGACGTCTCTAACCTGTCTGTGGCATCCCCAGCCCCATTTGTCATGTTTGGTCAAGCAGAGTAACAGGGAATAGCACGCTTGGACCCAAACGCAGACACCAATAGGAGAGCTGATAAGGTTCAATGATTTAATCCAAAACTCAAATGACTTACAGGATGGTGAGGCGGTCCAAACAAGAAAACAAATCCAAATGAGAGCAGGCAGAAAATCAAAAGTCCATGAGGCGTACAAGGTACAGAGAAACAGGGAAAACTCAAAAAGAGGAGAACAAAACATGAAGAATAATTGAAACACTAGTGAAAAGTGTGAGCACCATCTTTGTTGCAGGCTCCTGGCCAACCAGGCCATCCAAAGCTGAGGAAGACAGTACACAGAAGATGATGAAAGTAGCACAGAAACAGCTTTCAGATAGCCTGGTCAGAATCAACCAAAGCCAGCTCCCTGGAAAGTACAAAGTGTAGTGTTACCAGATAACTCTGGACCAATGGGTGATGTGGCCACTGAAGATTCTCACATCTGCAGCCAGTATGTTTCAAACAGCCAACACATCTGACACTGGCCTTTTTGGAAGCTGCCTCTCCAGTCCATCAGCCTGGGTTACAAACAAGATTGGTCCTGGAGCTGAGGGAGTTTACTGACCCACTGATGGGATGTGCGAATACCCCCGTGCAAACAGTGTGGAAATTCAGAACACAGGCAGAAGTCGACCATGAGATCAGCAGACTGTAACACAGAGAGATTGTTGGCCAGACTGGATGTGCATGACGTGGCTTGGGACCTCGGTTCTGGTCGAAGGTCACCAGGAAGGTGAGGAAAGTGTTGGTTAAGTCTGATCAGGCTACGTCAATCAATTAGGACAGTCTTTGGAAGATTCCACAAACCAGGCACAGTTTTCTCATGTGCGCAACATACAACACCCTGCCCTGCCTCTGAAACCTCCAGCAGTGGTTCAGAAACTGCACAAGGGCTTTCTCAAGTTCAACTCCAGCATTGGAAGTAGATCTGTTTCTCTCTGCAGGTGTCTTTTCAAATAGAAACATTATCTAACTGTCACGCGTCACTTAGCGCTCGTTCCTGCATACCTCTGCCAGACCAGCATAACATCAGTTAAAAGTTAACCATAACCTGGTGCAGACCTATAAAAACAACAGCAAGAGAAAAGGACTTGACATATATGAAGTTTGGGAGTCCTTTGTGAAGTCATGGAAACCTTATGCTTGGTCATATTAAAGGCTTCAGAGCAGATGCTGGGTTCAGGAAGAACCTGTGCAGATTATATGGAAATCACTTGTTGCTGCCTCCACTCAAACCCCTTCAATGCCAAACAGTGACAGAGAATTAAAACTGAAAACTGACATTGAAAAAAGACACAATGAAAAAATATCTGAAGATTATATTTGAAAAATACGTCAGAATGCAACAAATATCTAAATAAAATAATTTTAATGCTTTTGTTTTTGTCCATTTTTCCATTGAAACTGTTTTCAGTGCCAATACTTGCATAATAATTAAAAACACAAAAAGGTATGTTGCCCTTTTTCAGTTTTCTAAAGCCAACATTTGAGGTCAAATCACAGCAGGCAACTGCCCTGAGCGAGCCGTGTGTGAAGGTTGGTTTGATGTAATTTCTATCAAGGTTATTGTACCTCGATAGTACTCAACAGACCAATTTAGTAACTTAATGTTGGTTTTGAAAAAGTCAAAATGTTTTTGTGCATACATATTTAAGGACATTAGCACCCCAAAGAACTGAATGTCAGGATTCAAATATTCAGTTATTCAAATTCTCAAATGACTCAGACCTTTTTTTTAATCAACCAAAACCCAAAATAGGTAAAAAAAATAGGAAAAAAATGTTGTCCTTCCTGAGAAAATCAGCAAATGTTCACAGTCACAGAGGTTGGAACCTGCAAAGAATGTTTCCAAAATACTACTATACTATACTACCATTCAATACAATACTTCTAATTTCTACATTTACAGAGGAAGAGACAAAGAAAGGGGTTATATCAAAATTGTATAAAGCACTACAACATGAATCTGAAAATAACAATTTGGATGTTAAGGAAAAATTGGAAGCAAATATTATAATAAAAGGTAACTATCAGCCGAAAATGGAGGGAGTCTGATTGGAAGCTCAAAATGAGTTATTTTAACACTCCATCTATCACCTCAAAGTACAGTAATACTTCTGAGATGTGTTGGAGGGGTTGTGGATTGTTGGGGGACTTTACACATATATTTTGGGACTGCGCAAAGATTTTAGATTTCTGGAAGAATATTCAAAAGGAAATTAAACATATTTTGGGTACTGACTTTACTTTGGATCCAGCACTGTACATATTGGGTATAGCTCCTGATGTTATCATAGACAAGAACTTGATTTCCTTACTGAGAATTCTGCTTTTAATAGCAAAGAAAACAATTACAGCTTCAAGGTTGAAGCCAGAATATAACAGGATGAAGAGGGTAAAAAATGTTCATCATGGAGAAAATCACAGCGAGGTTACAGTTACAATCAGACAGGTTTGCTGGAAGATGGTTACCAGTAATACAAGCAATGTCAGCACTTTAGTCGCCTCATTTTTCTTTTCTTTCTTTTTCTATTCCTAGTTGTATTTTTACACTTACTGTAGTACAATTGACAATAAATGTATGCACTCAATGCTGCACGTTGCTTATGTTTCCTCCTTTCAAGAAGGACAAAGAAATATTTGAGGATAAGATGTGAGGATATGATTATATGTTGGAACTGTGTATTCCTAGTGTATATGTTCCTAGTGTATTATGTCATTTCATGTGCAATAAAAAAATAAAAAAAAAACTTGCTGATTTCTAATTTTTTCTTTATGTGGAAAAATGTTTATACGTGCATGTTCTACATTATGTTTATCTGAACATGTCATTTTCCTGTAGCTCATGACTTCATGAGGAAATGATGATGAAAATTTTAGAAAGATTGAAATCTCCTACATGTTGGTGTGGTTTCTATGTTTTCCCTCCTGGCTAATTACTGGTGGATGTGTGTGTGTGTGTGCGAAAGAGAGAGAGACAGAGAGAGAGAGAGAGAGAGAGACAGAGAGAGAGGTGGGCGGGCTCTGGATTTGCTCCATCCCACCTCGGAAATACCAACCAGGTGCTGCAGCTCCTTCCTCCCCGCTCTTCCCTCGTCTCTGCGGGTTGTTTTCTCACTCCATCGCTTCCACCCGTAGTGAACACCAGCGATGTCCGGCCACTGAGTGAACCCATCCCCGCTGTCTCAGCCTGTGTACCCGGCTTGCATGGCTCACGGTCGGTCAGCCGGACAATAGACAGCTCGCCTGCCCGCTGCAGCAGCAGCAGCAGCAGCAGCTTCTCCTTCTCCTCCACCCGGGGGAGCTTTCCAAGTGATCCTGCCCGGGGTCCCTGCAGGACTCTCCGCGCCTCCAAATGGCTGGACACGAGTGGGAAGACTGGTTCGAGCGGGAGGAATTTATCGGGCAGATCAGCGACATGCGGGTGCAGAACCTCCAAGGTAAGAGCATCCCGGGTCCGTGTGCTGTGTTTGGTAACAGAGAGCTGGAGGAGCGCGGTGCGTGGCCTGGCCACGCATGCACAACCTCTGCACACTCTGTTGTTACGCTGCGTGTTCCCTCCAGGAGCGTTTTGCTTTCATGTTTTGGGAACTTTGTTCACTGTTTGTTCTGTTTTCAGCGTCCACAGCAGAACCAAAGTGAGCTCTGTCACAGCCTGGACTCAGCTCTGACTCCGTGCACAACCATTTCACTACGATCACAACTGTGCTGTGTTTGGAGACATTTCATCAAGTGTGTGTGTGAAGAGTAAAACATGTAAATCGTGCACTTAAAGTCAATTTCGAAGCAAACTGCAGAGTTCATTGATTTTAGAGCTGAATTAATCACTCATTGATTTGAAAAGAAAAGTAGCTGCACGGTCAATAATTTAGTTTTCATCATTAAAGATAATTTCTCTGAGTGTGCAACAGTTTCTGATTTGCTGTCATCATACAGCTCCTCTTCAGATCCTCATTCGATGTATCACAGTGTGTGTGTGTGTGTGTGTGTGTGTGTGAGTGAGAGAGAGCTTTAAAATGTGTGTTTCACACATCCTTTGATTTTTAATATTTGACAGATCGTGGTATTGTGTGTGAATATGACAGATCAGCAGTGAAAGTATTGTGGTCTTTACATAAAGTAAAAGTGACTTAAAGGTCCGGTGTATTTGAGGGCTTTAGTGGCCGTGTCTGTAGATATAAAATGTTCATTTTCAGGTAACAAAAATATAATGATTCTAATAATTACACACTAATTAACACATAGTAATGAATATTATACTCCATTTCTGCCTGGACATTCAGGGAACAGTATTCTTAGGAGTGCTTTTTACACGGTCAAATTTACACCTTCGTCATGCTGTGATTGGCTACATCTTTCAGGTCTCTATAAAACTCTTTCTATTAGTTGCATAACTTTTGGCATTAAGAAAAACAAGTGCAACACTGTGACGGTCCTGGGGAGTGTCAGTGCCTGAAAATGGACTGTTACCATATTCAAATATGGTATCTCTTTGATGGTTGTTTTTTTACACTGCTGTGGAGTGTGACCGCTCAGGACAGCTATAGGTATAACAACACTTTTTCCGCCTGGCACGGTCACACAACATGTCGCATGTCCACACTGGAGCTTGATGGATCGAAATCACCATGGTGTAGTTTGTCCACCAGAGAGCACTGACAAGTTGTATGTGTCTTGGTCATAATTTAAAAAGAACAACAGATCTATGGGATCTATATCAAGATGATTTGTTCAAATATAAAAACATACATTTTATATCCATATTACCTTAAAAGGATCTGTATTTGTACATCTCTAATAATGTTAGAGCCTGCTTATTCTGTTCAGAGTGGAACCAGTCTTCTAAAAAGCATCAGACCGTGTCAAAGGAGGACTTAACTACCTCTCTCTGTATCAGCGTTTAGTCAGTCTGTGTTCTTCAGGTTACTCCAGAATTTATTTCTATTTCTGCCTCTAGTAATCATATTATTATATTATATATCAGAATTCTTCTTAACAATCCTCAGGGAATCTTGTGGATTCGTGTCATCAGTGAATATTTGAGCATTTGAAGATGACGTTATGAGCTAACTAGCTAGTTTGTGATGATCAGCAACAGGCTCTTTACTAACAATTCTCCTTGGCTTGTAGCTGCATAACATTCTGGTCTATTTTCTCCCACAGTGAGTGTAGACATTCTGCTGAGTGGATTTCTTCCCCTGTGATTGTAGGAACGAGTTGAAAGAAGCCCGAGCTGCTGCCGTGTTAGCTCGACTAACACGGGAGCCTGATTTTCATTGTTGATGTTGATGAGATCAGTTAAACATTTTCAGATGTCAAATTCCACTGTGGTGGTTGGACATTTCTGGGACAATTAATTCTCACATTGTAAATCACGTTAATTTTGGATCTTTTTTTAAATTTTAAACACTTGTGTTTTAAAATATTCTAATTCTAAGGTTTTAGACCTTCCTTCAGGTTTTAGTTTTTCCTTCATGTCAAAGTGGGAACTGTTGTCTGTTGGAAGTTAAAAGTTGAATTATTCCTTGGTTTATTTCCAAAGGCCATGCACTACATATAGATATAGTGGCAGTATAATACAAAAAGTATTGTTTCACTCATTGCAGACCACACTGGAACACACACATGTAGGCCAACATTTAAATAAGTTTCTGTACTGAACTGGAATGAACCTGGGAATCATGTGGGAAAATCTAATACACTGTAAGTGTTGCCAGTTTTGGCTTTGCAAAGATTAGAGGAGCACACTAACAACAATTGCTCTTTAAAGTGGAACTAATTGATTTAATGAGAGCGGTGAGAATGAAAGCTTTGTTCAGCTCTAACCCAGTTCATCCCAAATCCTACAACAGGAACAGGAACTAGACATCTTAATTATCTTTATAATCTTCTTAATTATTGGAGCAAAGTTCCAGAGAGAGATACTGTGCACTAACTTTAAATCCCCGGCACAAAAAGCTAAGCCCCTTGCAAAGAAAATCTTGGCATGTTTCTTGACTCTGGTTTTAATTTTGAATCTCACATCAGTAATCTCATTAAAACTGACTTTTATCAGTTTAGAAATATTGCTAAAGTGCAGCTGTTTCTCTTCCTAGCACATACTGACAGACTTATGCTTTGCTCCTTTGCGGTTGTGTTAATATCGCACTGATAGGGACTGTTTTTATTGTCCCCATGAGGACTACTGGTCCTGGCAAGGTCAGTGTTTGTACCAGGCAAAAGTCCCCAGTAGGTAACACAAACACGCACACAGGCTCATAGTAAAAACAATACAATGTTCAGTCTCACTTTGAATTTACAAACTTTTATCAGGATGATTAATGTGATGCTGCTCACCACGATGACGGTGCATGTAACTAGGGTTTTCAAATGTATCAATACTTCTATACTTTTTTGATACGACATGTTTAAAACGATAAAATGTGTTCTGTTAATTAAACATTTGATAGTATCTATAGAACCAGAGTAAAAAAACAGAAGGCAATCTGCCATTGATTAACTAGTGAACAATCTCCACCATGCTCTGCTCCTACGTTATCTGGTATTATGTTGAAGACATGAACACAACATTTACTTTACAAGCATAGAGCAGGTACAGTGACAGTGAATGCATCTGGTTGGTGTGGATGCCATTCAGTACCATGGTGGTTCTGATAGGCTGCTTCATCAACAAGCCTCTTCCACACGTGGCTCACTTGCTGCTGTGAAAATGGAGTCGTGGGTTAAAAAAACAAGAAAACAAAAACAAAATGCAAATAGTGTTTTTTGGCTGACTATAAAAATCCTGTTGTTCCTGTCTGATACAGAGAGAAACAGAGAGGCGAGTGTGTGTGCAGCAAAATCTAGATGTGTGTGTGTGTGGAAAAGAGAAGGAAAAGCAAGGTGATCAGATTAAGCAGTGTGTGAGTAAACACTAAAATAAGGTGGAGAATTAAAATGGTGACATAAGAAATAACCTTCTAGAAATATGATAATGTATTCAAATAAAATACAAAACCAACCTCAGTGGGAAACCCTGCAACTGCTCCTCAATGTGTTCAGTGACTTTTGTGTGCAGGTTGTTCATTGAGAAATAGTTCACCTAGTTTGTATAGCTAAAAGCTTTTTGTTGCTGTGGTATGAAAAGGGTATTGCGTATCATTTTTTCATAGTATTGTATCAGAGTTGAGATGTCTACTAGCTTTATGTGGGCTCTAATCTGAAGTGTCTTTTAATTGGTGATCCTCTGCAGCAGAGAGCCAGTTTCATCGGACTGTACTTGAAGACACATTCAAAGTTGTTGAAATGTTCTGGACTGACTGACCTTCATGTCTTTAAGTAATGATGGACTGTTGTTTCTCTTTACTTAGGTTAGTAATTCTTGTCATAGATTACTACAGTGGTTGATTAGAGCTATTTATGCTAACACGACCTCTAAACAACACATTTGATCTCTGTCTTGAAGAAATGATAAACTTTAGACAAGGCACATCTATTAATTGAAAATCATTCCGGGCTGCGACCTCATGAAGCTGATCGAGAGAATGCCAAGACTGTGCAAAGCTCGTAATAGAATAGTTTTGAAATCCAGTGGTAATCTTAATTTAATAGAAAGTATGGAATGTGAAGGTGTGTCCAAACTTTTGGCTGGTACAGTAAGTGATAAAGGCTTTCTTCACATAATGGGTATGAAACATGATATACACTGGATGGAGATGCCAAAATCGACACACGGAAGTGGATTACAGTGAACTGTGTATCTTATTACATCTGGTGAGCAACTGTTGCCCTGGAAACACAACTGAGTTGCAACAAAAGCTGTGCCCCAATTCAGGGGCTGCATGCTGAAGGTGAAGGTGACTCCTTCTGAGGGACCTTCGAAGGCCGCATCAACCGTTGTTAAATGAGACAGTCTAGCCTTCGAAGCATTTCCTGGTTGCGTCACCAGCTGCGTCACCAGCCTTCAGTTGATACTACTTTGTAACGTAGCCGTTGCCTGTCAGTTAGTCGTCAGTTGAGAAAACGAGGAAAACAAAGTATATCTGCGGATAGGGGACTGAGAGGTAAACACGCCGCTTGGTGTCGCCGTTGTAATTTTCCCGGCACTGAACAGCGGCGCGCAAAGGATCTTGGGATATGGGAGGCCGCGAAGGATAGTTGCGGTGCATCCTCCAAAAAGAGGGAAAAGAAGGCCGCATTTGAAGGCTGCATTTGAAGGAGCCTTCGAATTGGGACAGCCTTCGCACGGCGTTGTGACGTAATCGGCCTTCAAATGCGTGCTTCGAAGGATGCAGCCCCTGGACACAGCTAAAGTGTTTGCTCAGAACGCACAACATAGAAGATGATAATGAATGTGCTAATATTAACAATAACATTTCTTTCTTTTTTTTTTTTTTTTTTTTTGGCATAATGTTTGTGTAACAAGAAAATGTTATTTTGTTTGTTATTCCTAGTGGTACTGATAACACTGTACACACCTGGCTACTCATGCTTAGTCCCCATTGGACTTGTTGTAGTGCTGTCAATGTGATCCCAGAGCTGTGATCCCAGAGCTTTAGCAGTGAGTAGGCCAGTTTGAACAGGTGGGTTTTGAATACAGTTCAATGTCAGACTGTTGAATGTGTGGGGTATGGAATTCCAGATCCTGGGGGCAGTGCAACTAAATGCCCTAGCACCAAGGTGGTTTGCTGGGTACTGTCCAAATTGACAAAGAGGCTCTTGACTTGTCCGGAGAAGAGTGAAGGGAAGCCATCAATGATTGTGTTTAGGGATTAAGTATGTTGGGATTTGAAAAGTGTAGTTTTAGAGCCAATGAGCAGAACTTCAGTTTTGCTGCTGTCGAGCACTAAAAAGTTCCTACTCATCCAGCTCCTGATGTTCTGGATTTAAGTGTGGAGCGAGGTGGGAGGAAAGGCAGTGGTGGACACCTGGTGGTTTGGCCTGTACCAGAGTTCGGATGAGCTTTCACACCTGCCCAAATGAACCGGACTATCTGAGGAAATGAACTCTGGTCCGTTTAAAGCGGGCCAACGAGCACTGGTATAAAAGCGCCCTAAGTGGATATCCTATATAACCTCTGCCATATGACCAGTTTTAGGTGAGCCACTCTTACATGCTCATATGAAAGTGCACCAGCACAAACTGTACAGTTTGGGCATTGTTTGTCACTATTCAGCCATTCGACTTGAAAGTATCACATTTTTGCACAGGATACGCTGGATTGGCCAGAGGCAAAAAGAGCTAGTGTGTCAAGCGCATAAGAATGTGAAGTGCAGCAGCCTCACACCCTGTGCTGTCTCTGCTGGAGTATGTGCACTAATGAGCAGGTTGCAGGTTCTCACTGCATGTTAACTGCATGAGGAATTCAGCTTCTGCACATTCCTTCTTGGCACTACACTGAGCCTTTCCTGTGAACTTGGACTTGTTCCAACCTCTTGAATGGACACAGAAGTAAAGTGCTTTTGTCCCTATTCTCTGAAACACTCGCAGATGAGCTTGAGCCATCTGATGAGTAGCTGTGAGCCTCTGTATGAATGCTGAAAGAGCAGCTAGCACTTTAAAACAATGGCCTGGAGGCTGTTGCATAACACATGATGAGATGAGGGGAGAGGGAGGCAGTTCCCTCTGCATTACAGTGCTGGAGTCCCTGAGCTGAACATTCCCACATCACACATCCCACACAGCTCTCTCTCTGTCTCTCTCTCACACACTCAACCACTCACTGCCTCCCACCTCATTGGGATGCAGGTTTCTCTGAGTACAGTTAACATTACTGGTGTGAGCTCAAGCACATTGCTGATACTGTGTTCTGCCAGTTCACATAGCAGTTATATCACTGCATCAAACTGGAGCTGAAAACAGGAGAGTGTGCGTCATTGTCAGATTGTTGCTCTGATAGTTAGTCAAACAATTTAACTGGAACGTGCCCTGAAGATGGATGAAACTCATCAACCATGTCCTCAAATTCAAATGGCTGCTCTGCACATCAACAGTAGTGAAAACTGTAGCATATGAACTGTTTATCAAAGAGCTTCTGGCGTTTTCCATACATACAATCTTGTACAGTTTCTATCTGTGGACCTGTGGTTGCTATGGTGTTTGTTTGTGCAAAATATCACGTTAAAAACTATTGTTAAGCTGACTAGAGCTTGGATTTCTAACTTGTACTAGAACAGTCAATGGGGCATTATAGGAAATGTAGGATCCAATGTTGAAGCTTGCCTTTTTCTAGGTACTAACAGACGGGATAGCTTGTCCTCATCTGCCTCAAAGTTCTTGAGCGTTCTTATCTGTGCTTTATAGAAGTGCAACACCGACACACTTGTGTGCCCCATTTTTAAATTCAACCTTTATGGAAACATGAAATATGAGAGGAAGAAAAGATGGAGATGGAGAATAAATCAAGAATCCTTTTTAAACGTGATAGAAGAGGAACTGACTGAAATAGAACAGATAAACATGAAACCTTGCAGGACTCGATTCTGTTTTGGCTGTTACTAGGCTACAGCTTCTCCCACTTGTTTGAGCACTAAAGTAACATTTATGGGAAGGTTCTGAAGGAGCGTGCCAACACAAAGCTTCTATTTAAAGACCGTTCCGCCTTAAAAAAATGGCACGGAACACTTTAATCTTTGGAAGGCAGTGACAGGTGTTCATTTTGATAACAGCATGGCTCACCATGTACTGTCCTGTACTTGACCTTTTGCTTCAAATGCCTCCAGTGAACACAGTGTACAAATGTGCATGTTCAGGGGATTTCCTGGTCCAAGTCTCTGCCCTCGGCCTCCCTCCCTGATCTGTCCTGTTGTGTTTTCAGCCTTATAATCCACAATGAGCTGTTTTTGCAAAATAACTCATAAAACAAGGGCATAAATCTTTTGTTATTTTTGTTAGTTTATTGCACAATCATGGTTTTGCAATGACTGCTTGCTAGCCAACAAAATATAAGTCTTTATTTGTGTTTTGGTGCATGTACTGTCATGGAACTATCTTTGGCAACCGTGGAATAAATGTCACAGCTGTGACCATGCAGCAACTTAAGAAAACACACACTATAACCTAAATTCCACTGGGCACAGCTCTGTGACGTCAAAGGCTGCGACACTGTTTTGGTCCATTCTCCATGCAGCTTCATACTCCACAAGGGGCATTTAAAAAAAACGTTTTGCCCACTAGACTTTGTTAACTTGCTCACATTTGGTCATTCTTTGCTTGGTTTATGTGCTTCTGCCATCAATAAGGAGTCCATGGACTGTATGTCCATGTTGTGATGTGACACACAGGCATGACATTGAATGTATGTCTCAGGAAGAAAAAGAATTATCATATTTTCCAAAATGTTGGGAACTCTTTGTTCAGTGCAGTGTGTCAAGCTCCCTTTTTGGCCGATTTGGCCACTACATCTTTCAACAGGTTTTATGGATGGACAGATATTCTCGATGGACATTGTAGATACTGAATCTAAATAAAAGTCTATCATGATTCTAAGTCCAAATTTTGACCCTCCTGTCCTCTGCTGAGGAGACACGCCTCACAGTTTCAAACATCTTTTCTACAAAGACTGTATTCTTGTGTTCCATGACCCAGCTCTCTGCCCAAAAGTCACTTTTCTGTTTGTACATGATTGTTGGTGTTTTTGGGTGCATGCTCTTTGAGACTGTGGTAAGGTGTGCGCATCCTTGATCTGTCAGTGTGTACGTGTCCAGTCCTGTGCATATCTGTATCTATTGTAAAGGCGGGAAGTTGTGTAAAGGATTCCCCCATAATCCACCATGCTGAACAGCAAACTGCAGCATGTCAGGGAGAGTTCAGACAAGCCGAACAAAGAGACTTCTCCCACTGTGCTCTGTTGACTCTCTGCTGTCTGAACCAAACTGTCTGCAAACAGCAGTGACAGCACAGCCTTCACTTTGAGCAGAATGTGGCGTTCTTGAGCGAGTGCCCAGCCCCCGTACATCCAGGAGCAGAGTGGATGGCAAAGAGC
This sequence comes from Sciaenops ocellatus, assembly GCA_033000465.1. NCBI lineage: Eukaryota > Metazoa > Chordata > Actinopteri > Sciaenidae > Sciaenops > Sciaenops ocellatus. Next base: position 28,818,947 of record CP136878.1, read on the forward strand.
CTCGGCCTGCACAAACTCTGCTATGAGTTTTCTGGAGGTTAGAGGGGGGTGGTGACAACAAAGGTCCTTCTCTTTAGTTCATCCCCTCAGTCTTGCAGTCGTTCCTGCCGCAGAGCTTTTCTAAACGCTTTCAGATGTCCGCTTGATTCACAGCAAATACGCTTTCTCTGCACAAACCCCTCAGGCTGATATTTAACGAGTAACAGCAGAATTTGTGATGAGGCAGCACATGTTGCACACGCATCATGACAGCACACTGCGCTCTGAAGCCTCCAGTATGCTGCAGCATTTAAATTCAATTAAGTAGCATTTTGCATGCTCCCAGATGCTTTCAGAATTCAAACACAGCTCTGTGGACACATGTTGGGATACAGCTCCAGTTCCTGGGATGAATTCACAACACATTGTAGTGGTAGTATTTTTAAATAATGATATTCTTGACAAGAATACTGGAAAATATTTAGTATAAGTAGCTGTTGAGCTCTCCATATACTTAACGAGTGCTTCTGCTCTCTCCTAAATTCCTGTGGTTTGTTGTACATCTGATGTTTTAAAACCACTGACAGTGTAAAGAATGGACAGCGTTAGTGTGACGTCCCACACAGGTTTCTGAAGAGCCATTTTGAAGCTCAGTGTGGTGGCTCTGGCTGCTGCCATCCTGGCTGTGCTGACTCTTCTGCCTCCTGGCTAATCTAAAAAATCTGTGACATGGACCTTCAGCAGGCTGAATGACTAACAAGCCATCTGTAACAGCACCCACCTGTCAATCAAAGCATCCATGCTATTAATTCTGCATACCTTTAGGTCTTAATATCATTTGAACAGGTGAGTTTTTTTTAAAAATTCACCCTCAGTACAGTTGTCATGAACGGGGAAATTAGCTATAGAGACCAAAACTGTTTTTTGTACCAGGCTGTAAACATGTTTATTTCTGCTGTGAAGTTGGACATCTTAACATGGGGACTTATGGAGACTGACTCACTTCTGGAGCCAGCCTCAAGTGGCTGTTCAAGGCAGTTTTTGGCACTTCCGCATTGGCTTCATTTCCCAGCCACAGAGGTTGGCGGTTGTTTAAAACTAAACCACTTCCACAGGACTGAAGTCACTCCTCTGAACGTATATATTTATTATATATATATATATATATATATATATATATATATATAACGTTAGTTGGTGCTCCAGTATAATTGGTACGCCTGAAACTCATCCAGTGAGAAACGTTCCGCGGTGCAAAAATAAGTGCGATTAAAATGCGTTAATTTTTGTGTAATTAATTAATCTTAATTAACGCGTTAAAGTCCCGGCCCTAATAAATACATATATATATATATATATATGTATGTGTGTTTGTGTGTGTGTGTGTGTGTGTATATATGTATATATATATATGCATGTATGTATGTATGTATGTATGTATGTATGTATGTATGTATGTATGTATGTGTGTGTGTGTATATGTATATGTAGATAGATAGATAGATAGATAGATAGATAGATAGATAGATAGATAGATAGATAGATTGAGGTTATGAATTATAGCAGTATTACTGAGAAAGATATGGTATGGCACATACTAAACACTAAACAAAAACAATGTTTTTGCTCTCTGGCCCGATTCAGACCAAATCCGGCCCTGTGCAGGTTTTTCCATTCATTTGAATGATGGTACTGTGTTTTGCATGTGGTGGTGCAGGGTCTGCTGAGAAAAAGCACCGACGTCACGCTGTGGCGGTCAGTCCAATGATCAGACCGGCGAACTGCTCCAGAGTCAGCCTGACATGCCACTCAAGCTGAGTGAGACCCAGGTGGATTCATGGACTGAACTCTGATACTCTACCTGTTGTGTTCCAGCTTTGTTTATTTCATGTACAAGTGAGTCTGACTCCAGTCTATTCTGCATAATAGAGACACCAAAAGCAACCCCGTCACCCACCATACAGTACCCCCACACACTGACGCACAACCCTACAGAGATTCGCTGCAATGCCTGATTTGGTCTAAATAGTGCCTACAAGTAATACACAGCATTTCAGTGCTTAAACTAGCTCCTGATGGACGTTGCAGATAGTACATTGGACTGAAAGTCACTGAGACAGACTCTGAGTCAGTCATCTGCTGCAGGTTTTCTGCCTCGTTGTTTCAGTGTTTTGGAAAAACACAACAGAATGAAGTAAAAGCATATTAGAGTGTATGGTGAGTTAATGAGGATCCATTCAGCTCATGAACAGATCTAGACAATTAGGTAACATCAGGTGATTTGCTTGGTGATTTCAAATGTTCTTCAGGCTCCACTTCGTTCAACAGTTCATTAAGTGCACATTAAATACCAATAAATGCATGAATAAACATGATGTCATGGCCATTTATGGATTTCCTGGTAAATCAGCACTGCATGGAGAATGACCCGATCAAAGGATGGAGGTTTAGTCAGCTGAGGACAGAGTCAGAGAATCAACATGCAGACGACTTAACAGGAATCAGCTCAAATGTTTGTCTGACACACTCAGAACGTCCTGTGGGAATCCACAGAGTTCAGCAGAGAGATAAAAAAATGACTAAAGTCAAACTCTGATGACAGATCCTGCCGTTGTGTTCAGGCCTGTTCCCCTTCATACTGTGTTTCTTGATGGGGCAACACCCATCACTACTGATGATGAGATAATAAACTAACTTATTTCAAAATTTTGATTAGACACTCATTACATCATGACTTAGAAATGTGCCACCACCCCCACCTCAAGACTGCTACAACCAGTTTAAGACAAATGCAGTGTTGTTTTCTGTGCTGACAGGTGTTATTAAAGGATTAGTTGCTGCAAAGGCGTTCAAAACGTCCTCACAGTGGATGCTGTGATGTCGCAGGACTGCAGCAGTCGGCACAGGGCTTTTTTTTCTGCGTTCCAGACTTTGCATGTAAAATTCATTTGCTTAGACAAAGTAGCTGCTGCGCCTCTCTGCTGATGTTTGAGTACAAAGAGACAGAAGTCTGTGTGACGATCTTTCAGCCTCTGCTCCAGCTCCATTTTTTGGCTCATTATCAGAGGACTAACCCTAACCTAGTTACAACACATTTGAAATTGTAGGGATAGTCATCAGAGTTAAAAAAGTGGAGGAGCTGTTTGCCATGCTAGTGGCAGCTCTGTCGATCAATGTCTGTCAGTCTGTCTCTCTGTTGGATACATTTGGTACAGACTTTCATTCCTGCCTCAGGATGGATAATAACTTTCCATCTAGTGTCATTAACGGGGCAACTTTTCAGTTCATCCAGTACTTTGGTTTATGACCAAAATCCTGACCTTCATCACCCCCAGCTGTACTTAGTACTGCTAACGGCTGACAGCATAAAGAACGGACGTATGGCGTTAGCATGACGTCACCCACAGGTTTCTGAAGAGCGGCTTTGAGGCTCTAGCCTCAAAGACGTGGATCATCGATGGATCTGAGGTGGGCTGAATGACACCTAGTTACTCAAGCAAGCTGTAACAGTTTGTGCTTGGTGCTAACTCATAAATGTTAGCTCTCTAAAAAGCTGGAGAACACAGAAGACATGATAAAAACCAGCATGTTATTGTAAGAAAGTCGGCGTGGTTATAACCTGATCCAACAGACGTATTGGGTCTGTTCAGGAATGACTATGGATTGTGACAATCAAACGTTTTATCTTCTGTAAGTGTTTCATTGTGGAGGCTACACCTGGGATGGTAAGGCATGCAACAACGTGCACGTCCGCTTTCTAGTCTCCTCAGGAAGCAGTTGTCTGTGTTTCTGTATTCACCGTGCGTTTCCTAAATGCTGTGCGTGTGTTGTCAAGTTGATGAAGATGTTTCCTGATTAGTTTTTTGTGTTTGCAGTGCATTGATCTCTCAGGGGCCGCCATAAAAAAAACCCCCAAAAACACACTGAACAACCTGCATCTCTGCTGTATGCTCTGAAAAGACACTACTCTCTTCTCTCCCAGCGAGTGATGAAGTGAAACTGAAGATCGAGGTAGAAACTCTGTGGCAGTGTCGTCGGTGTAGGCGTGTTGAAGTGTGGGCTGACAGGCCACATCATGAATAAGCACCTGGTGTCTGTGGAGGAGGTGATGAAATATCAGCGGTGTCACCCAACAATAAGGTTCTTGGAGGCGAATATGTTTGAGACGAGAAGTCTTTTCTTCACTTCCAACTTGAGCTGAGACCAGAGTGTTGCTAGAATGTAGAAAAGTGAGACAGAAGCCAATTCTGTATTCTCCAGGTATGCTGTAGGAAATTCCACAACTTTGACAAACAACTACAGTCTCGTACCCGTTTTCATCTAACACCATGTCTGTATTTGATTTATGTGCTGGTGGGTAATTGAATGCAGAGGCTAACAAAGCAGGACACTGTCAAATCCACACATGGACCTAAACTATCACTGAGAGCTGAGCACAGCTGGAGGAGATCCAGATCATAGACGACAACAGCTGGACTGACCCCAACAATCATGCTGTCAATCCGTCTGCGAGCTGACAGACAGTGAGCTGTGATGACGTCAGCGTGATGAAGTATGAAGGTTTCAGATCTTTAATGCTGTTTTAAAGGAAACAGGATGAGGTTAGAAGCTCTTGAGTGGATCTTACAGAGCTCATTGAAAAAGCCTTTAAACATTTCACAGATTCATTTTTCATTGTTAGGGATGTCCCAGTCAACTTTCTTTGGTCCTGACACAGCTGCCCGCTGCACACCATGGTTACATCTGAAAGAATTTACTGTGCTCAGATTAAAATGAGTATGTATATATCAGCAGAAGATATGGAATGTGTGTGTATGTGTATATATATATATATATATATTTTTTTTTTTTTTTTTTACTGTATAGCTGAAAAATGTTTCAGCATTTAGTGTCTTAGTATAGTTGCTGATTGTAACCCCTCACTTCATCCTCTCCTTCGGAGCGTAAATGAGGAACAACAGCGGCCTTGTGAAAAGTTTGTCTGTTCTGGGCTACTGTAGAAACATGGTGGTTCAACATGGTGGAAGAGGACTGTGGTGTCTGATAGGCTCATCCTAATAAGGGTTGCAAAATTCTGGGAATTTTCAAAGTTGGAAACTTTCCATGGGAATTAACGGGAATTTATGGAAATTAATGGGAATAAACAGGATTAAACTGTGAAGGTTGGCCCTTAACACGTAACTTAAATATAGTTGGGGAAATGTATTTTATCATCATCTTGACTAAAACAAGCAGATTTCATGCAGGTACACTTGAATATCTGCTATTCTTCAATCACATGCACATAGCACACTGCTTACTGCAGGGCTGTTGAGGCCACGCCCCCTACCTGCACAGGTGATTTCTGTACCTGGACCACACTTTAGAGCCCAGAGCACACAGAGACTATTGAAGACACACATTTGAGCTCGTGGACTACATAATGTTGTTCAATGAAATAATTCAAACTTGATAAAGTTCTACTTACAAACAAATCTGTTGAAATGTTTTTTAATTGTTTTATTTTGCATGTCTGCTTATGACAAAACAAAATGTTTAGATTTGTGTTTGGATATGATACACTTTGTTTAAATTACCCCCAATTTCCAGTTTATTCTCATAAATTTCCATAATTCCCATGGAGTTTCCAATTTGGAATATTTCCATTATTCCCGAGCTTAACTTCCAACGGAATGTTTCTGGGAATTTACTGGAAACTGTCTGCCCCTTGCAACCCTAATTCTAATGATATTCCATTTCTGCCAGTTGATGCTCGTAAATGTTACAACTGGACCTGTTCGATTACGCTCATGGATCCGCGTATGATACGGATGAAGGAGAGTTTCCTCCCTGATGAATGAGCTTTGGTCAGATGCACAAACCTGACAAGAGCCAAGTTTCACTTTGTTCTGTCACTAAGTCACTCTCAGAATAAGTGCTAATTAGTGACAGCTGATAGGAGCTGCTGCTGTCAGTGCAGACTGAGGATGAGAAAGTGCTGCCTGGATGTTTTTGTTCGCTGCAAATAAGAAAAATACAAAAAGAGGTTTGAGAACATCCGAGCAGATCCGTCTTTATTTTGTCAGTCTGTGCGTCAGAGCATAGTCAGTCATCACAGACAGCACAGATGCTCTCAAAATGAAAAAATGAACATTTTTCATATTTACACATTCTAATTTTCACTCTCATATGCAGTCAGATGCTTCACTGTGGAGGGCCTTGTGACACCAGCAGGGCTGGACTGGGGCTGACGTTAGTCCCCTCACGTTCACAATGGAACACACACTGTGTTTCCTCTGAGCTCTGACTCGTGTTGATCATCATGTTGCTCTGAGTAACTGAAGCTTTGATGTCATTTATTATTCTTTTTAATGATAGAATCAACTAGTTTTGATATGATGACGTACTGAGGACACCAGACGTCATATAACACTGAGCAGGTCTCCTGTGCAGCCGTTTTTTTGCTTCTCAGTCACGTGCTGACTGAACCTCGTCATGATGCATATAGAATGTGTGATGACAGGCAGAGGTCATACCAGCAGGGTAAAAGCAGGCGGGAGGGGGGGCTGAGTGACTGTAGCTGCCCTGTGTTGCTTTCACTTTGATTTACACGTTTCATTGGGCACTCTGAGCCAATCAGCTGACCAGTAGAGTTAAGAAAAGATTGGCTTTATTGTTTTTTATTATTTATTCTATGAAAATATGCCTAGATCTAGTCTGTGATCAACAGTAGAATGTGTTTTTCTCTTTTTCTCTTTGTGCATTCTGACATACACTCCTGTTTCTGAGTGCACCTTTAACTCCCTCCGTCTTTACCTGTGAAGTCTCTGAAATGAGTCTGAGTGCTCCTTTTCTAAAGCCATGCCCTCCTGTAAAAATACCTCGCCTCATTTTAAAAGGTCAGTGTTTATATGGTGAGACAAACCTCCACCGGTGGGTTATGTAAGCCTGGGTTAGTTCAGTCTTTGTCTCCAGCCTGCGATTGGTCTGGAAGGCTGGGTTTTTTTTTATGAGATGCAGGTGGTTCCACTGGCGGAGGAGCTCCACAGTGAAGCCGAGCTGCCCTCAAAGGGTTAACGGCAATGACGACGGGGAGCCATGTGCCTCACCACGCAGTGTTTCTAAGAGACGACGCTCTCGGGTCGAGCTGAGCAGGTACAAGCAGTGCAGAAAAACAAGACGCCCACCAGGGATTGATTCCATTTTCCACAGATTCACCCTGAGAAGCTGCTCCTCTCTCCTCTCCTGTTTCACTCTGTTCTCTGTGGAGTCACATCAGTCTCAGGATTAATGAGTGCATGCAGAGGGATTCAATATAGAATATATTTCTGGAGACATTGCTGCAAATTAAAAGCCTCAGTGACTGTGAAATGAAGCCAACACAGGAAGTATCAAAAACTGCAGTTCCTCAAACGTCCACTTGAGGCTGGCTCCAGAAGTGAGTCAGTCTCCATAAGTCCCCATGTTAAAATGTCCAACTTCACAGCAGAAATAAACATGTTGCAGCCTGGCACCACTGGTTGCTTTGATTGACAGGCGGGTGCCGTAACGGCCGGGTTGGCTTCATTCAGTTCGCCTCAGCTCCACCCATGCACCACCTCTTTGTCCATTTTTCGATTACCTGTTAGACGGCGGAGGCAAGACTGCCTAAATGGAGGCGACCAGAGCCACCATGCTGAGCTTCACAGTTGGTGATGTCATGGAGACTACGTCTGTGTTTTATACAGTCTATGAAACAAGGTTCACTAATGTATTTGTGACGTGCCCACACACATCCTTTAGTCTTAATAAATGTAGTTGAAATCTAGAAATACATGTATATGTATATTGAACTTGACTGCAGTGATTATGTGTGAAATATGGAATTTTGGGTGTGCGTCAGATAAACATTAGGTTTTATGTCATCACTGCTCATGTTTTTCTCTCATTCAAAGGGAGAGCAGCACAGATAATACTCTAAGCACCACCTCATTTATTTTTTAACCAAATTCATCCTCCTCTTTGTTTCTGGTCACGAAACAGCGCTCGCTTCTTATCCTCAGGTGTTTTGTGAGCTTATCGGTTGAATCGAAGCTGCAGCTCTGTGTAATCTGCTGGAATGTGGAAGATGTCTGATGCAGGATGACATCAGCCGGCGTGTGTTGTGTTGAGCCCTCGGGTCAGTCAGACGGGAGCTCGCTCAAAGGCGGTCTTTCTGATTTTAATCTTCAGGATCACAAACACACCGTCACTTTGTGTTGTCTGATAAGTAGAAGGAGCTCAGACTGTCTTTGTATCCTACCCCGACTTTAAACATCCCATCATACTCATTAGGGTTATGTCATCCTTCTGAGCATACAGACAGTTTATTGTTACATCATCCTCAGGTATCTGGATTCATGGTTTTGTGTGACCTGCCCTGTTCTCCTATCCTGAAACCAGCACATCCATATTTTTGGTAAAATTAGGGTGGAGCTGAAGAGAGACAAGCGAGTGACCTTCACCTTAATGAACTGTTGGCTGAGGCTCCTGTCAAACATATAGCCTCCTGCATTGTAATATAATTTAAGAATTATAAGTTCAGTTGGGCTACAACACTCCATGTTTTGTGGTTGAAGTCTGACTTTCTGTGTTCAGAGCGGTGCAGAGGTATGTGAAGCAGCCTGAGGCGCTTCAGATGCTGCTCCGTTAAAAACCATGTGGTCGTGTGTTTGTTGTGGAGTTAACCCATGAATCATCTCTTATTTTGGGATCCTATTGGTGCTTCTGATTACGTCTTACCCCTCATGAGCCACACCTTGCAGTAAGACATCCACGTATCCAGCCACCCTTGTGTGGCAAAGTCACTCGGCTCTGTGTGCTTTGTGTAAATGCACTCTGACTGTCAATATGTAAGTGATGGATGGAAATAGAAAATGACTGAGGGGCCTCTGCTCGTCCTCACGCAGCATAATCTAATGTAAACACGTTGTGAAGCCAAACTGAAGCATCATTTATTGTGATGGGCTTTCAGTCCACCGACACTAATGGAATGTGAGAAAGCATGACATTATTCTGCCATCAACCTGCTCTGAGAGATCGCTCTGCTTTTGAACCCTGAGCTTCTTTGTGCATAACTCATTCATCATTTAGTCGGGCTTTGTATCTGCTGATCCTCGAAACAATAAAGCAATGAAGCACTTAGTCTGATGATCTTAAAGATCCAGTGTAGTCTGCAACCTGACGAGTTTATATTGACATTGTGATCGAAGGCGAAGGTGTTATCTTTTGGCTTCTATTCACAAAGTCAAATTAAACTCTTAGTATGTTTGCATGAAATGTTACATGTTTATGGTGCAAATAGAGAAATTCATGGGCTCAACCGTAGATCATGACTGGGATTAAATGGATCATTATGTGATTTTTGGGCCGCCCCTAGTCCAGTGTGTCAGATTCAGGGGGTTCTATTCACAGAATATACGGCAGAAATACAATATAGTATGTGAAACTCTGTCTTCATTAGTGGACAATCACCTGAAAATAAGAATCATTCTGTTTTTGTCAGAATGAGCTCTTCATATCTACAGATGCCACAGGTCCTCGTTCATAGAGTCCGCCATGTTGAGCCTCCATGTTTCTACAGTAGTCCAGACAAATATGACTGCACATTACGTGACGCTGCAGAAAACAAGACACACTCAGTGTCAGTGGTGACTGCGTGCTCAATGGGGCAATGACACAAGGACCAGTACTTGTTTCCGGCCACTGACCGGTGATTACACAAACATGCTGATGAGAGTGAAGGAAAATATCATGTTTATGCAACTGTAGAGAGATGATTCAGAAGAAGGATTATGATTATAGAACATACTAATATTCAGCCCGGCTCCTTTTACTTACCTAACAACCCAATCTACCATGAATTGATTTGAAGTTGCTGGATTGCTGGAGTTGCTTCATGTTATGGAGCAGAACTTTGTGTTGCACTGTGATGTGTTCAATACAGAGGCTTCTTTGTAATTAATGAAGGTGATGTCTTTTGTTTTATTTCATGCAGTTCTAGTATCAGTCTGAATATGCCCTTGGAGGGAAGCTCTGGTTTTCATACAAGTTAGATTTTTTTGTAATTTTGGCCATCAGCCCTGTTAGTAAAAAAAAAAAAAAAAAACTCACCAGGTGCAGTCTGGGAAAGTGGCATCATTAGTGCTAAAAGAAGATGACAGCTGGGGCGAGAAACACGAGCAGTCAGGTGATCAAGCCTCAGATTTGACACATTTATGTTAGCTCATGTAAACTGTTGAGGTTCTTTAGCTAACCTGTACAGAATGTTGATTTATGTCCAACCTCTCCTGTTTGTGTGGCTACATTTGTAATAGCCGATGTCACACCAGTTTTAATTTTACCTCATCCACGACGGACAGCATGCATTCTTTCACGGTCTGCCTGTTAGTCTGTAAACGGCCTTTTCTTCTTTGCCAAGATTCAGGATGAAGCTGCAGCAGCACTCATACTTACTGGTTTGACGTTTGGAGATGAAGGCACCGTTAAAAAAAATTGATTTGCCAGAAAAACCAACAGTTTTCATTGTCAACACACTTGTTGCACAGCAGATGCTTTGACATGTCATAGCAGAAAACAAACAGGTGGATTAATGACTGCTGCATTCCACTTACAATAGGTCCGGCTATTGTGCATGCTTGTGCACTGACGCGGTTGTCACATGGAAACTTCATGAAAGTGCAACTGAACCTGTGATTTTCTGTCTTTGATATTGTTTTGTGTGTATTCATTTTGTGTTTGGGTTGACAAAGACATATTTTAAGTAGATCAGTTTGCTACTCATGACGGTAATAGCCAGATGTTCTGAAAACTTAGTAAGTGTAGTCTGAAGAATATGATTGCAGCCACATCTGTAAACTTCCTACCCAACAAAGATGCAAAGGAAGCAAGATAGCTCGCTCATTAGCTTCTTCCATAAACTATATATAGTTCACTTATTTTCTCACACATTATATCGATGTTGCTAGGCCACTCAGAGATTGCTTGTTGGCCCGCAGGCTGCCCATTGAGTTACCCAGGTTTAACCCATTTGCTTAAATAATGAGCCGCGGTAGTACAATCCAGGAGAGAGAGTGGAAATGCAGAAGTCCTGTCTCCTCACAAAAATAGACTGTCACAGTTTGGACGTTATAGGCTACTGCTCATTATGCAATTTAAGTGATCAACATTTAAACTGTTTGTGTGCATAAAGCAAGTGTTATTTAAAACGTTTATAGGTTTCCTCTCCCGTCCCATGACTCTTGACCCTTCCAGCAGATAAGCTTGATGAGTAACCTCTGCTGCACAGATGGCCGTGACATCTTATCTTTCATTTCCATTCCCTCCAATTGTGTGAAGACATTTATGTTTCTTTCTGGCTTTATTAGTCTTTAAACAGGTGACCATGATGTCAATCATGTGCCACCACCTGTGACCGCACACAAACATGACCCGAGGTGAAGTTTGAGTTTGTATAAAAGACTTTGTTTGTCACTGAGCCACTGTATTGGATATTCCTGTGACTGAGCAAAAAAAAAAAACGCTCCTCTGTAAATGATTAATGAACCGTCCACAGACTTTTTGTCTTGTCCCTGCTCTTTTGGAGGCAGGTTATGTAATCATGCTTTGTCAGGCATTCTCCCATGTAACATCTGTTCTGTCTGTGCAACACTCTTGTGCGTAGAAAGATGACTTGACCACCATCAAGCCACACATTTGAATATGGATATTCATGGTCCCCAGAGGATGATCAGCAGTTCTCAAAGCAGTCAAGTCAAACAGGTAGAACTGATAACATTAACAATCGTTTTAAAAAAAAGTCAGGATGGACTGGATTGAACATGGATTGGATGACTGAAAAAAGATCATTTAGGGGGGCACTTGAAGACTGAGAAAGCCGAGCATTCCCAGACATCACAAGAAGCTCTTTGAAACATTGTCAAGTCATGCTGTGATAACTTGACTCATCACGTTTTAGACACGCTTGTGGAAATTCGTCAATGTTTTACATGTTCATTCAAATAGCTAAACTGATGTTGTCATTAGTAATGAAAGAAAAATATTATTACATTGTAAAAATGTAAGATCAAAGCATCTTGACTAGCTGCATGAATTTGCGTCTTCTTCCATACTTCTGCAGATCTAACATGGCAAACAGGTAAGATGATGATTTAGCCCAAGAGGCGAGAGAAGAGTGAGCCTTTGTGTGAACTCTGCAGTTATGTAATACCTCTGCATGATGCAGCACTGTAGTCTGAAGGGATGCCCCCTGTCAGAGCTGCTGGATGATTATTTCAATACAGGAGCTCTCCTGTGTTTTTCTCTTACAGAACCTTGAGCTACATTCAGACACAAACCTGCAATCATACTCCCATACTGATCATGATGTACCGTGGCACGAAGTAAAAATCCAAAGAAATCAGGGAGCATCTGTCACTCGGTTTCTTTCATCTCCTGAGCGTGTGTTCAAAGTGAATTTGAGATTTGCGTAGGTGGTTCCAGAACATGTGCAGGCGGTCTGTTTTCTCTTTTATCAGAGTGGAGGAAGTCGTCTTTGTGCTCTAATTGGCCCCCGAGAAGACTGAGTGAAATGCCATGGGAACACCAGACACCCTTTTTTTGGGGGGGGACCACATGCAGTGTTTATCTGAGAGTGACCTCGCTCTGACATCTGTCACTGGACTGAAAGCAGAAGCAGAACACTGTGATCATGGATTCAGGCTGACGCAGTTGCAAATAAAATGGATTTAAAGGAGCAATGTGTAACTTGCTGCGATGACACTGTTCAAGATTGTTTTTAGTTAGACACACATATTAAACCTTCCAAACAGTCATGCCAAGTGGGCACAATATGACCGCCGGATCATTTGTGTTTATGTGCATGAGTAACTATGAACTGTTGAACCCATCAACCAAATTACAGCCATATGAACCCAAGATAAACAGATTTTGTTGTGATTTGATTGCAATAAACAGATCAAATGGATCATGAAATAACTCCATCAGTATAATGAATCTTGGCATAGAAGCATAGTGGTGGTTCTTTTATACTCTTCATTAAGACCTCTATTTGCTATTACTAAAAAGTATCCATTTGCAACTATAAATAGCTGGGGTGGTGAAAGTTTTCTGTGCCAACAAAGGTTGGGAACCTCTGTCCTCCAGTCCTGAACAGAGGGTGGTAACACTGGCAGACAGCTGTTGTAATGTTTACTTACTTCATGGGTGTAGTGGTTGCCATAGTAGCCGCTGTGTTTGCCCTGCATTCGTCCTCTTTGTTGTGCTGTGAATGGTTCTGATCCTGCTTCTTTACCGGGCAGAGGTGTGGCTCAGGTAGTCCGGCCTTTTCCCTGCTTGTTATTGGCACACAGAATTCTAGATCTCTAGACTTCAGGTCTGGATGCACTCAATTGGTTTCAAGCCCCTCTTGCAGGGAGAACTCAGACAGTGGCAGTCAACCCATGGAGTGCCTCTGGGCTCTATTCTCGGTCCATTTATGTTATACTGTGAATGCTCCAAACATGTTTTTTTGCCTCTGATTGCTGATCATCTATGAGCCATATCGTCCAAAACCAATTGTTTTTTGTCTTGTTATACCAGCTGGTATCACAGTATTAGAAAAATCAAGTATTGGAATATCTTGAATATAATAATAATACTCCTCACTCCTCCTAACCAGCCGGTGGGAGCTGCAAGTGATTAACAACTGCAAGGCAGAAAACAAAGCTTACCTGGTCTGCTTTAGACGCATTCTGGTCTTTGTTGTGGCTCAAAAACTGACATCCAGAGAAATGTTTGGTCTGAATTTGAACCAGAGCATCTGAGGATTAATACCATACCTGATCCCTTAAAGCCAGACACGTTACAAGATGAACAAATCCCTGTTTTTGTTGGAAGGTAGCCTGCTGTATGTCATCACATTGTGTCTGCACAGTGTGGCAATATTGGTGAGGCTGTTGCGCAAATCATCAAGATCCGCTTGAAAACAATGTTTGTTATCGACTTTGATTGCTGGCTGAAAAGGATTAATCTTGATCTTCTGGTTTGCATATTTTATCGTCCAGTAATCGGCCAATTGATTTAGGAATCATGGAATTTATGTCTTCAATTGCCTGCTACTCTTATTAAGTGGACTAATCAGGAATAGCACAGCTTATCTTACTGCAGATTTCTCTTCAATGTTCTACCATTTGTAGAGTCAGTGGAGCGGAATGGAGCTGTACGTTTGACGCCTGATGTATGTCCAACTTTTTGCTTGGGATGCTCATCTGTGCAAAGAAAGAGCCATAGTGAAAATAATGCATGCTGTGTGTCTCTGATATCCATTAATTCCCCTCTGAGAGAACACAGGACAATTAACTTGTGTGCTTTGGTTGGGTTTCACAAAGCAAAGAGACACTGACACCACAAAACCCCACGAAGAGTCACTCACTGCCTGTCTCGCTCTTTTATAGATGTGTTCATTTATAGCCTCCAAAGAGCTAATTGCCATTTAATTATATTTGTGTAATGCCTCTGATCCCTCCCCTCCACCTCTCTGACACCCAGAAATGTAATAAAAGAGCTGTCATGCTAAACGCATCACTCATGCTGAGAAGGCCACAGCAGCCGTGTGAGGTTTGGTGTACTCAGCTGAGCCTCCTCTGTTTGCATGGCAAGCAAATGAATCAGAGCACTTCAAGTCCGGGAGGTTTATCTTAGACAAACACGACTCGAGTGAAGAGGTGGCAAAGTAATATACAGTATGTTCATATATCAGACATATATGTATTTAGAAATGTACACATATTTAGAAATAACAGAAGAATGTTGAATGTAAATCAATTGATTTAATCTCATTTTACTTAGATTCTAATGTTTTATTCATTCTGTGCAAACGCTGCTGTATCACATTAGATACATTAGAGAGACATTAACAGTGAAAAAGCATCAGACGGATCAAACTCTTCATTATTTCTATCTCCATTGTTGTCGTGCATCACCGTCATTGAAAAAACTGTTTCAGATCGAGGCGACCAGTGAGACTGAGAGTGTATTTATTAATCACCACACCTTCTGACGCAGATCCCCTTTCACTCAGCCTTGGACACTAGTCCAGATAGGTCCTGAACTAAAAAAAGTTTTTTATTTTCAAATTTCATTTTAGTCAACTGCTTTCCATCAACTTCCTCATTTGTTTCAGTCTGTTTGGTCTAGTCCACTGTTTCTCAAACAGTGGCCACTGGTGTACCACTGGTGGTACACAACCTTCCTGTAGTGGTTCTTGGAGGAATCTCTGAAGTGTCTACAGTTTAAATGAAATTAAAGTACGGGATCGCTGGAATGTTTTTTTGCATTTCCTGAAATATTTCAGTTTTAATATCAAATATTCAGTAACTATTATCTCCAGTAACAGTGGCATCATAATGGTCCTTGTAATTGTTTGCAGAGAATCAATCCAGTTGTCCCTTCTTGTTCCCAGGCCCACCTCTCTTCACAGTGCCAGGCCTTGGCTTGTCTCCAGCTCTGAAAAGCGGATGCTGAATGAATTTAAAAAAAAAAAAAAAGAAGCTTGCTGGTCATTTTGATGGTGACGGGAGCTCCATTAATAAATTCCACTCAGTCAGGACGGTACACAGGCCGGGGCAGCCCTGCACGCAGACACAATATGATTAGTGGAGTTGACTCTGTTGTGTTTGAACGTGCAGAGTCGCTGGCTGGAAGCCAGACCAGACTGTAGCACTTGTTTGCACTGTTTGACACAACCGTTATAACTGAGGAACACACCCATGCCAAACTCTGCATACTGCTCTGACTTCTACAACATTATGGGTATTTTGATGACGGTGCCACTATTATATGATGATGAGATGATTATTTTGTTCCAAGTGTGTTACTATACCTTTGTAAATGAGTGAGGAGGAATGTTCTAGAGTTCCGTCTTGGTAACACAGAGACATTCACACAGTATCAGAGATTCATGCAAACAAGTTAACATGAATTATGTTTAATAAAGTGGAAAATAGTGGTTTTCATAAAGTGGAGTCCGTTTGTTGATCTCTCAGAGCAGCCTTAGGTTTATTCTTCAGTTTCATTTGGATTCTGTTAGCATTGGTTTCTGTTGGTAACCTGTCAAAGCTGTGTGACACCACATTCATCTCCTCTCCTCAAAGGGCCCTGTTCACTCGCCCTGAGAACCTGGGATTTAATAAGAAGCTGTTTGCCCTGCTGGCAGCTCGGACTGTCGATGTGTCAGTCAGGAGCTTAATCACTTTACTGAGGAGTGACTTTGACCGTCACTGAGACAATCTATAGACCCAAGAGACGGAGCTGAAACAATTCATCAATTAAACACAGCTGAAGAAGAAGTTGAACGTGGCAGCCGTGATAAGAGCTGTTTGAATTCTCTAAATGTTAAGGAAAGTTGTTTCAAAGCTTCCTTTCTTATCTCCTTTAGCAAAGGATACACTGGACCATCCTTTATCAAGTAATGCTGTCCCACAATTCCTTGCAGCAGCAACAAAAAAGACTAATTCTTGTTGTAAATAAATATGTAAGTAAATATTGCGCATGTGACAGTCAGTACCTTCTCTGTGATGGATGTCCAGCGTCCTCGCATGCAAGTTACCGTTGTTTATGCTGATGTATGAATGACAGGAGGGTGAGCGACCAATCTCAATGTGACAAACAATTCAATTCATGTGACATGCGGCCAATCTTCCTTTAATATTTCAATTCTGATGCTGATAATGAAGTCATATTTTTCGCCAGACTGTCCATGTTTATGTATTCTGCAAGAAACAACACAGGAAGAACACAAAGGGACAAGAAGGAGCTTTTTGTAGTCCATTTTGAACATGACATAATATAACATCCATGCACCGTAACATCGCCACATAGCCTCTTCACATCATGGCGTTTTCCATCAAGGTCAAGAAAAAAGAGTTTAGGAAAGGACAGAGGAGGTCACTTCTTTGACTAATCGACTGCAGCCAATGTGTACGCAGCACTTTATTGTTGTAGCTGGTTTAACTATTTTTAGACACATACTTATATCCTGTAGTTCACTCTTAGTTCTCAACCTAGCTGTGCCTCTAGATAAATTATGAGGTGTGAAGAAGAAAAACCAGAGTTCTGAATTCTCTAATCTGTGATGTGATTTCTTCGTGAAATGTTGGATGATTTGACCTTTTTGGGCTTCAGTTATTGAAATGATCTCAGTCAAAGTATAGAGGGTGAGAACTCAGACACCTGCGCCTAGTTTTGTAAATAATAAATACATTTTAAAATCTTTCTGAAAAGTAACTATAAACTATAACTGTTAGATAAATGTACTGGAGTTAAAAGTACAATATTCTCGAGTGGAAATACAAAGAATCTATTTAAAAAAACAAAATCTAACAAAGTTCAGTACTTGAACGATGATTACTCTCCACCACTGTTGATCTCTCCAGTTTCACACTGAAGCTGCTCTGGAGGCTCAACAGTGCCTTGATCACATACTTTATGTTCATTGTTACCACTATTCATCTTTATCTGACTATGACTTGTCTTATTTAAGAACATATAGTCAGTAGAAAAGTGATGAATTTTTAAATTTCACTAAGCATGTGTAATCCATCAGTTAGTGTCCGCTGTTTGAACAGACATGCTCACACACAAAGCTCCAAACTAACAAGGCGGTATTAAATATTTCATTAGTGTCATGCTGCCGGCAGGCTTTCTTTCTGCTGCACATCGAGCTTCATAAATGATGCTCACACATCACTGCGGTACATGACACCAGCACTTTATTTGCATTTTTGCAAAGCTGTCATTTTCCATATTACGTGAACGGCACCTGTTTTGTGAGCGGTTAGTCACCGTGGAGAAACACACAGTGTCAGACTTATAAAATTAAAACTGGCCATAACTTTACAAGAAGCCCATTATGTGCAATAACGGCAATGCTGTCAGCTGATGTCATTTTTCCAGGTGTATTATCCAAAGTGGAGCTCTGGTTTGTGTTAGGGAAGGACTCGTGAGCGCACGGCGTCTTAAAGCAAGCAGTGAATTCAGAGTGTTTGACAATTTTATGAAAGATTAGGTCACAGTATCCGGACTCACTCCGACACGTCACGTGTTCCCATGAATGTGCCACATTGTGAGCGCTGGTGATTTATTTTATGCAAGTAGCCAAGAGAGTAGTCATTTTTCTGGAGTCCCTCCACTGTTGGTCGCCTGTTCTTGTCTCACAGAGAGTATGCTGTACGAACCAGTCATAACACAGTTTACTCCACACTGTGCTGTTGTTTTTTTTGTCTACAGACTAGTTTATATAACCAGTATGCTTCTGTAAATTAGCATTAGCTTTACAAAGTGTCCCTTCAGAAGATGGTTCTTTATGACTGCTTGATCCTCAGGTTTGACTCGTGCTTGTGCTGTGAGAACTCATCACCACTAATGTGGATGAATCCTTGACGATGCCCACCATCAAGAAAAACCTTGCTCTCGTACGCATGAAATATTGATTTCCATGCTTTCCATATGGAATATTTTTAGCTTTACTCATGGTAAGGATCTAAACATAGCTGAATTCTTCCATCTAACACTACCTCACTGCGACGGTGCAGTGTATGTATATCCAGTGTGTCTGATTTTAGAGGGCTCTATTTAAAGAATGTGGCAGAATTGCAAAATAATATCCATAACTATGTTTTCATGAGTGTATAATCACCTGAAAATAAGAATTGTTGAGATTTTATTACTTTAGGTCCTCTTCCACAGAATCCATCATGTTGAAGCAGCATGTTTCCACACTAGCCTTGAACAGACAAACCAAACACTGGTCATGAATAGGGACTTCAGCAGTATTCAGTTGGTTCTTCTTTTTCAGGTGTCAGATCCCGTGAAAGCTGTAAATAGGGGAATCTTGCCATATGGCATGTGTCCACTCTCAATCACAGAGACTTTTCTTTCACTGACAGTCTGTGACCAAGTACAGACACCAGCTCATCATTGTAACGGGTAAAAGTATTATTCATACGCTACTTTCTATACTGTACATATCTGGCCTATAGTGTATTCATATCTCATCTAGCTGTTTATTCACTCTATAATGTCACATTACTTGTATTAACACACACTGTATAATTAGACTTATACCTGCAATTGTCTGTAACTGCTGCACATGCTGTTCTGCTCTTCATACTGTTCATATTTTCTGTATATCTGAGCTTCATGTTTGTATATATATCCCCACTCTACATTACTCTGCACTTTACTACTTTTTGCACTCCTGGTTTTGTGCTAAACTGCATTTTGTTGTCTCAGTACTTGTGCAGTGACAAAAAAGAAGAATCTAAAGTGACAGTCAGTGTTGGCTGAATGTTTTCTACATTGCCGTTATGCTCTATATTAAAATAGCAAAGAAAAATTCAATAAAAGAGTCATTTGGGTTGGATCTTGGTGTATCTGAATATTTTGCTGACCATGGATCCAAAATGGAACTGACCATTAGAACTCAAAGCGTACAGAGGATGTAGTGTTTGCATCGTTGGGTGTTTGATCAGTGTTCTTGAGCTCCTCATTTAATCCATTATCTCTCCTCAGGCGCTCTGTCTCTCACTCCTTCTCTGTCATCTCCTCTTCTTGTCATCCTTTCTCTCCTCTCCTCTCACCTCCCTCCCTACCTCCCCCGTCTGCCACCTCCCTGTGTCTGCACTGACAAAGATTCATGCATAAAGCTTCAGCTGTGCCTCTTGAATACCAACCCAACTCCTGCGTTCTCTGAGAACACTGAGGGAATTTCTCTGCGTTTGTTTGAGGCGTTTCCCTGTGAGGAAGCACCGAACAGGACAGACTGCTATTCCATTAACGGGACACATTAAGAAATCAGTGGCTCAGCCCTCCACATCACTGCTCTACAGCTAAGAGGCCAATGTGGAGAGCAACCTTGACCTCCCTGTGATGAAGAGCAGCATCTTCCTCTGCTGTATCTGTGTTTTCTGCTGTAATGTGGGGACGTCTCATGACTCCGCTGAAGGAAGAAAAACAATCAGTATGATTCCAGCAGGCAAAGCGCTCATCACCTTTAGTGTTTACAATGCAGACTTAGCCCCAGTGCGCCCAGTGAGTCACACTGGACATAAAGATGAATAACGACTGAGTATGCTACCATGGTAACCCCTCCAGAGTTCCTCCCATCCTCTCTAGTTGCCCTTCCCTCCGTATGTCTGCCTCCTGTATTCTGCTGCAGTCTGCAGCTCATTCAGGAGAGAAATCAATGGAATGTTCCAAGATTGTCAACAGCAAACATGCTGCAGCCCCCTCCAGTGCAAACAAGACGTATGTTGTTGTTGTTCATACAATGACTGACCTAATCTGATGCTGTATTAGCTCAACTGGTAAATTAGCAAATAACCTCCTCCACCTCCACCTCCACCTCCACCAGTGGGCCCATTAATGCCAACACAGCCACAGCCTGTGAAACAGAGCTTTGAGCTGCTAATAAAGTACAGTGTTTACCATCTTCACCATCTTAGTTTAGTGTGTTAGCATGCTAATGTTTGCTACTTAGCACTAAACACAAAGATCAGAAAGGAACAGGGCAGTGCAGGGCATCACCAAGATTACCACGGTGAATCCTCAGGGAACCAGGAATCAGTCAGTCAGTGGAGTTTCCAAAAGTGACAAATGCAGTGTCTAAATGTGTATGACAATGTGTTTAAATAATGTCCCAGGCCATTCATTTCTACTCCAACACAAAATTTATTTCTATAGCACCTGTCATGCAAACATGTAGCCCGAAGTGCTTCACAGAGCAAAAAGCAAAAACAGGAATAGACAATGAAAAAAATGATTTTTTTTATAATTACTTATGTAAAATTTGGCCATACAATGATAGAATGTTCTAATAAATAAAAGTCAATAAAAAATAAATATATGGGATCAGTGTTCTTCAATCCTGGTCCTCGGGGACCCCTGCCCTGCATGTTTTAGATGTTTCCTCCTCCACCACACCTGATTCAATCAGCTCGTCATCAAGCTCTGCAGTGGCCTGATAACGAGCCACTCATTTGAATCAGGTGTGTTTGAGCAGGAAACATCTAAAACATGCAGGGCAGGGGTCCCCGAGGACCAGGGTTGAAGAACACTGATTTAGTGCATAGAAACCAAGCAAGCAACCTCTGTGGCTGTGAAGTGAAGCCAGCACAGGAACAATGCAGTTCCTCAAACGTCCTCTTGAGGCTGGCTCCCGAAGTGAGTCAGTCTCCATGTTTACAGCCTGGTACAAAAAACAGTTTTGGTCTCTATAGCTAATTTCCCCGTTCATGACAACTGTACTGAGGGTGACTTCCATTAAGTGAATGAACACGGGGGATAAGAAGTATCAGAGAGGATTAAAAGCTTGGCAGTAAATGACTTCAATAAAAGCACGGCTAAAAAGATTGTGTAAGAGGATCTTAAAATAAATTGTGAAACTAATAAGCAGTCCAGTGCAAAGACTTTCAAATAGGAGTTCTATGAGCTCTGTATCTGCTCTGTCAGTACTCTGAACCAGCTGGATGGAATGATGAAAAAACATGGCAGTAGTGTTGGAACAATAAGATGTTATACACAGTGTAAATTATTTTGATTGGAAGGGTTGGAAATATGTATTTTTCAGAATAAAAGCCCCCCCTTCAATCCTGCTGACTCACTGATGGGTCAGTCGATACTGTGCAGCCAAACCTTCAAACCCACAGAGGTTTCTTTTTTTGCTTTTAGGGCAGAAATGTGAATGAAATGATGCACAAGACATCAAAGTCATTACATTTGATGAAACATTTCAGACATAATCAGTCTCTGGTTTTAATATTTAATATTCTTTCATATCTTCTGAGTCATGCATTATTCAGATGAGTGAAAACGGGGTGGCTGTGGCTCAGGAGGTAGAGCTTCTGGTCAGATGTTCGGTGGTTTGATCCCCGGCTCCTCCAGTCATGCATGGTGAAGTGTCCTTGAGCAAGGCTGCGCCAACCAAAAACTGATGAGCAGCGACCTACAGCGCCGGTTTCACTTATCGTACCTGAGTGGACATCTTCTCTGCCTCACACTCTGTTAAGCATAGTGCTCATGTTAGGCTTCTCTCAACGGTACGCTCAGTTTGGTGACTTCACATAACTCCCATCAGAGCTCTGCACAAATTCAACAGAGAGGAGCAGATCTCTGATCAGCCAGGATGTGTGGAAATACGTGTTTATGTTCAAAGATGGGAGATTACAGCTGGAGTGAGTTAAAAATATCAAATGCTGTGATTGTTTGTCCTCAAAATCATGGTTGGTGTCTGAGACTGTATTTTTCTGTTTCATTTCAGAGTGAGAGTTTGTTTGTGTGTGTGTGTGTGTGTGTGTGTGTGTGTGTGTGTGTGTGTGTGTGTGTGTGTGTGTGTGTGTGTGTGTGTTACTGTTTCTTTGCCTTTGGCGAGAGGTGATTCATGCTCACTTGCTTCTCCACACTCTCTGATGAGTACTGTGGCTCTGGCTTCACTTTCCTGATGACTGAAATCTGTTTTGTTTTTTTTTGTTTTTTTTTGTGTGTTGCAGTTGAAAGAGAAGTGGTTCAGAAGAGGACCTTCACCCGATGGATGAACCTGCATTTAGAGAAGGTGTGTTGGTGCTTCATGGCTGCAGAAAGTACACAAAGAGGAGAAGCAGTAATTATGGTCTGTGCGAGTTATTACAGCGCCGCTCGCTGAGCTCTCATTTACTACCTGGGTGGAACGAGACAGTTTCTTTTTTATTGCCACTCCACCCTAAAACCCAGAGTAGCTCCATCATCACCGCAGACTGACAGTGTTATGAAGCTGAGATTACACCACGCTCAGTGTGTGTGTGTGTGTGTGTGTGTTAGTTTTGCACTGCTGCTGAGACACGTGCTGGACATAAACAACAGTTGTCGCCTCTGCATCTCGCCCTCTGAATTATACATGTGGTTTTGCGGGACTGCCTGTGTGCCACATTAAACTTTCATTAGGCTGTAAAGTGTTCAGCTGAGAGAACAGCGGTAATGTTACAGGCCTGCCTAACCCGAGGTGGTCGTTTTGCTCTCCACACCACCCGGCTAGCTGCTTCATGTGAACAATGGCTGGGTGGGTGGATGACGGGCCCCCTCCTCCTGTGCTGCTGCTCGGGGCTTTGAGGCAAATACAGAAGAAATGCTCCGAGGTAACCAATGAGAATCCTGTCAATGAAAGGGACCACACTGGGGAGGTACGGAGGCCCAAAGGGGACGCATAAATAAAAACACAAATCTGATTGATAAATCATGAACAAAAAAGTTACTAACAGATAAATATTTTAGAATCAATAGATCAATGAAAGAATTTTCAGATTTATTGTAGTTTGTGACACCACTCTCATTTTCATAAAGGAGAAAGAATACAAAAAAAAAGTTGATTAAATAAAAAATGGAGTCCACTCAGTGTATTGGCAGATAGTTAACTGTAGATTATCATCTTATGTACAAGCTAATTATGTACATGAGCCGCAAGCTAATTATGTACATGAGCTGCAAGCTAATTATGTACATGAAGAGAGATTCCAGTACAATAATGACGTGTTTGAGATCATTTAGAAACACAGTTTGGATGTTTCAAAATGTCACACTAACCAAATGTCTTGGTCATAATTCTTAAAATGACTGGGAAAAAAATACTTGTGTAATAGAAATGTGTTTCTGTTATGTGTTTAGATAAAAAAAAAAAAATCAATATATAAACAAATAAAATAAATAAATGACATGAAAGTTCTATTCTAAAGTCATTGCCCATTTATGTATTCTTTTTGGCAAGACACTGTGAGGTGAAAACAGCAGACATAATACAGATTTGACTTCCACACATATCACTAATAAATTTATCTCATTAGAATTCAGAACGAGACAAACATCATTTTCATATTTTGAAGTTTTCTTCAGTATCAAATACTCCACTGATTGTTATCTAAACAGGAAGTAACAGTTGATTCTAACTTTAATGCTGCCTGTCTCACTCAAATGTTGTTTCTCCTTCCTGCCTTTGTATTCATTTAGAATAAAAAAAAACTGCAACTAAGAATTACCTTTATCTTAAATTAATCTGCATCATATTTTTTTAAAGAGTCTGACATGATGTCTTCAGATATTTAGTTTTGTACAGCAAGCAGTGCAAAATCAGCCAATCCTCGTGCCACCCTCTTCTTCCTCTTGTGAAGGTGAAACCATGGTGGAAACTATTTCAGGTGTTTATACACTAATAAAAACATAATTCAGTCTCATGTCATTATGTGTGTGTTTCCAGATCACTGTGGATCCACAAAGGCACAAAAAAAAAAGAATGTAGCATTTAACTTCTTTATGATAAATTCTTTGTATTTCCCGTATGTGTCCACTCCTGTGTAATGCTGACATCACCAGCATGTCCGCATTCTTAAGTCATGCTATTTGTTAGCAGTAAGATAGCTAGCTTTCACAGCCGTGTTGCTGATCTGTCTTTCCTCAAACCTGCCGACAATTCATGCAAACTGTTGTTGTTGTTTCTTTTTGCCATCATGAATCTGATAGTTTCATCAGATATTATATTCTTTGAGCACTGAAGGGTGCTGTAACACACCAAGCACACTGGTTATCCAGCAGCCTGCTACTCTTATTAGGACAGTGCAAGCCAAAGTGGACAAATCAGAATCGATCAATCATCAATCAGACTTTATTTGTGTAGCACTTTTCATACAAAATGTAACACAAAGTACTTCGCATAAAAAAATAAGAACATCCAACACCCACTGCCCATCCCCTGCCCTCCACCCCCACACCCACCACTCACCCCCGGCCCTCCATCCCACCCCATCCCATTATAAACAAAGCACAACACAAACTGAGGAAGCGCCATCTCATCGTCTTGCAGTGAGGAAACACCTACTGGAGGCAGGTTAAAAATCAAATAGATAAAAATAAATAAATAATATAATAGCAATAATAATAAATAAAATAAAATAAATAAAAAGAAAAGAATACAATAACAACAAATGTGTAATAGTGAAATAGTTAAACCATTTATGTAAAAATGTGTAAATAGCTAGATAAAAAAGAATAAAAGTAAAACATAATAAAATATACAGATGGCTAAAAATAAAGGTTAAGATATATATAAATAGACAAATAAAAGTGAAAATGGTGTAACATTAAAATAAATACAAGTCTTAAGTTTGCTCTTAAAAAAAATGAACGGTGTATTAATGAATGAATTAAAGTGGAATTACTGACTGGAGTCATCCAGTTGGCCGGATTAGACTCTTTACAGTCCAATCATACTGGATGACTGCACAGTGACACAGTAACAGTTTCCCTGCCTGCCGTAGCTCCAGTTCACCTGTGCATTTAGACACAGCAGAGCTGTTTACACAGACAAGACGCTGCGTTTCTGTGGAAACCCTGTCGCTTCACGCCTCAGTCTTCCCTTTCTGGTTTCAGTCTCCAGCCAGGGGTGAGTCAGGGTGAGCCGAGTCTGAGCGTCTGATCAAATCTTTTGTTTCTCACACAATGAGCCTCTCTTCTCTTACTCACTGTTTGGCCTTGCATCAAATCTCTGACCCACTGATTGACAATCATACATTTGTCCTCTGTCATCTTGGAAAGTTCCAGTCACTTTACCCCCCCACCTCCACTACCAGCATTCACCCATTCACTGTGTTCAGGCAAGTTCACAGATGCCTGAGTTGGTAATAACTTGTTGTGATAACAGCGCTAAATGTTTGCTCAGGCAGTGCATGCTGGGTGACTGACTGATTATTGAAGATAAATCTGCATAGTTTACTCTTGTGTCAGCTCTTTGTGTATTTGATTTCACGGTACGAATATCTCCATTTATGTCCTGATTCTTACTCAAAGCATACAGCAGTCAGTGTGTGTTATTTGAAGCAGGACGAGTGCTGGTTGGAGAGCTGCTGAGTGACATTTCATGTGTTGAATCAAAGCTTAAGGGTGTGTTTGAGAGGAACGTTGGCACAGTGTTGATGAACACTCATCGCGCCCTTTATGTCGGGTTGCCACCTTCATTGTAGAAAATGAGGGACACTGTGCCAGCTGGCCCATGCCCGGGGATCTGGGTGGTCCTCCTCCATGACATTTTCATTGTCAGACACTTTATTTCCTCCATAGTGGATTTTTATGCACCAACTTTAATCAAAGTCCTCTGCTGCCGTCAATGTGAATGTAAATCAGTTATCTTAAAACAACAGAGGCATGGGCAAAATGTTTGCTCTGGCAAAATAACTCCACTCTGTGTCACTTCAGATCAGTCCACCATGGACGACCGAGAATACTGTTATGATTAGGGTTGCAAAATTTCAGGGAATTTTCAAAGTTGGAAACTTTCCATGGGAATTTATGGGAATTAACAGGAATAAACAGGTAATTCACAAAATGAAGGCTGGCTTAAAGTTAAATATAGTTGGAGAGAATGTATTTTATCATAATCTTGACTAAAACAAGCAGATTTCATGCAGGTACACTTGAATATCTGCTATTCCTCAATCACATGCACATAGCACACTGCTTACTGCAGGGCTATTGAGGCCACGCCCCCTACCTGCACAGGTGATTTCTGTACCTGGACCACACTTTAGAGCCCAGAGCACACAGAGAATATTGAAGACACACATTTGAGCTCGTGGACTACATAATGTTGTTCAATGAAATAATTCAAACTTGATAAAGTTCTACTTACAAATAAATCTGTTGAAATGTTTTTTAATTGTTTTATTTTGCATGTCTGCTTATGACACAACAAAATGTTTAGATTTATGTTTGGATCAGATCTATATTTAAAACGCCTCTTTCTTTATACTGGTGGACTTAAGCTCCAAGTATTTAATGATATTTTGTGAAAATTCCATTAATATAATCTTCTTATTATTATTATTATTGTTATTATAAGTAGTGGTAGTAGAGTAGAGTGAGCGGCAGCCTTGAACTGCAGCGTCTTTTTGGAGACTTTCTAAAATCAATCCAGAAGTGGAACTCTTGTCTTCTCTGAGTATTCATCATTTTTCTGTGTTGAGAGTTGAGAGTTCTTCTTGTTAGCCATCTACTGCCAATCCCATGATGCCTTGTGTCAGAGGTGGGTCTGGGAAGCGGGGTTGGGAAAAATGATGTATATTATTATGTTATTCCATTATGCAATGCATTGTCAGCAATGCATTGCATAATGGAATAACAAGAGATGGACCCCCATAAAAAGATGTGGTGATAACAGCAATGAGCTCGACATCACACCGCCGTGGTATTGCAATCAGGCGGTGATCATCACAACACTTGTACTCATCAAGCCTGTAGTGTCCTTCCACCTGTCCTGCACATACAAGACACACAGCTGAACTTAGCTGTGACACTTTGTACTGTGAGCAGCTCATTAGTCGTCTTTATTTAAAAAATGTGACATGATGTATCTCTGCAGTTTATTTAACTGCACTGTAAACTGATATAAACAACAATAAGAGTTTGTGTAGATGGCTAACAACCTCCATAAACTAACTTAAACACACGGCTGTATCATTTTTCTAAACTCTGAGCACGACGAGTTTTATCTTCTTCACAGGCTCTCACTCACTCTCACTCTCTCCTCCACACAGGTTATTCACTGGTTGTGCCATCTGCTCATATGTTACAGATGCTGTATAAGTGTATGTGCTGAAATGAAAGCGTTGCCTCCTGTAGCTTTAACATCTTAGAAAGAAATATCATTTTAATTCATCTTGCATGTTTTTTAGCCTCAGTTACAGTTAGTGTGTTGCATTTTTTGATATCCGATCTGCCCAAGATGTGTAAATGTGCAAATATCTATTTTCATTATCCAAAATCTCTAAAGATATTCAGTTTTATCATCAGGTATGATGAAGTAAAACAACAAATCTTTAAGGAGCTGGGAACAGCAAATATTTAATGTTTTTGCTAAAAAAACATTAATCGACTAATCGATTAATTGACTAATCAACGTCTAACTCGCTCCTCTCTCCTCTCTCCTCTTCGCTTCTACCATTTTTCAGTGTGACCCCCCCATTGAGGTACATGACCTGTTCCGGGACATTCAGGATGGACACATCCTCATGGCTCTGCTGGAGGAGCTCTCCGGCTGCAAACTGGTCAGACTCACTCTTTGTTCTTAGTGCTAGATAACTTCACATGTGTATAATAAGGGTATGCTGGTTTTGCACTATTTGATTCTCCTCAGTAAAACTTTTTCATTCTGAATGATTTTCCAGCTTCATGGATTCAAGAAGTCGTCCCATCGTATTTTCAGACTCAACAACATTGCCAAGGTCCTGTCTTTCCTGGAGGAGAGAAACGTGAGTAGCACAGCAGGTAGCATGGAGACGTGGCTGCCCACTGCATATCGATTGGCTGGTAACACAAACACATGTGTATCCTCAGGTCAAGCTGGTCAGTATCGATGCAGCTGATGTTGCTGATGGCAACTCCTCCATCATCCTGGGACTCATCTGGAACATCATCCTCTTCTTTCAGGTCTTCTTCTTTTACCTTCTTATTTAATATCTCATATACTTTGAGTTTCCATCTCCCCTCCTTTCCACTGACCCTCTTTTCCCTTAAAATGAGGTCAAGCGTAAGAATAAAGTGTCTGCTTCACAGCCTGTGGACTTTCCATTCACAAAATGCCATCAAAGAGCAGCTCACTGGGTATTTTATGTAATCCACACTATGGTTCAATGCCTTGGACAGACACCATGAGGAAACAATTATCCGTGCAGACTGTCGTCCTTTCCACTGTATGAAGCTGTCTGCACACTGCCGGCTCTGAGCTCGGTCGAGGTTTACTGAGGTTTGATCTTCTGTCTTTATCAGTTAACCTCAACAATTCAGCACGTGTCACTTCAACTCTCCCGTTTACTCTCTCAGCTTCAAAAGTGTGATTGCTTGTTTAACCCATTAATAGCAAAGAATTTGACCACGTTCACAATTAAATATGAAGTTGATAATGATATACTGCACGCAGGGAGCAGTAGTGCTTTCGTTTTTCTCTCACCTTTTTTCTGTCATGACACCTGCATCTATGTTCTGTTTTGAGCCAGTATCCAACAGTAAACTAACCCAATGGCAGCACCATGTATTTCACATGGATGAGGGAATGTCTGACCACAAAGTGAAGTTGGGGCCTGATGTTTAGTGGAATAGAGGCTACTCGCAGGGCTAGTGGTGAACTGTAGCTGGCGAGCGAACTGTCAGCTCGCTACCAGCCCGAATGTGCTAGTGCTATTCATCCACAGCTTCTCCCTGTTGTTGTGCTGTATTGTACACCATTTTGTACAATAAAGAGTTTTTGAAGAGGGAAAGTAAAGCTCTCCCATTTACAAGCTTGCTAGCTCAACTTGGTTGCTGATAGGGTTGCTAAAACCCATTTAGCAAGCTTATTAGCTTGCTATCTTAGCTCAATGGGACAAGTTCACATAGTTCATTAAAAGACCTACCACTGACTCGTGTCTCATACAGTGTAAAACACAGGCAGTTAAATAAAGGTGAATAGTGCAACACAGCTAACAAGCTATGATTCAATTCTGAATCATGCTTATTTTGCAGTCATACCTGGTTTCTGGCTGTCGTATGTCTGTTATGTTAGCTGTGATATTTTGCTGTGGACACACAGTCCATGCCAGACTAACCACTACAAAATGATGAATGTACTGACCCCTTTTCATTTGTACTGTTAGAGAAAGACGTATTACAGGCAGTCCTACAGCGCTATGATATTAAAATAAATATATATTATATATTCTTGTATTATATATAAAATACAAGAAAAAAGAGTTCTTGTTTCTTAATTCAATAAAAAAATACACTAAATGTGCTTTTAACAGATGCCAGATTTTCCACCATCAAGAGTTCATCCCTCGGACTGTAGAAAATGATAAATAGTAAAGGATCAATAATCTGCTGGAGAGACATGAATTAATTTAAAAGTCCACCGTTGAATTGAGAGGTAAACCATTCGACTAAAGGGATTATGATCCATCTCTGCTTCCAGATTAAGGAGCTCACGGGGAACATCAGAAGCCAGTTCCCGTCCTCCTCCAGCCTGTCGTCCATCCCGACCAGCTCTGACTCTGACACGTCCTTCTCCAGCACGCCATCGGATGAGAGACAGTCTGCGACCACGGCCATGCGAGAACACAGCAAGGCCATCAAGAAACTGTTGCAGTGGGTGCAGAGGAGAACACGCAAGTGAGTGCACTCTACTATTTTCAGTAAAAATTGTAAAAAAAAAAAATGAAACAATGTCTTAGTTTTTTGTTGTTTAACATAACAATAGACTGCATGGTCTGCCTTACAAAAACAGCAAAATGTGTCGAGCAATGATTTACTGGCTCCATTGTGCCTCAGAATTTGTCCGGACTGACTTTGACCACTGAATGTCTCGTCATACTGTAGGTTTGGTGTTGCAGTGCAGGACTTTAGGAAGAGCTGGACAAGTGGCCTGGCCTTCCTGGCTGTCATTAAATCCATTGACCCCAGCCTGGTGGACATGAGGAAGGCACTGCTGAGGACTGCCAGAGAGAACCTGGAGGACGCCTTCAGGATAGCCCACTACAGCCTGGGTATCCCACGCCTACTGGAGCCTGAGGGTAACAAGAAACCTAGTTAACACTCCATTTTCCTTGCAGTGATGAATTACTGGTCCCAGGAGTAATAGTAGTTGATCACCAACATTTTTATGTAATTTACCTGCTTTGGGGTCATAACCAAAAATGAAACGGGTTCCTATGCTACAGCAACATGTTTAACAAGACAGTTCTGTTCAACAGGTTTCTCATGGTTTGATAATTACACTAGCTAAACTGGACTGTTCTAGCCCAGTTATTTGCATGTATGCAACCAAATCTTGGTTCACCTGCAGGGTGAACAGCCTAAGAGTGGTAGTCTTTGTGTATGGATACTGGGACCCTTCTGATAAGCCACAAGTATTGTAGTACTGCATATCCCTGTAGTGTTTGTTTAAGATGCAACTTGTAGTCCAGGTAGTCTCTAACTAACTGCCTCAAGATGCACACTGAATGTTTCAGTGTCAGTATTCTAAGCAAAATGGTACACATCCCCCAGTATGTTCCATTACTATTTTATGGCTATGTGTTTTCGATTAGATTAAATCAGATAAAATAAGTTAAGCATTTGCTTACCATGTGTGAGCAATGCTGCCACACTTTACTGGATATACATAGCTTTCACTCTCTGCAATATTGCTGGCTTCATTAATCTAATTAAGTAATGACAGGACCATAATGGATAGAGCTGCAGTGTTTTTGCAATATTTGGAATTTAGTATGCAAGAGGTGAAATATATAAGCAATTTTTTATGCGTATTTAATATCTTAATATCTCTCTGTATTTAATAGTTTTATTCTAGACATAATACCTACATGTAAAAGTGCCACATGGAAGTCTGTATATGTAACACTACTGCGGTCATTTATCTGGCCAGATGTGACTATCAGCCCACCAGATGAACAGTCAATCATGACATATGTGGCACAGTTCCTGGAGCACTTCCCTGGCATAGAAGAGGTAAGAATCCCCTCTTACAGACATGATATGTGTCTAACATCAGATTTTGACTGAATACTAATTCCTGAATGTGAGCACTGAAAAATTTCTACCAACTTCTGTTTCCCTCTCAGCCGGAGGAGCCCTGCCAGGTCATTGAAAGAAGCGTCTCCATGTGTCGACTGAACTTCCGTGACAGTGACTCTGACCACCTAAGGAATGGCCCTTATGGAAGCAGAGTGAGGGAGAGGTCCTATATGTTCCAGAGGGACAGTGCCCAGCCCCCGCCCAAAATCTTAATTTCCTCTGTGTCAGAGGACAGGAGCATAATATCACCCCCCTTCAGGCCAGCTGCAGCTCGCTCTTGGTCAAGTGAAGATTTCTTAGCAGATTCCCCCCGCATGGAGGACATCTCCAGCAGTGTGGTCGAAGAACCCAAGGAATCTGCCAGTGAGGTCTTAAACAGCTCGACCTCTAACTCTCCACAGCTGTCTTACACTCACTCTCCCACCGGCTCATCAGTGCTTGAGTCTGTAAACACTGAGTCAGTAATTGGCGACTCTGCAATCAGTTCACCGGACTCCTGGGTGGAGAGCGAGTTTGGGGTCATGCCAGAGAAATTTTGTGAGAGTCGTAGTGACAGTTCTTTGTGTGACAGTGGAACAGCCTGGGATGTGTACCGTGCCACCCCTGTAGAGATCACTGCTCTTGATGAAGGATTTGTCCCATCCATAGAAGAAAGACCCCCCGATGGGCAGTCAACTGCAGAGTCGTATATCGATGAAGGGATTTACTCACTGAGCTCAATGGAGAGCACTCAGGAGAGAATCCAAGGGGATTCTGTGAAAAAGCAAGTGGAAGTAGTGAGTGAGAAAGAGGCCGACCTTGAGAACCACAACCAGGACATTGCATTACAACAGGTACCTGATGGAGAGGCTGAGATTACAAAAGAAGTAGACCCTAAACAGACAGATACAAGTCTATTTCAAAAAGGCGAAGAGGAAGAAGTTTCATTTGGACTGTGTGACACAGAAGCACTGGCCAACACAGTCAGCAGTGTTGAAGATGTTCCTCAAACTGAAAAAACTGAGTCCCAACTCATCTTCATCACTGAACCACCACTCCCTGACCATTCAGAAGAACCTGTGAAGCAAAGCAGTGCTGAAGATGGAACTTTCAGGGAACCAGAATGTTTAAAGAAGGCTGTGGACTTCATTGGGGACCCACAGGACCAAGAAGGACAAATTAATGGTCAAATTGAAAGTCAGAATGAGAGAGATAACTCTGAGGAGGTTGAAATGGAAACTGAATGTCAGAAAACAGATTCTCCTTCAGAGGACATGAGAGGGGAGTCAAGAGAGGAGTCAGAGGTTTTAAAAGAAAGACATGAAGGGGTTGTAGAAACACAAGACAAAGAAAGTGAAGGAGTTCTAAGAGAATACATAGATCCTCAAGAAAGAGACTCAGAGACTTGTGATGCTTTAGCAAACACGCATCCAACCGACCAAGACGGAGCCTCAGAAACAAGTCTGGACCCAAAAGCAGGCATAAATATTCCTCTGATCTCTATTTCCAGTGAGCTAGAAGAGCAGGGCAAAGAGGGAACGTGTGACCCAGAAAGACAAGATCACTCTGGGGATGATGAGGTACACCAGGCAGAGGCAACTAAAAGCAAGGGAACTGTTACAGATGTTGACATCCCTCCAAATCCAGATGAAGTGAGCTGTGACTCCAGTGACAATAATGACAAAAACCCTGTTGAGGTTCCTTCGTGTCAGGCATCAGAAAATGTTATTGCAACAACTTCAGAACAAATAAGAGACATAGAAATAGGGCATTTGGCTGGTACAGATGAACATAACACCACCAGATCATCAAATGCAGACATATGTGGGCCAGACACAAAAGAGAGCATGGAAAGAATTGAAGCTCAACAGGAATGTGAGTCTCCTCTGCAGGACTCTGAGACAGGAAACAATGAGAAGGACTTGATAGCTCAGACTTCTTCCACAGATGCTAAATTTCAACCTGTGGGTACTGAGCAGGAAATGGAATTAACTTATCAACTGGATGGACACCAGGACAAACCGGGTTACACCTTTTCTGACAATGAGACTGCTACCAGACAGCAGAACACTTCAGACCAAGTCAGCTCTGAACACAATGATACAACAGGGATTCCAGGTATTGTGTCCAGAGATATGGACTTGTTCTATACAGACTTTGATCGAAATTCTCCCACTGATGATCTAGTTGGTGATCCAGTCGAACCAATGGATCTGTTCTACCCTGACAAAGAGGAGCCCATGTTTACAGAACAACCTGATACTGAAATGCAGAGCTGGCCATCTGTTTTAAGTGTATCCGCTCTTCAGCCAGCGCCAGCTTCAGAGAGTCTGCCAGATGACCAGCCACTCGACCTGCTGGGGGAAGACTTCAGGAATGGAATGAATTTAATACAGAATGAAAAGGTAAATGTACCTCAGTACAGTCACAGTGTTTCAGTTACAAAGAACTTTTGCTCTTAGAGAAGTGCATTTCGGGGGTTTTTTATTGACCATGTCAGCGTCATACAATAAACACAAAAGCAGTTCCTCTGCTGGCAAATTATCATTTGCTGAAGCATTTTGAGACACATTAATAGTAAAATGAATACATTACTTTCTAGTATTTGTGGCAGCCATGTTCTACATATGGCTGTTTGAAATTTTGTATTAAACCAACAAAAAGTCCTTTAAAGTCTTGAAATGAAAAATGAAAAGCTCCCATGAGCCAGTGATTCAAGTAGCTTATTTCATAAACCACAAATGGATTAAATGTTCAGAAGCCTCAAACAGAAGAGAAATAATCTTCACATTTGAAAAGCTGGAAGGTTTTGCAGTTTTTCTTGATAAATGCATTTTAAGATCAGTTGGGATTTCCTCTCTCAGTCCTCAAACATGGCTGTTGAGGACCAACATGGTACTTTAGATCCATTATCTTTCCCTGGAGTGTAACCTCAGGCCTAGCAAAGCGCCACAGGCTGGTTGAATCATCCTCTGTTGTTTCCATGAGTCATGTTTCTTACTTTTCTCAACTAAAACAGCTCTCTCTCTTTAGGGACATTAGGGACCTATTCCAACTGTTGGGTAGTTTTTATTAAAATACTGAAATTAGTTTAGTGTGTTATTGTGCCAAAGCTACATCAATACAAGGCTTAGTCTTCTGGGTAGCTGTACTTTTTTTTTCTTTGTATCTGGCCAAACAGGAACATGAAGCAATGCGACATTTCACACTTCCACAATCCACATTCACAGCATTCTGTCCTCTGACGTTCATTCAGGCTTGACGCTGTCAGTGTTGATGATACAAATGCTCTGTTATCATAAAATGTTGATTGGAAAAACTAGATATGCAGAAATAAACAAAACAGTGATCTCCCACCAGCAAGAAACAAGGACAATTATCTTTTACTTGATTAAATAACATCCAAAAACAAATGTTCACAGTCATTTATGATGAAACACAGTGATTGTGGTGAAAATGTTCACCGGAATTGTAAAAAATATCGTTAAATGAGGATTTTGTTGGAATAAGATTAAAAGCAGAGATGATAAACAGTAATAAGTGAATTATCTCCTTGTTGTAATTGCAAGGGTTTTGTCCACACAGGACTGCTTTGCTTATCTTAAACAAGTCCTCAGTATATGTTTGTACGATGTGTCATCCAGAAAACGGAAATATTGGCACACACCCTTGGACATTCTTTCCTTGAAGGTATCCGTGGTGTTCCAAATGATTGTCCACATGAAATTTGAAAAGTGAATTGTGTAAGAATAAATCCTTAATGCCTCCATACACCTGACCAATCACTGCGTAAAGTGGGCATGGTTGTTCGGAAGTTACAAATATTGTGTGGCACTGTCCAAACTGGGATTTGTTGGGGTATGAATGATCTGATAGACATGATGTTTACAGAGTTCTGAGGCCTACATAGATGATAAATTTGAAGTGTTGGCCTGAGGTCTCTGAGCTCTGCTCTGGACATAAGTGACTACATGTTTTAGTCCTGGCGTTGCAAGTATGACTGTGTGTGGATCACTAAGGTTTCCATCATTTCCGCCTGTACGCTGCTAAGCTGCTCAAAGATCTTTCTTTGCTTCTCTCTCTTATTAGGCGATCACTAAGACCAGCCTGGAGACTGACAAAGCATCTGAATCCCAGGAACACTGTTTGTTGCCTGTGGAGAAGATTGGAGGACCCTTGGGTGGTGATGTTCCAGCAGACGGCAGTGATCTCAGTGAGACTGAGCGACAGGGCTCAGGCTCTGCCAGAGAAAACACAGAGCCCGCGAGGTAGGCTTTCTATTCTTAGCCAGCTTCCTGGTACGCTGAGAAACACACTGGATCCCTGGAGGAAACCAGTGTCATGGCAGTGGATGGGACTGCTGTGACCTGCATTCTCGATATTTCCTTAAATGTACTGAACAAAGTCATCTATGTAGGCTGGTGATGGGAATTAAGACAGAGGGTTGAGAGATCGTAGCATGAAGAATCAGGATGTGGGTTACAGACAAGACAAGGGTGTAGCTTGATTCTGTTTATGTTCAAAAGGGGAATTCAAATTCTAATCCTTCAGACTTTAATATATCAAACCCCATTTTTAATAATTATGTTGGTCAGTAAATATTCTTCTTTGTATTAACATTCTGTATATATTGCCTCCATATCTTGTAGAACACAAGGGGCTTAGAGGAAATGATGCGTGCATTATTTTGCAGGCATTTTCACGTAATGTGAGAGAAGCTCAGTAAACATTTCAATTTGTAATGTGAGAGGAGAATCATCACCAACCCTGCACTGACTCAGCTTCTTAGCCTCTTTTAGCTCATGTTTTGGTGTTGAGACTTTGGCTGAAACTTCACCAGAAGATAGGCCCAGTTAGAGACGCGTTGGTGAACACAGAGGAGCATTCAGCAGCTCAAAAGACATGTTTTCTCAGGAAGTGGTAGAGACCAAAAACAGATCTGAGTGCTAATGTGAGTCTGTGTCTGCTGGGTGTGTAAACAGACAATACCTTGCTAACATGTTAGCCATATGAACTCTAGCAGCAGCTTGTTCTGTAGCCAAAACAGTAATGCAACTGTAAAACAGGGAGCCAGAGACGGCCTGAAGTTCAGAGTTGTAGTTAAAGTGTACTTTTTTTATTTGGGAAAGGTAGTTCTTATTTGGAAGGAGTCCCAGGATCTCAAATTATTCATAATGTCCTTTAGCGCTGTGTTCCCTGCGCCTCCTCTCTCTCGTTAAGGTTTAAACTAATGGATTTTGTCTTTTCAGGACTGACACTAAAAGTTCCAGCGGACAAGATGAAAGCCAGATCCCTCCAGTTCTCCGTCACAGAAAGGGGCTTCGCTTCACTGAGTCCACGGTTGGTTTGACACACCATTTCCTTCTCCATGGATGTGTTACTATCATTGTATAAATATCCTCTGTGATACCCTGAGCCTTTGTCTTTCCCTTATGTTGTTTGTCACCCACAGGACATTCAGACTGCAGCGACCAGAAAAACTGACAACAGGGACTCTGATTTTTGGTAAGAACTTTCCCTTCACCTTGTTTCACTGTATATGAGACGTTTGTGTGCAGTATTTTCATTCACTGTGCTTTGTTAGATGTGTTTTACTTCATATTCACTCTCAACATTCTCCACCGGCACTAAAACCGCCACGTGGGTTCTCTGCAGCCTGCAGTGCAGCTTCACACCCTGTGCATGTACCCACAGAAGGTGCAGTGTAACCCCTTAATTCATAGGTATGAATGTAGATGAAGCTGCTGTGTGCTCTGTCACAATATTTATATATATGTTATTTATGTTTATGTTATCAGCTTATCATATGGACATGATGGTGGCTTATATTTGGAAAGTAGACTGTAATTAACATTATTTACATATAGGTTCTATATGAAATAAAGAAACAATATCTTTTGCAGTTATCCTTTTGACTTTTATTATTACATTTTTTTCCTGTTATCGGCCACAGATTATAACCAATCCAGCTTTAATATATTTCAAAGTAAACCACAATCAGTTTTTGGTGGCGGTGCAGCGTTAAACAAAAGCTGCAACACAACTACACTGTGTAGGAATGAACGACTGTAAAGTCACATAAAAGGAAAAATGGCAAATTAGGTCGTCATTTTAATGAGGAAAAGTCAAACTATTCTGAGACACAAAGCCATGAAAATGGATTTAGAATTCTTAGAAAATAATAATAAAATAAGAAAATAAATAAATAATAAATAAAATAAAATAAATAATATAATAATAAGAAATATTCTGACATATGGGGCATCACGGTGGTGTAATGGTTACAGCCTAACTCTATCCCAAATGTTTAAGATGGATGGATGGATGGATGGATGGATGATGGTTGGTTGGTTGGTTGGTTGGTTGGTTGGTTGGATGATGGATGGTTAGTTGGTAGGTTGGATGATGGATGATGGCTGGTTGGTTGGATGATGGATGGATGATTGGTTGGTTGGTTGGATGATGGCTGGTTGGTTGGATGATGGATGGATGGTTGGTTGGATGGTTGTTTGGTGGGTTGGTTGGTTGGATGATGGATGATGGATGGTTAGTTGGTTGGTTGGATGATGGCTGGTTGGTTGGATGATGGATGGTTGGTTGGATGATGGATGGTTGGTTGTTTGGTGGGTTGGTTGGTGTTAGCAGAGGTTTTTATGTTGTAGTCAGTCCCTGTTGTTTCATGTCCTGCACATTTGCCTGAACCTGATCCACTTCATCCATGCAGTCCAGCAGTTTTCCTTACAAGAAGTCAGAGGACATGAAGAGGCGTTCATTAGTTAACCACATTAGCAGCCACATCCTGCGGTGGATTTACTGTAAAGGCCCTTGCAAAAGCTAATTTTACTTGTTAATACTATTGTTGTTGTATCTGCATGATTATATCCACCCATCCATTATCTGTAACTGCTTATCCTCATCTGGGTCACGGTGGAGTCTATCCCAGCTGACTTTGGGCGGGGTACACCTGGACAAGTCGCCAGCTTTGTATGATTATATGTGACAGTTAAACTGAATTGATTTGTATTATATCAAGACATTTATTGTGAAATACATACAGGAGGTCTTCTGTTAATATGAACAGTAGATGTACAGGCGATACTGAGGCGACAGGTGTGCGGGTAAAAGAAATCTGTTTATATTATGAACACTGCAGTGCTACAACTCAATGTGAGCATCACTGATAGATCTAGTAAGTATGTCAAGTCGACATATTTCTGAACTGAGTTTCAGTTTATGTGACTGACCTGCTGCACCATCAAAGAGCGATCAGCTGTTGGACACTGAAGGCTCCAAAGGACATGCTGGCTGTGTCCTCTGTGTTTCCCACTGTCATTTCTAGAATGTGATAACTGGGACAGAGCACATGAGAAAACCCAAAATAAACGCAACAAACCTGAGAATCAATCCACACTCAAACTTTTCCTCAGTGACTAATGACTCCAACCCAGCAGCTACAGTGCTGCCTGCAGTCATCTCTTTATTTTTTTCTCTCTGCTGACCTTATTCTGACCTCTCTTCTCTTTTTGTTGGTGTGTGTGTGTGTGTGTGTGTGTGTGTAGGTGGAGTGAGAGCTCGGAGCTGTATCTGCTGTTGCTGCTGTGGCTGCTGCTCTACTGTTTCTGGTTGCTGCCGCAGATGGACCTGAAGACACTGCCCAGCCTCCTGCTGAACCTCGACCACTGAATATCACATACATGAATATCACACACACACACATGCGCGCGCGCACACACACATCCACTATGTGAGGTATTTTATGCTAGCACACTATACTAAAACGTGTGTACAGCGCCTATGCGGTGACATCAAACCTCTAACGTGTGCGTGTAAATTCCATTCACTTTCAATGGACAGACGAGCGTCACGTAGGCGTCACGCAGGCGCTGCACACGCGTTGTTGCGCATACGCCTACGTGACGGGTTTATGATGGGTGAACTACGCCTCAAATACGTGACATGAAGACCACGCGTGACTGTTAAGAGCGTACAGGCACACACTGTGTAGTGTTTGTGGAAATCAAATAGCGAGGGGTCATTCGTGCCGTGCCACGCGTTAACGCAGCGGACACCTGTGTGCATGCTCGTCTCAATGTACAAATAATTATTTACTTTATGATGACGAATTTTGAGTTTAACAGCTGCTTCGCTTCACAATTCAAGCAGTCCATGTATTACCAAGACAGACCGATGTGACAGTTATTTCAGTCACACGTGCACACGTTAAGGCGTCTGAAACGTTGGCTTTAGTACAATAGTGACACGTGTTAACGCCTATAGCGTGTGCACGCCTATAACGGGATGTTGAGGTATATCAGGGACTATACCATTGCTCAGGTGCGAAACTGAAGAAGAGGCTGTGCGCATTTACGCACGAGGTACACTGGATCATCAGGACCTGACAGTTATTCATTTTCTATGTTCTGCAGCATATCTACACAGATCAGCTGTTACACATAGTCTCAGGTTCATACGGGAAAGCGTAACTTATAGATGAACCCCAAGCCCCATCAGAGCTGTCAGGATATTTTTATTTTTAAGTATCTGAAATTATTTTAGTTATCCCTTTCACCCTTGCCTTTTTTACGTTTCGAACAAAAAACAATAAACAGACCGTTTTTTCCGTTTTTTTGTTGTCTGGGTTATTTGTACATTGAGATGAGCGTGCGCGCAGGCGTCCGCTGCGTTCACACGTGGCATGACACTTATCACCCGTCAGCCCTTCATTATTTGGTGTACTCGCAACACGTGCGCCTGTACGCATGCGTATTTTTCAGTCTTAATGCAGGCGTAGGCGACGCGGTTAAGGCGTTTTAGTATAGTGTGCTGGCATAAAATGCCCCTCATAATCCACAAACACACACACACACACACACACATACATACATAGAGGAGAATATTCAAACACCATAAACTTTAATGCACCATCACTGAAACACACACATGCAGCTCAACTGCCACTCCTTTCTCCTGTCCATCACACTGGCTGTCCTCCAGATGAAGTGAAGGCATTTTAAAGATGTATTTCAAACTGCTACAGCTTTTTTTTTAGGTTTATGCTTTTTAGCTTTTGATGTGGCTTGAAGTAACCTGTATGATAATGTACACAGAGCACTGCTGGGGACAAAAGAAGTCTGAGATTTTCAGGAAAATGTTGCAATATTAAGAGAAACAGTCATGATACTATGAAAATGAAGTCCTAATTTTAGGTCAAAGTCATAATGTTATGGTAGTGAAACAGCAATTTTACAGGAAAAAGTCTGAATGTTTTATGAGGTAAAAGATGTTAATTTAATGAAAGACTACAGTTGTAATATTTTGTGAGAAAAAAATCATAATGTGAGGAAAACATTTTCCACGGAAGAGGTTATGATATTACAACATAAAGTTGTAATTTGACAGTGCTAATATTTCAAGAATATTAAAATATATTTTAATTGTAGATGGATAAATCATATTCAAATTGCAAATCATTTTTAATAGGAAAGGTCAAACTATTCTGAGACAAAAAAAAAGCCATGAAAAGAACAATATAATATAAGAAATATTATGAGAATTTATTTCTTAATATTAAGACCTTCTTCTGGTAAGTTGTGACTTTATTCTCCAGATGTTGACTCTTAAAAATCTGATTGTTTTTGTGTCAGATACTTTTTCTCAAAATGAGCACTTTGTCTCATCATTGCCACGTTTCTCAGAATATTCCTACATTATCTCTGAACTGTGGTTCTGATGTTGTGTCGCAGACGTGCTCCTGTTTTAAAGACTCTGTAGAAGTTTGTGGTCTATTGCTGTGCAAAGCCGACAGAGCTGAACATGTAAGACTATATGACTGTACAGCACACTGATTTGTAGATAGAGATATACTGTACACTATGGATGTGTGGAGACACAGTTGCCTATCCGAATAGCCATTTAACCCAGATGAAGATGTTCAGAGTAAATCTGCTTCAGGCTGATATTAAAAAGTGGACGCAGTGG
Source organism: Sciaenops ocellatus (assembly GCA_033000465.1). Taxonomy (NCBI): domain Eukaryota; kingdom Metazoa; phylum Chordata; class Actinopteri; family Sciaenidae; genus Sciaenops; species Sciaenops ocellatus. Next base: position 28,860,473 of record CP136878.1, read on the forward strand.
AGCTGAAGCAGGGAAATAAGAATATATATATATATATATATATGAGAAAGCCGGACTCTTTGAGCGTACGTACCTGTACTATTATAAAGAGAACTGCTGAGTGTGAATGAAGGCGTACTTTGGACGTGTTGCACTTTGAAAGAGAATACAAACTGCCAAAGACAGTGTTGGAAGTGCTCATACAGAAAGTACACAGCTCACCACACGCCCTACAACCTTGTTTTTAACACGTAGACAGTCTCGTATAACTCTTGTACTGAAGCATCACCCTGCTCTATATTGTATAATAGTTGAGGCAGATCATGTATTTGTAATATTTTATGGCTCATAAGATGTATGAATGGATTTTTAAAGTTTTATGACAGATGTTTTATGCTTGAGCTTGTCCGAGCCTGCCGATGGAAAGAGAATGCTTTACAATGAAATATCTTTCTATATGTTATTTTTGAACAACGTCTGCAGTGACGCACTATGACAGAGTGAGTATCCTTCATCCGATCATTGTTCCACACCAGCTGACCTGTGAGTGACGCTTCTGTTTACTCTCAATAGAATTACAGCTCCTCCACCCACTGACTGAGGAGCAGAAAAAAAAAAACATTCATTCCAGTTCAGTACCAACTGGGTCGTCCTATAGCACAGTGCATCATAATCACATCTCAAGTGTGTGTGGGGGGAGGGGGGGTTGTGTGTGTACTTTTATCCTTGTGAGAACTAGAGCTGTGTCCCAATTCCATACTATACTGCTGACTATATACAGTATACACTATATATATATATATATATATATAGTTTTGATGTTAATCCATTTTGTTCCAGCAGTAAAATGATGCAATATGTGCACTGACGGGCATCAATCAAACTTTAAAGTGTCATTTACACTTTAAAAAGAGAAAGCAAAAATGTTTTTAAGAGGTTTGACACGTTTTTATTTATTTATTTTTTTTATTTGACTAATCCATAACTACCACAAGCCAACCGTTACACTGAAAATTGAGCTTGCAAAAAATCCACCATCCTCCCAACTTCAGCACTTGCATCCTGCTTTAGTTGCAGATATGTGCTCCTGCATTCAAAAGCCTCCAGATGTCCAACACAAATGTACCTAATGTATCTAAAAGTTCATATTTGATGCTCAGATGGCCCAGTGTGTTAATAATTTAAATTTAGTGTTTGCTTAAATTAAAGTGTGTGAGGTGATCTAGAGGAAATGTCTCTTTGGTGGACATGCTAACAACTCACAGACCTCTGAAACATGACAAGGAGCCAAAACTGTTTTTCCAGTGTAAAATCTTAATATGAAAAGTAACTAGTAACCACATCTGTCAGATACATTTTGTGGAGTAGAAGTATAAAGTGGGAATCCAAACACAAGTAAAATACAAGTACCTCATATTTGTACATACAGTAGAGTCCTTTAGTGAATGCACTTTAATGTAAACGGCTGATTAGTCAGCATCTTGCTGATACAAAGTTTCAGATCTGTTCTCCAACACGGTGACTTAAAAAATGTCTTTGTGTTCACAGATTAGTATATGACAGATGAGCTTGCAAAAATCAAGATTCAGGATTTAATTGGTATATTGACTCATTTGAATAGAATCTGTCTAGTTTTTATTAGCGTCTAGTGTGGAAATGGGACAGAGCTCGGTTTTACAGAAGAACTTTGGCCATTATCACTTAAATCAAGGGCTAATTTAGCTTCAGGGGCCACTCAGTCATTTGGATGGTGACTAAACACGACGATGACATCATCACTCTGTGAGTCCAGAAAACCAACCAGAACAATAACGACACCCGGACTTTTGTAATCTGATTTAGAGTTGAGATTAGAATTAGCATAGCTGCGTTAGTGTAAGCATTATAACATTTAACATTGTAATGGGATTAATGAGAATTAGGATGAGGTTTAACTTCACGTTTAGAGTGGAGCCTGTTTACAATTAAGATTAGAATAAGGATTAGAAGTTAAATGGGTCCTTCAGGTTTTTTAAGTTCTTTCCATTAGTCACCTCAGTTCATCAGTGTGTTTCTAATGGAACGCTCCAGTCAATGATTTTCTTTTCTACTGACCGTTGATTCTAGGAACATTATCTTAAATATGAGTTTTAAATAAGTTCATGTTCATGAGTAGTTTAATAGATAATTATTAGTTTGCACCAGGTTTGGAGTGCAACAATATCTCTTCATACTATAGATATCTGCTCATCACCCACACCCTCTTAACATTACTATATGCCAAAGTGTTCTCATGCACAGTTTTCTCAAGATTCACAGAGTAAGGTCACCAGCTGCTCCCAAAATACTGTGGTAGTCCTTCAGAGTCTGGGATAGGAGTCGAGGAAAGAGAGAAGGCAGTTTAAGGTCTTTACAAGGATACAGTAGACTGTGCGTGTGCGTGTGCGTGTGTGTGTGTGTGTGTCTCCAGCGACCATGGCCACAGGACCATACCAGCCACACCCACCCCAACACCATCACCACCACACCACTGAAAGGACTGACCTAGTAAAGGCGTATTAGCTTTTGTATTGGAACCTCAGTCGTTCTAATTGTTTCAACAGCACCAGTCAAGTGCAATAAATGACATGTTTGAAAGCCTTTGTCTCCCGTTGTGTGTCTTTTGTTTTCACTCCTGAGGTTATTGGCAGATGTATGTGCAGAGTTTAGGTCAGGTCAGTTCAGGTCTTTTTTTAAAGCTATTCAACGATGAAAGGTATGAATGAATTAAACTGAGGCGATTGGTTTTGTTAACAAATATTCACAGCAGGAATTCTGTCTGTTCAAAATATTCCAGATTTGTGTTATTAATTGTGTGTAGAACACATGTAATAGTATGAAGTAGTAAATATAAATGACAGCTGAAACAAACAGCCAGTGAAGGGCCTCATCTGTCTCCATTTGGTTTCTGTTTCTCCAAATCTTCAGTCCCGAAATTACTCTCAACTCCTGCTGCTCTGGTCAGCGTGGTCACCGCTACATGGTGCATACAAAAATATAACACATATAAATATAAAAAAAAAATAGAACGGATGCACAAACTATGGCGCAGAAAGGAAACAGGCAGCACTTTGCAGCACTTTCCCCTCCTTTGTGCTGCTGGCACGACAAAAATGCAAAAGAAAAGTTTGAATATAATTCAGATTAAATCTATTCAGTTGTGAATTATGATTATGAAGTAGATTAGATAGTTTAGGCATATTTAAGTAAGATTACAGTTACAGGCTTGGAAAAGATACAAGTACCACCAAAAAATAACATGAGTGGTTTTAATTTGTTACTTCAGCTGCTGGCCTCTGCTACAATGAATCAGATATGTTGAATTTTGAGCTAGTTGTGGAGTTCTGCCCTCGAGTGGTCAAAAACCAAACTAAAAACAAAAACTCAACTAAACTAAACTAAACTAAAAGCTAACCACTGCAGCTTTAAAGTTTTTTAACTTTCAAATGTTGATAGCACTATTAACAGATTTCTTCCAGTGACACACAGTCAGGCAGATGTATGAAATAACTCGTGTCAATATGTTGGTTCGTTCTGACACATACTGATGACTTTCTTTGTGTTTCCATGCTCACAGAGCAGCAGAGACCAGCTCTCCATCAGGAGGTGTGTGTGTGTGGTAAATGCTGACATCTGGAGGACAATGCAGAACTGTGAACAACGACACATTCAGAGGCAGTGAAGTGTTCTGCTGCACTGTGCTTCTTCATCATGAAACTATCACTTTGATTCATAAATATAAATGTAAGATTATTTAATATGTCACATTTTTACAATGTTTGAAGTCATTTCTCAACTTGTTGATATGAAAGTTTTTAATCTATATTTCCACAACTTCAAACACTGAACATATTTTCTGTAGATGATGCATGAGTAATAATAAAAAACAAAACATTTTAAAGTGTTAGTTGGTTTTTACAGGCCATGTCCACCTGAGTTATTCACATGATAACACGGTTTGTGCTGTACAGAGGATGTTTACCAGTCTACGGAAGCCTGTGCGCTGATATATTTTGCTTTGCTTTTCTAAAAGAATTAGTCTCCAGACAAAGTCAGACATCTGCTTCCTCGGTGTCCGCTCCGATGAGCCCGGTGGACCTGTGCAGGCCTCCGCACTCGCAGCACATCACGGACTCTGCGGTCAGTGGTTCTCGTTCACTTTAGTAGATTGGCGTGAGCCTGAGCGCGGCCCCGGCAGTTACGCAGTTTACGTGAATGTTTTGGCGTAGCAGAGGCCCAGGTGAAAGGAAGTGGTCCCACCGTGGACGAGTAGCCACTAAACCGAGACAACTACAGAGTGCATGGCAGTCAGGATATCCAACGAACCATTTCAAACGTTTTTAGTCAAGAACGTCAATTGAAAAACGTACACCAGGTGAGATTACGTGCCGAACTGTGTGATTCGTCTTTCTGGAATAACGGTACTATTCTGCATGTGCTGGCCTCGCTAGCTATTAGCTCGCTCGCTACCAAAGCTGGCTGACAGGGTGACGGTGGGTGCATGGTGGCTGCAGTCACAGCACAGACGTTGTGTTGCGTTGCATGCTGTAAATTTGTGTGAAGCCATGTTTCACTTTAGCTCCATAAATCACACGGTCGGGGCCAGACACACACGCCGTCGGCCATTAAAGTAGCATCGGTCAGTGAGTGCTCCAGACAGGCGCGAGCTGTGTGACTGAACGTTCGCTAGCCGTGCTAGGCTAAGTTGTTGAGCGCTGTGAGCGATGCGAGTCTTTACCCAGTCTGTAACGCTATGTAAGCGGGCAGTAAGCTGTGTGAGACACTGTCCAGCTCCGTCATCTGTACCACGTCTGTCTTTATTACATAGTATCGTAAATACCGTAAAGAAGCGAGCGGCTACGTTAGCGCCCTGTAGTTTGTCAGTGTGAGCTAGCTAACGTCACGGTTGATACTTTGCCACCAATAATGAGGCCGAGGACCTCGAGAGGCTTTGCTGCTCTTTAGTGTGCAGATATTTATTAAACAGGAAGGGACAAATATTTAATAAAATAGTTTAGCTCATGTAACGGTCGTGTGTAATAACTGGGCTCGCGCTAGCTGTCTGTAAATGCTCGGCAGACACTGACGCTTCTTGCTAACTAGCTAGCTAATGTTACTCAGCATGCTCTCTGCTAGCAGCTTTGAGTTAACGATCAGCTAACTGTTATCCACGAGCTCCTGCTTACGTCTGACAGACGAAGCTAGCATTGACAGATGAATGTGTGTTACCAGCTGCGCAATGTATTACTGAGCCGAGGTCGTAGTTAATAACTGTTGAATATGGAGTAATAAACATGCAGTATTGTGGCTGATGTTTTGAACATTGTGTTCTGTGTGTATGCATGACAGACGCTCTCCTCTGTTACTGGCAGCAGTCCGTGTTTTAAACTGTGGGACAATGGCAGATGTACTGGCATGTCAGTGTGAGCTCACAGGTGTGAAGGATTGAGGTTGCATCAGACCAACACTTGTGTTTATCAGCTCCTGCAGGTTCATTTGTCCTTACCGTGTTTTGAAGGAGTCCCTTTTTCCATTTTGTCTACACTCCTGTGACTTATCTGAACATCGCAGGCACGACTTGTTCTGTTAGCTTTGTAAGATGTGTGAATGTAGTAATATTCATATACAGATAGTAAACAGAGGTCATGAATGAAACGATGCCATCGTGGCTCCACATGGGAAATATTAGGAAGAGAAGTGCAGATCAGGAGTAAGTCCACGCTGCTGTGTTTTTAATGTCGTGATGGTGGTCGAGCTGAATATTTTCTGAGGTGGTGCTCGGTGTGAAAAGTTTGGGAAACACTGTTCTAAACAGTATGCTCCATTGTTCTTCCATTTCTCGCTGGCATGTCCTGATTCTTATTGACATATGCTGCTTGGTGTCAGGCCACTCTGACATGTGGTACATCTCTGATGCTCAGTTGGCATATGACACATGAAAACGGTATGTTACTGGTACATACCGCTAGCGGTAACGGTCTAAACTTTGTCCAAGGTGGGAGCGTGCCAAATGCTCATCATACAGGATTAATGTGTAGCTATGGCCACACGATGCCAGAGAAGTATGCCGTTTATCAAAGCGGACAGCTGCCCGCTGTGAATGGTGATCATCCCCGTATAACATTATAGCAGAAGCGGCTTCTTTCCACGCTACCTGCCAGTGCAAAGTGTCCCATGTCTGAGCAATATGAGTACCATGATTTTATACGGTCCGAAGCATTGACACATGCTGGTGTGGAGTGCTGTGTGCCAGTGACATACTGCTTTTATGTGCCATATGTCAGCAGAGCAGCAGCGACTCAGCAGTAATATCAGTGACCTAAAACGCAGAATCTGCATGTGACACTAAAGTTGGAGTGGCACACAATCAGACGCTCTGCACTCACATGTCTGAAGGTTTGTCATGAAGGGTTTAATGAGACATCTTGTCTGTGTTTCTGTGGTGAATTTGGGCTCTGTTGAACTTGTTTTGCAGTACTTCACACGGATTAGTTCATGTAAGATATCCTGTGCTTGTCTGGGAGCATATGTGTTCAATTTGGAGCAACGCGGTGTGTCCATCCTGACATGATGCCGGACGTCAAGCTGTGCTGACACCTGTCGATGTCGATGCCGCCCGCTGTGCCGGCTTGTAGGAAACAAAAGGTGCAAGTGATTGTGCACGCAGTGTGCGATGCTGGTGTGTGTTGCCCTTAAGACAAGTACTGATGAGGATACATGAAGCATTCAAGCTGTCATTGAATTGCAGAATAAGTTTTCTCTACAGTGTTGTAGTCAGCAGCACCTCATTGGTCCAGAGTTGATGGTTTTAGATTTTCATCATTATTTTGTGGAACACTTTTGGTGGCAGCAGCAAGTTTCTGTACCTGCACCGTATGTTTTCTGCAACATTGCTGTGTGCTGATGAAACATACAAACTCTGTCTAAGAGGCTGTCTTGGTCCCTGAATGTGGGCTTCGTCACAGACCACACTGAGGCCCACTGAGCTGAGCTCTTTGTCACTGAATGTGTCAGCTCTGACTTCAGAGCGGCTCCAGAGATGAGCATCCGGTTGTGTCATGTTTTTAATTGGCACACCATTAAAGACTTGTTTGCTGCACCAAGCTGACTCGTGTTCCAGCTGCCTTCACAGTAGAGTCATGTGGTCTGGTGGTGAGTTTGGACTGTGTCAGAATGTGTCGTCTCACTCTTCGTCCCTCTGCTCAGTGTACCTTGGTTAGCGTCTGGCAGCCAGCGATGGTGTACCATTTCTCATGTTGCTCTCTGCTTTTGTTTTTGCAGAGCTGGAGGACCTAGTCACAATCCCTGCCACTTCCTATTTGTGTAGAGGTGAGATGTCTTACCTTTTGAGAGTAACAGTACTCTCACTGTATGATGATCAGCGCATGAGTGACAGAAGCAGTCTCAACAGGAAGCCAAACTAACTTGAGTGCTTCCTCTACGTTTTACATTTGTGATATTCATCATATTTAAAGAGTATTTGTCATGTATTGCACTGTTCTACATGTTTATACATGTGTTTTCTGTTTTTGGTCTCTCAGGTCTGTTTCCACCTCAATGTGGGGGAGCATCAGGAGTTGATTAAGAGATATTTTATCATGAAGCCCAGATTAAGTGTTGTCTGCTTATCCAGAAAGTCTCAGTTATTACCTGTAAGTATATTTCCTAAAATATTCATTACGTTAGCATTATTCATCCTGCCTGACTATTCACCGAGCAATCTTCCCATTCAGCACTTTTGGCCTCAAACTCTGAACAAGCTAGAATCAAGCTAGATAAGTGAAGATTAGAGTGCTTTAAGCATAAGTTTAGTTAAATGTTGTGACAGAGAACTTTTTAAACATTATGTCCCGTCTTGTGCTGAAGTCTTTCCATAACACACAGTTATTCTAAAGGCGAGGATGCTCTCGATCTCAGCACGATACAGTTGCCTCATATCTCCCATGATATGTAAAACTTTTTAAGGTGTTGTAAAAAGTCTTTTCTGAGCTTTCCTCTCTCTACAAACTGATCTTAAGCGTTTTAAAGAGGGCCAAAAGGGTCTAAACAAGCTGTTGTCATGTTATAAACAAGTTGTTCTCAAACTCTTAAAGGTCCAGTGTGTAGAATTTAGTTCCATCTAGTGGTCTATAATCACTGCATTATATTCCACGTCTGCCTTATTCTGAAAATAAAGGCCCCAGATCTTCCACACTGGACCTTTAAAGTATTGTTGAGGTCTAAGTAAGCTGTTCTCATATTCTAAACAAGCTCCAAATAAACTTGTCGAACTCTAAACGTCATCAACCATCTGACACTGAGACAAAGTGTCACATGTTGTATCTGCCATCCACTCTACATTAATACAGTATGTGCATGTCCCCTGCCAGTGAACCTCTGAAAAGAAGAGGATGATGAAATGAGATAAAGTGGACGACTGGAGGAGCCCAGCCCCCTCACCTCCACCTCTTTGAAGCATGGCAGGCCTACAGCTTGTCACCCCTGCCACTTCACCCATGGGGCCTTTCTTTGGTCTGCCATGGCAGCAGGAGGCTATCCATGATAACATCTATACACCTAGGAAATATCAGGTAAGAGGCTGGCACTGCCATCCACATCCACGTATTTACCTTCTGCTTGATGTATTCTGTACAATAAATGTTTGAATTGATGAATATTGTATTTACTTTAGTGGACACTCCTCACATCTGTAAAACTGAACCTTCCTTCACAGGTAGAACTTCTTGAAGCAGCTCTTGAACATAATACTATCGTCTGCTTGAATACTGGCTCAGGGAAGACCTTTATTGCAGTACTTCTAACAAAAGAGCTCTCCCACCAAATCCGTGGACATTACCAAGAAAATGCGAAGAGGACTGTTTTTCTGGTGAACACAGGTACACGCTATTGCTCTCCATGTGCCACAGAATTTTCTATGTGGAAAAAAAAGGAACAGTTGAACTGGAATGTTTCCAGGTAGTTTACTGTGTACTCTGCTCTACGTTCTCCAGCTTTGTCTGTAGTTCAGCAAGCAGCTGCAGTCAGGACTCACTCTGACCTCCAGGTGGGAGAGTACACAGATTTGGAGGAGACCTCAGCATGGACTGACCAACAGTGGAGTCAAGAGATAATAGAGAATCAGGTTTGTCACATCCTTTAACACATTGTTATGCTGTGTTGTTCTGTTGATTCGCTTTGCTTTGACTAATAATTCAAATACTTGACATATGGAGCAGGTTTCATTCCACAGGCAGTCATTATGTCGTCTTCCCTCCGCTGTCATACAGGTGCTGGTCATGACTTGCCACATATTCCTGCACATTCTGAAGAATAAAATCTTACAGTTGTCTAAAATCAACTTGGTGGTTTTTGATGATTGTCACCTGGCCATCACTGACCACCCCTACTGTGAGATCATGAAGGTGAGACTGTGTTTGCAAAGTGAAGTTCATGGTAAACCGTCGTTTAAGGGAAGTGTGAATGACCTGACTGTCCTCTTGGTCTGTGCAGCTGTTTGATGGCTGCTCAGGCAGTCCTCGTATCCTGGGTCTCACAGCCTCCATCCTGAATGGAAAGTGTGACCCGTCAGAACTGGAGCAGAAGATCCAGAATCTGGAAAGGATCCTGAAGAGCAACGCTGAAACTGCCACTGACCTTGTGGTCCTGGACAGGTACTACAACTTCTTCTATATGAGCTAAATTTGAGTGACAGATAAACAGCGATTTCACTTCCTTCAAACAGAGAAGGAAAAAGTTTATCAAATCAACGACAGCACCACATAGACATAGACTCAACGTAACAAGACTACAGACTTCAGTCTAACCTGTGTACTGCACTATGTTTCAGATACGCCTCTCAGCCAAGAGAAGTGGTGCTGGACTGTGGCCCCTACGTGGATAAGAGTGGCCTTTCGTCCCGTCTGCAGGCGGAGCTGGATGAAGCTCTCCACTTCCTGAATGACTGCAACATATCTGTTGCCAGAGAGGACCGCGACCCCACATTCATCTCCAAACAGGTTAGAGTGTGTTTGATCATTGTTTTATATTTCATCATCATGTCATCATGTGATTTCTCTTTTTTTCTTGATTTTAAGAAGTGTGTGTGTGTGCGTGTCCCATCATGCCTTGGGCACTAACACACCCCAGTCCACCACAGATGCTGGCAGATGAGCTTGTGGCTCAGAGGAGTCGTTGGTGTTTATCTGTCTTTGCTTGTGTTTGTAGATGCAGTGATGAATTAACACAACGCCCCAACTTTTTTTCAAATCAGGGTTGTGCATGATGAGACAATGCAGAGCGATCACATTCTTCGTCATTTGCTATCTCACACAGGATGTGTAATGTGAAAGGAGTATGTGGTAGCAACAAACCCACAGAGAAATATGGGCAGCTCTGCGGTGCCCTCTGTGGAGCTCCTTAGCTGCTTCTATCTCTGTAACATGCTGTTCACTCTGTCTCTGTCCCATCCAGGTCCTGACTGACTGCTGGGCCGTGCTGCAGGTGCTGGGACCCTGGTGTGCGGATAAGGCGGCGGGCATCATGGTGCGGGAGCTCCAGAAATACATCAAACACGAGCAGGAGGAGCTCAACCGCAAGTTTCTGCTCTTCACCGACACCATCCTGCGCAAAGTGCACGCCCTCTGCGAGGAGCACTTCTCGCCCGCCTCGCTGGACCTCAAGTTCGTCACCCCGAAGGTCCTCCGGCTGCTCGAGATCCTGCACGAATACAAGCCCTTTGAGAGGCAGCAGTTTGAAAGCGTGGAGTGGTACAACAACCGCAACCAGGACAACTATGTGTCCTGGAGTGACTCTGAGGACGAAGATGAGGATGAGGAGGTGGAGGCCAAAGAGAGGCCTGAAGCAAACTTTCCCTCACCGTTCACCAACATCCTGTGTGGGATCATTTTTGTGGAGAGGCGATACACAGCTGTTGTCCTCAATCGGTAAGGCCATGGCTGTTTGCCCTGTGCTGTGTGTGTGTGTGAGTGTGTGAGAGAGAGAAAGTTTTAAAAATACTCAGATTACTTTTCTTGCATGATTGTCGGTGGTCTTTAGTGTGTAGTGAATGGCTCAGGTCTAAAACATGACACTGTCCCATGTGAAGCTAGTTACACACAATCATTTCAGCTGAGAGAAACTTGAGGATGTCCTGATGTGTTCCTCCTCAGTCTGATCAAAGAGGCGGGGAAGCAGGACCCAGAGCTGGCTTACATCAGCAGCAACTTCATCACCGGCCACAGCATCGGCAAGAACCAGCCACGGAACAAGCAGATGGAGGTGGAGTTCAGGAAACAAGAGGAGGTATACAGACCAGGATCACGTGTGTCATCACTGCTAATGCCATCAACGTATGTAAAGAAGGAAGACGATCTCTGCTTCCTCCGACTGAACAAAAGCAAAATATTCTGGATACAGCTGCTGCTAGTCTGCAGTGGTGATCAGGGTTGGAGGCACGGTATCGAGCTCCTGCCAACTCAGGGACGGGGCTCAGCTGTCAATCATGTTGTGAAACTTCCTTTTTATGTTGTTAAGTAAACTGATGTGGAAAATGAGCACTTGAATGCACATGAGTGTGATAAGATCAACCAAAAAAGAAACCAATTTAATTTGAAGTGGAACACCTGGTTTTCTTTTCAGACTGCCTCATGCCATTTACCACCGGCAGTCACGTAACTCATCCATTTACTCTGACTGTCAGTCACTGGCATTCTCACACACTGTCCACACTAGCTGGACATTTTTACTCAAATACTGAATGAGTCTCTGGTTTTTGAAATGTTCAGAACGATTCTGAAAGTGGAGGGAGGGAAAGAGATCATAGATGTGCCCCGTGTTCGGATTAATCACTTGTCAGTTATAATTAGTACTAAAATATATGAAATATCTAGATTCTATTTTTAAGCCATGCTGTCCAGCTTTATTGGACATAAAACACATACATGGTGTACCTCACACTGTTGATACAGATGAGCTACATACAGGAGGAAACCGTGCTGAACAGAAACAATGAAGAACTAAATGTTTAGTCATATTGTTTTATTCATTGAGATTATATTAATAGTTAGGAAAGTATTTCTTGACATATTATTAAAGAGATATCAAAACTTTATTCTTTCTCTCACAGGTCCTCCGCAAATTCCGGGCTCATGAAACCAACCTGCTGATCGCCACCAGCATCGTGGAGGAAGGGGTGGATATTCCAAAGTGTAACCTGGTGGTGCGCTTTGACCTGCCCACAGAGTACAGGTCCTACGTCCAGTCCAAAGGCAGAGCCCGGGCACCCGTCTCCAACTACATCATGCTGGCTGACAGTGAGAGGACCAAAGCCTTCGAGGAAGATCTCACTACCTACAAGGCCATCGAGAAGGTAACCTCTCCTCTGTGTCATTTCAGTCTTTGGACGACAGTAGGAAGAATCTGTCTCATATGATCAGTAGAAATAGTGTTTAATGGTGAAAACTGAAGCAGGATGACGTTGTGATGATGATCTCATTTTACTTTTGAGCAGATCTTAAGGAACAAGTGCTCCAAGTCAGTGGAGCTGAGTGAGTTTGAAGTGGAACAGGTGCTGGACGACGACAACATCCTCCCTCCCTACGTGCTTCGATCTGAGGATGGAGGTCCCAGAGTCACCATCAACACAGCCATCGGACACATTAACAGGTAGAGTATGACTCTGCATAGTCTTTAAATCCTGAGATCCTCAAGAAAACCACATGAACAAACATGAATCAGCTCCAAAATAAAAAGTCTCAGCGTTGTTGTGCTTTTGCTGTGGTGCTCAGGTACTGCGCTCGGCTGCCCAGTGACCCGTTCACCCACTTAGCACCGAAGTGTAAAAGTGCAGAGACGCAGGACGGACGCTTCCAGTCCACACTCTACTTACCTATCAACTCCCCTCTGCGAGTTCCTGTGAAGGTGAGGAAGGACGTTTAAAGAATGCTGTCAATGGTTACACAGTGAATGTTCATCATTTTCACTATAATACTGTGCATCATATTCTGTAAGGTCATCATATGTCTGCACTAATTTAGTTTATTCTATGTTCAAGATATTAATATTATATATCACAGCATGGCCTAAAAATGTCAAGATATTATTTCTGGACATACTGTCTAATACATTGTATCAGGCACTAATACAGTGTCTTCTGGATTTAGTGAGAATGAATCCCATCCCAGCTTGTCCAGGTTCATTCATCTCGTTGATGTGTCACTGTGTTCACAGGGTCCCGTAATGAACTGCACCAGACTGGCAGAGAAAGCAGTTGCGCTCGTATGCTGTGAGAAACTCCACAAAATAGGTACAAGCAGAGCTGAGACTTTGCAGATGAAGAACTCTGACAACTTTTCACTCCTTCTGCTTCAGCTGCTTTATTTTGCTTCCCAGGTGAGCTGGACGATCACCTGATGCCGGTGGGGAAGGAGACGGTGAAGTACGAGGAGGAGTTAGACCTTCACGACGAGGAGGAGACCAGCGTACCTGGCCGGCCCGGTTCCACCAAGAGGAGGCAGTGCTACCCAAAAGCCGTAAATGTTGTTCATTACTTCTACAGTTCACTAATTTTATGTGAAATGTGTGTATTGTTATGAAGGAAAGTTTATTCATTAAGACAAGTTCAGAGATAGATCTGCTAGTTGTTGCATCGTAATGTTAAGTAATGCTACAATGAATCCTCATATTTGTATTGTCCTCGTGCCACCAGTAGAGTCAGGATTTAAAGGACAAAGGACATAACTTAGATCATGAATCTAATCTTAACAGGCTGTTAACCGTTCTCTGAAAGTTCAGTCGCTCCCTGTCGACTTGACTGCCTGTAACAACGAGTGAAGCTGACAAATGTAGTGATCTGTAGCTAATTTATGTCACCACCATGATTTAATTATTATTCTACTACTACTACAGCTTTAAATCTGTAGCTGTTGTTAACTTAAGTAACTGCACGTCAGTGCCTGTTATACCTTTCACAACCAATGGAGGAAAAACAGTAGTTAGCACTTAGTTGTCGAGTCATGGTGAACAGCATTCAGTCTGTCCCAGCATGCAGCATTAACCGATCACTTCATAAACTCTGAATGAGACTCTGCAGTCAGGCCTGTGAAGCAGCTTGATGTCCTGCCAGTCTGTTAAACTAAAGTTCACGTGCAGAGCTGTATTGTCTGATGTGACCTGCAGGCAGTCAGCCATTATTACCGGAGCTGGTCCACTGTGTCGCTGTTATTTTGAATAAATAGAATGGAAGTATAGTATGTGAGCTCCAGCTCCTCCTTTAGTTCATCAGTAAGTTGTGTTTGGTGCTCAACAAGTGTAGTAACATTTATCATACTTTTTTCATAACACAACATTGTTGACATCATTGACAATCTAACAAGAGAGAGCTAGATTTTAAAAATATCCAACCAAAGAGAATTTCAGGCCTCCTTCCAAAGATGCATCAACACAGTTTCATGCATAACAAGTTCACTGGCCCGCATCAGCTCCAGATACCAGATCTGTTTCTAAGTATTTGATTGATGGATTGCTGTTGAATGTTTGCATATGCTGTATGTTTACCTTTCATAGCACCCTGAAATGATAAAGATACCATATTGATTTGTTTTGTTGTCTATTGTGTGATGTAGTAAATGTTCTCTCCCTCTTTGTGTCCTCTCTAGATACCAGAGTGTCTGCGAGACAGTTACGCTGTCCCGGAGCAGACTTACTACCTATATGTGATTGGGATGGTGCTCACCACCCCTCTCCCAGATGAACTCAACTTCCGCAGGAGGAAGCTCTACCCACCGGAGGACACCACCAGGTGCTTCGGCATCCTGACTGCCAAACCCATACCTCGAGTATGTCGCCCAAGTAAAAAAAAAAAAAAAAAAAAAAAAAAAGAATAATGGCTAACAATGTTATTTATTTTATTCACATATCAAAAAAGAAACCTCCAGCTCTGCTCTCTTACCACTGGTTATGGATGGTTTCCTTCCTTGCAGATCCCCCATTTCCCGGTGTACACTCGCTCGGGTGAGGTGACCATCTCCATCGAGCTGCAGAAATCTGGCTTCACACTCACCGCTGCCCAGCTGGACCTCATCACCCGCCTACACCAGTACATCTTCTCCCACATCCTCCGCCTGGAGAAACCTGCCCTGGAGTTCAAGCCCACACTGGCTGACTCGGCTTACTGCGTTCTACCTCTGAATGTTGGTGAGTAGAATCACTATCGAGATCGGTGGATTACTTTCCCAGACCGGTGGAGATGCTCATTGGTTTCCTTCCATTTTCCTCTCTCTGGCCCGCTCAGTCGGGGACTCGAACACACTAGACATGGACTTTAAGTTCATGGAAGACATTGAGAAGTCTGAGGCCCGTACTGGCATTCCTACCACTCAGTACACCAAGCAGAACCCCTTCACCTTCAAGCTTGAGGACTACCAGGATGCTGTCATCATTCCAAGGTACCACATGAACTTATTGAGTCATAATGTAACAATAGTTTGGCTGTGTATGAATTTGTTTTGATGTATGAGAAACAAACTGGTTTGAGCTCCACACTGACGGCACTTCTCTCCCAGGTATCGCAATTTTGACCAGCCTCACCGCTTCTATGTCGCCGATGTGTATACAGACCTGACGCCGCTCAGTAAGTTTCCTTCACCAGAGTACGAGACGTTCGCCGAGTACTACAAAACCAAGTACAACCTGGACCTGTCCAACCTGAACCAGCCGCTGCTGGATGTAGACCACACCTCCTCCAGGTCAGCAGCAGCACTGGATCGTGACAGTTAAATAGAAAGTTGTATCAGTGTTTCTGCCTGCTTATTGTTTCTTTTTGACTTTTTGCTCTCAGACTGAACCTGTTGACCCCTCGGCACCTGAACCAGAAGGGCAAAGCCCTGCCGCTGAGCAGTGCAGAGAAGAGGAAAGCTAAGTGGGAGAGTCTGCAGAACAAACAGGTAGCTGCTGCTTAACTGGCCACACTTGGCGGTAGCTCAGTGCTGGAAATCAGCTACGTCACCCTTCACACAATCTAGTACCACAGCGGTCGTCTAACACTTTGTTGTTTGTCAGATCTTAGTCCCAGAGCTGTGTGCCATCCACCCCATCCCTGCCTCCCTGTGGAGGAAAGCGGTGTGTCTGCCCAGCATCCTCTACCGCCTCCACTGCCTCCTGACCGCTGAGGAGCTCAGAGCCCAGACTGCCAGTGAAGCTGGAGTGGGAGCCCAGACTCTCCCTCCTGACTTCAGGTCCCTGTTACACACACTACACAACATACGAGCTCAGTGTTTAAAGGAAATGAGCTACTTTCAGTCATTCACTGAATCAAAACTCTCTTTAAAGAATGGAACAATGGCTGTGCACCCATTACTGTCATACTGTTGTCCCGCCTCTTTTTCCTCTGTGCTCCAATAGGAGTTGAGCAAGCCGTGTGTTTCCTTTTCCTGTACTTAGACAAGCTAATACGAAGCATCTCAGGAAAAGAGAAGGTTGACCGAGGTTCCACTAGCTACAGCTTGCTCAACTGTTACTGGAGCACAGAATGAAAAGGGGTGGGACTTAGGAAGGTTCAGTTGCACTTATAACATTGGGTAACTCATGCGTCATCTCCCACAGTGTTAGAGCGTAACCTAAGAATTCTGTTGGTATTACATACTGTGTATGTGTATGAATGAATGAAGAGATTTGTTTGCCAGGCAGCTGTCACATGTGGTGCATATTAGTCAGACACTGTCAGTGGAAAGTTCATAGCACACTCAAAAGGATTTCCAAACCCAGTGTGATGGCAGAGCCCAGTTCTGCAGGAGTTCTGTTGCTACCTAGTTAGAGCTGAGCTTTTGTTGGTTGAGTGTGCCAGTTTAGCAGCCGCACCACAGTCTGAACCACTGCTGCATTGGAAATGTAAGAGCAGTGCTCCATTTGAAATAGTCTTATCATCCGGCATTCTAATGTGTAGATGTGTTTGTGTGTGACAGGTATCCAAACCTGGACTTTGGCTGGAAGAGATCTATCGACAGCAAAACGTTCATCTCCTGTTCTGAGTCCTGCAGCGAGGATGGTGAGGGTCACTGTAAGCACCAAGAAACTGTAACCCCCGACTCCAGTCCCGTAACACATCCCAGTAGTCATAACTCTCCCCTGCCTGAGCAGGGCCCCCTCACGGCCCTTGAACCTGGAGAAGACGCCTGCACGAGGAACCTAATCAATGGCACTGCCCTAGTCGCCGACTGTGACGACGACGGGCACCAAGATGAGCACCTTTACCAACATGACAATTGCCAACGCTCCAAGCCCAGCTCCACTGGGCTGCAGAGCCCTGAATCAATACAAACCACTACCTCAGTTCCTGTGCAGCCCTCTCACAGCTTGAAGAAGCCCAGCTCCAGTCCTCCACAGCCTAGTGATGAATGTACACCAGGGAGGACCTCAGACCACACAAATAAAGCTACCTCAGTCTGCAGCCGGGCAACCACGGGTCCCAACGCTCCTACAGCACCTTGTCTTGACCTTGTCGCTGTCCCACAGCACAGAACCCAGGCAGGAGACTCCCCCAAAAGCCTGGGACCCAACCCTGGCCTCATCCTGCAGGCCTTGACCCTATCCAATGCCAGCGACGGCTTCAACCTAGAGCGGCTGGAGATGCTGGGAGACTCTTTCCTCAAGCATGCCATCACCACATACCTGTTCTGTACCTACCCTGACGCTCACGAGGGACGACTCAGCTATATGCGCAGCAAGAAGGTGAGACAGGTTATGATTTATTAAAAGGGCGATGGAGCATCACATCAGATGGCAAATATTATCTTTTTGACTTGGTTAATTTTATGAAGAAGTTACAGGTACATGACAGTTGCTTTCTGCAAATTGTGTTACCTTCTATTATCGGCATTGCTGTCATTGCACAGCAGCACAGAAATCAGGGGAAGGGGGAGAGGTTAAATCAAACTTTTCTAAGGCTCCAGTGTGTTGCTGATGATGGTGTGTACAGACCTCCACTCACCCTCTTTGGTCTACCCATGCCCAGGTGAGCAACTGTAACCTGTACCGTCTGGGGAAGAAGAAGGGGCTCCCCAGCAGGATGGTGGTGTCCATCTTTGACCCCCCTGTTAACTGGCTGCCTCCTGGCTACGTGGTCAACCAGGACAAGAGCAGCACAGACAAACTGGATTCAGAGGAGGTCAGTGGACTTCTGACTGCTCTCTCGCTTTATGCTGCACTGCTTTATACACTGCTGTCACCTGTGTGTGTGTGTGTGTGATTACAATAGTAATAATAATAACACAGTGTTTTTGTTCATTAATTTCTGCCCTCTGTTTTTAGTGTTATGATGTAGTCAGGACACTAGAGGGCAGACTTCCACCTCGTCTGCCAGTGTTTTGGTTTAGTCCCACAGTCTTGAACGTTGGACTCTACTCCTGCAGATAATATGATGAAACGTGTAACATTAAGAAGCAGCTCAGGTCATTCAAAATAAAACCACACAAAAACACAGACAACTTATGACACTGATGCTTCACAATTTCATCCTTTATATGTTTCATTTGCTATAATATTATATAATAATATTTATTATTATTTAATTAGACCACTGCCAACACACTCAATTCAATGTCCCCGTGTTGACTTCCCCCAAAGGTCAAACAGTGAAAAACTTCGAGGAACAGGGGATTGTTCCTGTCAGTGAAGTATTCAGATGTCTTGTTTACTCGGACCAACAGATATTCTGTTTACAATAAAACACTGCAAAGCAGGGAATCATCAGATTGGAGCAGTAGATGGTCTAAACGAGTGTCTCACACATTAAATACGTGGATTTTGCTCCGTGTGATGCTGCTGCTGCGTACACAGGCTGTAAACTTTTATAAACCTAAATCTATTCTTAAAAGGACTGAAGTACAAAACTCCCTTCAACAGGAACAAGTGACAGCACCACTTATTTCAAATACAGCCTTCTCTGCTGCTGTGTGATTGACTCTTGGGCAGTCAGTGCAGCCAATCAGGAGAGAGACGCTCTGTAATGAACATTTTTATGTTTCTGACTGTGAGGTGATGTTTCACACAGATGATGAACAAGAGCTTTAAAACAGGAATCTTTCTGGGGAAAACGAGAGACATGTGGGCTGTTCAGGAGTGAATAATATGTTTCTCATGAGGTGAGGTAAAGAAATAACATCTGCATCAATGTTGATGATTTTTAGATGGTAATTATCTGCAGATAGAGATACGACAGGCACAAGTGGACTCCTCCAACCCACTGTGCTGCTCCAAGAGTCTGATATTCAGCACCACACTGCTACAAGCACAGACAAATAAACCAAGCAATAATAATACACTCAGTTCACTTTAAAGACCCGAGTGTTGCAGTTGTCTCGGCTCAGAGACACACAGAGCAGGCACAGACAAAATGTTTTGTAGGTTCTGGATGATTTGCAGTGTCTGTGTCTACAAACAATTAAGTATGTATTCACAACTTTTGTAATTTAGCTTTATTATTATTACAACCACAACTAAAGGCTGACTTTCCTCTTGAGTCATGAGTTGGGTTTGGCACACGTCCTCTCTCACACACACACACACTGCACAGGCCTGTTTAAACTTGTAATCTGCTCATTTTTACAACGTGTTCCACAACTCGGACTGGAACCGTAAAAGTTGACTTTAATGGAGAATATCTTTCCTCCTGTTTGTGTCCATCATCCAGGCAAAGGAGGAGCTTCTGGCCAACGGGCAGTCTGGAAACGAGTTCGATGAGGACGATGAGGAGGGTGAGGAGGTGGATGAGGACAGTGAGCTGATGCTGAAGGATGAGCCAAAGGATGAAGTCAACATGGAGGACGATCTGGAGTACTACAAAGAGCACATCAAATTCATTGACAACATGTTGTTGGGATCTGGTGCGTTCGGTAAGAAGATCTCTCTGAGCGGCTTCCCTCCCCCTCTCACCCCGGGATCTGGCCCCTCCCCCGCCATGGAGTCTCCGTACGAGTGGAAGGCCCCCAAGAAGCCCCTTCATCCCACCACGGCCCACTACCCCTCGGAGCCGGCGCCCAGCGGGCCCTCTGCAGAGGAGTTTGACTACAGCTCGTGGGACGCCATGTGCTACCTGGATCCCAGCAAGGCCGGAGAGGAGGACGACTTCGTGGTGGGTTTTTGGAATCCATCGGAGGAGAACTGCGGCGCCGAGCTCGGCAAGCAGTCCATATCCTACGACCTGCACACGGAGCAGTGCATCGCCGACAAGAGCATCGCCGACTGTGTGGAGGCTCTGCTGGGCTGCTACCTGACCAGCTGTGGGGAGAGAGCTGCCCAGATGTTCCTCTGCTCACTGGGCCTCAAGGTGAGCTAGGAGGACCTCCCACACGGGTCTGTCTCAGTACTGTACCATTCAGCTCAGACAACACATGACAACATTAGATATCAATCCCAGCCTCTCTCACATGCACAGTGTGTGCTGTGTGAGCTGAGCCATGATTAAAGATGGTACACTGTACCATCATCAGTACTGTGATTATTGCCATTTTCAGAGGGAACACAGCACCACTCTCCTGCCTCACCTGGTCTAATCTAACATTAACTGAAGAGCAGACAGATGATGTTCTTTGTGACGGCTCAGAGTTGTTGTTGTTAACACGGCCTCCTCCTCCTGTTTTGTGGAGGTTATGTTGGCTACTAGAGACAAAGCATCTTTGAATTGAACCTCTGTAGTTTTGACTTTAGTGTCTACTCTGATACAAAGATGTCTGCCTCACTATGCACTACACCATGTATCATGTGACCAGTCAGTGCATAGAAAGGTTCAAGGTTGAGTTATTTGTGTTATCATGTGATTGAAAACATCAATCATAGCAGTCTGAATCATTCAGAAAGTGTGTGCTGCACACACCGTAAGGACATGCTGTTCCATTGTCCTGAAGCTTCAATCAGTTTAGGGTGGACCAATCAGGGAACAGCTCACTGATTTAAAGCTGCTAGAACTGTCCGAAATCATTTCATCAGTAAGTGTTTGAAAACAGAGAGTGATGACAGACTAGTGAGTGATACATTTGTGCTTGACATCTTTGGGTAGGTGCTGAGGTCTGGACGGCGTCACCCTTAGTGAAGAGATAATATCTTGGAACCACCAGCAGGGCCAGATGATCTCGAGGAGCAATAAAGCTCAGAGAGCACTGTAAATGTTGATGCATGCAGGAACCAGACCGTGTAAGTCGTGTTGTTTGACCCCAGGTGTTGCCGTTGGAGAGAGGCTTCTTGACGGGGACAGCGGTGCAGTGCCGTCAGACCACAGCCATCGACCTGTGCTACGGCTGGCTGAAGATCCCACCCCGATGCATGCTGGACCATCCAGACGCACAGCGAACTCTCAACCACCTCATCTCCGGCTTCGAGAACTTTGAAAGAAAGATCAACTACACCTTTGAGAACAAGGCTTACCTCCTGCAAGCCTTCACCCACGCTTCCTACCATTACAACACCATCACTGGTCAGTCCTCACCTCACAGCAGCTGCACACTTTTAGCATTGTTTACTGTGAAGGTCAGACTATTTAATGGGATTTACAGTCCGTTGAAGTGATGCTACAGTATGTGTTTGAGAGATAGACGTAGCCTCTAATGAAAAAGTCTGGAATAATCAAACATTCTGATTTAGATGAAATGCAGTATAACATTTGTTACCCTTCTATTGTCTTTCCTACATCGTCTGACCTTGAATTCCGCGTTTAGCCTCCGGTGCATTATTGTCTGTCCAATCTAATGTGACTGACATTTGAAGATGCGATACATGCAGCAGAATAAGCTGTAAACACAACACGGATATGCATAATTATCACTATTCACACATTGAACAGAATCATTAGCAGCAGTTTGAGTCGTGTTTCACCGCCACAGAGAGAGCTGTTAGATTTACAATGATTAAATGACTAACCAACTGACAACACCAGCTTGCTAATTAGGGATGCACAGATCAATCAGCTGCTGATTTTTATTGGGTGATAGTCAAAAATATGGGATTGTGATTTATAGGAAACCTGTCGATTTGTTTGCTAATGGATGCTGACCTCTCTTCTATGGCGACACATCCAGTAGAGACAGCGGTCAAGCTAACAAAAACAGATTCATTCATCTTGCATCGGGTCTAAATTTTTTTCCATGGATGTATGCTTTTCAGCCACGACAAAGACCAAACTCCTCCAGCCTCTCGTGCTTGCAGTGGTTGATCACTTGTGGATCCTCTTAGATGGAGTGAGCCGTTTTTTATTTACTGGTTTATCAGAGTCTTTTCACTGGAAACAGCTGCCTGCTGCTGCTGACAGCGGAGTATCCTGCAAGACAAGCTAAAGAAGGCTAAAACACAGAGAGTGGAAGGACCTTTGGCTTTGTCTCTGGTTGTTGGTTATGAGTAAAATGTTTCTTGTTGATGTGTATTTCTCTTCAGATTGTTACCAGCGGCTGGAGTTCCTTGGTGATGCAATTCTAGACTACCTCATAACAAAGCACCTTTATGAAGACCCGCGGCAGCACTCTCCCGGCGTGCTGACCGACCTGCGCTCAGCACTCGTCAACAACACCATCTTTGCCTCTCTGGCCGTCAAGTACGACTACCACAAGTACTTCAAGGCCATCTCACCCGAGCTTTTCCACGTGATCGACGACTTTGTGCAGTTTCAGTTGGAGAAGAACGAGATGCAAGGCATGGACTCCGAGGTGAGCGCCGCTTCTCTCCCAGAAACACAGCTAGCATCAGGACTGAACAACAAAGTCCTGTAAGAAGAAACCTAATCTCTGCTGTTGTAGTTTTTTTCCCTCTAAAATAATAGTCGGCATTCAAAAAGATCTGCCCAAATAACAAGGCTGTCAGCTTCTATGAATCTGTTTCATATTCCAGTGATTTCAGTACTGAAGAGAAAATGCAGTTGGATTTAATTTGCCTGGAAATGGCTATCTTGGCACCAGATCTCCTCTCATTCTGCTGGAGAGGTACTTCTATGCCTTGGGACAGCAGGCATACATACACAAGCATACAGCTGAAAGGAATCAAGAATGATGCCGCAGTAATATGGTACCACTCCACTGCTCACGATTCATCAAATAAGAGCAACAATAACATGATGAAGCTGTTAATGTCAATGTTTTAAACTGTTACATGTAGTGTCAGTCTGAAAACAATGAGTCTGTGAGTCTGTCAGGGATGTTTCATGTCTATATGTTCATATTTGATGTGATTGAAGCAGGTTTGTGTTTGTGAACCTTTGCTTACACTTAAACCATTTGTTTGTGGAGAACTGTTTTCAAGCCTCCAGTTTGGCATCATGGACGTCGCCATCTCGTTTGTTTAGAGTCACTCAGACTCACTGTATGTCACCAGCAGACAGTAGTAAAAGATGGCGGCCTGCCTGCTCACAAGTGTTGGGTTTACAGCTAAACAGTAACTAAAATGTGTTTGTGGAGACGACTGAGGAGAGAAATATTTGATCAAACTACTGTTCGTGGATAAAATAGCAAGAAACAAATGTCATTACGGTGAATACCTGCTATGTCATTACATAGTAATACATGGATTAAAGTTCTCCATCGTTACGGCGGATTTCCGTCATTCAGAGTCGACAGGCCAGATCAATGTAGATTCGAGGAGGAAAAAAAATGTTGGCTGATGGCTGATTTTTATTGGCAGATTGTCACACTCTACAGCCAATAGGATTGTTTACAGCGTGTGTGTGTGTGACCAATGACAGTATAATGACCCACACAGGGCGGGATCTATACACGGAGCATCGGCGCTGACGTTTAGCTGCTTAGCGCAGACTCGTTATCAATTAGTTATTTGGCGTCACATAGCTGTGATGTCATTTTGAGACTCTGTTTGTAAAGTGATACTAAAATGAAGTGACTTCACTGGGAATGTCCTGATTTTACCAAAAAAGAGAGAACGTGGAACTGAAATACAGAAAAGCTGCAGGCAGTGATGAACGGGCCCTCGTACCCCGCACAGGTCAGGATGTGAGAAGTCTCACTTTAACATGCTGAGTTACTCGAGGGATTCGTGTGAATTAGTGACAGCTGATGGTATATTTGTTAACAGCAGAGTCAATTCTTGTATTTTTCCAATCCAGGTGTCAGAACTCAGAGTCACTCACACTAACAAACTCAATGTATATAAATCAAACTCAAAGAACTCAAACAAAATGTTCACTGCTCCCAGAATACAGAATATTAGTGCTGTCCTGAATGAATGTTTTTCTTACACTTGAAGCATCTACTGAGGTATTTGAATGAAGCTTCAAATGTCTGCAGTCGTATTTCATCTAAAAAAAAAAAAGGCATGGCCCTGAGTGTGAGTGTGTTTGTGTGTGTGTTATGATGGCATCAGCTAACAGCTTTGTGTGTTTTTGTTACCAGCTGCGACGCTCTGAAGAAGATGAGGAGAAGGAGGAGGACATCGAGGTCCCGAAGGCCATGGGAGATATCTTTGAGTCACTGGCCGGTGCGATTTACATGGACAGCAGGATGTCATTGGAGGCGGTGTGGCAAGTGTATTATCCAATGATGAGGCCACTTATAGGTGAGGACACGTTTCTTTATTTTAAGGAACAAGTCATGACATGCACGTTGTGTGGAATGTTGAACATTTGAAGTTCTGAGGATGTTTATGGTCACGTTTTGTTTTTTACCTCATCCCTCCATCTCCTCACCGCTTACAGAAAAATTCTCTGCCAATGTGCCACGCTCTCCTGTGAGGGAGCTGCTCGAGATGGAACCAGAAACTGCCAAGTTCAGGTACGACGTCAGCACCGACACAAAACTCTGATGTCAGTACACTTTAAATGTTAATGCTGTTTTCTGCCAGTTTCTCAAGTTCAAGTTCAATAAATAATAAATTTTAATAAAATAAAAAAAAACACAAATACTTTGATTATGTCCAAGAATTGTTGAGCTGTTGTCAATGAAACTGAATACTTCCCCACAGATTTTTCACAATAAAAGCCTGCTAGGAAAATGAGTGATTATGCTATTTGAATTACAGATCACTCCTGTGTGCAGACTAGGATTGAAAAATTCAGGGAATTTTCAAAGCTGGAAACTTTCCATGGAAATTAACGGGAATTTATGGGCATAAACCGGAAACTTACAAAATTGAAGGTTGGCCCTTAACAGGGAACCTAAATATAGTTGGAGAAAATGTATTTTATCACAATCTTGACTAAAACAAGCAGATTTCATGCAGGTACACTTGAATATCTGCTATTCCTCAATCACATGCACATAGCACACTGCTTACTGCAGGGCTATTGAGGCCACGCCCCCTACCTGCACAGGTGATTTCTGTACCTGGACCACACTTTAGAGCCCAGAGCACACAGAGACTATTGAAGACACACATTTGAGCTCGTGGACTACATAATGTTGTTCAATGAAATAATTCAAACTTGATAAAGTTCTACTTACAAACAAATCTGTTGAAATGTTTTTTAATTGTTTTATTTTGCATGTTATAATACATATTTATGTTTGGATATGATACACTTTGTTTAAATTACCCCCAATTTACAGTTAATTCCCATTATTTTCCATAATTCTCATGGAGTTTCCGATTTTGAATATTTCCAAAATTCCCCAGCTTAACTTCCCATGGAAAGCTTCTGGCCCTTTGCAGCCCTAGTGCAGACCAAACATTCTGACCACACAGACCACTGTACTGCCTGAATTATTGATGCTGAAATGTACTTTACACTGAATGAATCAAGACAGGGGAAATTAGGGATAATGGTGTGTCTCTGATATCAGCCTGTCTAACACAGGCCTTGGGCTCTCTGTCGTTGAGGTAGATCTTGTCCACCATTAGAGAATGTACATTTGTCTGAACCTGTCCCCTTTCCTCTGTGTGCAGCCCTGCAGAGAGGACGTATGACGGGAAGGTCCGGGTGACGGTGGAGGTCGTCGGAAAGGGCAAGTTTAAAGGAGTTGGCCGCAGCTACCGGATCGCCAAGTCGGCGGCAGCGCGACGAGCTCTGCGCAGCCTCAAAGCCAATCAACCTCAGGTCCAAAACAACTGAGCTCAGCATTAGCACCTAAGCTATTGACGCTAACAGAGAAAAGAAAGCAGTGTCGGCTTCCCAACACAGCGCGATGCTAGCCCTGTATCTTCAGCCTGCGACGGCACAACCAAGGCAGCCAGGGAACACTGTGTGGAGACGCAACAAAAGAAGCAGACTGATCTCACAACAGATTTCACATCGGATCTCGTACCTTTTTTCTTTTCTTTCTTTTTTCTTTTTTTTTGCGCAAACACAATCTTTACTTTCCCTCTCTGCTTTGTGTAATCACATGAGTGCTTTATTAACGTTTAGCAAAGTGTTTAAAAAAAAAAAAGGTCAGGTCGCAATGTCTATTCCTCACTGTCTTTGATTTTTGTTTTGTTGGTTAACCTCCACGTCAGTGAGATGAGGCTTATGCTTGTTGTGTAGTATTAGACTGTACATAGTTCAATCAAAGGTGTAAATCAAAGTATGTAGTGGGAAGAAAAAAAAACAAAAAAAACGCTAAACTCCTCAGCCTGTGCACTAGTGCCAGTCAGTTTTAAAGCGGTTTTTAAAACGCTAACGGCAGACGTGGCGAACAGATACCACTGGAGCAAAAAGCTGGTGGCACTTCTGTCTGAAATCTGTCTTGAAATGGTATTCTTAATCATCTTTGCACTTATTCCATTAGGGTCTGTTACTTTGAGAATTGTGTGGTCACATTGACACCAAAATCATATACGTAGCAAAAAATATAAATATATATAAAAATGATAAAATACATGAATGATATTCTTGGCCTTAGACGCTAAGGCTCACCCTCATATCCTGCGAAACGGATAGGAATTTCAACATTCCCAGTTACTGTAATTTAAACTAGTTTTTAACCGCACTTGAGGTTGCATGTTCTTGTAGCTTATGTATAAACCATGACAACTGGATGGCTTCTATAAATGTTCTAAATCTATGGATATATTAGAGTGTGTGAGAGCGAGATTAGATGTTTATGGCATTATCTTGATGATTTGGTTTAACCTGTTTTGATACCAAGAATGGATGGAATTGAATTAGTCATTCTTGCGCACTAAATGTCTTTCCACGGAGCGAATCATCCAGTTTTGATATAAGAGAAAGACATATCACGCATTCAATATGCTGCAGACTTTTCTATAAATTGGATACTCGTGTTCGACACAGCGAATCTTTTCAAATACAGTCTTTGTGAAAAAGGCCAATTCATTTCAACACACTAGTGTTCCTCACATCCCGTACCTACCAAAGCTATAACAGATGTGACACTATGAGGTTGAAGTCGATTCCTAGGGATAAGGATACCAGCCTTTTTTTCTTTTTGTTTTTTTCTTTCTTTTTTTTTTTTTTTTTTTTGTCAAATTTTGCTTCTCGCTAAATGTCTTTTTTTTCTTTTTTTTCTCATCAGTAAGCCCTTTTTCACTTGAATACCTCAGTTAATTGCATGCATTTTCTTTTCTTTTTTTTTCTTTTGTTTGGTGCTATGTTTTTGTATTAAGCTTGAATTTCTCATCTTTTTTGCACTGTAACTATAATACCTCTTTATTTGACCTTTTTTTTTTTCTTTTTTTTGTTTAAATCCGTTTGATTGATTTGGTTGTCCCGTTCGTCAGCCATCAAGCTATAGAGGAGAGCTGTGTTGTCGTCTTTTCCCCCCTCCCATACTTGAGGTTGACACTTGATTTTTTTTTTTTATTTTATTATTATTTCAATTTTTTTTTTTTTTTTTTTTTTTTTTGGGAGGGGGGTCAGGCAGGAAGTGTATTCTCTGCACCTAAGCCTAACTGTTTTTTTTTCTTTTGTCTTTCATTAGCTAATCATTTCATCAGTTGAGAATCTGTTTTTGAATTCTGGGTAAAATGAACAGAGGATTGAGTAGACTGATCAGAAGGGTACGTGCTTGTAGATGTACTCAGATTGCACTCTTAAACTCACATTTACTTAAACATAGAGGGAATAATACTTCTTTCTTCCAAACTTTCTTCATAAATGTGTCAGAAGAGACTTTCTAAACTCTTAGTACAGCTCTCTGAAATCAGATTCACCCACAGGTGCTTCTACCTCAAGGCCGGCGTGGTTTTAAAAAAAGACTACAGTTCATTAGAGCGACTCTGTGACGACGACACGCTGTAATCTTTTTACTGTGATAACTTCCAGCCAGCGTCACACATGCAGTATGAAACACACAGTCCACATTCCCTCCCACTAATCTGTCACTCGAATAGAAACAAAGAAAACTCAGTGCCTTCTCTGTGGGAGATCAGTGTCCGCAGAGACTGCCTTTAAATTCAGTCAGAAACGAGAGCGAGTGGGTTCAAACGGCTGAAATGAATGAATCCAAACAATAGGTAAAGTCATCATAACCAGAGCTTCTCTCCCTCATACAGTTTGTAAAACTACCCTTCTACCCATCCACTTTGGGACTTAAACTCAGCTCCCAAAATAAGTCCACGAGTCCAAAAAAAGTAGTCCCAATGATTCGATTATCAACCAGGCAAAGCCAGCAGCCGGCTGCCCCATTGCTCCAGAACCTGTGGAGGTCCAGAAGCTCCCGGGTTCACTATGTAGCAATGGGTTTGTGGTAGTTTGATCAAATGCACGTGTACTTTGTAATACTTTATGCACCAATAAAACACAGTATGAAGTAGATTGACAGGTGCTTAAGGTTATTACATGTAAAGGTGATCTGAGTTCAAGTGGAGTTGTAACCTTTAATACTTAAATACTTAAGTTTACCCTGTGCTCAAATAGACAAATATAAGACACCACAGAGTGAATCCTCACTAATAAATAGATAACATAGTTCAGCTGAGGTGGACTGAGGCGAGACTGCACAGTTAACACTGTTGACCTTTCAGTGGCAGCGATGCTTGTGAACAGCATGAAGATGTATTAATAAGGCCCCTGAGACAACACTCGATGAGAACAGAGTCTGTCATTTAGGACAAGCGGCTGTTCTCAGGTCCTGTTGGTTCCACAACAACATTTAGTACAAGCAAGAAACCTGCAGCAATTTAACCTGAAACCAATTTAGACAAAGTTTATCCTGAGATCCACTTTGGGTCCGTTTTTTTTTTTCCAGCCCTGAAATATGGAGTCAATAATAACAAGAACCAAACTGCAGCTACTAGTAGAAACAGCAGACTGTCACTTTTGGATTCAGCCTTTATTCATTCGTGTGTATGAAAAATAAATTCCAGCGTCGGAGTACAAGATGTTCACTTTGATGTTAACTAAGTCGAGGAGGTTCGTGTATGTTTTAAATCCGCTCTCTGCTGGGACTGATCTTTGTGTGTGAGCTCCTCTCAGACGTCTCGCTGGGTGCCATGCTTCATATGTAGGCTCCCACCGATGACCATGTGGAAGTCCTTCAGTTCTCATGTTCAAAATCAGCGTTCAATCTGTCACCGTTAAAGAGTGCAATCTGTCGTTACGTCTGAGGCAGGCGGCCCTCCAGTCTACCTCTGTGAGCCATCTGGGCTGTGTGCTTTCTTTTCTGTTCCCCTGTTAGACACACACGTCAGACTTTAAGATTTGGAGTGCATCTCACCCTCCAGTCACACACACCTTCCAGCACCTCAGTCTGTAGTACACACACACATACACACACATACACAGCCATTTAGACTTTTCCTCTGGCTCAACACACTAATTATGTGTAGTCTCCAGGAAGAGGAAGAGGAGGAGATTACTGAAGAAGAATGTGAACTCACTCATACGGTGCCATGCCCACTCTATTTTTGTCTGTGACTGATAGAAATAAGGATCACAAATAATCTCATCAGCCACAAGTGGCATCAATATCCAACCACCTTGTATGTTTTTCTTTCTTTTTGTTATCGAGGGGGGAGGTGTGTGTGAGTGTGTGTGTGCGTGTGTGTGAGAGTGCTGAAGTTAAAGCAGTCCTGTGTTGTTCAGAGCGGACTTTGTTTCTCGTACTTTTTTTTTTTTTTTCCTTTTCTTTTTGTACATGTAGCACAATTGAGCATTGCACTTGGGCGCCATACTTTACCTCATGTCAGAGTGTGAAAGGGAGTGAAAGATGGAGGAGAAAAAAAAAGTGTATATATGATGCCGTAATGTTAAGAGGACTAACTTGTGGTTCAGGCTTTGCTGCTGTTTCAATCGCTGGTATTATACAAACCTATTTAAAAAGAGAATAAGGGGCTACGGGAGGGGGGTGGGGACAAAATGTGCCTGCCAAGTCATCGTCTGACAAATACACTGTAAAAAAAAAAAAGAATCTCTGCAATTTGGGCCTAAAACGTCTGGACGTCACGCACGCTGACGTCCTGCCTTAAACACATGTTTGGAAACGAATCGTAAGTCAAAGAACGTCCGGTCACGACTGAACCATGAACCGACGCTCTCGGTTTAATTCTCTTCTGACTACTTTGATACGGACACGTCGTCGATGCGATGCTCCCAGCCTCCCGTCTCCTCCTGCGGTGTGTCAGTCTGGAGCATGCGACAAACTTCCCCCAGCCCTTTATCGGGAACTTAAAGGAAAAATCCACTCAGACTTGTTCCTGTGCTTTTGGATAAATCAGACCACGCGTGACGTGGCTTCACTTGTAGCAGTGTTCACACTTCTTGTCTTTAAATCTGTTTGTACATCAGTTTGTGAATTCCTGTGAATTGGGGCTGTCACTTTGTTGTTTTTGTTTTTAATTTGAAAAAGGATTAAATATCATTTTTCTGTGTTCAAATTCAGAATTCTCCGTGTTTAAGTGCAACAGGTTGTGCCTTGTCCTCCAGCAGGCAGCGATGGAGGTTACATGGAGTAAAGAGGAAGAACTCTGGACTTTTTGCTGCTCTGTCAAGTGACGGAGTGTAGAGTAAGATCAGCCCGTGTGAGCTGAGTTTGAATCCTTTTATTTGATGAATGAATTTTTCTATCTTTTGGTTTGTTTGTAGTGACAGCCCTGATGTTTGTTTCTGAAGAACAGAACTGGGTATAAAACGGGTCATGAAACATCCTGAAATCCATCGTGCACTAAGTTTTGGAGTGGATGGGATCTTTGCTGGTTCTGCTTGCTTTGAGAGTCCTGAAACAGGCTGAAAGATTCTTCTCTGATTCTGTCACGTCATCACAGATACATGTGAAACACTCTGCCTGTAGAAAGTCTTGATGGTGCTCGGACATGTTTCATTTTCAACGTTGAATCACTGTGGATGTAATTTACCTTTGGCATCAGTTAATCTGGAGTTTGTGTCTTTTGAATATGTAACGCTGCAGTTTGTAGTCCGGACTGAGGTGTGGTTCTGATTCTGTAACACTAACCAAATCACTTGAGGTCATGTCTTCAGACTCACAGCTGCGTCATATTCTTCTAAAAAAACAAATGAATCGTTGACTTTATTGTATCTTTCACTTCTCACAAGTTGAGAATATTGTCTTAGCCTCGGTCTGTTCTAATCCAGGTCGCAGTCCTGCATCTCTTTCTCTTAGAACTCATTCCGATCTTTTACTTACATAAAACACAGTCAGAATCTTCATTATAAATAGAAACCTGCTGCAGTATAAGAACAAACGCATGTTCAGGTATTAAAACAAGTTGTTCAGCAGTGACTGGCACTTCAGTACACATTACACTGCATAATGAATTCATGTATTCAGTAGTTTGGTCCAGGGGCTCCATCAGAGCTCACAAGATGAACCTGAGAGTTCCACAGATAATTCACGAGACACAAGAGGGAGAGCCACAGATTCTGACACGTAAATGTATTTATACCACGTTTTTTTGAAGAAGTTTAGAGGTGAAATGTTATTTTAAAAGATTGTTGTATGTTTTTCATTTCAAAGCTTCATCTGAGAAGTAACTAATAACTACTACCTGGAGTCAGTAAACTGGAGTCAAAGGTACAAAGTTTCTCTGGTACCTCAACATTGAACTCGGTTAGCAAGAGTATTTTTTACCATGCTGTGAACCAAATGTTGACTGAGTCTGAGCTCTGGGAGACAGTGATGCAGGTCGCGGTACTCCCTACAGATAATGAACTGCATTGTTCCGTGTCACAGGTGCAGCCTGCTGTTTTCAGATCAGTGTGACCTTGAAGGATTTCTGTTCATCACCGTTGGTCCTGGTTACATCTGCAGTGATTCAAAGTCCTCTGTGCTTTTGGGTTTTTTGATTGGAAACTGTATCTGGATGTGATGTCATGTCAGGTATTGACAGGAAGTGGGAAAAAGAAACCAAGCAAGAAGATGAAGCGTGTCATCTGATCTCTTTTCCAACAGTATTTGTGTCTGAGGTGGATTTTTCCTGTAAGGTCCGTGGACAGTGTTAGCAGAGACCTGAAACGCCTTCAGTGAACCGTGGACGTGGGGCGGGGACAGAACTCTTGGCAGCAGGATCTTGGTGTCATAAAGCCAGCATAGAGCACCGACGGTGACTGTTTTCTTTTGAATTAGTTTATTTGTTTGAGGGGGGGGTCACAGAGCAGCAGAACACCAGCAGAGCTAAAAATGGATGGAGTGATGAACTGTTATCAGTTTGGGGAATTATGGGCCATCACAACTGCAGCAAATGTTTAAGGGACATTGGAATAGAAATTGAACTCCTCACTCATACTGTAATACCGTGCTGCAGTGGTTTGCGGTCTGCACCTTATTGGATCACAAATACCTTTAATTTTTTTTTTTTTTTTTTTGTTTGTTTTTCTTTTTTTTTATAATTGTAGCCCAGTATATCTACAATAAAAGTAATGGTATGGTCATTTACCTTTGCTCCTGTGGCCTTCATTCACTGATCTTTCTTCTCACAGCACCATCAGACCAACATTTCCGCTTCCTCTCTAAAAGTGTCGAAATCTTTAGGGAGTATTTTGTTCTTCACGAGTGTGAGATAAGAACATTGATATTAATCTGACATCTGTGGGTCGAGTACAGAGCTGGAGTTAAACAGGATTAGCCTAGTTTAGCACGCAGACTGTAAACTTCATAAATAGACAAACAGATGTTCTGCTGGAACCATGAATCTTCTAGTGCCACCATCTGGTCAAACTGTCTCATTTATTGTGGATTAACACAGTTGTGTAAAGATATAAACATGATACATTTTATGACTACCATCAGGTAGTTGTGTTGAATTTCTTGCAGCTTTCTATGCACACAAAGGTACAATTTCTGCTTCATCAGAAGTGTTTTCAAACCATGTCTGTTTTACCAGGGGAAAGGTTTCAGGTGTGAAGACTAACTATGAGAAGTAAATTTCAAAGTTCATCCAAGTGAGTCTATAAGCTGTGATGGATGTTCAGACAGTAATTCTTAAATCATGAATCCATAGTTCTGTAGTTGAAAGTAGACAGATGAGAAAACATGCAACATCTTTTTGTTTTCTCTCCCCGTGAAGTTTCAGCATTCTGAGTCTGTTTCCAACCAGTCCGACCTCTTCACCAACCTGCTGTGAAGTGAAGCTAAAGCAGGAAGTGCCAAAAACTGCAACTCAAATGTCCACTTGAAGCTGGCTACAGAACGAGTCAGTCTCCGTAAGTCTCCATGTTAAAATGTCCAACTTCACAGCAGGAATAAACATGTTTACAGCCTGGTACAAAATACAGTTTTGGTCTCTATAGCTAATTTCCCCGTTCATGACAACTGTACTGAGGGTGAATTTTTATACAACTCACCTGTTCAAATGATATTAAGGCTTAAAGTTATGCAGAATTAACAGTGTGGACACTTTGAAAGGTGGCTTGTTTGATCAACGACGCTCCATTCAGTCCGTCTCGACTCCACCCATGATCCACGTCTTTGCTGAATTTTAGATTAGCCGTAGTCTGCAGAGTCGACCAGAGCCACCACACTGAGCTTCACAGCGACTCCTCCCAAACCTGTGGGTGACAGCATGGACACTACGTCCATGTTTTATACAGTCGATGATCATCACACATCGCCACTATTAACTGGATGAGTATGGTGTTAACGGTACTGACAGTTTGAACAATCTCCACTCAAGGTCCACTTCCTGGCTTGCTCTGGAGCTTTCAACCAAATCACCCATTTTTCTGAGCACTTTGAGGACTGCATATCAGTACTGTGTTAAAGCTGCATATGTCATATTTGCTTACATTTTAACTATATCCTAAATAGAGAAATATAGTGCATTATTGGGTCCTGGGAATGAGACTCGACAATCAACAAGCTTTCTCTGCTCTGATTGGTTGTTTTTGCTCAGACCTGATGGATTCTTGCAAATGTCACCAGAAGCATCATGAGGAGCCACATGAACCTCTTCTCAGATTGTCTCATGTACTGTTGTAAGGACAAAGTGAATGTTTTAGCCAGTATGACATTTTCCTAAAACTTATCTACTGTCACTTTAAAGTCTGTGTAGTCAGAGTAAATATGTGTTCTGAGTTTGTCAGCCCAAAGAAGAAAGTGTTATTAACCACCCAGCCAAATTTGAATGATTAAAAATATCAACATGTTTATGAAATTAGGTGTTAAAATCAGGTAAAAATGAATTATCAGCTTCAGGACTGTGGGGGCGTGTCACGCCCAGTCGTGGGAGCAGTCAAGCAGCCATTTTGAAGCGACTAAAACGTGTCGCATGAGTTCAGAAAATGACATGACTAACTTTGAAACACTGAGCGAGATGAATTCATCTCTGTCTCTCTGCTCAGGGTGGCCTCAGCGTGTCATCGAGCCACCCTTTAAGGACCGCCCACAAAATCCTGGACTGAAAACTGGTGAAAAACTGTCTGAACCTGTAACCCCACATTTCAGTAATATATCGTTCAAAGTCTTTTCACGTTTTCAG
The DNA here is from genome assembly GCA_033000465.1 of Sciaenops ocellatus. NCBI lineage: Eukaryota > Metazoa > Chordata > Actinopteri > Sciaenidae > Sciaenops > Sciaenops ocellatus. Next base: position 28,895,240 of record CP136878.1, read on the forward strand.
CAACTACTTTCCAACATATTTAATGTATTTTGAAAGACATCTCAGAATTGCCTTTACACAGACTTAAAAAGTTGAATATACGTAGACCGTAAGTTGAGATAGTTTCATCAAACTGCTGTCCACAGTGACAATGACCTAACAATCCTTTAACATGTACAGAGATGAAACAGCCAGTTGTTTCAGTATACTGGTTAAGGTCTGGAAGAATGACCTTTCAGATGTCCTCCTGACGTTCAGAGGCGCTCTGGAGATGTTGTTTTCACTGCTTCAGCTCTGTATGAGCACAGCCTTCCCATCATGTGCTCCGCTTCCTCCGGGCTGCTGCCTCTGAGCTTCGTCAGCAGCACCCAGTATATTGGCTCAGTCTGAGGTGCCTGCTGACTGCACGCCGCAGCAGTGTAGGTCAGGACAGCAGCTTTTAACAGGCCCCGGGGACTAAACAGAGGAGCAGGTTTACCACAAAAAATCAGGTTTCAGTCTGGACTAAACAGGCTTACAGTCAACTCATTTTTCACTCATCATCAGTTCAATATGCAGCTGTTCATATAACCAAGGAGAGACGTATAGAAAGAGTGGACATGTTTCACTTTCATACAGTATATTTCTCTGAACATGTCTGCCTCATGATGCAGGAGGGTCAACTATGGGCCCTGCATCAATGAAAGTATCTGACATCTGATCTGGGGTCAGCAGCTGTTCCCTAATCTGCTCATACTCTTGACTGAAGTGAAAGTGAAGTGAAGCCTGTGCAGTCGATGAGGTGAGCAGGTACAGTCTGCAGGTGGAGGACAAACCTGTGGAGCTCCAGTACATAATTATGACATGAATATGGATCATTCTGGATCACTATGGATCTTCATTACTCAGCCTCACAGTGAAGAGACAGTGAGATGACCGTCACTGCATCAGCTCTTATATAAAGAAGTACTTAAGTTATTAGAATAATCAAACAGATGCTGTAAATATGTCTAACCCGAAATGTTCAGTTCTATAATCGTTTATAATTGTAATGTTTCTTTCCCGTCAGTCTGGGTTCTGATCAGGATCCACTGCAGCAGCTGAGCTCGATGGGTGTCCGGCTTGTGCTCTCTCTGCAGGCGATCCAGCATTAGCGAGTTGAACATCGGGGAGCTGCTGGAGTTTAATGAAAAGTGAGAGACATGAGCTGTTTGTGGCTGCTCGGAGACCAAAACGTGCTGCTGCATTTTTGGAGTCTTACTGCAGGCTGGCAGACCCCGTCAGGATCCATATGAATACTATGAATGCGCTTTGATGTGACCCCCAGCAGGCTGTGTGTTATTCATTTATGTATGTAATGTATGAATGTTTTCATTGTTGTAACTGGTCTAATAACTTCATAAAAAGCTAATGATTCTGCTTTAAAGGTCCAGTGAAGTTGCACATTGGAACCCCCTCACATCATCCTTCTCTTTCTTTTGTGTGACAGCAAAAAACACTAAAGGTCTGAAGCTGGTGTTTGGTTTGTCCTTTCTGGGCTCCCGTAGAAACATGGTGGACTCCGTGGAAGAGGACCTGCACCGTCCTCTGATGATGCGTCCTGACAAACAGACAGTGTAATCAGTTCATCAGCAGCACATCACATGACTGCACTAATTAACACTTGAATTTTGTGTATGTGAACTTTTCAAAGAGCCAAATAAAAAGTTTTTTTGAAATATTTTTGAGACATTTGTCAGTGTGTTGATTCAACATGTGACTCACTGTAAGCTGCCGAGGCTGCTCGTGCACAGTGGAGGTCAGGGCTTTGCTTTGTGGGAATGAGCGGCCTTAATGATGACTTATTGCCTGTGTTGATAATGTGCAGACTAGTGCTGTGTCACATGAGCCATTTATTCTGCGCTGTAAAAACAAAAGAGGCCATGAATAAATATGTGAGTTGAAGGATGGGGGGGTGGCAGGGGGAACCGGGGATAGGAGGGCGGGGGGGTCGGGTCTGCCTGCATCGTTACCCTCTGAAATAAAATGCTTTGCACGCTGACCTGCAGAGCTGATGTCCTCAGTTAGTGCTAAAGTGTCGCTCACTCAGCATCACAGCATCTTTTTGATTTCTCAGCCTTTAAAGGTTCAGTGTGTTTGAACAGACATGGAATATAACATGTATAACAATGTTTTCAGAATAGATAATCACCCTCAACATGAATTGTTACTCTTTTATTAGATTCAGACTTTTATATCTCTATATGGAGCAGGTCCTCTTCATATTTAGCACAAGAGAAGCCGAGACAGCAGGAATCTTTGCATCAAAGAAGCAAAAACATGAAGAAGCAATAGCAATACACCAATGCAATGCAGAAGTTCCACTGACATTTGCTATGACCTGTAGCTTTACTGAATATCTGGTTCCATTTCTAAATCTATGTATGTAAAGGAACCTCAAAAGCCTCAAACTGCTACTCACGTGGCTGTGACAATCCAAACCTCTTTTGGCACATGAAGGCCACCGTAGTTTCTCCTATGCACTTTGAATGGGAGGGGGAAGTGAGGGACGGTTGAGTTGATTGCAATCTCCACTCTCACCACTAGATGCCACTAAATCTTACACACTGTACCTTTAAGGCTCTTCAAATGAGAACACTTACCGGATTTGTTGGGTTAGCACAGTTGTTTATCCTGATGCCAACAAGTCTCTGTTTCCATATCTGTCTGAGGTCCATCAGATTAGAGTAGAACTCAGGGTGTGATGAGTGCTTGGCCTGCCACTGATGCTGGTGTTACACTGTTCTGTCACAGTCTGTGACCTGCATCAGTGCAACAACAATTTCACCTTCAGCTAACCATTCATGTTGATGTTTGCTGAATGATAAAGTATTTCCATTGTTTCCACTGTGTTGTTTTTGTGCCTGCAGCTGTAGCACAGACCCTCAGCCCCCCTCAGTGAGGAGCAAACACAGTGTTTCCTCACAGCAAGAGGAGAATCAGGACAGAGTTAAACAGCGTGACGGAGCAGTGACAAAACCCTGACATAGGTTAGACCAGACATATTCATTACAATAACACGCCTTCACTCCAGACCAAACAAACTACCTACAAATTTCTCCTCCTATCAAATTTATGATAGGAGGAGAACTTATGTTCATGGATTTATTAATGTTATTTTAAAGAAAGAATTCAGAACCTGTAACAAAAGTCACAATATAAACTGTACTATAAATACAGTATATGTACCTGAAATACACTGTATGGAAATGTATGTTTGATTAAATAATAATAATAATAAAATAAGAATAATAATGTTTTCATACAGTATGCAGTGATCAGTGCTATAAACACCAGCAGTAATAAACCTGAGAGCAGAATGATGAACATCATAAGTGTCGAGGCAGAAACATCAGATCACAAAAACAGCTTCAACAATCCGCTCCACAGCACGTTCATATCATATCTGAATTTATTCATCTGTTCAAACTTGCAGTGGAAATTTTCTGCTAATATCTGGAGACCTCCAGACAAATGCATATGCTTCAGTACAAGTTTAAGATCATTCAGTGTGGCTTTGAGAATGTTTGAGGAATGTTGTCGACTCCACTGCTAGCTGAGCAGAGACAGTATGATGATTGTATCTTCCATGCAATATGTATAAATATGTATGACACTTAAAGATGAAATAATATTAAAGAGAGAAATTCTGTTCACATCAATGAGTCACTGTCCACATAGAAACACTTTGTTCAGTCTGTTCCTCTTGGAAAGATGAATTTAATATTTGATACAATTATTACAAAAGAACCAATTTTTATAAAATCACTGCTTCTGAAAAAATACTGAAGTGATTAAACATTAATTTAACGCAGAGCAATCATCATTCTGTAGATTCTGTGATGAGGAACAGGAAGAGCAGCTGCATTTGTTTTACTGTTGTAGACTAATATACATTTAATTATACACATTTATATCGAACTGATACACGTAAATATTGTGCTGGGAGAACTGGATAGAAAACAGTGCCCTTAGATAATTAATACAATTATTCTGTTAGATCAAATATTTACATTTAAAGCTCAATCACAAACTGTTATTTTTTAATGGCATTATGAAACCAATATCTTTTTGGAAATGTATAATAATAATAATAATAATAATAATAATAATAATAATAATAATAACTAAGGATAGTTTCACCTCCTCAGGCCTCTAAAAAATTAAAATTCTAACCTCTGAAAAATCCCTGAAGAAAAGACTCTGCTCATAACTGATGATGGCATACTGATCATAACCTGTGATGAGTTCACAGTAGCAGACAATGTTTCATTTGAAGGCATCACGAGACAAAAAGGGAAGCTGAGCTGGGACCAGCGAGGGTGGATGGTGTGTGGTGTGACCTGCAAAAAGAAAAAAACATAGTGGATAGTGGAAGCTGAGTGCAGTCCACAGGGTGAATCTAACTTTGTCCTGTTTACACTGACAGATGAATTCTAATCACACTAAATTAGTACAGAGTGAAACATGACAAATACAAATACCTGTTTAATGTAATTCAATAACAGATGCAATGTCACTTTGATTGACTGTAGCTGTGTGTGTGTGTGTGCTTACAGCACCAACTCACCATCTGATCTGAGAAGAACCACAGTTATATAAATATATTATTATCATTAGTCAACATTGCACAGTGGTTTCTATTACATATATCATTCTACAGATTATTTGAGTTTATTTAATGAGTCAAATCTCAGTTCATACAAAGTGTGACATGGGTTGTCTGGGTGCTGATCTGTCTCTCCCACCGCAAAAAAAACAATTTTGACCAGACAACAAAATGTCTTTATTATTATAAATTATTCTTATTATTTGGGTTTTTATATTTTCACATATTTAATTGCACGACATGATGGTCTGAAGCTGGATCCAGCATCTCCAGCAATGAAAATCTGGTGGGAAAATGATCTTCAAATGTAAGTGTGTTTAAAGTCGAACATAGTCAGCCTGTAAAATAATGTTGTTTTTTTAAAATGCAGAATGTTCAGAGGACGTGACTTCAGTGTCTTCAGTAGTATTTTGGGCCCTCCAGATCTCCAGGTGGGTTTGGTGGTCTGGGCCGATTTTTATTGCCACTGTGCCCCCTCTCTGTGAGCTGGTGCTCCTGTTGTCTCCCAGTGCTGCTGTAATTCATTTGACAGATTAGTGAGAGGACTGGGTAACTTTAAGAAATGTGTTTTTTCTTTCTTTGTTTGCAGCTTCAGTTGCTGTTGTCATGAGCACCTGATCTCACAACAGCTTCAGCCTCCGTAATGAAAACCAGTGCAAACCAGAAGTAAATGAGAATCAAGCAGTTGATTGAAGCCTTAGAGAGTGTTAGCGAATAGGAGAACGAGCTGACGGCGTCTGCTTAGGCAGATAATCAACACAATGTCAACTTTCTGCGACGCCGCGGCCGCTGCTGTTTTGTTTTGTGTGGCGGTCGCTGTGTTCACGTTCACCACCCTCCGTCCAAAGCGATCCTCCTTCACCCTTCAGATACACTTCCCCTTCCCCTCTGTCTGATGAGACGCAAATATTGAAATGAGGTATGGGCGTCGGAGGATCGGGTAACAGCATGGGAACACTGGGAGAGGTGCTACATAATTAAAAATATCATTTCAGCTCCTGCTTGGCCTATTTCCATTCAGCATTACCACGTCTCTGCAGGTAAATTGCTCCCTGTACTCCTGCGATGATGGTAATGAGCGGTGGTTAGGTCTGACACCACGTCTCTTTGATTTAACCTAAATGAGAAATATGCCATCAACAGGGGGGACTCAATCATAGCGACTTTAAATATGATATGAGCCCAGCTGAACTAGAGGGGGTGAATCACAGTGTAAAAGTGTGATATTAGGTTGGCTGATGGAAAGGGATACTCACACCATCAGAGGTGTGAGCGAGTGTGTGTGTGCAGTATCACTTGTATCATCAGTCAAGTGTCCTGAAAAAAAAAAAAAAAAAACTTATTATACAGATAATAATATATCAAAAACATATCAGCTTTGGCGTTGGCTCCGTTCCTCATTTTCGTAGACCGCAAGCTGTCACTACATTTTGCCCTCGTCGCATTTCAACTAATTGTGCACTTCATTCAAAGACAGGGAAAAAATAACATTTGATCTCCGCCCACGAGGAGTGTGTTCATCTGAGAAGACATTTTCTTTGATGGACTCTGTGCTCAAACCTCCATTAACCAGAAATCCATCAATAATATCAAAAGATTTGATCAGGAGATATCAAAAGTTTTTATTCCAAGAGCACTTTTTGATTTTTTGTTCAAGAGCTCAAAGCACCAATCCTTTAATATTAAGTCCAGTTTTAAATAAATAAAGGACACTTGCTTTTGGAGTTTTGTTCCGGAGGAGGTGGTGTTACATCTCAGAGTGCTTCTGCTCAAAATGTGACCACGTTATCACATTTGTCATGGAGATCATTAAGACTAATGAGAGGAACAAACAAAGAAGATCACACAGAGGGAAGAAGAGTCAGCTGATGTCTTTCACAGGTCTCCTTTGCAAACCTTTTCCCTGCCATGCACCACCTGTTACCTGCAGTCATCTCATCATCGACTCCACCTGTTGATATACGACGACACAAAGTAACTCTAAAAGAGCAGAAATGCACCGATAGGTGCGGATTGTGGCGGCAGAAGAACTCTTCATGTTCTACGTTTTGTTGTGTTGTGTTTCCTTCACACTGCAGTTGAGTTTGTTGCACAGAACCGTCTGGGATGTTGTCAGTGGAAACTGGAGAATGGCAGGAACTTTCGAGAAAGACTCGGCATGTGATTGGATGAATCATCTATCATCGTATATCACTTCAACAAATCAGAACCTGCAGCTCACGCCGTTAGCAGCATGTAGTTCCTCACATACTTAGTCTGCTTTTTCTGGTCCTGGTCTGAACCACTGTGGTTCTGACCCGGGTGCACAGCTTGAAGCCTGGCAGGATGGACTGTTGTGTGATCTCCTTGATTTAACGATGACTGACTAAATATTAAAGGATATGGAGGACTACTTAATGTTGGCTGGTATAACCTGTAGCTACACAACAGTTACTAAATGTACCAAAGGTGTTATCTGCACAGAAAGAACAAGAGGGATCTGCTCCACATCTCATCTGACAGAGCCTCTGGGTATGTTTCCAGTGTGTCACTGGTGGTTTGGATGTCTACATGACAAAAATGTCAGTGCACATGACTTTCCAGTATAGAGCGTTGGGTGACACCACAGTGTATCCAAATGGAGAGTCATCAGGAGATTAAGGATTAATAAAGAGCTATGTAGAGGATGGGCAGTCAGAGTGTGGTCTGTAAGTAAGCCATGGCCTCTCATTGGTGAATGTATCTGTAGATCGAAAACGAAGGAAGTGCCAAGAAGTTTTCTAAAACTGTGGCTCACAGTGTATGGTCAGCTTTGTCAGCTTTGTCCAGACTGCAAGAAAATCAGATCTTTGAGACGGACTGTCCGCACCGCTACGTGCTGGTGACACAGCTTTACAATACAGGACCAACTTCTTCTGTACAGAAGCTTCCAGAAGACAATTTATTTTAGTCCACAGACTGTTGATCTCTGTGTCGTCCTCCATACTGCTCTGCCTGTAGCAGCATGATTCTGCCCAGCTGCCCTGATGCACTTTTGTCACTCTTGACATCTATGTTGTGTTTGTGTGATTCCAAAGACTCTTTCATAGAAGCAACCAGAGAGTCTGGACTGAGATGCATTGCAAACTTGAAATCCGATTTGCAGGTGGTGTTATGCTGTCCAGACTTTGTAACAGTCTGGATACAATGTGGGTACAACAAAGAAACAGATTTGGGCTGGCAGTCTGAACACGGCCTTACCCCTAAATTCAACCTTGCAACGGCTGCAGTTCTAGCGTGTTCCAGCATCACTACCGCTGGACTTGATCGCGGCCGTTCTAAACGATGATTGTGATTCCATCAGAAGCGTCACCGAAGTGGCTCTCCACTCAGTCAACACGGAGCAGATCAAGCTGGAAGTCAGACACAGCAACGACACAGAGAATCTGGGCACCCTGTGCAGACTCCAGCTGAAAGGGAAACACCCTAACTATGTAGCCTACTTACTGATGGTAGGAGGAAATGACAAAATAAGTTAAAGTATAACGGGCGAAACACTAAGAAACACTCCTGGTGGAAGTCGGACCAAAACACAATGTCACAATGTCACAGAGCCGTGCCCGGTGGTCACTAATATTCTCTTTTAGCTCTGGTTTAGTCTCCATCAACTCCTAAGAAAAGCATCTGACTCTTCAGATGCTAAATGCTCCTCTATGTTCATCAGCTAGTTCTAGTGTTTAATGGCTTCATCTGAGCTTTTTCACTCAGACACTCTAGCATTTTGTCACTTGAACTATCTTTGTGGCAAATCTGCATCCTGCCTCTGTAGAGGAGCCCAGCCCAGCCCAGCCCAACTGAGCTTAATATTTCCACTGTGTTAGCCTATTATTATTAGTCATTAGTAACTCAAGACAAAAATATTAGCTTGATTATGCCCGGTGCTCTGAAGGCATCTCACGCTAGCAGCAGACACGCATTATTAGAAGAGAAAACTAAGTCGAATGATTGTTGTGTGCTTTGAGCGTTAGACCGCAGCAATTGCTGCGTCGGTTTAAATTAGACACTGATCACGTCAAGCTCTTCAGTCTGAGTATCATGTTTACACTGCAGCACCACAGCAGAGAGGGACTGGCAGTGACATTAGGAGGATTTGATTCTGTGTGTGTGTGTGTGTGTGTGTGTGTGTGACTGCCTTCGCACAGTGAGTGAATCTCAGTTAACACAATGTCAGAATTTAAGGAAATAGTTGCTAACTGCAGAGGGAAGATTATGTGTTAACACTTACAGTGCAAGTTGAAATGAGGGAACGTTTATATAAGAAATATATAAAATTTATTTATATAGCAAGACCAATATACTAAATACAACGTTTTGTCACTGCAGTCTCAAAAGCTCAATCACCACAGGAAGTTACATTGACTGCAGTATCTAGGAGACAGCGTGGCTCTGAAAACTTTAACTGTTGTTCAGAAATTGAAATCACACAGTGAAGCACAGAAATCTGTTGACAGCCGATGGCTTCAAAAAGTTAAGCTGTGGACATCTTTTCTTGGCCATCCACACATTGGCTGAGCTCCCATGGTCACTGAGGATATAATAGGCCTCCCCGTGCCTCGTTGATTGAGTGTGACATGTTGCTTAAAGTGTGAGTGAGTCCATGAAATGGACCGTGAAGGGAAAAGGATGGAGGGAGGTGATGAACAACACTCGCTACATCACTTTTTTTTTTTTTTTCACATCAGATATAAAAAAAGTGAAGGTAAGCCTCTGGAATCTGGGTCTTGCCTGTGGTGAACTGCTGAGGCCGATGAAGATGAGATGGAGTTATCAGTCCAGATGGTTCTGCTGAGCATCTTGGTGACATCGATACCACCACAGATAAGCCACATCATCTCCTCCTGCAGAAAAACCACAGCAGTCCACACTGAGCTGTTGTGATTGGTAATACAGTACAGCTGTGACCATGAAATCAGGACTTAGCGTAATTAGCCACTTTGAAGCGGAGATTTAATACCAAAATCTTTGACAAAATACCAGGGGATCTGGTGCTACTTAATGATAATCTGATCTCCAAGCCTCTCGTCTCATATATTTTCCTTCTTAACAACTGTGCCATTTTGGGGCAGAGAGATGGGACCTGGGTTCCATTTGGATCGTCTGTTCACGAGCCAGACAGAAATGCCACGCTACAATACCCTCAATTCCTATTTGTAGGAGGGAGCCCAATATGACACATGCGCTTTCTGAAAGAAAAATAAGGACTAAGTATAAGTATAATATTACAGTGTTATTAGGGTGGCTTTTTCCCTGCTGTAAATACCTCTGTGTTGGCCCCATACAGCTTTAGCGTTGAGTTGATTTGCAGTGGTATATTTGCATGAGGCCTTTGACAGATGGTCCGCAGGTTCAGAAATCAGGATGGAAACATATTTCTTTTCCTTTGCAGAATATCTTTCTAAATTGATTCATCATGTCAATGTACCACAAATATTAAATGGAAATATGTAAAATGTTGTACATTAAAGCTAGGCCAGTACATCTTTATAGCAACAGTGGATCAAATGACTATGTCCAGTGTGACAGGGACCAAGTGTGTGAAGCTCTTTAAGTAGCCTGGTTCCAGACCCTTGAACCATCACCCACATCCTCCATTTGTACATGGATTCAAACAGGCTGAAGACATAGCAAGCTAGCTACTGAGCAAATGTGTATATGAGATCGCCGCATCTGCAGAAGTAGTAAAGTTACAGAAATAACATCTGACAAACCTTTTACAAGTTAACTGCTGAAACATTCAGGCCTTTAGATCCAGCGCTGGCACCACCTGTGGTCAGACGGATGGATGCATGACTAATGATTGGTTAGGACTAAACAAAATATCTACAACAAAAAACAGCCAACATGAACACAATGTCAGGCTAAGTGTATGAAGTGAAACAAAATGGCAAATCAGGCTGATTATCAGGCTACTTCTCAGCCTCTTTTAGCTCATTGTTTTGCTTTTCTGGCCTACAAATTACAACTACAACAACAACAACTTTATTGGACACATGTTAACACCTTAACACCGAACTCATCTGACACGTTTCAGTTGCTTCAAAATGGCTGCTCGGCCGCTCCCATGAGTGGGCGTGGCTTCAGCACATTCAGAGGACACGCCCCCACAGCCCTGAAGCTGATAATTCATTTTTACCTGATTTTAACACCTAATTTCATAAACGTGTTGATATTTTTAATCATTCATATTTGGCTGAGTGGTTAATAACACTTTCTTCTTTGGGCTGACAAACTCAGAACACATATTTATTTATTCTTATGTTACATGGACTTTAATGTTCTGGAGGCCGGGGTTGGAAAGGAGGTTGTAGAGTCTGCAGGCCAGAAAACCAAAACAATGAGCTAAAATATGCTAAGAAGTAGCCTGATAATCTAATAATAATAAATAATATGAGTTTTAAAGACATATAATATTAGTGGAATAGTCATAACGACATCACTGACGTCTGCTGGGCCCAAAAACAGAAACGATTCATCTCCTCAGAGAAGTTTTATGGACTAGATGGACTATTTGTTTCATTCTTCACAATTACTGTCGTGTTTGGTCTCTCTGCTTTTTTTGCACGTCTCTCTTTTTGGAGGTTATCAAGCTGAATTGTTTCAGACAAAGTAATCCCTCTAAACTCGCAACTGGTTGTTTGTGCAATATCCCTAAGCCCACAGTGATTCTCCACCAGCAATGTAAACTGAGACCCCGCCGGCCGATGATGATGAGGCATAAACGGACCAAATCAGGGTTCCACTTTGGAGCTGAATTGGCTCAGGCCTCTCATCTTACGCCCTCAGCTGTTTAATGCCTTCCCGGAGCAGCCGGGGCAGAGCTGCAGCATGGGGAGGCCCTTAATGAAGGGCTTTCAGATGGAAAGGCTTTTCGGGCCTCACAATGCTCCTATCAACCCCCCTTCAAGTCCAGAATAAGAGAATTAGCTAAGCCTTGTCCAGACCCCCCACCCCATCCTAAAAAGCAAACTTTCAGCCTGCCCACACCCCCTCCACGCCACCTTTCTCAAATCCCCCGTCCGATTCATTTTTCCCCTCCAGTGCTGTCCACGTTTAATGAAGCTGTGATATATTTATGGCCAGCCAAATCCTGCTCTAATCCTACCCCTGATAATAACAGCTCGGTAACTGTTTTCCTTAAACATGCTTCATGAGCACTGGCTGGAGACCCACAGGCCCCGGCTCTGTGGATATTACTCAGTAACCTAATTTGCACTTGCTGTATGTAATGCACACCGATGTACGGAGGGAGGGAGGGAGGGAGGTAGCTGCACAGGTCAGTGGCAGGCTGCTGCATTGTGTCGAGGTGGCTCCGAAAAAAAAAAAAAAGGGGGTCCTGTTTGCGTCACTGAATACGCACCTCGAGAGGTTGAGGGGGCAAAGGCAACAGCAGGGCTACCTCAGCGAGTAACGAGGTGTTGCTGGACCTGTTTTTTAGAGTCGAATTACATCAGAGCTCATGAGAGCCATTGTAAACACGAATAAACTGCGCCCGTCTCCAAAACGATATTTGAGAGAAAACAATAATACGCCTGTACAAAAATGACGTAAAGACATTAATACTGCGTTTTCGAAAACATTCTGAGATTTCTGTTGGCAGCGATGGAGGTGATTTAACATTTTATTCTCCACTATAAACAAAAATGTAATGGACATAAACATGTCGCTACCATGCCAGCGCTCACACCACTGATATGATGCAGAGGTGATTTTGATCTACGCGCAGAGTAAGTGGTCTTAGTTAAATTTAAGGCCTGGTTTAAGGACAGAGAACTGGAATTATGGGAATAACACAGTGAATTAAAGTAAAAGAGCTAAGTCATGAAAAATAGTCTGATTTAAGTAAACCTGCCATACCAACTGGTATCATAATCTTTACAGTCACATATCACATTGCCAAATAAATAACATTTCAAATCCCAAAGTTTAGTAAAGACTTCTGGGAAATGTATTTGATAAAATGTTCCTCCTGTGAACACCGTGCTTCAACATTACAAAAAGCGTCATACAGCAGAGCACATATTTAATACTTAAGTCAAGTTCAATTCAGTGTCAAGCAGTTTAATAAAGGAGCCTGTTTCATTTCATTCTCCCCGACACCGAACACCTGAATCTCCATCATCAGGGTGCCTTCTCTGGAAGCTGAAAAGACTATTTCAAAGTAAAAGCCCGCCTAAGATAAAGGTCCAGATTAATGTGAAATTTAAAGGGTCATTCAGCCTCACTTCATTCACACTCATCCATTGCAAAACAAAACAGAAAATAGAACCTCCAGCAGGATCCAGTCACACACATAGTTTTGGTTTGGAGATTTCTGCCTCCACCCTGATACAACGAGCTGAATGGAATTTAGTCTGTGGTGCTCAGAGCATTACAAAATGTCATTTAACGGGTAAATCACTAAAAAGTGCTCACAGTGAACCGTCTTTAAATTTGGTTGAAGTGACCCTTTTTTAGATAAAAAGACCTCATTTAAGAAGTTTTCTTCAACAATCTGGATCTTATTTGGTGGTTTTAGTTATCATCAATCTCATCAGCAAATATTTGACAGATAAAGGAAGAAAGAGAGAGAGAGATGTATTATCTCAAAGGAATAAAGTTTGAAAAATGAGCTGATAGGATGAATTCAAAAATAAAGCCTGACAGGACTAACACGTTGCAATTCAGAAAGTCAAAGGAATGTTTAAAAATGAACCAATAAACAGTTTTTATATGTAGTATTTACATTTTTTGAACAGTCAGTCAGTCAAATCATGATAACATTTTTTATAATATAGACACATGAGTTTATTATATTTGTAGAACTAAATCAGACCAGTGTAACTGTCCATATGTGCATGATTTTAATGGGTGTGTTGTAGCTTGTAGTCTTGTATAACCTGTCTTGTTTTTTATATTTGCAGTGCCATGTGCAGTCTGTCTGCTGTGTCCAGCAGAGTCAGTCAGTACGTTTACATGCAGCAAAAAATTTGAATTTCTGATCGTATCAGATAATGACATGCATAGGACCGGATCACTTGTCTGAGTATACATGCCGTTCAGAGAATCGGATAAACGGCCAGAGCATGGCTGACTCCGTTACGCTATGTGGCGCTGTAGCCCTCTCAACAAAGAGCCACGTCCGGTTGACCTCTACTTATCAGCAACAACAAACTATCTGACGGCATTCAAACAAAGATGGCATACGAGGAGATGGATGATGCTACAGTAGCGTACATTTCGTGCATTATTTTCCTCCTAATAATATATATAAAAAGGACAACAGATCTTTTGGCTGCAGTGATGGCAGAAGAAGGACACTGTCTCCTTTCACTTCCGGGTGAAAGCCCCGGTGGAAATTCTCGAGCATGCGCAGAATGCAAAATCCGATTTAGATCCGATTGCTGAGTATACATGGCGTTAAAATGCCGACTATGAACGAATTATCTAGGTGTTCTTATCTGATTTTGAGATGTCCGTTATGGTCCGAAGTAGGTCAGGTTAAGGTGTTTACAAGCATTTTAAAAGTCCAAACTATGATACGATCAGAAACTCGAATTTTTTGCTGTATGTAAACGTACTGAGTGTGTCCTCACGTCTTAGTAATGAAGCTGCTGCTGTAAAATGTTGTTTTAACCCCAAACTGGCCAAATTTAAAAAGAAGAAGGAGAAAACTCTTTGGGGATTTCCTTTGGGGTGTGAAAACATCTTGATTAAAGTGAAAGCCTGATGTGGTTCACAGGAAGAGTTCTGATCTGAGATAAAGAAGGCTCGGTGCTGGCAGGTGGCGGTATTGGAGGGTCCATTCTTTGAAGGTGAAACTTTCACACCTGAGCTGTCAGCGAAGCGAGAGAGAGAGCGGGCGAGAGCGCATCGGCTTCCCTTTCGACGTCAGCGCTGGTAGTCCGGACGCCCTGAGAAATCACAGAGTCCCCCTCTGTGGACTGTTGGTGCCATTTCAGGCACGCTGTTTATTTTCACTGTTTCACACAAGAATTTTAATTCATTTCATCGTCCTTTCATTTTTCTCTGCGATGCTGACCGTTGTTTAAGGATACCTCGGCCTCCCCCGGGCAATTACTGTGTCAGGAAGAGTGAGCTTAAACATCTGCAGCCGCTGAGGGAGATTTAGCTGCATCTTGAAAGCTCCTCCATCTGAACCGGCATTATGTGCAGAGCTCTATGCAGACCACTCACCTCTGTCAGCACATGAGGGGAGAAGAGACCTGATGGACTGATGGTGATTTAAGCCCATTCAAATAATTAAAGGGGAGAATAAACTGTTGTTCTTGAAAATAAAAAAAAAATCATCTTGCCTCCAAAATAATGCCGTTTGGCTTTTATCTGCAGAACAACACCTCGAGTGAAGACTTTTCCGCAGGCCTTTTATTTGCCAAGCCACGGCCGGAGACTGAGTGTGGATTAGCATTCTTAGCTGAGAAATACCTCCCTATTACCCTTTTACACTATGACAATTTCTGGGGCGATGCCTTACGAGTATTTCTTTGTTTAAGCTCTGTGCCTCTCCTATAAGAGCGAGTCAGCCGAACGCACATGGGCAGTGTCAGCCGTAATTAGCTTTGACAGGGGCATTTAGTGGTTGTAATTCAAATCTAATTCAGAACATCTTAACCCTGAAGTCTGTCAAGACGCTTGAAATGCACTGGAACACTCATGGTCCCAATCAGGTCTGCGTTTGTGTGGCAGCATGCTGATGTGTCAACAAGGCCAGTTAGAAAAACAGGCACAGAAAACTCATTTACAGTACAGAGCCGGATGGGTTCAGTGCAGCAGAATGTGGACTGTTTAAATCCTCCCCCTCTCAGAAAAAAAGAACATAAATACTGATAAATCTGCTTCAGATTTTGGTCCTGCCACAGTGATTACCTTTAATGCAGGAACCTCTTTTAGCTTCATACTTGGTGCCACCTTTTGAACCCGTCTACAATACAACAAAACATCATCTTCGCTTGTGGAAAAGAAAACACACAGAGGTCTGGTTGAAAGAGAGGAGCAGTTGGGGGGTTGGGGGGGTTGGTGGGAGCACTGCTGACCTTCAGCTGAAGAGACTCCTGGACCTTGAACAACATGGAGCTTTGTAATCTGTTTGAACTGCACATACAGCACTTAGCCTTCTGCAAGGAACACTTTGCTGCACAGACAAGGTTTGAATTTACTACTTTTGTTTCATTTTCTGTAATCATCAGATTCTGCCCCAAAGAAGTAACCGATATGCACCAATATAAAAATAGGTACATTCACTGTTTACTTTGACCACTAACCTGGAAACATAAAACATGTCTTTAACGCTGGCTACTGTAAGGTCAAGCAAAGTGCACACTCTATTTTCACTTAAGGAGAGTTGTGTTGTCTAAGAATGTTTAGCCTTGGCTGAGGTTGAATGAACCCACCAGAAACTGCAGTGCATTGGTGTGGAAGCTGACTGAAGCCATAGTTGCAAGGTACAGGTTCTTTAAGACATGCAGCTTGTTACATTTGATGCATTTCTTTGAACAAGGCACTTTTATCAGGCCAGACCTGGCGTTCACCCTGTAAAGAGCACTGTGGTAAAGTTATTACTTAATCATCCATCTTGGAATTGGAACAGACAATTGTTTAGGGCTTCCAGTGGATATCTGGAAAATAGATAGTGGATAACCGGGGCAAGACTTCCCCTCCTGTATTCCGGTCATTGTTTATGGTTCGATTAGATGCAAGAATGGAGTTGGATTGAGAGATAACTTCTCCAACCAGATTGTTTCACGGGATAAATAAATAATAACATTAAAAGAGGTCCGAACTTGTATTTTGGTCCTGTTTTGCTCTGCACATGGACTGTTTACCTGCATGCATCCAAAAGTGCTTAACTGAAATTGCCGATTGCTTCTTCAATAATAAAATCTAATTAAAACTATAAGGCAGGAGTACTATAGGAGTTTGTAACAAGACTTCATGCTCTGTTGGGGTCCCACAAGGCTCAATTCTTGAGCCACTTCTTTTCAGTTTATATATTAATAACCTGCCACTTGTATGACCTCAAGCTGAAACTTATGCAGATGTTACAGTTATTTATGTACATGGAAAAGACAGACAGGAAGTAGCAGCCAGAATTACACCAATGCCAACATTTCTGACACACAAAAAATGGAAGTCAACCAGATATCACAAGTGACTGCACATTTGAAATATGTGGAAATTTTTACTGACTCACACAAGCGTGAATCCAAGGAACTCATAGCTAACTCTTGTGCAGCCAAGTAGCTTTGCACTGTCCCGGTCAAATAAACAAATAAATAACGAATAGGAATAAAAATCCAGCACTGTTGCAGCAGAGAACTGAGAACACTGCTCTCCCCTCATATCATTAGACATCCATAAACCTCCACATCATCACATATCTGATTTCCAGAGCACAACGCATGCCCATCAAAGTGTCCTTTTTAATTCCACCCTGTCTGAGAGCAGCGTCGTGCCTGCTGCCAATCCCATCCTTCATTCAGCAGGACAAATCCTCTGCCATACGACTACTTGTAATTTTCTTTACAGTGAAAACAGTAAGCAGAGATTCAAAGAGCCTGGAAAAGCCAGCTGTCGGACAGCATGCATTTAAGCCGGCATATTTGCATTTCTCCCATAATATAACACTTCTGTTAAGTGACACATGATTGATGATGGGGAGCGAGGTGGCTTTTCTAACCCCTGTAAGTGCACTAAAAACAAATTAAAGCTTTCATCATTGTAACATGTCTATTACAAGATGTGGTAATAGCCCCTCTTTGTATCAAATTATTTGTGTGTCTAAATAATTTTGAAAAATTAAACTATTAATCATCCCCGAGAGCGTCTGACAAAAGATCACGGTGAGGGCCCAGTGGAACGTGCTGAGCCTATTCACAATACACTTAGAGGTGTTTATGGCTTACTTTGTGAAATGGGTGTAATTGCTTAATTGCTCATCTGTTGGTGGCTGCGGTGTTTTCAGGGTAAAAAGTTACCGTCTGACTTGAGTTTCAGACGAATTATCCAAAGTAAAACCAAATGTCGGCTTTGAGGTTTTTTTTATTGTTAATTTGAAAATGTGAATGTTTGTGTGTTTTTTTTTTTTTTATCGTTCAAGCTCAAGGTGGCCGTCGTCAAACAAACTGTCAAAGTGAGAAGGAGCACACATCAAAGAAAATAAAAGAAATTCACAATTACATTTCCTGCTTCATAGCAACAGGCCTGTAATTCGTTTCTCATTCGGTAACGTAACTCCCAAGATCGATTTCCTGAACATGCTTTATCCCAGCAACAGTCTGTTATGGTACAGTAAGTAATAGCTCCAATCCAGCTTGACTTGGAGAAGAGACAGAAAAGGAGAGAATGTTCACACATGGAGGTAAGTGGAGGTGTCGGCTCTCTTCATGCTCCAGCAGCTCTCTGAGACATTCACGGGCAGAGTGATCCGGCGACCGGCCGTCCTAAACTCTTTGTTATTAAGCAGGTCCAAGCAAAACACAAAGGGATACTGTGTTTTTTATGAGTAATGCATTAACCTGCTCAGGAAAAGTTCATGTTAAACGTATGGGCTCGGACAGCACAAGATTTATGGCGATGGCTGCAGAAATTATGCTTTTCTTCCCCCCAAAGGCACTTTAATTATGTAATTATTGCCAGCTGCTTTTCATTTGCGGTCGCCGTTAATTAGGGCCCGGGGTCCGCAGTTCAAGTGCTGGGTCTCTCCCTCTCTCTCCCTCTCTCTCTCTCCCTGATAAGTCCTGTTGTCCGGGGGCGGCAGCGGCCTGAGATGATTAGCCAAATCCTCAGCAAAACTCATTTATTATTCAAGCTTTACCCAGCAGCCTCCCGCCGGGCCGGAGAAAGAACCCCGGAGCCCAATTTCCTCCACATCCTCCGCTCCTTATCCTTCCAACTCATCAGCAACAATTGTACTCAAATAAGAAGCAGTGATATCTGTGTTTGCTTTCCTTATTAGGCCCCCAAATGCAGGGAAAACATATCAGGACTGGGGAGCCGAGGGGCCCCGGCACCTGATAATCTGAATTAATCTCTTCCATCACATTTTACAGTGGATTCCTTCAAGCAAACAGCAGGGGGGGTGTGAGTAGAGGTGGAGGTGGATGGATGGATGGACATGGGGGTGTGGGGGGCGGATTGAGGGGAGGGGATCTAACCAGAAAGCAGACTTGTGCTTTTCCCCATGCTAATTGCTGGATTGATATTCAAGACAAACTCCTCTGAAGCAGACAAATAAAGCGTAAGCCTCGAGGTCTGACTGTCGTCTTCTCTCAGTCAGGACAAAAAGAGGATTTGGGGGAAAAAGAGGGATAAAGTTCTCAAAGGATCAGTTTGTCATAAAAACACCTCGAGAGTCTCCACATGTCCAGAGACCGTGACAGCAAACATGTCTGTGTGTTTTATTTTGAACCTGATTAAAATGTAATAATGTGGAGAAAGATGACAAAATATTTTTAAATGAAGTTGTATATTTTACACACACACACACACACACACACACACACACACACACACACACTTATGACAGTAAGAAATTTGATTGGAAGGACTTATTGAGGCATATATAGCATTAAAAATAGGCAAAAAGATATGGATCTGATTATTAATGCATAAAGAAGAAATTAGATTTGAATGATTCTGCTTTTCTGCTATTTTGCTAATAGTCTGACAGAAAATGAGCTCAAAGGCTATAAAAGTATATATATATTACATATGTATACATGCTTATAGTTGTTATATAGTATGTGAAATACTTTTTGAAAATAGTTAAAATAAGTAAGTAAGTATAATAGTGAAGAAAAGAAGCTGATCAAAGTGAAGAAGTGGTGTTATGTCGATGTCAACAATATGTTTTTTGAAAACCAAAAAGGAATAGTGTCAAACCTACAATTTATTCAGAATCTAAATTTAGGCCTACATGTTAATTGTGCGTGTGTGTGTTGATGAGTAAGTAAAGACTATTCTCTTATATTTAATGTTAAATGTCATGTTGTTTGCTTTATTTTTATTTTATATTTTCTTACAACTCTTCTCTTTTCATTATGAGAGGCTCTGCAACTGAAAAAAAATAGAATCAATTCATTGAATGATTGTAGCAAACGGAGGAAATACATTCAGTAAAATAAAAATATGAAAAATAGGATGATATTCAGCTGGTATCACAATATGAAATTTCACTTCATTTTCCAGAGGACATGAGATTATGTATTCATTAGAAGCTAAAATAAATAGCAACATAATAGACCCTGAGAAAAATACAACAAAGACATATAAAGATTAAAAAATAAACAGCATACTATAGTAAAGTACAGTAAAGTCCAGGTCTTCCAGTGATCACACTGAGGTTGTGTCCTGGTATTCTTGTTTGGAAACCTTTTTATCAGGTTAATTTATTACAGTTTATTTAAACTCAGTGTATTTCAATTTGACTATTTTCAGGCTAAAATGAAATCAATAAATATGATTTAATATTTCTCCACCCAAATTTCCTGGAAGCCCGGAGAGCTTTGAAACAGAATTTGTTGGGGTTGTTAATATGTCTTTATTGTGGACCCATCATCATTTCCGAAAAATGTTGTCGAAAGTTTCCTGGAAAGAAATTTAGCACAGTATGTAACATGATACAAAGTATACTTGAAGAAATGGAGACGACACTGTAAGAGACTTATTTTAGCTGTAAAATAGTTTGCTGTGTTGAGTTCTAAACTCATTTTCAGAGAAAAAAACACACACACACACACAATTGAATCAGCTACATGAATAAAATATGAAAAATCTTTCTGAAAAAGGGAAAATGTAGTGGCAGCACAGGGGACCTGGACCTGCATACAATGCACAAATATGTATCTGATATCATAAAACATGAAATATGTGTGAGGTATATGAGCTCGGTCTGATGCTTTCTCATTTATTCACACTTGCTGGCAGCTGCTGCAGTGCAAAGTGGACTGGGGTCATTATGATTCATATAAATTATGAGACATATTATGCCCCTCAAGGGGCGCGATAAACTGCTTGAAATCAGTCAAGACTGCAGGTACTAAAGCAACAAAGAGCACCTAACATCTAACCAGAGGTGCAAGATGAAGGAAAGTTGATCATCATTCAAATCTGAATAATCATACGCCATACGTCCATGAAAAAATAAACTAAAAGAAAAAAGTCTGCCAGTCTGAGTCAAGAAAGAAGGAAAACAAAAACAGACGAGACAAATGACTTTTCTTCCACAAACCTCTTAACCCTCGGAGTGTCTGTAAATGGTGCCAACAGAAAACAAAATGACTCGAGCGGTGCTAAGTGCTGCCATTTCTCTGTGTCTGCTCCCTCCGGGCGGGCCCGCGGCCAGCCCGACGGTGAACCACCTGACACTGAGCGAGGAGGAGCGTCCCGCCGGCCCCCTCAAGTGTCACATATGTGAATACAAATGCTTTCTTTCTTCCCAGAAGTCACTGCACCCATTTGACACTCAAAAGAAAAACTCAAGAATAAAAAAAAAAAATACATATCTAGAGACATGGGCGTCGCAAAGGCTTCCCAGCATGCTTTGAGTTTGTGTGTGTGTGTGTGTTTGTGTGATGGTGTGTGGAAGAGTTGACAGGTCTGACAGGGGCTTGATATTTTACTCATGGAAATGATGCCCTCACCCAGCCATCAGTGTCACACAGTCTCCCTGGGTGTCCATCACGGGCTTTGGAGGAATAAAAATAACCCAAAAAGGGGGGAAAAAAACATGTTGTAAAAAGGATGTTTTTCATGTTTGGAGTGGCCGGCCGATTGGCCTGTCGGGGGCGAAGTGGTGAGAACTGACACACATGTGATTACCTATGCATTAGGGGAGATGATAAGGGCCTTACAGCTCAAGAAAGCTTCAAAAGAGCTGTGAAACATTATGGCAATCTGACGTGAAATGCATTACAGTATAGGGCTGTTTATCTGAAGCTTACGTATTCCAGCTTTCATAATGCTGGATGAGATGTCTGCAGCTGCGATTGTTAAATAATGCACCAACAACAAGTGATGTGATGTGAGGCTGTCTGCTCTACTCAAATATAACCAATGATTCTTTTAAAAGTTGGCAAAGTTTCTTCTGGTTATTGCAACTAAAAATTCAGCAAGTTTGGTGCAAGAATAAAATTTTATTTCATTTTAAAGCTGCACCAATGACTGTTAAATGAACACAGTCATAGTGATGAACGGCCCATCAGTTTTTGTGGAGCTTTAGGCCCGTGCAGCTCATTGTTTTGGTTTCATGACCCAAAACTTACCCAGTTCATTTAGTCCCACAGCTCTCAGCAGCCTCGTTAACAGCAATGTATAATGTATACGGCATCTGGCCAGCTGACAGACAATGTCAGTGAACATAATGGAACAGATATGTTTCTCAGGAGTTGGTGGAGACCAAACCAGAGCTGAAAGGAGAATGAATCTTAGAATTAGATTTATCAGTTGGACTCTACTGTTTACTCCAAACTACTGTGTAGCAACAACAAGGTGACTTTGTGTTTTCAATTGATTTATCTGCCCCAAAAATCAAGGAATGCAGCTGTAAAGTGCTGAATATCAAATCTTAGGTGCTTCTCCACAATATTAAATATTTATCATGGTTAAATAAGCAACAATCAGAGTTAAAGTTGAGAAAAAAAATATTTGAACTCATTCGTAATTCATGGCTCCACACCATCAACACTGTCGACAAAAACAAAAACACTACAGTCTACCAGACTCCACTGACAAAATCTTGTTCGTTCTAAATCTCATGTGAAGAGTTCAGCAGTCAAAGTGTGAACTAGTCTAATTCAACAGGACTCAGAATTGATTGACAAATGTTGCTAAACTATGATTGGTTCACAAAGACAAAGCCTCACCCACTTCAATGCAATCCAATGCAAAGCAAAGCAAGGCTAAGCCCAGACACAAAAAATACACAACTAACTGTAATGTGGTCATGCAGGTCTCTGAAGAGGCTGATCAAGAAAAAGGGTTTTCAAGGCCTTGAAGACTTGTCAATAAATTCTGCTAATGTTTGACAAGATAGCAAGATCACAATCACAAGATATCATGAGAATGTTTTTTGAGAAGCGACTGATACAAAAAGAATAAACTGATGAACTAACATCCTGTAATACTAGTCATTTGTAGTCATTAAAGTTTCAATTAAACCAACCTTTTTACCACAAATTCACCCTGTCAGATAGTTACTCATTTCCAGGCTGTGTAGTGCCCTGAACAAGCTCATAAATCACACAGTTAGCTTCAGATATTCGGTTATGGATAGTTTGCTGTAGATTGAGCATTAGAAAACTTTTGATGGGTGATTTGAATGGGTGGGAGAGAGACACCGGCCGGGTCTGAGGAGAGCTGCCTTTGGATTGTAAAAGCACTTTTATGTCAGTTACATTGTAATGACATGATTCTAAACAAAACTCTTACTACAATTATGAAAAAGATTCAAACAACTCCTATAACAAATTTTATGCTACACGCCAGTTTTAGTTCTAGCTGTGTTTGCTGCAGAGCGTCTGAACTTTGAGGTCATGTGACATGTGACATAATTTGGTTGAATTTTCTCCTGGGATTCTTGCTTTAAACGTACAGTATGTCATTTCCTGTCTTTAGGGACTCTCTCACATCAAAACAATAATAAAAGACTAGTTTGTTGAACATGAAGTAGTGTGGGATCATGGGAGTTGCTGTCTTTAAACAACCACCAAATCTATCTGACGTGACTCCAACTGTTCATGGACAAGGTAATATTAAACTTTTATTCACTTTATTTTGTCACTGACTTCCTTTCCTCACTCTCTGATGTCCTGTTTACTTCCTGTTTACCCAAAGTTATGAAAGTGAGCAGGGACACACTAACCTAGCCCACGCACTGTACCAGAATAAAATGACAGCAGCTCTCTCTGGGTTTGAACATTGTTGGAACCATGTGTGGTAATGTAAGTCAACAACACAATACAATATTTAACATAGGTCTGGTGTTTATAGGAATTTGATGCAGAAATGTCACATACTATACCTTTAACCCTTTATAGGGCACTCATTGAAATACTTGGAAATTTTAAATTTCAACCCAATTTTCAAGTTGTTTCTGGTGGATATAAGAAGACATTTTTTTCTTCTTTGACATTTTTAAAAAAGTTTCAGTTTTAGGCTGCAAATCAAAGAAGTTACCATATACTTGCCCACCTAGGCTAAAAAAAATTCCAAAAAATATGTGGAACATTTATTTCCAAATTAACAATCAGACTACGTCTTACGGAACTTATTTCACTTATTTCAAAACATCACGCACGTGATTCAGTGTAAAAAATGTGCAAAGGGTAGGGGAAAATCTCCCTCCGGTACAGGAAGGAGGGTACTCGGTCCATCCGGCCATAGCGAACCTCTGTCCAGCCATCCATGGTGCTCTCTTTTCCAAAAAGGCAAAATCCAAGGTAAATAAAATCCAACGGTAAGTATAAATAAAATGAGAGAGTCTCTAAAATTCAAATAGAGATGTATTTATTTTTAAACAAACAAAAAAAATAAATAAAAATACTTACAATAAACAAAGGATGGTGTGCAAAAATAAAATAAAACGACATTTCGACCGGGTAAGGGTCTTCTTCAGGCAAATCACACCTAGCCAATTCTCTCTTCTCTCACACAGAATAGCTAGAGCTGTTGTTCAAGGATCGAAGGAACTTTCTCTTCCTTTTTTTTTAGGGTTAGGGTTAGGAAACCAAGGTAAGTATAACAGGTAAGTAAAAATGTACAAAAATAATCAAACACTAATTGTACCTCACATTCAAACCGTATGGTTGTCTTGTCCCCAATAAATAAATCCAATATTTTTCTTTTTCCTCTCCCAATCTGACCAATTTACAAATCCCGCCACCCTCATAGCCGCTAACCCGTGCTCCAGAAAATGCTTAACTAAAGGAGTATCGGTGTCTCTCTGATTTCTAATATTATATCGGTGTTGTGCCATTCATGTGAATAACATATTTTTTGTCTCGCCAACATATTGAATATGGCATTTAGAACAAAAAATCAAATAAACACAATTTTTGAACCTAAAACCCTTGCTGAATTCTATAAATCAACTTATTCCTATTGTTCCTAAAAAAAATTTACTCTTGAAAACTGTGACTCCACTGACAATTTTTTAGTAGCCTAACTAAAGATGGTAACTTGGCCTTAACTAAAAGATCTCTCAAATTCTTATTGCATCTATACGGCGATAGAAACCTAGACTTAGGGATTACATTGCTATTTCCTAAAACCTTCTTGTTTTTACATACAATTTAAAATTTGAAGCAAACTGTAGGCCTTTAAAAACTGTTTTATCTAAAAAATCGCCGGGGAAAATTTTTTGCCCATGGCTGTTCCTTTTACTTGTAAATAAAAATCCCCATTAAACATAAAATCATTCCTATTTAAATCAGTTTCTAATAAACTCAAAAGTTCGTCATCCGGCCTCTTCGGGTCCGGGTACTCTAGTTTTAACGCAAGAGATACCAGCTGCGATAGGGATATTTGTATATAAATTATCTACATCCATAGAAAAAAAATAAAATTCTGATGGGATCCTGAATCCTTTAACAATTCCAATAAAATGATAGGTATCCCTAACATAGGCAGGGTGTATACATGAAAGCGGATTCAAGAAATAATCCAAAAATTCCGCCGTGAAATATGTTTCGCTGCCACAGTCAGAAAAAATAGGTCTCACCAGGGGGATCTCAAATGGGACCGACCATTTTTCAGGGTCTTTGTGGATTTTAGGTAGAATATAGAACCTCCTCTCTCGAGGTTGTATCGCTCCAATAAAATATTTAATTTGTTTTTCATTTATAAACGTCTTCTTTTTGAGTGTGTCTATATATATATATATATTTGGGTCACCATTGGAATTGTGTCCAGATAAAATGGGTTTATCCCATTTTTAATAATAATTAAGATCTTTTAATTGTCGTTCAACTTCAAATATGTATCGTTCCCTACTTAGAATAACTACGGCTGAGCCTTTATCCGCTGGTTTAATTACAATGTGTTTTGTATTTTGGAGCTCTCGTAGCGCCCTCATTTTTTGTGGCGACATATTAAACTGTTCAATGGTTGGTTTATAGTGTGCTCTGAACACATCCATATCTCTGGCAACTAAATTCTTGACCTCCAGCGGTAATTTATCCGGTGGTGGCATCCAATTCGAAGAACTCACAAACAGTATTGTTTGCCTCCCAAAATAACTTGCCAATTTAATTTTTCTATGATAATTTTGAATGTCCAATTGGAATTGAAATTTTTTGTCCCTGCCTATACTAGTCGTAGAAATAAAAGACAAATCTTTGCTAAGTAATGTATATTGAGGCTCAGAAAGCTCAAAGTTTTTTGTTAATACAATGATATCTTGACCTTTCAAAGAACGTAGTCTGTTAACCCCCACCTGTGCAGGACTCAGGGGGTCCCAGCGTTTAAAAAGTCCATCCAATGGTTGAACATGGCCCTTCCTGTCTCCGCTGTCCAATGGATGTCGGTGATGAAAGTTGATGAGCGGAATCCAGATTTCCGCATAAGGAAATGGTCGTTTGGTGCATTGAAGCGCGTTCTTTATAGTTGTTTCCTTGGATTTATTGCTCCTGCTGTTCATCCCGAAAGACAGGACTATTTTCTCCACCACTAGGTCCTGCAGTGGCTCTTTTTTCTCCATGAGGGCCTGCGCGTGTCGAAAGTGGCTCCCTGGAAAACTCTCGACCTGAAGATTCCTGTTGAAATAATAAGGGAAGTTGTATGGTGGCCACCGTCGCCTTCCTGGATGGTCCCCCTGGGTCCTAGGTCTGGGTCCAGATCTGGGCCTGAGCTGTGACCTCAGCCTGCTGTGGGGGGGGACCCGCGCAGATGCTGGCCCCCCAGCATCCACCCGGGCCGTAATCAGGGCCTCAGCATGGTCAATAACATTTTGGGCAATACGTGGCAGGTTCCTCCAGGGCCAACGAACAGCCACCTTGAAGGCCACCTTCCATTCTGGAATGAGGAGGCCGGTCAGTTCCTCCAATAACTCCTCCAGGCACTTCTCATAATGCTCCATAAGAATGAGGTACGTGGTATGGCCCCAGTTTTTCGCGTTTCCAGCAATGAGATCTCTCGTCCGCTGGGTTGGGGCTGCCGGTTTAATCATCCTGGACAAGATCTCCACCATTCGGTAAATCACTGTGGCGCTGTCTTCCTGGGTTTCGGTGCCACATTTGGTAGGTGGTGAAACATCTTGATCACCGCATGCAGTTTACGGACCAAGCGCCTGAACTGGGGGTCTGCTGGCTGTCTCTGTACCTCTGGCCCTCTGCCCCGTGGAGGAAACCAGTTACGGGCTGGCTGAGTCACTTGTTGGCGGACCACGTCTGCATAGGATCGGTACCAGGGACCGGAGAACCAGCAGGGGAGGCACTAGGGTAGGGGAAATTCTCCCTCCGGTATGGGAAGGAGTGTGCTCTGTCCATCCACCCGGTAGGCCTCCCGTAACCCCG
The DNA here is from genome assembly GCA_033000465.1 of Sciaenops ocellatus. NCBI lineage: Eukaryota > Metazoa > Chordata > Actinopteri > Sciaenidae > Sciaenops > Sciaenops ocellatus. The sequence goes on from CP136878.1 coordinate 28,922,369, forward strand.
CTGTTGGGCACGCTGGCGTCGGCAAAAATGATGGAACAAAAAACACTTACAAAAAATTGGGAAGGCAAAATCCAAGGTAAATAAAATCCAAAGGTAAGTAAAAAATCCAAAGGTAAGTATAAAATAAAATGAGAGAGTCTCTAAAATTCAAATAGGGATGTATTTATTTTTAAACCAACAAAAAAAAAAAAATGCAAATACTTACAATAAACAAAGGATGGTGTGCAAAAAATAAATAAATAAATAAATAAAACAACGTTTCAACTCGGTAAGGGTCTTCTTCAGGCAATGCACACCTAGCTAACTCTCTCTTCTCTCACACAGAACAGCTAGAGCTGTTGTCTGTTCGAGGATCGAAGGAGCTTTCTCTTCTTTTTTTTCTTTTTTCTTTTAAGGTTAGGGTTAGGAAACCAAGTATCTTCACATAGCAACTATGCTTTGGTCATTGCTAGATAGAGATGTAAGTTTGTTGGGTCGAGTGAGTCAACAGGTCACAGTAATGTCTTCAAAAATGTCTGCATTGCATTGTGACATCTCATGAAAGTCAGAAGCACTACATCACCACACCCTTCACTCTCCACATCTCTAAAGAACACTGCGTGCTACAAATGAACCTGAACTTGAACTGGATGTTGGAAGTAAATAGTGACCTGCAGAAGCGTCCAGTATGAAAGATAGTGGATTGATTTTTCACGGTCGTGTTTCTCGCCAAACTGTTACTACTGTTACAAATGTGTGAGTGTTATTTGCAATCAATGCAGTTTCCATGCAGCCCTCTGAGAGGAGTGAATGCAGGAATGTATTTTTTCTCCACAATAAATAATCAGGATTTGAGTGTATGTTTTTTTACACAAAGGCTGTGTGTTGTTTCTGGCATTAATATGAGCCAAATTAACGCTAAATGTGAAAATAAGCCCTGAAAAAAAATAGAAAAATACAACCATTAAACAATAAGCTTTTTTTCATAAATCCCCTTATGCACTGTAATATCTTTAGTCACAAATCACAGACATTCTTATGGCAACATTTTGCTGAAGAATTTAAAAAAAGTTATGCATTAGCTTCATAATGGAAAAAAGGGATTAAGTGTTGTATGAAAAAAGTGAGGTCTGGTTTCCAACAGATATACGATAGCTCTCGCTGGGATTTTTCTATCCACTTAACCAAAGCTTTTCAACAAGCAGAGTTATCAGTAATAGTCCACATATCATACTCATACACAGTTGGATTGTGAACATGGTGGGAGAGGGTCATTTAAAGGGAGCATTAATCAAATGAAGGCTGACTTATGCCTGATGGCCATTTCCAAATACCTCATTAAGATTCCTCGGTCTTTAGGACATTTTGACTTGCTCACATATGTTTTAGGAATCAGTTTCCACGCGACTTGTGAGGTTTGACTTCTCCTTCAAATGGCACTTTTTTAAAATCTGATTGTCTCGAAATGAGCAAACAAGCAGCACAGGCATGGAGTGCTAATGCCCTCTGTGAAAAAGCTTTCAGGCTTAGTGCCCTCCGTGTAGCAGCTTCGGGACTCACGTCAAGCCAAGTCTGGGATATTTTTTGACACTTACATAACTGAGTCAGGAGAGAGAGCGCCTCGGGCTGTAGCATTACGGGCAAAGATATTTCCCTACCAATGAACGTCCATTAGTCAGGTCATCTTTGGATCCCGCTCAGAAAAAATACTTAAGTTTGAGTCGCTCTCAATGCACCGACCTCTCACTCTTCACCATATGCTGAGAGAGTCTTGCCTTGCTCTGCTCTCACTCAAATGAAAAGTACCATTGTTGGGAATTAATGTTAAAAAAAAAGACAGGGGGTGGAAAAAAAAAGTATATACAGAGGAGAGGGAGGGCAGGGGGGTTCTTGATTTTTACAAACTGCAGACCTCCAGAGCTAAAAGTTGGGAGAAATACCCTTGATAGTTCATTTTATGAGGGGTTTGAAGTCCTTGTCTTGTAATAATATATAATGCCTGCCTGGGTCATCTGCAGTGAAGCGGCGGCCGTGACCTGGGGCAATTACAGACAGGCATCAGTGAAGCCTCCCTTTAAGTCCCGCCGCGTCAGAATTCTCCTGACAGTGCATATTACTCTGCTGTCAGGGCACAGCCACTACATGCATTTCTTTCCAGAAAAAGCCTGCAACTTGCTAATGTTTGGCCCTGTTGGAAACTGCAGAACATTATAAATCTAATAGGGAGAAACACCTCGGCTTTAAAAAAAGGGGGGCATATGTCACAAACCGCTCGCGAATGCTTGACTTTTTAAAATCAGGGGTATGATTCCAGGGAGATGGAAGGGGTGGCGCGGTCTGCTGGAAATCTGACAAACATATCGGGTTGTTTTTACTTGCAGGCATGTTTCTCGTTTGCATTGCAATTTGTTAATTCAGCTAACACTCTCATAAAGCATGGCTCTTTCACTGTGAAGGTGTTTGCCAAGTAGATGGTGGGTATTTGGATTGGAACACTCAAATAAGTGCTGCTTAGGTTTGTTTTTTTCTTCCTTTCTTGCCATTACACCTACTCATTTTCTGTTGGGAGCACTTTTAGGCTGTGATAAAGGTTAAAAGGCGCTTTTCTGAAAATCCACCCTGTCGATATCTGTGTGGCCAGCCGCTACAATTTACACCATCCCTGTCGAGCCACCCAGCAAGTATGACAGAAGACATGGTCGACTCATTCTGACAGTAAACGTATGATCCCTGTTTTCAATCCTAATCCTCGCAGATTTATTGGTGCCTTCCCCTGTGTTCATCCTGCGTTTTTTTTTTTACCCCTCATTCTCCTGTTCACCCTCACACAGGAACTTATAAAGGTTTTACAGGGTTCAGCAGCCATTTATTAGCTCCAGCTGCTTGACTCCATATACTTTAATGGGATAGTACGGATCTTCAGCCTCAGGCCACGATGTTACGGCAGCATCAGTGAGCCTTCAGGGTTACTTATGCAACAAATAATACCTGCACGTTACAATGCTTTTTTTTGTGAGCTAGAATCCAGTTCAGGGAGGTGAAATAAAACCATCAGTCACGAGAGAATGTTATTTAAGGGTACTCCTAATGACATATGGAAGAGTCCCTGAATCAAAACAACCAATCAGAGCAGAGAAAGTAGATTTTGGAGTCTCATGTCGTCAATACTGACACTTACCGGCACAGGAACAAATTCTTAAATATCATTCTGTGCACTTTTGTTTTTGAGTGTTTGTTTTGCACCTGGCTTTTCCTCAGAGCTCTGACTGGACTTGTGCTGATCATCATGTAGCTCAGAGAAACTGGAGCTTCTTCCACCTGACAGGAAATAGTCCACAGCTGTTTATTTCAATATTTCATGCAGACACATCTCCTGCTTTTCTTCACAGCATGATTATGAGTTCATGTCATTTATTAGTTAGTTTTTTTTTTTTTTTTAAACAGAGAATTAACTCAGGAAGTTTAGTTGTGATATGATGACTCATGGCTCATGAACATATCTGTAATGTTGCAGAACACAACACTTTTGTTTTTACCTTTGAATGTGCACACACACTTCATGCACTAATCTTCATAAACAAATATCTGTACATGAATCTATAGCCAAGGGACCAAAATTTAGGTTTCACAAGTGTTCTGTAGTGTGAGGAGTAGCAATGGATCATGTTTGAGTGAGCTTTGCAACAGTTAGCATTAGCCAAAATGCAATCTTGGAATCCATCAGCCGTTGACTGACAAAGACTCGACTTATTATTAGCTTCATCTCAAGTTATCTGCATTCATATGCAGATGTCTGTTTATCAAGATTAGCAATTAGCTAATCTGACGACAGCTGATTGGTTCAGCGATCGTCCGTGCACATGACTGACCATTGTGATGGTGTGTAAAATGTGTGCGACCAATCACATGACGGCAAGCAGAGATCATACCACCAGGCTGAATGCAGGTGGGGTCTGTAGCTGCCCTGTGCTCCCCAACTCAGCTCACTCATCCAGCGGGGTTAGTTCACTAAAACAAGCTACAAAAAATATGTTTCCACTCTATTATTTTTAGGAATTACACACCATGAGCCAAGGTTTCTAAATTTAACTAAAAAAAAAAAACAACTGCACTGTAGCACTGTACCTCCACAGATATAAGGACCATAGTTTATTTGCCATAACTACAATCTTTCCTCAACCTGAATAATGTATTTGTGCACATAAAAGACAACTGATGAAGACAAACACCAGCAGCACAGTATGAACAAACAACATGATATATAAAAAAATTTAACAGCTCCTGAGTCTCTCTGGTTCAAGTCAGGGACAGATCGTGGATTGGTTAAATCATGAAAACTTCAGTACGCACCATTTCACACTTCAATGAAGCTGAATGTGTTCGTGCAGAGACTGTGTCCTCTGTTTGTACGATCGATTGTGTCAAGACACGCAAAACAAAAGAGAGATGAGGGAAGCTGTGTGATGGAGCCAGGAGGAGGCTGTGATGGTGGGAGTTTCACCCCGGCTCATAAACTTCTGCTGGTAGACGTGTTTGGATGAAACGTACAAACCACTTAATGTGAGCTGCTGCAGTCGAGGACTGAAAACAACATTTGAGGGAGTTCAGATCACGCAGCTATCACAATCTGATCGGATTCGATCATGAACTGATTTCAGAAAATATTGTATTGTATTGCAGCTGTTTTTTTATGCAGGTAGCAGATATGGGTGGCTACAAACATCATCTGAACTTTGATTTGTGGTGATATATTTACATGAGTTTTTGCACAGGAAGCAAGGCGCGGAAAAAACAAATATGTCAGCAGTAAACAGCGGTCATCGTGGTTCACGGTGGTCAGGCTTCTAAAGCGGATATTTGTTTGATCAGGAACAATATTAACTCGACGAGACCTTTTTATCAAACCGGCTGCCCACAGGTTCCCCATGTTCATGATTATGTGTTTATCAGTTTGTCCTGGTCCTTGTTCTGTGATGATTGTATATTTATGTGTGTACTTGTCTGTAATCTGGCGGTGGATTACATCACACCCCTGTGGTTTTTCAATTACCCTAGTGACAGGCCAGGCAGTGGTAATGACCTGTGAGAGCTCGGTTCTGCTTTCTGGCTACATCGGCCCTCCGTAAACCAGTTTGACTTTGGGTGTCTGTCAGAGCCAGCCTGTATTTACACATAACTCAAACAAGTGGGGGTCTGCTCCCTGTGTGAGGTATTCTGGCTCTCGCTGACAAGACCAAGGTTGCCTATTCACCGCACTGAGCACTCTCTCAGCCTAGACATGCTAATACCAGGAGGCTGCGCTGATGGAAAAGGATAATAAAGCAATTTCTTTGTCAACAGCCAGACGCGGATGATGTTGAGCTGTTGCATTTGGAAAGGAATGCAGATTTCTTAAGAGCTATTCTTTTTTTTTTCTGCAGGCCTCATCAATGCTAACGCCCCAACCCCTGGTGCCCTAGAAAATAATTCAGATGAAGTGGTCCCATTTTGAGCCTATCCATCCCCTCCCATCCCCATCCTACTGATTTGTAGGTAAATCATGGCTGTCAGTATAGTAGCAACCCTGATTAAAGTTCAGGGGTTTAATAGATCATTTTAAATAACCCCCAAATTACTCCTCTCTCCCCAGCCGATCCACCTGGACCCCTGCCCTGGGTGCATGGCAGTTTTCAGCCGTCGCGGGGCGAGCCAAGTCCAGCCTCGTGGTTCCTGCCTATTCCCCCAGGATGGTGCGCTGCAGGCCTAGACCAACATTCTCAGCTGTGTTCAATCTGCTCTGAGACAAGCTGGCTATGAGAAAATGCAAAGGGAAAAGGCACTTGTGCGCACATGCACACACACACACACATACAGGAGGAGAGACATGGAAAATCCTGGACAGTTAGCGCGCTTTGTTCACTTGGTTCAGCTGGAATCTGTCCAGAAACACCCTGACACACACACACACACACACACACACTCACACACACAACACCAGAGCTCCCCGGGCGGCTGGAGTCGAATCCAATTAATCGTGTTTAACCATTCTAATCACACTTTAGCACATTAATCCTATTTTCAATCCAAAACACATCTGAGGCGACCGGCATGTGGCCCGCTGATTTTCTTTTTTTGTTTTTTTTTTGTTTTAATTTTTATTTTTTATTGCCACCGCAAATCAGATGAAACCCAGAGCCGACTGCAGGCCCCTGCTTCAGGCTGCACTCTCACTGAACTTGGACTTTCAATCACTTTTTTCCCCTCTTCCCTCCTCAACTCATAGGTAGAATTTATAGCATGATGCTGATGCCTTCACTCAAAATATGTCCCTGCAGAATTTAACAATTACCCCGGGTGAGGTAATAAGTTAAAGGCTCTCTATGAGGAAGTGCACTTTTTTTCCCCCCCTTGATTATGTTGTATTATTGTGTATCGTGTGGATACAGTCACAGTATCTTATCAGTTTGACATCCTAAGTCACCAAGACAGCCAGATAATTTGAGCCCAATCCATCTGCTATTGGAGCAGCCCCGGAGGCAGGTCATGATACTGTATCTACACTCTCATTTAATGCTCTTGGAATACATCTGAGCTGTATAATTTCACTATGGATCATCTGGAGGCTAACAGTTATCAAGAAGAGGGAGGTTGTTGTTCTGTGAAATTACATCTTTGGGGTCCTTAAAAGAAAAAACAAAACAGGTTTTCTCCCTCTTTTTGTGTGTTTGCAGACATTGGCAGCGGTGGAGGTGTTTAGCGCCCCCCAAAGTTCCTCCTGGAAAGCCCTCGAAAAATCACAGATCTAACCTCTCCTGGAGCTCTTAAAAACCTCACAGCCAAGGGTCCTGTAAAAGGTGCTGGTGCATTGATAATTGAGCCCTGCAAAGCAAACAAAGTGTCAGAAATGGCGTTTTAATGGGCACTTTTCAGGGGGCTCGCAGCAGCAGCAGCACCGGTAGAACGCGAGAGACATTAAGCTAATTGAGTTTTAGAGTCGATGTAAAACTGGCAAAGAGTGATATTCAAAATTATGAAAATAAACAAAAGGGCTACTCATAGGAAAACAAATGGCTTGGAAGCTGAGTAAACTGAGTGACATCACTCAGCTGAGTCCCAGCTCAGCATGTGGGTAGAATGATGTAATGGGAGCTGGAGCTGCTGGCCTGCCATTGACTTCTCTAACCTTGAAGCCATTCTAACCCCCCCCCGTCCTCCCCCTTGTATACGCAGCCACAGCAGTGCTCGGGGAGACATGTTTTAATTAATCATAGGTTCATTAGTGCAGAGAGGTGAGCCTTGAACTGCGACCATTAGACAGGAAAAAACACTTGTGATGGCGTGACAAGTTCTCCTCTTAATGTGGTTTGCTTAACATAATGGTGAGACAACAGACATTAATCCATGAGGAAGTGGGAGGGCAGAGAGCTGTGAGTGTTACACCTAATCTCTTTTTAGTTGCAAACACATAGGAGTGCAACTCAACGGCTTCTGTCCTCCATCTGTCTAAGAGCGCTCCACAGAAACAGTGGGACTGTAGGTAGTCCAAACAATACACAGAAATTAAAGGTTTAAAAGTTTGGTTAGGTTGAGACCATAGACTGTATAAAACCTGGATGTAGTCTCCATAATGTCCCCCGAGGTTTGTGAAGAGACGTTGTGAAGCTCGGTGTGGTGCCTCTCGTCTCCGCTGGCTCCAAGCTAATCCAAAGATGGGCAAAGAGGCGGAGCGTGGTTGGAGCTGAGGCGGACAACCTCCAGTGTTGGGAAATGACGTCAATGTGGAAGTGCTAAAAATAATGTAATTCCTTGAGCAGCCACTTGAGGCTGGCTACAGCATGAGTCAGTCTCCATAAGTCCCCATGTTAAAATGTCCAACTTCACAGCAGAAATAAACATGTTTACAGCCTGGTACAAAAAACAGTTTTGGTCTCTATAGCTAATTTCCCCGTTCATGACAACTGTACTGAGGGTGAATTTATATACAACTCACCTGTTCAAATGATATTAAGGCTTAAAGTTATGCAGAATTAACAGTGTGGACTGATTGACAGGTGGGTGTTGTTACAGATGGCTTACCAGGCTATATTCAGCCCACCTCAGGGCCACCGATGATCCACGTCTTTGTTGATATTTAGTTTAGCTGGGAGGTGGAAGAAGCAGTACATCCAACATGGCGGACAGCTTCAAAACAGGCTTCAGAAACCTCTGTCCATCTGGTCTAGTCTGTTTAATTAAGGCTAGGGAATGATCGGGGTCATGTTTAAAAGAAACTGATGTTGACTGACCATCACATGAACTGAACCGTGTACTTTATGAGTGTGATCACAAATCCCCATGTCAGGTCATGTTTCATACTGTACTGACTGACTGATTTGATAAATAAATCAGCTAATCAAATAGGCATTTAACAATTAATATGTCCTTACCTTACACTAAAATAATCCAAGAAACAATCTTAAATGTTAATTAATATTTTATAAGGGACCCAGAGAGAGTTCAAATGACTCATGTATTGTCTATTAAAAACAGATGTGTTCACTTGTTCACCTTTATCTGAGGAAGCAGTCATGTCCACGTCAAATAAAAAGTCTGTGTTTGTGTAGTCTTTTTTTTTTTCATCCTTAAGACAACGTTCCAGAAGTATTTTATAATAAACACAGTACATCAAGTCTTTTCAAAATTGCATTTACTTAATTAAGTATGGAAATCCAAAAGTTCATCATAACTAAAAGCTGCAATTTTTGGTTTATTCATTTTAGTTTGTTTTTTTTGGCTTCCTTCCATTTTATCTAAGGTACAACAATAATTTGAGCGCTTTATTTATGTATTGAACTTGTTCTTTCCTCTAATAGCCTCACTATATTTTGCTCCATATTAGCAGAAAGAGCCAAATCTCACCTCGCAGTTATTGTTTACTTTCCAGCAGGAAGTGTTTTTCCATTTCTTTCAACATATTTACGCCAAACTTTCTGATTAATCTGAATGTTCCTCTACTTCTGTCCAGGAACTGCAGATGAGAATTAATTACTTTTCCAAATCTGGGGGAGGTGATGAAGCTGCCAAATCTGCTCGTTAAACGATTCAACACACAAATACAATGCAAAGACACATCAGTCACTGCGAGACATCACCTACGCACGGACGCCGATGGACCCTGAACTCACCACTCGTTATGGGCTGTTGGACTGTGTCTCTCCAGACCATGCTGGAGACCCTTTTCTCCACTCGAGCTTGGACTCATGACATAATGCCCACTGGAGTGGGGCTGGTGCTCAAACACACAGAAGCTCTGTGGTGCTGGAACCCGGCCTCCTGGAACAGACGTCTGCTCAAATGAATTCTAAATCGCACACTGCGCTGAGAGACGTCCAAATAGAAACAGATCTGGTTACCTTTGTTTGGTCACTTGAACGGCCAGCAAGAGTCACAGTGGGAAAGAAAAGTAAGTACTCACCACTTGTGGTTTACTTGACCGAGACCGTAGAAACAAGCAGGGCGGGCACAGGCTTTTTTGGAGCCCTGAGCAGGCAGCCCCAGCCCTCCACCCCTGCCAGACTCTCTCAAACTTCACTTTTATTTGACATTATCTTAAATCGTAGCAAACGATGCCGCAGTGTTGCATCAGAAAGTGCATGACACTGAAGGCATAGGCAACCTCTTTAAAGTGAGACTATATAACTTATGAAAGAGGAAAAGCCACAATCATCCTCTTATAAATAAAAAGCTGAATTTATGAGCAACAAAATACACATTATTATTATTATTACTCGCTGGTACCAGCAGCTTGTGGTGGCTCAAGTTTCAGAGAGATATTTCTGTGTCAGACATCACTGAATTCAGACTTTCAGACTCTTTTACTCATGTTGCTGTCGCTACATTTTGTCCCACCGCTGATAAATATTTGACATGTTTTATACTGGTGGTCACCTAATGATGCAACTGACTCTAGAGAACCTTTGCAAATGAGTTTATTATTCTATAACTGACACACACTGTCAGGTACAATACAATTTGTTACAATACAGTGTTTAAATGTTTGTGTTCAGGGTTAAATACACAGAATAATTCCTCTTGTTGAAGAGTTTTAATTTCATTTTTATCATATTTGACATTTTTGTTTTAGTTTGATTTTCTTTAGTCCTTCTCTTGACCAAAAAATAAATAATTCAAGAATAAAAGAACTATTTTCTTTAGACACTCAAAGTGTTAAAATTAGGAAACAGATTATAACATGCTATGCTTGCTGTCTGAAAAAGTTACCAGCAGAGCCCTGTTGGTAATTGCAAACCCTTTAACACACACTAAAACAATAATTGGAGAAAATGACATTGTAAAGTAAAAACTGGCTTTACTTTGAAATAAAAATGACTTTAAAAATTCTTATTGTAAAAATGATTTATTAGGTGTATATGTTGTATTTACTGTTATTTATTTATTTCATTTTTCAATGGATTACTTTTTACTGTAAACAAATCCATGGAGAACAGCGTACTACAGTCACTGCTTTGGTCTTTGAAGAAATGTAAGATCAGTCTCACTCGGTTTTATAGGCTCAGAGAGACTCATCCAAAACATTACTGACAGCTTAGATGTCACTTGGTCATTTAAATGGATGATGTAAAATGCTCTGCAGTTTCTCAGCTCTGACTCTATGAAGTATGCGCGAGCTGAAAAAAAAAGAAGGCTCAAAGCAGGCTAGATTTTCTCAATCAGCAGCGGAACAACGTGAAAAAAGTTCTGTATTAACTTTACACATGGTCTGAGAATGACTCTTTGTTTCCTCTCTTTTCCACAGCCACCACTTAAAGCTATGCAGAATAAATACGCTGGCAACACACGGAAACACTAGAGAGACAGAGTGTGTTCTCTGGAGTTGTGCCACCACATGGTTGTCAATGTGAATGTAAGTAGGCTGCAAGTGTGAGCAATCACTGGAAATTATACGCTTTTAGAGGGATTTGATATAAAGGTATTAAACCGTTCTGAGATGTTTGGCAGCCGAAAATCGATGGGAATTATATTCATGGACATGATGTGCACCACAACTGTGGCTTCTTGTCAATTCCACCGTATTGCATATTTTCCGACTGTTTGTGAGTGTATGAAGTGGATCCCAGCAGATTGGTGTAATAGGATAAATGCGGCTATGGAGTGGGTTTGGGCCTGGTGAGGGCACCACATGGTAGGTGGGATGGAAACTCTACTTTTCAGCTCGTATCCCTTTCCCAGTGCCTCTGCCTCTGGAGCGTCACTGGAAACTTAAGAAAGCCTCTAACAGGCTGCTGAAGGGAGGATGGTTGGGATGAGTCAGGCCCGTATTCATTTAGACTTCACTTTTCCTCCTTGTTTTCACCAACTTCAAATGCAAAATCTCTCTACGATGGGGGTGGACGACGAGTTAAAAATGATGTCTACTGCATTTAGCATGCGGGACGCTATGGTTCAGTCTACCATCAACTCCCAGTGTGGCCAATTGCAGTCGGCACGCAGCCATGCAATCAAGTCCAAATTTCAAGCTCGGTTTAGTTCAGCGTTCGACGTGGTTTTTCTCTGAGCATGCAATTCCAGGGTGTTACGCCACTACCCTCCTGGTTATCAGGTCGTGAAACGGCTGAGATGGAACTGATGAGATCAACCAGGGTGTCCGTGCGTGTGAGATCACCGCACAGCTGGAGAGGTGATCTGCTCTGCTGCTTCAGGTTTGATTGTAAATGGTTGAACCTGATGCTGAAACTCAATAGGCCTTCATACCCTCAGTGTGTCCTCCAACTGCTGAAATTCAACTTCTCTGCAGGCTGTATCTTCACTCTGTACTTTTATTTTGGTCAATGTGGCCATTGACTCTGAATGTTACCGTACAAAAACTAAACCAATGCTTCTATCAAGTCCTGAGAAACACATAGCCCTGTTTGATTCTAATGAACTTGAAATTCTGTCATATTTGTACTCTTTATTAAGTACAAATATCATTTTTATGGTTAGGGTTAAATAAGAGTTAGTGTCTGAGTTTCTTTTCTTATGGTGCAAATCAAATTTTGGTTACTAGTTTGCTAACCCAACCTGATTGCATTCACAGTCTTTTCCTGAGCAAGATGTTCTGTGAACTATGTAGACATGTCATGGATGCACCTGGAACAACAATATCCAAACACTCACTGACTTTACTTTATTTTACTCTTACTAGTCTTTATTTCCAGGCTAAAACTGTTTGATTTAGTGCTTTTGACAGAACATTGTTTACTCCATGAATCCTCCAACTTTACTTCATTTAGTAACGTGGGCACAAAGTTCTGTTATATCTGAGTGCTGTTCGTATAATGTTCTTTGAGTTACCGTGCTGTTGGATCTGGGGATGTGCAGTCTGCTCCATTGACTAACATCGCTATTGAAATAACTCAAAAGGACTTGGACACTGCTAATTGAAGTAAATGTTTGAAAAAGCTTTTTGCAGTAATCCTGACACTCGAAAACGTCTGCACATTCAGTACATTTACTGTTGGGGTGAAGAAACACAAACTTCTCCAACTGTCCCTGCCGTCACACTGGAAGCGAAAATTCGCTTAACATTTACGTAGAACTTAACTTTAATGTCCGCGGTTGGACCGACCCAGGATTGAACCTAACGCTGCCACAAAGGGACAGAACACTTCTGTTTGTGTATATTAAAGATAATCATGTATTATGAAGCTAATATTTATGTGGTTAACTGTATAGCTCATATTGAAGTGGTGAGGGTCTATATGTAGTTTTTGTGCTTTGTCCACCACCAGTGTGCTGGTTCGAGCAGACATTCTGTGTGTTCCCCGTGTGTGATATTTGATTGTTGCTGAACTCTTTCACGAGTCCAATTCATGAACTATTTAATCTCCTCTGTAGCTCTGTATTTTTATTTTTTGAAAGCCTGCATCATTGTGCCTACCTCTTTGAAGAATGTCCTGCAGAGTGTACAACTACAACATTCCAATTCTAATATACTTTATACATTAATAATCTTTATGTCCATGTTTTCAACTATTGAAAAAGCTATATTAACTTAGGAGAATCAATCCCAATAAGTGTTAAAGGGTGAAATTCATTTCTTTGTGTATAAATAAACCAAAGAAGAAGCTCAACCTGCCCACTGTCTTCACTTTAAATTACAGGGAGTCTCTGCATCTCACTCAAATGTTTTTCTTGGCCCTCTGTATCATCATTTGTGCAGAATGCTACTTTATAAGATGGCAATCAAGTATTGAATTCCACAATATCTACAAGTGCCGTGATCACATTTCCTCTCTCTTAAAATAGAAGATCTGCTGATTTAAAAAACATTTTCTTACAACTAAATAAAAGTCTGCCGCGAGGAGAAATAACAGTAAATGGAGTAACTCAGACCACATGTAATGTATATGAAACAAATGAAGCATTATGGCAGGAGGTATGCCCCTTTAATTGTCTATCTCCAATACATCTCCTCTATCAATACAATCTAATCCAGCCGAGGCCGAGGCCAAGAGCAATATCCACGACGTGGAGAGGTGCATGTTTGTGTTGATGCTGTATTCATAAGGTACAGTGGACAAATGAATAGATTTTTTTATTTATTCATCACCTGCATACTGTTATCAAATTCTCATGTTTGCTACGTGAAGCTGACATGATGCGAAAGCTAAAATGCATTTGTTGAATTACAGCGGACGGCCGAGCCATTACTCTGTGTAACAGATAGCCTGTGCCTGATATGCACCTCCAACTTTCATTTCTCATTCAGAGACTTGAGATTTCCCAAACCTCATGTAGGGATAAGAAACTTTCATATTGCTTGTTTTGACATATGAGTATGTTAAAATTGCCTGTCAATGCAAAGCTATTCGCCTTGTCAGAGATTTTGTAGCTGCAGGAAAATGTATTTACTGTTGTGGAGCCGGTGTGACTTTTCATCCATGAGGGAGACGGAGGAGGAGAACAGAACTGTTCCAGGTGCTTTGCTAGTTTTTACCTTCACAAATGTGCAGTCATATTGTGTGTGTGTGTGTGTGTGTGTGTGTGTGTGTGTGACTGCACAGTCGTGGTGTCGTTTTGGAATCTTAATGTATAATGTGACTCTTTAATAGTGTCACTGCTGCATTTTGGCAGTGACACTATTAATCTGACAGCACCGTTTTTTTAACCACTCAACTTTAAGATGATTAATCTGTGTTATTCCAATAAAGTGAAATATGAATATTATGCATCTGTTTTAATGGACAGGAGCTACTGTATGTGTAAAAAAAATGTAACATTTGAGCATGAGGGGTCAGACAGTGGAACGCTTTCAGAGCTTTCAGCCACATCTTGTAGCCTTTATCAGCATGTGGCGTTTGCTCAGTTTTCATTTAGTCAGTTCAGTTGGTTCACTAAAGATGATATGAAGCAGAGACTGTCATCACACGTGTGCTTCTTCTGTTCTACCAAGCTTTGCCTGCAAACAAAACAAAATGATCTTTCAAACACAAAGTAAAGAGACACGAGCTGTGGGCAGAACATAAACCAGAGTACAGTGATCAATGTCCGTAAATATCATTATGCATTCACTTGGCTTTGTTCATTCATCAGTGTTTTACTATTAGCACCATCATTTACAGCAGAGGTCTTCAACCAGGGGTTCGTGATATTTATATTATTTATAAATATATATACATATCGTAGCTTAATTAACTCACACTGTATAATTACACCTATAGCTACACTTATACCTGCAACTGCGACTGTTGCTGCTGCTGCACAGGCTGTATGTGTCTATATAAGTGTATTCATTTCACACTGCTCATACTGTTCATGCTGCATCTTCCTAACATATTCATGTATTGATATCTGCACTCTTATTTTTATATCTCTACACAAATGTGCATTACTCTGCACTTTACTGCTCTTTTTTTAAATGCAGTTTTATGCTAAACTGCATTTTGTTGTCTCAGTACTTTGTGCAGTGACAATAAAGATGAATCTAATTGAAAAATTCAGTTTTAGTGGACTAAGTCGTCACGTTGATCTCGTCAAACCAAAAACTGCTGAATGTGATTGGAAGTCCTGCATGGAAAAACCTTGTGAGTGCAGCTGATAAAACAAAATAAAAATAAATAAATTAAACTGTTTTTAAAGTCAACAATTCATTCACATTCAGAAACATCAGCTCATCAGCAAAATACACTTTACTTTGAAAGAATCAGCTGCTGTTTTCCTGAAACGTCTTTTGGGCGTAAAACGGACTTCAACTAAATGCAAGAGAAGGCCAACATGAGATCACCCAGTTTGATGCATGTAGTCATGTGCACATTAGATCTATATCTGGTGCCCAAAAGGTTTTATCTGTAGAGAAGAAGATAGTAAAAACACAAGACGTGGATCTTTATGTGTGCAAGATCTAAAAGAATATATCATTAGTTGGACTTCAGGCGCTCTGTATGCTCAACATGTGCTCCACCAAAAGGTTGAGTTAGCCATTAGTGAGTGAAGGAGTCCATATTGTACAGTGAAACCTCACTGACTTTTTTTTTCTTCTTATCTGTTGCAAAAAACAATCTGTGAAAACTGAGAATTCCATGAAATGATTGGAGGAACAACGAGCAGCGATAACAAACGCTGCTCTCTGAATGTTAATGTTTGTATTGATAATGTATTAGCTCCACTCGGCCTTTCCCCCCTCATCAAAGCCAGTCATCTCACGCTCTATAATTATTTTCATATGGACGAGGCTCTGAAAAAGCAGGTTTCATCAGCCACTCTCATCTGTCACCGAAAGCAAGACAAATGGGGGAGTCGTTCATAAGCATGTACATTTTTTGCACAGACTACACAAAGCCCATACATTAAGCCAACTGGGTTCACTGCAAAGGCTAGAGCTGGTTTCCTGCAGCCCGAGATCAGATTCACCTCTTTGATTTTTTTCATGTGTAATGCGGCCCGCCAGCTGCTGAAGCCGGTGTCACAACGGCTTAATTCTCCTGCAGGGGAGTAATGATGAATTTAGTGGAACACTCTAAGTTACAGCTCAGTTAATGTGAACGCTTTACAGGACATGATGAAATGCCATGTGTTTTTATTTAGATGGAAATCATGCAGACTGTCTCTGACACTATTCACGGTATTGATTTGACCTCGGTCATGCACTTAGATGTAGATACTGACACAGATATTAGACATATTAGGCCAGATGAATGAATTAGATTAGATACAGAGAAGTGGGGAGAGGTTAAATACAGACAGACAGTGGATGAGATCTTTAATAAGACATAGATAACAGACGGCGTAGGACCATACACAGACGGATGCTTATTGCCTTAACGTCAAAGATCTTAAACATGTACACATCATCATGTATATTATCCATTCTCTAAATTTAGATGAGGCGTTATTGGAAAAAAATACAAGATACAAGAATGCTGCACGACTTATTATTGTGTTGTGTGATTTCAGGGTCATCACAATAATAGTAAAAATATGAGGTCATAAAGACAAACAACCCCTTCATCATGAGATGAAGCTTTGTTTCATTTATTCAACTGTTTGATTATCATTTTTAATGTACGATTTTTAGATAGACAGTATGATATACATAGTATAAATAGAATCCTATAAACTCTGAGGAGGAAGAACATATGGTCTACCTCTAAAAAATATACATAAGAAAAATATACATATGGACTCATGTGCAATAATTTGTGCAAATGTGCATCCCTTACTATGTCCATCAGCTCAACTGCTCAGCTCTCTCTGCACAGAGGGAGTCATTGTACAGAGATATAACAGTTGGTAGGAATGACCTCCTGTAGCGGTCCTTTTTACAGTGGAGCTGCAGGAGTCTCCGACTGAAACTGCTCTGTTGTTTAATAAGGTGCTGTTTTTTTTTTTTTTTTTATAAAGCCACCTGTTATCACCAGATTGAGTTTCATCATGAGGTTATGTTATGAATAACTCTATAATAATAATAATAATAATAATAATATGCCCTGTGTCCTCACACTGGGAATCAACACAGAGGACATGATCTCGCTGTCTTAATAAACTGTATGATAAAGAATGATGATAAAGAAACATGCATAAACTATGCATGAGAGTGTAAATGCATGAAAAGGAGCTGGTGACACCAGGTGTCACTCACATAAGAACATTTGTGTCTTATTACAGAAAAAGAAAAATGGGTAAATTCTTTACAGGGCACTCATTGAAATACTTGGAAATTTAAAATTTCAACCCTGGAGTGTTATTGATGGACATAAGAAGACTTTTTCTTTTTTGACTTTTTTTAAAAAGTTCAGTTTCAGGCTGCAAATCAAAGTCAAAGAAGTTACCGTATACGGTCACTCGCCCACCTAGGGTAAAAAAAAATCCAAAAACTATGTGGAACATTTATTTCCAAATGAACAATCATATGTCAAACGGACACTTCTTTCAAAATGTCACACACGTGATACAGTGCAAAAAATGTTAGGGTTAGGGTTAGAGTAGGATCCATTAGAGGCCATAGCAACGCTACCTGTGACGTAGCCTGACATTCACTGATTGGCTTGAGAAAGTCACATGATTCTACTCCTTCACTGAGAGACGTGGGGCACCATTTTAAAAGCCCATGGAAGTGACATGGTTCCTCGCCTGATAAAGGGTTAATATAAGAGTGTGTCATTGTAAAAATGTAATAATCAAACTAAATGTCTCACTTTATTGAACTGCAAAAGAAAATCTGTATATTTTACGGTAAAATACTGGCAGCTGTGGTTGCCAGAACTTTACCGTAAAAAATATGGTGACCGTGTAAGACATTACGGTATGCTTTTTTAAAACTGTAAAGTGTGTCAAGAGTAATTGATCTATCTACGAGGGTGGTATACTATTATGGATCTCTGGTGTTTTACTGTCGCTATGTGACCACGAATTTTTTACCATATTTTCAAAATCTTCTTTCCGTATAAATTAACGTATGTAGTTTTAGACTGTAAATTTAAAAGTACAAATCAGCAAAATCTGTAATTTAAACAACATAATACTGTTAATTTTAGTGTGATTACATTGTGACATGACAGTATTTCCCTGTTAATTTTACCAAAGTTTTATATTTTCCACAGTAAAATTGCATGCTTTTTACATGTTGTCACAGTAAAAATGAAAGTTATGCACCGTTTGTTGATTTAGGCTAATCCCATGTAACTACTACACTGATATACTGTTTTCAATTTTACAGTCTTTTACTGTTGGTATTTATTTTTACTGTAATTTTTTACAGTGTATGAACTTCTGTACAGGAACCTTCTTGAACTGTTTCCTGTTTTGCCCAGCACAGTTTGACTCTTCATAAAAGCACTAACATTAACAATGACGATGAGTCATGGCAGCGTGACAGCGAGTCAGCATGAACAATAGAGGAAATACAGGAATACCCTGAAACAGAGATGGAGCTACAGCTAAATGGAATGCAGCCATCGTTCATTATGTCATTTACACCTGTTCTTTTGCTCCATGTCAGAATGTGCTGTGAACAGACCAACTGCTGACAAAACATTTCTCTGTGCGCTGCGTGTCGTGGTGAATGTGTCAGCAGTGTTTGTTAGCTGGAACATTCAAGTTTAACAGGTGAGAAGCAGAAATCAAAAAAATATGGGCGACGATCAAAATGTTCAAATATAATTTACATTTCAAACACTGTTGTTTATTTTTGAAATGACCTCGAGGAACAGCTCTTCACTTCCTCTAATGAAAGCACTTTGATATTTTAATGACCTGAGGAGAAGTATTTATAGGATGTGTGTGTATTTTATAAATACACACACATCACACATGCTGAAGACTCATTCAGATATTTGTTTTTTTGTACAAAAATTCTATTAAATAAAAAATAAAATTGGATTCAGGATATTCCATCATGTGCTGACAGTGTGGAAGCTTTGTAGTAGTAAAATGTATTTGACTGTAACGCTAAATGAAATGAAATAATCAGAATGATGTGATATTTTCACAGGCCTTTTTCTTTTTTTAGTTGGAGGTTTGTCAGAATGTTTTCCAGGGGGTGGAGGGTTGCACTGCGGGGCTCATCTGTGTTTCTAAACTCTTGGCTGAAGCCGTGACTGTTAAGTTTTTGGACACGAGGTCCTGGAGCTGTGCTGAAATGTAAAATCAATTTAAAGTCATCTCCTGTCCTCCAAAGTCTACATATTTTATTTTTAAAGATGATTTATGAGCATTTTGATTTCTTATCAAGTTTCAAAATTTTCATAGAGTAAAGTTAGTGAAAATAAACAAAGTTAGCATTCATATGGGGTTTTCAGACTTCCACCATGGCTGGATGAAATTATTGAAATACAATATGCATCATATACATGTGTGAGTCTCCTTATTTTGGAGCTGTTTTACATTTCGCTTCAGTGTCAGCTCTTTAACGTTGGCTGTGTACCTGTTTAACATCCACTGCCAGAGAAAAACTCCTGACATTTAATGTTTTGTTTTAGAAAAATACATTCATCTCCAAATCAAGCAAATAGAAAACAGCAACATTTAAAAAAAAAAAAAAAAAAAGCAGTCCATAACCACATATATTCCCCTTCCCTCCCGTCCGGATCATTCCGATCGTTCCTGCAGGCTCGGCCTAAATCCACACGGAGAGAGCGTCGGAGCACAGAAGACATCTAGCTCTGCGAGGTTTAGACTCTTAACATGGCGGCGCTGGTTGGACCACCCGTAAGGATCAGATAAGTGTATGTGGCAAGCCTGGCCCAGATCAGCATGGCACTTGGAATTACACTGATGTTGAACCCCCCCCCCCCCCTCCTCCTTATAACCACACTGTTCCCTTGTAATAGATTTCAGCAGGTTTTTTGCTCTCCTCTGTGCTTGTTTATTATTGTTCCAAATGACAGAGTGCAGAGTTTAGGGTGGAGGAGTAGGGCTGATGGTGGCGGTGGTGTGTTTGAGTGTGTGCCTGTTTTGGGTTTTCTATACTTATGAGAACCAAATGTCATGTCGGGGATCAGGAGAACCGAAAAATCATCCAAGGTGAGGATATGTTGTCTGAGGCCTTCACAAGTATAGTAACACAAACGTGTGTGTGAGAATGTGTGTGTGTGTTTTCCAGTGAAAAACAATCAACGTCAAACTGGAATATGCCAACTGTCAGTCCACACTCACAGAGCTGAGTTTTAGCCCCACAGCTCAGGAGGTTTATGGGGTTTTAAAAGCCACATATCCTGGAGGTGCCATCCGTCTGCTCATCTAACCGTCCTCAGTCTGACAGGCAATTTGCTACTGACGACAGCTAACCCCCCCACCCACCACCACCACTCCTTTCACGCACACGCACACACTTGAGTGTTGACAGTGGATGAAGAGGGGTCATCGTTCCTTGTTGCTTCATGCCCCCTCAGACCAGCTAATCAGAGCGACACAGCCAGGAACAGTTTGATAACTCTGCTGCAGACGCACCTTCTGTCTTCACAGTTCACATCACATATGAAGAAGAAGTAACTGTAAAGAAGACTGTAAAGGAAGTCAGAAGGAAATTGTAACTGCTACATTTACACTGACTACTTATTTTAAGGTTACAAATACTAAACTAGTATTTCCATTTGGTGCAGCATTCTACTTCAATATGGAAATCAATGGGTGGCAAAATTAAAATCAAATTTTTTAATTAAACTTCTATTTCCAGGAATTACTATTCCTCTGTTAAAGGTCCAGTCTCTAGGATTTAGTACCATCGAGGTTGCAGATTGCAAACAGCTGAACACCCCTCACCTCAAGTACCCCTATTAAGCATCAAGAAGAAACTAAGGGGGGCTATGCTGCTGGCCAAAAAATGAAAAAGAGAAAAAGCCAGTGTTTAGTTTGTCCGTTCTGGGCTACTGTAGAAACATGCCAGTTCAACATGGTGGACTCCTTTGAAGAGGACCCGCAGTGTCTCTAGATTTAAACGTTTCATTCTAACGTTACAAAAACATAATGATTCTTATGTTCAGCTGATTAACACTAGGGTTTTCATTTTTATTTCAAATCTGCAAATCTGCAAGCACAAGACTGTTTAAAGTAGTTTATGTTGTGATCCAGCAGAGGGTGCTCCATGACCTTTTGGCCTATCAGTAAATTAAGTTAGAAAGTTATTTTGTTCGCTACAAAAATAAAGGACAAAGCCAAAGTGAGCAAAGTCATCTGGAGTGAAGAACACCAACACCTGAGCAGTGGTGTGTGAAAATATTTTGGGTTCTGGTTTGGGCCAAGTAACAAAGATCTGAACAAATTTCAAGTCATGTCAAATTCCCTCGAACTTCATTTTTGGAGTATTGGCCCTATTATACACTAATGAAATAAAGCATATTTAAATTTACTGCCACATTCTGCTGATAGATCCCTCTAAACCTGACACACTGGACCTTTAATATGTCTCTTTGAGTTTCTCAACTTTATGGAAGCGCAACTCTAAATAGCTGGACCCCTTTATGTAGTTTTTCTTCTACCAGCTGCAACATGCTCATCAGTGATAATAATCCAATAATCTAACAATCTGTTATGCCAGGGGCCATTTTTAATAAGTACTTTTGGTATATGATTATACAGTACTTCTACTTGTTTGTGCTTTTTATGGTACACTTAAGGGTCTAAACATTTCTCCCACCACTGAGAGAAATTACATTTGACCCAACTTGTAAAGGAACAAACACATGAAGATTATGACTTCACAAAACAAGTGTTTGGATAGAAGAGGTTACTGGGTTCTATTTTAGTCGACCAAAATCCAGATTTAACAGTTTCGCCGTTCTGGGTTCCATTTGCGAAACCTCCCTGACCTTATATTCTTCCACTGCATTATGGTCGGAGGCTGTGGCTTTAAACCAGAGATTGTGATCATGTTCTTTGGCTCTTCAAAGTAAATCTTTCAACAAGTATGTTTTATTCTTCTCTATTACAAAATATTTTGTAGGATAATGTGTAACAGGATGGGAAACATCCAGGGGTAAATCTGTTTCTAGGATTTATTTCATTTCTTCTTGTATAATCTTCAAATATTAAGATCTAAAGCTTCTCAGCATAACTTTAATTTTGATGTCAATTCTTTTGGTTATTTTTATCCATATTTATAAGTATTTTCCCATCCATATTTATCAGTATTGCTTATTTTCTTTAAAACAAGGCTATGTAACTTTTGCTCAACAGCAGTCACTGTGGCCACGACTGAAAATAAGTAGATATTAATAAAACGTGACATTGGCAGAAATGGCAATAGTTATAAAAGTAGCAAACGGATTAAGTGCTATCTGTGCTACAGCACAATTAATGTCACAATCTCCATGGCTGAGAAATAAAGCCAAGGTCAAAGCACCAAAAACTGCAGTTCCTTGAAAGGCCACTTGAGGCCGGCTACAGGACGAGTCAGTCTCCATAAGTCCCCATGTTAAAATGTCCAACTTCACAGCAGAAATAAACATGTTTACAGCCTGGTACAAAAAACAGTTTTGGTCTCTATAGCTAATTTCCCCGTTCATGACAACTGTACTGAGGGTGAATTTTTATACAACTCACCTGTTCAAATGATATTAAGGCTTAAAGTTATGAAGAATTAAGAGAGTGGCCACTTTGATTGACATGTGGGTGTCATTACAGATGGCTCGTTTGAGCATTTTTAGATTAGCCGGGAGGACGAAGAAGCATGACATCCAACATGACAGTGGCCAGAGCCACAGGTTCAAAATGGCTCTTCAGAAACATATGGGTGATGTGACGTATACGCTATGCAGAATTAACAGCACAGACTTTTTGATTGACAGGTGGGTGCCGTTACCGTTATGGCTTGTTTGAGCACCCAGGCGTCATTCAGCCCGCCTCAGGTCCACTGATGGTCCATGTCTTTGCCGATTTTTAGATCAGCCGGGAGGCGGAACAAAGACTACTAGACCAGGACGACCACACTGAGCTTCAAAACAGCTCTTCAGAAACCTGTGGTCACACATGCACTGTCCATTCTTTATACTGCCATTGGTTACACTACATGTAAGGAAGTAAAGTTGTAACAGCAAAACCACTGAGTGTATTGAATTAAGCAAGAATGCATTTTATTTTTTGAAGATTTCTTCTTGGTAAAGTTACAAAGTTGCACTTCAAAATTACATGAAAAGTTTTTTCCCACCATTTTGAGGCTCCTGAACAGTGATGGGAATAACGGCGTTATAAATAACGGCGTTAGTAACAGCGTTACTTTTTTCAGTGATGAGTAATCTATCTGATTACTCTTCCCATCATTATAACGCCGTTATCGTTACTGCCAAAAAATGCGGCGCTTTACAATGATTGAAGGCAGCTGTTTTTCATCAGACCAACTAGATCTCTAACGCCTAATTTACACAGGGGACGTAACGGCCGTGTAACGGCTGCGCCGCGGTCACCGGAGCTGATCGCTGCCACTCTAGTCAATGAGACCATTCCCACCGGGCGCGCCGCGTAACGTCTCAGCAGCGTCCCAGCAGCGGCTCTCCGCTCTGCAGCGCGAGCATTCCGTAGCACTTCTATTTTTGACGGAGCCGCTGCTGATTCGCGTCAAGCTCAACAGAGCAGATTGCACCAGACAGGAAGTCCGACACAGAATCAACGTAATACACTTCCGCCCCCTTTCAAAATAAAACACAATACGCCGTTCATGTAGCCTATCACAACGTCACATCAACATTACGCCATGACCGGTGGCACCAGGTCAGCAGTCAATCGATCAAAGGGTCTCAACATGGACGACGACAGAGTAATTGTTGAAGTGGAACAACACACAATAATTTATGACACAACAGATCCTTTTTATAATCTCTTCCACGTCAGAGAAGCAAAGTAAGCTGTTTGTTGTTGTTGTTTCCACAGTTTACCACGGGATCTCGCGGTTTCGCGTACGTTCAGGATTATCGCGTGATCTCGTGATTTCGCGTGAATACGGCTGGCTCGCAAGGCAGCGCTACGCTGCTGTTACGCGCCCGGTGTGAGTTGACGCCGGGTAGAGGACGGAGCCGTTCCGCGGCGCTTACGTCCCCTGTGTAAATTCGGCGTAAGCCGAGCAGCAAAGATTTTTCTTGTTCCTCCTTAATCCTTGGTGACGGCGGGGGCACGAGACATCGCATAAATGATGACGATTGGCTGAGGTTGAGTAAAATTCCATGGTAAGCCAATCAGAGGTGGAGTTGGGCGGGTGCTGCTTTGCTTACACAAATTCGAAAGCCCGCGTAGCCTAGTGACTAGTCTGATCAGACACACAAAGACGACACAGGACATTCACGTGAGTCAGCGAGAAACAGGACTAGTCCAAAAGTACTGCTTCTTCCAACTACAAAGAGTGAATATATTATTTATTTCTTGGTACATTGCTTTACAAGCATAATTTAATTTTGCTTAGTTGTGGCCTGTTGAGGTACAATAAATATCAAAAGTTCCAAAACATCTATTGTGTTATTTTTATCGATCCACTCTATAAACATAGTTATTATAATATCTACAATAATCCATGACATTTTATTGGATGCTAGTCTCACTTTCCCACAGCAACGTTAAAATAGTTTAGATTTGTGTACTGTGGATTTCTGTTATGTATTGTATGAAGTGTCCATTTCATTATAATATTCAGATTTATCATAAATAATTGAACACGCACATGTATTTTAAGTTCCGTCAAAGAGGGGTGGAGGTGGGGTCCAAATTCTTTGACACATTTGAGCATTTAAAAAATTACTTGAAAGTAACGCAATAGTTACTTTCCAAAGTAACTAGTTACTTTTATAATTTGTAACTCAGTAAGTACTTTAGTTACTTTCTGGGAGAAGTAACTAGTAACTGTAACTAGTTACTTTTTTAGAGTAACTTGCCCAACACTGCTCCTGAATAAGCTGTAAACAAACCATGAACAGTCTTATCAACATATTAAGTTGTTATGGCTAACATGTTAACAAATCATTTCCTCTTTACTCAGTGCAGCATCATTAGCATTCATTTGCACTGGTGCTTATGCCCACCTGTTGAATCCAGTTCAATGAATGGATGGATGGACAGACGGATGGATGGATGGATGGATGGATGGAAGGATGGACGGATGGATGGATGGATGGATGGATGGACAGATGGACAGACGGATGGATGGATGGATGGATGGATGAATGGATGGACTGATGGATGAATAACCCAGTTGTTTTGTTGCCTAAATCTAACCAAACTACCACTGTTTCACGTTAACCATCTGTTGATTATTGTCACCATGGTGATGAAATGACTTCATCCTTTTCTGATCATCCAAAACAAAAAGGTGTCCTCTGCAAACATGTTAACTGACCATAGAGAGTGGCATGGTATTTATACTGCATATATTCACTCTAAAAACTCCACTGTCTTTGAGCTGACTTCCAGCTCTAGCTAGCTAATCACAAACGTTGCTGTTTGGTGCTGGGCTGGTAGCACACACACTGCTGTGTCTGAGCCTCAGTCAAAACAACAAGAACCTGAAGAGCACAGTCAGTGGAGCTGAGGGAAGTGTTCAGTGTCCAGTAATTCTGTCAGTCTGTTACTTCAAGTGAGTATTAGATGTAATAATAAACATTCAAATATGCACTGGTGTAAGCTTTAAGCTCTAACTGTATATGTCTCCAAACATTCCTTAAGACCACTGTGTCCAACAGCCCCAAACACTCCCCCTCCCACACACACTCACTCACACACACACAGCTGCAGGTCTAATGGCTTTAGCGCTTTAAGACGTTTGTTCCCCAGCCTTCTCTATTGTGGGATTAATTACAGGGCTTCTTATTAGTTCATTCTAATTGAGATGGGATTAAGCGACTCCATGGACTCCAACTGGCTCGTCTCAGTGTTTTTCAATGAACTCCACTGAGGAGGCTCCTGTTTGCATTTGTATTGACACTTCACCTACTCAGAACAGCTTCATTTGTGACAACAGCTCACACTGACTGGATACACAAACTGAAATGTAAAGGAAGTTGTAGCTGGTGAAATAGCTGCTGTTATTCATTGATCCAAGAGGGAGGATTGTGAAAAGTTGTATTTTTCTGCCACTGCCAGTCACAGTCAAAAAGAAAAATGGTTGGTTCAAGGAATATGTCTTATTTATCCCAAACATTGTATGAACCCAAGCGTAATTAAATAACTTTGAGTCTGAGGGGGAATCAAAGTGCAACCTGATATACGGACTTCAGCAACAATTGAATTTTCAAAATATCATCGCTCACCACCAGAAAGCGGCCTGAGACTCTTTAGCAACATGGGGAAACTTTATCCCAGATTTCCCTCTCCTTCGCCTGGGCAGGACGCTTGAATTTCACTGCTGATTTAATAGAAATGAAACAGGATGGATTTGAGGATATTTCATTAATCTTCCTTCTCTTTCATTGCAGAGGAAATTAAGGCAAATAGAGTTCAAAACAGACTTTTTTCCCCCTCTTCCCTCCGTAGTGGAGCTAAAGCCTGCCAGGGACTCTCTCTCTCTCTCTCTCTCTCTCTCTCTCTGGAAAGTTAAGACCCAATTAGCCGGCCAAATTCCTGGCTGATCCCTCTGACTGAGTGGATGTGTATTCTGCTGCAGGTGTAAACATAAGCAGAGGGGTTAAACTACCAGGGATTTCACATCCACTCCTTCCCTTTATAATACTGAAAACAAGGCATATAAATCACTCTGATATTGAACACGTGCTATAATTTATATAACATGGCTTGACAGATGATAGCAGCAGATAGGTTAAAGGTCATTATGAGGATTTAGACATGTTGTCAGCAGATAGCGGAAGAAAATCCTTCAAGTAGCAATACCACAGAGCACAGAGTGTTAATATTTTGTTCAGACGTGTTATGCAGAATGCCACCTTATTAGAATTTTCATTCACGCAGCTCTAACGCTGGTCTGAACGCAGCCGTCTTTCTCTGCTCATCCGGTAACAATTGAAGGTGACCCAGATGAGCTGCTGATCGTCAGACCTCGTCTTCTCTGTATGTTGAAAGCTGGGCAGGCAGAGAACACCGCTTATAGAGACCTCAGTGAGTAAATCAAACGGAACTGTAGATCATGGTCGGATCTTTCAGTGAAAGTTAGTGGAAATGACTCACTCATGAGCATGAAAGCAAAAATACAAATGTTGTGTTGAGGCCTCCATACACTCTTAAGGGATAAAATATCTGCTTGAAATGTAATGAAGTATAAAATTACATAAAATGGACACACTTAAGTGAAGCATAAGTACCTCATCCGTAATATAGTGCTTGAGCAGATGTTACGCTCCCCTGGTCATCAGGTTTCTTTTTCTCCGTTTCACAAACACAGTTAAC
Source organism: Sciaenops ocellatus (assembly GCA_033000465.1). Lineage (NCBI taxonomy): Eukaryota > Metazoa > Chordata > Actinopteri > Sciaenidae > Sciaenops > Sciaenops ocellatus. The sequence continues at coordinate 28,949,621 of CP136878.1, forward strand.
TGCTGCTTTGCTTTGTATAGGTTTCCATATATTTAAGACGTAAATGTTTATTGTATCCCAGTTTACATGGAACTTTGCATTTGCTTACGCTGTTTTGCATTAAAGCATTTGATTGTGAGGGATGAGAAAATCATTTTCCATGAAGTCTGTGGTTTACAGACGCTGCACATCTCTGTTGTTTCCTTTGTGTCTTCGCAGAACGAAGGGGGAAAAAAAAAGAAGCAGCTTGTGTTTGGAACTTTTTGCTGTTTATTCCAAGTTGCATTATCTGCATATCTCCCAGATTTTTTCCATAAATGCATATTAAAACAGTATTGCATTAACCATAACATAACCCAGTGAATTGGTTCAAGGCTATCGCTAGAATGCCCTCATGCTTATTGAATTACCCAACCTGTGATAGAAATCTGCAGCAGTTACGTGCCAATAACAACATGCTGAGAGGGGTCTAATTTGAGAGGGAGCAGCTTAAGGCTGAGTAAAGGTTTTAAAGCATTACCAGGCATTGTTTATTGCAACAGATACGCTCGCTGAAGTTAAATGTTCTGTCGATTTCAGGCATTAAGTGTTTTAAATTGGGGAGACGTAGCGAGCAAATTCCATCCATCAGACACAGACGGCGCGGCTCGCTAATAGGATCTGCTAAATGCCCATATCCCAAAAGCAGTAAATAAATATCTGCACAGCGCTGTATCTGCTGTGAGTTTTCCCTTCTTAAAACAACATTTGTCTGTGTGATTAAAATACATTGGAGTGATTATTTGAATTACCCCAAAACCAACTCAGTAATTGAATTTTACACAGATTCTTGCAGTAAAAGCCTCTCTCTTCCTCTCTGAGAGTGTGCTTGGAAAGGAAGGGGGGAAATATGGAAGTTGACCTTGTAAACTCCTGGGAGAGAGCTCAGATCCAGAGAGCTGCGGGGCAAAGCTCTGACAGTTTTCAGCTGCAGGGGGAATGTTAATATGTATTTCCAGGATTATTGAATTATGCATATGACAAACGTCTCAAGGAACGCCGAGCGTTAGCTTCAGGTTTATGAGCAGAGCCTGGTCATCTCCATGCTCCAGTTACCCCTAATGATGGTAATTATTACATGGCTTAACTGTAATACTGGATTGATTCTCAGGCTCCTGAATAACCTCTCATGCTGGCATGCTGCACCAACTCCCCCGACCCCCCTTTTGCTGCCCAACAAAGGCCACGTTGAGACTGGCGAACAAATGCACCTCGCCTTCGCAAAGGGGTCCCTGGAGCGGGGCTGGCAACCTGTGTGTGAGTGTTTTTGATGGGGGTTAATACTCAAGCCATATAAAGATGGGATTAGGGCCCAGGCTTACACAACGAGGAAGAAAATTGAAAGTTTGGAGGGAAATATGTGGCTAATTCCATTCTGTCATCAGTGGATATTAAAGATTTTCAGCCGCTCTGTCAAATTATTTGTAAATCACAATGGTGGCACTGTTAAAATCAGGTTTAATTTCCAGGGGCAAGAAGTGACCAGGGAGTTTAAGTGGGGTATTGTCTCATATCAATCCCTCATAAGACCTCAAGGTTTTTAAAGGATTTACGTCATTCTGTTGAAACAAATCCATGCACTTCCTCTCGGTTGACTTCCCTTATTTTGCAGAGTGATTGCTCTTTTTTCTTCCATCATTATTTATGTGTCTTGTGTATTTAGTATGTAAAATATAATAAATAGCTATAGAAACAAAATATCTCTGCAAATTTATCCAAACATGTATGAAAGCATTTCCCCCTGCAGTAGGCAGACAGGGCTGTTTGGCACCTGTACTGGATTAATGGAGGACCTCTGCCAGTAGCTCGACAGAGTTAAGCTTTTAGATTGAGTTACACAGAGGGGTGGGACCCATGCAGGCCAGGTGCTGGCTAGGTAATACCTCCCAGATCTCAACAATCTGGTTCTGTTTCAGGGCTGCACTGCGCTCCCCTTCCCCTGCTGCCCTGGGTCTTGGTGGTACGCCATCACACTTGGTATTTATCAAGCCTCTCGAGGTAGACGAGGCAGGCTGCGAATCACTGTGGCCCCACGTTAACAGAGTGTAGGACAGCAGACTCCAGCAGCTTTGTGAAGGTTCAAATGTAACTTAGTTTGTTACGGTATACAGTATACTGAATAAAAATGGCTATATAACATACAAGTTAGGACCAGAAGAAATCTCCTCCAAAAAAGTGGACGCCAATCTTCCTTTAGCAGAATGTCTGGAAAGATGCAGAGACTAGTGATGACTTGTTGAGACTTAAAACATTGAAACAGATGAGTACACTGAAATTACATTAACGGCAAATATAATGTTAGTTAATCACCAATTGATGTCACTATTGTGCTGCTGTACAGTAGCCATATTATAGCTCATATATAATAGCTACCATACACAACATACATTTTTGTTCTAGCTGTAGGCTGCTTACTAATTTGTTAATTTTTGGGAATCCCAAAAAGTGAGGCATTGTGGATAGGAGCAGTCGTTATGGGGAACACACGAGGGCAGAACATTGGTTCTTGACGAATTCACTTGAAATAAGATTGCTTGATTGTTAAGGTGTTGACAAGGCAGTATTTTTACATCAAGATGGAAAGACGTAGCTCTGGAGTAATTTAGTTATTAGACATGACCATAGCTCTGAGTGTGAGTGACATAAAAAAAACACCAATGCAAAATTACAGCAAAGTATTTTACAGTAAAAGACTGTAAAATACACCATGAAATATGACTGTGTTTTATAGTATATGGTAAAACAGTCATATTTCAAAACATTTATTTATTTATATATTTTAAGTGAATTTAAACTGAATAAAGTAGCTTTTATATTAGAGACTGTTGATTGTACAGTAAAATGCCATTATTTTTTATCATTTCTTTTGATGTATTTGTACATTAAAATATGGAATAAAACACCAACCTTTAATGTAAAATCAACAGTACGTATACTGTAATACATATGAAGAATATAAAGAAAATTCTGGCAACCACAACTGCCAGTTTTTTACTGTAAAAACAGCAGTTTTTTTTTTACAGTGTACGATCTAGACCTGTTTATAAGGAAAGTGCCATTAGATAACTTCTGTTGTAATTTGTTGCCATGTAAATTTAATTAAATTATATTGAACTGAATCTTAGAATAATTCTGAAATTAATTATCATTCCAAAAATTTGACTCAATTAGACCAAAGTCCAGTATTGAGCGAGACCACTGCAGCCAAAAGAAGCGATACCGAAACTGTGACGTAATATTTCGGGGGAATTTTGCACCGCCAAAGTACGTCCACTAAAGTGTTTGTTTTTGCCACTGACAGACTCAAAATGTTGTTTTAAGTGTCTGACAATATTATGGAAATGATCCTAACCAGAAACAGCTGCTATATCGCTCTATTCAAAGCCACCAGACTCCAGTGACAAAAACAGTCATTTAAACTTGCAGAGCTCAGGAGTTGTTGGTCTACTGCTGCCTCCATCAGTTAGTTTGTATTGTTGTGTGACTTTGGTATGTAAAATTACTATTTGGTAAATGAAAGTTGTCAATCCTTTCCAGATATACTCAAAAGAGTTTTCTGTAGATGGCAGATAGTGGAACGAGTAAATGGCTGATCAAAAAGACTACTTTATACAAGAGTGGGGACAGGAAACAGTAGGGTTTATGGGAAATGTGAGCACAAAATGTGATTTCCTATATTTTGCATTCAGGTACGGCAGACGTCAGCTGTTTCGACGCTGCAGAGAGAACAGATCCTAGATCAGCATTGTGTGATAGAACTGATTACCACCAGCCCTGGATACTGTCCACGTCTGGGCCATATACCAGAGCTACTGGAAGCAGAAACACATGGTGAAATGCAGCTGCTTTATGTCATCATGTCACCTCTCTCCTTCTTCATTCGCTCTCGGTATCTCTGATGGCCAGTCCTCCTACTGCTTTTTGAAAAAGATCAGAGCTTAACCTTGAGAGTGTTTTCATGTTTTATTTTCTACATAGTTGTAAATCACTTGCAAAAATGGAGACCTGAAAAAAGAATGGATTCTAGTTAAATACAGCAAAGGCACTCGTGTATCTAAAAATCCAACCAACACAGATTTGATATCTCAGGGCCCTTTCACACCTACCTCATTTAGTTCGGACTTCTGTTTAATCCAAAGCTCCCAAGACTGCAAGAAAACTGAACCATGATTTGGGTTGTGTTGAGTATTTTGGATGCTTCAGACTTTCGGACCATGAAGATACAAAACGTTCTGGCAGGTTATCATCAGAACCAGAAAAGGGAAAAGAAGTAACAAAACAAAAAGAGCTGTGATACCAACATGGCAAGAGCCGGATCAAATGTACACAATGGAACAAACACGTGATCCTTGGTTCAGACCTTGGTTTAGACTTTCAGGTGTGAAAAGGCTCTCAGGCTCAGGTGTTAAAAACTGTAGAACTAAAAAAAGGAACATGTGCAGATGTTTTTAAAGGTTTTATTAGCCATGCAATGTCTGTTGGACGTCTTTGTTCCAGACTTAAATTTCTCAAAAACAAAAAGATGGATTACCTTGAAAATGAATGAGGATGACTCTTCATAGATTTCCTCTGACACTATGAGCTTGACGTTTGTGGTTCTGACTGAAATGTGATTTTGTGATTTTTAATGTGTGGTTGATCCACTTTAATGCATGAATTGAATATTAAAAGAAAAAGAAATGATCACACATATAGAGACCATGAACTGACATTTTTGAACTGACATTAGCACAAATTCAAAAGACTTCCACAGGTCTGATGATAGTATGACATACACTAAAAGTTCACCTAACAAACATTTGTAACAGAATTTATGACTGTCTATGGAGATTCTCATTGCTGTGGGCGCCCTCCAATGGAATTTCAGGTCCAGCTGATTTTGGCTTTCAATGACATTAGGCACTAGTTCTTACAAGAACATTGCAGAATGTGTGCAAGATGTTTACCCTGACACATCTCATGTCGGATCATATCATGACTGGAAGAGACTTATGGTAAAATAAGGAAAACCATAATGAAGTGAGAATGTACATCGAGCAGTCAGAAGTGACGGGAGCTGGATGTAAATACGTGCTGAGTGCCTTTTTTTCACACACTGCCATGAGAATCCTATGTGGATATGTAAAATTAAAGTGCAGTGCAGTCTTGTGTTAAGACAGGGCTGAGTTTTAAATTCTAATGTGTTCAATCCATCCCGGCTGCGTCTGTGCCGGCTTGTTTTGATAGAATAATTCTAGGTTCCATTATGTCCCTGCCACCGCCTGCAGAGCTGATTTGAATTTCTTATAATTCCAAAGTGTGTTAAGTAGCACCTCTGTGAAAAGAGGGGGGAGTCAGAGAGCATGTTTCAGACCTTCTAATGTGTAAATGTGTTTCTGATTCCTGACATGACACACGGTCAGACAGCAGTGTGTGGATGTGTGTGTGTGTGTGTGTGTGTGTGTTTCCTTGATCCTGCCACATGACTGGCTGCCTGTAATCAGTAATTACCAGGATTGGCTGATGGATTCTGGTTATAATGAATGATTGATGACCCCTGAAAGAAAGAGGCTGGGCCTTTTCTGTCCTCTGACAGCATGACGTTTGCACTGAATTGAAACCATTTAAGTCGAAAATGACTGGACACAGGCAATGGCTCAATAGCAGGTACCACACTGCCATTTTGCAAAATGGACATGTTTGCATTCGCCCCCTCTTTGAATAGTCTGTATATTCATGTGACTCCTGAAATCTGAACTCTTGCTGCTGCCAACAGCTCAGGGCTGAAAATCAACCCAAAATGGTAGACAGACTTTAATGCTTCTAAAGTGCATTTCATTGACGAAACCACAGGACATAAGAACACGCTGATTTGTTTGTACTGTTTTCATTGATGTAACCCACTCTCAGAAAGTTCTGCAAAGACAATAAAACTTCAAAATCCGTGTTATGTGGAAATATTTACAGCATGTGAACACTTTGTGTCACACCCTGGATCCTGTTTTTGTAGCTTGGTTTGGTTTATAATCGGTGATATTTTACTCAACAGTTTAATAACTCAGAGAGACTTTCCTCCCAGCAAGAACAAAAGCACGACTTGTTTCTGCAAATAGCACAAAACAACATGCGTGTTGGTAAAGCCCTCTGACAGCAATCGTATGGATGATGTTGTTACAGACGGATCCACAGGGGAAGGAGGTCAGGGTTGATGGATGGGTCAACAAGACATCTGAATTTAAAACCTGTTGTTTTTTTGTTTTCTGCTGACAGTCAGCATGGGTTTCTTCAAACTATGACCACCATCAACTGTAACCATGACAACAAAGACTCCAAGTAAATATTTGAAGCCAAACCACAATCTCTCCCTAAACCTAACCAAGTTGTTTTTGTGCCTCAACCTAACCAACCCTCAAGTGTTGTCACATCATAAAGCTGATTTATTTTTATAACGGTTTTGTGAATTGCAGACAAGCGATGTCCTGCTGATAGTGGTGTCAGATCAACAAATGCTTCCATGTGCAGTTCTGGAGGACGTGGACAAATGACGTTTGCGCAGGGGAAAGCTTGCTGGAAATCCTCATCACAAGTTGGTAATTGTTCCTGCTTAGCTGGAGTTGAAAGCAGATATCCAGAGCCATATACCCCCAACACTGTCCAACATGCGTTTCTATTCATACTGAAGGTCGCTCACTTTAATGGAGGGAAATAACGTGTGTCATAGTTTTTGTGCACAGAACACACATTTTACCATCAGCTTTGTCATGTCTGTTCCTATACACATTTCTTCGAGCTCCAAATCAGCCACTGGGGATCCACAAATGAGTCCTAAATATAAGAATATGATATCTTTTGTATCGTAATCTTTTATAGAAGGAACTTATTTTATTGTTTTTACATTTCTCATAATGTTTCTCACTAAAGGCATGGAATGTATTATTTTAGTGATTCCATGTTTTGTGTGTATAGTTCATTTTAAATCAGTGTGTTAAACATCAAAATTGGTTAACCAGCTTAAAGGCCCTATGTATTGAATTTTAACTACATTATTATTGAGGAATACAAAGTTAACAGATAACCATAAAATCCTGCAGTATGATTATATGCACTGATATACGGTTGCAGCAACAGTCCAAAAAATATTACAGATAATTACTTTTTTTTTAATCCCCTTAAATCACTGCAACACTGCATCTGTCAAACTGTGTGAATGGTATACATTTTTATTTGAAGACAAATATAAATGTCCATAAAGTCGCTGCAGTGTATGTGTTACTTTCAGTGTCGTCTTTGATGCGTCCACTAGGAGTTGCCAAAGTCAGACACTTTTTAATCCTCTACAGCGGACCTTTAAACACGTCTGTCTTTGTTCTCACTGTTGTTAATTCCTCATTTATTATCACTGCTTTATATTAAAATGAGTTCAATACAACTTTTTTATTTTCAGAGTATTTTCTTGTGTTGTGGATGTTTACTGTCTCAGCTTCATTTTGTGATTTAGACTGATAACAAGACTTGACTGATTTGGTCTCATTCAGCTTTAAAGGAAGAAAAGGAGAACAGTGAATTGGACTGTGTGTTAACAATCTGTGTCTCATAGAAGAAGCATGAGTTGTCAGGACAGATCGTTCATCACTGCCACTTGTTTTTCCAGTAGGCAGAGGCCTTCATGTGCAAGGATTATTACGTTTACAACTTACTTGTGTGAAGTACATGACTGCTGAACAAAAACTACATTTTGTGATTCATCTCCTTTGATGTGTGAGGCAGATATTAAATTTGTGGTTGAGCCACAGGCACTTTGTGGTTTTGTTTGAGAACCAGGCAGTTCTACGGTTCTCAAACAAAGAGGGGTGTTGGGCAGGCGGGGGTGGTGGTGGGGGTTGGGGGGTTGGGGGGGGGGGCAAATGATTCTGAGCAACACATGGGTTTCATCGTGGACATTGAACGCAGCCTGATTCTGCAAAAGGAACCAGTGTAGAACACTGCAGCCTCTGACAGATCTGACAAGTACAATAAATCTGGATGTCTGTGTGTGTGTGTGTGTGTGTGTGTGCGTGTGTGTGTGCATGTGTGGTGTTTGTGCGTGTGTGTGTGTAAAGCCACTATAATAAGTGATATTTAAGGTTAAGGTTAGAACTAGGCTTAGGGTTAAGGTTAGGGAATGCATTATGTCAACAAGGGTCCTCATTAATATAGAAAGATAAACCAGTGTGTGTGTGTGTGTGTGTGTGTGTGTGTGTGTGTGTGTGAGAGAGAGAGAGAAATGATAGATAGGACTGCGACAGGTCTGTTAATTGAGTTTTCTGTGTCTCCATTCAAATTCACAGGAAGTAAATACACACAGGTCTGTCTGGCACCGCACCAGCCTGTATGTGTAACTGTGTATGTGTCTATCACTCACATTAACACATACACACACACACACACGGATACACACACATTCACAAACTTTTCACAGAGCTCAAATACACAGACACACTCTCACAGCTTTATGCTGTCTAGCTTTTAACATCCCTCTCATTGTAATTAACATAACTTTAATGCTACTATTTTAATGAACATATCAGTTTAATTCATTCATATATTTATATTTGAATAAATGTAATTGGTATCAGTTTCACAATGTTTTCCACAATGTACACCATCCTGAGGTTTCTGCAGAAAGTCTTTCCTTGCCACTGTCATTAAGTGCTTGCTCATGGTGTGAACTGTTGGCTCTCTGTAAATAATATAAAGGGTACGGTCTATATGAATAACTTCTGTTATCATTTGGTGCTATATAAATCAAACTGATTTGCATGAATGTTCCTGGAGTAGAGTACTGTCAAGTAGACTCTCTGGACTTGACAGTTCCCATCATGCAGCAGTGATGAGGAGATTAGCTGGTTATCAGGCCCAGCAGTGCACAGAGGGCTCACTGCTGCCTGTTTGTTTAGCTGTGAAACTGGACTGTGTCAGGTGAGAGGAAATGTGTCAGTCAGTCAGTCAGTCAGCATGTTTCCCGATGTGTATGCTCAGCATTTTCACTTTTGTCATTACGTGCATGCTCGAACTTAATTAGACTGTTGATCACAAACAGTTTGATCTTGATCTCTCTGAATGTTTGCTTGTTAACATGAGGAGACCTCAGGGTTAGGAACATTTTTCACATTCTCTAAAGTCTTACCAAATAAAAGACACTTCTGAAGCGTAAGTTCTTTTATAAAAATGTCATCAGTATGAGCGTTGTGGAATATGTAGAATATGGATCACATTGAACTGTTTAATAATACTTTGGTTTGGTGGTTTGGTCAAAAGTGACAGCTTAAGCCTGACTTTTTAAGTTTGCTTTCCCCGTCGTGAACTGAGCAGTGAGGATACTTTGGAAACACATGCAACAGTTTAAACGGATAAAAATGTTCACTCACAAATGTATTTATCTGTTTGTCATACAGAAGCAGAAACCTGAAAGAAGCTTGTGAATTATAACAGACAACATTGTGTGTTTTCACTGCTGCTTCCTCAGCTTGCATACAAAGTTCAGGCTCTGTTTTAACATGCTTTTCACACAGGGCTGGATCAACCTGTTCAGGGGGCCCAGAGCAAAAATGACCAATGGGTCTCACTGAGACTGCAGACCTTAAAAGATTCAGCACACCTGAAAAGAACTAGTCTGTGTACAGAGTGATCCAAACATGTTCTGTCATTGATGTAGAGTAGCTGTGTTTCCAGTTGTTTCTCAGTGGCCGTTGGAGTGAAAAATTCCACTGTGGGGCAAAAAATCATTTCTCTATAGACCTCTCCATAGACGTCTATGAATCTTTCTATTATGAATTTTTGATCCACAGATGTTACAGCCATGTAAAGCCATGGTTTCCACCCACACACTGATTTTTGAATAATTACAAAAGAGAGTGACAACACTCAAACTTGTTTCTGATGCCCTTTAAAAAAACAACAACACACACATATAATATCTATCTATGTATCTATCTATCTATCTATCTATCTATCTATCTATCTATCTATCTATCTATCTATCTATCTATCTATCGGGTATTTTTCTGATGTTGTGATTATGTAAATTATGCAGATGCTCCTGCAGTCAGATGTAAAAGGACATCAGTGTGAAAGCCTGGACAAGCCCTCACCATGTATTTATCCCCTCTTGGACGGATGCATTACCAAGTCTCCCTGTTTTATTTGCCGTATTTAACCAGGTTTTACAGATCAGGGCTCTGATATATAAAGATGCATCCGCTATTGTGGCTTTGTGAGTCTTCAGCCTCCATCTGCAGCCTGATTGACGCTTCTATTCACCTATAAGTGCTGCCTTCACTGCACTTTTCCTCAGCTTTTATTTTCAAATGGACATTTCGTTTTGTAGCAATCCCTTTTGACTTGCTCCTTTCACTGCCACTTGGAAGTAGAAATATAGAAATAAATGTGAAAATAATAACAGCATATGGCCCTGTTTTTTTTTTTTTTCTTCCACTCTTCACTGGGCTGGAATCACAGTGTGACTGTATTACAGAAAAGGCTTTTCAGAAAAGGAACATGTTTCCATATCAAAAGGCACCAACAAACAGAGCTTCTATCAGATTCATGCATGCAGGAAAAACTCACTTGTGTGCTTTTTATGCACAAAATAAAATGTGCCACCTTCAGAATTGATCCGCTGTAAATGATTTGAGCTGGAATGTAGATAGGGAATCAAACTGAAATCTAATTTTAAACCTAAAAATCCTGTTTTGATTTGCGTGTTACTGGAAGTGTGTATAGAATGAGCATAAATTCAAACTCCTAAGTTTACAGTGAGCTTTGCAAGACTAGAAGGACGACCTTTGAGTGTTACTCTGCACTCTGCCCTCACCTTAGAGGTATGATAAGAATATCAAACTGAGACCATGAATTACAGAAAGCATAAGTCCTCTGCTGATCATTGCCTTCAATAATAGAGGTTTTTGGACCATAACACTGCAGATTTATGAATATTTAAATGTTTACATTTAGGAATATCAGTGGACCTGTTTCTGATGACTCAAATGAGGAGCTTGATGTAATGTTGCATTTTTTTTTTAATTGGGAAAAAATGTGTTCCAGGTGTGGAACAGGCTCAGATAAATAAAACGATGTAACACATTCAAACCAAGAAAACAAACAAAACAACTATAACATGATTGTCTAAAGGAGTACAGATGTTTGAAATACACATTTTATTTTTTAGATGAATTTCTAAATTCATCTTTCCCAGGTAGCAGGTAGGACAAAAGCTACTCTGTGATAGACATATGTATGTATCATATACATACTGACAGGTAATAAAGAGCAAACATTTCATGGTCTAAAGTTAATGAAACACGACGGAGTGATTCACATCTTTCTCTGCTGATAGTGAAGACAGTGACAACGAGATCTACCAATCAGGTTTGAGCACATCTCACTATGCTACAGATTCTTATACGCCAGAATCACACATTTCTGCATATTTGCTATATATGTCAGTGGAAACAACATTTTACTGAGTAGAGAATGGTGGAATAGAAGAGAAATATCCATGTAAATATTGATATGCACAGACATACAGCTGTGTCTGCGTGACGACCAGAAGAAACAGCTGGCCGGGTTTCCACGCAGAGTGAATAAATATGGAATTATTACATTAAAAATAGGGATCATGTGTATTCAACTTTACTAACGAGCACGTGCAGAGATCTGATTTTTAAAATTCATCTGACACATTTTTATGTTCAATCTATAATTTATGCAACACGAATAAAATGAGTTGAGACGAGTTCAAGTTAAAAACATGAATAAAATTAATAAAAATATTGAGCATGAACATTTGAATCTTTCTTTCCAGAGTTTGTTGTCAGCAGTCTTTAATTTTCTGACAGAATAAAATATTTTTATCCACCTTTAAATCAACCGCTGAAATATTGTTATAATATTGATATCAGTCATATTTCCGTGCAGGCAGAGCTGATTGAAATCGCTTGTTTTAACGCATTAGCGGAGGACAATGCGCGTCACAGGGAGCTCTGGCCCCGCTAATCATTTCCCATCTTTAAACGGCGCATTTTCAAATCACAAACTTATCTGTCAGCCTGACATGAGCATGTGTTAAGACCCCATTGAGTGCTAAATGCAATCAGCGAGCCCCATTAAGGTCTGAACTGGGAATCCACGTTCCTCCACAGCAGCAGCAGCAGCACTCAGCACATGTTGATTAGCGGTGTAAATATGCAATAAGTTCTCTTTTTCCAGGCTGAATGGAGGTGATAATGGGCCGTTATCTTATCCCGGTCAGGGGGGAAATGTTCGGTGTTGTTGACCCCCGCACCAGAAGGAACTGCTTGCTGCGGGGAGGAAACGCGCTGATCTGCTCCCCGCGGAGCCGCGAGCGGAGGGTGGATAATGAAATGAACCCCAGATATAACGCTCAGTGTCTCTCTGTCTCACATGGAAATATGTTTAATATTCATTTAGTCATGCAGGGCCGGAGAGACACGAACAAAACAAGTCGCTTTGATTACTGTTTCAAAACACCTTAACATCTCATTCACGCCAATATGTTGTGCTGTTGACCTCTAAAATAATAAATGCATCATAATAATAATTATTGTGTTTATAGGCCGATCAGAGCCGGGCCTGCAAGGCGTGACTCCGCGCATAAATATAACGTAGGTACATTTCGTCCCTAAGTTATCTAGAATTCATCTCATTTTATTATTATTTTTTTTTTGCTGATTTATGTGGTCAGGCCATCAAAAGGCCTGAAATGACTCCAGGACGTAAAACTGGTAAATTAATAACAACATTTATGCTGAAATAACTTCAATAAACACTCTTCCGCACAAACTCGCCTGCGTGCTGTGAATTATTGTTAAAAAATGTTAATCACGAATTTTCCTCTGCTCACTGCACCTCCAGACAACAGTCACAATGATATATAAAATCAATCATTTGAACTTCATGAGCTGTTCGATATTTGAGATTTTTTGGGTTGTTTTTAGGTTTGTCTGTGACTTCACGGAGGCCCTGTCCGCCCCCTCACTGTAAACACTGATGTAAATGTGTTCCACAGATTATGATGCCTTCACTGACAAGAAAATAATCGGATTACTCTGTAGAAAGAGGCTGTGTGACCCCGCAACACGGTTCCCCAAAAGTCTGCAAACAGTGCGGATTATCTTAATTGAATTAATTCTCAATACACAGATCTGTGGAACGTTCACACCGCGAGCTGCAAGCAGCTGATCCCAGAGCAGCCGCTCCGCCGTGACGTCAGCGGGCTATAAAACCAGCCCTGCTCTCAACTGGTCCCATTAAAACCAACAGTCCGCATCCCCGAGTCGAGTTCGCGGAGTCGCGCATGCAGCGAAGAAAAGTATCCTAACCCCACCAGAGTCACCATGACGCACTTTTAGGAGAACTTTTTTTTTCCTCCACGGAACACGGAAATCTTTCAGTCAGGACGTTTTTTATTCCACCGAGTCCTTTCTCACTTTCCCCAACTTTCCTCTCTGTTTCCGAGCCGCCGCGCACCGGTGTGATGCCCGCCGGGATGTTCAGCATAGACAGCATCCTGTCCGGCCGGCCGAGCTGCAAGGAGCCGCTGCTGCTGCACCGGAGCGGCCCGGTGGTGCTGTCCGCCGGCCTCACGGACTCTATCTACACAGACTACAACGGACTGTACTCGGCCACTTGCGGGCCTTCTCCTCCCGGGATTCAGTCTGTGAACGGGACTCGGATAGGATATAACGGCTACTACTACGGACAGCTGCACGTCCAGGGCGCCGGAGGAGGTCCGCCGTGCTGCAGCTCTGTGCCCGGCCTCAGCCCGCAGCAGTGCCCGTGCATCCCGGCAGGTAGGACAACCGAAGTCCTGTTCTCCTCGAAGTTTGAGAAAGTTTAGCTCAGGAGTGAAGCTCCAGATAGAAAAATAATAATTTAAATGTTTGAAAGATGGCACTCACACTACACTATTTTCTGCGCCTCATTTTAAACCCAAACATTTAAACATAACACTTATTTAATTTTATAGAACTAATTGTGTTTCCAGTTTATTTGTGACAGACGATGTTTGATATTTTGTTTCCTTGCGACCACAAACTTTTCTTTTTAAATATCATTTTACGCATGAACTCAAATCTGCGCCTTTTACGCACAAACTCATTCTAAACACTCGGAGATATCCGCGCGTGATGTCAGATGTTGTGTGTGATGTCTTTGCCTTTGCTCCGGTGCTGACCCCAGAGCTGCTGCAGGATAAATGTCACCGACCTGTTTCCAAATAGCCGCTTTACGCATGAACTCACTTCTATAAGCTATAACGTTACAAAAACAAACTGTTTGAATTTTTATGCGTGGACTGAAATACTCACAGAGAGCTGCTCACAAAGTTTCGTGTGTCGGTATTTTACGCGTCAGCTGTAATCTGCACGAACACAACCGAAGCCTGAAGCTCGAATCAGCCTCGATTCTCATGAATGTTTGTTTGTACTGAAACTCGGTGCCACTTTGAATGTTCCAACCCAAGCCTCATGTCTCTCTGCAGGCTATGACAGCCCGGGCTCGGTACTGATCTCCCCGGTACCGCACCAGATGATGTCCTATATGAACATGGGCAGCTTGTCTCGGACCGAGTTGCAACTCCTCAATCAGCTGCACTGCCGCAGGAAGCGGAGGCACCGCACCATCTTCACCGACGAGCAGCTGGAGGCTTTGGAGGGCCTCTTCCAAGAGACCAAGTACCCGGACGTCGGCACCCGCGAGCAGCTGGCCCGCAAGGTCCACCTCCGGGAAGAGAAGGTCGAGGTCAGTGCGGATTCTTTAACAAACACTTCAAACACAAAAAACAGACAGACTGAGGTTCAGTAAGAACTAGTAACAACGATTTACACCGTCATTCTGCAGAGGAGATGACACGCTATTATTATTATTATTTTTATTAGTAGTAGTAGTAGTAGTATTATATTGGCCATATATATATTTTTAATTATTGCAGAAAGGTTTTAATGATATCATTTATTTTCCACCATCTAACGGCCTGTGGAATAAAAGATGTCACATCATTCAGTTATGTTCAAATAAATACACAGTACGTTACAATCACGTAATCACGCGGAGGTGACGTGTGCAGTCTTCGATTTTGTTCGTTTTGTTTTTAACGTGCAGCTTAATTTATTCACTTCATCTGATTTTATGCGGAACAAAAGAAGAAATTAATTTAGTTTGTAAAGGTAAAATACATTTCTATACATAATTATCTACGGATAAACAGGCGAGAACCAACTGAATAATAATAATAATGACAATAATAATAATCATAATCATAATAATCATCATAATCATAATGCGAAGTGACATAATTTCTCGTGACGTTTGACGTTATTTTAACGTGAAGCTACAACAGATTAAATTGAAGATCATCCGTCGAGGCTTCCATCAGGTCATATCACGTGATTTTTTTAAATATTAGCTCGTAAATAAAACAAATAAATTCCCAAATAACACAAAAACGCGCATTTAAGTCTTCTGACGGAATATTTATGATTGGGGGGAAAAAAGCGACGACACAAAAGATTTCAATCATCCTCATAACGTCACAATAAAAACTAAAGTTGTATCCAAACAAGAGAAGTGCTGAGGCTCTGCAGAAAGTGAACAAGCTGTGAGGAGGTGAGGAGTCCGGCCTCGGTGTGACAGACATGTCTTGGTTTTGGAGTGTCAGGCTGCATTCGGTCTCAAGGAGAAGCAGAAAAAGGCCTTCTGTGGCTCAGATATTAAAACTGTGTTTTTCATCACGTAGGTTTGGTTCAAAAACAGACGCGCGAAGTGGAGGAGGCAGAAAAGGTCTTCATCAGAGGAATCAGAGAACTCTCAGAAATGGAACAAATCCACCAAAACGTCCGCGGAGAAAACCGAGGAGAGTAAAAGTGAGGTGGACTCTGACAGCTGATAATAGAACGACCGAACACGGCACCGTGTGTGTGTGTGTGTGTGTGTGAGTGAGTGTGTGTACATATAGTGGAAAGTGATGTGGACTCCACGACATGCTGGTGGTGTGATGAAACGTGTTGCCATGTTGCACAGTTGTACATATCTACATTTTATTATGATGATTCTGTGTCGCTATTTATATTTAATTTAATTTCTTTTTGTAACGTGACGCACGCAGAGGGTCGACCGACACGTCTGAATATATCGTGATGTTCTATGTGACATTTTTATGGATATTAAATGTTGTAATTCTGCTATTTTCTTTCCGTTGTAACATCATTCATTGCGCTCAGACAGACAGACAGATTTCTTTTGTTACTTTATTTCCCCCAGAATAAGAAAACCTTCTTTAAAGGACGTCGAGTATACATTAAAATAATGAAACATCAGCATCACAGTGTCTGCTTGTTTTCTTGGAGCTGTGGCCGTCATGTTGTTTTGTTAAACGAGAGGAGGACAGGTCTGACAACAGAATGACTCCCAGAAACGTCACGAGGTTCTGGTGGCTCCAGTCAGCCGATTGGCTCCAAAATGGAACGTTTCAAATCAAAGTGGAACACCGTCAGCCCTCCTCCACCTGCCGGCACCCTAACGGTGCGCTCTCTGACCTTCAACGCGCGTCATCGCACGTACGCGTCATCACGTTATCGGAGCAAAAATAGACGCAGAGAGAAAATTAAAGAATGGTGAGAGTGATATGACGTCAGATGGTTAATGTTTAATAAACACGTCATCATTCCACACCTGACTGTATCTTTAAAAAACTAAAAAATCATCATCAGCTCATCAGGGAGAGAGTGGGAGATGACATTAAATTAAACAGCAGAGGATGAATCGGACTGAGCACACTCTGTACAGTCTACTGCACTCAGATCAGTTCTTTCAGTGTTAGTGATGGTGTCATATCATAAAGTGCAACAGCACCTCAGCTGTGACTGTGGTGGATGTAATGTGGCAAAATGAAGTGTTCACATTTATAACAATATCAACAGGAAGTGAACTGTGCTGTCACAGACTGTGTGTGTGTGTGTGTGTGTGTGTGTGTGTGTTTGGAGACTGAACTGGACTCACATTAGACTAGTCTGAGCTGACCCCCTTTTAACATCTCATTTACAATCACAGAATGTGGCTTTGAGAAGGAGCTCATCATTTTCACATTCTGACTGAATTAAAGACACCAGAGAAGTGTTCAAGACTAATAATAATAATAATAATAACGAAACAAAACAATACAAATCAAAAAACTTTTTTTTTTTCAAAATAAGATTCACTTATTTAACATTAAAACGGAGTGCGAGTTTATTTGGGGGCAGTTACACTCTGCAGTTAAAAAAATAACTAATATCACATTTATAAAGGTATTCATATATATATATATATATATATTTAACTTTCAGCAAAAATAAATAACAATAAAAATATTTATTTATATATTTTTTCATTTTGGAGACAGTCTTGAAAATGGAATTAAAAGCTTCAGGATTCACCTTCAATACTCAGAAATAGGATCAGCAGAAAATACCACTGAATATTTAGCTCAATAAATAAAATAAGAAAAATGCAAATAATATTATTAATAATATCTAATGAGACAAAAAGAGATTTTCTTTTTTGTGTCTGCTCATGTTGATCTCAGAATTTCTAAATGCCTCACAGTCACACTAATAATAATGATTCCTCTTAGATTCATAGATTAGTCTGTAAAATGTCTAAAGCACCGTCACACACACACTCACACACACACACAGGAGGCTGAACGTGATGAGGCAGACACACACTGATTTGGTTTCATTACATAATAAATGTCCTTCAGGTGTTTAATCACTCATTTCATCATGGGGTTCATTTTCACTCACAGATGAACACAGATTAATGTGTCAGTGTTTAGTAAAGTAAATGTCTCCATGCTGTCACCGTCGCTCATTTGCTCTTTAAAATGTCTCATGGAAGTCACGGTGAACTTCACTGACAGTCAAAGCTGCTGCACATTTTTCCAGAGAACAGTCCAGAAGATTCATGAGCTGCTCCTTTATAGACTCTGACCACAACAGGAAATGACACAAACAAAAATACACTGAAGATGGCTAAAGAGCTGTTTAGAGTCAGTATTACTGTTAATAAGAATCAGGCAAATCATGCTGAAAAATATCAAATCATGAGAATAAATAATACATAAATACAACAAATATAATAAATAAATCATCTGTTCACAGCGTTTTATTTTCTGATGTTTGTTCCTCTAAAGATCTTCAAATTTAAAAAAACAGTGATGCTGCTGTACCTGAGTTCAAACATATTCATATATTTTTTTTTTTTACCATGCAAAATCAAATGCAAAGAATTCAACATGAACGGACATTGAACGCCCCACACGCTGGAGGAATCTGCATCAAACAACAGGCCGTGTGTTATTTTAATTAAAGCAGCATTTGATCAGCAGTCTGCCTCCGCTCTGTCACTGTGCTGTAAAATGAGCCGCCGTAGATCTCCAGGTGGAGTTCACATGGAGGCCCAAATAACCTTCATGATTACTGTCATGTGACTAAATAAACAATACAAATGGCAAGCGAGGCTAAATACAGATGAAACCCACACACTTCCCACATCAGGAGTGTTGAGTGAGAGAAATGGTTATAACAAAAAATAAATAAATAATAATAATAAAAAAGGACATTTAGAACCAAAAGGAACAAAGTAAGAAGTGACTGTCAGAGGAGATAATTCAAAGTGTTGCTGCTCACTGATTTAAACCATAACAGAGTAAATGGATGATTAAACTGACCTCCATCCTGATCAGACAGCTGCAGACGCTCAATTCAAATGTAGAAAACAGTCAAGTGCTGAAATTTGGCACCGAGCGCTCGGTGCCAAATTTCTTCTCACTCTGCAATCACATGTTCCTGAGTTTCATACGGTATTTTTTAAATTATGATTTCAGCAATATTCTTATTGTGTTAACCCTTCCAGACCTCACTTTTATCACTTTTTCCAATTTCTTAGCCTTCACCCATGAAGAGGAAAAATAAGACTCAGTGTAAAATATGTGACACGCTGCCGTGGATTTTTTTCCATTAAAGGCTGTTTTAACCATCAATGTGTCACTGCACATGTTTCTACAAAATGTTTAATATTCTAAATGAACAAAACTGATGCAGAAGCACTTTTATGTCTTTGTGTGTGTGTGTTTATGTTATTTTCTGCTCATTTAAATGCTAATTAGGCTTCTAATCTGTTCTAAGTAGACGAGCCCTCTGCAGTCTGAACAAAGACAAAGACATGACATTGTGGAGAACTTCTTCAAGTTGTTCTTATTAATGCCTTATAACTGAACAATAAAACATTTATTAAGTATTAATGAAACCATCAGTTAAAATGCACAATATATTTTAAAACGGGTGCCTGATTAGAAAAAGACACCACGATCACATATGGGGAACTGAAAGCTCAGGAGGAATCTAGTAAGCAAACCTTGAGTTTATTATTTTTTTTTAGGTCAACGATGAACTGTCTCACTCATGATAAATCACCTCATCTGTAGCTGTAAACAATAAAAGTCAAACACTGAGGACTTTACAGCATCATCTCATGTTTTATTAGAAAAAAGTTTCACATTGATATTGTAAACCTGAAATTGAAGAAATGTACAAATGAATATTTAATATGAGTTCAGTATGTTTGTCCTACAGCGTGAGGTCTGCATGTGTACGAGAATATTTAAAGTTGAAATGTTTCTTGTTCCACTTCCTGTTTTGTCTGCTGGTCTTGTGTAACTCCTCAGCGGTTAGAAACTGAACTGAAGCTGAAAGCAGATCTGAACGGGTCCATCTGAACAGTTTGTCATTTTTAGGTGCATGCTCGAAAAAGTAATTCTAGCATCAGAACCTGAGCAGAGCATTATGTTATTGTATTGGTACGGTTATAAAACACAGAGATACTAAAGCTGTTGTGACGACCGTGCAGTGATGATGATGTGATGATGTGAGCAGCAGCTCCTGCACTGCATTTGTTCCTCATTCTGAAGCATGTTTGAGTGTGAGAGCCGTGCAGACGTGCAGCCTGACAACTTCACTGTGATCTCTGCTTCCTTCTAATCAGAGCTGACTGCACAGCACACTCTGCAGCCCACACTGCTAACCAGAGGTGGACACAGCAAACACACTGCACTATAGATCATCTTTACGCAGGGTTTCCATTAAAAGACAACAGCTACTGCAGCCACATATATAATCCAGCTGAATACATGTTAGTGGAGGAGTGGAGATGATTCAAACAAAGGTGTTTTATTCTCTAAGGACCTGAGCATGAATCATGTTGAGACTTTCCTCATAAAATACAAACTAATACATGTTTGATATGTAATCTATTACAGTTAAATGCTCACATTTTTAGAATAGCATATTTTTTCAGGAGGGTTCAGTCACAGCAGTGCAGCTGCATCACTGAATCCTTTATGCACCGCTGGAGAATCAAAGTGCAGTGGTGAGTTCCTTCAGCAGGCTGCTGTATTTCTGTTATCCGATGTTGCTGAGGGGTCACGAGTCAGTTTAATACCCTCATCAGTTTATATCATGCTTATGAGACCAATAATCCCAAATAAATTAAAATGTAGGAGCAGCCCACAGCTCCTCTTTGTCCTGGTGCTCCAGTGCAGAGGAGTTCAGTCTGCCATGAAGGCAGTCAGCAGCAACGGAATCAAAACACATTTAGAGATAAAAGAATGAAAATATGGCAAATAATGTTCAAATTCTTTTGAAAGAGCAACATTGAAGATACAGAAGAATTTTTTTTCTTTACTCAGAGGACATTTTAGAATTTGGGGGTGCTGTTTGCACACAGGAGTCTGTCAGCTGTTTTAAATGGAGTACATTTAATTATGACCAATATGCTCATTTTATACATTTATTGTGTAAATAATTTAATTTGTTAAACACTTAAGTGACTATTTAAATCTGAAGAGGTTCAGGTTTTACAGACTGAAGCTTTAATAACCTGATATAACCAGCACAGCGTTCATTCTTTTATTTGCACACGGTGGAATATTGTCGTCAGTGTTGATGCATCAATCCAGAAACGGCAAAAAAAAGCCAAAGATGAAAATAAATAAAGTGCAGGCAGACTGAAGGTCCACATGAGAGAATCATTCATGGCAGAACAACATAAATTTCATATCAGAGAAGATGAAATGCAGCGATGAAATGTTATTGAAGAGTTACGTGTTTATTAGTCTGTTTAAAGTATTTACAGTCAGTGGAATCTCACTGATTATATTTCCTGAATATCTCTATAGTATATTAATAATTCCAAACTGCAAATATGTTTTGAAGAACATGTCTTTGCGGTCTACAGTACCTGTTTGTTATCAGTGTAATGAGGAAACCTGCTGACAACATCGACTCCTGCAACAAAAGCATGACTCATGTTTTCATGGTTACGTTCCGGCAGCTCAAACAGTCAGCTCAGATTAGAGAGAGATCACTGTCACGTTAAATCCTGAAGTCAACACTGATTTAAGGCACGACACGGAACATATTTACTCTTTCAATACTCAATCACAGCCGCGGTGCTTCCTTAACCTACAGCCGAGCCTAAACATAACAACACCCCGGGACGCTGCTGGCTGTCCGGCGTCGGGGTCCTGTGGTTTGGACCCCCCAGCAGCCACCCTGACCTCCTCAGCGTGATACAAGAGCCTAAGTCCTGGACTGGAAAGGAACACTGCCACTTTCTGTTGCCACGTTTCCTCCACAGTGTATTTGACAAAAAACTAGTAAGTCGTAAATTTGAGTGAGTGATGTAACGTGAGCCTTTCAAATTACATCATGAAGTCTCCTGTAGAAGATGCCCCCCCCCCCCCCCGTCTGAGCTACAGCCCTAATGTGTGCTGATCCTGGAAATGTCCCTGCACTGCATCACCATGAAAGGTTCTGTTCCTTTTTCAGTGTGTGTGAACGTCAAAGCAAAATGGACCAGAGAATATATTTGTCCAGCAAATATTGTAGAGTACGTGATGAAAACACTCACAACAAGAAAGCTTACATACCTAAAAGTCCAAATTTGACGTTGGACTGTTCATGAATTCTGCTCGGACACACAGTGAGATTCCCCAGATGCTCTGTGCAGGGTGAGTATAGATTTAAAAAAAAACTTGGCTCCTCTTAATTTGCATAATACATTTACATAGTCTTGAGTTATTTAAATCTTCTTCACGCATAAAGAAAGCTTTTAGTCACTGAAATTCTCCAGATTTTTGAGGGAGATGCACTTTGGCCCCTGTCAGTCTGGACTCAGACTTTGCTGATGCACGGAGAGAAGAAAAGTCCAAAAGATGATTTTCTTTTTGTGCTGCTGTTTGATTGATCACAGAAAGGTAAAATCTGTAATCCATCCATGCAGGTTTGCATCCACGCTGAACCTCCAGTTATTGAAGCAGATATTGATCTATCTATCAATCTTTCTCCGTGTGTTAATTCATCTTCAGCAGACTCTAATGAGAGGAGAAATTATCGCCTCGCTTTCACCTAGTTATGTTTGGAGGAGAGCGAGGAACCGGCCGGCTTTTAAGGTGACTCTTGAAAAACAGATTAGAGCTGGGGCCAGATCAGGCTCTCGGAGATTTGGCACCAACACAAACCATGAAAACACACCATCCCTATTAATTCCTTGTATGTACAGCAGTGATTTATTAAGTGCCTCTCTACACAGCACCAGTGAGATCCACAAAGCCCACAGCCAGAGTCATTAATCTTTTTTTCAGCAGCAGTAATTTTCTATTTCACAAATTTAATACAACTCCTTTTTTTTTTTTTATCCGTTATTTCTTTGACCTTTTTATGCACATTTCCCAGCACTTGGAAAAACAAAGGTGGAGTCCAAGAAAAATTAGGTATTGAGTTAACTTTCAGAGTAGATAAATCTTTTCCTTTTGCAAGCATTTAAAAAAAAAAGCAGAAGTTGTTTTTCATTTTTTTCTTCTTTCTGTGCAACATTCAGTGGTCGAGCTGCTCTTACGTAAGCCCGACTGATGATGCAGGGCCCTGATTTATTTAATCTTCTCTACGAAATACCTCCACAACTGACAGTATCAGTGTCTGTGTGTGTGCGTGGTGGGCGGGTGGATGTCTCTGAATGATGCTGTTAGTGTTTGGGGGTCTGGAGAGTTTTAGCAGTCAGGGATTTGGCGGGTGGACTGACAGCTCTTGGGTGGATTCCCTGCTCTAAAGATAGACAGGGGTGTTGGCTGCTCTGTGGTCCACATCCAGAAACATTTCAGAAAATGGCCTCCCTCATCACGGGCGGCTCAGCCAGTCATAAACGAAAGCTAAGACAAATAACGCATATTTTTCCAAAATGTAAACTTCCCCCTATATTATTACCATATTTCACTGGGATGACGCGCGGTTTGGAGTTTGTTTTTGTTTGAGTCCACGACTATCTTTTTGGCCTCTGGATCTTTCCAGAGAGGCCGAGCCTTGAGGCCGCATTAGGGCTGGATGGATACACCGATCCTCATAAAGGCATGTACAAATACACGCTGCAGAGTACTACCGCAGCCATTTAAATACCCAACATGTGGCTGCAGTATACGGAGCTGCCTGTTAACTGCCTCACCACCTCTGGCTTCATTTTCAAAGAGATTTATTGGATTAAAAAGTGTTTTTTAGATTTATGTGACCATTTTACAACGTCATCTTAAAACTTTATCTAAACTTCACCCGTATTCTGAACTCCGATCTTCACCTACATGTTGTTATACCCCACAACCTAATTACAGCATACCTCAATCATTTCCCTGTTAGCTGGAGCATGAACACACACGAGCAGAAAGACTACCTGAAGCTCAATCAGAAGCACTCCACATTGATCATCCTTTTTTCAGAATGTGTCAGAATTGTCAAGGATTACTTGGTTACATTTTTGATTATGTCCATGAAATATAACAATTATAGTTTAGAGTTATTTCATCATAACCAGTGCTCTGTTTACTCTGTTTGTTAGACAAGTGCTCCACTTTGTGGTGATCTGGTGGGAGACAAAAGAACAGTGTTGAGTCAAGTTGAGAAAGAGAGAGAGAGAGAGAGACACGAATATTTATGGATTTTTTTTGTTTTTTTTTTGTATAAGGAATATTTTATTTTAAATGATTTTGAAGTAATTCAGAAGTACTCAGATTACACTTTATTGTAGACTAATGTATTACATAAAAAAAATCTCCCTGTAATTTACATTATTATTATACATTAACTTAAATATTTCAAAGTAATCTGACCCAACCCTGACTTTAGATATTATTGTCTAATGCTGCATTATGTTTGCTGACTTCATTACTGATGAACATCTCAATGGATTATATGATAAATGATGATGATATGACTGTTTGTGGTGTCATTCTGTTCACTCAGTGTGTAGGAATCTGGAAAAATCTTAATTATCTAAGTAACTGCTACTTTTAGCAGCTGTTCAGAGAAAGTTACATAGTTTTGTTTTAAATAATAACTCTGCTTAATTACAATGTGTGTTTTACTTTCACAGTGTTGGCCATCTCTTCTATCAGTAATACTTAAATAATGGTAAACATAAATATCACCCACAGCTCTGTGGAGCCTTTTAGCATATTTCATTTGATTGTTTTGGTTTTCTGTTTCTGGTTTTCCGTCACATACATCGCCATACTGTTTCGGTTCAGTCTCATTAACCTCATTTCCAGCAGCAGCAGCAGGCTGTTTTCAGTGAAACACTTCTGATAGACCAACAGCACAAAGGCACAGTTGGCTAAACACAGTGTAGCATTTAGCATAACTAGCCAAATTTCACAAAAACAACTCCAAATGTATGTTACTATTGCAGCTCACGTAGGTCTAAATATGCATCTGTTAGCTAACAAGCTCAGTTTATATGTCTGTGCTGTGTAAACGGCTTGTTCTGCTGCCCCCAAGTGACCAAAAACAAAACTGGAAAAAAACAAAAAAAAAAATAAAATCTCTGCTTTAAAACAGATTGTTGGCTTTAGATTAATCTATGTGATTTAATGAACTGCTGAAGAAGTTTGAAGCTGTTTGTCACTTTGCATTGTACACTGCAGTAAATCATAATCAGTATTCTCACAGACTGGATGGGTCTCAATCAGAGTCTCAATCAAAATCACAGTTTTTCATATTCAGCGTCAGAAAAAAGCTCCATCTTCTGGCAGTATGAGCAGGGTTGGAATATTTGATCCTCTTTGTTTTATATTAGATCTGTGAGCTGTGTCTTAATCCCTCTATCCTGTTGTCTTTTGTAACAGAGATATCTCCAGAGATTTCCTGGTCAAAGGAAAGATAACACACATATTCAGCAGCATGGCAGCGCTGCCCACGCTTTACAAATACCGAAGTGTAAGGATCCTTTTATTGGCCGAGTTAGCGCCCGCGAAAGCTCTTAACTACTGTAATGTTCTTTCTGACCAGCCGTGTAATTACACTGCCTGTCACCACACAAATCACAGCACACCCGTCATCTGCTGACTTCAATTAGCCGCCCCCTCCCAGCACCCCCACCCCGGCTGGCTTAAAACCACTGAGGAGCCTTAAATCTGAGGAGCTCGAGTGCGGGTCAAAACCGACCGCTGCCAGTGTTCACTGATCTCCAAGGTGGAGGAGGTGATCATAAAACCCCTGACAACCCTGAGCTGAGCTGCCCTCCAGGGGACAAGACCTGCACTGTAAAAATATCAAGGTACTGCTAAATCGATACACAACACACACATACTAAAATGTGCATGTCGTATTCACTGCAGATTATGTACTGCATACTTTCCATCAGTACTTTCTGCTTCTCATTTCTGTGCAACATAAAAATCAACTTGCAGAAGCTTAAAGCTTGTTTGAGTTGGATAATCCAACACTGCAAATATGATTTCTGCTTCCACTGTTCTCAAAGTTCCATTATTACTGGCAGTTCAAAAGTGCATATTGATTGAAAGAGTTGGCTCGACATTACACACACTGGTAACATAACCTTGACACAAAGCGTCACCAAAATCTGTGATTATGGCAGACACTATGAAACTGAATGACCTTAAAAATACATGAATTTACATTAATGTCTTGGAATGGACCAAATAACAGAAAAGCATGTCTTTAAAGGACATTTTTCAGGTTACGGTTAAATACTCCATAACTCCATATCACTCCAAAACCATGAGGAGAAAATCTTGTTTTTTAAGCAAGAAATATATTTTATGCCTAAAACACACACACACACACACACACACACATATATATATATATTAATTCTAGCGTATATTATATGGCACTGTAATTGATCCATGAACTTGACCAAAATTTGCGCCTTCATTAAAAAAAAAAAAAGTAACTCTGTAGTGTTATTTTGTAATAAGAAAAAAACAAAAAACATTGAAGGGGTTACTATCTTCACATCCCAGAAACTCATTAAAACTCTTTAATATATCATCATTCATTTTCTTGGATGCGGGAAAATATTAAAGGTCTAGTGTGTAAGATTTAGGAGTATGTATTAGGAATGGAATACAATATTCATTAGTATGTCTTCATTAGTGTATCATCACCTGAAAATAAGAATTGTTGTGTTTTATTTTTTCTGAAAATGAGCCCTTTATATCTACACTGAGAGCGGGTCCTCTTCCATGGAGTCCACCATTTTGAACCAGCATTTTTCTACAGTAGCTCAGTACAAACAAACCAAACACTGATCTAGATATTTTCTTACATGCTTGAAAGGAGAGGACGAGACGTGGGAGAGTATTTATTTGGTTGCAATCTGCAACTTCACTGCTAGGTGCCGCTAAATCCTATACACTGGACCTTTAAATACCTGAATACCAGTTTCTTAAATATCATTATCATGTGCTCCTGAAATCGACGCTCAGGTCACCTCTTAAGGTGCAAATTCATCCTTAGCTCTGTAACAGTGTAGGTTTAATGGTATACATCATTTCTCAAAAACTGTATTTTCTGCCAGTTTGATATAGCTGGTTGCTTTTTTGTACTACAATACCCATGAGCCACAGGCAGTCAGATCAGGTCAGTGTGACTCACAGCTGTAGGAAATCAGAACATTCAGCTTATCATTTGCAAACAAAACATTGCACTGTGGTGACTTCATCCAAAATTGACCCAGAATGCAAAAGTGACCTGAATTTAAACTGCTGAATGTTTGATGAGTGTAAATTTCCCCCTCAGCATTGAAAAGTGAATGTAGATTTAGAGCTCATGCATCTCTTTACATGTTTGTGCAAAATAAAAAAATAAAAACATTTTTTGAATGGAGTTCATCTTTTGTACTGATGAGGGAGAATTTTAAATCATACAAATCTTCTAGAGCTCCAACTGTCGGCCATGTTAAATTCTCCAGACAACCGAAATGACTTCTCCCACTTTGCAGCTCTATTCTCTGCAGGTTAGTGAAAGGCATTGTGGTATCTATAGGAAAGTATTAATAGAACACATGCAGATGAAGCAGATGAAAAAAGTTAATTTCGCTGAGTTAGGATTGAATTCATGGGCTGCAGTTAACAATGATATGTGACAGTAGCAGTGAATAAAGAGGCAACTTGGTTCCACCATGCTGCTCTGTGGTTTTATAGTATGATTTCTATTCTGGAGGTCTTTAAGACTCTGCTAGGGGGGCATAATGTGTTTTCTGTGGCGAGCTCCTGCCAAGACAAACACACCTGAATAATCTAGATGAAGTGTACCTATCAAAACACATGTCCGCCTCGCCCGCCCTGCCGCTTGTGCACCGCAGACTGGGGCAATTGTGGTTTTTCAATTGGTTGGTGATGGAGAGCTGGGCTAGAATATACTGGGATGAAAGTCTGACCACTTATTACTGCTTCAGGGTGAAGCTGAGGCTGCAGGCCCAGGGGACAGGGTGTGGTTTGGGGGCTGTAGGATTATAGGGAGCGTGAGGCATGAGGACAGAGAGAAAGGCAGATAGAGATACTTGGTGATGAATAAGAAGTGTGAAGTATACTGAATGAGGTAAAATGAGATGTACAGAATTGCTGTTACACACTGGATAAACTGTTAGTAACCCTGTGAGAAGACACCAGAGCCTGCAAACACACACAGTACACAGCTCAAAATAGTGTTGAAAAAAAAAAAAAGAAAAAAGAAAAAAGTGTTGGAGGGAACAAACAATATGCTTATGATTGTGCATGCACTGGTGAACATGAGGCGCAGTCATCGTCATTGTCTTTGGCTGACAGTAACTCGACCTAAAAAGATTAAACTTGCTCATAACATGCTTTGAAAAGATTGTGACGTGATGCTAGCACCAGATGAGGTCAGGGGACCTTTAAAGTCATTACAGTGTGTGTACAAACTGGCTGATCGCTGATTGCAAAGTCACAAAAATGTTTTTTAATGGCAGAAATATGAACTCATGTCATCTACAAGGATTCAAATTTCCAAAAAATAAAAGAATCAGGCTTTTCATAATTGCATGTTATGAGTTTTATTTTTAGATCAGCTGAACTAATTCAAGTGAATTTTACTTAAACAAAGTTAGCAGTGCCCACTTATATATGGAACGATATATTAAGTTCACATGACTTACAGTTATTGACTGTACGACTTTAAGAGAAAAAAAAAGTGCTGCATACTTTAACACTAAAACACAAACTTTGAAAGAATAAACAATCCATACAACTTGACATAATTAAGTTCCATTACTTACTTTGCCAGGGTAATCAGTTTCCTATATATTTTTAAGTTAACTTAACTTGTTAGAATTTACAGTGTACTGACCAGGTATGCTAAACTCTATTGTCTGCTTAAAATAAAGTTTGCAACTCTCAAACAGTTTTTGAAAATAACTAC
Source organism: Sciaenops ocellatus (assembly GCA_033000465.1). Classification (NCBI taxonomy): domain Eukaryota; kingdom Metazoa; phylum Chordata; class Actinopteri; family Sciaenidae; genus Sciaenops; species Sciaenops ocellatus. Next base: position 28,978,441 of record CP136878.1, read on the forward strand.
ATATTATTATCTATATTAGACACAACATTCAAAACTAAACGCCTGTACGTGTTGTGTTGTTGAAATACCACACACAATTATCAATCACCTGCACCCAGAATGCACTTGTGACAACATCTGTAACCAATTAGATCACTTTGAAAGCAGAGCTTGAACATTATAGAATTCAGATTTGCTCTTTGGTGAGTAAAATCAGTGCAGGAGTTCTAAATCTCCTAAATCCATCTGATGCGCATCATTCAGTGGTGTTCTGTGAGCCGATGTTGTTTTCCCAGGATGGCGAAGGCATGACATAGGAGTGGATTATGTAAGGACTTAGGAATACTTTACTCAAAATGATGTAGTCTCATCCATCTGTGATGCAGGATTTATTGTAAAATCTGCACCTATTCTGTGGTTGATGGTGACTTCATAATGATACTGACTCCTTGCAGTCCAGCAACAGACATTAAGTGACAATGGTTAAGCACTACAGCACCACTTGGGTCCACTAAATATGTAAAAGTACTGTAGTCTTACATATCACTGTTTATAACACAGTGCATTTATCCTTTGCAGCATGGGCCACTTCGCCACTTCTCAAGGCACCACGACACCACTGTGCACCAGGAGACTATTTCTGAATAGACGGAAAGAGGTAAGAGTAAATAAGGTTGTCCTTATTGATGGATGGATGAGGAAGACAAAGAGGAGGAGGAAAATGACACAATGGATGTGTCCCAATCCTAGAAAAAAGGAGAAATAGGACTGTCACAGATGAGATGTGGACCATTTGGTTACTTAAAAGGCAGTTTTCCCTTGCCACTGTCGCCAAGTGCTCGCTCATGGTGGGAATTGTTGAGTCTCTATGAAGAGATACTCATCCATTGCTTGAGTCTTCTGGAAGCTGGGTCCAGACAAATTTGAGGCACTGTAGCAGGTGTTATCTGGACTCGTGACAACAGGTGAGAAATCCTACTCTCTATAGGATTTCACATTTATTTTAAAAGGAGGAAATCTGACACTCTAAACATTGATCTTCTATTTTCTTCAGGTGTCCCCTCACAGGAGGAAGAAATCACCTGAACAAGAACAAGAACAGAAACAACACATCATAACGTACGTTTGTTGTCATATGGGATAGTGTAAGTTTCCACAAGCTGCTGCGGTCCATAATTAGTTCGACAATCACCCACACTTTCAAGTTCTCCCCCTTCAACCTTACTTTTCTTTCATGAACCCTATCAAGGAGTTTGTTTCAGCGTGACGTTAGAATGTATATATGATTGCCAACCCTAACAACAAGCAACTCTCCTCCAGGCGATGGAAGAGGCCTGTGGTGACATTCACGTGGAGGCATTCCAGGACCGGATACGCCACTTAAGACATTACTTCCCTCCGATGTTTGGCCAGAGAGGACATCGTTTGTGATGTTGATGAGGTGTTGTGGTCAGATGCACATAGAAGCCGGGATGGGCTGTAATTGCAATATACCGTAATTTGTTTAGAGTATAATACAGTAATGTTCATGTCATTTCAGTAAAAGTAGTTGTGTCTGATACTGTTATGCTGAGTATTGAGCAAACCAATCATTCCCCATTGCATTTGTATTTATAGTCTATAAATCCAGCATGCTACACATAAAAATGGAAACAACTCTAGTTAATAATGTTTTATACTCAGCACATCAGTGTATTTATATCATGTTCATTGTGATGCAAAAAAATATATATGAGTTTATCTACTTTGCCTTTGCAAGAGGTGTAAGATAATTTTCTATTTTTTCAACAAAGAGGGTCCGAGTTTCAGACATTGTGTTTTAGCATTAGTACAACTCTGTAAGCCGGTCACCAAAGCCATATAGACATATTTCACTGAACTGACTGTTGGTGGTATGAGATGAGAATAAAAGTCAGAGGATCACCAGGAGTCACCTCTGGGTAATCAGGTCACCAAATCCATGGCAACCCATCCAATATCATGTCTGGATTAAAGTGGTACACTGACCAAACAAACGGAATGGTGGATCTACCATGGCCTCTCCATGCAGATACTGTGGCTAAAAAAGAAAATCCAGAGAGCCAACACTGAATAAAAATGAACATACACTAATCTAAACCTTTCACACCAGTCACTAGTGAACAAAAGATGGATAGTAAAACTATGGTCTCATTTTGGTTTCAACCTAAAAAAGTGGTAACAAATCTGTCTGTTCATTAAGAACATTTCTCACCACTTCAGTGACCACGTTGTTTCTTCAGACATTTATGCACTTGTTGAGTTAGAATTCTTCTTTTGCAGTTTGTATATTAATGCATGAGTGCCGTTTGGGCAAGTTTGTGTGTCTCTTTCTTTTAAACTTTGTACAGATTGATGGTGTAATGTACAAAGCACTGTCACATTTAGCAAACCAGAGTGTAACAAGACAACACTGAGAAAATCTCAAGATTGAAATCAATATTACCCAGGTGACCATGTAAGCAAATCCCTATGTCTGTGAAACAAATGTGGTAGAATTTTTATTACAGGGCAATGACAAGATGGCAACCATATAAAGTGTCTTGAAGAGGAATTTATTTCCCTATGCTTTGCTAGAAGATCACCTTAACTCTGAAAGAACATACAGAGAAACCACCCCAACATTAGCTAGCTTGATGTGGGTGTCTAGACTATGCTTTGTTGAGATTTGTGATGTTGTGAACTCCCTTCTCTGCAGAGGTTCTCAAAGATATTTGATGTATCTCAGCAGAAGGATAATTCCAGCAGAGACAGGAAGATGAGACAGGAAATGATGGGGAGAGATGGGGTATGACATCAACCAAACCGTAGATAGACAGTGGACAGATCTTCTGGGTAAGAAAAGTGAAGCCAATATTGAAGTGCCATAGCGTGCGTTCAGACAGGATCAGGCTCTGCAGCGAAACGTAGTAGGGTTGTGTGGTGGTGGGGGGATGAGAGGAGCTGAGGTGGGTTGCTGGGAATGTGTCTTTATGTGCTGAATTTAACCGCTGTGAAACAATCAGGAAATAACTTTTTATTTCTCTGATTAACAGCTTTATCGAAGCCAGCACACTATGTCTCTCTCTCCCTCTCTCTCTCTCTCTCTCTCTCTCTCTCAAACCAATTTAAACTTTTTCTTGTCACTAATTTGCAGCATAAATTGATTGTCAGACTCAGATTTAGAAGCTGGGCGCATGAAATAAACAAAGCCAGTACACGACAGGTAAAGTATCAGAGTTTAGTCTATGAATCCACTTGGATCGTCTCAGTTTCAGAGACATTTCAGGCTGACTTTGCAGGGTTTAACCAATCGGAGATGTTAGCTCTGTTTTTCCAAAAGTTGGATCTGGCTCAACTTCTCCGCCACACGCTGGAGCTGTTTTTTGCTGACACCCCCTGCAGCACAGACCGCCAGAGCCGAAACGGATGACCCCCATCCAAATGAATGGAAAAACCTCAGTTTTTGCCGCAGCACCAGATCCTGTCTGAATGCAGCCTTAAACCTGTCTTTTTCTAATGACCAGCAGGGGGCGACTCCACTGGATGCAAAATGAAGTCCAACTGAATGTAAGCTTCTGAGAAAACAATGACTTCTCATTTGATTTATTACCTCAGTAAACAGTTCCATGGTCTCAATTACTAGTTTCCTAGCTTCCTCTTATACAGCATGATCATTTCATTTTGTAAATTATATTTCCATGTAGAGCAAAATAGATGAAAAAGCAGGGTATGCTTTAGGGTGTGGCCTCCTTGTGATGACATAGTCCATGTCCTTGGATTCACAGTCAGATCAAAGCAGGATGACAGCTGCTATGCATATCCTTCTTGGCCAAAAATGGTCAGTTCTGCCTCCAGAAAAAATAACATGGCAATGCCAAACTTGAGAATTCAAAAGTCCACAAACCAGTCCACAAACCAATGGGTGACGTCACAGTGACTTTACACTTGCATGCAGCAAACGCGTAAACTGGGGACATTGCAGCTCATGGTTGGGACCCTCAGCCTCAAGGACGCAGCAATACAACAATTTTCAACTTAACAATTTGTAACTTATGTTCCTTATGTATGTATTACATACAATATATAGTAAATATCTAGTAAAAAATATATATATAGTAAAATCTGGCTACATGTTCTCATCAACATCACATCTTCTGTCCTCTCTGGCGATGCTTCTTGGAAAGTATCTTCTTGAATGTCTAATCCAACGCTGACAGTCTTTGGGAGAAATGTCTCCACACTCCACATTCATGGCATCCAGTTAGGACATCTGGTCATGTGGACGGTGGTCATAAACGTTCCACCTCCATGCTGAAAGAAACTCCTCTGTGGGGTTTAGGAAGGGCGAGTATGGAGGCAGGAATAGTGCTGACATCGTGGGATGTTCAGTAAACCAGTCTGCGACTGCAGAATGCCACATTATCCCACACAACTACAAAGGGAGGGAGGTTTCTAGCCCATCGACTTCTCTCCTCCACCAGCACAAGTCAAATATGGAGGTCATGTATTAAAGCAAAGAGCCTTTCTGTATTGTAGGGGGCAATGCTTCACACTGTGGAAATTAGCTCCTCTCCAACCTTGGACATCCTCTGTTACTCTCTGTCCAATCACATTATCACAATCCACAAAGATGAATATGAGTGTAGTCTTTCTTCTCCAATTCTCTTTAAAATATAGTAAATCCACAGTTTTATGGTACTGTACACTATGCATAGCTGTGTATGTACCCTGTTTAGTTATTGAACAGCTTACCTGGACATTGAGTTCTTTCACGCATTTCTCTCAAAGGCTAAAAGTTTACAACAGCTTCATCTTTATTTTATTTTCTCTATGACTCTGGCAGTTGTTGTGCTGACCATATTCATATTCCCTAAAGTCATCTTGTCTGCCAGCACTCTGTCCTGACTTTCCCGCAGTTTTATTGCATTGTTGCCAATGTCAACAATGTCAATTTCCTGCTCATCTGAAAATATTCTGCCTCCCCCTCCTGTGGGATTCAACCTTTGGATTCTACTGTAAAACACAAAACAATCAATATAATTCAAAATGTCAGTACATGTAAAAAAAAAAGTGTACACTGCATTACACTGTAATATGTAGTTCAACTATCATAGAAGGATGCACAGCCCACCTGTGGTTTTGCTGGAAAATTGGTACTACTGATGCAACTTAGACCATCCCAGAGAGACCACTTTTTACAACATGGTCAGTAATTGTGGCCTTTATTCCATCAGACCACCATTTCATCTCCTTTGTCCTCCACACATTCTCCCTGCCACTCTTTGTGCCCACAAACGTGTCTTCCTTCCTGCACATTTTCATACAAAATCAGTCTGAAGCCGACCCCTTTTCCCTGCTTGGTAAAGAGACTACAAACAGCACACCTTGGTATGCTTTCAACTGAAACTGCAATCAGTACATTTTGATTATTGTTGTAATCTAAATATTCTGCTAAGATTTTCTATATATTTCAATATTTTTACTGCTTTTTAACAGCTGTGCAAATACAACATAGTGTTTTGCAGTTTGTGGATTTTGGAAAAGGTGGTCATGCATTTTGTGTGAAAGCAATGAGTGGTCGGCTGTTTCGCTAATCATTATGTTAGATATGATAATGCAGGTTCTGTAGGTGAGGGACCGAGATCTTGGCACCAGAAGCATTCTGGTCTCCATTTGTGGTCCCAGTAGTACGGACCAGTCACTTTTGAGTTGGCTTTAGTTGCACCAGTTTGTGTGGAGAGCAAAAAGAGGCTGTACTCATTGAAGGAAATGCAATCTCAGAACCCATTGGCCATCGTCTAACAATGATTTACTTTTTGATTTGCTTTTTTAAAATTTATCAGCCTTTATATGCAAATGTTTTTATCTAGAGATTGACAAAGGTTAGTAAAATGATTAAAATCGTTAGTCTCATGTATTAAGTTGCTAATCGGACTGCAGAGGAAGTCTTGACCTGGATAGGCATTATCCGTTTTTGGGTCCGCTGGCTACAGAGCCCCAAAAGCCCAGAACATTGACCATCGTCATCAGATGATAGCCATTGTTATCCAAAAATGATGTTTCACTGACTGTGTGAAGAGATGTATGTTAAGAATAAAACTGATGTGACATTTTCCTGAACAGTAACAACCATGTGCCTTCATAACTGCATGAAAAAAAGTCTATGACCACTTGATTTGCAGGGTAAGCTCATTAATGTGGTTTTGATGAGTAGAGGAATCTGACTACATGGCTGGACACTCAGGTTTTGTGTTTGGGTGTTCAGGGTGGGTGGGGGTGTTGTAGGTGTACATGCCCTGCTGACCTGCAGTGGAATGTTTTCCACGAGTTCAATCCTACCCTCGGGGGATTTCTGGGTTTTTTAGCTGCTGCTCACCTCTGTCGTCGACATTATCCAGAAAACCTTCACCACAGCACCACCTGAAACTTCCAGCAGGCAGCATATTTATATCACCCTGCAATGTCAACCCATCCTCCCCCACTCGCCTCCACCCTATCGGCTTGGACTCATAGTAGATCGCTTGTTTTTGACCCCAGAGTGTCCCCCCTTGTCCTCCTCCACTCTGTCTCCTAGTTGCTGAGAGCGAGGGGTAAATAAAACAATGTGTGGATTAATGATCAAGTGATTTGAAGGCTGTGTTCTTCCAAGGGCCAGAGCAAACCGCTCTTTATTTACCCAAAGGATAAATCAAAATTATGGGCTGTATCAACAATAGAACTGCGCTCCCCAGAGGAAAAAAGTAAATGATAGATCATCAGTGGAAAAGACTATGCTATGAATTACAGAAAGTCCCTTCTGTCTAGTTATCTGATAATAGCTGCTCCTTCACACGCAAGAATATGACACATTGATTAATTCAGGTTTTCTGTTAAACACTAAGGAAAAGGAAATCCACTGTGGATTATGTCACATGGTAAGAGAGGTAGAAGAAAAAAATCACACCTACTGGACTCTGTACTATTTGATGACATGTTTGAGATGGTAAACAACATTTAGAGTTTGATCAGGTTTGACAGAGAAAGATCTTTATACCACGTTGACTCACTAGCTGTTTCACATCTAATGTGGCAATAGATAGCCTTAATGTTATACTGTGCAGGGAGCAATAGTTGACCTGAGCCCAACTATTGTAAGTTGGGTAGTGTCAAGCCTTGACTATGATGTTTTGATTTAACCCCCAGATCAAGACCATCTCGTCTGTTGTCAGGAAAAGATCTTGTTAATTTGCTGCACAGCTTTGAATCTTTTTGATGTACATATGATGTATATAATGCCTTAATAATCATGTTTAACATGTTTATATGTAATTAACTTAACCTCATTTTCATTTGTAGAGATCAGGTTTCACTTTAACTGTTGATCAGTGTCAAAAAAGTCACATTAAATCAACTTTTTATAGTTTCTGTCAATGTACAATGCACAGTCATTATTATATGTGTTATTGGGTGGAGGGAAAATTACAGAACAATGGAGTGATTTGCTGTAAGTTGTTCTCTTTTCTGCAACAATTGATGACGTTCTCTGTCTTTCTGTGTCCGGGACACACCTATGAAAACTTCCATATATATCAGTACTTCCGTGATTTTTCCTGTGTCAGAGAGAAAGGCATGCACTTGTGGACTCCCTATATTTGGTGTTGAGGGCAGTGCTCAGTGTTCCTATCTTTCAACGTGTATGTTCTATACAGCTTCCCCTGGAGCTGCTGCTTCACCAAGGAACAGCTGCATCTGCTTATGGCTGACATACAGGGAGTAGATCCTAATTGACTGTTGCATTAGATTTGCTTGTCATGCTGCCAACTCCTGCTTTAAGCAGCTAGTGGGCTGTTGTTCACTGCTGAGGAGAGGACGGATCACGTAGGCAGCAAAGTCATGGCTTTAAGTGTGCAAACCTTTGCAGAAATGTGTGTCTGCACAGGCTGCTTCTGCCCTCTGCTGGAATAAAGATGTAATACAGCGAAGGAAGGATCTGTGCACAAAATGTCAGTGAATACATTGATGTAGGACCAATTCCTCTCATACGTATCAGAGTGAATGAACAGACTAAGTTTCCCACTGACTGAGCAGAAGACAATGTACTGGCAGCTTCAAGTACAATCTGCATGTTTTTCTGTATTTTACATAATGACTAGGGTTGCAAAGGGGTAGAACGTTTCTGGTAAATTTCAGGAAACTTTCCAGAAACTTTCCATGGGAAGTTAAGCCCGGGAATTTGGGAAATATTCAAATTTACAGGAAATTGTGGATAATTTAAACAAACTGTATCATATCCAAACATGAATATAAACATTTTGCAGACATCCATGCAAAATAATACAATTAAAAAAAACCATTTCAACAGATTCATTTGGAAGTAGAACTTTATCAAGTTTGAGTTATTTTACTGAACAATATTATGTAGTCCACAAGCTCAAGTTTCCCTTGGAAAGTTTCTAACTTTGAATTTTGCAACCCTAAAAATTCAGTGCGATTATTGGCTTAATTTGTTGGGCCCTTACCTTTCATGATCTGTGCATTGTGTATTCACCCTGTCAACAAAAGTATTATGGACTATGCTGTTATGATGAGTTTTTATGTGTCTTGTTATTATTTAGAAATATGCACTATGCCAGCAGAATATAAACTAAAACAATGAAGGTCTGAAGATATTGACCGCTCAGGTCAGTGGATCAGGAGCCTTGCTGATAATATAATTCAGTAATGGGAACTTCTCGACAAAGTTTGAAAATAATCAAGCCATCAGAAACCCACCGACAGTCCGTTCAGGGTCTGGCTGTTGCCAGCCTTGCCTAAAATGATATCTCGCTGTGCAGTTGTGGATTGTGGAACTCAATGCATTAATATTTAAAATACCAGTGAGAAGGATTTAGAGGTGTACTTGACTGACAACCCCTCGCCTCACTCGCCTTCCGTTCATGAATGACAAACTATGGTGGTTGCAAAAAGCATGGAAAATGCTTCTAGAGTCTGTTTCTAGAGTCAGTGTTCAGTTTGTCTGTTCTGGTGACAGAGGATGTGTGGCTTCTGTCGATAAAAAGATTCTTTTTAAAGTAACAAAAACATAACGAGTCTTATTTCAGGTGAATGTACGCATGTACAATGAAAACAGAGTTCTTAAATTTAAATTTCACCTGCACTGTATTAAGGATTTTGTAATTTGGGTGAATTCACCATTTAAGTACTTTTTTTTTTTTTTACACCATTGATACTTTGATATCATTTTATCCCTTTTAAACATCTAATTCATATATTTTATTTACATTTCTATTTGGATAATTTTTTGTAATAAATTTACGTGTTTAACTGTTTTATGTAAAAGCTTGTGTGAATCTCTACTCTACTCCAGAAACAATTATTCTGACAAGTGGTTCATTTGATCAGACTCCCTTCATCACATTTCACTTTACTTCATACCGCTGTAGACCTAAAGCCAAAAAAGTGGCTGCAATGTCCATCACACACACCACAATAAAAGTGTCGGGTGATGATGATGAACACAGATGATTTTGTTATTGGAGACATTAGTCTTTCAGTCTGGGTCAAACAAAGTTTGTCAAACAGCGTCTGGAAGTTCTTCCCCCACACATGTTGGCATCAACTGAAACTGATGATAATTTCTGTAACTTTCTGAAACATTGACCTCCATCAGGAGCTCTTTTTATTCTTTGAAACAACGTCATCATGAATGATTTTCGAAGAGAAGTCTGAAAGGCTGTGCTATTGTATCTCAACTCTCTCTTTGACTGAAGGCTTTTCAACTTACACTCACATGGGCATTTTGAACAGGCATAACCATGTTTGCCAGACGAGCCTTTGTACAATCAGTTTGTTTCAAGTCCAAATTTGAGTAATTTTAATATAATGTTTGTTCTAAGGTTGCTCACTGGTTCAAATCTCATTTTGTCAAATAACTTAAATAACCAAGCAAGTTAACAACATGGCAGTCTGCAAAGTTCTAAAGTGACACTACACCTGGCAGCTCCGTCCAGGCAGGAGAGCCACTCTGTGGTGCGCTGAGATTTTATAACAGAACCAATGAACACTTTGACTGTGTGGAAATCTGATGTTTTCACCGTGAGGATAATGAATAAAGGGATTACGATGTGAAATTTTGGAATGACGATGGTGCATTTATAACCGGGCCAAAAGAGGCCTACTGATTACAAGGTTTTGACAACGGCACCTTGGGACTTTTACCCAAAAGAACTAAAAACAGAAAATAAAACAATAAAACAAAAATGGGGTGGAAAATAAAATAGGTCATTGAAACCCAGGCAAAGCAGCAGTGGCCTATGCTTGGCTGTAGCTAGCGCTGCAAAACATGTGGTTGAGCCAAAAGCAGATGCAGACGATCACGCCTAAGTCCACATACGAGCGCAGTCCAGGGGCAGTCTCTGTAGCGACGCCAAACGATTCAAACGGCAGTCAAACCCGGAAGCAGAAAGGTAAGGATGGCAGGTGAGGGGTCGCTCTTCATAGAGCTCCACGCTTATGTGGGCGTGACGCCAAACAGTTCCGCTGGTTACACATTATCAATTTTAGGTCTCATTCCAGCAAATGAATCACCATTACAACATGTGAGGCTGTTTCTGAAATATATGATCAGGTAACTTGGATACAGCAGACCGTCCAAAGAGCAAAAGCCCCATCCTCCTCATTATAGCCCATCTGATAATCACAGTCTTTTCCAAATGCTGAGATAACTATGTACATGGCCTGCGTCTCAGGTTGCTTTGTTGGTTTTCCGGGCAGATGACATGATATCTACAAAGTCTGGTTCACCCGTTTTCCCCCCGCCGTACATGCAATCAGAGCCGTGACTCTGTGAGGGCCTCCTGGTTCCACATCCTCTCCTTCACCGCTTTGAAAAAACAGCAAAGTCAGTCTTGACGGACAGCGAGTTTACAGAGCTCGTCAGGTATTAACAGATTTGATCCTTACTGGAAGAGTAAGGGCCTTTGGGATGGAGGCTTGGGGGATATCAGCATCGCCGAGGAGGCTGACAGTCCGTGGAGGCACGGAGGTCCAGAGCCAAGAATGCTCACTAACTTGGCGGTCATGGTCACGGAAAGGTTCATGCTCGTACGCGTGATTTAGAGCTGTGTGAATGTGTTGTCTTGTGCTCTTACATGTATCAGCACTACACTGCTTTACCAAGGAAAATTTGAGCGGGGATGTTGAAGTTGAAGTTTTGAGTGAGATAAACGTCAACATCAGCATGATTTCATCTACATTTACATTAAACTTATATATTCATCATTTAGTCAGTAAATGAGGTTCACTCATTTGAGACAAATGCCAAATTGATTATGAGAAGTTTATATTTGCAATGCACAAATGTCATGCTCCAGAGTTTTTTTGATAATTTTGATAGATAAAATTACAAGCACCGTCCATCTAAATATCAACTTGAGAATAAAATCTGTACCATTTATTACATTTTATATCAACAATGGATCAAATCAAATTGTGTCATGTGAAAGGGGGTTGCTCATAAAACAAACCCACAGTGAATTATCACTAACTCTGCAGTTCTCTCAGCTCTACGAACGTTTTCAGCTCGCTTGTTTTGGTTTTAATGCTCCACAAACTCTCTCATCAGTCGGGTCTCGTGACTGAGTCACAAACCAGCTGGTAAAACATCCACATAATGTTCTCATATGCTAATTTACATTCATGAACTGGACATAACGACTCCAAAAGAATGCAAGTGTTACTTCTGCTGGATGCATAAAGAGACATCACTTTACACGACGATGGCATGTCAGATTTGTTTTCAGCTTCAGCAGGTTCCCCCAGGTGACTAAAAAGTCCATTTTAGTCCAGTTTATTTTCTGTGGTCGCATTTAAAAAAAGAAAAACTTTGATTGTGTAATGCATTGCATTACATGCTCGTCCTGTACTCTCTAACCAAGGCAGCCTGTCAACAAGGCATTTTGCAAGGCAGCAAAATCATGAGATCATGTGAGAATCTGCCTTCAAGCTGTATGCACTTGTGTCCGAGCACAGTGGTTCAGACCAATCAGTGGTTTCAAGCTAGTAGGTGCGTGACATATACTTATGAAGCAGTGAACACATATACATCCAGTAGACACAAATCAACATTAGCATTATTCATGTGGAGACATGCTTGTATTCACCTGATCAATCTGTTTTTGGTCTCCACCATCTGTCTGCTGTTGAACTGAATGAGTCATGTACACTGAAAACAGCTGCCTGCTAATCTCTATAAACAGATATCTGAACATAAATGCTGGTTTCATTTTGTCCAGTATCGACCAATCACGTTTGAGTGAGCTTTGGTTGCATGTAGGTAAACAGTCTGTGTGGAGAGCTAAAGAGCTTAAACGCGTTGGCTAATCTCAGAACATAATGACTATTGTCTAATGATTAGCTTTTTATGAATAAAGTTGTGTCGAAGTTATGAGTTAAAGTTATCTGTGTTCATATACAGATATCTGTTCATAGCAGAAACGTGTCTTTTCATGCTAATCAGACTGCAGAAGAAGTCTTGAGGCTGAATCACTATCAGAGAACAGCTGATAGATTGACTGCCTGCCATTTGTTTCATTGTTAATATCAATTAGTGTTGCAGGTTTGGTTTGTTGTGGGACTTTGGTACTGACGGTGGTTCTTTGATTTTTCATTAAGCAATTCATTCGAACTTTGATATCTTGAGGTTTTTTTTCACCCATCAAAGTGGTCATTTTCAAATACTCTTGACAAGCCACACATTTTACTTATACTATTTCTACAATAGAAATATTTCCAATGAACATAAGGAGCTTTGAGTTAATGTGGAAGAAAATTAGATTTTTTTAATCTTAAGTAATCCCCAAACAAAATTCTCCATTGCATTGGGATGAAGTCAGAAATCTCAGGGAAAGAAATGTCAAAACCTGAAAAAATAAAACCAATTAACTCTCCATGACACCACTAGAGGGAAGAACGGATGAGAAAACTATACAGTATATCATTTCTTATTTGGTCGAACCTACCCTTTAACAGTCAAACTCAAAGTTAATATTTGGCTCATACTTTTATGAATAGAGACTTAGTGTGTAAACCAACAGCTACAAGACAGACATCAATGTGTTTTCTTTGACATCTTTGGGTGATTAGACTTTGTGACAGTACTCAGTGTGTGCCATGTTTGCAGCCTGTGAACTGAGGCTGCAAAAGGCGACATTCATCTGAAAACCCTCTGTGATGTTTCATGAACTATGAAATTCACTTAAAAGGCAGCTAACACACACGTATAAATATTTGACTTTGCTTTTCAGGTGAGTTGAGTAAAAGGGCAGCAGGCCTGTGTTTAAAGATGGATGAAGGATAAAAGGGTGGCTGGGTGAGGTGGGGGAGGTTCATAGAAACTGATATAACGTGTGATTACAGTCGTCTCTAGTGACCCCTGAAAGACTGCGGTGTTGGCAACCGCTCCCCTGTCTAATCTCCAGCTGCTAAGTGAGTAATTGAACGTGAGAGCTTATGTATTTTTGTAATGAGCTGACAGCATATTTCCACTCCTTGCCCAAAAAGTTCACCTAATCAACATGGTCACGCTGTTTCTCTGTTAGTGACAGCTCTCGCCACAATGGCCGTGACAAAACAAAACGTCAAGCAGTGGATGGATGTGTGTGTGTGTGTGTGTGTGTTTTGGGTGGGCTTCAACTGCTCCCCTAGTGCTGCATCAACATCACTCCTTCAGTCTGCAGCCTTGGACTAAACGCCAAGCTCACTCGCTCTCGCTCAAAAGCCCTCTTGTCCCCGCTGCATGATAGATGATTTACATGGATGTGGCATGTGTGTGTGTGAATGTAACCTTTGTATGTCACACCAAGCAAGTCCCCAGCTACACACACACACACACACACACACCATGAACTTCACTTGTGGTGACAGTAACAGCAGTTACAGATGAGGCAGAACACCTACAGTGGTTGTTTAGGAGAAGCTAGTAACTACATGTGTGTGGCATGATGGGAAGAATGGTCATGTAGGCGAGGGCCAGTCATTCCTCTATTATTTTTATTCCTCACAAATAATAATAATAATAATAATAATAATAATAATAATAATAAAAATCATTCAGTTCATACTAAAACAAACTGACACTCAAAATCTTACTAAACTAATAAATTCTCCTACTGTAACAAGACAATCTGCTGCTTCATTCAGTTGAATCTAACCTCATAAAAAAATCTACTGTGACCCAGTTATAAAATGAACAAAGGCATTTTAAGACTAAAGATCCATCTTGAATCTTAAAAGAAAAAGTTTCATTTTTTTATATAAAGAAGCCAAAAAAAAAGAGTTATTCTCTTTCTTTCATTTAAATACATATTTTTCAATTCAAATAAACACAATAGATTTAAATGAGCAATCTTTCAATGATGTCCACATTGTTCAAGATGAGACGTGTTGATTCAAATATGTTGCAGGAGAATTCCTGAACCAAATGGATTCTGTAAAGAAATGCTGCCATCAATTCTACTATGAATAAAACCAAATATGAATCAGTGTTTTCACAGCTGTTGCTTTCGAGTGTGTCAACTCCTCTGACCTTCATTACAAGTGAATGTTGTAAGTTTGGTTCCAGCGACTGTTCCACAAAGACTCATGGAGCGCTCAGTATTTATTTTCCTGTTTATTTTAGCCGGTGCTTTAACACCGCTCATGTATTACTCGCGCTGGCTTGCCTGCACAGAACATTTTTTTTTACATCCAGCCTCAGTGTTCCCTCATCTGAGTCTGTATCTCTGTAGAACCCTGATGATGTCATCTAAGTTATCTGAAACAGCATTTCTTTAAATAAAGCCTGTGTTACACTCTGGAGACACGGAGTTTGAAAAACATGGACATTCACCAGACAGGAGGGGTGTAATGAAAGAGACTATTGAAGCGCATTATGGGAAATGTAGGATCCACTGTTTGACCCACATCAGGACTAACAGTCGGGATATCTTAACCTTTGCAGCACAGATTCTGTCTCTGGAAATTTCCCTGACTTTATGGAGGTGCAGCACTAAATCTCTGTATCCGTTAAACCATTTCAGTATCAACAACTTAAATGCTTAATGTCAGATATGAACTGAACAACTTGGAGAGTGCAGTGCTTGGACACTTTTCAATCCTTATTTATGAACCCTTAAAAATTGTGATAATAAGTAACTCCAATGAAAACTTGGACAATTATCCAGGATTAAAGTGACAACCTGGAGCGTCCAGAACAATGGAGATCTGAACATACGGTCAAAAAGAGCTTTTAAATGGACGAGATTGTTTTGTCAACTGCTGATTCCAAGGTCAAGAATGTCTTCAAACAGAGACACTGTTCCTGAGAAGGCATGTTGCTCTTTTAAATGTAATATTTCAGAGCTTAGAGCACCATAAAGTCCATTCAGTTCCATTGTATTGGAATATTGTTGGAAGAAGAAATCTCAGAGACAGAATCTCCAAACCTCAGGGATGGATAAATATCACTATTTATTTTTTAATTTGTGCAAACTGATTTTTAAATCATGTGTAACAAACAGTAAATTTCCTGCTGTGCTTAACACCAAAACAACTACTCAACCTCAAGACAATTTTTGAAAATCCCACAAGTGTTTGTACTGTAAGTCAAGATGTCTGTGATTTCTTGTTGGATTGAGAACGCTGAAATTGGGAAATAACAGAGCTGAGAGAGGTGAAAAGGTAAGTGATACAAGAAGGGTCCTGTCTTTTAAATCTGTAACACAAGCTGATGGGGCTACGTGGGAAATCAGCTTTGGCTGAGGGCTTCACGGATTAGACCCTATCTGCTGCGCTCCCTCTGGGCCGACGCCCCTGACCGCGAAACCCCACCCCTCTATCTCCTCTGTGGGGATAGGCAGGCACATGAGAGGTCAGCGTGGATTGCTTACGGAGGTGTTCCATTTAAAACGCCAAAGCAATTTCCCTCTGACCTGCTGAGAGTCTGTTTTGGAAGTTCTCTTGTGCCACTTCACCCAAAATGCAGTTCCTGACATGCGACACCGGTGAACCCGCTGTAACCCGCGAGGGCGATTACGCTTGGTCAGAACCTGCTCTGGGCCTCACATGCTGCAAACCGCAAGCAAGAAGGGACAAAATACACTTGTGTCATGAACACCAGAGACCATCCCAGTGCGTGTTACATATTTCCTGCAGTCATTACAATCACAGCCGCTCACTCTTTTTTCCCTCCTTGTGTCCTTGCAGTAATCTAGAGTTCTGGCGACTGCTCCAGGGCCGCCGAGGCTCTGGTATCTGCAGCACGGGGCACCAAGTCATGCGTGACCATATGTAATATAATCAAAAAGTCAGTGCTGTGTTTTATACAACCAATCAGAGCCAATCAGTGTGAGCCCAGTGTGTGATGGGAAGGTGGAAAAGGGGGGGCTCAGGGGTTGCTGGGGCCCCGGCCGAGTGTGTTACTCATCAGTCTCCGAGGCCCGGCACTCTGTTTGGATTGCTGTGTTTGGATAAAGCAGATTGGTTTGCACTTAACCCTGTAATATATGCAAAACTATTCTCCTGATAATACTCTTTAAGCCTGGCCAGTCACCACTGTGGCAGATGCCGTAAACGTGGCACGGCTTGAAGAAAAATGACACGTAATAAATTGTGACATGGTCGCCGAGAAGCCTGTGGCCCCCCTTAAATCCTACACACACACACACACACACACACTGCTCACCTCTATGACATTAACAAGCAGGATATGAAATATGGCATTGAGATTTACAGATGCAGGTCAAGGGGTCATTTTTTTTTTAATTATGAGTGTCTGTGTGTACAGGAAAACAGTGACAGTCATTTAACCACGGACCAAACAAAGGAACTTTACTGTGGAGGGGTTCATGGTGCTCAAATAAAAATTCAAATCTAAGAAACACATTTGCTAAGAGTGTTAAAAGCACAGAAGTGGTGTACTTTTACATGCCTCCTAAAGAATTACTTTAAAATTTTAGGAAACATACTTATTTGCTTTATTTCTGAGAGTGACATCTCAATTTCATTTCTGTGTGTAGAGTTCAGAGCTGGAGCCAGGAGGCAGTTAGTCTAGCTTAGCCTAAAGACTGGAAACAGGAAGCCTGGCTCTGTCCAAAGTTACAAAACCCTTCCAACACCTCTAAAGCGCAGTGATTAACATATTTCAGCTTGTTTGTTTAAACTGTGGGGCAGCACGGTGGTGCAACGGAGTTAGCACTGTTGCCTCACAGCAAGAAGGTTCTGGATTCAAACCCAGACCTTTCCGTGTGGAGTTTGCATGTTCTCCCCGTGTCTTCTTGGGTTCTCTCCGGGTACTCTTGCTTCCTCCCACAGTCCAAAGACATGAACCTTAACAGGTTAATTGGTGACTCTAAATTGCGCCTGTCAGCCCTGTGATGAACTAGCGACTTGTGCCCTGATAAGGATAAGCAGATGGAAAGTGAATTACTGTTTAAACCGTACACAAAGGGCAGTTTGTGGTTTTAGATTTAGTTACTTCCTTGAAGCATCTCCTGACAAACAATAGTTTATCCACTGGCACAGTACTTCTGTGCAGAGCCCCAGGCTGTAGGTTACCAGATCCACTCAGGCTTTGGTTTGGGTCACATGTACAGATTAGATTATACAACATATTGATGTGTTGTATAATTAAATCAGTTTAATGTATGTCAGTTGTCAATTTAATGTAAAATATTGATGAATATTGATTAGTGAAATGTCCATGTGTTTGGAGGTGTATTTTTGGTTAGCTGCCTCTCCGTGCTTCCAGTTTTTATGCTAAACTAGGCTAACATGTCCTGACTTCAACTAGGAGTCAAAGGGGACTTATGCTTCTCATTGGTTTCTGTCATATTTATATAATGTTACAATGTCGTTTGTTATTAAATTGTGTCAAATAATGAGGGAAACAAATATAAAAGTAATCTCTGTGAGCAAAAAGCTTTCAGACTGCTCTGAATGGAATGTTTCCAACAAGTTCTCTGGTCATCTGCTCCAGGCACAGCATGGTTGAGCGTGCCCATGTGCTCAGTCTAGTTTTTCGGCCGCTCTGGACTACTCTTCATGCTATTGTACGTCTTGCAGGAGTTTGGAAAGAAGCTAATATCAACAAGTCCACTGAGTGTCCACATCATCGAGGGACTGACCTGGATGCTGCATACTGAGTCTGTCGTGAGAAAGGTGAGGCAGAGATTTACTACTCCTGCACCATCAGGACCATCCTGACAGGAAACATCACTGTCTGGTACGGAAACAACACAAAACAACAAGGGCCTGCAAGGAGTGCTTCATTCAGCTGAAGGTGGTGCTCTGACCCATGAAGACATCTAGAATGTAACGTGATATCAAAACTCCTGGCTTCACATAAATTACAACAATCAAATGGGACCTTCACAGGGTCCAATTTATCCTCTTCTCTGAGTGTCGTCGATGATTTATGATAAAACGATGCTACATGATGCATAACAGATAGTATGGAATGTAAGTTAGCAGAGCTGCTCCTCCAGACGTTGATGAATGATTTGTGTCTCAACAGTAGACTAATGTGGAATAACTGCTGTTTACAGACTGTGTGGGCTGCAGGGACATTTGAGTGATGTAGAGAATGATTGACAGTCTTCTCTGTATGTGTTTGATTTACAGTATCATTAACCTATCTGCCAAATGAAAGGCCCTGCTGTGGACTGCTGCCAGGAAGCTCTGCAGAACCTCATGTTTTATCACGGCCCAGCATCAGATGGGATCTACCTCCATGTAATAAGTAGCTGTGTGGTTTTCATAGTCCACTGCTCTGCTGAAATGTTGGCCTAACCCAGCGCTCCACTGCCAGATTTCTTCATGAAACCTAATAAGAGCCTGGAGCTCCAGACTGGGGGGGTTGCAATGCAAATGATGACATAATCAAATATGTCTGTTTTCCCAGAGTTCAACTGCACCCTGAAGGTAACTCCATCGCCAGACTCAGTGTACCAAACACACTCTTTAACTCAACTGGCTACAGTTATAACTGATTTTAACTTCATTGTGTTACCTTCAATCTCCATATATTTATCATTTATTTCATACCTCTCATTTCAGTGTCCTGTGGAACCATGCCACGACCACATGGGTTCATATTCAGACTCAGGGACCTGTTATGACATGTCTGTTAACTCGTGTACTACAAGGTCCAGCCAGTGGTTTGCAACCTTTTCTGGCTTTAGACCCCTTAAACTGAAACAATGTCTTCTCTTGTTACATGATTTTATGGGTGTTAGAGGTCAAACTGTGAAATACTTTACTTGAAAAACAAAGACGAGAAACAAAGACGAGCAAAGTTTGGAAAACAAAAAAACAAAACAATCTGTGCTTTTCTTTACAGTCATGTCTTTTTAATGATCTTTTGATGATTATTGTGGGACTCCAACCCTCCCCCACACGTTGTAAAGCACTGCACTAAGCCATTTATAATAGACTCATCTCCAACCTAATGGTGCAAGACTACATGACTAAAGCCCCACTATGAACCCTAGTGGTTGTAAAGCTCATTACATCCCACAAAACAAAAGTTGTGGACAGAACTGATTTTTTCATTTTACAGAAATGTGCATGTATTTCATACAAGCTCCAAGCATGGAGAAGATCCTGGCAGTGTGCTCTGTGAGAGCGAGTCTGAAGCATTATTTTATATTTTATTTATTGTCAACATATATCAGCCTGTTAGCTCTTGTTATGACTTAATGTCTGTGGCTCTTAGCTCTTAGCTCTTCTTAGGTCATTTCCTAGAACTGTAGTTGGTTTTTCACAAATGACTCAAACAAGAGGAAATGTGTGTTATATATACACTGAACAAAAATATAAATGCAACACTTTTGTTTTTGCTCCCATTTTTCATGAGATGAACTCAAAGATCTAAAACATTTTCTATATACACAAAATAACCATTTCTCTCAAATATTGTTCACAAATCTGTGTAAATCTGTGATAGTGAGCACTTCTCTTTTGTCGAGATAATCCATCCCACCTCACAGGTGTGGCATATCAAGATGCTGATTAGACAGCATGATTATTGCACAGGTGTGCCTTAGGCTGGCCACAATAAAAGGCCACTCTAAAATGTTCAGTTTTATCACACAGCACAATGCCAGAGATGTCGCAAGTTTTGAGGGAGCGTGCAGTTGGCATGCTGACAGCAGGAATGTCCACCAGAGCTGTTG
Source organism: Sciaenops ocellatus (assembly GCA_033000465.1). Lineage (NCBI taxonomy): Eukaryota > Metazoa > Chordata > Actinopteri > Sciaenidae > Sciaenops > Sciaenops ocellatus. The sequence goes on from CP136878.1 coordinate 28,998,609, forward strand.
CCCGTGAACTGAATGTTCATTTCTCTACCATAAGCCGTCTCCAAAGGCGTTTCAGAGAATTTGGCAGTACATCCAACTGGCCTCACAACCACAGACCACGTGTAACCACACCAGCCCAGGACCTCCACATCCAGCATGTTCACCTCCAAGATCGTCTGAGACCAGCCACTGGGACAGCTGCTGCAACAATCGGTTTGCATAACCAAAGAATTTCTGCACAAACTATCAGAAACCGTCTCAGGGAAGCTCATCTGCATGCTCGTCGTCCTCACCGGGGCCTCGACCTGACTCCAGTTTGTTGTCATAACCGATTTGAGTGGGCAAATGCTCACATTCGATGGTGTCTGGCACGTTGGAGAGGTGTTCTCTTCACGGATGAATCCCGGTTTTCCCGGGCAGATGGCAGACAGCGTGTGTGGCGTCGTGTGGGTGAGCGGTTTTCTGATGTCAATGTTGTGGATCGAGTGGCCCATGGTGGCGGTGGGGTTATGGTATGGGCAGGCATATGTTATGGACGACGAACACAGGTGCATTTTATTGATGGCACTGTGAATGCACAGAGATACCGTGACGAGATCCTGAGGCCCATTGTTGTGCCATTCATCCACGACCATCACCTCATGTTGCAGCATGATAATGCACGGCCCCATGTTGCAAGGATCTGTACACGATTCCTGGAAGCTGAAAACATCCCAGTTCTTGCATGGCCAGCATACTCACCGGACATGTCACCCATTGAGCATGTTTGGGATGCTCTGGATCGGCGTATACGACAGCATGTTCCAGTTCCTGCCAATATCCAGCAACTTCGCACAGCCATTGAAGAGGAGTGGACCAACATTCCACAGGCCACAATCAACAACCTGATCAACTCTATACGAAGGAGATGTGTTGCACTGCGTGAGGCAAATGGTGGTCACACCAGATACTGACTGGTTTTCTGACCCCCCCCCCAGACCTCCCCAAATACAACAAAACTGCACGTTTCAGAGTGGCCTTTTATTGTGGCCAGTCTAAGGCACACCTGTGCAATATTCATGCTGTCTAATCAGCATCTTGATATGCCACACCTGTGAGGTGGGACGGATTATCTCGACAAAGGAGAAGTGCTCACTATCACAGATTTGCACAGATTTGTGAACAATATTTGAGAGAAATGGTTATTTTGTGTATATAGAAAATGTTTTAGATCTTTGAGTTCATCTCATGAAAAATGGGAGCAAAAACAAAAGTGTTGCATTTATATTTTTGTTCAGTGTATATTGTATAATTCTAACTGGAAAGCCATAGAGTGATCATGTGGTGATGAGTCAAAGCTCTCTCCATTTAGAGATTTCCAATAATCTAATTTATAGAAACGTTCACTGCTCAAATGAAGCTGTGTCAAACTCTGGTGGATGGTTTTAAAATAATTTATTATATTATTATTTTTAATCATTTGATATCCCTGTCATATGTAGACTTTATTGTAATACTTTCACAGCAAGAAGGTTCCTGGTTCTAACCTCAGCTGGGGTCTTTCTGTGTGGAGTTTGCATGTTCTCCCCTTGTCTTCGTGGGTTCTCTCTGGGTACTCCGTCTTCCTCCCACAGTCCAAACACATGAACCTTAACAGGTTAATTAGTGACTCTAAATGTCCGTAGGTGTGAATGTGAGTGTGAATGGTTGTTTGTCTCCATGTGCCCTGTGATAAGCTGGTGACTTGTACAGGGTGTACCTCTCCTCTCACCCAAAGTCAGCTGGGATAGACTCCAGCCCCACCATGACCCTGATGAGGAGAAGTGGTTACAGATAATGGATGGATGGATGTAATACTTTATGCATTTTATGTGGTACTTGTTCTCTTATGGTGCACATTGTGGTGAATTTGACTAAGAATGTGATTATTTTGTCACTTACAGTCAGTAACAATCCGACATCAGGTGAGACGTTCAGCGTCACAGCTGCTTCTCTCTCATGTTACTGTCAGAGTTCAGTTGTGTTGTGTTGTACAGAGAAGACAACACCAGCAGAGGGCAGCAGATGACTGTGAAGAAAATGAAGTCTCAAACCACGTCACAGATTTTAACTACACAGATCCACTTTTTGTCATTTATCTGTCATCATCCAATAAATCTCAGAAATCAGAAAAACAGAGGAGCAGTATTATTAGATTATCTGATAAGTGATGTCACAGTAATGAATGTGTTTGAGACTCATGCATGATTCATGCAATGTTCAATGTTCAAAATCCTTTTTCATTGATTTCTTCATCAGTCTGGTGTGTATTAAATTCTACAAATGGAGAATAAAATGATGAAGATGAAATATCTCAGCAGAAATTAGAATCAAAGTAAATTATGCACACAACACGGCTGAGGTCAAAGAAAGAACAATGAGAGAGGAGCGACATGCAGCCTGAACTCGTGCTGTCCTCCCCGCCTCAGGCTTGATCATATGATTCTGAATGATGACACAGGCTCCAGTACCAGGCAGACACGGTGTGCTGCTTGTCATTGTAGCTGTCCCTGTCCTCAGTTAAAAGAAAAATTCTGAATGACACTAGAAGGTGTGTACGCCACTTTTATGTGTGAAATAACAACAACTCATAATCTGCACTGCAGCAGATATAAAACATGTGTTTACCCACACGTTTTGTACACATGTACATGTGTTTTGTGTCCAGTACTGGTGTGCTTTACACCATTTAAGCAGAAGTCTGCATGAAAAGTTCTTGTACTGAGGTTGCTACGTGCTGCAAAGGAGAACAAATGTTGCATGTACCACTGTAAGAACTTCCACACTTGGCAGTCCGTGCTGCCTTCCTGGAAAGTTGGTCCTGTGACAGTCACAGAGCTCTTCAGTCCGACCCAATCTACTGCAAGTAAGAATGCATACCTCCATGTTCCAATAACAGTCGAGGAAGTCAAACTTCTATCTAGATTTAGCCACTTCTCAGACCTTTGCGACTTTTTTTCTAGAAAGTGTCAAGCATCAGTGATGAAATGTGGTTGTCTTTTCAACATAGATGAGCTAACACGTCTCTCTAAGAACAGGAAAGGAGAAAGCTGACAGAGTGGATTGAGGCCTGATGATTGGACCACAAAACAACAAGGGGGTAGGACTTAATTGGAAGAGATGTTCTGTGTTAGTGGTACAGTGCAGTTTTAGTTTTTTTTTATCCGACATTCACTCAAACACTCTGAACAGTGTTCTGTGTTTCTGCTAACGCTCTGATAACAAGCAACATGAGCACAGAGTGGAGGTGGTTGAATGGGATACTTCATTTAGTTTCCCACTCTGATTTTCACAGTTACTAAACCAGTTACATCACACCCTCTTCAGAGTACTCACAGGAAGGACTGAGTGATACATCTCACTCCATCTACAACTGAGAGAGAAAATAGGGATTTCCAGTTGTCACTGAGATGTGTTTGATGTCAGATGATGAGCAGTGGATTGCATTAATCTGTCTAACTTATATCCAAATCCTTTTTGAGGGATTTAGAAGTTTCTCACTCGCACAAAAAAGCAACCTGGAATACATAGGAAGGGGAGATTAGTTGATGTTACGTCTCATTCGCCACACGCTTAGAGAAACTGAAGATGAGATTTAAAAGTTGACAATGAGAAGGAGCTTGATTTACCCTGACATGTGAGTAATGTGCTGAGACCAGCGCACGCCGATAGAGTTCATTCTTTCATTTGTCCTGAAGGTGGTGTGGCAGAAAAGATTATGGAGCATACAAGAACGAAGAGGGTTCATCCTCTGAGAAGAAGCCCAGTAGAATTTCTAGCAGCATAACTAAGGGATGGTTCAGGAGTCACTTGAGCCAGCTCTAACTATGAGCTCTGTGGAAAAGAAACATCTTAAGCTGACTCTTTGGTGGGGTTTGCCTCCAGAATCAGAACTGGAAGCTGGTTCCACAGGTAAAGCTGAAGGCTTTGGCTCCCATTTTACGTTGGAAGATTATAGGAACCACAGCTAATGCACCAAGCATGACTCTCACTCCAGGGGGCTTCATGCCCCCCCAGGAGCATTTCAGAAGCTGAGCGTTTTGTCCACCAGATTTTGGATGCAACATCAAAAATATGCCAGCTGAGTATTCACTATAAAGCAGAGCGGAAAGCTGCTTCTGGATGTGCTGTTGCGTTTCTGGTGGAGCCATGTGCATTGTTTAGATGGTCCCAATCAGTTCATTATTTATTTATTTTTTCACATCCTTGTGATGGTATGAACCTGATTTTTGCAATGTTACAAAGGTAAAAAAGACGAAGTACAAAATTCCTTAGGGTGATGCTGGAGGCTAGGTTGATGCCATTATCTGTGTTGTTGCTGAAGGTTTTATTCTATATTTATGTAGGATAGTATACTGAGATTATCTCAGCCAAATTGTTGTGCCAACATAAAACACAGCCATTATGTCAGAACTCTACAAAGCCATCTGAAACGTCTATCAGGAAGGCTCGGTGGATGTAGTCAAACAGTGCCTTGCTGAAATCAAAAGCAGATGTTCAAAGAGACGTAGAAGATAATTCATTCCACCACAGTGAAGTGAGGAAGGAGGAAGGAATGCATCCTACATGATCCACTCCGTCCAAATGAGTCTCCAGGGGAATCAAAGCAGAAAATACATTGTTAGACAATACAGGCTAACGACAGGCCTAAGAATATCTCCACTGTAAGCATCCATTACAAATCACATCACAGAGAGGAATCATTTCTGGGGATGGTTTACTCCAGGGAGTTCAGGTTGTTACAGAGAAGTTTTGACTGTTTATGGATGTTGGTGTGGAAAGACAAACAGGGAAGGTCTGCAATTATGACTGTACTAATGAGGAAAATAAATAAGAGTGAAGAGATATGAATGGATTACTGACTGTGCCACAGGGCAGAGTCCAGATACCACAAAGAGACACTGAATGCAAGCAGTGCTGCGTCAGATTACTTTGAAATGTAAGTTACTAAATACAAATGATCTGGTATTTAGTAACATAATCTATTGGAGGATCTACTTTGGATTTGAATGCATTATCCTATTTCTAGTTATTTCTTATGTTACAAGTATTGATACTTTTGACATCTGTGTTATCTGTAACCACTTCTCCTCATCGGGATCACGGTGGGGCTGGAGTCTATCCCAGCTGACTTTGGGTGAGAGGAGAGGTACACCCTGGATAAGTTGTCAGCTTATCACAGGGCACATGGAGACAAACAACCATTCACACTCACAGTCTCACCTACAGACAATTCAGAGTCACCAGTTAACCTGTTAAGGTTCATGTGTTTGGACTGTGGGAGGAAGACGGAGTAGAACCCACACAGACAAGGGTAGAACATGCAAACGCCACACAGAAAGACCCCAGCCGAGGTTCAAACCAGGAACCTTCTTGCTGTGAGGAGCATGCACAGAGACATCGATTTCTTAACAGATGACAGAGCTTTAAGATTAATGAAGTCCTGTCATTCTGGGGACAGTGTTTCATTTTCAGACAAAAAGACTAAAAATGAAGCAGCTGCCACTTCCAGTCTTGGGGTCTTGCTCATATCTGCAGAGGTAGGGGAGCTTTTACAAGCCTCATATTCTCATATTCTGTCCACATTGGAGAGGTAGTTAGTTCTCTGTGTAACTTTGATTGCTCTCAGCTACGCTGGACGGTAATAATTTCATTTCTCACATCTAATTGTATCTTTTACTGATGAGTGCATGCAGCTGTAAGCTGACTGTTTCAAGCTCTCTGCAAATGAACCCTCGTGGTCCTGTAGGTGGCACTAAGATGTCACACTTCCTCAGATCCCTCCGAGCACACATCTGACTGTCCATTTCCTGCTTTGTCACCACATTATTATTCCTCACCAGCAGGGACCCTCAGGCAGAAGGTGGAACTTTAATATGTATATTTTTCAATGGCCGGACCACATTTAAGTGTTTCACAAATGGGGATAATTATTTGCGAATGGACGGATTGTGAGCACTCCCTGCTGACCTCTTTAACTTCAGCTGGCGTGTCCCTCTGTCCGTTCCACTGCTGTTTATTTGCCCCTTCTGCGTCTCCCTCAAATCTCTCCTTTCAGTGGAGTTTAATTGGCATGATCTCCAGCAGAATGAGGGAGCAGTAAGACTCGTTAGGCCCGTGACAGCTGCTGAGAGTGTGAACACATTCACACACTCACACATGAATAAGTATCTACACCATCCACACCACCACAACCAAGGAGCCAGACCTCAAATCCAACTTTCTCCAGACTGAGAGGGACATATAGTTAGATAGATAGATAGATAGATAGATAGATAGATAGATAGATAGATAGATAGATAGATAGATAGATAGATAGATCCCATGTAGCTATATGTATAAAATAGCATAAAAAGGAAGTTAGAGGCACAAGTATCTCTGAATTACTTAAGTCTTTAATTACTTTTTGCCACTGCCACAAACATTGACATTCAAAGCAGTACATATGAAACTAAACCCTCAAAAGAATAACACATTTATAGAACTAGATATTAAAAAATATATTTGCTATCTTATGCAAATAGAATCTTCTAGAGTGTCATTTGATTCTGGTCCCAGTCAGAAATCAACTGTCAGTGTGGATAGCCCTCCATGTCTCTAGCAGTCATCCAGCAGTGGAAACAGTAGTTATATATAGAGCACTCCTTTGGATTTGTAGATTGAGAACATTCAACTGTCAGTGTTGGGTCATAGTTACATGCCCAGTGACGACGCGTTCTTACTCCCAGTGCTTTAACAACTACACTTCAGACTAGGACGCTGTAGGTACCCCGTCAGTTTACACATGCAGGGTTCCACTGTAAAGTTAGCAGCTAGTTACTATGCTATATCCTGTTTGACTTTCAAAATGAAATTGCTGTAAAACATTTAACATTTTAGGAGTTGAAACAGTTAAAGTTTGGTTAAATATACTCGAGGGGTGCATGCAGTGTCATAGTGTACGTGTCAGTGTCATAAGGCCACTGACCTAAGTGTTATTTGAAAACTTGGGAGTGAGCTGCAGGTGCAAACTTCTGTATTGATTAAAACTGAGACAAACAACTGAAATGTCAGTAAGTAATGTCATATATTGAAAGACTTAAAATGTCAAGCATGTATTAAAAGGGATTACACAATAGAAGCATTCATACCCTTGGAATTATCACATTAGGTGCGTTATATAAATGTCACCTCATGTACAATTAGACCTTAATTCTTGCTGTGATATATTATCAAATTAATGCACTTAATGCATCAGCTGTACCCGTCAAACACAAATGAAGATCTAGCCTCAAACCTCAAGATGGATGTTTTGAAGTGCACTTTTAAAATCACATTCATCAGCTTAACATTGTTTCATGAGAGCTCCATCAACAGAAAAAATAGACTGCATAGAGACATTAGAGCAAATGAGTTATAGAATAACTGACAAGAAAGGTGAGTGGCGTTTCACAGAAATTAGTTTTATATTACACTGAAGGAAATTCAGACAAAAAGCCTATCTTGTTTGTGAAAGTCAAGGACGTGTTGATAAATGAGGATGAAATGAAAGTGTGGGATGACTTTGGCAAAAAAAAAAAAATGCAGCAACCTACACTATTACAGTATTTACACTTACCCACACTCTCTGTCAGAGTGCTTTGCAGTAATCACTGTGATATCCGTGCTGTTCATCACCACTGGTCAATAGAAGCTTGACCTGACCTTGCCTCACTTGATGCTCATTTTAGCCCTGAAGCTGCAGAAATATATGTTTTTCATGGACAGCTGATCAGGTGACACGTGTGATGTGAAATGATGTGTTATACTGATGAACCCACAGATAATTATCACAAACTCTGCTGACTTATTTAGTGACTGCTATCAGCAGTGTCTGACTTGATCCTAACTTGCTCTATCATCATGCACATGTGAGCAACATGACACATGGCATCGAGGTGGCTGCAGTTTGATGATGTGAAAAATCAAAGAGCTGATCGGCCTTCTTTGACCACAAACAGCATGTTTTATATTTTCTGTGTGATTGTAGTATTTATGTGGAATTCTAGCCTGTTAGTCTCATGTAGTGCTATGAAGGTTTAAACTGTTAACATATCTTGTGTGCTTGATATTAATAGTAACATTTATTTTATATATCTAAACACAGTCTAACTACAGGTGGCCTACAAATGGATCTATATGTAAATAGTTCTGTGACTTCCTGTGTGTTCTTTGGACACTGCTGGAAAGACTCTGGCTTTTTGTCACGATCTGATCCACTTTCGCTTTGTATCTTGAACGTGCCTGTTGTCGACATGTGAACAGTCCACAGGTCAACAACTATGAGCAGTCTGCAAACAAGCGAACAACTTCTCCATATCATCTAAAATGCTTTATGGTTATAATAACTCATTCCACACAACTGCAGCCAGGTCAGATTTACAGTAAATGGGTCTGTAAACTGTAATAGATGTTAATGTCATAGGTTTCTTTAATTTCGGGTACACAAGCACGCAGACAGAGTCAGTCAAAGTTCAATGAAAGGCAGTTTATTAACACGGGCAGGCTTTGTTAAAACAGTCAAAATGGAGGTGATGGAGGGGACACAGTCTTTAACAGGGATCCCAAAAGCTGACCAGACAGTCTGTGGTGTCCCCTTTATAGTCTGTACTCCAGGCACTCCAAGGTGGAGTGGGGCGTCGACAGCACAGCTACGGCCCTGGTGCACTCCATATCGCTGTTGCAGTCAGCTGGTAGCAGTGTGCTGGGTACACTGGCTGTGTGCTCTTGTGAGCGGGCTCTGGAGTTGCCTCAGGAAAGGGAGGAAACACAGGATAAAGGCACCAATTCTACCCACACCACAGGGCATCCAAGTCTGAAATGTTTTTACTCGCCTCTCATGCACAGGCATGGCAATCCATTCAGCCAGCACGATTACCAATCCCTTTCCATCTCTGCCGTCTTTGTTTGCTTCTGCCAGTTCTCCCCGGTCCTGCTCTGATTCCTCTTTTTGTTTGTGTTGGAAGGTGTTTGCTACCTGGCCACAGGAGAGCCAATTTACTGCAGGGGGAAGTCCTTCAGACACAGGAGAGAAACACTTCAAACCAGTGAATCACACACAATAAATAAGAACACAGTAAAACAATGCAGTGCAAATAACTACACAAAAAGGTCTCTCCTGGTCACTTTGTGACATTAACAATAGACAGTTTGTTCCATTGGCCTGTTTTAGTGATGTAGATTTGTTCCCAGATGTCAGAGAGAGAAATTCCTGATAGGACTGGAGGCCAAAACTATGGAAATAAGAGTCGAGTGGGAACAAACTGGAGCTGTAAGGTGGTTTTAAAGATTTTTTTTTTTGGCCTTTTTCAAGCTTTATTGCGATAGAGACAGCTGAAGAGTGACAGGAAATGTGGGGAGAGAGAGATGGGGAATGACATGCGGGAAAGAGCCACAGGCCGGACTCCAACCCTGGGCTCCCGCAGCAAGGACTGAGCCTTCGCACATGGGGCGGCTGCTCTACCAACTGAGCTAAACACCACCCCTGTAAGGTGGTTTTGAGAACTCGGGGTGTTCAGTTCAGTTTAGATGAATCTATAAGACAGAATCTGTCATATCATGGTCTGTCTGTGCTTTCTCATTTCTCAGTTTGTACATTATCGTTTCCTTTCCCCACCTCCTCTCCTCACGTCCCTCCCACCTGTGAAAGAACTGAAGGAACAGGCATTTAACAAAACGAGACATCCTCGCCTCGGAGCTGTCATTTAAATCAGTTAAATACGACGTGCGGCGCAGCTGCATCGTCTGTCCATTGTTTCTTATTTTATGATCTCAGTTAGATGAGCAGCATTCATGACAACTTCTATATTTCCTTTAATTCTACTTTTATATTCTCTCTCTCTCTCTCTCTCATCTTGTTGATATAATAATTAGACGTTAGCAGCTGTTTGCACTTGTTAGCATCACGTCACCATTCTAACAGCTGAATCGTGTGTGAGCTATTCAAACAGAACTTATATCAGTGTGAAATATGGAAGGAAGGGACGCGGTTAGAACTTACAAAACTGTGAAGGACAGAGCGTTTCATCACACATTTCATCATCTTAAAGAACTCATACAACGTATGAATACACATTCCAGCCCTGTGTCACGCCTCTTTTCTACGTCACAAGTGCCGAAAAAACTGCTAAGACTCTGACAAAACCTCACTCCCCAAGATGCATTTTTAGTGCGCTAAGATTGATTTCCAGGAGAGAGGAGATGAGGAGGCACAAAACAGCCCCTAGTGTTTCCAGCTGTTTACCCCTCCATTGTCTCTCCTGTTGGTCCCCTGTTGTCCTCTCTTTGTCTGTGGGTTTAGTCTGGGTCTGAACAAAAGCGACTCATCCACTCATCAAGCTCCTGCACAACTACCCAGTCTTCATACCAGTCTTCACCAGATCATTCAGTTTGTCAAGTTTGTAATCAATTTTACAGCCTTGCGTGTTTTCTGGAATCCAGCCTAACGTTAGTTCCACCTGACTTAGGTCCACCACTCACCTGTGATCTCTGTCTGCCAGACTCACCCAGTGCCACTTCAGTCTCTGCAGCTGAACCTGCCTGTCCTGCTGGACCGTGAAACCCTCCTCCAACCCTGAAGAAGTCCACTTTGAGCTGCTGTCCAAGTTGCACCTTTGGGTCCGGAAACCCAAAATTAACCATTCATTGGTTAATTTTGTTAAGCTGCACAATTTCATAAATATTTGACTTGCTGGTTTAAAGCTTGTTGAAAGGCTGCAGAAGCCACAGAAACAGTTCTGCTATGATTACTCTGTTGCACAGAGGTGGCTGCTGAGCTATTACACATAAAGATTTCATTTTATTGTTAGCAGCGTGAATGCAGGCTTTTCAGAGAGCAGTCGATACATATCCGATATGAATCTGACAACAATGGGACTCATTTTGTATTATTATAAGTTCTCTGATTATGAATTGTACCAAAGTGTCACTCTGCCACAGTTCTCTTTAGAACTGTTGATGTTGAATCACCTCAGTTTCCCAGAGGCAGTGTGAGGATGTGTCGTTTACTCTCTGTCTCTTCCATGTCAGTGGATCATAAGTGATCCACTAAATCTAAGTGTAATACTAATCAGCGCTCAGTCACCTGTATTTCACAAGGGTGAACATATGAATTTTATGGACAACATAATGAATAGGTGATATTTTGTGTTGTCATGCCTGACAGAGGGGTTTGTTCACCCAGGAACCTTTTTATTGGAGCTGTAGTCTGTACTGCTACAGGCACGCTACAAATGATTTTACTCACACTAAACTGAGTCACATAAAAACTTGAACATAGACAGAAAAGTGGCTGCCACAACACCCTATAACTGCTTATTGCCATATTAACTGGACTGGAGTAATTTAGGACTCACAAAATAATTAATAATTCACAATTATTTCCTCCCTTAATGTGACCCAATTTCCAAAAAAAAGCTGGTCTGCTGTGTCAAACGTAAACCCCATGTTTAATTAAAAACAGCTCAAACACAACTAATCGCATGTTAAAACTGAGAAATGTGATGTTTTTGGAAAACGATATGATCATGTTTAAGTTGATCCCAGCAACGGGTTTGAAAGAAGTTGGACGTGTCAAAAGGCAGCTGTGGTTTGTATATGGTCTCCTCTTTGCATGGTGGAGTTTGAGCTGTCGTTCATGGATGCAGTGATGAACTGTGTTCACAGACGATGGTGTTTGGAAGTGTTCCTCAGCTCATGCAGTGATGTCCACGACAACATAATGAATCTGACATTGATATTAATGACTGTTGATGATGAAATCCACAGATGTTCCAGCAGCTGTTTTCTTTTAGCATTTCACAACTTTTACAGTCTTTTGTTGCCACTGTCCAACTTTTATCAAACATGTTTCTTTGTCTTTGTGCTCTTTGTCAATTCAATATTTTGTTTTGCACATCATCACATTTTGTTTCTAATTATATTTAAAAGCATGACAGCTTCTTTGGAACATGGTTGTATGTCATAATGCACAGGCTAACCACTGATTCTGCAGCATCATTAGAGTATTCACCCTCTGCTAGAGGTGGTGACATGATCAACTGTGGACGCATACTGGGATTCATACTTCTAACAGTTTAGACTTCTGACCTACGTGAAGAACTGACTTTGACACATTTCCACAAACTGATTACACTTGATGGATGCAGTATCTGTTCTTTTGTTTCTGCTGTGTTTACAGTGCATGAGCTGTGACATTTAAATATGGCAACTCATATTCAATCCATTATCCAATAGACCTGAAATCCTGTTCAACCAACTGTCATGACAAGTATATACATATAAAACTTAGTTATTTTGTGTTTCCTGTTTTATTTTGTCAGTCTCCCTTTACTTCCTGCCTTTGTTGTGTTTTCCTGCCAGTTTTGATTCTGTTCCACCCTGATTGGTTCCACCTGTCCCTCGTTAATTTCACCTGTGTCTAGTTGTCCTGTCCTGTGTATTCAGTCTCTGTGTTTCCTTTGTATCTGTACAGTACTGTGTTCTGTTTCCTAGTCCTGTGTCCTAGTCCTGTTTCCTAGTTCTGTTTCTTAGTCCTGTTTCCATTCCTCTGTCCTTTGTTCCATCTTGTGCTTACGCCCTGTGTTCCTGCTCCTCTTGTTTATTGGACTTTTGAACTCCTGGTTCATCTTGGATTTGAACTTTTTGTATTTTTGTCTTTAGTTGTTTTTGTGTTAGGTTCTTAAAGTTACTTTTTGTTCACATGCCTCCTTGTCTGCATTTGGGTCCGCTTCCTGAACTGACCCTTGACAGATACACTGTATGTGTTTGCCTTATGTCTTTGTACATTTTGGTTCTGATGAAGACAGTGTTGAAACATCAAACTGTTCGCACTATTGCAAGGCTGTAAATCAATCAGTGTGCTCCACTCCCTTTTCTTCTATTGTAGTAATACTGTGTGTCACAGTTCATAGATGGATAGATGCTTCTGTTGATGCCTCCTGTGGTGTGTCCCAGTGAACACTCCAGGGTGCTGGTGTGGGCAGATCCAGTCTGGGGCTTGGTGTCATCATACTCGAAGTTGCAGCAAGAATTGGCAGGTTTGGCTCAGGTGGTTCCTGGCAGCATGTTGAGGCAACCGGTCAGCTGATGGAAGAGAGACCCTTAGGCCTCTGATCTTTAGGCCCTCCTCTCTCCTTTGCTGTGCTGCCAAAAAGATCATATTGCTATTGTGGCCGGAGCACGGCTTACTCCCCCTCACAGTGGGGCGCTGCGTCCCCCTGTGGCACTGATTTATGGGCGGGGAGCGCACCTCTATATATAGGAGCCTGGGTACACCTGGCGCGCTCTCTCTCTTCCTGTTCCGCTCGTCCGTGGTGGTGGCTGTGGTCTGGAGTGGCGTGGTGAAGCCGTGTGGCGTGCCGGCATCAGAGCGTCTTCTGCCTGTCGCCAGAGCGACGCACGCTCTGTCCTTCGGCGCACGGGTAAGGGGCATTGGCGCACAGTGCTGCTTTCTCTCCAACTCACGTGTCGACTGTTTGGTGGACTGCTGGGGTCACGGGGCTGAGTTGCCCTGCTGGGGGCCCTTCGGCGTTGCTGTGTGGTCTCCACGTGGTAAGTCGGCGTTGTCTGCCCCTCGTTTCAGCCTGTTGTGCCGCTCCCGACTGATTGTATTGTCCTGCTCTGTTGTCTTAGACCATCTCCTCTCGGCGCTCCGTAATGTCCTGCTGGTGAGGTCCAGAAACTATTAAAGCCCCCACCTCCTGGACCCACTGCTGTTTTGGCTCACTGGGACTGTTCTGACTCCTCAGCTCTTCTGAGCTGTGAGGGAGTGATTTACTAAGGCTCTTCACAGAGCTGGTGTCAGGGCCTATTGTTACCTTAAGGATTTTGTTCAGTTTATTAATTATCCTTGAAAAGATTTATTTTGTATTCATTTGTTTAAGTTGTTTAACGAACATTATTTACTTTTTGTTGTTGTTTAATGAACATTATTTACCTTTGTTTGATGGTTTGTTTCGTTGTTTGTTTCTCTTAATTACTTAAAGTATATTGTGTGTGTGTGTGTGTGTGTGTGTGTGTGTGTGTTAGGTGGAATCAACGGCCGTATTAACTGGGGGGCCAGTTCTTTGTGGACAGGTGCTGAGGGCCAGGCAGCGACCCAATCCCTGGTGGTGGTCTTTTTCTTCACGAGCTCCTTGTCTGTGTGTGTTTGCAGTGTCACGGGTGTTTTTGGTTAGTTATTCCTCCCCCTTGATTTGATTTTGGGCCGCCGTAGTGAGCCTCCACAGCCTTGTTCATCCCGTTCTACGGCCCCAGTTTAAGTAATTACGAGCCAGTATTGATGTGATATTATTTTATTTGATTGCAAAATAAACCATTTTTATACTTTTCTAAAAACGTCTCTGCCCATGGTATACGAACCGGTGTAGACCTGTGTAATATAGTAAAGGCATTTAACAATTTCATATAAACTATCTCCTGGGGCGAAACTCCCCAGGTGGCGTTGTCGGTACACGTTTTCCACCCTCCACTTGCCACACTATATTGTTACTTGTATTCTATATTGAAACTTTTAATGAAAAGTAAACATTATCTGAATGATTTATTTTGAAATTCTTCTATGACCCAAAAGGATGTTGTCAAAGCTTAAAGGAATTCAGGGTTCTTCTAAGACAATTCCACCTTTCAAAGGAGGCAGCCCCCTGATACACAGCCTTTGTCTGTGGAACTGAACACAACCCTGGAGCAGATGGTAACACAATGACTACAGTATGAGTATGTCAACAGGGTTGCAATATCTGCAGACCTGTGAGTCGAGATAAAATGTGCCGCTGTTGACAAAAAGGGAGTTTGGTTAATCTGTTCAGATGCGAGGATCTTGGTTTTGTTGGGGAAATGGTTGGCAAACATAAAAACACCATCTGTATGTGCGTTTAGCCACCAGGCCTCGTCAGCCTCACAGACATCTTGTCTTTCTCATCAACACCATCATTGACTTTTTACCTAATGCTATTTGAATTAATGAAGATGTAATTATGCAGAATTAAGCTCTAGAGAGAGCCTCAGACTGTGTACATACCCAAAGTATTGTCTATTTTCAGCAAGTGTGAACTTACCATGATGTCACATATTTGTTTAACCATTTTGAAGATTCAATTTTCACATTGTAGATGTTGCCATCTTGGGTTTTTGGATGTGCATCTGGAGAGTAACATTGGGCTACACAAAAAATGGTGGCCTGCCTATCAGCTACACAGTACTGTACAATATGTTTGTGAGAACATTTAAGGAGAACAAAGAGCAATGCAGTAACATAATCTTACTTCATATTTGATCAGTGTTGTGAAGAAATTGCTGAAGTCAAAGGTCAATGGTGAGGTCAGGAGGGAAGAAAGTGTTCAGGAGCCTCTGATGTCTTATGCTGTAATATTTATTGACACTTGGCCAAGGAGAATTAGAGACACTCTCAAAGTACATTAGAAGTGTCTGGGTCGGTCTCACATTCTGCCCAACTCATCCTGGTGGACAGACATTAAACACCAAGATAACACCACAAATACTATACGCCCAGAATTAGCCAAAGAGAATGTCTTTACCCATGGAGGTGTTATTGTCAACATATTCTAGTCTGAAGACACAGATGTCTGTTTACGCAGATTGGAACGTCAACAGCCAGCTATCTATTATGTCTATGAAGGCAGCAATAGGTCTCTTCGACCCTGGACACCACAGTGTTGAGATAGACTGGCACCTACTGTTCCCAATCAAAGCCAAACAACTAATACTGCTGAGGACCTCAAGGCCCACACGTGACCTCTTGTAACCTAAGGATAGAAAATTCCATAACAATCAGTAGGACTAGACTAGTGACTTCATTCTGGGAAGGCTGCAATGGGGAAAAAAATGAAAGCCTTGACTTTTCTGGAGCAATTCAGCAGTATTGTGCCACGTTAAATACAAATTTATTTGAATGAGTGTGAAGAAAGTATAGCCCAAAATGTGCAGTTGCCCTAGGTTATAGTTATGAATTGGCTCACAGTGGTTCAGACCACAGGATGTGAATTGAAGTGGTCAGAAAAAGGACGCCAAAAGAGGAGCAATTTTCCATGCTGCCAGGCCTGGCAAGGGGCTTCTCGCTGCCACTTATGTTATAAACCAGGGAACAAAAAGAGCAGTCAAGTTAGATAAAAGTGGTATAGTATACCACAAAACTTGAACAAGATTATTTGACTATTGGGAAAGAAGATTTAGTGTTGACTGTTAAGTATTTGAGGTTTATGCTCAAGAATGCATTAAATCAAAATGCCATGTCGGAACGTTTTGTTGCAGCCGTTGATTTGATATCTCCCTGCACCAGACTATTGCTGAAAGGCAGTTCAAAAGAGTGAGCCTGTGCTTTAAGGGTGATGTTGGTAACTGTGGGGATTTCTTGTGTGAACTATCTTCATTCATAAGAGTATAGAGAGTATTTTAGATGTATGCTTTTAAAAGGAAAAGACAAAAACAAATCAAACAAATCTGTTTGTCTGGAGTCAGTTTTTGGTTTCTGTCTGTGTCAAGTTAACCTCAGTGACATTAAATCAATGTTTCTGTCAGTGCACAGTTGTAGAAACAAGACCTATCACATATGTCCATAACATGTCCACATTGGCATATTCCCTTAGTGAACTGTCCACAAATATGAACATACAAAATCTTTGTGGTAAATTGCTTTGTTGTTAGCATACCTACAGTATCCCCACTGTATGCATGGGCATACTAACAACAAAGCAATTTACCACAAAGATTTTGTAATTTAGTGGTCGATTGGGTAATTAGAAAGCAATAACTAATACTAAAAAATAATTTGATATGTCAACGCCCAGAGGCAGAAAAATGGCTACAAGAATAAGGCTCGAGAATCTTTAAGGATGCCAACCACACGGATAACGGCCTTTTCTCCGTGCTGTTATCAGGATGGAGGTTCTGAATCCATCAAGATCCACTAGCAATGAGCGTCATTATTTATTACATGTTACATTCTTTATTTCTATTGTATCTCTATTACTGTAGCAACTGCATTTTACTATGATTGTATCTATGTAACAATTAAACTGGACTCATACTCGATCAAAATCAATCTGGCAATGCTTGCTTGCTGCTTTTATGTTGTTGTTGTTGTAGTTGGACAACTATTAATTGTGAATCAGTGTAACTGGAGTTAAATAGATTCTATTGTACCTTTAAGGAGCAGGTGCCTGTGCGTATAGTGTTGTGATAACAGGTGGTTGTGATTCTCAGTGCTCAGATATAATCCTTGAGTGTTTACTGTATCAATGTAATAGTTATTATTATGTAATTGTTAATAAATATTGACATCAGCGGAGTTTCCACAGTTCAATATCAATAACTACATTTAAATTTACTAATAACTAAACCTGTCTCACCAGATTTCCAACACATGATTGCACTATAAACTGCAAACCCTTCTTTGGTCAAAAGTTTCTAAAGACATAATGTTACCTGAGGCATTACCACAGACATAAAGTTATGTGTGGCTGCTAGTATGACTGTTTGATTCAGATAAAAGCAGCTGTAGATCAGTGAGACGATCAGTCTGGAGAGGACCAAGAAGATGGGGAAAAATGCCTGACAGCAGGTGACAGTGAACTGACTGATACAGTTAACTTTGATGACATCGAAGGTGATTTCTCACAAGGATGAGCCAGGACGACTGCATTGCAGCATTGCAAAAGAGTATTTTGATTGATTTGAATGATTGAATCTGGCACCATAACTACCTTGTTTGTCAGGCTTTGTTCTTGGTACCTCAAACTTTTTCTCATGTGCAGTTGAGTGGTGGATTTTCTTGATGTGCTGTTGACTTTAATTGAGTGTATCTGTGCTATAAGACACAGATAAGTTGTCCCCTTCTGCTAGGCCAAGACTCCACATTCTTGTTATTAGTTTTATGTTTTCCCCAGGCAAGTCACTGACTGCACTAACACAACTACTGTGGGGCTTGTCAGATTGACTGTCAGTTGTCATAGGTCATAGCCTCAGAGTACCCATTAAACTGACAAGAGGGATGTCTCAAGATTTGACCGTTTCAGTGTTGCATGACTTTACAGAGTGATAAAGAAAAACTTCCAGTTTATGCTAATATATATATATATATATGTATATATATATATATATATATATATATATATATATATATATATATATATATATATATATATATATATATATGATGGAGATCATGTCTGTCAGCCCCAAATATGTGTATAATAGCTGTTTATTTCTGATGATTCCACTCATCTAAACTGTGTTTTCTGTAACAAGACGTTGTTCAAAGAATCCTGATTAATCTGAGCTCAAACTATTTGAGATTGAAAAAGGACGTTTTGCTCTGAACCTCTTCTAACTTGTGAAATCAGCTGCAGAGGGAGGCTATAACTTCTGATGCTGTTAACTTCATTAAGACACCCCCACCCTCTCTCTCTGGTTAATTGTTTGTGCAGGATATGACCCTGCTATTAGCAAATCCTCAAATCCCCAGCAGTGTCTTTTCGCGGGCTCAGGGGAACCATTGAGGCACACTAATCCTTTCTCAATCAGTACATTTGGAGGCGAGAAAGAGCTGAGTTTCGACAACCAAAGCCATCTTACTCAGCTGCGGCAACGCATCAGTGCTATTGCATAACCAAGAGCTCCGGGATGTGTTTCAATGGCTAAGCATATTTACATGTTTTTTTCCACTGCAGACATAATTAGGTCAAGTGTTTATTCTTATGAGACATGTGACTTAATGATGGAGTGAACTTATTTACCATTTCCAAGACACTGCAATTTGAGGATTTGGGTAAGACAGATTGCCTCTGGCTTTCAGTGCTGAAGCGTTTGATAGGCAGCATTAAACCATACAACTTATGCAAATACTATTTACTGAAATCATTTAGAAGCACTTTGCCTTGAACAAATATTGCTGTCTTCATGATCAGCTTCAATGAAAAGCTGCACTCCATAAATCTCTACTTTAACCATCCACAGCCAAAACAGCACTAACAGTCTGCCCCGGCCGAAGATCTGATGACAGAGGTGCCATAGGACTAGATTCCATGAACTCCCTAGCCGTCACTTTGACAAATAGCCTGTACTTACCTTATCCTTATGGGTTCAAATTGACCATAATCAAGATAAATGCTGCTTGCCGACCCAATCACAGCCACATGGCTTGGGGCTTCTTAAGGGTCCCATGTTTTAGCTTTGCAGAAATCAATAAGTTATTTATTGTGGCCTTTTCTCCCATGATGCTGAGAAACTGTAAAGGGGCATCATGGGTAAGAGGGAATGTGGGAGCATTTAATTCAGTTTCCCAATAATCAGTGTTTGATGGACAAATGGGTTTTGCTCCATATAGCGAAGTGATATTGGAAGCAGGGCAAATTAATAATATAATACTTAATTGGACTGTAGGGTAGTGTTCACAGATCCCCAAGCAGTGAGTGTTATGCTGCTCTCGTAACTTTAGTTAGATACAAGGGGGTCAGAAATGAAGATATTTGTCTTAAATTCTACAGTTTTCTACAGTCAGGCCTGAAACTAAAAACAAAGTTAACGTTGTGAAATGATATGATTAA
This sequence comes from Sciaenops ocellatus, assembly GCA_033000465.1. Lineage (NCBI taxonomy): Eukaryota > Metazoa > Chordata > Actinopteri > Sciaenidae > Sciaenops > Sciaenops ocellatus. The sequence continues at coordinate 29,018,186 of CP136878.1, forward strand.
AGGTTAGGCAACCAAAATGCTCAGTTAAGATTGCAAAGATCGTACAGTTATAAACTGATGCTGTGTTTATCATCTCTGCACGTTGCACGTGTTCAACTAACTGATAGTACAAAAAATACGTCACATCACCCATATGTTTCTGAAGAGCCATTTTGAATCTGTGGCTCTGGCCACTGTCATGTTGGCTGTCCTGCTTCTTCGTCCTCCCGGCTAATCTAAAAATGCTCAAACGAGCCATCTGTAATGACACCCACATGTCAATCAAAGTGGCCACTCTCTTAATTCTTCATAACTTTAAGCCTTAATATCATTTGAACAGGTGAGTTGTATAAAAATTCACCCTCAGTACAGTTGTCATGAACGGGGAAATTAGCTATAGAGACCAAAAGTGTTTTTTGTACCAGGCTGTAAACATGTTTATTTCTGCTGTGAAGTTTTTAGTTTTATTTTTAGTGAGTATACACTGACTCGTTTTGTAACCAGCCTCGAGTGGACGATTGAGGAACTGCAGTTTTTGGCAGGTTACCGTTTGGTTCTACTTCATACTGCTGTGAATACTGTGTATTTTTACAACTCTATTTTATTCTCTATTCTTATTTTTTACTATTATTTTTTAATGTATTTTCTTTTAGTATTTAGTATAATAATTCTATGTGAAACTTGTGAAAATGTGAAAATCAGATTCAGATGGATACAAAATAGCAGGCAGTTTCTTAATCTGGTGGCTCCAAAAGGTTACACAGAACTAGGAAGTCATTGCTGGAAAAGGGCAGCCACTTTCAAAAAGCACTGCGGGTCACCCTGTATCGTGGGCAAACTTCAACCAATCAGAACAATGAACCATATAATGTAGTCAAACTCTTACTGAAGCCAGTCGATTGAAAAGTGAAAACATCTTTTTGATGCTCTTCTTTCTGATAAAGCTGATCCCAACAGCATCTACAATAGCATCCGCTGTTATTATTTTTTGAACAGTCACTTTTCACTAGGGTGACCATATTTTGATTTCCAAAAAAGAGGACACTCGAGACACACTCGGCCTCGAGACAGAAATTCAGACAGGCTTCTCAGAGGTTAATGAACATGCTTTATTATGCCTCAATGGTACAAAAATAACTTCTGTAATAAAATCAAATCAAATCTGTTTAAACAACCTGTTACAAAATGATAGCTTTCGTTTCAAATAAATAAATAAAAAATATGAAATAATGTTCTAAATATGACCTCTTCTGTGTTAGAAAATCTAGCTTCAACAAAATATCTCTTAATACCTTTTCAATGTAACTTTGCAGAAGAACGCTCACCTCGCACAGCTTTTTTATGTTTTTCGGTGTCCATGTGAGCTTTATTAACCCTCTGGAAGCCATTTTCAGCTCGTTTTTACTTCTTTAACATTTGGGCTTAATACTTAATATATAACACCATGTCTTTGGTACCATGTAATGTGCTTATAAAGGAAGTATGAGTGAAAAATCTACCAAACATTGAAGAATTTCAAAAAACGAAAAGTAGATTTTTGTCATTTTTTTTACTCAAAATCACACCTCAAACAGTACCAGTGACGAGTTTTTGATAAAATAATGCCCTTTCAATACAAAAGCTCCATGTGTTTTTGCCTCATTTTTTCTCAGGCATGCCACTTAGCAAAGCAAAGACCCTCCAGAAAGTTGATCAGATTGTAATGCTGCTCGCGATCTGATTGGTTGTGGTTGTACTAGCTAGCTTACATTGGCAGTAGCTCAACTAACCAGTTTGTTTACAAAAATCTGTGTACAGGCTTGGTTGTTTACGTTGCTGCTTGCGGAATCCCTCGTCCGCTTTGCCGCTCGATCGCGCTCGAATTGATGCCGCGTGAGCTGATTGGTATTACTGCTGCCTGCGATCTGGTTGGTTGTGGTTGAGGGCAGCGCTTGTGCAGCCTCCCAGGCTGAGCAGCCTGGGAGTCGACGGCTGAAGGCAGATTCACCCTGGTGCGTGCGTCGCAGAGCCGCCCACAAGGCAGCCTCTCGGGAATTACATCACGCAACAAAGTACCGTAGTATTCTGTGCAAAGCGCCAGTCAATGTAAATACACGCTTAATGATCCCATGAACAACAGTGAAAACCGGACATTTTCATGAATTTATAAAAAACCCCCCGGACGCCTCGGACAGGACGTAAAAGGTGGACATGTCCGGGCAAAAGAGGATGTTTGGTCACCCTACTTTTCACGCATGTCGTCACACACACCTGCAACTCAGGCTGCTAGCAGTTCCTCATAGGATGCTGATCGGTCCGTAACCACTTTGTGTGGACACAGTTGCATAGCTTGAAACCTGACAAAATGGATCGTCACACGATCTCATGATCTAGCTGCATGGCAAGGTTAGACAGTCTCTGACCACTCATAAATATGTTGCACTGAGCACCCAGTTTACTTAGTATTGTGTCCTGCACGGCTTGTTGTTGTGGTTGGTTGTCGATGGGAAAGGCTGAAGGCACTCCAGTCCTATCTATCCTATCTGCTCAGGAAGAGATGCTCACTCTAGTGGAGTAGTAAACACTAGCTCTTCCCTTCCTTGTGCAACAAAGGACATTTGCATTACGTTGAGCTTTTCTCATCTTTGCGTTGTAGTATCGCTGGGCACCTTTTAAATCTCTTTTTGCCAAGCTGTTAGCAAAAACCAACAACAATTTGGTCTATAACAGGATGGTTAATATTGTTTCCCACACAACAGATTAGCATGACATTTAGTTACATAATTCTGATCCCCAGAGAATGTTGGATGTCCTTCATCTAGTGTAATTTTAAGCAGAAATATCGCCTGTAGCAATATTTGGATTCATTGTAAAGTCTCCTTAAAACAAGCTGTTGAAGTTTATGGTCTCCAGAGGGTGGACACCTTAGGGGGTTTGATAATCCCCTAAATTCCCCCTGTTGTGCCACTGTCAGAACAATACACTTTGCACACAATAATATAAACATCAGGGGCAGATTACGTGCTCCCTAGCATAAACCCTTTATGTTTTATGACACTACATGTCCTTTACTTTAGCACGACCATCAGGCCAGAATATCAGCACATGATATATTTTAATGAAATGGGCAGCTTGTCATGAAAATAGCTGACCGCATGATAATCATGGGATGAATTGTTTTACGGTCAGATAGCGCCTCTCAGGAGAAAACTATCATTTCTAGTCCCTGTACTGGTGAGACAACATCATCAGTGTGTTATCCATTCAGCATCTTTGCAGTGTAATGAACGTGGCAGCATCATGGTGCTGCTAATGAGACTTTAGTCTTGTTATGGTGGAAAATACACTGTGTCATTGTCTTTGAACCAAGGAGGGAACATGATACTTTGTATTTTAGTTCTGAATTGTGTTTGCACATGAAGTGTATTCATTTTCTCTGATTTTTATGGATTATTTTCTGAAACAATATCACTATGTCACACACTTTTTTATGGACTTCATGAGCCCTCCACAGCGTAGAACACGAAAACAACACACCATCGTTTAAACAGACTTTCTTCTGTCCGGACCCAGAGCCGGAACCGACATATCACTGAGTTTTATTAAGTTTTGGTGGAGATTACATTTTGACTGGTGACTCTTTTTTCTGACAGTGTTTCTACACTCAGAGAAAGGGCCATCCTACCTGTCTCTGATGGGCCAGTACTCGTTGCCTTCGTGGGTTCGAGTTAGTTGGGTTTAAGCATGAGGACTGAGATTGGTCAAGGTGAGGGCAAGAATGTCAGCCAATCACAGGCAGGGTAGGGCGGGTCTTCAATGAATAGAGCGGCACTGACAGTAACGAAGAGAAAAATATAACAGAGCGACAGTGACAGTGACGGAGAGAAAAATATAAAGGAGTGAGGAGACAAGAGAGAAAAATATAAAGGAGTGAGGAGACAAGAGAGAAAAATATAAAGGAGTGAGGAGACAAGAGAGAGAAAAATATAAAGGAGTGAGGAGACAAGAGAGAGAAAAATATAAAGGAGTGAGGAGACAAGAGAGAGAAAAATATAAAGGAGTGAGGAGACAAGAGAGAAAAATATAAAGGAGTGAGGAGACAAGTGAGAAAAATATAAAGGAGTGAGGAGACAAGAGAGAAAAATATAAAGGAGTGAGGAGACAAGAGAGGAGACAAGAGAGAGAAAAATATAATGGAGTGAGGAGACAAGAGAGAGAAAAATATAAAGGAGTGAGGAGACAAGAGAGGAGACAAGAGAGAGAAAAATATAAAGGAGTGAGGAGACAAGAGAGAGAAAAATATAAAGGAGTGAGGAGACGAGAGAAAAATATAAAGGAGTGAGGAGACAAGAGAGAGAAAAATATAAAGGAGTGAGGAGACAAGAGAGAGAAAAATATAAAGGAGTGAGGAGATTAGAGAGAAAAATATAAAGGAGTGAGGAGACAAGAGAGAGAAAAATATAAAGGAGTGAGGAGACAAGAGAGAGAAATATAAAGGAGTGAGGAGACAAGAGAGAGAAAAATATAAAGGAGTGAGGAGACAAGAAAGAGAAAAATATAAAGGAGTGAGGAGACAAGAGAGAGAAAAATATAAAGGAGTGAGGAGACAAGAGAGAAAAATATAAAGGAGTGAGGAGACAAGAGAGAGAAAAATATAAAGGAGTGAGGAGACAAGAGAGAGAAAAGAGGTCAAACTGAGTCAGTGTGCCATGGCGTGTGCTAAACGGAGGAAGGTTGACACTGAAAACTGACTTTTAATCCAGAAGACTACAGCCAAGTCAGCCAATAACTTATTATTATTGTTATTATTATGAAAGTAATATATAAATAAGTAAATATTGTTGCCATGACGTTGAATTCTAGCTTTCTTTGTTTGATTTGAGTCGTTGACTTCACACAGTGCAGATGTTGATACAATGACAATGCTACTTGATCCACCACTACTACAAGGTTTTAACTGTAATGTAGGGGCGGCTGTGGCTCAGTGGTAGAGTGGGTCGTCCAATAACCTGAAGGTTGGTGGTTTGATCCCCGCTCTCACTGATCCCCCCCAACAGCTCCACAGGCGCTGTGAATTGATGCATATATGTGTATATGGCATCTGTCACTATGTGTGTGTTCCTGCCAGCTGGATGGGATAAATGCGGAGAAATGATTACGTGTGTACAACATGATTAATAAAGTTTTAACTTAGCCATGTCGGATCATTTCCAATACGACCAGTGACCATGATGCATTATAAGCATAGTCTAGGTTTTGATTGGATATGTTTTTTCCCAATGGCATGTCACAATGATAAACACTACATTACACCTCGACCATTTAGTCATGAGCGCACAGCTGTGTTAGCTAACATGCCTGCTGGATGACAGATGTAGTTGGATGCTGTGGTGGTTGTATTACAGATTTTTTGAGCAGAATTTTGCATACTGCTGTTTTCCTTGTAATGCTGTCATCAACAACATAATCCTTCAATCCAAATGTTATGGTTTTTGGACAGCCGCCCTCCATGTCTCATGCTGCCTCATGTGCTGGCCTTTGCTAGTGTGCTGGTGTCTTTGTAGTTGCCAGGTTTTTCACGCTTTGCACTATAAATCACATTTCCTCATGTTGACTCAAGTCTCCCACCTAACCCTGCATGCCTGTGCTGAGGTGCACATACAGTATGTTACAATGTAACACCAACCCATGCTATACTTTCAACATGCTTACGTTTGCATATTACATTTGTATGTAAATATTAAAATGTGTGGCGCTGGTTAGAGGCTCAGTCCTTGCTTCAGCGGCCCAGAGCTCGACACTGACCTGTGGCCATTTGCTGCATGTCGTTCCCCTTCTCTCTGTCCCCAACTACAGCCTTTGAAATCATGAATACTATGATAATCGACTGTTCTGTTTGCTTTCACACACACAAAAACTACACCAGAGTTGGAGAGCTCAGGAGTTCATCAGTCTTATGGCCTCTGAGCTGAAGCTGTCTCTGAGACTGGTGGTGTGTGACCAGATGCTGGGATACCATCTCCTAGTCAGCAGCAGGCAGAACAGTTTATGGCTGCAGTGATTTGGGTTTTCATAGAGATCCTCAGTGGATGGCAGCTTTGTCCTGGTGATGTGCTGAGCAGTCTGACCACCCCCTGTAGAGCCCGGTGGTTGAGCGTGGTTCCCACGTTAGAAGTGTGATGTTAGAAGTGTGTTACTGGCATTTGGGGTAGAATACAACCGTTTTATCAGCTCATACGGGGCTCTAACGAATTCATTTATTCATCATGAAGCCAGTAAAAATATCTAAAATTTATCCTCCTAACAAAATGCATGTTAACTTTGAGAAGTCTGAAACTCTTGAGCATTTTGAAAATTAAAAGTGGTCTCTTGCTGCTATTTGAGGTAGCCAGAATATAAAGCTGTATTCATCAGGGTGTGTTGGCAGGTCGGACTTGTGAGAAAACACTTCTCGTACTCTCCATAACTGACCCTAATAAATCACTGCAGTGTAGTAACTAATTGGTCCCATAATCTCCAAACAAAACGCAACTGTGAATGATCCGTCGTCTTTGGAGATGAGGAAGTAGTCTGGAGAGTGATGGCCTATTTTCAGAGTAGGAAGTGATTCACAGGGGTTTCAGCTGTGAGCTGCTGACACTCCCTGTGTGATGAAGTGGAAATTGGTATTATATATTGCACCCCGTTCTGTCCTTCCCTCTGGCTTCATTTCACATCTATGTATGTGACTGTATGTGGCACCAGTCTGTATGAAACACTGTGTTTTTTCTGCCTTGGATCTTGATCTCATGGTCTCAGCCATGTGACATGTGTACAGTGTGAGGGACAACTAAGATAAGTCCTGAGACGTGCTTACTAACTCTTCTGTCATTTCAGACCGTGCCGTTTCCTCCTGACTCACAATAACTCCTGTTCTCATTATTCCCCATCACCTGACTGGCCCACTCACCTCTTCACCTCTTCCCATTTCCCTCCTTATCTCTGCAATATACACTAGGTCTATATACCGGCACATTGCCACTTGTTACCTGTCAGGCTGTCCTGTGTGTCCCGCACTAAGCAATCCAGCCACTTCATCTGCCTGCCTGTTACCTGTCTGCAGAATCTTCTTGGACCTTCAACTTCTTCATTTTTGCCTGCCCTCTGCCTGCTTATGTTTCCCTTTCTTCGTTGGCCTGCCTGGTTTCCCGACTCCGGCCTTCCATCTGATCTTTTAACCCTATCTACTCAACTCATGAGTCTTTGCTGAAACAGATGAGTATAAAGTGACTCTGTTGATCAGTGTCAATTTTATGAACAAAAACTACAATGAAAAATTATTGTGAACAACCTTTTTTTCCTTTATCAGCTTGAAACGGACCACCCCCACTCAAATGAATGGAAAAACCTCTGTTTTCGCTGGAGGGCCAGATCCTGTCTGAATCCAGCCTTATGAATACTGCATTCCATTCCTGCTAATAGATACTCCTAAATCTTACACACTTAACATTTAAGACCAGCAAGCACCTGACTCTAATGATAGATAATAGTAGATATTTATTTATTCATAGTTTGACATCTATTTTCTTTCTGACACGCGGCTTTGCAGTGCTAACCGAATGTAAGAAGCCAGTAGTTCCACCATTGTTGTTATTGTTTCAGCCACATGCTCATTACACCACACAGTGTTTTCTAAGGTCTCTCATTTTACTGGCCTCAAACATGAGACTGAAACATCCACAAACGTGCAAACCAGACACATGAATATGGAGTCACAGTATTCCATCCTGTGGCACCCTGTGGAGCTGTATATATCTCAGGCTTTCCACACGTGCTCACACATACTTTCTCACTACCAGACACTAGAATGGACAGGCCTATTTCAAGTTGTGGACATGGCCTGTCAACCCCTGCAGACTGAAAATATTATTTCCTGGAGCTGTGGACACTCTAGCAGCGGTGCAGAGTTTGGCTCCAGTCAGCGTGTTGCTCGGTGACATGCTTGGAGCAGCCTTCTGAGCTGTTGTCATGTTTCAGGCTGTCACTGACTCCTGATGAAAGTCTAGGACAGGCTAGTTAGGTTCTTTTTGGTAGACCAGTGGAGGATATTTCAATTTCTCACCCTACATTTTTGTTTTATTCATTTGTGACTTATATTGACATAAGAAATTTCACCATGTGTCTAACCAGTTCATTCACAATTATCATTATTCTTGTGTGGACTTTTATACGGTGCTTTTATTTTGCTATGTGACCTTTGACCTTTTGGTGACGTCACTTTCTGTGGGTTCATGCTTTCCTCCTCAGTCAGCTGCAGGCGTTGTTGAGGAAAGGTAAGACTTCACAAGTGCTCTCATCAACAGTGTGCTACAACGTGGTAAAAAATACTAAATAGATGCAAGTCTTTCATCGTGCTGGTCACAAATGCTGTTATTTGTTGCCATAATGTTTTAATAACACTTAATAACATAATGTATTTCAGTGGGTACATTTAATCTTATTGTGCAGAACTTTTTATGTGTTAGTTTACCGATCTGAGGCTTAATCTGAGTTAATGGAGCATTAAAGTTTCTCATACACACGTAGGCCCCAAATACAACCACACACACAAAGAGCCTATAGACATGTGGAGCTATGCCACCTAGTGTCACCCTGGGAGAAGTTTGGGGGTTGGTGCCTTGCTCAAGGGCACCCCCCACGCTGCAGACTGCCGGTGCCGAAACGGACGACCCCCCACTCGAAAAACCTCAGTTTTTCGCCGGATCCTGACGGAATCCAGCCTTATGAATACTGCATTCCATTCCTGCTAATAGATACTGCTCAAGGGCACTTCAGTAGTGCCCAGGAGGTGAAACTTGCATCCAAAAACTACCAGTCAACACTCCATACTGTTGTTCTAGGTGGACGTGAACTAGCCACCTTCGAGTTCGAAGTCCACACAGACGGAGCTACCCCAAAAAGGACCAATGTGTCTGTCTTGCTAGTTTTGCTGATTAAAGGTTCAGCTATCTCTACTGAAGTATGACTTTTTACATGTGTGTCTTCTACCTTCACTTTATCTCCTAACACAAAGCCCTACAGTGAAGTTCTTGTGTCATAGTCGCTAAACTGAGGCTACATGTGTAACACAATTCAAGTTCAAGTTCATGTTATTGCTCATATAAACTTTCTTAATGCTTGACATGACCTCTTATTTCTAAATTGAACAGGTCGTGACTTTATTTATGGACTCAGACAGGCAGTCATACCACTACACTGAACATATTAGCAGCCCCTGCAATTAACATTTTCCTTTGACTGCCTACATGGCTGGCATTAGAGGACCTTAACACGCACTCATTTCCTTGATGACCTGTCTTCCTCTAACATTTTTTTAAAACAAAGTAGGACCTAATTATGTCCCAGCATTAATATTCATCAGCCATGCATTCCACCTTATTAAGCATTTAGAGTAAACAAACCACTCAGGATCTTTTGAGTTGAAATGTAAAGATGGAGGGTGGCGGGGAGATGGTCTTTGAGAGGCCAAAGGGAAGTGAGTGAGTCTCTTGCAGCTGCTGATAAAGAGTTTGTCCCAGCCAAGTGGATTAATTATTAAAATGCTGTTTGGATCGATTGTGACTCAGCAAGCTTTAAAAGATCCTTTATTACCTGCAGTGAATCACATGAGGTGTATGCAGATTTCAGTCAAAAGATAAATATACAAAAAAAAAACAAAGAAGCAAACACAGATGAGGTCATGTGATGGTCAACAAATCAAGCCAAATTGATTTCATTTAGAATAATATCACACATGGTACACATCTGTCATTGGATGAATACAAACTGATACAAAAAGGGTGTCTGGGATGAGAGATACATGACGTCGATCATCATGATGACACTCAGATCATAAAAAATTAACAAGATGTTAGCAACAAATTTCTATTTCTATAACATTTATGACTTTGGTAATTAAGAGCATGTTCATATTCGGAGGGTTTGCTGACATTTTCCAAGGTCTAGGTATACATTTCAATAGAGCAGAATTGTTCGGAGCGACATCTGGCATAGGAACAACTCATATTCTATTCCTTTTAATCAGAGCAGGATTCCTTCCCTGTGGACATAATTACACGGTTCATAATCCAGAGCTGGTGCTCTGCAGCCGGCTCCACATGACATAACACTTGTTTCTGCCTCACAAACATGTTCTCTGTACCTTGACATAATCATTGTTGGATGCTGATCTAATTATTAACCTCAAAGCACCATGTTCACAAAGCGTGCTGTTAGAGACCTTACATCCTTTATGGATCAATCAAACCTAATTTTTGTGCCTCATCTTACAGAGGGGTGCTTGTTGTGTCAGTTTTCCTTCGGCCGGTAACATCAAAATTGAAAACATCTCACAAACATTAAATTGGGGGTTTATGGTACAGTCACATCTGGTAACTCACCAGCTACTCTACCAAATCACCATGTGCATAGTCACAATGTCACTACCACCTTTATTGTTAGTATGCATGATGTGCCACCTTCTGGTCTGACTAGGCTTGAGAGTCATCTGGAAAATCAATTTCATATATGCTGTGATAGAACAAAAACATATGTTTTAATATGTGTTCTCACAGCTGTATTGCTTCAAGATGTGGCTGAAATCCATTTACTTACATGCAAAAAACCCCAAAAACATTTCAATGACATGCCAAGTGGTCCAAGATTGTGATGTATTAACCAATCTGTAAACAGATCCAACAAATTGCTTTGTAAGATACAGCACTGCAGTCTGTATATTAGAAAATGGATGTAGCAGTCTCATTCTGAAATTAAGTGTTGGAGATTTTGTTTGCCATGTACACCGAAAACTGCTAAATTCATCCACAGATCCTCACAGGACAGCAGCTTGGTGCTGTTGTAACTGCTCATAGGGATTGCTGGTGAACTGCTGTTGCTGTCAGCTCACCACTAACATGCTATAAGCTCTTTGCTCTTTCAGTGTTGAGAAGAGAAACAATGTTGATTCAATGTTGGTTCAATGATAAAACAGTGATTGGTTTTAAGTTGGACTAACATTGATTTTATGTCTGTCTTGATCTATTTTTCATCATTGAAATAACATTATTTCAGGGTGCAAACCTGATGAAAAATCTATGTTGTATTTCAATGTTGATCAACGTTGATTCAGTGACAGTTTTGCTGGTGCATCTACACTGATTCAGTGTTGATTCAGTCTTGGTCTGCTATCTGGGAAGGCTCTAAAACTAGCACGGTCATCAGTATGGTTGTTCAGTATGCTTCTGTCACTGTAGCAAAGACCACTGAGATCTTTATTCAGTCATTGTAAATGATAATATCTATAATTATATCACCTGGTGATAGACACTGTGTGTCTAGCTCTATTGTTGTAAAAACTAAAATGACGCAATAAAGTTAGCACATAATTTGGACTTTGTAATGTCATGTGTGTCTTTTTCAATCTAGTCTGTTCAATGTATGTATGTATGATAATATCACTTCAGTTGGTCATGTAGTAAAAAAAAGAGCACATTATTCACATTATTTTCGCACTCATTAAAATATTCAGCGAGCCATCCTGCCCTGTGGATGTAGTCATGGTAAACCTGGAAGAGACATTTCCTGTCAGGATTGAAATGTTCTTTTAATTTGTAACCATCCTTGCCTCCAAGGTGACACGTAGACCCAAACCATGCCAGGAAAATGCTGCTCACCTGTATGGAAGTATAGAAGCATCTGCATTTTTAATATTTTCCCCTCTTGTATTCATCTTTTTCCTTTAAGTTGTCACCCATTGTATGTAAAATAAAAACACTTCTTGATTTCTTATGTTTTATTGTAAGCGTTTAATATATCAAGTCTAAAGCATGTAGCAGCCCACTATACACCCCACAATATGAAAGTATTGGTCTGAGAAGTCAGCAGTGACTGTAGAACTGTGTGAAGTATTAGACATTTATGATCAGGGTGATCAAGTGAGACATATATATAGGGTTCAGGGTCAGGCGTTCAGGATTCAGGGTCCAAGCATAAACACAAGATCAAGGGTTGCACTAGATTAAATAATTTTGCAGTGTTTAGAAATTCAGTGGCAATGGAGTTCTTGATGTTGTCTATGTGATTCTATAATTCTATGTGAACTGCTGCATAGACCCTGACATGGCCTGTAGACCTCGGGGGCACTCAGGAAGTTATAGTTAGGCGATTCACGATAATCACTCAAAATCAGAGCTGCATAAACAGCTGTCTCTACACACCAATCCCCCTGTTGGATTTGAATGATTATCATGAATGCTCTGATTAAAAGTGTAAATAAATTATGCTTATAGCTTGCAGCTAACTTTGTGCTCTGTATGAACCAATAGGCTACTGAGAGCCACAGACCAGGTAGGAAGCTCAGAGAGTATTGAAAGATGAGCTATAATACACTGTTGTTTTTGTTGTTTTATGGATTTGTTGACAAGAAGAACAATATAGAAAAAAAATGTATTGTTCCTGGAAGCCAGAGCAATTCATACCAAATTTCATCTTGTCTGTTTTTGTTGAGATGTTTTACTGTCCAAAGACCAACAAAGAGACATCTAACACTATGTTAGTGGTATTGGGGCAAAGTTTTCTTTTAAACCTGATATCCTGTTTCATTTTCTCAGATTGTTTGATTTCATATCCAGTACACACATCTACTTGCCAAATCAATCCAGGCCAAGACTATAACAGTAAGGGCTCTTCATCACCAGAATGATGCCTTTCATCCTGTATCAGTCAGCCCTCATGATAATTGAAGCCAGTGCGCAGTAATCCCTCAAGCTAAACTCCCCTGGATTTATATAAGCAGAATCACAAAAGAAAATGCTGTCAGTCTGGGAGGGGAAATAAAGGGGACAGCTTAATGGTCTGTTCCCCTGATGAGAAATGTGACGCTATGTCAGATATGCAGAAATGAGATAATTACCTGCAGGTGGATAGTTCAAGGAACAGCCAGACCGAGACTGCACTGACAGAATGTAGTGCGATCCAATAGACCATGACGAAAACAAGGAAGAGTAATGTCTTTGGTCCTACTTATTACAAGACATTTGTTTCTTTGAGTAAAACAACGCTTCAGTTCATTTAGAGCCAAAGCCAAGGGACATATGTGGCCTACTTCGTCTGATTTATGATAGGGTGTCAAACAAGCTCTCAAACCTCTTCCCAGCTGACTTACGTGTGCAGGATTTTGAGCAGGGGGACAATTAGTTTGGATCCAGCACTGCAGCGAGTACTGTGGATTTAGTTTGTGTGTAGGTGGCCGAGAGACTGTCGAATGTTTGAAGAGTTCTGCAGGTGCTGTACAGCTGCATGTACCCAACATCTGTATGTTTGGTTGTGTGCAGCAAAGAGAGAGGAAAAATACGACTATTTGGAACATGGGTGTCAGAAGGTCTGTGAAAATCTGGAAATGTCAAATTACCTGTTACCACGGTTTCACTGTGCAATGCTGGTTTATTTTCAGGAAGGTAAATAATTTTAACCACAGGAACAGCATTCCTGTTGGTTTTATTCTGTATTAACAGTGAAAGTCAATACAACATGTAATTTGTTTTGTTTGAAATAGTAAAAAGGAGTATACAAACCAAAGGTTCAATCACGTTTTCTTAATTTCCAAAATAGGAATTACAAGATCACAGCCAAACAGTGAGGCTTTAGCATACTTTGCATATAGTAGGCCACTGCATTATTCAAAATGACAAGACAAAGACTTACAAAATTGCTGCCACATAGCCAAGTTTAGTCAATTTGTTGCAGTGTTTTTGTTGGTTGGAGTTTGTATTGCCTCCCCTTCCTGTGGAAACTAGGAAAGAATGAGCCACGCCTAACTTTGCTATTAAAAACAGCGTGCTCTTCACTGAGCTGTATGCACACATCTGCTTCTTACTGCTTAAATGCAAAATAAGCTAGATACCGTAATCACATTCTCTATTAATTCAAAGGTGTCCAAAGTCCTGCTGTGACATGCTGAGGTCTTCACTATGTCCTGGGTCTGCCCCAAGCTTTCCTCCTAGTTGGATCTATCCATAAACTCTTGTGAGGGTGGCCTCAGAACACATCCTCACTAGATGCCCAACACCCTCAACTAACTCTTTGAACATAAAAGGTCGAACCCCTTTCTGGATGTTTGAGCTCATAACCCTGCCTGGAAATGTGAGCCCAGCCTGCTGAAGTTCACCAACAAAAGTTGGCCAATGGGACCACTGGGACTAAAAAAAGACAGACAGTAATGATAAGATGTACATGGAATTCACTGTGGAAATTCATGATCCCAGAGAAACATTTCTGTTGACTCTCTGACCTTTCTTGCAGTGCCACTCAGATAAACATTTGAACATAAGAAATATCTAAACACAATAAGCAAGCATGTTATGTCAAGCAGAATACTATTCGATTTATTGAGCATATTCATGTTCCCAAGACAATAAACATTTTCATCTTAATGACCCCATGACCATGAACCCATGACCTTTTCTCTAGAATTACCCTCAGCAAACTTCATATTAGTCTCAACATGATATTTTTGTTTCATCACCTCAAGTTTTTTGATGGTTGAATGAAATAGGACATCCTGGCAGAGTATCATCAGTGTCCCCTTTCCAATACGACCTCGCTCATTGCCAAAAAAACATCAGAGAGAAACTGATGAAGTGGTACAGTTATAATGGCCATTATTCTTCAGGCACAGGCTTTGCAGAGGGATTTCACCTCCAGACTTTTAGAACTCATCAAATAAGGATTCTTTCATCTGATGACTTTTCTCCTGTCTCTCGGGGACATATTACAAGCAATTATCTGTCTAACAAGGCAATGCAAATCTCCGGAGCCCCACATCAACATTCTGTAATTAGCCAGTCATGTCGGAACGGCTTTTTCTTCTCTAAAACAAGACGGTGGACCTTAAATCTTTAGGTTCCACCTCAGGGATGTGTGTGAGATGTGTGCGAGATAAATGATGCAATTTAGCTTTTGCAAACTGTTGTGAGTCCTAATTAGTCGAGTGATATGGGTAACCCTAACCATCTAACCCTAAGAGGAACATGAGCAGGTTCAAAAGATGTTCATGCAGACAAACATAGAAACTTCATGGAATGTACAGGTTCCTTGAGGATGTCCCCCTTGAGTTCTGTGTTATAAATGCCGTCTTATTTTATGAGATATACAGCTATACAAATGAATATAACCCCAGGGAGCCTGAATTTCACTCTCACTTATATTAACAACGTTATCCTCAAATCAGCATTTACACTGGGAGCATCCCAGTGGGAGAGTCTTAAAGAAGTCTTAAAGTCTTAAAGGAGTTAACACTTGTCACAAACAATCTAATTTATCTAGGGTAGTCTGATTGAGATCAGACCACACTAGATAAATTCTTGGACTTACACTGAACAAAAATATAAATGCAACACTTTTGTTTTTGCTTGTTTCTATATACACAAAATAACCATTTCTCTCAAATATTGTTCACAAATCTGTGTAAATCTGTGATAGTGAGCACTTCTCTTTTGCCGAGATAATCCATCCCACCTCACAGGTGTGGCATATCAAGATGCTGATTAGACAGCATGATTATTGCACAGGTGTGCCTTAGGCTGGCCACAATAAAAGGCCACTCTAAAATGTTCAGTTTTATCACACAGCACAATGCCACAGATGTCGCAAGTTTTGAGGGAGCGTGCAATTGGCATGCTGACAGTGTCACACTGCGGTGAGGTCATGTCTTATTTAAGTGTTTTTGTCTTGTCATTTCCTGCTTTATTTTGAAAAGTAACTCTCCTCTCGTTTCAGGTCACTTGCCCTTCCTTGTGTGTCACCTGTCTGACTGTCTTCCCTAATCACCGATTGTGTGCACCTGGTGCTCCCTTCCCTCCATGTGTTTAAGTAGTCTGCGTTTCCCTTGTCTTGTGCCAGTGTGTTCGTCATTATTGTCCGTTCTACCCGTGCCTATGATCCTTGCCACAGCCATAGTTTACCTTGCCTCGCTGCCTTGAGTTTTTCCTCGAAAGAGTGATTTTTCTTTGTAAGTTAATAGCATAGTTCTAGTGTTTAGTTTGAGCGTTTAGAGATAGCCGTTTTGTTTCCTCCCTTGGAGTGATTTTGTGTTCATTCAGGTTTAGTCTTTCTTTGCTTTTCCTCCCGTTTATTCGGAGTGATTCTTTGTTTGCTGTAGTTTTCCTACCAGGTTTTGTTTCCTCCCTTTTGGAGCGTCTTTTGTTTGATGGAGTTGTTATTTCCCCTCTCCTCCCTTTTCAGGACAGGTTAGTATAGATAGTG
Organism: Sciaenops ocellatus; assembly: GCA_033000465.1. Taxonomy (NCBI): domain Eukaryota; kingdom Metazoa; phylum Chordata; class Actinopteri; family Sciaenidae; genus Sciaenops; species Sciaenops ocellatus. The sequence goes on from CP136878.1 coordinate 29,034,422, forward strand.
TAGTTAGGATTTTGTTTTTGTTTCCTCCCTTTTGGAGCGTTTTTTGTTTTTAAGATTTCATAGCCGTGAGTATCTTTGTTTCTTTTTCTTTTTCTCCTTCTGGAGCGACTTTACTTTGAGTAGATTTCACAGCCACGTCAGGAGTGTTTAATAGCCCTTTTATTTTCACTCTTTTGAGAACTACTCACTCTGCTGTATTTTTTGGAAAACAAAGTCACCTTTATTTCCTCACCTCTGCGTCTGAGTCCTGCCTTGAGCCCACCCTGACAGACAGCAGGAATGTCCACCAGAGCTGTTGCCCGTGAACTGAATGTTCATTTCTCTACCATAAGCCGTCTCCAAAGGCGTTTCAGAGAATTTGGCAGTACATCCAACCGACCTCACAACCACAGACCACGTGTAACCACACCAGCCCAGGACCTCCACATCCAGCATGTTCACCTCCAAGATCGTCTGAGACCAGCCACTCGGACAGCTGCTGCAACAATCGGTTTGCATAACCAAAGAATTTCTGCACAAACTGTCAGAAACCGTCTCAGGGAAGCTCATCTGCATGCTCGTCGTCCTCATCAGGGTCTCGACGTGACTCCAGTTCGTCGTCGTAACCAACTTGAGTGGGCAAATGCTCACATTCGATGGCGTCTGGCACGTTGGAGAGGTGTTCTCTTCACGGGTGAATCCCGGTTTTCACTGTTCAGGGCAGATGGCAGACAGCGTGTGTGGCGTCGTGTGGGTGAGCGGTTTTCTGATGTCAGTGTTGTGGATCGAGTGGCCCATGGTGGTGGTGGGGTTATGGTATGGGCAGGCGTATGTTATGGACGATGAACACAGGTGCATTTTATTGATGGCATTGTGAATGCACAGAGATACCGTGACGAGATCCTGAGGCCCATTGTTGTGCCATTCATCCACGACCATCACCTCATGTTGCAGCATGATAATGCATGGCCCCATGTTGCAAGGATCTGTACACAATTCCTGGAGGCTGAAAACATCCCAGTTCTTGAATGGCCAACATACTCACCGGACATGTCACCCATTGAGCATGTTTGGGATGCTCTGGATCGGCATATACGACAGCGTGTTCCAGTTCCTGCCAATATCCAGCAACTTCGCACAGCCATTGAAGAGGAGTGGACCAACATTCCACAGGCCACAATCAACAACCTGATCAACTCTATGTGAAGGAGATGTGTTGCACTGCGTGAGGCAAATGGTGGTCACACCAGATACTGACTGGTTTTCTGACACCCCCAGGCCCCCCCAATAAAACAAAACTGCACGTTTCAGAGTGGCCTTTCATTGTGGCCTGCCTAAAGCCCTATTCGCACAGGATTAGTATTACCTGGGGACCTCTGGTGATTTGTAAATTACCCCCCACGTCTGTGTTTCTTGCGGTGCATTCGCACGGGATAAGTGAAGTCTGTATTTTACTCGAATTTACTGACATTACGGCCCGGATGTGACGTCAAAGCCGTGCGTACGTCGCAATCTGTTGTCGTGTGTGCAGTGCGAAAGTGATGCAGTGATGTGAGATGCAGATTCGCACGGGACTAGTATTACCACGGGACGTCGGTCTTTGGTGAAATATAGTAGGTAATTTGCGGGGGAATTTTACTTTACAAATTACTGACATGGCGCATTCGCACAGGATTAAGATCACAGACGTCCTCCGCAATTATTACAAATTACCAGAGGTCCCCAGGTAATACTAATCCCGTGCGAATAGGGCTTAAGGCACACCTGTGCAATATTCATGCTGTCTAATCAGCATCTTGATATGCCACACCTGTGAGGTGGGATGGATTATCTTGGCAAAAGAGAAGTGCTCACTATCACAGATTTGCACAGATTTGTGAACAATATTTGAGAGAAATGGTTATTTTGTGTATATAGAAAATGTTTAGATCTTAGAACAAAAGTGTTGTGTTTATATTTTTGTTCAGTGTAGTTCAGAGACACAGGGTGCGGTCGAATAGTCAAATTTCCTTAGGAACCTTCCTAACTGAGTGAAATGACCCGGAAGTATTAACGTAGACGCCATGATCAGAGCTGTTCGAATTCTCTAACTGTTAAGGAAAGGAGCTTCAATGCTTCCTTTATTATCTCCTTTAGCATAGGATACACCGGACCATCCTTTAGGAAAGGACAGGATGTAATGCCAAACACAAAAAAATCAACGCACTTTAAAAAAATATCAATGTATTTAAACTGTGTGATGCAGACTGCAGCAGAGAGAGCGTGTGAATATGAACATACGTGTTGACGTGATGTAAAAACCTTGATCATGAAGTGTGTTCTGTTGTTGACTGTGGAGCTGCGTTCACACACAGAGTAAAAACTGTTTGTAACTGTGACATCCAGCATCCTGCAGATCATCATGAAGTTACCGTTGCTGATTAATCATATATCTTTATCTTTATATGTTTCTATATGAGTGGACAGGAGGGTGAACGACCATACCAGCGTAACAAACACTTCATTTGACTTCTGTGACAGGTGGACAATATTCATTTATTATTTGAATTCTGACGTTGATAATGAAGTCACATTTTTCACCGGGTTGTCCACGTTTATACGTCCTGCATTAAAAACACAGTAAGAACATATGGGGAGTATCTAGTAAGTATCTCAGATCAGCGTTTTGTAGTCCATCTTTTGAACTTCACGTCAATAACATTTGCTGCCGCATAATGACGTAGTCTGTAAGTGCAGTCAGATTCTCTGAACACCGTGGCCATCTTTTTCTAACTCCTTCTGAATTCTCCTTCACATTTTCCTTGACCTCGATGGAAAACATCATGAGGTCAAGGAAAAGTGGTTATGAGAGGACTTACCCATGGTATGGACCAATCACCCTTTGCCATGTTTCATGACTGTGTGTCTTCGTTGGCTTTTACTATGATAAGCTTCATGGGATAAAACCAGAAACTGCACCGAACACACATTTTGTTCTGCACATCTGTCAGGTCTGTCCATTACCAGGATTATAGTTTATATCTTAGACTCCAGCATCATAGTGAATAGTTTGCCCTCACTATGCTGCAGTGAATACATCTGCTATCCCAGAGCGCTTGGCTGCAGTCCACTATTATATTTTTACTCTCCATTTTCATCAGAGTATGGAAATCTGCTGAATCTGGCCATAGTGTCCAGACTTTAAGTCAGGACTGTACCATTTTGGAGGAGGAGCAGCTTATTTTCTGCTCTGTTGTGTTTGTGTGTGTGTGTTTGAATAAAGAGAAAGTGTGAGTTCTTAGCTCTATTTGCTCAGTCCGCACCTGAGCACCACCAGCGTGTCTCCCAAACCTCCCGATTACCACAGCACCACATCCATTCAGCCACAGTGCTGCTGTGGGCTGTGAAGCATTTTGACAGATCTCACAGCCCATGAGCATACAAAGCCAGCTGAAAAATCTACTTTGTACACAGAATGTGAAGGCTGCAAGAAAGGTGCGCTATCTTTGGGTCGTGGATATTACATATTGCAATTTTTTATGCCATGTGTGATATCTTAACCTTGTAAAGCCACATGTCAAAACAAGTGAGATCTGTAATGCCTCATTCCATAGGTCTCCAAAAAAACTATTTTATCTTCAATTACAAAAGATAATGCATCACAATCTCTGCCAATGATATGATATGGTATACACGTCATGTCTCCTAAGAGTAGCCTTAAAGGTCCAGTGTGTAGAATTTAGTTGCATTTAGTGGTCCAGTCACTGCATTGTAATCTCCTCACATCACCCTCACCTTCCTAATGTAAAGGAGAAACAACACTTTAAGGACCCTGTTTAGAGTCAGTATTTAGTTTGTCTGTTCTGGACTACTGTATAAATAAGGTGTTTCAACATGGCGGCCTCCATGAAAGGGGACCCTCTCCCACTGTAGATATAAAAGGAGATTTTTGAAGTAACAAACATAAAAAGATTCTTATTTTCAGGTGATTATACATGCATCAAAACATAGTTATGAATATTATATTCCATGTTTGCCTTATTCTGAAAATAGAGGCCCCAAATCTTACACACTGTACCTTTAAGACTTTCCTTTCTGATAGAGCTTATAGTTAGGGCTGGCTCAGGTCATCCCTTAGTTATGCTGCTATAGGACTAGACTGCCGGGGGACTTCATATGGTGCACTGAGATCTTCTCTTATTCTCTCTCTCTCTCTTTATCAGTAAACATTCATGTCTCATTAATGCATGTTACTAACTAAACTTCCTCCCAGGAGTTTTTGTGCTCTCACAACTTGCACGTTATCATGGATCATGGCTGATCCGGCTGTGGCTCAGAGGTAGAGCGGGTCGTCCACTAATCAGATGATTGGTGGTCTGATCCCCAGCTCCTCCGGTCTGCATGTCGAAGTGTCCTTGGGCAAGATACTAAGCCCCAAATTGCTCATAAAACTGATGAGCAGTTGGCCGCCAATGCCATCAGTGTATGAATGGGTGTGAATGAGACATGTAGTGCAAAAGCGCTTTGAAGACTGTAAAAGCGCTGTATAATTCAACTTCATGGCTGTTGTGGTCCTGCATGACGTCCGCTACATATATTATTATTTATTATTATTTTTTATCATTACTGCTTCTTTATATCTCTCCCCCACCCACCTGCTTGCCAAGTTTTTCCTCGCCACTGTCACCAAGCGTTTGCTCATGGTGGAAATAATATTATAAAGAGTACGGTCTAGACCTGCTCTGTATGAAAAGTGTTATGAGATACTGTGACATTTGTTAGGATTTGGTGCTATATAAATAAAATTGAATTGAATTATGGTCTATTTGTGTCCAACCCAGGGGGACCAAAGAGTTCTTAAGTCTGTTGGTGGAGCAGGATTGAGACAGCAGTCTTCCACTGAACACACTCCTCTGCCTGGTGAACATGTTGTGTAGAGGGTGGTGGGCGTCCAGTACGGACAGCAGTTTGTCCTTCTTGTCCTTCTCTCTGCCACTGTCACCAGCTCTGTGCCCACCACTGAGCCAGCCCTCCTCACCAGCTCTGTATGATAAGTATCTGAATAATGACAATAAAACTAGTATGCCTGCAAAATAGTTGTTTATGTGCCGACGCACCTCATTGGCAGTCACAAACAGGTAAGGACAGTTTAGATACCTTGGTAATGTCCAAGTAAAAGCATTTAAGCCTAATTATGGAGGTAAATAATTCCTTTGTATTTTATGTAAATGATGACTATTAATTAACCTGGGTGATCCTTTGAAAAGAAGCTAATTATCAACTGCTTATTAGGAAATATAATCATTATACTATTTGGTTGTAATTTCCAAGAAATGTCAGTGATCCAATTCTGCTTACCAGGAAATAACGTTAGGATCATTTTCTATAGATTTTGGGGTGATTTAATTTCAAAGAAATGTCATTAATAATCACCTGCTTACCACGAGGATCAGGGTAGAATGAAGCGTTAACGTATGTACTGCAGCAGCAGCTTGTAAAACACCTTTAACCTGAACAGACGTAGCCTTACATTTCTCTGCAGCCTCCACAGACACACACACACACACACGCACACAAAATCTCATATCTCTAATTTGGAAAATCTTTTGAGAGTATAAAGTTTCTTGCTGTCCTTGGTTGGCTGATTTTACAAATGTTCTCTGCTACCTTACACTATCATTCCATAACCTCCCCTGCACACTCCTCAAGGCTCACTTCCCATGAATAACAAACTAGCACCCCAGACCATTAATAATACATAGAAAAACATACAGCACCATAACGATGCAGCGGAGGCTGCCCTTACACACTACACCCTCCCTACATCCAAAACCTACGAGTGTGTCCAAGTTGGCTCATTCTGCACTCTGAACTTCTGAGACCTTCCACGTTAAATTTCCTGATTTATGACGCAGGCGCTGAGCTGTAGAAGTTGATACGCCCTTCATCTGGAAGAAGGACATAAAAAGTTGTTGGCCATGATGTGTTACCAAAGGTGGACTCTGCAGGGCAGGAAGGCGGCCTCAATGAACCATTAGAAAGTCATTATTACAGCTGTGTATGATTGATCCTTTCCTAGGGACCCTCGGTACGCCTTAACAATTAACCCACAAGCCATTAAATGTTGGCAGTATAGCAGAGAGGCAAATAAATCAAAGTGTTTTACACCTTCGGATACAAGATGGGTGAGGACTTTATTAAAGTGGCATATTGAATTAATCTGAAATTATTAAGGAAGAAGTCGCAGCAGCTCACAGGATCCTACAGCTGCTGGATTCTAGATGAATGCAGACTGGATTTAATAATGCCAGTAATAATGCTAGTGCCATTAGATATATGATCTATGACGTTCACTGGCTTAAAATTAGTGAAACAATGAGGAAAAAAGTAAAATATTCAAGTTCATTTATATAGCTGGAATGTTTTTTCCCCACAAATAATATGTGAAGAGAAATCCACCCCAGGTTGCATATTATGGAAGAATAACAATAACATGAGCTGTCATGAGTAATGTGTCATGCTTGCTGTATATTAAAGCTTTTTTGCCACTTTTGGGAAGAATTTCACAACAAGCTGTTTCTGTCTACCTGAAATGCAATATTTCCTGTCTGCTTTGCTCTCCGCCACCTCCAGAGAAAAATAACTGGCTGTTTAGCTGCTAAATGCTCCACTGAGTTCACCAACTTTTCCTCTTAACTTTGTCTGTGCAGTTTGTTGCTGTACAAAGCCTCATCAGTATTCTGTTTTGTGGGTGCAGCTGAAGATCAGGGTGAGATCAACGGTATATACCACATAAAACACATCATGGTATACATCACAGGTCACTAATAGTTGGACCCAGAGCCGGAAACGACATATCAGTGAGTTTTATTCAGTTTTGGTGGAGATTACATTTTGACCGGCGACTCTTTTTTCTGACAGTGTTTCTACACCGCTACTTAGAGAAAGGGACTCTCTCTCTGTCTCTGATTGGCCGGTACTCGTTGCCTTCGTGGGTTCGAGTTGGTTGGGTTTAGGCATGTGGACTGAGATTGGTCAAGGTGAGGGCAAGAATGTAAGAGCGGCAGTGACAGTGACAGTTATTTATTTGATGTATTATTTATTATTGTATGGAGCTCTCCAGAGTCCAGAGTGTCACTGAAAAATAAATATTGTTGCCATGACGTTGAATTCTAGCTTTCTTTGTTTGATTTGAGTCGTTGACTTCACACAGTGCAGATGTTGATACAATGACAATGCTGCTTCAATATATATAAAATAACTGTAATGTATAACTAAATTATAATATAATGCTCAGACCTGAACATGAGGACATTTTCTCTATCCGGACCTCCTGAAATCAGAATTGACTACCCCTGATATACATCATCTCAAAGCTGGAACTCTAATTTGAGTCAACAAGGGTTTAGCAGATTATGATGGAAGTATATGGTTGGCCATTCCCATGGTCTATTATGTTGTTGGGGTTGATGCTATTTGGTGCAGTTTGGTTGATACAAATGGTCCAAAAATACCGCATTAAGATACCATCTTGAGCACCATAGTAAAATCGATGCTGTCATTTGTTATCAGACAATTCTGAAAATTGCTCAGAAACCCCCTTATTGCAAATATAGATATGGGAGCTATCCATCCCCTGAAGGCCATACGTCTCTAGTTTGTGGCTGTACAGTTTCCTGAAGGTGTGATTATCTTAGAACTCACAGCAGGTCATTTTACACAGTGAGGTCAAGTTTAAAATTGAATCTTAGAGCTTTCCAGTCAGACCTATTTTATTCAATTCACTGTGTAAGTAACACATTTATACTGCATGTAAAAACATTGGGTTCTATGGGTACCCACAAGTCTCCCCTTTGCATTCAGATATGTTAAGGTGAGAGGTCAAGGGAGCCCTTGAAAATTGAGCCTAACTTTAGAGCATTGTTTAGCCCTTTTTGCTCGCATGACATTGTGGGTACCAATGGATGCTTTCATTTAGTTTCATGATATTAGTATCTTCACCAGCTTTAAGACTGAGCCAGGTACAGCCTGTGAAAGACAGTAATGAAGCGGTCAAAGGTTTATTACTGATCTGTTCAGCATTAGTAAGTGATTCATTAACCATTTATACAATCATTAGTTACAGTTTGTAAAGCCTTTGTAGATGCTTTTTACACAACTGTGGAATCCAACTCTGTGTCCGTGGGTTTTAGTGTCAGTTCAGAGCTCAGTCAAATGAACATGAAAGGATGGTGCAAGTCTTTTCATTTAGATTAGGGTGGGATAGCTCATTTCAGTGGTCTGAGGCATTATTACAGTGTTCAGAAAGAGAACGGCTGGTCTTGGCAGGTTGGCGTTCAGCAGTGCCTATAGGCTGACAGCACCGGGCATGCACCACTGTGCTGAATCTGAAGTAATTGCTTCTCGGCTTTTCATATTAAAGAAGCCATCATGGCTCATCTGGGAATTGGGAATTCGATTCTTCTTTCATTCAGTCTGATGGACTCGGACCACATGATATTTTAATGGCCTTTCATTTCACCCGGAGCTCACTTTGCCCAATTACTCCAACGTGGATTTCTACAAAGGTCGTGGACATATCCATTAGTGTGTGTTTGACATGTAGCGCCTCTGTACGCTGGTGTTTCTTCAATGAAACAAGCACGATTTGGCAATAGCTGCGACCATGTGTTCATGTATTCATTCATCGTAGAAAGAAATCTTTTTTTATTTGAATGTTACATTTTGTTTGATATAATTTTTGTTAATTATTTGTGATTTATTCGTAATTTAATTTTAAAATACAGATATATTAACTGTAAGAGCACAGTTTGGTGTTTACATTTTATTTATAACAGTAAATATTTAAAAAAAACTTGGGAAGTGTGTGTGCCGGGGACTGAGGGAAAGCTGTCTACCCGTGTGTGTGTGTGTGTGTGTGTGTGTGTGTGCTAACACGACTGCTCCATAGGAATTAAAGTGCAGACCTTAACTCCTGACGGTTTGAGTGATCCTTCCACAGCATACAAGCAACCATTCTGCAGCAGCTACGAATGTGTATAAGTGGAACAAAGTAATATTAGTTATAGTCTGACAGTATGCTTACAATCACTTACAGTCCTTTCATCTTGGAATCTGAGAATTTAAAACCTGTGTTCATTGATTTTTGGGTTTACGAAGCTGAAAATGCAACATCTGACATCTGTATCACTTATAAAGATGTTATGACAAACATGTTAGCGAACAATTGCTGCACAGAGCAACATTAGAATTAATTTGGAGTGGTTGTTGTGGGATGGAGGGACTTTGCTATGAGCCAGTAGCTGTTATTCAGGTTCTGATTGAAGGCAGGTGTGTCTGAATGTGGCTCCACTCTGTGGCTTACTTATGCCACATGCAGCAAACACTGCTGGGTCCTCAGGCCAGTCCCAAGGCAGAGATGGGGTTCCTTTAAAGCTGAAGTGTGTTGTCAGTCAAGTCCATAGTGATGGCTCAGAGAGGCTTTCCATCAAGTGATGAGAAAGTAACAACCTGCGGCACAGCTGATCTTTGGTCTTGGACTGTTTCCCGCTCTATTTCTACAGTTTAGAAGTTAATACTGTTGAGTAGTTGTGTCTCTGTGAGCCCAGATATTCTGCTTTATGCTTTTCATATATTTTTGCTGAGACTGGTTGGTCAAATAGAGAATTTGTACGCCCACTGACAAATATCCCAGTACACGCACAGTGTTTATCAGAGCTCTTCCTTCTGACGAAGGTACTCTACTACCTTCTCAAAAGTCATGTTTTCAGTATTTTCAGGTATTCTTCATGGTATTTTAGAGTTTGTCATTTCTTGATAAACCATAAAAAGTTGTTGATGATGTCATCCTGCACACGGTGGGGGAGGGTACTAATTTTACATCCAATGAAGCGCTTTCTCTTTTCTGACACCGCCAGAGCGGAGAGCTTCCTGTTTGATAGAGTCTATGATACTGACCCCGAAACCCCACCACACATGTCTCTGTCACGTCGTGGGTGTGACACTGTTTTGTTCCGTCCTACACGCGACTTCAGTCCCCACCGGGAGCGTTTCAGAAGCGTTTAGCCCGCCAGACTTTGTTTACTTGCTCAGATTTGGTCATTTTTCCGGTTTGTGTGCTTCTAAACATGCTTCTACATGTGTAAATATGCTACGCAGTTCATTTATTTCTCTTTTGTCTGTTTTTATGACCAGCAGTTTGCAAATCCACTGGATTTTCTATGCTGTTTCTGTGTCTGGCTTCCGCCCGCTTGTGCTCTGTGTAAATTGACGCGGGCTGCTCGCGGCGTCTGTCAAAAATAGAACAGCCACGTATTTCATGCGGAGCCGAGCGGAGGCCTGCTTCTGGGACGCTCCTGAACCGGACCACGGCGGAGCCGGTGGGGTTTGATACATTGACTAGAATGGCCGTGTATCACTGCAGCGACCACGACGCACACACAACGTGGCGCGTCTGCCCCGGTGGAATTTGGGGGTTAAGGCTGCTACATTTATGCCCGGGCCTCACTGATTACTGCACAACTTTAGAACTTAATTCAGTAATTTTGGTGAAACTGGATCAGATTTTATGCACAATATATTTGCTGCTTTTCCCTCTGATGTTCTCTGACTGCTCAGCTTCAATTCTTTGTGATTTACACAGTTTCCTGATGGACAGATAGCTTCAGCCTCTTGACTTGCGAAAGCAGTTAATTGCTAACTGCCTCTAACTGAATCTGCCGAACCAGGCTAACTGTCAGCTCCTGTAGCTAACTGAACTGACTGCCAGGAGCCAAACCCGGCAAGAAAACCACTTCAGTAGGCTAATGTATTTCATGATAGACTGCTTTCAGACAGTGTCCTGTGTCCTGTGTTCACTGGAAGGTAGAGGCTGACACTAGCTCATAGAGCTAGCTGCAAAGAATAGTGCATAACACTTAGGGTGTAAGTATTGGCTACTGTAAACACCAATCAACATCTGTGACAAGTCCCTTCCTTTCTGCCTGTTTTACACACAGGGCAGCAAATAGCACTCTGTTTCTGTTTCATGGGAACTTTAAAGATCTGCAAAGTCTCTACTATGGATCAATTCAAATGTACTGGATCCTATGTGTAATGTGGATTTCACATCATGCATGAAATGGTGTCTTTAAATAGAGTTCCCTGCTCCTAATCGCTCACTTTTAAGCCTAACAGCATCAGTTTGTAACGCATGCTTTCCTTCACAGTTTTAAAGCTCCGAGCCCAAGCTGAGGCTGATGACGTGATCAAAGTTATTTTTTCAGCTCCCCCCCATGCAACAGAAGTTTTCACACAGGCCGAGTAGTCCTCCTCATGACAAGCAAACTGAACTAAATGTGTAAAAGCTGTTGAGTGCCACTTAGAAACAGCTGTCTGCTGCTGCTGGAAATAAGGCTGGTGAGAGTGAACCAAAACGAAGAGTCGAGAGCCATAAAACCAAAACAGCTTGCTGAAAATCCCCGTGGAGCCGAGGGGAGCTGCAGAGTTAGTGATTATCTACATGTTTCTTTCTATGAGTGACAACTTTAATATGACACATGTCAGTTGATCCAGTTTTTTTTTTTGATGAGTTTTGCACACAAGACACTAAAAATAACTTGTTTGTTTAAAAGAAAACTCCACAGGGCGCCTTTTTATTAGCACAGGTCCCAGTGTTCTGTTCTTAAAGACCACTCGGGACAGCAAACAAACTTTGAGCTGTTTCACTTTGAACTCATTACTAAAGAAGTCTAAGCAAATCAGTGCTAATAATTCCTCCTATGAATCTTTCCTGTGTTATAGGACAGAGTTTAAACAGTCAGTCCTTCAATGATTGAACGTCTAAAAACACAACTGATTTTATTTTATTATTTTTTATATTTCAATATTTTTTCAATTATTATTTTTTTTTTATTACACGCACAAAAATGTGACGAAAATGTATTTAAAAGCACTTTGTGTAATGTTTGCCTGGGTGGATTTTTTATAATTATATTATTTATTTATACTTTTTAATTAAACACCACCTGGAGAACAGAACCAGTTTAAAGAGTTTATTGAAAACACGGGTGGAGGTACAACTTTCACCAAAAAAAAAAAAAAAAAAAAGAGAATTTTCCATCGAGGGATCAATAAAAGTTAATCATCTTCTTCTTCAACCCAGGAGCAAGGTGCTGTAGAGGTCTTGAACTGTGCAGGGTAATGGTGGCAGGTGCCAGGATGAAACAGAGACGTGGCATGCAGGGGAATGGCAGGTAGGAATTCCTGAAGCACAGGCAGAGCAGAGTCAACAAGATTCACAAAACGAACATTATATATAGCTCAAGGCTGGCCATTATGTAGTTACCTTGAGGACTGGATGGTTTTTACAGACGGGGTAAATGAGATGGTGAGCGACAGGTGGTAAGGTGACAGTCAGGTGAGAGGAAGACTAGTCATGCCCAGCATCACACACAACAACAGAGTGACAGACGAGATGAAGAAGGGAGGGGAAGTCAGGAAACACTACGCAGGACAGTGTCAACATCTGGAAGTGAAATCCTGCACAGATTTAATGGGTGTGACCGTAGCTCAGCCTCAGTGTGGTTCGGTAATGAATCTTGCTAATGCCAAGAGAATCAGCAGTGGGCAGAAGAGGCACACACACACACACACACACACACACACACACACACACACACACACACACACACACAAAGATTGTTTCTTCTCTTCAGATTTAGCGAGAATCGCCCTGAACGTGGAGACATAATGACCAGCGAGGCACAACAGGCAGGTTCTGGCTCACAGAGGAAAGCCACAGAACAGTGAGGCTGTTATGATCTGTCCAGAGACGATGGCAGACTTCCAGCTCTCTGAGCTACACTTCACAGGCCTCCAGAGCTTTCTTACAGACACTTTCTGTTACATTTCACAGCAAAGGTTTGAAAAAATATTTGGCTGGAGCCGACAGAAGCATGAATATGAATAAAAAATACCTCCATGAGGCGTCTCTTCATGGACTGGACTGTTTTTCCCCCTGTTATGCCACAGAGTGATGATATTCATAAATGATGCAGACTTTGGAAATTTTGATTGTACCAAATGTGGAGCCTTTTTTTATTATTTTATGGATGACTAAAAGGTGAAAATGAGAAGAGGGGGGAGGAGAGAAGGAGACAGGGAAAGAAGAAGGGTGAGGAACAGGGAAATATGGAAATATGAATCTAGTAAAGCTAGATGGTACTCATTATGCCTCAGAGATCTTTAATCAGCCTGCTGGTAAAGCTACTCATTCACACACACACACACACACACACACACACACACACACACACACAGAATGTTAGAAGGTGACATTAAAGCACGGAATCCTGTGATGTCATAGGATGCAGACTACAAATAGGGGATCTTTCAGTGCAAGTCAGACCATCAACCAAACTTGATGAGAACAGGTGCAACAAACTTTAAGATCTCCACTTTAAGACCTCGGAAAGGACAAGATCAAGACATCCTTCAAGATGATGCTGAACCAAACAGCAAGTAAGTTCAATTTGATTTATGTATTTATTTCTGTGGAAACACTTAACCTACATGTTATGTCATGTCAATAGTTATTAACATATTTCATCTGGTAGAGTTGTAATATTTAAACGGACATGTATGGAAAGCTGTTGTCAAACACTCAAAGTCACATTTGGATTTTATTAGTAAAAAAATATTTTTATGATTGTTTTTCATGAAAATGGAAAATATCTGGATTTTTGTGTCCTTTGGTTTTTTGAATCCTGCTCCTGTTTCTTTGTGTGTATCCCTCGCTGTTTGTTTGGTTATTAAAGTTAGCTCTTGTGCACTTGCCTGCATTTGGGTCCTTTCCTGTAACCCCCAATCAGTCCTGGACCCAGCAGGCATTTCCATGTGGCCAGACATGGACCCGGTGTTCTCATGGACCTTGGAGCGCCAGTTACCACCATTCACCACCACCGTCTCCCATTCCAAGTCTCATCTCCATAAGACGGGGGTGTCAAACTCAAATACACAGTGGGCCGAAATAAAAAAACTGCTACAAGTCAAGGGCCGGATGGGTTCAACGTTTATTAAAACAACCTCATTGCACATATTGAGCCTGGAACTAACAAGGCCTATAGATTATTGCCTATAAAACAACATTAATTATGAAATAAATGAAATAAAAATAATAAATAAAAATAAAAGAAATAATCAGTTTCATTAATTTCTTATGGCTCTATCTGTAGTTTTTCCTGAGTAATTTCAAGTGAAAACATTTTCTACAGGCAAACAACAGCCAACAGTAATTTACTTCAAATGTTCTGTAGTAGCAGGAGACAGACACCAGTGACACCAGACTTCTTTTTAACTCTTCTACCTTCTGTAGCCTTTGTGTCGTGTCCAGATGCTTATATCTGTCGTGGTGCTTCGTTTCATAGTGTCTTCTTATGTTGTATTCTTTCATTACAGCCACACTGTCTCCGCACAGAAGACACACAGCTTTGCCCTTTACAGCCGTGAACATATACGCTGCCTCCCACCTGAAAACCCGTTTTCAAAGTCCACCTTTCGTTTAGCCATGTTTTGGGGAGAGGGATAGTTGAAAGTTGACACAAATGGTGTGTAATACCATAAGACTGCTAACGAACGAGTGAGGCACGCGTTTGCGGGCCTGTGATTGACGTGCTGACGCAGTGCATTGTGGGATTTGTAGTGTTATGGTGGTGCGTGCGATATACCGGCAGGCCAGCTCTGATAGTAAATAGATTTTATCATGTGGGCCAAAGATAATTCATTCACGGGCCAGATGTGGCCCGCGGGGCTTGAGTTTGACACATGTGCCATAAGAGATGACATGATTGCGTTGGATGCCCGGTTGCAGCACCTATCTGCTCTACTGTCTGCAGGTCAGCCGACTCCTGCCACTCCGTTGGTGTCCCGGCAGCCCCTGCTCCTCCGTCGGCGTCCTGGCGACTCCGCCAGACCCTGCGCCTCTGTCGGCGAGTCAAGTGCAACGATATATTATTTTCTATTATATATCCGATCGATTATATATCCAAGCTCAAACAATTTTCTAAATTGGACTTTCAATCAAAGCAGGAGGTAATAATTAAAGGAAGACCAACACCGGAGCTGAAAGGTTTGCTTCAGGCTACGGGACAGAAGATTACCCGCTATTTTCAAACGGAGTGGTACACATGAAAAGACTGGCTGTGTGGATGTCCAGCAAGAGTGAGAACCACCTTTTCTGCTTTCCCTGCCTTCTTTTCTCAACCTGTGACAATGTCTGGACTCAGATGGGATATTGTGACATGAAGAATTTGCCGAGATAAGTCAGTTTCGTGGTTTTGTTTTGATTAGATTTACCTTGGAAAACACACGTTCACAGGATGCATTTGAATGAGGAAACACTAGTGCATCAAGGGCAAACTGTCCCAGTTCCCTGAACACCCTTCTCGCACCAAGGTCCTCCAAAGTGGAGAGATGGTGCCAGAATTCATCCACAGTCATTGTTTTAGTGTCTTCATCAAGGGTCACAAGAGGCAATCTCCTCCACTGGTCATCGATGGCTTGGAGACGCATCTGTCGAGTCAATCAGATGTGGCAATACTCTCATGAGTGGAAGCAGAGAAGGGTACTCAGCTCGTGCTCTGGCATCAGTTGCTGTGGCAGGAGACAGGCATGCAATGTGGATCAAGAGGGCATTATCAAAGTCAAAGCATTTCTTCATTTCTCCGCAGGCAACCCGGAGAAATTTTTGACAGCGCACGTAGAAATCTGTCAGGGTGGCTGGTGTGAATTTTGACTGCTGGACCTGCTGCATCACTTTTACACCCAGGTACATTGCATTGAGTGGTAAAAACTTTGAGAGAGACACAGAGCGTTTTGACATTTCTAATGTCAGTTGATTCATCAGTCAGGATGCTGAACTTTTTTCTCATCAGGATTTCTGACAGACTCTCAAAATAACAGTCACCAATAACATGCTTTGCTATGGCAGTTGCCTTTGTGCGGCCAAGTGACATCTTTTGTGCCTTTCTTGAGTCCTTAAATATGTCTTTGATAACATCCACCAGATGGTCTGTGGCCCTCATTGCGATGTTGTGCTCTGCTAAAAACCCTGCCAGCTTGACGTCTGCGGTTTTCACTGCTGTTTCCAGCTTATCCTTTTCTGATGTTCTCTGCAGGCATTGTGTGATTGATTTTTGTGTTGGCGCTAGATTTTTTACTTTTTCGTTGTGTTTTTTGGACTTACTGTGGTTTTTTATGACCGTAATTTCCGCCACCAACTCTGTCTTGCAACATCGACAAAATGCTTTATTGTTGGACCCTGCAACAGGTCTCAGCCACCCAAAGTGGCTTTCCCACTCTTTTCGATACATTTGTGGCGATACTGCAGCTTACTTTTCCGCTGAGTCTGCTCCGCCATCCTCTTTACCTCTCCTCCTTCCCCAGGTTCTCTCATTTTTCCTTGCTTTGCTCTTCTTTTTTTTTTTTTCCTCACTCAACTTCCCAACCCGGCTGGAGTGTTTCATGGGGCGGGCGCAGCAGACCATTTAGCCAATCATGATCGTTGTTCTGAGGCAAACGCATGGACGTCACTCGTAGCTCACATTTAGAAAAGCACGACTGGCTGCCTGGAAACTTGATGAAACAGATGCATTCAGGGTTCACACAAAAAACTCCGGCAGACAGTTGTGGCTGGCTGATTACAACCACACATTCACGGAATGGTCAAATTATCATATATTTGGCCTTCTTTGGGATTATTGATCGTACATCGTACAGAGGGCAAAATTATCGTACAAATACGATTATCGCACACCTGGCAACACTGCTGCTTTCACCGCCAGCTCCACTGCCTCCGGTGCCACCCCCTTCACCCAGTGCAGTATGCGGAACTGGCTTGCGAGTATGCCAAAGGCACACTCCATAAGCCTCCTCGCCCGTGACAGTCTGTAATTGAAGACGCGTCGCTGTCTCACGTGGTTCCGCCCGGGATATGGTCGCATCAGGTTCCGGAGCAGAGGAAAGGCTGCATCACCAACAAGAGCATAAGGCAAGGGACCAAGCTGCTCGGCACCTGTGATGTGCTGGTCCACAGGGATGTTGAGCTGTCCACGCCGGAGGGCTTGACCAAACACAGAGTTTGCCAACACACCCCTATCACTGCTCCTAACATACGCCCCTATGTCCACAAGGCGGAACCGATACCGGGCATCGACGACTGCTTGAAGGACAATCGAGAAGGACCCCTTGTAGTTGTAGAACACAGAGCCAGAGTGTGCTGGTGCCCGTATCACAACATGCTTGCCATCAACAGCTCCAACACAGTTGGGAAAGTTCCACAGGTCCTTGAAGTCCTCTGCAATTGCCCTCCAGTCAGCCTCTTGGGGCATCGGCATGTAGTTGTCTGTCACATAATTTACAGTATTTCAGATTTTAGTGTGTAGTTTTTATTTGTGTTTTTATTGCATGTATTGCACACTGGGAGTGTATTGTGCTTTTATTCTGAAAAGCCCATACGGATGTGACTCCCCATGGCGTAATTGCCTGCACGTGTGGAGTGTAAAATTGTCGGACTTTAAATAAGCTTCCAGAGGAAACAGGTGGGGAGACGGATCGAGCGGAAAGGGCAGGAAGCCGAAGCAGGAACAGAGGGGACCGATCGCAGTAACCACGACGGAGCTGTCGATGGACGGAGAAGCCAGGGACTGATTGTTGCAAGGCCCTATGAGTAGCACTCTACAACTAAGCGTGACCCGCTGTATGTACTGTACCTGTGTTTAAAAGTGCAGTGACTGCCGTCTTGCTCTTCTGATAGCTCGAGGTCAGCGCCCTGAGGAAGACAACGGTGCGGTGCAGCGGCGTCAAGAGACCGCAGGACCGAGCACGGATTGTCACGCTTTCTACGGCGACGGAGCTACTTCCACCGGCGCCCCGAGTGTGTGCTGCAGCCCCTGTCTTTGCAGATAAGACTGTAGACTGTTTCATTGGACTCCCTTGCCCCTCAGTTTTTAGCTTCCCTCATTTTAACGCCTTTTACCAGGCCCCCGGTCTTACCATTTTTAGTCTTTTACCCGTGTTTTTAACCTGATTTTATTCTGTGAATAAACATCAGTGTTTCTCCTCAAGGATCTGTGGTTTTCTTGGTTTTAGCAACTGCTCTCTCGCCTGATTTTAAACCATACAGTCATTTTAAATACACCTTTTATGAAAATAACAAACATACACCATAGCCCCTCCACATGTCCACCAAGGTTTTCCAAATAACCTGGCACACTTCCCTTACAATGACACACACAGTGGACATGCCCACCCTGTAGCTGTAGGCGATTGTCCGAAACGAATCGCCAGTGGCAAGATACCTAAAATCAAACAAAGGATAGTGTGTTACAATTGCACCTGGCATAAGAAAGGCACATCCTAAAACAATGCCAATAAGGTATAATACTATACAGCGCTCAGAAACTCACAAAACTCATCTTTGTCGTCGCAGACAGCATTTACCGTTATTTGCAATAAACAACAAACTCTACATGTCACGTGTACGTGCTTTGTTTGTAGTTACACCGAAACTAAACGGCAGTACAAATGAACAAAGGACTGATGTAAACAAACTTACTGAAGACAAATGCTGAGGTGCTGAGAAGCGGAGATAGGTTTCCTGTAGTTCGTCTCCATGATGGTGATGTGTGGACCTACTGTTTGAAGCAACAGGTCGAACTGCTCCACACTCAGCCTGAAATACCGCTGAAACCGGTTACTATCCAGGCGAAGCTCGTGGACTAGACGATGGTACTCTCCCAGCATCGTCCTCCCTTGGTTTATTCCATGTACCCCGGCTTGCCGGCGTCTGCGTCTGGTTTGCTGTCTGTGATTCACAAGAGCAATCGCAAGAAGCTTCTTCATGTTGGGATATATCTATTTTGGTTTGTGGATAGGAAATGAAGGAAAAGCTCCGGGAAAACAGATTTGGGCTCACTACTGCCACCTTCTGGTTTGGGGCGGTAATGCCACCAAAATGACGTCACGCGCCGAGCCAAATAGCAACGCGACACTTTTAGTCGCTTCAAAATGGCTGCTCATTCAAATTTGGCTGGGTGGTTAATAACACTTTCTTCTTTGGTCTGACAAACTCAGAACACATATTTAGTCTGACTGTACTATGTCTATCCAGACATCAGCTGTAGCTCGTGACACACACAGATAAGACAGACATACGGATGCAGCTCATCTGGCTGCAGATTTGACTTCTTGATAAGAATGTTCAACACATCAGAGAGCTTCCTTGCCCATAAAAGAATATCTATCTGTTTTGTCTGGGTCTATTAAGCTCTGAGTCATCTGTGGCACTCAGAGGACAAGTTGGTGATTGCAGTTAAGGCTATGGAGAGAGGCTCCAAGCTGCATCTTATTTATTCAGCGCAGCAGTGTTAAGGTGTAAGAGATCTGACAGGCAGGCAGGCTGGGAACAGCTCTCATATGCGTGAATTATATTCTAATTTCACTGCCACCACTTGCCTTGATTATATCTCCTCTTACAGCAGAGAGGGAATTAAACTCTATCAGCTGGAGAGCGCCGATGCAATCGGAGTGGATTGACATGTCAGTGGGCTCACCGCTGTATCCCTGCAGTCTATTGATCTTGGCATTTCTGATCTGCGGGACAAATTGATATGATTAAAACATGATGTAGCTTTGACACCAGCACTTCAGTCATACATGAGACTGGTATGCAGTGTCACATTGCTGAATGAGCATGTGGCATGCAACTGCATTCACACAAAGTCCAGAAGAGCCTCTAGAGGGCGCTTTGATGTTTTTCATGTGTTTCACAGCCACCAGCATTTCTCCTACACGCTTGGATGCAGAGGATGAGGCAAGGGTTACTCAGTTGGTTGGGATCCCACTGCTAGATGTCAATAAATACACACTGGACTTTTAAGTAATTGATGTCAATCACTAACACAGGAAGAGGACACAAAGGAACAGGATCACTAGCTAGCTTAGCATAAAGACAGCTAAAGCTCACTATTTAACACATTTGGATTTGTTTGCTGAATCCATAAACAAACAGAAGCGTACAGTTTCGTGGTTTTAGAAGGAGTTACATGGTGGAACTATTTCTTGGTGAACAGCAGCAGAGACTGTGAGCAGCTCCCTGAATTTGTGGAATGACGACACCTTGAGGTTTGGTACCATTTACTAAATCCTGTGCTCACTTACTAAATCCAGCATTGCACACTAACTGGAGAAAGCAAAAGGTGGATCAACTGTTGTTCCAGCACATAAGTCCAACTGGAACATTGCATTTAGGGTTTTGTATTTCTGTTAATCCATTTCTGTAATCCATGAGCTTTAGAGCCGTTTGTAGAAGGTGCATGCTGCTGCAGGGGTTTTACTAAACAAGCTGTGATAAAGACTGTGAGCCAGTTTTGAGTCTGTATATTGCATATTGATGATGGTGTGACCGAATACCTCAGAGTCATTATGGAACATATTATTGTAATTTACTTGTGGTTCTTCTTCACCTTAAACTGAAATAAATCATACATCATTATTTAAATATTATCTTTGTGCATATATGTAACACACACATACATAGAGTATGTATACATTAATATGAACCTCTCTGATGTGTGAGAGCAGAACCTAGCTGTGATTTTTTATGCTATAAGCTAAACTAACCATGTTCTGTCTTCAGCTGTGAACTTGACACACAAACATGAGATTGATATCAATTTTTTCATCTTATTTCATAAAAGACAATAAGTGTGTATTTACAATAAGTGTGTACACTAGATTGCCATAGAATCTGACCTTCATGTGTGTCTGTGGTATGAGATGCTGTGGCTGGTACTGTGTGTCTGCTATGTGTGAATATGTACTGCACTGTACATTTCAGCTGTAAAATCCACAAGCGATTTACTGTGTTTGTGCCCAGTAAATTACTGTAAACCATTTCACAGTAGTATGCTGTGTATTCAGTCAAAAACTACAGTAATTATAGAGTTACTGTGAAAATTACAGCAACCAATGATGCACTGTAGAAAATTACAGTAACCAAATTATGTACTATAGACTTACTTGTCAATAGCTGCCAGTTAGTTACTGTGAATTTCACAGTAACCGGTTTACAGTATGCTTAATGTGACCCCCGTTGAACCCCCGTTGCAAACACATTTCTCTCTTGAATAATAAAATCATTGAACTGAATTCATTTATAGTCAATGTATTTTCACAATCAGGCCAGTATTCCCTCTTGATCAACACTTTAGTCCATGAAATTTGAGGTCAAGATTGATAGTCACCAGATGTTGACCCTTTTCTTTGCAGTATGTTGAATGTTTCAGTGTCATGGATTACACATTAGTGGAATGTAGCATACAGCTCGTTCTGCTGAGCCCTCAGGATGCCCCCACGCTGTGTAGCTCTTCACGGTTAGTTACATGAACACACACTGCAGGCTCCCCACTGGTGCTGGAATCCTCTGAATATTATGGAAAGTTTATGTCAGGCAGGAAAAACACAGAGTCGATATCACTCATGAGACAAATCAAATCAGAGGATTATCTGCAGAGTCTCATGAAGATGTAATAAAGCTGAACTAAAACTTAAATGAGTGTTTCTTCCTTTTTCAAGAGTAGACTGATTATTTAAATGACTTTAACTGCATTCTTTAACCAGTGTCCCCTGATGACACAGCAAAACCTCCATGTGTTAGAACTGTACAAATCACACTGACACACGACTTTTTGCTCCGACAACTGAGATGCCTTCCATTTTTCTTGATCATCCTCGGCATGTTTCTCCTCCTTGGTGTCCACCTGTGGTAAATTCAACTAATTTATAAAGACACTCACCTGTCAATAGTTTCACATATCAGAGCATTGTCCCTTCAGTCACTGCCTCTGCAGCACACACTATGAAAAAAGTGAAGAGATCTCACTGCTTAATGATTATTTTAGCGTTAGTTTAGTTTTATAACAAGTGAAAGAAGTAGCAGCAGGTCTGATGCACAGACTCTGCTGGAGTCCATCGATGTCTGCATTGTGAGTCTCTCCTGGAGGCGTCAGTAAAGCAGACAGACAGTGTGCTCTTACTGTCTGTCTCCTCTCTCTGCTTTATGCTCCTTCCATCTGCTTAGTTTGCTGTTCCTCCTGCCTATTAGTCTTGTAATAGGACTAATTGTTTGAAAGCTTATCTTGCGAGGCCCAGGAGACTGCTGACTCATTTGGATGAGCGTTGTTTATGATTAGAAATGTATTTGACTCCTCAGCACTGATTTGTAGATAAGCGCTCAGAGAATCAGCACTAACCTGGTGAAGCTGGGGTGAAGAACACACCTGACACAGTCAATGTTAGGATAGTTTTCTCAAGACATCGTCTTTTGGTGTGAATTTTTGGATGTCTGTGAGGTGAAACATGTTTTCATGTGCTAAGTAACAGGAGGTTGGCACACCTTGCTGCAGCCCGGACATATTAAGGCACAACAGGTGAGAGAGAGAGAAAGTGTGGTACAAACAAATGGATACAAAGCAGATATTGTTGACAATATGGACTGTAAGCATCAGAAACAGTGTGCAAAATCATCGTGACATCTACAATAAATCCCAGAGATGCAGCCGGTAAGGAGCCAAAGTTTTCTAGCTCCTTGAGAGACATTGAAAGACCGTGGACGATTGTAAAACTGTGCTCGTGCTAGCTCATGCTTTTTTTTCATGCTCACCTAAGCTATCCGGTTAAAAGCTCATTTCTGTTATACAAATGTTTGCTACTTGAATTTAGTGTTACATTTAAGAAACTTAAAGGAGAAGAAGAAGAAGAAGAAATATATAAAAAAAGTATCAGCTCAAATATGGAGACTATATACAACATTAGGATAAGGCACTATAATAAGAAGAAAACAACAGTATAAATAAATGTATAAAGTATGGATGCGCTGTACAGCAGGTGGTGACATGTGCACAGTAGTAAGTATTAATAAATAAATAGACTGGTTCTGAGGTTGGGGGGGGGTCAGAGAGAGAGAGATAAGAGAGAGAGAGACAGAGAGAGAGAGACGGAGAGTTCTCATTGTTCAGTAAGGTGATAATAGTTGCATATTGCACAGGTACAGTGAGGTAGTGTTGTACAAATACACATATTCAGCAGTTTTGTTTTGCCATCAGTCTGACTGTGGCGGGGAAGAAGCTGTTAAAAAAGCGAGTTTTATGTGTAATGATACTGTCCGCTCTGCTGTGTCTCAGGTTGTACGTGCAAGCGTTTGTGTCTGAGCAGAGAGTGAGCTGGGTGGAGTGGGTCTCTGATGATTCCCTCTGCTCTTCTCCGACAGCGCTGCACGTAAATGGAGTGTATGGATGGGAGTTTTGTCCCTATAATCCTCTCCGCAGTCTTTATGACTCTTTGCGGAGCCTTCCTCTCTGTCTGGGTGGTGTTTCCATACCAGACAGTGATGCCTGCGGTGAAGATGCTCTCTATCAGTCCTCTGTAGGCCTGGGTGAGAGGGCAATGGTTCAGTCCGGCTTTCCTGAGCAGCCTGATGAAGTAAAGCCTTTGCTGGGCTTTTTTCACTGTGGCTGTGATGTTAAGAGTCCAGCTCAGCTCAGGTCAGATTCCTGGGACTGCAGTAATCTGCAGTCCCAGGAATCTGTAGCTGTCGGCCCTCTCCACCTCAGTCCCTCTGATGAAAAGAGGCTGTAGAGGGGGGCGATTCTTCCTGAAGTCCAGAGTTATTTCCTTTGTCTTGTCTGTGTTGAGGATGAGGTCGTTCTCTTCTCCATAGACAAGGATGTTGTTAACCACAGTCCTGTATCCCAACTCGTCTCCCCCCTTGATGAGCCCCAGGATGGTGGTATCATCCACATATTTGATGATGATGGTGTTGTCCTGGGTGGAGACACAGTCATGTGTGTACAGAGTGAAGAGTTTGGGGCTGAGGCAGCAGCCCTGTGGGGATCCTGTGCTGACGATGAGCTGAGCGGACACCCATCTTCCCATCCTCACCACCTGTGGTCTTTCTGTCAGGAAATCCAAAATCCAAACTGGAGTGGGTCGACAGTGTCTGGGACCATGTTGTTGATGTGGGTGAGAATCAGTTTTTCTAGGCACTTCATGGCGACTGGTGTGAGTGCCACTGGCCTGTCGTCGTTAAGGGTGGGTGTGTCTGGTCTTTAGGGGACTGGTATGATGGTGGAGGACTTGAAAATACAGGGAACTACGGCCTGGGATAGTGACAGTGATAGTGGCCTGGTTAAAAAAAAACAACAACAAAAAAAAACTTTTTTTTTTTATATTTAACTATAAAATATGGATAAAATAAAGTGTTAAAAATATTTGGTTGAAATACTTTGGGTGATGCACTTTAGGGGGTTTTGCAGTATTTATGAATGTGTATTTTTCTGTATTTCTTCAATATGCATTGACAATAGCACATAGTAATTTCTTTTATGTCTTTGTTTTATTTAAAGGTTTTTCACCTACCTGCTAAACACTATCAGGAAAAGTATGTAAAACAATAAAAGTGTAAAAGTGAATCAACGTGCTCTCAACAACTTTTTGTTGAATGCAAAACAGATGATGTATGTTGTTTGGTGAAGATGTCAAGTGCCAAATTAATTAAAGCTGATCTTCCGGCCAAATGAAGACATGGAACATGATGTCCAGATTGTGAATTTTCAACAGCTTCATATCGTAACACAAACTGTTCCAGTGGACAGATGTCTAAACAATGTGTACACACACACACACACACACACACACACACATAAAAACTATGCATATTCCCCCACACATCAACTGAATGTGTATATATGCATCAAGAATATGCTAATCTCACACGATGAATACAAAGTCCCTCAATGAGCACAAAGTGTTCCCTCTACGTTCTTAAAAAAGTTTCCAGCGCTGTTTTAATCACTGCTTTTTCATTTGCTCATCTTATTTGCCAATCCGTTCAGACACAGACAATAATATGTTCCCCTCTCTGTCGAACAGTCAGCGCCGGTGGAAATGATCTGAAGAGACAATTAGACAGAATGCAGACCAGTCTTCTGTCTTTGTGCAGGATTAGTAATGAGGAACATGGCAGGACAGTAATTTGACAGGGAATAAGCTTTGAGCTGTCTCCTCGGCTCGCTGTGACAGTTTCGTTAAGTTGCTGTAATTAATTTGTCATTGTTTATCTGTGGAACTGAAGGGCCAATCCTATTCGGTTATCCACTCAGCGTATGCTTGAGTGTTTGGAATTTTATTACCGTAAACCCTCATTTATTTTGAACCCAGAGAGACTGAAGGTCAGATGAAAATTTCAGCAGCACACAACGCCGGCAAATCACTCAAACAGAGCGCTGATTACACCTTTTATTTTTATGTATAATGTTCAATGATAAGTATCTTAAAATTTAAAAAATAAAATGCATGGTCATACAGCATGCAGCGCAGTATTTCAGTTCAGTGTGGTGAAGGTCTGGTTAAGGTTGTTCAGTTTTTGTTTAGTTTGGTTTGATTTTGCAAAACTTAAAAACTGCACATAAAAACGACAAAGACAGATACAGAACAGAACAGAAGAGAACAGGGGGAGGCAGAAAACACAGTGGAAGCCAATCTGAAGCCTCCATCTAGAAACGTAAAAAATGTAAGAATGGTTGGGTTGAAAATGTAACAGAATGTTCCTGGAGAAAGATCATTTTGTTTTACTAGGATTGTATGAAAGATAGGACACAGACTTCAATAAAGACTGAGGAGAGCACAGGGATGATGACACAGAGTCCACAAGTTTGATCTGGGACAGAAGTCATGTCCATCCAGCACTTCACTCAAGTCTTAAGTATTTGTTTTGGACATTAAAAATTCATGACTAAACAACAAAACATCTTTAAAGGTCCGGTGTGTAATGCGTGTGTAAAATACAATATTCATCACTATGTTTTCATTAGTGGATAATCACCTGACACATAAGAATCAGGTGTATATTTTTAATATCTTCAAATGAGCCTTTTATATGGACAGGCGCAGCGGGGTGTCCGCCCACCACCGCTCTTTATTACAAAGTGAAAGAATGTCAACACGACTTACTGAAGGGGATATAATGAAGAGTTGTTCTGGTGCCAGCAAAGATGGAATCCGACCTCTCAGGTGGACTGAGGTATAAATCCAGCTGTACTTTGACTACACTTCCTGCTGTGACACTGATGTTGGAATAGGAAGTAAATTATATGATGAATGTTATGGAATTTTCTATCCTTAGGTTACACGAGGTCACGTGTGGGCCTTGAGGTCCTCAGCAGTATTAGTTGTTTGGCTTTGACTGAGAACAGTAGGTGCCAGTCTATCTCAACACTGTGGTGGCCAGGGTCGAAGAGACCTATTGCTGCCTTCATAGACATAATAGATAGCTGGCTGTTGACGTTCCAATCTGTGTAAACAGACATCTGTGTCTTCAGACTAGAATATGTTGACAATAACACCTCCATGGGTAAAGACATTCTCTTTGGCTAATTCTGGGCGTATAGTATTTGTGGTGTTATCTTGGGGTTTAAAGTCTATCCACCAGGATGAGTCCGGCAGAATGTGAGACCGACTCAGACACTTCTGATGTACTTTGAGAGTGTCTCTAATTCTCCTTGTCCAAATGTCAATAAATATTACAGCATAAGACATCAGAGGCTCCTGAACACTTTCTTCCCTCCTGACCTCACCATTGACCTTTGACTTCAGCAATTTCTGCACAACAATGAACAACTGTCCAATAAGAACGTAGCTGCCTGGCTGACTCGTCTGATATAGAAAAGGATGGAGGAAACACAGATCACCATGGACAGCAGCATGGTTCTGTATGGGAGGCCTCTTGTGCTCGTGAATATGATGATTGGCATCCATCTGGCTGATTATTATATATGAATTAATACAATAGAAGAACAGCGGCAAATTCAGAGCAGATTCATGATGATACGGGTGGAGTTGGAAGCTTGTAATATGACATGTTGAACAAAAGACTGTATGAATGAATAATATGTGAGCAGAAGTATCCTTTTAGTTATTGTCTTGTGTGACATCCTTTTTGTTAATGTGATAAAGCCTTCTCTGGTCTTTGCCGTAATTTGTTGAATCTTGAAGTGATCTCATTATTTTGTAGCTGCTTATTATTTTTTATATACATTTTATCATTTTTATTGATCTGCATCACTTCACACTTACTCTGTGATAAATCCTGATTGTTCTGTTCTGATGTTTCTGAGCACATTCATACTGCAGCCTTTAATTCTTCTTCAAACTATCGTTTCATTCCTCTCAACAAATATAAAGTAAAGCGTAGTTAGTTCTCGCAGACACACATTTTACGGTGGGATATCTCTGATTACACTTAATGACAATAATTACACAAATCAAGGAATGTAATCAAGCAAGCTATAAGCTTCATTTGCCGGAATCAAATGAAGTGGAGGCAGAATACATTAGTACAATAAATAATGCAGAGAGCAAAAGACGGAGTGCAAAATGGAGCCGCTAACTAAGCCGACGACATTCAGTCAAAAGCAGCTCATCAAATGCAAAGCAGACACATGAAGCGTCCTCATGTGAAACACTCACAAAGTCCGAATGATCTCAAAGAAAGCTCAAATAGCTGCAGGCGGTGAGTCCAGGGAAAGACGTCAATGCACAGATGTAGAAAAAAAAAAAGAACAATTGGCGTGTTAAAAGTTCAGCGCTGTTTTTATTAATGCTAATTAAATTACACATTATGGGCACTCCTGGAATAAGTAATTCATCTCCAGCCCAAGTTGTGTTAGAACAATGGCTCTGGGAGACAATTAGTTCCTACATGCAAAGTTTTAATTAGTTGACTCGGGCCTTGGCCCACTAATGCTCCTCCAAGCCCAATCAAAGTGCTGAGTTCACTTTCTCTGGAGACTCTGCACAGCTCGACCACTATATTCAGATGCTGAGGTGATACTGCTGTCCTCCTTTCTGATGTCAGCCACTCATTGTTGAACATATCTGGTATGACACCTTATAAATGAGCATCATAGATGATGGTATGTCTGTGGAAGGTAGACAGTAAAATATGATTTCATTTTTATTCTTCTAATTGGATTTTGGTGTAAAGAGATCTCTACAATTATTCAACATTTACTATTATAACCATTATAACTATTTATTTTTATTTATCCTTTTAACTCTGTCCTCTGTTCACTGTCTAGGTCCATTCACCTACCACTGTCCATATCCTGATTTATCACTACTTCACTGTAGTTGGATCACAGAGGTTCGATGCCTGGCTCCTCCAGTCTGCATGTTGAGTCCTGGGGCAAAATGCTGAATTCCAAGTTGCTCCATCGGTGTGTGAATGCGTATGAATGGTTATGTTATGTTCAATGTATTTTCTAAATTAATTATAAACAGAACATAGAACATTGCAAACACAATAACAAAACATGTCCATAGCATTTTATGTAAATTTTAAAGCATTAACAGAAGTTATTCATTAACATGTTTACTTTAGTTTTTTTTGTTTTTTTTTTACTCAAATTGCATAATGAGATTGAAGTTCTCCATGCTTACCATGTTATGCAGTTACAGTATGCTGCACAGATGAGGCCTCATGTCAGACCCATGGATAAAGTATCTACAAAACATGTTATCGTGTTTATCGGCTTCATCTGTAAAATGTGTTCAGACCGTAATATTGCAGAACATGTGTCGACATATTTCATTTGTTTCCACACCTGGAAACTAAAGAATGTTTTTATGGTTAAGGTCAAAGGAAAGATGGCAGCCATAAGTGAAATGTTGATGATTGAAAAAGTCACTGCTGGCTTGAAGCATGAGAGAAGACACGTTGTACTTTTTTAAATATTTAAACAAATAACAGCCTTTCTAACCAAAGTGCCTTTGAACCACAAAACAAAGCACATGTGAGCAGCTGCTGCTTCCAAGGTCAACAATGATGAATTTTAATCTCCCAGCCAGCCACAAAGACCCAAATCCAAGTGACTGTAATGCTGCAGTGATCTGGCACCTTAACATGTAGCTCATGTCGTTACCCCTACATCGGATTAGTACAAATGCTTTTCAGATTCTAAAGCCGTCTCGACCTCTCAAACTCTGCACTGATGGTCAGTCGGATTTTAGTGAAACTAAACCAGGTGGCCCACAAGAGCCAAGCAAATACAGCTAGCCGAGCTGCCTGTTTAGAAAGTTTGAAATGTGAGCAGACACTGAAGTTAAAGCTGTGACTCACATCCATCAGCTACAATCTGTTTACTGTAAATATCTGTTCAAAGCTGACTGATTATACAGCATATACATGTTAGTATTGTTGTTGCTAAAGCCATCTGTTGGTGTATTAATGTGTCGTCTACTGCATCGTCTCATTTTAGTCATGTTCTGAGTTGTGAACTATGTTTTACTGTTAGGAGATTTTCAGAAAGCTAAACAGTCCTGATATCTTTGAGCTCACAGTGGCAAACTTTTTAAAGTTGGCCTGTTACACCACGTCACTACATTTTAATTATGTCTTTCTTAATGCAAGTGGTGAATGTGCATCTATATGTAAAGTAGCTGCCCGGCTCTTTCTGCCTGCTGTCAGACAAGTATCGCAATCACTAAAAGTTGGTGTGATTACTCGGGGCAAGGGCACCGACAACTGTGCTGTCTTAGGCAGAATTACAACAGGGCTATCAATAATAGTTAGAGCCCGGCTGCAGCTGCAGGGAGAGGAGTCGCCACAAACAGAAGTCACTTTCACAAAGTTCCACTGTGGATTCACTCACATCACACTCAACTTGCACTTGTAGATGTTGGAATGCTATTCATTGCAGCAATTAGGAAAACCACAGTGCCATGTCATGTCATGATATCAGCTCTGTTTGGCTGCTAGTTATAGTGTCAAGTTTACACTAGTTAACACTTTATTTGGATAGTCGACCTACAGAACACACACAAACTATAACCTAAATAAATCTTGACCTCAGTAGTGTCATATCAGAAAATCATTTGTGTAACACCAAAAAAGCTGTAAAAGTGATGCTATGAACATGAAAGTTTCCAGAAACGTGTGTGACAGTGTTACAAAATGTTTTCATTACTGAAGTAGAGTTGTATGAATCATAAGGATCTGTACCAGGGCTGATATTTTATTAGAGTGTCATTGGCTAAAAACAATCAGATCAAAGTCTTCTTGTTTCTTTGTTTCACGCCGTGTGTTGAGTCCAGCTCAGCCTGCAGCAGGTCCTTAATGAACGCCCACGGTGTGAGTCTTCCTCACTGTGAATTTGTGAGCATAGAAAATGATTTGGTTGCACCAGTAATTGATGACATTCTGACATCCGGCTGAGGAAAAATTCTCTGTGTTCTGATGGTAACAAAACTGTTATCGCTCCTCTCTCTACCTCATTAGCAAAGAACAGTGTACAAAACATTCAGCTTACAACTTCTGATTTTTAGCCGCGCTGACATCACTTCCACTGGTTCAAATAACAGCCGTCGCTGGCTGCAGGTCATAACAGCTGTCACTAATTAATGTTCGCTGAGTGAGCTGACAACAAGCCAAAAGAAAACTTTGCTGTTGTCGGGTTGTGTGCTTTCTGTAAGCAGACGTCTGTACGCCGCCAAGGACTGTTTACATCAACTGTAGTTTTGAACCGGAGGGAAGTGGATCATGAACAAGGTGTGCTACGCTGTGACTTCAATGTTTGAGACACAGTTCATCAGCATTCATATAAATATAAGGATTACGCTCAGTATCATGGATATCCGATATTAAAGCACTCAGACTGGGAGCGGGGATCCCTACTGACAGTACATCAATCAATCATCAATTCTGATATTCATTCATTAACTCATGAACATTGTTTATTCCATTTATGCAATAGTAAGGGTATAAACACTATTGGGAATCTCTACCAGGAGAATATTTTAAAAACTTCAATTCTTCTCCAACTCAGAGAGAGTTTATGTAAGATTAATAAATTTGGATAAAAAACCTCCACTACAGTCCGATATAGACAACCAAATAAAAAAAACGTTGTGATTTGCCGCATAAAGTAAGCTCAATTTATAACTATATTATATGCAAACCAGAGAGCTGAAAGTAACGTGGGAAAGGGATTGAGGGGTTACTTTTGATATGAGCAAATGCTTCTCCCTATGAGAGATGCCAGATCAAAATTGACACAATATAACATTTCCAGTGGGATTTATTTCACTACAGCAAGGCCACATACGATAGATACCATCTAGTGCATGCTGAGGCCTGTACCACGAAGCAAGCTCAGCCTACCCGGGGTTACTCCCAGCCTATCCAGCTGAACCTATCCACAACAATGGAAATCACGATCAGCGGTACCACGAAGCTGGTTATCAACTCGCTAACTCAACCCAGGTTTGACTGATCATGAATCTGTGAACGTGCATGTATAAAGGGGCGGGTTCAAGGCAGCAGACCAATCACAATCATGAGTGCAGAAGGAAGGACACCCTACTTCTCCTGTGAGGAACAAAAACTAATTCTAAAGAAAAATACGAGGATGAAAAACCAAACCTCTCGGAAAAATCAAACACAGTGGCAGCATGAGACGCCAAATGGCGTGGCAAAGGATTGCTGATTGCGTAAATGCGTAAGTTACACATCAGTGTCAGTATACATTTAACACAGCCATGCATCCCAATCACTGTGCTGCATATGAATCGCGTGTATGACAATTAGATGTACAGAAATACCTCAATGTCTTTCCTGCTTAAACAATTAAACTTCCTGTGATGACTCAACTCGCATTTCTGTTTCACTCTCATACAGACTCTCTGCTCTACCAGGCAGAAAGGGATATACATGATCAATGTTCCATTTCACAGTAACATTACATCCTTCATCCTAGTTTTTTTTTTTTTTTTAAACCTCTGGCGGTTTGTCGTTAATCCCCCACGGGTGCAGGTTCAGTGTAACATTTCCCCTTCTCATTTCCACTGTTACAACAAACAAGAAGAAGAATCAGCGGGGGCAGACGGGCATTGGAGGTCCTGCCCTGGAGTACACCCCTGCAGCCAATCGGGTCTTCAATGAAAGGGCACGCCATTGTTTCCCGAACAGCTGATTGGCCGGTGGGTGGAGCCTTTTATTGGATTCAGATCAATCCTGAAAGCTACCCTGACCCGGAGCAGGTTAGCCGTTCAGAGTAAGTTACCATGGTAACTTACCTCGCTAAGAATGAATCCAGCTTCGTGGTACCGGAAAGCCAGGGTTAACCCTGAAGTTACCTCGCTAAGCCGGCAATCCTGCTTCGTGGTACAGGCCTCTGGAGATGTAACTCCAGCACAGGGGACATAGTACACATGTTTTTTACTTGCCCCTCACTGATAGCTGTCTGGCAAAAGGTCATGGAGAGGGTTAGTAATAATGTGGGGAGTTTGATAATTATCAACCCAAGCAGAAACAGCCTCTCATGAACGTCTCATCTACAAGATAAATAATAATTTAAATGCTTTCTTGGAAATCTGGGGACCATTCCTGATGCACAGCAGAGAAACTCATTTTTTTGGAGCCAGTATTACACAATTACAGCCCAGCGGTAGATGGATGGGTCTGGGGTTGAGAGGAATTAACTATTGCCAAAACATTGTTTCCTGGATAATCTGCAAGAAATGCAAGATAAGAAATATTATTATCATCATCATTATTATTATTTTGTATTTATTATTTTTAATGTATTTATTATATCTTATATACTTGTTTTACTTATCTTTTCATTTCATTTCTTTCTTTATGTATTTCTTACCTGGTTTTCGGTATTTTCACAGTTGTGTTGTATTGTCTGTATATATCAGTATGTTTGCAAACTATGCTGTAGTTTGTTCTGTGTATTTGTTGTATTGTTGCTTCAAAGGAAACAATAAATAATAATAATGCAAATGTATCATGAACATCCAACAAGCAGCTGAAGCAAATGTAATTGTGTGATGATCCAGATATCACCATAACAAGAGTGAAAAGCACTGATCTTAGACCAGCAGCCACTAACAAGCCTCAGGCTGCCCCGACCACATTCAGTGTTTTTATTACCTGAACTGTTGCAGTGTTTCACCTCAGAGCTAACACGGCGTTCCAGCACACAGAGCACTGTGGCAGCTTGATGGATGGAGTTTATAATTGACTTCATATACAGTGAACGTTCATAATTTCCCTGCAAGTTGAACAGATGCATACAAATAGATTAACTGAATCCTTTTCAAAGCCTCGGGTTTAATTTTAGAAACAATGACCCGTGTTTTGACCGATCACCGAGACATTCAACAGAGCTGCTCATTGATCACAGCCACAGAGCCAATGGTTTATCATTAAGTAGAGTTTTCTATGTGGTTAATAGAGAATGGGTCAATATTAGTTCTTGTAGTGGCCGGGTGCTCACAGCTTAATTGGGATTTGAGACAGACACTTTGGTATATCGCTGTGGTGTCTGCTCTAATACAGCATGGTAAAAAATTCATGGTCTGGTCTTGCAGTGGATCAATTATGGGTGTCCTCTGTGAAGAAGCAAGGGTATGTCATAGAAACAGCATTGTCAGAATGTACAGATGTTTGCATTTAAAATATGCAGAGCCTTTACAGTCCTATACAACAATGAGGAAATGGTATAATCTGCTTGTTATAATGGAAACACTGGCCGTGGCTCCCAGAAGCTGAATCGTTGATGGGTTCTTAACATAAAACAATATGCAGCATAGGATTGCCCCTAATAGTCGTGAAGCCATTAGTCAATGACAAGAGTCTTTTTCTCATTAGCTGAACAGTCACAGAAAAGAACAAAGTTTTGAACGAAGGTCTTCTCCAGACTTCATTTCATTCATCACATCTTAAACCCATGACCCGAGCACATTCCAGAGCTGGAAATTTAAAGATATTTTATCTATAATTTATTTATTTTTGTTTTCAGTTGAGAGATATCTCTTGCTAGTAGACGTTCATCCCATTAGAAGGCTTTGGGAGGCTCTTTTCCATGATTCCGAAAAGCAGTAACTGGAGATGACTCCACCAAGTTAAAGTTTGTTTTTGGAAGATTTCTGCACATGCCTTGAAACCTTCATCTGTATCATGGTCAGCTACTTTATCAGGCCTGTCTCCATATAAACGATGCTATCACTGATGGGTTATCCCAAACTGGTATTCCAGAAGGCTGTGTTTGGAGAATATTTTCTAAGGTGGAACATGATGTAAGAAGTTTGAGACACACTGGTTTAGAGTGTCTACAACAAGAAAATAAGTGTAAAATAGGTTTTAAGTTTACAACCATTCCAAAAAAGTTGGAATCAGAATCAGAATCACTTTATCGGCCAGGTGTGTGTACACACACGAGGAATTTGACTCCGGTTAGACATTTTAAGACAGTTTAACAAGGAACAGGACAGGCAGACATAAACATAAAACATAAGAAACATACAACATAAAAAACACAAAAAATAACTACATACTTGTGGGAAAGCATAAATGAACACTGAATGCAGGAAGTCATTTTCAACTTACATTTAGTTTAATACACAGATACTGTATGATACACACACATTACTTGTTTAGCTCTTGGTTTGGCTCTACCAGGCTGCTCTCAATCCCAGTTCGTCAAACACTGCTAGTCAAGTTGGCTGAAAAAGCAAACAGGTGTTGTTCCAGCGGCTGACTGTTTTGTCTGGATACAACATGATGTTAGAAGTGAGATCTGATACAGTGCAACCCAAGGTACATACCAAGGAATAAAGATAGATGTGACACTGGGGAACAACAGAATACAGAGGAGACTCAACATGCATTCACATCTATCACTCAGGGATCAAAAGAGGAGCATGCAGCAACACAAAGAACAGTGCAGAACAAACTGGGACTACTGCAGACCCTCCATACACACAGAGTGGAGGGATAAAACATCCATCCACATATGAGGATTAACATCATGAAAAACCTGAAACACAGTGCGCAGCTGGTGTTCAAATTTTTCTTTTTTTATTTATTAAAAACAAAAACATGAGGACAAAGAATAAACTTATTATTATTTGAAGTTGCTATAGAGGACATCTTACAGTGTTGTGCTCAGGAGGGCATTAAACATGGATGTGCAAACCCTCACAGCAGTTTGTGATGAGGCCCCGTGATGACCGTACTGATGTCGAGATGATGAAGACACTTCGATGTTCCTCTGGGACATAGGCTACAAATCAATAATATTTGATACAGACAGATTTGTTGCACCAGATTTGACTGTTATCAGTCTATTTAATAGGCGTTATCAGCACACATCAGTCCCATTTATATGGGCTAGTAGTGGCATACTAAAGCTACTGGTAGGTTCAGGAGGCTGTTATCAACCATTTCTATCAGTGAGCCATTATTTCAGTCAGCCAATAGGGGGAGAAGACCTGTTATCAGGCATGTGTTTTTTTTTTTTTGTTTGTTTGTTTTTAAACTTTATTGACCAAAAGTGTAGCTCTCATAATATATTCATCAAAAATATATAATATATTTATATTATATTTATATAATATATATAATTTGATCATGT
This sequence comes from Sciaenops ocellatus, assembly GCA_033000465.1. Taxonomy (NCBI): domain Eukaryota; kingdom Metazoa; phylum Chordata; class Actinopteri; family Sciaenidae; genus Sciaenops; species Sciaenops ocellatus. The sequence goes on from CP136878.1 coordinate 29,069,893, forward strand.
TGTAGGTTCTGCTTGTAATTCTCATCCAAACATAAAGACCAAAAATATAAAAACATATAATGAACCATACTTCAGTAAAAAATGTCACAGACCATGTCCGTTTACAGATCATTAGAGAGACAGAGTACTTTATTGAACCCCGAAGGGAAATTCTTTCGTTGCAGCAGCATTACAGTGACAGTATAAATAGAATCAAATAAACTCTGAGGAGGAAGAACATATGGTTCTACCTCTAAAAGTATACATAAGAAAAATATACATATGGACTATGATTTACGTTCTGTAAAAATATGTTAAATATGTTTTAAATACATTTTAAAAAAAGAAACAGACATATATATATATATATATATATATATATATATATATATATATATATATATATATATATATATATATATATATATATATATGAAACACAATAAAATACATTTCACTTGCCTGTCATGTTGCATGCTAAGTTATTTGAATTTTCTCAAAACACATAATTATCCTCTCCCTCACATGACTCTTCATCATAAAGGCAACATTTACAGTACAAGAAAATTGGTGTTCTTGGACTTGCAAACTTTTCTAGCTCCATATTTTCATCTGTTCTGGAGACCTTACTTAAAAGAATTACATGAACTGTCCTGCCACACAGAAATATTTCTCCTCTTCTCTATCAGGCAAGATTATGACTGTGTTATTCAAATGATTTGACTGTGAACATTTTGGCTTTTATATATATTTACCATTCCTGATTTTGCACTCTGCAGAATAATGCACTAGTTTAATGCAGTGATGATACCATGTGACTGCAATTAATTTTCTTTTTTTTTCTTATTTAAATAGGTGAATATGGCAAAAACAAAGAAGATTAGACCTTATATCACTGTTAAGAAAATTCCACTGAGGAAGAACAACAGTGTCCCGAAGTTATTTCAGAAGTGGGATCCTCTTGCCCAAGAACCCGACAGCGAGCTGACCACTAGTAATTTCCATCCAGAAGAAAGCTTTGTTAAGACCAGTCAGAAAAAGATTGAGACTGTGGAGGCACGGCAAAGTGCAAGGGAAATACTCCTCAATGTAAGAACTGAGCTCCTCTGTCCTCCAGATGACACAGCCTGCACAGTATGCAGTGTTTCCCTTGCTGATGAGACCTGGCGATGCAGCGACTATGGAAGTGAAAGCTACTTCTGTTCCACCTGTGTCCAGAGTGTCCATCAAAATGCTGCTGTGGTGCATGCTCTGGAAAAATGGGAGGTTTGTATCACTCAATACTTAGTACACTAAGAAAAGTATTCCATTCTGCATTCTGCACTTTACTGTGGTGGTCATGATGATGGCTGTCAACTCCATCTCATGATGCTGGTATGTCATGAATTCTAGGAAGACCTCATGATGTTTGTATCCATTTCTGCAAATGTGAAATGGAAGTTGCAACACTGCTGCGTTACAGCCTTTGGCCAGCAAGTGTGAAGCAACCCCAAAGTGCCATTTCAATCAAGCTCATGGACATGATCTGCCAGTTGCAGCTTGAATGTGGTGCATCACTGAAGGCTATATGTGCAGCAATGCAGGTCATTCCTTAGTCTCTTCCAAGGTTTGCTTATAGCCTCTATTCATATGATTCCTGTTTGACCATCACCTTCACAATTTAATGACAGTCAAATTGTGAATACGATTGTTTGTAATACAGTGCCAAGACCTCTATGGCATTCTCATCAACGAGTCCTATGAGGAATGGAGACACCTGCGGTATCAATTATCTACATTGCGTCATATTGGGCCTGAAATAACTGATGGGACACACTGTCCTCTTTGTCCACAGGTATGATCTATTCATTATATGCATTGAATTAAGGATGTTCTATTCAATGTTTGTTTCATGAATATATATATATATTCATTTGTACGATGTCAGTAACGTCTTAGACTGAACATGCTAAAACACCGCCCGGTAAGCTAGGCATGCAGTACTGGCATGCCGACACGTAAATCTTTCAAGTAACCATGGTAACGTTTGCATACGTCATGCAACTTTACATATTAAAATTGCGAACGAGTAATTAACACTAGAACCGCCAAGGGGGGTCACGTTGACCCCCTGACGTTTTCAAAAGCATGTAACTCTTTCAAAATAAAATCCTACATTACTAAAATGGGTTTATTGATCATCTAGTGAATTACGAGGGATGTGGGATAATTTTTTTTTTTTTAAAAAAAGACCATTTATACCTAAAATCGCTGAAAAAAATGAACCAGAGTAGAAGAAGAATGGGTGTTCTGGCGATGCTCCAAGAAATGAGTGAGGGAGAGTCAGATGGGGGAGATATACCCAATGTGTGCCTCTGCAGCTTCGCTGTGTCAAAGTATGTGACAAAGTATGTGAATCGATTGACATGAAAAAAGCTGCACTTACGGCCGACAGACAGTGATACTGCAGTGCTTGATTAACGTCTTTGGGACCTGTCAGCAATCTGGCAATAAAAACGTGAGTTGGCCGCGCGTGCAGCTTTTTCGCGCCAATTGGTTAGACACTAGTCATGTTTAACATTTTCGTCTTCTGCACTAAGGACAGGCCTAGAGAACAGAAGCTGAAGAACACGGCAAAAATGGCAAGTCCAGCCAACCGAAAATTTAAGTACAGGAAGAAGTTGTGGGGCATATCCACTCCGTGTCCCCCGTGTAGGAGGTGTGGAGGGTGAGCTTCGAGAATACAAGGTTTGCGACCAGACAGGCCAAACGAGGCTGACTTTGTGGGAAGCCCAAATTGATTTGGTCCAGGTAGGTAAGTCATACCAGGTGTTGGAGTTGTCTACTCGCAGCTTCAATAACCGCACCACTCTGACCACCACCCCATCCACAATTATCCAAGAGACTGACAATGTTGAGGAACCTCAGACTCTCCAGCCGCCAGAGACGGCCAAGGACACTGTAGTGGAAGGGTCAGTCATTGCAGTCCATGTGAGCGCCAAACACTGCTGTCGACGGTGCCATGCAAGCCAGGACAATTTGAGGAATTTTGCAACGTCACCTACAGGTGCCAGGGATGTAAAATGCTGCAGAAGGTCTCACCGCTGGGTTTAGCGGAACAATTGAACTGCTCACTACCCAGGGCGAAGAGCGCACCCTGGCGCTCACAAATTCATCTGTCGGAGGGTTTGTCGCGGTTCTGTGGCAGGCCTGGACACAGAACAAATTGAGGAGTCCCTTCTCTGCGCGAAAGAGGTACACGTTCGGGCGAATGCGAGCGGACTGGCCCTTTCCCTCTCAGTGCCAGCCAAACCTGCAGAAGCGCCACCCAAGGTCCCACAGCCCATGCCCTCCGAAAAGAAAGTCTCAAATCTGCCTCCTAAAAAAAAGGTGAGCACGAACAAACAGCCCAAATTGCCAAGTGATGATTTGACAGGTTTGGAATCTTTGTTCAACGAAACCTAACAGTAGGTTTCGCTAAATGTATGTGGATGTAAAACGTAACTTAGATCCATTCACCCTAGTCTAGCCTTAATGTGAAAAGTGAACTTACTATTATTTAGTACTTATTATTACTTCGTGTTTTTAATGTTGTTGGGCTGTTGTTCATTGTAGCCTATTTATGGAAAGATTGTTCTAGGGTATTTTGTATGTTTTTGAAATCCAAAGTTTTAGTCATTGTTAAATTATTGTTTTTAATTAGGCTTAAGTCTATTTGTTCTTTTTAGCCTATGTTTTTGTTGTAGTAATTATGTCTATCCTATGGGAAATTTGTTGTATTCTGCTGTTTTGTCCTATTTAGCTTAAATGACAGTGTTACCATATTCACTGGTTCTTAAGTGTTGCATTTCTGCATTCAAACCAGCATTTGTTTTAATTGCAATGTTTTAATTGTAGCCTAAATACATTCCCTTTATCATTTTGCATGTGTTGCTTTTACTCAACAGTTTTTAATGTAACCTTGTCGAACATAACCCGATCCTAAGTTTTTGATGGTAAACACGTTTGAAGGCAAGGCCTACTATAGTAGGCTAACCTAGGGTAGGCTGTGAATCATTAGAAAACTGTTTCAGTAAAGCTCTGTTAATTTTATGGTATGGCTAGCAAATTTTCGTCAGAATTCTTCTGGTTTATGTGTTGGGCTCAGATGATATTGCAAAACATGGGCTAACAGGTTTAACAATGCATTTTTGCATTCTGCATTTGCAGAGTTTTGTCACTTCTTTTGGTGTTTTGAGCAGTAGCCTAGGCCTGCAGACCAAAGACCTCAAGGTAAGACAGCCTATCATCTGTAGGCCTACAAGAAATTAATCATATCTTCATACAGGCTACCTTTGCATACCATACAATAGACTATTTTCCATTTGGAAAGTAACAATAGGCCCATGGTGTTTTAAAAAGAGGCACAGTTTTGTCGTTTGTTTTGATGTTTTGAGCGGCTTGGCTTAAGGTTGAATATAGCCCAAGTCAGTCTGGTACTAGGCAGGGTAACTGTGTGCTTTACCTAGCCTACAGGCCTAATTCATAAATCAGAGTCACAATCGAAACTGTGGGCAATAACTTGTTGTGATTTTCTTCTTCCTACATGTATCTACATCGAGGCTATGATAGCTTTTCCAGTGGCGTAGCCTAGTTTAACAATAGGCGTAGTCATCAGGTGTTGAATGGTTTCCTATTGAAATCAATATATTTCAACACAATGCATTTTTTGGTGGTTTTGTTGTCTAATATAAGTTGTTTTTCTCTTATTTTTTTGGGTCATACTCTTGCTGGAGTATGAAACAATTAAAACAACAACAACAACAACAACTAATTGGGGGGGGGGGCATAGGGGATACGCGAACTTTGTCAGGTTGCAGAAGATGGTAAGTTTGGGAATCGCTGCCCTATCATTTAGGCTTATTTGTATTTTACTCTTTGTTTTTGTACCATTTCAGTTGTGAAATATTAATACATTATTTTTTTCACCATGAAAAGGTGGGCCGGTTTATGTATAAAACTCAGTTCCCACTCCGGCCCTGGGTCCAAATACCTATATAATGTTGATCAGTGCAATTCAGAGGTATGGAGCTATTTTGATTGGCTGTTATGGCCAAATAGTGTGAAGTTAAAATATATTGGAGCAAATAGCCATTAAGTGGCAGAGCTATGAGGCTACTTCCTGTCTGGCGGCTTCGCCATCAAAGTTGATGGGCTTTGACGACCTTGTCTGAGAATCAGTGACCATCAAATTTATTGTGCGACATCAGCACAAGGTCCTGACTACATGTCGTTAGCCTAATAGCATAATTGCCTAAGTCATTTTTTGGCCAAATTGTGATGTCTATCCAACTTTACTCTCCTACCACTGCTGCATCACCCTGCCTTATTGCCTATGTCCTCAGCCTATCAGAACACATTTTAGAGTCCAAAATCGCTATCTGCCTTAGTCATCTCTTTGACTTGGGCATTTTTGACGCTACACACAACAATGGTGGACTGCATGAGACAGAGGGCTCTGCTGACCCTAAGTGAAGCATTAGCTCTTTTCTTTGATTCATCTAGTGAGCTTGTTCATATTTCTTCAACTTTCTAGACACTGAATGTACTTTCAGTCATTCAAAGGGATTAGGAACTGTGTCTTTAAACTTTTAATCTGAACTGCTGAGTGAAGAAGAGAGAACAGATACCTTCAACAATTTCTGGTCCATGCCCTCCTGGGAGACACGCAAGTTGTATATCCAGACTTTAGTGGAAAATGTGCCTATAAAGCAGAAGAAAGGTGGCATTGCATCAAGGAGAACAACGTCCCTATCATACCACCTGCAACTGGCAGATAGATGTAGACTACCTGTGTGTAAGATTCTTTTCTGTTCAACCCTTGGCATCGCCCCCCGGAACCATCGGATCATGGTCAGCTGTGGACAGGAAAACCAAAACTGATCCGCCCAAACCCAAGATCAATAAGACTGGTCCACATATGCCCATATCAGATGCTGACCAGATCTTCCTGAAAGAATGGCTCTCTGGACTGCCTACCGTTCCATCCCATTACTGCTGTCAGGTTCCCTCCTATCAGGATAAGAAGTTTTTTGGAGCCGGCAATGGTTCTAAGTGACCTTCACAAGGAATACCAGAAAGCTGCTGGTAAAAGTGGAGCACGTGTTGTGAGTGAGACATATTTCCGAAAAGCGTTCAGTGAGCAGAAATACTCTGTGTTCACCAAAAAAAGACCAGTGTGATGTATGTATCAGCGCCAAGGTAGGAAATATAGATCAGGATACCCTTACTACTCACGTGAAATTAAAGGCTCAAGCTCAAGCTGAAAAAGCTAAGGATAAACAGGAATCCAGTGACAAACTCTCAGTGTGGACAATGGACCTTCAGAGCATTCTTCTGTGTCCCAAGACAAAAGCAAGCACGATGTATTACAAAACTAAACTGCAGATGCACAACTTTACTTGCTTCAACCTGGGTAACAAAGATGGGTATTGTTACGCCTCCCTCAGCAGCGAGGTTTTTGCCCATCTGCAGTGCAAGCACTTTGAGTCGGTCCTAGAGGCCAACTGAAACATCGAAAAAATCATAGTCTGGAGTGATGGCTGCGGCTATCAAAATCGATGTTGTACCATACATACGATGTTTTATAACATAATAGGGCACATTTCGTTAATTTTTCAGACATAAAATTGAACAAGAAGAATGAGAAGGAGAAGATGAAGAATTATTGTATTTACTGTAAAAATTATTATTGCTTTGGGTATGGTAATACCCCTTATGAACATGAAAAATGTTAAAACTAAAGAATGTACTACGAAATGTTTAAATACAGTGTCTTACATCACACATCCGGATTATGTTAGAGGAATCTTCTGTAGGGTAGCATGGAGGACACAGTAGGGCAGCTGTTCTTCTGTTTTGGTTTGTAGGCTGTTGTCAGGTACACAGTCTTGTTACGCGTGTGGAAGAAGTCCTTGATTATTTACTACAAAGTGTCTGTATTTCGATTGGAACTCCATATATGACTTACATGCAGTGTATAAATTATTTAAAGAAGACAATTAAACTAAAAAATGAGCACAAATATTTGTTCTGTAGCTCCCAATGCCCCACTCCCGCCTTTTCCCCCACGCCCCACCCTCCCATCTGATAACTTTGAAACCCAAGTTCAATGAACACACACTGATCTGACAAAAGTTTCAAATAGTCAACATGATAAATAACTGCAAGTTTTACTTTTTAAAACTCACGCAGATGAGTTCAAAATCCAAAATTTAACGGGAACTAACTGCTATGAGCGGGAGCTATGCATAGGATAGAGAGAGATAAATGTGATAAATGTGCTGTATTGAATGTCTATTCTTGTTGTTATGTTGTGGTGTTTCTATGTATCTTTGCATCTATATTTGAGGCTCTGTACAGACTGCGGTAACACATTTCCATGTACAGGACAATAAAGTATCTATCTATCTATCTTTTTGGTCCTCCTGGGGTCGTGTCATCATCCAGGACAATATTCCCTACCATTTTTATGGAGACAGCTTGTACCATTCTTTTGGTTCATTTTATGAGTGACTTCACAAAATTGCTTCAATCATGGTACCTTCAGTTTAGAAATACATACAACAAGAGTTGGATATATCATTTCAACTCATGACAAACGGAAGGTCAGCCTTTGTAACTTCCCAATTAGACTACTGTAACAGACATTTTTCAGGTTTTTCTTAGTGATTGATTACAACTTGTTCAACATGGTCCAACACTGCTAGAGTTCTAACAATCATCTTTTTTTTTTTTTTTTGATTACAGTTTTTGTGTCTTCTGTCTATCATGAACATTCTTCTTCTTTGCACTTTTAAAAATTTGTTTGCAATCTGCCTATGAAATGGTTATTTTTCTTCTAATCATGTTATGGAAATGCTTCAAACATGATTCTTTCATTGCATACTAGATGCTTCAGTGATTCAGTACGATTTCCTTACAACTTGAGAAGTGATGGAGGTGGATTCATATTTATTCAGAACAGATGAAAGAGAGAGAGATGGATGAAAGGCTGCAACCCCCTGAAGCCAAAATCCAAATATTCTCATTGATCCCTGTTTAAACACCTCTTTATAGGATGATTGCCATTCCTCCAAATGCTCATTTTTGCCAGTGGGAACTCTATTCAAACTGAATTATACTGTATAATGGATGCATAACACTGACTTCTCATAATTGTAGGACAACACACACACACACACACAGTCTCTTTCTCCGACCTGGACAGCCTCTTGTCTGCAGGCTGGGTGTTAAGACACGACGAGTTGCCTTCTTTGATTGATTTCCACGGCTCAGCGTGAGGGAGGGCGGGAGGGCAAATTGATCGTGTCATTGGCTGGTAAGCATGGGGAGGGCAGAGGGAGACATCACACATGCTTTGTCTTCATTGATCTGACCTCTGAGATAAATTAATTTCTTTCTCTGCTCTGGTGTTGTGCTGCTAAACTCTTCTGGCTCATCAGTGAGAATAGATTATCTCTCGGACCACCAAAGAAGGTCTCTTATTCTCTTTATTGGATGATGAATGCCCTTGAAGATAAGATCTCATAGTCCAGGACCCTTCAGTGATCTCATCTTCTTCTCAGACCTGCCTGCTAATTCAACAGCCTCTTCAAGTGCTACACAGGCTCTCGATAATCTGTCATAAAACATGATGCAAGACTTGATTCATTATCATTTCTGTTGTTAGGGTCAATCATACTGGAGAACAGTCTCAGTTCCAGGTGGTCAAAAAATACGCTTTATGAGTTATGATAAAGGAGTGAGTCATACAACACAATAGGTGGCATTCATGCTCAAAAATCAACTGAGCCTCCAACCTGAAGGTCCACCTCCAAAACCGGCTCTGATCCGTGGGCTCTCACTGCTCTCCTCATATAGAAATAGACAAATGTTCCATGAGTAAATTACTGTGCATCACGCAGGAAAAAAGTTCAAGACAATTCAACTCCGGAGGCCGGAGGGTGTGTGCGTGACTAGCACGCACACACCAGATTGCACTCGCTTGTCTCTCCGTCTGTCCTGATTGTCCACACACACACACACACACACACACAGACAGACCTCACTTTTGACTTGGTAAAAAGTGAGGTCTGTGTGTGTGTGGTCCATCTGAACATGTCTGTGTGGTCCATCTGAACATGTTGAAGAAAAGCTGTGTGTATATGCACACGTTTCGAAGCACAGAACTGCTGCACACGTCCCAACTCTGCTGGGCCTCCAGTTTCAGAGAGGTTGGAGATGACCATCGTCTACAGACTTTTCTCTCCACGTGGCAAGAAAAGTTTGGACTCGCTCAATGGATTGAAAAAGTACAGAAAGTATAAAAAACGTTTTACAAAATAATAATAATAACTTAAGATTCACTTTGGAGCTTACAGCTGCATCCCACAGTCTTCATCAGCAGATGGAGTTGTTGTCCAGAGGCCTCCTTAAAGAAACTTCCTAGTCTGAAATCATATCTCAGTTTAGGATGACATTTAGGATTTTTAATATTACAGAAACAGGTTTCCTAACTGCACTCAGGAAAAACATCCTGTATTACCTTGAGCTGTTACAGAAGACAGAAGTCTGTTAGCTCACACACACATTAATTCAATTAATTTTATTTTATATAGCGCCATATCATAACAAAAGTTATCTCATGACACTTTCCATACAGTACATTACTAGTGAGAAGTGAAGTGACACAGCGGTCGTCATGGATACAGGTACATATCATGGTTGACGAGCTGGACCTACGATGCAGACAACAGGACTCAAGAAATAGTTGCAAAAACAAAGTTTTTAATGATTGTGGTTGGGCTGGAGCTTGAGCTGGAGTAGAGTTGTCACGATACCAAAATGAGTAACCATGATACTATACCTGACAAAGTATCACGGTTCCGGGTATTATCACGATACTGCGGCCTTTTTTTATTATTATTTTTATGAACTGCAATGTATTTGAACAAGTTATAAATACTTATTAAGTACGTATAATGTTGTTTGGTACATAATAAACATAAAAAAAAAAAACAGATCAACTGACTGTATGTCTAGTCAAACTCTGAGGTATTTAACTTAAAGAACAGAACTTATGCAAAGGCATATCAAAGGCTACTTCATTGAACTGTAGCTCAATTCTATACATAATAACTTAATAACAACATACTGAACAGTATATAGAATACAATATAGACAGAGTCTACATTGGTGGCAGCGCCTACACAGTGGACGGCCATCGTCTATTGCTTTACCGTCTGTGCCTTGTTTAAAGCCAAAATAGTTCCAAATGTGACTTTTGGAGTTTGGTTTTTTGAGCAAAAGTAGTGGTGCCACTGACGCCGACGCGGCAGACTCGCCACTCGGGCCCGGTGCTTCTGCCATGCTGAGTGTGTTGTATCGTGTTTGTAACTGTAAAGCCGTGCAGCGTGCGCACGTCTGGGCGAGGCAGAACGTTAGCTTGTTGTTTGTTTTGAAGTGAATTTTTAATCGAAGCGGAGCTGTCTTACATACGGGCGGACCCAGTGTGCGGAAACAGCCTATCATATCCCCGGACGTCACCAGTAAGAGGCAAACAGCCAATCATTCAGCAGCTGTGTGGTTTGGTTGCAGTAGTTGCCATGTGGGTTTGTTTACAAGGGAGTAGCATGCAGTGAGAAGCCGGGAGGAGAGTAGAGGTGGCCGCTACGTAGCGGAAGCTGGCACCGGTAGTATAGTAATCCACGGTAGTACCGTCGTGCAGAAATTCCAGTATAGTAGGAACCATTATGATTTGGCACCGCGGGGTACCGTGGGTATCGAGCAACTCTAAGCTGGAGCTGGAGCTGGAGCGGGGCAGAGGTGGTTGTTTGAGTCCAGGGGGGAGCAGGCAAAGGCAGGAACTGAAAACAGAAAACGCAGTCAGGATTAGCAGGGCAAAAAATGTAGCAAGTCAAAAACTATCGAGCCAAAGTGCATCACACTACCACAGAGGTAAGCTGGCAATCTGGCGATGAGTGGTGAACTGAACCAGGCTTATATCCAGGGAAGAGTGGAAGTGACTGATTGTTGGCAGGTGGCTTGATTGAAGATGGCTGATGGTGTGCAGTTGTGCAGGTAAGTGGTAAACTCCAGCTCCGCCCAGCTCCAGACAAACACACACACACACACACACAAGACAGGGAAAAACAAGACAAGACACACGCCCACAAAAGGGAAGGGAAAACAAGGAAAAAACACTAGGATCCTGACAGTACAGGAAGTGTGGCCATAAAAGAATGGAGTCATAGAGATAAAATAAGTTAGCAGGTCTGAGATGAGATAGGACTCAGCCATGAGTTTATGAGGCCACATGCTTCAGATATCATCATGTGACAGATGCATGGAATTTCATTCGTCTGATAAGAGGTGCTTGTACATGTGGAGAGATGGCAGCCTCTGTCTCTGTTCTAAGATAGTTTCTGACTTTCCTCCTTCTCTGGCTGCCTGCTGACTCCTGCTCGATGACCCTTGACCTCTTCCCAGTGGATGCTGTGGGTGGTTTTGCTCTGGTGTTCACAGACAGATGATGCTGTTGTTTCTGGTGTTCATTCGATATCTTGTCCAGGGTCCTCGCTGTTTCACTCGTGGTCTCCCCCACATGTGACGTGCCTGCTTGATCAAAAGACATGACTAGAATATCAAGCAAATGTACTATAAAATATATATGGATATATACGCAGCGACCTGAGGCGGAGAAGTTGAGCCGGATCCAACTTTAGGAAAAATGCAGCCTGACGCCACGCTACGACCAGCAATCAGACCCGTCAAATCCTCCACAGCCAGCCTGAAATTGTGACGGTTTTAACTTTATTTTGTGTTTCTTGTTTTATTTTGTAGTTCTCCCCTGCGTGTCTTTTAACTTCCTAATAATATGGCTAATATACTGGTTCAGTATTCATCTCTCTGAAATCTATATTATATCTGAGAATGTAGTAGGCAACAGATCTCAGAACACTGTGCAGTACACGGCACTGCAGTACCAAAATAAATAAATCAGTTGTGTTTACAGAAAAACTTAACTTATGTCCTCCCCCCTTTAAGAGACAAAAAAGATAAAGATGGATGTTAATCCAAACAGTGTGAAAGCACAAATTAAACTGTTTGTAGAGTTGAGTCAGATGCTTTTCCCTCCACTGCTTCTCAGGTAACATCTCAATAATTAACAGTAGTTTCATGTAAACCTTCTTTCTGAAGTGTTTCCTGGTATAGTCTGAAGGAGGCATAACAGCACAGCTGTTGCCAGATGGTTTAGGGCATGGACCCAGACTGTCACTACTTTGTTTCTATTACTACCACACTCCAGCAGCCCCAGAGGTGCTTTTGTGGCAGCTTGCTGCAGCCCTGGAACAAGGCCTTTGAGACTCCAGGACCCAGACCAATTCATCAAACACCCTTCTCCTCATGTCTCTAGTGTTGAGAACTGACTGAGCTTGTCGTCACAGCAGCTCTTAACAACCTCTCTCTCCAACGTCCCCATGCAAAAGGGACACTCTGGAAATAACTCAGCGCCCTCACAGGGCTTTATTACCTCCTGGTTGACACACAGAGAGCCGGCAGGCTGATCAGACACAACAGTGGAGCTGCACAGAGTGAGACTTTTCGGCTTTGTTAAGGAGGACACGGTCCCATCAGATCCAATTGATCCACATTAGGAGGACACAGCCCTGTTTGTCAGCGAAAGTCTTGATGAAAAGGTAATTGAAGGAGATGATAGAATAAAATGGAACTTTATACATCCTCAGTAGAATACCAGAAAGTATATGTTGAATTTCACACTGATTTCCATACAGCCATAAATATGCAGTTTAATGCACACGTATAGATACTATGTTTGTACTCACACTTTCACCGTGTGTTATACACTAACTTTTGGTGAAATGTATTGATTTAAGGACCAGACAGTGGTGAAAAGTAACTACATACACAGTGCTGTAGCTCTTTTTATGTACTACTGCAGTAAAAAAAAAAAAAAAAGCTGCTTTCTCATTAATGCATCTGTGTAGTAGTCCAATACAGCACTCCATATTTATGCACTTAGGTCAAAGTTCCCATAGTAACAGCTCTGCTTCACACTTTAATGCTGTTAACAACAGCACATCACATTGAAGCAGTATACAGCTGTAGCGCTGCACCAGGTGATGGAATAGTTCCTTTATTTGTAGTGCGCAGTATAGAAAAGTTCCACCCATTTCAACGGTGGGTTAAATTAATAGTTTAATACTAATCCAATATATTGCACATTAACAATACAAACAAACTCCATCTCCGTCTATGCAGAAGCTCTTCTGTAGCTTTGAGTACCATGACATCATCTTCATCAGAATCATTATCAATCATAATAACTATAATATGGATGCTATGGTGAGATCATGAATAAACGTTATAAACCTCTGATATCAGTAAACTTGCAGTAGAGCTGAGTTTTGCTTACTTCCTGTGGCGCCTGACCTACGATCTGTGATGATGTGTGGCACCATAGTGAACCATCCGGATAAGATGGATGACAGCAAGGATGGAGCTGTAGCTGGAAAGTTTCACTTTAAAAAAAGTTGCCTAAAGGATCTTTGGAGAACGCCCAATTAACATAGCAAAAGACAATGATCTGAGGGGAAATCATTCACAGGAGACACTTCTTATAATCTACCCTCGAGTGGAACCAGCATGTCAAGAATACACGCATGGTATGAAGGCGAGAGGGCACGGAGGATGAACACGCTTGAGGGAACAAAAGACGTCACTCTCCGGGGAAAAGTGAACTTCTGTGAGTGTAGAATGAAAGGAGAAGAATCATTTGCACTAACTGTGAGTGAAACAGAAGCACAGAATATGAAATTAAATCTACTACCATTGTGTTGATGTTATATTAATTCTGTGGTTTTACATTTAAATATATGATTTCAAGCTTATTCTTAAAGAAAAAAAATTGCCATTAATCATGGCAAATTGTGCGATTAATTGGTTATTTTTTTTTATCATTTCATAGCATTACTTTTACATAATTATGTATAAACACAGCAGCAGATAGAAATCCTCATTGCCTGCTCATGTGGAAATTTGTCTTTGGCTTCACAGACATACAGATACTTCAAAAGTTAACAACTGCACCGGCAAAAATCATTTTAATCAGAGGAAATGTTCATTTTCACATTTTTATTCTGTTTACTGCAGTAGAACACACTAAGACAGTTCATTTTCAGTCCAAACTGCACATAAAATTCATTTAGCATTTTGATTCAATCTGTTGAGATCTGGCATCAAATTATAAAAGCCTTGAAGGATGGATTAGAAACATTATTCTCCCTAATCCAGGAAGCCAAATCCTCGAACGAGCTGGGATGACGCTGCATGGCTCAGACCACAGCTCTGAAGCTGGAAGCTGGTTTGTCATCATTTATTAAAATCCTCCCAATTGTTAAGTGAAGTAACAAAGCAATGACTGTGAGGTTACGTGAATACATCTGTGTTGTTGCTGAGCTGGGTTTTGTGAGATGTAGACAGGAAGCTGAATTAACATTGTATTCTTAGTAGAGCAGATTTCTGAATATAGAAGACTGCTCATCTTTCGTGTGAGACTGTGGCGTCCTTTAAAAGCCACTCTAAGCCCTGCGGTATAATTTTTACTTTTCCAGAGGTAATACAGACCCAAGTCATTAGCATTCATTTTATGACTTGGGTTCAGCTCCCATTGATTGTTTTTTTCCCCTCCATCATCTGGAGAGGGGGCTATGAACCAGGGCCTTGGGGGCCAGCTCTGGACGCAAATGAAAAATGAAATGGTAATTAAGTGTGAGATGGAGGGAGCACAGGCCTGTCGGCAGGGAGAAAACGAGGGAGAGAAGGCATCAGATTTGGACAGGGGCTGAACCGGCTCGGCACTGCGGGAACTCTGAGGCACAGTGGAGCCATTGTTTCACTGGTGACAGATCTCAATAAGTCCCGCCTAATTTATTTCAAGACTCTCATTACTCGCTCAGACCCTCGCAGGTGTTGCTCTATTGAAAATGAGAAGCTTTTAACCCTGCTGAGGATACTGCAAGCATATCCATTGTACATGTTGAAACTCAGAGGTTACAAGAGTGGAAGTCTAGCTGTAAGGTAAGAGCAGTACCTAACTAATGATTCAACCAAAACAAGGCCAAATCAGAGAGAGGCACCCGGCTGCAGACCTCCACTGTCAGGTCCCTACCTCCACTGTCAGGCCCGGAAGTGAGGACGTTTTTTGGGGGGTGGGGAGGTGGGGAGGACATTTTGGGACGGTCATTTTCACCTGCCCTTTAAATTCGAGAGAGACCAGCGAGAGTGCATATGTACGAAAAGAAGAAGAGTGAGCTTATTCTCTGAGTAGCGGTGAGTTTCTGATTTTTCTTATCCACAGAAAGTAAATGCATGGTTTCTTGTGTTCTTCGTCAATATAGGTGCCGTTATAGTAGTCGTTATAGAAGTCATTGATGACGCAAATTACCCAATGTTACATGTTGGTTTGGGTTGTCGTTTTGAAGCTAATTTAGATGACTTCAAAGTTTACTTTTTACTTAAGGATTCTTAACTTTTTAGTGCATAACGTAAAGTAACTGTTCGCATTTGTTTGTATGTAACGTTATGAAACATTTTTGTAAACTCTCCGTGCATTAGTTGGGCATAGTCACAAAGTTGAAAACATCTTTCTGAACTCACGGACGTGATCAACACGATGCAACACACCAGGATGTTTCGACGAGCTGTGGTGGTGTGTTTATTAAGAAGCATGCTGGCACACTGGTGAACTGATGGTCACAGAGGGTGTCTGAGCCAGTGAGTTGACCAGGAGCAAATGAAGAGAACTTTTATACACTTTTATACAGAAAATAGCCATGGTTACACAATATGTAAATAGGGATGGAGCAGAAGGTGGGGAAGGTAAGGGAAAGGGTTGGGCAACAAAGGGTAGAGGGAAAGGAGGGGGATAGGTAACAAAGGGTAGACATTTACATGAGGCGTGAAAGTTAGAGTCAGACAGACAAAGGGCAAGAATACACATTTGGTATGTGAGGAAGGTTCGAGACCTAAACAATGGGGTTGGGGTGATTCCTAGACGTTTACTCAATTGTAGTTTTGTGTCTCAAATAATGGTTATAAATTTTATATTAGTTTTAAAGATTTAACATGATGACATTAACATTTCATACAACTGAGTCAAGAAACTGGCACCATAAAAAGCCTGTTGAAATGATGTGTGGAGTGTTACTGCATGGAAATGGATGATCTGTCCCGAATCGTAACCAGTGACGCATGTCCATGAAAAGAGCCCATATTGATAATTTAATGACTAATATTTATCTTTAATGCAACTGTCTTTTAGAAACCTTTCCCAGTCACTAAATCCTGGCAACTGGACAGAGAAAACTGGACTACAAATTCAGGTAAGAGTATAAAGTATGTATAATGCATGTATTTATGTTAATAGTTGAATACTTTAATACTGTAAAATAATAATTACATAACTGACTTCTTTCTGATATCTAGGGTTTTCCACGACAACCATACGGGATTGACTGTGGCATCTTCATGTTGATTGTAGTAGACATCATTTGTTATATAGTAATTATTTGTGTAATTCTGTGTGCATTAAAGATTTCAGCATTAAATTAAAATGAATATGCTTTATTCCTAGAATGCCCTTTACACCACACTGGATGCTCCCTATGACTTTTCTGTTGTAAGTTGATTCATGCAATCAAAGTAAGCTCAAAACTACTACAACAAAACATTTATTATGTCATAATGTGTTTGTTTTTTGTTGCTGTTGTTGATCATTTTCCAGATGGACATGCCACTTTTGCGACAGTGGTGGTGTATCATCCTTATGGAAAGTTTTGACCTTGGAAGGTGAGACTGCAAAGATTTTGTTATTTGACTTGAAGATGTTACAATAAATTTTTATTTATTTCTATTGTTTAATCATTTTTTGAGCCATGGAAAGCTGTTTGCCCACTGGACAGATGCATCAAAAGCCCTTCTGCGAGGTGAGGTGCCACCAGTGTTTAGGCTGATGAAAAGGAAGGTGGATGACATTACTGAGGTCAGATTTTTATTTTGTTTGAGTTCTGTCTGAGTTTTTCTTTTGTTTCAGGTCAGAAATTGTGGGGTCACTTTTAAAGAATATGCCATTCACAAGATAAGGTCAGACCTGCTGTCTGCAATTTAAAAAAAGAGTCTAGATAATGCATGATTGGATTTGAAAATTAACATTTGTTGAGCTCTCTAATATGTCTAGGTAGACCTATTAGAGGAGGGCAATGATGGGATCTTTTCTTTTTCTTTTTGGAGCTTGTGTTTTGAATATTACAACTGATCATTTTGCTTATCTATATATTTTCAGGAAGAAGAGCAGCAGGCAGAGGTCTCAGTCAGACTTGCTGATGTGGACACACCAGTGGAAGGCGTAAGCTTTTTCACAGTATCTATTGGTCAGATACTGTTGGTGTGGCAGCTATGGTACAGACATCTTTCTTTCTGTCTTTTCCATAGGACTCGGTTGAAGATTGCATTCTTCACAATTGCAGACATGCAGCAGGGTGGGTTGAGGCCAACAAACCACTGTTCTCTGCCAAAGTGGACCTGCCTGACGTTCTGGGCATGGGGGAGGAGGAACAGGCAGAGGCTGCTTTACAATATGGGAGGTTGTGGAACAAAGAACTGGACGAGAATGAAAGAGAAGCAGTCCTGGAGCCATTCAAATTCACATTTCACAACCCTGACGACGTGGAGATTTTGTGACGAAATAATGGACAAAAAAATGATTTGGCTTATTGTGAACGTCACACTGAGTGAGTTTGTGTGTGAGAGTAAAGGTCTACAGAACATTTGATCATGTTGTGACTTGGTGTGTTTTTTATGTTTTCTCATTGATCACTTAATAATTTTACTTGGATTATACTGTAGATATCAAGAGTTAGGGTAGTATTTAGTGGTACTTAGGTGTCCCAGCAGCACAAGAACATAATTAGCATAGACAGAACCAAACATGAAATTTATGGTGGTTAAGAATAAAAATACAGAATAATACAACAGAAAAACTAACTGAAACAAATATATAGAAAAAGAGCAGTGCAATAAAGTCAAAATTAAATGATAATGAAAAGGCAGTGAAGTACTCTGTATAGTTCACAATAAAATGTATAGGCCTATGACATCTTACGAGATGTTGGCTTATGAATATGAGTAATAGCTTAAGAGAAAATGTGTGCACTGACCAAACAAAACTTTACTATACAAATAAAACAATATATACAATAGATGGGAATTGATAGATTTTATGTCATATTGTTTACTAATTAATTCATTTGTGAGGAAACGATTCAACCGGAAGTGCATTCGCGATTTTATTTTGAAATGTATCCCTTGCATTTCCGGGCCTGAGAGTGGAGCCTGCGGCGGTAGGGACCTCACAGTGGAGGTCTGCAGTTTTATTTTGAAATGTATACCGTGCATTTCCGGGCCTGACAGTGGAGGTAGGGACCTGACAGTGGAGGTCTGCAGCCAGGACCTCTTGAAATCAGAGAGCACCAATCAATAAATCATGATACGAAATAATGTTCAGGTGTGAAGGTTAGTGAAGTACAATGAAAACTACTAGGCTACAAAAGTAGATATTCAATGATGGCAGTCTCCAATGAACGCCAGCATGCGGTCAGCCAACCCCGTCACCTAGAAACTATATGTGTGTTGTCAAGACGGTTTCTGGTTGTGTTCTGGTGGTACTAAAAGCTGGCATCGTCACCATAACAACGGTCGATGAGGCTCATGGAAACTATAGTGTAGACTGACGCAACAAACCAATGAAATTACGATATTTCTCGGAAAAGAAGCAGAAATATTTGTTAGGGCTGGTCACAACACAATTCTGCAGTCTCGTTAACGATCAGGAGGATACATTTCTTTTATTTTGACCCAAAAGAACCACAAAAACTCCTTATTTTCTGTCGTGTGCCGGCTATGCACGAAAACAGTGCGCTTCCAGACCTATAAATTACAGAAAGATAAGATGTCGAATAAAGATAGGATCTAAAATTTTAAACGTCAATTTAAACATTAAAAACACATAAATGCGATCATCAAAACCACGATCATGCAGCTGTAAATGACGTGGTGCAAGCACAAAAGATGCTTCCTAATGAAATACGTTAGTTTTAACGTCGTCCTGAGCAGCACGAAAAAAAAAAATCAATTCGTCCCATGAGCACGAATCAGTAAATTAAATTTCATGACAGTTTCATGAACTGCCGTGAGACTGGGTTGGTCTGTGTGCAGTTTGCATGTTCTCCCCGTGTCTGTGTGGGTTCTCTCCTGCTATTCCAGCTTCCTCCCACAGTCCAAAGACATGAACCTTAACAGGTTAACTGGTGTATTTAAATTGCCCATAGGTGTGAATGTGAGTGTGAATGGTTGTTTGTCTCTATGTGTCAGCCCTGTGATGAACTGGCGACCTGTTCAATGCTCCCCTCATCGGCAATTACATGCATAGTACACAGTATAGCACATGACCCCAACCACCCCCTCAAGCCATTCTTCACACAGATGCCTGGCCTGGAAACGGGTATACTATAGTGCACATTGATGCTGTTTTGTCCTCATTGTTCTCCATGAAGTTTACTCCAAGTGGTGTAAAATAGGCTGGGTGTGTTATGTGGAGTGACAGTCAAACCAGTTAAGAGTGACATTTTCTTTGCATATGATGGATCTGTTTCATGCATGTTCATGTGGATTTAGAAAAATAACTGACAAATATTCTTAGCTGAGTCTACATTGACATGTTTTGGTGTGGTGGTAGGTGGTAGAATGAGAATCCAGACCATTTCACTTTCACTCTCAAATAGAACAGGAAAAGTACTCAAAATGAGTATGACTTTGTATAAAAAAATAAAAAAAACCTTCTAAGTGGATCACTGGGAACTATATATAAGTAAAATATATGGAGACATGCCCGGGTGTGTGTGGCTTCCAGTGTAGCAGCTTCAGTTTATTCTAACGATGTTCTCGGCTGTGGGCAAATAATTTTAAAGAACTAGCTGATCACATGGGATTGAAAGTTTCCAACACTCCACAGCTAGAGCTCGATGTGCATAGTGTCAGACACTCCATCAGACCAAGACTAATAAGAGCCCTGGCTCTGATAAAAAAAACAAACAAAAAAAAAACAGTTTGCCGTCTGAAACGCTGTGCAGATCAATTATTTTTTTATTTTCCAATCTCAGATTGTTTCAGAGAGCAGAGAAAGGCTCCTCGGCTGTGGAAACTGTGCCAGTGTCCAGAGATTCACACAAAATGGAGGTTCATTTCACTGGATCCTCTGCATACAGGAACAAAACGCTATTCTCCTTTAATGTCACTTCGAAAGTCTTTTAATCGGTCTAATTGTGATTTGGTCGGTGGCATCGTTGGAGTGTAGAGTGTGTGTGAGATGCATAAACTTCACGGCTAACTTTAGAGGCAAAATTCAAATCCTGATGACTGATTCAGGAATATACCAGACTTCTTTTATTTTAAAAAAACAAGCTTTTACTGTTTTTTTAAAGAGGTCATCTGGTCGTCCTAAGTCCCCAAACAAATGCATGTTGAGAAATGGTAGTGAACTAGAACTTCTAGAACTTGCTTTGAATGTGTCTCCAACATTACAGACCAAAAGTATATTTGCTTTTCAAAAAGAAACATGTAGAGTAATTTAGTTAATTGTGTTTTTTGCCCTTCTTGTTTTATTGACGCTGTGTGATTTTAAAGTATTGCTTGTTTTTATTGTTTTTACCTCAGGAAGAGTAACAGCCACCTTGAGGAAGCTAATGGGGATCCATTAAACAATAAAGTCCTTTAAATGCTCAGAATAATGGAATTCTGAGCAGCAACTAAGCAAACTCCATCTGCTGGTGTAGAACATGTCCAGTTACACCACAACGAGTAAGTCACTGAACCATGATTGTTTTTAACAGCTAGCCGTCGTAGCCTGCAGCCTCTGATGACAATGAGTATATCAAACTCTGTTTAGCTGGGCAAAGCCGGCTAAAGCAGATAGCAGCTGATAACAGCATTACTGTTTGCCTGAAATATGTACTGCAATCTGATCCACTGATCACTATAGACAATGTTGTTGCATTTCAACCGTCTGAAATGAATATGTATGGAGTTAAATGTGATTTAGGACACATCTACTTTACTTTGTTTTCCATACCAGCACTGAGCCTCTGTCTCAGTGGTGCGTCTGCAAATGGCTCTCTTGCCTCCATCTCTGGGCTTTTGGGTGCATCTGGCAGCACTGAGCAGAGAGCGGAGCTCAGCTGAGTCAGAGCAGATGGGGAAGGCACAAACTTTGGCAAGCGGTGAGGTTTCTTTTCTGTACTCTCCCTGCCATGCCTGATGGGACACACTGTGTGTCGTGTCCTTTCGTCAGTAATGCCTCTGATGGCATTTATTCTACTGGGTTAGAATCACGACCTGTTATTTATTATTGAGATGCAGGAGACCAAATTACAGGCATAGACAAGATGTCTCATAATTTCCTGGCAACAGTGGAATGCAAAGTACAAATAAATCAGCTCTGTCTCCAAGAAATTACATTTATATACAACTCATTTGTGTGACCGGGGCAGCTGTACACCCCTGACAATGCGACAACGCCACTCTATAACTATGCACTAAACATCTGAGCACCGCTAAGGAGCATATCTAAACAAAAACACATAGAAAAATCACTCAGCTCCAAAAACACGATACTGATATCTGAGGTTTAGTATTGGCCGATACCGATCTGATACTGATACAGAAAAACAGCACGGAATTACAGTAACAAATGGTATGTCTCATTGTGTGGAAAAGACTGGGATCATTCTTTTGTGCAAGGAAACATCAGACTTGACTTAAACATTTTTCCTATTTTTTAAAAACAAATAAAACGATAAATGTACTGAATTACTTATTTAATAACTGTGCACCAGTACAACAATCTTAAAAAAAACAATAGCTTCATAAGCTTGATAGACATTCAAAATAGACAGTCAGTTCTTTGTAATGGTTTAGTTTAGTGCAAAAATGATTTTAACATCCAACACAAAAGCAGCTGAATAACGAATAGCTGAATAACCCATCCATAATGATGAAGTTCAGGATCCTCTCAGTGATTTTTGTTGCCTGCACACTATTAAGTGGAAATTTTTCACCTTTTCATCTCCTTCGAAGTTAGCTGCTTCATACCACCTCCGTTTTGTTTACTCAGTTCAATGAACTCTGCGTGCTCTCTGGCTCTCTAACTTGAAGTTTTACCACCGCCCCTCAGAACATTTACTGCGCAGGTATTGCAAGTAGCCGTCGAGTTTGTTGGCTGAGGTAGTGTGAAAAAGTTCCAGATAGCCGATCCTTTTGCTTGCTCCCTTTTGAAAACAATGTGGGCTTCCGCATGGCGTGTTGCTTGCGTATGACGTCACTCACAGCGCACAGTATAGAATTAAACTGAATAGATCGGCCGCTATGGATCGGCCTATTGTCATCGATACCCGATCTAGAATTTTCTTCAATATCGGGACTGATACCAATACCAATATCGGATCGGTGCATCCCTACACATTATACAGCCACACATTCACACATGATGAGCGCTGCACAGACGGGGGGAAGGGAGTGCGGTGACTAGTCCCCTTTTAGTGCTCAGTCCTGCACCTGTACAAATGCAAGGGAAGTACTAAGTGCATGTGCCATAAATATCTTTAACAGAAAGACAAAAAGTATACCTTGATTAGACATTGTAATTCATGGAACAAGTGCGGGGTCGGGAGAGCGCGAGGCAAAACCTACCGCTAGCTGCCTGCAGCTACATTTAAAGAGAACCAGGAAGTGATCTAGCCTCACCTGTTGGGAATCACTGATTGAGGGGGCGTAGCTGAACAGGCAGAGGAGGGAGGGGAAGCTCTACCCATCACATTTGCAACAGCAAATACATTTTGAGGGAAATGTAATATTTCTATAAACATAATGAGGAAATGTTGAAGGAGCTGTGTGGAGGATTTAGTGGCATCTAGCTGAACTTGAGAGCACCCATGAGAGGACCCAAGTTGTCTGTAGATATAAAAGGCTCATTCTAAGGTAACAAAAACAAAATGACTCCTATGTTCAGGTGATTGTGTTGTGCACTAATGAAGTAGCTGTACCCAAAACAAAATTCTTTGATTTCTGTTGGAGAAATTGCTGAAATCAAAGGTCAATGGTGAGGTCAGGAGGGAAGAAAGTGTTCAGGAGCCTCTGATGTCTTATGCTGTAATATTTATTGACACTTGGCCAAGGAGAATTAGAGACACTCTCAAAGTACATCAAAGGTGCCTGAGTCGGTCTCACATTCTACCCAACTCATGCTGGTGGTCAGACTTTAAACCCCACGATAACACCACAAATAAGATTAGATAAGATAGACCTTAATTATACACCGGGGAAATTCACTTGTCATAGTAGCTCATGTACACAGGGTTGATAATAAATTATTCACAAATAAGAAATATATAGAAGAGTCATGAAGTCATGCTGGTGTTAAAGAGTGTGACAGCTGTTGGAATGAAGGACCTGTGGTAGTTCTCCTTCTTACATGGTGGGAGTAGCAGTCTGTTTCTGAAGGAGCAGTTTAAGACCTCCACAGTCTCATGCAGGAGGTGAGAGGAGTTGTTCATGATGGATGTCAGCTTTGCTAACTTCCTCCTCTCCCCCACTTCAGCCCTTTTCTCTCCTATCCTCTCTCACGAGTTAAAAGCCGTCCAAAGTTACCAGCCAATCCACAGTGAGTTCATTCAGCCACATCTCTGTGAGGAACATGATGCCATGCCTATGACCTCAAGGCCCACGCCTGACCCCGTGTAACCTAAGGATATAAAATTCCATAACAATTAGGAGAACCATGCAGGATGCAATAAACTCACGCACTGCATCCTACAAAATAGGGCAGCAATCTGGCAACATGTTTAATTACAAAGCATCAGACAAAAAGAAAAGGTGGAATTACAGTAGGACAAAAAAAAAAAAAAAATGTAGCAAGGTCTAAGAACTATGAGAGTACAAGTCTGCCCCATCCTCCCTGTGAAGTGTTGATATGTCTGTAGCAGGTAAGCTAAACAACTTTTATGCTCACTTTGAGGCCATCTGCAGCCAACAAGCAAGAACAGCCAAAGCAGAGCTTACTGGATGAGAGAGAGCGCCTTCCACATCCATCACTCTCTCTGAGCATGATGTCCAAGATTAAGACCAACCTGCCTGAATGACTGACTGGCTGAGGTGATGAAGTGCTTTGAGCTTCTTGTCAAGATTACATCTACTCCTCACTACTCAGTACATTGGACCCACTACAGTTTGCTTATTTCAACCGATCTACAGAAGACACCATAGCACAGATCCCCCCAATGATTACGTTCCGCCGCAACCTCCGTAACTTATCCCCAACCCACTTCTCCTCCATTGTCACCTCTGCTCTACTTCCACTCAGCACATTCTCCTCTCTGAAGGTTAATGATGCCACTGATTCACTCTGCTCTACTCTGATTTCATGTCTGAACAGACTGTGTCCTTTATCTACGAGGCCTGCTCGATCCAACCAATCCCACCCATGGTTGAATGATACCCTCCGATCACAGTGCACTAAACTCAGAGCTGCTGAAAAAAAATGTCTCAAATCCAAACTAGCCGATGACCTCAAAAGCTACCAGACACTCTTATCCTCCTTCTCAACCAGCGTCACTGCTGCAAAGACTGCTTTTTACAACGATAAAGTCAACAGTGTCACTGACACCCGGAAACTTTTCTCCACCTTCAAATCACTACTCAACCCTCCGCCTCCTCCTCCTCCTACCAGCCTTACTGCCAATACATTTGCATCATTCTTTACAGGCAAAGTGGCAGCAATCAGCAGCCAATTCTCTGACCAGCTCACTCTTCATCCGACTCCTAACACTGTAACATGTAGCAGTCCTACTACATGTCTCTCTGTATCTCAGCTGGGCCGTACTGAATCGCACTATACCTTGATTGTTCCCTTTTCTGTAAGTCACTTTGGATAAAAGTGTCTGCTAAATGACTAAATCTAAATCTAGTATCTAAATCTAATGCTATGATTGCATTGCTGTGTGGCTGAGTACCAGGTGGGAGGACAATCAGGGCCTGCTGGGTAATTTCTAGACTGTGACAGTCAATGATAATGATGATGGACTAATGTGCTGCTGATTGTTCAGACCAGTCCTCAACTGTCACAGCACTTGCCTGATATCGGACAGAACTGTCAACTCGATACACTTTAATCTAACATTGAACCAATCTTCTTAGGGGAGGGGGATTTAATTTTCCCGAATCAATCACAAGAGATCAACATACACACACTTGGCAATGGTGCCAACATATTGGGTTTTTCCCCACAGCCTATGGTTTTGACATGGTTTAAGAGAGGAGCAGAGTGAAGTAAGAACTGTGATGTGGGGCGATATTGAGAAGACATGGGGTCAAGGGGGTATATCATATGGACTGTCCACAATGATATCAAACAGCATGTCCTCCCCTTTGTTGTTGAATAGCCGTGCCTCAGGCCTGACAAAATAACCTAGCATTGGCTGTATATAGGATATTCCTGTCGCTGTGCACACCAAGCTGCATCACCTTCATATCAATCTTTGCAGCTTCCTTGATTTGGTCCTCCATTACTGTGAGTAATGGTGAAATAACAATCACGATTTGCTTGTCCCAACTCATTTCCTCAAGTAGTACCAGAGGGGCAAGTTGGTAGATGAGACTCTTCCCAAACCCGGTGAGAAAACAGCCTTGATGGCAGTGCCTGTCTTGTCTATAGCAGTTGCCACTCTTGTTATTACCTTGATTCTGGCACACAGCTGGCAATGCTTGACAAAGATGTCAGTCCCGCCTGTGGTGCTGATTGGCTGATTATTGGTCCCCTGTGGGGCTTTTCAACCAAGAAACCGCTCTGTCATGTCATGATGCCAGACTAGAATCAGTCAGCTTGGTGAAATGTGTGAATTTGAAGGTCTGGACGCAGGCAATGACAGCACTGTGATTAGCATACATGAATCATCTTACTCTACCTGTTAGGATGAACCTTCCATTACCACTTTACCCTGATTTAAGGATGTCATTCTTATTTTCTTCCCTAATATAGACATAATGCTAGTTTTGATCCACCTAAATAACAAAAAAGCTCTTGCTCCCTAAAATTCAAAATTGTTCTTTGAAGAACAAAAGTACAAACACACACTTACACACATATTGATGGAACTTAAATGGTGTCGTCTGACTGTCCCCTCCTGCTGCTCTCTGACAGGAAGCTGAAATGAACTCGGACCTGACCAAATATATGGCTTCTTTATTGATTACAGTCAGTGCAGTTTTACCTGTGAAAATAAGCAGAGAAGCACATCAGCAACAGTGAATAATTTATCACGCTGTTAGCAGGAAAAACCTGGAGTGTCACTGCTATTTGATTTGATTACATTTGATTAGATTTTGTGGAATTATATTGATGCCTGCAGGGCAAATGGGCTGCCACAGCAGCGAATGGAAACAGGGTGGAGGAAATAGGAGGTAAACAAGAACACAGGAGATGAGGGTTGTAGAACTATACACAAGTATTCCAACCCTCCATCCTATTCAAGAGCCGTATCATCTGACATCATCTGTATGTGAAGATTCAAAAGATTCAAACACTCATGAACCTTCAGAGCAATAATTTCCCTTTAAGATGGGTGGGGGTCTGAAGTGCTCAATGTTTTCACTTCAAGTCTGCAAGAATGTTGGGCCACCATTGAATACAATGCAAAACAACACGGTCAGTTGTTACCATAGATCTTGTAATAACTTAAGTATTAGACACTAAAGTTTGGGACTGATGGTGCCACAAGAAGAAAGCAATAACCAAAGTCAATGTGAGCAGAACATGAACTGAATGTCATGCACCACGATACATCAGAGATAATGTAATAAATAAGACTGCGTTTGTCTTTTTTAGTAAGGTGCAAATACAGAATTGTCAACACCATTAAAGAATGTTTGTTTTATTACAACATATTTTTCTGAACTTTAATGAAACGAAAGATTTCAAAACAGAAAATAATGAATTATGTTTCTTACAAAAGAGAAGAATAAGTTTGTTTGATTAGAACATATTTTGTTTATCACCTTTATAACACCGCACTCACCAAATTAATTGCTAAGATGTGTGAACAAACAGATCACCCAAGTTGGAAACAGCCTTCTTCATTTATCGTTATTTTTCGAAGTGATACGTAGGCATCTGTTGTTTTTATTACAGTGAAGAAGAGCTCTGAGTGAACAAAAATGCATAATGAGGAGAATAAAAGCAGTTTCTGTACAGAAACAAGATGCTTTCCAAACCTGTGTCTATTCAATCACCTTTTGTTTTAACTGAATCTTTATTTCCATGCTTTAAAGACCCTGGGAGCTATTTGCATTTCCATTTACCCATACCTTTACTCCTCTTTGTTCATATGAAAGAATATCTGTCTTTCCATTAGTCTCTTTCTCTCCGCCTTTCTTCACCATCTCTCTGTGGTGATCAGCCCTTGCCCTCCCCTCTACTCGCTGCAGATTGCTTTCCTTTGTTGAGGGCCCCTCAGGTACAAGCCAGCGTCTGAAGTGAAGATAAATGGAAAGACAGCAAAGGAAGGGAGAATAAAAAATATTGACAAAGTGAGAAAAATGAGAGACCCTCTGAGTCATAAAATGAGGCAAGCTTGGACAAGAGAAATAGTGGAGTTTGTATATGTATGTGCTGAAGTGTTCCACTTCTTTATTTTGGAACTTCCGTACTAAGTCGCCTGACTTCAGGGGTCCAAAAGGCTCCAACTTCACCATTTTGCAATTACTTTTTTGGTAAAAGTATTACTTTCAACTTTGTTTGGTCATATGAACCGTTGCATAGTGTCAACTGAAATGAAGGCTTCTGACCACGAGGCCCTGTGTTATTGTTGGGCCCTGAACCCAAAATCATAATGAATGTGTAGCCTGAGCCAGGTAAGTTCAGGAATGATGATGCAAGTGACAATGATAAGACAGGCAGAGACAAGTAATTCCCCCAAGATCACAGTTTTATTATACAAAAATACAGCAATTCCTAATTGAAGCAGCAGAAATGTTAAAAGAAAGGACTTTAATGTAAAGGCTTCAAAACAAAATGAGTCAATGGAAGGAGTGCTACAAGATGGCCAGGCGGAGCCACCATCGAGGGAGGGACACAGTCTACAGGGCCAGAGCACTCACCCTGCTTTGTGCTCAACACATGCACATACACAGCAAAGTACCCTATCTATCTATCTATCTATCTATCTATCTATCTATCTATCTATCTATCTATCTATCTATCTATCTATCTATCTATCTATCTATCTATCTATCTATCTATCTATCTATCTATCTATCTATCTATCTATCTATCTATCTATCTATCTATAAGCTGAGGGGCGTGCAAAATTACCACCAAACACACAAGGGGAGTGTGAAGCTCGGGTGAGGAACTCTGAACCACCAGTCCCTCCACCGTCAGGGCGACCACACCGTCACCAATCCTGCAGCGCTCACACAAAGAGAGAAAACAGATCAAAAACTTCACACGTAACTGCTGCAACAGTCTATTATCATTATCTCTTGGGGGAAAAATAAGAAGAAAATTAACCTAACAAAGTCCAACTAAAGATAACACAATATCAAAACAAGGCAAATGTGAGACAACCACAGGCTACTCACAACAGAAACAATTAAAACACAAACAAATCAACGTAACCCACCGTGAACAAAACAGCAGTGGCAGTCTGTCTAATAAAAGAAAAGAAAGAAACAGATTAAATAAACAAACATTCTGCCAAACGAATCCTAAACAAAGTAAACTGTCACTTTACCTTATGTAACATGCAGGCTCGAGGTGTACGGCTCTATATGTGGGAGCGGGGATCATACAGAACAGCGACAGGACCTAGGAACAACAAACTAAACATAAAACGCACATAGACACAATAACAGCATCTTACAACAATATTTAAAACACCCGCCTACCACAGGAAGACATCCAACAATCACACCGGGGGGGGAGAAATGGGGACGGAGCAGCAGCGGAGGAGAGATCTGTCATGCTTGCCTGTGGGGCTATATACTGACAACTATTTGAGAATGAGGAAGTGCGTCCAGCTAGGGACAAACTTCCTACTGGTCACAAATGCATCAGATGACATTATACATATATTATTGGCTACTTGAGGTATAGTCTGAAAATGTGGTTTTCAGCTAATCATTGTTTATTTTCCACAACTACTTGTCCTTCCCTGGGGGCTGGAGCTGATCCCAGCTCACAGTTCAAAACCATGTAGGTTTATAGGTTCTCAGGTAAAAGCTAAAAGTGCTCCAGAGGGGAATTCATTCCACCACTACAGGTCCAGAACAAAATCATGAACCTCCAATGCCCAGAGAGTGAGGATAAGTGTAGGATTTGACCCTGGTTTGAAGAAGGGAAGGGACAGTTCCCTTCAGTGTCCTGTAGGTCAGCACCACGATCTCGAATTGGATGTGAGCTGTAGAAGGCAGTGACGTGTGGAAAACTTTAGAAGGTTGAACACTAGGTGGAAACATCTGCAGCATTGTGGGGACTGAAATGAACACCTGGATCAACTTCCTGGTGAGGAAGTAGTGAGTTTGTCTGATGTTGTACAGAAGGACTCCATGTTCCATGTTTACCACAATCTTAAATGTTTTGATGCTTAAACATAGCCTAAGAGTAAGTGACTACAATGCAGTGACCTAAATACTAACATCAGTATGATACTCAGTGAAAATGTGAAAACAATAAATGCTAAAATTCTGACCATCTTAGTGTGGTGTGGTTAACATTTGTTTATTAACACAGCCCTAAGTACATCTAAGGCTAATTGGAATGGGATTTTTTTTTGCAGGTATTTAGTCATAAACCAAAGCATGGGACACACTGAGGCATTAATCTGAAGAAAAGTCAAGGGATCAATTTATCCTGTGGGATCATAAATATGTGTGCCAAATTTCACAGCAATCCATCAAATCATTAAGTGTTTTTAGCCCGGGCCATCCCTACAGCCACAACACGACTGAAAACACGAAGCATGATTTAGTTCCCACATGACACAACACAATTGATTACATTGTCAGTATGAACATTTAGTGACTTTGCAGATACATTCATTAAAAACCTCCTCATTAGACTCATAGAAAATATAGCTGTTAAGCTTGAGCTTACGGCGGAACACTGAATCCACGATGCAGACCACAGACAGGGATTGCTTTGAAGGTTTTATTTACAAGATGTGACATGAAAAAGACACAACAAGTGAGGTCCAGGGGAGAATCTTCAGGGCAGGATAATGAAGACGGGTGGACAGACAAAGGAAGGCTGAGCGTGGCAAGCGGAGCAGGTGAGCATGGCAGGGCTGGAGGACAAAGCAGACAAACAGTCGTCAAAAACAGGCATCCAAAAAAATAAAGGACAAAAGTTCTTCAACAAGTAAGTTTCTCAGAGCTGGTACATTGTGACATTACCGCAAAAGGTACAACAACAAACTGGTGGAGTCTGGAAGAGTTAAATACTGCAGGAGATGATGAGATGCAGGTGAGAGTGAGCAGGTGAGGATCAACGGGGGAGTGGTCGAAAAAACTAGGTCAGCCACGCCCAGCCTCTCTCTCCCTCCTTTGCTGCTGCAGCTGTGTTAGATTTGCGGCCAAATATGTGGTCAGAAAGCAGGTTCAACAAACTCTGAGTCTATCCCTGAACTCTGAGTTGACTTACTCTGAGATGGGAAACTCTGAGTATCTGGTTCCAGAACAGCTGATCTGAGTTAGTTCAATCAACTCTGAGTATGTTAACCTTGAGTTACGCGCGTGCGCAAGCACTATAAAAAGCCATCATCAATGGAGCCCCGATACCACGAGTCACCATGACAACCGAGAAAAAAAGATCAACTTATTTCAGTGGATGGAGTTGGAGGTCCTTATGCTGGCCTACGGCGAGTATGAGCACATATTTCGCCGCAAATCTAACACAGCTGCAGCAGCGAAGGAGAGAGAGACGGCATGGGAGAGTCAACGCGTAAGTTTGAATGTACTATTCCATTGACGTAACATTTAACCGTAAGATCGTAGCATAGCCTATAGTTATGAATATAAGTAGGAATAAAACCTGATTTTCATTTCGGTGCAATCCAACATGAGAAAAGAGGACTTGGAAGCAGCTCAAAATGAAACATAAAAACATCATTCAAATAGGTAAGGCATATTTTGCTATGATTGCACCTCACTTTGATTTTAATTTTATTTTTTTAAATTGACTTAGGCTATTAAACAAAGTAAATATTAATTCAGTGGCTACTTCAAATAGTAATTTAAACCCCTAACAAAATGCTGTTTTTCAACGTCCTCTCACTTAATACTCCACTTAGTAGATTAACACTTGATACAAACACATTTATATTTTATACCTATTGAAGTCATTTAAAATGTGAGGCTGTAGCCTACACCAACACTCATTAAAATGCTAATTAAAAACCAACAGTGAGTTCTGCTCAGCTGCTTCTGCTCACAGAAAGCAGGCAGAGGCCCGAAAAACGGGTGGAGGGCCACCTCCACCACCTCTGACAGAGGATGAGGAGCTGGCCCTCAGCCAAAACAGGGGTCGCCCTGTGGCTGAAGGCATCCCGGGGGGAAGCTCATCTGAGCCTGTCACCCCCCAGGACACAAGTGCCTACATCAGATGCAAGTATACACTTATGTCTTTTTAAAAAATAAAACTAATATATAAATATATATAGCCTACTTTTTAACAAATATATATCCACCCACCCAATAGTTGTGGATGGTGTCATCTGCCTGGTTCAGCCTCCGACTGAAACAATTGTAAACCCTGCAGCTGTAAGTATTCCATACTCAGATCTTGCCTCAGATGGTAGTTCAAAGTATTCTGAAACAGTATCTTTTCCTGCATCACAGGAGGAGGAGGAGGAGGAGGAGGAGGAGGAGGAGGAGGAGGAGGAAACGCTGTCTGCTGCCACAGGGAGAGATCCGGAGGGGCCTACTGAACTGTGTCTTAATATTATGTATAGCTACTGGCAGTGCTGTACTCATTCATATTCATTTACATTATTGAGTGGAATTTGGAGTTTGACATGTACACTGAAGTGATGAGCATAGATAATGGACAAACTAGCACATTCTTGTCCTTCAACAGAACATGGCTGGGCATCACCAGGAGGAGGGTCCATCAACTTCAACAGCACAGCTCGACACAGCGAGATTTTCAGTCAATACCATGTTAAATCTGTATGTAGAACTGTAGGAATTAGATGTCGTCCATATGTTTCCCAGTTACCGGTAAAGGAGTTGTACAGAGTGCACCTCAGGAAAACTATTCAAAAAACAGAAAAAGAAATGGACCTGGATCGGCTTACGCAGGCACTGGAACCGGGATTTGAGTATGCCTATGGTCATCTCAACCCGGGTTCTAGTCCTGCAGTGGGCCGCATTAAAACGTTGTTGGGGCCCCGGCTCAGGGTCAGGGTAAGGGGTCAACAGAGAGGGCTGGCGTGGATAGCCTCGATCCCCCAGCAGGTAGCCACCAAACTCTCCTATAATTATAGAGGACACATTTGAGTGCATTTAAAAAGGGAGACAAAGAACATTTGTACAAAGCTTTAGCGTCCTTCCACGTGCAAATCTGTTGCTCAGACTACACTCCCAGTAGATCCGGGAATCATGCACAGAGCCAGGCCACTTGGCTTCTACATTTGTAATAATGGAAGCTGCATCACATATGATCTTTACAGTGCAGAGAATGACATGAGTTAGTTGTATTGTAATTTATACATTTTCATGTACATATTTTTAAGATGGTAGGTCACATAACCTGGACATTGATGCTGTGAAAGGATTTTCTATTCACATAGTCCCCTTCATTTTGTGCAGGCGCAGTAATAGGGATTTGTGTCCCATCTATGCATCCTATCACATTTGGAAGGGCTGCAAAATGACAGCTAATTAAGCTACTGACCCCACTCTGAGGCCACAGCAGAATGTACGCCTATATCATAATTTAAAATAACAGAATATGATTTCTACCCCAGTCACCACCTGCAATCCTGTGGAATTCCTCTTTGATTCGTTTCGAACAGGTTTGTGTCCGGGGAACACCACCATCACTGGTAACAGGCGTTTCAGTGCGAGAGTTACCTTCCTCACAGCTCTACATACTGTTGCCTTTCCATAGTGCTCTGCATCCCCGATATTGTAAAGAAAACTGCTGTTTACAAAAAAACGTAGCACTATGCATAAAGTTTGCTCTGATGTGAGTACTCGTCCGTGGTGTGTGAGGTTGGTGATATATGGCCGGAGAATGTTATTGAGATAAATGATACTGTTGGATGAAAAGTGGTAGCGTTTGAAAAGATAATCCTCTGGAAATGATAAGACGTCTAATCTGGGTCGGAAGATTCTCTCGCGACATAAAGCATTTCGAATCAATATGGCTTCGATGTCAATCGGATTTCGAATGAATGGGCAATCCATGTCTAACCGCTTTCTTTGTGTGGGAGGTGACAGGTAGAAACTCTGGGTTTCTTATAGTAAACCTGCCAGCAAGCAGGTTAGGTTCACAGAGTAAGTTACCGCAGTAACAGACCCAGAGTTTAAGTTAGCTCTCTTTCTGGAACGGCTCTCAGAGTTTCCCTCATCTCAGGGTTAACAAACTCAGAGTTTTCACATAACCTGCTTTCTGGAATACCCCCCAGGAAAACACAGGGTAATAGACAAACCTAGCAAATCCTAACAATGGCATGACATTTGTTACAAAAGAAGTGCTGTTGCTGTTATGTGGGAGTGGATGGGTGTCAGGACAGAACCCAATTGCAGGCAGGTGAGGGTGCACAGGAGCTAACTTTAATGACAAAACAGTGAGAGATAACCACAAAGAAACAGGAGCAAAATCAAAAGACACAAAAAAAACAGATAAACCAAAGGCAGCTGAGGCCTGTACCACGAAGCGAGCTCAGCCTACCCGGGGTTACTCCCAGCCTATCCAGCTGAACCTATCCACAACAATGGCAATCACGATCAGCGGTACCACGAAGCTGGTTATCAACTCGCTAACTCAACCCAGGTTTGACTGATCATGAATCTGTGAACGCGCACGTATAAAGGGGCGGGTTCAAGGCAGCAGACCAATCACAATCATGAGCGCAGAAGGAAGGACACCCTACTTCTCCTGTGAGGAACAAAAACTAATACTAAAGAAATACGAGGAGGAAAAACCAAACCTCACGGAAAAATCAAACACGGTGGCAGCATGAGACGCCAAATGGCGTGGCAAAGGATTGCTGATTGCGTAAATGCGTAAGTTACACATCAGTGTCAGTATACATTTAACACAGCCATGCATCCCAATCACTGTGCTGCATATGAATCGCGTGTATGACAATTACGCGGGATTTACACAGGGGACGTAAGCGCCGCGGAACGGCTGCGCCGCGGAACGGCTCCGTCCTCTGCCCGGCGTCAACTCACACCGGGCGCGTAACAGCAGCGTAGCGCTGCCTTGCGAGCCAGCCGTATTCACGCGAGATCACGAGATCGAGCGATAATCCTGAACGTACGCGAAACCGCGAGATCCCGTGATAAACTGTGGAAACAACAACAACAAACAGCTTACTTTGCTTCTCTGACGTGGAAGAGATTATAAAAAGGATCTGTTGTGTCATAAATTATTGTGTGTTGTTCCACTTCAACAATTACTCTGTCGTCGTCCATGTTGAGACCCTTTGATCGATTGACTGCTGACCTGGTGCCACCGGTCATGGCGTAATGTTGATGTGACGTTGTGATAGGCTACATGAACGGCGTTTTATGTTTTATTTTGAAAGGGGGCGGAAGTGTATTACTTTGATTCAGTGTCGGACTTCCTGTCTGGTGCAATCTGCTCTGTTGAGCTTGACGCGAATCAGCAACGGCTCCGTCAAAAATAGAAATGCTACGGAATGCTCGCGCTGCAGAGCGGAGAGCCGCTGCTGGGACGCTGCTGAGACGTTACGCGGCGCGCCCGGTGTGAATGGTCTCATTGACTAGAGTGGCAGCGATCAGCTCCGGTGACCGCGGCGCAGCTGTTACGCGGCCGTTACGTCCCCTGTGTAAATGAGGCTTTAGTCTCATCCCCCAGATGTAACCCCTCGGGAGTGAAAAGGACTTGGGCGCAGATGAAAACAAAACACAAAAACATCATTTCATCTGGTAAGTTGGACTTTTTAATTCCATAAGGTACGGGCTACAATAAAGCTGGAAGCTGATGCCACAATTACATCATATTAATACAACAAGTTGTTAGTCTGAGTGAAATCATCCTGATTTTGAGCTGTGTCAGAACTTAGCGGGGACAAATGGCAAAAATATACTCTTCTTTAAAAAAAAAAAAGTGAAAGCCCTCAAACACCATGCAGCCCTAAATGTACAGAAACACCTCACTGTCTTTCCTACTTAAACAATTAAACTTCCTGTGATGACTCAACTCGCATTTCTGTTTCACTCTCATACAGACTCTCTGCTCTACCAGGCAGAAAGGGATATACATGATCAATGTTCCATTTCACAGTAACATTACATCCTTCATCCTAGTTTTGTTTTGTTTTTAAACCTCTGGCGGTTTGCCGTTAATCCCCCACGGGTGCAGCTTCACTGTAACATTTCCCCTTCTCATTTCCACTGTTACAACAAACAAGAAGAAGAATCAGCGGGGGCAGACGGGCATTGGAGGTCCTGGAGTACACCCCTGCAGCCAATCGGGTCTTCAATGAAAGGGCACGCCATTGTTTCCCGAACAGCTGATTGGCCGGTGGGTGGAGCCTTTTATTGGATTCAGATCAATCCTGAAAGCTACCCTGACCCGGAGCAGGTTAGCCGTTCAGAGTAAGTTACCATGGTAACTTACCTCGCTAAGAATGAATCCAGCTTCGTGGTACCGGAAAGCCAGGGTTAACCCTGAAGTTACCTCGCTAAGCCAGCAATCCTGCTTCGTGGTACAGGCCTCTGGAAACCAGGCAAAACACTAACCAAAAGGCAAATAATCCACAGGCATGGGAACACAGAGAAACAAGCAAACAAACCAAACAGACAGACAAGGAAACACAGGAACTAAATAGACAGGGAAGACTAATCAGGGACAGGTGAAACAAATCAGGGGCAGGTGCCAAATCAAAAAAGGCGGGAAACAAAACAGGAAGTAGAATAAGACAAGACAGGCTGGGTGGAATTACAAAATAAAACAGGAAACACAGAAACAAACTCAAAACAGTGACAGTTGCAGGTTGATATACACACGTAACTTAGGCAACAGTTGAAATTCCAAAGTAGAATCAGAATCAAAAGAAGAAGAAGTATGATTTTTCACATACAAGGAATTTGTTCTGGTGAAATTGGTGCATAGCCAACAGTAGCCAATAGTTACTTGGATTTATAAATGTAATGACATTACTTTATTGTAATCGAACACTGGATAACGAATCAGTGCCATTCACGCCTTCAGTGTCTCTAACATGTTTATTTTGTGCTTTCATAGACACATGTTTCTGCTCATTACGTGGACTCTTTTTACCATTGTGTTCTCTTTTTTTCATCTTCGGCTGCTCAGTAATTTGTGATGCAGCCACAGTAATCCCTCAGCTCTGAAGGCAGCGTGGAGTTGTCCGTGACTGCAGAGCCGATGCTGTGATCATCTCTCATCACTCCCCTCATGTGAATAGACTGGGGGAGATGAAATTGATGGGGGAGGTTTAATGTAGTCCTGGAGAGTTCTCATCAGCATGAGCCCAGACAGGGGAATGAAACCCAATGAGTTGTTTATTAAATCGCAGGACTTTCTGACACACACTGTCGACACACTCTGACAGTACAGAGGGTGGCAAATCACAACCGCATGGACGTGGAGGGAGATTAAATCATCACATAGCCGCACTGTATGGAAATGCATTTTAGACTCATGATCAGTCCAACAATCTGCTTTTGTTGATTCTACTGACTCTTTTCTCTCTCTATTGTGAAGCTTGATGAACCCTGGGTTGCATTTAATAATAATAATAATAATAATAATAATAATAATAATAATATTAAAAAGGACGTGTAGAATCAGTGTAAATTATATGTAAAACTCTCATAAAGATCAGAACACACTGAGGTCATAATGCAACATGATTTTCACCTACATTGGAAACTTTAACTTTTGAGTCCACTGCACATTTGTTGGAACATTTGTTTCTGTATAATTAAACTAATCAGAAAGCCTTTTTGGAGTTCATCACTCGTCCATCTAACAGAACAGAACAGAACAGAGCGGTTCTGTTTGATCAAATATATCCGCCCCTCTGTTGTATAATTGTTAGTCAGTCTTTTATTTATTTATATATTTTTCCTCTTCTGTGCTTACTCAAGTGGAATCTCCACAGGCACCACAGAAATCTCCTGCTGTCTATATGTGATGAACTTACTAACTATATCATTCAAGGCTCTCAGTTTCACTGTGAGCTGTCTGCTTTCTCTGTGGGCATACTGAGCTACGGTGGGCAGGAGAAAGAATCAATCAATCAATAAATGAAAAAAAATATCATTTTCTTGCTGTGTGCTCCTCATGCAGCCTGCTTGAAAACAGTTTGTGTGCAGAAAATGTTTGGAAGATTAGATGAGTGTGGTAAAGACAGTTACCAGGCTGGATGCTGTTCTCTCTTCAGAGGATAACAACATCATAATGTGTGAGGATTGATGATGTACGGTAGAATGACACAGTGTTTTCCGATCTGACACCCCTATCAGCAGGATCACATCGTTTGTCTGTGCCTTATTTTGAACAGTGATTTGCAGCGATCTGGAAGACAAATGATGTCTGCTAATAGAGGCATTGAATCAGAAAATGTGTGGAGGGTATGGACAAACTACATAATTTGTTTTTTAATCTGAAGGACTCGTTTGGCAAGGATGTCATGTTGGGGGGATTCATCCTCTGGAGACCGAGAATGTCCAACATTTTAAGGCAATGCACCCAGTAGTGTCCAGTTTCGATATGACAGTACCAGTCAGATCCAAAATGCACAACTGACCAACCAACGAACACCGTGAAAAAACTTTAATAGATAAATAGAGAGACAGAGATTCACAGCAGCAGCAATTCAGTAACTAGCAGAAGAGGAGCTTGATAGCTGAAAGCTCTGGCTCCCAGTCTACTTTTGGAAACTACAGGAACCACAATGAACCCGGCATTCTGAGAGTGCAGTGTTCTAGAGGGATAGTAAGGTACTATGAGTGCTTTAAGATATGATGGTGCCTGACCATGAAGAGCTTTGTATGTAAGGAGAAGAATATTAAAATTAAATTTTAACTGTATATCTAGAAAGAGAGTTTCTGAGGTGTTTGGGTCCAATTACAAGAACTTCATTTTGTCTGAATTTAACATCAGAAAATTGTAGGTCATCCAACTTCTTATATCCTAAGGCATGCTTGGAGTTTAGTTAACTTTCATCAGGCTTGATCGATAAATATAATTGGGCATAACAATGAAAATTAATGGAGTGATTCCTAATAATGTTCCCTAGAGGAAGCATATATAAACTGAATAGAAGTGGTCCTAGCACAGAACCTTGTAGAACTCCGTGACAAACTTTGGTATGCATGGAGGATTCATCATTGACATGAACAAACTGAGATCGATCTAAAAAATACGATTTAAACCAGCTTAGGGCGGTTCCTTTGATGCTAATTAGATGTTCAAGTCTCTGTGAAATGTAAAATTTAAAAAATATCTTTTAGATTAAAATACTAATCTGTCAATCCCACTGACTAAGTGCAGTAACCCAGTTTCATTGGGCCCTGTGCCTCTACAGTCAATTTTTGTCCTCTGTACTCGATTGCCACTAAGTTTTACGTAATTCACCTCTGGAACCCAACCCTTACATTTTCAGTGAGCTCTCCACGTTTTACCATTTTGAACAGGAATGAGGAATTTCAAACTGAATTCACTTTTTTATTCCCAAATTTGAGCCGACTCACTGGGCTCTTCTGAGAAGTCAACCACTAAAACTGATTCTTCTGTTGCAATCTTAATCAAGTAATAACAATGTGCTTTACTATTTTTACAGACTTTTTGTAAAACAGAACATTTGAAAATTCAGGGATCATTTTAGTTAAAGAGCTTCTACATACTGGTGTATTAACCATTACAGAAACATAAAAAATTATATTGTTAATTACCAATGCTGTTAATTTAGGGCAGCTGTGGCATAAACTCTACATTGGAAGGTGGTCTAATAAATTTGTTAAGCCTGTAAGTGCAAAACTTCTCAAATAAAGTTCTGAAAAAAGAAAATGTTCAGTGTACGTGACAAACGTCCTTTGCTGAGCACATTCTTGAAAAGAAATTTTAAAAAGAAACTTTTCTGAACTCTTTCTGTTTTAAAGTGAGTGAGTGTAACAATGCCACAGTGATGTAGCTTTAATGGTAACAGTCTGTCTATTTAGATTTCTAAATCACATGAACTCACGAATAATTAATAATTACACAGTGTTCTAATGACTCATTACTCTGCCTCTATCACTGCGTATTAGACAATATAATGTATTAAGAAGCACACAGCCAGCATATGTTTGTGTTCTCATCTCCAGGGCTCGAAGAGAAGAACGTCACGATTGGTCCGTTGAGTGAAGGATCATGACTGGTCACTGCCTGATGTACCTTAAAGCTAAACATTGCTAATATTACAGAGTTAAAGTGTAAGAGCAGCTCTGACTTTCATTTAAACAGGACTGAATGTCCACATTGTGAGGTTTAGTGGTCCCGAGAGGCTGCGGTGCTCATTAAACCCCGGGGAACACACACCACGCTGATGACTTTGCTCTTCTCACAGGCTTCACTGATGGGTGGAAAATGTGATGTTTGTACCTGCAGTGCTAGAAAAAAAGGTCATGAGGTCATCGCAGATTGAAATGGTTCATACCACGGGGAGCATTAAAGCACTAAAGTTAATTGCAAGTTGACTAATTGACTGAAACATTTGGTGTGAACAATCTCTTTGTTCACATTTTGACCTGAGGGTGACACGAGGAGAGAGCCTGTGTCCTTTAGATTGTGATATTTGTAGAAGTATTTTGACTTTACTCTGGTTAAAAGGTCACTTGTCAAGAGAAAACACAGTAAACACAAGTCATATCAAAGGTCCAGTGTGTCAGATTTATGTTGTTCCATTTACAGAATATGTCAGACATGGAGTATGATATGTGTAACTGTGTTTTTTATTACTAATCAGTAAGGGTAGAATAGACAAACTGTCTCTAGATAAGATAGGGATGTTTTCATGGCCAACTGTGGTTTCTCCAGTCTGGGAAGGAGATGGTGAGGCAAGGTGACTGCAATCAGCAACTACACTGCTACTAAGTCCTGCACACTGAACCTTTAAATGTTTGAACATGTGTTGGCAAGGCTTACTTTTGGCTGTAACATGGCGGTCTTGTTCTAACTTTTGTAATATAGCACTCTGCTGGCTTCACACATTGTAATAGAAAGTCTGCCTATTGTTCCCAGAGCTGCATTCAGCCCCAAATATGTTGCAGAGTCACCAGGAGGTCATGACCAATATGGCAACTAGATTGCAATCCAGGAGTCGGCGTGTGGAAAGTATCAGCATGCTTTGGCACTCGCCTCTTGAGCACAACAGTGGATACGAGGTTATTGAGTTTTGGGATCTTCTGTGGTCATGACTGAACTAGATTTTTATTGTGGTTGAAATCTTTTCACAGCTGCTGCCTGAGGACAGTCTATATGACTGTAATGATGTAAATTTGAAATGAAGCATGAAAGAGTAAAATATCGCCAGCAGTGAACACTTTTACAGGCCGGAGGCACAGTGAGTGTGCCGGGGCAGTGTGAGGACAGGATGGCACTACCTGCTACAAGTATGACTTTGTCTCGTACAGACTACAACTTAAACAGTATGCTCTTTTCTTCTTCTTCTTCTTCTTCTTCTTCTTTACTTTATTTATAGAGCTCACAACAAATCCTTTACGTAACCGGGCCAAAAGTGACCTCGGCTAAATTCCTAATTACAAGCCCAAAGATTTATTTTACTGAATGGAGTAGTTTCAGAGATATTCTACACTATGGTCCTCACACAGACAAGTCCACCCAAATAAAAATCAGAGACGTGCTGTTTTTATAAAAAATAAATAGATAATTTATTAATAAAAAAGGTAAAACAAATCAAGTGAGGTTTAAACAGAACTAGTCATAAAACGACATAAAATAATCAAAATCCTACTCAGAATAAAATGAGTTTAAAAAGAAAACTGACATGATATAAGTGTGCAATAAATTAACACAAATGAGGTAACTACTCAACAAGACCATGCACCAGAATAAAACAAGTAAATAAAACATGCAACATTTAAAGCAGGCCCCCTGTGGTAAGTTACCTAATACTCAACACTGCAAACACTTCATACTACAGACACGTTATACCAAAACAGTTTCTCACTAAAACTCAACCTAATAAACGATAATAATCAATAAAACGTCTAAAAAGGGTCGTTCTATGACCGCCTGTTAGAACTAACAAAATAGAAAATAACAATAACAATAAAACAATATAAAACGGTGTGGAAAATAAAATAGGTTATTTCAAACCCAGGCAAAGCAGCAGAGGCCTGTGCTGTAAAAACACCAAGAGTACCATTAGTATGCATGTGCACCTATGTACACCATTCATAAAACCTGTCATGTAAAGAGTTACCTTGGCTGCAGCTAGAGGTGCAAAACATGCTGTGAGCCAAAACCAGGCGGACGATGAGCACAGCCAAGGACAGTCTGTAATATACATACACTTTGTATCATACAGGTCTCAGGTGAGAGAAGCAGGTTTTACCATTAAGAATGTTTCAAACGGCGGCCGTAACCCAGAAGCAGAAAGGTAAGGATGGAAGGAGTCACTATAGTGTTCCGTGCCTCTTACCCCAAACAGTTCCACTGGTTACACTTGCAGAGGGAAAATGAACAATAAAATACTTGAAGGACAAAATTAAAAAGTTATAGAAATGATTAAAAACCAGTAATAATTATAATAATAATCATAATAATAAATGCAGCAGTCAGGCAGGCATGCATAACATAATCAGTTTAGGAAAAGTTTTCCCATCTTAAGAACCTGATGTTCAATGCATCATCATCCACTGCAATCATCATGGTTCCATGAAATCAATATCAGCCAAGATATCATTAAATTAAATATCAAATATCAGTTTTGATATCACAACTACTCCAGTTCTAAGCCAGCGCCTCAGTATCACAGCATGATACAGAAGCTACAGCTTCTCTGGATAATCATGTCTGGATGACCATAAAGACCTGATGCGCCTCTCTTCTTTCAATTTAACAATCTCATCATCGGATATCAGTCGCTGGGGTTCTTTTTGTGAGTTCTAATTTGACCAGATTAAAACGGCGCACAGCAACCAATGACACGAATATAAACAAATATCTTCATGTGACTGCAGAATCTGTCTGACATCTTTTAGTTGAGTGTGCCTGCAGGGCACACTATTTACTATTCCCCCGCAGTTTTGGTCACACATACACAAAAAAGGTATCAAAACGACCGGCTCGGCCGGGAATGGTGTGCTCTGACTTTTCTAAGCGTTTCACTGAATGGTTTTGCTAAAAATCGCCAAAAAAATGAATGGGTGTGTATGGGTAGAATGTTCGCGAGCTAGAGTGCGTGACATCATCGCTAGAGTGGAGAGGGAGAGAAAAATAGTCAAAAAATAAATTTGTAAACTGCTCTCGAGGCCACAAATGTCACTCTACAGAAATAATTTATAGATAGAAATGTAGGAAAATCTGATGGGGTCGCAGTGATATCACTGCTGAAGCTGTCAGACTTCAGTTCTGGCAGGAGACGCACTGATGTGTCAGCAACACGCATCCACCGCCCCATCTACTCCCATGTAAATGGAAGAGGAGAAATTTCCCAAAGGAGCATGGGGCACCTGTTCTTTCTCTATCTCCCGAGGTCACATTTTTTAACTTTAAGCACTGAAACTCGGTATTCCTATGGTCGACAAGATGAGGATGCTCACAGTCATTTCGGCCGCTGGATACGCCACACCATTTGGCATTTGTGGCCACCTGTTCAAGGGGGTTCATTTAGAGATTTTCTGTATCTCTCAGGGGTCAGAGGGAGAGAGCACGTGCACACAGCTGCTCTTGATTGCTCATGGCGGCACCTGACCCTGGTTGCTTGGCAGCACAAGCCTGACTGAATGAAACAAGCATGCACACACGCTGACAGCTATTTAATGTATGGGCGTGATGGGGCCAGAGTCAGGCACACTGAAAATTTCTTTAGAAATTTTCTAGTTTACTTCAATTGCCACATATCATCATACATGTACTGTTATGGAATTTTCTATCTTTAGGTTACACAAGGTCACGTGTGGGCCTTGAGGTCCTCGGCAGTATTAGTTGTTTGGCTTTGACTGGGAACAGTAGGTGCCAGTCTATCTCAACACTGTGGTGGCCAGGGTCGAAGAGACCTATTGCTGCCTTCATAGACATAATAGATAGCTGGCTGTTGACGTTCCAATCTGCGTAAACAGACATCTGTGTCTCCAGACTAGAATATGTTGACAATAACACCTCCATGGGTAAAGACATTCTCTTTGACTAATTCTGGGCGTATAGTATTTGTGGTGTTATCTTGGGGTTTAAAGTCTATCCACCAGGATGAGTTGGGCAGAATGTGAGACCGACTCAGACACTTCTGATGAACTTTGAGAGTGTCTCTAATTCTCCTTGGCCAAGTGTCAATAAATATTACAGCATAAGACATCAGAGGCTCCTGAACACTTTTTTCCCTCCTGACCTCACCATTGACCTTTGACTTCAGCAATTTCTCCACAACATGTACAATCAAACATATTTCTGGAAGCTACCAAAATGGGGAAAGGGGTAAAGAAAAAAAAAAAAGGGGGGGGAAGTAAGTTTGTTTTAGATCTAAAGTGATTATCCACAGCACAACCTGAAATATATGTCCATATTTTAGATGGAGACTGAATTAGACAGATTACTTTCATGCCCTCCATTTGAAGACACCTCAAGTAAAAACTGGCTGAACTCACCCCGCTCTCCCCTATACACAGTGTAATCCAAATTCAAAGCATCTTTATTAATCCTACTAGGGGCAACTGGTTCGGAGCATCTTCTCGTAGGCTACACAAAACACAGCAGCATATTGTACATACCAACAAATGAATGATACAAGCGAGCAAAGTGTGGAGGAGTCTATGAATAATTTGAGAAGTACACTTGCTGAGCACAATAATAGAAAAACAAGAAATATATCATATAGATCATATAGAAAGAGATAGAACATAAACCCACAGTGTGAATGGTGAGAAGAAAAACTACAGAACATGTAACGGAATGGACGATTTAGAGAACTGCTTAGTTTTACAAGCAGGTGAAGCTGTCCTGATGACAACAGAGAAAATCACTTTCATAAACATGAAACATGTCCAGATAAAAAACCAAAACACTTGATGCTGTAATAACAATAATTCTATGAGGTCGAGCAACAGTGTGATAGAGTGGCAGGTGGTGTTGGGATGGG
Source organism: Sciaenops ocellatus (assembly GCA_033000465.1). Classification (NCBI taxonomy): domain Eukaryota; kingdom Metazoa; phylum Chordata; class Actinopteri; family Sciaenidae; genus Sciaenops; species Sciaenops ocellatus. Next base: position 29,114,580 of record CP136878.1, read on the forward strand.
GGTGATGGGGGTATTAGCTTTTTTTGTTTGATTTGAGTCGTTGACTTCACACAGTGCAGATGTTGATACAATGACAATGCTGCTTCAATATATATACAATAACTGTAATGTATAACTAAATTATAATATAATGCTCAGACCTGAACATGAGGACATTTTCTCTATCCGGACCTCCTGAAATCAGAATTGACTACCTCTGGTATAAAGCATCTTTGGTATGACTAACTATGGCTGTCATGTGACTGAAGTTCCATACTGAGGTCATGTGATGATACGTGAGTCATCTCTATGAGAACTGAGGAAACTCAGTCCACTAAGGAAAACTGCAAGATGCTGGTGAAAGCTCTGGAAAAAAACGAATAACTGGACCTTAATTTTTTTTTTTAATCAATATTAGAATCCATTGTAATCAAGGTTAATCCAGCTGAAAACAGCTTCAGTCCAGAATATAACTGCACTCTCTTTACAGCCTCCTCGTGCCACAAATGAGTCTTTGATTGATACAGGAGAGATTTGTGCTGTAGTATCACTTTAAGGCAGTGAGTGAATTGGAGGTAGGTCACTTGCTGTTTAATAAAACCCATAGCACGCAGCATGAAATGAGCTGTCTACAGGCCTGGAAACATATTGCTCTCTCTACTTGTTAATATAGCAGCATGGGCCTACAAACAGGCACCAAACTAATTATTATTCTTTGTGTGTTGATGTGTTCCAGCATGTTCTGCCGGCCAAGAGATAACTGCTGGATAGCATTAGCAACTCCATCTGTAACCCTCCTTTTATATTAGCACCAGTACATCAATCCAATTAGCTGAGCTAGCCTCTGGCAGCTTGTGCTACTACTTTCACTGTGAATCCGGGCACTGAGACATCCATTTGCCCCCCCATTTTCCATGATCTGAGTGCAAACACAGACCCAATCAAGGGAAAAGTGATATAGTGGCAGGACTTGACACAAAAAAGCCACATGCTGTCTAAATGACTACAGGCTTCTTGCGTAAACAGTATCCTCCTGGCCAGGCGATGAACTTTTCCTCACCAAGAAACCTTAATCACAGAGGGCAGGGACAGCTATTAACCCCGGCCATCTACAGCGTGGACAATTTCCCCCTTATTCTTATTATGAGAGAACACACATTTCTCCCTCTCTTCAGCTCCCAGCCTCATATTTCATTTCTACACTTCCATCACTTACACAAGCTGTCCCTCATGACAGCTCCCAAATGGTAGAAATATGTGCAGACAAAGCATTCATTTAAGCTGACAGTATTCTGGAAAGCTCTGGAAAGCATGCTATTCAGATTGCAAGAGATAAAGTGTCAGCCCCCACCCTCACGATGACCCCCACTGCCAACTCTATCCCCCTCCCCCTGAAACTGATACGTTTTATTGTTTTCTTATGAGAATCTGACATAGGAACATTCTGATTGCGTGCGGGAATTCTACCACATTTGTCACTTCCATGACTCTTTGGGGACATGATATGATAACTCCAGCCGCGATGTCTCTGTTTCAGCAGAGAATTGTGCTTCTTTTTTTTTTTTGAAAGGAAGGTGTACTCATGAGAGCTCTGGGATCTTTGAATTCAGACAGACTTGTGATTAATTAGGCCCTGGATCCAGCGCTGCCCTTGGACCTCAGGGAAAGACTCACTCTGATCCCACAAAACAGACTTTTCTTCCTGGGTTGCAGACTTGAGCTGATCTCCCGACAGACTTGCGTTTGGCCTCAAGGTGCCTGCTCTACATTCCACACAGCGCTGTGTTCTTATATTCTTTGAGTTGGACAAGGTGTTGTGCATATTAAAATACTATGCCAAGACCCACAACAGCCAGACGTCCAGAGGAGGGGGACAATATGAAACATTATTGATCAAGACTTGTGTGAGGAAGTTGTCACTGGATATGTCTAAAAGCAAACCTCAATTATTGAAATCATCTGAGCAGATGGAGACTTTTGCCATGGAGAGCCTTGAGCAATTTCACTGACTTGAATTCCAACTCTTGTCATGTGTGTCAAATAGGCAGCAGACATTTCAAATGACACATGCTGCAGTCTGTATAAATATGAATTTCCTTGCAAAATACCACAGCAGCAGATAATGAGGGCAGACTTTAAAGCCTGGGCTGTGATGTACATTGATATGGTTACTCCTGAAATTCTCCTGCACTGATAAGGTTTGCAACGACGCTGTCACTTCCATATCAGAGTCCCCTTGATCTGAAAACCTGCACACATTTTACTCATGAGATAAGAATACACTGAGTACATATGCAAAGACTGTGTAGCACCAATTCAATGGTGTATCAAGACTGTTTTGACTGGAAAACCAACAACCTGCCTTTTAGATCCTATTCCCACATCACTTTTTAAAACGTTTTATGGAGTCTTTGAAGATGAGCTCTTGAATATCGTGAATTGTTCTCTTCAGACGGGTACTTTCCCTGCTGCCCTTAAAACGGCAGTAGTGAGACCCCTTCTGAAGAAGAACAGTTTGGATCCTAATGTTCTTAATAACTATAGACCAGTGTCCAACTTACCATTTTTAAGTAAAATTTTAGAAAAAGTTGTTTTTATTCAGTTGAATGATTTTTTAAGTAACCGTTCTGTTTTTGAGAAATTTCAATCTGGATTTAGGACGAACCACAGTACAGAGACCGCACTATTGAAAATTGTTAATGATCTTAGGTGCAACTTGGACTCACACAAGCTTACAGTCCTTGTGCTACTGGATCTAAGCGCTGCTTTTGATACTGTAGATCACCTGATTCTTTTAAACAGACTAAGGCACCTGGTCGGCCTCTCTGGTACTGTCCTTCAATGGTTCAGTTCTTATCTCACAGATAGAAAATTTTTCGTAAGTTTGGACTCATGCTCCTCAAAGATTCATGAAATTAAATGTGGTGTTCCCCAAGGTTCAATTTTAGGTCCTGTACTTTTTAACTTATACATGCTCCCACTGGGAAATGTCATCAGGGGGCATGGTATCAATTTCCACAGCTATGCGGACAACACACAGCTGTACATATCCATGTCCCCTGATGACACAGGGCCAATTGATGCCCTTTTTAAATGTATTTTAGACATCAACTCCTGGATGGCAGAAAACTTCTTACAGCTCAACCAGGACAAGACTGAGGTTTTAATTATCGATCCTAAGGCACAGAGAGAGAAACTTTTATCAAAACTTCAAACACTGTCTTTAAATCCATCCGATCAGGTAAAGAATCTGGGCGTCATCTTTGACTCTGAGCTCAATTTTATTCCATATATTAAACATGTAACAAAAACAGAATTTTACCATTTAAAGAACATAGCCACAGTCTGCCCCTTTCTCTCTCGTGCTAACACGGAGACACTAATGCATGCTTTTATCTCCAGTCGTATTGACTACTGTAACGCCCTGCTTTCTGGTCTCAGGTTTACAACTTTTACAGAACTCTGCAGCACGTGTGCTGACGAAGACCAGAAAGCGGGCACATATTACACCGGTTTTAAAATCACTGCATTGGCTCCCTGTGTGTTTTAGGATTGATTTTAAGGTGCTTTTAATGGTTTTTAAATGTCTTAGGGGTCTTGGACCTTCTTATCTTTCAGAATTGCTTTTACCATATGAACCCTCCCGCGCCCTTAGATCCTCCGGCACTGGCCTTTTAATAATCCCCAAAGTTAGAACACGAACCTACGGTGAGGCATCCTTTCAGCACTATGACCCCCGTCTGTGGAATAGCCTGCCGGAGTCTCTGACTCGTGGCGAACATCGGCTTGGCCGAGGGGGGCGCTGCGGCAGTGTTCCACTGCTGTGGGCCCCTCGCTGGCCTGTGGCTGGGTGGGCGCCCGGGTGGAGGGGTCCTGGTCGTGGGCCATGAGCAGCGCCCGGTGCAGACGGCCTCCTGTGATGGCGTTTTCTGACCTGGCTCCTCTGTACTCAGCCACATGTTTCTAAGTTACTTTATTTGTGTGTGTGTGTGTGTGTGTGTGCTTGTGTGCTTGTGTGCTTGTTTTTGTCCGAATGTGTATGTACGTGTGTACGTGCTGTGGTGGGGGGGGGGGGGGGCTGCTTTTAAACATGTAAAGCACTTTGTGCTACGTTTTTAATGTATGAAAAGTGCTTTATAAATAAAGTTTGATTGATTGATTGATTGATTGATTGGACTTATGCAGAGGTTGTACACACACACACACACACACATGTTGACATACCAAACTGAATGTCTAACATTACAGTTTTTTTTTTACATTCAGGTCCTCAAAAAATAAATTTTACCTCCAAAAGTAGACCTTAGAAACAAACACAGTTCACATTTAAAAATACAGTAACAGTATAAAGCACCAACATAATTTGAATAAATACCCTGTGTGGACAAAATATTGTATGAAAAAAAAAAAAAAAAAAAAAAAACATTCTTGTGTTGGTTTACAAAAACTTATAATAATATATATACTATTCTACAAATTATTTATTAAATATATTTAAAGTCCAGTTTACTTTTAAACTTGTAAATGGTTTAAATCAACAATCAGTGACTTTCATTGCAATGGCCAAAATGCATTTTTCAGAAATTTATAAAAAAATGATCTGATTTCATTTTCAACCATAACAACTCTTACGGGCGCCGCCACCTCGCCCCGGTATATGCTTATGTGTAGCGTTGTACGTAAATCCAGGTGTGTGGCCGCCGACGCCTGATTGGCTTCCGCTGCCGGAACCGTGGTCACCTAATCCGGCCCTTTCTGGAAGCCCGGTGGTCTTGGATTGGAACTGCACCATCCCCGACCCGCCAATCAGAGGGGCCCAATTGCCGGCATCAATGTTATTTAAACCAGAACCGCCTGACAGTCAAGGCTGCTTGTGTTTTGAGCTTGCCTTGTTTTGTGACAAATTGTGACTGTTAACAAGTGTGTTAACCAGTTTGTGGAGGTTTTCATTGTTACAGGGACAGTTCAGTTCATTTTGTACTGATTTGCACACAGAGAAGAGTTTTATTAGTCACCAGTTTCAGAGGTGCTGTTTTTGTTATTAGAAATTAGATTATCGTGAGGTTTTTGTTCTTGTTTGGTTTCATAGAATAGGCTCTGCTTTAGAGAGTACTCTTTGTGTTACATTTATAGTATATTATATATATTTATATAATCCTTATAGTTTAGCTCACCTCCTTTTGTTAAATGAATCCAACGTTCTTTGAATAAATAACTTTGTTTACCACTAAACATCTGGTTTTTATGTTACTTCCTCTCACCCCTTGAGCTGGTGCATAACAACAACCACAGCTGAAACATGCATCTACTGATTTTATTGTAAAATCTGCTACTTCCACCATGTAAGAAGGAACTCTAGCACAGGTCCTTCATTCCAACAGCTGCCACACTTTAACACCAGCATGACTTATTACTTATTATTATTATATTTAGTGTTATAGATATATATGTGCATGATGATCCAACATGTGTGAGATGATCCAACAGGTGTGTATATAACTGTTTTATTTGCTATTTTATTTAATTTTATTTTTTCTGTTGCAAGTATATCACAATGTTTCTATATATTTCTTATTCATGAGTATTTTCCTTATCCAACTTGTATGTTGGGCTGTTGTTGTATGTGAGCTGCTGTAACAAGTGTTTCCCCGGTGTGGGATCAATTAAGTCTTATCTTGTTTTATCTCACCCCTTACCTGCAGAGATTTCTCTGGATTCTCTGAATCTCTGTTTAATGATATTATGGATTGTAGATGGTGAGATATATATATATATATATATATATATATATATATATATATATATATATATATATATATATATATATATATATATATATATGTGTGTGTGTGTGTGTGTGTGTGTGTGTGTGTATATATATATATATATATATATATATATATATATATATATATATATATATATACAAATATATAATTCTTTGCAAGTGTGTGAAACAATGTTCTTAAACTGTTGGACTTTTTGTAGTTTTTTTGGGTTATAACTTTTTATAAACAATAAGATTTATCTTGAATATAATATAAGTTTTAAAGGATTTGCAAATTGTATTCTAAATTTTTATTCATCATCGTCCCAACGTTTGTGGGATCAGTTTGTATTCAGATTTTGAAATTACTGATTGGCCACATTGGTGTGGAGGAGAAAAGACTTGTAACTAAGATGACATCTGATGTGGAAGTTTGTATTGTGTTGATGACAAAAGGAAAATGGCATCATGGTAATTAAAGAGTTTCCTCATCCAACCACTAAGATTACTGCTGCACTGGGAGCAAAATACAGACAGTTATAACTCAGACGCAGAAGTAGCTTATTCAGTTCCAGTGTGTGTATCAGAATATTGAGTGGATGTTTTTCCATTGCTTTGTGTTTTAGAGATTGCTTTGGACCTGAGGGTATGGATTGGAGAAAGTCCCGGGTTGAAAGTGCCCAAAACTGTTTTTTTAACCGCTAGCCAGGAAGTGCTGATTAAACAGCATCTGTTGGGACTGCAGATCATAGTCATGTAACGTTTGTACCGTCTCTGTGACAGTGAGCCTTCACTCAGACTGTGCAGGTGGCTTGAAAACACTGTGTGCAGGTTCATAGTCTATCATTGTGTTTACAAACAGTCAGGCTGAATTAAGAAACACGTTTTACTATTATCTTCCATTATTAATGTGATGTGCAGAGTTTATTTAATTATTATTGGTATCATTTTTTCTGACTTTTTAATCTTTACCGTTGTAGTGTATCTTTGTGGACCACAGTCCATTAAGCAGCAAGAGTCTACAGTATGAGGATGTATTAGACCACAATGGTGCTTTGAGCTAAATGCTAACATCAGCATGCTAACATGCTCACTAAGTCAGTGTTAATGCTGATGTTAGCGGCTATAATAGGGACGGCATTAATGGGTTAAACCCTTACTTTAACAAAATCATAGCATGCTATCATGCTAACATTAGTTATTAATGGTAAATGGACTATGTATATTTAATTAATTAATTATATTAATTGTATTATTTATTATAATAATTATATTATTGTATATTAATGGTAAATGATTAACTGCCAGTTTTTCACCATAAAAATAACAGTTTTATTTTTACAGTGAAACACACTAATATTTGATGGCAAAACAGCGTTTCTTTTAATAGAAAAAAACTTGGAATTATACATGAAATATGGAATAAAACACCAACATTAACTGTAAAATCAACAATACTAATGTCCTATTACGGTAATATTAGAAAAGGTGATACCGTATTTATAAGTTCTGGCAACCACAGCTGGCGTTTTTTTCACTGTAAAAACAACAGATTTTTTTTTTTTTTTTTTTTTTTTTTTTTTTACAGTGTACTTAGTTGACTGCACTAGTCTTTGCTCTTAGCAGTAAAGACAAAGTAAAGCAGAGGCTGATACATTTAACCTCCCAAGAGGACGGAGGCTAAACTGTGGCAAAACCTTTTATTTTGCAGTTCTTCTTTTTCTTTGTTAATCCTAATCTAAGTGTATAAGGAGGCAATCCCAGTTGGTTTTGGCTAACAGATTCCAATCAGAGCCACCAGTTTCTAATCCTTCTCTGCTTTTCCTGCCCTCAGCCTGAGTCGCTCTCCTTGGACCACACTGTGAGACCTGTGGGGAATGTCAGGAGGTTGAAAGGTTGCCAACAATCAGGGCGGCTGAGGCTGAGTGTCTCCAAGTGCCACCCTCACAAAGCATTGAGGTGGTTGTGTTCAGTGTGAAGGAAGTAATGAAAAGGTCAGTTCAGGATTAGAAAGACTACTGATCACTTCAGAGAATGTGCTTTTGAAGGTCAACACTGGTACTAGAAGACTACTGTAAAATGTGAAGCTCAGAAACTCAGAGTAAAAGAGAAGGAGCTTTCAGGATCAAGATGTTGACATGATTCATAACAGTGGGAGATAAACACACATAAATGCCATTTACATCCATGTTTAAATAATAAATTATAAAATGTTGTTGACTGAACATTCACAAAAAAACAACCTGGAATGGGATTAGACAGTGTCAGTGGCTCCAATTAGCGCAGAGTTGCTAATCTTCAGGGTCTCAGAACAACACAGACATGTGAGTGAACTGATCAGGGGTCAGATAAACACTACAGCACCCTGTGGAGCATTCGCTTGTATGTGTAAAAAAATGAATCCTGGTTTCTTTGTTGTTTTAATGAGACAGAGAAAAAATGCTAATTTCAGTGTAATTATAACTTTAGCTGCTGTTATCACAGGGACAGAGGAGACACTGACTGCTCGTTAAAATAGTTCCTCTTTAGGAGGAGTAAAGATTGCACATGATTCTTGGATGGTTACTTTTATTACAGTTTCAACATTATTTGAGGAATTGCATTTCAATCCATCTTGAACGCTTATGGATGCATTTACACTACGATTTTTTGAGAACGGATATCTGTCTGATCCACCCATGAAGCCAGTGACGTCACACAGAGGAGCAGGGCCGTAAATATAGACCGTGCAGGCAGTGCGATTGGACCAGGGCCCGTGAGTTAGAGGTCCTGTGAGAACAGATTATCAATTCAGAAATATGCTTGTGTTAAAAAAAGAACTCATTGTGCCACACTGAGGTTGGTACTTTCATTCATCGTGTATGGACCCTGCGTGCCTGCTGTTTGGGCTCCCGGACACACAAATCAAAAACTCACATTCTAGTAGACTTCTTTGTATTCTTACTTTCTGTCCAGGAAAAAAACATACTGCTGAAGTGGATTGAACGTAAACCTCCATCACTGGCTGGGTGGCACAAAGATGTTTTTGATATGATACCTGATATGGAATATCTGACATATAGGTCAAAATGTATGAGTCATGTATTTCATAAGTTCTTAAAATATATAGGCACTAGACTGGCAACTACTGTGATGAAGGGTTTGGCGGATTACAGTTGTGATCCGACACATTCACATTATATGAATACATAACTAATTTATATGGTTATACGGACTGTAACTTATACTTGCTTGAGTGTTAGTGATGCTGCACTATTCAGAAATATAGGATGTAGATGCCGTCTCTAATCGGTCTGCATTTTACTGTATAATGTCTTACTGTTTGTTTGTGTCCCATGGCCTCCTCCCCCCTTTTTTTTGGACCATGATGGTTTAAAATGTAAAAAGTGTTCATCTTACCATGTTCTCTCTTACAATATACAGCAGCTACAGGCCCATCATTACAGCTTGCACTGAGGCCTGTTATAACTAGAACTTATACTACTGCATGGAAGGGAAGCCTCTCACTTGTTATAATGAACTACACCTGGGCAAGATGGCAGGTGGAGCTGTTGAATGCTGTCACGTTAGGACAATAACAAGGATGCATTGTTTGATCATTGTGATACACATATTTACTCCCATAAAATAAAAGCTGACCTGCTGTCACAGAGAAGAATCGAGCAGACTGAGCAAAGCTGGAAGCAAGTACAACTCCTGTCACCATCGGCCTCGGAATACGTCTGCATCGGCTGACAGTGGTGATACAGACTGTCCATGTGAGTCAAGCCTCAACAAATAAAAACATAATGCACTCGCAAGGGACGGACATGAACATCCTCACATTATACATACAGAACTATTTACCAGGTTTCAGGGACATTTTTCAAGGTAGCTTGATCTTTCATTTTCATCTGTCAGGGAATAAATCTGAAAAACAGTTGACACATCTGTTGATTTGAGGCATTTGAATGATTGTCTTGAAATCTGGCAATCTTTTCAGCCCAATTTTGACTGACAACTAGTTTGCATGGCAATGTGTCTCAAAAACTGATCCCCACTTCCTTTATAAAATGTGTGAAATGTTCATACAGAACATGAATATTTCATACAATTCTGTATGTCACAACTTACCTAATGGAAAACCCACATTTTTAACCCTGTTGGTGACATCATCATCTATTTAATGATGATTCCATCAAGAACTCTGAATATATTATCTGTTGAGTTACTACTTAATGTCACGTGCAGGACCTCACACACTGTTTACAGCTTCAGAGGAGAAAAACGTGATCGCACAGTGGACTAAGACACTGCAAATGAACTCTTAATGAACTCTGCATTTTATGCAGCAATTTACTGCTACCTGATAATAGCATTAAAGAAGATGCAGCATAGCTCAGCGTGAAAGATGAGGAAAATATTCATAGTGAAGGAGAACGACACCCACAAGGAGATCTGCAAGAAGAGAGAGGACAAAGACACAGCAGGACAAAAGACAGAGTGACTGAGGGAGGAGAAACAGTGGAAAGAAAAGACAGAATTACAAGAGTGAATGTGTAATAGTATGAATAAATGCCCAGATGATAAATCACTGTACGTTTGATTAGGTTGAGATGAAAATCTAAAGACCCCCTGAGGAAAGTGCTGGTTCAGGAGGAAGTGGTGATTTGATATGCTCAAGTCAAAGAAAAGATTAGGAATAAACAAGATTTTAAAAAAAAGAAAAAAAAGTAGCTGTTGAGGAATCTGGATCCAGTTTTTTACATCACTGTGGAGGAAGTGGAGATTTTACATTCTAATGTATTAGAATGTAAAATCACATTCTCATGACTGCTGTCATGGAGGAAAAATAATAATTCAAATAACTGCATTAAAATTTCTACAACTGTGTCTTGTGACTCTGTGCTGCATGGCTTACATCAGGGATACTCCACTTGCTTTGTCCCTGGGCTACTTTTGAAAAATGACTGAAGGCCGGGGGAAGTTAATGAACAATATTTTGTCCATATGGCAGAATAAGACGACCTCAAAGTCATAACCTTCTCTCTCTTGTGGTGTTACCAGGCTGGAATGCTGCACTGAAGCTAGCATGTGATGGTGTCTGATATTAGCAAGCTACAGCAACTTGCCTGTTTACATTGTTCTTAAGTCAGGTGAAAAAGTCAAACAAAGCGTCACCACTTGTGCACTCTGCACAGATCACCGCCAGGATGCATTATTGAACATTCACTAACTGAATATGCAGACATTTATTTTCATTGTGAATTTGAAAGTGTTGTCATGAACGGCTTCAGACTCACAACACAAACACCAACCAGGGACCAGAACCAGTTGTAAACTGTGTGTTGCAAAGCGTGACACTCAAGTGAGATTGAAGGTGATTCGAGGGACGGAGACACAGAATGGTGCAGGGCAGATTCTTCGGGTGTCGGTGTAAGAACAGGGCGGAGCAGGTGAGTGATGGACTTCCTGTTGCTCTCCATGTTTTATGTATTATCTTGAGTATGCTTTTTATTTTGTCTATCCTTCATTTAGCCAGAAAAGAAGGTCCCTCTGAGTTCTATGATCTACTCTTCCAGAGTCAGCCACAATTTCACGTTAGGACACTTTAAAGCAACACAAGAGAAATAATGAAGGAGGAGAGGCATGCAGATCATATGATATCTATTCCACCTAAAGTGAAGAATTATGTAAAACAGAAACATGTTTCCTTCAGGGCAGTTTGTAAAAGACCTGGAAGGTATTCAAAGATGGGAGTGCTTCTAAGGTATAATGATATTTTGCAGCTCATTTCATGCAGAGGGCCCATAAAAAGAGAAAGCCAAGCTCTGAGTGCACCCTGGGGACAGTTAAAAGAATCTGATTGGTAGATCTAGTGCAGTAGTTGCTGGTCTGATAGGATAAAAGGCTGGAGATATAAGTCGGTAGTTTACCCAACAATGTCTCAGCAATAAATAGCAACATGTACATTTTTCTCCTCCGGTGAACTGTAGAAGGGACCTGAAGCACTCGTAAAGATGCAGTGGCGAGTGTGTGAGGCTGCACTTACACAACATAAAGTAAGTGTGATTGAATTGAATTTATTTGAGTAGGGATGAAGTTGCATGTGTCTAAATTACATATAGTCCAATACAGATAAACATATGCTTTGCTTAATTTTCCTTCTGAAATCAGTTTCTTAAACAGAAAAAAAAATGTTTTGGCCTCAGCTTTTTCAGTCGGATTATCAATATGCATCAACATTTTATCAATAAATGATTGTGTCATCAGCATACAAATGTATCTGGATTTATTCCATGACACATTTATAAAAAGAGAAAATATAACGGACTAAAATAGGCTGAGGGAGTTCTTCTGAACAGATAAGTCTCAAAACAAACAGCATCATTCTTATACAGCTGCACAGTGCTGTCTTAAGATTTAAAGATAGTGTGAGAAACTAGCATAGTCCCTGTTATACTACTGTGATCTAAAAACCTGAGTGATATTCACTTCAAATCAGATATAAGCTGTTTTAATTGAACAGTCTGCAATTGGGACAGTAATTATTCAAGTCAGAAAGGTCTCCTCCCTTTACAACCATAGCTGATTTTTGGGTGTGACGATGGCGGAAAAACGTGAAGCAATAGGCTCTGCAATAATATCTACAGCAAGTTTTAAAAAGTACAGCTCGATCTTATCTGGGCTAGGCTCAGTTTATCAAATATAGCCAAGAAAATGGATCAATATCAGCCATTTGTGAGAGGTCACAGTTATAAAGATCCTGCAACAAAGACTTGTTCATTCAAATGTTTAAAACAAGATTTACTCTTACGAACAATTTCTCACACGGATAACTGCACAGTGATCACAAACTTTATTACAAAAAGTGCCAACCACAGAGAATCTGTGGAGTGAAATGAGATCAAGTATTTTTTAGCTGCAGCAGACAGAGAGTCACAACTGTCCTTGAATGTGTCAGATGATGGTGATAACCAGTCCCAGTCTGAGCAATGCAAACTCACATTTAATCCAGTAAGTGAAGTGGCTGCTTCCCTTGAAGATGAAGGTGGGCGGTAAAATCCGACCACAATAATATCTGAACCATTTGGGAGGAATAATTTCATTACTGAGAGTTCAGAGCGGTTTGATAGTGAACTGAATGTAAGTGCAGGTTAATTTACATTTGACATTAACTATAATCCCTCCTCCATTTTTGGTGCTGTCTGTTCTAAAGACGTTACATCCCTCAACATTATCCACGTCATTTGTAATTGATTTTTTAGCCACATCTCAAAAAGGCCACGATGCCAGAATCAGACGAGCAAACCCATATTCTTAATAACTCCATTATACTTACCAGAAGACATACACTGAGGGTCTGGGTTAGGTTGGATATTACCACATAGTAAGAGCAAAAGGAGGACAAAGCAGTTTCTCCTTGCTGGGCCATCAGTTGAGTTACCGTCATAGGTTAAGGCCACATAGGGAGACAGCCTCTAAATCAAACCCTGTGGCAGAGAAAGATGACCAAGAAGAGAGAGACCCTTCAATAGCAGCTGGGTGGTCATGACAAAATCTCTGGTTGACTCTGAGGAGGAATCTGAACAGGAAAAATATCCACAAACAGTTTCATAACAAAATCAATGAATGCCACAGAGGAGAAGCAGACATCAGTAAGGAAATATTGAATATATATTGAAGGCACAGCACAGCCATACACACAAAGCACCACCTAAACTGTGAGCTGTCAATGCTCTTACTATTTCACCATCTAACAGTTTTATGTTTTATTTCTTAACCTGTCACTTCACTGCTTTTAAAACTTCTTGGCAGACTGCAGTTAAAAGTCAGCTGGCTGGCTAACACTTACAGAAATGTTAAAACTTAAAAGATTACATTCGAGATCACATTCAGCCGTCCCTTGGTTCAGTCTAAAACAATGTTATAAATAGTGATGGGAATTCCGGTTCTTTTTAGTGAGTCAGATCATTTGACTCCGCTCACCAAGAAGAGCCGACTCTTTCAGCTCCCAAAAACTTCAACGTAGAAATTAAAAAAAGGACAGCTATTGACGTTTGGATAGCTCATGTGTCTGTGAAGGTTGATTGTGGTCCCTGCTCGGTATGACAGCTCGACTTTGCAAATGTTGCATTCTGCCTTTGTGTTCTCACAATTATTAAAATGTGTCCAAATGCTGCTTCTTTTTCTACTATCACTCATCTTCGCAGTGCACCGCACTCCTCTCTCTCCTTCTCTGCTCCTCTTGTTCAGTGCACTCGTCCATAAGCGCTGCGATGCTGGACCCCCGCCCCTCCCTGTTTGGTAGTATGATCCTTGTCCATCCTCACGTGATTGGTTGTACAGTCAATACATGGAGCACCTCTAGCGCACCGTATTACTTTACAAAAAAACAAACAAAAAAAAAGAAACATGGCTCGCGGAGGGAAGCCAGCTTCCATCGTTCACACTGACTTTGAATTTGCAGATTGAAGGCTTGTTTGGAGTATAATTAGGGGAATATTTCGTAGGAATATATCGGCTGTATAGGTCAGAAACGAGATGGGTTGTGACAGCAACAGCATGGAGTTTAGGAAGGAAGGTTATAACAGTACAGTCATGAAAGAGAAGGAACAGAGTTAGGAGAAGGAACTTGAAATGTGAAATGATGAAAAACAATCAATCACTGGTTTCATTTAATGGCTTTAGTTAAAAAATCAACTCAATGTGTCTTTTGATTATTAATAAAGAAAATAATATGAAAAATAAAATACTCACTGGGCAAATCAGAAGTAAATCATGTAAGTGAAATTGAGAACAATTATTAATTTGTATGCAGCTCTCTGCTTGTTTTTATCCTACAATAAGACACAGGTTATTATTTTTCCATAACTCAAAAGATACAGTAGAGGGGATGCTCTGCAGGCTCTGCTGAACAGCACATTTTTATTTCTCTATGCTGATTCCTGACCTCTCTTTAGTCAGCACTGATCATCTCAAAGTCACAAGTCTTCCAGTTCTGTGCAGCTTTGTGTTATTTGTTCATTTCTAAAGACTTCTACAGACGTTTTCATTCTTCCTGCTGACTGCAGTATATGTGTGTGTGTGTGTGTGTGTGTGTGTTAAAGGTCCCTGCCCTCACTTCCAGCAGTATGAGTTGTGAATGGCTGTTTGGATGCACTCCAGAATACACTCCAAGATATTGCTTAGAATGCAGGGAACTCTACACCTCAATTTAGAAAGTGCAGAAATTACTGAGTCAATTCAGCAACGCAAAGTGTTTTGTTTCACTCAAACTTTGTGTTTGTATCTGACTTTGTATGAGTGTAAACCTGCAGATAGCCTGCACAGGTCTGTGGGAAGACATCAGTTCTCTGGACCAAGGACACTTAACCTGAACTGAGTTATAACACAAACAGTTTTCTTTTGCTGTGAAGTTAGAAAAAGTGTTTATCTTAATATATAGAGATTTAAATAGCCTTGCATATATAAATATAAATGTCCTAGTTAATAATAAATATAAATGGTTGATAAAGAATGAATTTGCTTTATTTTGTCTGACTTCACTAAGAAACCCACACTTTGTAGGGATATCTTTATTTTTTATTAATGATTCATTTTGTGACATGAAGAAAGAAATTGGATTATGAAATGATCGGTGATGCAGTCCTCACTGATTCTGTTTGACAATCAGTGGTTTGTTTCGTTATCCGAGCCAGAAGAATCAGGACAGTAGAGGGACTTTTATGGCAAACACTCCTAAAAGGAACTCATAATTATCACATATAGCTTTAGGTGTTTTCTACTTCATGGTGGCCCCTGAAATAAGAATGACTGCAAAGGAAAAGAAGAAGAAAAATCACTTCAGAGTGAAGTACAGCGCAGTCAGTACAGAATCATAAGTATGGAGACTGGGATCATCTGCTGATTTAGATTTGGTATTAACATATAAACACTTAACATGTCTTTTTAAAGTTTTGTGTAAACTTGTGGCTGCAAAATTTGCAAACACTCTCAACGCTTTGAATTTAGCGCTGCAAGGAAAAGCTGTCGGCATCTTCAATGTCCATGACACAGTTAAAGCTGCATGTCTCAACTGTGGTGTGCCGTCTCAATCGCTTCTAGATACTGGCGGATTTTTGCCTCGCTGCCAAAGAAGAGCTGGATGGTGACAGAGTTGCAGCCTTCAAGGAAAATTTGCAAGACCTTCACTTGCAACTTGAAAGATATTTCCCAGAATTAGACACAGACGTTGAGTGGATCAGAAATCTATTTGGGGACATAACACACATCGAACATGTCAGTTCAAGGCTCCCACCAACACAGGTTGACCACCTTGGGGACACTGAATCTGCTGAGACACTGAAGACCACTTTTAGAGTTAATGTTTTGACAGACTTTTGGTTTGCATCCAACCTGTGCATCCTGAGCTGGCTGACTCTGCTCTGAGACTGTTTTCAACCACCCACAACTATGAAGGTGGATTTTCCACACTTGTTGGTCTTAAGACAAAGTAGCACAAGTGCATCAATGTAGATCCCGACATGAGACTAAAACTCTCCAGTTATGATTCAGGCATTGCTTCGCTGATATCTCAACAGAAGCAGCACCATAGTTCCCATTAAGATGCAACAGAGACAACGGTGAGTGAGTAGACTATGGTTCTTGTAAAACTGTTGTTTCATCAGGCTGCAATTTGCAAGTAGTAGGCCTAAATTGTTTTTGGGGATAGTTTAGTGGTCGCTCAATTATCTCTATGGGGAACGAGCATTGTCCCTATTACTTTATATCTCTCTGTGCTCACTCTCTTTCAACCCAGCTGATCAAGGCCAACCCAGAGCCTGGTTCTGCCCAAGGATTCTGTCTTTGTTTTTCCAAGTTTTTCCTTGCCACTGAAGCCAAGTGCTTGCACATGGTGGGACGCTGTCATTAATATTATGGTTTGGCAACTTTTAATCAATTAGTTGAGTGGTATAGATGTATTAATGTGAGTGATGTGCTAGCAACCTCTTGTCTGAATTTAGTTTTTACCACGATATAGTATTTGGACAAACACTAAATACTGCAGACTGAGGACTGAGCAGTCAGTGCAGAAACATCAGTATGGAGAGTGGGATAATCTTGCTTTTAAAGTAATATTATTGCCATTACCCTTCATATTACTTTACATCTGTATGTGGAACTAGCAATTAGGTTGAATGAATGAGAGAGAATATACAGTAGCCCATACTGTATATTCTCTCTCTTTCAACCCACTTGGTCAAAGCAGATGGTTGCCCACCCAGAGCCTGGTTCTGCTTGACGTTTCTGCCTATTGCAAGGAGGATTTTCCTTGAGCAAAGTACATGCTCATGATGGAAATAGTTGGGTTTCTGTCAATAATATTATTATGGGCAATTTTCAATTAGTTATCTCAGTTTGGGTAATTCTGCAGGGAAGCTACCAAGAAAGAGTATTTGAACAAACAGTCAAGGCAAGATGGCTGCCCATCCAGAGCCTGGTTCTGCCTGTTATAAGGGAGTTTTTCCTTGTCACTGCCACCTGTGCTTGCTCATGGTGGGAGTTGTTGGGTGCGATTTGGCACTTTTAAAAAAAGGTTTTTAAGGAGGTGAGTAGTATAGACTCAGTAATGAGAGTGATGACCTAGTAACATCTCATCTGAATTTAGTATATTAGCCAGTGGTGCTTTGAAAGATTACTAGGAAAAATATTTGGACAAATACTAAAAATCATAGAGTGAGGTGCAGAGCAGTCAGTACAGAAACATCAGTATGGAGAGTGGGATTATCTTCAAAAAATACAAATCATATTCTGTTGTTACTAATTACTGTTACCTAATACATTGTTCTTGTAGAACTTTTGCATAAAAGCAATGTCAATTGCTGTTGTCCTGAATATAATGTAATCCTGTGATGTGTGATTATTATGATCAAATCACAGCTGTGCTGACATTCAGTACAACAACTTGAAACAACAAGAAGTGCCTATTAAAACAACCAGAAGCCTTTGAGTAAGAATGGATTGTAATCCCAGTTGATGTCATGACCGGCTCAAAATGCATGAAAAAATAGAAGGTTAGCAGTCAGGGGCATTGTCTCAGTAAAAGTCATGTAAGCGGAGTAATGTAACATGATGTCAAGGACCTACTACGGTAGTTAAAGAACAAAGAACAGACATTTTTTTGTAATTGCAAAGTACTCAGGGCCCAGTGACACAGGTTGATTTCAGACTTACATAGCAAAAGTTGAATTTTATTGGTAACTGGAATAGATACCTACAATCTTGAACATCATTTGTGCAGGCTGTTGATCACTTGTAGGCTTCATCATGGATGTGAATGTGTTCTGGCTAACACTGATTCATGCAGCTGATCTTAATTTTTGTTCCTACATTGTAGGAATTGTAGGATGTTTTCAAAGAAGCCACCTCTTTTGTCTGCACACTGTTGGCATTATCAGCTTCCCTACCGTTGGAAACTTGCAAATGAAAGCTTTGTCATCAAGACATGACTGCATAAAGGTCAAGGTCGAGGTTGAGGAGCAGGAAGCAGACAGGCAGATGTCCTCCACTGAGACACCCCTAATCAATACCATCAAAGATACAATGCCTCTGGTAAAATGTGCCTTAAAACACAGGGGAGAGGTGATTTGCCACCTCATACCTCAAACTCCCTTGGACCACAAAACCAGTCCGCCAGGCCACTAGGCAAACAGGCTCCCTAAGTCAGAACTACTCCAGAGACATGGGGAGCACTTTCCTATCTCTTCCCATGTTTGCGGAGACTTTTTTCATTGACTTCCACATTATTGTTGCTCATCAAGAGTTTAGGCTTGCTGACTTGCTCCAAGTTGCAGCACCATGGATTAAGAGATACGATTGATTATCTCTCCTTACCGCATAGCTTGGGCCAGAATTATGCATTTAGTCTAACATGTGATAGGAACATTGGGACAAAACAGGCAAGAGGTTTATATAATACACAAATCACAACACAAAACATGGAAGAGATGGTGGTATTCCACCTTTTATGGACTTTTTCATTCCTAACCGGTAGCACAGTAACAGTAATCATCATCATTGCCCTGCTCCACAGGCATACCAGCTGTTTTGCTCAACATGTTTTGCCAAGGCGTTCTTGAAGAACCCTGTAATGATCCATGTCTGATCATTACCTAATGATGCAGTTGTGTCGGTGATCCAGTCATATGGATGGTGACCATACTGTTACATATTCAGGTGATATGTAGCAACGTTATGCTTTATTTGGAGTCGTGTTTGTGGTCACTTGATGAATGTAAGTCCAATGTCCCCTTTGATTTGACCTGTTTTTTGTTGTACACTGGGTTCCACTGCTGCTGGAATGTTGATAACAGTGAGACTGAACCTAAACAGTAAAGTTGCCAAGCAGAAGAAAGCAAAACACTTTGTAAAGCTGAAGAGAAGCCTCACTTTGTTACTAAGAGCCTAATTTAAGAATCCCTTTTTTATTACACTCAATCATTTAATTGACTGTTTTGTTAATTGTGTAGCTTTACATGGACAAGTACCATACAACAACGCAAAGATAATACTAGATCGAGCATGACTGTTTTATAAGGAGAAAAAAATGTCTTTCAAGACTTTCTAAATTGTTCCATGAGTCTTGGCTTGGCATCTATATCCATTTGTCTGCTTGGGTCAGGTCAGCTTTTCTTCACCCCATCAAATGTCATTTCAACCCTGCGAGCTCATCTATTCTGAGAGCAGAGGAGGTCAGAGCCAAATATGATGTCTGAAACAAAAGCCGACCTTCATTTCTCTCTGTGTGTGTGTGTGTGTGTGTGGTACCCTTCCAGCCGATGATGGATGATGGATAGAGAGTGATTTTTAGGGTTTATTGACATGGGATGTGGCTCATTATGAGACTAAAGGGCAGCATTTGGGCGATTGTCCATCACAGGGCAGATCAAGTCTTTGATTATCGTTGTTTTGAAATGCCTCACTGTGCTACAGCTGCTGCACCTGACAGGCTGCCAAGTTTTTCACTGCATTTGTGGGGTTTGATACAGTGTTCACATGAAAGATTGCGTGCAGCTGACAATTTGAGCATGCAGGTGATGTGATAGACATTCATGCTAATGGTTTTGCGGCATTTCACTGATCAACACGGGCAGCAGCAATGTACCGCCAAACATGGATGGTAAATGGACTTTACATAGTGCTTATGCATATTACATTCATTTATTCACACACTGATAATAGAGATTGCCATGTTGCCAACTGTTCATCAGGAGCAATACAACACTTCCTATCCAAAGCTCTGATAATAATAAGAGTTCTCCCATGCACGCACATGCACAATGGGAAGAAGATTTCATTAATGCAAACATGGATTTAAACAATGCAATGATCATCAACCCTCTGAGGACTAAGCCATTTTCAGCTCGTTTTTACTTCTTTAACATTTGGGCTTATAAACAATACTTAATGTATATGGAACACCATGTGTTTGGTATCTATAGATTCAGGAGAACGTAGGCTCCTAAAACATTCATGTAATGTGCTAAAAAAGGAAGTATGAGTGAAAAATTGACAATACACGAACATGAAAAGTAGCTTAGTAGTAGTTTTTGTCATTTTTTACTCAAAATCACACCTCAAACAGTACTAGTGAAGAGTTTTTGAATGAAAATATTATTTTTCAATCCCTTTGCCTGGCCAGTTTTTCAACCAAATATGTGAAGAACAATAAAATAATGTCCTTTCCATACAAATGCTCCACGTGTTTTTGCCTCATTTTCCTCAGGCATGCCACTTAGCAAAGCACAGACCCTCCAGGAAGTTGAGGGGAACCTGTCATTCAATAAAAATAATATTTATGAAGTTATTCTGTCACTTTGCAGTCACTTTGGGCCCTCTGTCACTCTGCTCTGTGTGCTCCTGCCCCCTTCACTCTGTTCTACGCTGTCTACGTTGGCTGTTGTCTCTCTCTATTGTCCCTCCCCCACATGACCCCAGAGTCCTTTGATTGGCGAGAATACGTCATAGATACCCTCTACTGTAAAGTTTTTCCATTAGTTCACTGCGCTTTCAGTCTGCCGAACATCTATTTTTCAATTGGTCTTTTACGTGGTGGCATAGAACAACAAGGAAATGTCGAACGGACACAAACCACACAAAGAAACGCATCCCACTATCATAAACCATTTCGGAGATATTCACAGATATGTAAAACTTTAGACTATTTGGGCGCCTCAGAGGGTTAATCAAACATCTGATACATGTTTATGATCGCCTTCTTGAACATTTGATAAATTGGACACAGGTCTGATATGAAACTAGTCTATGGAGCAGGATGTTGACAGTGATTGTCATTAATTAAAAAACAGATAGTTCTAGTCCTTGATGTTACATAGTTCCAGTCAAGTCTCTGATTGGCTGATTTGAACCTGTAAAATAACCTAGAAACACACACCTTGGACCACATTACATCAGTATTCCTGCACCAAACAAACATTTGCGAAATGTCAGATTTAATTGATTTTGATTAACTGGGAGGAGTGGCTGAAAGAGACAGACAGGGTGGAGGAAGAAGGTGAAAAAAGAAAAGTTTCTTTGTCATTAAGAAATTAATGACAGAGAAACTGAAGAGCTAGAAAAGTTAAAAAAATGAAGCAGTAAACAGGCAGAAGTATGTAATGCTGTCGTTCAACAAATGTACAAAGAACCACAAAGATGCTGATGAAAGAAACAAAGAGAGCCTATGAGGATTTATTTAGCCAGAAATGCTGCTGTGTTCATAACCAGTTGATTCTCATCTCATTTCCACTGCCCAGTGCATCAGTTTCTCCATCCATCCCCAGATCTCCATCCAAAGTGCACAAACTACATCAGCAATGTGGCAACTGAACAATGTAACTTTAGCGAGCTTGCAGTCTACACCAACTACTGTTTGCACCGCTGCACAAAAACTCTCGGATGCTGCCTGGAGGCTGGAAAAATCATGTCAGCGATGAGGCAGAAATGTGAATCACGCTTGAAATTTCACTGACACTCAAACTAGAGTCAAATGAGAGAAGAAGCTGGAGTGAAAACACACCTGTCCAGAGTGAAACACTGCCGTACCAGCTGTCAAGGAATTTCCCATTGTAGCTACATATGTGGGTTATGCAGGGTCAAGCACATGTCTTGAGGTGACTGTAGACTAATGACCATTTGGCAAATACCTTATACCGTAGATGCATTATGACCATTAATGGACATAGTCGTGCAGCTGTGGCTCAGGACACAGAGCGGGTCGTCTACTAATAACATGATTAGCGGTTCAATCCCCGGCTCCTCCAGTCTGCATGTTAAAGTGTCCTTGGGCAAGATACTGAACCCCAAATTGCTCCTGAAGGCTGCACCATCGGTGTGTGAATGTGTATGATTGGTTAGCTCCTAAAACTGATGAGCAGTTATACCCATCATTACCATTTATGTCAGGGGTCTCAAACTCAACTTACCTGGGGGCCGCTGGAGGTAGAGTCTGGGTGAGGCTGGGCCACATCAAGTACTCCACAAAAAAAGGGTTTCAGGTATTCCAAAAAAAAGTACAACTGATCCAATCTTCTCAATCTTTATGATTAACAGTTCTTCAACATGAATGGGTTCTTCAGAACATGAACGGTTCTGCAGAACATAGGCTTCTCTTGCCTACTCCTTGCTGCCAGAGACCTGGCAGCACCTCCTCTCACACAGCTGAGCCACATTTGGCTTGAAGGAGGAAGTAGTTGAGACCCTATGGCCTGAAGATGCTTATCAGTAAGTTTGTACCTGTACTTTGACTTATTATAGTTCATCGTGGAGAAGAGCTTTTCACACAGATATGTGCTCCCAAAAAGGCACATGGTCTGCTTGAACACCCTGGAAAGCTCAGGGAAGGTGGTGAGCAATTCTCTCAAAAATTGTCCAAGCTTGTCTGCTTTTCCATTCACCTCCCGGAACTTGGCTTTGAGTTCAGAATTGCACTGCAGGTCAATGAGCTCTATTTGAAGCACAGGAGGGGCATCTTGCACATCGAAGGAGAAGGGGTCAGCAAAAATTTGAAAAGTGGCTCTGTGTGTCTTGAAGTCTGTAAACCTGTGATCAAATTCCTCCTGTAGCTTCACAATGGCATCAGCATACTTCTCCACTCCACCACTCCACCACTGATTGGTGTGCCCGCATCCATGACTGCCTTGCATGCTGGGAAATGGCAGAGGTTTGTCTGAGAGAGCTGGGCTTTCCATAACACAAGTTTTATGGAGAATGCACTCACGTTGTCATAGGCAGCACTGACAAGCTGCCCCTGGCCTTGTAAACTTCTTGTTCAGTACATTCAGCTCCTGTGTGATGTCAACAAGAAAAGCTAAGTCCATGAGCCATTTGGGATCACTTAGCACAGGAACAGCCATCCCATCCTTCTCCATGAAGGCATTCACTTCTGCTCTCAACTCAAAAAACCTCTTCAAGACGTTTCCCCTGCTGAGCCAACGTACCTCTGTGAAGTAGAGCACATCCTCATATGCTGACTCTATTTCCTCCAAAAAGCGCGGAACTCTCGGTGCTTTAAGCCCCTTGATCTGATACGGTTGATGCATTTCACAACGACAGACATCACATTGTCAAACTTCAGGCATTTCCTGCAAAGGACCTGCTGATGGATAATGCAGTGCAGAGCAATGGCCTCTTCCACACCCTCCTCTTCCAGTTTTCTTTGAACACGTGCCACCAGTCCATTTCTCCTCCCTGTCATTGATGGTGCTCCGTCAGTTGTTATTCCAGCAAACCTCTTCCATGGCAAACCGGCATCCACAATGGCATCACACAGCTGACGGAATATCTCCTGAGCGGTTGTCTGGCCATGCATTGGAATCACTGTGAGCAACTCCTCCATCACTTCAAAATTGTCGTCAACACCACAGACATACATTGTGAGCTGCGCAGTGTCAGTGACATCTGTGCTCTCATCAAGAGCGACTGAGTATGCACGGAAACGTTTGGCTTCCTCACGCAGTTGATCATATATGTTACCTGACAGGTCAGAAATGCGCTCTGCCACTGTGTTGGCTGAAAGGCTGATGTTGCCAAACTGACCGTTCTTTTCCGGACAGACTATACTTGCAGCCTGTAACATGCACTTCTTGATGAACTCGCCTTCTTTGAATGGCTTACCCGCCTTAGCAATCATTTCACTCACCACATAGCTAGCTTCGACTGCTGCATCATTCTCTTTGCTTGCTTTCTTGAAGAAATCTTGTCACCTCAGTAGACATGTTTTAAGATTGGCGACCTGGTTCTCTCTCTCATCTCCCTGGTATTTTACATACTCCTCAGCATGTCTAGTTGAGTAATGACGTCTGATGTTGTATTCCTTGTGCACCGTAACTTCCTCTGTGCATATAAGACACGTCGGGGTGTCCCTGTGCTCAACAAAAAAAATATTCTATGTCCCACTTTTCCTGAAATTGTCTGTGCTCCTCGCCAACCTTTCTCTTCATGGCAGGTTTTGAGAAAGACATGACTCAGGATGGGTGACAGGATATATTTTCCTTCCACTTGGTGTCGTTCCGGAATCACGTTTCAACCAAGTGACTAACGTTGCTAATTCGCATTGGCTAACTTGACAACAAATGCCACCGGAAGCTGTCAGGGCAAGCGTGGCCACGAGTTTGAGATTTATGTTTTTGTTCTGAGGTCCTATAGACGAGCCAGAGAGGACAGCTTCTTCAGAACTGAGGTGGCATCACGTCATGACAAGTGTCAAATCAAATCAAATCAAATCAAATTTTATTTGTATAGCCCAAATTCACAAAACACATTTTGCCTCAGAGGGCTTTACAATCTGTACAGGGAGTGACACCCTCTGTCCTAGACCCTCGGTTCGAGTGAGGAAAAACTTGCCCACAAAAAAAGCCATATGAGAGAACAAGATCAAGTGTATTGATAAATCCTCCATTCTCCATGGCCAAGCTTCAATAGACCTTTCAGCATAAGACATCTTGGACTTCTGTGCACCTTTTCTCCATTGACTGAACTGACTGTTGATGAATAAAATCCTGTAATTGAGCAAGATTCAACTTATATATGTTTACATTTCATGCATGAGTATCAATGTGTTATTTCTGTCGGTGTGATTTTATTGAAAACTACAGATTTAATTGATGTTTTATGAAGTCTCAAATCAATAGAAGACATTACATTACATCCAGTATTTCATTTAGACCAACTATGGCATGTTTTCTGATGTATTCTGATAGGGAAAATGTTTGCCTTTCGTCTGAATGCCTGCAGACATGAACTTCTAACACCACAGCTCATCTGAGAACAAACTGTCTACTTTGTCACTTTAGGAATAGTGCTGTTAAACAATTACTGTTTTCTGTCTGTGAGACAGCAGTGGATGTGGTCATATCATGGACTGGTAATCAAAGGGTATTCATGAGTGACTAGTGTCTGAATAAAAAACAGTTTTCATATTTCCAGTGCTGTGATGAGTCCTTGGCTGTCTCTGAATAGAAAAGCAGATTTCAGATAATGCCAGTGTACTCACCTGTATTACAAGGACATGTTAGCGTGTTTCTGTCTGCTCCCGCAGCTACACTCTTTATCACTATTGCTTCAAATGCTGCTGTAGCTGTGTTGCCCCATTCATCACCCAAGGCTGAACTCATATATGCTGAGGAGCTCTGGGCCATCTGATTTCCAATGCTGCTGATGCAAATGATTTCATACTGTAACTGAATTTGTTTTAATTATGCATGGTAGGTAGATAATAAAACTAGTTTACTCGTGACTGCAGTTAGGGCTCATGTTTTGCCCATTTTAGTTTGAACACTTCTGTCACACAAGTTAAGTTCAAACAAGATGTGCATATATTACAGTTTTATGAATGTAGTATGCCTGACAGTGACTGACTTCCACCCCATGTGGCAGTCTGACTGTAATACAGCTCTCTACTTTTTCCAACAGTTGAGTTCTGTTGCTATCTTGACAGGAGGCTGTTTCCAGATCAGAGTGAACATGGTGTTCTCAAAGTACTGAATGCTATAGTTTAGGTCCACAATCGAAGGAGTACTTTAAAATTGTATTCAGAGTAAATCTAAGAATCTACAGCCATGCTAGTGCTTTGTGAGGTGTGTACTCTGAGCTAAATGCTAATGTCAGCCTGCTAACATGCTCCCAATAACAATGCCATATAAGTTTGGCATGGTAGCATGCTAACTATTGCTAGTTAGTACACAAAACACCCATGTGAGCAGCTCTGTGGGGCTAAATGTTAAAATCAGCATGCCACCCAGCTCAACGACAATGCTGTGTATACTGTGTCGTGTATAAAATGCATATGTATACTGTGTGTACAATCTTAATTTAGTGTGTTAGCAGTTACATAAGCAGAGGTTGATGGAAATCTCATTAATTTTTCAGGAATTTGGTGATCAACCAAAGTATTGAACAAATTCAAATTTTGGCCTGATAATTTTGAACATAATTGTGTTTACGTTATGTTATGTGTGTATATTGCAGTATTCAGCACAACTGCTTCAGCCCCAGCAGCTTCCTTGCCTGCCAACATTTTTACATTTTTACGTCCAACTGGGAGGAGACCCCGGGGCAGACCCAGAACCCGCTGGAGGGACTACATAGCTCATCTAGCCTGGGAAAGCCTCGGGATCCTCCAGGAGGAGCTGGAATGAGTTGCTGGGGAGAAGGACGTCTGGAGTGCCCTGCTAAACCTGCTGCCACCACGACCTGACCCCAGATAAGCAAAAGAGAATGAATGAATGCATCGAAGGCAGATCTTGGCGTTATAGTGTGAACAGACTTAAAAATAACAAGTATAAGTATGTACATTGAGACACAGCGAATGTGTGTATGACGGTGCAGTATAGAGACCAACAAAGTCCATATAGGAAGGTTAGGGTGTGTGGATGGGTCAAACAGACACAGGAGGACTTTTACACAAAATGTCATTTATATTTTGAAGGTGTAAGCAGACGCTGCATTTTTATTATTGCTAAATTGATCTTGGAATGAGACACTGCATCGCATAACATAACAAAACATGGCACAGTGGACTGGCTTATGTATTACACACAATGGCGTGATAATGGGTTGTTTATGACAACAGAGCAAACATCCTGAGGTAAAGAGACAGAACAGTTCCCCCTTCTTAAAAAATGTCCGGAAACATGTCATCATGTGCTGTCATGTCTTTTACTGAATGTAAACAAACCTCAGCAGAGCTTTACCACTCACGGTGAAATGTGTGTTTGTGTGTGTGTGCCTATAGTTAAGCCAACAGTGCAGACTGGTTGTGGAGCTGTGGTGTTCAGCTGCTAAGACAGCAGCATCTGGCCACAGTCTCCCTGCCTGAATGTGTATTCATATAGCATTCCCTGACAGTGCGTGCTTACCTAGAGGATGGTCCGAAGATCAGATCAAAAACTCCATCAGTGTCTCCGTCAACTCTTTGTGTTATTCAGCAGAGATCTTCACACCGTTGTGGGCAGGAGGAACTCCAGACAGCTTCTAGCTGCTCCCAGCAGTCAGATCAGCCCTTTGGAGAGTGCTCTGAGCCCGGATCACGGTGCTGTTCACGGTGTTCACCTCCATTAAATGTCCTGGAAAAGACAGCAGACTGCTACAGTAGAACCAATGTGGTATATTTTCTTACAAGCATTTCATAGTATTTCATTGGTCTCTCCTAATGGTACAGTTGAATGTGAAGTGTATATCTGAAAGAATCTGCAATGGTCTCACTCTGACTGAAGAATAAGCATTCTATACTATTTATGACTTCTCTTGGGTAAATAGCTGGAGGTTCTTGCGGACTTTGCTCTCTCTCTCTGAGTGTAATGTTCTGTGTCCTTATTTGGTAAAGACATGTATGGCAAAGTCTGCTATGGAAGATAAACAACAGAAGTTGGTCCCATAAAAGGACATTCTCAGAATGTATATTCGTTTGTCTGTCTGTGTGTATAAAAGCTAAGCCCGGGAGAAGAGGGGTTACAATTCGGCATGGGGGAAATTGGAAAAGGGATTCGATCAGGAGATGCATCCCAAACTCATTTGTTTCTGTGAATAAAGTCCTAATTATTCAATGCAAGATGAGTGGCAGTTCTTTTCTTTTCAAGCAAATCCACAGACCGACTTCGGCAGCCACGAAAAGTCACAATACCATGCAGAACTCTACCCACATCAGACTGGACATTAATAACTCAATATTCTGCTTTTTAATGAAAGAGACGTCCTCCGGGTTCATCATAACCTCTTTTCAAACTTTATTTTTAACTAAAGCGGTGTGTCATATTTTAACCTTCAAACACATTGCACGTCGTGTAACATTGATTAACACTGAGACCAATTTGCTAAAACTGCTAAAATAGCCTTGATATAATAATAATATGATAATTATATAAACGGTTCAATGTCTTTATTTTTTGGTACCTGTTGAAAAACACTCCATCTGTCTCTGGGTGCAGATTTGTGGTGATGTGTGCTCTTGTCATGAACCTGGGTCGTGAGGTAACGTCTTCTGTTTCCTGTGCGTTGTTATAACGTTGAACTATGATTGGCTCAGCTGTTTCAGAGCCATGAGACCAGTGATGTGACTGGCTGAGACTATTTCATATCATCACACACACACTGACCTGCATTCACCTTCACACAGTTCATTTGCACATTGCTGTGCCATGCACACATTAACCAAAATAAAAGCTCCCGCATGGAGACAATTTTGGGTGTGGCTGTCATTTTTTTCACCTTTCTCGGCTGCAATGCAAATTCTCTGCAGTCTGTTGCAGTGCTGCAGTGGATCCTGGAAGACCAGGAGCTGCACCATAAATTACTGTGACAAGGAATCAGTAACTAAATCACCTTGGAGTCCAGCACTCACAGGATATTAAGGTGGGATATTTCTGCCAGAGTCAAACACAGCCTGCGTAGGAGGATGTATTAACCTTTGCAAACAGCTTCTGCTCACATAGAAAAGCCACGTTAAGGGACAATTAAAGGGACAATCCAGCAGTCCCAGTTTCACTGTATTAATGTGCTGGTGATGGAACTGATATTTATCTTTGAAAACGTTGTCAATGACAGGAATTCACAAGGTGAAATGATGAAAGTATACAAAATGTACCGAAAATAAATCATCAATGACTTCTGATCAGCTGTAGAACACACGTGATGGCATCGTTCATATATGCAATACTGTTTTCTTTTTTCAAATTTACTCCTCAGACTTTCATCACATACATATCACACTGTGTCCAGCTGCCACTAGCATAATGCTTCTGAGTATCCGAATAACTGACACCAGGTGAGTTACAGTGTTGGCAAAAGAAATGTGATGTTTAAATAAGGAGGAAGATGTTGCTGTTTCTCTTTAAAAACTGTCCATTGTGAGGCTGACAATGTTAGAGTAAGTTAAATCAGCGGAGTACTTTATGTGTCACATCATGGTAGATTAGAGTCTAATTAGGCTACTAATCAGCCTCATTAAGCTGAAGAAGACTTGTTATAAGAAAAATGTTCCATGGCCGCTCTTCAGCTTAATAAGACAGGCAGAACACCAAACATTTCAGGTTGTAGTCATTAGAGTCCTTACACCTGTTCGGTTCAGTTAGTACGGTTTGTTTGGGCTGATGTCCTGACCAAATCTTCAATCTTGGCTGCTTCCAAATTAAATTCTGGTGCACTTTGTTTGTAGCATGAAAGCAATCGGACTAACCAAAGGATTCTGTGATAGTAGATAAGGGATTTTATCATGGTTTCAAAAGCTGAAACAGGAAGTGAGTCATACAAATCATTTGGTGACCATGGTAACACATACTTCCCCCTGATTCAAAAGCATTGACAACTGGTTTGTCAGTCAGCCTTGACCTCACTCGTCATGGCTTGTTTCTCAGTATGAGCACAAACCAGAGCAGAACAACAACAATGTATCATTATTTCTCTTTGTACGGATCAGTGGACTGAACTACAGGTGTGGAAGTCTGTAGTGTCACAGGTCAACCATCATCTTGCTGAGGGGATCACCAGCTCATGTCTTGTTTCCTGACTGTTGAGTAGTTGCCTTCTGGAGAGATGGCGTAGTGTCGGATTCTTCTTCTGAAGCTACTCGTATTTCTGCTCACCTTGGACGTCAGCACGGAACATTCTCTCCAGCATCCTCTTATTCCTCTGTTGAAGTACAGGAAGAGGAAAAGGCCTCCCCATTGTCTTTATGATGAATGAATACAGGCAAACAGACAGACGCTGGGGTTCATTGTGTATTCTTAAATTAGTTTAAGAAACACTGTTGAGTTGCTCATTTTAGTACAGTTCCCAGTATTTGTTCCAGTAAAAGCTGTACCACAGGGGGCTGCCCAGAAACAAATGGGTTACTATAGGCAGGTCACTCAAGAGTGAAATTAGTAAAACACTGGAGGTGCCCTTAATGCAAAGTGTGAATAAAATTACCCTGAGGCTGACTCGGCTGACATTATTCACCAGCCTTCCACATTGTGCCGTTCTTCCTGTCTTGGAGGAAAATTAACCACTGCATAAATATGCTCTTTAAGGAGCTTTGGCAAATACAGTCTGTGATTATAATAATACACACCAGCTCACAGTTAAGGGTGAAGAATTAAGTTGCAAATGAGTTTGTAAGCTTTTGACTCTTGTTTTACAAGAAACCACTTTGCTATTCGATGGACCAACTATTGCACAGAACTTAGGGCACTTCTCTTCACACGAGAAAGGAGATAGTGCTTCACGGCATAAATTTACTTCACGTGCTGAAAATTCTGAACTGAAAGCCTGTATTCATATGGTTGTTAATGGCTGACATGAACCCAAATAGCTCTTTTGTTATGGATTTACTGCTATGGAAATGTACACATGTATAGTGGATTTATCAAGACAACAGGTAAACATGGAGGAAATGTTGAGTTTGTATCAAAAGCTAAAAGTTCAGTAGGAAGACATGATTAATATATTTCCCATGCTTCTGTTAACACCATTTAGACCAGACCTTAGTATTAAAGTATAAAAAAGTTACAAACTATCAAAAAGTTATGTGCGATAAAGTGGAATGACACATGAAAAAAAAAAAAATTGAACCGATTGAAATTGAGAATTGAACTGAATTGAGACTGAATTTAATACTTTTGTATTTGTTTGCAATGACCGTATCAAGATTCTTCCTTGGGTGAGGTTTTGGCTCTGGTGAATTGTGATCTTCAGTTCTTTTCATAAATCTTCTAATGGGTTTAGGTTGGTTTAGGTCTGGTGATTGAGCCCAATTTTCCAGTGATTCAGAACACAGAGGACTGTCCACCTGCGTCTCATCCTCGTCATCCTGGTGGATGGCAAGAGATTCTTAGAATTTCACAGTATATTGCTGCATTCATTCATGCCATGATGCTTCCATCTCTGAACCTCACTGTGGGTATGGTATGTTTAGAAGCATATGCCGAGCAATGCCTCCTCAGAACATGATGAGTTGTTACTGTTGCCTAGAAGTTTTCTGAAAGATTATTTGTCTCGACTTTTTGACCGAGACAAATGTTTGATATTTGAATAGTGTGCGCAGTCACCAAATAATCTACACACTTCTGCAAATGTAGAGCAAACTTCAAATAAGCTTCAACGTGCCTTTTTTTCAATAAGTCCTCCATGGTGATCGAGCGTGGAGACCATATTGTTAGAGAGGATTTCCGATTGTTTGAACCTGCTGCTTACAGGTCTTTCTGGAGCTAACTTTTTGACTGGCCAGTTGGAAACGCCTTTTTAAAGAGAGCAAGTATTAACCCATAAACACGCCCTGACCCAGCTGATTCTAATTAACACAGATAGACAAACTAATCAATCTGGTATGAGTGGGTTCAGTGCTTTTCTGCCTGTGTTCAGTAAAGTGGAATAACACAGAAGTGAAATACTGAACACACTCTTTTATGGTTTAGAATGTTACCATTTCCTTATTTGAGAGTTAAGATCAATGTCTGGTCTGAATTTCATGTGAAAAGCTCTGTTGGAAATTTGTTTAATTAAAAGAATATTGATGTTGAATACTTATTTAGTCTTAGCTCTCAAGACAGTCCAAGTAGCCTGCTTCAGAACAGACAGACCCCTGTCATTATGAAGAAGGAGGAAGAGGTGGAGGAGAAATTGCAAATGACAGTCGCCTCAAACAAGGTTAAACCAATGAAGCTGGCAGTTTAGAGTGCCATGCATTCTCTATCTTGGTCACCACATACCAGCCACCAGCACTCAGTGACGTCTGCACTGCCTGCCAGTCGGCATTCTCGCTCTCATACTTGAAGATTTCAACATAGATGTTTTGAGCCATCCAGCACACAGCGGATTGGTCACAATGGAGGAGGATGGGTTGCACCAGCATGTGAGAGGGCCAATCACAGACCATGATCACTACTGGACCAAAATCAGTAAACATACTGGGGGTACTTCATCTTGCCTCGTCAGTTAAGTTTACTTTTCTTTTGCATTGTATATTGTATTGATAATGATATGGTATTTCCTTTACTGTGTGTAATTAGTGTGACTGCCCCCAAGGCATTCACATTATTGTTATCCAAATCTTTATTATTATTTTTCTACCACGCCGTGCTACTCCTCCCACAGATCTTGTCCTACAAACATAGAAATTATATCACCAGATGCAGCTCAGTCATGGCATGGGTGCTATTACTTTTCTAAGCTCTACTACTAATACTGTACAACTTATTCAACATTTTGTGCAGGTTTTTACTCCAAATCCGCATTTTGCGCCTGCTAGAGTGAGTGACGTCAGAAGCTAGAGTGAAGAAGCTGCGAAAAAGTCAGTCAAAAAAAAAAACACATACCAGCCTGTCCTGGCCACAAATGTCGTGTTACAGACATAATTCATAGCTCACAACGTAGGAAAACTCCATAGCTACGCATTGAAACCACTACTGAAGCTGTCAGCCTTACCGTTTTTCCTATGTGCGCTTCAAAACACCAGTTAGTCCCTGCAGCTGCTCTATTAATCCCATGTTAAAAAGGAGCGAAATTTCAGCAGGGAAGCAGCCAAACTCATTTCTCTCCGTGTCGCCAGAAGTCCATTCCTTAACGGAAGTCACATAAAAACACGACCTACACGATCAGGAAAGCCTCGTAGTACTACTGGTCAAGTCGTTTTAGTGATAGTTGCAACGGTTTGGCCACAAATCGATCATCTCTGTCGGTAGGTTCTGCCGTTATCAGCCGTGCTCTGCGCCGCACTGAGTCTGACACACGCGCGCTGCTCTCCATTAACCCGGAACTTTTACCGTCCTACATCTGCCTAACAGCGTCCTAAACACAGCCACATACGCAAATTAAAACAATAACATGCGCCATTCACTGCTCTCCTTTTAATCAGTACAATCTCATTACAACGTGCCTCGCTAATATTGATAACAATACGCTCGTTTCCGCCGCTAAAATAAAGACTCACGAGACTCATGAGACCCGCGGATCAAACGAGGCAGATTCAGACTCGGATGGACTTCACGGAGTTGTGTTAAAAAGACTTCCTCCAGTCAAATGTAAAAAGGTAAATACAGCGATACACACGACGATAGAAACTTTATTTAAAACACAAACACTTGTTTTATGCAGCTGAGGCTAACATAGCTCTGAGGCTAAAAACAATGTAAGAGGGACGTCACGTAATTAACGTCATTTCAACTGCAGCGTTTTATGTCGTTAATAATAATGCTCTTATTTGCTGCACTTGATTTAACACAGTTAAGTGTTAATACACTTTAGAGGCTAGACTAATACAGCCTACACACCGTGAGAGGAGCATTTCATTTGCAGCATTATGTGTTCGTATAATCTGTCGTCAGTAATTATGGCGTTTTATTCACCACATTTTTATGATGTCATTTACTGGATTTACAGTTGAATGCGTGATGCTGACTGTGAGTTCTGAAAATATAATACTGTATCTGTGTCAGTTGAATATAATGCAGCTAAATACAAACATTATGAATTACTTACAGCCTTATAATTAATGTTAGAGATTTTCTGATAAGATGAAAATGCAAACTTTTATTTCCTGCATCAAAATTTCAAATGCACAAACAGTAGACTGCCCTCCTCGTATAATAGCTCTCAAATTTGCATGTATTGATCCTGTTTGTATCTTTGCTCTGCGTGTCTCCCCTTTGTCACTCACACACACGCGCACACACACGCTGCTCTAATTAGGGCCCGGCAGATGGCGCTCGTTGCTTAGTAACCTCCAGCCTGCCACTGACACAAGGCAGAGGGAGCAGAGGGGGGGCTGTTTTCACTGTGTTTAATGTAATACTGGACTTTTTCCAGTTAATCTCACACTTTGTCAGAATATTCTACAAATTCATACACGATTTCAAAATATTCCACATTTCTATCTTTTCATACACATTTCCACAGATGCATCGGGCATTTCAGCAGAGGGCATTCACACTGTATTTCCGCAGGAAATGCAAATTTTTCTAGTTACTAAATGATTCGTATGATCACAGTTCAGATGGCACAAAAGTTGGATGTGCATAAAGAGATTTGATCAGAAAAATCATCACACACGTGAGGCAATTTCGTTTTTCTAAGCTGATAAATTGCAACATTAGCAAAACCAGATTGTTTTTTAACACCATTGGTCATCTCATTAACCCTGTTACAGACCATAGCAACCATCTTGTTGCTTCTATTTAGAAGAAATTTGAATTTGCAGACTACTTCAAAGAGCAAAGAGCCAACATCAGGTTGAGTAGCTGTCAACTATATAAAGCATGCGAGAAACATCCAGCATGCAGTGTGAAGCCCTGGTGGTAAGAACACGATATGCACCCTTGACCCAATTCTAAAAACAGAACTTTACTCATTTCAAAAGAAATGTGTACATTAACTGTGAGCGAGAGGAAGAGTAAGGAAAGAAAAAAAAAAACTTTTCTGTGGATGCAGTGACAAGTTACTATGTTGCTTAATATTAAATTGTCGTGCATGCTTCGTGTTTGAATGTCCAACATTATTTCTTTAATACATTTATTTTGCTTTGTTAGGTTGTCCATCTGTTCAGTGAGCTTTCTACAGTGGTGTGGAGAGTGCTGTTTTCTTTTTGGACGTGTTCAGTCTGGCTGTGGTACGTGTTATGATCAGATCGATTTTCCGGTTCATGGATTGTAACACTTACCTCAACATCGGTTGTGAGTAGATCATCTGTGTCTGTAGCAGAGACTGTGTTTGGAGGATGGAGATGGCTGTGGAGGTAGCTGGCTGGAGGTAGTGGTCCGTTATATAATCCACTTTTCAAATGAGCTGGTCCGGGTGTGTGGTAGTGACAGTTTCAGTGATTTTGATTAATATGTGGTTGTGATTTTCTGTTTTTTGCAGCACTGTTACTTCTCTTGTTTACAGTAGCTGATGTAGCTAGCAGTAGGTTGATGGATCTCCTGTTGTCTTGCGTTTTCATGTTGTCAAATTCACATTATTAAATGGTAAATGTATTTATGGAGCTTTTCTGATCTTTTGCAACACGTCATATTTACCCATCCATACGCTGATGGCAGAGGTGCCAACTACTCACACATTTACACACTGACGTCACACCCATCAGGAGCATGAGCAACCCCCCAATTACTACTCCTCTACCACCTGAGCCACAGCCGCCCAGCCAGATATGATCAAATACTGTATATTTTGTTATCTCCACAGAGCTAAGTAGATGCCACCGCTTGACTAATTATGCATCACAGTGCACTGCACTGGTAAGCACAGTAAACTCCTCAATCTGTTGAACTGCAAATGCCATGTAACTGAATTTAAAATAAAAAAAAGACAAATGACTCCCCCGTGACAAGAGGCCTCAGACAGATGGGAATACCAAGTGATCAGCAAACGACAGACTCACTTAACATGACAGCTGAGTAGACTGTGGTGGGGCATGGGGTTGAGATGGGTTGACAATTTAACAAACAGGCCTGTTTGTGAAGAACATTCACAGTGGCAAGTGCATTGCCAAAGGGTCCATCTTGAACACAGGCAAACAAAAGAGTTATGATAAGACTGTGAGGGTGTTTTATTGTTTGGCTGTGTCTCAAAGCCGATTTCACTCTGGACAGTGATAGGTTGCCTTGTTATTTGTTCTTGGCTTGACTGCTGTTTATATTTTCTGTCTCGGCTAAATAAATCTAATTTCCTCCATTCCTAATCCTACCCTGCTTTAAATGAGAATGTTTGTACAGTGGAATTCATGATAGAAAAGAGTCCATTAGATTTGTTCATC
Source organism: Sciaenops ocellatus (assembly GCA_033000465.1). Taxonomy (NCBI): domain Eukaryota; kingdom Metazoa; phylum Chordata; class Actinopteri; family Sciaenidae; genus Sciaenops; species Sciaenops ocellatus. Next base: position 29,150,564 of record CP136878.1, read on the forward strand.
AAACTGGCATCGGACAGTGTGACAGAACTTCTGTTGTGGATTTGGATACAGATGAGACGCTGATCAGACTGCAGCAAGAGAAGCAAATATCTGTGAACACACTGAAAACACTAATCACAGACACATACACAGAATAAATCAAGAGAATGAATGGCCTTTTTACAAAATGCTGAGTAATATGTAAAATTATATACAACTCTGAGATTATTGTAGCCAAGACCTGATACTGATACAGTCAAAGCCAGCAGTGGTATATCAGTCAGAACTTAAAGCCTGATCGAAGTGCTTACTTTCACTGTTCTCAGCACTCATGTTTGCTCAGAGCGTCGATAAAATGTTATATATACAGTGCTTAACAAATTTATTAGCCCACCTGTCAGAGACCATCCAGCATCATGATGTGCTTTAATGCAGACTCTTTATTTTCAGTGAGCTCTCCACGTTTTACCATTTTGAACAGGAATGATGAATTTCAAACTGAATTCACCTTTTTATACCCAAATTTGAGTCGACTCACTGGACTCCTCTGAGAAGTCAGAAATTAATCAAGCATAACATTCAACCACTAAAACTAATTCTTCTGTTCAGGAATGCAGGTAAATAACTGTAATTTGACATCTTAATAAATAAATAATAATGTGCTTTTAAAAAAAAAAAATCATGGATAAATATAATTATATTTTAGCATTAAAAATATAATTTTAGTTAAAGAGCTTCTACATACATGGTGTATATATGTACATGTATAACCATTACAGAAACCTCAAAAATGATTTTGGTAATTACCAATGCTGTTAATTTAGGGCAGCTGTGGCATAAACTTTACATTGGGTGGTGGTCTAATAAACTTGTTTATATATATGTTTTTTTTATATAGATGTTTTTATTGCATTCTTCTCATTAGATTTCTTTGATATTTGTATGGTAATGTGGAACTTTTGGTGTATGGTCACGGGGGTTACCAAAGTCCTTAAATGTCCTCTGCAGGCTGATTTAATGGCCGGTATGTTGAAGCAACATGCTGGTGTTGGATGTCATCATCCTTTGGGTAGCCACCAGTGGGACAAAAATAAAGAAAACAAGAGCTTTGGAAATCCTGAGAACGCTATTTTTTTGCAACAATATTACACAGGAGAAAATAGTTTCCCTTCGATCATGTAACAGTTTGAGTTTGTTTCTGTGTTTCTTGTTTTATTTTGTAGTTCCACCCTGTTTGTCTTACTTCCTGTCTTTTTTTTATTGTGCACCTGTCCCTGATTTGTTTCACCTGTCCCTGATTAGTCCTGTCTATTTAGTTCCTGTGTTTCTTGGGGCCTCATGTACAAAGACTTGCGTGGATTTCCTACTGAAACTTGGCGTACGCCAAAACCAAGAAACTGTCGTACGCACAAATAAATTCAGATGTATCAAAGTGTGCGTAGGCATGGATCCAAGCACGTTTCTTTTGCACATCCCAATCAACATGGAATTGAGGGCACATGCAGAAGTGCCAAACTCCTCTCTGTCCACGCCGCCATTTAAATATGCAAATCAATTTAACTAGGCCCTGGACCTGAGATTCCCTTCTATGTCCGATCAGATAAACGCAATGAACAAAGGAAAGAAAAGGAATTTCACAGAGTCTGAGCTAGAGATTCTGGTCAATGAAGTGGAGACGTGCAGGGAGATTCTGTTTGGTACCCTGTCAACAGGGATAAATATGAAGAAAAAAAGAAGCGAGTGGGAGCGTGTGTGTGATCCGAGCAGCACACACACACAGAGGTTAAAAAGAAATGGTCAGATCTCAAGGTGGAGGTGAAGCGGAGGGTTTCTGCCCACCGCCGAAGCATGACCGCAACAGGCGGGGGGACAGGAGTGGAGGAACTCTCCCCCTTCGACAAGAGAGTGGCCTCTTTAGTGGGTGACACAGCTCTTACCGGAGTGGTGGGAGCCCATGAAGGTGACACAGATCATCCCCAAGGTAAATATGTTGAACTCATAAATGTTGTAATTATACTGGTCATACAATTGGCTGCTCACAATACACATAGCTCGTGCGTAAAGATGCCAGGATATTAAACACTTTGACTCAAGTTTAATTACTTCTTTTTTTTTTTTTTATTTCTCAATAGACGATAAGCCAGGAGAGGGCACAGACTCCACCACCGGCTCCGCTGGCCACGGCGTCTCCACACCAGCTGCTGACGTCCGCCCGACTGGCCGTGTCCTCACCCAAGCTGTGCTGGAATCGCAGGAGGAAATAGTTAGAGCCATCGGTGGCATCAATGATCGTCTGGATCAGTTAATTAATGTACTCAGTGATATAAGCAAATCAATAAATGCACTCGTGTACAAGTAAATTCTGTCCTTGCCTCTTTACATGCTTGAAATCACATTCGGCCGGGCCCGTATGGCTTCCCAGGGTGGGTTGAAGTTGACGGTCCGGCATCCAGTTCCTCCCCAGTTCCTGGGGATGTTCTGCTCTGGCAGTGGTATGCCATGGTGGTGTGCCACGCTGTGGAGGACGCCACAGGCCATCACAATGTGGCACACCTTCTCAGTTCGGTAGAAGGTGTGCCTGCCCCGACCTGTCCAGGCAGCGCCACCGTCCCTTCAGCAGGCCGATTGCCCTCTCCACGACTGCTCGAGTGCGGGAATGGAGGTCATTATACCGCCTCTCTTGGTCGGTGTTGGGGTCCGTAAGAGGGGTCATCAGCCACGTTCTTAGGGGGTAGCCACGGTCCCCTGGGGTCAGATGAAGGCAAAATACATTACACCACTTAAATGAACCACACTATTAATGAATGCAGAAGTGCGCCGCGGCTGATGGTCTGACATTTCCAACTTTACGCACGCTTTTTCTGACATTAATACTGAACACAGGGAGACAATGAGGGGCTTGTTACAAAGCTCCGCAGCTCTAATTTCACCAGCAGAAAACAAAAAAAACATGATATTTGAATGCGCACATGCCAAATGTGCATTTCGCTGGTATACATACGGGACAATTAAACGAATAAACTATTTACTCACCCAGAAGCCATCCACCGCGCAGCGTGCCAGCCTCCAGCCTGTTCCCAACCATGCTGTTAGTCATAATGAATGAGTCATGCGTTGAACCAGGCCACCTTGCCACAATGTTAGTTAGCTGCATTTGCGCATCACATATGATGTGAACATTGATGGAATGAAAATGTTTCCTATTAACATAAACAAATTCATCCTGTGATGGCGCTTTTATAGCAATGTGTGTGCAGTCAATAGCTCCGATTACGTTAGGGAAACTGGCTCTCGCTGCAAATTGCGCTTTAATGTTGGCCTGTTCAACAGCATTGTATGGGAATTTGATGTACCTGGGTGACATTCGGATGATTCCGTCCCACACAGCTGGCATGGCTCGGCTCAGGGTTGACTGGCACACTCCTGACCGATCGCCCAGCTCCCGCTGGAATGCCCCTGTTGCCAGGAACCCCAGCGTAGTCAGCACCTGTGTGGGCACAGATAACCCCTGGCTCCTCGCCGTGTTGCGCTCTAGGGCCGGCCGCAGCTCTGCGCACAACTCCAGTAACACTGGCCTTGGTAACCGAAATCGGCTTATGAGCCAGTTATCATCGTTTGCAAGTAAATCCTCGCGTTCCCTAAATACTCGCTCACGTCGGATTGCACCATTTGCAAGGTCCTCTAACAACGCTAACGCTGCCATTGTTAATACCATTTTCTTCATCACATTGCGTATGCTTTTATATCCACCCATATGATTGCAAACACCTGGGTGTGTTAATTGTTCATAACTGTGTCTCTGATGTGCACGTCACTCTGATGACTAATTGTTTTCACATTATTAACAGTTTCCCAGCATCACCTCTAAGTGTCGCCAAAGGAACAATAGCTGTAGAAACGTGCGTACGCCAGCCATGAAGTTGGCGTGGGGCACCGCACATTTCCACGGTCATTTCACGTTCAATACATCTGAACATAAGCGTGGAAAAGGACGTACGCCACGTTTTTGTGCGTACACAACCTTTGTACATGAGGCCCCTGGTCTGTCCGTTTTTGTGTCTGTGTACCTGTGTGCATCATGCCCTGTTTCTCTGTGTTCTCTCTGTGTTTTTGCCTGGATATCCAGCCGCTTTTGGTTATTAAAGTTAGTTTTTGTTTACCCACACCTGCCTGCATTTGGGTCCTCCCTGAAACCTCCCCACTCCCCCCGTGACAGATCATATCTGCGCCTGTATTTGTATGGGTCACAAAAATATGCAGTTGTATCCATGGTCCCCAGAAGTTTTTAGTTTGTTTTTAGTTTTTTAATTTGGTTGTAAATCATTGCTGATAGACTTTCATGATGTATCAGGTGCAGGGATGCTGGAAGTTAGTCACAGTTGGGGGTACTGAGAGAAGTCTATGTAATGAATTCATAGCATGGATGACATGGACAACATGCATGACATTCATGTTTTGTCTTTATTTGAGGATAATGTATAACTAACAGTTATTAACAGTTTACAACAGTTTGGTATGTTTTACAATTCAGCAGAGCAGCAGAGTATAAACTCAGCATCAGTGAGCATACACTGAGCTGTCAACATCACAAACCATTCGGGCGCCTTCGGGGGTTCAGGGGCTGGGGATCGAACCGCTGATCATCTGATTAGTGGACAACCCTCTCTACCTCCTGAGCCACAGCCTTTCTAAATGAAAAAAAAACTGATTGAATACCACAATAAATTCTCAAACTTTTTACACCACGTACCTCAGAAAAATTATATTCAGAAAACACTTGTGCTAGGTTCACTATCGCCCACTTCTGTTTCAACAGTCCACAGGGTTGTGGTGGGGGGCTGAAGGTTGCTATGGGTTGCTGGGGATGTGTCTATTTGTGTTGAACATATAAACATATCGTGAAAAAATACAATGATGATTATTATTATTATTGTTCACTACTACTACTATTATTATTGTTCACTACAATATTTCAGTTAAGACATTGGACTCATTTAAGGTGACTAGCTCACTAAAATATTTGATTTATGATTTTGATTCTGAAATCATCTTTTTTCAAGTTGTCCCGCTGAAACAATTGCTATTGGCTGTCTCACCGTATTGCTTTGAGTATGATTGGTCAATGTGGCTGTCATCCAGGAAACTGGCCAATGAGCACTGGGCGCGCCTTCATTTGAAAGTACGTCAGTTTGAACGCTGCAGGACTTCAGCACTACTCTCGGTCCCCTCGTAATTAATTACGTGGATCATTACCTGGATTATTTTACATCTGCATGCCAAATTCTTATTTGAGAATCTGAGTTGTGGATTTCAACGGAGAACAGAACAACAAAACAAAAACAGGAACATGGACACAGAGGAAGAGTCAGGATCTGTGCGGTCTCCTGACATGAACTTCACATTATAACTGTTATCCTGGCGATATCAGGTAAGAAAACATTTCCCTGTTATTTTTCTAAGTTAATAACCTAACGTAATGTTTGTGTTCATATCCATAATTTAGACTGTAACGTTGTCAGACTGTTAGGTTAGCTAACTGCTGAGTAATGAACTGATGTTACAGCGAACTTAATGTGATACGTTATCTAGCTTGTTAAGCTTGGCATGATCCATGTCAGCAAAACACAACGTTAATACTGAGTGTGCTTTTAGTCGGGATGGTTTGCTTGTTCTGTTTACAGGCAGTAAATCATAGCATTAACGTTAACCTAATGTACAGCTCAGTATTAACGTTACATTGTTATAACGTACCTGCTTGTGTAATAACGGTAGCAGTTTTGGTGAGTGGTAACACCCTTACTGCCTTCTGAAAATATTAATTTAAAAGTTATAATGTAGTCTAACTTCTGGTCACAACGTGTGTGTGTGTGAGAGAGAGAGAGAGAGAGAGAGAGTGAGAGAGAGAGAGAGAGAGAGAGAGAGAGGTCTGGTCTAATGTAATGTAATGCTCTAACATTAGAACTAAACTGAGTTGCTCTGCCTGTCCCTCCCTTGTTAGCTTTAGATGGTCAGATATGATTATTTCACATTAACACCTTTTTATAACATCCAAAATGTTAACCTACACAACCTGCAGACACAACCTAGACCTGCAGAGTGTAGGATCTTCTGCAGCCAGTAAAGATCTTGAGACCCAAGTCAAGGCTTTACATAAGGAGAACACCAGGCTGTGCAACGTGGCAGTTAAAGGCAACTATCTCTTTTAGATTAAAATAGGGAGTATTTTAGATTGAACAGATCACCGTCTCCTCATTTTTGGTGTAATTTGTTAAAGATATAACTGTGTCTACATTTCAGGGAAAATTACAGATGCAGTATAGGGTTTCCTGTAGGAAAAAAACTTTAGTCTAGGCCCTAGGGCTAAACACTGGAGCGGGGTTTGCCTCAACGCCTCACTGAGGCAAAATTGGTCTGGCAGAAACCCTGTAATGCCTTCAGAACCCCTCACCAACACATTTTGTAACACTCTGAGACACCAAAAAATGAGTGGAGGTGTATTTTGTTTACATTGATATTTTCTTTTACATGTTATGTATTTACAACTTGTTCGGAGTCCTGTTGTGGTTAATTCAGTGGACCTTATTTTCCAGAAATTCCATCACTCTTAGCGGCTGTGAAGACCCTCATTTCGGATAAGGTCACAGAGAGCTCAAGCTATGAAGGTGAAAGTGAATATGAGGCCAGTGTTGCTCTACCATCACCTCCTCAACCCACATTTCCCAAACCAACATCAGTAAGTACATTTTTGTAATGATCAATTAAAAACATTAAACATTCTGTCACTGGTGATTTTCTTTGTTTTTATTCCTGTTTTTCTTTCCTTCTTACAATTAATTAGGTGCAACTAGAGAATGATGACTCCACCAGAGTGTCTGGCCATTGTTGGGAGACTGCAAAAGCACAACCCACAGCGAAAGGGATGGCCCGCACCCTCCTGCTGGGCCTGTTCAGCATTGATGTCCTACTGAAGTCCAACCTGACAGGAGGGGTCAACAAGGTCGATCCATCTGCAGAGAGACGCCAGCCTCTGGACCCCAAGAAGCTTAAAGCTTTACTCAGTAAGACAGTAAGAATTTATTTTTAATGGATTAATATATTTTGCAAAGTTATTGTAAATGGTAAAGGGTAACAAACACGTTAGGACTGAAATGTACACAACTAATAGCGAAACAGGATGAATAAAAAACTTTAACAGCTTTGATATTCTTTGAGATATAAAGCGATTTCTCTATCTAGTTAGAATACATCAAACATTTTATCAGCGTTAAAATGGATCCCCTGTAGTAGCTTTAAAATCCCAGCACCAGCACCAATAGGCAGACGCTTGGCTAAGACAAGTACAGTTGCTCTCACTGACCAAAATACTTCCTGGAAAACTTAAAGTGGATACAGTAGTGTAACCTCCTCGCTCTATAAGCCCCTTGGAGAACCTTCCTAACTCCTTCCTTGGTTCCTTGAGAAGCCAATTCTGATTTCAGACTGAACTATTTACAGGTAACCCACTGAGGAGCGAGGACTAGGCATACAAGAAAAATATTACCAGTATTGGGATACACCTCATCTTTCCTTTTGCAACAATCAGAGGCTAACATTGTTGATGTCTTTCTTATTTTATTATCTTTTACAGATGCAGTTGTTTAGCAACACCCAGGGGCGAAGATTCCAGACATACGAATGGCCATAACCAAAGGATCTGTGAGTTAAGACACCAGGAGAAGAAAAAGTCCAAGGACAACTGAAGGACTGGCCAAGGCTGGCCAATCAGAGCGGGTCTTGACAAGTTAGTGTCACATGGGTAAAGTAAGATTTTATTGTCTTTTTAGCTCCCAGTGTGTTTTTAATTTACAATATTTCAGATTTTAGTGTGTAGTTTTTATTTGTGTTTTTATTGCATGTATTGCACGATGGGAGTGTATTGTGCTTTTATTCTGAAAAGCCCATACGGATGTGACTCCCCACGGCGTAATCACCTGCACCTGTGGAGCGTCAAATTGGCGGACTTTAAATAAGCTTCCAGAGGAAACAGGACAAGGGACGGATCAAGCGGAAAGGGCGGGAAGCCGAAGCAGGAACAGAGGGGACCTATCACAGTAACCACGCCAGAGCTGTCGTTGGACGGAGAAGCCAGGGACTGATTCTTAGAAGGCCCCATGAAGACGCGGGCAGAGTGATACTCTGCCTTTTTGCGTGAGTAGCGAAGTTTCAGTTTCTCTTCTGTACAACTCCAAGCATTTACAGAGTGACCGACTGGCTGTACAACACCGCTCTTCTCTCACTTCACTCATGCTCAATTAGCCCCTCTCCTTTCCTCCGTTCCCCCCCTCCACTGCTACACTAAGGTTATGACTCAATATTTTTTTATTTCACCTAGGGGATTCCCAAAGAGCTATGGCTATCACAAGGAGTCTTGCTGAAATGATCGTTAAGGATATACAACCTGTGTCTGTGGTTGAAGATGAGGGTTTTAGGAATTTTGTAAAGACACACATCATCGCTACAAGATTCCAAGTAGGAAAAATTTAATGTGAGAGAAAATACCAGCACTGTATGAAGAGCGTCACTCAAAAGTGAAAAATGTTCTGGATGCTGCATACAGTGTTGTCCTCACAGCTGATATGTGGACATCAAGAGCCACAGAGGCTTATTTAACTGTCTCATGCCATGTCATTGATGAGAACTGGCAAATGCAAGCATATGTCTTAGAAACCAGTATTTTTTCAGGAAAACACAGTGCTGACAACATTTGCTCAGAACTAAAAAGAATCACTGATGAATGGGGCATAACTGCCAAAGTTCATGCTGTAATCACAGATAATGGTGCCAATATGGTTGCTGGTGTACGCAAAGCAGGCACATTATCCATGTTTTGCACACACCTTGAACTTAGTGGTAAAAGACTCCATTAAGGCTCTCCCTGATCTTCTTGACATCCAGCGGAAATGCAGTGCTATTGTAGCTTTCTTTCACCACAGCACAAGAGCAGCAGAGAGGCTCAAAGAAATTCAGAAATAACTGAAGTTACCAGAACACAAACTGATACAGTCAGTTGAAACACGGTGGAACTCTGTCTTCTACATGTTTGAGAGACTACTTGAGCAAAAGGAAGCTTATTAATGGCATACAATGGAAGATTTTGCTCATGCATAAGTAATGGATAACACTATACAGATTACATGGCAAATCTACAAAAACTACAAGTTTTGGCTACAAAAAACTACAAGTTTTTGTAGCCATGACTGGGCTTCCTCCTGCACAGCTGGAGGATATATCTCTCTATTAGGGACAGTGCTAAAGTGCATGTTGAAGTGCACATATTAAAGGTCCAAAATATTTGTTCGTCTCCATTCTTTGCAATTCGGTCCCTGCAATCCTTCATTACTTTAAATGTAAAACAATGTTAACAGAGGATTGTTCTGTTCTGGGAATGGTTGTGGGAATCTAAACAATGTCCATTACCCATTTATTCAATATATGAAAACGGCTATAATTGCAGTATTTTCCCATATAATAATATGTAATATAACTCATATTTATATATATATATATATATATATAGAGAGAGAGAGAGAGAGAGAAATATATTTTCGTTGCGTAAGGGCACTTTGTTATGTTGCAGCATAAACTGCGAGCCAGACACAGATTTACAAGCTGGTTAGCTAATTGTTCCCATTTGCAGCCATGACTGCAGTGTTTTAGAAACTTTCAATTTAGCTCTGCTTACTATTTCCAATGAAACAAAACGTATTACAGGAAAGACAGAACAGATTGTAAATTACATTTTAGCAACATAATAGTTATTTTAATTTGAATTTTAGTTCTAGTTTCACAGTATTATATGATTTAAAATGTATTTATTTCATTAGAAAGAAAATTGGATTAAAAAATTTGTTGACCGCTCCACAGTTGCACCACATGTTTGAGAATCACTGGAATAACATAATTAATATGCTGGTTGTTAGAATGTTTTTTTCACTTGATTTATGTATGTGTTTTTGCTGTACAATGTAACCTATGACCTATACCATATGTATTAATAGTTAGAGGAGTCGCCCTGTCTAGGACTGTGCGTAGATAGGAAACAACATGTTAAAAGGTTTTGATTGAGTGAGGAAGGGAGCCCCTAATATGTTTACAGTTGTTACAGTATAGACTTGCTATATAAGGAGTCGTGAGAATCATAGTCTTTGTTTATTTTGTTGCGTGGAATGAATCCAAGCTCGTATTAAAGCACATTGAACTTCAGATCTTGGCCTCATCTCTTCATTGAATCTTCAGCTCCAGAACGCCATCATTACACTGGCCAAAACTGAGCAGTACCAGGGACTCTGCAAGAGAGTGGACCATGATGGGGGAAACGTAATTCTGTCTTTAACTGTAGTATCTGTGGGTTGGTTTTATAAAATAACATCAAATCTGGAAAACCAGCCATAACCTTTTTTTCCATATACATACTTTGTGTCCACACTTGTCTGGTCCTGAGTCCCCACAGTACCCAGTTGGATGTTTCTCTATGACAAAAAGTGTACTTTTTGAATTGCTGTGATTAATTCTTAATCTGTGCATAATTACTTGTTCTTTTCTGTTGGTTCATCTTACCCTTCTTACTTTGTACTTCATGTTAGTGTCTTAACTTTTGTCACAAACTCTCTGTTGCCACTGTTTGATTATTTCCCCTCTGATTTTGAAAGTTTGATATTAATTTCCACACATTCTCCCCTAACTGCCTCCTTTAATAACGTGTCCACTTTCTCATTTTGTGAGATTCCTGAATGTGCTGGTACCCACATGACCACTATCTTTCCCCTGATGGGCTTACCTTGAATTATTATTATGAACGGTTTTTCATACACTAGATAGCTTGATAGGTTCTGGCTGATCCTGTTTTAATAATTGATAGTCGTGACACTGGGTCACAACAGATGAGTATTTTCCTTGTTATCACATCTTCCACCCACTCAACTACTAACAATGCTGCACATAATGCTACAACATACACACTCAAATAATCTGATGTTCTTCTACTGACCCCAGTCTGGAGACTGGACCAAGTAAGATACATAAATAATAACAAATAAAAAACCTCAGCACTGACCGAGAGCTGCTGGCGGTCACATTGGAGGAGCCATGGCGTTGGGAAAGTGGGGTTGGAACCTAGTCACCTGAGAAAAAAAAAAAATAAATAAAAAAAAAAAATATATATATATATATATATATATATATATATATATATATATATATATATATATATATATATATATAGTCTGTTGCACATAGATATCTATATACTGTCATATCCACCCACCTCATGTACAGAACACAACCGTTTGTAGAAACCACATTTATTCCATCAACTGCACCATTGGACTATCATCAGTCATTTATCCAGTGTACAAATGTCTATAGATAGACACACACACACACACACACACACACACACACACACACACACACACATATATATATATATATATATATATATATATATATATATATATATATATATATATATATATTTCATAAAAAAAAATGAATCAGCTTATTTGTGAAAACAGCTGCTCTTGGGTGGTAGGACCTTCATTCATCTGCAAACGCCAGACCCAAACCAAACATCACAGACATGTAAGATGCATAAGTATTCGTATGTTATCAACTGAAGACCTGTTTTTAATTAAAACTGCTTGATCACCATTTATGATGGTAATCTGGAATCATTTTTTTCTACATATGACACCATGTTCGAGGAGATGTCTTTCAAGAAGTTACTAATTACTTAGTATTACAATGGATGAGTTTACAAGGTGTAAAAAAAATGTATGGTGAGAGATGACAACAATAACATGAAATTAAGAAGACAGTATGAGCATACAACTATAAGAATACCACAACAAGAATAGACACAAAAAGTACCAAATTATCAGTGTATCCGCTGAAAGGTCTGATTTCCTCAAACACACAAAGTGGTTCAGAGTCAGAAGAGTGAAAAAACTAACATACATTTATATAAGTTCTGCCCTGTGCCTGGTGTGGCCAGAGAATTTTTTAATTTTTATGATGAGTTCATCTAAAGTTCAGTTGTTGCATCCTGACAAGGGAGTCATCACCTATAATGGGTAGATTGACTCATATCCTAGCCTTGAAGGTTATCAACATAAACTCCACATTATAAAGTTAGAGAAACCCCAGAAACTTATTCAAATAACTGTGTTTTACATGAGACTCAGTTTGCTACACAGCTGGCAGGCACTTGCCAAGACAAGCTGCATACTAGTACAGCTAAAATACAGAATATAGTTATAATATATAGAGAAGTCATTATTTCATTATTGCCTTTGTAAAGTTAATTTCAATTTCAATGAAATGTACTGCTATTTATGATTTGATCTGCACTGTCCTAATAAGCTGTTTTTTGAATATATAAATCTCATGTACTTATGTATGGAAGTCTACGTGACACAACGCCTTTGCTGTTCATGAGTCTGGTGGAAGATGTCTGTCAAAAATGAGAAAAGTTGACACAGAGAATGTGGAACCATTGTGCTTGGTGTGTTACATCACCTTTCAGTGCTCAAAGAATATAATTAATGGAACTATCAGACTCATTATGGCAAAAAACACGACAATGAATTGTTGCAGATTTGAGGAAACAGCCCATTTTAGTTGTACCCAAGACATCAACTGTATTGCCGAAGGAGCTAGCTACCTTACTGGTAACAAACTATCTACTAAGGTGCTAGATATCAGGCAAACAATATTTGAATGTGACTTTTGGCAGTGAGAGTAAAAGATGTATTCTCTCTCATGTGGATTCATTAATCTCCATATATCCAGTAAACTCAAGTCTTGCCAACATCTGGATAGCAGCTCTATCCCTGGGTGAAGATTTACCTGTGGGCTTGCTCTTAGCAATCATTACATTTACATTTAGTCATTTAGCAGACGCTTTTATCCAAAGCGACTTACAAAAAAGGGAAACAATCATGGTACAGTGGGACTACAACTGTGACTGTGCTGTATTGTATGTATGTGCCCTTTTGAGCTGATTGAAAACCGGGTGCATCGCCGCGTTCTGGATCATCTGGAGAGGTTTCACTGTGCAGGCTGGAAAGCCCGTCAGGAGGGCGATGCAGTAATAAAGTCGTGGGATGCCTGTATTAGTAGTTGGGTAGCACGTTGAGTCAAGTAAGGCTTGATTTTTCTCTAATGTTGTGAAGTGCAAAGGGACACGCCTGGCAACTGAGCTGGCATGATTAGAGAAGGTTAGTTGGTCACCCTGGTGGGGGTGAGACACAGGATTTGATGTTGATGTCATGGTGTAAAGTAGGTTTGGATGGGAGGACCAGCAGTTCAGTTTTAGAAAGGTTCAGCTGGAGATATATATCTGAGAGGCATTCAGCGACCCGTGCAGAGACCGAGGAGTCGTCAGGAGGAAATGACAGATAGAGCAGAGTGTCATCTGCATAGCAGTGACAGGAAAAGCCATGTGAGCGGATAATCGGACCCAGGGAGGTGGTGTAAATAGCAAATAGAAGGGGCCCCAGCACCGAGCAGCACACTACATACTCAGTGTAGGTCACTTTAGTCACTGTTCTACAGTAATCCCACCTTTCTCCTTAGCCACTTGTAGCACCTTGTCACTTGTTGATGAATATATGTAGCATACATTATGGTTCTGGTTGGCTCAGTTGGGTTAAGCATGGGAGAGAGAGATGATATGTGCATTTGATTTTTAATTAGTTGCGAGTAAATTCAAGACCTTGAAAGAGAGTCATCTCTGCATGCTCTATCACTTTGCCCATCTCCTCCTTGCCTTCTTTCAGCTCCACCATTCCAACATTATTCATTCAATATCAGTTTTCAAGGTTGTGGTTCTCAATCCCTTTCTTAGGAGGAGGAGGAGGCTCAGGAGGTAGAGCAGGTTGTCCACTAATCAGATAATCGCCGGTTCGATCCCAACTTCTCCACTCTGGGTCTGTTGAAGTGTCCTTGGGCAAGATACTGAACACCAAATGGCTCCCTAAGCAATCTCTGCACCATGGTTAACTCCCAAGAACTGATGAGCAGTTGGCACCTCACATCGCAGCCAATGCCATTAGTGTGTGAATGTGTGTGTGAATGAGATATTTAGTGTAAAATCACTTTGAGCGGTCTGAAGACTAGAAAGGAGCCAGTACAGTCCATTTACCATCTGATAATTACATCCTCCATGTCCAATATGTATATTGTTCTGCCTCATCCAGCCTTACTTGTATATTCTCCACTAAGCTTCTGTGTTCCAATTTCTGAATTATTGCCATAATCAAATTATGGTGTAGGTAAATGGGTGTTTCCTTCAAGAAACTGTGCTCAAATTAGTCAATGAACACCTTTAAACAAATGTTGATTTTCCAGCAGTATGTATATTACACACTACCTTTAAATGAAATAGTAACCACTCTTTCCACAGCCTCGCCTCAGCTCTCACAGGCACAGGATGGAAGGAATTGGTTTTCAGTATGTGCATTTGCTGGCTCTATTTATCAGGAAAGTAGAAGAGTTAAATATTTGTTAGAGGAACATTAGACCTCTGTGTCATGCTCCTAAGGTCTTGCCCAGAGTCAATTGTGTTTAATAGTAGCTTTATTCTCTCTAAATAATCATTTGGCTTTTATTGCAGCAAATCAGGCTGAGAGCTCAGGGAGTCTTGCAACGCAATCACTTCATTGTTCCCCAGCATGTCCTTAAGCACCGCTGTGTCTGCTCTGGCTTTGGTCTGTTTTACTATGCAGGCTTCAAGTCTACTGCTCCTACTCTTGATCTGACACACTTCTCTGATGGAAAATGGAGAGGTTGCAAGGCTTGTTGAATCTAAATTAAATTGAGAAGTTCTCAGAAATTATTTTATAATTTCATTACAATGTGCAAAATGCACTTTATGCACTATTGAGCCATGCCACTAGGCTACACATTAAGTTCTTTAAATTAAGTGGGTACAGTTCATGACATTATGACCTCTATGTTAGATATTTTATGTGCAAAGTTAACATGGACGACGCTACAGAAAAACTCATTCAGTACGTTTACATGCAGCAAAAAATTCGAATTTCTGATCATATCAGACATAGTTTGGACTTTTAAAATGCTTATAAACACCTTAGTCCGACCTACTTCGGACCATAACGGACATCTCAAAATCAGATAAGAACACCTAGATAATTCGTTCATAGTCGGCATTTTAACGCCATGTATACTCAGCAATCGTATCTAAATCGGATTTTGCATTCTGCGCATGCTCGAGAATTTCCGTAGGGGCTTTCACCCGGAAGTGAAAGGAGACGTCGTATTAAATAGTGGTGTTGTTGCCGGAAAAGGTCAATCGACACCATGGCTTCAACAACACACTTCTGGACAGACGAGGAGACCCGGTTCATGCTCAACCAAGTACAAGAGTTGAACATCTTAAAATTTATGGATGGGCGCAAAACAAGGAATGCAGATCTTTTCAAAAAGATATCCAAAACCATGGGAGAAGCAGGCTTCATCAGGATGCCGGTGCAGATCAGAATCAAATGGAAGAACATAAGAAAGGCATACAATGGCGCCAAGCAGAACAACTCGAGAAGTGGACAGCAGCGGGTCAGTTGTCCGTTCTACGACCTTTTGGATGATCTGCTAGGGAGGCGACCTTTGTCCCAAGCCGGACAACACGGGGTGGATATCGGTTTCGAGGCAGCCGACCAAGGTGAGTTCCTAACTTAGTTGCTATAACCTCGTCTTGAGCCTACCTAGATGCCTCATGCTAGGTGGCCTATTGTTCAATGAACTTTTGTATCCCTCCAGCAGGCAGGGGGTGGGGGGTTATTCAATGCAATTTCTCAGGTAATGTTTGACTACCAATAACATATAAAGTACAAGTTTATAAAACATAAAGTAGAAATTATCACCCAGTTTAATGAAAGTAGTCATGATACTATTGGAACCAATAATGTGATTATTCAGACTACTAGACAAAATAAATCCATATTTCTGATATAAAAACATCGTTTAAATCATTTGTGATTTTTGTAACCCTCTGTTGAAGCAGCAACAGAGTTGGGGGAAGACACAACAACAGAGATGGGGGGCCTCGACGACACAATAGGCAGAATGACACAGCAGCGTGAAGATGACTCTCCTTGGTCAACTGAAAGCACAAAGAGCAGTTCCCCACTGCAGAGGAACTCTGAGTCACCAGGTAAGTTCTGCAATATTCTGGCTGCACCAACCAATGCTACTTTCTGTTTAAACATATACCCACACCAGGACATGTAATAAGTTTTACACCAATTCTTCCTTCAGGGACAAGTGCCCAGCAACCCCTGTCGGAGGCGGCAGGGGCATACAGGAGATGTCGCTCTAATATACCAACAGATGGGTGAAATGAGGGAATTTTGGAGACAGCAGCTGAGGGAAAGTGATGAGCGGCAGGAGTGGTTGCTGACCACCATTATGGAGGGCAGTAACAATATGATTGCAGAACTCCTCTGACCACCTGCATTGTCAGAAGCGTTGTAGGCACAGACACCTGGCTGTGGTAGGTCGGATTCTAATACAGCAGCCTCATCTGTCCAGGTGGGAT
Source organism: Sciaenops ocellatus (assembly GCA_033000465.1). Lineage (NCBI taxonomy): Eukaryota > Metazoa > Chordata > Actinopteri > Sciaenidae > Sciaenops > Sciaenops ocellatus. The sequence goes on from CP136878.1 coordinate 29,167,137, forward strand.
TTACACTCTCCTCATCTAGCGATGACATGAGGGGTGACTGTAAAATGAAAGTCACTTCGCTTCAGCAACACTCGGCAGCGTGACTTCAGTCTCCCAAAGACGATCGCGACAGTGGTCCTTGCAGAGCTTAAGAACACATTAAATGACTCCTGCTCAGGGGTGATGCGTGGGGAATGGGTGTACCCTTTGATCAGCCAATCCATGAGAGGATAAGCTGGATCTCCCAGAAGAAAATGGTTGACAGCAACACCATTGATTTCTCTTGGGCCCTGAGTGAAAAAGACAAGATGACAATGAACTACTACAACAAATTTCAGAATATGTTGCATCTGATGGTAGTCTATGCAGTGATTTGAACATTAAGGTCTCAGAAAAAAGTATATGTGGAGGTGATACTGAATACTAACATAAGCATGTACAGTAAGATACCTGGAGTGTATAGGAGGACTTACTTTAGGTAGCAGATGTGCATAGCTAAACAACGCCGACTGCCTAAGAATGTTTGCGTCGTGAGCACTTCCAGGCAGTTTGCAGTTTATGTTCCAAAACCTATAAGAAATAATAGCAGCGTTACATTCATGATACACAGACTGTACAGCGAGTGGGGGTGGCAAAAAGGGTTAAGAGGAAATGTGTTTGGCCACAACTCACCAATACGTGTCGTCCACCACAGCTTGGAGGACATAAGAAGGCCATCCTTTACGATTGGCAAAGTCCTTGTAGCCATCACTTGGTGGTAAAACAAGAATGTGGGTGCCGTCGATGCAACCAATTAGCTGGGGGATGTTGAACTTTTGTTCGAACCGGCGAGCTATGGTGGTGGCTTCCTCTGGAGTGGGCACTTTGATGAATTTTTGGATGACCGACGAAACCATCCCTTTGCAAAAAATGTACACAAACTTCTTCACTGTTGACTTGTGCACGCCAAACTGGTTTGCCACAACCCTGTACTCAGAACAACTGACTAGTTTGTAAAGCACAATGGCAATCCTCATCTGAAGCGGTACGGGTGCCCGAACGGTCACGTCCTCAGGCTTCATAATACCTGACATCAAGCCACATAACGTGTCGAAGGTCCTGCGGGTCATTCGAAAGTTCTCTTTCCACTCCTCGTCATTAAATTCCTTCAACACCACTCGCTCCCACCAGTCTTTGCTCCTGACTCGCATCCAGCATGAACGTTGAGACCTTCTTTGTAGCAGAGAGGCTCCAGCGTTCATCAACAAATTGGCGCTCTCTATGGCCCCTTGCCGTATCATAAGCCGCCGGCGTCCTTCTTCTGCCATCACTGCAGCCAAAACATCCGTTGTTCTTTTTCTATATATTATTAGGAGGAAAATAATGCACGCAATGTACGCTACTGTAGCATCATCCATCTCCTCGTATGCCATCTTTGTTTGAATGCCGTCAGATAGTTTGTTGTTGCTGATAAGTAGAGGTCAACCGGACGTGGCTCTTTGTTGAGATGGCTACAGCGCCACATAGCGTAACGGAGTCAGCCATGCTCCGGCCATTTATCCGATTCTCTGAACGGCATGTATACTCAGACAAGTGATCCGGTCTTATGCATGTCATTATCTGATACGATCAGAAATTCAAATTTTTGGTGCATGTAAATGTACTGAAGGAGTGACTGTAAAAGTTCATGGATTCGAGACACAATGTGAACAGACCAACAAAACAAATGAAAAAATATTGGCATCCTTAGGCCCAAACTCTCTGGCACAAACACATCCCAAAGTGTCTGGCAAAAGTTCAGGTAATTAAATTGATTAACTATGTTGTGATGATGATTTTATTCAGTGTTAAGAAAGAAATGTGACTTAGGAGTGATTGGACAGACATTAGTATCAGAGAAGTTATCCCCACACAGGCTGAAGGAAGGAGAGATGAAGATTGCAGGCACCATCTATTTCCCAACGGCTCTGCAGGCCTTGGCAGTGGCAGGGCTATGACAATATCTCTATTAGGAGTGATGGAAAGCGTGTCGCCTCCACATTATTAACTGTGCTGCAGGTCTGAGATCAGCATACAGTGGCTGAGAGTAATGCCTGCCGCCATCCCCGTAATGTACACTCCAGTGCTGCCACCAGTCTCTCCTTCTCCACACTGCCAAGGTCATTTGACCTGATTGGTATCAAAACATATTAATAAACCATTCGTTCCAATTACACGGAGGGCGACTTGGCAGAGAAGTGCAGGAGGAGAGGCTTCAACAGTGCTGGGCAAACGACTTGGTGAGGTAAGCTAGCAGTTACTCCACGTTAAATGAAACTTCAATACAATGACACACCCACTCCACCCCCAGAGAAATGTAGCAAGTTAGCAACATGTCAAAAGTAGTTTAACTACATCCAAGCCTTTTTGTTCATTCAACAACAGCTGAAAGGCAGGCAAAAAATGTCTGTCAGTCAGTTTAGAGTTCATATTATGACAATGTTGTTATCAGTGTTGCCATAGTTACCTTGAAAAAGTAATCTGATTACTGATTACTCCTTTAAAAGTAACAGTTACTTTACTGATTACTTAATTTTAAAAGTAACTAAGTTAGATTACAAGTTACTTTATTAGTTACATTCAGCAGCTGCCAACAACACCCCTGCCACCTCAACATAAAAATGACAACCGGTTTTGCCAATATTCAATTTATTGGAAGTGCATTTTTAACAGTAACATCAACAATGTATCTCCTGACATTTTAAGTTGAATATTATATCATATCATCATATATCATATAGCTTCTGTTGTTAGCAGTTCAAATATCCGCAGCAGTTGACACAAAGTCGACCTCATTCAGTGCGGCCTTCAGATTTCTCTTCATCTCTGCATACTCATTCTCCAGGTAAGAAGAAAAAGATGTTCTGTGAGGCAGCTCGGCATTGATAGTAGTAGGGATCTTGTTCATTATAGCATTAAATGAGGGCGAGTCAACCGTGTTTAAGGGCAGCATTTCCTCTACAACATACTGCCCGACCAACTTCTTCAACTCCCCCCGACTTACTGGTTTTGCACCGAAGTCCAGTTTTTGTTGTTTGGGTAGTGGGGGACCTCCTGCATTAGTCACAGCTCTCTGCTTCGCACCACCTAGAGAAGTGTTTTTGAAACTACATAACACTTTGTCACCAGCACCAGAGTGTACAATGAACCTTAACATTGTCATCTTTAGCTGACACAAACTCAAAATAGTGACTGTATTTCCAGCTTGAAAACGCGCATCTCTCGCCTCCCTCCATTGTTGTTTACATTTGTGTCGCTGGCTGCTTCGTATGTATTACACATGAGTTGTCCTCATGCTGAAAATGTGTCTTGTCGCATACGTGACGTCACTCCCCGAGACACAAGAAGAAAGCAAATATATCTTTTTACTAAGGAAAATGCAAAAAATTGTAACGCACAGTGACTTGGATAAGTAACTTTAATCTGATTACTGGTTTGGAAATAGTATCGTGTTAGATTACGCGTTACTGAAAAAAGTGGTCATATTAGAGTAACGCGTTACTAAGTAACGCATTACTGGCATCACTGGTTGTTATATAATCATACAGGTGCAATTATAGTGAAATGTATTTCACATATAGAACAGGTCTAGACCGTACTTTAACGTACCGTAATATTATTTACATAGACTCAACAGTTCTCACCATGAGCAAGCACTTGGCAACAGTGGCAAAAAACAAAACAAAACCCAGCTCATGGTGGATGGCCATCTGCCACAACCGGCAGCCACACTAAAATCCCACATCTATGTAAAATTATTACCAGTAATGCTACATGTAGGAAATGTGTGCTGTGGATTAATCCACATTTGGTTCTCTAGTGAGTATTTCTGGCAGCAGGAGAGTGTGGAATTGAGTCAAAACAAACTAATGTATACCCATGGCAATGGAGGAACATGTCACCTAGTGCAACTGATGGAAGGAAGATAGATCAGGCTGTGATACACAGCACTGGTTAATCTGATGAGAGCTGTAGTACCTTTTAAAGGTTTCAGCCTCATCTTGGAGTTGTTGGGGATTCCAAATAGTTGGAAGAGGCACCAAAATATGAAGGTGCAATCAATTAGCTTTGGCTATCAAGATTATCGAAAGATAAGAAGAAATAATGACTTGAATTAAATAATTAAAGGCACCACCCTTAAAGAAGGGAAATGATAGCCAAATAATTGATCGATTTCAGTCTCATAAAATACACTAAAACTGCTAAAATTAATAATTACCATCAAAATGACCGCAGCATCAGCTAGTAGGCTGAAGGATTGGAGTTCAGTATAGAAGAGGTTGGCAGCATTCACTCTTGTACATCATTAAGCAGACCAGCATGTATATACACAAACATTTATTAAGACAATAAAAGCATAATATACAATATGATCTAATCTACGTGTACTAACCTAACCTAAGGAACAAAGGATGTGTGCATGTGCAGAAGAGAGCATGGATGTGTGAGTGTGCACTTTACAGGGTGCAGTTACAGTAACAGGAAGTGACCTGTGACCTGGGGCATGACCTGTGACATTTCACAATAAGTCCAATTCAATTCACACAACGAATGAAATTCATAAGTGGAGTCCCTGTGGTCCCAACAGAATTTTTTTTCATGATCTTGTCTTGGTCTCAGAAAAAGAGGACTTGGGATTTTATTTCAAATGCAACCAATAACTTAAAATTTTTGTTTGTTCTGTTAACATCACCCCTTCAGGCCCCACTGTCCCATCGTGCTACATTTTTCTGAAACTGGAGGGTTAGGGTTGTGCACTGTTGGAGCCAAGTAGACAACATATTGTGGAAATGGCTGTATTTAGTATTTAAGACGTACAAATCTGTGCAAGAAATTCCACTGCTACTGGGACACAACACAGAATAAACCAGAAGGCAACATCTGGACTACAGAGAAGCTTCTAAGCAAAGCTGTGGCTGTCTGGGATATCTTTAACAGGCTAGATAACACATTTTAAAGTCCTAAACCACAAAGCATCCAAATGAAAACACAAACCAGTCGTAAATTCTGTAATGCAGCACCCACTGAGATAGCTAGGACCACGTCTACCCCAGAGATTTGGAGAATATTAACTACATATTAGGTACCCAAGTAGACTAAATACTGTCTGGTCTTGGCTTGGTTTCATCCGCCAAGTTTCGGTCTTAATACGCTGTGGTCTTCATCATGACTCAGTCTCAGTCCTGACTGCAGGGCTGAGTCAGATACGTACTTGTTAGTGTTGGTTTGACTACACATGTGTTGGCAGTAAGATACCATCAGACTTCTGCTTGAAATGCCACATTTTCAACAAGATGTCACAACTCAGAATGTGGCCAACCAAAAAAGTTGAGTAAACTATTAAAGTGTTAAAAATGGTTTGGATTCATGAGATGGTACTTTGGCTCATTACATACATCTGTACTTATGGTTCATTTGCTTCATTGAGAATTTCAGTCATATTTCAAAGTCTTGGCCACCAGTCTGGGGACTTGCCAATCATATAAGCTCCAGAAGTCTCTGCTGACATTCAGTGGCCTTTTCACATTTTCTCTGTGGAGCTGAAATAATAAATCCCATGACTTCACTGACCCACAATGCACCACATGAGAGGCAAAGCCAAGGGGAAGGCACATTAGGACATCCTGCCTGATTTCTATGCAAATCGATTATCAACACCAAATACAATATGCAAATTAGTTCTCTCTCTGTCTCTATCTCTCTCTCTCTCTCTCTCTCTCACACACACACACACACCCACACACACATTTTCAATGTGACCCTGAATTAGAGAGAATCCAGGTAGGAGAAGAGTCCATATAGCTGGATAAATAAACATACAGCCTCATGCTACAGCCATCATGGATCTGTGAGTAGGTGGACGACTTTTTCCATTATGCTATTACAAATTCACTATCCATCAATATCCATCAGCCTGTTCAGCTAGTTATAATTGTCATTAACTCAGTTAAACACTTAAACACAATATAAAATGTATTAGTCTTGTGTTTTAATTTTTTATTCTGTGTCCATCTTCTTGAAGCATGGATAAACATGATGATTTTGTGTGTGCAAATCATATCAAGTACATATGCGAAGATACAAGACCAGGGTTAGAGTACGACACATGAAAAGAATGACACAAAGTGAGTATGCAATGATCTGTATTTGTCTGTTATGCATCTGCAATCAGAAATAAGATAGACCTTATCTGTGATGCATGTAAACTCAGTGACAAGCTCAGTCGAGGTCAGTATATTATATAATAATACACTAAACAATGAGGCTGGCGTTATTTCCATACCATAGTGCTTCACTGTCACTAAAACCTATTTTTAAAAACCTGTTTTTCTTTATTTCATAAAGAGTAATATTTGCAATTTGCTTTATGCAGAGTTATAAAGAAGTCTTCCATCAAAGAGGAGAGAAGAAAGAAGTTAATGACACACGCACACACACACACACACACAGGAATTATAGATAGTACAGAATTGAACTGTATATTTCTACATTTATTTTTCTCATGACAACTGAGCAAACTCCATCCACTGATGAAGACTATGAGATGCAGTTGAAACTTCCAGGAAGAACTACAGTGTGGTTGAAGTGCACTCAACCAGTTTCACACATAATCAGTTTATTCATTCTTCTGTGACTGAAGAGAGCTCTCAAAGTTTGAAAATTATTCTCTTTTCAATCTAATTTTTTTTACTGCTTTCATATTTCTACGATCCACCAGCGACCTCGCTGAAGCTAACCTTTGATCAAACTACAGCAGTCAGTACTATTCATGTTAATCATCATATGCTCACTATATTAGATATTATTGCACTGACAGTAATGTGAGGAGTAGTCAGCTTGAGTAACATTATCTTCACATCACCTGTTTCTCCTCCCCTGCTCCAATAGTCTTTTTTTACTCATGAAGGTTCCTCGCTGAGTGAAATGAACTGGAACATAGCAGCCATGATAAGAGCTGTTTGAATTCTCTAAATGTTAAGGAAAGTTGTTTCGATCCTTCCTTTCATAACTCCTTTGGCAAAGGATACACTGGGCCATCCTTTACAAAAGGAAAGGAGATAATGCCGTCAGACATTTTCTTGCAGCAGCAACAAAAGAGATACACCATTCAGGGTGGCTCAGGCTGCCGCCATCTTGGCAGTCCTCCCTCTGCCACCCCACGGCTAATTTAAAAATCTGTGATTTGTATAAAAATTCACCCTCAGTACAGTTGTCATGAACGGGGAAATTAGCTATAGAGACCAAAACTGTTTTTTGTACCAGGCTGTAAACATGTTTATTTCTGCTGTGAAGTTGGACATTTTAACATGGGGGCTTATGGAGGCTGAGTCGTTTTGTTCCAGCCTCAAGTGGCCTTTTGAGGGACTGCAGTTTTGGGGGATTCTGTGTAGGCTTCACTTCACACGCATTGAGGATGCTGCTTGGTGAGAGCCAGTGCTCACCAACTGACTCTCATTTATTGAGCTAAGCGAAGCACAAAGTGCATCAACTGTGCCTTTGGTGTTGAATTTTGGAACTCTCTGAGTCAAAAGTGAGCAGTCAGTGTTGGGCTGGGTAACCGTTTCAAACTGAAAGAGTTGCAAAATTCAACTTACTTGCTTCTAATGATTCCCTATAAATACACTATTGCCCACAAAGTTGGCATCATTTTGTTTTTAGACACATTCCTATTTATACACATCAGGTTAATTGTGGTTTAATTTTCACGGTGATGTGTTTGGAAGAGATTGATCAATAACATTTTGAGAAGATTCACTTGAGCTGTCAAGAATAAATCACATTGTCACAATCATTTCATGAGAAGAGGTAAAAATATTTTATGGGCAACAGTGTAAATTGTGAAAATTGTTGCACTTGGTGTTGAAAAAGTCATCATGTCTTGATCATGACGATCTTGATGTAGAGAATCGAGCTGAAACTCACCTGTTCACTCACCTTGATTCTCAGACAAAAGAAATGTAGTTCTCTCACTGTAAGTGTTAGAGATTCCTGTCACATTGCATCTATCTTGGTGGTGCAGAGTTTCCAAAGTGGACGATGACGTAGTGATGTTATCAGAGAGACAGGCTGACAGTGCCAAGGGCTCGTGTATTGAGCGTGTAATCCCTCACAACAGACTTCGCCTTGATCTGGCATTGACACAGATTTACAGGTAATTACTGCTTCTCACCCAGCCACAGAGAGACCAAACGAAGAGAGACAGCGGTAACCCAGCCAACCAAAAGTTTTAATGTCTGTCTTCAGAGTAATAGTAGTGGTAGTTTGTTAATTCAAGTGAAAACTCTCTAGCTGCTTGTCATAATCAAGTAACAAAACTTTATTTAGTCACTAGTAATGTAAGTTTCAAGTTGATGTTATTAATATAGCACTTCTAAAAGCAATAAAAACAGGTTTTTGTAGCAAAGTGCTTTACAAAGATAGACACAGAATAAAAAAATTAAAACATATATATATAAATACAAAGACAAATATATAATACATTCTTCTAGCATCAAGAGAGCCAGAGCTGAGGCGCTGATACCAATTACCATTCCTGTCCCAGGCCTTTCTTTCTTTTGAACGAGGCACAGCCAACATGCCATGGTGGGGCACTGTTGAGAAGTTATGAAATATATGTAAGGCTATAACAGCTGACAGATTTATAGACAGGATTTTAAAATGAAGCTTGAAGTAAACGGGAGCCAGTGTAAGGATGTCAGAATAGGGGTGATGAGGTCTTGTCTCTTGGACCGTGTTAATCACTGAGCTGTTTGAATTGGTTGTAAATGGGAAATGGTAGCCTGAAAGATGCCTGGGAGGGCAAGGTATAGTAGTGACTCTAGATCAGCGGCTGAGTAGGTCGCTGTCAAATATGACACCTGTAGTTCGATTGATTAATGATGATTAAGGTTAGTTAGTTTCGCACCACTCAGCAGCTGGTTCAGAGTTAATCAAGAGCGACTCATGAAAAAAGTGGTCTATGTCAATGCCCATGACACATCATGTGATGATTCATTAATATAGTATCTCCATAGTCAGTTCTCTAGTAAATCATCCTTGTGTTCTATAGTTCCCTAATCAGTTATTTACTAGCTACTATTAATGATTCAATTTTACTTGTCAGGTTCCAATTTGTTTGTCCCTTGTTGCTTAGTAACTCCTCACCTTAAGTTATGGTTACATATCAGCATGCAGATGCAGTTACTGAATCAGAACTCTTCCAACCCCATATTGGTGGTGTAAGGTTTAGATGTGAAGTTAATTTAAATATTTGAGAGTTGTAAGGCTTAGAAGTCAATAAAATGTATATTTGAGTTAATTTACTAAACCATACTTACAATAGTTACACTGTTAACTATCTACATATTTATGTATCTATGTATGGTTAGTCTGAACAAAGAAGTGTTGTGAAGCTGATGAAGTGTGGACATCAATAAAGTGCATGAGAAAGTTCTGTCTCTGTCCTGTTTCTTCTCATCAAGAGTGATACAACAACCACATATGGAACCCTCACATTACCGTATCAATGACACAAACAACCTGAGGGATTGTTAGTGACATCGTGGGCGTGAAGTTGTGATTCAGATTATTTTGATGAAGGTTTGTTTACAACCTGTCTGACTGTCTGGATGTTCGTGTTTGTTGCCCCAGCAGAACCACAGTGTGGTGGTCCAGTGGTTAGCAGTGTTGCCTCATAGCAAGAAGGTTCAAACACAGAATCCCAGCTTACTTCTGTGTGAAAATGTTCTCTCCATGTCTGCATGGGTTCTCTCTGGGTGCTCTGGCTTCCTCCCACAGTTCATAGACATGCAGGTTGACTTTCTACTAACCTCATTTCAGTCATGTTGATGAGTTCAATAAATCAATTCCTTCACACAAGCTGCCACTTTCCTCTGCAATGGAAGTGAAAGTACGACAATGAAGCCCCATAGGCAAAAGAACAACCAGTCAGTTTGCTGTGTGGGTTCATTTCATAAATCAAGTCAGCACCAAGCTGCTTTAAGCTGTAATTGTGCATGTCCAGCCCACTCAGAGAGACCATACAACTGAATGTTAGAGGAACTGCAGTGGGTGCAGTTGCAGTTGGAAAATGGTATGCGAAAAAGATGTTAGGTCAGTGCTGTGGGCACACCTTAGCCTTCAGTCAACATGATACAGAACAAAACTAAGCTAAATGGAACTACTGTCAGAAGGTAGCAGAGTAACTGTCAGTCATGTACAGTTCCAGTGTGTTTGGTGAGTGTTCAGGACTTTGTGAGATAGACAAAGAGACTGTAAGGCTGTGCCAAAGAAGCCAGGTGTTGCTAAACCAGACCAGTCAATGTCAGTGTTGAGTTTGAGCAACAGTAAATGCTACGCTTCCAAAATCCAGCAGAATTTTGTTTAACCAGCTTTAGCTTTCGTGAAGGGGTTAACCAGAAGTTGCAATTTCAACACAATCACAATCTGGAGATGGACGCAGGTCATATAAGATGCAGCACTCTGTACCCTAAAACATCTGGCAGATGGAATGAACTCAAGTGAACCTTAACAGAGTAAATCAAATCTTATTTCTTAATATCTTTCTTAGTCTTAATTTGTAAATTTAAAAGACTAAATAAGAAATATAATATATTAGCTGCTTACATCCTCACAAACAGACAGGCCACCACTCCTGAACCTCTGACACCATAGCCTCTAACAATCGCCTTTCGCTTCAGGGAGAAAGTCAGCACCATCTTTTGCTTTATGAGTTCAACATTCTTATTATTAGCAAATGCCTCAACCAGAGCCAGTCTTTCCTCCTCCTGTGAGTCACTGTGGTTATTTGGATGGTCAGGGACATGATTCATTTCCCCTTGCTTTGCTCTCTCCAAAGAAGAACCTGCACCATCATCTTCATGGCTTCTTTTCCGGTTAGCTTGGACCTGTATGTTTGTATTTTATACTTATTTTCTATCCATCATACCCAGTTCTCCAAGGCAGGGGTACTTACTGACAAGAGCTGAAGCAACAGACTCAAACTGGTCTTGATCAGGTTAGGCTTTCACTTCAAAAACAAAGTGTTTCTTCTTGTTCTGATACCTTTCTTGGTCTTTTCATATGCCTATGAAGTCCACATCGAGGGAGAGGGCTGTATTGGGAAAAGGTGAAGGCCACTGGGACACACTTCGCAGATAGTCCTGATAAAACCTGAAGGGCTCTGGGGTGACTCTCTGCTGGATAAACTGGCTGTGTCCAGGGAAGACCCTGAATCAACAGAGTCTGACTCTTGCTGAGCAAGTGTAGGTGGATCATCCAAAGAATGTGCAAAATAACACATTCAGGTGGCAACCTGTGGATATCAAAGTACAGTGAGCGTTATTAAAGTCTGAGTCTTCAAACTGTAGTGTGAAGCTGCCTTTAAGTCCAAGATTTTCCCAAAGAATGTTTTGTAGATTTTCAACTGATTCAGAAGGCATTACTTTACAAGACAGTCTACAAGAGTTTTTATCAGCAGCAATAAACCCTGTGTTAGATGAGAAAATAATAAAAGCAGAGAGATGGTTTAGGTTGCAGAAGGCAAAAAAAAAAAAAAAAAAAAAAAGACAACAATTCAGAAATGTTGAAAGTTGTATTGTGTCAGTACTACCTACAAACCATAATTCTGAGTGGAAAAAAAGTTCCAATGCACATACATTTCTTGCCCTGTGTGTGTGTGTGTGTGTGTGTGTCTGTATATATATGCATATATAGAGAGGCAATGCTACATAATCTACATGACATTAAAGCACACACTCAAATTTTTGTTTATGTGATCAACTTTCTGAAACCAGGCCACGGCAGGGGAATCTAAAACAAAGTGCTTACATAACAAGCAGATTGTAAATGCAGGTTTGTATAGAAGCCAAATATGTTTTTCATTAAAACTGCAAGTAAATACATAGATATTCGTCAGTTTTTATTACTGTAACGATCCAGAGGTGGATCCAGTTGCACCCACACGTAGGTAAAGTTCTTGATGTACCTAATCTGCACCACAGACCAGGATACAGGCAGGCAGGAATCAGTAGCAAAGGTAAAACTAGCAAATGAGCCAAAACCTCTAGTGGCATGCAGAAGGCAGGGCAGCCATGGGAAATCCAAATGGTAAACGCTGGCGAGTTCCTCATGTGAGCAGCGAAGAACAATCTGGCAGTGAGTGTGTAAAGGTCTAACAATTTCTGCATAATGTCTCTTTAAGTGATTTTTTTCTAAATGTAACAAAAACACGTAAAAAAATATTTAGTTGTCCAACATTAATATCCAAACAAAATGGAAGGTAACAAATCTAAAAAACAAAAAATAAGACCACTAAGGACATATTTAACTTACAGTCAAACTTATTTTTTCAACTCAGGCATCAAGTCGTTATTATCGGTCATTATTTTATGATATGGGCACTATGCACAATATACTACAGTTCATAGTGGAGGTGTGTGTACCAGTATGACGTCAAAAATGAAACTTTGTGCGAATTAGCTAATGCTAGCATGCTAACAGGTTAAACTCAATCGATTAAAATAAAAGGAATGTTAACAAAATGGTATCCATAGCAACACGAAGATCAAATGAACTGATGAAAGCACCAGATGGAAGGACATAATGGAATGGAATGGAACTCTAGTCTGTGTATAAGTTGGAGCCAAACAGCCCTGATCTCACATTAACTGCTTTTCCCTGAATATGTTTTATATGTTAAAAAGACTCTTAATTTGAATGTTGAAACGTTTTATTGTCGCAGAGCTTTTATTTTGAAATCCGCCTAGACAGGAAGTAGGGAGTAAGAGCGTAAACAATGAGAAAAACGCGACAGCGTGCAGTGGTAGTCTGACAGCTGATTCATTGGGATATTTTGTCTGCATCCTTCAGAAAGCAATGGCTGTAAGTGTTTCATGTAAACATTAAGAAGTTAATACTTACCTGTTGTTCACATAATAATTTATTAAGTCATTTTGTATCTTTCTTTTATAGTTTCACTCCAATTCAATGTTGTCATCCTGACTTACCTGCTGTGTACAAAGTCATGAAAGGAGCAAGCACGCTCACTTCCTGGCTCTTTCCAAGCATGAGAAGTATAACACATAGAGAGAGCAATACATTAACACTTCAGATTGTTGAAGAGTTACAGACATACCGACCAGTTAAGACAATTTCATTCACAATCGAAGGGACGGATAATACGAGAAAAGAGGAGAAACCCTGATATCCAGCAGAAATCAACGCTAGACGTCATGGATTCCAACGCCAAAACCAACGAACATGCATCGGATTTCTACCTCAGTTCCCTGGAAGAAAAAGTCAGGTGTGAACTGGGGGACAGCACAGCAAGGATCACCCAAACCACTCAGGGGAGGGTCAACATGGACATCCAGGAAGACTTGCTGGAAGAATTTCTCAATGAGCTGCAGGAACCGAAAGGTAACAACAACTGGAGCCAGGAGAAAAAAGAGATGCGTAGAGAGATGCATAGCCTGAAAGCCCAGCTGAAAGAAACTCAGGCCAAATATGTCCCGTTATCAGAGGAGACTGGTGATTTTAAATCATAGATGGGAAAGATCTGCACCATGCTGCGGGAAACTCAACGTGACCTGAAGCAGCAGACTTGTAACAGTAAAGACAAACTGGACCAGATGAAGCAAGACAATGAGGCCCTTCAAAGTGAACTACAGGCAATAAAGTTGGAGCTTTGTGTGGAGAAACAGCTGCGTACAGTGGCTGATAAACAATAACACTGACGCGACAGCTCATTGCCTGACTGTTCAACTTTTCGATAAGGATACTGCTGAGTTTGAGGCTCGCTCAAAAGCAGAACAGTTAGAAGCTGATCTAGCTTTTGAACCTGAGCAAGATGGAGGAGGCTTTCTGAAAACAGAAGGAGGAAGCCAAGAAGTCTGTGGAGCAATCCCAGGCTTCCCATCGAGCTCAACTGGAGGAGCACAGAGCCGAGATCAGGAAGATTTTATCTGCCCTGAAGAAGGCAGCGAATCTGCTTGAGACTAAGCAAGTCTGTCTGGAGCAGAAAACCTCCCTCCTGGAAGCCATCTCAAAGTCTAAAGCTTTCTATGTTTCTCAGCTTGATGAGCAGAAACAGAGGAACAGCGTCCTCATGGCTGTTCGAGACAATGTGGAGAAACAGTCTGAAAGTGAGTGCATGGAGTGGCAGAAGGAGAAATCATCCCTCATTCAAGCCACCGAATGCCTGAAGGAGACTCTGCAAGAAAAGGAGCAGAAGTGGGAGAGAAATAAAAGTATCGAAATTGATAAAGAAGAAGTGGTGGGAAAAACTGTTCCCAAATCTCCAATCAGGAACAGCGTCAATCAACATCGATCAACATTCTCATGTACACCCAATGGCCTTTTCCTGAGTTTTTCCTTGTCTTCCCAAATCTGGGTCAAAACAAAAAAACTAAACCAGGCACGTCATCTTCGTGTTGCGTGGGTTCTCACCGGGTCTTCCGCTCTCATGATTCAATTAAAAGATGTTGAGCCACAGAAATAATCTTCACTTCTGGGGAAAACAAAGAAACTTAAACTAGGCGGTACAGTGGTTAGCACTGTCACCTTACATGTCATCTTTGTGTCTGCGTGGGGTGGATTCTCACCAGGTGCTCCGGCTCCCGCTGTCAAAAGACTTAAAAAAAAAAATAGACAAATCAAAAATCAAATCAAATAATGTTTCTATGTATGTTTGTTGGTCTGCTGTCAGGGATAATTTTAAATGCTTTGTCTGTATAAATCAGAGGACGAGCACTGATCAGTTCTCATATCAGTGAGTTCATAGTTGATCCGAGATACTAATGAGATATTACAGCCTGCTGTTGAATCATGGTCAGTGTACAGTACAGTGTTTTAATGTAAACCCAAATACAAGATAAAAGTCCAGAATTTTTCCTAGACATAAAATTTACGGTTTTGGTCTGTCCTCTACGCGACTTCAAACCCTACCGGGAGCGTTTAAAAAGCGGTGCTTCTCGCCTGCCCCACAGTGTTTACCTTTCATCCGACAGTGTTTACCTTAAGCTTAAATGTGTTTTCAAGATTATTAATAGGTTGTAATCTTACCTTCAAAACCCAAAACTCCTGCGACTGTGTTCTAGGCCTTTTCCTTTGTTGCGTTATCCTTGTAAAAAGGATTGCTGATGTCATACAATACCCTTATGTTTCTCAACTTCAGTAATAAATCTCTCGTCGTCCATCTCTCCTTGTGACCTGCCTCCGACTGACTTCTGGCCTGGTGCCACAGGTTGTGGCGTAATGTTGATCTAGCGATGTGAAATACGATCCGAAGTCTGCTTGTGGTGTTTTATTTTGAAAAAAGACCGGATTCGCTCTGCAATTTCTGTCTGACTTCCTGTCAGATCGATCCTTGAGACACGTATTCAACACAGAGCCGAGCGGAGAGCTGCTTCTGGGACGCTTCTGAAACATGCCGCGTCCGCGCCCGGTGGGGTTTGGGGATTAGTACCTATTTGAAATAATCAACTATTATTTTTAAAGATTTTTATGGAAAAATAGGTGAAAAAGTGTGTTTTATGTTTGGCCACAAGTGTGACCGGTGGGATAAGGTGTTGTATCTACCATTTATAGACTAAATTAACATATTTCTCCCATGCAGTCATAAAAAATTCTTATATATTCCATTCCAGTTATTAAAAATGTATAATTCTGTCATTGGTAGTCTGCAATATTGCCACTAGAATGCTCTATGACATTCTAGTGTGACTTACATAGAGCAAAAAAAAAAAAAAAAAAAAAGGTATTCACGATTGTACTGTTGAGAGACCATGCAGAGATGGGTCACCACCACTTCTTCGCCCTGATGGAGGTATGATATATTAAAACAGTCTGATCATGAAGCTTAGGGTTAGAACCTTAATTAGTATCATTGGTAACACCTGTGTTTTCAAAATGGCTGCTGTAAAAAAGCAGCCATTTTGAATCATTTAGAACTTTGATTGAGAACCTTTATTACACTTCACCAGCATCCTTGGTGGGACACTAATAAAGGTCACCACCACTTCTTAGACCTGATGATGAGACATGATATATTGAAACATGCTGGTCGTGAAGGTTGACACCACCCATGTGCTCATTGTATTGGGTGATGCATTTTGGTTGTGGGACTTTGCCAAAGGCATGTAGCTCCTTGTTACATCTCTTGACAGAGGTCTCGCTGTATTCCTCCTTCATGTTTGTTCTTATTTAGTATCATTGGTAATAGCTGAATTTTCAAAATGTAATTAATAAGTATAGAATGGAATTACTTATAATAGTAAGCAATATTTCAGTGTTCATTCACTGGTGTTGAGGAGCGTCATTAAACTCTACTGCAGATGTTCATTCAGTAACGGCTTTGCTGCCGCGCCCAGGACTCTTGACATGGACATCGACGTGAGGCAGGTAAAGTGCCAGTTTACTTCTCAAACTATATGTAAACGCTGTAAGGGGTTTTCTGTCAGTGTAATATTTGTATATATTTGCCTGGTCAAACTTTAAACCTAGCTGTCAAAGTTACTGCTTGTCTTAAATATAATGAACACACCAAATAACTCTATGGCTTCAGTATTTTACGCCGTGATTTCGTGCACGCTATACTCCTCATTCCATCTGCTTCTGTGTGTATTGTAAGTTGGTTAACGTTAGCTAACAGTGTTTTTACTTCTAGCAACATATTATTGAACATGCGTTGTTTCCTTTAGACGGCAGACTCTGCTGTTTAGGACGGTTACGGACGTGGCTGAGGACCTGCACTCAGGAAATGTCGACACGGTAACGGCTCGTAAATTTTCCGACTGTTTTTGTTGAGAACAGCCGGACAAGCAACACAACTTTTTCTCCGCTTTCAGAAAGAGTTAATAACAGGGATATGGTCGCCTCAGTCGCTAAACCTACCCCAGCTAACAAGCTAGCTAACAGCTAGCTGGATAATGTAGACAGGCTAACACACTACATGAACATGTTGAATGACATTCAGTACATTAAGTAACAGCTATCAAGACTGTTCTGTGACAGTTACGGTCCAGTGACAGATTAGCAGAGCGTAGTAGTGGATGAGGATGTCTTTCCACAACTTGCAACAGTCAAAGAAGTGTGTTCTTTCGTCTACACTGATGATGGTGAGTTAACTGCAAATGTCTGTTTTTAATTTGTTGCAGAGATGCTTTAAAATATTTTTTTATATCAACATAAAATAAACTGTTAATGTTTGATTGCTATCCTGAATTAGTGGATCTCCACAATAAATTGTATGTATCATGTGCATTTCAGACCTCCCAAAAGCGGAATCATCGCAGAACACAGTTTACTGCCCAGACCTGGCAGAATTTGTGACACTAGCTGGGTAGAGTTATAATAAATGTTAATAAGTAAATACAAAATAGCTAAGCCAAGCCAATGATTTTATAAATACACAAACTAAATTTAAAATGTCTGAAGATATTCATGTGCCCTGTATCCTGATGTATTTCTGATTCTCAGATTTTACTGACCTGCAGCAAGTCTGTGAAAGGCAACTGTCCTTTTTTTTTTTTTAACTGTCTGTAGAATGGGACAGTGGCATGGCTTCTCTGCTTGTCCTGCTGCGTCTTCTCACTCCACAACCCGCCAGAAGGAAGCGACCCAAGAAGATCAGTGTCAGAGAGGCAACAGATCATCTGGTGAAATTTCACAAGGTTTGTCAAGAAATTATGATCCAATTCCAAATATTATACTTCATGCATCATTTTGTAACCTATGGCTCATATAGAAATGCTTTTTGTAGTTTCAGTCCTGCCAGAGCCTGGAGGACCACCTCACTTGGACTGAAGGAAACTCCCAGCCATCTGTTCTGGCCACAGGGACTTTAAAAGCACCGGTTTCCAGCGTCTACATAGTTTCCAGCTTCTACATAGTTTTTTTTTTTACAGTGAACAAGGTTGTTTTGGTTTTCTCCTTGGCCCAGTATTTGAAAAGTGATTTGACAGGATTATCCTGGTCGGATTGGATTAAATTTAGATCTGATCTGAAAACTGGGTATTTCAACACAGATCCAGAGAATCCTGATCCTGAAGATCAGGATTCTGCTCTGGCAATCCAGTCCTCCCTTGAATCCAGATAAAAGGCTGGATTTGGGTATTTCAAAAGTTAAGGCAGATATCTGGATCAACTTGATACCAAAATTTCAGGATCATTTGGATCCCACCTCAGAGGTGGATTTCACTTAGATTGACAAAGTCTCAGCTCCACTTCTCCTAGATATTGTTACTCAAGATGTTCATTACACTTAATCTAAAGTGTTAGTGTTTTACTTTTAACAAATAATTAAAGTAGCCTAATTGTAAGAAATTTAAAGCATAGTCAAATATTTTTGACCACACGTTCTGAAACTGCTGTAAATAAGAGTAACAATTACAGACCCATTTCTCAAATTCTAGTTTCACCAAACATTGTAACTTGCATGTACCAAAACATCAGAGAAAGACAACAGGAATGCAGGGTCCAAACAAACTTTAATTCCAACAAAACAAAGACATTTCAAATAATGTGGCCACTAACTAAAACAGAACCTAACCCAGCTCAGAGGGCAGAAGTGAGCTGTTTTTCCAATTAAATGGTTAAAATAGATGTGTGTGCTTGCATTTTTTCAGTGTCAGTTTATATCATGATGTACATTGAAGCACTTTCCATGCATTTTCAAGGTATATTTTCATGCTTCTGATTAAATGAAGACAAATTTGACTTCAGTCAGAAGCTTAAAAATGCACTTTAAAAATGTTTGGAAATGGCTTGAATGTGATTTAAAACATGCAGCAATGTATTTCACTAAGTGTTTGTGTACAAACTGATTATTTTACTTCATCAAATCAGATGCTATTTTGCTATAAATGACCATAATTATGTTTAGTGAGAGCCTTCTATATAAGGCAGACAAATTAGGATGAAGAAATGTTTCTGATTGTGTCACTGACCAAGCTATATACCATGAAAGTTATGCAATTACAATTTCAAGCAGTTTCAAGCACTTTATTCAAAATTCAAGAACTTGAAAACCTTGAATGTATCAATACAATTAAAGCGTTTCCAAGGATTTCCAGCACTCATACAGACCTGGTTGTCCTTAATAGCTGAGTGGTCCATGGCTGTGAGTGGACTCTGAAAGTAGAATAAAGAGAAGGTGTATGAGTATAGCTTTGTCATCGTCAGGAATCCACAATTCCAAATTGTGTTTATGTACTCAAAAACATAATATCATCACCTGCAATACTGTAGCATTCTGACACTTCTGAATGAGCCGTATAGTTAAAGGGGACATATTATTCAAAAATCACTTTTCCAGATCTTCTACACTAATATTTTTGAATTCAGGTGGGTACAACCCCCCCCAGTGTAAAAAACAACAACCGCATCCATTTTACGTGCGCTGCTGCTGCCGCACCCACTCTTGTGGCTTGTCTCTGGGCAGGCCAGTCAGATTCAGCTCCCCTTTCTACGTACAAAATTTCCAATTAACATAATCCAGACCCACTTCCTGATCTCTCCAGCAGTGGCCAACACCCAGTCTCCACCCACCACGCCCTACAGCGCAAAGCTCAGGTGAAGCGACATTTTCTGCTTCACAGAGAAGAATGGCTGTGACCAGGCTCAGACCTAGGCATGCTCATTACTCTGTTGTTGGCTGCAGTGACCGGCACAAGTCGCTATATTGGCCCCAGCCTGAGAGGACTGAAGAACGGATGATTACGTTTACTTTTACCGGAGACGTCCCCACACTGTCGATGAGACCTGAATGTGTGTGTGCGCAATGCGTTGTGTGCTTCACAACGGACAAATACAATGCAGCACAGAACAACAGGGGACGACAACGAGACCTAACACGAAAGAGGATTAATAGCTACCAACTGTCCGTGGAAAACTACAGACGATGGAAATGTAAGTGTGCTTTGTGTTTTTTTTGTCCGATTACCACGAGCTAACGCTAACAGCTAGCTAGCGTTATGTTCAGCACACACAGCGCTCAGCTTCATGCAGACAGGCACCACCGCTGCCCAGCTGAGAGGCCTCAAAGATCCACGGCAAGTTATACAAGTCTTTTTTTAATCTCTGTAAACTGAGCAGGAACAAAAAGTGTTTATCTTACAGGCAGACATTCAACTTACAAACTAGTGGCGTTACATTGGTGTGGATCAAGTAGCAAGCAAGTAATGCCTGTACCAAACAGCTAGTTAGCGTTAGCTCGTGCTAATTGGCGCTAACTGCTAACTAGTGTCTCATATCAGCTGTACTTGCCTGTGATACACTAACATAACGCCAGTAGTTTGTTAGTTGGATGTCTGTAAGACGAACCCTTTTTGTTCCTGCTCAGTTTACAGAGATAAATAAAGACGTGTATAACTCACCCTCTACTCTCAGCGCTCCCACATGCAGCTGTGTGTTGAACATAGCCGTCATTAGAGATAAGAAAATAACTTTTCTCTCATTCACCTTTCTGTTAACGGCACAACCTCACTTTTATTGTCTGACACCTGACTATTACTGTGTCCCCCTCGGTTTGAGAGAAAGAGAGACCCCTCACTGTTTTACAGCATAGTCTGAAGCTAGATCCAGTCTTAGGGAGCTGGGTACATAAAGTAAACAAAGCTACAATATAACAGGACAGTATCAGTTCAGTCCATGAGCTCCACCTGGATACTGTCCAGTTTTAGTGACATGTCAGGCTGCCTGTTCATGCAGGCTTCTGGACTGAAAGAATTAGCAAGTAGTAACTTTCAGAATCACTTTATTGACCAGGTGTGTGTACACACAAGGAATTTGACTCTGTTTACATGTTGCTCTCAATGTATGTATATGTATAGACAGTTTGTGTGTATGTGTACACACGCACCTGGCAAATAAAGGTGATTCTGATACTTAGTGAATGAGTACAATGTATATTTATGCTTGTGCTCGCAATCATATTTCTCATATTTCTGTGTTATTGTTTTTCTTCCCTAGACTCTACCTGGCAGCCCTCCACTTCAATGAAAATGCTGAACTTCCCAACAACAGCAACAGCAAAGACAGTGAAAGTAGAATCAACCGTCTGTAAGTTTTACAACCTTTTATTACAAATAGCAATAAGTAGAATGTAGAATAAGAATGTGCAAACATTCAGCTTCCTTGAATGTCCGGGACTCCATATCCGTCGCACCACACAGCTGAGCAGTACCACCCTGATTCTCTGGCCGAGAAATCCCCAACACCAGCTTACAGAGCTCCTGTAGGCCTAATATCTGTACAACTAAAACAAAGTGTACATGATGGTTAGTCTAAACTACACGGTGTCATGCTTTTATAACAGGTGTCCATCCATCATTTTCTTCTGAAATTCTGTGAAACCTAAATGCTGACCAAACCTTTTTCAGACTGCTGTTCTACGTAGTAGATTGAATCAGTTTGTGTTCAAAAGTTGTGTGATGTTTGAAGGAATCATGTCAATAAAGGTTAAATCTATCTGAACTGTTTTGTGTGCTTTCAGTGTTTGATATGTAACATGATAACAAGTAACAAACATGACAGATTAACAGTAAGAAATGTGAGATAGAGGGAACAGTATTTTATTGTACTTTAATCCTTACTCATTTATATTACAATAGTAACAGACTACTTATATGCATAAAATAACTTACTGCTCTACTCCCCTCAGACGTAGAGACCCTTAGTCTGCTCTGTAGATTACACACAGGGTCACGGCAGGCTAAGGTGGTCAACCATGCATGTTGGTGGGATGGAACCTGCTGTAGTCTTCTTGTACACTGGAAATGGTAAGTCACATTAGATTATAGAAATTATGAAAATTATTAAGTACACAGGTTACAGAATGCAACAGTTTGTTTAAGTTGTTTATGTAAAGAAGTACGTAGTATCTATGCTTCAATATCTGGTAAACATATGTGTGATGAGGTTTCAGACAGACAGACTGACACTGCCTGCTCTGGCAAAGCTAGCTCCAGTCACCTCATTTGTATCCAACAGACTTATATGCATAAAATAAGTTACTGCTCTAATGTGGCTGATAGAGTTCAGACAAAATATTGACTTACTAGTAAGTGGCTGGTGAGTGTCTAAAAAATAAATTTCCCACCTGTGCGGTTGTGGAGAAAACATGCTGGCTGAGCTTGTATGTTACTGGTGTAAGGGAAATAGCTGAGTAATGTTTCGTACATTACTTGCAGTTAATTACATTTATATACGTAGCTTTCCAATAGCCAGTACATAAACACACTACAGGGTAGCACCATTAGCCTAGTGCTAGCCAGTTAGCCAGAGTTCAAACATACACTGAACAAAAATATAAATGCAACACTTTTGTTTTTGCTCCCATTTTTCATGAGATGAACTCAAAGACCTAAAACATTTTCTATATACACAAAATAACCATTTCTCTCAAATATTGTTCACAAATCTGTGCAAATCTGTGATAGTGAGCAGTTCTCCTTTGCCGAGATAATCCATCCCACCTCACAGGTGTGGCATATCAAGATGCTGATTAGACAGCATGAATATTGCACAGGTATGCCTTAGGCTGGCCACAATAAAAGGCCACTCTGAAACGTGCAGTTTTGTTGTATTTGGGGGGTCTGGGGGGGGGGGGGTCAGAAAACCAGTCAGTATCTGGTGTGACCACCATTTGCCTCACGCAGTGCAACACATCTCCTTCGCATAGAGTTGATCAGGTTGTTAATTGTGGCCTGTGGAATGTTGGTCCACTCCTCTTCAATGGCTGTGCGAAGTTGCTGGATATTGGCAGGAACTGGAACATGCTGTCGTATACGCCGATCCAGAGCATCCCAAACATGCTCAATGGGTGACATGTCCGGTGAGTATGCTGGCCATGCAAGAACTGGGATGTTTTCAGCTTCCAGGAATTGTGTACAGATCCTTGCAACATGGGGCCGTGCATTATCATGCTGCAACATGAGGTGATGGTCGTGGATGAATGGCACAACAATGGGCCTCAGGATCTCGTCACGGTATCTCTGTGCATTCACAATGCCATCAATAAAATGCACCTCTGTTCGTCGTCCATAACATATGCCTGCCCATACCATAACCCCACCGCCACCATGGGCCACTCGATCCACAACACTGACATCAGAAAACCGCTCACCCACACGACACACGCTGTCTGCCATCTGCCCTGAACAGTGAAAACCGGGATTCATCCGTGAAGAGAACACCTCTCCAACCTGCCAGACGCCATCGAATGTGAGCATTTGCCCACTCAAGTCGGTTACGACAACAAACTGGAGTCAGGTCGAGGCCCCGGTGAGGACGACAAGCATGCAGATGAGCTTCCCTGAGACGGTTTCTGACAGTTTGTGCAGAAATTCTTTGGTTATGCAAACCGATTGTTGCAGCAGCTGTCCCAGTGGCTGGTCTCAGACGATCTTGGAGGTGAACATGCTGGATGTGGAGGTCCTGGGCTGGTGTGGTTACACGTGGTCTGCGGTTGTGAGGCCGGTTGGATGTTCTGCCAAATTCTCTGAAACGCCTTTGGAGACGGCTTATGGTAGAGAAATGAACATTCAGTTCACGGGCAACAGCTCTGGTGGACATTCCTGCTGTCAGCATGCCAACTGCACGCTCCCTCAAAACTTGCGACATCTGTGGCATTGTGCTGTGTGATAAAACTGAACATTTTAGAGTGGCCTTTTATTGTGGCCAGCTTAAGGCACACCTGTGCAATAATCATGCTGTCTAATCAGCATCTTGATATGCCACACCTGTGAGGTGGGATGGATTATCTCGGCAAAAGAGAAGTGCTCACTATCACAGATTTAGACAGATTTGTGAACAATATTTGAGAGAAATGGTTATTTTGTGTATATAGAAAATGTTTTAGATCTTTGAGTTCATCTCATGAAAAATGGGAGCAAAAACAAAAGTGTTGCATTTATATTTTTGTTCAGTGTATATAAAGATATTAGATATAAGATATAAGATTTCCTATTATTTCTTGAATTTACTAATTGGATTATATATATATATATATATATATATATATATATAATCCAATTAGTAAATAGTAAATATATATATATATATATATATATATATATATATATATATATATATGACCACACAATATCCTGTTTCCTGCTTAATTTAACTAACCTTAATAAAATTTGTAATCGTAAAATGCAAACTGTTTACACTGTGAGCACTTCATTCAAAATATAAATATGTTGTTTTACATGTAATATTTAAAAAATGTGTATGGATTTGTGAATAAAAATAAGACATTTGAATGAATCAGTATGTTTTGTTTTTTTTTTTGTGGTCAATTTCACCTATAACTTTTTTTAGTGTATTAAAATATTAACTCTTAAAAGTGTTAAATGAAACCTAATTTAAAATCTTTACTGTTAACACTATGAAAGAGTTCACATTAAAATTAGCTCAAGATGAGAGTTGCATTTTACTCCATATGGGATTAGTTTTTTACCTCCCACAGAGTTAAGTTTTGACTCCTGAAAAGAATTAAAATATAAACTTCCAGAAAAGAGTTATTTTAACTCCTCCACAGAGTAAATTGGATGGTCTCACATGTACACTCAAAATTAGTTGATTTTAACTCCCATAGAGTTTATTCCAAAGGACCGAATTTTTAGAATTTAGGTTTATAACCTTAATTAGTATCATTGGTAATGCCTGAGTTACTAACTAAACTTCTTCCCCGGAGTTTTTGTGCTCTCTCATCTCGTCAGGTTCTCATGGATCGTGGCTGCTGCTGTGGTCCTGCACGATGTCCACTACATATATTATTACTGCCATTATTGTTACCATATCTCCATTACAGTTTATAGTTAAGCCCTATTTGTACGGGATTAGTATTACCTGGGGACCTCTGGTAATTTGTAATAATTGCGGAGGACGTCTGTGATCTTAATCCCGTGCGAATGCGCCATGTCAGTAATTTGTAAAGTAAAATTCCCCCGCAAATTACCTACTATATTTCACCAAAGACTGACATCCCGTGGTAATACTAGTCCCGTGCGAATCTGCATCTCAGTAATTGAGGGGCATTTTTTGTTTTTGTTGTTTTTATTGCGTGCCTTTTCTACTTCTTCCCCGGTTGAAACCATACTGTACGGGTTGAAACATGGAGGCTGCGGTGGAAATTATGAGCGGCATTTTCGAAGGCATTTTAGGTGCAAATACGGGCTCGTATCGGTGCTGGAGACCCATTAGAAAAAAGAGCAGGCTCCGTTCCATCAAAAGGGCGAAATCTCTGAGGACATTGAGGTGGATGACCTGCGTAGCAGCATGCGGTAAGGAACAATTTTCTATTTTTCAATTTGCCTAAAGCCATGATGGCCCGTCATTCCGTCATTCACAGAATACGGTGTAACACCGTGACTACACATGTTCCAATGCTTCTCAGATATCTTGCACAAAGGAGCCAGGAAATTCATGGTTTATGTAAACATTTTTTACATCTTACATCACCCAGATAGATAGATAGATAGATAGATTAGATAGACATTATCATTAACGTAACTGAAATTAACATTAACGCTAGCATAAGTTGACGAGTCTCAACAGAACCACAATTATATTAACGTTACTTACCCAAAACTGCGTCCAGTTCGTCAAAATACGGACATTTAATGGCCTCTGCTCCAGTCCTCATGTTATTTTTGAGGCAGTCACGGTATTTTTTACGAAGGTAATCCAACCTGTCTTTTATTTTAGTCCAGTCGCCGAAGTCTTTTATCGACGGGCACCGGAGCAGGAGTTCCCTGTGTATGTTTTCCCACACTGTATGGTTGTGAACCATGTTCTCAAATTGTCGCTGGTACTGTGGCTCGCCCCACACAGCTACCAGTTTCAGGGATTCCTCCCGGGTCCAATGCCTGTTCTTTGTCCGTGTTGCCGCCATCTCGCTTTCGCAGTGCTCACGCGACAACGGATTGCGATGTGCGCACGGCTTTGACGTCACATCCGGGCCATAATGTCAGTAAATTCGAGTAAAATACAGACTTCACGCAAGAAACACAGACGTGGGGGGGGTAATTTACAAATCACCAGAGGTCCCCAGGTAATACTAATCCTGTGCGAATAGGGCTTTAGGTGATGATTTGCTGCTGCTGTGCTTCTGTGTCTCTCTGTCTCTCTCTATTTATCTGTCTACCCCCCCCCCCCCCCCCCAATCTTTAACTCAGCCGGTCGCGGTGGATGACCGTCTACCAATGAACTTGGGTCTGCTCGAGGTTTCTGCCTGTTAAAAGGAAGTTTTTCCTCGCCACCGTTGCCAGGTGTTTGCTCATGGTGGAACTGTTGGTCTCTGTAAATAATATTATAAAGGGTACAGTCTGGACCTGTGGAAAGTGTCATTAGATAACTTTTGTTATGATATGGTGCTATATTACAGAGCCCCTGTGGTGACATGGTCAAAAAAATTTAAATCGTGGCCACATTATAGCTATAACGTGCGCACGAAATACTAATTCGTGGCCACGAAATAGGTATAATGTGTGCGCGAAATATTAATTAATAATATTAATATCATTCCTGGACAGCTGGGTAAGCAAATCGAGCGCACCTTCTCTAAGGTCTAAGGTAGAGGGATTAGAGGCGCTGAAGCTACACAATGGACAGGGACAGTATGATAGAATTTTATTTTAGGCTGAGAATGAGCTACAAAGACATTCTGAAAAGCCTGGCACTGGAAGGAACCATCATTACCGATAGACATTTAAACAGGATATTGAGAGCCAGGTTGCTTTACCGGCGAAGGTACGACTTGGACGCCGGGATAGATTTAATTGTTGACCAACTGCAAGGCCCTGGAAAGGATCACAGTTACCGGTGGATGTTTACAAAGTGTAAACAACGCAGAATTTCTATCAGAAAAGAAGACAAGATAAGTTAAGCATAAGTTAGCATGGTGATCTAGCCAGGTTGAAAGAGAGACACCTTTGTGACACAGAAAACTCTGGTTTATGCTCAACATACCTTGCTTAGTAGTATGCCTACACCCCTTAGCTCTACTTGAAAATAGAGATGTCAAACTCAGATTCTTTTAGGGATTCGAATCTTTCTGAGTCAATCACTAAACAGATCCGGCTCTTATGAGTCATTTGAGTCGTTTGTCCATAAGCATATAAATTCGACCAGTGAAACACAAGCCCACCTGTCTTAGACTACAAATAGGCTGAATAAATTTAAATTTGAGAGCTATTATACGAGGAGGGCAGTCTACTGTTTGTGCATTTGAAATTTTGATGCATAAAACTTTACATTTTCATCTTATTAAAAATTCTCTAACATTAATTATGAGGCTGTAAGTAGTTCACAATGTTTTTATTTAGCTGCATAATATTAAACCGACACAAATACAGCATTATATTCTCATAACTCAGTCAGCATCACTCATTTAACTGTAAATACAGTAAATGACATTTTGGATTATACTAACACATAATGTATTAAATAAAATGCTCCTCTCAGTGTTTAGGCTGTATTAGCCTAGCCTCTAAAGTTTACTAACACTTAATTGTGTTAAATCGAGTGCAGCGAATAAGACCATCATTAATAACAACATATAATGCTGCAGTTAAAATTACGTTAATTTCGTTACGTCCCTCTCACACTGTTTTTAGCCCATACGCTATATTAGCCTCAGCTGCGTAAAACAAGTGTTTGTGTTTTAAATAAAGTTTAAAACACATAAATTTATCTTCTTACATTTGACTGGAGGAAGTATTTTTTTGGTGACAACTCTGTGAAGTCCATCCGAGTCTGAATCTGCCTCGTTTCACGCTGTACGGAGGAAAAGATCCAGTCGACTCGGTTGAATCCGTGAATCCGGGTCTGCTGGAGCGATCCATGGGTCTCCTGAGTCTTTTGAGTTTCCTTACGTCTTTTGATTCTCGGGTGTATCTGGCTCTGTACGGATTTACTCGATGCATCTGAATCTGAATCTGGGTCTGGGTCTGTGTCACTGAGTCTGAGTCTGCAGGAAGACCCGCTGATCCGCTGAGTCGTCTGAGTCATTTGAGTCTGATGGATCGGTGAGCGATCAGCGGGTCTCATGAGTCTCAGTCTTTTAGTTCTTTTGAGTCTTTTGATTCTTGGGTGTTTCCGGCTCCATACGGAGTTACCCGATGGATCTGAATCTGAATCCGGGTCTGTGCTTCTGAGTCTGCTATGCAGGAAGTTACGCAGTTTCCGAAGCTATTCTAGCGGCAGAAACAAGCTTATTGTTGACAATATTAGCGAGGCATGTTGTAATGAGATCGTACAGGTTAAAAGGGGAGGAGTGAATGGCGCATTGTATTGTTTTAATTTGCATATGTGGCTGTGTTTAGGCCGCTGTTAGACAGATGTAGGACGGTAAAAGATCTGTGTTAATGGAGATTATGACTCTTGAATCCAGAGTCAGTTAGAAGATCCGGGTTAAAGATCCGGATGAATCGCAAATCATACACCACTACTTGAAAAGTGTCCTGATGTGTGTGCAGGGCTGCAACTCCTACAGACACAAATGAGTTTACGGCTACATATTAGCACAACAAAACAACGTGTAGTAACAGGATGAGGATAAAAAGTTTGTAAGTTGGGTGAGACGTCAGCAGATAGGTTACCCGTTGTAACAAAGTATCAAACATAGGCCTGAATAAATAACCGCCTAAATGTGGGATAACAAGATACTGACCAGAACAGACTAAGAAAAGACACTCACCTTAAGGACATCTATATAAATTAAATTGAATTGAATTGACACTGCACATATTTCATTGAGACCCTTTATTCTTTATTCTCGTGCTGGAAATGCATTGATACATCATTCAGTAACATTTTTAGAGCCTTACAACTAAAAAATATTTTTGCGGTCACTATTGACCGGTGGGATGAAATGTGTTAAGTAGTGACTGAGTTGATGTAAATGAGGTGTGTGCGTGGGTGTAGCGGATGCGGGGTACACAGGGGACATGTCCCCCGCACTTTTTACAGCCATTATAACCACTCAGTTCATTTTTAACATGTGGAAAGGTGTTTTTCCGAGCCACCACTAAATGCATCATGAGCAGGCGGAGCTAAGGCGGCAAATAAACACCACTGTCGTGTGTGATCAGAGACGGTTTAGAAAATATTGTGTTGAGTATCTTTGGTGTGATTCAGATCTGGACAGTGCTTCTGTATAAACATGTTCAGCAAACCAGCCAAGAAAGACTTTAGACAGTTTTTTCCAAACAAACCGTGTAAGTTGAGTAATGCTGTTGAATGTAGATAATGATTAACTAAAAGAGGACAAATAGATGTCAAATTAGTTAAGCAAGCTAGTTAAGGTAGAGGTGGTAGTAACTAGTTACATTTACTCTCTTACATTTACTTGAGTAACTTTTTGGATAAATTGTTTGAGTTGTTTTGTTGCTAAATGCTTTCTACTTTTACTTGAGTAACGTTACTATTTTGGCTACTCTATGATTACTCACTCCTGGGTAGAAAATAAGAATATAAATGTATTTGTGTTCCTTTGACTGTTATTTTTGTAAAGATTTCATTTATTTTTGTGGTAGTTAAAGTTTAAAGTACATGAATTTGCTGATTGCTGATTATTATTTTGATTGAATCATTGCATTAATGTTATTTGATGAATAAATCAGACGTTAGGCTACTCATACTTGAGTAGTTTTTTCACTAAATACTTTTTTACTCTTACTCAAGTAATTATTTGGATGAGTACTTTTTACTTCTACTGAAGTAATATTTGACTTTTTGACTACAATTTTTGGCTACTCTACCTCCTAGGAATAAACCCACTCCTCCTTAATTTCTGCACAGAACTTGTGCTCACTATTGTTTTGCACATATTTTTTCATCTTTATACAGTAGAAAGAGCAGGGTGAGGGAGGAGAAAGTGGGCCAGAGGCCTGCAGCAGGGATGGACATGGAGGGTCTTCATAGCAGGTGAGGAGAAAATATAACTAAAGTCCTCAGAATGTCTCTGTTATAAGTGGCTGAGAGAAAATATCGATAGCATAAAATGGATTTTGAGGTTAAATTCTACAACAATTTCACTACTACTACTGTATTTCTAATACTATTTCAACATGTTGCTTTCCACATATTTTCTAATCTTTATTGCCACAATAGAAAGAGCAGGGTGAGAGAGGAGGCTGTGGACCAGAGGCCAACAGGGATGATTATGCAGGGTCACAGGTGAGTAGAGAATATAACTAGCTGAGAAAAAATATTGATAGCATAAAACTGACTTTGCGATTAATTTCCACAGCTATGTCACCACTACTATTCTTAATTCTATTTATAAATTTTGCTTTGCACATTTATTATCTATATTATTGTAGGAGAAATTGTCACTGGCTAAGGAAATGTATATAGGATAAGAGTGACTCTAAGATTAGCATTTCCACTGGTATTTCAGAACTAGTCTTATTTATACTAAATGTTTTTGTCTGTGTTGCAATAGGCAGCACAGGGAGAAGGTCATGTGTTAGGGGAGAGACCAGGCTGCAGCACTGACAGGCAGGGAGAGGCTTCAGACAGAGATACAGCAGAGGATGGATCTTCTGTGGCCACTTTCAAACCACATCAGCCAGATCCTAAGACCATTGTGTCTCAGAAGTTGGCAGACAAAACTCTAAGATTTCAGAGACAATGGTATCAGGACTTCCCTTGACTTCATTTCATCCCAGGTGTTGAAGGAGCATTGTGCTTTTACTGTTGCAAAGCATTTGAAAAGAAAACATCACAGCTTGCAAAAAACCAGAATACTAATACTAATTCCACTGGATTTAAAAACTGGAAGAAGGGCCGTGAAAGGTTTGCATTACATGATCAATCAGAATGTCACAAAATAGCCTTAATAACGCAAATCTATGAGACTAGATCAGTGGATGTGCAACTGTCTAATGTACGGGCATCACAGCAAGGGGAGGCACGAACCTGTCTGTTAAAAATAGTCTGTGCTGTGCAGTTCTTGGCAAGGCAGGGTCTAGCCTAAGAGGGCATGATGACAGTGAAGGAAATTTTGCACGGCTATTGAAATACAAATCTGAGGATGACCCTCATCTAAGGAAATGGTTGAGTTCCTGAATTGTCTATACATGTCCCCAAGTTCAAAACGAGATCCTGAATTTATTGAGCCACTCAATAATTCATGAAATTGCAGATAACAGTCACTTCCGCAACTGCAGTTTTCTGTGATTATGGATGGAACACAAGACGTGTCAGGAAAGGAGTAGGAGGCAGTATGTGTAAGATACGTTGATCATGATCTGATAGTTCCTGAAGAATTTGTTGGCATGTATGAAGTGTCTGTGACCACAGGAGAAAACCTTGCAAAGGTTATTATGATCACTGGGTTGAGAGGGCAAGTCTATGATGGTGCTGCAAACATGGCAGGGATATATTCAGGAGCACAGGCCATTATCAAGAAGCATCGACCTCTGGCTCCTTATGTACATTGCGGGGCCCATTGTGTGAACTTAATCACACAACATGCCTGCACAGCCTCTTCTGTTGTTCGTGACTCTTTGCAGTGGGCTCATGAATTAGGAGTTCTGTTTGGCCAGTCAATGAAAATGAAGTCTATTTTTCAGGACATTGCAAAAGCAGAGATTGGGCCAGCCTAGTCTATCAGGCCCTTGTGTCCCACAAGGTGGACTGTACGTACAGGTGCCATTCGTTCACTACTGAAACAGTATCAGCCTGTACTGCTTGCTTTAGAGGAAATGGCATCTGGTAAGTCAGATTCAGCCAGCAGGGCAAATGGCTTGCTTGAAAGATTGCAAAAGGGAAATGTAGTTCTTGGTCTTCTGCTTGCCTTGGAGGTTACAGAGGAATTGGAGTGCCTCAATAAGTCTCTTCAGAGTTGTTCAGAGTCATATCCACAAAGATAAACTGGACAAACTAAATAGGAGACAAATTGCTCAGACTATAAAACACATTCATTCATTGCGGCAAATGAGAAGCGCAGAATCACATTTGGGTTAACTGTAGAGGATCATCAACAAAGAGACTTAATTACTTTTTACTTTACAAGTGTTACTCGATTATTTAAAAGAAAAGAAAATCTAGAACTGATATTTTGTAATGTAGTTAATCAGGAGAGCCTGTAGCCTTTGATTCCCTTATTTCAAAAGGGAAATACTGACACAGATGTTTAAAGATGTAGTTTATGTCAGACCTGGACTCAAAAGAGGACTCAGATGCAGAGTAGTAATAGTTCTGGCCGACTTTATTTAAATACTCCAACCTCTCCGACAGAGTGACGAACCAACAGGCTATGAAAACGGAAGATAAGACTATTAACTCTGAAAAAACATTTAATAAATCAACTGAAAATCTCTCCGCTAGGAGGAAAACAAAAGGCTATGAACCCAAAGCGCTCCCAGGGGAGGAAAAACTAAACTTGAAAGTCTAAAAATAACACACACTCCTAAAACCGGAGGCTCAGCTAGACTCTATGAAACTTAAACTAGGAAAAAAAAAAAAAAAAAATCACTCCAATGGAGGCCAACAAAGGGCTATGAAAGTTAACTGAACTACAATGCTAAACTATGAAAGGTACAAACAAAAAAAAAAAAAAAATCACTCAATGAGGCAAAGAACACAGGCTTACGTTAAGAAAAAGGCAAGGACAAAACGTGGACTATAACAACTGCCTGGGGTCCACAGCATGAACGAGACACTCTGGCACAAGACAAAGGGAGATGCAGACTATAAAACACATGAGGGTAATGGGGAACAGGTGGACAAAATCAGGAA
Source organism: Sciaenops ocellatus (assembly GCA_033000465.1). Classification (NCBI taxonomy): domain Eukaryota; kingdom Metazoa; phylum Chordata; class Actinopteri; family Sciaenidae; genus Sciaenops; species Sciaenops ocellatus. The sequence continues at coordinate 29,199,867 of CP136878.1, forward strand.
TCAGGGAAGACAATCAGACCGGTGACACATGAGGAAGGGCAAGTGACCTGAAACGAGAGGAGAGTTCATTTTCAAAATAAAACAGGAAGTCACGAGACAAAAACCCAGGACAAGACGAAACCTCACCACGGTGTGACAGTTTATGTCATTTCAAAGAGACTTTTTGTTTATTTCTTTATTATTTATTTATTTGCAGATATTATTTGACTACTGTATTAGGCAGCAGGCATAGGTCATACCATTTTTCTTAAATGATTAATTTTGCACATCTGTGCTGTCATAGTTGATAATAAAATAAATGATAAAATAGCTACATCTTAATGTTGATATGTTTATTGTTGTGTCACTTTCACTTGTCACTTCTTGCCATTAAATTAAATTATGTGGCTTATTACCCTGTTACCTTGTCACTTCCATTCAATTTTGGTGCTGATAATTGTTAACAGGAATGGTGGTTTATAGAACTTTTGGTGTTCAGTGTTGCCATTTGGCACTTAATTATCTGGCTACTATCACCCTGTAGATGCTCCAGGGTCATTCTATGTCAACTCAACCAGAGTTTTGCAGCTTTAGAGTTTAGATTTTGACTTTAGATTTTGATAGTATATCATTTTAAAGAACTAAAGTCGGTTCCCTGGTGCTGTACTGTTTGTGGTTATGTGGTTCTTTAGCTGCTAAGGAGAGGTACAATTGAATGCGGGAGGATGGTAAATCAATCAATAAACCTCTGAACAATTTGTCCCCCTCGCTTCTAAAATGATGGTATGCCCCTGGGTGTGTGTGCAGGTGAGTAGCAGGTGTGTGTGATTGTCCTGATTGTGCCGTACAATCAGAATGCATATGTTGACAATTCCATTTATGTAAAGGAAGAAATATTGATGTGTACATTTTAAGATGTATTTAAGATGAATTAGTTTTACATTCATGTATAGCAGTTATTTTACTTGTTTTCTTCAGAGCAGGCACACTTCTGGGGTCACTAGCACCTTCCTTTGCATGCAGTGAATGGATAATGGTTGTTAAGAGCCTCAGGATCAACAATCATGGTGGCTGCATGTTCTCCACAAGCTTGAAAGAATTTTTCAGGTAGCTAATGTGAGGCCACATTAGTGTTAACTACTGTGGTAGAATTCTGGTAATCCACTGCAATGTCCAGCTAATATAATAATGTAATAATAGCCTCTGCAAGCAAATAATGTCTTCAGAAAGGGACACTGTTTTCAGATCTGGATACTTTCTCTTATACAAACTAACACAGGTGGTAGATTTTCACAGTACAGTTATACACACTTAAACTTAAGAAAAACAAAAATTAGCTCACTGATTAAGTAGGTGCCATTTGTGATAAATTAGAATTATTATTCAGCAGGCTGTGGTTCTTTTTAGAGTGCTGTACCCCTTACACAATTACCTGACTCAATAATACTGTACTGACAGCATAATTTTACAACTTTTTATACCTAAAGTTCAGTCTGACCCAGCCACGTCAGTGCTGTCAGGCAATCAGGAGGCTGTTTCGAGCCTTCCAGCCCCTGAAAAGCTTCCACCACTAAAGAGAGCTTGATTAGACTGAGGCAGATAAGGGGGCGGGCTGCTCGGGGAGTGGACCTGGGGTGGGAATGCAGCCGAAGGCAAGCACCACACAAGATGAACTAGCTGTAATGAACTCTAGCAGCATTTCCCACTGCCTCAATCCTGGGACTGTCCAACTCATCACAGGCTGATCACTCCACTCCAGCAGCTAATAACACCATGGAGCCTCTTCTAACCCTGTGCCCCCCCTGTCTGAACTCAAACATCATTTCTTCCCAGAACCTAGCATGATGGGTGTGAAATAAATCAGCTGTAAAAAGTGCTGCAGACAGACTGAGCCAGGCTTGATTTGAATAATTGATTTCCTCACTTTGAGTTGACCAAAAGCTTATTGTTCCAGGTTGTAGTGCTTGTAAAGCATTGATGTTTTCTGACTGTACAGAACTTTGCTAAATCAAAATCATTTGTTACCTAAAGATAATGAGATGACGTAATTAAGTGGAGATATCTGGCGTAATAGGTGTCAGACAGCTTTTAACGTTTTTGTAACATCTCATTCACTTTAGGCTCACAGTATTTTTTGTCTGTAGGAACTTAAATCAAAAATGGATCAGAAACACGTGTAACATTAAAGGGGTTGCTTGTAGTGATGTATCCACAGAGACTAATCTGTAGTTCTGCAGCAGACAGAAAGTTAGAGACTAGCAGGTGAATAAAGTGGAGCATTGAGCAGCTGCAGATATGTTTTTCGCTCTGTGAACACAACAGTGACATATCCACAGTTATTCCACAGAACATGGTCATCCTCCTCCTCTGGAGTCATGTTTGTGTCCACCTGTTGAAGTCCACTGTCTACTCATGTCCTTTCAGATTTGTTTGTTTCTGTTTCAGGCAGTGTACAGAGGGTTTATATTCACTGAAAACAGCTGCTGGCTCTGACAGAAAACATAGAAATGGTGTACGCATAACAATGAGCTGAAACTCACTATACAAGACATTTAATTTAGGCAGTTTGAGAGAACTGTATGTTGTTAATGTTCATTTCATTTTCAGTTTTATTTTGTCTTGTTTTCTATTTCTGCATTTTTTTCCTAACCCTTAATTTCACACATTGTTCTTCTGTATATTGTTCTTATGTTGCTCATCACCTCTCATTCACTGTCAATGTTGCATGATCACTGCTCGTTCTCTCTCTCTCTCTCTCTCTCAAGAAAACAGATAAAAAACAAAGGAAACGTCTTAGTTGTCTCTAATTTGCAGCGTACTCAAACACAGGAAGAGAAGGTGGTTACATAAAATCAACCTAGTCAGAACACAACAGGTAGAATATCAGAGTTTAGTCCATGGAGTGGATAGCACTCAGTTTATGAGATATTTCAGGCTGAATGTGGAGCAGTTTGACCGGTCTGCCCATCACAGTGTGATGTGTTTGCATGTCTCCTGCATTGACACAGCCAAAACACACTACCCCATTCAAATAAATAGAATAACCTGCGTTTTCACTGTCATGCATACATATGGACTTACATACATATAAAAATACTGTAAATACTTATATCAGTGCTATTATATGTATGTATATATATATATATATATACTTTTTTATTAATATATAATATATAATTTTTCTTTGCATTTCATTCCACACAAATGATAGACAGCTCTCTTAACACTGATTATTACACTGAAACTGATGAATCATATTCAGTTTTCATCTACTTAATAGCCTGGCATGCAAATTGCATTCTTTCCTTTGTCCTTTAATAAAAGAAAAATAAGACAGAGACAAACAACAGACATGTCTGTTAGCAGCAGACATATTTACTTGTAGAATGAGCCCTTAAATTCTCATTATTCATGTTGAAAGCTGAGGTCAAATGTTGGTATTTGAGAATAAAGGTAGAGGAAATAAGATTCATGAATTTATGGAGACATATTATGATGCAAAACAGCATGTGCAACATTAAGATCTGAAATGTCAAGGCTGTCATAATGTCATGCTGCACAAGCATATCTCTCAGCCAAATGCCACACTGGGACCTTGCATACAGATACAAAGAATCAACAGGCCAATATGCTATTAGCTTCCTTGTGAGCTAACAATGAGCAGGAGCGGCTTCAGAAAAAGACAACAAATGTTGAGAAATGACTGTGGGTGTGTGTGACCGACGTCTGTGTGTACTGTGTATGTTAAGTGTTTTTGTAGAACAGTGTCTGCGAGCATGACAAGTGAGCTAAGCTGGTGGGGAGGGTGGGTGGAGGGCGGGGCTCACCTGTCACCTCCATCTGACTGCCCGATTAGACAGTAATAGATAAAAGAGGAGCTCCAGTCCAGAGCTGTAGCTGCAGCAGCAGTGGCCTGCAGTTATTAATGATTCATCCCCAGAGCCCTTGGGTGTACATTCTACACTGTGTCTGCAGCACTTGAGATTAGAGCCGGTGGAGATATCCTCAACCTGTCGCCTCACCCTGACATAACTCGGTTTGCTTTGACAAGAAAATAAAACCTCACGGAATCTCAAAGCGACGGATTCTGCATTACAATATCATTTAAAATATATCTATTCCAGACATTGTGTGGCAATTTCTCATGACATAGATTCCATTTAATGAGCAAGAAATGCCAAAAACAGTCTTTTACTTACACAAATATGTAAACTTTATAGTCCACAGTGTCAACATTTGTCTTCCTCATTAAACCTCCAGTACTTTAACTTCCTGCAAAATGTCCGTCCCTGTGACTAATGGAACTGTAATGAAGCCCAGAGCAGCAGTAATAACTGAAAGCTGCACTAATCAACATATTTATTTAAAATGCGTTAAATTACCATGTGTAATATCTCTGAATGTCATTGTAACATTTGTTTACAGGAAACTCCACAGGGTACCTGTAAGTCTCACAGCTCAGCAGATAGATGAGTTTAAAAATCCACCGCACACTACCTGCTCAGCATCAGAGAGCAGACAGACACGGTTAAAGACTACCTGGTGAACATATTGGACCATTTAGAAAATAAAGAGCTGGTTTTGAGGAGCTGGTAAAGATCAAAAAGTGACGTGATGGTTTTGTTTGTATTAATACAAGAATGTAATGACAGAGGTGGGCTTAAGTTCTGTTTGGTGCGATTGTGAGGTAAGTACACACTGGACCAGTTTAATCTAGAATCGTAGGGAGGGGTAATGGATTGACTTGACCACCACAATGGTTAACCAGAACACAAAGGTAAGTAAAAGACAGACTGCCAGTGTTCAGCTCAATTGAATTGATTGTCTTTTTGAACTAACATAAAACCTTTCTATTATTTCAGACTTTAAAGAGTTGTGAAGTGTAGCCAAATTATTAAGTAACCATAAAACAAATGGGGAATGTCCAGAATTGAAGCTGATTATGAAAACCACTTACAGTTTAAACATGAAACACTGACTGCATTTAAATAATATATGTAAACGAGCACAGATTTCCTTGTCACACTACTGACACCTTGTGGTCGTGCACACTAACAAGCCAGTAACATACGTAAACTAGTTTCGTATATAACTGACATGATTGTTTCACTCTACCATTAAAGAACTTTACTTACCACCATGGCTTTTTTCTCCTTACACCACACTGATGCTTGCTAACCAGGGCCCAGTATTTCAAAACTTGTAATCTGGATCAGAATAATTCGGATAATGAAATCCTCCTTTTTTTCAGTCAGGGATCAAGGTGATCCTGCTGACTTTATCTGAGTATTTCAAAACACTGGCAGGGTGGATCACTGTGATCCCGACCTGACCGGATACGGATTTCCAAATCTCGTGTCTCCTCCTCCGGATCGAAACATTCTCTGGATCTGTGTTGAAATACCCAGTTTTCAGATCAGATCTAAATTTAATCCAATCCGACCAGGATAATCCTGTTAGATCACTTTGGAAATACTGGGCCCAGAGCACTGAAGGCAGAACTTGGTTTGGTTCACACCAACAGCAATCAATTATTCCTTCTGACCCAATAAACTTATTTGTTGTCAAGTTTCCTCCAGGAAAACGCTTACTGATGCAAAATTAGACATCTGAGCTAAAATAAAAGAATGACTTAAATATGAAACAAAGAATGGAAATAAATGATATAGTTATGAAGAAAATGAAATACATTCTCAGAGAAAATCATTTTAAATGTTCTAGTAAAAACTAATCTTGCAGTGGGTTACACGATGAACTGAGGATCTGTGTGCCACCTCCACATTAGCATACATGTGGTCTGGGACTTTATTCTCTCTTGATGGACAGTTCACATACAGTCCAGCTGCCGGCTGCCAGACCAATATATCAGTTCATTCTATTCAGCAAGAGACTGTCATGGAGCAGGTGGCAGGGTCAGGCGGCTGCATAGGTATTGTTTGAAGTTGGTTAGGACAGGAGAGAAGGAGACATGACTGAAATCTCCACCGATCATTGTGAGGGATGGGATGTCGATGTCAGGTGCAGCAGGTGGTGGAATTGAAATAACCACGACAATCATGTGTGAAAACTCCCATATACATGCAAAAGAATGTTCAAAAGTACTGTCTAGTAGTCAAATAGTTCTCCTGTCTCCTGTCAGAAGGCAGATGTAGTGTCTGACTCCAAACGATGACATTTGGCCTCCAGGGCTCAGTATTGCAAAACTTGTAATCTGGATCGGAATAATCTGGAAAATGAAATCCTCCTTTTCACAGTCACGGATCAAGGTGATCCTGCTGACTTTATCTGAGTATTTCAAAACACTGGCAGGGTGGATCACTGTGATCCCGACCTGGCCGGATACGGATTTCCAAATCTCGTGTCTCCGCCTCCGGATCGAAACATGGCGGACTACCTCACGAAAGGAGCAGCTGGGAGAATTTCTTACAATTAGGCTACTTTAATTATTTGTTAAAAGTAAAACACTAACACTTTAGATAAAGTGTAATGAACATCTTGAGTAACAATATCTAGGAGAAATGGAGCTGAGACTTTGTCAATCGACATGACAGGATCTTCTCACTGTAACAGACCTTCAAAAGTCAAATATTTCATTTTCTGTCTATTAAAAAACCAATGATCAAATCACTTCACTCATCAAAGCACTACTTACTGTTGTCAGATGTGCGTTAGGACATAAACTGTGACACAGATAGTATTACAACTTCTGTCCAAGCTCTTATCAGCAGAGAGAACAGATGAGCTTCTGTTTTGCTTTTATTCAGACAAATCATAACCTTTAACTCTAACACCTGTCTCCAAATTTCACAGCGGTATAATTCCACAGAGCTCTGTCACATCCCTGCCTCGTCCAGCATCCTGACTCTGAGCTGTCTCTAATTGACTCGTTTGATGTCATTGAAGCATTCAGGGAATGACTGCTGCTTTGAAGCCGGAGCTTTTTCTATTTTTGGAATTTAAGGCAGTCACATATACGATTCTTGGCAACACTTTGAAGTTGTCTTTATCAAATAGAACAGGAAAAGCCAATCTATTAGCATAATCTGATTCCTTTAGTGAGGAGCAACAGAATAAAAGACGTTAGTCTCTCAAAGGAGAGCTGGTGTTGTGTATCCTTCTAATACAAATTCACCTTTGATGACTGAACTGCAAATTAATATGATAATGCTGTAACAGAGAGGGATGTTCATTGAGAAAATGTCTTTACCCAAGATGTGGCTGAGAGGGAATCTTTGAAACTTGGATGAGGATGGAAAGTGAAATCGCTGATTCAAAGCGATCGTGTTTGAAGCCAGAAAGCAGCACACACACATTTTATATTTAGAAAATGACGTAAATATCATGCTAATTAATTGATCCGTCACATTGTTTATTCATGTACAGAGAAGACACATACAATAAAAAGAGAAAGAAGGTTTTCACTTTACCAGTTTACTGATGATGTAAATAAGCAGTTCATTTAAAGGCTATGCCACCAATTAACATGTGTCTGCTACTCAAACTAAACTCATTAATAGGCCTTAATGAACTGATGATTAAAATTAATTATAAATATTAAATGATTGTGATAATTTAAAAAAATGATTATTATATAAACACTGGTAACTCAACAAGGCCATCTACATTAAAGCATCATTTTAAAATATGCATACATCATTTCTGCTTCTTTAGAACATTTCAGAGGGACATATTGTACTTACCACTCACAGTGATACTTATGTTTGTCTTCAATATGTTTAAACACTGATCCCATCCACAGCAGGACATTGTTCAGCTTCATGCCGGTCCTCCTGTCAGCTTCTCCAAACTGGAGGTGTGCTAACATACTAACTATGGATTAGTACCTCAAACAACCAATATCTTCCATGAAGAAAGTAATCTGAGTACCTCCATCTCAAAACGTCACTGCCATGTCAGTGGCCCCAAGCACAATGATTCTTACTGAGGATGGAAATCTTTAAAAACAGCTCAAGTGTCAGATAAACTTCCTGCCACTGTAGATTTTAACACACATTACTTAAACATGAGAAAATAGTGCTGGGGACTATTTTCAGCAGTGGATTATTACACACTGTGTGTTCTCGTGATATTTGCAGTAATGCTGTGGTCTTTCATGCTCATTTTTACTAGTGGGTTTTTTATTAATTATTCAAGCGGTGAGATAGGTTTATGCACCTGGATTCCATGCTGGGTGATTTAAAAGAAAAAAGAAAAGGTGCCTTGATTTGTGTCCAGGTACAATGATGAAAAAAAAACAACCATATCAACTATATATTTCCTCTGGAATGTAAAAGTGTAAGAACACCTGATGGTGGATATGAAGGAGTCCTCATAACACTGTTCAAAATACCTGGAGACTAACATCATTAGAGCACAGCGCATGCACAGAGAAGCCAAAGATCAGACCAGACTGATAATGTGGCCTTTTTGAACTTTGAAACAAAGAAGCAAATATGACATGCTGCACAGGGGCACAGGGATTAAGTTTTAATAGGGTACATATCTTTGATTACGACTTCACCTTCAAAGTGAAACAGCAGAGGACCAATGAGAGAACAAGTCAAGGCCAGGAATATTAAATCCTTGCCCAAGCTAAATTAAAGGCTTTCAGTGGGACATTGAAAGTGCAGTACCAAAGGAGGCCACCTCATAAAGACACACAGATCACGGAACGGGACACCAACCAGCGTCAACAATGGGAAGTGGACGAGAAACAACAGTTCATTTGGAATATTTCTGAATTGGTAGGGTTAGACTGTCTGACTCTGAGAGTGATTGTTCATTCTGCTTCAATGCTAATTCTAATCACTTGATATGTAGCTAAAGTAAATGGGAAGTGGATGAGGTGCATCGATGCTAACACTTTAATTAACTTTATGACAAAGCAAATCCAGGCGTGTTTTTTTTTTTTTTTTTTTTTTAAGATATTTTTTTGGCCTTTTTGAGCTTTATGTGATAGAGACAGCTGAAGAGTGACAGGAATGTGGGGAGAGAGACAAAGAGCCACAGGTCGGATTTGAACCCTGGGCCTCCATGGCAAGGACTGATCCTTTGTACACGGGGCAGATGCTCTACCAAGTGAGCTAAATGACACCCTATGTGTTACTGTTTTTGTGTTGTGTGTTTTATGAAGTTGTTGGTTGGGATTCTTATTCAGTATGAAAAGAAGGTCAGACTTCTCTTAATATTTTTCTCATATGATGGATGACATGTTGTATAACAACTGCAGCTTATAACTCATGTTTTGAAAGATATTTCCAAAAGATAAAGAAAATCTTCAGATAAATGGATTCAGATGCCTGTGATGAACTGGTGACTTGTTCAGGGTGAACTAGGCCTCTCACCCAGTGTCAGCTGGGATAGGCTCCAGCCCCCCCGCTACCCAGATAAGGATAAGCAGGTACAGAAAATGGATGAATAGAGGGGATAGGTACTTTAGTCATGACGGTAATAACAGTAGAGGTTATGATTTTGTTTAAGAAGGAACAACACCAAGTTCACTCTGTCCAAGCTGATGAGGATGGAAGGTGGTTTATGATAGATGTGACAGTAGATAATTTACACATAAATATATACAGCAAATGAAGATTTTTTTTTTTATATATATATATTATCTCTTCCTATAAGAAGAACCAAATTATTATGTTTGGAAGTTTCAATACAGTTTTGAATATGAGCAAAAACCATGCAGGTTCTCACTCCCTCCCAACAACCATCCTCAGAACGTCGGGCATCCTTAGATCTAGTGGACATTTGGAGGATACAAAATCCAGACTCAAATAGACAGACATGGTTCAGAGGGCAAATATTGATTTTTTTTTCTTTTTTCTTTTGTTCCCCAGGAATCAAAATGCTGCAGTGAGATCTAAAACTAAAGATCTGATCGTGCTGTCGGAACAATTTAAGTCATTACAGCTGAACATCTTCAGGCGCTTTTAGATGATACTGTGTTTATTTATCAAAGGATTTATGAATTATATCTTGAAACACAATGTCTTTGAGTCATTTAAGAATGCTTTTAGAGGACCCACCATTAAGACACGCTCATAAAAATAAACAAGAAACAACACTTGATGAAGGAGAGGAGTCTAATGGAGGAGATAAATGAACTGAATAAACTTCCCTGTATAGAAACAGTTTACTTCATAAAAAAGAATTGATACTCTGAGCGTGTTAATGGTAATCTCAACAGATTGTGCCACTTGGATGGGAAAAGGAAAGAAGTGCACTGCTCATTTTTTAAGATTAAATCAAATAAACAGCAAAACTTTCTGAATCACAAATGGTGTTTGAGTTACATCTCGTGTTCCATCTTATGCTAAGAAGATTATATCGAAAGCTTCATTTTCTTTAGAGGAAACAGAGTCCCTCGATGGCTCTGATGCTGAATTGTTTGACACTTTCACTACAGTTAAGTTATGAAGGTTAAGTATAGATAGATGGCATTAATTCTTCAATCCCCTGATAATCACCGTGTCAGCGCGAGCAATACGTGGCCATTCTAGTCAATATATCAAACCCCACTGGCTCCTCCGCGGTCCGTTTCAGACGTGTCCCAGAAGCGGCTCTCCACTCGGCTCCGCGTGAAATACGTGTCTGTTCTATTTTTGACGCTTGACGCGAGCAGCCCGCGTCGATTTACACAGACCACCTCGAGCGGGTGGAAGGCACAGAAAAAGCAAAGAGAATCCGGTTGATTTTCAAAATAAAATACCCTGCGCAAATGTCAGTCGTAAAAACAGACAAAAGCGAAACTAATTAACTATGTAGCATATTTACACATGTAGAAGCATGTTTAGAAGAACATACACCAGGAAAATGGCCAAATCTGAGCAAGTAAACAAAGTCTGGCGGGCTAAACGCTCGCTTCTCATACGCTCCCGGTGGGGTTACAGTTCATTACATAATGAAGTGAAAATGTTGTTGAGATTGTTGACTCTTTCTATGTAGAACATCATTTCACGTCGTTTTTGGTATTTCTCTCAACTCAACAACTCACAAAATTGCAAATTTTTTTAAGGGAGTCTGTGGACTTTCTCCATGGACAACACAGAAATAGCCCAATGTTGATTTTATCTGAAAATTAAAAATGGTGTTGAAACCATGTATTCAAACACCTAGCTGCTAAAAGTTGACAGATAAGTTTGTGATCTGGGGATTCAGACTAATTTATGAGTGTCAGGATCATCTACAGCACTGTTGTGTCCATATAAGCACATGATAATACTGTAGGCGACTCAGATGATAACTCAGGGCTTCTCCTGTCTGGATTTTGATGGTTGGATTAAAAAAGGACATGGTTTGGTGGTCTTTTAATACACTAAACAAAGTGTAACTGACTTCCTAGTGGGAATGACACCCTTATTGCTGCCACCCTTTATAGTATATAACAATGAGTAGGATTGAGATCCACAGGCAAAACAAATGACTCAATTAATGCTGCACCAGTTGATATTTTTATATTAACAAAAGGTACCTGTTACCAATTAAAACTACATTTCCGCTCAACTCAACAGAACCTTTAAGAATCTTTCGCCGCATTCTTGAAAATTATATGATATGTTCCTCTTCTCTTTCCATTAGGCATGCATTATTATTTACAGTGTAAACCATAAACCTGTTTTGGGGTTAAATGAGAATTCCTTTTAAAGATTCAGTGTGTAGAATTTAGTTGCATCTAGTGGTCTAATTGCTGCATTGCAATCTAGTGTAAAGGAGAAACAACACTTTAAGATCCCTGTTTAGAGTCAGTGATTAGTTTGTCTGTTCTGGACTACTATAAAAACATGGTGTTTCAAGATGTCGGCCTCCACGAAACAGGACCCACTCCCACTAAAATAAAAAGATTCTTATTTTAAGGTGATCATACATGCATGAAAACATAGTTATGAATATTATATTCCATGTCTGCCTTATTCTGAAAATAAATTCTCCAAATTTTACACACTGCACCTTTAATAAAACATGTTGTATTTATCTTGTTTTGTCCTTTACATGATTATCAGTCATGAAAACATTGTATCTTGTATTGTATGTAAAGCCACCAAACATGAACAGTGACTCATTGAGACAGGCTGTAAACACGCTAACACTTTATCCAGTTTATCTAAAGCACTTTATTCTGAAAGGACCTAAAATGTTGGTTCTATCCAGAGCTGAAATGTTCATCAGAAGTTTGTTATGCATAAGGCAAAAGTAGCAAAAGTATTGCAGAAACACTCTCTTGATTTTCTAATATGAACATAAGCAGCCTTATTTCAGTCATACATCTTTGTAAATAATCTATTTTGGACGTCTAAATTAAAAAAAACATTTGAATATGTCAGTTTTATCTCTGGGAAGATGCAACGTTTTTTTTTTCCCACCATCTTTTGATGATGAGCAGATAGTTAATTATAATTATCCCTCATTCCGTTGGTGCAGTCTGCAGTCGGTGTGGAATTAATCAGCTCCTCTCTTTCCTGTGCAAAGTGCCATAAACAAAAACGAGGGATCAAATGCACATATTACATATATCACAGCTTCTTTCTCATATTCACTATATGACGAATCTACTCCTTAAGAATTGTCACATGCACTTATTGCTGCACTAACGCTTCTTATCGCACTATACCTTGATTGTTCCCTTTTTCTGTAAGTCGCTTTGGATAAAAGCGTCTGCTAAAAATATAAATGTAAATGTAAATATTCATGTTGGTTTTTTAATGCCTTCATAAGGCAATCATATTACCCTTAAGTATAAAATAACAAAAATGTTTCAGGGAGATTGGATGGAAGCCAACCAAACCACACCGAGAACTGCAACGTGAAAACTGTTTTGTATTCATAAGAATGCTGACTCCAGTGGCTGAGTTAAATTGAACCTTTACAGTAAAACAAAGATACTGCATACGAGCAAAATGCCTGAATCACCCAACAGTCACTGAGATGGAATTAACCATCCACACACATGGAGGTGGGCATTTGGAAAAGGATGGACATCAACTGAAATACCATTGTCAAAGAAACAATTATTATTATTATTATTATTATTATTATTATTATTATTATAGGATTTTTAGGATTATTGTCTTCACCCTGTATTTCACTGTTGTCTTCTTTCTCTGATCTGGACATTGTAGGGAGCATGTGGGGATCTTATGTAATAAATTAATTTCCTTGCATGATTTAATGGATTAATGAGATTCACTTAAATACATCAGATTTGTCACAACAAAACATTAGAACTTGAATAAAAGCCTTCAAATGTCTCCTGGCACAAAAGCAAAAAATATATTAACACCAAAACAGGACTGAGCCTCTGCCGCCTCCCTGCTAATCCAAAAATGGGCAAAGAGGTGGAGAGCCGAGGAGGGCTGAATGAAGCCCGCTTGCTCAAACATACCACCCGTGATGACACCCACATGTCAGTCAAAGTGTCAAGCTCTTTATTCTGCATAACTTCAAGCCTTAACATAATTTGAACAGGTGAGTTGTATAAAAATTCACCCTCAGTACAGTTGTCATGAACGGGGAAATTAGCTATAGAGACCAAAACTGTTTTTTGTACCAGGCTGTAAACATGTTTATTTCTGCTGGTTGGACATCTTAACATGGGGACTTATGGAGACTGACTTGTCCTGTAGCCAGCCTCAAGTGGACGTTTGAGGAACTGCAGTTTTTTGGTACTTCCATATGTTTTAATATCTTTTTAATTACTTTGTTTAAATTTAGAACATGATGTGATGAAGAAATGTTGAGTCATTTTAAAGATGGGATGTATAATATCCAGTCAGAACCCATCAAACTTGTTCATTTATTGACTCGCTGCACTCAGGCTCTCTCACTGCTGCGGCTTGTTTCTTCAAAATAAATGTCATAGCCCACATACACATACTATATCTACCGCCAGTGGATTAAAATGGAAACACATGGAAACCAGTTATTTACCTGTTGCCATGGTGAATCAAAGTTGTGCATACATGTTCAGAGTTGATTAAACTCTAATCGGTTGAACTGGCGCCAAGAGCTGCAACCATTCAGCTTCCAAGGTGCTCCAATTTACTCATCTATATTAATTTCTTCAGGCTATTATATATCTGCATCATACCATGATGTTAGCTGAGCTTAAATGCAGGCCCTGGACAGGCAGGTAAGGTGAAATAGGAATGGAAACATGTGGCTGACAGATGTGAGGTGGAAGAATCGAGGTGAAGGCTTGGCAGAGGGGAACCCAGGGATGGGGAACTGGCTGACAGGCTTGGTGGATGGTGAAATGGGCAGGCAGTTAATCCCGAGACAAGGAAAACAGGAGTCTCACCCCAAAACCCCACCGGGCACGTCTCTGTCACGTCGCGGCTGCAACGCTGTTTTGGGCCATCCTGCACGTGACTTCAAACCCCACCGGGAATGTTTCCGAAGCGTTTAGCCTGCCAGACTTTGTTTACTTGCTCATTTTCCTGGTGTATGTTCTTCTAAATATGCTTCTACATGTGTAAATATGCTACGTAGTTCATTTGTTCTTTTGTCTGTTTTTACGACTGGCAGATTGCACAGGTGTTTTGGAGGCCCGCTTCTTGGCTGCTTCAGAACCGGACTGTGGTGAAGCAAAGAAAGATGTGAAGAAGAATTCATAATAATGAACTGTCACGGATGTTACTGATGGTGATCAGTCGATTTTTCTCGTGTCCTTACAGTGTTGTTTCATGCAGGATACATAAACATGGACAACCTGGCAAAAATATGACTTCATTATTAAAATTAGAATTAAAATAATAAAGAAAGATTGGCCGCCTGTCACAAACATGATCTGAAGTGTGATTTGAAACTAGTTATTGACAACAATTTAGAACAATTTAAGACATTTTACAACAATATAAGAATGTTTCACATCACATTACATCCTTTCCTATCATAAAGGATGGTCTGGTGTGTCCTTTGCTAAAGGAAATAAGAAAGGAAGCATTGAAGCTCTTATCATGGCTGCTACATTTCACTCAGTGAGGAACCTTCCTGAACAAATAAGACTATTGGAGCAGAGCCGTACCTTTGGCTTATTGTGCCTGTGCTACCAGCCAGCTCTGTGTGACAATGCAGAGACAGGAAGTCTGCCTTCCTATAACTAGTACTACACGTGTGATTTCCCCACTGTAATATTATTTTCTATTACAGAACCACTTCCTGTAATTTGGCAATATCTGAATGTCATTTGGAACAATGAGTTTAGTTACCACAGAGCATCACAGTTATTTTATTACCCTCCTCTTGGAATACTAATGACACTTGATCTGGGCCTAATACTATCTGTCCAGTTTGTAATAATAGCAGTGATACATGTGACAGGTGTCACTGTTGAGGTCTGTATTTATAAAATCAATTATTACTTTTTTTTTTTTTTTTTTTTGTTTTTGTTTTATTTTTGTGATTAGAAAAGCTGAATTTCCTCCATTTTTTTTAAACTCCCCAGTGGAGGGCTGCTGTAGCAGTTTTACCAGCTCAGCATGGAAACAAGCATGGACTTCCACAAATGAGAAGAATTTTAAAGGTCATTTATCCTGCAATTGAAGTGACGACATCTCAGTCACAAACTCACTTCTCTAGCCTCTGGGCCACCATGGCAAATATATGGGGAAAAAAACCCAAAAAACAAAAACGTGGACACCGGATACTGTGATCATGGCGGGAGGAAGTCTTGTCATGATCACAGTAATGTGTGTTCATGACTGGTGTCCTGGATTAATCTGAACACTCATATGAACTTAAAAACTGAATCTTAGAAAATTGAGAAATAATATCAGAGCAGATTAAACAATATAATCTTTATAAATGAGTTTATTCAAACAGTCTCAAAACAAAGAAAACTTGACTTCCTTACCTACATACATTGTGCAAACTAAACCAGCTGTCCACTGCAGTTTTTTTTAGCAAACACAAGTTTAAATCCTCTTGGTTTGAGCTGCAGATTAAACCTCCTGAGTATTTTAACACTGAGAAGGTGTGTGTGTGTGTGTGTGTGTGTGAGATTGAGTCAAACAAAAAAACAAAAACTGACTGCAGCAGTGTTGAATCGATAAGGTGAGCTCTCTGACCATGAGACCCAGTTTGAAACCGAGTGAATCAGGTTGTAATCCCACACACTGACAGACGGGTTGACACACTTCCATGTGCATATCTTTGATGGTGTGTCAGGATTAATGTGTTGACAGGAAACAGGGTGGAGTCTGACTGACAGGTCTGACTCTCCTTCAGACTCCTGCTGACCGACTCCTCTTCAGAGAAACATGCACACAGCTTCATGCTCTGACATTTCTCCGGCATGCTAGGACATCAAGGACTACTTCTAACTGTAATTATTATACTTGAGGCTAACTCAGTCTGATTAGT
This sequence comes from Sciaenops ocellatus, assembly GCA_033000465.1. Taxonomy (NCBI): domain Eukaryota; kingdom Metazoa; phylum Chordata; class Actinopteri; family Sciaenidae; genus Sciaenops; species Sciaenops ocellatus. Next base: position 29,216,208 of record CP136878.1, read on the forward strand.
GTAATTAAGTATACTTTATGAGAGTCAATTTAGTCGATTATGAGCGTTAAAGTGAGAAACACGTTAGACTACACACTCAGTGTTTCTCCAAGAGCTGTTGCAAATGACACTACTACCACACTGCACTTTTAGGCCCAGGAAGCATCTCTCAGTCAGTAAAATGTCCTGCTTTGCACCGTCTGTTAATGAGAATGACAAACTACTTGCCTCTCGTTACTGCTACAATCCACCAGGCATGACTCTGTGATGTCACAGCTGCAGCCTGGTTGAGTTCAGAGTTTAGTTACTGCTCTTGTCTCTTCACATGTACAGAGTAAAGACAGAAATCGCGGTCTTAGAGTGTGCCATGCCTCAGTGCCTCCTCTGACTCCTCACCACTGGTAGCTCATCCATATTATTAGTTGGAGATGGAGTCACATTTCCCACGATGATGGACGGTAGATATGGCTTGCATCTCCTGTCTCCTCTTTGCCTGTGCATGACGCCCTCTCTGTAGGCTCTGTACTTCCTCCTGTTTTCTCCTGGGGATCTCCAGCTTCTCCCCAGCTAACCTTTAAGCTAGGAGTTGCTCCCTGGTGTAAATGAAGGAGCTAATCCCTCCATGGCACTCATGCAGCTAGAAAAACTGAAGAAAACACAGAGGAAGACAAGGAGAACTTTGCAGAGTGCATTACGATGGTTGTGTGCTGCTAGCTAAACTAAATAAACTGATGACGATAGCTGATGAAAATGAGCATAAGTAAAGGTAGAAGATCAGACTCTGTTCTGGACAGGCTACTGCCTGGGATGGAGCTGCAATGATAATGTTGGCAACAATAATGGTGTCATGTCAAGGTACTAAAGTGTCGGATGTTCAGTGTTTACAGACTAACAAATGGACCAACCAACACACCCTCCAACATCACCATGTCTGAGAGAGAAGAGAAGTGCCATTTGGAGTTGGCCGTCTACTCTATGGATAACATCTAATTTTCCACTGCAGTAAACTGGCTGTCACATTCCTGTTTGTGATTTTTCTACTGTAACATGTCAGGATGTCATCTGTGAAAAAGTCCTGTGAGCAGGCCTTTGGTGGAATACTAGGATTGTCATCATTGGAGGGAAATTTAATGTGGCTAATATTATTAAACCAAAAGTTCATTGAAGTGATTAAGGCTGAATTGCCATACTTCCCTGGTGCTCCAGACTGTCGGGGTCACATGTATTCATTTGAGTTATGAAAGTTTTGGGAATATGTTGCAGTCTGTGTTGTGTTCAATGACCAATGACAATGGCAGCTGTGCAGTCAATCACACGTTTATTGCGTCTGGAGATGATGGGTGGACACACACAATACACACATGCAATTAGAGCAGCGGGTGGCTGGTGCAGACGGTGCAGCGTGATGTTTGAACGATGTGTATTGAACGTGTGAGAAAGAAATAAGAATGTACGTGGAGATGGTGGGCACACACAATGCAAGTATGCAGTGGGCGGCTGGTGCACATGCTAAATAATTAAATATGTATGTTAGCTGGTATGTTAGCTTTAATTCAGTCAAAACTAGGGATGTCAAGCAATTAAAAATATGTATCTAATTAATTATAGGCTATGTGCTTAATTAATCTAAATTAATCGCACATATTTTTTTGAGGTGAAAAGCATCCAAACATATTTAAACATATTTCATATCAAACTGAATTTAGTAGCTGAATAAATCAATGAAAAACAGACATTTTAAACATGAAAGTTCAATATGTTTTATATGAAAAACTAAAAAAAGTTTTCACTGTTCATATTCAGTATGAGCATCTCAGGACAAACCTCTAACCTCAGCCTGACAGCACAGTAACAGTCTCTTTGACATCAGGACTTTTTTCCAACATCTTCTGTGTCAAAATAAAGTTAAGTTAGCTCAGAGGATGCTATCTGTCAAACCTCTGCCTGTCCTCTAACACTGACATTGACCTGCAGCCCATTTGGTGAGGCAGTTTGTTAATTAGTCACATTAGATGCAAACTGATGAAGTCTACTACTTCATCATTTTGCATCTGAATACGCGGTCGAGGACGAGTGTAGCTTGGCGAGGCTAGCTCTAATATTGTCGTTTAGGATAAACAGGAGAAGGACCATCCAGACTGTTAAACCATAAAGTTCAAAAGGCAGCATCAGATGAGATAACCACTGTGAAACAATCAGAAAACAACTTTTTATTTCTCTGATTAACCATTTCTTCTATACCGGTGCTTCCTTCTTGGTGTCAGACTTCTTTTTCAGTGTTAACTGTAAGACACAGACAGAGAAGCTGCATACATGAAATAAACCAAGCCAGAACACAGCAGGTAGAGTATCAGAGTTTAGTCCATGAGTCCACCTGGATAACCTCAGTTTCAGTGACATTTCAGGCTGACTGTGGAGGGTTTGGCTCGTCTGATTGTCTGATTGGCTGCTGCAGTGTGACATCATGTTGCATCTTTCCAAAAGTTAAATGTGGCTCAACTTCTCCGTCACAGGTCTCTGTGTATTTTTCAGCACTGTCACAGCCAAAATGCACTAACCCCTCAAATGAATGGAAAAAAACTGTTATCTCTGCAGCGCCAGTATGACGTTCTATGTTGCTCGCTCCTCACACTTTGTACATTGTTGACTGCCTCACCCAGGGCCTGCCAACTTTCACACACTGATCATGAGATCATAAGACTTTTCGCTTTTCATGTTTCTCACTTTCCTCCTGATGGTCTGAAGAACTCACTGCAGCATGGCGTCTGTCCATGTGCTGTCAGTGTCCTACTTTCACACTGTGATGTCATCAGGTAGTTAATCAAGTTTAGTTTTTGACTGCATCATAGAACTACATTTTAATTTATTCACACACATGCTGAGTCAGAGTCATCTGTGGCCAAAGCTGCCCTCTGTCTCTGTTTCTACCACAGTTAGTTTTGTGGTTTGTGGTCATTTCGATTCAGTTTGTATTAAGTAAGTAAGTTTTTCTAACTTGTGAGACATGGGCACTCTCCTGCTGTGTGTGAAATAACTTCTCCTGTCTGGACTTTGTCTGGAGAATATTTGTGAAACAGCTTCATTCAGCGGCTCTTCTGGCAGCAATACAGCATCCCTCCTCTCGGCTGGCATCGTGTCTGTGTGTTTGTCTCTCTAAAGCATTCTCATGATTCATATTTATCCTACCTTTTTTTTATGAGACAGTACCATGGTTAACAGCTTCATTTAGCTGCCAAGGTTTCAGGAGATGAACTGCCTCTGACATGATGAGAACAATCTGACTAATCCAAACAAAGTAGTTCACCCTCTACTAACCCTCAAACAAAGTGAGAGATCTGATGTTAACTTGTCCATCTCTATTGTGTGTGTGTGTTCATTCAGTTATTAGCAGTGTGTAATTTCGTTCTTGTGCTGGTGTGTTTTAGAGCCACAAACATCTTTTAGGGCCATCCTGGCCCTGTATACGCCACTAAAGCACAATAACCTAAATTCATTCAAATGATGACCTCTTGGTAAGGCCAGGTAATCCCTGATAACCAATAAAATGATAATAAATAGTTATGAATTCATATTGATTTCTTGGCCTGTTCAGGAACCTGTGGCAGAGTAAAAACGTTGTCTGTTCCTGTCCTTGGCCTCATGTCTGTTTACTGACTCCTGAGCTGGAGACAGAGCGACCAAACCATACAGTAAAAAGAGTGTAAACACAACAACAACAACAGCCACAGAGGCTGTCTTATGTTATGATTAATTTGCAACCGACTTCATTACACTATGTGATCCTCGTATACGAAGATGAATTAAAGAGCAGCTGGAGCTGGAGATTTAATTAAGATTCAGCATTCACCTTTTGCTGAGGTACCTTTGTTACTTAATTTTAATTAGAGCATAGACCTGGCTAAGTGTTAGATTTAAAGTGCTACAATTTGCTGATATCCTTGCTTTGCCCTACACACAACAGTCCAATTACTGCAATACTGCAAAGCCAATATGTAGGAAATGACCATATTTTGAAATATGTCTCTGGGCTGAACTGAGTTATTGATGAAAAAGTTTCATTGTTGCAGAAATATGAGGACAAAACCAAAAGTCATTCCATCTCAGCAAAAAATAAAGTATTACAGGTGGAGTGTGCTTGTCCACAGACTGCTCCTATTGTTCATAATGCTGATAAATGTAGAGAACATGATACATGCTAAACATCACCAGGTTGTCATTGTGTCTGTGAACATGCTATATTAGCATTTAGCTAACATCAGCACTATGCTTTGAAACACTTTCTGGTGGCTACCTCACTGAACCGCTGCAGATTGCAGGACATGTTGAATCAATAAATACATAACATGTTGCTATATGATACTATAATAATTATAAATAATCAAATCATTAATAATAATTCAAATGATTAGATTGTCCCTGTAGCAGAATATTATAAACAAATTTAAAAACAAATAAATATATGACAGGGAGAGCTTTATGTAGTGTCACTTTTCACAATTTCATATCATGCTTCTAATATTAAAGATTTGTAGCAATACTTTTTTTCCCAGAAGATATTGTACCTTTTGATACTATTTCTTATTTTTTATTTTTATTTTTTAATAAAAGATTCAATTAAGATCAACTGTGCATTACAAAACAAATATTTTACCTAACAGATTATTTGTATCAATTGTCTGAGGACATTGCTTTCCATCTTGAACCTTCATCATAATGGATAAAAGTACTGAGTGGGTTAACCAAGTGTGCATATTAGTCCACAAATTTACTGCAGAATCCATAGAATGATTGCTCGACATTAAATCAATGTTCAGTCTGTTATGATGATTTTTCAGAAGTAAAATATCTGGTAACACTTTATAATGAGTACACACTATTAAGCATTAGTTAAGCATGAATAAATACTGAATTCATCATTTGTAACGCATGAGTACTCATTAGTATGTAGTTTATAAACACAGTTACAAATGTTTTACTCATCATTGATAAGCACAGTAGTTATGGATTAGTAAAGACTGAAGTCATCATTTATAAAGCATGTTTCTGACGTAAATACTCATTAGTATATGGTTTATAATCACAGTTATAAATGTTTTACTCTTCTGTACTAATGGTTAGTGAGCGTGTTAGTAGATGTTTTATAAAAACTCACAAATTCCATTTCCAATGAATGACCTATAAATAGTTATTAATGCAGGAATTCATGATTTCAGGCAGTTCCAAAGCACTTACTACTTGTTAATTTTTTGTGTGAGCTCATCTAAAGTGGGCACTATCTATGCCTTATAAAGCATTTACGAATGAGATTTAAAGGCTGGCAATGCCTCAAGACTCACAAAAGTTTCACTTATCTTAACAGACCAAGGAGAGTCACAACACAAAGGGAAATAGAACATACTGCATTGATATTTCAAGGGTCTTCACCTAAATATACAGAAATATGCAATCTCCTAGTCCCAGTTTGTCACATCAGTAATACTGTCGAAATAATCCAGAACGGGCATCCAAATCTTGAAAAAATTGTCCTTATTGCCTCTCAACGTGAATTTGATCTTCTCCGACCTGAGGTGGAACAACCTCGTCCTGATCCACCTGGCATGGGCTGGGGGTTTGGAGCTCTTTCCAATTTAATAATATTTGGCGACGAGCCAGTAAGTAATAATAATAATAATAATAATAATAGATCGGTTTTATATAGCGCTTTTTTTGGTACTCAAAGCCGCTTTACATAGAAAAATTCACACATAATCGCGCGCACACACACACACACACACACACACGATGAGTTAGGTGTCATATGCAGAGTTGAAGAGGTGGGTCTTGAGATGGCGTTTGAAGGAGTGCAGGGAGTCAGCGTTACGGATGGTCAGGGGGAGAGAGTTCCAGAGGGTGGGGGCAGCAATGGCAAAGGCTCTGTCCCCAATGGTCCGGTATTTAGTCGAGGTGGTGGGGGTGAGGAGGTTGGCGTCAGCAGAGCGGAGTTGGCGGGTGGGGCTGTGGCGGTGCAGGAGGTCAGACAGGTAGGGGGGGGCAAGGTTGTTTAAGGCCTTGCATGTGGTGAGAAGGATCTTGAAATGTATGCGCTGTTTTATGGGAAGCCAGTGAAGTTGACAGAGGACAGGGGTGATGTGCTGTCTGGAGGGTGAGCGGGTGAGCAGTCGGGCAGCAGAGTTTTGAACATATTGTAGTTTTTGAAGGACAGTTGAGGGGAGACCATACAGGATGCTATTGCAGTAGTCCAGTCTGGAGGTGATAAATGCATGAATTAATGTCTCTGCCGCAGGGGTGGAAAGAGAGGGTCGAAGGCGTGCAGTGTTTCGTAGGTGAAAGAAGGATGTTTTGGTAACGTGTTTGATGTGTGGTTTGAAGGAGAGTGTGGGGTCCATATAAATTCCAAGGTTTCTGACTAGGGGGGAGGGAGTGACAGAGTGGCCGTCAATACAGAGTGTGAACTTCTGGTAGGTGGGGAGGCTGGATTTAGGACCAAAGATGATGATCTCCGTTTTGTTACTGTTTAGTTTGAGAAAGTTGTGATTCATCCAGTCTTTGATGTCTGTGAGGCAGCAAGTGAGGGTGGAGAGGATGGCAGGGGAGATGGTTTTAGTGGTGATGTAGAGTTGTGTATCGTCGGCGTAACAGTGGAATTTGAGACCATGGCGGCGGATGATGTGTCCAAGGGGAAGCATGTACAGAATGAAGAGAATGGGGCCCAGAACTGATCCTTGAGGGACTCCGTGTGCAATAGGGGTGGTGTGGGATTTGCGTTGGTTGATGGTGATGTAGTGACATCTGTCAGACAGGTAGGATTTGAACCAGGAGAGGGCGGTGTTGGTGATGCCGATGGATTCTAGGCAGTTGAGAAGAATGGAGTGGTTTACTGTGCCAAAGGCAGCACTGAGGTCAAGGAGGAGGAGGATGGTGAGAGAGCCAGAGTCAGAGGAAAGCAGGAGATCATTTGTGACTTTGAGTAGGGCCGTTTCAGTGCTGTGGTGTGTGCGGAAACCAGATTGGAATGTTTCATACAGGTTATTTGAGAGGAGGTGGGTCTTGAGTTGAGTTGCGATGGCTCTCTCCAGTAGTTTTGACAGAAATGTGAGATTGGAGATGGGTCTGTAGTTGTTGGGGTCCTCAGGGTCAAGGCCGGGTTTTTTGAGGAGAGGAGTGATGGCTGCAAGCTTAAGAGATGAGGGGACTGTGCCAGAGGCGAGGGAGGAATTGATGATGTCTGTGATGAGTGGGGCAAGGGGGGTGAGGCAGTCTTTGACGAGTTGAGATGGCATGGGGTCCAGGGGGGAGGTAGAGGATTTCATGGTGGAGAGTATTTTGGACAGGTCAGCAGAGATTATGGGGGAAAAAGTTGATAGCCGGGGGACAGATGATGATGAAAAGAATGTGGGTTCAGGTTGTGGGGTAGTGAAGGGGGAGGATGCGAGCTGGTGGTAGATGTTTTCTATTTTAGAATTGAAAAATGACAAAAGCGTGTCACATTTCTCTGGGGTGAATGATGATGAAGTGTTGTCGTGGGGTTTGAGGAGTTTGTTTATGGTAGAAAACAGGGAACGTGGGTTTGAAGAACCAGAGTGGATGATGCCAGAGTAGTAAGATGAGCGGGCTTTGTTAAGGGCTGATTTATAATGATGCATGAGGTCTTTGTAAGCGAGGGCATGGACTGTGAGGCCGGTTTTCTTGCATAATCATTCTAGCTGTCGGAGTTGTTTCTTAAGTTTATGGAGTTCCGGGGTGAACCAGGGTGCTGAGTGAGTAAAAGTGACTGTTTTGGTTTTCAGAGGAGCCACTGTGTTGAGGGAGGTAGACAGAATGTTGTTGTAAGTGTTGACGAGGTCCGTGGGGGTTGGGTTTTCAGGGGGGGTGAGGCCGGAAAGTGTGTTTGATATGCAGGTGGAGAGAGTGTCTGGGCAGATGGACTTGAGGTTGTGAAAGATGATTGTGCGGTTTTGTTTTGGTTCGGGGATGGGGGTGTCAATGTCAAATAAGATGGCTAGGTGGTCAGATATGGTGAGGTCGGAGCTAGAAATGTTGTGGATGTGGAGGCCAGTGGAGCAGACCAGGTCTAGGGTGTGTCTGTGCTTGTGGGTAGGGAACACCTTCCCTACCCACAAGCACAGACACACATGTGTTGAGTGAAGCCGGAGCAGTTGAGGAAATCCAGGAAGTCCATAGCATGTTTACAGTCTGGGGAATCGATGTGCAGGTTGAAATCACCAAGAAGCAGAAGAGATGATGAAACTGAGAAAAGTGCAGTGATGAATTCTGAGAGGTCAGATAAGAAAGATGGGTATGGTTTGGGGGGGCGGTAAATAATAGCAGTGATGAGGGGTTTAGGTCCTAGAAGTTTAAAAGCCAGATGTTCGAATGATGGGGCAGAGGGGAGGGACAGTGCACGGGGTTTGAGGTTTTGATTGAAAATAGCAGCGATGCCACCCCCTCTGCCCTCAGTGCGTGGGCTGTCCAGATAAGAGTATCCTGTAGGGGTGGTTTGATTGAGTGAGAAATAGTCCAGGGGTTTTTGCCATGTTTCATTTAGGCAGAGTAGATCAAGTTTGTTATCTGTAATGAATTCGTTTAGGATGAGGCGTTTATTGTTGAGGGATCGTGTGTTGAAGAGGGCGATTTTCAGGGGCTTTTGTTTTGAAGCCGTTGGGGAGGTGGTTGGGATTGTCAGGAGGTTGAAAAGGTTCACAGAGGACGAGTTCTGATGACGTGGGTTGTTGTGATGACGTAGGGAGGAAGTGTGGAAGCCGGTGTGTGAGCTGCGGTCAGTCCATAGTGTTGGAATACAGTTTTCGGTGTTTAAAGTGTAAATGAATTTTCGGCGAGATCCGCGATGGATGTAGGGGGGTCGGCATAGAAGGGCAAAGTTTCGCAGTGTGTTGACCAGTTCGTTGGAAGGAGGAAGCGTGGGAATGAGCCGGTGAAGTTCGGTTGATGTGTAATGGAGAACCATGACAGACGCTGAGAAGTGGCAGATCCTGGAGATGAGTGGAGGTGTTTGCTGCAGCTGAAAGCCCAGATGTTGAAGAAGGGTGAGCAGCAACAGCGCGGAGAACGGGGGAAAAAGCCGGTGTGGTTCCATGAGGGGGGTGGATGTTGAGGGGCGAAGTAGCGGCTAGCCGGCTAGCTCAGTGGAGGCGGCGTTGGCTGTCCAGCTTAGCCAGCTCAAGCCGAGGGCAGCGGTCCCAGCCAGCGAGGGCCAACCGCACCGGGACAGATGGATGTCCGTCCGGATCTCCACCCTTGGCGAGCGGTGGTGAAGAGATGGAGGTAGAGGACGTCCACCCGGACGGAGAACACCGGCGTCCCCGCCGGCGATATGGGGCCGCCAAGGTGCCCACCCGCGTCCAGGCAGCGTTGATGGCTCCCACGCCGAGTCCCACGACACCGGTAGTCCAGCCAGCATACACAGATTACGCAGGGGTTTCTGGAGCTGTAGCCTAGATAGGTGGAGGTTTTTTGGCGGGTAATCCGGTTAGAGATAGAGGTAGAGGTTGGAGCAGTGAGAAGCAGCAGCCAGATGCGCCAGCGTCCTCACGCATGCACCCAAGGTTGTGAAAGCCACCACACTATACATATTCAATGGCCACTCGCAGTCCTCAGGTCTTACACCAAATAAAGCTGTCAAGGGATGTGGGTCAATGACCATACTGAAAACGTCAAGGAGTTAAATATTGCAAGCCAGAATGAGCGGAGAGCGGGACATGCCCAAAACATATGCATTAAGGTTGCTGGTGCATGTTTGCATCGGTCACAAGTGGGATCAATATTGGGGTAAATCTTCAGTTTGGCCTTGGTTAAATGTTGAGTAAATGATGCAAATACTCCCTCAATATACAGATCTTTAACAACACGTATTCCGTTCCCGTGCCATGCAGGAAAAGACAGATCTAACCAGGCTGGTGTAAAGAGGTGGTTTGACACAATGGGTGCCATTAAGGAGGCTTTTTGCAGGCCGAATTGCTTCCTGAACTGCGACCAGATTTTAAGTGACTGGATTGATGTATGAAGTACGAATTGCCAAAGGTAATAGGGAAGTAACCAAAGAGTGGAAAGGAAGACCATGGGCCTCTATCTTTATCCATTCAGGTGCATACTCAAGAGGATCGCTTTGGACATGTACAATGACTTTATGGATGTTGCAAGCCCAGTAATAATAAAGGAGGTTGGGCATGGACATCCCTCCCGATGTTTTGGGTCTTTGTAAAAAGGCCTTCCTACTCCGGGGCTGCCTGCCATCCCAGATGAAATTAGAAAATGTTCTGTCGAGAAAACTAAACTTCTTTTTGGAAATGATTACAGGAATATTCTGAAAAAGATATATGAATTTGGGAATTATATTCATTTTGATCAAATTAATGCGCCCAGCCAGTGATAATGGTAGTTAAATTAAGTTTGTATAATATCTGAAAAGAGCGAGGGACAGAAATCCCCAGATATTTGAAGTGGGATGTCACTCTCTTGAAGAGGAACACAGAGGCAGGGATATTAAGAGCAGTGGGGTTCAAAGGAAAAACTTTGCTTTTTTGCATATTGACCTTATAACCGGAAAACTTCCTGAACACTTTCAGCCTAGATAGAATGGATGGAAGGGACACTGCAGGGTTGGTAACATAAAGAAGAAGGTTGTCTGCATACAATGACACCTTGTGCACTCTGTCACCTCCGATTATCCCCTCAAAAGAGCGACACTGTCTTAAGGAAACTGCAAGTGGCTCAATCACCAAATCAAAAAGCAGTGGGGATAAGGGGCATCCCTGTCTTGTTTCACGGTAAAAGGGGAAGTAGCTTGATTGTACCTCATTAGTTCGAACCAAGGCCAAGGGGCCACTGTAAAGTAATTTGACCCAAGAGACAAAAGCGGGTCCAAAGCCGAATCTTGAAAGGGTATCGAAAAGGAAGCCCCATTCCACCTGATCAAAAGCCTTTTCTGCATCCAAGGCTACAATAATTTCCGGAGAACAAGACTCTGACTGGGTGTACGTTATGTCAAGAAGCCTACGGGTGTTTGAGAAGGAGTGCTGTCCCTGAACAAATCCAGTTTGATTGGGTGAAATGAGAGTTGGGAGAACCCTCTCAAGGCGCCTGGCTATACACTTCGCCAAAATTTTGCAATCCACATTTTTGCAAGTAGACTAATTGGACGATAGGACTCACAGCGAAGGGGGTCTTTGTCTTTTTTGGGGATTAGACATATTGAAGCTTGCCTCAATGTTTGTGGCAGCTGGCCGTGTGAGAGGGCCTCGTACATGTTCAAGCGTAGTGGGGAAAGTTCACTGGAGAACCTCTTTAAAAATTCCACCGTGAACCCATCGGGCCCAGGCGATTTCCCAGACTGCATGCAGTTAATGGCTTCACGGATTTCCTCAGCTGTCAATGAGTTATCGAGAGTAGACCTCCAATTATCATCCAATCTAGGTAGATTCAGTTCCTGATAGAAGGAGTCTGCTTCCCCAGTGACTGTGCTGCTCTCAGATGAGTATAAATTGCCATAGTATTAAGCAAATACGTCATTAATCTGTTTGTGGTCAGAAGCCGTGGAACCTGAAGTAGTCTGTATTTGCGTTATTTGACGTGACACATATGACTGTCGTGCCTGGTGAGCCAAAAGCCTGGCCGCTTTGTCTCCAAACTCATACACAGTATGTCTGGCCTTAAGAAGCAAGTGCTCAGCCTTAGCAGTTGACGCTAGATCAGATTCGGTCTGAAGACGAATCTGCTTTTGCTGGAGTTCAGGAGTAGGTGAAGTTGCATACTGTGCATCTAGCTGGGCTATATTGTCGCTGAGTTCCTTTAATTTAGAAATGTTTTCTCTTTTACTGCGCGTGGTGAAACTAATAATTTGACCACGCAGGAAGGCTTTCAGAGTTTCCCAGAGAGTGCCGTGACAGATATCTGGTGTGGCATTTGTCTCGATAAAGAACTGAAAAAAAGAACAGCCGTGTGCTCACAAATTTAACAAACTTAGAATCAGAGAGCAGTAGAGGGTTCTGGCGCCAAGCTCTGCATGCAACAGGCTGCTCAGGGAAAGACAGTTCAAAGGAAAGTGGGGCGTGATCCGAGATGACAATACTGTGATATGTGATGTGATCAGTAGTAGAAATAAGCCGAGCGTCAAGCAGAAAGTAATCAATTCAAGAGTAGGTACTATGAACTGGTGAGAAGAAAGAAAATACTCTACCAGTCGGGAACTTAAATCTCCATGGTTCGAACAACCCATATTGTTCTATGTAATTGTGAATGACTTTGGCTGTTTTAGATAGCGGTCCAGGTCTGGCAGTGGAGCGGTCTAGCTCAGGATTGAGGACGCAGTTAAAGTCCCCGCCAATAATTAAATTGTGAACATCAACATCAACATCAGGCAGGGCAGAGAAAATGATTTAATAAAAGCTTCATCGTCCCAGTTAGGAGTGTATATATTTGCTAAAATGACAGGTTTATTTAGGAGTCTACCAGTGACTATCACGAATCTGCCGCTTGGGTCAGCCACAATTTTCTCAGCTGTGAAAGAAATATCCTTGTGAATAAGTATAGCAGTGCCCCTGGCCTTAGTTAAGTCTTGAATAAAAAACCTCCCCGACCCAGCTTCTACGGATTCTATTAACATCAGCGTTGCGAAAATGTGTTTCCTGAAGAAACGCAGTGTCCACGTGTAGCTGAGAGAGGTGGGCCAGTACTCTGTTCCTTTTTACTGGATGATTTAAGCCCTTTACATTCCAAGAGATCAGTTTTGAGTTTTCTATTCCTAACCCCCATCATTGGCAGGATTGGTACTGTCAGGGTGGGCTCAAGGCAGGACTCAGACGCAGAGGTGAGGAAATAGAGGTGACTTTATTTTCCAAAAAATACAGCAGAGTGAGTAGTTCTCAAAAGAGTGAAAATAAAAGGGCTATAAAACACTCCTGACGTGGCTGTGAAATCTACCTCAAGTAAAGTCGCTCCAGAAGGAGAAAAAGAAAAAAAAACAAAGATACTCACGGCTATGAAATCTTAAAAACAAAAAACGCTCCAAAAGGGAGGAAACAAAAACACAATCCTAACTACACTATCTATACTAACCTGTCCTGAAAAGGGAGGAGAGGGGAAATAACAACTCCATCAAACAAAAGACGCTCCAAAAGGGAGGAAACAAAACCTGGTAGGAAAACTACAGCAAACAAAGAATCACTCCGAATAAACGGGAGGAAAAGCAAAGAAAGACTAAACCTGAATGAACACAAAATCACTCCAAGGGAGGAAACAAAACGGCTATCTCTAAACGCTCAAACTAAACACTAGAACTATGCTATTAACTTACAAAGAAAAATCACTCTTTCGAGGAAAAACTCAAGGCAGCGAGGCAAGGTAAACTATGGCTGTGGCAAGGAGCATAGGCACGGGTAGAACGGACAGTAATGACAAACACACTGGCACAAGACAAGGGAAACGCAGACTACTTAAACACATGGAGGGAAGGGAGCACCAGGTGCACACAATCGGTGATTAGGGAAGACAATCAGACAGGTGACACACAAGGAAGGGCAAGTGACCTGAAACGAGAGGAGAGTTACTTTTCAAAATAAAGCAGGAAATGACAAGACAAAAACACCAAAATAAGACATGACCTCACCGCAGTGTGACAGGTACAACCAACAGTATAAGTTAAATACAGGAGAGGACAGGCATTTTGTTCAATGAGAAACTGATGCAGGTGAGTGTAACTTGTGTTATAAAAGTGAAAAACATTAGTGGGTGTAAAACAAAAGAACATGAAAAGAAACAAAAGGAAAACCAAATGAGAGGATATGCCCCCCGCCCCACCCCAGCACTTCCCCAATCTAAGTGCTGTGCCTACCCGAAAACTACCAAAGCGTCTAAGATGCATTAAAACCCAACACATGCATCTTTGGCACTCCTCACCAGACTCAAAAATTGGAAATGGCAACTAATATCATCTTGAAGTCAACAACCACATATATAAACTGTTTGTTAAAAAAAAATGAATATTAGAAAATTACTTTGTTGGAAACTTAACACAACCTAGCTGCAACAATGCATTTAGTGCAAAATCACTGATAAAACAGGAGACAGAAGCCAGCACACACTTTGAGTGGCAATCCTGAGCTGTTTTTTTTTCTTTCTTCCTTCTTCCCTCCTTCTTCTCCCCTTCTCTTCCCTTCCTCCTAATTTTGTTTTTCTGCCCTGTATACACAAACAAGAACAAGTGAGACGGACAGGGACGAGTCCAATGTCATCGACAGTCCGACACACAGTATATAGAAAGTGGTAACCTTAGAATAATTTTCAAGCGCACAAAACGAGTGGAATTAAACTGGTCCCCGTCTCGAACTCCGTTATAATGTCACACCAGGTTAACACAGACAGTCAGCATAGCACCACTTACAGATTGTGGACGGGGGAATTTCCTCCAGCAGCGCACACATTTCAGCGGTCAAACAACCTGCCAGACTGCGCTCTGCGGCCAAATGAGGACACCAGCCGGTTAGTCCTCCAATACGGGCATATCGTCGCTCCCTGTGATCTCCGGTGCGTCCGCTGTCTTCTTGATATTTGCTTTAACAAAGTCAGATGCATCCTGCGGTGACTTGAACTCGTGTTTGGACCCGTTAAGCGTGAACCGGACCGTTGCAGGATATGCAAGCGAGTACTTCACACCAATCTCCTTAAGTTGTTTCTTTACTGGGATGAAAGCCGCTCTCCTTCGAGCCAGGTCAACGCTGAGGTTCGGGTAAAAGCTAATCTTCTGCCCCCGGTATGTCAGCTGCCCTGCTCTGCCAGGATAAGCGTAGAATCAGCTCCTTCATCCGGTAGTGATGCAGTCGTGCTATCATGGCTCGTGGGGCTCCGTTTTGCTGTGGCGGTCTGAGGGCCCGGTGGGTGCGGTCCACTGCTGGTTTACGAGGGAAGCTGTCCTCCCCGAAGACCTCTACCAAGAAAGTTTCCATGAAAGTGGTGGGATGGCCGCCTTCAATTCTTTCTGGGAGACCGACAACTCTGATGTTCTGCCTTCGTGATCTGTTCTCCTGGTCATCCACGCGGGCACAGAGTTTTTCACACTCAGCCTTAAGATCAGCGTATGAGTGCCCCAGTACGACGACTCTGCCATCCACATCGTTTACACCTTCTTCCACCTCTTGGAGTTTTACAACATGAGATGAGACTGTGGACTGAAGTGCGGCAACAGTGCAGCGGAGCTCCGACAGGATTTCGTCTTTCATGTTGTCAAGCAACCCCTTCAAATCTTCATGGGTGAGTTGCAGGTTAGCGCTGGTGTTAGCCCTAGCCTCTATAGCTTTGCCGGAGTGGCTTACTGTCGCTTACTGCGGTCTTGCCCGAGCGGGTTGCTCTCGTGCCAGGCTTTCCGCTCATTATTAAGTTCCGTTGTTTGCCAGGTTTTTGAACAAAGTCTTATACACAAGAAATCTGTGTATAGTTCGGATAACTCGATGATTTAAGTAAATACATTTCGAAATAGGTGAGGAGCACAGTAGTTTGCGTCTTCACTCCGCCATGACACCCCTCTTCCCCGACAAATATAATCTTTGTTTGAAAAATATAAAATCTTTCTGTATCAAAAAATGAAGTCAGAAAAGATTTCAGTGTCACAATTTAACGTAATTCTAAATCCTATCTTGAAGAAAAGTCTAAAAATTATTTGAGACAGATAAAATAAATATAGTCAACACATGATAAAATAATATAGGAAAAGAAATTTTACAACACTACAAAAACAAAGTGCTGATTCCTTGGAATTCCTCCTCATTTTTCTTGTCTTCCTCTGAGGATGCAGTAGAGGAGGAGTCAGACATAGCATAAGGGGACTCCTCTGTCACAAGAGGAAGATGAAGACCAGCAGACTGCCTGGGTGGGACCTGTATCCTCTTCTTTAAGAGCTGTTAAAATAGATTCAAACACAAAAATTAGGCTAATATGGCACAAAGAGACACATGCATAATATAGAGTCCAGAGATACAGTAAAGTAACACAATAGGACCCAACTACACAGGAATTTCTCTACATGTTGTGTGTAGGGAGACCAACCTGATGCCAGCTGTTCTTTTAGGTAGTCTCTCTCTTTGATGAGCTCATCAATCTTCTCCTTTTGCAACTCTACCTTCAGCTTACACATTAATGCGAGACATGAAGAAGGCTTGTTAATACACACATGACTGAGGTGTAAGGTGATCAGATAACTGCATCCATGAAAAAAGGTATGCCTGCACACTTAGTCCATGCCACAGAGGTTTAACAATGACAACACGTTGATCCCACTTGCATCCCCATCATGTCAGAGTGTTTAAAGGAGGAAACACACCCATACTGCTGTACATTATGCACATTTTTAGGCTGATGAGCTCCACGGTGAGAGGTTGAGTCATAATCTGAACCATTCAAAAACAATGAACAGTAGAATGAAGCACATAGAAAACGGTACGGAACAGTATACACATACCCGATTAGATCAGATGCTATTACTCATACCAGACTGATTGACTGTGTAAACATGGATCTCAATGCCTAATGTCCAACGTTAAAATGTCCAACTTCAGAGCAGAAATAAACATGTTTACAGCCTGGTACAAAAAACAGTTTTGGTCTCTATAGCTAATTTCCCCGTTCATGACAACTGTACTGAGGGTGAATTTATATACAACTCACCTGTTCAAATGATATTACAGAGACTTACAGTTATGTAGAAGCTGCTTTGATTGACAGGTGGGTGCCATTACAGACAGCTTGTTTGAGTAACCGGGCATTATTCGGTCCACCTCCGGTCTGTCGATGATCCATGTCTTTGTGCTTTAGTGGGAACAAGAGACAGCTGTTTAGTTTTTTATTTTATTCCAACTGTGTCATTCCTCAGACATGAGTGTCAGACGAGGGAAATAAAAGCTTTCTTGTTGAGGTGGAGGTTATTGAGATGGAGGTGATGAAAAGGTCTCGCAAATGTTGATGAGTTCTACATTCAGTGCCCACTTGCTGCCGCTGAGACAAACACTGTATTTGTTTTTCAAAGTTAATTCAGATTTGCCAACAGTGAGTGACACCAGAGATTATTCTGTGGAGTGTATGCCGTCTTTGTGTTGACTCTCTGCTCTGTGATTAGGTTGACAAGACAGCTTTACAAAAACATTTCTTTACTTTACATTTCTTCATCAACAACTTCAATGTTTTACGTCTTCTCTGTTGTGGAGCCTGTGCAGATACATCTGCACTGTTAGAAAAACATTGGATTGACAGACAGGTCATAACAGGCCAGGCTGCTGGTGAAGTTTAGAACCCTGTGGTAATAAACAGATTTGAAAAATAATGCGGTAATGTATGAGATGGCACTGCAAAAAAAACAACATGATTGACATCTCAATATACCCCATGAGCAGGATGTAGATTTAATCTGAATTTGAGTCAGAAGCTTAGCGTCTCTGACTCAACTCTTCCAGTCTCTGCCTACAGTTAGCTCATCAGTGCTGTGACAGGTCCATTTCTGCTGCTGCTTGCCTGAGATTACATTATGACTACATCTGCCGGCTGTGACAGCCAAGCGCCCCACCGCTCCGGTGGTCCAATTCACAAGCCTCCCATACGTCAAGCCTCTTGTACTGGAAAGCAAATTAATAATTTTGCCCGGTTAATAATTCAGAGAAAGAATGAATGGCTTACACAAAAGCCTTAAGTGAATGTAAATTGCATTATGAAGTAAGAAAAAAGAAGGGTTTCTGGGTGAGCTGTGATAAGACAGAAGCTTGTCTTTCATTCTCATTTCATCATGTGTACATCAGGCTCACGCTGGACTCCATGGTGAAATATACTGCCAGCTTAACTCTGAACGCGCCTGAGTGATTACACTCAGCTATTTCTATTAGCAAAATGTTTAATGGGTCCAAAATACATAAAGTTTCTATAAGGATTTGAGTTTTACATTTAGATTCCTCTTCCACATGATATTAACTTGTGGTCTGTATCTTGGTACAGGCTGTGTCAGATGGAGAACTGAAGGCCCATGTAAAGTCAGCTGGAGGTCTCAGTGTGCGTTGTAAAATGCCAGCATCTAAAGGCAAACGTCTCTGGTCACACTTAAAGGCAGTGCGAAAATCCTGCCGTCACAGAGAGGGGTGAGATGATGCTGATACAAATGGGGATAACGATGCACACTTTTATACAGGCTGTCCTTGAGGGCATTCCAGCTGGGTGTACAAACAAAACATGACAGAGCTCGATGTTTGAGGAATGAAAAGATGGAGCACTTTGAACCTCTGATGTCCCTTTGTACTCATACTTTAAGATAGCAACAATAATGAGAGCCACTGGAGAAGATCTCTGCCACTATCTTGGCACCCACTTCAATCATGTGACCTTCATCCTCCACCCTGCTTTTTCTTATCTTCATCATCATCATTAAGTTATTTACACCATGGTTTTGTGAGCCAGACCAAATCCAGATGTGTATTGGACACATCTGTGCATGTCACAGTTTGATAAAATATGTAAATATAGATACACATACATGACATATGAGTTATGATAAGAATGCAGCATCAATCCTTGTAGCTGTACAACCTGGAGATCATGTTGGTGATGAGGTGCAGAGATGACACCCTTACATCAAATCCCAAGATTACCTCATACAATCAAATCTGTGACCAGCACAGTGCCTGTTCAGGCTGTCGACGTTCTACAGGGTGGGTCAGATTATTGAAAAAAATGTAATCTACATTTACTTACAAACATATTACACGACAGACTTGCATCATTTATTGCTTTCATAAAATAGTTACAAATATGTGGCAAGGCTTTATAAATAAATACACAGCAACAAAGAAATCACAATTATAAACAAATAATCATTAATCTGTCAAGTTCTTCAGTGACATTTAGCAGAACAGTTGCCAAGCAACACACAGACACAGTGGAAATCATGCTAAAGATCAGGGTGATCATAATTGATTGATCCTGATTTTAAGATCATAAACACTCTGATCTTTAGATCACAAACACTCTGATCTTTAGATCACAAACACTCTGATCTTTAGATCATAAACACTCTGATCTTTAGATTATAAATGCCCTGATCTCAATATCACCAACTGTGTATTTGTTGAAGTAGTGTTCAGTGATGCCAGCGCTCCTCTTTGCAGGTATGGAAGTGTTTAATTCTGCTGTGCCAGAAGAAAGGAGATCACTTCAGCATCCTCTCTCTTGTAGTTGTCAGTGTCTGTGCTTTGGATGGAGATAAGAAGCTGGTGCATCGGGAGGCAGCAACAAGTATTTCTCCAACGAATCGACAGGACACAGCAGGTTCCCTGCCTGCTCAAACATTAATCCATGGAGACTCACTTTGTTGCTTTCTCTGCCATCTTAGTAGTTTCCTGTACATTTGTTGAGTGATTGTGTTGCATACGTCTGACTGTTTAACGGTCAGGGCTTCATTTTTGTAACTTTTTAAAATAAAATTTCATTTCAGTGTGCCATCTTTCTTTCCACCTTCCTCCTCCACCCTGTCCTTCTCTTTCAGTCACTTATCTACGCTCATCCCCTCTAGTACATGGCTAGAGCATTTTACAATGGGCTCAAACACAGCTTAGCCTAATATGATCAGATAGGGCGATAATAATAAATAATACATATTCCTTTCATAAGTGTAAATACAGTATACTCCACTAAGTCGATGAACTTACCATATACTATGTACAGGGAAACCAGTCATATTTGATGTCTAATGTCAACTGCTGGACTGATAACAGTATATCTATCTGCCCAACATTTCTGCATAGCATCTCTATCTATAGAGTAGGTTGTAACACTGAAGTTTTGTCCCCACGTGCTACTGACATTGACTGACATTAGTCTGAACACAGTGAAATAGAATGTTTGGGATGGAATCACAACTATTTACAGGATCTCTCTGAGAATTATTAAATTTACATGTTCGTTCTGTTTACATGTCAACCTTACAAGCGATTGGCAGCCTCCCAGTCATTGTAACTGTCACAACCAGGGATGAAGGCTCATCACAGGAGGAGCTGTGGATGTTTGTCCTGTGTTTTCTATGATGGTAAATGGACCACTTAGAGCACTTCAACACACCGATGGCAGAAGCTGCCATACAAGGTGCCAACTGCTCATCAGGAACCTTTCTGTCTAAAGCACTCACAATGATACCAAGCTCAGCCATACAGACACACAAATACACACCACCACCACCAACAACAACACAGCCATCTGGAGCAATTTGAGGTAGAGTATCTTGCCCAACCAACTTTGAGCAAACCAGCGACCCGACGATTGGGCGATCCACTCTAAGGAGGAAAATGGATGTGGCTAAGGTGGTAACCTAAGAAGAAGCTCTGTCGGTCTGACAATGTCGTTTAAAAGTTTTCACACTCACACAAAGGTTGAAAGACCCCACATGAGACTTATTTTGTTAATAAGACATTTCTTCTTATTAAAAGATTCATCAGCTGTGGCTGGGAATGCTTGAACCCATTTTTGGGGTTGACAGATGCCCTTTGGTTAAGTGACTCTCCCTGCTGAGCTTGCCCCGTGCCACATCTATCAGGCAGACTTGAAAAAGTCGATAAAATGAGGGCCGCCTACAAATGAACACATTTACCACTTCACTCGTCTGCTTCACCTATGCAGGGCAGTGCTCCGGGGAGCAGGGAGAGGGACAGTCTTTGAAGGCTGGCTTGATTGAAATAATGGAAGACTTTGGACCTGAAGGGGGAGGTTGAGGAGTGATCGCTCTTCTATCTGCCCCATGTGGTGGACAATGCTTCAAAGCCACAGATCAATGGTGACCGTGTGCTGCTCAGCGTGAGGTGACCAACAGGCTTTCATTCCATATGCCTCTGATGCTTTAAATACTGAAGGCAGCAAAACATCAGATTTGAATTTCATTGTATCATTTGCCTTTTTGGCACACTGGTCTGGTACAATGTCGCCATTATTACTTGTGAATAAGACCTTGAGATATTTTTGGCCATGTCCAACTGGCAGGGGACCCCGGAGCAGACCCAGAACTCACTGGAGGGACACTCTGTAATCCCCAGGAGGAGCTGGAATGTGTTGCTGGGGAGAGAGATGTCTGAAACACCCCGCTAAACCTGCTGTTACTATGACTCAACCCTGGATAGGCAGAAGGAATGGATGGCTAGATGGATGGATGGATGGATGGATGGAAAGTTGATATTGTGAATATGTATAGTTGTTTGCAACAAATATAGCAGAAACAGAGCTAAACTGACAATAATTTAAAATTGTTTAATTTCACAAGCAGCATTTCTTTCTAGATCTCCTTTAATAACCTGCCCCAGACACTCTGGCCTTTCCAGTCACCTGATCTCCACACCCACCAGCATATCTTCCATCTAATTCCTACATTTAATCACATTTGTGGGCAAAGTACAAAACCATGCTCTGTACTTAAGTGCTATGTTTAAGTGGGCATACATGTGACATATCTTTGGAAAGCTAACGTTTTTGTGATTTGACTAAAGTAAAGCATTTCAACGTATTCTGTGTCATAGCGCCATCATGTAAACATTTCCAATGCCTTGGTACGCAAATGCACTCTGACCTTACGACTGACACCTCAGTTGATCTAGTCGGAGCTTCTATGTAAATGGTAAATGGACTGTACTTATACACACCAATGGCACAGCCTGCGGGAGTAATTTAAGGACACTTGCCCAAGGGCACTTCAACATGCAGACTGGAGGAGCCAGGGATTGAACCGTCGATCATCGGATTAGTGGACGACCCACTCTTCCTCCTGAGCCACAGCCACCCGCACAGTGTACATTATATCATATATGCCAACATAAGAGAGAGCCACAGCTCTCTTGTTTACATTTGGGGACAGTTGTTACAGCTAGGCAGTGTTACTCTCTGTGGAAAGATTGGAGATCCATGCTAAAGCGAGGGGGTGAAGATGGGGCTGAACTTCATTCGGACTCTCTGGTAACTCTGGACGTCTTTCAACTTGTGAGAGCGGACAGCTGAAGACAGAAAGGTGCATAGGTGCCTCGACCCTCCCTGAGGCCCTGATAGGGTACAACAAAGTCCTCCACAAGACCCAGAAGTTGTAAGACCTTCTTTTCTTTTATGGATGTTGTGATTATGAATGACTTCTTCCTCCACATGGACATCGCAAAAGGTAAAGTTGAGGTGCCTGTGCCCCAGAAGGCCTTCAGAGAGACCCTCACTGGGGAGATGACAGAGGCAGGGTCTCACGTCACAGCCAGACATGCCCTGCTCCCAGTGGAGCACATCACAGGGCAGTGCACATCAGTGGGCACAGCACTGCAGGTTGGCCACACAAAGACACAAGGTCACAGGGTTCTCCTGTGTTGTATGATGCTGCCAACATGTAAGGTTGACATGTGAACCAACAAACAACCAAACATGTAAATATAAATACTTCCATCCATAGAGAGATCCTGTCAACAGTTTGCTGTTACTTTTTATATAAAAAGTGAAAACAGTGAAAATTGAAACTGAAATTGAAACATGGAATAGGTGAGGCTTCATGCTGTGATGTCATTGTGTTTTTCATCAGTCTGGCTGATTTTGATGTTGAGTCGTGTCTTGTTCCTGTCTGTCTGCTGTTACCTGTTTATGTACATATTTTGAAAACATGGTTATCTTGTCTTATAATAAATTTCCTCCTTAGAGGTGGAGTGAGTGAAAAGATAGTAGTTTTACATGCAGCCCTGGTTCTGTAAATGGGAAACAAACAAAGTTGAATGGATCAATCCAGCCAATCAGCAATATGTGGCGTGCACTACACAAGAAGAAGGCACATGCCAACAGGTAATCGCATAGTCAAAAAGGAGAGATGGTCGAGGAGAAAGTAGAAAGAACAAAAAATAAAACACAAAGTTCTCAATGATCAGGCAAGTGCAGAGAGCCAAAAGTCCATGAATTTAAAGGTACGATGATGATGCCACTGGAAACTTCATTGCTAAACAAGTCTTCATTACAATGTTTGTCAGAGGTCGTAGCCTGATACTGAGTGATTTCCTTCTACTGCCGTTGAATCTTCATGATGTCTGTCATACTGTTGACAAAGCTGAAACGTTAACTGCTGAAGCTTTATACGGAACAAGCTGCAGAAACATGATGCTGTTTGTCCCAGGGGTGGAGGCCTCTGGCTAATGTGCAAAGATGCAGCTCAGAGGTCCGATCTAACCTTCAGAGCTAATTCCACCCAGCACATCTCTACCAGTGTCATGTCCATTTATTATCTCTGCTCATATTGGAGAGGTCACTGCAGAGGTCACAGTCACCGACCTGCTACTGCTGACGTGTCCAGCTGAGGTGGATGTCCAAGTGGCTTGTCTCTTTCCACCACGACCCCTCGTGCCCTACAGGTGTGTGCTACAGGTCATGCAGCCAATTAGGAATCTCATGGGTATGCAAAAGCAGCAGTGCTCATTAAAACAACATGACTTCAATTTTACAGGCATGCCAAACAGGATTTTCTGAAAAATAATAAATAAATAAAAGAGAGCAATCATTTTGGTTGCTATACTGTAGCAGGTCCTAATTTTGCACTTTTTAATTGGTTTTAAGTTTTGCCATAGCATCAAATGTTGTCAAATCCAGTTGCGTTTATGACACACTTCATGAGGTTTAATCATTAGTTTGTTGGCATGTGTTTACATACTATGTGATTCTTCAGAAAAGTGCCCATGTTCGGCTTGAAGCATAAGGGCTTGTCATTCTAGGTTAAGTAGCATTGTCATTCTCTTGAGTTTAGTCACATATATCCAGATTATTACCGGAGTGACCTTGGAACACATATCTGTAATAAAATATTCTACCCTAAGATCCATACTAGCTTTTCCCAGAACTTTTGTCCATATCCCACATGATCTATGAAACTTTGGTCAGAGGACAAGCAGAAGAATGAAGCAGCAGAATGCTGCTTACAGTCACAAGGGCCATTTTAGATCAGAATGTGTAGTTCGACTAGCTGAGAATGCTTTTACCTGCATAGGGTTTTAAATCCAGGACTTTTACTTGTATTCATTCATACATTGTAGTGTTGTGGACCCTCATGGATAAAAATGATATCACACGGACCCTCAAGGACTTAAGGAACCCCCTTGAGAGTGAAGGACTTGAAAGACTTGGTGTTGACATCATGATGACCCCACGTGTGACGGTTGTAGGGAACACTATATCAGTAAATCATCAAGCACCCTGGCCTGGAGAAGACATCGAATGAACCACAAATATTTTCTGACTTACCCCTGCAGTATATGGGTGTCTTGCCATGTAGACAGCAGATTGCAAGGCGAATGTTGCTTGTGAACAGTTTTCACTGAAGCCGCTTTCCACTGAAGAATAGTTATATAGTTATTTCTATAAAAATGGTGGGTTGTTTGTTAGAACGTTGGCCACAGCAAATGAAATATGAGCTCAGGTTCATCTAGTTTCATGTGAGCACTACTGTATATGTGTAATTCCATTCCAAAGTTCATTGTACTGGAGTGGAGATCTCTGGCCTGACCAAAGAAGATTAAACTGGATTGTCCAAGTTCCAAGTAAATTCCAGTTAAAGTGGATTCACAATAAAAATTTGACTGGTCTGCCCTGATTGAGATACAGAGCAAGAGTGGTTTTAAACATTAAGACTTTTTTTTTTTAAATTGGTCGATTTTATAGATGCTCCAGTGATTATTAGCTGCACTTTCATTTTGTCAGATTTAAAAAAAAGAATGGTCAAAGCTCTGTCAAAACCTCAGAGGAGTAGTAGTGCTCTGATGAACTGATCTTAACAGTTGTTGATGTGTCCTCTTAACCATGTAATACTGTCCCTGAAAACTCCAGTTCTCTCTGTGATTGACCTCCCACACCCAATTCTTCAGTGTCCTGACAGGCTTTCAGTCATTTTGTGCCAAGGAGTGAAAACACCTACTATTAGACCAACAGTATATATTTCTATCCTCCTCTGCTGGCTCCGCCGGGGACAGAGGATCCTTCTCTCCGCAGCACCTTCCCTCTGTAGAACTAACAGACGGGCCCCAGGCCTGTGTTTTCTGCTGTCTCCAGAGGTCTCCAAAAGAAAACTTCAATCTGTTCTTTCTGTAAAGCTGGTCTGCACATGTGAGTAAAATTCTCAAACAAATCCAAATTACCATAAACACAGAGCCCGTCTTCCTCTGTGCAGAGCGATCTGCGAATTCAATACACACAATACGACTCCCTCTTTTAACTTTGGGCAGAGTGCAGGTGTTCACAAGGGCTGATGGGAAAATGTTTCATGGGCTCCATATGGGATTGCGTGATAATTCCACATGAAATAGAATTTCAACAGTTGGAAATCGATTTCATGAAAGATGAGAATGAAAATAAATAGTGTGAGAAGCTCTCTTTCTTGCATGCTAACTTCACTATTTTCTTGTCTTGTTTCAAGTTGAGCAAAATTGTCAAAGGACCAGACTTCAATATCAGTTCAAGGAATAACAAAACACACGTGTACACTGCACATCAAATCTGGGCTAAATTGATAATCTTATTAAAAGTCATTATGAAACTTAAAACTATCTACCTCCATGTTTTCACATTTTGCCAAATGCATCATGTAAAACTGACACTGTGTAACAGCAGTACACCTCAACACCATCCCACTCTCCCCATCTGCAAACCTATGGGAAACTGAGGATTAAGGGATAACCTCTAAATTCCACTGGGCGTGGATGCGTCCATATGCGATTACTATTTCCTCCTTCAAGAGACTTTAAGGCCTGACTCAGTTACAAGTCTGAGGCAAGGAGCTGCTCAAGAGAAGCATCAGCCTCCTTTTTAGGTGTCGGCGTGCTTCAGAGAAGTTGTAATAAGTGTTGTTTGATTACGTCTTAAGGCCAAAGTGTTTATAGCTGTTCCACATGGCTACACTCGAGGGTGGTTTTCTAGTGCTGATGCAATGAAAAACGAGATAACACCACACAGTTTCAGACGGTCGGCCCACCAAAGCTTTTATGTTGTTGCACTCAGCTGTTCAAAGAAAGAAAGAAGACAGACTGATTGAGTTCTCCTTTCATACTTCTGCAAACCTGCTCAGTCGCAGCATGAAGCCGGCCTAATTGTTGGATTGTCTACTTTGGAAAGTCACACAGACTTTGAGATGCAGCCCCCTTAATTCTGCCATTGTAAAGGTGTGAGGGCAGGATGATCTGACCAGCACTTTGTTTGGCCTTTAGTTTTAATGGAGTCATCAGATCTGCAATAAAGATCTATGATCACAGTCTGTGTGATTAGCCATTCTGCCCTGAGATAAAACTGTCTTGTTTGTACCAAAAAGGATTGTCCTCATAAGACCCAGGCCCAGTTTTTACTGTACTAAACAGAGCCCAATGCAATGAGCTCAAATAATGTTGTTTGGTGCTGCAGTGAGAGAGGCTCAAACCTCCAATATTAAAACAAACAAACTCCGTTTTACATGAGCCTCTATTTTATAACATAAATCTACTTGCTGCGGGTTAAACAACTGATATGACTGTATGTCATGTGAAACAAGATGATGAAACTGAAATTGTGGATCTTGCTGTAGACAGCCACATCATTAGTTATCGCTGTGTGCTTTTACAAGGATCCCTGTCTTCACAGATGGCTACTTTAACAAGGCGAAACAAATATGGGAGACGAGAGCAGCATTAAACGGGACATGGGCAGTGAAAACAGCTCAGCCTTGATGCTATCTGCTCCGGTGAGCCAGGCTTTTTCACGCTCAATTTAAAGTTTGAGGAAGTAAAAGTCGCTCGTGTGCTTTTGATCGGCCGTGCTAAAGTTCGCCTTTCTGCGACGTGCCCTGATCTGGGAGATCCACTCAGGTGTGTCAAACACAAAGGGAGGTGAGATTTATGCAGACCTTTCATTACATAACAGTGGAAGTCTGGGTGACAATATTTTGCATTTATGAAAAGAATCTGTTTGTTTCAGAGAGAAAGCTGAAACCTATTGGATCTTTGATATTCTAATAAACAACAAAATACAGTACATTATGTATTATGTGTTGCCTTGCTAAACAATCTTGAAATCAGCCATCATCGGGGAACAACAGCTAATGTTTCTGGGCCTCTGGTGTAGCCAGTGGATGTCCAGAAAACAGATAATCAAGACTTCCTTTGCAGGTTGTATGTGTATTAAGGTGTGTATATTTATAACTATTAAAGGAAGGACAAAAGAGAGAGATGGTCTTGTGCAATTGACAATAAAAGTATATAGATAAATATATTTAATAGAGGGTGAGAGCAGCAGGTAACAGTTATAACAACACTGAAGTTGAATTTGACACCTCTGGGCATGAGCCATGAACCCATGAGGTTAACAGGGCCCAGTATGGGGTCAGCTGGGCTGGGCTTGCTAGTCACTGTTGATTTGTCTCCAGGCCATGCTCAGATCATTAGAGTGGTGCTGGCCATTTGCAGACCCAGACTAGAATTTGACTATAACTGGTATAGAGAGGTAATGTATAGGATAGGTTAAATTGTTCCCAAATATATATATATATATATATATATATATATATATATATATATATATATATATATATATGAAACAAATAAACAAATAAACTTTTTTTTTTTTTTTGCACTCGAGAAAAGCTATTAGCGCTAGGTAGCGCTAGCATACCCTTGGTGGAAAGAGCAGTGATCCCTGCCGAACTGAGGAGAAGAAGACGAGGATGCAGAGCTGCATCTAAGCACTAGGAGCAGAAAAGGTGGTACAAACCATCCATTATCTATATCTACTATCTTATGGGACAACGTGAAATTCTGACCTGATGCTGCATGAAAAGATAAAGAATCACCAATCATTTGTATTCATCCTATGCCTGAATAGCTACCTGATTCCATGGCAATCCAGCCAATAGTTGAAATAGGGTATGACAGTAAAAAGATTGGACGTCGATGTGTAGCAGTCTATAGAAACATTGTATGTTTGCTGTTGAAGCAAACAACTTGGTCTGAGTGGGAAGGATGTCTCATTTTGTTAGCAACACTGACGTTCTTCTGGTGTGGAATCCTGGATGTCTGAACATTGTCTTATAATATATATATACACACACACATATACATATATATACATATATATACATATATATGTGTGTGTGTGTGTGTGTATGTTTATATAAATATATATATGTATGTATGTATGTTTATATAAAGATGGTAATATGTCATTTTTTCATCAGCACATCCATCCAATCTCCTTAAGGTCAAAGTGGTGGCTTTCACTGCTGTACTCACGATATGACAGCATCTATAAGCAGGAAGAAATCTCCTTCAGCTGTCTCCTCCAACTGCATCACTGGTGAAAATGACATTAGCTCTTTTTTTAAAGGGAGAAGTAATTAAAATGACATTGTTGTCAAGAAGTCTAAAGGACAGACTAAGACTAAGTTGGTTAAATCAGTGGATGTAAAAGGGTACTTTAAATTAGATATGACATGCATAAATGAGTCATAATGCAGAGGCCGCAGTGATGGCTGCCAGTAATATATGCTTTTATAAGAATCTCATTACTTAAGCAGGGCTGGATTTAGCTTCCCTTTGTGACACTGATCTCAATCGACATGAATGAGATTTAAATGCCATCCATATAACCAAAGCCCCTCATAGCACTAATCAGCATTCAACAGAAAAAAAATCAACTGCCTCAGCATGTCAATGTGCTGCTGATGCCCCCTCACCAGGTCCATTTAGAAACAGATCATACTCATGAGGCTGGAGTGGAGAAGTGTGGAGACAGCCAGAACAAACTCTAAACAGGGTTTGAGTAACCATCCTGTTTGGGTGAGATAGAATTATGACCGATCTGTTGCCCATCAGAGCTGGTCGCTGGCCAGAAGTGACTGACCTGTGACTCTAATGACAACGACAGCATAGCACAGAATTCTTAAATCAACATTGTGTAACTTCTCCACCATAAAATAACAGATTTCACACACCACTGACTGATTTTGGTGAAACTGGATCATATTTTATGGAGAAAATGTTTTCTGGTTTTCCCTCTGATGTCCTCTGGCTGCTCCGCCTCAACTCTGTGATTTCCAGAGTTTCCTGAAGGGCAGTGAAGTGAGCTGCTGACAACTGTAGCTGCTGTTAGCTATTGTCAGCTCAATTTGTTAGCTGTTCTGCCTGCACTGTGAGCTCAGAGCACCGGGAGAGTGTTAGTGTTTGTACCACAGGTGTTTTGGAGAAGGACCAGGTTTTCAAGCCCGGGTCGTGGGGGAATGCTGATGGGGAGCGTAGCCTGGGGTCATGCTAGAACTGGAACTGGGCAATGTAAGTGGGCTCAGCAACCTCTATGGACATAATGACAGAGAAGAGACTAAAGAGGACGTTAACACAGGAAGCAAAGAAGAGAAAAGGGGAGAGTGAGCGAGCAAGAATGATCATGTCATGCTGCAGATGTAGGAAAGATGATGGTGTGTGGCATGCATTGGCAGAGAGGGCCTGAGTTTCCACTCAGTGGTTTCTTTGTGTCTTTTAGTTGCTCAACCGTAGACCACTAAGAGGTTCATCTTTTCAAAAATGACAGCTGCTTGTTGCTCAGATGTGTAACATAACATGTCACAGGTGGTACTCCATCTGGTGACACAGTCATTTATTAGTCTTTCTTTTCTTTTCATCCAGCAGGGAGCTGTCTGATGAAGACCATTAAAAATAAGCTGCAGTTTGCTTTAAAACGGAAAGGGTCGGAATCCAAAGCTTTCACCGAGAGCCACTTGTGCACTGCCAGGTTTAGCACGTGGGCCAAACACTGCACATTATTAAGTCTGAAATAGAGTATGGTGAACACATGTCTGTGCCCACAGCTACAACCGCTTCATAGAAGATGTCAAAAACATCCAGCAGGCTGCCGATGCTTTCTGCTATGCGTACAGCTGTGAAGCTTCCTTTCAGCTCCTTAGAACAGAGAAACATACCTGTCATGTTCCCACCAGTCTGAAATACAGTGAGATGTGACTGTTGCATAAGCATGTGTGGCCAGTGACGTGTGATCCTGAGAAAATCTGAAAATCATCTCCTGAAACAACACCAATGGGCCACATAGCTTTACATATGAATCTTGCTATCTTATCTGTGATTACATTTTTACGAGCCTCTAGCGAGAAGCCTGTTGAGCCTGCTGAAGCTGAACGTTCTGAATAGTAGACAGTAAACCGAGGTTGTACACTTGATGTTGCTCTGCTCGTCTGTGGTGCCTCTGCTGTGTCTCTTGGGTGGCAAGCAGGCAGATTTGTTGTCATCATGAAGTAAGACAGGTGCTTTCTAGAGTCGACAAACTGCCTTATCTTTGTCATTTTATCAGGAATACGCAGCTACTCGGATGCTTTGGTGGTGATTGTCTGCTCAGGATGCCTTTGCTTCCTAGTCTTGTTCTTAGCCTTACTCATCCAACCTGGAAAACATTACAGCCAATTCTATTTGTTATAGTATATCGAGCTCCTGGTCCTTACTCAGAATTTTTATCTGAATTTGCAGAGTTTGCATCAGGCTTGATCCTTAAAACAGATAAAGTAATTATTGTAGGTGATTTTAATATTCACGTGGACAACCACAATGATAGTCTTAGTACTGCGTTTATCTCTTTGTTAGATTCAATTGGCTTCTGTCAGAGTGTAAATAAACCGACTCATTGTCTGAACCACACTCTTGATCTTGTTCTCTCATATGGCATTGATATTGAACATCTAATAGTCTCTCCACAGAATCCTCTTCTGTCTGACTCATTTTTTAATCACCTTTGAGTTCATATTACTGGACTATAAGCCTTTTGGCAGAAACTCCTACAGCATGTTTATCTGAAAATGCTGTAGCCAAATTTAAGGAAGTGATTCCTTCAGTATTGAATTCAATGCCATGTCTCAATGTAGCAGAGGACTTGTCTGCTTCCTTTAGCCCCTCACAAATAGATCATCTTGTTGATAATACTACAGGCTCATTACGAACAACTCTCAACTCAACTGCACCTCTGAAAAAGAAGATAATTAAACAAAGGAGGTTAGCACCATGGTATAGCCAGCAGACTCGCAACTTAAAGCAAGAGGCACGAAAATCTGAACGCAAATGGCGTGCCACTAAACTGGAAGACTTTCGTTTAATCTGGCAAGATCATCTTAAAACATACAGGAAGGCTCTCCATAGTGCCAGAGCAGTCTATTACTCATCATTAATAGAGGAAAATAAGAACAACCCCAGGTTTCTCTTCAGCACTGTAGCCAGGCTAACAGAGAGCCACAGCTCTATTGAGCCATCTATTCCTTTAGGTCTAAGTAGTAATGACTTCATGAGCTTTTTTAATGATAAAACTATAACTATTAGAGACAAAAGTCAAAGACAAAGTTTGGAAACAGCTGTAAAACCTGATATATATTTAGATTGTTTTTCTCCCATCAACCTTCATCAAATAACTTCAATAATTTCTTCATCTAAACGGTCAACCTGTCTCTTAGACATCATCCCAACCAGGCTGCTCAAGGATGTTTTACCTCTAGTTAGCCCTTCTTCAATGTTTTAATGTGTTTCAGTCGGTAGAGAAATGTTGTTTTTATTTGGTTAAGTCGAGTGAAATCTCATTCACAGATTTTCTGACCCACTGCAGGCGTCTCAGGGAGAGCTTTATACCCACATGCGTGTGTTTCTTCCATACCACAAAATCAACTGATGTACATCTGCTACATAGTCAGGTTCAGGTCGAGGTTTCTGCCTCTTATAGGGAGTTTTTCCATGCCACTGTCACCATGGGATCGCTCATGGAGGGAAATCTTGAGTCTCTGTAAACCTGCTATGTATGGAAAGTGTCATGAGATAAGCGATATAAATAAATTTCATTCAATTTAATTGAAAATGTGGGTGATTTATAAGTGAATTTATACCAGAAGCAGGAAAAAATCAGGTTAGGACTGGTTTTAGCACATCATTACCTGACTTCATTCCAAATCCTAACTAACCACTAACCTTCAGTTAGTTGAGTTGAGTAAGCTAAAGTAGCACAGTGTCATTAAACAGTTTAGTTTCCATGCATGTTTCTGTCTGTGACCTGGCTGAAAAATGCTAATTAATTCAAACGTGTGTTTGTGTGTGAGTAAGTGTGTGTGCTACTCATCACCCTCGTAGCAGCTGGCCCATATCTAATTGCTTCCATCTTGCAGCTGAAATAAGAGGCTGCGCCTACAGAATTTCTCTCCATCCACATCCACCGTTGAGCCAAGCACAGCTGAAGAGAGTGGGGATCAATGCAGAATTCACATCTTTGAAAAACGGAGGAGCCATCACGAATAATTCATCAGAGTGTGTGAGCGAGGAGGGTGTGTTTATGTGCTTGTTGTGCATTTGCACTCACACCTAAGAAAATCCAGGGCTGTTTCACGAGTTGTTTTTCATGTGACAGGGACAGGAATTCATTTGGCTGCAGGTAAATCAAGGAAAGTGGTCCTCAGAGGTGTCAATAGCCATCCTTCTGAATTAGTTTCAGCTTGTTTCTTCTGCTTCTGCCTACTCAACACTTCAGATATTGTGTAACCAGAGCCAGCACTAAAAGCATAATAAACAGTAATAATAAAAAAATGATGAAATATGATTGATATTAGATTAATGAGCCAGTACTTGGCTGATGGACCCAGGAGTGAGTGTTAGAAGGAAAGGCAGAGAGGTTTCATGACATGGTTGAGATACTTTGTATTCTGTGTCTGTCAGTTCTGAGGGTGAATACAGATTGTGTTGCAATGGATTTGGCTTTCTCACAATCCTCCTCCACCCAAAATACCCAGGGTACTTAATGAACGTGCAGAATATACCAAAATATCAAGGGAACAAGAATAAATGGAATAGTTGAAGCAAAACATATGACCAGAAAGTTTTATTGAAGGCCAAAAAAGTCAACGGAAAAAGTCAGTCCAAAACCAATCTGATGATCATTTATGTAATTTCTGTCCATTAAGTCCATCTGAAATGGAAATAAAATGAGGACTGCTATTCTGATGATCCCAACGAACCAGTTGTCATGGCAAAATGAGACGGAAGGCTAGCTGAAGAGCTTCTGAGTACGGAACATTCAGAATTCTGTTTCCAACATTGCGATACAAGTGGGATTAGTAGATGTCTATAAAATCAAATGCAATTCACTACAACCCCTGCAATGAACTCTATGTAGCAATGCTTATGATAGGTAAGCAAAGGATTTTTAATTCAAAGCAACAAAACAAT
The DNA here is from genome assembly GCA_033000465.1 of Sciaenops ocellatus. NCBI lineage: Eukaryota > Metazoa > Chordata > Actinopteri > Sciaenidae > Sciaenops > Sciaenops ocellatus. The sequence continues at coordinate 29,249,423 of CP136878.1, forward strand.
GGCCATCATGTCAGCATCGGGAAGGCTGAACACGACAGAAATGCAAGAAAAGAATTATGTCTTCCTCAGTGAGACAACAGATAGTGCCACGATAGTGGTACTACAGTATTAATAATACTGCAAGGAGACAAAAGAACAGCACTGTTTGTCTGTCCAAATGCTCAAAACGACCCAGAGCTGCCGCTGTGCTACTTCACATCTGACTGTCTCAGCCGAGGTTTCGACAGGGTCAGGTAAACATGAATGTTTGAAACACTGCTGCATGCTAAATCCAAGCTGACAAAACAGGCTTCTTCACATCTGCGTTTGGTACAGTGGAGGTGATAAGTGTCTGGGGCAGAACGCCTCACACGTATGCAGGTTTTTGTGAATTATTGTGATAATTTGCTCCAGTCACAGATTCCAAATGGAATAATGTAATCTGTACAACTTGTCTGAAATCAGTTGTGAAGCTTTTGCACCTCCACCGTTTGTCTAAAATGTGAGCAGCACACCAATTCTCCCATTTTGAGAGTCTTGTATTCTGCTGTCTGCCTTTAGTTTGACATGTGTATGTTATTGTTGCTTTAATAAGTCCCTCTCTGAACATCATGCACATTACATTACACATTGTGCGGTTATTTGATTAAACATGGGGTCATTTAAAAAGAACATATCAGCTCAATATCAGCTTAGCTAGGTTGTCACATAGGGACTAGGGATAATCGATCATTTAAAACAAAATAAAGCAGGACCCAGTACAGTTCTGTGGCGCTGGCCACCAGCATGTTGGCAGTCCCGCCTTTTCCACCTCCGGGCTAATCTGAAGATCTGCCAAGACGTGGATCATTGGCGGATTTGAGGCAGGCCAAATTCACCCTCAGTACAGTTGTCATGAATGGGAAAATTACGTATATAGACCAAAACTGTTTTTTGTACCAGGCTGTAAACATGTTTATTTCGGCTGTGTAACTGGACATTTTAACATGAGGACTAATGGAGACTGACTCGTTGTGTTGCCAGCCTCAAGTGCTCGTTTGAGGATGAATGACTAAAGCAGGACCCACCTTAAGGCCCTTATCATTGTCAGTGCAAATTTATGCATGACCCTGGAGATGCCTAGTTCAACCAGATCTAGATACTAATGCAACCTTGAGCTGTAGGAATCTGGTCCCAACACTGAAGTGTTACAGTAACCAGATTCCTACATAGCTTGTAATTGCGTTCTCCAGTTATCTGCCTGGTGTCTTCAGTGTACTTAAACATAATTATTGCTTCATCATTAAAAAATCTGTCGTGTTTTAACATTAACCATGATCCTCCATTTTTTTCCCCTCTAATTAGGTTTTTTTTTTTTTTTTTTTAGTTGAGAAAACCAAACCAAACTTAACCTTTAACCAGTGTTGGCTGTGACATCATTACAATGCACTATTAGTTTAACTGCATCTCTCAGTAGAGTGGTGGTAGCATTGATGCCTTCTGTGGAAGTGTCCACACAAGCTAAATTTTCCCAGACATTCCTGATGGCTACAACATTTCTGCTGCAGGGGACTACAGACATGAAAGCTCGAGTTTACTTGTGCTCTCAACTTCCAAGAAGAACAAACATTCAGGTGATTCCAGAATAACACCAAGCTAACCATCACAATTCATAGCAGTCTGCCAACACCAGCTACAGCCAACCACTAGCTAGATACAATCCTTTCAAAGAAGTTATTTGCTTGACATTCATGTAGTTAATATAGTACACAGAGTTGGCCTAATAGAAATACCTTCTAAACTGCAGATAGATAGATGAAATATAAAACTAAAACTACAGCAGGTACTAGAGAACCATAGCTATAACCATGCTACAATGCACATTAGTAAAAGTCAGCTGGATATTTCTATGGTATCAAGGAGCACAAATGTCTGTTTGACATTTTCTAGATATCCACTGGCTACACCAGAAACCCGGAAACATTTGGGTGTGGCCGTGAGAGGCTAAATCACCATCAGATGGTAGAAACTGTTGTGACATCATCACCTCCACCCTTCCAGTTTCACTCTCTCCACAGTCTGTCTGTCCAATGAAGCAGGAAACTCCTCTTAGCTTAAAAAAACAACAACAAAAAATGTGTGCATTAAAAAGCGATACAGACTCTGCAAAATCCAGATGGTCTCTTATTGTGTGTTTGGAATTGTTGGTCTTAAACAGTGATTGCTGTTTGTCTATCCTAAAGTGCAGGATTAAACTATAAGATCAACCAGGGTGCTGTTTGGCCCAGACTGAGGCTTTTATCGTTGTGCCACTCGTCCTGCTTCATCAGCTGCTGCCAATTCACACACTGTGCCAGTGACTGCAGAGATTTTATGGCCTGCTAAACAGGTTGTGGGAAATATATTAACAGGCAACAGAGATGACACTCATTAGCATTTTTTTGAACAGAATAAAGAGCACACATAAACATCATGTGGTTTGAGAACTCACAAAAACAGACATTTCTTACACACAAAACCAATAAACAGACTGTGTAGGTGTGACCTTTATTCTGCAAAATCTGTATGAGCTGCAGAACAATGACCCAATATTCAATTTATTTGTCACTTTTGATCCTAAAAGAACATTTATATTTGTTTTACATTAATGTTTATAGTTTTTCAGAGAGAAAAGGCCATTATCTGTTTTTTGGGATCCTTAAAGGTTCAGAACAAACCTCTCTCTGCAGGGCCTTGTAGTCTTGTTTGGTGCTGTTTCTAACAGACAGTGATGCCTCCTTTAGGCCACTGCCATGTTGTTCATGTTGCCACATTATTGCTGCCCTGTTTTGTAGGATGCAGTTGGTTTATCCTGGATGTTTCTGGTAATAATGCTTTCTGGTTGTGGAATGATTTGTTGTTTTGGGTCCAGTCGCTTCTGTTTTACAAATGAATTCCACCACAGACTCAGTGAATCCATCGATGTCCTTGGTGACATGGACTGGAAGTGAAAGCAAAAGCTGGCTTTGCCCCAGTATTGGGGTCATCTACTTGCTTTTATTTCCTTTTTAATATTCAACATTGACAGAAGATCCACAGTAGTGGTGGTGCAAGGGTTCTTCAGATGTTCTCTATAATGCAGGTATAACTGTATACTGTATGGTCTGACAGCAAAGTGTGGATTTGAGGTTGCAACTTGAACTCAAGTCACACTTAAGTCGCACATGCAGTGATTTGAGATTCATGCTCATTGTAGCACAATAACATGAATGAATTGTTGAACTGTCATCCCTCTCTTATTACACACGCATCCTTGGTGCGCACAGCCAGACATGACTGTAAGTTGCATTACCACAGCGAGCACACCTGCAGCTGCTGTGCCATTTGTCATAACCTTTGGCTATAACTACACACAAAGCCTAAACAAAGATTTGCTAAATGTAACTGTTGTAATGTAGCAGAACCCAAAACCAGAGACCCGAATCAGTTTATTGAAAACACAGGTGGAGGTGTACTCAGAGGTGGGGTGATTGGAGGGGTCTTGAAGGGAGGAAATCCAGAACAGTGCTATGCCCGCCCAACATCAAACACGACAGAGACTGACAGACAAGACAGACTGACACAGAAGGAAGGAGGGGGAAATAACAGGAAACACTAGGCAGTATAGACACTACGCATTGTAACAGTAACATCTGCTGTATCATAAATGATGCTGGATAAACCACATTGTAACGAAGGTCGTCTTCATTACTTACTTTTGGTAGCAATGGCAATTTGATATCATAATGAATTAAATATATCAAAGAATTAAGCACAAACCAACGTAATGAATGTTTTATTGAAATTATGGAACTATTGTGTTGGGGGGAGTGCACTTTGATCAGTTCTTGGGAGTTTAATAAATTCTTTGGTAATGTTCAGCACAGTTAGAACATACAGTCTAATTGATAATATAGTAGAGTGTAAATGTATTTTAAGGTGTTTGTGTGATGTTTGTTATGTTGGGATGTAATGGGAGGGGCAGATTCCCCCAGACTGTGTCAGGGTCTAGGTTGGTAGCAGCAGCAGGTTATATAAGGCTGCTAGCTCCACCACACGCAGCTGCTGGTAGGACCACTTCTGCTCGCTAAGTTCAAAGGAAAGCTTTCATCGTGTGTTTCCTCATATTGCATTACAACAGTCTGTTTAAAGTGATCACATACCAAGCAACTAATCATATGCTACTAGAAGAGGAGTGACGATAATAAACCCTTGAATTCCTGAGATATAGCTATGCAGTGGTCTAAACAGACTTGGTGGACTGCTGCAGATGACAGAGTAGCCATCATAACCACAGAGACTGGGACTCGAGTTCAAAGACTTGCCCTGGACCTGAGCATCTCTTTTTTCTGACAGAAAACTGAAGCTTTCTGTGAATATACAGCAGCGTGCTTGTGCACATGCCCTCTGGGCAGTGGCACTTTTATGAGCTGTGTCCTCTGTAATGTAAATGATGGCATCTGTGCTGTGATAAACTGGATTACACATTGCTTATGCTGTGATGAAATGACATAATGAGTAAAGGTGTGCCAGCACAATATATCCCTGCAACAAGAAACAATTACATCTGGAGGCCATCCAAGTCAACAGCACTGCACGGGGAGCACAAAGCGTTGACTGGGACATTGTGACACTGAGGATGCAGGAGTCGTTCTCTGGCTGTCTGAATGCCCTCAGCCCACTGTTGCACTCCACAGCTATTGTAGTGGTTGCTGCACACAATGTGTGGATTTAATGTATAAAATAGAGATTTTCTAAGCCCGTGGAGCCAGTTAAATAACTGACAAGGTCACAAGAGACACATGCAGAGATTCTTTAATTGAATAATTCAGTATGTATGACACAAAAATGCCTCACAGTTTCTATATAGACTGCAGATACTTATAAATGACAACTTGGCAGCTCTCTGATACTGTGGTCGTGACAATTCAAGAACCTAAACAGAATGTTTCCTGTCTGGATGCAAGACTCCACAGAGAGCTTCATTCTCCTGTGTTTGTGTAACAGTCTAACAATGCTGTGTAAAATATCACTACATTGTACATTGAATGAGACACAGTGGTGGAATGAAGCAGAAAAAAAATGCAACATATTAAAAAATAACAAAATAATGCATACCAAAATTGTTCCAGTTTTGAATGCGGTGTTCATGAACATCATATTGTTTGGAAATATTACTAGTAAGTGCTATTTGTGGCTGGAAAAAGTGGCTACATCAATTTAAAACAATAAAAATAACTGTCATATGAAATGGAACCACTGGGAGGTTGTAACTTATGGCTTCAGTAATGCTACTGTTTCATAAATGCTGCAGTCTTCATTTGCCCATTAAAACAGTGTATTGTAATCATCCAGCCTGTCCTCACCAGAAAACAAAACAAAAAAACTGTCCATACAGGTTATTTGTGCAGGCAGCTTATTATGACCAATACCTATTGTTAGGCGGTGCCATAATAATTATGGGAGCAGAAGTGGAAGTGAAAGGACGTAGTATAAAGAAATAAAGTCTGTATGGAGGAGGCTGGAGGTGGATGGAAGGGTCAGATGTGTCCCTTTACATCAAGCAACATTATGTAATTTAAGTTATGTTACATACACTTCATTTATTTCATTTGTTCATTTTAACCCAAAGATGAGTGTGGAGGGCGCCTGGGCTGGCATTCAGCTGCAGGAGAGAGAGGAGTTGGGACGGGTAGGAAGAGCAGCACCAGGTGCCCAAACTTCTTATGACCGAACTCTATGTAACTCAAATGTGCAAAATCATCAATCAAATGACATAATGTGTAGGATAGTAAAGAGAGTAAGAGAATATATTTAGTGATCTGGCGCTTAGAAAATGCAGATTCAGCCATTCTTTAAAAAACAGTTTATAATTTTTTTTATGTATTATTATCAACAACAAATACAGAAAACATGTTTTGTTCCAATTTGAATATTTACATCATCCATGCCCATAAGATGAATTCCTTTAATATGTCATATTTCAACTGGACTATCTTGTATGCAATCTGCTTTAACTTCCCAGAGTCTCTGTGTCTCTGGACAACTACCATATTTATTGAGCACCGTTATCACAAAAGAACTACAATGTTATGTGATTGAGCAAGGATGGACTGACATGTCCAGCCTTTCTGTATTCTGTTATTATCTTTCTGGAAATAAAACAAACTTTTAGAGCACCCATTAGCTTCTGGAAGTTGTTAACAGACAGCACCGATTTTTTTTTTTTTTTTACACAGAACCATCTTGGAAGTCATTGTTGTAAAATGTTGGCAAAAGCTCAGGCCATTTAAAAAAAAAAAAATACTGGTGACAGGTGATTGGATGAACCATCTGTGTCACTGTCTATCATTGGTGAACTTCAACCAGTCAGATCAATGACACACTGTATAAATATGTTTATGAGTGCGAGCTATCTGTGTTTGATATGGGTGTATATACAGTATGTGTATGTGTGTAAACATGTACCTGCATGGGTATGTATGTACATGTGGCCAATATCACTGTGATTATTACAATTTTGTTTCTATAACTGAGATGTAGCAGTTGAGAGATATTAAAGAAATTTTATTTTGAAGAGGTTACTTTTATTTTGGTAACTTTCCATTAGATTCTCCTCTCTGTTCAAGTAGTCCTGTTTGTTATTCGGAAGAGCAACAGTCCTCATCATCTTTTATTCTTGTGGCATTGCCACTGAGGATATTTATTTGTATTTGTATATTTGTTTAGGAATCAGAGGATTTCATATGTTGTAAAAGTTACATTTGTCTGATTTATGCACATGTTTAATATTTGTCGGTATTATTTGTTTATTTTCAGTTTTACCTTTTCTTCATTAAAAATCCTGCCAGGTACTTCACACGGCCTGTTCTGTGTGATGAGCAGTAGGCACAAACAGTTCATTCATACAGATGGTTCATTTGTCATGTGACAGGCCGCTCAGGCTGTGTAAGGAGCAGTACACACAGCAGTTTGTTCATACGGATCGGCCTTTCGTTCATTTGACACGTTTACATTGGCCACAAGAGGGCTACAGCTCTGCACTAGTGAATGAACGAAATGACTCAAAAAAAGATTAATTCATTTTACCGTCCGAGAGTAAGAGATCCAAGTCAGTTAAAAGACTCGAACTTCCCAACACTATTGTCCTGTGTCCTATCTGTAAACACCTTATCGCACAGATAAAAAAAACAAAGCAAAAAAAAAACTACATAACGTAGTCGAACTGAAGTCGGTCCATCGAGTAAACCTCGAGTGTCAGTCTTCGCTCTTCTTTTAGTGAAGAAATAATGTTCTGTTACTGTTACACTGTACAGTTCTGTACAGTTCTGATAGAACTGATGCTAGCAGCATCTATGCTAACCTCTTTAGCAGCTGTTACCCCCAAATTCCACTGAGCGCAAAACGCGTTGCATTGCTGTACCACGGTCGCCGCTGCGATATGCGGCCGTTCTAGTCAATGTTTTAAACCGCACCGGCCTGTTCTCATATTACGATCAGTCCAGCTGCCTCACAAGGTAATGGAGTAGTGACACCTATTTTCTCCAGATGACAGCTGTCCAGGAAAGTTCAATGCTTGCGAGATGTTCTTGCTTCCAAAATTGGAAATTTAGCCAAGAAAGCTACTTGCGTGTTTATAGAAGCAAGATGAAGGCAGCTGCGGTATGAGTATGAGGTATCAGTCCTAACTCCTCTAGGGACTGCTACATGGATGGCATCTTGACCTTCATCCCATTCAGAGCACCTGTTGTCTAAGCTAGCTTCATCATTCATGCTCCAGTGCCCGTACAAACTTTACACCAGAACAGTTTTGAAGATAAATAACTGTAAATAACTGAAACAAACTTTGAATTAAAATGGGGATATTAATTAATTAATTAATTAATTATATTGTTTTCACACCTTTCTTATGCATTACATTTTACATTTTCATTTATGAATGACCCCTGGATACAAAGCATATTGCATATGGTCATATGTTTTCAATTCATAGACGAAATTTAATTTATTAAATTTAAAAACCCTTAATCCCTGTGGAAAAACACAGGGATCTCGTAACAGCAATGTCAGGTGGGCATAAAGAGGCACACATAAGTGTCTGTCAGAAGTTATTGTATATGCCTGTACAATATTTCTTTGTCTTTGTTTCTCCAAAGCTGGTGTTCTTATGTTATCAGTCAGTTGTCGTAGGCACTGTGCCATGTTATTGAGAGACAATAAAGTCGCTGTTCTTTCTTAAACATCAAGTGAGTGACATTCGTAATAACTGGAAAATGGAGAGAAGCTTTGATAAGAAGACACGAATTAAACCCAAAACAACAACAGAGAGACAGTGCACATATAGCTTTATGTCAAAGCACATTCATATTCATAGCGCTGATATTGAGATGGATGCCATTGTTCTCCACATAAACTTTTCTTCAGAGAGGGCTTCTTGCTCTTGCACATTATTATCAGCAGTGGCACAGGCCCTGACAATTTGTAATTCAATTGGACCTCCTGTGTGTACTCGCCAAAAGAGAGCAGAGACAAAGAGGAAGAGCTAATGAAGTGCCAGGTGCAGCTCTTCGATTGGGCGAGCAGTGGAGCCGGATTCCAGCCGCACAGGTGCCAACTGCTGCGTCCCCACCTTGAGAAAGCCCAAGTAATCACCTGCTTGTGTAGGTGATCCTCTTGTTCCCCCAGAGGATACCGGAGCAGGTAATAAGGTTCTACTTAGAGATTCCACTTACTGACAGACGCATGGACAGTTATGATACAAAAATAAAAATAAAAAAAAAGTCATGTGAGTTACAGCAGGAGTAAAATTGGAAGGCGTCCACATGTTGAACAGCGGGAGAAGCTGGAGGAAAGACAACAAAGCAGAGCCATATCCCCATCTGTCGCAACTTCCTTCCTCAGCTCATGTGAGCATTGTGAGCTCCTCTCCTGCTTGATGCTGATAAATATTCAGTATGGAGGCTGTTGGAACATGCCATATTTCTAGAGTAGTCCAGAACAGACAAACTAGAGGGTGATGTGAAGAGATTGCCATGCAGCGATTACATCACTAGATGAAACTAAATCCTACACACTGGACCTTTAAAGAATCAGTGTAGTTCCATGGCATGGCTATTGGTGTAGGTACTCACCCTCTCCTAAGCATGAAAGAGAAACTGCAGTGAAAAACACAAACGGCCCTACCAACCTACCTAGTGTGGTTTGTCCATTCAGGGCTATTAAAAAGATTGCTGTTGTAGTAGATACATTATATAACTAAACCATACAATTACATTTGCACTGACATATCATCACCTTGTAAGCTGATAAAGTGAACTAAGTAAACAGTTGTTTTTATTGATCCAGCAGCTTGTGGATCCTTGTGTCCATCTGCTGAATTTAAGTTCAATATACAATTTTCACAGTTCATCTGTTTATTATTCTACACAGGGTTGTGGAACAAAATGCAAAATGCACAAAATGCAAGCTGTAGTCCCATCAGGAAACATAAATGATATATAAGGATGAATCAATAATAAGTCTTAAACATTCTCTTATTTATGTTTGTGTACAGAGGATGAGTTGTGGAGCCTCACAGTCTGAGGAAAGAAGCTGCTCTGTTGTCTGGTGGTATATAGCTGATACCTCTGTACAACTTGCCAGACGGCAGCAGGGTGAACATCTGGCTCTTTAACTGTTAAATGCTCCACTATGCTTACCAGCTATCCGCTAACTGTGTCCGTCTGCTGTTTGGTAGTAGTGGGTTTCTAGAGCTTTTCAGCTGAACCCACAACTCCACACATCCACTGAAGACTTCTTTTTTTTTTTTTAAATATATACATAAGGCAAATATTATATAGTTTGTGTGTACAGTTTGGTTAGGTTCAGGCACAACAATGACTTGGTTAGGTTTGGGAAAAGATCAGTTTGGTGAGGGACAGGGTCATGGTAGGGTCAAGGAGTAAAGGTAAGATTAGCAATTTAGCTACCTAGAATGTTGCCTTTTGAGGGAAAACTTTGCAAGAGAAGCCCAGAGTCGAACAGCTTTGACCTGACCAGCCTGATCATGACTCAACTTTAATCCAAAGACAGAGAAATACCAAACAAACCCTTGTCTTAAGGATCTTAGCAAGAAGGCTTGGATAACTGCATACACAAACAGCAGTGTGCAATGAGCAATTTAAGTCTACATGTTAAAAATAGTCTTAAAGCAGTATAATGCAGTATAGAAAATCATTAGAAAGCATTTGCACTATTTGAGGTACCTTAACAGAGCATGTTTCATTGTAACAAATGTTCATTCAGCTCACCACATACAAGTAAAGGTCTATTCAATTATTTAAATACACTGGTGTGATATAATAGTAGATGTTTTGATTTGACTGATGTTCTTGATTTTGGTATGACTCTGTGAAGTGCACCAACCTCCACTGCTGCTACATCCAAAAATAAGAGCAGAGAACTGTGACAGTAAAGTTGAAGGTTGGACAGCTAAATGAGCTAAACTCACTTTAAAGCCCTGTAAAGCCACGAGGAGATTCAAGGAATAATTACCTGTAGGTTCATCACTACAAGCAACCTCTGCCACGTTCTCACATTGTATTCAAGTGTGTGTGGTTAGGATTAAGTTACTAAGGTTGCTACATTGTTGCGTGTTAGTTCTGATCTGGTTGCTGTTCACACTGAATTTTTACAAACGAACCAAGACGACAGTCTGTTAAGAGTTTGATGGTTTTGACGACATGACTCAGTTTCTGAGTTAACAAAAGGTTTCCATCTCTCATGGTAGTTAGTTCAAAGTCCCCATGAACCTGTTGCAGGTATTGATTGGTATTGTAGCATGGTCAGATCACAGACAAAACAAACCTGCAGCAGTTAATTAGTACTTAGCTACTTTAGCAAGTATAGGCTTAAGCAACCTGGCTAGATTATTGTAACTTTTTTTCTAACTGATTTCACCTGCCTCAGTAAGGCATCTCTGGACGTCTACAACTGGTACAGAATGCTGCAGGAAGACTGTTGACCAGGTGGAGAAGAACAACTCACACCACACCCACATTATCTGCTTTACACTGGCTTCTAATAAAGATTAGGATTCATTTTGGGTACTTGTTTTCACATATACAGCTCTGCACCGGATACATCTCCGATATGCTCCACACTTACATCACAACTAGGTCACTTAGATCTTCTGAGCAGGGCATTACATTCTGCTGTGTTTGTTGAAGCCATTTAAAAGTAGCTCAAAACCTATTTATTCAAACCGGCCTTTCTCTCACCTGCTGTATACTTTCACTATCATGTTCTGTTATTGCTCATATCGTTAATTGTATTTATTTCTTTATTTTGTCTATGTTGCTCTGGTAAAGCACTTTTTGTGCTCTGTAAAAAGTGCTATACTACATCAATTTCTTGTTTTTCTTCTTTGCATTATTTATTATTATTATTATTATTATTATTATTATTAACAATGTAAATCACAGAGAGTTGAAGCTGGACATCAGAAGGAAAACCTGCACGTAAAATCAATTTTCTTCCCCCCGAGTGCAGGATGATGTCATCACTTTTTATGGTTTATCAGGAAATGACAAACTCTAAAATGCCATGAAGAATACCTGAACATACTAAAAACATGACTTTGTGTCAGTGTTGGACAGATACTGGAGGACAGAGGACAGATGTGAGAACAACACTTAAACATCAATTTGGACTTCATGGGTTCTTTAACACTTGTGGCACTCAGAAGGGGCAGATGGAGTGATTTGGGGGCCCGAGCAAATGCAGACACGAGGCTTCAAGTCTTTCTTTTGATTGTTAGATTGTTAAATAGGCTTTTCTTTAAGTGTTTCCTACATAATAAATAATCAAAATAGGTCATACTAGTCAATGTTCTCTACTAAAAGTGTATGTAAAATATTTTTAAAAGAAGTTGGTTCCTGGAGCAGTTTATCATAACCCAGTGGAGATAATTCGTCTTCATAGATCAGTAAAGGTATTACAATTATTTCCTGAAAAAGTCTCACTAACACACGCCTGAGACAAGTCACCACAACACACACAGACACACACACACACATGCACACACACGCAAACACAGACAAATATGTTGTACACAGGCAAAAGATAGTTGTTGAGAAGTTTAAAATGTCACCTGTAAATGGCAAATCAATTTGGGACCAGACATTTCAGAAAACACAGTGTTATCCAGCAGATGCTGAGAAGTGCATCTTTTCCCAGTGCCCTTTCCCAATTATCACACTGCTGCAAGGAGGGCTATTCTGGGATCTAACAATCAGGTATCTAACTGAAGCACTTCTACAACTGTGTGTTACTGCACCACTTAGGTTTGGAAAGTGTATTTAACAGACTACGTTGAACAATTACATGGAATACCAGGTAGCCTGGCTAAAGTGAACAAAAAACTCCTCATAACTCTAACTACTAAGTTATATATTGTTTTCACACACAAACAGAAATGTAAAAATGGTGACGTGTTATTTTGGGAGGAGTTTCATGTTCAACTATATCTCAAAGAACAACAATTGTGCAGGTTGCTAGATATAGTTAGTGAGCACAGGTTTTGGTAAATGTCTCTGAAGCACCTTCACTGTGACAACATAAATTCAGGAAGCTGCACACAGTCACTGCATCCCTTTTGTTGTTCACCAAAAATAGTTCCATCATGAATTTCTCTCTAAAACTATGATGCTACATTAATTATTATGACTTAGAGGTGTTGGTTGGTATATTTTTTTTAACTTTGAACAGCTGTTCCATGTGATTTTTTTTCAACATACATGAACAATAATGCAACAACGACACAATGACTTATCTCTGTGGGCAAAACGACCAAAAATAAAAATGTGTTGAATACACATGAATACATTCAGATGAGTTTTTTTTATTTAGTTGGGAACTGTTGTATAATCACAATATTGCACTTCAGGGTGTTCTCTACGTTATTATTGGCACGTCAGATGTGTACAGCTGCATCACTGCCATGTCAATAATGACAGTAAGACCACCTTGTGTAATATTTCATAGGTCAAGCCTTCATAGAGATAGAATGAACTTCTCCAGTACTTATTATCCAGTATTTATTGTCATACTTCAGCTTCAAGTCCAAGCAAAAAAAAACAAATGCTATTATGTTGATAACTTCTATTATGAGTTCATCCCCCCATTAAGAACAACAACAAAAAAAGTGCAGTCTGATTGGTTGGATTATCCCAAATTGACCCATCTAATCCAAATTCACCATCTAATATTAATTCATATAGGTTCATGAATACACATATCATCTAAATATGTTACAGATGAGCTGATTTTCAGATGTGCTTGTCTGAGTTTTTTTGTGTTTTTCAAATATTGAAATTGTATTTTATGATGTAATCTAATATCATGAAAAGTCAAAGTGGAAAGTATGATCATTGAAGATAGAGAATGGAATAAATCCCTTGGGTTTGGCATTCCCAGTCAATAGTAGAACAGTACATTATGTTCATTATGGAGTTTCAACCTCTGTTACTATTCTTTCACTAACAGACACAATATTTCATCATGTTACGACTTAGTAATGAATGATTTTACAATGTGGACATAAAAAGGTGTCAAATTTGAATGAATACAGTGCCTGTTGTGTGTGCTGCAGAGAAACTTCCTCGGTTGCTAGCAACAGTTACCAGATTAAAGTTTGTTTGCATGTTATACTCTTTCAATATGTTTACTGTATGTTTTCCCAATGTTTCTCTAGTATTATCTTGCTCATCATGCTCAGCCTTGAAGGAAGTACAGACGGAAAAGAAGGAAATGGTTAAACAAGTGACAAATTTCAACTAAGTGCTCTTCAGGACATGTCTGTGTGCAGTCATAAAATTGGAGATTGAAGAATCACTATCCAATATTAACAAATTGGAGACAGAATGGAAAGGATAAAAGAAAATGTATAATGCAAAGTAACTCGACACTGGAGAAAAGAGATTAAGAGTAGTTTTGAATATATGCAGTCTAAGTAATAAAATACAGTACATTTCAGAAATTCATACTGAATAAAACTGGCGTATTGGCAATCTCGACAATACACAAACATTTAGATTCAGCAATCAATAGCTCTTTATTATATCTTTATTATAATATCTCTTTTATATTAACAGACATGATAGGTTGGCTTGCAAACACTTAATTAACATTAACATTTTCCAAACTAAATCTGGTTTACTTGCCAAATGGTTCAAACTAAGGTCCCATCTCTTATCAGGCAGGTAGCCAATCATAGTTTAGGATGATGGGGTCGTAGTTATAGGGGTGGCCCACGGCACCTCAGGCAATCGTCTGGATACGCCCCTGGGTGTGACAGCCATCACATGGTTTAGAATAAATTACTGTAACTGGTCATTTCTAATTTGTAACCCTAACTCCAACAACTATTATCCTGTGGAATACATTGATATTTACTAAATAGATTGGCAAAAGATGGCGAAAGATATCCACTTCATGTGTCTATTTCAGACTGCCAAGACACATATTAGCTGTGACTAAACTTTAGGATGCATATTTGTACTGAAAGAGGACTGTGGCTTGTGACCTCCATCACACCACATCGGAAAAACACGAGGAAGAGATTTCTCAAAGGCTGGTATGAAAAGAACAATTACTTCAAGCAAAATGTGTTTCAATGTACATGTAGAACCACTTTTAAACTTTTGCCTTCCCCACACACTGGAAGAGCTCACCATCTACACTTAACTCACCTCTAACTTATATAAGCTACAAATTGTTTTTTGCATCATCAGCAGGACTAACTTTACATTCACATCTCGTCTACTAAATCACAAAAGATAGAACAGCAAAGTCATCAGTATGCATCCTTCATATTTTGGATTTAATGGACATTGCAGCCTCTGCTGTTCTGTTGATTATTAATTTGCCACTGTAGATGGTGGAATGGTGGGGCATGAATATTTGTTGGTTTAAATCCATTTGGCACGTCCCATTTGCTGTGAGACTGCTTGAGTATGTGCACTCAAGGCCATCTGGTACAATACTGTGACATATTGTCCTGCATAGCACCTCTCCCAAGGGAAGTGTGAACGACATTATACAATTAATTAGAAGAGACAAGTCTGTGGCTCATAGAAGCACTGCAGGTTCGTGCAATCACAGTAGAAGATGAAAAAGTCCAGGTACAGGCAGAAACAAAGGCCACAACTTTCTTTACAAATCAACAGGACATATTTAGAATATTTAATACATACAATGCTGCAATAAAGGAAAAGTCTTAGTGTGAACAAATTCCATGAGCAGAGCCAAACCAACAAGGAATGTGTCCTACTAACAAGATCCATGTGTGTATCCAAAGTCTGATATATATAATTCCTCTATGCCAATGGTTCTCAACTTGGGGGTCAAGCAATGTGGAATGAGAGACCTCAGTAACTATCTATTAGTATCTGTACTGTCTGTTATTGTTGTTTTAGGCCTAAAGCAGACATGTTGACTATTGACTGAGTGGTAGTTATGTCTGTGGGCAAGATCACAAACCTGAGTGTAGCAACTCTAAAAGGGTAAGAGCTAGCGCTAGTGTTTAGCACTAACTTGCAAATGTTTCGCTAACACGCTAATCTAATGAGGTGACCGTGGTAAACTTGAGCTGCAAAACAAAAACAAGTTCATGTTTCCATTATGCTCAAAGCATAGCTGTACTAAGGCATGACCTCACAGTAGACTCTCTTCAATAGAAACCAATTGGCTGAGAACCACAGACAAGTCCCCAGGTCAGAAAAAAAGAAAGCAAGATGACTAACACATTGATGGCTTGTTTTTTGTTTTTTTGTGAGTTTTGTTGATACTATGAATAATATACCGTGCACTAGTTTTATACTTTAACCAGGTTCTGTCTTTGACTACATGATTTCCATATATTTTCATCGTTTTATGTCCACAGATGAATTGTGGGTAGTCATTATGTTGAAAAGACGAAGACACCTTGGAAATCACTCCTCCGGAGCGTGATTTGATCTGGATTTGGGGTTTAATGAAAACACCAGCACCGTGCCATCAGTGTGCAAAGATAGGCTTGAATATGACTAATACATTTACTCAACATGGGAGTTTCTTTGAAGATGAGAACACGAGGATAGTCAAAGACACGCTGTGAATATCTTCTTTTTGAGATGTTCAGCAGTTGTCAAACTGAGATGTCTGGTATTCAGAACTTCTCGGTACAACAGTCTTTAATTTATAAACGTAATTAGCCTTTCATATTGGTTCCAAGCAGTACATTTTCTCTAAAATCTAGAAAGAGTTTGACAAAGTTTTAAAACTTAAAACTCTTTACATGGCTGCTCTGCATTAGTGTACTTACTGATAATACATGTTATTTTGTTTTCATCAAGACAGTACGTTAAAGAGCAGCTGAGGGTCTCATAGCTTTTTGCAAAAGCAGTAAATAATGGAGAGACTTAATGTTTCCTTCATCATCAAATGTGCCACTCTGCTGAGGAGAAGTCTTTTTTTTTCGCCTGTTATGTGCCATATGCTGGTCAGGGAAGGTATGCAATTAGTCATGTCTAAATCAAAGTGACGGGATGTTCCATCAATTATCTGGCACATGTTGTTTTCTGCAGCCTGCGCAGAATATCATTTAAACATTACAGGTAAAGGAAGTCTGCCATAAGAATTGTCAGTAACTGTTAAATGTGTGTGTTTACTAATAATTACTACTTAAACATTTGTTACACAAACTGTGATATGTGATCCATAGAAGACAATGCAGCAGATTCAAGTTTTGGAAGCTACTTACTGCATAAGCTCTTGACGAGGTTCACATGCAAAAGACAAAGCGCAAAGGCTGTGGCTTTATTAAAATCATAATACTTAGTGCAATTTTTTTTTATCAGAATTTTGATGTATTTGAGATTTAAACATTACATAATGCCCTCAGACATTCTCAGAATGGAATAGAAAAAGTCATCCATGGCATGTAACTTGCATGTACAGTTTACTTCCCAGCTTGTGAATGTGCCTTCCATGTTGTACTCTAAATTCTCACTTAATGTTACATCATGGCATGGCAGGGCATTTTTACACTTTTATTCAGGTTTCATTTCAATACAACTCATGCACTGAAACAGTTGCAAAGTACTTTACATGCACTTGGCCCAACGATTAGAGTGCAGATAAACACTGTGTGGTTAACTGAGGTTGTGTTCAATTTATGTGAATTGTATGCTACTAGATAGATGGTTAGATAGATAGATACTTTATTGATCCCGAAGGAAATTCAAGCATTCAGTAGCAGCATGCAAACATACATTGAACATAAATTAGAATTAACTTATCACACAGTATCCATACGTTAAAATTAACCTGAGATAGATCTAAATTTAAATATGTACATAGAGATTAAACATTAGAGATTAAACAACTTGCATGATAGCACTGGGGCAATGGACTAAAACCTGTGTTCTCATGTATAAATTGTGTGAATTAGAAAGCAAGCAGGAGTTCACAGATTATTTTAATTGTTCACATCCAAATAGATTTCTTGACTTGACCTGCCCAGGAAAAAATGACGTTGGACTTCCTTGGCAGTCACATGTCTGTTGAACAGGCTGTGGATATGGTGGGTATTATCTTTAGGCTCTGTGCAAGTACCTCACCAATGTCACTGATGCTTGCAGGACGGGTACCATTGATGTTCTCTGAGGTTTTGAGAGAGCCCTCGTGTTCTGGGCCGTGCATGTCACATGCCAATTTGTTCTGTTTCCAGTCAGGATGCTTTCTGTCGCTCTGTAAAGTAAACATGAACTTGTTCAGATCCAGCAGATGATGGTGGTGCTGTCCGCACACTTTACAACAGAGTTAATCACATAAAACATCCATTCATCCATTATCTGTAACCACTTCTCCTCATCAGGGTCACGGTGGGGCTGGAGCCTATCCCAGCTGACTTTGGGAGGGGCGACACCCATTACTGGACACATAGAGACAAACAACCATTCACACTAACATTCACACCTACGGACATTTAGAGTCACAAATTAACCTGTTAAGTGCATGTCTTTGGACTGTGGGAGGAAGCCGGAGTACCCAGAGAGAACCCACGCAGACATAAAAAGTAAAAATAAAAAACACCTCCAATTGCTGCAACCTATGTAGCGTTGCATTGACCTCTCGTTTACAACAAGGTTTGTGGCTGTGTCTTCCAGTGGGACTTTTAAAAGACGCTGTGGGGCTAAACGATGCTCTTATGTTGCTGCACTGCTGCTGACTGACAGGTATTCACGGCACCACAGCTGCTGTGGCTCACTGCTCAGCGCCAGGCCAGATGTATCCAGCCCGTTTGGTGGCGTAAGCGAACACAGCAAATGACACTCACCATCTGTCCACAACGTCATCAGGAACATGTGCCTCAGTCTCTGCTGATTTTGGACTGAAATGGAGAGGTGTTATGAGGGCGTACCTGCTATGTTCATAATGTTGCCGTTAATTATTTAACTTCCCAGTCTTTTGCTTTTTTTCAGTTTATGTAACAGTAAAGCTGCACTAGAGAAGACATTTATGTCAATACATCTCAAGGAATATATATATATATATATATATATATATATATATATATATATATATATATATATATGTATGCTCTGGAAAACTGTGATTTAATTTGTAAGTGTATTTCACAAGTGATATATAAATACACATTATTATTATTATCATTAAAAAGTCATTAATTAATAATAATATTTTTATACGTACATACATTCATATTTCCCCTTAAAGGCTAAACACACACACAGTCTAGTAAAAGAGGGACAGACAGGACAAAAAGCAGTACAAAGGGAGTTTTTACAACCTCTACAGGGAAATCTGAATGTTCTGATCTGACTGTTTCACGACTGTTTATTAGAATGTTGCTCTGCTCCTTCAGGCGTGTAAAAACCAGACGCTGCACTAAACACTAAATGAATGATTATCAGACAGTATTAGAATGAGAAGGCATTAACCTCTGCCATGAGCACCACTCCATGCTGTAGATCAAAGCCTGCTGAGTTCATGTGATCTTTAGTCGTAGTTGAAGACAAGAGAACATGTGCTGATGCTGCCGTTTACACACAGCTCGGTGTGGGACTCAAACACCACTTCATTTTGTGACGGAGCCGAGTGACACGCTGCTGATGGATTGCTCAAGGTATCATATTTGGTTCTGTCACAAGCTTTAATGAAAAAGCATATTTTGATTTTCAATATGAAAGCCAAGAAGCACCGGCTGTCTGGCAAATTGATGTGTGCATCCAAGGGATGCCTAGACATTACATGCACAGGATTGATGTCTTGGAGGGGGGGTGGGGGTGTAACACTACAGAGAAGGACAATCTCTTATCTTTGTCTCTGCTTTCCAATAAAACATGGTTTGTTTTCATTTTTACAAGCAGAGGTAAAATTTTATTCAACCCTCAGCACCTAATGGTGATGATGGTGATGATGCTTTTTGCAGCAGACATTGCACATTGTGTCTCAGAATCGTAGTCCAACTCTAATGCACAGATAATACTTCCACACACTGCTGGAATCTTCCAGACTTAAACTCAAGACTACACAGTTGTCCTGATGTCCATCATGGATAAAGATCCACAAATCCGTTTAGAAATCATATACATGCACCGCTTGTCTACAGATCTTGCCTCAGACTCTTCAGTATCAAAATTCATGGCATGGCAGCCAATGCCATCAGTGTATAAATGTGTGTGAATGGGTGAATGAGATATGTAGTGTAAAAGCACCTTGAGTGGTCAAAAATCTAGAAAAGCGCTATATAAGAACAGTCCATTTACCATTGATATGACCATATCATGTTTCCAGTTGACTTGACTTATGCCCACCTGCTTTGTGTGAGAGTACCTGTCTGTCAGTTTGTCTCTATGGTATCACCCTCTATCATAAACTGTCAACCTGACCTTCAGCCTAACAGTCAGCTAAACGCAAGCATAACATACTGGACAAGAGGCGTTCAATGAGTGCTGAAATAGAGCACAACATCATTGGGACTTTTACCTTCAACACAAACCTCCAGGTGTTCATGTCTTTCTTGGCAGCAGTGCAGTAGCAATCCAGCTGCAGAACTATTTGTGCTGTTGGAGCCAAATAAATGATTAAATACACAAACAAATCATAATCTGCAGTCACTGTTTAATAATGGGAGCTTGTACTGTTGTATAAAACCAATATCACCCAGAGGTTGTGATGTTATTCTGAATATCAGCATGCCGTGATTATCTATTATTGCCTTATATTTGCCTCATAAATACACTGCAGCAGTGTTCTTTTTGAATCTATATTAAAGTGAGCGTGTTAATGAAGCCAAAGGTTAAGCTATTTGTGTAGTACACACACAGTACACGCAAAACATTTCAAAATGAGAAATAGACTGAAAACTTTGTGAAAAAATATAAAATGATAAACTGATGACAGAGATAAACGTTTTATTTGACTTTCTCTTTAGTACTCTCTCTCTCTCTCGCTCTCTCTCCCTGTCTCTCCACCAATGAGTTGAACTCCAGTTTAAATGAGATATCCTTAGTGAAGTAAAAGCTATCTCGCCCCTTGTATAACCTGTTGTGTAGTGTTTTGGGTTATGTAAATCCAGGTGTTCAGTCGCCATCCCCTGATTGGCCCCCATCTGAAATTTCATTTAATAGATATCTGTGTTTACTACCTCACCATCTGGTTTTCTGTTACTGCCCTTTACCCCTCGAGTCGGGTCGTAACACTCCAATGAAAAAAGACAACTTTGAAAGATTTGGTAATGGTCATTAAAATCTAATTAGCTTTGATAAATTATAATATTTTAAATGCTAATTTTGTGGAGTGAAGAGAGAAGGAAAATATCAGCCACTGTCTTTGTGTTGGACTTCAATCAGTGTTGTTCTAAGGAGAGTAAAGCATGCAGGTGTGCCCGAACTTTAACCAGGTGATGAAGAGCAAATGGTGTCAGTCAGTGGAGTCTTCTTCATTAGTATGTGTGGAAGCTCTACAACATAATGACCTGTGGCAATGCCTGCAGGTATCTACTTATGTACCTGTTGGATTGAAAAGTAAATAAAATACTTCAATAGTGTCACTCAGCAAAAAGTCAGACAACACAAACAAAAAAATCATACATGTGACCTTGACAAATAAAAGATGTAATTATTTCATTTTATTTTCATAGTCTTTTTTCAGTGCCAGGTTTTTACACACTATCAGTTTAAATGTAGACTATACCCACTTTAACTGCTATAATCATGACGTGTTCACAAGTGCAAATAGCTGTTAATGCCAAGTTATTGTGACAAAAACAAACATCCTAATTCAAAACTGATTTGCTGTAGCTTATTTCATGTTTTCATGCAGCATACCTCACTTTATGAAGTCTGAAAAATGTGATTTCAAAAAGGTGACAGTTTAATTGGAGCTGTGTGTGTGTGTGTGTGTGTGTGTGTGTGTGTGTGTGACATTTTTACTTTGTTATTTTGTTACCTGGACTGATGATGCAACATCCACCCTCATCAGGCTGAGCGCTGTAAATGACAACCTGTTTACAGAAGAAGACACACAGCCTGCCAGTTGAGTGAGTCACTGAAGCTCTCTGTACTTTATGATGCTGTGATCACTTTCCAGACATGCTGCTAATGTTTCTGTGTGATAACGTTGACGTAATGTTGACAGGGACATTTTTCTGGTGTGTGAAGATATGATCTTAGCTTTTATGTATTATGTATTATCAGGGTAAGAAATAAACATTTTTGGAAATCTCCCAGCCGCTGACAGTTCAAATTTACCAGCATCATCATTTTGTGTCTGAAATCTTCCATTTTTCATATTTCACTAGCATTTGGTTGGTGGCTGCTGCTAATTTCGAATGAAGCAAATATGATTGTGATGATTAAGTCTTCATAAAAGTTGTTGCTTTTAGAGTGATCGACGGATGCCACCCCCCCGAGCACCAGCAACATAAATCCCCCCATGTAAGCTCAGACATCGTTGGGGTGGTTGATGACGGCTGAGGCTGATGCATCTGCAAAGACTGGGCGGAGATGGGGAGGTGGAGGGGCGTGCATAACAGCAGTATGAAGGTGCTGAAGGCACAGAGAGAATTACAGAGCAGCAGGCTAACAATGCCGGTATGTCGCTGTGCAATTGGATGGATGTGACCGGCTGATGAGGACAGCTGATAACATGGTTGACAGCTCCAGATAATGACAGCAAGAAAATTAGTGTGAGCGCGTGAGAAAGGAATGAATGACAGGATGGAGAGAAATCGACTTCAGGCCCAGAGTTCAGAATAATAGTCCTCCTGACTGAACTTTCACTACGGCTTCATTTTAATGTCTCCTGAAACTCGTAAATTCAATAACAGTCACTATTCACATGTGAGTCGACGCTGTAGACTTGACACAAGAGTTAGACAGTATCACCTCTCTGCCACATCTTCAGTGAACTGTCCCCAGAAAACAGTCTCCATCTGGGCAGTGAGAGCCGGTGAAGTCCTCATAAGTTTATCTACAGTGATCTCAAGCAACCCACATTGTTACAACAAACAGCAGTGATGTGGTAGTAGGTAGTGGCTTTAGCAACTTATATGGGAAAAGATCAGTGTCACCCAGCCAGTCCTCCCTGCTGACTCTATGATGAACTGTCCCCCAGAAAACAACCTCTGTCCAGGCAGTGAGAGTCTGTATATTTCCTGTTCTACTTATTAATGACTTAAACCATCTATGATACAAAGCTCATGCGTTTTGATACACTCTACAATGACGGGATCTCCTGCTGTCTACAGAGTAAAGATGAAAATGTGTGGTTAGACATTTATTGGTAAGTGCTCACTGATGTGTGTGATGTTTGACTATTTTTTCTGTCTGCTCTGCGTACTGTTGGGTCACCTATACCCCCGCTTGTGTTCCTGTAGGATTTGAGATGCCCTACAAGGGGAGATGGACTGACAGGAAAGAGGCCACAGCATCCACTTGGCTGTATTTTGCAGCCGTGAATGAGGCCATCAGTGGGAGACCATGAACTGATCCTCCCATCATGATGGACTGACGAGACCACTGAGTCTGACTGGCCATGTGGAGGAGGAGAGCTTCAAAAGGTAAGAGAACACTTCAAGGTTCCTAAACTTTTTTAAGGAGCTTGTAAAGAAAAAGGAAAGAAATGTTTTTGTGATTGTGTTCTTTGTTTTTCTTCATTAAATCCTTTACAGTTGGTTTATGTTCACCTTTGAGGTCTTTGATTTAACTCAAGTTTGTTAATAGCAAATCCAGCATGCAGCCTCTTTTGGAATTCAAGTCCAGCATAAAAGATGTTCAATACTGAAGAGATGACAAAGAGCCCTTTATTAAATATAGCTGTGATATGACAAAAAGCCAAGGATGTTAAACATTTCACTTCTGCATCAGACATTCACAAGTAATCTCATATAATGCAGCATGACTCAACATCAACACTGAACATCACATTTGATGATGTGATAGACAAAACACTTTTTAAAGTTACACAGTATAAGCTTTAGCAGTTCAAATCAGGGATGACTGGGTTAAGTGCCTGTTGTCTCCTCCTTGCCTTCTTCACTCGCTTCTCAGGTTGGAGGGACAAAGATGCAGGGATAGGAGGTGAGGAAAGGAATCGAGGATGTACAAACTGAGAAAGGCCTAAAGTCCAGAGATGGAGGAGGCAGGGGTGGACAGATGGGTCAACAAAGTATTGGACTTTAACATTTGTTTCCTACTTTGTAATGGAAGTCAATGTTGTTGCTTTTTGAACCGAACACGATTTTCTCCAACAGGTTTATGTGCACAGTTGTCATTTTTTTTTTTTTCCGATTAAATGAAGGTAAGTGAGAAAAGTGAGAGAGGAGTAAGGAGTGTGGTAAGGAACCAGCTTTTGTACATGGGACCCACAAGCTTTGCTCAGCCCACCTTAGGTCTGCCTGCTGAGTAAACTCTCAGTACTGCAGAGGGTCAGCCAAGCTAAACAGTGACAGTCACTTATCTTTGGTGAACAGTGACCAAAGATAAGTGCACATTACAGAAGGTAGAGGAGAGCAGATAGAGTTCAGTGTTTCAGGATAAACTTCTTAACTTTCAGTCATTCCAGCACAGGACAGAAGAGCTGGATGACTCAGTGGGTACTAGAGGCAAACTTAGAGTTGAGAGGGTATGATGGTGTACATTGAGTGGACAATATGGCCTAGAAAAGTATCCCATTTTGATTTTTTTCTTTGTAAAGAAATTTTCTTCATAAATACATACATAAATGTCATAGATCTTTGCTCTTTTTCTCTCAATTTTTATTCACAAATACTCCATCCACCTAAGAGATGTTCTCAATGACTTCTTTCATTTTTACTAAAAGTGCATAATTACAAACAAACAAAAGACAAGTGGGATTTTCTACATCTGTAGTTTTGTAAAATAGATTAATGTATTAAAATCATGAAGCCAGGATTATAATCGTACCATAATCTGCCATTGTTGCAATAGGCTGTGGAAATGCTCGTTTATATTTTCAGGTTTTAAAATTCAGGTTTTCACTTTCGAGAAAATACATTTTAACAGAATTATGAAATGAACAGTTAACTTGAATTCATTGATCAACTACTCAGTTTCTTACTTTACATTTACATTTATTTATTTATTTATTTATTTATTAAGCTTCATGCCTTGCATTGTCTGCTTCTTTCATATCATCCTCTTATTGATTGATATAAATCATATTGCTGAATGTTGTTCTGAGGTAGTGTTGGCATACAGTGAATAGCTCTATTCAACTACTGTAGTAATCCATATTGTCACAAGAACTGCTTAACTAAGGAGAAACAACAGTCCGCATTACTTTAAGTGTTATTTGGATGTCCGTAGTGTTCATCTACAATGTACATGTTTGTGTTATATATATATATATATATATATATATATATATATATATATATATATATATATATACACACACACACACACATTATATATATATATATATATATGTACTAGGGAAATGCATATTGTTGAGTGACATCTGCAAACATGATAAGTGGAATAAACAATCAAGTCACATGATCTTGACAAAGTACTGAAAGAAGTTATCCACATTGTCATCATTAAAGGCAGTGTAACAATCGGCTTCTTGACCAGATGTGCAGACATGATGGAGGAGCATGTGTTTAGCGCAGAAGTGTGCTAGAGGCAGAGTTTTTCTTACCCTGAAACTCCACCGGGCATGTCTCTGTCACGTCACGCCCACAGCGCTGTTTTGGTCCGTCCTCCACGTGACTTCAAACCCCACCAGGAGCATTTCAGAAGCAGAGCGGTTTGCCCATCAGACTTTGTTTACTTGCTCAGATTTGGTCATTTTTCACTGGTTTATGTGCTTCTAAATATGTGAATATGCTACGTAGTAAAACTGTTTTAATGACAGGCAGTTTGCACAGGGTGTTTTATTTTGAAAATCAACCAGATTCTCTATGATGTCTCTAGGTCTTGAGGCTAAATTGATGCTGGCTGCTTGCGGCATCAATCAAAAGTAGAACAGCTGTGTATCCTCTGCAGAGCTGAGCAGAGGCCCGCTTCTAAGAAGTTTCTGAAACGAACTGCGGCAGGCTTTGAAACACTGACTACAACGACCACATATTGCACATGGATCCCGTTGCATCCATCCCCGGTAGAATTTGGTTATTCTAATTGGGTTAGAGTTTATGAAATGAAAATTGAAATTTCCACAAGAAGCCCCCCTTCTGTACATTGATGAGCTTCTTGCATCGTTGTATCTGGCAGATCTTTTCACCTCTTATCAAACTGAATTTGAAATTGCACTCTCCAATTATCATGTTAGCGAGGTATAAGATCAATCAATCAACCTGATTTGGTAACACACTGATTGAGTGACTCTTTAATAACAACAGCTGCACCTGAATACAAGTCAACTTGTTCTGATCAGAGGCATGAGCCTCACAAAAACTTTCAACAAGAAGCATGCTTTTTTTATAATAGCCTGATGACTGCACTTCTAATCTAATATGAAGGGTTAGTGTACGTTCTGGCAGTTTTATTGTTGAAAGGAAAAAAAAAGAAAAAAACAAAAGCCTCCACCTGACTCCACCTTAAATACATTTATTTGATCTCGTTCGTATTAAGTGTAGCCTATATGCTTTCAATGACACAATATGTGAATAATCAGACATACAGTATATCACTTACTTAAGATAACATGTGGTGATGCTGCAGAAATAGCAAAAATTGTCATGAATGTATACACAAAGGCGCTCTTGTCTGTATTTATGGACGAGGCTTATTGTGAATTAGGTTGCAATGGTTTGTCATTTTTAAAGTGTGTATTTTGGGCTCTGCTTCACATCTTCAAAAATTTAGATTTACTCCAGGAATCTATGAAAACAAAGAATTCAAATGACATGCTGAGACAGCTGCAGCAGATAAAAACACAGCTGGATGAAAAGATGAAAAACCTTTAAATGTCCCCTGACTCTCGTCCACTCCTGAAGCTTGGACTGATCCGGGGAATCCTACAGGAATCATCCAGGATTACACATGAGTGCCTCGAATGTGCACCAGAACCACATTTGTGTGTGTAGTATTCATGTGGTGGCTGCAGCCACATGTGGTTCAGGAAACAGAGCAGGTTGTTCACTGATCACATGGTTGGCTGTTGAATTCCCAGCTCCTCCGGGCCACATGTCAACGTTTCTTTGGGCAAGACCCTGAACCACAAATTGCTCCCCACGGTCAGCACTTTGTATGGTCACTCACTGCCATGGGTGAATGAGAGGCAAACTGTAAAGTATAAAAGCACTACATAAATGCTGCCATTCACCATTTCTTTTTAAAATACTTCAATGTTTAAATTATTTCCAGAGACATTCACAAAAGGGAATGTACCAAGGGACTGACATGAGGTCCTCTGACTAAATCTTTCATCCTGCTCAATGGTAAATGTCTAAATAATCTTAGAACCTGCACTTGAACTTAGCTGTATGCTTGTGAGTGGGTGTATCCTGCTGTTCAGACAGCAGGAGATTTGGAATGAAAGTAGAGTGCTGGAGGTGCAGTCAGCTCAGGACAGTGATCTGTATTCCACTCTTATCTAGAATTCATCTGCTGCCTGTGAGAAAGTGAACTGTGGAATTAGGAACATGTCTTTCATGCCTTTCAAATGGCATTGTAATATATCCCTTCAGTCAGAGGAGCAAAACAAAAGGCCCAGCATATCATGTGTGCAGGTATGTGGTAACACTGTCGTCAGAGGAGAAACAGAGAGGGTCTTAGACCACGTCGAGTGGAAGTGACGTCAAACAGCAAAGGCGGCAACTCCAATGGGCATAAATGGGTGCTCCTGTTGAGCTCTTCTTGTATGGTTTGTAGTCTCGGGGTTTAGCAGTGATCACAGTGTTGGGCTCCAGCTTTAGCAGTGACATAGAAGGTGGAGCTCTTGCATCAGAGCAGTCCTCACTGCAAGAGAATGCTGCACAGCCAAGAGGTGTGTACGTTCTTTTCCTTTGTGTATGCCTGCACTGTGATCGGATATCCATATGCAGATTAGTTGGATTACTTGTCAGAAAACAACAACAACAATAAACACGCAGAGTCAGGCTGGGAACAAAATTGCCTTTCCAACGAGGCAGGTACACAGCCAACAGCACATAACTACATTCAAAGTTTACAGTGCACATACACTCATTATACACTCAAAGCCAACAGCGCAATAAATTCACCTGTATCTCAACAATGCAGGGTTTATAGCTCAGATACGCTCAATAAAGCCAACAGCACATTAACAATGTGCACCAACAAAGCCAAATGACAGCAAGCTATGGTGTCACGTAACATTATACCTCATACAATGTACAATGTTTTGTGTGAAATCATACACAATGTCATCGAAGTCCAATGTATTAACCAGTTCACTCTCAACTTAGAGGAAGTGTCTGTCCACCAGACTGATCGTGTCAGTTACACACATCTACAGCATACACAGCATAAAACAGTGTGGTGGCTCTGGCTGTGACCATATTGGCAGTCCTGCCTCCACCACCTCATGGCTAATCTAAAAATGGGCAAAGATGGAGTGTGGATGGAGCTTAGTCAGGCTGAATAAAGCCTGTAAAAGCACCCACCTGTCAAACAAAGCATCCTCGCTCTTAATTCTGCATAACTTTAAGCCTTAATATAATGTGAACAGGTGAGTTGTATAAAAATTCACCCTCAGTACAGTTGTCATGAACGGGGAAATTAGCTATAGAGACCAAAACTGTTTTTTTGTACCAGGCTGAA
Organism: Sciaenops ocellatus; assembly: GCA_033000465.1. Classification (NCBI taxonomy): domain Eukaryota; kingdom Metazoa; phylum Chordata; class Actinopteri; family Sciaenidae; genus Sciaenops; species Sciaenops ocellatus. Next base: position 29,277,694 of record CP136878.1, read on the forward strand.
AACATGTTTATTTCTGCTGTGAAGTTGGACATTTTAACATGGGGACTTATGGAGACTGACTCACTTCTGGAGCCAGCCTCAAGTGGTTTATCCTCCTTTCATTTGTATTTTCGCCTTGAACTCTCTGCCTTGATTTCAGTTAATTATTCCTGCTTGACCTCCGACATTGGCAGTCGATTTTATGGGTGGTTGGTTGGTCACCCACTTTGGTCTAGAATGAAATAACTCAACAACTATTTGATGGATTGAAATGAGATTTTGTACAGACATTGATGATCCCCAGAGGATGAACTGTTGTCACTCCCCTGATCTTTTATCAAGTAACATCATCAGGTCAATATTTCAGTTTGCCCAATACTTTGTTTTATGGACAAATATAGACAAAACTGGTGATATAATGACAAAATAATGTATGAGAGAATGAGACTACAACATTGACAAAAAAAAAAAAAAGCTGTGACGGTGGAATTAAGGTGCAAAGAATATCAGAAACAGTCCTGACTATTTAACAGAACTAAGAAATTCAAATATCATTGATCTGAAGCCTGGAATTCACTGAAGGCCTGTCCATGTGTCTGTATACTGTACAGATTTTCAGCAGGAACTTTTAACTCCCTGGAGGAACATTCAGACCATGTGCACTTTAGATGACTTGAAATAAATCCACATCTACAAACCTAAAAGCATCATCCAGGCACTTTCCACAGCTAAATGACTCAATCAGAGCTGGTAATAAGCTGCTGGTGAACTCTACAGGGCTCACATGGGGAGCATAAGAAAGAGAGGCTAGAGGGCACAGGAGCACCACAGTCTCATGTTTCTTCCACATCTGGTTAACAGCATGTTTCTAATCCATGCGTCTTTAGTGTTGATAGACAAGGCAGAGCTCAGGGAGTGTAGCAATTGCCCACACAGTGTGCAGCCCTAAAAATAACCAAGACAACAGGAGGGAGAAACCAGAGAAGGGAAACCAGTTTGAAGATCAACACAAATTAATATGAACATAAATAAGCGGTTAGGGATCTACGGGGCAGTTCAAGGAGCAGCATGGAGCTGGAATAATATTTGCCAAATGTCCAGACTGGTCTCCTGGCCCGTGTTATTGCTTTCCCTCACAGCAGGGAATCTGAGCATTCTGTGATCGGGTACACAAACACGGAGACTGCACTGCTGCAAAGGAATTTGGCACATTCGAGAGCCATGTTGAGAGACATCTGGGCAAACTGAGTGGCAAGGACGGTTTTATTCTGTCCTGTTTCGTCTCTCTCATAGGGTTCATTCACACTGTTGCTAAAACAATCCGCAGGCAATGTGTGGACAGTCAACAAGCCTGTTGGATCTGGAAAAAAACTGACCATTGTAAGCTTTTTGTGGTCATTGGTCATGAACAGAAATTATTAAACAATTTACACTCCTCTGATTCTGCATGCGCCATGCTACCACTTCTCTGTGGCTATACTTAGACACATACAGATGTTTAGTAGCTATAAAGTTTGCCATGTTTAACAAGCTTTGACTAAACATATTTATTGACCTGATGAAAAGTCAAGGCATCATTTTATAAAAATTCCATAAAGTTCTAAGAACCAATAATTTATGCAACATGAATGTGTATACCAAATTTAATGGCAATCTATCTACAACTTTAATTCAGTTTTAGTTTATGCATGATACTTTTTATATAGAGTATGCCTAATGTTAGGTTAAAAGTCAGGGGAACGCCAAAATTGTTAGGATACATCATCTTGGGATCCTGAATGTACCAAATGTTGCGCCCATTCCTCCTGATAAGGAAGCTTGGCCTTGTAGAAGAAAAGTCAAATTTAATAGCAAGCCATTCAGTAGTTGTTGAGATTCTTGACTCAAAACCAATAATGTCAACCTGATAATGATGATGAGAAAAAGTTGGGGGATCACCAAAGTCATTAGGATTTTATTGACACAATTTTCAATCAGTCAGGTAAACATTGAGGCATTTGAGTAAAAACTCAAAGTGAAAACTTTGAATTGCTGTTCACCCATGAGTAAGAGAATTGCCACGACATTTGGTAAAGATATTCATGGTCACTAGAGGATGAAGCTCTTTGGTGATCCTTGACTTTTCTTCTTCACATAAAAATTTTAGCTGTTCCAAAATAAGTGGTCGTGTCCTCAGTGTTTCCCATCATTGCCAGATCTTTTAAACTCCCTTGTGGTAAAACATTATCGCCAACCTAGTGAATTTTTGGAAACCTTTTTTGTGATAACTGTATAACACTGTTCTCCCTATGCCTCAGGGAATCCAACAGCCATGTCTACACTACTTTTTTTGGATTCTTGCCACCATTCTGGATTAGCCTCACATCAGAATTCACCCGGTCATTTCCAATATTGAAAGTTGTGCTGAAACTAATCCCACTAGTTTCTATAAATTGTTGAAACTAATCTCAGCCTTTGGCTTGTGTTTGCATTTCGGGTCTTTTACTGTTCATCAACATGTTTTATATCTACATGATCATCTGGGGGTCTTGAATGCTACCAAATTTCATGCAAAATCAAAAAACTCAACCAAAGTCAGCAGGACCCATCATCCAGGGACCACCATAATATCTCTATAACATTTCATGGATGTCCGTCAAACATTTGTAGAGATATTTCAATCTGGATCAACTGACCAACCCACATTGCCATTCCTAGAGCCCAGCTCTTAGCAAGGCTAAAAACAACCCACCTGGTTGATCTGGTTTACATATTGCCATTGAAAGTTTCCCAGCTCTTAATTAATTTGATTGACATACTTGTAATTGGTGTTCTAAGATTTAACATTAAACATATTTTGGGAATGTCCCAAGGTGGCAGATTTCTGTGTAGATATTTTTTGGCAAATACAATCTTTTACTGCCTCGGGTCATATTACTTAATGATGGGTCAAATTTGGATTAGTCATTCCAACAGAGAAGGCTATGATTTTGTGGTCTCACAACTGTCGCCAAATTGTGATCGCTTCATGATGAAAGCCACTACACACTGCAAACATGAAGGGTTGTCCTGATTTTTTGGAAACTTGAACACCCTACAGCAAAACTGCTGGGTTCCACGCGGAGTCTTAGAAGTCTGCTACAGCGAAGATGAAATCCCTTGTGCAGAATAGTTGCATAGTTCCAGGGAGGTAAGTGGGATGTGGGGAGGAGTTGTTAGTTCTTGCTCCCATCGATGCATGCCTTTTTTATTTGTAAGCCTTTTAATGCTGCACATGTTTAGACATGTATATTGCATTCTGCATATTCTTTGCCCAGTTGCAGTACACAAATACAATACAAATACAAATTACTTTATTAATCCCCAAAGGGAAATTCAGTAGGGGGTTGGCCTGGAAGTAGTTATGGTAATCTGCCACAACTGTCTATCTTTAGACACATTACCACATTACTCTCCCTATGTTTCCTGTCAATCTCTACCTTTCTGTTTGAAAAAGCCCCCCAAAATATACTGTAAATAATTATAGACATGAACAAAATGGTTCTAATTTCAACATTAGTGACAATACTCTATGCAAACATTGATCATGTTATTTTCAGTCAGTATGTTAATCCAACACCTTGGTCAGGGCTGAAATAGCTCAATGATTTCTGGATGAATGTCCATGCATTTTTTGAAAGACATTCCTGATTAATAAAGGATTCATTCTATTGACTTTGACTTCTGACTTTTCCTCTCGTGCTGCCATCAGGTAAACGTTTGATTTGTTCTTGAAATCTAATTCCATTCCCATCAGCTTTAGCTGCACTTGTACTTGTGTTTAGTGCTAATTGGCTGTCTCAGCACAGTACTTATCTGCATCCATTAGTGGAATATACAATGCTGTTCAAAAGTTTGGAATCACCTCTGATGTTTTTCTTCCTTCTACCAATTGTGTGTAACATACAGCGACCAGTCACTTCATTAGGTACAAATGTACAATCCAACATAATCACATCACAACAACTATAACACAGCAACTCTGCCATAAATTCAACTTTTGTGAACGTTTGTATTTTTCAGTTTTTGTTGACACTGTCAGAGAGGTATTAATTTAACTATTATTTTTACTATTGAGGGTCAAGTTTGCAGTAGTGTTAAACTGGACTGCATTACATTGAGAAGCGTTTGCACTCCTATACAACAACAGCAACCACTAAGACGTCAATGTTAAACATGAAGTAAAATGAATGAACTCAGTGGTTTGATTGACCAAGTTTAAACTGTGATTTGTTAGTCTATGGTATGTTCACTTGATATGCCATGATCCAATTCCAATAGTCCTAATTCTTATTTCTATTTTGAAGTTTTAGGAATAGCTTTGCTAAAGCAACATGCCTGTTAATTCCAGCATGTTATAGACATTATTGTGCACTTAACACTGAATCAGAAACCTGTTCCTATTTTAATCTGCACAGATTGTGATGTTAAGCATCCAACCTCTTTTACCAATGACTGCTGATTTCTTAAACTCCTATTTTACATCTCTCTCTGCTCTTTGAATTCTCAGTCTGGTTAAACCACTGTACACATTTTGTTCTCCATGCACAAAACATTAACTAAATTTATTTGTATTCGTAAGAAGACTTTCTACAAGCTAAAAGCATAAAAGACATTTAAACAAATGTAGAGTAGTCCTCTCAGCCATTTGATGGTATTGTATGAAGCTCTTATGGCAGCCAATTGCAAACTGTTGAATGGTATTTCCACAGACTGCCACTTTGCTCATCTTCAACATACTTTAAGCTTGCAGTGCTGGCCATGGCACAGCAAAAATATAGGATTTAAACAGTGGGTTCACCTTACGCAAACACTGGATTTTTCTAGACAGATAAAGGATACATATAGAATTACATAGAAGCAACCTGCAACCTGATTTGTGAATGTGAAATATAGAAGGGTTAAAAAAAAGTAATAATAATAATAATACCTTTATTTATATAGCACCTTTAAAAACAGTGTTTACAAAGTGCTTTGACAGACAGGCATGAACAAAATACTAATGAACAAAATAGGAAGAACCAACAACATTTAGAAGACAATAAAAAGCAATTCAATTTTTTTTTTTTTTTTTTCCAAGTAGTAAGTAGATAATCTGAATAAACTACTGGCTTGCCAACAACACACCTGCCCTCCTTTCTTGACATGTTGTAACAATGTCACAGGGTGCTCCAATGTCATCAATTGCTTTGGTTATAAAATGTTAAAAAAATGTTTGACCCACAATGTTATAACTGCAAATAAGTCCCAAGTTGCAATATACCAGGTCATATCTTACTAAGGTTGACACTTTATCCATCTGACAATCATTACAAAATAAGTGATAAACATGAAAATATCTTTTATCATTACAAATACAATCAGAGCCACTTGTCAGTTTAAAAAAAAAAAAGCTTGCTTTGTGAATCATTTTTTCCCCCTTTCATTTGATTTCCCTTGACATTCCTTTGTGTCTGCCTCCCTTTTCCCCTCCTATCGCCACACCTTTCGACTAATCACCAGCAACCCCCATCTCCCCACACCGCCTGTTTTGATCCTGATATGCATGAAGTGATTTAGAGATTATTTCATGCCTAATGTGGCCTTTTATCAGACATCCTCCCCAGGCTGCTGTCAGCACAGGCAGCCATAGATTCTTGGCTACGGTTCAGTCGCAGACACAAACATCTCATCTCCCCTTGCAACAGCACAAGCTTTCCATTAACATTAATCAAATCCCAAATATGAAACAGATTAGTCAGCTTCAACCTGTCATGTTTTGGTTTGTTCAAGAAAATGATTTCAGTGGAATCCCTATCAGATTGGTGGCTGGAGCTGATATCTGATAATACAAGAGGTGTTCATTTGCCGGTAAGTGATGCAAACATGACCAGATGCCAAACATATATATTTGCATAAATGTGTTATTTTGCAGCTGAGAGGAAAATGTTCAGAATGGATGAACTTGTGGTTTCAGCTGTAGCCAGAGATCAATCAGAACAACACACTTGGAGCATTGCTACAAAGAAAATTGTGCTCTACTGCAGGAAACTGGAGTCTAATTAGTGAGTACTACTCCCTCTGCATCACATGAACCAGCAGAGTTTTTATGGGAATAACACTGAAATTGGAGTGAGATCTTCAAATGCCTTTAGCGGATTCAGCATCTGCCTTTTCCCTTAAGGCCAGCCAAACTTTCATTCTGAAGCCAAATCTGCAAGACGCACTAGTTAACCACACTGTAATCAACTCAAGCTATAAAACTTTCCACCAGCGCAGCGTGCATCATTTTCCCTTGCCTCTTGTCTCTCTTTTTTGGAAATTCCATCCATATCCACTGACTCTGAGACCGCAGAAAGTATAACAAACATCCCGACAGGAGAGCAGCGAGAATCGTGCATGTTCTTACTTTGAACACCGCCATGGCTGTCTGGCTTAAACATTGGCCAAGGAGTCTTGTGTTTCATCTTTAGGATGTACAGTTGAGCAGGGATGTGAACACGATCCTGGTGCCAAACCAAATAACCGCAGCACAAGGCCTGCACAGAAAGACAGAGCGCAGAGGCAACTGAAAAAGACAGCTGTTGGTTTCTCTGGAGCAACTTTTGCTTCAATGGCACTTTCTCTTTAATCCAAGAATGGAGGTGTGGGTATATTATAAATGGCGTGTTATGCTTGAAGCCAGGGTCGAGATCTGGGCTTCAGGCCAGTTCAAATACAGATGTTGGCCCCACAGTGTGTGATCCATTTAGCTGTGGACGGGGGCCCTGTAGGTGGCGACCCTTTCCCAGGACTAACAAGGCAAACCATGGCCAAGAAAGGTGTTATGAAAAACACAAGTGCCTTTATTTGATGAGCAAAGCAGAAAAAAATATAATAACAGAGCTTCAGAAACTTTTATAATTGCAGTGCAGTGTGATTTATCATGACTGAATGAATACATGAATGGGAACATGCTAAATATTTAAAAAGTGTTCCGTAACACTTCTTGTCATCCCTACAGCCTTTCCACAGTCAGGCACAGATAATGCGTAAGTAGTGATTTATGATGCTTAAGAGCGTCTGATCAAGATTTATAAGTCAAGTGTGCATAAATTCTCCACTATAATCCATCAGGCAGACAAAGGAGAGGGCTGCAATAAAAGCCAAACTTCTTCGAGAGGAAGGAGAGATTTATCTGCTGCTCTTAGGGTTTACTCAAACAAGGACGCATAATGTTGCAGCTACAGCACACAGACAGCTGAGGGTATTAGGAGCCATAGGTTTAAGCCAAAAGAAACTTTACAAGCTGCTCCGCTGGCTGAGAGTATGAGCAGTAAACACATGGAGGAAAATCAATAGCCTTAAGAGTAATAATGCCTTTTTGGACATGTAAATGTCACAAGAAAGAAAATTTAAAGCCTGCATTAGGCATGGGCCCAGGCTTGCATCACATTTACAGAGAATATAACACCATCCTGGTGTCTCAGAGGTCAAACATTGTTTGCACACATAGCAATCCATTCCCATGATCCTTTTCCCGCAGGTTAACAGTAAAGATAGAGTTTAAAAAATGGCTTCTACTATGCCGTGTCTAAAATCATGGCCATGAGCCAAACATGGCTGAGACCAGCTTGGGCTTTTCTCTTAATTGTCAGACTTTGTTTCCTCTCATCTGTCAAATGGCCTCTTAGAAAAGGAGCTAAGACTTCCTGCTCTTAGGTTGCCTCGACATAAAGACACATCAAGTCAATGACAGTCTTAGGAAGTTAGCTCTTGGCTTGGAAACCAGGGGTCTAATTTATAAAACAGTGATTAGGATCCATACTAAAACTGTACGTGCAAACAAAGGATGGAAGAGCACCAAAAAAAATCTAACTTAAAACCATGTGTACGCACACCTGCAGGCAACTTACCCTTTATAAATCACAGTCCATCTGGAAATGTCCAATGTAACAACTGATTGCCAGAAAGTGGTTAGTATTCCTCATGTATTTGTAACGGGACAGCACGATTCTGTTGGGTTTGGTCTGCTGGATCCAGTTCAGCGCATAGATCCAAGAGCACAGCTCTGGTGTATTAGCCAGTCATCACTATGGAGCAGGAAATCTTTGTGGTTCCTGAACACTCGTTCCATCCCAGCTTTTCCTTTGCATTGTACTCTGCAGTTCCAGTTCTTTCATCATGGCGCATAATGCACAGTGTGTTACTTTGTGTTTATGGCATCATACTGATTACTCGATGAGGTCACATGACCAGGCTTCTATCATTTGAAGGTAAACACATTATCTGTGTTGGTTTGGTTATGCATGGCATGCATTATGACTGTGAGGGACTTCATCTTTAACCTCTCCGTGACTCCCCACCCTCTCCAAGGCATCCACCATTGCTCCCGTCTCTAAGAAACCAGTGGCCTCCTGTTCAAATAACTACTACCCTGTCGCACTGACATCAGTCATCATGAAATACTTTGACCGACTTGCTGAGACCTTGGACCCTTTTCAATTTACAGTAGAGTAGAGACCAAACAGGGCCAGAGATAACCCCATCGACACACTACACTCACCCACCTGGACAAAATCAACACATGTGTTAGAACTGTCTTTGTTGATTATAGCTCTAGATTTAATACAATCCCTCAAATCTCGTCTTTAAGCTTGTTGATCTTGGGATTTATCCTTCATATATATGTATATACATGTAAGGTAAATATACGACTTCTTGACAGGCAGGTGGTGGGTGGTGAGAATCAGCCGCAACACCTCCTCCTCTCTGAGGACACAGGTTCGCCACTGGACTGAGTGCTCAGCCCACTCCTGTACACCATGTTCACCTACGACAGTGCTGTCAAGCACAGCTCCAACACCGTCTTTAATTTTGCTGACGATGCCAACTGGGGCCAGAGCAACAACCTCTCCAAAGAAAATAAATAAATAAAAACTAAAGCGATGATCATGGACTGATGGAGATGGTGGGGGATGGGGTGGGTGGTGAGGTTGAAGCAGAACTGTTCTACCCACAGTTGCAAATCACTACAGAGAGTGGTGGAAGCAGCAAAGAACATCAGTGGCAACACTCTCCCAGCCATACAAGATATCTTTCATCAGGAAGGAAGGCAAACAGAACCATCAAGGACCACAGCCACCCAGCTCACAGACTCTTCTCCTTGTTAGTTTCTGGCAGGTTTACCACCGGGTCATCACACTTCTCTGTGTAACCTCATAGGACTACTGTCTGCAAAAATGTGCATTAGCTCTGTATACACTTACACTACTCTACTTTCACTCTTACACACAGTCCTCTTTTTCATATACTTATATTGTGTAATATTATATCTATGTAGTATGTTTTAATGTATTTATAGTGATACCTCATATTGCATATCTATAACCCTACTCTTTACACATTCCTCATTTCAGTATTTATATAATAATTTCTTTCTTTCAAAATTTTATTTTATATTTTTATCTTGTTTTCGCTTTTTGTGTCCTACATACATCCTCCTTATGCAGAGCTGACCTGTTTTTCTCCAACACATTTAACTGTACTGTTGACCCTGTGTTAAACCACATGTGACCAAAAGATGTGAAAAGTGGATGTACCACCATGCTTAGATAGACAGCCTTAGATATCAACACTTACATTCTGAAAAGTTATGGGTCACTACATGCGCAGTATAAATAACACTGCTGGTTTGATAACGTGGATCAGTAATTAATGTTCGAGGTTTGGGAAAATTAAAGGTGTTTCAAACATTGTTACACAATTGGATTTCAGTTCACCATCTCACCATCTACATCGCTAATCCCCCCATCAATTTTAGATGATTTGCTAACTTCAAAAACGAATCCAGGTGATTGATGTGTAAACATGTGAATTATATATACGCATCAAAGAATGGGCTCTGGTGTATCCCAGTTAGGTGACACACATCATAGTAACATTATAATTCCTGCACAGTCACAGTAAGCCTGGTAGCAATAACTCAAAATCCAGTCTATTCATCCTAAAGGATATTCATCCCATTTTCACACTATCAACGCTATCAGTGCTAAGGCTGATGGGACATCAATATAGCTCTTTTATCTCTGGAACACTGACATTCTCCTCTATAAAGGGGCATTGCAGATACTTCTATTATTGGAAACAGTAAGTTGTGCTGAGTCTAGCAGTCTAGCAGTATCTACACCCAGTTTGACTGAGTTATGACATTGTGAAGAAGATGTGCAATTTTATTATATTTATTTATTTTTTTGTTTGTTTTGTTTTTGCTGACAGTTTTTCTTTTCTTTTCTTTTGACAGCTTCAATTTTACTGGACAGTGAAGAGGCAGACGGGAACAGCGGAAGAGAGAAGGTGGTGTGACATGCGATTCACGATTCAAATCAAAGCAGCGGCATTGTAGTCATGAAGCATGTGCTGTAACCATTCAGCTACCAAGGTGCTTCAAAGATGTGCAGCTTCCAGAATCTCAGATCAGTGCATGAAACTCTTTTTGAGAAGGTGGAATCTGGCTACAGCTGCATCCAAAAATTTTTTGTAACTTTTTGAAACAATCACTATTGTTTCATGCAGCTATTGCCGTGTGTGAAAGTATGTCTGCCATTATTTGTAGGTACAACTGACACTGAAATGATCATTTACGTTTTAGCTATGCCATAGTTGTTCTAAAAAGAGTTTGTAGGAGCAACACTTTTAAAAATACTGGCATTGGATATAAATAAAATGCTGTCTTTGACTGTAACCTTGGGTTGGTGCTTGGGTTGTTAAATGCTAAAGTGATGAAATACACAATGACAAATACAGCCATAAATTGCCAATTTTGGGTGTAATGCATCCCGAAAGCAATGTATTACAGTATTATTGTTAGGTTGAATGTTTCAGTGGACCCAAAGTGCTGAGAAGGAATCCTGGTTGCAGGGCTGATGATGGCAAGAGTCCAAAAACAGGAATGGAGATGATGCAAGGCTGGACAGGGCTGAAGGTTGAGGACGTCTTTTGTACTGCACATGCTGATTAGATGACGAGGATCAGTATTGCTAATATGAGCACTATGTGAATGCATTAATGGTCACTTTGCTCCAGAGAGGAGCTTTCACTATCTCACCCATCACTGGACTTATTTCTGTACCAGGTGTTCTTTCTTTATGCAAACTTTATTCACAACAGTTATTTTATATAAACTGAATATGATACATCTATTTCTTGGTCAGGCATAATAAATTAAACACTGTTGGAACGTGCCACGCCTCAGCTTTTCTAAAGATACTACGCCCGTGTCTCTGCTTGCCACACAGGTGTGACAGTGCCTGCATAACTACTGTGTGCTGATTCTCATCATCAGCAATAAGAGGGACTTCAGATGGTTATTAATGTGTAGTCTTTGATACTATGATACAAAACAAATGCTATGAAATCAATCTACACTTAGTGTTAACTCTTTTTATTCTTTCATAGAGCATGGCACACATAACACTGCCTACATTCCACAGACTACTCAAAGTATACCATGAAGAGGCAGAGAAGTGGGCCAGTCACCTCTTTTCTTTTTTTTTTTCTTAGAACTGCTGTGTAATGTAAAAGGTCAAGTATAGTTATGTGGTGTATTGCTACTTTAAAATAGCATGACCATCAGATACATAAGAATGGATTTGCAATTTTGTTTTTGCAATGCTTGCAAGTATCCAAAAAAACATCCACTATGTAGACTTGATGGCAACACTTCTCATCCACTTCCAGTTTTAGCTAGATCCGGATAAGTTTTGTAGCTGATCCTAACATTTCCACAGAGTTCCTAATGTCTTTTGATCTTAAAATTGTCAAGTCCCTTCTTGTCATGATGGCAACAACTTTGACTTCCTGTCTCTTGACAAGTTCTTTTATGTGAGTGTTAGGATCCTGAAAGTGTCCTCAAGGAGAAATGTTGGGCTGCATTTAATGATTCCAAGAGAGAAGAGGCAGAAGGAGTTGTATTCTTTCTCTTATTGATTACCAGACTGCATGCTTGTTAGGTAGCTTCCATGGTGTTCTGAATATTTGCCCTGGTGTTTCAAGGCACGCTACCAACCATTCAGAACACCAAACCAACCACCGAGCAGCATCAAAGTTTTAACCTTTAATTCCTTGCAAAACCATTCTTTTGAGGAAGAGTCAACTGATAGGCCTTTGCATGTTCATGTCTCTGCATGGAGAAGATCTAACATCCATGCAGTTTCCTTATCTATTCCAATATTGCTGATGATGTATCTTATTTACTTGTTATTGAGACCCTCATCTCTTTCTTTATAATGCCTTAGCATTTTGAGGCCACATTGCCAATGCTGTGATACTCCTCGTGCCTGCAGTTTTCAAAGAGGACCCACAGCAGCTTTTTTTCATTGGCAAGCTAGATGTCCTACATTCTGTAATTATTTGGTGGGGTTGTTGCCTTTTAGAATTATTGAGGCATTTTTGTGTTTTGAGGTTCAACATTGATGTTATTAAAGTGATGGTCGAGGTTTTTACCAATATAGTGTTATTTGCTACTCCAGTGGCCCCTTAGGTCCTTCCCTGTGCGTCCGCCGAGTGAAGAATGAAGTGAATGTAGGCCAGAAAATCGAGCTACTCCCTAAAACTGAAATTCTTTTTAAACAATGCAATGAAAAATAGGTTTGTTTAGGATTCATAAATGTTTCCCCCAGCCTTCTTGCCTGTTAACTGATGGAAAAGATTTATTGTGCTTTCCTATAAACATTATTTTTTTTTAGCTTTGGGTTGTACCACGATCTGCTGGACTGGATTCAATTCCTTTTCCAGAAGAACACTGTAAGAATCATCAGAGAAACTGCACATTTAGCAAATACACATATACAAGTTTTAGATCATCACACAAGTATGACATACAAAATGATCCAGTTGAAACAGGGCTGTAATCACTCACTTGAAGCCCAAAACAGACAGTAAGAAAATGTCTCATGTATGATGACTCATACAGTGACAGGAAATTCATTGAAAGCTTACCTTGTCCTCCAGAGTCTGCAGTTTACCATGTTTTTGAACTGATGCTCAGGGATAAAGAAGGTTGAATGCGTCACAAGGCTTGGTAGAGAGAAAAACGTGAATTAATTTAATAACCTTTGCTTACCCCAAGCAATATACTGGTGAAACTAAGAAGCTGCAAAGAGCTCAGTGAATAGACTAGATCATACTCATTGGTGGGCCACCATATGGGACAGCACCTTAATGTATGCCACAGAAGTAACTCAGGACCAGATTGTCATAGTTTATAAAAATGTATTTACACTTAGTGAGAATAAAGTTTTTTAATACACTAGACTTGTAAAATGCAGACCTATACCGTGTTGGACCTGTTCATTTAGGTCAGCTGTCACTCTCCAGTGCAACCTATAGCAACCAATTTGTTGGTTCTTCAGAGAATCCCTCAATCTTTTTGGGATTTACATGCTTCCTTATGGCAGCACCATGACAGGCCTACTTGGACCTTTATTTTCAAGAGTACAGTGAACTGCAATGAACCTGAGCTTGCTTTGATTACCCACTATGAAACATCACCCTCTTAAATTTTACAATGCTGAGTTGTACTTCTTTGTGTAGTTATTTTGGTGAATGACGACAACGGCAGTGTAACAACAGCTGTGGCTCAGAGGTAGAGCGGATTGTCCACTAATCACATGATCGGTGGTTCGATCCCTGGCTTCTCCAGTCTACACATCGAAGTCTCCTTGGGGAAGATACTGAACCCCAGATAGCCCCTCAAGGCTGCACCGTGAAGGTATGAATGAGATTAAAAGAGAATAAAAGCACTTTGAGTGGTCAGAAGACGAGAAAGGTGATATATACGTACAGTCCTTTTACCATTCTATACAGAGATGAATATTTTAGAGTAACATATTACTATCAAATAAAAGTAATTGGTAAGGTTTTCTGTCTTACATTTTGAAAGTAACTTTCCCTACACTGTGAATTGCATCAGTTACTCAGATGTGCTTGCAGGTAATGCTGTTTGTTGGACAGTAATGGTGGTTAAATGTGACAAAAGCCCCGTTTGAACAGGTTTGGATTTAAAAACTGTTTGGCAGCCATAGAGGGGCAGTACTAAAGGTTGTGCCTTATTCTGGTTCTTGGCAATGTCGTCAAAGAAGAGAACATACTTCCTGCCAATTGAACACATGGCCTTCAAATAAAGTTCAAATAAAATATCCGCAATGTGTTCAGTTTCTGTTAAGGGCCGAGTTTTAGATAAGTTTTCTGGGCACCAGAAAAAGCCACTAGTAGATTTTTCCATCACAGAGGAAAACATATTGCCAGGTACACTTTTCAATATGAGCACTTTTCATTGTTTTGCTCCAGGGCACTTGGAGAGAATTAGAGACAAATGCTGGCACTGGAAAGCAGACCTCACATTGCTTTTCTTATGAGCTTTTTTTCTCCCCCTTTTCTCCCTGAAGGTGTCTCGAGATGGAAAATTGCATCCCTGCCCTTATTTCACTATGACAAACAGTGAAAGCTTACACACATACACTGCACTGACAGCACATACCATTACTTTAACACTAACAAAACATAGAATGTTGTGTCCCTCAGACTAGCAGGACTGATTTCACCTTGCCATGTTAAGTTGGAAATGTGTGTCACATTGAAGACTGCTGTCTTTGGATAGATACTATATATCATCTATAAATGACTGTTCACTCCAACATTCAGTTCAGTTTCATTTTATTTATATAGCACCAAATCACAACAGCACACACACATAAGAGCTAAATACTTGTTATATTATTTACAGAGACCCAACAGTCCCCACCATGAGCAAGCACTTGGACAGCAATAGCAATTAAGAGACAAATAGGAAATGGAACAAATGCAAAGGGCTGCATAATTGCATTACTCGAACAGTAGATTGTCAATTTTAAGTACATTTAAATGACTTATTTAAGTAAAACAACATTCAACAGTCTCAAATCCCAAGCCTGTCATTGGTAGGTTAACTGGTCTGCTGTCCAGTGAAATAAATGGACATTGATATGCACATTCGGTGTGTAGGAGACAGACACACAACAAAGAAGAGATATATTATTAGCATAATGTTAGTTTTGGCAGCAGTGTTGAATAAATTAATGGAAAAGTCACATTCCTATTAAAATCATCTTCATTTGTTAATGAATTTGTTTTAAGGGGTTTGGTTTTTGCCTTTTCAAATTAATGGACGATTTAAGGAGTGTCTGGCTACCATACTAATCCACTTAATCGACCCCATTAAGGGCTCAGCAATATTTTCCATCAGTATAAAATGTCAGGTCAAACTGTGTCAATTTGCACACAAGAAATATCAAAATGTGGGCAGATTGCCATACAATTCACTGAAGATATTCTCATTCATAGTCACATCAAAACCTTTTGATTTTAAAGTACCCCACAGCAATTTTAGCAAAAAAACAAAAAACAAAATCTGTATATTCCACACTTGTTTTCAAAAGTAATTACAATCTTTGGATCTACATTTCAGAGGATTACCAAGCAAAATGATATGACTGCATAAAAAAACACATCAATGTGTGACCAATACCAAGACCCACCTGTGTCACGGTCACGCTGTTCAGTCAGCGTGTCGATCTGCCACAGCTGTCAGGTGGATGGATCATCCTGGCAAAGCAGAAGTGCTCACTCACATGGATTTTGACACATTTCTGAACAAAATTTGGAAGGAAAGGTTGAGTGAATGGTTGAATGGAAAGTTTTTGTGCGCAGAGAATTAGTCTTAGATCAAAAATGTGTTGCACTGTAAATGATAAAGTAAATGACATCATAGGGATGAGAATTTCCCAGGAAATACCCAACCTGCCAGAAGCTAAAAGGAGACTCTGAAAGCAATTGGAAACCAGAGCAACCAGTCAATTTACATGCCACTTAATATTATGTCAAGGATGCTCGATGGTAAATGACATAATATAAATGAGAAAATAATTAGCATAAATATTTCTACAAAGTGTCAATTTTCCAATTCCTCTAAAGACACCATGCTGTTTGTGTTTGCAGGAAACACCAATCATCCTGCCAGTTCCAGCTGCTCTGGCAGAAAAAAACAACTGAGTTCAGAGTTAATGTGAGTCCACTACACATGATTCAGATTCAGGAGATCCACAGGTTTTTTCGCCTGCTCTGTGGCATAACAAGCATACAACAATGCCTGCTTTCTCCCCGAGGAAAGGACACTGAAACCTTGATCTGAAGGATGTGGAGGATATATGCTGCAGCAGGCCTGTTGTGCCGGCACAGTGTTGAATTTTGATTTTGGTGGAGGCGTTTGCTGGCTGACTAAAGGGGAGGTGGTGGTGCTGGTCAGAATTAGAATAGAATAGAATATAATGGAATAGAATAGAATAGAATAGATACTTTATTGATCCCACGATGGAAATTCTTTTTTCACTCAAGTTTTTACATACATTTTTATCTGAAATACAACTGCACACGCACATACACACACACAAAGGGCTCATAGACATGCAAACGAGTAGAGATGGTGGAGTGATGGGCAGCCACACAGTGCGGTGCCCTGGGAGCAGTTAGGGGTTCGGTACCTTGCTCAAGGGCACCTCTTGAAAGTTTCCACCAATGTAAAATATTTTGACATTTTGGGAAGTACATTTTTTTTTTTTTTTTGGACAGAAGTAGATGAGTCAGGATGTTAAATAGCATAGCTTAGCATAAACACCGGAAGCCTGGCTCTGTCCAAAGTAAAAGAAAAAGGTTGGTGAGGTTGTTGTCAGTAACCCTTGACAACAGATTATCCATCTTCCTAAAGCAGGAAGTGAGCACTCGTCACATGAATAGACATTCACATTTAGTCATTTAGCTGACACTTTTATCCAAAGTAACTCACAAAAATGGGAAACAGTTGTAGAGGGGGATAGATTTATCATCTCTAGTTGTTGGTAGTGCTAGCAGAGGAGGTCCTCTCTGAAGAGCTGGAGGTCTTCAGGAGGTTTTTAATAGGAGAGAGAGATGCCCCTGATCTGGTAGGAACAGCAAGAGATGAGAAAAGTTTGGATTGCCCTGAGTGAACAGGTGGCTGAGCCAGGCGTCGTTCATTGGAGGAGGTAACATATGTCTGTATAAGGACATTCAAGAGGGAGACAACTTTGTTGGCAAGCATTAGCGATTTGAATTTAATGTTGACAAGATGACCACAGCCTTTGTTAGGAGCTGGGTAGCAGGAAAAGTGCTCTGCAAGTAAACACCAAACACTCTACATGTGGTAATCAACAGAACAGATGTGAATATGGACTGTTAAGTGAAGAGTTAATGAAATAAATAATGTTAGTGACTGTGGTGGTATCATCACAGGTTGATTTGTTGGTATCGCCAAAGTAAGCTAGGTTAGCATAATCATAACTTTATAGCCTAGCTTAGATGAACATGTTTAACTGATACTACATGTAGTAGTTGTGTAGTTGTGTAGTGCTGTAGTGATGATCTGTGATGAGAATGTTCTCCTGTTTATGTCCAGATGGTTACATTGTAGTAGTTACTACGTCTCGTGCAGACAATGCCCAAGACAATTCAACTCCAGGGGGGACATTGTTTGCATACGTTGCTGGAGCCATTATGTGTATGACATTTCAACTTTCAACCCCAGCTCAGTGAGTTCTGCTAATGAAGACCGTATGATGCTGTTGAAAACTTTGGGAAAGTGTGTGGCACATGAGTTAAGATATAAAATACTAACGATACTCCCTGAAGAGAAGCTGTTTTTTTATTGTTTCCACAGAATATCACATGAGGTCACAGGAACTTCATGTGGTTAGGCCTCAGAACACCTCATGGTTGAAAAGTCACAACACTTGTGGACCAGGATTTTGCTTCAGTTTGTATAATGGATACATGCTGCACAGAAAAATGTGCACAAACTTGAGAGTTCACTTTTATTCCCAAGAGTGTAAACTTTAAAGTCGACACACTGACCACTGACAAACTCGTCCCTTAAGGTGGTTATACAACATTGTTTAATGAATGTTAAAGGGAAGAAAATGGTAGGTGGGCTATAGCAGGTGGGTGCCTGTCATGGTTTATAATAGCACTTGATTAATTGGAGCTTTTTGAACGTTTCACAGCGTGAGTCTCAGGCCAGACTGATTAATAACATATGAATTCAAATGGTTTTTGTGGCCTCAGAGGGGGGAAATAGCACTTCCTATAATCAGGGATATTAAGGCTATTACGTCTAAATCCTGTCCATTTCACATTTGTCTTAAAAAGATCTTTGTAATGGCCTCAGAAACACACTTTTACCCTTGGAAATCAATTATTAACTAGCAGTGATTGTCTCAACTATGTAATAACTGCAGGACGGCATGACACAATTTCAGACATCGTTTTTAATGTTTGTTATTGATTATTTATCCTCTAATCTGAGCAGTCACTGTTTTTTCAACAGTGATTTACAATAGCTTTAAACAGATAACTGATAAATGATGTGGTCCTGGTCAGACCAGATCAGAACAATTCTAGATGTCATGGATAAACCATGATACAGATAGCAGTTATTTCAACATATTAATGATTTTATATGCACCAAAAGACAAATTCCTTGAAGGCAGAAAATTACTTAATAATGTAATAATTATGTAATAAACCTAATTTTATTGCTGGAAACATTTTGTTCAGTTGCCAGGGAAGAGGAAACAGAGGAAACAGTATAGCACTGTACAGGATTTTTAGATTCAAATTCAGAATACACCTGTTTGATCATCAGACTGCTCGTGTTTCTTGACCTGTTGCTGTTGAAGTAATGAAGCTGTGTTGCCAGATTTCAGAAGACATTCGTGGTGAGTACAATGCTATTACAACCCAAAGAACCCATCACTGAAGCCAAGAGAAAATAAAACCAGGAGAAAATAAGTTGAATTACCCTTCAAGTCACCACCTGAGGAGTGAAACTCTCTCAGCCTTCATATTTTCCCGTGAAGCTGATCTCCACTTGACAAGCCCTCAGTTGAATCATCATAGCAAACTTTCCATACATCTGTCAAACCTGCTGCAGGCTGAATTTCAAAACAATGCCTTTGTTTTCTTGGCAACACAATTCTTGGGTTGAATGATTGATAAAAACGGAAGGAGCGTACTGCATGATGAATGAGATGTATGGTGAGACGTATAGGGCATCATTGCAGACATTTGTTGTGTCATGACTGACGCTGAAACCTGGGGCTTTGTTGCTTCTCATCCATGTTGGTTCTTGAGATGATCATGCATGCATCATGCATGCAATCATTCCACAGCAAGCTCCGAGGTGAGGCTGATGAAGTCCTCGCTGTGCTAAGTAGTTTTATTTCTCTGTTGTTCAGCATGTGGAAGCAGAAATATTAGACTTGCCACATGTAGAGTAGGAACAATAAGTGCAGTAGAATAAGGAAACTCCACAGCGAGTGTGAGTGCAGAATCCTACTCGGTGAAGATCAACAGATGACAGTGTGCACAGCGGCGATGACTGCAGCAGAGAATACAGACCTGTCACTAGACGGAAGCACATTTTTCAGCATGGGCGCCTGCGAAGGACGGCCTCTGTGTGTGCAAGGGAAAACATTTATTTAGTTGCCATGGAGACACTGAAGTTCAGCAACACAAGAAGCTGGCGTCAATGACATACTCTGACAGTGTGTAGATTATACTGTAGCCCAGCCATACTGCCACACAAATATGATTTATGGTGGTGCCACAGCAATACACAAATCAAAATAAAGCTTGAAAAAGTGATAACTGCTGTTTCTTATTGTTACAGGGTGACGCTAAACACATGTATTGTCAGTAAAGAGTTATTCTAGTACATAAAGACAACGTCAGGCAGAGCTGAGCGTGATGTGTCTCGTCAAGTGGTAAATGGAAGAGGAAGAGCAGATTTAAATCTTGTGAATTGCATTAGCAACATGTCATCAGTGCGTTAGGTGTCATGTTGTCAAGCACAATGACTGTGAAATATTAGTAAAGTATGTGCAAAAGGCAGCCATAATCATAAATAAAAATAAAATCAAAGATGTTATGCTTCAGCAGTAAAAACAAAGAGCAAAGTGTCAGTGTGGAGTCTGCACGTTAACAGCAGTTAGCAAAGTACAAGAAGTGCAATAGTATGAAAAGACATGCCAAAAGGTTTATTCTTTAGAAAAATACAAACAGACATTGTTGGTCTTTTTACCTTTATGCATAAAGAAAATGTTTAGCATGTTCATCAGTTTTGATTAGCTCTGAATACAGAGTACTAGGGTTGAGTATGAATATCATCAGAATCTGTTAACTGTAACTGTAACTATTTTAACTCCTCAGTGATAGTTATCGGACTCTTGTCATCAAAAACATTTCTCTGTTCTTAAATAGAAAAATAGCAACTTTTGAACAACCCGTATCAGTTTCAGTCAAAAACTTAACAACCTCTTGCTAGTCCTGCCCATGTACAGTTTTCTCATTCCAAGCATCAGACCCATGGATCATTTAGTTGGCTGAAAAGATATAGACACAGGTAGGAATGGCACTCACTAACAGGTGATTGGTTATCAACCACACAATTGGATGATTGATCCTGATAATGGTGATTGATGAAAAATCACAGGGTCACAAAAGTATGACGGTAGCTGTCGAGACATTTCACTGAATGTCAACCTGCTGATAGTGGTAAATAAAATGTCAAGATATTTGTACAACATTTTATGCCAGTCCATCCAGTAGAGGTTGAATGTGCTTTTTTTCATTGAGATAGGCCTACCTGTTAGCCATGGGCCGACAGACTGAATAATTGACATTACTTTCCAGAGCCACATTTTTAAAATGATTTTTTAAGGTTGTAAGGTTAGAGAAAGGTTATGTTTATGCTTTTTAAATCCAATGTAAATGTTTGTGACAGGATGCAAACTCCTGGGTTTAACACCCTTACAACCAGTTATCTAGGGTTGCCATGCTATTGTTCTGATGACCCATTATTCAAAAACAAAAGCCCACTGCTCTGAAGACCAGAACCACAGACCTTTGGAGGCAGAGCGCTTTTGTTTTTGGGATAACGGCTTTCAGTCTAAAGAGATATTCTTCGGACTGATGTGGGTTTCAGAATAATGGTCTATCAGAGCGAGGTGCTGTCCCACCACAAGGGATGCATATATTTTGGAATACATTGAGGAATTTGAACTGTGCTGTTAACTATTTGTGAACACATAAGTGCAGACTAGAGGTCCAAATAATCATTTCATTTAGTTCAGTTCAAAGATATGTCACTCACCCTGTAGCTTGTTCACTCATTGTGATCTGACCGTTAAGATGAACTGACTGTGTTCAGTACATTCAGTCTGTTTGTGGTCCAAGCTGTTCTGCTCAGTTCAGTACAAAACTAGCCTGGAGCGCTGCACAGAAAGTTAACGGCTCAGCAGCCTGTTATTTAGAACAGATTAATCTCACATTATGATTGTTGCTGCGATCAGGTTGCAAACTAATTTCTTGTCTTATAGTTTGATTATTGTACGATTGATGTCACAGGCTTTGCTTCAGTTCCCTCTGCTCCATCCAGCCCCTGGAACAGATGCTCCACACTGTCAGAATCCATATCTGTTTTCCCAGTTCAAATATTTTGCAGAAAGCTTTCAAAACGAGAGGGTACAGCTTTCATCTGACTTTGTCCAAATTACCATAATGTCAGTCTGCTTTACTTTCAGACCATTTCCACTTTATTGGACACAGTGTAATGGATTCTGATGGAAAAGATTAGAGAACGCTTATGCTGGTTCACTCCTCGACATCAGAGGAACTTGGTTTGCTTCTCAGCCCTCTGTGTTGCTGCTGCTGCTGAAATGGTAGAAACTAAAAATAATATGAAACAATGAATGGTATGTGGTGTTAGTAATATGCAAAAAATGTATTGTTCAACACTTTTTTCGTGTTTTTTTTTCGACACCAGTCTGCCACTCTTTTGTGCAAACATGACTTGAGATCAGTGATTTGCCTTTTTTTCTGTTATACGGTCTACGTCATGATACATGGATGACCCATTCAAAAGAAGCCACGCAAAAGCTACATACTTTCAGATGCCTGCTGAAAAGTGAGGAAAAGGAGACGGGGATGCAGAGCTGGATCTAAGAGCTGAGAGAGAAAAAGACGGTACAGACCATGTGTCTGCTATCATGGGGAATGTAAGATCTCTCCCTAATAAAATGGAGGATCTAATGGTGCTAACCAGGCTACAGAGGGAGTATAGAGAGTGTAACATCACAGAGACGTGGCTCAATGAACTCACTTCAGACTCACTGGTAACTCAGGGGGAACGACACACAGCAAAGGAAACATCCGTAGACCACAGGCCGGAGTCAGAGCCGGGTCATAATCTAACCTTACAGGACTAGCGTGTGGGATGTAGTGACATTTGTTGGCATAGTTGGGGATTGGAAACCCTTAGTGTCATCATAGTAGTGTCATTTCTTCTTACTAGCTTGATGGAGAGACTACAGAGGCCGCAAAACATCTGTAAAACACAAAATCTAGAGCGAGTGTTTAGTTTGTCTGTTCTGAGCTACTGTAGTAACAGTTCAACATGGTGAACTCCGTGGAAGAGGACCAGCAGTGTGTGTGTACATATAATAGACTCATTCAAAGGTAACAAAAAAACTGAATGTATATACCACTTATGCCATATTCTCCACACCCTGGACCTTTAAGTCCACTCATCTTAGCATGCTAACATTAGCCTTGAGCTCAAAGTACACCTACCCTCACATGAGAATGTCTATTAGTCTTGTTTCCCATGAAAGTGTGAAGCAAAACAATATCGCTGCACCATTTTCTTCCTTCTGATATATGCATACCATGCCAATAATTGCTGTACACATTTGAAGACTAGAAGGTTTGCAGCATCTCCTCTGTCGGGGTTAACATCTTGTGTCTCCTGTGCATTCGTGGCGTATCAAACGGCAGGTGTAGACAGGCAATTAAAAGACAAACGGTGGAGTCGAAGCACCTTTTTGTTGAAACACACGTCGTCAAAAGATCACTACACACAAAACATCTGTCATAGCCCAGCCCTCTAGAGGAAAGGGGATAAATATAACTAAAATACAAAGTGATTACTGACTGAAGGAAACAAAACAAATAAATCCTCTCTGTGACTCGACCTGCCCAAACCAAACATGCAAAACAGCACAGCTGCTCTTCATGTCTCCATACAGTTCAAACAGACAAGTCTGTCAAATACAACTAAATCAACCAAGAAACTCCACTCAGAAATCTAGATAAATCCTACCAGAGGGTATAGTATATACAACCATGTTACCTATGATCAGAATCATTAGAATTGTTGTGGTTTTGGTTTCTTGTTCAGTCTTGGTCTGCTCCACCCATTGACTGTATAAAACCTGGAAGTAGTCTACATGATGTCATCCACAGCTGCTGTTATGAACTCAGTGTGATGCCACTGATCATCTCTATCTTCACAGTTCTGCCTCGCACTTACCTAAAAAATGGTGCGTGGGTGGAGCAGAGGCGGGCTGCATGAAGCCTGGTTGCTCAAACAAGCCACCTGTGATGGCATCCACCTGTCTACTCTCTTAATTCTGCATAACTTGTAGTCTTAATATTGTAACGGTAAACTGTGTTTCGGGGTGCCAGTCAGGTCCAAGCCTAACAATTTTTGTGTCGGGTTTGTCCATCGATGATTTTAGTCTACCATCCACAGGATTAGGACAAAGCCCTCACATCATCTTAAAGCCACACATGATATAGATATCGCAAACAAATAATACTCCAAACACAGGTTGTAAGTGCAAAGGATATAAATGTATTTCACACCAAGAAAAGGGTTTGTTCCGGCAAATCAACCAAAGTTCAGTTTGTGTTTTCCATCCGTTATCTGTAACCACTTATCCTCATCAGGGTGGGGCTGGAGTCTATCCCAGCTGACTTTGTGCGAGAGGCGGGGTACACCCTGGACAAGTCGTCAATTCATCACAGGGCACATGGAGACAAACAACCATTCACACTCACATTCACACCTACAGACATTTAAAGTCACCAGTTAACCTGTTAAGGTTCATGTGTTTGGACTGTGGGAGGAAGACGGAGTACCCGGAGAGAACCTATGCAGAAAAGAGGAGCTGAGTTTCGAACCAGGAACCTTCTTGCGACAGTTCTAACCACTGCACTATCGTGCCGCCCCAGCACAAAATAAAACAGCACAAGTGATTTAGGATCACCAGATTTCTGGGCACTTCAAATCAACACCTTTAAATAAGAAAATAAAAAGTCCAGTTCAGTCCATGAAATATCAAGGAGAAAAAAAAGAAATCAGCCACTAAATGTGCTATTGGGATTTACCTGTCCGGTCCAGTACAGTCCACGGACGCCAGCAGGCAACACAGGATGGTCTCACCGCTTTCTTTTTCCAACTGTGCATCTTCGACTCCACCATTCTTATTCGAAACAAAGGGAACTCCTGGGATAGGGTTTCTAGTGGAGGTGTGTGTGATAAAATGAAAGGAAGTGGAGTGTGCGTGAGGGAAAAAATACAATTTTGATAGCAGATCAGATCTGCAACAGTGATGGCAGATCTTAGCGCTATGATATCATTTGAACAGGTGAGTTGTATAAAAATTCACCCTCAGTACAGTTGTCATGAACGGGGAAATTAGCTATAGAGACCAAAACTGTTTTTTGTACCAGGCTGTAAACATGTTTATTTCTGCTGTGAAGAAAGACATTTTAACATGGGGACTTATGGAGAATGACTCACTTCTGGAGCCAGCCTTTGTGGCACATTGGTTTCACTTTAGTCACTTTACAGGTCACCACTTGGTTCCCTGATTTTCACCTGTGTCTCTCATCCTGCCTTCACTTGTATATTTAGCCTGTGTGTTCTTTGG
This sequence comes from Sciaenops ocellatus, assembly GCA_033000465.1. Taxonomy (NCBI): domain Eukaryota; kingdom Metazoa; phylum Chordata; class Actinopteri; family Sciaenidae; genus Sciaenops; species Sciaenops ocellatus. The sequence goes on from CP136878.1 coordinate 29,302,530, forward strand.
TTTCAGTATCAGTGTGTGTCAAACATTCAGCCATGTCTTTTGCCCTTTGCTTTTCATTTACACTTGCTGATTGCCTGACTCACCACTCAGTCTTATGTTTTGTGCTACTTTTGGACTGCAGAAGCTCTGCCTCCTGTAGCGTCTGCATTTGGGCCTTTTCTCCTGAGTGACAAATGTGACAAAAACAGGGTTCAGACTAGGACGTCAGTGTGTTTAAAGATGCTCAATGACAGATGTATTATTGATGCAAAGACAGTGAAAGCCTATAGGGCACCAAAATACCCCGAAATGGTCAGTTTATGATGTCCCCGTTGAAAGTAACTGAACTCACACATCAGTTTGATTCACTTGTATGACTTTACATTACAGGGTTATGACTTTAGTCTCTTCTGCCCGCCTGCTAACAGAGCACCCTAATATTACAGCTAGATTTCACTCATCACAGCCCCACAGGACTGACACCCCTATCAGGTAACATGTCACCCCATGATGCATTTCTGTTTATTCATTTCACACGTGATGATAGTGTAATACAAGGAAATTTAACAAACTGCGCACTCAGGGGAAATAATTTACCAACATTTCTGCGACTGCTAGCTCATGTTGACAGCTTAGTGATCTGACCTGTTTCCGTCTCCTCCTTGAGCTCTGCATTTAATACTTCAGTTTCAACCAATCTTCTTATTTTGAAAGGATAAAAGAAGAGTTAAATGTCCACCTCACATTATTATTGTTATATTTTGACCAATCTCAGTGAAAATATATGACAAAAAATATCACCACCTGGAACCTTTTTTTGAATTTTAATTTTAACTTGAACCCACTGAAAATCCAAATGCACAGCAGCTTCTGACTACAGCTTGCATTTAGTAAAGTGTGAAAACTGAACTCTGGTCATTTAAGTTTTTGTGCACTTTTCCAGATGCTGTGTTTGCATTAGACGTGGTTATTCTCAGATATTTATTACAGAAATTACACAATGAATTCTGCAAAATCAAAAATGCGTTGTCATTTCACATAACAAACAAAACAAATCCTCTCTGCTCCCACTCAGTCTGCCTGTCTGAGTCTGCTTCTACCACGACCACCCCGATCTTACTTCCAGGCCAAGTTTCCAGACGCTTCAAACTAGAAACCCTGACATTTGCAAAATGTCAAGCATCTTGCTACATGCAAATGTGAATAATACTCGCAGTGATCACCTTTGTATAAACCAGAAAATCAACAACTGGAGGTACACGTAAAGACACAGTAGTCTGTAGCTGTGTTTATAATCAGTATGTAGTTTAACATTTAACATGAATTGTTGTCGTACATATGCATTTAATTATTTAGCTAACTGTTGATATTTTCATTATTTTATATATTTTTAAGATTTTTTGACTTTTATTGAAATAATCAAACTTCACTGGAAGTGGGAATGAAATCAAACACTCACCACACTAATTAGATCTGTTCTCGCGTACAGTGCAGGGATCAGCTCATCATGTTACTGGTACACTGTTTCATTAACATTGTATCATAGGCTGTCTGGACGTGGGCTGCATGATTATGGCCAAAATTAAAATATATATTGTTTTGATCATACTGATTATGATTTATTGATTTTAGGGAGAAATAATTTTTATTGCTCTAACTTGCATATTGTGCTGAATTCCTGTAAATGTACACATCTTTGAACTGAATAAGACAGAATAATCAGAAATATAAATTCAAATTGAACAACACTTATCAGCCAAAATTAAAAAATACTGAACACTGCTCACACTTTCACTGGATACACAGGGTGACGTGCTGTACAGCAGGATTCAGTGAGGTAACATTAGTGATGCCTTCATGCCTTCATCGTACTGCAGTGAGTTTTGTTCTTTCAGGCGGTTGAGAGTTTCTTTGTTCCTTTGTATAGAGACAAAAGTCTCATGCACTCTTTACACATGATGTGTTACATTTAGTCAATTAGCAGACGCTTTTATCCAAAGTGACTTACAGAAAAGGGAACAATCAAGGTATAGTGCAATAAGAAGCGTTAGTGCAGCAATAAGTGCTAGTGACAATTCTTTAAGGTGTAGATTTGTCGAGTGCTAGGAGAGAAGGAACTCTCTGAAGAGCTGGAGGTCTTCAGGAGTTTTTTAAAGGTAGAGAGGGACGCCCCTGCTCTGGTAGGAACTGGTAGGACGTTCCACCAACGGGGAACAACAGACGAGAAAAGTCTGGATTGCCTTGAGCGAATGGGTGGCAGAGCCAGGCGTCGTTCATTGGAGGAGCGCAAGGATCGTGAGGTAGCATATGCCTGTATAAGGGCGTTCAAGTAGGTAGGTGCAGTACCAAAGACAACTTTGTAGGCGAGCATTAGAGATTTAAATTTAATGCGGGCTTCTACAGGTAGCCAGTGGAGCTCGATGAGCAGCGGGGTGACATGTGATCTTTTCGGTTGGTTGTAGACCAGGCGCGCCGCCGCGCCGTGTTCTTGTTCAGCATCACTTAAATCCAAAAAGATTAGAAACTTTTGCACACTTTTGCAGGGAGCACACACAGCAGTGTGCATCCTGCAGAAATGAAGCCAAATCGTTGAAATCGTTGTGGCTGGCTGTTAGTCGAGGAGAATCACAGTTGATCATGTTCATTTAATTACGGGAAGCCAAATTCATTATCACTTATACAGCCTCAGGTTTTATACAGTATTTTTTATTTATATAATTAATGTTATCAGATTTCCAATGAAGACATGCTTGATGTCGAAACCTCAGAAACCTCTGACTCAGTCCTGTGTATTTAGGTGCCGCTTTGAGCTTTCATTTGGCTTCCTTCACCTTTACACATCACCAACAACCTACATTATGATGACAGATAAGTTAGCATCAGTACTCTCACCACAGAAATGTCATACTGCTGCTACAAAACACAGTAAGCTGGTGAAGATAACATTATCTGTGGTGGATGAGGTTGTGTCAGGTCATATGACGACTGCGTGTCTCCAACTTATACAGAACATACAGCATACTTTGCACTGATTTGGATGATGACTTACATGATGCACATCTGAACACCAGAAAAGTGCTAACCAGATTACCTCTGGTTCAGTGTATACAGCTTTTCAAGGCTGAGAAGTTTCATCTGTACATCAGATCTCAATCAGAGAAAGAAAAAGGGTGTGTGTGCGTGTGTGATGGATCTGAAGCCAGTGATTTACTGCTGTACAGTAATAAACATTTCTGCCCGTCCAGTGATTTACAAAGTCTTCCACAAACAGATTATCTTTGAAGCCATCATCTGTCATAAAAACTGCGAAGACTTTTCAGCACAAAGCAGATGAATACAGATGAATGAACAGGAAATAATGCTACACACTGCCACTCTCCATGAATTCAGTCTGCTTACCGTCAGTGTGTTTCTGCTGTCTGCAGCACAAGTGCTTCTTTTATTAGCATTTAACTCACTGTATGGAACTGGTTCAAAGCAGTGTGAAGAAATGTGGCTAAAGTTGTGCAGAAGTAGTTTTCCAAGCATGTAATTTATTCTTTGCGACATAAATCCAAATTCTAGGCCTAAACCATGACATCACAGCTTGAGGCTGTATATTATTTTGTATGTCTGTATTTATGACAATTTGCTGCTTACAGTACCCATCCATTATTCATAAAGTGTGTTCAATCTTTCAGCAGTGGCAGTGTGTGCCATATTTACTACAGACATATATACGTACAGACCTGACAGTCATTGACACCCTTCAGTCAGCATCTTTGATTGGCAGCTCCACAGATGGATGACATGACACACCAGACTGTCACTGAAAGGTGGAGAAACCTCTTGATAATTATATTTATCATATTCATCATATTTATAACTCACATTTACCATGAGGTCTCTCTCTGCAGTTTACAGAAAGTAACTACCAAATGACTGGATAGAAGATAGGACCACATTTTTGTTGAGTAGAGTACAAGACACAAAATAGGGGAGATGGGAAGAGGTCAGAGTAAAGAGCATCTGGTATATCTTATTATTAAGTTATTCATATGAGTTATTTAAAGTGCAAAGCTAGGATAAGAGTATTTATACACAGTATGGGATGACTCCCTTATCAGGATAACAGCTGAACTTCAGTTGAACTCATAATCAAGTAGGAAGCTCCATGATCAAGCCAGAGCCAGGCCAAGAACTGTATAAACATGATACTTTCTTTCACTCTTTGTGTGAGGACCTCTGACTTTTCAGCTGAAACACTAATTTATAATGATGTTCTTACATAAATTGACTAAATATTGTCCGTTGTCTAAAACTTCATTTTATTCTCACTCTGTTGAATAAATTCTCACTCTGTTGGGGTTGGATTGGAGTAACAATGTTCATTTGTTCATCTCTCACTGGAATTTCCTCCACAAACTTGGTGCCGTGATCCAGATGCCACGAGTGACTTTGCTCTGATCGTTGGGTTGGGAAGCCTGTGCACAGCTAGAGAGAAATTCTCTGTGACCTAATTACCCCAGAAACGAGGGTCCACACCATGGATGAAATAATAAAAAGTTGTCTTGCTTCCTGGTATTGTGGAGCTGACTACATATGGGCATTAGTGTTTCTCCCTCTGGCCCTACCCACACATTCTTGCTCGGCCTATAGATTTTACATTCTCAGCTTTAGGAGCTTTAAAAATGTAACTCCATGGATTAAAAAATAACGAGTGACAGCTGATATTGTTTGCAGTTGGAGGTGCTCGGTCAAGAGTTTGACAGAAGTCTCTTTATAATGAAGGTCTGTGGAGCCACAGGGCATTCTGTCATCGTGGTAGACATCACCATGTTATAATATACTGTTTCCTGGGAGACATCAGCAACAAGGCCGATCGGTGGCATTGGTGTTTGCAGCTCTCTCTTCATGTGCTCATGAGCTATGAAGATGCATGTAAACTGAAAATGTTTCATGTCGACCGTGTGGCCCGACAGTTATTGAAAAATAGCGCTTTGTAAAACTGGACCTGTGCAGGACACCCGGAGCCTTAATGTGATTTGCGCCACAGCTCAATATAAGTTAGCGACCTGGCTGTCACAGCAGCAGCTTTCAGTCCATTTCACGAGGTGATTGTCACCATGGAGACTGTACCAGCTTCACCGTGGGAGGTGAAGGTGCACAGGGAGAACAGGTACTCATGTGGGCAATGATCAGAATCGCCTCACTAAGCTTAACAACTAAACCAGCCTGACATTAGACCAGTACAATGACACATGAGGGATGTGTGGGAAATAGGATTATGTAATACTTAAAACAAAACAAACAAAAAAAAAAACTTTTAAGTGCAGCTGCATGAAATATATTCTTTTCTAAAACACTTGAATGTTTCATATTAATGTCATCCGTTTTTTCTCCCAGTCTCATCTCTAGTGTGCTGACCTCTTCATCAATATATTTATGTACGATTTTAAGGAAAGACTGAATGTTACTGTAAATACAGTCATAATTCATAATGGAACACATTCATCAAACCTGTGGTGACTCTTTGCTCTCATCTGTGTGAAATTCATTCATCATTCTATATTCACCAGGGGAGGTAATGTCAGGAAGGCCCAATTTGGCTATTGATTTATGCACTGCATGCTTAATGAATGATCTGACCTTGGCAACATATTAAAAAAGGCTCAATCAGCTCCATGCAGGAGAGGGTGAATAATGCATTAACAGCTGATCAAAACAAACCGCGCTAAAAACCCACCGTGAATAAATTAAAGAACCACAATTGCAGAGAGGCCAGCACCTTTGTTTCATTAACGCGTTCGCAGATGGCAGGAATTTGTCATGCATCTTGCAGGGCCAATGGGAGCTTCAGATAGCATCAGCAACATCCAGAACACATTCACTGCGGAGTTTAGTTTAGATTGAGGTTCCTTCTCTCACTTGCAGAGTCAGCAAGGACTCATGGCATGGAAATGAATTAATACCCTTACCATATATCTGAGGACCTGCAGGGAACCATCTAGATCCTTAGTCCTTCAGAGATGGATGAGGATGAATCAAAAGATCTTTTTCTTTTTTTTATTCATCATTCATAGATAATTTTCCAAGAACCTATGCAAGAAAAAAAGGTGAGGAAGTGATTGTTGTTCTGTTTGTAGTAGATGATCTAACAAATTATTCTAGACAAAGCCAAACCATTCACTTCTTTTATCGGTCAAATAATGACAACATCCACCAGCTGTAAGGCCGACCAAAGTTAAAAAGAGCAGTGGCCGTTATAACTGAACAAAGTAGGATTATTAATGTTAACTTGTTGGTAACAATATGGAATGGAAAATATCTGACATGTTTTGACTTCTTTCCCGGGTCAGGCCAAAGCCACTGAGGGCCTCTGCTTACACATGAATAATGTTGTTGTTTAACTTGGTGTACTAATCTCTGACACAGCTGTAGAAAATTGTTACATTTACAAATGGCTCATATTGTCTCAGTGGCCATATGTAATGTGTCTGTACTGCAGCTGTGAACAGGAAGAAGATTAAACTCCCCCTCATATTAATGAGTAATGATCAACTTAATACTGAGTAAATTCTGTTTAATTTGATTTCATTTCATATTTTAAAACTTCATTTGAAGTTATTTTAAGATGTAAAAACTCATTTCATTTCAAACATCTAATCATTTATTAAACTCGCTGACTCACATGTATGCACTTTATTGACCTGCTGTGGGCAGAGGTTGAAATTTATTATGAGCTGACTGTGTGTGATGTTGGCTAACTAATAATATAAACAGTCTGTAGATTAATCATGTCTTTGCTGCACTGAGTGCAGATGTAGACTCAGTGTGTGTGTGTCTGTGTGTGTGTGTGCACTGACATTTTAGTGTCTGTGTGTCCAGGCGGAACACCTCTCATGCATTGTGCTGAGTCCCTTCAGCTCCTGGACAGCTGTTGTGTTGGCTGGATCACGCCTGTTTATCCACATCTCAGCTCCGGCTGCGCAAATCCACAGATTCACACCGAAGCCTCCACAACTTCCAGCTCAGTTACATTCCAGTTTACTTCCACAGTGTGCATCTTGTTTGTAGATAGTGTTGACAAAACATCCCAATTTGTGCAGGTCTGTCCTGTCTTTAAATCGTTGTCCTACAACGTTGAAGAGAATATACATGTCTGAGTGTTATTCTCTATGAAAGAGATGGATCGCAGGTGGAGCTGAGGAGGGCTGAATGAAGCCTGGTTAACCTGCTGACAGTAATTCTGCATAACTTTAAGCCTTAAAGGTACAATATGTAAGACTGAATTCCAAGCTCGAATTTCAAACAGTGGAGCGAGTCGCTCCCCCTCCCCAGACGACGCTCACGCAGGGTGCCAGGTTGACACCGCTGAACCTTCACTAGCGCAGGATGAACGAAATGTAACGTAAACGTAACTATCACTCTAAAATCAGAGTGAGGGAGATTGTTTCATAGCAGCTATGTCCAGCACACTTAAACACAGAGAAAGGGCTGGCTCAGTTCGTGGCAGCGGCAGCTAGTAGTGGCACTTCCCCACTGACCTGCCACGGCAGCTGCCGGTGTCTGAGGCAGTTGCCACTGCCCTGCCACGGCAGTTGCTGCTGCTATAGGCATTTGTTTTTAATTTATAAAACAGTTGTCAGCGTTGCATTAGACTCGCTGGCAGTAGCATTCCCATTACGTGATTTCTGCATTAATTTGGTTTTAGGTTTTCTTAATTAATCTCTCAACCGCTGCCGCTGTGTGGGGCAGCTGAACTAAACACACCGTCAGCACCTTCCACAAACCGCTGCACCCCCAAACCCCCGTCTCCTCCAGTGACTGATAGCCGTCAAACACCACTCATACTGAGCACTATCAAAACGGAGTTCGTGCACTATAAACTATGAAACTCTCCCAGCTGCTGTAATGTCACTTGTTTTTTTTGTTTTTTTTTTTGTGTACCTAACCTCTACGCCTGTTTCTGTCTCTCAGGTCTGGTAGAGTCCAACTCTCGAACACGGAACTAATTGATCAGAATTACAAAGGCCAAAACATAAACAGAGAGACGGGCCGGGCGGTAAATTTATGGCTGTCGGGTTTTTTGTTTTTTGTTTAGTTTATTTTTATGATTTAATACGGTACATATCTTACTTTTTTTTACGTTAATATAATGTGAACAGGTGAGTTGTATAAAAATTCACCCTCAGTACAGTTGTCATGAACGGGGAAATTAGCTATAGAGACCAAAACTGTTTTTTGTACCAGGCTGTAAACATGTTTATTTCTGCTGTGAAGTTGGACATTTTAACATGGGGACTTATGGAGACTCACTTCTGGAGCCAGACTCAAGTGGACGTTTGAGGAACTGCAGTATTTGGCTTCACTTACCAGCCACAGAGGGGGTGTAGATGAGCCAATATTCACTTTCCTTGGATGCATTTTGTCACTTGAAAAAAAAAAAAAGATTGAGGAAAGTGGTGAATGTGGCCAAAACAATAAGCAGATTGTGCTAAAAAGCTCAACAGAGCTGAAAAATTTCTATTTCTAGTATTTTTTTTTAACAACCTTGAAACTTGAAATCATTTTGAAGTTTTATGATATGAGTACTATGTCCCAGAAAATGAACATGACGTAATTTTAATATTTGTGAGTGTGGGAGATGAGCTGTATGTCGAGAGGTAAAGATAAATAGACATTTCAACAGATCCTCAGTGAACAGTGTTTGGTCCTGTGTCTATCACATGTGCCTGTTAAATGACACCTGGCTTGATTTGATGCCAGCTCTGTGTCATTTCCATCTTAAAAAATCAACCTTAAAATAAATGCAGTGCAATCATGGCCTACTTGTAAACCCTACTGGAATCTAAACTGCTTTGTGTTAGCAAATCCTCACAGGCATGGAGCCTATGTAGTCAGAAGTTAAGTAATCAAAATGAACATTACCCTCCCCCTCTTCTCATTTCTTCCCCCAATTTGTCATGCATTATTAATCAGAGGAGCAGAACTGCTGACTCCAAAAACTTCAAAGATTATTTTTATTTATTTAAAAAAAATAAAAAGATGGCAGCAGCAGTAGTGAGGCTCACTAATTAATCAGCCATGTTGATTCATTGTCAGTGGCATAAAGGGTGCTTAGTGTTCACCTTTCTACCAGTCAGGTTAATCAATGGAGCCTCACGTATTGACCATGAGGCTTTTACAGGGCAGCCGGTGTCATGCATGAACTGATAAAAGTGCAGCATCATTGAACGTGCTTGTGTGAACTGAATTTATCTGTTTGCAGCTAAAGAATGATGAAGTGAGTGGTAACTCCCACAAGAGATAACAGTGCTCACACACTGCTGAGTTATGACTCCAAACAAAAATAGAGTACACCAGGAAACAATGACACAAGGAAGGTTCATTTTCCCTGAAGAGAAAGGAAAACAAGATGGTGGAAAGCTCAACAAGTAAATGGCAATGACTAGAATCAACAAAGGGTACAAACACAAGCCAACAGCCACGAAGTTCCTGAGTTCTGATTGAACCCTGTAGACCAGGGGTCACTAATAGGCAGACCACGGTCCGGGTCTGGACCCAATTTATGTCCTGTCCAGACCCAGAGAAACGACATATCGCTGAGTTTTATTCAGTTTGGTTACATTTTGATCAGCGACTCTTTTTTCTGACAGTGTTTCTACACTCAGAGAAAGGGACATCCTACCTGTCTCTGATTGGCCGGTACTCGTTGCCTTCGTGGGTTCGAGTTGGTTGGGTTTAAGCACTTGGGACTGAGATTGGTCAAGGTGAGGGCAAGAATGTCAGCCAATCACAGGCAGGGTAGGGCGGGTCTTCAATGAATAGAGCGGCACTGACAGTGACGAAGAGAAAAATATAAAGGAGTGAGGAGACAAGAGAGAAAAATATAAAGGAGTGAGGAGACAAGAGAGAAAAATATAAAGGAGTGAGGAGACAAGAGAGAAAAATATAAAGGAGTGAGGAGACAAGAGAGAGAAAAATATAAAGGAGTGAGGAGACAAGAGAGAAAAATATAAAGGAGTGAGGAGACAAGAGAGAGAAAAATATAAAGGAGTGAGGAGACAAGAGAGAAAAATATAAAGGAGTGAGGAGACAAGAGAGAGAAAAATATAAAGGAGTGAGGAGACAAGAGAGAGAAAAATATGAAGGAGTGAGGAGACAAGAGAGAAAAATATAAAGGAGTGAGGAGACAAGAGAGAGAAAAATATGAAGGAGTGAGGAGACAAGAGAGAGAAAAATATAAAGGAGTGAGGAGACAAGAGAGAGAAAAATATAAAGGAGTGAGGAGACAAGAGAGAGAAAAATATAAAGGAGTGAGGAGACAAGAGAGAAAAATATAAAGGAGTGAGGAGAAAAGAGAGAAAAATATAAAGGAGTGAGGAGACAAGAGAGAAAAATATAAAGGAGTGAGGAGACAAGAGAGAGAAAAATATAAAAGAGTGAGGAGACGAGAGAGAAAAATATAAAGGAGTGAGGAGACAAGAGAGAGAAAAATATAAAGGAGTGAGGAGACAAGAGAGAGAAAAATATAAAGGAGTGAGGAGACAAGAGAGAAAAATATAAAGGAGTGAGGAGACAAGAGAGAGAAAAATATAAAGGAGTGAGGAGACAAGAGAGAGAAAAGAGGTCAAACTGTGAGTCAGTGTGTCATGGCGTGTGCTAAACGGAGGAAGGTTGACACCGAAAACTGACTTTTAATCCAGAAGACTGCAGCCAAGTCAGCCAATAACTTATTATTATTATTGTTATTATTATGAAAGTACTTTTTATTTATAATTCTGAGTTGAATTTTCTTATTTATTTGTTCTTATTTATTTGATGTATTATTTATTATTGTATGGAGCTCTCCAGAGTTCAGTGTCACTGAAAATAAATATTGTTGCCATGACGTTGAATTCTAGCTTTCTTTGTTTGATTTGAGTCGTTGACTTCACACAGTGCAGATGTTGATACAATGACAATGCTGCTTCAATATATATACAATAACTGTAATGTATAACTAAATTATAATGCAACTTCCTCTTTAATTTGATTTCAAAGACCAAAGTTTGATTCAACACACTCGTCACAAATAGCACTAAAACTGCTGTAAATGGCTATTTCCTTAATAAGCACAAACAACATTACAGCTACATGACAAACAAAATGAAAGTGAACAGGTCCATACAAAACTTTGAGCTAGCTCTTGTTTAGTGTGAACTTGGACAACACTTTGGCAGCCTGTCACGGCTGCGATGACAGACAGCCATTCAACATCGAGAATTCTGCCAAGAAGATCCTTCTATGTGTCTGTTTCTGCAGCTTCCTGGAGCACAACCCAAGCCTGCTGACAGTCAATCACACAGCTACAAGAGTAAAAGGCTGCTTGGCTCTCATACAGAAGTGAAGCATTAATAGAAGAGCTCTGTGTCCTCATCATTTGCATTCTGATTTTCTCTAATCTTAAATTGTTTTTTTTTTTTTTTAAAGTGTGTGTGTGTGTGTGTGTGTGGGGGGGGGGGGGGTGAAAGTTTAGGATCAGCAGTATAGTTTTCTGCTCAGTTAGATTAGAAGCTTCAGTTAATAAATGCTTTTTTTTTTCCAGATAGCAGGGTATCTGGGCTCAGGGAGGGGTGGGCTTATTGAATCAAGGTTTATTTACACAGCTTTGTGTTCAGTTTAGAAAGGATTACATTTCATGCCCCAGCAAATACCTAATGAACAGCCATGAAAAAATCCAGGCTGGCTGAGAAAGTCAGATCTGCAGGGGCAATCTGAAAAGCAGCCTGCATGCTCTTATTAGCTGCAAAGCTTTTAAACAGGGTGTTATTCTAAAGTGGAAAAAAAAAAAGAGTATGAGGGAGGGAAAATAAACTGACATGAATAGAAGCCAGCCATTCAAGGACTTGAAAATTAATAACATCACACTCAATTTAATTCACTAAATTAATACCTGGACAAACCTGAGTTTGTTTTTTGCAGGTTACCTGTATTTTTCCAAAACAAGACAACTGCTCGCCTCTGCCCAGAACCTTTAAAATCATACAGGATACTGTGCACATCAGTTGCAGTCTATTCATTTCTAAACTAAGTCTGTCAAATGAAAGAGAATGAAAACGCCTGTCCTCTGTGTAATGTGTGAATACTACAATAACTTCCATCTGTGCATGGAGGCGCTGTAATATTGCGTTGGTAAGCAGTGTGGTGGTCTGCAGATTACTATCGTCACAGATTATTTCCTGCCTGCAGATTTTCTTGACACAGCACAGTCGTCACTCATCATGTCTTGTTGCGACTGTCATTCAAACACAGTTCTACTGCTTTGCACGCTGTTCACCTCCAAATAATCAACCCAGTATCCCCAGGAATTATATTGCACTTTTCTGCACCTCATGATTTATATCTAGTTCAGTGCCAAATGAAGGAAGTAGTGTGACCTTTATGTCCAAAACAGACAGTTATGGTGTGGACATTGTGTTCATGCAGGTCACAGTCCACTGAAACTACTTAAAACTATGTCCCTTAACTATACCTTAGTGTAAGTGCACCTCCAAAAGACAGAGGACAGTCACTATAGGGGGCGTGGTCTCCTGCATCACAGATGAGACCACGCCCCCTATGGCAGGAAGTGTATAACGCTTCATATCATTGAAGTTTTCTTCTGCTCTGAGTATCTGTGCGAACGCCCACCAGGGTAACAGACTGACCACTGATCAGTGTAGCAGGAATACAGCTGAGCTAACCTGAACAAGCTAACCTGCCACGAGCAGCTTCTGACTCTGCTGTCCACGCTGGACACACAGAGAGTCTACTGGAACCTTGACTGTCACTCGAAGCACAGCAGACTGTTGTAATGTTAGAGCTCTATTGTGTGTGTCTATCTGGGAGTGTCAGTACAAATATCTAACCAGCCACAGAGTTGGGAGAGGTTAGTTTTTTATAGAAGGGGACGGAGAGGCAGGGTTGGTTGATATACATCACCTGCCTCCAGATCAGCCAATAAAAGTTTATAGAATTTAAATACTTGCTCTAAACTGTCAAGACTGGGGCTTGAATTAATCAACAACATGACTAAATAAAAAAGAGGTTTGAGGGTTCAGTTACAGTTTGATCAGTCTTTTATCAACCCCAATCACAATCTAAACTTAACCATACTGCAGGTGCTCTAGAAAGCGACAATTTAGAAATGTTGGCATTGTTGTTGGCAATGTTGGGATTTGGTGGACTGGTGTAAGAAAATAATCTCTGCATCAATGTGGAGAAAATGAAGGACCTGGTCGTGGACTACAGGAGGAGAAGCCCTTGAACTTTGAATCTTGAACCTTGAACATTCAAAAAAAGGTCAATAAAGGAGTATCAGTGTTTTTATCTGGTGACAAAGGGGTTGTGTTTACAGTCAAAGATAAAGATATAAAACAATGATTTTTCCATTGTATTGGTTGAATGGATTCTAAGCACAACTGATGGCTCACTGTAACTGAACAACAGTGCGCTGCAGGACAGTTTTTAAAGTAAGTAGCTATAAATTTGTTACAGAAAGTAGCAAATGAGTGTATTTTTTCCCCTTTTTTTTGAAATTTAAAAAGACAAGCATCCTTTGCTGTTTCTGCTGAACAGTAAAAACAGCATGCTGGTTCACTGTCTGGAAGATCCAGAAGCAGAGACTCCCTCAAGGCTCAGTCAAGCATGGAGCTCCAAATATGTATTGATAATTTCAGTGGCCTATAGAATCAGACTGCTCCGAACAGCCCGAGGTATTGAATTAATTAGGACGGTTCGTGGGGGGAAAGTGCTGCATCAACATAATTATTGAAGAAACAATTATGTTAACAACTCTTTTACTGCGGGCACGCTGACTCTGTATTTCATTTTTCATGGATGCTCTACAAAGTGGCATAGTTTGTGCTTCCACAGTAACAAAACATGTATAATGAACAGCTCCAGTGTGTTAAAAGATAATTAGAATCTGCTCAAACTCAACTAGAAGGCACTCTGGATGGAGAAGAAAGTTGGGTGAAGGATCCCTCAAACATGCAGATATTATTTCATGCCAAAAGGAAAAGCAGTTTTATGTCAGCTTATGTCACGCAGACTCTCACAGCTCTACACGTGGAAAGTATAAAATTGACCAGAAGTCTGTGATGGGCAACCATGTGCCATGAAAACAACAATCTGCAGGCTTTCAGGTAGTAGTAGTTTGTAGTATTTGTCATAATTTAGCCCATGTGTGCCAAAACCAATAAGTCACCTAGTCTTGCAAACCAAACCTTCATTTTCCCAGGAAATATTGAACCTGGTAGCAGACAGAATTCTACAGTGAAAGTGAGAATCAGAGGGAACCAACCTAAACAGTCTTATTATTCTACAACTAGTACATTGTGCAATCATCATTTATAATTATAAGTCAAAGAAAAAAGGAGGAATTTGATTTGTCTGGTCACTGAGCACCGCCTGAGCAGCTGGGGGTCTAAGTAGAGTTCTGTACAGACCTAAGACCGAGAGTACCGCACAGTACTCTAGAACTTGAGACCTGAACAAGACGCAACACAAAGGCTACATGGTTGTTATTTTTTCTTCAAATACAATAAAGTTATATCCTTGCTATGGGAAGGTTTTCTCATAAATGCAAAACAAAGAAAAAAGGCCAGCACAGAATATAAAACTAATATAAATCTACTAGTCGATGAGCCAAAATGACACAAATAAAACTCAAGATGTAATAAATCGGAATGATCATTTGAAAGCACAGTTACAGCGGTGAGATCAGAGACATGACGTGTACTGCAGTGACACTCAGAGTAGCCCGATTTGTTGATGTCACTTCAGTGAGCAGTGCTGTTAAAATCTTGAAAAATCAACTTTACAACCTTCCAATCATTGTCCTCCAGTTTGTAAAACACAGTTCATCCCCACGAGTGGAGTTAATATTTAAATGGACAAGTGTTTGGCATGAGATTCACAGGATGTGCCAGTTGGATACAGTTTCCACTTTTGTGAATAAAACTGTGTGAAACTAAACAAATAAATCTTTAATAAATGAACATTTTTTCAGAACAACCTCTGATTGTCTCGAGGTATTCAAGGGATTTTAAGGCTCCGTGTGTGTGTGCTCTCTTTTTCTTCTTGGAAACTGATTTGGCCAAAAAGCGTTTGAGAGAGTTCAGTTTCAACAGACACGTCTGTATTTTTGTGAGGAATTATCTGATATCATTTGATGCTCTGCAGCTCTGTGGATTGCATTCAAGGCAGAGCCGGCTGACACCATCAGATTCAACTGGCAGAGACTTGAAACACGTTTGAAAATCAATATTCCACCATGGTGCACTTTTTCGGACATTTTTTTTTGTTATTTCTGTTTGTTGCTTTTCCCCTTGTTGTGTTAAGGGATGCTTTGAAAACTGACAGTTGAGGGTCAGTTGCCAAAGAGCCTCAAATTGATGAGCTGAGTCAAACTGTCACGACTAACAAGGAACCCAATGAGACACCTAGGTCAAAAGGAAAAGTTTATTAGTGGTGAGGTTGTGTGGGGAAGGAGGAGTGCTGGTCCAGGGGGATGATGAGCCGAGAGTGGTCCTGGCGGAAGATTGCTGCAGGAGGGCTTGAGCGGACTGGAGGCAACAGGCTTGACAGCAGACACGTTGAAAACAGGGTGGACCCGAAGGGTCCGAGGCAGCTTTAGACGTACCACATTGGGGTTAACAATCCTCAGAATCACGAAAAGGCCAATAAATCTTGGGGATAGTTTCTTAGAGTCTGTCTTTAAAGGGAGATCCTTGGTAGAAAGCCATACCTTGTCTCCAGGGGCATAGCAGGGTGCACGGGTGCGGTGGCGGTTCGCTTGGCGCTTGCAGCGGTCAGAGGCTTGGAGTAAAGCAGAGCGTGCACGGTGCCAGGTCTTGTGGCACTGACAAACATGGGCCTGGACTGAGGGTACTGAAAGCTCCTACTCCTGTGAGGGGAATAGGAGAGGCTGATACCCAAAAACACATTGGAATGGTGACATACCTGTGGCAGAAGACGGCAATGTGTTATGAGCATACTCCACCCATGGAATAAGGGTGGACCAAGTTGAGGGGTTGGAGGACACATGCAGCAGAGAGAGGTCTCTAAATCCTGGTTTGCCCTTTCTGCTTGACCATTAGACTGAGGATGATATCCTGAGGACAAAGTGACTGAGGCTCCAACTGAGGAACAGAAAGCCTTCCAGACAGCGGAGGTGAATTGAGGCCCACGATCTGAAACAATCTCTGAAGGCAGTCCATACACACAGAACACCTCTCTGACCAAGAGATCAGCTGTCTCTTTGGCCGAGGGCAGTTTGGGCAGAGGCAAAAAGCGAGTAAATTTACTGAAACGGTCCACAACAGTGAGTATTACCGTGTTACCTGCTGAGGCAGGATATCAAGGGCAAGGTTCGACCAGGGACGTCGGGGCACAGGCAGAGGAAGCAACAATCCAGCACTAGGGTGAGTAGAAGACTTGTTTTGTGCACAAACAGGACAAGCAGACACAAAAGACTTAACATCTACAACCATAGATGGCCACCAAAACCGTCGTCTAAGGAAGGCAAGTGTTCGATTAAACCCAGGATGGCAGGTAAGTTTGATGAATGGGCCCACTGCAGCACTGAGGGCTTAACAGAGTCTGGGACGTACAGACGACCTGGAGGGCCATTACCTGGGTCAGGTTGTGTCTGTTGGGCCTCTTTTACCTCCTCTTCAATCCTTAGGGACACCGCTGCGACAAAACAGGACTCCGGGATGATGGGTTCTGGGGACTCGATGGGACCATCCTCCCTCCCAAACATACGGGACAGGGCATCGGGTTTGGTGTTCTTAGAACCAGGCCTGTAGGTCAGAGTAAAGTTAAAGCGACCAAAAAAGAGAGCCCACCTGGCTTGACGAGCATTGAGCCGCTTTGCAGACTGGATGTACGCCAGGTTTTTGTGGTCCGTCCACACCACAAAAGGCTGCTCAGATCCCTCTAGCCAGTGCCGCCATCCTCAAGAGCCAGCTTCACTGCCAAGAGCTCACAGTTGCCCACATCGTAGTTCCTCTCTGTTGGAGATAAACGGTGAGACAAAAATGCACAGGGATGAAGCTTACCATCATTGGTGGAGCGCTGAGAGAGAACTGCCCCCACACTAATGTCCAAAGCATCCACCTCAACAATAAACTGCTTCTCCCGGTCAGGCTGGATGAGAACGGGTGCAGTAGTAAAATAATTGAGCTTGATGAAAGCTGATTCAGCGGTGGACGTCCATTGGAACGGCTTAGAGATCGAGGTTAGCGCAGTTAGAGGGACAGCCACACGACTATAGTTTTGGATGAATCTTCTATAAAAAATAGCAAATCCAAAGAACCTCTCTAATGCTTTACGACTGCTAGGGCTGGGCCAATCCAGGACTGCCTTTACCTTGACTGGGTCCATCCTCATCTGCCCCTCAGCAATGATGAAACCCAGGAAGGAAGTTGATGAGGCATGGAATTCGCACTTCTCAGCTTTCACAAAGAGACGATTCTCCAACAGTCTTTGCAGAACCTGGCAGACATGCTGGACATGTTTAGACAAATTTGTAGAGAATATGAGAATATCATCTAGGTAAACAAAGACAAAACGGTGTAACATGTCCCTGAGGACATCATTTACCAGGGCCTGGAAGACGGCCGGGGCGTTGGTGAGCCCAAACGGCATAACTAGATACTCAAAATGACCCAGAGGAGTGTTAAAGGCCGTCTTCCATTCGTCGCCGTCCCTTATCCTCACCAGGTGGTATGCATTACGTAGGTCGAGTTTTGTGAACACCGTGGCTCCCTGGAGAGAGTCAAAGGCAGAATTCATCAAGGGCAAGGGGTACTTGTTCTTAATGGTGATATTGTTTAATGGACGAAAATCAATACATGGTCGGAGGGACCCATCTTTCTTTCCCACAAAGAAAAACCCCGCTCCTAGGGGTGACGAGGAGGGACGAATAATGCCAGTGGCCAGGGAGTCCTTAATATACCTCTCCATAGCTCCCTGCTCAGGCTTGGAGAGGCTGTAAAGGTGGCTGCTGGGAAGGGGAGTACCAGGCAGGAGATCTATACCGCAATCATAGGGACGATGAGGGGGCAGAGACAGAGCACATTCCTTACTGAAAACAGTTTGGAGGTCATGGTATTTGGGGGGAATGGAGGACAGATCAGGGACTTCAGGCAGGGGTTCAGGACTGGGCACAGAATAAGGTAGGGCTGACTGCAAATAATTTGCATGGCAATGAAGGCTCCAGCTGATGATTTCTCCTGTCCTCCAATCAACTTGGGGATTGTGTTGCACTAGCCAGGGGAGACCGAGGACTACAGGAACGGAAGGTGAGTCAATTATGTGAAAACTGAGCTCCTCCTGATGATTACCGGACAAAAGTAATCGCACTGGCACGGCCCTTTGAGTGATGTTGGCTAAGAGTCTACCATCTAGTGCACTTGCTTCAAGGGGCTTATTTAGACAGATGGAAGGCAGGTTTAACTGCTTGGCAACTGTAGCATCAAGGAAACTCTCATCTGCACCAGGATCTAGAAGAGCAAAACAATCAATGGACTGACCTTTCCATGACAATGTCGCTTGCACTTGTGCTCGGGGTCGGGGAGAGAGGGGAAGGGAGATATGGCTCGACAGGATTCTCCCCCCTACTGACGAGCCCAGTCGTTTGAGGAACGATGAGGACAGGAGGCCAGGAAATGCCGGGGTTTCCCGCAATACAAGCAGCTGTTACTCTTAATGCGGCGCTGATGCTCCTCTGGCTCCAGATGAAACGTCCAAGTTGCATCGGCTCAGGTGAGGAGTCCCTCTTCAGTAGACCAGGAACTGTGCCTCCTTCACTTTGGCGCACACAGGATCCTGAGGCAGATGGAGATTGCCCTGGAGAAGCAGTGGGTGGGCGCCGCTGCTTTTCTCTCCTCCGCTCTCACAGCCGATTATCTATGCGGATGGCTAGGGACACTAGGCCCTCAAAATCCGAGGGCTCCGGGTAAGAAATAAGTTCATCTTTAATCACATCATTTACCTGTTCCTTGACGGGAACAGAAGTGGACACTGCTGGAGTTGGGACTGGCGGCTGAGCCTCGGACCTCAAGGGCTGATTCACCTGATCCCGAATCTCCATCACCCGGGTGGTGAGCTCTCTGAGACCGTCCATTACCTCCTTCAGTGCCTGAGTGTACTGTCCAAGCAGTATGCCATGATGGGAAACTGCCTGGTGGACGGGGTCAGTGTCGGCCGGGTCCTGCATGGCCGGATCGTACTGTCACGACTAGCAAGGAACCCAATGAGACACCTAGGTCAAAAGGAAAAGTTTATTAGTGGTGAGGGTTGTGTGGGGAAGGAGGAGTGCTGGTCCAGGGGGATGATGAGTCGAGAGTGGTCCTGGGGGAAGATTGCTGCAGGAGGGCTTGAGGTGATGGCTGGGCTGGCAGGCGGGCTGGCAGGCAGGCGGGCAAGCAGGACTGGAACAGAATAAAAGACACAAGTTTAAATTATGAACTGACTAGCAACAAAGTACAGGTTCAACGGGCTAAGCTTGGCTGGAAGTCCACTTTAGACAAACCATGAGTACTGAGTGATGATCCGGCAGAGACTGAAGGTAGGACAGGAACTACATGCAGACTGGGTGATGAGCTGATGGGAACCAGGTGGCTTGATTGTAGCAGGGCCGGTATGGAGTGGGAGGTAGGCGGATCCAGAGGTGACAGAGTGCAAGGGGGAGGGGAAGGTAACAGACATACAAACAGGTAGAGACAGAACAGAAAACAAACAGTACAGACAAACACAACACCAAAACTGTCACGACACTGGCCTCATGACACAAACGTCTGACAGGAGAAAAAATATTTACCAACAATTGAGATTGACACAAGTAGACCATGCCCAAATATTCTGGTTTTGTCCACATGTTTAGCAGCTTTTAGAGAGAATTGTACATTTAATATTAGAGATGAGTTCCAGTATTGTCACTTTTCTCTCTCATAACTTGTGTAAAAGTGAGATCTACCTGCTGGAGACATTTATGGTTGCAAGAAAGCTTTTTTATGAGGACTGTCAGCTACGCTCCATGGGACAGATGACCCTCCATCTCCAGAAAGACACGGGTGAACAATATGGGATGAAATGGGATTCTCACAGGAACTGGATGCTGATTAAGGCTTTTTTTTTCTCCTATTTGACTTTAACATTCAGCAATAATGCTCCTGTGGACACTCCTGTGAAATGAACTGTGACATTAGCTGACCCTTGTGTTATTTATTCTGCCTTAGTTTGTTAAAACATGACAATGGTGTCTTAGAGAACATGTATTGCTTGCACCTACATTACCATGTGACGATAATATAACATAACAATAAATAGTCAGTACATCAGTACAGCAACATTTTCATTGTGATGGCTCAGCTTCCTAAATGTATATATTTTTATTACACACTCAAATGAAATGCATCAGTGGCTGCCAGGAAGGGCTGAATCAGAAAATATGACCCGTTATTATATATGACATGTTAACCAGGTAACCTCAGAGCAAAATGAAAACACACCAACTATGAGAGCACTCTCTGTGTTATAGTGAAGAGTGCTGCATTAGCTCATTGTTAGCCTCTTCTGTGGTTTAGGAGGCTTTTTAAAGCTGACAGAGGACCATTTGGGAAAAGAAAAAAGCCTTTAAAGAGATGACAAAAACTCTAAAAGTGTGCATAGTATCTATCACAATGTACGGCTGCACGATCATGACAATGGGCTCTCGCACATTATCTCATTAGAGTGAGAAGTTCTATTCTATTCTGCAAACTCCCTGATGTATCTCATGCAGGCTAAAACCCTATTAGAGTAATGTGATTCCCAGCCACCTCTGCTACAGATGTCTTTTGGAGCTGTGAGAAATATTGTGATTTTAGCGCTCTGCTTCTTCTGGCTGTCTGACGTTGTTTGCTTTCAAACATGGCTCCTTAAGTTATTCCTGCTGTTCGAAGGCTGATAATGATGAACATGCTTTCGGCCAGCGCAGGAATCTCAACGATATTTGCAATCTAAACACTTCATCGGCTCAACAGAAAAAGATGATTAATGGCTCCAGCCCAACCATTCTGCAGATAAATATGACCCAGGTGGACATGGATGAAGAAAAATGCAACTTCCCATGCATTTTTCTCACTGCTGGGTAGAGCTTCTTAACACCATCGAGGTGGGTAACAAATGGTGGTGTAAGAAAACCAGTTCATCAGCTCTGCACCGCTGCTCAGGTCTGATGAAGTGTGATGCTAATGTTAAAAGATGTTTAGTCCGTGCATTGTGTCATATTTCATCTGGTCAAGGAATCCCAGGAATTCATATTAACAGAAGGGTGAAGCATTTTTAGCGGAGACACTGAATACACCAACACCACAACCATGTTATATAAAGTCTGTTATTCATGCTGGCAGAAAAACAGTCCAGACAACCCTGAGGTCATATCAGTGTTGATTTCTAATTGATGGGGATTTCTTTAGTGTTAATTAGTAAATGTTTGCATATAATTAAATCATGTTTGGTTGTGTATTACTAAAATAGTATACTGAGTATATTATGACATTTAGTAGGCTCAGTGGTGGAAAGATGGCAATTCTTTACTGGAGAAATGACACTTGGGTGGGGTCTGGAGGTTCTGTGCACAATACTGTACTGTACCTCTTCATGTCATGTGTCTCATGTTCATTATGTGTTTTACAAATTGCCCCAGAGCTTGCTGGAGATCACACTCTTATGGATCCAACAGAACCACGTTATCTGCAAAAAGCAGAGACGCAATTCTGATGTTTCCAAACCGGACACTCACAAATATCACGGACAGGATTAGAGAGAAGGGGCAACTCCCACTGAACAAGGATCCTTGTAGAAGGGTCAGATGGCTTGTAGCAATGGCCATGGTACCCCATATGCCTTCAGCACTCCCCACAGGACATCATCATCATTGTGGGAAATTTTGAAGGTATTAGAAGTGTAAAAATGATGCTGATGACAACAACAGTAGACAGACGTGGGCTGGTTGTAGGCTGCTACATGTGCAAGAGCTGTCTCCCAGACAAAACAAGGGCCAGTGGATGAGTTGCTAACGTGTAAAAAGTGCAGACATGTTGAAAGTACAAAGATGTAAAATCATTAATTGCAAAAAGAAAATAAGATTTTGTTTGTATAGGTTTTAAACAAACAGACATGATATAAAGCAGCTGAAGGCAGGGACTGGCAAACGAGATAAGATTTATGGAACACAGAGGATTCCTCAGGAAATAGCTACCTCTGATCTGAGAGCAGATCTTATGTTGTGGTCAGGAACACAGCATGTTGTGTATTTTGTAGAGCTGACAGTACCATGGGAGGATGTAATAAAAAATGGCCTATGAGAGGTAAAAGCTTAGATATACAGAGTAATCAGCAGAGGCAGAGGATGGTGGTCCACTCAGTA
This sequence comes from Sciaenops ocellatus, assembly GCA_033000465.1. Lineage (NCBI taxonomy): Eukaryota > Metazoa > Chordata > Actinopteri > Sciaenidae > Sciaenops > Sciaenops ocellatus. The sequence continues at coordinate 29,324,935 of CP136878.1, forward strand.
TAGGTGGGCTGTAGGGGTTTTGTTGAAATGTAATTTTATCCCTGTGGAGGGCAGTGTTAAAACAGGCAGTGAGAAACACTGCACTTTTGTTGATAGACTAACTATGATGACTGAGCCAAACATGTTCTTAACATGCTAGTTAGCTTAACCTGCTGCTTGATTTTGATGAGTGTGTGGGTGCAGGTAAGAGTGTAATTCTGGGATGCTGGGACACACAGATGAGCCTTGTTGGTGACGTGGGCCCAGCTCAATGAAACACTCACAAAGGACTTCATATAGAAAGCATGTTCTTTAAATCAGGTCAAGATATAGGGCGAGCTCTTTGGTTTCAGGGTCATCACATGCACATGTGTGTGTGCGTGTGCGTCTGCAAGATATGACTGATACCATTCAAGCAGCATCCTCTGTGGCTGTGAAGTGAAGCCAAGTCAGAGGTGCCAAAAACTGCAGCTCCTTAAATGGGCGCTTGAGTCAGTCTCCATAAGTTTCCATATTTAATATAAATATATGGTCAAACTGCAGAATATGATCTTTGCTTTGATGAGGAAAGGTGTAAGGCAACTTTAAAAGCTGGTAACTTGATATATCACATATCATATGACAAGAACACTGGACTTACATCACCCAACCTTTGGCACGTTTTACACTGTAATGATGATTAAGATGACACATTTACATTTGGTGTATGTGCATGCTTCTGTGCATGGACCCATGAACGTGCAGACTAATGATTGTATGCCTCTTATTGTTGTAGTGATTCACATTTAAAAAAAAACAAACAAAAAAAAAAAAACACTCCTTTATTGACCGCTCTGCTTTATCCTCATCTAGACTAACAAGTAATCAAGAAGCCAAAAACAAGGATTATAGTCTGTTATGGGCCACACGTTGGCCTTTCTTGTGCAAAATATCAATAAAACATCAATAGAAAAGGTTGGTCTGATCTTGAACTGTAGATTAACCCCATATGTTATGATCTGCTAAAATTAGACACAATACAAGATAAATAAATTGCCTTTTTTTGTAAATCTTCAGTGCATCTTGACTGTAAGGGAGCTTTCTTCTTTGGTTTTGCTGGCACACTACAAGCCAACAATAATGTGCAAGCTGCCATGCATCATAACTATTGTACTGTACTGATTGTGTAACATCATGATTGAAGTGTTGCTGTCTGGATATTAAATCTGTTAGTTGAAATATTTACAGATGTGGTAGTAATAGTGTGTAGGATTTAGTGCCATCTAGCTCTGTAGTTCTATGCTCCCTCCTGTTCCAAGCATGAAGAAGACATTATAGTGGATGCATTATGCTCTATCTAGAGCCAGTGTTTGGCTTGTCCATTCTGAGCTACTGTAGAAATATGGGAGGTCAACATGATGGACTTTGTAGAAGAGAATCAACAATGTCTTTAGCATTCATTCAGACAGGATCAGGCGTTCCAGTGACCAGTAAAATGTTATTATACTAGTTATTTTTTATATTCTGTAAATGAATGAGCCCTCAAAATCTGACATTGGGCCTTTAAATAAAGCCATATGAACATGTAATAGTAGTCTCCTGTCTATAACAGATGCTCCACCTCTTCCCCATATCTACCATCCTGTCCTTCAATCTTCACGGTTTTACAATGAACTTCCTATAACCTCTCAGCACATGTTCAACAGATTCCTTAGATTTACCTCACAGTTTTATTTATGGTGTTTAGTTATTTGACTGACTTCCAACTCTTATTTGTTTGGGAAGGAGAGTGATGTATAACAACAAAATTATCTAAATAAAGAACAATGTTTAAATTGAGAAGTTTGGACTTATTGTATTGTTGAGCGAACCCCGGACACATGGTTACAATACCATACACAATTCTATGCATCTTAAAGAAAACTGAGACAATACTATACAAACACTTTATTAAAGACGTTGCTCCCCCGGTTGCATCTGAGACTTGAGGTGGTATTGCAGAAGGTGCTTAACCATCTGCTGCCTGGCGGAGAACTGCACTTTACTGAGTGCACTCTTCTAGTTTGCTAATGAAATGTCTCCCCTGAAAGAAAGCCAACAAAATGTTATCACAAAGGGACTTTGCAGCAAGGCAATGGGTTGTTGTGGTGAACACTACTTCATGTCAGATATTTGTCAATACTTATTTTGATCAGGAGACAAGAAGTTTTGGTATCCTGTTTCACTATTTCCTGCATAATGTGTACAGCATGTGTGTTTTATTGCAAAAAATGGCTAAATCAATGTTGGAAACTTTGGTCAGAGCAAAAATCTCTTTCCCCCCACAAAGCTGGAAACTAACGTGTCTCTAAAGAGTATGAGAAGCTGTTAAACAGAGCTCTGATATGATGTTCTATGACCTTGAAATTCAACTGTGTTATCAATGTTTGAACAACCAACCATTTTGCTGGGCCATATCACATGCTTGGCTAGTGGGATGAAAAATGAACTGAATGACTTCAGCCTCTGCAACACTCAGATGTTTCCTTGGATCAGATATGAATGGAATTTTCTATTGATTGAATAATGCTCATTGGGTGCGGGATGGTGAAGGGGGCCCTGTTTCCATTTAGTTTGCCTAAGACACAAGAGAAAAAGTTCTAAAAATGTTTCTCGGTTTTGTATCAAATAATGGGGTTGTAGTTGTCTGAATGTTAGGATGAAGGTCTGAACAGTGCATGATGGAAAAAAAAAAAAAAACATTTTCAGTTTCTTTCACCCTGTGAGATGTCTCTGGGAGTCCTAGGTCACAAAATGATCTCTCGTTTGACATTTTACAAAAGAACATCAATCAAAAGTGTTTAGTTTGTGCTTCGCCTGTCTTTACTTTTTGTCTTAACATGACAAAAGCCTCTGAAAGAATCCTTGTGGTGGCTAAAAATGTGATTAATAGATTTGATGGATCTTTTGTGTAATTGTGACATTTTGTAGGTCATTTGAGGGTGGCATTCAAATAAATCACCAAAATATGTACAAACCGGAATGGGTCCATCTTACGGGGTGCATATTGTGCTCAGTTATTCAGAGACTAACCTCATTAGACTTGGACATTGTTTGTGTAACTTAATGGGCTGATGGTGAGGAAAGGTCCACAAGCATGAAATCAAATCCATTTTTTATCAGCTATTTAAACAGAAAGAACATATGTTTTCTATTACTACTGGACCGTTAATACCGCATTTAAAACCAAAACTCTTAAAATTTTAGGCATTTATTCATCACCAGTGAAATGGAAAAATAATTTATGCACAGCGGATATATAATACACATTACCAAAGCCTTAACTACCTAATCTAACTTCTCATACTGTGAGGAGTTCAGGGTCACTGAGGTGACCCTGAACCAACCAGACTCTCAAACACAAGCAGACTCTCAAACACAAGCAGACTCTCAAACACAAGCTTCATCAGGACCTTCAATTAGTCCTTAAAACATGTCACATTTAGCCTTTAAGCAGTCAGTTAGATGTCATGTTTTATCAGTGCCAACTATGTAATGTAAGATATGTTAAATAAAATTTGATCTTGAATGAAGGATAAGTGTCTACATAACCCCATAAGGTGACCAGTGAAGTGACCTGCCCACTGTTTGACAACTGTGTTTGATTGTGCTCCTCTGAACTGTGGAGTTCCTCAAGGCTTTATTCTGGGACTTATTTTATTTATTTATTTATCCCTTTACGTGTCCCATTTAAGGCACATTATTTATTATTTATTAGTTTGTCTCATCATTGCTATGCTGATGATGTCCAGCTATTAGTGAAACCTAGACGTCTCGTAGTAACTGAAATTCAGTGATTAGTGCCATCACTGTCTATGACCCCAAGGCCGCGCATGGGCCTTGGGGTCATAGACAGTGATAGCACTAAAGCCAGATCAGAGAAGACGCTCTCTCTTTGGTATGCAAGGCCGCTGTTGGGAGTGCTGGAGGAGTGCAGGTGCCAGCCTATCTCAGAGTTGCCTGGTGACCAGGGTCGAAGAAACTAAATGTTGGCCTCCTAGACATAATAGATAGCTAACTGTTGATGTTCCATTAGAATGAACAGACAACAGTGTCTCCAGACTAGAATGTGCTGAAGGTGAACACTGAAATGGGTAAATGCATTCCCTTTGACTATTTTGGGCGTAAAGTATTTGTGGTGTCATCTGTAAGGGTTTAAAGTCTGACCACCAGCATGAGTTGGACAGAGTAGAGACCGACTCATCTGCATACCTGATTGTATGTGAGGTTGTCTCTAATTCTCCTTGATCAAGATTCAATAAATATTACAGCATAAGACATCAGAGGCTCCTGAACACTTTCTTTCCTCCTGACCTGGTGCCATTGATTTTCAGCGATTTCTCCACAACAAAGGGTAAGTGGAAGTGGTTGCAACCTGCAACTACAGTGCTAGATGCCACTAAATCCTCCACACTGGACCTTTTAGTCAGTTGTAACTTCCTAATGGCAAAAACAAATCATCTGTTTTGTGTTGACTGTTGTAATGTGCTGATAAATTAGAGTTATAGTAAATGATACATTGAAAATAATAGCTGCTTAGTGAATAGTATACTGAGTGTACTGCACATCATGTGTATCATTAAATCAAAAGCCTTGCTGTCTTGTAAATCAGGAAATGTTGATTCACTCTATCATGAGTAAAACCCAATGGTCTCATAGAAGAGTAGTGCAAATAGCCCACATAGGGTGAACATATGCTCTTCAAACCCACTCACACACAAAACATCTGTCTCTTGACATATACAGGGTTTGGAAACTCAACCATAGGTCATCTTCATTCCTAAAACAGGCTATAAAATAATAGTCCTAGACAGGCAGAGTGTTTAAACCAGGAAATAAATAAACTCATACAGGTTTAGGGGCAATGGCATGCTAGGTAATGACAAAAGGATTTAGCCAGCTACAATTTCACATGGATATACAATTTCTATAAACACAGCATTCACACAGGGCTGTGAACCCTAGACATTTGATTTACACAACTTGCCAGGCTATCAGAGCCGGCAGGAAACGCTGTCTGACAGAATCAAAAGAGCCAAGATGGAATTAAAAGACTGTTTGGCTTCCCCTTGGACCCGCTCGTCTCCCAGTCAGAGGTAGGTTATTAGAATGTAGCCCACTGAGTTAGCTTGTCTTGGCTTACACATATCACTGGCATTTCCTTTTCCACATCCAGTTACCGCTGTGCAGTTTTCCTCTCTAAAGGCTTTTTTGGGAGTGGAGCCAAGAGCTTACATTAAAGTGCATCGAATTGCATATTGTACCATGTTAAGGTTAATAGATTCTACTTAGGATGAGCTTTGAGGGCGGCGCGATCGAAGATGTGGCAATCGCTGTTAATCATATCCAGTCGTGTTGGATTTTAGTGCTGTAAGGTCAAGGAAACACTCAGATGGTTGTACTTGGGAAATGCCAGCTAATAAGGATGTGTGTGGATGAAAGAGGCTGACAGAGAAATGAGAGGAAGGGAGAGAAGTTTTAAGTCAAAAATATCTTGAAGAAATATAGACTTCCATGTGAATCAGCTGCCTGTGGTGAAACCTACAGCACAAGGTCATCTAATGACAACATGGCTGCTGATAATTAACAAGATCACTCAACAGTAGACAAAGTTCTGTTTTTGGTTAATATTATTCATCACTTCAAATAACATCAAGCCGAGTATTTGGTTAACACATTCATTCTAATAACCACAGGAGAACCAGAAATACCATCTGTTTCCAGGTAATGGCTGGCGTTTGGTGTTTCTGCATTAATGGATCAAATCATAATGGATCAAATAAAGACTAATTCCACCAAGACAAGCATGTAGCATGTAAGGGAAGCATGTAAGGGAACTTAATCATTGAGTTTGTGTATAGGTTTTAGAGTTCATTTCATTTTTATTATTAATTTGTCATCTTTTCTTTTTTGTATAATTTTTACACATGTTCAAAATAAACAAACAAACAACCAAAGGTGTCACACAGAGATTTACCACTCAACTGTGCAGTTTCTCTTCCCTCTGTGGAGTTCTTCTAGAATGTTTGGAAATTACGAAATGTTGTTTTGTTACAGGATGTTGGCATATTATAGATTGTTGTCATGTTTAAGGAAGTTGGAATACAGTTGAATGTTGTTATGTTCTAGAATGTTTGTGTATCGCGACTGTCTAGAATGTTTGGAAGTTCTGGAATGATGTCATGTTTAGGGAAGTTGGACTGTAGTTGAATGTTGTCATTTTCCATGACATTGGCATATTGTAGAATGTTGTCATGTTTCGGAATGTTGGCAAGTTCTAGAATGATTGGAAGTTCCGGAATGTTGTCACGTTCCGAAATGTGGGCAAGTTCTAGAATGTTTGGACGTTCTATGATATTACAGCGTGCCTATCAAAAGATGTCTCAACAATGCCCGTTCCTAGGCAACCTGGCGTGCCACAGCTGTTGATTTCTCTTGGGGCCAAAATGACTCCCTTGATGGTTTTAGGTATAAATCTTTTTTTTTTATTTTTATTTTTTTATTTTTATCTCACATCCCTGCTGCATCAGGACTGGGCTGCCTGTAAGTGCTTTGGGAGGTGGGATGGGCCCACAGCAGCACCTGTTTAGAGTGTGCTTTCACATCAGAGTCTCCAAAAGTCTCCAATAACAGCAGAAAAAGTTGCTAGATTTGTCACTAGTTGCTTATTTGAAAAAAAGATTCACTAGAGGGGTCTGAATGCTCACAAAAATATAGCAACAAAGTCACTAAGTTGGCAACACTGAGCAAATGGCAGTGAGCAGTTCACGTGTTTGCCACATGATTCCAAGAGCCAAACCTGACAAGGAAAACCACTTGGGTAGGCTCTGCAGAGGTTGCTGCGTGGTAAAAACACACACTATGTGTTGCCCCCAAGTGCCAAAAATGTTACATCTTTAAGGAAATACAGTATACACATAAAAGTATAACCAGATGGCTCTGCAAGATCCTGCCCTGAGTCATGAGTCATTATTACACAGCATCTAGAATCTGTGTGAGTTATTACGTTAATTTAAAGTATTGTGACAAAGATGAAGACATGGATTTAACCTTTTTGTTTTTGTCAGTGTCAAGGTCTTGAGTATTGTGAAAACATGACCAAAATATAACCACAATAATTTTAGCATGCTGTAGCTACTTGAATCCACTTGTTACCTTCCTTTTCATAAAAATACCGAACCTCATTTTCAATTACTTCTTTCTCACCAATGTGTGGATACTAACCTGATATAAGTATTGAGTATTGTGAGCAGATTAGCTGTTGCCATGTTAGTACTGGTCTTATTATTATGCTTTTGCTCCATCAGTGTTCAATTTCAAAAATTGAACTACTACTATAACTATTATTACTGTGATTATTACTGTGGTAATTAGTAACCAACAAGACCACTGTCCATTTTACACCACACTCGGTCCCAGCTCATATCATCACCACAGACATGTGCATACACTATTAAGTTTTTATCATTCTTGTCTTTACTGTGAGTGGACATGTTGGCTTCATACAACAATAGCTACATATGTAGCACTTGTTTTAATGTCTATACTGGCAAGTAATGGCTTCTGTGTTACCACTATAGGTGGTGACAGTGACTTCAGTCTCCCGAGACAGAAAAATAACTTTTGTAATAATCACTATAGAATGGAACCAGAATCACCTGATCCTGCAATACAGTGACTGCACATGTAATTTACTAGCTCAGATAAGTGCATTTAGTGTTAAGTTACAACCCCAATGTACCCAGACATAACCATTGTGAAGTGGGAAAATTTGGCCAGATGGTGAAAGGAAAGGTCATGGGGTTCATATTAACCCTGTGCACTGAATTTCATGGAGATGTTTTGTCCTGGACAAATGTGTTGTGCAGATGCTTCGACTGTCACAGATAGACCTCACAAATAGCTGCTTGTAGAATAAAGAGCCTCTTATAAACAAATCCGGCAATTGGCTGCTATTACTGCATCCAATTGCAACTGCAACTGAACACATGTACAGTGACAGTGAAAGCACTAGCTTGAAAAGAGTTATTTTGGGGCAAAAAAGAACATTAATGTACCACATCTGTCTGCCCTCCATGGTCTGGATGTCTGCATACATCTGTATGGAGGAGCTAATTAGACCCAGCAAGAATGACTTGCTAGCTGATTGTTTAAATCATTAAACTCCATGATTTCTTCCATTGTAATCAGAATAAATGCATGCAAATGTTGAATTTCAGCCAGGAAACATAAAAGAGTACCAGTTAGCAGTAGATCTACAGGGAAGCGGCTCTCCATCTGTAGTGAGACCACTTGGCCTTCAGCTGTGCCCTGTTGACCCTATGTTGGCATGCCACTCAGAATGTGATCAGTCTTGAGGATTTCATTTGGATTTCATTCCAATTGTGTCTCACTTTCCGTTTCTGTTGGGTTTATTGTTGGAGCCGCTGATAACAGCACAGCTGTCCGATGTTAAAACTGGACATGGATTGGTTGAATGTCTTTGCATTTCTTTAGACTAGCTATAGCAATGGCTCCTCTCTCTTCTCCTGCTCTCTCCTCTCTTGCTCTCTCCTGCCCTGTGTGCCACATGTTTGGCTACTCCTCGTCCTCCTTTAGTGATAACGGTTCTTGTAATAAATGTAGTTTATTTGTTGCTTTGGAGGCGAGGCTCAGTAAGTTAAAGGCAAGGTACCGCACCACCGAACAGTCAGTAGCTGCTATAGTTAGCAAGACTGTGTCTCTCCCCGTCCACCTACATTATTTAAAGAAAAAATAAACAGAAGAGGAGTTCATCATAAAAACTTAATAAAAATTAAATTAGCACCTCCAACAGTCCAAAATAAGAGAATTAGATGTGGACTCTTGAATATCAGGTCCTTGTCCTCTAAAGCTGTTTTAGTCAATGAATTAATATCTGATTATGATATTGATTTATTTTGTCTCACTGAAACCTGGCTGCAGGAGGATGAATATGTTATCTTAAATGAATCCACTCCTCCCAGTCATTGTAATACTCATATTCCTCAAAGTACCGGTCGAGGTGGTGGAGCCATATTTGACTGAAGTCTATTAATAAATCCTAAACCTAAACTAAATTATAATTCATTTGAAAGTCTTGTTCTTAGCCTTACTCATCCAACCTGGAAAACATTACAGCCAATTCTATTTGTTACAGTATATCGTGCTCCTGGTCCTTACTCAGAATTTTTATCTGAATTTGCAGAATTTGCATCAGGCTTGATCCTTAAAACAGATAAAGTAATTATTGTAGGTGATTTTAATATTCATGTGGACAACCACAATGATAGTCTTAGTACTGCGTTTATCTCTTCAATTGGCTTCTGTCAGAGTGTAAATAAACCGACTCATTGTCTGAACCACACTCTTGATCTTGTTCTCTCATATGGCATTGATATTGAACATCTAATAGTCTCTCCACAGAATCCTCTTCTGTCTGACCATTTTTTAATAACCTTTGAGTTCATATTACTGGACTATAAGCCTTTTGGCAGAAACTCCTACAGCATGTTTATCTGATAGCGCTGTAGCCAAATTTAAGGAAGTGATTCCTTCAGTATTGAATTCAATGCCATCTCTCAATGTAGCAGAGGACTTGTCTGCATCCTTTAGCCCCTCACAAATAGATCATCTTGTTGATAATACTACAGGCTCATTACGAACAACTCTCAACTCAACTGCACCTCTGAAAAAGAAGATAATTAAACAAAGGAGGTTAGCACCATGGTATAGCCAGCAGACTCGCAACTTAAAGCAAGAGGCACGAAAATCTGAACGCAAATGGCGTGCCACTAAACTGGAAGACTTTCGTTTAATCTGGCAAGATCATCTTAAAACATACAGGAAGGCCCTCCGTAATGCCAGAGCAGCCTAGTACTCATCATTAATAGAGGAAAATAAGAACAACCCCAGGTTTCTCTTCAGCACTGTAGCCAGGCTAACAGAGAGCCACAGCTCAATTGAGCCATCTATTCCTTTAGGTCTAAGTAGTAATGACTTCATGAGCTTCTTTAATGATAAAATTATAACTATTAGAGACAAAATTCATCACCTCTTGCCCTCAACAGGCACTGATCTGCATTCTTACACAGCAAGTTTGGAAACAGCTGTAAAACCCGATTTATATTTAGACTGTTTTTCTCCCATCGACCTTCATCAAATAACATCAATAATGTCTTCATCTAAGCCGTCAACCTGTCTCTTAGACCCCATCCCAACCAGGCTGCTCAAGGACGTTTTACCTCTAGTTAGCCCTTCTTTATTGGATATGATTAATCTGTCTTTATTATCAGGATATACCACAGTCTTTTAAAGTAGCTGTAATTCAGCCTCTTCTTAAAAAGCCCACTCTAGATCCAGAGGTTTTAGCCAATTACAGACTGATATCAAACCTTCCCTTTCTCTCTAAGATACTTGAGAAAGCTGTAGCCAATCAGCTGTGTGACTTTCTCCATGAGAACAGTTTATTTGAGGATTTTCAGTCAGGATTTAGAGTGCATCATAGCACAGAGACCGCACTAGTCAAAGTTACAAATGACCTCCTAATGGCATCAGACAAAGGACTCATCTCTGTACTTGTCCTGTTAGATCTTAGTGCCGCATTTGACACCACTGACCATCAAATTCTTTTACAGAGACTGGAACATCAAATTGGCATCAAAGGAACCGCCCTAAGCTGTTTTAAGTCGTATTTTTTAGATCAGTCTCAGTTTGTTCATGTCAATGATGAATCCTCCATGCATACCAAAGTTTGTCACGGAGCCCCACAAGGTTCTGTGCTAGGACCACTTCTATTCAGTTTATATATGCTTCCTCTAGGGAACATTATTAGGAATCACTCCATTAATTTTCATTGTTATGCTGATGACACCCAATTATATTTATCCATCAAGCCTGATGAAACCAATCAGTTAACTAAACTCCAAGCATGCCTTAAGGATATAAAAAGTTGGATGACCTACAATTTTCTGATGTTAAATTCAGACAAAACTGAAGTTCTTGTAATTGGACCCAAGAACCTCAGAAATTCTCTTTCTAGAGACTTAGTTACTTTAGACGGGATCACCCTGGCCTCCAGCTCCACCGTAAAGAATCTTGGAGTTGTTTTTGATCAGGATTTGTCCTTTAATGTCCACATAAAACAAATTTCAAGGACTGCTTTCTTCCACTTACATAACATCGCCAAAATCAGACGCATCGTATCTCAAGCGGATGCAGAAAAACTAGTCCATGCATTTGTTACTTCTAGGCTGGACTATTGTAACTCTTTGTTATCAGGCTGCTCCAGTAAGTCTCTGAGGACTTTGCAGCTAATTCAGAATGCTGCTGCACGTGTTCTGACAGGAACCAAGATCAGAGATCACATCTCTCCTATTTTGGCTTCTTTGCATTGGCTACCTGTTAAATCTAGAATAGAATTTAAAATTCTTCTCCTTACATACAAAGCTCTTCATGGTCAGGCACCATCATATCTAAAAGAGCTCATAGTACCTTACTACCCTTCTAGAACACTGCACTCTCAGATTGCCGGGTTCCTTGTGGTTCCTATAGTTTCCAAAAGTAGACTGGGAGCCAGAGCTTTCAGCTACCAAGCTCCTCTTCTGTGGAACAAACTACCATTTTGGGTTCTGGAGGCAGACACGGTCAACACTTTTAAGAGTAGACTTAAGACTTTCCTTTTTGATAGAGCTTATAGTTAGGGCTGGCTCAGGTCATCCCTTAGTTATACTGCTATAGGGGGGGACTCCCTCTCCCTCCTTTCTCTCTCTGTCTCTCTCTCTCAGGGTTATGCCTAGTCAGGAACAGTACTGGTTGAAGATGTAGTCACATCTCTCTTTACTGAAAACTCTACTCAAATCTCTCTCTCTCTCTCTCTCTCTCTAAAAGGGTTTTTGTGGGCAAGTTTTTCCTCACTCGAACCGAGGGTCTAAGGACAGAGGGTGTCACTCCCTGTACAGATTGTAAAGCCCTCTGAGGCAAAATGTGTTTTGTAAATTTGGGCTATACAAATAAAATTTGATTTGATTTGATTTGATTTGATTTTAGATCATAAACTTAATTTGAATGGATTTATGTTCAAAAATCTACTGGACAGAATTCTTGGAGTATTTATCCTTTCCATAAATTACAGTTTTAAAAAGAGACGTAGAAGTGAGGTGCAATCACAGCAATGTCAGCTTGTGTGCTTGAAACCTGGATACAAGCTCCTACTGAGAAACTTCACTTTAACTTGAGTTAAATTTTGAGTCCAGAGTAGACAAGCCATCATGTCTGACCTGTCAAAAACATGAAATATACATTTTCTCCTGTGGGATGTTGCATACAAATACAAACAGAGCTGAGGAGCTGTGAGAAGAAGCTGTGAGAGTCAGTGCTGTGGCAATGCTGTTCTCTCTCTTTCCACAGGAGAGTAATAGAAAAGAAAAGGCCTCACTCACTAATTGTAAATAGCCTTTTCATTTCTACAAATCTTTTTTTCTTCTTGTTTTGGCTAAAGCTTATAGTTAAAGTTAAATCCCATGATAAGACCAAAAACAATAACATGTTAGTCCTTCCCTTACTTTCTGTTTGTCTGTGGCACTGAGCCCCAAGCCCAACAGTTCTTACCAAGTGGAAGTCACCAATTGGTTTGTGTATGAACATGTTGAAGCCTTGAGTTTGTCATTATGGTTGTGCTATCTTGGTTTGTTGAATCCAGAAATTACCGTAATCAGGTGAGATCTGGGCACATAGGGCAGGAAAAAAACAGCATCCTGCCGAATTGATGCTTATTTGATCAGTGCTGCCTAATTTGAAAGTTTGATCTGACTTTCTTGAACCTGATGTGAAGCATTGGGCGGAAGCAATGAAAATGACTTCAGTCAAAAGGTAGGCACACCCTAATGCAAATGCTGCTTTATCGCCTATTTTACTCAAAATGGGACCATAATTGACAAAATGAACCATGATCATTAGAAAGAATGCACCTCTAAATGAGTGATGCCCTGTTAATTAACTTCTGTCAATGGTTCTTTCTGGGGTGTTTTTAAAAACAGATGAAGAGGTTTCATTATTCATCAGGAAGTAGTGCATTTGTTGAAGACTATTTTTAGAGGTTGATTAATCCACATTTGGTGCATCTAGTGAGTATTTGTGGCAGCAGGACAGTGCGTGTGGGACTGAGTCAAGTTTCACGTTTCCAAGTTTATTTCAGTGACACTAAAATACAAAGATTGCTTGAATTGTGAAAAAAAAACGTCTTCTTCAAACTGATAATACTTTTGGTACTGTGCCGGTGACCATTGTGATCTAAGTAAATCCAGACAAATTCTCCCATTGCTGTTAATATTAGGGTGGTACATTTTTGCCGTGAATGTAACTTTGGATGGTTTGAAGGGCTAATCTGTCAGGAAGGGAAGGGTGAGGAAAAACACTCCACTCCATCTCTAACTGGTCCAGTAGAGCAGGGGTTCCCAAACTTTTCAGTCTGCGACACACAAAATAACGGTGCCAGTGACTTGTGACCCCCACTATCACCGGAGGTGGTAGTAGTATCCAAACGTTGCAGCGCATATGCACTAATAGGCATATCAAAACACAAGCATAACAGCCTAACAGCCTTAATATATTTTTTTCAATACTATCATTTCAATGTTAACCTCACCTAATGAGATGCATGGGCGCTGTGGTTGGAGCACAGCACACCAATCAATCAATCAATCAACTTTATTTGTCAAGTATGCTACATGTAAGACATGTAGCACAGATGAAATTACAGTCATCTTGACTTTTATTTGAAATATAATTACTATTTTTTTTTTTTTAATCTTTCGTTATAATTATGGCTAAAATATGCTATTACTACTACTAATAGTTTCACTTCAACTTCAAATAATATGTGAGATTTCACAAAATAACAATTTAAAATTCAGTTTGTGGTGTATTAATTTTACAAAATCCATCACAGATCAAAAAGGCCAAATACAAATAAACTAAACTAAATAATGAACACATTTAAATCATTTAATATTGTAGAAGGAAAACATTCAGCTAAAGTTCAAAATGACTTTTGGATAATACAGTTGTTTTATTTACGTGTCACGAATGTTAATTTCTATGGGGGGTCAAAATGACCCCCTCGGCGGTTTTTCTTTTTATCCTACATCCCATAAATCACTAGATGATTAATGAACCCATTTTAGGAAAAGAACTGAGAGATGTAGGAGTTTTATTTAGAAAGAGTTACATGCGTTTGAAAACGCCAGGGGTCAAAATGACCCCCCTTGGCGGTTCTAGTGTTAAGGTGTAATTGAACAGGAAGTGGAAACGTTAGAGTTCAAGTGGGTAATGGCAGTCTGTTGAAGCAGGTAAATGCACAAGTGGTGCTTGAGAAGTCTGTCTACTGAGTGGCTGTCGTTTGTATACTTGGACCACTGCACTAAAGTGACTTAGAACTGTGAATAAAGCAGCATCAGCTCTTACCTCTGGGTTCAGTAAAGTTCCCTCCTTACAGTCCAAATAGATATATGATTTGTAAACTGTTTAACAAATGTCCACTTTGCAGAATATATCAACATGTCTGTTTTGTTTTTTGCAGAAAGTGGACTATGGCTTGAGAACATCAATAATGAAAAGTTCCTCTCTGGGGAATCCTGCAGCTGGCACTTCACTTCAGTTTAATTCTCCGTTTCTTTGTTCACAGAAACCATTTGGGAAGTAGATTGCGAGTGGATTGCATGGTATCGATTTTGGATTGAGCAGATGAAATCGTGTGATGCATTTTCCACACACACACACACACACACACACATACACACACACACCTACATGCCCACACAAAAATAAAAGACATGAAAAAAGTTTTATTCCAGTTTAATAAGTTACAACAAATGGAATAAGGACTTTTCTTTTGGTGTTCCTGAATGTTATTCTTCAAACTTAATTATATCTGGTATTAAAACACAATCTGGATATCAGGGTAATGAACAGATTCTTCAGTACTCCTACATTTACACATATTTCTACATTATGTATCCCTCCTTTAAAATGGCATTGTTAGAAAATTGAGTTATGCCCTTGAGGGACAAATTTGTAATGTGATACATCATTGGCATTGGCATTATGTAAATATGGACATTTGTAAATGAGTAATGCAAAAATAAAGAAGTTAGGAATTAAGAAGACAACCTGAACAAGAGAACTAGATATTAATTCATAAGTTTGGGCGATTTCTGGACTGATTTTCCTTTTGTCATATTAGTCCGGTGACAAATCAATGTAGCGTTATATACACAAAGTAACTTATATTCCAGACATACAGTGTCTACTTGATATATGTGTCAGTTGTCATATACACAATATTCAATATTTTATCACTGAGCAACAAAGAGAATATTATTTTTGATGTGTGCAAAGTTTCCATGCTCATTAATTTGATGCTGAGATCTAGGGTTGACTAAAACAAGCAGATTTCATGCAGGTACACTTGAATATCTGCTATTCTTCAATCACATGCACATAGCACACTGCTTACTGCAGGGCTGTTGAGGCCACGCCCCCTACCTGCACAGGTGATTTCTGTACCTGGACCACACTTTAGAGCCCAGAGCACACAGAGACTATTGAAGACACACATTTGAGCTCGTGGACTACATAATGTTGTTCAATGAAATAATTCAAACTTGATAAAGTTCTACTTACAAACAAATCTGTTGAAATGTTTTTTAATTGTTTTATTTTACATGTTATAACACATATTTATGTTTGGATATGATACACTTTGTTTAAATTACCCCCAATTTACAGTTAATTCCCATTATTTTCCATAATTCCCATGGAGTTTCCGATTTGGAATATTTCCAAAATTCCTGAGCTTAATTTCCCATGGCAATGTAACCCAGGTTAAAAATCTGTATTAAAAACAAGTAAATCAATTCATTGCATGTTAAAAACAAAGATGTTAATTGAGAGAAGTGAAATTCATGGTGGGGAAAAAAATCAATTCATTGAATACTGTGTTTTGGTTAATTAAAACAAATGTTTATCTAAAAGGAGTGATAAAACCGTAATAAATTAATTAGGTAAATAAAGAGTTTTAGTTTGAAGGAGACAGGTTGCAGACCTGGTCGGTCGCCCAATCAAAAAGCAAGCCCCACCCTTTGACCTGATCGGAACAAGTTCACTTCCTCTGAAGCTGTTGGGAAGAGAGAGAGAGCTAGCCGCGTTGAGCACGACACGCACCGTAGGAAAACAAAACCGCAAAAGTGGATAAAACTCGGAAAAACTGTCAGCGAAATCTCCCGGGACGACCAGGACTTGTGTGAGCGCAGTCGGAGGAACCTCTCGGGAAGAGAAACGCATCGGTGAGCAACCGTCTTGATGTGCTAAATGTTAATAGCTAATGCTAACGCCACGAGCTAACCCGTTAGCGTAGGCGCTAACATCGGAGCACTAGCCTCCGGTGCTGATTGGCGCGAGAGAAGACACACTACTACACACCATATCTTAATGCTGAAGCGCTGATCTGACATTTTAAAGGTGCATTATGAGATGGTTGTTGCTTCTTTGTTGTACATTGAGCTGTATTATGTGTGTGTTTAGCACCTTATTTGTGCATTTTAAGCACATGTAGCCAGGTTTTATTAACTGTGCACATTACATATTTTCTTTCTTGATGATTGATATTGTTTTATGTGCTAATTACTATGTAAAGAGCACAGAATATTTTGATACTGTTGTTTTGAAGTGAGGAAGATTATTTCAATAACAATCTGATGTTTTAAGTGTTTATTTTATTACTGAACATTGTGATCTCATTGCAACAGTAATTCAGTAATAATAGCTATTCTCTATTGATAGAGTTTATGTGGATTTAACATGATTTATGTGCTATAATTCATTTTTGAGACTTGAGAAAATTAAGATGAATGCTCTGATCCTACTTATCGTAGGTCAGGTTTTTTTGGACCCATTGAGAGTTGGACCTACCTGGATGTTGGAGCCAATCGAAGTGTGATGGCGAGCCAGACCCCGGAGGATACTTAGAGACACGACGCCGCGGAACCTGAATCCTTTTACACTTTTACATATACACACACACCACTCACACAACAGTGTGGTGCGACTGATTTACCACCTTCACGGTGTTGACTGAACAGTGATTGAAAAAAGGTGAACTGAACTTTAGAAAAAATGCAGCTGCAAAATTCTATTTTATATTTTATTATTTTCTATACTTACCCGGGTAAGAGTTGTAATTTTTTTGTGCAATTAATGTGTTTTACTCATCCTTCCCATCCTGTAATAAATAGGGAAGCGTTATTGTTTCTTAAAGAAAAATACTGAGTTTGTCTCATTCCTGTGTTATCGTTTGATCAATCCTGGGCTCCATAGTCGATCTTAGAGCTTCTGATTTCACTGGCTATTGAATTTAATTACTATTCTCGTTTCCTCTCAAAAGGGTTACAGCAAGTTTCCAGAAACTTTCTGGAAATTTACCGGAAACTTTCTGCCCCTTTGCAACCCTATAGAGGTCTGACACAAAAACACACTCAGTGAAGTGTCTTAAGTGTTGGTGTAAATGCTTCCTGTTTAATTTTCACTCTCATTTGTGAGCAGGTTGATTATGTCACAGTGAAAACATATGTAAGACTGCTGATAGGATTTACATATTTTAGAGCATTTTACTCTGAAATGAAACCAGTGGCGTGCACAGACCTTTTGAAGGGCAGGGGCGGAAAGAAAAAAAAGGGCACATATAGCGCATCCTCACCACTGTAGAGGGCGCTTTAGACACGTTTTATATGTTATACAAATGGCACATTATATAGCCTTAAAACAGACTAACTAGACAGACTACTCAGGTTAGTTTGCTGTTAGGATCACCAGCCACGAGAACTGTGTGGATTTCAACGTTGGACTGTGAAGAACACACAGCGACGTGGATGTATGAAGGAAATAAATCCCTAGGGGGTCTGGGGGTCTTCCCTCAGAACATTTTCAATTAAGTAGATGCCATTTCCTGTATTCTAGTGCATTTTAACACCATATTAGCACCAGATAATCCAAACTGGTTCTGTGAGATATAGTTCTGGCTCAATATAGATCAACAAAGGGCCCAACATAAAAGTCATTGCAACAGTAATGTGTCATAGTATTTCATTGGTCCTAATAGTCTTCTGGAGTTTAATGTATTTTCTTCACCCAGGAGGGCTCTGTGTTAAAATCACACAGGGAACAATACACATTTAAACTATTTATTTGACAACTCAAAAGAAACAAACTATGATGAAGCATGAAAATAGGTGCTGCTCCATTGCTGCAGGTGGCAGGGATGAAAAAAGTCTCAAGTCCTTAAACACAGGTGTAAGTCAAGTCTCAAGTGTCTGAGGTATAAACCAAGTCCAGTCTCAAGTGTTTGACCTCAAGTTTTAAATCATGTTAAAGTGTTTGACCTCAAGTTTTAAATCATGTCAAAGTTTTTGACCTCAAGTTTTAAGTCAAGTCTCTGTGTGAGTGACTGAAGTGCGACGAGTCTCAAGTCTGTGTGCCCATATGTGGCAAGTGGAACTACAGTAAAATTCTTCGTCTGGCAGTATATGTCAATGACCTTGTTCTGGTCAATTGGGATGTCTCTGTCAATGGAGAGTAGCATTAGGTCAGAGAGCCTTTTTTCCCCACACCGGTTTCTCAGCACAGTTTTAATGAGTTTCAGTTTTGAGAAGGACCGCTCTACTAAAGCCGTTGTCACTGGTATAGTCGCATACGTTTTGAGGAGCATGGTCAGACTCAGAAAAACTGATTCAACATCATTTTCTCCAAGGCACCTGACTAATTTTGACAATTGAACAGACTGTTTTGCATGTGATGACTTATAGAATGAAATGATGCTGACATGTTTTGGAGAGAACAACCATTAGACTGAGAATCAATCAATCAGTTTAGATCAACAGGATCTATTCACTTGGAAATTGTGCTAAATGTAGGCTAACTGTACTTTGCAAAGATGTACTAAGACATTTGCAATGTGATGAAATCAATGAGAAATACAATTCTGTTGTGAACAATTGCCAAGTGGTTTGGAGGTTTGTCCATGTTGTTTTGAGAATGTAATTTCTGTTTCAAGAAATGAGCCATACCAATTGAGAAAAACTGTAAGATAGGGCCTGATAGTTTCTGTGATGACAGGGTCACGGATGGAATCAAGGAACTGAGAATTAAAAAAAGCTACAACACAGATTCCACAGGGGGGCCCACATTAAGCCAAATTCCAAAAGCTGACTGGAGAATTTAAAATATGGCCACATAATGCATTGTTATAAATGTCATTTACTCAACACACATTTTAAAAAATCAACAATTCAAGAAGAGTCTTATAGAGAATCAGACAATGTGCATTCTTGAATGCTGTGTTTTCAACAGCAGCAAAAGAAATTGAATTAAAATAAAACAATATGAAAGCTTAAGCCATAGCTGTTAAAAAGGTTTGACACACGTTTACTGCTCCGTGGAATAAACTGCGGATCATTCATGTCTCTAAAATTATCTAGCATAAATGTATCTATCCTTCACAAAATTCAGGAAATCTGCTTTGCACAGATGACTGCACTATCTATTTTTAGTGCAAAGTGTATCATAATATACACTAAAGCTACATTCACAGTTTATAATGCTCACCCAGCTCTGTTCTACTTAGCTGATCATCACACTGGTCTCTCTCTCCCTCTCAACTAGCTGCTAGCATTAGCCGCTAACCTACTCAATAGCATTAGCTTACTAACAAGACTTTCTGTCCTTAACTTGCAAGCTGAAGTTTAAAAGGCATTTTCAAGAAAGCATTTTTAAAAATTATCCCAGATGCTTAGCCCGGCGGGGAGTCAACTTAAACCTGGCGGAATCCCTGATATGCAATGCTAACCCAACTTTTAACTTTACTTGCTAGCTTTGAAAAGCTATTCCCACAAGACGTAGTGAGGTAGCTCCTCCTTAAACGGGCAATAGGCATCACTACCTAATAATAGAATTTAGAAGAGGGCAGTTGAGTGTTTTTTCCACCCAAGGGGGCAATCTAGTGTATTCTGCCAACCAGGAGGGCACTTTAGCATGCGTTTTTGCCTCCCAACAGGACACTTTAGCGCGTTTTGGCTCCCAAGAGTGCGATTTAGCACGCGTTTTGGCTCCCAAGAGGGGAGCTCTTGGCCTGCAGACTTCTGCATCTTATTTCTATTTGCACAGAGGAACACAGATGCAACATATCTACAAAGACAAATGCTGCATCCTTAATCCTTGTTTTGTTTTGACCTTTAACTAAGACGTTCAGTGTGACACGTTTCTATAGAAGTAGCAGCTTATCTGTACAGTGTGATCAGCATGCCGTCACAGCAATCCAGATGGAGGAGCTTTGCAGTGGATGGAAGAATCGGTTTCACACCTCGACTGAAAAAACATAGAGGCACCGCTGAAAGCAATATACTGCTGAAATGACTTTGTGACAGCCCAAAGCGCGGTGTTATCCTCCTCAAAATAGATACTGCACACATAAGACAGCAGGGATCTGCTGGAAATGTTGGGATGTAAGGCTGTCTGTGTGGCTGTGGGTCATTACTTCTTTGTCCTCCATGTTTTACACGACAACATACTGTGCATGCTGTTCAAAGTGCAGGAAGTTCTTTAAGATTTGAGTTTGTATAAAATACAAAACAGAGCACAGGAACAGAATCTATTCACACCACGATTGTGAAGCAGCTCATTCCTCTCCATCTGCAGCTCCTCTCACTGCCTCAGATAAACAACTGGTCAGACTCTACTAACCTTGGCCTAACACTCCCACTCACTGATACTAATACATCAGTGTCATGATCTGACTAGGGAAGATGGGTGACCACTGCCGAGTTTAGAAGCAAAACAAAGGCAGCAATCTGTCCTGGTAAGAACTTATAAATAAACTGCCTGAAAATGCCAGATGAAATGAAACTTCTTTATTTCTACACAGATTCTCAATCATATGAATATGAATATGTTTATAAGTTTTCTCACGGCCATTTCTGGAGTCAACTTATGACATACACATCCTATGAATCCTCTTTGTAGTACTTCACTGGAAGAGCTGTCAGAGCTCTTAAAGGTCTGGCCCCCCGTGAGCCAACTTAATAACCAGGAACATTGGAAACAAACACACGGTTTGCTTCCAGGCCTAACTAGTTGGTAACAAACCCTGGTGTGTCTCTGTTTAGTTTGGTTTGTTTGGGCTGTGTCAGTTAAACGCGAGACTGCATGAAAAGGTGAGTCTCGTCTTGGTCGGCTTCCTGGCTCTGGTGCGGTTTGTTCCTAGTAAAAGGGTGTTTCATCAAAGCAAAAGATGGCTACTTTGAAGAAATTAAACTATGAAATATATTTTGTCATGATGGGGGCTTTATGTCTCCTCCCTTCTTAGTGTTTCCTGTTGTTTTCCCTGTTCCCTGTGTGATCAGATGTATCTGTCTCTGTGTGTTACTGGGCGTTCCTGATCACCTCACCACCTTCTCCTCATCATCCAATCAACCCATTCTGCACAAAAGACAGCCTCCACCTCCCACACTCTGCCAGATTGTCCAGTCTACCCTGAGGCAACAAATGCTACAGCTAACTTTGTGATTTTGAAAACTTGTTTTTGCATAACCTTGATCCCCCTGTGCCTGAGTAAACTTGCCTACCATCCACTCCAGCTCTGTGTCACCTCTGCCCCTGCCTCCTGGAGTTTGACACTACCAGCTCTGCACTGTCCTGGAACCCCTCACTGCAAGGTCTGCAAGATCTCATCCTGCCATCTTCTCTTATTTCATGTTTCTGTTATTTAGTCTTCAGTGTTTCTACAATGTAGACACATAACTATTTGCATATTAACTCTACTATACTGTAAATAAGAATAATTCATTCAGGTACAATATTCTCATGAGATCAGATCAGCAACTACAATATTCTTCATGAAGTTCAAACTCTGATATTAGGTTGAAAATATTCATATGATTTCACAGTAATTGAGTTAATTTTCGTAGCTATTGTAATCCACAATAGATAAGGATTCATTTATTGTGGAGTGTGAATTTGAATGTGGTAGATAGCCTTGACAGATTTGAACCCTTCTCAGGATGTAACCCTCCAAGCTTTGTTGTTCATGTTTCTATTGAACTGTCTGTGATCACATCAGATCACATATCAAGCAGATATACTTGTTCCTCACTGGTTTATGTTCCGTTTCAAATGTTTTAAACATGTATGACACAGAGTAACAAATCTTTGAACTTGTTGAAGAGTATGGCTGTGCTTGAAATTTTCAATATTCACAAAGTAACAGCAGGAGCCATGAGGAGGCATATCTAGATGTGTGTTGTATGTAGCACTGCAAGCTACAAAGACCAAAGATGTGTGTGCTACACACAGAGGCTAACATGTGCAAATTCAGATGCAAGTCTCATCCATACAACTCTACTATTCCCTATTCCCTTTGAGCTACGGCAGTTACTCCCAAGGATGCAGCTAAGGGAACCCTGATCTAATGTCAGTTCACCCAGCGTGAGATGGTAGAGTCGACAGTGAGCTCTGCACTCCAGAAAAACAAAGTCTTGGACAGAATGGACAACGTGCTGATTCTTCCATCTTTACCTAAATGGTGAATTTGTCCTGAGGGTTGGAGGCTACAGAGTCAAAAGGTGTTATTCCCTTGGGAGCGAGAGTCCTTGGTAAAAATTAATGGCAATTTATTTAAGAAATGATGAGATAATGAGAAGTTGACCTTTTCGTGGTGGCATTAAAAGAAATGATCAGGGATCGATCACCTTCAGATTCATCAGGATCACCAGATTTCTGGGCAGTTCAAATCAACCACATTAAATAAGGAAATACATCGTTCAATTTAGTTCAAAGTAACATGAAGGAAACAAAGAAATCAGCAGCTAAATGTACTACTCGGATTTTAACTGTCCAGTCTAGTCCAGTGAAGTCAGACCCAGTCTGGGTTTTCTCTCCCTTCACAGTTTAAAACTCTTCAAACTCCAGGAGGAATCCTTCTGGGAGCTTGTGAAGACCGAGACACAAGCGTAGGACACTATGGCTTTCCAGAGCACGTGGACTTGTGCGAAAACAAGCAGCAGCCATCAGACGGTCTCACCGCTTAGTTTTCCCACTGCGCATGTTCGATTCTGCCATTTTAATTTGAAACTAAGGGGACTCACAGGATAGGGTTCCGGTGAAGGTGTGTGAGTGATGAAACAAAACGGAGAGATTGGATTGGACAAAAGAAAAGGTGTATCTGTGACAGGAGTGGATGTGTGAGAGGGAAAACATATGACAACTTAGATGGCAGATATTAATGCTATAACATTACAAAATGTGACAGTTCATCATGTGTGGTGCTTGACACTTGGTGATATTACTTTATGTACTAGTAGTAGTAGCTAGCTACAGGAGCTAACTGCTACCTTGCTAACTAAGCTAGTACTGAAGGACAATAAGTCCACATAATCTAGCCAAGAGTGTGCTGAACACGTTTTTGATGCTCTTGTCTGACTGACACGAAGTCGCTTCTGCAGCCCTCCCCTTCCAGGTATATCTGTCTGGCATGAGTTTTTATAACCTTGAAACAGCACAGGATGAATTTCGGTTCATTCATGATGAGCTTCTCACATTAACTATTGGAAACTCACCTTGGACCTTTAACCCAGGAGAAAAATAAGCTTCTGTAATGAGATTTTTAATGATGTGTTAGTTATAATGTGCTTTGCATTGTTCACAGCATTTCTCAGTGTTGAACAGTGAATGTCTTAAAGGCAAACATTGCTTAGCTTTGGAGTTAATCCTGTTGTCCAGGACACATCTGTGACCAACTGTGAGACTACAGATTTAGGGACAAGTTGTTATGTGAAATTTAAAGTGTAGCCAGATGAAGGCATTCATGAGATAATGTGAGTGCTGCAAGAACAGCCAGGTCAGTATTTTCAAAATAAAAGCTGGTGATTCCATTTAGAGGAAGTTCTAACTAAAATTGCATGAAATGAATGAAGGTCCAGAGTGCCAGATTTAGGGGGTCTTTTTACATAATATGACACTGAATGATATTCATAACTATGTCTAATCACCTGAAAATAAGAACCATTGTGTTTCTCTTACCTTAAAATGAACCTTTAATCTCTACAGATACTGTGGCTCCTCCATGGCTCCTTCCACAGAGTGCGCCATGTTGAACCACCATGTTTCTACAGTAGCCCAGAATGGACAAATCAAACACTGCCACTTACACTGAGTTGCAAGTCGATTTTGATCTAGTCTTCAGTCTTCCACACCAAAAACAACTCTTACAGCTAAATGTTGCACAGAGAACAAAAGGAAACCTGTAGGTTCATGAAATTCTTGATGAAGATAGAGGAGTTAGTTAGGAGAATCCAACTCCTTCACCATTTTATAAAAGGCACATTTTATTTTTCATGCTTTTCGATGAGTCAACATCGGTCTGATGGTATCCTGGCGATCGTCAGAGCGGACATCAGCGAGGACCAAAAGAACTTCAGAGAGCCCATCAGTACCAAAGATCATTTGGCAGTATTTCTCTGGTCCAATTATGTTTTTTTTTAATGTTTAATTTGCAACGTAGCTTTAAATAAGTTGTATACCACAATATTGCTCTGAAAGTGATCCCAATGATATCATTCACTACTGTCGAGTAAGCCTGAGTAAGAAGGATTCTTAACAATACATTCATAGTTATTGTTCTTGGTGTGGATGGCTCTTTAGTCTACTCGGTCATGTGATTTGAGGTACACCTTTTACAGTAGCCTAATGACCCGTTATTAGGGGTAGAAAACTTGGATCCATGATGAACTTGCCGTGACGTATATCCTTTAATGGATCAGAACAAAAAGAAAATGTCCAGATCATTAACTTAATTTATTCCATTCATGTTTTTCTTTATAGCTTTTGCCTTGTGCTCTTGTCTTTGGCTTTTTCAAGTGCTCTGCCATTAAAGTCTCTGCCTGCCTGTATGTTGCTGTAACATATTCTTGAGGACAGCTGCCAATGACGCTGGAATCTGAGGTGGAGCCGTCATTATAAATAATCTCAAAATTGCCCCGCACCTGTCAGCCACCGTAGCGGATTCACAACTTTCCCCGGGGGGATAATGATAGCCTTGGAAACTGATAAATGTGCTGGGTGTAATCAGGCCCGCCAGCTCACCCAGCTTGGTCTATTCTGGGAGGTGCAAAGGAGCCTGGGAGGGGGGCCTTGACAGAACTCAGGTGGATAAATAAAGAGAGGATCCTCTACAACCTTGTCTAGCCCTCCACCCTGCTCTCCACACACTATAAAGACATTCAGGCAGACAGGTTGAATTTTTTCAGGCTGAGATACAGTGTGAGTCAGTAGGTAGAACCATTTTCTGATAGACCCTTCAGAATATTGTTCTTGTCAGGGTGGAAAATCCTCTGAAACAGCATTTAAAGCAGCTTGGGACAGTAAAAGTCTAAAGTTAAATAATTAATAAGTTAATGAGATTCTCTCAGGTGCCACCAGTGTCCTGAAGAGAAGTCACTTCACTTTGTCTTTTCATGTCTTTGACATTTTACCAAAGATTCAGACTAAAATGAGTTTAATGTGTCCTTGCTGTGAGCATTGTTCTAATAGGCCAGTCAATCAATCAATCAATCAATCAATCAATCAATCAATCAATCACTCAGACTCATAATAATAACACATCAAAATATATAAATATGTACACAAAATGAAGGAAAAGCTAGAAAAAATAAAACAGTAAATGAACACTCCCCAGATATCATGGCAACATTGATTCAATGTTGAAATACCATCAGAATCATCGTTTTTGTTGAGGTTGCATATTCAAGGGTAGATAACGTCGATAATTCTCTGCTTTTTCAATGTTTAGAAGAGAAACATTGATTGAATGTTGATTCAATGTTGGTCTGCTATCTGGGGATTGGTTTAATTAATGTTATTTAAATGTTGGTTTAATGATAAGACAGCTAACTAAGCAACTAACAATGATTTTATGTGTCTTGATCTATTTTTCATCATTGAATTGACATTATTTCATTGAAAAATCAATGTTATATTTCAATGTTAAGCAACGTTGTTTTGATGACAGTTTCGTTGATGCATCAACTTGATTCAGTGTTTATTCAATGTTGGTCTGCTATCTGGGTCTACTATAACACTAATGACAATGACATTGCATTGGGACTAACACAGGGCTGCAATTAATTATCACTTTCATTACTGATTAGTTGGTCTGTGGTTGTACTAGTAACAGTAAAAATGCCCATGGCAATATGAGTCACAGCTGATGGCTTCAGATCGCTTGTTTCATCCAACCAACAGTCCAAAATCCATCAAGTTAGAAAACTGAAAAAAATCTGAACATTTCAGAAGCTAGAAACGGAGACGCTTTGGCACATTTGCTGAAAAATTCTTTGTGTGGTAAAGACACATACCACATGATCGCAGCCTCCACATGATCACGGTTGTCAATATTCCTCGTCAACTAGTTTACTTAATTCACTAAATGACTTGTTTTGCCTCACATTGGCTCCCTGGATTGGCACATCTTGGCTGCTGTACTTCTTCATTCTGTGTGCATTCATTCAGCAGCTCTGCGACACGGCCGCTGTGTGCTGCAGTTTTCACTACGAGACTTCTGCAACTTATTTCTGCAGTATTAAACAGATTTCAAACAATCCCCAAGGTTAGTTTATACATATACATAGTTCTCCAGTGCAATGACGACTTACTGGTGACACTGTAAGTGTATTCGCTCTCAAATAGAGATGTCACGAGTCCTCCTCCGTGACTCCTGCCAGTCAGTCTGATGGGACTGAGTTTGTTTTCAACCTGTCTTAGCATGGATGTGGAGTTCTTGCTGTGTTTTGGTTTCATCTGTCTGTCTGCCAACCTGTCCGTCATCAAGCCTTCACCTTGTTAGTATAAGAACCTAATGCTGACATCCAGTCGCCATCATATCATTGCACCATATACAGTTTGTTATGTGCCATGCCTCAAGCTCAGTTCTCACAGTTGTTATTACAGTAACTAGTTTGCTTGCCTGTCTGCCAATATTTTGCCTCACACCTTTTTTTCTTTTTCTGTCTCCGAGGATTCGCACTCTACCTGTCCGCCTTGCCAGCCAACTAAGCCGCAAGTCAGCTTGCGATTTGGATTTCCACTGTTTCATCTAGCCTCTGGATATCCCACATCTCACCCCGAGCTCCAGCCTTTCATCACACCTGTCAGTTAAATCTTACCTGTTTGTCAATTCTGCACTTAGAAACTGCTGCCTCGTTTACAAGAGTCTAATTTCCTGTGTAATCACACTATTTAACAGTAGATTACAGGATATTAGCCATACATTGTGCATTGAAGGTTTCATCTGTTCATCTTAAACGAGCCTGGTTAGATCATCATGGTAACTTATGCTTGCACGCCTAACCTGAAGGGTGCACTATGAAGCAAGCTGGATAAGGCCAAACTTTTTTTTATATATATATGAGCTGACAGTGGTTATCGACTATGTCAAACTTAATATTAAACTTCATTTAAAGTACACCCTGGTGACTCATCAGAGTTCATTGTATTATTGTAGTGATGACACCATGTTTTCAGATTTCAGCATCTGCTTTGGTGAGTACGTTATCATAACCGATAGAAATGATGGCCAAAACAACAACAATTGAGATCCAAGCTGAAATAAACCAGAATAATAATTTCACTGGGTAAACTAACAATGAAAGTACCTCATGTTTCCTTGTCACGTCTCCTGTGATTGACTCTCCCATGATGGAGTTATCATTAACATACACAAAGTTAGAGCAGAGTAAGTGACTGTGTCATTGCGAGCCTCTTCACTCCAGTGTTGCCTGTCTCCCTGAACAGTATCTATTATATTCCCCTCTCTGTACTCAGTTTACTTCCACTTTAATCCCCCCCCCCCCCCCCCCCCCCCCCTCTTCTATCTCCCCATCTCGTCCTCGCTGTTATCAGAGAAGCTGCAGGCTGAAGCAGTGGTCTGCCCTCGCTGAGGTTTAACTCTTCTAATCTGCAGTCGGAATCTGAAGATCAGCTGGATCTATCCCCCGCTTATCTTGTGGCTCAAATTCTACTCTCCTGTGACTCAGTGTGTGTGTAAAAGTGGGGACAGTACGAGTACTCGTCAGTGGAGGGTACAAGGATTAATAGATACGAAGGTGACGTTTCAGTCTTATAAATGTTTAAGACACCACTTTTATCTACTGCAGGTAGTTAGTCGAGCTCTCCTGTCCAATCACATCGTGCCACTGTACCACTGTCATGTGATGCCTACATGGGGATGAGCTCATACTGTTATCACCACATTTTTTTTGTAGGGTAAATCTCATGCTGTTCTATCACACAATGTGTTGTCATGTGCACTATTTTTTCACCCATTCTGTGAGACCTGACCTACTCAGCCCCTGATTGGTCTGCAGACTCAACCCAAGGCATCACGTATGACAACAATAACTGCAAAATGGATAAATCACAGAAGATGTCCATTGTTGGATTTATCATTATGGATTACAAAGCTTCTGAACAGGACATGTTGTTCATACCCAGAATGTCATTCTAGTGTCAGTGAGTGATAACAGCATTTGTTAAAATAAAACTTAAAATGCGAGCAAACACAGAAACACCATTTTATCATTGGGTTGGGATTTGGGAATTACAGAGTTAGTGGATATCATTTTTTGCTTAAAGGTTGACTTCTGAGAGTTGGATGGACATGAAACCCTTCTGGTTGATTTTTTTTTTTTTTTTTCTAGCATCCAGACTTATCCAGAGTTGCATGTAAATGTAAGGAGAGCAATATATATATAAATATAATAAACAATGAACTATTTTTGGCAGATATAATTTTGGTGAAATTTTGCAATTTCTTCAGTTAAAACGATGATTTTCACTAGTGTCATTCATAATTCTGATAATATGTTACAGTTACAAAATGTCTGAAATTACAAAATAGAAATAGAAGTAATGTTTTTCCCCGCTTTTAGGCATAAGAGTCTCAGAGTAGCTTGCACATAGATCACTGTATAATACATTTTACCATTTTACAAAATAAGTATCGCAACTAAACTGGTTTAAATCATGGAAGTTGAAAATTAACTTACTCCATATAGTCTTTATTTATTTATTTGTTTATCATTTATTTTTTCTTGAAGGAATTTTGCCTAAATATTGAACAATTAGTCAAGTTTGGACACCCTCGAATCATGACCATCACAGTGTCACATGCCCATGGAAAATGGAAGTGCAAACAGGATGTCCTGATATGTTTTTGTCCTATCAAAGTAAAATACCTCCTTTTCACAGCTAAATAGTAAAACATGGATTCTGCATTACTACCTTTTAGAGAACAGTTATTTAATAACTTAACTATAATAAGAGACAAATTAACCAGCTACTGTACTGCTATTAACTTTGAAGTCAGTGTAAAGTCAGAATAAATGTGTGTTCTGAGTTCACCAGACCAAAGAAGAAAGTGTTATTAACCACCCAGCCAAATTTGAATGATTGAAAATATCAACAAGTTTATGAAATTGTCTCTCTCTCTTTGTTTCTCCATCTTTCTCTCTCTGTCTCAGTGTCATGTACCTCGGTGAAACAACGTGCTGTGTGGACTCACTGGCAGCACAGTGCATCTGCAGCAGGTAGTTACACCCGCACAGGGAGGTGTCTCTCAGTCTGTGTGTGCTGTTACTGACACACTTAGACTTCAAATCCTGTCACAGCTACAGGCTGCTGGTGCATGTAAAAGATGTCCTGTGTCCTGGTACAGTTGTATTTTCCTCTTTCCTCGCTCAGGAAACAGACCAGTCTAACATTACATGCACTGACATTAGCTAACACACATGTCAGAGCCACCCTTTAGGACCGGCCGAAAAATCCTGGACTGAAAACTGGTGACAAACTGTTTTAACCTGTAACTCCACATTTCATTATTATATCGTTCAAAGTCTTTTCACATGTTTTCAGCAACTATTTTCCAACATATTTATTGTATTTTGAAAGTATTCTCAGAATTGTCTTTGTTTGGATTTTAAGCGACTTACCAGAAAACATTATCAACACAATTTTCGTCAGTTCTCAGCCTGGTTGAGGTGTTAATTAAATTTAAAATATACAATCTGAGGAAATATACATCAACCTATGTATGATAAGTTGAACAAATTACAGATGATTCTGCCGTCCGAAAACAGAGAAGTGAGAACAGAGAAAATGTGCATTGTAAAATGTAAACTGTTTGATGTGTCCACAAAAAGATCATCAGCAAAAAACAAAAATGGACACATGAATTTGTCTGTGCTCAGACTGCTGCTGTGGGTGTGTGTGTGTGTGTGTGGGTGGGTGGCTGGGAGTGTATAAACTTCTCTTCATGTCCACTAGTTGTGTTTGACAGGATGAGGCTTGCACAGTGAGCGGAGCAGCAGTCAGACCACATCACCACAGGGTGAAACCACAATCCACAGGAGAGAATGCCTTCACATCCACCAACACTGTGACTACAATGCACATTCAACAGCCACGTGGTAGTTTATCTCAGAGACTATAGATTCAAACTGTATGCCTATGACCATGACAAAAGCTGATAACAATTAGTACTGCTTTAAAAGTATTTAAGTGGCACACTGAGTTGACTTTTATTTTGAAGTAATAGTCCTGGTTTGAACCCTACCTGACAGGACACTCGTTCAGCGTATCCTGGCTTGCACATTTATCCACATCTCACCACCTTGTGATTGTCCGCTCGCATGGCTTCTTATATCACAGTTTTGCATATAACCTCGCACGGATCTCTGAATGCCTCTCAGACATATCTACATGGATGTAGGCACACCACCTCCAGCTGAACCTCTCAATCCCTTTTTCTTGCCCCCGCCAGGGTAGCGAGAAACTTAGGGGTCATGATTGATGACTAACTAACCTTTTCTAATCATGTTGCCTCAGTTGCCGTTGTTGTGCCGCTTCACAACATAAGAAAAATCAGGCCTTACCTGACTCAACATGCTACCCAGCTCTTGATACAAGCTGTGGTTCATCTCACGACTTGATTATTGTAACGCCCTTCTGATGGGCCTCCCAGCCTGCACGGTGAAACTTCTCCAGATGATCCAGAACGCAGCAAAGTAGCCTCCGTCCTACCAGTTCCTCCTCTCCTTCCACTTTCAGTGTTCATGCATGTGCAGTATAAAATCTGATCATGGTTGCTATCAAAATGATGTCAATATTTATTTGTTCTGCTGCCCCCGGAGTTCTGGCATCTGTAGTATTAACAAGGTGTCCCATGTTCAGTAAAGGTACAGCTGCATAATAGTGACAAGATGACAAGCAGGTTGAAGTTTATTTATATTCCCTGCCAATCAGGACCGCATTCTGTAAGTACAGATTTGAACCATCGCTCCTCAGTGAGCTCAGCTGCCTCATTGGCAGAGCTCTGAGAGCATTTTCTAGTTAAGGATCTAATTATCACTATGGATTTCCCATGTTTTTTAGGAGTCTGTTCACACTGATTTAGGCTAATAAAACTGACTTCAATTTTGCAAGAAGGGAAAATATTAATCAATAATAGGCTCTAGGCCTAAATTAATTTAATTTTTTTGAGTCAGCTTAGAAAAATCCAGTCCTTGGACGAATGCAGTTGAAGACCTCTGCTGTACACCAACACAATTACAATGTTTGAAGACAAAGCCAGTCAGCCAGTTAACAAAACATAATTATTATTCCATGAACAGTGGCCATAAGCTCCACACAAATGCTTAATAAGTGTGGAAATCATTTATTCAGAATTATACACTCATTCTTACTGGAAAATGTAACTTGTCTCAGCTTGCTTGAATAAGCTTATTTTTCATTTCTGCTTTTGTGATCACTTCTGAAAGAACTAACACTGACATGAATACCATGAAATGAACAAAACAACCTTCTAATGGACGACAAGAACTCGGCAAAGAAATGTGCTTAAGTCAGGTTAATACATTTTAATAGGGAATGAAACACCTTTGCCAAGCTCGTCATGATGATTCTGTCTGAGACACATCTCATGTTCCAAAGAAAGTTGGCTGCTGAATTCTCTGACCCACCCCCACCACCTAGCCTCCTGACTCATCAGCATGCTGACGTGGTCTGCCTCCTAATGCTTGGATACGCCCTTATTTGGACCCAAGGTTAGCTCTCTGACATTTTGAGCTGATTAAGAATTTGCCTGGGCCGTAACCTTTGCGTGGCGTGAATCCGGCTGTCATTGCATTAGTGCTTCCATTATCATGCAGTCACATCTAATCTCACCTGAAGCTCGGGGCCTTCCTCATGGATGGGGAGGCAGCTAAAAGCCTCTTAATGTATGTGGGGATGATTTGAATAAGGCTCAGACTCTGATAGGGCTGAGGGCGAGGTGTTTAGCTAAGGCCAAATCAAATCAGTGTCATTAGAAAAAAAAGGATTCCTAATTTCTGGCTGAATTACACCTCATTTTGTGTCTGTTTAATAGGCTAAATGAGATTGTAAGGGAAAAGGTGCCCAGTGCTGATGCTGTAAATTCTCTAATCGTGGAGGGAGCCTGGTTTTACCTCTTCTTCAGACAGAACAGGCCTTTTGTTGAAACTGATATGAATATTTCCTAATTTACATATGAATGTTAGCATATTTTTGACAAGATTTTAAGAAGCTGATGAATATGTTTGCCTTTTACACTTAAATGCTAATTAATTCAGCACAGTGTTCTCTTCTGATTTCAGCACTAACTCCATCAATATAACAACATAGTCTTGTTTTAGTTTTTCTCTTTCAAGAACTTAATTATTGTTATATATAATTATTGTTATTCATTTGAATTCAGTTTAATTTATTTCATACATCTAATCATACAGGTAGAGTGCTTGTAGTATTTGTTCAATTCAAAATAGAAAATAGTGTAAACTAACAATAATAATAATACAAAAGGTAATATATGCTAATAAGTAAAATGATAAGTAATGTGAGTAAATATGTCAACAAAGCTGTGTCAAGACATATATATACACACTTGACGATGGTGTTGGGGCCAAAAGTGGAAGTACAGCAGGGGACTCAAAACACAGCTGAACTGTAGTCAGTGAACATCAATCTCATATAGCTCCCTTTCTTGTCCAGGTGGGATAGTTGTGGAGGATCTGCACTATGGTGTCTTCTGTAGATCAGTTGAAATAAGAAAACTGTAGTGGGTCCAATGTACTGAGTAGTGAGGAGTAGATGTAATCCTTGACCAGAGGCTCAAAGCACTTCATCACCTCAGAGGTCAGTGTCACTGGGTCAGTTATTCAGGCAGGTTGGTCATGTTTTCTTGGACACAGGAATGATGGTGGACTTTTTGAAGCATGCGTATATGTTTGTGGACCCGCTCACTGATAATATCTGGCCCTGCTGCCTTCCTGATGTTCACACGCTTGAAAGTCCTCCTGACGTCATGCTCAGAGAGAGTGATAGATTGTGATCCAGGACCCTGTACTTCAGCTGGTTTTACTTGTTGTCTGCTGATGGCCTCAAAGGAAAAGGCCTCATATTGCATAACAGTCTCATTATGCAAAAGATTTTTTTTTCTTGACATGCTCAACTCCTGTGTAATAAATGAATAAATGACTTCAAACTATTTTATAAAAACAAAAATAATTTCCATATTACACAGTGGTGATGTGTCCATAAACATGTTTCCATGCTTTCTCACCTCACTTAGCCATTAAATTGGATCAATAATGATCTTAAAGAAAAAGCCTCCATAAGTGCATGTGCCAAAACATAAATCATAAAAGTGCAATTTGTACAGAGTAAAAAAACATTTGTACTTTGAACTAACAACAATTGAAATGTCACTGACATTTGTGGGAGTCCAAATCAGTGCGAACTTACAAACACAGCACTTTCACATGTGCAATTCTCAAGCTCTGTAGAAGCTGAACATTGTGTAGCACAAAAGATTGCACTGCAACTACAGTCTCATTTCAAGCCAGAAGCTTGCCCTTGAGGGACTGGACTTTGTTTGACAGCTTTGAATCATCCAGTTCTAAGAAAAGTTTTTGGAACACCTCAAAGGTGTACTTCAGTTGTCTGGGATAATCGAGATTCAGCGCGTAGGTCAAGCCAAGGAGGACAGAGTAAGCCCTTGCAATATCTCCAAGTCCTGTGATGACTTCCACGCCCTCTATGACAATTCCAATGTTCTTTGGGCTGTTGCCTGTAGAAGCTCCGGGCTTTGGGGTCACAGACATTGCCATTATGAGCTGTTCAAATTTCTCCAAGTTCTCAGTGTCCTGCAACATGAAATTGTAAATGTCTTGGTATAAAACTGTCAGAAATTATCATCTTTATGTTAAAAGGACGTTTTTTCCAATGGAGTTCAGAAGCCGGCTAATGAAACTCCAAATATCAAACTAAACACCGCTAATCAGATATGAAACAGTATTCTATTCCTAAAATGTTTTCAGAAACTTCTTTAGTGTACTGTTTAGCTGTAAAATGAGAAAGTTTGTGCCATGTTAAGCCTCCTCCCGTCCTGCTAACGTTAAGTGCTAACCGCTGTGTACCAGACATTACCACACTAAAATTATCAGAGTTATGCATGAAAAGAAATAAAATTGCGGCTACAGTACACTGTTAATAGACTGACTTCACGTGTGTTTAGGTAAGTTACCTTCACATTTGCAAGTTGCAACAAAACAGCAAAACAACAGAGAGAGGTTACGTTACCTGCCTGGGAAGACATAACAAGCTCCACACACAGGAAGTAAAGCCAACGGAAGTGCGGCAAGTGCAGTTCGAAATGTAAGATGTTCTTCCAGCGATAACCCCCAGTATTTCTCTTTATGGAAATGTGTCTAACCTTAACATTAAACCCAATGTACTTATTTATGCAATTTCATAAAAAAACATACGGAGGCAATATCAACATGCAGGAACCTTGATAGCGGAAATGCTAACCCGCATCCTTCAAAATAAAAGTTTGACTTCGATCCATATGAATTCTTCCAAAATGTATGTGTGTGTATGCAAATGCCCAGCGCAGCAACATCACACTACTACATTAACATATAGCCTTGCCAACAGAAGCCAACTTTCTGTTGCTGCTTTTCTCTTTTTCTGTGATAGCTCATTTTATATTGTAATTTACCACTACATGCGTTCTTCTTGCTAGCCCAGTGATGACAAAATAAATTTTCTTACCTTAGTCAACCAGTTAAATTTTGCAAGATGGGCAATGTGGAAGAAGATGAACATTCACTGTCTGTAGTCTCTTCAAATGTCTTGTGGGTAGATGATAGCCTGCTGCACTTTGACAGGAAATGCTTTTCAATTAAAATTTGCCTGATTACATTAATTTGAATTCACTCAATATTCTCTCTATTTGGAATTAGATTAACATAATGCTTATGTTTTATTTAACTACAATGGGTGGATTTTATTCCAAACATTTTTATTTGCAATTTAATTAAATATTTGCCTCAAAATCAAAAACACAATTACATTGAATATATTTTACCTAATACATTAATTCAAATCTACATGACCACAGAATCATTTCTTACAGTGCATGCTCAGAGGGGCAATCATCACTGAGCCTTTCAGAAAGACTTTAAACTATTGATTATCACATATTTTTATGTAACTCTGACTTCCTTTGTTTTCTCTCTAAATATTATGGGGTTCATTTGCTGTGTTTCTTGCTTTCAAGGAATTCTTCTAATGTTTTTACAATCCATAGAAAACACCACAGAAATCTCCCTTGTTACAAAACACTGACCACACCAGTCCCCGGAGTCATACACCATTGTATTTCCTAACATAAAACAGACCGAGCAGCGACTGGGAGAATAAAGGCCATAACCAGATAATAGTTTGCAGTTCCAGCAGTGGATCGAGGGAGATGTCAGCAGGGAAATGTGCAAGTTTGAACCCATGCGCTCTGAAATGTAAACTGTGCTCAAGGGTTCTACCCCGCAACTGAGAGAAAGCTCCTTCTTCCAGGACACCTGTGACCCTGCCCTCCCCTTCTGCCCTTGTCTGCCTTTGATTCA
Source organism: Sciaenops ocellatus (assembly GCA_033000465.1). Lineage (NCBI taxonomy): Eukaryota > Metazoa > Chordata > Actinopteri > Sciaenidae > Sciaenops > Sciaenops ocellatus. Next base: position 29,361,006 of record CP136878.1, read on the forward strand.
GATCCAACACATCTCCCCTGGTGCCTCTCCACCTTCTCTGAGCTGAAACCAGGCAAGGCTGCGAGTCAAAAAGCCTCTGGAGCTGGTCTGATGTGAGCTCTCCTTTTCTTTTTTTCTCTTTCACTGACTCACTCTTTTTTACTTCCTTGCTTTTCATCCATAAGCCCCAGGGACATGAAAGAGAAAATTCATAATTTGAAAATATAATGAAGACAAAATCTGGCAGGTCCATATTATCAGCACTCTGGAAGCAGACAGTCAGCAGGAAGAATTGTCTGTAATTTGCCAAAGTTTAAAAGGGCTCGTAGTTAAAAATAATTATGGCATAAAATTGTCATTTGGATGAATAATAGAATGTAGCCAGCCCTTCAACATGGTTGCTCAAATATGACCTCAAAGGTAATTTAGCTGTCCAACAAATGAGCTCATGAAAAAACAATTTCCTATCTGTGTTACGTTATTTCCAATATGTAACTTCCTATACAGCCACGAGACATTTTAGATTTCTCTTCATATAAAGATACAGCGTGTGCATTAGTAAACTTTGGGATTGTTGATCAGTGCATTTTAACTTTGAACAGAACCAGACTCGCCGTTTCCTCCTGATTTCAGTCTTGCTAAGCTAGGTGTTGCAGTCTGAGATGCAGTTCACTTGAAGCAACTTTATTTTTTATGAACTCAGAGTCACACTCTCAGGTCTACCTACACATTTTCCTACTGCTGGTAAAACTTAACGACGTATCCTTTTACAGAACAAGAGTAGTTTGTTCTATAGCGCTAAAACTTGATGGTTTACTCACAGGCGCAACCTGGAGGTGAAACCTTACAGCACATCCATCCATCATCTGTAACTGCTTATCCCCATCAGGGTGGGGCTGGAGGCTATCCCAGATGACTTTGGGTGAGAGGCGGGGTACACCCTGGACAAGTCACCATCTTATTGCAGGGCACATAGAGACAAACAACCATTCACACACACTCACACTTACAGGCAATTTAGAGTCACTAATTAACAGGCTAAGTGATTGGGGGGAGGAAGTTGGAATACCCAGAGAGAACCCACAAGGTTTGAACCAGGAACCTTCTTGCTGTGAGGTGACAGTGCTAACCGCTGCTCCACTGTGCCGCCCCCATACAGCACATTTCCCGATGTTACTACTGTCTACATGAACACTGCAGCCTGAGAGATTAACAATAACAGCAGTATATTAAACCATGAACCATGTCTGCATATACAAAAATAAGAACTCTCAACTGAATAAACTGAAATACTAAAAAAAGGATAGGTTGTGGAGTCCCTAATAACCATCTCATAAACATAATCTATAGAAACATGAACAATCTTCTGGATACTGGTTGACATCTCATATAGGCTAACTACTTACTGACTCAGTGCTGTACTTAACACACAGACATGGTCACTCGCTTTCAAAATGTAAAATGTAAATTTAGTAACCTACTTAGAGCAGCCAAATTCCATTGAATCCCCTTAAGCAGCAGGTCAGGCCTCTGTGATTATCACCACTTTATAAAGTCCTCAAAGCAACATGAGTCAAACTGACAAACATTCAAAGACTCCAAACCGTCAGTGTCTGAGTCGCAGAACCATAAACCAGTAAGAAAGCAAAATGATTTACTGGTGCAAAGGGAACAATCTGGGAGGTAATGATAACATTTGCTAAAGACAAAATGCTTCAGTAAAGAGGAACAGCTGTGGCAGGTGGCAGCTAACCAACAGGGATGGATGGACACAGCAGAACTACTGCTAAACACCACAAAATACACACTGCACTGAAATAATGACGGAGTGGATATATTAACTCTGTGACAGTCATAGTCATAAACATACTGAGCTTCACTGGTCGTCCAGTATTCTGCTACCATTTGGCTTCTCCAGTCAGGATGTCAAAACATCGTTAAACATTTTATAAAGAATTCTGGGTCCATTGTAAGAACCTAGAATTGTTCTTTACAATGGGATCTGAATGCATGACAAAATAATCTCAACTCAAAGTCCATTTACAAGATTTCTTGGAGCTTAGCCACTCATGCTTTTTATCAGTGAATGGATGACTTCAAATAGTCAGTTTGCATTTAAATGTTTATTTGAATGTAATAAATGCATATTTTAAAAATAATTCATATTTTTAAATCAGCATATATTTTGCAATTCAGTGTTTATTGATTCAGTTGAGAAATCAGTCATTCAGTATAACAAAAGCCAAAAACCCAATCCTCTAACCAGCCCCCATCTTCACTTGGCACTTAACTCGGGACATGACTCAGAAATTCATCTCTGAGGCTTGAGGCCTACAGTACTGGTGACTTTCCAAACAATGCCTGGTATTAATGACTGAGATTCCTGCAATAACTCAAAGCAAGAACAACCTCTGTTAGAAATATCTCCCATCACAACGATTATTTCAGGTTTGAGCCCAAAAAAAAAACAAAACATAAGAACATCTCCCAGCAAATGATGCTTTTTTTTTCCTGTCAGTGAATCAGAGGAAAAACAAAAATGTCAAGTGGTGAAAATACACTTCTCACGACCAAATGAACCTGAACCTGAAGCAGCACTGTTATCTGTTAGCTGCCCTCATATAATTCTGATTAACGTAACATTAACTCTTCTACAATAAAACAAGAGATCTCATTTTGATGCTATACTGACTCATAATTAGGTAAACAATGTCTCTGTTATTCCTACTCTGCATGATCTGTATGATCTCCGTACATAACGCTTTAAGTCACAAACCACCAACTATATGACTGATTTTGGTGAAACTAGATCATATTTTATGGAGAAAATGTTTTCTGGTTTTCCCTCTGATGTCCTCCGGCTGCTCCGCCTCAACTCTCTGTGATTTACAGAGTTTCCTGATGGACAGTGAAGTGAGCTGCTGTCAACTGTAGCTGCTGTTAGGTAATGTTAGCTCAGTTTGTTAGCCAGGCTGCCCGTGCTGTGAACTGAGAGAGTCGGGGGAGTGTTAGTGTTTGTACCACGGGTGTTTTGGACCACTGGGAAGAAGAGGAGGAGGCTTTTGCTTTAATGTTGAAAGTTCAAAGTTGAGAAATGCTGCGGCTCTCAGTGACTCCTGTTCTCTTCACTTCCTTCTGTCACATTTTACCTCCACTTTAGTCAGTGAGAAGTAAATTGCCCTGCTGCAGTGTTCTGCTTCCCCTAGGAGCTCGCTTTTATCTTTGTTCCCTCTTTTGTAGAAAGTAGGTGCATCTATTCTAGATGGAAGCAGGAATAAAGAGCATTGCAGACGTAAATGCATAAAGCAAACAGCATATTTTGTATCTGGGAATCTCCCTCCTCTCTCTCTCTGGGTGTGTGTGTGTGTGCTTGTGTGTTTCTGTCAGCACAGTGTCATGGAATATAGAAACAATCTTTATGGTTTTACTCAAATTGCAGGATGGAGTGTGTCGGTGCCTCTCTGCTCACTTTGAGCAGCATGTGTGTGTGTGGTCAGTGCTGCAGGTCACAGGGCTGCATGGCCACAGCACGGCCAACTGTTGTTGGCAAAGCACGTCATGCTCACATTAGAGAAATGAAGCGTCCGCCTGCTGGACGGAGGAGGCGGCAGATGTTGAGAGGCAGGTTCCCAGAGGGCAGAGAGGATTAGCAGGTTAGGATCAAGCACTCTCTGCTGCTCCTGCCATCTTTACTTTCAGTGGAGTGTTATTGGTCCTGACAGAATGTCACTTCCAGGTCTGACATCTTAGCCCACCACCCACTAAAGAGTTTACTATTTGTTTAAGCTGGTTTTACACTATTGTGCATTATGCACACACTGTGTGCATAATGCAGGATTTCTACAATGCTATTTTACCAGAAGTATAAATAATGCCAAGGTGTCTGTATTTGGCAACCAAGAGTCTAAAGCCATGCTGGCTCTGTGAAAAAACAACAAAGAAACAAAGTTTGGTTTTGATCCTCGCAGTGTGTCTGTAGCCTACGCAGAAAAAGCAGCATTACTGTTAGCAAGCAGCAGTTTCAGTGCACCATCTGTGTCCACAGAGGATGTGTTCAGGCACGGTATTTATTATCACCTGTGTTTTGGCAGCGCTGAACCCAATAAACAATCACTGTAGTTATACTTGTAAAGAGGACCCAGAGCATAAAAATTCACTTTGGCTGTAACCCCACCTGTTTAGATACACCATAAGCTGCCATAGTGCAGTGAATGTAAAAAGAGTAATAGACAGATGAGCAGTTCACATCACTGTCCCATAAAACCTTGATTTGTTTGATCTGTAACAATACAGTGTAGTTTACTTGATAAGAATGTTTTAATGTTTTTAATGTTTCTATTGTGTTTTTGTTTAAAATTGGGGAGAACTAATGGGAGTTGTATTTCATGCTGACGGTAAATGGACTGTACTTATATATCTCCTTTCTAGTCTTCCGACCACTCAAAGTTCTTTTACACTACATATCTCATTCACCCATTCACACACATTCATACACTGATGGCATTAGCTGCCATGCAAGGTGCCAACTGCTCATCAGTTTTAGGAGCTAACTGTTCATACACATTCACACACCGATGGCGTAGCAATTGATGGAATTGACGGAAGCAATTCAGGGGTCAGTATCCAAGGACACTTCGACATGCAGACTGGAGGAGCTGGGGACAACCCGCTCTACCTCCTGAGCCACAGCGACGGACGTGTCGGCGTCTGTATTAGATTGACAGCAGCTGGCAGGCTGACAGTGTTACAGGGTAAAAATAAAATGCACTATCTCTTACTCAATCAAAACAGGACATCATTTGTGCACAGCCAGCTCTCACACATACTTTTATATTTTGACATAATGATATAAATGAAGAAATACTTAAACTAAAAAAAAAAATCACAATCTAGTGGAGAAGTATGAAATCAGAATTTGTTGAGAAGAATGACACCAAGACTAGAATGGCAGGCAAGCTGTCTGTCACTCAACGTCATTGTTGCCCTGGTTACACAGACTTAGATGCACAATTTTTGATTTCTTTTTTTAATGTCGGCGAATACCTCCAGCTCAAGTCCTCCTGTACAAAGACAGAGGCAGTCCAAATACAGATCTGAATGGCAGGCAGACCTCAAGTGGATCACTCCTGTCAGTGGGGGTGAGTACAAGTACAATTTTCTGTCGCCCATGGTGTTGCCCAACCTGAAGCAACATTTCCCCTCACTCTGGAACAGGTTGATCTATATTTCACTACATCCAAGAGAGTTGTCCTGATCAGTATGGCAGTCACAAATAAAAGTATTGCTCAGTCATCCACCACAGTGGTCTCTGTGGGCTACCAGGTACCTCGCTTCCCCTAAATAGTTTATTTTTACAGACCAATCTTTTGCTCATGTCTATAACGTGATGTTTTCATTTATATCATAATTTATTTTTTTTAACCCTTTATTTTCTTTATATGAATGTTGAGAGTAGCAGAGGACTGAACTTGATGCATAAAAAGCACAAACTGATGCATGACATTTCACCTGAATTGAAGGAAAACACTTTAATCTCATGGTGGAGGACCCCCAGCCCTGAGACAAGGTATGCATCATTTTTTCACACTGAAGGTGGCAACCCTAGGGGTTACACTGTAGAGAATGTGAGACAAAGTAAACAGTGTGTCTGCCCATGACATGGATATTTAGCTATCTAGCCTGCAAACTGCTGTGAGCAGTGCACTTTTCCGCGATGAATGTACGTCTAGCAGCTTGTTCAACAAGTTAAGGTGCAGGACAAGATGTGTGTTTGTTTGCAAGTTAGGAGACTGGAGCAGGAGAGCTAATGTGTGCTGTTGTTCACAGTTTATGGCTCTTGTGTTGTGTAGCAGACTGGCTCAGTGTGACAGTCTGTTCTGCCTATGACAAGCCATTGGAGTGACTGCTTTATGCAAGATTTGATTGGCTGTATTGAAATAAGGTCTCCACCCACCTAGACAGATAATGGTATTTCATTGAGCCAATGAAAAACCAGGGGGTACCATCATGAAACTAAAATGAATAGACAGAAAAATCTGTGTGACAGTAAATACGAGCTACCGACCATCCATACTCGCTTTTTCCTTGAATTAGGTGAAGGGTGGGGTACACCCTGGACAGGTCACTTGTCAGTCACATAGAAACAGGAAACCATTCATGCTCATATTCACACCTACAGGCAATTCAGAATCAGCAGATAACATAACCTGTATGTCTTTGGAAGATAAGAGGAGGAAACTCACACAGGTATGGGGAGATCATTCAAACTCCAGAAAAGCCCGACCTGGTCAGCATACTCAAACCATAAACCTTCTAGCTGTAAGGTGAGGTAATGCTAACCGCTAAACTTACAGTAGTACTTACTTGTTATAGTATTCATTCATCTCACCCTGAAACCCCACCGGGCACATCTGTCACGTCGCAGGTGCACGCAACTTCAAATCCCACTGGGAGCGTTTCAGAACCGAAGCGTTTAGCGTTTGGTCATTTTCCTGGTTTATGTGCTTCTAAATAAGATGTGCCGTGTTGCGTGTGCGCCCGGAGGAATTTTGGGGTGTAAGCATCACTGTTCATGCAACTTCAACATTGAACACTGTTGGTTCTGATTTCCTTCAGTTCAGTAGTACACTCAGTCTATCAGTCCAAGCTGTCATGTTCAGTTCATTTGAAAACTAGCTATTATGATTGATTCTGTGCACAGTCTTTCACAAAGATTTTAATGAGGTCATGTGTATTGTGTAACACAGTTGAGGTGGCAGCAGTGCTCTCAGTCATCAGTGAAAAGCAACTGATTCAGTCAGTGACAGCGATGTTTCGGCTTATCAGTTCAGTTTGGTATTAAAGACTTTAATATGCATAGTAAACCACAGGAAAAAAACAGGATGAACCTTTTGTGTAACAGATGCTTGGATGGATATAAACATGGATGTACTGTATGGACAAAGATTCATGGAAATCTGTCCAATAGCATTTGAAACATTTATTTCAAAGCCCATCAACTGCTGGTTGTGCTAGATGTCAAGTCTCCATCCAAGTTATTACGATTCATCACCTGGAAACCATGAATGCTTGTACAGTACCCAATTTTATGACAATCCATTCAGTAGTGATGTTCTTGATAAGTGATGGTTTTGAGCTTCTGGTTGACGAAAATGGACGTCGGGGATGACCCACGTCAATAGGTTTCACCGTCTGGCAACCGTGAATATCTGAACATTTCACAGCAACCCATCCAATAGTTGCTGGATGCTGACCAAGGTGGTGGTACTGACTTACTGACTTTGCCATCCATGTAGCAGCAATGCTAGCTTAGTTGAAATTATGGATATGATAGGCCCAGAAGTCGCTCTCTTGCAGCTAGCAACCATTGTGTTGTTCAATACAAACATAGCATCTACAGTACTATACATGTAAAACAGGAATGTCTTTGTCTGAGTTGTATGTAATGTGTTTGCATTTGTATTTTGTCTTTAGGTACTGCAGTACATCAGTGAAAACTGTTACCATGCTCAAATTATTACATTTGCTCAGCTGATTCTAGTGTGAAGAACCTAGGTGTGTGAAGTGAAGTATTCTAGTGAAGCCATCAGTGTATAGTTCACTGACATAGTGTAGAGACCCAATGAGATACCATCGAAACTCTTCTGAAAGGAGAAGACCTGTCCAGACAGTCGCAGTCAGTCAGAAAACACTGCAGTGTCAATCAGCATGCTGCTGCTTCTCCCCGTGTGTCTGGCCTCTGAAAAGACGCAAATTAATAATTCAAGGTCATCTCAATCTCATCAGGTCACCAGGTCATTTCCTTGTTCAGTGGTTGGAGGTTTAATATGGGTGAGGGTGTGTATATGTGTGTGTTATTATCAACAGAGATGAGATTACAGTTTGGTGTGAAAGAGGAGAGAAAGCCTAAACAAAGCAAGGTCTCTGCTGTCCCTCTCCACTTACTGGCTGTCCTTGGGGTGAAGTCAGTCTGTCTGGCAGACTGAATGTGAAGCTGTCTGCACAACAAAGGTATCAGTTTCAGTCAGAGGTGGCCATCAACATGTCTGCTTAATGAGTTTGACATTGGCATGGACACTGTCAGGATGGAGTCTGAGAGGAAATGCTCACAGCAGAGCGTTTAGAGATGACAGGTCTTTCCAGGCTGTCAATCAAACAGCTCTGCATTGTTATGTACTGCAGATACTGTAGACCTAATGCAGTGTATTGTCATCTGCGTGGGCACAAATGTCACCATGTCTGAACTGCTAGATTTTTTTCTACCAATGTCTCCTTCAAACATAATGGCATTATGAGTCATTTGTCATTACCTTTGGAATCAGCAGTGGATAACACTTACAATAACTAAAATGAATTTTAATTTTCACAGTTAACAATGATTTTTTTTCTGACTTCATTCTCAGAATTCTGACTTTTAAACAAAAGCAAACAAACATTAATTCTTTAGAAAAAAGTCAGAATTCTCATAATAAAGTCAGAACTCACTTCACATGTGGCCCCAATCGACTTTCATATCCCACAGTTCCATTCCATACCTCGTTACCATTCTTTGTCAGCCTGTCTGTAGTAGTGACGCTCATGATGTCCTCATAATCATCACTATTCTGTTCGGTCACATTGTGCTCTGGTGATTTTCTTCACTGGATTTTTTTTTCTTTTTTCTGCAGCCCTCTCCAAAGGCTGGACATTTACTTTTGTTCATTTCATGTGTTTTTGCTGTCTGTTTCACCATGTGCACTTCTTTCATTGTTTCTTCTTAAATGGTAACACTGTTTTCATTTGGCAACTCTGTGGTTTGGCACAACTGTAGTCACCTGGCCAATTTTCTCACCAAATACTATTCAGTCAAGTATTACTGAATCTTTTATTACTCCAAAGCTGCATAGGCTCTTTACTCAAATGCAATTTAATACTCATTACCCTTTTAAAAAGTAATATTATTCATTTACTTACTACTCCCCGCCAACAGCAATTTGTTACACTATTCCTTACATTACCTTTCCTTTACATCCCACACAATTGAATGTGGGTAATGGCACTTTTTTTTTTTTTTTTTTTTTGAATCCATAAACGTTACATGCTAGACAAAACGCACACCTGACATTGCAAATGATTGTTTTCTGTTGCCTGGGAATAGTTTCTCCCAAGGATCTGTCAGAAAAACTGAGAGTCAATATGGAGACAGTTCATTCACCACATACGTAGCCACCAGATTTATTAGTTATTACAGTCGCTTGTAGCTGTTTGCTGTTCTTGAATAAATTACAGTTTTAGTTGTTTAGATATTGCAGGGCTGTGGTGGGCTGTGTTTCCACAATCTTTACACTGTTGTGCTTTTGTAGTTTTGTAGTTTTTTTTTGTTTTTTTTTTAAAGAATGATCAAGAATGAACAGTTTAATCAAACAGAAACGTCCTTCCAAATAAGATTTCTTCCCATTAATTTGCGGCTGGGCTATTGATTTTAGGGTAAGGACCGGTGTTGAAAATGAGCCACAAAATAACAGGTTGTATGATTAAGAAGTCATGCTTGGCACATGAATAAATCTGGAAACCCTGAAGCCCACAAGCACTCCATGTATTTTTGTCATACAGGCTCCAGTTCCAGTACCAAAAGTGTGGAAAGCATTAAGTAGTATGAGAGGTGGCTGAGCCAGGTTGTGTCCACGCTGAAACCTCTGTGGTTGTGAAGGGAAGCTTATGCAGAGGTGCCTAAAAAACTGCAGCTCCTCAAATGTCCACTTGAGGCTGGCTACAGAAGTGACTAAGTCCCCATGTTAAAATGTCCAACCTCACAGCAGAAATAAACACGTTTACAGTCTGATTGTCTAATCTGGCCTTTCTGTTCTTGAGGGTTATTAATGGTTTGCACCTTGTGGTGAACCCTCTGTATTTGCTCTTGTCAAGTCTTCTCTTTATGGTAGACTTGGAGCAATTTGGGGTTCAGTATCTTGCCTAAGGACACTTCAACATGCAGACTGGAGAAGCCGGGGATCAAACCCCTTAACATCTGATTAGTGGACAACCTGCACTACCTCCTGAGCTGCAGCCATCCCTAGTGTCAAGGAGAACTAGTCTAATTGGCATTGTCCTATCTGATGTGCACAGGATTCAGGAGTCCAGAACTCATTGAACAGGCACTGGTGTTATTTTTCCATCCTCAGGTCAGCTCCTCTCGACTGGAAATTGAGGTTTGGCTGGCAGCATGAAATGGCTTAGGTGGCCAAGACAAAAGCACAGTGGAGGTAAACAATGCTGTGTATGTACGCCTTTTCAACTGAGCTCTTGGTCTTGACATGAAGGGGACCTGCAAAATCCACTCCAGCAATTTCAAAGGGAGGTTATTCTGTAATCCGATCTCTTGGCAGGGGTGCTGTTATCTGCTGCATGGCCTTTACTCTGAATCTCTTACAAGTGCAAGCTGCAATGATCCCTTTTTACCATTTGTTGGGCTTGAGCAATCCAAGGCTTGTCGTTCGTTGTATCAGAATGAAATGCTGACCAAATACAGCCATGACAAACTGATTCAGGTACAAGAGACAGACAAACTGATTTAAAGCCAAAAGCCATGGGTGCTGCTCAAGTCTGTCTCACACAGTCTAAATCATTTTGATCAAGACACAGTCTCGGGTCTCTGATTTTTGAGGATTTGTGAATGTCTTGTTATTCCACCCAGGTCCCTCTGAAAGTCTTGATTTTGTGCCTCCAAAATTAAGTAAATTTTAGCCTCCACCAACTCCTTGGCTGTCAGTTCTCCTTGTCTCTTTTCGTCTGAGCAATGGTTGTGGATGAATTGTGTAATGAGGGTCAGTTTACTCTAGTTCTCCAGTCTTAACAATGGATCAAGTCCTTTCTCTTTGTCTTTTTGACTTAAGCTTAGGCTTCATCTCCCCCTCACAGACGTCTTTATTAGACAGCTTTGGTTGCTTTGTTGAACTCAGAAATGGGGGCCTTGACCACCAGAACTCCTCTTCTTTAAGTTTTGACGCTGTCTTTCCTCTTGTAGTAAGATGGGTTAAGCTTTCCACTACAATGTGATTTCTCGGTGTAAAAAAGCGTGACCACAAGGGGATTTGGGTTGGCTACATGTTCATTGCTTTTCCCAAGTTGTTTTCTAGTTTTGCTTCAGTCCCCATCAACTCAAGACGTGAAAGGGTGAGTTTCTTCATGGAAATTGCTACTCTTGACTTGGACATGATGAGTCTGGTCCCAGTTTTTTTCTGATCCACACACTCACATCACTGAAAACATGGAATGTCCCAGACCTTCTGGGAATGATGGAGCTGACCACCTGAACACTGTTGCTGCCACCTTTGAGAGTGGTTGTCTGGCAGCTCTTTGTCCCAGCTCATACCCCGTTGCCACATATCCTGAAAGAGACTTTTCACTCTTATTACGGTATCAGAAAGCCTGTGCGGCCTAATTTGATGTCCAAGGTTGATAATAATGCAGTCAGTATATGGCCTTTATACAGGCTGTGCACTGTTAACATGCAGCCAAGTGCTTCAGGTTCTGGGGGAAGATTATAATCCTCCGGCAGCCACTTGAACTGAAGGCCTTCATTTCAGAGGAATTTCTGGTCCACATAGAGGTTGATGCCAGCAGAAGAGAAGATCTCCCTTATGCTTGTGGATAGTGCATAATAAGCTGGCTCTAAAGTCATGATACAGAGTGTGTGCCGTCAGTTTTCAGATTTCTTTTCAGACCTTTGAATCTTTTGGAAATCAATTGTCAATGTCTGGGGGTTCTAGTGCAACTTGCTGCCATGGTAACTACACTTCATATAACCATTTGTTATGGACTCAATTCCAAATGTGTGAATTCCTTGATGTCGATCTTCATCTTCTGTTCACTTTACTGTCCAGGCGAATAAGGTTTCTATGGAAAGCAGGGACTCTAACAGTCTTTCTACTCTGCTAGACACTATTTTTCAGTAGTGTTCAGCACCTATCAATACTGACAGCTCTACCTCTTTGTCCCTGCTGCCTGAGACATCTGCTGATGTCAGCCCATTTTTGCTGCCGGAATTCTTCTCCAGGAACCTCCATGATGGCAGAACTCACTTGTGGTGTTTCAACAGTTTTAATCTCAAGGCTTTGCTCTTTGTTTCCAGGACTAATTTCACAACGTTGCATTCCATGTCAACTGTCAAAGGTGTGCCGTTCTTTCTTTCTCTTTCTTTTTCACAACTGGTAAACCTAATCCTGCTTCTCCAGGACAAAGCACCTCTGACTTCCTCCATTCATCAGGCACACCTTCCTCTTTGTGCCCCGTGCTGCTTGTTGTGTTCTGCTTTCCTGTACTTGTCTTTCCTGTGAGGGGGGCACAGAAGAGATGACCCCATCAGTTGTCTCTGGAACAGAATCTGGGGGTTCAGTTTATTTATCTTCATTGCACATGGTGCGTTGCTGTCTCTGCATGAGACTCCATTGCTTGTGCAGAGTTTAGTGACAGGCTGTTGTCCTAGGCATACAAAACATCTCACCATTTTCTTCTGCTTTTCCTTTCGGGTGATGACTGTATCAGTGCAGAGTTCTGATTAATGATGTGCAATAAACAGCCTGAGATTTGGAGCTGCTTGTGTGGAGTAGTGTGGCTGATGACATGTTTGGTGAATTTAAAATATATAATTATTTTTGGCTAACACTAACAGGCAAAGCTGTTTCTTTCGGGTATCACTTGAGTGTAGCTTTTCTTTATCAAAGTTAGGTGAAAACTTTTCCTGACAGTTACTGTTTGTTTCTCAGTAGTTATTAGTAATAACCAACTATTCTAGTGAAGAACACGTTGACACCATATGGCTATCAGAAAGTATCGATCGAACTGTAATAGTGATGCAATATTACAGATATTGCACCGGAACAGACTTTCCACTCTGACACTAAAAACGTTTGAATGTCACAATGAAAACTGCTTTTAAGGCAACAGAGTTATAAGTATATAATATACTATTTATAATATATGAGATCATCAGTGATTTGAAGTTGCACAGATGTAATTTGAACTTCATGACTGACATTGAAGTCTGCCTCTGTGGAAATACATGGGAACTGACAAGCTGACGTTGGGGACTGCTTTTAAAGTGCACACAAATTGCCCTAATGCCATTGTTAGGATGGCCATGTAGCAGCTGGATTTGCAGACAGGAGGCTTGAAGCAGAGGTTGTGTTCAATCAACCAGGTGTTTATTCACCGACATTTAAATACACATACAGACAGGAACATGGACACAGACTGTGGACCAGGAGCACAATGGTCCTAGCAGCAACAGCTGTGTGTGGTGCAACCGGCAGCCTTAAATACCCTGCTGCTGCTACCAACCTAGACCCTAGGGGATTCTGCCCCCCCCATTCCATATCCACATAACAAACAATAGACAAAACCTTAAAATACATTTGCACTCCACTATAATCAAATTAAACTGTACATTCTACCGGTTCTAACCATTATCAAAGAATCTATTAAAGAACTCCCATGAACTGATTTACGTGCACTCCCCCCTACACCAATCAGCTCATGGTACGACCCGGAACCTTCAAATACTGCCGAGTTAATGTGGGGGACTCTTTTCGGCCGAACACCCTGGAGATGAGACATAGGTGAGTGACTTGCACATACACACACATTTCATTCATCCCACTGCATAGTCACATCACATTTTATCAAGTACCTTTAGCTGCAGGCCTGGTCTCCACTCATTCCCTGTTGAGGGCAATACAGGACCTACACACACAAATATTGTTAACACAACATACACATTCAATAAAACATTCGCCACTTTGTTTGTGCCTCATTCTTAAATATGTTAACTCATTGTGACATTAATACCCCAAAAGTAAGTAATGAAGACTACCTTCATTACAGCCATGCAAAGCTTTGCAGATTTTTCTGCATAGCTTTTTATTTCTTTGTCAAGAATGGTGCAGTTCAAAGTCATCATTTCCACCATCCACTTAGTTATAGCTTCCATTTGGACTGAATTTAGACTTTCCTTTTTATTATTTTGGATACACAGTTTAATGTTATGATGTTTTTCATATCTGTATACTATCGATACCATACATAGAGTTTGTATACGGACAATAATGCTCATACTACTACCACAAAATTACTAATAACTGCTGATCATGTAATACACTGTATTACCTGGTTACTGCTGCTCTAATGAACTGTGATATTGTTTCTCCAATACTTGTGTAAAACAAATTGTAATAGATACACACATCTTCATCAATTTATTTGAAGTGTCTGACTTGTTTTCAACACCTAAGCAGGAGATTAAATGTTGTCTTTGAATAGAAATATGAAGTAGCAGGCAGACATATCCTGCACTAATAATCTAACAGCTAGTCTCTTTCGCATTAAAACACAACTATAAACACAGTTTTGAATAGAGGAAAATTGTGCTCTTATCACTTGGTTTTAATGCTGTATCAGTGACAGAGAACATGACTCAAATTTGTTGTCCTCTAAATGGAGCATGCTGAGAGCAGAAGGAACATTTCCCTGTCTTCCCTTAGTCAGCACTGCTTTTATGTTTGTGTTTATGGGCTGAATTTAAAGTACAATCAGCAACAGCAAAGAAAGGCTATTTCTGTTTTAGGGCCAAATGAGTATCTAGTGTTAGCTACATCTTTTGTAATGGTAAAACAAAAAAATACTCAATGATAAAAGACCAAACACCTCTGCTCACGTTAACTGGCCTGGTTTTATTTTCCCATAATGAACAGTTTATGCAGGACCTACATTTTTCAGGAACTTCAGTAGATAAGGCTGAAGTGACTTCAAAGGAACATAATGAGTGCATAAATTCTATTTATGCCATAAGTGATATTTTAAGCGCTTGATCCGCTGTTTGCTATGTCTGACTAAGACTGGGGGATTACAGGGCTGATTAACTGCAGTTTTGTCCTTCCCAGTGAAAGAGAAATACTAAACACAAGCCTCATGGCAGGTGGTCTGCATCATTACATGGAGATTGATTGGTTCAGTCCCAACCCTGGAGATTGACCCACCAACTGATCTGAACTGTACTGATCATATCCAACAGGTTTGCTTTTTACTCAGCAGCAGTAAGGCAGGCTTTTATACTGAATACACCTGTGCCCCTTAGTTGAATAAGACAATGGGCACCATTATAATAGCTCAGCATAATGATCAGGTGATAAGTGGTCCATGTTGGACAATTAGTCTTAACACTTGAGCTTAGAAACAGTAAAAAAATCCTCGAAACCAGATTTTCAGCATGCCATGGGCTTCTTCAGCAGATGGAGTTCACACAGTTGTTGTGAAGATATTATAGTTTATTGGTCACATGTGAAAATGGTTCACCATGTCTCGGATCAAAGATGGTTTCTGGTGTCAGATACGAATGTCCTCCTCGATCTTTCTCTGGTCGTCCAATCACTTCCTACTCGATGACTCATGACCTTTTCCCGGTGGATCACAGTGTTCACAGACAGATGATGTTGTGTCTGGTGCTCATTTATTCTCTTGATGTGTTCCCACAGTTGTTGCATGAAACAATGATGCTGAAACAGACACATCCAGGAAAGCCCTCATCTTGTACACAGTCACTCAAAGTGATGTTGCTGTATGAGCTGTACTTATTTTCCTTGTAGAGGTGGAGTTAGGTGACCCTTCAACTTTTTAGGTGGATCTTTTTGTGTGTAACGTCACCCTTTTCACCAAGTGTTGGCAATACTATTGCACATGTGAAAAACAGTTGTAGAAAGCCCCATCTGACAAAGGATAGATATCTTGATAAAGGGAATGGAATACCTGTCAGGTCTGCCTTTTCACCTGTTTTTAAGGCCATTATTCAACGGGTGCTGCTGTTCTGTTTTCTTTTTCCCAGAAATGTAATTTCCCTGACCTTCAAAGTAATTAAAAAATCAGCACTAATGGATCAGTTGGCTCATGCTTTTCTCCAGAAGTTGCCAGATTAGACAAATGTTATCCAATCAACACCAAAAGTCACTCAGAGTAAAAAAGAGGTTTCATCTGTGGTTGTGTGCTCACTGTCAGCTGTCAGTTAGTGTCAGTTCAGCCAGGATATCAGAGGGTGATGGTACATGACCAAGCGGCAACCTCCAGTGCTGAGAAATAAAGCCAATGTGGAAATACTAACATTTTATTAATGCTCAGAGTTTGGCATAATTAATGCTGATTGTCAAGTAAGTGCTGTTATAGATGGCTTATTAGAGCACCCAGGCGTCATTCGGCCCACCTTAGGTTGGCTGATGATCCACGTCTTTGCCAATGTTTAGCTCAACCAGGAGGAGAAAGCCAGTGGCTTGAAAACAGCACTTTGAAAACCTATGGGTGATGTCACCCAGGCTCTGTCCACTCTTCTACTGTCATTGTATGTGACACAGAGAATGGAAGGGATGAATGAAAGGAACGTTGGGAGAAGTTATGTTTGTCATAAAGCACCATATGCTCACCTATCACCTACATATTGGTGACAATGGAGTTATCTGTGGCTATTTAGCTCAACAAGGCTATGCAGTATGTGTCATACAGTGTACTGTATGTTGTGTATTGTGTGTGTGTGTGTGTCAGTTAGTTTTTTAGTTAAGTTTTATTTCCTGCATCAAAATTTCAAATGCACAAACAGTAGACTGCCCTCTTCATAGAAAAGCTCTCAAGTTTGAATTTATTTAGCCTATTTGTAGTCTAGGACAGTGGGGCTTGTGTTTCCCTGGTAGAATTTATATGTTTATGGACATACTGACTCATGATGACTCAAAGGACTCGTAAGATCCGGATCTTTTTAGTGAGTGGCTCAGAAAGACTTGAGTCTGTAAAATGATCAGAGTTTGACATCTGTATCTCTCACTAGCAAGAACAAACAAGTCAGTGCCTCGCTCTGTATAGCCTGCAGGTCGTGGGTGGAGACTCTGCTGGAGAGCTCAGGAAGTTGGGGGGTTATGATCATGAGCCTGATAGTGACATCCCAAGAGGAGCTGAATTTAAACACAGAGTGCAGTGACAAGAGCTTCTTTGACACATAGATCTACCCTCCCACTAGAGCTCAAGAACTACAATAACTGACCTCAACCGACACATCTCTGTTAAGGATCTCGCTGTCTTTTTCATTTTGGACTGAAGTTTGACAAACAAATCAATCAGGAAGTAAAATTAAGTTTTATTGCAGCTCTGCATTGTCTCCAAACTCTTGTGACCTGAAGAAAGTCATTCATGCCTTGATGTCGTCACTGTCTGATGAAATGTCCAAAATGTCCAAAAATGATCTCTTTTTCTGCAGGATTAAAAAACTCTTTTTTTCTAACTAGCTACCCACACTCAACAAAATGAATGAGGCAGGTAGTGGACTTTGTATTCTTCTTTTTTTAATTTTCAGTTTACTCAAAAAACATGTCTGTTAAGTTAAAATATGTTTTTCTAATAAAGGCCATGTAATTGTATTGCTTAACATAACATTTTTGATTTTAAATAACTTAATACAACATGTGGAACCTGTTGACAAAATACATTTAATTAAAGTCAACATTTCATTTTTTTTGAGTGTAAAACACTGTAATGATTCACACTAAACTAAACTATGTGAACCACTTAATATTTTAATTTGATTCATGTGGATTGTGAGCAAAAGTGTATATGAGTAGGCATACATGGTTTACAAAACCAATTTTCAGGTTTACTCACCAGCATTACAAGACCAATCGGGTTAAGGAACCAATTTTGATGGTCTCGTAAACATAAAACTTTATAATGTTATAATTATTCAATATTAATTGTATAAGTCATTATATATATATGAGTGATTACATAGTTTCTAGTGTTATCAGTTAATATAGTTGTTCTACTGTTATGGCCCACCCCCTGCCTTTCTGACGTTCACACATATTGGTCTCACATGGCAGGATGGGTTTGTGAGACCAAAACGTGTGTAATACGTGTGTGTCCAACAGCGACACCAGAGGCTGCAAGAGACATTGCAAATTATACACGTTTCCGCGAAAATATACACAATGACACCACCGCCAATTTTACACACAAGGCGGGAACTTCAGCGGACTCCAGCCGGAACCAGCGAGTGGGATGAGCTTTGAAAAGTAAGACTTTTATATTTTATATTTTATACATATATGACCGATAGCCTTGACAGACTTAAAAAAGCTTTAGTTTATATAATTAATAATAATAATTTACTCGTGTAAATCTTGTAAATAATGTAAATAATGTCACGACTATTTCACTACATATTTCTTACTATTACTGTTTTTGGTACTTATTATTTATTGTTCTCTACTCTTTTTCTTATTGCTGCTCTTATATTCTTATATGTTCAGTTGTGGATAATGCAAATTTCCCCATTGTGAAACTAATAAAGGAATATCTTATCTCTTATCTTATTGCCAGCATGAATTAATGTTCATGCTGGTTGTTAGCTAACAGATCTCTAAAATGTTCGGGAGTTATCTGATAACTACACACTCTGTACACATGCTTATTTTGTTTTATATTTCATAAAATGTGTGTCAGCTTTCACTGGATCCTCCGTCAGCTAGCTAAACAGCGGTAGCTTCTGAAAGAGTAAAATTCATTTTGTTTAGCGATGAAGAGACTGACGGTGTTGTGTCGATATCTGGTATTGTCCTGCTTAGAAAAATATTTGGCGCCCTTGCGGACTTTGTTTGTGTCTCTGTGTGAACTCGGATTTTTTGACTGTCAAAGGAAAACAACAAGAGTTAACATAATTGAGACAGAAATAGCGCTTCAAATCCTGTCTGTTTTTTTAAACCGTTTAACAAGACGATCTTGAACACAACGTTTGACTTCCAGTAGTCCCCCCCTGGCCTGAACACACTCCGCTGTGAAGCTAGGTTTGTGGGAGAGAGACAGTTTGTTTTTTTAAAAAACAAACGCAGTGTCCTTTTTGTGTCTCCCGTTGTTTGCATCACGTCTGTTACAGCCGGACCGGAGCTGTGTAAATGGCCTTAGCACTGCAGCTAGCTGGTAAGCTAGTTCTGTCATCACAGTTACTCTGTCAGGGTTTCAACCAGCATTTAGTGAAGCAGTTAGTTTTTTGTTGCGGTTTGGCTGCCAGCTTTTGGACGCTTTGTTGTAGATGGCTTTAGCGTGGAAGCTGCGGAGGCTCCGCTTTCATTTGAGGGGTAGGTTGTGTTGTTTGCATAAAATATTGTTGCTCTATTATCCCGAATTATCGTTTATGGACTGCTTCATGAAGTTTGATATGAAGTTATGGTTATAGTTATGATTTTAGCTGTATTTTGGGCATATAAACGAGCTTTGTGCCGATTTTAGACCAGGTCTGGCTGATACGATTGATGTATAACATCACCATATTCTTTTTGATTAGTACATTGATGAACACTGCTTTCTGTTTTTATTGCTAAAAGTCCCCCAATTGCTAAAACAGCAGACTGTCAGAGCAGGAATACGTGTCAATAAGTTAACACAATAAAGTTTTATTGCGTAGTGTTGTCCCTTACTTCATTATTTACCAGACTTGGATGATAAAGTGGTGGAATGTAACTGTATGAGGTCATAGTTACATTATTTATATTGTAACTATTATTAAATAGATTTGTTCAGCTTTAATCTGAAATATAGGAGCAACTGAAGATAAAACATATAGATGAAGATTTAAAAAAAATATTTAGATCAAAGACATGAGACATGTTTGTAATCTCACAAGCTGATCCAGTAATGTGTTTGATGATTAGCACTTGGAAAGGGTTGAGGTTAAAATACAGTAAATAAAAAAAAAATACATAATTATTTGGATATTGGCTCAACAGCCTTCAGTGACTTTATTTCATCTACTTTAACTAATATAGTCAATTTAAAAACCTTCAGACTGTAGGCTATATAGTTTATTTAAAAATCTCTTTCAAACTACAGTCTGAATGTGTTAACAGCATTTCACTGTTTAAACTAACTACATTTGTTGAAGTATCTGAAATACACAAATACATTTCTAACATTTAAAATCTACTGTATTGTAATCTCTTTTCAAGTGTAAATCCCCTCACTAGATTGTTATATTACAGTACATGTCTTATTTTCTTCTTCACCTACATTTGCTCCTTTGTTTGTTACATCAAAGATGAACAGATTGATTTAAATGTAATGTATCTGCGGCCCCAAACAGTCACATTTCATCAATAATTAAATGTGCACAATCAGCATAAACATGCATTAATATATGTCTACTGTTTTAAAACGGAGGGTCCTTTTTTTATTTACCCATTGCCATGGTGAATCACTGTATCTGAGCTCCATAGATGATGGCTTTTTTTGTGGGTGCTTAACATACTCAGAGTTGATTGAACTAATTCAGATCAGCTGCTCTGAAACCAATACTCAGAGTTCAGGGTTAGACTCAGAGTTTGTTGAACCTCCTGTCTGGAATATCCCTCTGGTCTAAGACTGAAGCAAATGTCAACATTGCTTTTCCCTTAACTGCCTGATGGAAGCTGGAAGCATCTTCAGCATCGTCTAGCTTAAGCTGTGTTGTTGCCTAGCATAATACCTTTTTAGGCCACAGTTAAAATGAGTTCTGATAATGCTGTATATTTGTAAGGACTGACTTGACATGATATTTTGCAGTGAGGCGAGGCCGACTAGACCCCATTTGTGATGCACAACATCACGTAAGACTAAAGAAGGACAAAGCCTTATGTGTCTGGAGATACATCGACCCCATTAAAGGTAAAGTTTTTGCTTTCGATGATGTCTGATGTCTTGTATCTCAAAGCCCTCAAATCACAATAAGCTTTTATTATTAATTTCCTTTTTTTCAGTTTTTGGTCAGTTTCAGGTCATTTTTAGGTCAGCTTTAGTAGTTTTTGGTCAGTTTCAGGTCAGTTTTAGTAGTTTTTGGTCAGTTTTAGGTCATTTTTAGGTCAGCTTTAGTAGTTTTTGGTCAGTTTCAGGTCAGCTTTAGTAGTTTTTGGTCAGTTTTAGGTCATTTTTAGGTCAGCTTTAGTAGTTTTTGGTCAGTTTCAGGTCAGTTTTAGTAGTTTTTGGTCAGTTTTAGGTCATTTTTAGGTCAGCTTTAGTAGTTTTTGGTCAGTTTCAGGTCAGCTTTAGTAGTTTTTGGTCAGTTTTAGGTCATTTTTAGGTCAGCTTTAGTAGTTTTTGGTCAGTTTCAGGTCATTTTTAGGTCAGCTTTAGTAGTTTTTGGTCAGTTTTAGGTCATTTTTAGGTCAGTTTTAGTAGTTTTTGGTCAGTTTCAGGTCATTTTTAGGTCAGCTTTAGTAGTTTTTGGTCAGTTTTAGGTCATTTTTAGGTCAGTTTTAGTAGTTTTTGGTCAGTTTTAGGTCATTTTTAGGTCAGCTTTAGTAGTTTTTGGTCAGTTTTAGGTCATTTTTAGGTCAGTTTTAGTAGTTTTTGGTCAGTTTCAGGTCATTTTTAGGTCAGTTTTAGTAGTTTTTGGTCAGTTTCAGGTCATTTTTAGGTCAGCTTTAGTAGTTTTTGGTCAGTTTCAGGTCAGCTTTAGTAGTTTTTGGTCAGTTTCAGGTCAGCTTTAGTAGTTTTTGGTCAGTTTCAGGTCATTTTTAGGTCAGCTTTAGTAGTTTTCAGTCAATTGTGGTCAGGTTTTGCACACAGCAGGCATGTCTCCCACAGTCTTGCTCAAAGAGGTTTGTCAGTACACTGTGTCAGTGTAGATTCAAACACAGGAAGTGCTTTAAAATGACCTGAAACAATGCTAACTTACTGCTTCTGTATATGACTAAGATTCAGTATGGCTTGTGTGTTTTGTGTTAGCATGATCATGGTGTTTGAGGCCAGTGTTTGGCATATATACTTTAGTACAAAGACTTGTGTGTGTTTGTGTGTGGCCCAGTAATGGTTTATAAGGACAGAGTGAAGCATACAAGGTCATACAGTAAAATACAGTATCACATCACAGTTTTGCATGATTTTAAATATTGGCTTATGACAAAAGCAGTTTTAGGATCAAATTTCACAATGTTTTCATCAAGTTATGCCTTTTCTCATCGAGGAAAAATGGTAAATATTGTGAATCTGTCCAGTAATGTTGAGATGATATTTGATGAGTGAGTTAGCAGATCTTATGAATTCCATCTTTTTTCCTCATGATTGTCATTTTTTACCATAATTTAAATTTTTCATCTAATAATTTCACTTTTTTTATTAGGCT
Source organism: Sciaenops ocellatus (assembly GCA_033000465.1). Taxonomy (NCBI): domain Eukaryota; kingdom Metazoa; phylum Chordata; class Actinopteri; family Sciaenidae; genus Sciaenops; species Sciaenops ocellatus. The sequence goes on from CP136878.1 coordinate 29,383,141, forward strand.
CGTTTTCATTAACTGTTATTAATTTATCTATTGATAGGAAGAGGTGTGTTTGCAGTGGAGCCAATTCGCAAAGGCTCATTCATTTTGGAGTACAGAGGAGTTTTGAAGAAGACTGCTGCATGGAACGAGTATACATACTTCAAACATAAAGGAACGGATTATTGGTGAGTAAGCTGAATTGCAGGATGTTATTCTTGATCAAAAGCCAAACCGCACATGACCCGTGTTTCCACTATGGGGCTGAATAGTGGCACTATGATGACGGGGACAATGAAACTCGTGACGTCGTGGATGGGCCCCTCTTGGCCCCACTCTGCAGTGGAGACACGCCAGTCAAGAGGGCCGAGTGAGGGGAAGTTCTAGTCGAGTTCCTGTCCCCCTAAGGGGAGGGGGCGAGAGTTTCAATGTCCGTGTAATCATAATGCGACAGTTTTTTGTAGAGCGACTTAATTGTTGGCCTACTTGTCGAACATCTTCTTATGTTGTTTTTAACTCTGTAGATGGTTGCTATTAGGGGTGGGAATCTTTGGGTGTTTCACGATTCGATTTGATTCCAATTCTTAGGGTCATGATTCGATTCAAAATCGATTCTCGATTCAAAAATTGATACAGTGCATAGCAGAGCTTTCCACAAGCGCCGGCTGCCGGCCATATAGCCAATACACAATTTCCAGCCAGCAACTTTAATGACTATTATTTTTACAGCCTATAGGCTATAAATATTACTTTTCGATTTTAATAAAATTAAATGTTTTTCTAACAGACTGACAATAATGTCAAACTGAACCGCACTCATTAAAGTTGTGATTCGGTCTTGCTTGTACTGATAATAATCACAAATTGCTCTGATCACCGCCGATCATCCGCGGCCCTGACATGCAGTATGTGTGCACGTTCAGCGGAGTCAGTGCGGAGGTGAAGGCAGAGCTAACCAGATACTTCTTTTGTCACTATAAAGACAGTACGTCCTTACTTACTCAGGCTATCCGCTGCAAAATTTCAGTTTAATCAGTGCATATTACAAAGAACAACAGCGGACGCTGCCGCCGTCGCTCTTCATAGCGAGTTGTGCAGCAACGCTGTGTATGGAAGCTTATGAGGGCGCGCAGAGATACGAGGGAAACGTTAATAAAAAATCAATTTTTGAAGTTTATGAATCGATTCATAATCGTAGATGATTAGAATTGAGATTCTTATATGAATCGATTTTTTTCTCCCACCCCTAGTTGCTACTAGACTAATGCTCCTCTTCTGCTACGTTTTAAAAATGCTGCTTGATTTGATGTTTTCTGATAATGTCACATCCCGCTATGTTTTCACCCAATCAGTGAGTAAACCTTAAGCCCCACCTGGGAGCTTTTCGGGGCCGAACTGAGTACCTACTCTCGAGGCAGGGTCTTATTTCGGTCCCGTAAAGGTTCCCGGAGATTTAGATTTAATCATCATGGTGAATGAAATGGTGATGTATTGGTGGGGGGTATTCCAGAAAGCGTGTTCAATGAAAAGTGACTTTATCCAGAAACGGAGATCACTTTCATTCTGAGTCAGTTACCAAAGTAACATTGACATAACGCTTCGACATTTAGATATTACACGTGGAGTTCAAATTAAAATCTATTCATTGTCTGTTGTTATAACACTGGGACACTGATGTATGATGTAACATTTTTAATTTGTTTCATAACCAAATGAAAGTACTTTCCCATTATTTGTCCAGATTTCACAGATGATGATGATGATGAAGATGATGAGAGTGAGGAGGAGCAAACAACTGATCACCAGGCAGAGGTAGATTGTCCTCGTGCACAGAACGGTATGTATTTTGAATGTGATCTAGCATATTGGTACACATAGTACATACTACTGGAAACTAGCTCTAGACACTCTCCATTGATTAATTTATTACCCATTCCATCATTTAATTTTTTAATCCCGTGTAGATCCTGGCCACTTTACAACAATGGCCGTGTTTCCCGGATTTGATCATTCTTAAGGACGTAAGAACCCTCTTAACCTCTTAAGCTCAACAGCCCCCACTGGCGGGGTAACATCGCCCCCTAAAAATGAAAAACGTCTCAGGGCAGTTAAACAAGCACGAATATAGTCATATGACACACTGTTTTGTTCAGAAGAAGCTCAGCTATTGAGCCAGCACAACCATTTACAGCTCAACCAAACACAAGGCAAACACCAAGCAACTGATTGCGCCAGTAGCAAAAACGCTCCTCTTTTATGGTTAAAAGTTGGGTCTGGTCGCTGAGCCAGAGCACAATGAATTTATTACAATAAACATCTGGGATGATGACAGTTCTGATAGCTCACCTAAATCGCGCGTCATAGTCTGAGTTTTAACTGTTCGAATCCGGCCGCCCTATTCTTAGGTTGCTTTTCTAATGATTTCATTATATTTTATTTCAGTATAGCTGAATTTTCTATCCACAGATTAACCTGACGCGGCTGGATCTCTGAGTGTTTGGTTGCTAAGAAGGCTGTCAGGTGGATCTTACATTTCCTTCTTAGTGAAAGATCTTCTTAAGCTAAGAGCGACTCTGGGAAACACGGCCTATGTCTTGAAGTGTCAAGGCAGAATCATATACAACCTGTGTGTTAATGGTCCGATTTAAGTGTGACCTGATAAGAGAAACAGATTGTTTCAGACAGAGGCTGATTAGAGTTCAATGTAAAATGTACAGTATAATAAAAAATAATGTCGTTTTGGAACATTGAAGCATATACATCTATTTTAGCAGACATCCAAGAATAAATGATGAACAGTGGAAATGGCCATGACATATCCTCTTTGAAGGCTGCAGATAAATGTGAAACAGACATCTAAAGACACATTTTTGACTGAAAATCACTAGAACCCTGAAACTTTTCTTGGATCAGGATATGAGGTTTCAATACAATTTAAACCTGCCTGGTGTGTTTCTGCTTTCATTGAGCTAACTGATGTTGAAAATTAGTGTTTATTGAACCTGCTCTCTGGGCCAGGTTTCTTGTCCTCAATAATGTCGAACATATTTACAGTAAAAATAACCAACTGTAAATAATGTTCAATTATTACAAAATTAAACAACAGATACTTTAATTTAATTAATATAATTTAATAAAATGCATCTACTATGCCCTCCTGTTACACATTTTTCAGACATGGACACTCCTGAAGCAGACGGACTCCTTCCTGTACATAATGGTATGGTCAAGTTGAATTTTAATACGTATCAAGTTTATAATATCCAGTGCGTAACCTTCGGGAGTTTCTAGGCCTACAGAAAAAGGTCGTCATCATCATCAGATCAACATGCAAGGACAGAGAGACAAACAGAGGCAAACAAACAGAGAGAGATGTGGGGTTTGTATGTTCAATTTGCACATGAAAAAATCTGAATGGAAACGCTGGATATTTGGAAAAAAAAAACTTGAAATATCGCTAGAAAGTTTTTACGGAGGGAGTAGGTGGAAAAGTAAACATATTACGAAATATGCAACCTTTTTCAGTGGAAACAGTTTTACGGAATAACAAACGTACACATACAGGAAATACGTCATCATTTATTACAATTAGTAAACAGCACCTCTTACTCTGTGAGTGGCAAACAAAACTCCTATTAATTCTCATGGTTAGTCATTGTTTATATCCGGATGAAAAATGTAGTCAGCCATACTAACAAACAATTATGTCATCTTGTTTGTTTTCAGAACGCAAAGGCAAAACACGAAGACCATGGACCAAAGCAGAGGAAAATGCTGTGCTGAGACATTTCAAGTCTCACATAATTAAAGGCCATTTGGCATCAAAGAAGGAGTGTTTGGCTTGCAAAGAATGTGAACAGCCAGCACTGAAAAATAGAACATGCCTAAACATTAGAGACTTTGTAAGAAACAAAGGGCTGACTTTTAAGCGCCAAAACTGTCATCCACACTGATGGAATATGTGTGTGTAATAAGTGTAATGTTTTTAATGTTTTTTAGGAAGCTGCCGGTAACATCTGGCAGGGGTACAGCCAATGTAAATCAGCCTCTGGCTGCTATTGGGTGCAACAGTGTTTGTTTTTTTGAATATGTTCAATGTTGCACATTGTCCAGTTGAAATAAATGAATTGAAATTGGAATCTACACAAAAATTGAAGGCTTCAAATAGACCCTGTGATCGGTATTGGTTAGCCCAAAAAATGGGAAAAAAATGGAAAATTCCTTAACACGTGCTGCTGAGAGTAAACAAAAGAACAAACAATAGATCGGTGTCTAACGCTGCTATTCTCTGTCATAGTCTTGAAATGAATAAACAAATAATGCAAATCTGCGCATGATGAGCTGCACACGTACCGACAGTGTCTCTGTGGTTTCTCCTCACATTGAAGAAGTAATGGTTGTCATTCATTCATTAGTGAGCTGATTATTAATCTAACTCAGATTTATTTGTATATTCTTTCAACCTAAAGAGTAAATTTTTTATGTGATACTAAAAACTTGCAGTTTTGCTTGTAATCTTTGTACTGACTCTACAGCAGCAACCAAAACTGCAAGCTTTGGTTGCTGCTTAAAGTTTTGGTTGCTCGCTTCTCAGCAGCCAGAGCAGGCTGACAGTAGACAGGCAGAAGGCTCCCCTGCGAGGGGGACAGCAGCAGCAGAGAGCATCGGATGCAGGGATCAGATTGCTTTGACTTGTAAAACATGCTAACCTTGCTACTAACTTTTTTTATTTTTTTATTTTCCTTTAAGAGAGTCTTGGCACAGGTTTTGTTATTTTGGCTAAAAACTTCTTAACGACAATTTAAAGACCACTGAGAATGAAAATAGCTAAAAAGGAGGATTGGAGTAGGTATTTAAAAGGGTTTTTAAGAGATTAAATATAGTATTGTATTCTTATAGACCTTGTAATGTTTATCAGTCCTCTTATACCATTACCTGGTTTGTGTTTGTGTGTTACATGCAAACAGACCTTGTAATGTTTATCAGTCCTCTTATACCATTACCTGGTTTGTGTTTGTGTGTTAAATGCAAACAGACCTTGTAATGTTTATCAGTCCTCTTATACCATTACCTGGTTTGTGTTTGTGTGTTATATGTAAACAGACCTTCTAATGTTTATCAGTCCTCTTATACCATTACCTGGTTTGTGTTTGTGTGTTATATGTAAACAGGCCTCATAAACACTGTTGGTTTCACAAACCACTATTTGGTCTGACCCCGTAAGCCTGTGATATGTCACATATTCTTCTAAAAGAGAAATGATGATTTTGAAGTCAGATTTGTGTTCTGCAGATAAAATACAAATTTTTGATATGTCTTTTAAGTTCACCAGATGTTGCGTTAGGTGTGGTCTCATAAACCACTGCCATGCAAGAATCTCCAAAATTGGTCTCTTAAACCACATATGCCTGTATGTGTGTGTGTGTGTGTGTGTCAAAAAGATCAAAAGATGGAGATATGTGGTTTTCTTCAGACATTGACAGTATCCTTCTAATTTATTGTAACTTGTTATAGTTTTAATTAATTTCCAACTAAAAAAAATAACAAAAGAGTGACCAAAAACAATGACTCCACAAGGAGACCTGAGGTCAGAAGACAGGACAAAGAGACAAGCTGCAACAAGCATGTCTCCAGGGACACAAAGACTTTGGTACTGAGCTGAGCATATTTTTCAGTATGTTTGTGTCTGGTTCCCCATCCAACATATCGATGACCCCCATTTACAACTTCGATCAGGACTGTTCTTCTCCCCTACATTACGTTTACATTTGGCGCTTTTATCCAAAGTGAACTACAATAATGGGAAACAATCATGGTACAATCGAGAACACCGCTACAGGCCCAATGACAGCCTTCCCTTAAACTTGAACTCTCCCTGACCCACAGCTTCCACTGATTGATTCTTTCCATCAAGACCACCAAGACCTCCTCACTCACTGCACCACATTCCGTCCCCCATTCCTGCCCCCCCAGCCAGAAGCGAAATGAGCTCTAATAAACAAAGCTAGTGGACATGACAACATCAGTTCCAGGATATTTAAACCCCTAAAGCTTGCATGCAGCTTACAGCAGTCTTCTAGCACCTCTCTGATCTTTCCTTGAAGTTAAAGAAGGTGTCTAAATTATGGAAGAACCTGTTGGGCAGCACATTCAGCCACCAGATCAGCTGATCCACATGCAAACAGAGGTCTTCAGGCACTACACATACCTTGTATTTATATTATAAATATATATATATATAATATAGACAAACACTACGTATCATTTGTTAATAATATTATGTATTAGTCCAGTGTGTGCTGTCCGGTGTACATTACTAGACTTGCTTCTGCCTCTGCTGCTCTAATCATGACACTGTCACTTTTCATTTTGTATGTGGCTCTATATATACAGTATGTAACCAGTGGAACTGTTTGGGGTACGCCCATATAAGCGGCACGGAACACTATAGTGACCCCTCACCTCCCATTTTTACCTTTCTGCTTTCGGGTTACGCCCCCTGTTTGAATTGTTTGGCGTCACTACAGAGGTATGTAGTCCAGGTTTGACTCAACCGCATGTTTAGCAGCACTAGCATACAGCCAAGATAACCCTTCAACAGGTTTTATGAATGGTGTACACAGACCTACCATACTGCACTAACGTGACTTTTGGCATTTTTACAGCAGAGGCCACTGCTGCTTTGCCTGGGTTTTAATTAACCGATTTTATTTTCCGGGGCAGCACAGTGGTGCAATTGTTAGCAGTGTTGGTTGAACCTCAGCTGGGGTCTTTCTGTGTGGAGTTTGCATGTTCTCCCCGTGTCTGCATAGGTTCTCTCCGGGTACTCCGGCTTCCTCCCACAGTCCAAACACATGAACCTTAACAGGTTAATTGGTGACTCTAAATTGTGTGAATGTGAGTGTGAATGGTTGTTTGTCTCTATGTGCCCTGTAATAAGCTGGCGACTTGTCCAGGGTGTACCCTGCCTCTCGCCCAAAGTCAGCTGGGATAGGCTACACATTTTATTTTCCACATCATGTTTATATCGTTTTATTGTTTTTATTTTCTGGTTTTAGTTCTAGCAGGCGGTCATAGAATGCAGTGTATGCAGTGTTGAGTATTAGGTAACTTACCACAGGGGGCCTGTTAATATTATTGCATGTTTTATTTCCTTCTTTTATTCTAGTGCATTGTGTGTTTAGCCACCTGTGAGTAGGTACCTCATTTATATTAATTTATTGCACACTCTTATATCATGCCAGTTTTATTTTAAAACTTCTTTTATTCTGAGTAGGATTTTGATTATTTTAGGTCGTTTTATGACTAGTTCTGTTTTAACATCACTTGATTTGTTTTACCTTTGTTATCAATAAATTATATAAATTATAATGTATAATAACAGCACTTCTCTGATTTTTAATTTGTATGGACTTGTCTGTGTGGGGACCACGGTGCAGAATATGTGTATTGAAGCTACTCTATTCTGTAACATAAATCTTTGGGTGAAAGCCCCAAGGTGGCGTTGTCGAAACCTTGTTAGTTAGTATTTTAGCCGAGGACTCTTTTGGCTGATCTCATATTATCTTATTTTTCTACAGTTTACTGCCAAAGAGCGATTATGTAGAACCAGTTATCTTTACTATTTTAGAAAAATAACTATAAATGTAGATTAAACATCAAATCAAAATCAAATCAAACTTTATTTGTATAGCCCAAATTCACAAAACACATTTTGCCTCGGAGGGCTTTACAATCTGTACAGGGAGTGACACCCTCTGTCCTTAGACCCTCGGTTCGAGTGAGGAAAAACTTGCCCACAAAAACCCTTTTAACAGGGAAAAAAGGTGGAAGAAACCTCAGGAAGAGCCACAGAGGAGGGATCCCTCTCCCAGGACGGACAGACGTGCAATAGATGTCACATGTACAGAACAAATCAACAGAAACATGTTGTACAATTACAATGAATGATGAAATGATTACAGTATACAGAGTACACAGAAATATGGTAACAATAATGACAGTAATAATATATGCAGTGGACGTCGTGCAGGACCACAGCAGCAGCCACGATCCATGAGAACCTGCTGGACGAGAGAGCACAGAAACTCTGGGGAAGTTTAGTTAGTAACATGCATTAACATGCATTAATGAGACATGTATGTTTACAGATGGTGATGGTGATGGAGAGGGAGAGGGAGAGGGAGAGAGGGAGAGAGAGAGAGAGAGAGGGAGAGGGAGAGGGTTTGAGGAGAGTTTTCAGTAAAGGGAGATGTGACTGAACAACATGTATACATACTGCATCCATAGCCAAACAGTTTATCTTTCATTGAATTTTTTTGTACTTTAGCATTTCAGAGCTACACTGAACAAAAATATAAATGCAACACTTTTGTTTTTGCTCCCATTTTTCATGAGATGAACTCAAAGATCTAAAACATTTTCTATATACACAAAATAACCATTTCTCTCAAATATTGTTCACAAATCTGTGTAAATCTGTGATAGTGAGCAGTTCTTCTTTGCCGAGATAATCCATCCCACCTCACAGGTGTGGCATATCAAGATGCTGATTAGACAGCATGAATATTGCACAGGTGTGCATTAGACTGGCCACAATGAAAGGCCACTCTTAAACGTGCAGTTTTGTTGTATTTGGGGGGTCTGGGGGGGGGTCAGAAAACCAGTCAGTATCTGGTGTGACCACCATTTGCCTCACGCAGTGCAACACATCTCCTTCGCATAGAGTTGATCAGGTTGTTGATTGTGGCCTGTGGAATGTTGGTCCACTCCTCTTCAATGGCTGTGCGAAGTTGCTGGATATTGGCAGGAACTGGAACACACTGTCGTATACGCCGATCCAGAGCATCCCAAACATGCTCAGTGGGTGACATGTCCGGTGATTATGCTGGCCATGCAAGAACTGGGATGTTTTCAGCTTCCAGGAATCGTGTACAGATCCTTGCAACATGGGGCCGTGCATTATCATGCTGCAACATGAGGTGATGGTCGTGGATGAATGGCACAACAATGGGCCTCAGGATCTTGTCACGGTATCTCTGTGCATTCACAGTGCCATCAATAAAATGCACCTGTGTTCGTCATCCATAACATACGCCTGCCCATACCATAACCCCACCGCCACCATGGGCCACTCGATCCACAACACTGACATCAGAAAACCGCTCACCCACACGACACCACACACGCTGTCTGCCATCTGCCCGGGAAAACCGGGATTCATCCATGAAGAGAACACCTCTCCAACGTGCCAGACGCCATCGAATGTGAGCATTTGCCCACTCAAGTCGGTTACGACAAACTGGAGTCAGGTCGAGGCCCCGGTGAGGACGACAAGCATGCACATGAGCAAACTGGAGTCAGGTCGAGGCCCCGGTGAGGACGACGAGCATGCAGATGAGCTTCCCTGAGACGGTTTCTGACAGTTTGTGCAGAAATTCTTTGGTTATGCAAACCGATTGTTGCAGCAGCTGTCCCAGTGGCTGGTCTCAGACGATCTTGGAGATGAACATGCTGGATGTGGAGGTCCTGGGCTGGTGTGGTTACACGTGGTCTGTGGTTGTGAGGCCAGTTGGATGTACTGCCAAATTCTCTGAAACGCCTTTGGAGACGGCTTATGGTAGAGAAATGAACATTCAGTTCACGGGCAACAGCTCTGGTGGACATTCCTGCTGTCAGCATGCCAATTGCACGCTCCCTCAAAACTTGCGACATCTGTGGCATTGTGCTGTGTGATAAAACTGAACATTTCAGAGTGGCCTTTTATTGTGGCCAGCCTAAGGCACACCTGTGCAATATTCATGCTGTCTAATCAGCATCTTGATATGCCACACCTGTGAGGTGGGATGGATTATCTCGGCAAAGGAGAAGTGCTCACTATCACAGATTTAGACAGATTTGTGAACAATATTTGAGAGAAATGGTTATTTTGTGTATATAGAAAATGTTTTAGATCTTTGAGTTCATCTCATGAAAAATGGGAGCAAAAACAAAAGTGTTGCATTTATATTTGTTCAGTGTACAATGAGACAGTGTGTGCATGCTGGTGCCATATGGTGACGTCACTACAGCGCTGTAATTGTCGCTCTTTGCTGGAGGGTGGGTGAAAATATTCTTTACCTCTCATGCAGTTCTTCTTAAAAGCAGGCAAAGGTTGACCTCTGACCTGTGTGAACATTATTTCTATTGAACTCAATTTGTTGGATCCAATCAGTCGCAGAAAAGCCTCCACCCTAAACCTGCAGAGGCAAAGGCATCACCTTGTGGGAGAAAATGTGCTTTTAGAAGCAAAGAAAAACTGAGTTTGATCTAATCTTCAATCATTTTACAACTGTTTTTATCTCTGTTGGAGTCACACAGCGGGGTAGTCTACAGAATCTAGACCTGTAGGTACTGTAGGACACGCAATAAGATGAAACCTGCGGTAACAAAGACCTACATAGGTTTAAGAATTATCAGCAGCTCTGCGCTCTCTATATATGTATATGGGTCAATGACGTGACACAATTTTTTTTTTGTGTTCCTATGGTTTAGTTACATTTGAAAAGGTTAAAAATTTTAAATAAACTCACAGATTACTTGAATACATTCTCTTTTTGAAGACCTTGTCTAAAATTTCTGAATTTGATCAATTTTGAGAGAATATTCAGGGGATAATGGTAAAAATGTCAATGTGGTGTAACCACATTGACCAAAAACTTTAACATGTTCAAAAAAGGTGAAATTCTCAATAAAACACATTATCAACTAGTTTGGCATAATCCTACATTTGTGTTGTTTAACAATGAATAAAATAAATGGAACACCATTGTTCTGAATATTAGAACTAATTTGGGGAATTGTGTCGGTCAAGTCAACTTCCTAAATTGTCAAGGCGGTGTAACCAACATTCGAGGAGCCATTTTGTTAATTTATGTAAGAAGACCCCGTGGCAGGAAATGATATCACAAAGAAAGACCCCTGATTAGCCTAACTGCTGCATGCCAAGGTTAGTAGCTCTCTTTGAAATCTTGATAATTTGACATTTTTAGGGTATGGTCAGGTGTGCTTAGAGTTAAATGTCAAATAGTATGACCTTAGGAAACCATTTATAATTCACAATAACTGTAAAAATAAGTATTCATTTTAAAAAATGTGTTTGAAATCTTGACATCAAGGCTTACGTGCTTACATTGGTGTCCATCATAATGCCTGTTAAATGTAAATTTAAACTGAAATGTCAAATGGTGTAACCGGTTACACCATTTGACTTTCATTACATTCCTTTTGGTTGATTTTGTCAAATATCAGAAGTTTTTGATGCTGATTAAAGATGTAATGTGAACTAACTTACTATGTGGAACTATTATAATATAAGTGTTGAGTGTTATACGAAAAAAGTGGCTCGTCACAGAGCACGAGTCAACGCAGATCCTGCAGCAAGGGCCATTTACAAATTCAGCATCTTGAAAATCTTGAGTCCATGCATAATCATCTGGACGTTCATGACTATGAGCAGCCAGTTGTAGAGAGGCTGCATTTTTTGTTTGTTTCTTAAATGAATTCATAAAAGAACATGAGTTCACATGTTTTTTGGATGTTTGTTTCTTAAATGAATTCATAAAAGAACAGAGGTTCACATGATTTTTGTTGCCATGTTTGTTTCTTAAACTAATTCTTAAATTAATTAACAATAGAAAACACCCAATTCTTATTGTTGATGTTTTTTCTTTATTGAAAATAATAAAGAATTTACAGGAAATTCATGGGGAATAAGATGTAATCCTCTATTGCAATGTACTGACATATTTTTTAACAGTTTATACATAATTTGTCAAATGTTATTTAGAAAAGCCAAGGGTTTTCAGCATTTGTCCTGCTCTATATTGCAAAAACACATACAATTTTATTTTAAAATAATCCTAATAAAATCTATTTTCAAGTGATATATTAAAATCAAGTAACTGTTTTTATAAGTGCACTTGCGTACACTATGGAGGAAGGTGGAAATAAATACTTAATATTTCTCCTTTTGTTGTGGTTACACCACTTGACATTTTCAGGGGCCATCAGTCTTTCCTTTTGTAAAAAATAGTTCAAAAGCTATTTGAAATTACATGAAACCAACAGAAATACAAAATATACAAACTTTTAAAACAATTTATTAAAACATTTTTGAATTGCTCATAATGCAAACTCTTATTTGTCACTGACCCATATATACTGCCATTTTTTCTACATATATTATTTCCTTTCTTAACCAAGTGTGATATAACATAATATAGATAATTAGATCTTTGTTAAACACTTACTTTACCCTAAGATGTCACGAGATAAGTGAGTGGAATGACTTTTGAGTTGAAGGTCTAATTTTCCATCTTCACCCTGGCATTTTGTTCATATTACGTGGTGTTTATATTATTTTATTTATTTTTAGCTCTATCCAGTAGTGAAGGACTCCAAACCCAATTGACATCATTTTCAGGTTTCAAGAGTCACTCAATACCATCATTGTAGCAATGTTTCACAGATGGTGCTAGGTAGCTACAGTTAGCTATGTAAAGATAGTCTGCTCATCCGTTATCCATAGAGAGTTTTGATTGGTTGATTGTTTTTCCACTGTGTATCAGACGTATTGCTACGTATTGCTATGTACACTAGGTTAGCTGCTTGGTGCTAACCAAAGTCACATAAGTGGTCAAGCAAATGTAATTCACCACTTCTTGTTCACACTGCAGCATATTGTTATCTTCAAGCTCTGAGCTGAAACAGACTGTAGTCCTTCCCGACACCATGCCGCCTTGTGTTTGTCCCGCACTCATCAACCACACCTGTGCCTGATTTCCTCATCACCAGTGTATGCAGTAGAAGCCCATTGTTCTCTTCCCCCTGCGCCAGATTGTTAGTGTCCGTTGTGTCCTACTCTCCAGCGTTCTTCCTAGTGTGTTCATGGTTACCGGTTTTTGTATCTTGCCTGTATTTGACTCTGTCTTTGCCTCAGCCCCTTTTAGATTGTTTGCCCGGTTTACCTGATTGGATTTTGTGTACTGGACCTCTGTCTGCCAGTAAAGACCCATTTTACCTGCATCCTGAGTGCTGCATTTGAGTCCTGTCCCAGCACTGTGTGACATTTGCAGCTGTTTCTCATTAGATATAGCAAACACAGATTAATTTATTGCTTCAATTGACTACATTTACCATCAACATGGTATGTTTAGTTGACTTGGTCATTGACATGTCAATAGAATGGCTGGACCTGAAACAAAATCCTTGTTCTAATATACTGTATGACTAATTAACCATCCCAAGTTCTGTGTGTTACTGTCTTCAATTTATGTAAGTAAAAAAAATGATTAATGTACTTAAATCAGTGAACTGATTTTATTTTAATATTTGCACCTGTCACAAACAGACTACTGAACAAATACTGTCTCAATGTCAGCGGGTTAGTTTGTTTTCATCGACTGGATCCAGAGAGGTGGAGCTTAACAGCTCTGAAGGTCCCTGTAGTCCTTTGTCTGTGTTCTGTTCCTCAGCAAATATTCTATTTATTAGATTCCAGCTTGTTTCACATGTGCTGACTTCAGAGGGAAACATACTTTGAATGTGCCTTTAATATCCCCCATAGATTTCACATCTTTGACTCCAGCTCAAAACAATGTAAACACTTTGCAGTTATCAGGCGACACAGTGTGGCCAACCATCCAGCTAAACATTCCCGCATCCCCTGGGAACGGCTTTTAGGGCCTCCGTTTCAAGTTGTTTACTTCCACTGACAGCAACTATTCTGCCACTCAGCCACGGAGAACTATAGCTACAGAAGCTGAATTATTCATCACAGAAAAAAAGTGACAACATTCATTAAATATCATTTGCAAAGGAGAACAATGGTGTTCAAAGGCTTATGAAGAAAAAAAAAAAAAACAGGCCACACAGTCTGCTCTCTGTGAGAACACTTAACTTTTACATCTAGAAGAGCTTCAACTCCAAAGCATGATCTGCCTGTGCTTTCAAGGGCAGTGCAGTCCACGATGAATGGCGAAACTAGTCAGGTGACAATCATGATGTGTTAATAGAACAGATGAGACTCATCCAACCAAGCCAGTCTTTATCATGTTTTCAAAGAGAGACGTGAGGCCCGGCAGCCTGCAGCAGAGCCAGAACATCACACTGAAAACAGCCAAACACCACTAACAAGCTGAGGAGGCTGTGACTTTTTTTTTTCCTCAGCTCATTTGAGATGAATCCTTTATTTCATCTGGCTGGGTGAAAAGAGCAGCGCAGAAGAGAAACTTAAAATTAAAATGGAGTTTGGAGCCATGCCAAAGCCCTCAATAAACCATCTGAATTGAGGGTAGTTACATTTCATGTGCTTAGAACACAGTCATTCCCTCAGGATGAAACTCCTCATCCCCCCATTCAAGAAGGGTTCAGCTGCAGACCCTCAGGTCCACGGACATGAGGTGTGTTTCTTCCTGCAAAAGTAAATGTGTTCACTTTTGCTGTAATTAGAATTCCTTTTTGCTGATGAACAGAAGGTAGCAGCAGCTTCTAGATCAGATTTACTTCATATGTCTGCATATATATGCTAATTGGACTGAAGCGCAACACAGCATGTTGGAAGACATCTGCAGGATTGTCAAGGAAACATCTTAGGAAGGGATCGCTTAACTAAAGACAGAAATTCAGCCAGCAATTGCATCAGTGGCAGCTGAATAAGATGCTGACCTGCAAATGAAAATAGACATTCTGGAGCATAGAGGGAGACATTGAGCATTGGCGGTGAACAAAGGAAGCCTACCATCTTCATCTCCAATATGCTGTTTTTTGTTGAGTCATTATAGCTTATTGTTGTTCAATAAGGTATACATTAAACTAGACTTGAACCTGTGGTGTTCAGTGAAGCTACATTGGTCAACATCTGACACACTGAACAGAAAATAAACATTTCTTCTTACATGTGGAGGCACATGTGGCATCTAGCATGGCATATCAGCGTAGGGGTGAGTGAAGCTGATTAGAAACCTTCTTAATTCTGCACCCTGTGTGGCATTTCTGCAAGAATAGGTTTACTTATATGCAAAAAAAGAGATTATTTTCAGATTATTCACATCTAATGTTACATGTGCTCTGGTGCAGGTACTAGTGTGCATGAACACTGACATGTTCCATCACCAGTACATCTGCACAGAAGGTGTTTTGGCAGTGTTTGTCGGTTGTCAGTCTCACGAGAGTCTGACGGAACAGATAGGCTCACACCTGTCTACACATGCCACATAATGACTCGAATTTCACTCATGCTCATGATACATGCAGAACTACAACCCAAAGTGTATTTTTGCATTTCAAGTCCACTTTTGCTTTACGTGCCTAACTACAGTGGTTGTGTGTTGAGTGCTGCTAAATTATGTGTGAACTACACCAAATACTGTGCCTGAACGCATCTGTCGAGGAAATTCTTATCAACTGGTGTGAGACTGAAATAAAGGCTTGAGAATTAACGGTCTTTTAATAATTTTATTCTTTGCAAAGAAGGTCACACAGTCATACAGAGTGCATGGCAGCCGGCAGAGTGAAGAGACCAAGAGTCACATAGAAAACAAAGTATCTATCAGAAGCTATGACCTTCTTCCCACAGTCTAGCCCTACAGGCAGACCAGTTTAGATGTCATATGCCAGTTATCATAGTGCAAGGACACAAACGATTGTTTTTATATAACCTTTATTTAACCAGGAAGGGTCCCATTGACATTAAAAAGCTCTTTTTCAAGGGAGTCCTGGCTGAGACAGGCAGCAGCACAAACTAAGAATAAGTCAAATTAAAACAGATACAAGACACACAGACAATATTACAACACATGGCAATCTAGAAAAGTAATAAAAGTACTATACAAGCTATGAAATCAACAACATCAGTTAAAACGACACCCCAATGATTCAGTCTCTAGATCTTTTAATATGGATTTAAAAGCATTCAAAGAGATCAGATCTTTGAGTTTTAAAACATTCTGTAAAACATTGCAGTCAGAGGGTGCAGAGTATCCAAACTCTTCCCTAGTTCAGTGTAAAAGTCCCTTGAACGTAGCGGGTATTGTTCATCACACTTTCTAGAAATAAAAGAACAGAAATAGGATGGAAGCAACCCGAGAATTGCCTTGTATATGAAATTATATTAATGGGTGTGCCTGCGGGTTGCTAAACAAGGCCATCCTATCCTAGCATAATTTTCACAGTGGTGATTCAGTGCTTTACAATTAGTAATAAATCTGAGAGACGCATGATAAGCTGTGTCAATCATAGGCAATGCCTGAGCAGGGGCACGCATGTACAAAAGATCCCCATAGTCCAATACAGGTAAAAATGTTGCAGCAACAAGTCTCTTTTTTTTACATTAAAAGAGAAACACAACTTGTTTCTGAAATAGAAACTTAACTTAAGCCTCAGTTTTTTCACCAAACACTGTGCAATTGGCTTGAAAGTCAGAGAATCATCAATTAGGATGCCTAGGTATTAGGTATTATAAGAGTTAACCCTTTCAATGAGTGTTTCAATTTCAAGAGTGCCCACTGATAGAATATTCTTTGGTCTGCTCTTGGCATTGGAAAATAACATGCACTTTTCAGCATTAAGAACACGTTTTAAATGAGACAAGGTTTTCTGTACAACATTAAAAGCACATTGCATGTGGTCAACAGCTTTAGCAAGGGTTGACGCACTGCAATAAATAACTGTATCGTCAGCATATAAGTGAAAATTAGCGTCATTCACGTCATGACCCAAATTATTTATAAAAATAGTAAAAAGAAGTGGGCCTAGCACAGAGCCCTGTGAAACACCCTTATAAATAGACAGAACATCAGAGCACTGACCATCAAACCTGACACACTGGGACCCATCAGTGAGGTAGTTTAAGAACCAACCAACTGCTTGCTCTGATAACATAAAATGATTCTCAAACAGAGGATCCTTAAACAAATCTCTGGGGCATTCTGCTCATCTAAGGATAACACAAGGAAGTAAAACATGTGTATGCTGATGACTATGGTGATTGTGCATGCAAACATATCTGTGTAGACATTGTGTAAGCCTTAAACATAACAGTAGCAGATCAGAAAATGGACATTTTTAGGTACAAAATATTGAAACAGAAACACACTGACCCTGAATATATGAAGATAAGAGGAGGTTTCTCTGTTTGAAACGTTGAAGTTGAAAAAAATATATTAAACATCCCAATTATCATTGCTTCATTTCAGAATTCTCTCCCGTTCTCTGATTCTCTTCTTGTAGCTTTATGTTTAACTGAAGGCAGCTGAAGATGAAGCTTGAACTATTTAGCCTGAAATGATTGTCTTGCCACAGTTAACGCTGTAAAAGAATATAGATTTTTTAGATATAAATTAATATGTTCAGTGACCACTCAAGTGACCAATAGCAGTGCTAGTTTTCACTCTCTCCCACTCAATGTCATGCAACATTAACATGATGATGACTGATGCTTTTTAGTAGGATGTTCATCAGCCATGCATTAATATGTTTTTGAGTGTGCTAATACCATTTTTCTCTTCCGGCCCCCAAATGATTATGCTCCAGATAAATCAAAGCCAGGGTTTTTACACTACCGTGCTGTAATTCATATCATTTTCCCATAATCATAACTCATGCTGTTGGCATAATTAGTTAACTGTGTTTAATCACACGCAAAATTGATCCCTGGATAAGTAATGTTTCTGGAAATCCTTCCCCAACTGTGGTTCTGTTGCCCACTCATTTGTAACGGCGTCGTGCTAATGACTGTGCTCATGGTGGCAGTGTGGAAGGCAGCGGGAGGTCTGAGTATGAGCTATACTCATGTTCTGGCAACACAACTCAATACAGGCCCAGTCTTTATCAATAATTCCCTTTGCCTTGTGCTATACACCTTTGAGGAAAACAACTGGGGGATGTTGGTGAGGCACAGAAAGAGGCGTACATGTCATTATGCCGGCTGGATTCTCCTGAGACAGCCTTCGATTCCTCTCTGCTTTGCCTCTGTTTTTCTCGCCTTGTCTTCCCCTACATCTCTTCTCTGTCTCTGTCAGTATCAAAAACATGCACAACTCTAATTAATTAGTCCCATGAGAGCTGGACAAGTCTGACATAACGGAACTTCCTCCTCACACCCAGACTGCTGCTTAGCTTTGCAGATCTCGACTTCTTCCGGTGTTCAACTATTCAAATTTACTGTAGCTCACATCTATTAATTAATATAACTTCTTTACTGGGATATATGCAATTGCTTTTTTTGTTATTTTAATCATATTTAAACATGATATTATGTTTAGTGGCAATAGTCTGACAGAACATGCTATTGCTGTTCAGCTTTGAATGTTCATGAGATTCCAATTCAAGTGATGTACATCACCAAGCATTATTGACCAGCCTCCACTAGTACCTGATGACTGCTAAACAACTGGTATCAAACTAGAACCTACAGATGTGTGGAGTCAGCTAATGCTTCATGTTCATCTACAGACTCCTACCATTCAAACAACAAAAAAGATTCAACCCTCATTAACCTCTGAATATCAAAATGGTGATGTTTCACCTCTTACGCAGGTTTGGAATTCTTGTTTCCCAGAGATATTCCACAACAATCAGATGTCTGGTAGTTTGATCTGAAGTGAGGTTGTTGTGAAAGAACATTTTATGTTGTAACTACAGTAATGCGTTGTCATTGTTTAGTAGCAATGGTTAGACAGCATTTTTTCCCCACAGCAAATATCATCAGTGTGGTAAGAGTAAAGAATTACTGGAAAAAGATGGGGAGCGATTTTTGACTCAACTTGAAGTGTGTCATTGGGGTTCACCGGGTTAAAGCCTGTCTGTCTGGGGACTGTTAAAACGTGCAGACATTTCCTGCCCCCTGAACTCTTCCTCTCTCTCAATACTTATCACACAGAGCACCTTTGAAGAGGTGATGCCTTCAAGGCCGGTTCAGCATTGCAAGTAAAGACCCGAAAGAAAAAGTCAGGACTAAAAACCACCTCTATTTCTGGAGAAAGTTCTCAGACAAAGACAGAACAGACATAGCGGGGTGAGTGATGTTTGCAGGAGTGTTATTTTTCTCTGGACTTAACAACGTTATTTCCCCCCTTAGGAAAAACTTGCTGCCAGCCAGCAAGGTGGATGATTATTTATTTACAATATACATTATAGATAAAGACAACAGAGTCAATATGGAGCATAGATATTCTACAGGATAGCAAACTGTATTGTGGAAGGAATATGGAAACAGTTGGACATGCTTCTTTAATATATTTGGCTTCAATACATTCTCTGATGTAAAAACTGCTTTCCTGACACTTTTCCTTCCTTCTTTCCTTTCATAAGTACACGAGGGAAGACAAAGGAAACCATTTTGTAGATTATTTTTGCACACTGTACAGCTTCCTGCAAATCCCTAAATCATCGTTCACCCTGAAGCATGTAGTCACTTTCCAAGTATTGAAGCACTTTGAAATAATAATGCTGAAGTGCATGAATTCTTTTCTGTTTGAAATTTATCTTATCTACATTTTGTTCGCAAAACTGGAATCACAGAAATGTACTGAGTATGAAAGAAGCCTGCCCTGGCTGGTTTTCTATAAGCTCTAACAGGATCTAGCATATGCTTACTTTGCATGGCTTTGTTAAACAGCTGTACGTACATGTTTACCCTGACAACACATGATTACATTATCATACGTGGCTGCATTCAAACCAGAAGCACAAGCTGGCAGAAAGTATGAAGAAGCTGGCCAGGAAGAAGTCAACACAAATGACTTGTCTCTCGCTTGGATACAAAAACACCTGCTGTCATCATTCCTGAAAAACCTTTGGTGAGGTTCTGCCTTATCACAGCAAGGAGGAGGTTGTCTCATCACACACGCACACACGCACACACACACACACACACACAACCTGGAGTCTGGGTATGTGATTGTGTTGGTTGGGGGTCATGCAGCCATCATTCCTGGACAAGCCATCACCACGCAGCTTTGCACTATCTCTGTCTGAACAAGGAACAAACAAGGCCCGTGTAGACGCGTTGGTTCAAAGCAAGGTTTGGGTAGGAAGAGTTTGTGTGGGGGGTGGTGCTGCTGCTGCAGGAGATTCTGGACTAGACAGCTTGATTTATGCTGGTCGAGGCAGCTCCACCAGGTCCAGCAGCACAACACACTGCAGCCATGACCAGAGCTGTCAGCACAGATAGCAGCCGCTGCTGAGCCCCTTTCATCTGGCGGCGGGTGAAAAAGATGAGCAGGACGTGAGCAGCCAGGCAAGCTGCTGTGTTAGGACGCAGAATGCTGCCCTGTGCTTTTTGCACCAACCACACACCATCCACACAGTTTGCTTTCACAGATGCATACACTCATTCCGACATCACATTTGTTCCCTTAAAAGCTTTATTCAAAGTTCATTTAAATACTAATTGTCCCTGAGTACACTGAGCCCCAATGGCTCAAGCTTTTTCTGTGGAACTATTACTGTTAATGCTTTGGTCTTAAATGTTCATTTACCTCTCTCAGTTACTGCTTGGTGTTATAAAGGTAGATTTCAAACACGTTGGGACAAAAAAAAACATTCTGTATATGCATACTCATTCTAAATTTGATGCCTGCAACACCAAAGTTGTGACAGGGGCAAGAACTGACTGTAAAAGTTGTATAACACTCAGAAAACATGTGTTTGGATCATTCCACAGGTAAACAGGTTCACTGGTAACAGGTAACAGTATCATAATTGTTTGTAAAAGGAGCATCCCTGAAAGGCTCAGTCATATACAACCAAGGATGAGGGGAGGTTCACCACTTTGTGAAACACTGCAAACACTTTAAGAAATCTTATCTCACTGAAACTGTACATTCAGAAATGTTCTCATTCTTCAATCCAGAACATTGAAAGATTCAGAATCCTGAGGAATCTCATGAAATGCACGTGACCTTTGACCCAGGCAGCACTACATTAACAGTATGGGCTCAGGAAGACTTTAGAAAACAGTTGTCGGTAAACGCAGGTTGTTGCTGCATCTTTAAATGAAGTTAAGACTCTACAATGCAGAGAGAAAGACATATCAACAACATCCAATGCAGGCTTCTCTGGACTCGAGCTCATCTGAGATGGACTAACAGAAAGTGGAGAGGTGTGCTGTGGTCTGAGTCCACATTTTAAAATTGTCTTTTAAAAGTCATGGATGTAATGTCTTCCAGGCTAAAGAGGAAAAGAACCATTGAGACTGTTAACCCAATCCACCACAGATGCTGTTTTTGACTTTTATGGTGGTGTGTTAGTGATCATGGCATGATGGGTAACTTGCGCTGTGAAGTGTCTGTGAAGGCACCATTAATACTGAAACATACATCAGAGTTTAGAGCAACATACGCTGCCGTCCAGACAACTTCTTTTTCAGGGACATCCTGCTGATTTCAGCGAAATGATGCCAAGACACATTCTGTATGTTTAAGAGCAGCATGGCTTTGTAGTGAAAGGGTGTGGGTATTGACTGGCCTGCCTACAGTCCAGACCTGTCTCCCAATGAAAATATGCGGCACAATATGGCGCACAAAATATAATGACAGAGACTCCATACTAGAGCTAGACAGAGACAAGAATGCTCTCCAACCTAGATGGCTTTGTTCCTGCTAGCAGGCTTTCTGGTGCTGTTCCTATCCAGAACATTCAACAAACATATTGTGCTGTCAGCTACTGTCTCAAACCACCATTTCCATGGAGCAGTTAATTATCTCACAGAGATTGGTTATATAAAAGTGGATGATGAAATGCTGCTAATAGGTTACATTTACATTCTTTAGGTCATGTTCTAAAACAGTTTACCATTGCTCAATGGATTGAATCTGTGTGGAAACATTCATTAACAGTCAACCTGACACAATATTCTTGCAAATTTAGCGGTTCCATCACAGTGAATTGACTGTTCACGTATTTGCCTGTGATCTTAATGTACTCATTGTGTACGGGTGGCAAGGGAGATGAGTGCCATCCATGGCCAGCACAGAAATATATATATATATTTTTTTAGAATTAACCTCACAATCCGATTCTGCCCCCACTGCTCATGTACCTTTTGCATCTGCATCTGGTGTTCTAATACATTTCTTTTTTTTTTCCATTTTTAAACTTGCATCCCAGTTGGATTAACCATGCAATGTGTGGGAGGCATGTGGTGCTATTCAATGGCCTATGGTCACCTGTAACACATTTCTGTATATCTTTGCAGAAATGCAATTCTGATCTAATCAGTGTTGACAAGGTATCAAACCCACACCAACATAGATACACACTTCGAATCAGATGTTTTGACTCAACACTGCCCCATCTACTTGAATTTCAACATTGAAATATGGAATATTTTTCATATTAAATCTAACCAAAACGCTGGCAGATTAAGCTCTGAAGTTGGTGATATTCAGCAAGTTCAAGTCATTGGAAATGTCCAAAAAAGGAAAACTCATCGAACAAAAAAACCTGGTAAATGATTTCCGTTTATTAATACTGAATAAGTGACAGCCTTGAATATACATTTTGTTTATATTTGATTCATGATTATTAGAAGCTAGAGAATGTAACGTCAAACTCAGATTAAATCCTCACACTATGTTTCTCATTCAAACTTTCAAGGATTCAGACAGATGAAAAAAAAAAAGCACATCACACTGTAAATGGACTGTACTTATATATCTCCTTTCTAGTCTTCCGACCACTCAAAGCGCTTTTACAGTACGTATCTCATTCACCCATTCACACACATTCATACACTGTTGGCATTAGCTGCCATGCAAGGTGTCAGCTGCTCATCAGTTTTAGGAGCTAATTCATACACCGATGGCACAGCCTTCAGGAGCAATTTGGGGTTCAGTATCTTGCACAAGGACACTTCGACATGCAGACTGGAGGAGCCGGGGATCGAACTGCCGATCATCTGATTAGTGGACGACCTGCTCTACCCTCCGAGCCACAGCCGCTGTGGCTTTGCTGATTAGCTCCTCCAAAGCTGAGTGAGTCTGGTCTGATTATGGACAGACCTTTGACACGTTCAGTGATTTATTTGAAATACTTTATTCAGTCCTCTCCAAACAGATGGTATTGTATCTGCATACATACTGTTGGATCACTTGATAAAGCAAAAACATTGAAGATGTCTTTGATTTGAAAAATATGTTCAATAGCAAAACTGAAACTAGTTGATGTTAACTTTGTTGGAAGGTAGTTTCATCTTCATTTTTTTCTCATTATTATCTCATTAGATGAGATAAACCATATGTTTGTGTGAGGAAGCACCAACCGCCCTCATCTGCTAAACCAGTTTTGCTAAGAAAGATGGCTGTCCTCTCTCACGCACATGCAGTTTTCCTTGTTTAATGCTTAGTTCCAGTTGAGAAAGGCAAAGACTTGTTCCCAACAATAATTAAGCCTTAAAAATAAACACATGACATGTAATGAAAGTCATACCCTGTCAGTTTGAGTCCTCTGTGTGCTCTGCAGCCATCATGTGTTGGTGCCTAAAGAGGACTCACGCCTCAACAGTTTTATGTGGTGAGTGAGTAGGTAAGTTCTCAAATTTGACTGGATATTGTATGTATGATAGAATTTAAGCTATTTAAGATAAATACTGAATGATGAACAGATAATTGGTTTCTTTTAAATGTAGAGTGTTTTTATTTACATGTTGAAGAATGAATTGAGACTTTGCTGGTATGAACAAATTAAGAAAATGTATATTTCTTGTTAACTTGTCAACTCTTCATTCCAGAGCTCTGACCTGATAGGTCAGTTTGAACCGGAGAGGCGGGCTCTCATGCTGTATATGCCTGGGGGATGGGGGAGAATGGACTGTTTTGTTTCTCATGTGAAGAGCAGCACCTGAGCTGTTTGAGCTGTGCACCGCACCTTACAGCAGGCTGCTACTGTACAACGACATGTGAGTAATGGTAACACATTTTGGAAATGAGGGAACATAAAGTCCACATCTCCAAATGTGTATTCACTGGACAATGTAGAAATACTGTCTGTCCTGTTTCTAGCTCATTCAGTTTTGATTGAAAGCCATATTTCTTAACAGTGTTGACCCTTCCATCAACAAGCTTTCAGTCTCATGGTCAGTCTACTATGTCTTCTTTCATTGCTTGTAAACTATTACTGGATCAGAATGTAATGATGTTATAGGGCTGCTATTCTTACAGTTGCAATATGCCAGCACTCATTAGGAATGGCTCACCTGGGGTTTGAAGCCGCAGGCTCATAAAATTTCACAAGGGGCCATTATTTATTTTCATTGGCATTATATGACTCTATGTAAACTGTGATGCTTCTCTGTGCTTTTAGGCAGGGCAGGACTTTTGGAACTCTTTGCCGTATCAGAGGCCAATATACTCTTTCTTTCATAGGGCTCCAACTAATGATTATTTTCATTATTGATTAATGTGTCAATCATATTCTTGATTAATTGATTAGTTGTTTGGTCCATAAAATTAGTTGAAACCAGAAAATATTTATATTTGAGAAGCTCCATTTGGAAATAGTGGATAAATACTAGTGTTTATCAGTATTTTTTTTTTTTTTTTTTTGCCACACACTTGTGTATCTAGTAATGGTTGGTCCACCATTTTGTTCCAGTCTGAGTCAAAGTCCCCTCCAAATCCACAAGAAGGCTCTTTTAGATGGGTGTTCAATAGATTTGATAGATGAACCATCAAACTGTCTCTGAACATTCTGTTTTCACTATAATTAGTAGCAAATGTTTCTTAGTATCTTCTTGGTATCAGAAATTATTGAAATGCCTACATTCAAATGTTATTTTTTAACATAAAGGTGTAAATGCCTCTAAATGCTGCGTTTTTTAACAGTTGAATATAAACTTCCTTCCAGAATGCTACCACCTCTTAAATTCCCCCCAAAATATGGGTGTATTTCTATGAGGCATCCCTGATCCAGAGGATGTATTTTACTTCTGTTGTTTTTACTTTTACTGTTTGCTTTACTGTTGTTCTCTCCACTTACACATACACCTCACAGCTGAATGCATCAGGTCCACTTCCCTCTGAAGCACAGGCCTATAAGTCAGAGATGAGAGAAGATGAAGCTTGACTTACAGCTTGATTTACACTTTACCATAAGACAACTCCTGTATGAACAGAACCTAAAGGTTGACTCTGTGGGATATTTTATACTGTTGTAAAATATATGCGGTAACACTCCAGGCCAAAGAATAGCAATACAATAATTTCTTTTCAGTCAAAAGAATATGAAAAAGAAAAACACTGGATGCTCAGCCCCTAACAACAGTTAGCTACTATCTGGTGAACATGGTCTCTGGAGACCATTAAGCAGAACAAATACTTTTCTCAGGAGTTGGTGGAGGCCAAATCAGGGCTAAAATATTGCTCTGTGTCTGCTGGATGAGTAAATGGACAATTGTTTGCATGCACGCATTTTCTTTGTTAGGGTTAGAGTGGGATCCATTAGAGGCCAGAATAGTGCTGCAAGACTGTTGACCAGGTCTAGAAGAACAACTTGCGTCATACCCATTGTATCTCCTTTACACTAATTTCCAATCAAGCTCAGGATTCTTTTTAGGTTGTAAGGTTGTTGTCAGATACACAGCCCGCACTGTGGCTGTTCCTGTAGACCTGCGTTCTGTGGTCTCTGTTAAAGCCATATAAAATCCCATTTAATCAAACTTTTTCTTTCACATATTGCTCTTGTAAAGCACATTATGACCTTGCTCTGCAATGGTGCTATTTTACAGAAACATTGTTATGATTACATTATAAATACGAGCATGGAAACTGCCACACACTGGCTCAATGCATGTGGCAGAAAGAGAGGGCAAGTCAGGTTAACATGCCAATTAAGTATTTTATTTGAAATAAGCAAGCATGAAAGAGCATTGCTTGTGAAGAGTGTATGAGTAGTGAGAGGAATGTGTGTATGTATCTTAGAAGAGAGAAAGACAATGAGAAAGGGCTGACATTCGTAGCCTCGGTGGAAGACTACACAGGTGCCACCACATTAGTTGAACAACCCTCTCTGACTGCAAGCTCCTGCAGGAAGTGACTGGCCTAAGCACTGCAGACAGAGGGGGAGGGGTCGTAACAATACCCACGCATCCAAAAATGCATAAAAGCATACTTACATGTGGACGGGAGGGTCACAGGAAGTCCAGCAGTAGAAGCAGGCAATTGGACAGTCTATAAAAAAGGGTAGGGAAGCTCACCTGGGCCTTTCTTCCTGCATTGATGCACACCTGAGAGAAGAGCTGAAGGCAGCCTTTGTTTGGAGTTTGATTTGACACTTCATGTTTGGTGAGGGACTAAAGCTTGGAGTGATTCTCCAACGGGGAGAAGGGATTGTGTTGGGGCTTAGTGGTAGTACAGCCAATTTGCATGTGTGGTTTGAGCCACCTTAGCTTGCTGTGAATAGGTGAACTGAGTGTTGTCAAACAGTTTTGATCTGATTCCAATTGGTTTGTGTGAAGTGGTTTGTTTTGTTTTTGTTTTGTTTTTTTCATCTATTTGTGCTTTTCTATAATCTTTTTTTTATGGAAATCATCCATGGGGACAGATTAACCACTGGGGCATTCATGTTTTCATTAAAAACGTATGATACGAGAAGAAAGCTTAAAACCCAGCTGCAGAGTTCTCATCGAAAATACAAGAATGTGTAATTTGTTCCTGAGAAATCAGTACTGAATGTTTAACTGTGTCGAGATTTATACATTGACGACCAGGAGCTAATGGAGTCAAACACAAGATCAAGGGTGTGCAAATGGTTATGTGTCAAATGTGAGTGTGACAGATAAAAACAGAGTCATTAATAATCAGCCATATGCCAAAGGTGTGCTTTGAACTTGTTGTACTGCCCATAATTGGCCAAAAGAATCAGTCAATACAGCTTAAAAGCAACTGATTGAAGGAAGTGAGGGTATATGGAATGATTTTCCTCACCTATATTCTAGTCCTTTGGAAGTGCCACGAGTTGGGCCTAAACACTAAAAATAAGCAGTCAGGTCGGGTAAGAACTTTTAGAAGCAACTAGAGCTTAATAGTCTATTATGCACTTGGGTAATGTTTCAGCATGACTGCAAGGACATTGTTGTGTTTCCCCCAGATATTAAATGAGAAATGATCCATGTCAAAACCCTGCCTGATCATAAGGCTCATAAATGTCTTCTCTCCTGTCTGAAAAGTGATGTACGGTTATTTTAGGAGAGCTCTGATGCCCCCATTTCAAAGTACTAAGAATTTACTGAGAAAAGTGATGTTGGACAGCAGAGTCTGTTAGAATGTTTTATAGATGATAGAAAACCAAAAAAAACAAAATCAGTCTACAGCAGCTCTACAGGACTGTTTTGACTGCACACGTTCAGAGATAACGCCACGCATGATGAGCACATCAGTCACCATATGTCAGCAGATGTGTTGACGTGGTCATCACAAAGACAATAAAATCATTCCAAAACCAGAAAGTGTAGATGGATGGAGCTGGCATCAAGGAAGCAAAACGGAGAATGGACAGAGACCTCGTCACCAACAACATCGCAAGATATGTGGCTAGTGATCCAGACTGTCACAGGGCACAACAGTACAAGTGCCCGCATCATATGCTTCACACATTTTATGCTCGCTTTGAACGCCTCAACAAAGAGTCAGCTGTGACGTCTACTTCACCTCTTGAGGACCGGTCACTACGGCTGCTGAGCCTAATAACATCCGGGGCCATGTACTGAAAACACATGCCCCCACCAAGTGACTGCAAAATTAGCACTTTGGTCTTGAGTACCACACTTTGCATCTGGATATTGGACTTCTTCACAAACAGACCTCACACAGTTTGAATTGGCGGTCACACCTCCTGCACTCTGGTGCTCAACACTGGAGCCCCCCATGGCTGTGTGCTCAGCCCCCCCTCCTGTTCACACTCTAAACCCACGACTGCCAAGACATGGATAGCACTCTGCTGTGAAGGTTGTAGATGATAACAACGAGACTTCATATTGTGTACCGAAGAAATGATCCTTGATTTTAGGAAAAAACAGGCAAAGACATACACCCCTTGTCTACATCAATGGAGCGGAGGTGGAGGTGAACAGATTTACCTTCCTGGAAATCAGAAGCTGTCATGGACATCACACATCTCCACCCTGTAAAGAAAACTCAAAATTCTCTCTAAGCTTTTGTTAACTTTCCCAGAGGAGCCACAGGAAGCATCCCGACTAGAACGGATGGCTGGAATGAAGGCCACACAACTTCCATTGAATCTTACAACCACCTGTTGTAAAACGATAATGAATGAACCAGGACCACGTTGTGAAGTGGGGACGAACTCTTTTAGGCATTCTGGGTTCTGGGTATAAAAGCGCATTAGACGGTTGCAGCACTCTATACTCGATATGAATATATGTGTTGGACAATATATGGTCAAAAGTCAAAAGTTCAGTTCTGTGTAGCCTAAACATGTTACTTTTGCTGCTGGCTGTGTAGCTGAGGCTCATGGGTATCTTATTTAAACTCCAAACTGATGGCCATGACATTAATTTATTCATATGTTTCTATGCTAAGCCACATTGAGCATATCCGTACAGTGAAAGGACATTCTGAAATGGGACTTTACAGTGGGGATAAATATTTTAGGAACTGGCAGCTCAAACTTCACAACTCTGTGCTTTGGATCAAAGTGACAGAGCGCTGCTAAAGAGACATCAATAATGTTCTATATCAGACTATCAAATATCACATTGGACGGAGTCAGATCCAAATTATTATAGATGCATCTAATATTAAAACATTTCTAATGTTACTATTAAAAGCTGCTGAACTCACAAGCTCTGAATGCAAGACTGAGGATCAGTTCTGTGCTTCTCCCAGTGTGGATTTCATTCAGTGATTCTTATATATCAAGCTGTAAAATGTGATGTTATGTGGGCAGTTTTAATGTATGAACTGATATTGTGGCTTTGAAATGTCAGTTGACTCCTCGACTCCTCCACTTCCACTTCAACGAGCGCTGAATGGAGGAGGTGTCACTGGAGTCAAAGTGGCTGTTCTCAGATTCTCATGTGGGTTGGAATGGATGGGGTGTGACCAGCTGTGGACTCCAGTTGACACAAACAATAACATCACATACCGGCATGCCGACGCTCGCGGGCCAACGACTCTCTCATGCTTGGTGTAGTGAAATCCGGTGAGGTAGCGTCGCCTGTAACATTATGCGCGCCTCTGAGCCGGATCTGAGCAGGTGCTGTATTGAATGCCGCTCTCAGAGCTACTCCATGACAGAGCGGGGGGATTCCTGAGCTCTTTGAATGAATAGCTAAAATAGTTCACACACTTAAGAGTCTTGCTCGAGTTTCAACCTGTATACTCTGACATCAGATGAGTAAGAGCTTAAATAGATGCTAGTTTTGTCCCTAAAGACTCTCGAGATGTTTCCTGACCTTGACAAGGACAATCAGTGATCGTCTAAGTAGCTGCTCAGATAAATCTAACAATATCTCTAGAGCAAATGATCGACATGCCAGTTGTGAGTGAGTTTGTAGCGCAGTGTGAACAAATGTTCCTTGTTTCTGAGTGGTGAGGTGGGCTCTGTGGAGGGCTTTCTATTTGTGTTATGGAATATAATATTATGAAATGCATATGCTGCCATTAAGTTAATGTGTGTTTATGATGCATTTCTTGATATGTGGAAATGATGATGACCTCTAAATGTGCAGAAAAATCTCCAGCTGAAGTTTAATTGCTTATCATACAGATCTGCTCTATAAATTATACACAGCCTGTGGTTTCTTTGGAGGATCAATTCAATATTTCTCCATTTACGAAGGCGGTCTGGGTCTGTGCATATAACTGTCAGAATGTTGTTGAATTCTGTTAAAGTGTATTGTATAAATGAAATCTATAGAATTCAATTCACATTAATTTGCACTCAGCCTAATATATGTCACATGACGCTTCAAACTAGGTTGTAGGTTGGTACACACATAGACGCACAGGTTTCAGAGGAGCTACTCCATGCACTTCATTTCACAGCCACAGAGGTTGTCGCTTTGTTGTACATTAGTTTGTTGAACATCCAACAGAGGATATTGCACTGGTAATGTCAGTTTAAAGGCTAAATGATTGGTCAGTCTGTTAATACTACACACCTGCAGATGTCAACTTCACTTAGTTTAGATGCAATGTGGTCTTTATTCTAGCAGACTGTCCTTGGTTTGTACAGTTAGCAGCACACGTTTCTTCATATTGTGTCTCTGCACCCCCACAGGCTCAGACAAAGATCTGCCCACTCAGGCTTGGCGGCTAAAAAAGTATTTCTGGTGTTTGACACTTTTCACTCCCTTTCACTAATAAAAATGTTACCAATAAATGTGGAAATCATTCTGACATGATGTTTGACTGTAAAAACAGATGCCTCTTAGTGAGTTTTAGTTGGACTTTAATGTCTGCACATGCTTTCTAAAAGACCTCAGCCAACAATATTTGATAAAATATTAATCATTGTTATTCCTGCAAATTATGACAAGGCTTTTGATTTTGTGGTTAACAAAATCTCCCCCAATCAAAGCATTTTATCTCATGTCTCTGAATAAAAGATCTGCAGTCCTTCTAGCTTCTCTACATTATTTATCATAGAACAAAAAAAAAAAACTTTCTCAGGATTTATCACCAACCTTATAGCTTCTAAGAGCGTCATATGGATCTAGGCTTCTATGTTTCAAACATTAACAGCTGATATGAGTGTGTTGCAGCGCTGGTCAGCAGGCGGTGACATGCTATATTTCTGGCTCTCTTCCTCGTAATGTATATCGCTCCCAGTGAAGTAATGAAGATTGCATTCCACCTGGAGGGCGTTATGATCTCACTGCACGTTAACAACGTACAGATGTGATGTCTTTATTGCTATAATTACATACTTCTAGCAGAGTTCACAGCAGGATTTGACTCGCATGAGATTCTGAGGACATATGATGATACCATATTTGTTTTTATGACGCACACAGCTAGCGTTCTGTACGGCTGTTCATGTGTTATTCATATGTTTGCATGCTGAGAGCTCACATCTGCATCACATCTGCTTAATGTAAAGAAACTCCAACGTCTTTAAATGATGTGCTAATGAAAGATAATGCTGAATAATTAAATGTCAAGGTGCTGAGGCTCATTGGGCTGTACAATGGAAAGTAAGTTGTAGTCCCATTCATGCTACACAGAGCAGATGTAGGGGGAGGTATAGGGAAGAGAGGGAAGTGATTGCGAAGTGGGTTCTCTGCAAAGTGAATGCACCGGTCAGCTGATCAAAAGATGCAAATACTCCTTCAATGTAGAGAACATATGTACAAATATTTCATTTATGGTAAAATAAAAATAGAACAAAATGTATCATAGTGTTAGGCCTCACACCAGCAATTTGTTGCCTGACCCCGAAACCCCACCGGCAGCCTTTCAGAAGCATTTAGCCCGCCAGACTTTGTTTACTTGCTCAGATTTGGTCATTTTCCTGGTTTATGTGCTTCTAAATATGCTTCTACGTGTGTAAATATGCTATGTAGTTAATAAGTTTCGCTTTTGTCTGCGCGGGGTATTTTATTTTGAAAATCCACAGGCTTCTCTATGCTGTTTCTGGACCACGGCGGAGCCGATAGGGTTTGAAACATTGACTAGAATGGCCGGCGACCGCAGCGCATACGCAACGACCGTGCACAGTGGAATCTGGGGGTGAGGGAAGATCAATTCTGTCCTTGAGACTGCAACAAACCACAGTTTACTCAATCAAGTCAACTGAAATCTAAAGTTTAAACTAAGCCTTTTCTCTGAAATGTGCTGCAGTCTGACAAAGCACCATGAGAGTGAAAACAGCTAAACACTGAGCTTTTGAAATAGTAAAGTTGAGGTATTAATCACCAAAGTAAGCCCAAAGAGCTTATGAGCGGCTCACCACCACCAGCATCTTCTTTAATAAACTTCATAAAGTTTCATTATTATTTCACATTACATCAGCAAAAAAGAAAACAATTCTTCAGGTACCTTTAACAGAAACTTTTCTTTAAGAAAACCCTGTGGATGCATTAGTTTGTCAGAACTTGCCACATGCTTTTCCTTATGCTTAAATGATTCATATTTTGTTGTGGCTGAGAGCACACGTTCCCTCCTTGTAATTCTACTGTATAAACAAAATCTCAGGAATCCTTTAATACAGAGTTTAGGTGAGGAAATATCATCCTGGTGATGTGGATAATATGATAAATGGTCTACAGTACCGGTGGAATTCCCCTTGTAACAACAGCCGTATTGTTCATGTTGCCCTCAAGTTGGAACTCCAAACATTTTCCTGTTCCTTTAGAGGAGCTGCTTCTTGTTTTGGTGAGCGTTTTCCCCTCAGTGCAGTTCATTAGTGCCTGTAAAGCCTGGGGCTTTTCTATATTTGCCAACATCACATGGTTCTCATCTGTGAAATGGGGCTGTAGCCTCCTGCTGCCTCAGCTGTCCTGGATGATCCCCACTTCTCCCTCTTGTCTCCTGGTTCTTTTCCAGGCGTCGCTCCCTGGTAAAAGTCCTGGAAACTCAAACCTATACCTGTGATCTCATCGCTCGGACCACAAAGGAGGGAAGAGGAGAACGGGGCTGATCGTTTCTGGATGTGGAGGGCACGCTCAGAGCTGCAGGGGATTGAGAGAAGCGGTGAAAGGGTTAGGTTTCACCAGAGGGAGCAGGCTGAGCGCTAAGGCGTTGATCTGCCTGAGCAGTCAGTCGAGTGTCTGTGCAGATTCATTTGGGGGGTGGGGCTTGTAAAGTTTGCAGGTTCCTTCAAGAAGCTACAAGACAACTCTACACCAGTGAGAAGGTAATCAGCTTCTTTTGTTCTCTCTTAGATTGGTGTTAATGATTCCACAAGCCTGTTGTATAACCTCAAATGAATTTAACAAAAATGTTCTTTCAACTTAAAGGATTATGTGCTCTTGATTAATGTGAGATTAAACAGTTTTATTAGCAAACTTTGAAAGTGACAGTGTTCCATTGTGCCTAGCAAACATCTAGACAACAAATGAACAGTTTGTTGATTGGCAGAAAATTAATTGCCAACCAATCTAATTACAAACTCAGTTTTCTCAACACAAATGTTGACATCGAATGACTTGACTTGAGTTTCTCAGAAGTGATGATTGGATGTTTCTCTCTGTTATGTGATGACACACAGATTGGACTGGTGGCTCAATTAAACAAGCAATTTTAAGAAATCAGAGGAACATTAAAACAATCCTCTTAACTTTTCCTATTTCAAATATTTTTAGTATATTTGAGCTCTCACACAGGAACTCACAAAAACACATTTATAGAACATTAACTGTAAATTAACTCTTTGTATTCCAAAGATAAACTGAGAAACTCGGAATGATAATAATAAACCAAACAACTATTCTTGTGTCTTGTTAACATTGCCAGTAGTGGGGTGGGAGGTGTTTCTAAAATCCTGGCCACAGTGTACAAATAGCTTTATTTGTGAAGAGCTTCATAAAGCACAAAACTGAAGTGCTTCATGTTATTAAAGCTGAGAACAGAGTGTGAAGACTATACAAAAGAAAAAGCAAATCAATAAAATGCTTTACTGGTGCTTGAAATAGATGTAGTTATTAAATTAATAATTGACCATTTTTTAAAGATTTGATCATTTTTGTAGGAATTATTTTTCTCTTGATTTTTAACTGCAGACAAAAAAGTTTCTGACAGTCTACATTCTCCACGATTATAACAGTATTATTAACATTTGCTTGAATAACTTGTATAATTTTAATGCAACACACATGTTTATGGAGATTATGAGTTTCTAAAAGTGCTGAAAGCATTCTCAGTCATATGAATGTAATATCTGAGTGTAAGTAAATCTTGCTCTTTCCAGATTTCTTTGTCACGCTGCCTGTGCTGTGTTTCACTTTGTTTTTTGAAAGGTGAATCCACTCTATTATTTTTGTATCAAACAGTCGGCCAATTTCATGAACTAAATTAGCAGTTCTTGGTGAAGAAGCCCCGCGTTCTCTCACTTGATCAAACATATGTATATAAGCACTTTGTACTCACTGTGACTTACTGTCCGTGAAAGTAAAGATCTGTTTGTTCATGTGTACCCACGTCAGGGAAGGAACGCCTGATATCAAACAATGTCGACACGGAAACATCAAAGCGCCGCTCGGTGCTGACAGAGCAGAGAACAGCTTCGAGTTGTTGCAGCCTGTCACCTTGTCATCGAGTCTCTTGAGCTTTGAGACAGGGAAGATTTTAGGGAACGGGTGTATTTTCACACTCCTGCTTGAAGAGGAGTATCGACTGGAGGTGAAACCGGAGTTACGGCCCAATCCTGCCAGCAGCTTCTTTAAAGCCTGAGCCAGCAGTTTTATTTACAGACAGACATTTAATCAAAGTGGGCTTGTACATGCAAAACATGTTTCAGTAGAAATACAGTACGTCAGATGTTTGAGACAGGTTTTATTGAGTGAAACAGAAAGGCAGTATGTGGCTGCAGTCATAACACATTCTCTGCCGTGCAAGTCAGCGTGAGAGCCTTTCTCCACTAAACAATGGGAAGTTTACTGAAGACTTCTAGAGTTGTCTTGGAGGAGAGGATTACATGGAGAGCTGCATCCAAATTCCTGCTTTGAAGCTGGAGTTTATCTAGCTGCAGTGTCTGACAGTGAGTGTGCAGCCAGTCACAACTGATTATAGAGGAGGAAGTCAAGTGTTTGTTGGTCCTGGGGTTGATGTTTGTGATGGAAATTCCTTTTGTTGAGGAGATCAACTGAGCACCTTTTGAGGGAATCTGTACAACATCTGAGCTAAAAGAACTGCAAACAGGCTTTCACTGCAGACAACCTCAGTATATCAGTAACTACATCCAGGGCGCCCTTAAGTTTCCAGACACACGTACAAATTATATATTTTTTTTGTTTTAGATATTTGCTGTTAACCTCACGATAGCCTTGCTGGTTACTAGAATATTAATTCAAGTACAAAACAGAATAGCTGAATCACGCAGCTAGAATGTTAAAGGTACAGTGTGTAATATTTAATGACATCTAGTGGTGAAATTGAAGATTGCAATCAACTCAACTCTTTTGCACTTACCCCTCCCATTCAAAGTGCATAGGAGAAACTACGGTGGCCTTCATGTGCCAAAAGAGGTTTGGATTGTCACAGCCACGCGAGTAGCAGTTTGAGGCTTTTGAGGTTCCTTTACATACATAGATTTAGAAATGGAACCAGATATTCTGTAAAACCATAAAGCAAATGTCACTGACTTCTGCTTTGCGTTGGTGTATTTGTTGACTTTAGCTAGCAGCTCTGCATGCTAATAAAAGCTAAGATTAGTGACATGAGGGTAAGAAGCTAATCTGTTGCTTCTTCATGTTTCTGCTTCTTCGATGCAAAGATTCCTGCTGTCTTAGCTTCTCTTGTGCTAAATGATAAGTGTGATCCTCCATTTGTTGACATTTAACTTCACAAACTTCTAACAAAAAGGTGTTAGCAGCTATCAAACACTTGTGCCACGTGCTCTGTAGAGCCCTTTGACGTTTCTGGGCTACTGTAACAAACATGGCGGCACAAGATGGGCAACTCATGAAACCCGCTGCATATGGAGATATAAAAGGCTGAATCGAATATTTATTTCATTCATTTTTAAAAGATCACCACTGAAAACATAGTTATGCATGTTATATTCTATTTCTGCTTTTACCCTAAAAGTTACACACTAGACTTTTAAAGCAAACAAAACTGTATTGACAGACGTCGAAGAATACATGAAACAGGGACAGTATAGTTTAGTGAGGCTGCTCGCTGTCTGGTGTTTTTCACCACAGCACCTGATTTGGTCTGAATCTGCCTTAAGGTAGAAGCTAGAGTACTATGAGGTTGTGGAGACCACGAGGAGTTGTTGAGGCTGCCCAGCTCATAATGGAGCAGCACAGGAAGCCAGCAGGGTGATGTCGTCATCATGTTTGTGTTTTGTCTGTTTGGATGTTTTAAGCTGCAGTGTGTCGAGCTCTCAGGGCCACTGTAGATGTCACTTGTCTCATGTCACTCACATGTCAGACCGGATTCTTCTTGCAGTATGACAGGATTCTGTTGAAAAGATTACACACTGGATGTGTACAGTGCACACACACACACACACACACACACACACTACCTACTCTGATAGTACAGTGACTGGGCACCTAATGAGCACAAGATAAGTATGGGATCTGCTCTCGGTTGGCCACTTGTCTTGGCTGGGGAGGCTGTTTAAAGTGGGTTCCAGCCCCAGGGCAGAGCTAAAATATGCAGGAGGAACACAGTGTAGGAAAATGAAGCGGGGAGCAAGATAGTTCCTGGGGTATTCGGTATTCATAAATGAGGCAAGACGTATTGAGGCTAAACCGCAACTTTCTCTTCTGGAAGTTGCAAACTGTGAACAATGCAAATCTCTCAAAGTAGCCTCTATCTGCACTCTGTCTCACTTTGGCAACATTTCAACATTAGCAAGACGTTACATTAGCTAACTTCATCCGATTGATTGGAATGAAGGAAACATTTTAAGAGTCACTTCTGGCATTCAGTTGTTCTGAAATTAGAATTACTACATTGTCGTACCTACACCAAAATGTCCAAAAAAAAAGGTGGAGGGTGATTTTTCTAGCAAAGGAAATTGGTTCATATTAATCTCATAAGTTTAAAAACAATTTAGTGCAGTTTGATATGGGCATGTGAAGCCCAGTAAAAAGTAATAATAATTTCATTTCAGCACTTTTCTGGATACTCAAAGACACTTTACATAAACATCAAAGCATCAAAACAGCATAAAACAGTACACTAAAAATACATTAGATTACGCTAAACAGTAAAATCAATTTTAAAAAGGTGAGTTTGTGTCAGAGATTTGAATGTTGGAAGGTCGGTACAGTCAGCTACAGCTACAGAGACTGTCGCCCCAGGTTCAGTGCTTGGTCCTGGGTGGTGGAGTCAGGAGGTTTGCATCAGATGAACGGAGGCTGTGGGATGGATTGCGGCGATGGAGCAAGTCAGTGAGTTAGGAAAGGGCCTGGTTATGTAGGGCTTTGTGTGTGAGGAGGAGGAGTTTGAACTGAATGTGCTGTGGAACCGGGAGCCTGGAGGACAGGGGTGATGTGGTCACGGGTGCGGGTATGGGTGAGCAGACGTGCAGCAGACTTTTGGATGTACTTGAGTTTATTTAAAGTTTTGGATGGTGTACTGTAGAAGATACTTTTGCATTACTCAATTCTTGAAGTGATGAAGGCGTGAATGAGGGTTTCTGCAGCAGAGGAGGAGAGTGATGGCCGGAGTCCGACAATGTTCTTTAGGTGAAAGAAAGCAGTTCTGGTGATTTTCAAATGAGAGTTTATTGAAGAGGAGAGGTTATACAGGATAGCTGAGGAACAAACATGAATTTTCAGGCCAGTCTCCCATGATTTACTGTAAGCTCATATGATGTGGTAGCCCTGTAACCCTAGGAAAAATTTATATTGGACGATTTATGTCCGAGGCCAACGTGCAGTACCAAAAGGTTTTTTCACCGCAGACATTTTGACGAGAAAAACACAAGTGTTACTAACATAACAATGGCTCTGTTCTATTCAAGTGTCCCCTGACAGTGTGACAGTAGTATGAACTTTTAGAGTCAGATATAATATTTTTTATGAATATAAGCATGAATTGTATCTGTGTTTGTCGGTCACACACTCCTGCCAACTGCTTGGCCTCATTGTATCAATCATGCTAGTAGATGTGGCATTGTGGTGGGTCAGACTAAAAAAAGTCTTCATGTTTGTTTCAGTGCTCATCCCCCTGGTTGCCCTTTGCCACCTTGTTTTTTTTATTAACTATGACCACATTTTTTACTTTAACCAAGCAATTCAAACTAAATCATTGTGGCAGATAAGATAACTGCCTTAATGATCATATTTATAACTTCATAACCTCTGCCAAGGAGGTTATGTTTTAAGTGTCCAGGTTGGCGGAGTTCCTGGAGTACAGGGAGACTGAGGTTAATCAGGTTACACAACAAAGACTTTATTTCAAAATCACACTAAGTCGGCCGTGACGTTTGTGAACACAAGGAAGTGAGCGGTGTGGCAGCGTGTGGGAGGGTGAGGAGGGTGAGGAGGTCTTTATACTGCGTGGGGTGATTGAATGACGAGGAGCAGGTGGTGAGGTGATTGGGCGGGTGAGAGGGAAAACCAGAGGCCAAACCCAGCAACACACACACACACACAGTCAAACAGAGAGCCTACATCATGATGATTAAATCATCTTTATTTCTATTGAAATTTGATTAAATCCAGCATAAACTTTTTTTTGTCCAACACTGCCTTATTTATGTAGTAGTTATGGAATGCTATTTAAGTTAATATTAAGAACATACATACATTAATAAATATGCTATGAAATAGATTTACCAGTTACTGATGCACCAAAGATACCAAGCACAGGTTTCAAATGAGCAGCAGGGAGCTTACATTGCCTTGCTTGGATAGAAGCTGTTAACTGACTGAGCCTGGTGCTGAAGAGGCTCTGTGATGAAGCTGTTGCTCTGTGTATTCAGTGTACTCAGGTTCAGATAAATGTGTGACATTTAATGTTTGAAAGTTTAGAACATTTTGGATAAATCACAGTGATAATTTTTTTAACACATGTGGCCTAATAAGACGGAGTGTTAACTGTGGCCTTCACCTAATACACTATAGATACATGTATAGATAACGTGCGGATCTTGCATAAACATAAATATATATATTGAAAAGCTCATGTGCCATCTTCTCATGAATGACCAGCACTGACAGCTGTGCTCTGACAGACGTCCATCAGTGATGTAGTCACATTGGAAGATGAATGAACTTCCAGCAGTAACTTGTTAGTGCCATTCAAACAATGATACAAAAATCATGAAGCACTGTGCAGGTTTTATTGTGCTGGATTCTCCTGTATCCATGGCAACCACACACATTTTTGCAAAAAACAAAAACAAAAAAGAACCTGGAAGATTTATTTATTTTTTTCTTCATTGTCACTCAACACATAAACACACGTGTCCATAATATTTTAGCATCATGTTAAGGGCATCAAGAAGTTTGATAAGTTCAAGTGAACTTAAAAAAGAGATGCTTCACTGAAGAGTCATTTCCTGTGTGCGTCACATGAGTTTAGCCAATGCACCCCCCCTTTAGGAGACCAGCAGCAGGTCCTGAGTCTGTTGACTTTAATGGGAGAAGTGAACGTGGTCTCAAACCTGTGGTCTGTTTCAGATCTCTCTTCTCTCTGTCAGTGCTGAATTTGTTGGTCAAGATTATCTACAACAACTGAATTAAAACTTCAATATCTTCTGAACCATCCAAATGAGGTTTGGCAATCTGGAGTGATGAGAGCACGCCCAATCAGGAGACAGGAAGTGTATAACATTTAATATCATTGTAATATGTTATCTTCTGTAATTGAAAAGCTACAAATGAATGCCACAGTACTCTCTTCATCGCATTGAATAAAACAATACACCACACTTTATTTGCTAAATTGATTAAGAGTAATTTTCAAAATTCAGAATAGATAGAAGTTGTTTCTCATTCTCAGGTTTTATATTAGGTCTAATTTCTTATTATTTTTGTAAATAATTCAATGGAGAATTTTATGCCCATCCACATGTTGGAAATACTCCAACTACATACAGATAAAATGAACAGGACTGACTGCCATTGTTGTAGCCCAATTTGTATTCAACCAGTGAGACTTTTTCTGCTTCACGAGAGTCTACTTTCAACAAAACCTCAATCTGCTAAAGAAGTGAATCACAAGGAAGAGATGAGCTGAATGTAGAATTCGCCTCATGATAAGGAGCACAATTTACTCTCGCCGTTTGCAAATATCTCTCAGTGCATGAGCAGCAGTGTGTGTTGTGTATTTTGTGAAAGTACATGCTGTAGATATTAGGTGCTCTTACAGAATGTTTTGTGCTGCTGGGGCACTTGGCAGGAAAAACACCAAGAGAGAGTGGGATGAGGTGAAACACAGGAACATGACTGAACTCCATCTAATTGCTATTTTTTCGGGTGTATCTGGAAGAGTACAGGAGACAACTGGTGGGTTGTGTTTGAAACCACGCTGGCAAGAAACAAAGGAAGAAGAAGTGAGTTCTGCCAACGGTCGGGATGCATCAAATCTTTAATGAAAGTTTACATTCCAGTCGACAAGCCTTTGCTTGTGCCAGCTAAATCATTTTACATGACATAGAAGCCAAAATGCTCTTTTCTACACTCATCTTTTATTGCTCATCGCGAGCAATGACTCATAAACAGCTCTTCCATTTGCTCATTCCACTCAGCGAGGGGAGATAAATAACGTTTCATAATTTACATCAAATCAAAGTGGGGAAAGTTTAATTATCCCCCTGCATGAATGTCACTGACAGTCTGGTGAAGAGAGGAAAAACACAGGAGTGTTTGTCAAGCCGGGCTCAGCGGATAGCTGGCCAAATTCATGGCTGTTCACAAAGTTGATCTGTTGTTGCTGTTGGCCTTCAAAGCTGCACTGGAGAAGGTTTCTGTGTGTACATGCAGGATCATCTCTCTGCTGGACCTGCTGCTGCCGTCTGAGATGCTCTGTTTGAAGCTGGAAGATAATGTGGCTCATTTGACATTTTCATTTTTTCAGTCTGAGCGGCAGCTGGGGTTATTTGTCCTAACCAATCATGGCGTGGTCGGAGGTGTGGCCAGAGGTGACACTGGCCAGTGTCAGAAGGTGATAGGTAGTTGGTTTTGCTGGTATGATGTATGGATTGCTGAACAAGACAACCCACTACAGAGGCGAGGACCAAAACCTCTGTGTGAAGTGATCGCTAACATTTTATGTAGGAAAGTCAATGAAACAGCAACAAACTACAAATAGCAACTACTCAATGATATCATCTAATATTAGACAGTCATTAGTCATTTATTAGGCTAAATAAAGCATGTAAGTATAATGCAGGGATTACAACAAAAAAAAAGTGAAACATATTACAGGTTATGTTACTTATATAATACAATGACTAACATAATGAACATGATTTCTCAAGGTGCCAGAGGGGAAGGAGAAATGCCCCCCCCCCCAGTAGTTGTGGCCCTAAACAACCGCATAGACTGATTATGCCAGCGGCCAGCCCTAAGTGGAGCCGTCTTTCATTAAAAGCAAGTTCATGCTAGCTGAGCAGCTAAACTTTAGCGTCAATGCTCTGTGTTTAGATCCCGCCCTGGTCACACACACCAACAATACCATTAGCTGTAGAGCATGACAATCTGACAATGGAGAACTTTAATCCATGATAATGTAATGAGTTATTATCAGTCAACTTAACCTGTACAGCTGAGTCTAGGTGTCACTGGTACCATTTTGATGCCAGATTGTGAATTCTGACTGTGGTACTTTTGACTTATTGTGTTTTAATTAAAAAAGCTGTAAGTGGTAAAAGTGTAGAGTGTTTGAAATGAAGATTAAATAATATGCAAAATATTGACCAAGGTTCAAATGTTTACCGTTTAAAGTATAAAGAATATGTGCAGAGATAATCACTCAAAAAATGTGTGTTGATGTAACATATTGAGTCAGATGTGGAGACTTTATGTTAATGTGGTATGTTCATACAGTATGATAAATGCCAGTGTCAGTGGGGATCCTAAGTTTTGTCGGTGAGGCCTGCTGGCAGATGTTCTTGTGGTGTGTTCTCCAGTCCTGTGTTAATCTGTTTTTTACCCACACTCCTCAGCCACCTTTAATTATTTGTATTGCCCTGCCTGCTCAGTAAATCATTGACCTTTTGTTCAACTCTAACTATCCGTCTGCATTTGGACTCACTTTTTGAACCAAACCATAAAAATTCAGACCACGTATTGAAGAAAGGATACTGAACCATGGGAAGCTTGTGCCATAAGTGTGTGAGAATGAGCATTAGTCACTTTTTCATGAGCGTCATGGCTCTATTCTTTTGGCAATATGCATGGGAGCCTCTGACATCTGTGTATGGATGTGTGCTGCTTTGAGTGGTTGGAAGACTAGATAGGTATCTAAAGTACATTTACACTATTTGTCCTCCATTTCCCAGATTTTCAATTAGAAATATTCAAATCTAAAAGCATGAGTAATGACTGGACTCACCAATGTTTTACAGTTTGCCTTTTGTTTTCAGTATCTGTTGGTGTAAGACATCAGACTGGGGAGGACAGTGAACATGAGAGTACTGTGTGAACATGCCAGGCTGGCTCATTCAGCTTTAACCGAAACCTTATGTTGTTGGCAGACCAGCTGGAAGGCAAGAAAAGTGGAAAGCGATGCTGAACGAGGGAAAGAGAAAGACCAATGAGCTCATGTTGGACTGAGAAGGGTTTAGTCGAGGACAGAGCTTCACTGGTGGGTGGATGAAGCTGAGCTGAGGTCACATCCAGTCAGGGGAAGAAACATGAAAGCTACCAAAAGTGAACAGCGAGCAGCTTTTTCTCCACTGTCAGGCTGTAAGATGCACTCTCTGTTTCAAACATAATTATTAAGCAGAGAGTCGGAGGGCCAGATGTGACACATTCTGTAACAAACATATGAACTGCTGTTATTAAACCTACAAGCTGCAGTCACAGTTTGCATTTCGAGGACAGAGATGAAAATGTTTGCAGTGTGCGTGCACGTACATATAAGGCAGGATCTTGCTAATAATAGGAGGGGACATGTTATCAAAGATTAATTATGCATTCGGTTGGAACTCTGCACCTGTGAAGACCAAGGGTAAACATAGTGTGATTCACAAGGTCACAAGGAAGGCAAGAAATGCACATTATATAATGTAGGCTTGGTGTTACTAATAAATAGTTATAGGAAAGAAAAATTAAGCAATTAGACTGAGACATATATTAATGAACAAAATAACATTTTTTGACAGAGTTTGTGTTCATTAAACTTGAATTTAAACTTGACCAAAGAACTGTTAAATGTATAATAGTCACCTCCACCTCTCTGTTTCTTGGTGCTTTCTGTGGACTTTGTGTCTTTGATTTGTCCTGTTATATCACTTCTTTTCCCCTCCCATGAACATATGTAAGGATTCTCATAATTTTTTGAGTAATATTTCCAATATAAGGTTAAACTGTGCCAAAGTAAATATTTGTGGAATCAAGTCTCCTTTTTATCATTTCTTTTCTGAGCTCAGCAAGCTCACAGAAATCCCACCTGAACCGTGCCTATGAGCTCTCCTCTGCCTTCAGTTTGTGTCTGGAGGGCAGTGCCTGGATCAGTTCAGGTGCTGACTCCATAATGAGTTGTTGTCTTAGTAAATCAGTTCCTGAATATAAACACACTGTATATACAGGTTGGAGTCACATACTTGAAGAGAACTGCAGTGAACATTTGTAAAACTGAGTTTTCTTCATAAATCTGGTCCAGAGAATTCTTGGCATTCCCAGACCATGTGATAACATAACCCAGTGCAGTCACCGGAGCATAACCCGCGCTGTGGAGGTGCCAAACACTTGAAATGAAGAAGTTAGTAAAAGAAGTAGAATATGCTCTGTGAATATATTTATAATGCACCAATGGATGATCAGTATTTGAGGAGGAAAGTTTAATCGACTCCAAACTCTCCTCCAGTTAAATGAAGTATTTCTATAAATATGAATGTCTTAGTGTATGAACTCTTTTTGCACTTCACTGTGGGGAGGAGACAGACTTCCCACCACTTAGAACTGCTCAACAGATGTAACTGAGAAGGATATCTTGGTCTGCACTTGTACAAAGGTCCATATATAAATATAGATAATAAAGATAAATCTGTGATTTAGTTTTGACATAATTTGTAGTTTTGTTGTTTACTACGACCACTACTAACAGCAATGACAGCGTTTTTCGTCTCTGCACAGTGACACGATTTCTGAAGCATTTAATGGCATCTAGTGGTGAGGCTGCAGACTGCAACCAACTGAGTAGCTGTCACTACACCCTTCCAAGTGTGAAGGAGTAACTACAGGGGAAACATGTGACATGCCCTATCTAGAGCCAGTTTCTGCCAATAGATCCCTCTAAATGTTACACACTGCACCTTTAATTTGATTTATTTTGTACAGGATCAGTCAATCAGTCAGTGTCAACACTTTGATATAATGATGTTTCATATAGATATTTGGAGAGCAAAAAAGATTTAAGGCCAGTTCATTGTAGTAAAATGATGTGCGGTTACAAAAAAGAAAAAAAAAAAAGAAAGAAAAACAAAATGTGTGCAATGAAAAATGAATGAATACTTAAAACTTCATTTCAGACCTTCAGACTTTTCAAGGACTTGTGGTTACTGTGTTAAAATTCAAATTTATTATTCATAATACTATGCATATGATTCCAGTTCAATTTGATTTCAGAAACAGAGGGAGGCTCTCACTCTGCAGAACCAGCAGGGTCTCAGTGTCCTGGTTACAGCTGAGTTAACTGTGGAAGAACAGAATATACTGTGATACAGAGGCTTTCAAACTATGAGTTCAGCCGGTAAACAGCAGCCGTGGCTCTGATACACTGCTCATGTAGGCAGGTGAGATACTTTAAAACCCTCAGTGCCTGACTGCTGCAATTTAAATTAAAATTCATACTCCTCCTCGGAGCCATAACTCAAATCTGAACACACAGACGTGATGCACATATTTAGACTAATGGGGATATCATTATATTGAGTCCATTGCAAATAATCTTCCATAAATCCACGAGTAATCACACATGCTCTCCTTAGAACTCCAGACCTTGCCTGAGAATCATCAGAATCTGAAGTTTTCTTCCATGTTAAAATAATCCAATAATAGTTGTGGGTACATTCATGGGCACACTAGAAACAGAAAGAGCTTAAAGCTAATTCAGCATTTCAATGATGCCATTTTGGAGTGCAACTTGTAGCCCACAGCGAAGTAACTG
This sequence comes from Sciaenops ocellatus, assembly GCA_033000465.1. NCBI lineage: Eukaryota > Metazoa > Chordata > Actinopteri > Sciaenidae > Sciaenops > Sciaenops ocellatus. The sequence continues at coordinate 29,428,077 of CP136878.1, forward strand.
ACACCACGGTAACATTATACTTCCTATCTTCCTGCTCTCAAATTCTGTGACTGTAGTCAACAATTTCAATTGCACCCTGGCATTTAGGAGGATTGCAGCAGTCTGAATTTTGCCAACGTCAAACTTGAAAGAACTAACTAACTAAATCTTTTATCTAGCAGGACTGCAGTCATTAGACTGAAGGTCCTACATCCAGCACAAACAGGCCGTCCTGCTCTGATGTCATCTGCTCGTCCTCCGGGCTTTGCAGATAGTTAATAGTGGCAGCGGAGGCTCATGTATCTTGTGACGTTCGTGTGTTGGAGTCGGTCACGGCTTCGTGTGGGAGAGTCAAAGGCACAAGAGCAGAAGAGGAGGCAGCATCAGTCTCCATTTGTTCGCACACACACATGATGAAGTGGCTCAGATAAGATGCACACATACAAACACACACACACGTACCACAGTGACACGTAACATGTACAAATATTAAAACTATATATATATATATATATATATATATATATATATATATATATATATATATAAATAAATAATTTTATTATATGTATTTAATTACAAATAATGAAATATAAATATTATATTCATATTAAATAATAATGTTCAATAATCTGTTCTACCTTTAAGTTTGTTTTTCAAATTTTATAAAAATCAACTACTGAAATAAATGTTCTAATAACCCATAGTAAGGGTGAGTAATACTTAACAAATATCAGTGGTTAATACATTATAACCTCATGCTTTATAGATGTGTTTTAAGCCATCAATAAGAACAGAGTTGGGTTGTGAAAAAAACCTACTTAATTACTTCAACTGGACACTTAATTAATCACTAAATCAATACTTTAAATACATTTATTAAGATTTTAAGTACATTTTAATGACCAACATTTATATATGAATTATTACCAAATATAAAGACTCACTTTTCTGATGAATGGTTTATAACAGATCTATGGAACATGAATGATTCATTAAGTCCACTAGTTATGCAACTAATAAACTCTTCATGAAGACTGTGTTATTATAAAGTTCCTGTTTCTTTTTCAGTGTTTAAAAGCTAAATGTGCGAGGTTGTTCGTTCACAGTTTTCACATTAAAAGAAATCTGAATGATGAGATGACAGAAAGAAATCTCCCGGCAGAGAAACATTCCAGTGATAAGGCGTCTGTGCGGTGGGGGTCAGATTACGGCATGTCAAACAGGACAAAAGTGTTGTTTGATTGATGACAGCTCATCACTCAGTGCTGCTGTTAGAGCACCGAGCTGCTCTGTTAGTGAAGGCTGCAGCCCCTCCTGACTTACAGCCGCCATCTCCTGCTTTAATGGATATTGTTTTAGTGCTATATTTGCTTAGGAAGGCTTATACTGGCTTCTCCAGTTAATATGAGGAAGTGTGTGAGGGGAGGGGGCACTGACCTGGAGGCTGTAGCAGAGCCTTGCCAACACAAACTGACTCACTTCTTGGAATCTTTCAATTTGCCACAATAAATCAGAGCATGGAGCAGAGGCCAGCCAATCTACTGAAACACTACACACTGCATGAGTGTGTGTGATTTTATATATGTGTGTATTCTTATTTGGTAAATTCACTGTGTAGCACACAGTCGTAGACAAACTGTGTGTGTGTGTGTGTGTGTGTGTGTGTGCTGATTGCTATGAGTGAGAGTAGCCTTGCTTTATGTTTTGATTTAGTGTTATCTGGTCTGCTGCCAGAAAGCTGCAGTAAATGTTTACCAGCATGTTTTGACTCCGATTCAGATTTACTTCTATCTCACACGACATCGAGCAGCTGGCTATTCAAGTACACAATCACCAGTCCGCCAACGTTATAAATATTACCTGCACAACAGAATATTTATGGCACTTTAATGGCAACACGGGGACAAGAAACATTTGATGTTGAGCTAATCAGAGATGTACCAGTCTAATGCATCCAGTGGTTCAAGTCCCTGTGAAGTCCAAATTGATGTCTGAGTGTTGTTCTCCTCTGTCCTCTGTCCTCCAGTATCTGACCATCACTGACACAAAGTCATGTTTTCAGTATGTTCAGGTATAAAAAGTGTAATAATAAACCATAAAAAGTTGTTGATGATGTCATCCTGCACTCGGGGGCGTGTACTAACTTTGTATCCAATGAATCGCTTTCTCTCTTCTGACGCCGCCGGAGCGGAGTGCTTCCTGTTTGATCCAGTCTATGAGTGACTGTGAGGGCTGCTACATTCATCTATGGCCGGGCCTCACTGATCACTGTACAAAAGCACAACTTCAGAACTTTATTCAGTGATTCTGGTGGAATTGGATCATAAGTAGCAAACCACCAGATGTTGTTAGCTAGGGAAGATGTATAGCAAACCGAACTGACTCAGTCCCAGGATGCCCAGAGCCAAACCCAACAAGTAAACCACCTTGGTTGGCTACTGTATTCTCTGTCAGACGGGCCGCCGTTGGTTTGGAAGGTTATGTTGGAGGTCCGGCTGTGTTTACTGGAAGGTAGATGTTGACACTAGCTCATAGCTCTAGCTGCAATGTATAGCAGTGGAGGTGCAACACGTAATTTCTGTCAGTTATGATAACATTGTACATGGTAAGTGCTGAGATCTGGGGACATGCTGATCACTGTGATGAAGTCAGTGCAAGAAATATGCATTAAGGCTTTAGAAGTCCAACAACATAGACAATACATTAAAGAGTATTTTTAGATCTGATGTCTTTATCAGCAGGACATTCTTTGTCAGCTTTTTTCCAAAACTGTTACAAATGATCACCACAGTGATTTTTTTCATATTAGCCTTTTCTGATCTACTAACAATAAAGTTAATGTTTGGTTTAGGTTTAACATGAAAACTACTTGATTAGGGTTAATAAAAGTCTATGTTCATGTTATAATAATTACTTCATCATGCTTAAAAGAAACCAACATTGACTGGCGATAAGGAACACATGCATCCCGTTTTTACCAGTCTCACATATATCCAGGGTTAAAGGAAACCTTCTAACTATCTAGCTTTGTCCTTCATTCCTATCAATGATAATAACACTGTTCCAAGATAATTGCTGATATGTGAGAACCTGACAACATTACTTCAACAAAGTCCATCAGGAAAAGAAACACGATCAGTCTGATGGTCATACAGTCATACATATATGATGTAAAACCGCAATTTTGGCAGTACAAATTTATTCAAGATTTACAGATCTGGAATAACCAAAGGCGGTGCTCTCCCTCCATTCACCATTGACTTTTTCAGGGTCACTTCAAATGTTTCACTTTTATATTTGTGTACAATTTAAATTTCTTCACACACGTATGTTTATGCATTTTTAAGGACTTTAAGTCTGCTTTGTGTGTGCAATGTGTCGTATAAATCTCTTCAAAATAAGTTAACCTGAATAATCTGGAGGTTTGTTTTAAACCTGTCTGATCCACTGCACACTTTTCTTGATCCGTTGAATTTCCCGATCTCAACTTGACAAGTGCAATGTTATTATGACTACGGTGGCCCCAAAATGTCAACTCACTTTGAAACTTGCAAGTCAACACTGAGTTTGATCAGCATGTTGACAGTATAATGAACCACACAGAAGCTGAAGTGTTAATACATATAATAAAGGGCAGCTTAAATATGGAATTTAAGGAAACTCTAACTGTCACCCATATTTCCCAACCTGCCTGGACATAGACTGAAAAAGAGCCTGCAGTGAGTGTACACTTGTGTCTGACAGGTCCCTGTGGAACAGGGTCATTATCAGTACTTTCAGCATGGTAGAACGAGCTGAAACTCTCCCTCAAACTTTTTGACATTTTTTTGTCAAGTTTCTCAAATTTTCCATTTGTAATGGACCTGAAACCTTTCATTGTAACTCTAAGTGCACGGCTGAAGGCTAGGGATGCATGTTTTGGCTGGAGGCGGTGATAGAGTTGGCCTCTGGCCTGGAAGCTACAAATTCCAAGTTACAAGCAGCTGTCAGTTGTGTCCAGGTTCAGTAAAAATCTGAAGAGTACTAAAGAAACCTGCAGGGAAATACACCAACCAACACCAATTTTAGCACTGAAGGAAAGTGCTCTTGTAATGACAGCTGGGGGTGTGTGAAGGTGGTGTGTGTTAGTGTGTGTGCATGTAAACCACTGTACAACAACAGAGGATGTACTGTGTATGTGTCATTGTAAGACGGCCTCCGCCCATTAACCGAGCCTTACTGGCAACACATAACCTTGACAAATGTGGGTTACCGTATGTGAAACAGGCAGGACAGACTGAGGCCTGCGAATACTGAACATTCTGCCCAAAGTGTTGTATTGTTTTGTTGCCTTTAAAATATGATATTTTTGGCCTATTGCTCTCTCTAAAACACCTGTCTGTTTTTAGAGAAAGACTTGCTGACCGTACAACACACACCGGTTCTTCTAGGAGAAGTTACTATTAATCCTAAGAGAACAGCCCTCGTCCTTAAAGCCCTTTTTCCTATTACAGTTAAACATGAAATAATATTATTAAAGCAGAGTGTAAATCCCACATTAGTGGAGCTCATCAGTCACACACTCATCTGTCAGGCTACCCAAAGCGGCCAGCATGAATTTCTCTGACAGCTGGCATTTCTTTGACTGTCTTTTTGAGCTCTTAATCATCTGTGAGAGCTGTAATTGTCGGTTACCTGACAGATGGTTCAGTCCACGGTCTTGTTTTGCAGCGGTAATGTGGAGTTTTGGACTTGTTTTGGACTCGTCATGAACTTTTTTCCTTCATGGAAGCAAAACATGTTACACCACAAACCATTTACCAGCCCACTTTGACTTCTCAAACTGGACTGCGAAATGGACTTGTATTTTTACAGCACCTTCCTGATCTACTGACCACTCAATGCACTTTTAGAACATTTGTCACATTAACAGACTGATGGCAGTGACTGCCACACAACGTGCCAACTGCTCATCATGAACACTTCCTATCCACTGCACTCACTAAACCATACACAAACGTTCATACAACGATGGCACAGCCATCGGGAGCACTTTGGGGGTGAGCAAGACACTTCACTTCAATTGGACCCTCACACCCTTTTACACACTATAAACAGAGTTCGGACTGATAATCAATAAGGCTATGAACAACCCATAATGCAACACTCTATGTACAGTAGGTGCCGGGATAACACAGAGACACTCCATTCAGAAATGTTTTCTGTTTGCGCTGATTTGGTTGGTTAATGCTTGTTTGCTTTAGTATCGTTACTCATGTCGTCTTTATGAAACAATGCAAAAACACTTGTACACCATGCATTTATGTATCATCATACACTACACTACGTTGATGTGCACTTTATTTGCCTCAGGTCTGTGTAATCCACCAATCAGTGTAACATACAGTACTCTGTATTGTTATTCCTCATATGATCTGTTTCCTCTTTGGAAAGATCGCAGTTGCTTCAATTCTGGAAGAAAACACTCCGTGATCAGTGATCAATGATCATTCTGAGCATCAAGATGAAAGCAGTTTGTCTATGGCATACTGATGAAGGCCGGGCCTTGGCTATCAGCTCTACAACAGTCTAAAGACTCAGTGAGTTGGAGTGGACTCCAGTTAAGAATCCAGCAGCTAGCATTACTCTGTAAACAGCACGATAATCAGTCTTTTACCAAAGACTGGGCACACTCTAAAACAGAGTCTGCATGTGCAATGAGTGTGGAAGTCAGAGCACTGTAATGTATGTGTGCTGCAGGCGGGTTGTGTGGGTATTTTTTTTTCACGCTGTTTGCTTTAGAGTGGGTAATGTGGTCGTCAATCTCAGGGCCAGGGCAAAAACAAGTGTGGGCCGACAATAAATAATTTTTAAGAACTTCCTGGGCAGCAGGGACTGCAGGCTCAGAAAATAAATACCATATTCTTCTTCTGAATGTGAATAATTTTCATTTCATGATTTTTCAAATTGACTTTGACAGCCACAAGTCTTACAGTGGGCAGATTCAAGCACAGAGCATAAATGTTTTGAGTGTACAGTTTATTTGGGAGGGTGTTGGGGGTTGAACAGGTGCAGAGCCGCTTTTCACACACACAGTACACTGAGCACACCATTTAGTTTACCTCTACATGCATGGGACAAAATAGAGAATAGAAGTCAAGAGTCAAAATGTGTACTCTGCCAAATGTGCAATACATCCTACATTACATCACATTACATTGTTAGATGGAAATTATATAACAACATACTGGTGATTTAGCTGCTCTGTCATCCATACCAGTACTAAAAATATAAAGTAATGAAGTGTTATGTGTGATAAAAATTTGCAAAGTTCTGCCTGTAATTTAAAGTTAATATTTTATCCTGTTGGTGGACAGCTCATGGAGAAGGTTCATCCTGTAGGGAGCATGAATGTGCTATGTAATTTTAATGACAATCTGCACATGAGATTTTTTTAGTTTTTGGTTAGTATTTAGGAGTTGGGCTCACATAGAAACAGTTTTTACCTGATGCCTTCATTTCATCTGTAAATATGAATATACACTGTATGTGTGGGTTTCTTCTTCTTCTTCTTCTAAATTCCACCAGACATGGCTGTGCTGCAGCCGCTGGAACTGATCCTGCCTGTTCTAGACAATGTGTGTGATTCCACCAGAAGCCACTTTTGATGGATGCCACGACAAACAGCACAAAACAGATCGAGCTGCTGTAAGTCAGACACACAGAGACTCCAGTCAATTTTCAAAATAAAACACCCTGTGCAGAGTCTCAATCTTAGCAACAGACAAAAAGTAACAATTTAACTACATGGCTACTTACTCATAGTTGTACTACTCGTATAAGAACATAAACAACAAAGAAAACCAAAAAAAACAAACAAATTTGACCAAGTTAATAAAGTCTGGCAGGCAAAACGTTTCACTCTTAACACTCTTGGTAGAGCCATGTGGAGAACGAACCAAAACAGTGTCATAGACATGACGTCATAAAGTGGAATTTAATGGTTAAATTCTTGATGATGTTGACACTTTTGATTACAGTGAAAGTCAGTAATGAACTTAGTCAATCTGAATTAGGGTTGCAAAATTCTGGGAATTTTCAAAGTTGGAAACTTTCCATAGGAATTAATGGGAATGTATGGGAATGAACGGCAATAAATCGGGAATTTACAAATTGAAGGTTGGCCCTTAACAGGGAACCTAAATATTGTTGGGAAAATGTATTTTATCATAATCTTGACTAAAACAAGCAGATTTCATGCAGGTACACTTGAATATCTGCTATTCCTCAATCACATGCACATAGCACACTGCTTACTGCAGGGCTGTTGAGGCCACGCCCCCTACCTGCACAGGTGATTTCTGTACCTGGACCACACTTTAGAGCCCAGAGCACACAGAGACTATTGAAGACACACATTTGAGCTCGTGGACTACATAATGTTGTTCAATGAAATAATTCAAACTTGATAAAGTTCTACTTACAAACAAATCTGTTGAAATGTTTTTTAATTGTTTTATTTTGCATGTTATAACACATATTTATGTTTGGATATGATACACTTTGTTTAAATTACCCCCAATTTACAGTTAATTCCCATAAATTTCCAGAATTCTCATGGAGTTTTTTGAATTCCCCAGCTTATCTTCCTATAGAAAGTTTCCAGAAATTTACTGGAAACTTTCTGCCCCCTTGCAACCCTAAACTGAATCAGCTTTTTTGGCTGAGTACGTGCACACGTCCAAGGAACGTGACTCCAGTTTTAAGTTGCTCTCAATATTACACACAGCTCCAAGAACAATTTACAGGAAAGACAAAAATAGATAGAGTACACAGCTGCATACACACTACACTGCATGCACAGCTGAACAAGATCTCTAAAAATACATTGAAAGTACATTAGATTTATGTTCCTTTTATCCAAAGCGATTTACGATAAGCACAGTTAACCATGTGGATACAAGCAGTGGTGTAATGCAGCACGTATGCAGAGTATACCCACAATCTTCAGTTGACATTGGGTAGACTCACTTCTAAATCCCCTCTGATGGGATTGTTATTGAGTGGATGCATAATCATATATCTCACCTGTGTGTGACCCAGGATTTATTGTAAAATCTGAAGCTCTTCAGTGGATGATAGTGAATTCATAATGTTACTGACTCCCTGCAGGCGAGCAGCAGAAGTTAAGTGACAATGTGCAAATAATACTGACCCATTTATGGGTGAGCTAAATATGTAAGAGTAGTCTTACGTGTCACTGTTTGTTGATCTGTTGCTGGACAGACTGCTTACTTAAAGTGAAGTTTGCCGACTTCTCTGGGCACCAATTAATAAATGAGATGATGACGGATGAGTTTTTGGTCTGCAGCAGAAGATGTGTAGAATTCCTGCTGTGCTGTGTCAATGGGCAGCTCATTCCATCATTCCATACAGGCTTGATTTTGTTGAGCTGAGCGGACAGGATGCATGCTTTGGAGTCATTCACAATACATTAGGGAAGCAAGAGTGTCTTGAATTGGAATAAAGCAGCAGCTAGAAGTGGGTGGTTATATACAGTAAATGTCTGTATACACACAGCATGCAGGGTTTTATTTGACACTGATGGATAATACATACATGTTTAATACTAATACTAATGTACATGAAGAACTTATTGCTTCCACATATTTACATGTTTACTGTAAAAACAGGCAGCTAGGGAGGGACTTATAACAGACATTGATTGGCATTTACAGAGCCAATAGCACTGGATGCGTGTAAGTGGCCTCTCCCTGGACTGGGAGCTTTCACTGAACACGGCAGGACAGAGCTGCTGAGACTGACGTCACCCACATGTTTCTGAAGAGCTGTTGTGCTCAGTGTGGTGCCTGTGGTTCTCGCCATCTTGGCAGCCATGCCTCATCTATCTCCTGTCTAATCCAACAATGGGCAAAGACATGGAGCCTGGGTGGAACTGAGGTGAGCTGAATGAAGCCCGGTATCTTAAACAAGCCACCTGTAACGGCGTCCACCCCCACCTGTCAATCAAAGTGGCCACACTCTTAATTCTGCATAACTTTAAACTTTAATATAATTTGAATAGGTGGGTTCTATAAATTCACCCTCAGTACAGTCACGAACGGGAAATTTAGCTAAAGAGAACACATGTAAATGTAATGTAAACACATTTATTTCTGCAGTTTTTGGCCCTTGTTGGCACCTCAGGGCTGACGAAGCTAGCTGCAAGGTTAGCTGAGCTAACAGCAGTTAATGGTTGGTTGCTTGAGCAACAAGTAGAGCTATGTTTCCATCAGGAAACTCCTTGTCCTAGTCTAGCCGTGTGCACTGGGAGGCTGCTGAGCCTGGCTCCATTGCCCAATAAGGACAGATACAGCGATTAGCTACTTTAGCAACAAGTGTCTGTCCAACAGAAAACTTTCTGTATCAGTGAGGTCTAGAACCCAGACTATGACAAACTCTAAAATATCATTAAGAATACTTCCAATAACTTTTTTGTCATTGTATAGGTGGTGATATGTGTGATGAAGAAGTAAAACAAACAAACAAACAAACAAAAAAACATTTATTTTTAAATTATTCTTTTCAATAATTTAACATTAGAATGATTATGTATGTCTTTTGTGTCAGTGTACACAGACGTCATTAGTTAGGATGTGATATCCTTCTCCTAGCCAGCAGTTTGTCATTCAAGCAGGGTTTGATATAAAGTTCACATGGCTGAACTTTATATCAAACCCTGTCTGCTGCAGTGTTAGATAATTATGAATCAGGGAAGAAATCCAGCACACAGCCAATGCATGAGGGAGCCACCAGTCTCCTGGCAGTGTTTAGATGATCCCGCGCAGAGTGCAGATACGGAGGTGCAGGGCGTTGACAGCTGTTGGGTCCACAGGGCTTTCTGTGATAAGAGCACTCAGCGTAGGAGGGAGGTAGCGCTGTACTGTACCAAGCACCGACAAGCGTGTACTGGAAGAACCTGAGGGGATTAGAAACAATACTGAGAGAGGTAGTGTCATCCCACATGGAGAGCAGGTCTGCTGTTTTTTTTTTTTTTTTTAAGGAGTTTTATTAATCAAAGATCTTTTAGCTTCCGTTAGAGATTAAAATTTAATTATTCCTGTGGCAAAAATGCTCAGAAAGTATAATAGCAAACATCAAAGAGAAACAGGGCATAAATTGGTCTATTAGTATAAGATAGTCAATGACATGCAGGGATAGTATAGGCCTATTCAGTGTATATAGAAAGGGAGGATGAAAGGGACAACTTTTACCATAGGTTGGGAATGACATCAGTTTTTACAGCCAGGAGTCTGCAATGGTTTTCTTTCAATCAGAAAAATGGCTGAATGTTACTCAGTGTCATCCTAAATCATGCTCGAAGAGAAAAACACAATTTATATTCTGTAAATAGAGCCACCTAAATCTGTCATGCTGGACCTTCCACCATAACAACAAAATATTGACATTGATCATAACTGCAAACTGTTCACTGATTGTTGTATCTGGCAGCTGAATCATAATTATCATTTTTTATGGTTACAGATTATGTATACATTCACAACTACTGGGTTCAAGGTGTCCTGTTGAGTTTTTTGACCACTAATAGTGCTATAGAGCAATGTTTTTATGAGTGAGCTCTGAATTTGTTTTGTATGTACTGAGTATCATGGACTTTGGATGGTTTCATGAAACTCTACCAATCAACGCTTGGTTGCTTTTCCATCAAAAACAGATTATACATTAAAAACAAAAAATGTTAATACACCTAAGCCCCCCCTAAAGTAAACAGGTTGATATAATTGCTCTGGCTTTCACAATGAAGTACATTGTAAATATATGAGTGACTAACTGTTGTTTTGCAGATGCTTTGAAGAATGGTATCTTTGTTTATAGAATCAGTGCCTTGACACTAAGTCCATGGCTCAATTTAATTATGTCTCTTAATTTTGTTCTGTAGTTGTAGAACACTCACACTCTCTTCTCTCAGGAATGTATGTTAAACAAACATATAATTGAAAGCACTGTGATAAAGTGCAGTAGGTATTTGTTCAGTTTCAAACTGAGGCCATTGCAGTGAATTAACCAAAAACACATCACAACCAGATGCTTTTGAAAATAAATCAAATAAATAAGTCTCATAAAATGTAAAAAGCCAACAGGTAGAAGCACTAACAGCCTGCAGTGACTAGCCTTAACACTAACAACACCAGTCAGTAGACACCTTGGCTGAGTCAGCCTATAGTGGTAGCTGTACCCTGAGGGTGTCTGGACGAAAATGTATTTCATGCTTAAATGCATTGCATAAATGCATTACTTTATGGTTTCTTGAAATAGCAGCTAAACTATAAATCCAGTATGTGCTTTAAGTTCCAGCTCCTAGGTTGTATGTATGCTCGGTAAAACCTGCTGAACCTTGATTTCTTGCAATGATTGATGTTTTCTTTATAGATGTTTGGTTATCTGTTCTTCTGCGCCAACGAGGTGATCAAGTGACAGACCAATGAACCTGATATTACATGACACATGGCACCAGTTTTGCCTCAATATACAACAGATTCATACACTAGGGAAGTAATTGGCAGCACCAGTCAGGTTTTCTTCACTGTGAGAGTGTTAAAAACAATTAACACTTGTTCGAGAAAGTGTATAAGCTGTAACAGAGGAACATTCACCCTTCATATCATACTCATTAGGTTCAGGGTTCCCACTGCGGCCCTCATAGTTCACATGTGCAACATATGCTGTTCGTCTTATTAACTCAGACCACACAATACATTTTGCTCCTTGTTTATTAGCCAAGTGGAAGCTGGGCTCAAAATGAGATCAACATATGAAGCAAAGTGACCTGATAAACTTCCAACATTCTGGAAATCCCATGACCGCAGGGAACATGATTACCCATTAAACTTGGACTATGAATACTCCCGTCAACTCTAGTTCATTATTAGCACAGTCAAATCACTTTATATGAAATCTGCATGAAGTCAATAAACAGTGAGGAAGAGCCACATCAACAGCAGCTCTCAGCTCAAACCTTCCACACTGACACTGTTGCTATGGTTGCTGACACCTCCATGAACGCTGGGATGATGAGCACACTCTCCATACTGTTAAGTCTCTGTTATGTGTAAGACCACTGTAAGGTTATAATGACGACTATACTAAAACCTTTTATTGGAGAAATCTAAACGGACTTATGTTTCTCCAAAGCATATTTTGCTGCAAAATAGTTGCATATAAGCAGAGAGGTGGTTATTCTAATCAGGCCTAAAACAAACAGGCAAAGCTAAAATGATTTGTTTGTAACTTGTCTGATATTTACCCTCAATTGTAGAAGCTAATAAGACATGACTTCTTCTGACAGCGAGGACCTTGAGTCATTACATACATCCAGTGCCATTAAAATAAGGCTCACTCATTTTGTTGTAAGAATTTCCTTGAATCACTTGTTTAAGTTAATATTGGTGCTGTCTGCCACAAATCTGACTATTTTAAACCTGAGATCATCTTTCGTACTCAGTTTTTGCGGCGAGGTCTGTGCTTTTAGCCAATTCAACAGAATTTAAAGAAAGAAAGGAATATGCAGACTGCTTTTGTCTTGCCAAGTTTTCAGTTGGTGTTATTCTTGTAATAAAAAAAAAAACGTGTTTCTTGTTAGCTTGAGCTAACCTTCTTAACATTCTTATAGGCAACTGGACTCCCAGATAGCAGACAACATTGAATCAACATTGATTCAATGTTTCTCTTCTCAGCACTGAAAAAGCAAAGAATGGGGTGTCGATTAGCTCAGTTGGTAGAGCATCCACCCCATGCATGAAGGCTCAGCAGGGAGCCCAGGGTTCAAATCCGACCTGCGGCCATTTGCTGTACGTTGTTCCAAAACCATGTTTTTTGTTCATAAATACTTTAGCAAATTTCTGTTGATGTACATATTTAAGAAACAAAATATATCGTGTTAATTAGTGATCTCAGAGGGGCTGATGGGTGCATTGTTTTTACTTTGGACAGAGTTAGACTCAATATTTCCCCACTCTTCCAGGCTTTATGCTAAGCTAGGGTAACCAAGCCTGTAAACATGTTTAGTGTTAATTTTCTTTTCAACAAGAAGCAGATATTTATGAAACCTGTGTGAAAGGGCGGGATGGAGACATGTGCAGGCATTGAATAAACAGGACGTGTTCCCCGGCGTGGTAACTGTTTAGAACTGCATGCTGTCATGTAAAAACACTTCATTAGTGGATGTTGCTGAAAGATGGACATGCTGCACAGAGGGCAGGATTACTTCCCTCTGCTGCCAGTGGGGCTTTGATGGGAAATACCTCACTGTTATTTTTACCTCCTCACCAGTCCTCCTCACCCCTTCTGGTCTCCACACACACACACATACATCCATACATCACTCACCCCTCCACTCCAATTTCTCAAAACACAATACCGAGGCTTGTTTAAGGACTGCAGATTCCTGAAGGGAGAATAATAATAACAATAGGAGTCTGCTAGCTCTGGAGGCACCACCCCCACAAAAGCCCCCAACTCAGGTCTGACTATGGAGGAGGCCGAGCTGCTTGTTGCCCTCGCTCTGTGGGCAGATACTCAAGAAAGAAGCCATTCATTAAAACAAGTCTGTCTTTTATACACTCTATCAGTGGCACTGGACTAGAGCCAGGCCATGACCCTGCAAGCAGAGGTTCTGCCTGCCACTGGAATGTGGAATAGTGTGTATGTCTATTCAGGTGTTGTATGGTGTGTGTGAATGCCTGTGTGTGTGTATTCACAGCTTACCTACCGGTAAGGACACTTCATAATGCCAGTCGACTTATCACGAGGATGTAGCTGTGACAGGAAATAAGTGACTTCCCAGTGGTGTAAGACCCAGCAGTGCCCCCAATCCCCAAACTGTCGATGCAAATCAAGGTGGCACAATAGCACAGGAACTTAAAGTCAATGACAGTAAGCGTGTAAATGAGTAGAGAAGATCTCCAACTCTGTTTCCAAAAAAGTTGCTAAAAGCTATGAAATGCTAAAAAAAAAACTTGGTGGAACATCTCACAATTATTTAGGTTAGCTGACGAGAGCTTAGTAACATGATTGGGTATAAAAAGAGCCCAGAGAGGCAGAGTCCCGACATAAAATATGACAAAGGAGACGTTGAACTGTTGAGCAGCTGAAATCCTACATCAAGCAAGAATGGGAATAGATTCCACTTCCAGCTTACAGCAAAGACTGCACAGTTCACAGAAGCTTATGGTGCTGTTAAAAGAGCTGATGAACACAGTGACCCTGTCCAACTTTTTTCATACATGTCGTTGCCATCAAACGTCATGAAAATATCATTTCACAAACACAGTCAAATTTCTCAGTTTCAACATGTGATAAGATGTCTTTGTGTTTTCACATTTTGTTTCTGCTTACACAGCTTCTTTTGGGTTGTAAAGTAAATTTGCTTCAGTTGGTGCGAATTGAGAGTTGTTGATAAGGTCAGCTCATCCTGAAGTTGACAGTAGAATATTGTGCTTATGCTGGAAAGTCCCTTGAGTGAATTTGTGAAAGTGTATGAAACAATGTTATGTGTTATGTATATATATTAGATCAGCTGTCTTTAGATAAAATAACCTGCCGCAATAAATCCAGGCAGCTCATGATACAGAGGCAAATATTGGACTTCCGTGTAATATAATATATAAGGTTTGGATTTGATGTGAAGCCAGGTTCATCTTGATGGATGGTGCGCATGGTATATGTCGACTCTGATGGTTCATATCTCACAAACGTCAGCTGAGCTCCTGCTACTGTCTCACTGTGGTGCTTTATTGTGAATTACTGCTGTGCAGAAGCCTCCCTGTAATACACAGTGACACACAGCTCAGACCTGCTGTCACACTGACTGTCTGCGATTGTTTTAATATTGTCCTCTTCAACAGGAATATAACATATTTCAAAATAAAACATGCATTCGATTTGAAGGGCTATATGATGGCAACTGTAAAGTATAAATTGTTATCCATTTATGAATTACATTACTATGGTCAATTATATTGAAAGTAACAGTATCAGTATTTTATAATGTGAAAGTTGAAATAGAAATGAAATATCTAACTCTAAAGTGCTTTTTAGTGTCTTTCAGTATCTTGTTTTGGTTCTACAGCTTAATGTTTTACATCAGTCTCACAGTTCTCATCATTGTCTAGTTTCAGTTAATAAATCCCAATAATTCAATTAATCAGTTAATAACCCAATGAATCCACTCTACCTGTTCAATACCAAACAGCAGATAGGCACAGTCAGACACTAGCTGGTAAATCTAGTGCAACATTTAGCAGCTGAGGAGGCAGATATTTCCCTCAGGTGTTGGTGGAGACCAAAAATGGAGTTAAAAAAGAGTGAATATCTGCTGGATTAGTCAGTGGACAACTGTAAACTGTATCAGCTTGACAGAATGATAATGACAATTTTGTGTTTACAGCTTGTTGTGCTGCCACAGAATAGCAACTATTAAAATACTGTAAACACATTTTAGAGTGTTAGACACACTGTATATTAAAACCCTGAACTCGGATGTGTCAGAAAGATGAGGCAGTGGCTGTTATCAGGTTATCAGTGGTTGTTATCACATTAACATAAACAGTTGATTAAAACAAGATACATATGTCTGTGTATAAAATACAAAGCTTATTTTTAAAAGCAACTCAATTGTGAAATTGAACCACAAGCCTTACTGAATAACCCGAAAAATGTAAAGTTTAAAAGTGTTCATTTCAAAGAGCAGAATTCAAGCCACATCATTTCAGATTTTCATAAACAATATATTTAAATGCTACAAATATATATATATATATATATATATATATATATATATATATATATATATATATATATATATATTATTATTATTATTATTATTATGTTATAACATATAATACTGTTATAAATATGTTATAATACGATAATACTTTATAAAAAAAAATATTACCACGTGACCATAATGACAAAATTAGTAGTAGTTGTAGTCAGGTTGCCTTAATTATAGTCATAGTAATATCATATCATGTGACTGACATGGTTAAGCTTGAGTAAACAATATCATAAATGGAGTTGCTAGCACAATACTTCCTTAACATGTTTAACCATAATGAACATGATGAAGCTGATAAATGACACCATCACTGATGTATGTGTTTTATTGCTGATTCAGTTATTTATACATGACACACATGTAAGAAAGGACATAGAAAGGGGAAAATGACCCACTGAAACACTGTCTGCAGATGGCCCAGATTTTTGTGCTATGCACCTGTTTATGTGCACCCAAGTCTAGGATCAGTCATCAAAACATTTTATAGAAAGCAAAAGTACAGGGAGTTTGTTTTTTAAGTACTAATTAGTCATTTTTGATATTTATCTAACACACCCCAAGAGAGAAGGAGATGAAAAAAGATGGCAAATGTACTTTTGTACTGGGTTGTTTCTTTAAAATAACACTCATTTCAAGCACAGCACTTTAAAATAATGAATATACAGCAGTCTCTACACACATCATTACAGGGAGAAGCTGTCCCTCCTGGCAAACATATGAATAATTTCTCCCATTTAAGCAGTATGTGTCGTAGTGTCTGGGCCAGGCCTTTTAAGGCCATATTAAATGTTCTCCTCACTCCTGAGCGTCATGCTGTAATCTGGGGGCCGCGGGGGCACTTACCCGGGGCAGATAAATAATGATCACAGAGGGGCAGATTTCCTAATGTTGATGTATAGCTGTGACCGGACAGGTGCTGGCTCTACAGCTTCCCTGCATTGTGTCAATTAATCTACTCTGTCTTGTGATGAACCGGCCGTGAATTACACAACACTTTGTCTAAAGTACAGTCCATAAACTGCTGATGATACACACACACACGCATACACACACACACACACACACACACACATACACACACACACACACAGGGCCGGTTGTGTCTTCTTGTGGTTGTATACAAGTCGTTACATGAACTTGGTTTATTTCACAGAAAACTGATGGAGCTTTTCCAACAACTTCCTCTTTTACTCCCATGCAGTCATTCAGACATTGAGAGTGGAAGTGAGCAAGTAAAATACAATTCCTCAATGTCCATAAATGGCAGTTGCAATCCTGCCTTGCTCAGGGGACCCTTAAAAGTTGTTAAAAGATAATTCCAGTTTATGATACTCAAATTTGATTTTTAGAAAGATTCAGCCCGCCTCTTCGACCTACCACCTGTCCTGGCTGCCGACTGGTTGAGATGCAGGCCATGTACTCTGCAGTATTCCTGGTTCTATTCCATCCAACATTTCTCTCTCCCTCACCATTTCCTGTAACATAAAAGATAAAAGATTATTTGGAGCAGTCTGATCTTCTGAGTGATCACATTTCTTGTGCCATCACTTGCTGAAAACTGTTTTCCAGATCTTAGCAGTTATCTAAAAGGTCTGAGGCAAAGGCAACAGGACATGTTTTATGTTCTTGTTGAGTCTCTCATCCACATATTTGTGCCGCTCTTTGCTAGCACTGATGGAGCAGCATTATTCTGTTAAATGTAAGCCCAATATTTGTTTTTAGCTCTGTTTTGGTCTGTACCAACTCCACCACTAGTTGGCTGGTTGTGGTGGGGTGTTTAGAGCTTTTCCTCAACCTGCCTGGCTGTGGACATGAAATCCTTTGGTGCTGGGCCACCTGAAGGGCCATACTGGGCCACCTAAAGTTTGCCAGCCCGGCAAGCAGGCCAGTGGATTGGACTGCACTGCATCCTGCAACAATTTGACTCTCCAGGGACACAAGCAAGATCCTGTTTGTGGAAGTACTACATTCAGAACCATGCTGGCCTTGACCTGTCAGTGGATCACAAACTTCCTGACAGACAGGAGGCAGCACGTGAGGCTGTGGAAAACATCCAGGGATCACATCTTGGGTTCCACGATCTCCCAGTACCTGAAGTGGACATCTAACATAGACACAGTCATCAAAACGCCCTGCAGAGGATGTACCTCCTGTGCCAGCTCAACCTGCCTCGGGAGCTGCTGATCCAGTTCTACTCGGCAATAATCCAGTCTGTTCTCTCTTCATTCATCACTGTCTAGTTTGGACCGGACACCAAACAGGACAGGACCAGATTCCAATGGACAGTCAGAACTGCAGAGAAAATTATCCAGAACTTATACATGTCTAGAGTCAGGAAACGGGTAGGAAACATCACTGCAGACCCATTACACCCTGGACACAACCTGTTCCATGTCCCCACTGGGAGGCGCTAAAGAACACAAATACAGTTTCTTCCTACAGGCCACAGATCAGTCATATAGAGTCAAAAAGCAATCTCTGAGCAGGGCTGTAACACTAAACATCCACTCTAATTCAAATTCTATATTTATAGCTCTAATACTGATTTTAGTATTAAGCACATGTACACATACTTGGCCAGTGACTCTGATTCTTATTTTAAAACTAAAAAGTGCAGTTGCTTTTGACTTTGCACTTGAAGACATAGCATGACCTGGATGACTGATGGTCACAGACATCTCAATTACTTTGCCAAGTGCAATATTATCAGAATTGACAGAACTGATGGGATCTTATTCCAAGGGAAGAAATCTACTTACTATAGATCTCATCTCATGGTCTGTATTAGTGGATGAAATTAATGAAGACCATCGAATGTAGTCAAAATGCTTCTGTACTTCATAAGGTCAACACTAAACTTTAATGCTTCATCTTCATCAAGATTCAAAGTTATTAAAAACAGAAATTATCCTTCAATGGGGGGCTTTATGAGCATAAGTTTGTTCTCTAGCCTCTAGGATGCCCTCCAAAACATTGAATACATGTAGTCAGAGGAGGCTTTGTGGCCCAGATCCTACCATTGTTTGGCAACACTTGAAAGTTTTTACATGTCTTCAATGATCCATATTCTTAATGTTTGAACTTTATTTGCCAAATATTTTCATTCCTTCTCCATATTGTAATTTTCAAATGTAATCTCTGTCTCGGTCATGTACGACCATCCTTGATCCCTCATCTGTAGCTTCTCTTGTGGTTTCTTCCTTCTTTCCTATTTCTTCCTCTTCTATAGGGTTGATGGTTTTCCTATGCTGTACAAATTGTAAATGCATCTGAGGCCAATTTATAAATTGTGATTTTGGGCTTTATAAATAAAATAAATATAAACGGTCTACATTTGCAGTTTTACATGTTCAGTTTCAACCCTAAAAGCAAAGTTCACCCCAGCGAGTGTGAAACAACATTTGCTGCGGTCCAAACTCTTCCCCAGTCTGCTTGTCACTGCAGTACTACTTGATACAAACCATATGTGATTCATCTGAGGGAACAGAGCCTCCATTAATCTTATTACTCGGCCCAGTGCCACCTGACGAAGAATTATCTTGCTGGGTCCAACCCGGTAGTAAATAATTGGAGCAGAAAGTGATCCTACCTCATTAATACAGCTTGGATTAGCATCAGTCACTGGCCTACTTACTGTAGAAGCCATGTAGCCTGGTGCGAGGCAGAGGTGTGAAAAAGACAGTCAGACAGTGGGATCCGCAGATGAGCTGGAGGGTAAAGCAAAGCTGCAACATGTGCAAAAGTACACCGAAAAAAGGGAACATTTTTCTTCAGACTCCTCTGAAGAGAAGGAACAATTTGTTCCAGAGAAGCAAAGCTCTGCTCAGATTACTTTATAATTTGGATATTTATGGACCCCAGAGGAAGACTCCTGCTGATTTTGTGACCCCCCCACCCACCAAACAACCAAGGTCCAAATGTCTACATGCCAAAAATTTATTCTATAACTAAGAATCTAGAAAAAGTTAAATGACATTTGCGGATTTGTGGATATTCATGCACCCCAGAGGAATGACCCTCTTTGGACACGTCTACTTTCCCCTAACACCAACATCAGGCCAAACAGTTTCCACTGGACTCAAGAAATCTCATCGAGAATGTTCAGGGAGCTCGTGATTTCTCTTGTTACACAGAGATACAAATCAAGTTTGACTTACGGTTTATGAAACCAGAAAATCTGCTCAGTCAGACCAAGACCTATATCTCAATTTTGACGCTACAGCTTACAATTAGTGTTAGAGTAATATATATGGTTTTAACAGTACCAAAGTAATATGATGCATTATGTAATTGTATACTAGAGTTTGTCAGCAGTTATTCTTTTTAGGGGGGGAGCCTTCTGCCTCAAACGGAAGAGCTATTTTTCTAACACCATTGGAGCGAAACTCCAACAAACCCTCTTACATTTTAGAATGCCTCACCATACTTCTACAGTTATTATAACGCAACAGTATTATAACACATTACTCTACACAGAGTAATATTGTAAAGTAACATTTTACTTTCAAATGAAAGTAACTATTAATATGTACATTACATTTTGAAAAGTTGCCTAACAGCTGTTTACAACATAAAAGGTCAGTGGTGAAAACGCTCCTGCACATAAGAACAGGATAGACAGAGGGTGGTTGAGGTTAACAGGCTCCAGGGGCACTTTAGGCTATAAGGATTGGATGATAAGAGTCTTATTCCTACTTCAGACCAGGACAAACACTGCTAACTCAACAGGGACCACCAGGTGTAGGGAAAGCCAATCAAAGTGCTTCTACAACTTGCATTCTGTTGTGCAACCCTGTAAAAGAGAATGATAGTAAATAAACCTTGATGCAAAGCCCTGCACAAAGAACAAGAAGTGTCGGTTGATTGTTTTTTTAAATATATTTTAAAAAATATCAAAACCGTACTGAACATAGCACTAACAAAAATGGTCTAGTATATTGATGACAGATGACAGTCAGTCTTACTGTAAAAAAGACAGCAAACACGTTTTCTTTCCTTTTAATGTCAGAATGGAATTGAAATAAAATTACAATTTCTCAACCTGAGTGATAATATCAACAACATACACAGCAACATCAGTAATAATGATACCTAAAATAAAAGCTATATTGTCATTAAAAAATATCTAAACATAAATACTGATATGTTAAAATATGTAGTCTATACAAAAGTTCTGTCCAAATGAATCTAGTGATACTAAATAATTTATTAAATACATCTGAGAATAATCCACACTTTTCACTGGCTGCTTTATTTACATCTGGTGTGTAAAATAATAATGTTCACCGGAGGGGTTTTCTCGGGATCTCGTGGGGTTTTGACTCAAAATGAAAGCCCTGAACCAAATGAAACCATGAAGCACAAACAATAGCATTTCACACAGACTGCCTCGCATTGCTGTTTGCATCACAAGTCATTTTTATAGATGTGTTTCAAGACGATCCTGACCATGATGACCTTGTTTAATTCATAATGTTAGTGCTGAAGCTCAGCTGAGCTGTGTGGTTATTTAGCAACACACGTCGTCTTGTAGAGGTTTTTTCATACACACAGGAAAGCCTTGGCTAACCCATTCATATGCAGGGCATACACATACACACATATGCATTCAAATTCCCTCTTTGACACCTGGAGATACATGGCAGTTATCAATTCTGTTATTTATTGGGTTTTCATCAGCAGGTTTTGTTTCAGATCACTCGATGCAGCATTGCACCAGCGTTCATGCTGACTGCTGAAACGCTCATCGGTCCTGTGCCAGTCATTTTCACCACATCATCTGAAAGCTCCTCACAACAGTTGTGGCCATTAGCCTCGTTCTTACTGTGTCTGTTTGTAATTAATTCAAACCCACTGACAGTTCTACAAAACCACAAATTATATTGAATATTCTGTTGCTCAGTAAATTTGACCAGTTAACTTTTTATTTGTCCTGCAATAACTGCAAATGTCAAAAATAGTAGAGGTGAGATATGGTCAGGGATTTATTAACTTGAAGCCAGTTGCAGAGAAGCGTGTGTAAAAAGATCATTTAGTTCACTGACTGTGTCACAACAGTCAGTGAACTAAATGAGTGGCAAGTTCTCCAACAGCTGTCATTATGCACAAGCATTACAAATTGCTGCAGATATTTATATAATCTTTGTCATTAATTCATCAGGTACCTGTGAACTATCATCAGCATTGATTTTTCCATTCTTATCATTATGAAACATCAGAGAGGTAATCAGCAGTTTAGTTTACAGCACCGATAGCAGACTTGAGAAAGTGGCAAAGAGCAAATGAAAAGAACCACCAGTGATATGAAATGATGGCAGCAATGTAAATGTAAATGTAAATCAGAAAAAAGCAAATAACCAAAATATAGTTAATGAATAGTGATGTCATTGCTATTTTACAAATTGCTGTGCAGATTGCATTAACAATAGATTGCTAACAATATACAATCAGTGGAGCCGGCTAACAACCTCTCATTATTCTATCTTTCCATATTTAAAGGGCTCTCTTATCTTAGTTGTTATTTTGTTTTGAACTGACGTCTTTGTTTTGTGACGCTGTGTAAAGTAGGTTTTAACTTAACTTTCATGCAGTAAATGATTTTCCTTGCCACTGTCGCCAAGTACTTGCTCATGGTGGGAACTGTTGAGTCTTTGTAAAAATTGTTATAAAGCGTACAGTCTAGACCTGCTCCATGTGGAAAGTGTCATCAGATAACTTGACAAGATTTTGCGCTATATAAATAAATGAGTTGAATTCTCTCTCAGTCGCCTGTTCTCACTTCCAACTTGTCAGACTGCTGCTTGGTCAGTGGCCCTGCACTTTAAAATATGAAGCTGTAAGTTCCCCTCGAGCATCACGTCTGTACGCACCCATGTAGCTTAATGGTTTGATGATCAGTACAGTAATGTACTGTTGGGACTGATCTGATCTGATCCATCTGTCCATGCTTGTTCTTTCCATCCTGTCTGTTCCTTCTTCTCTACTCCTGACAGACTGAAGGACTGTGGCAAACCTCTCAGGCTCTGCTGGATGTTAGATTAAGAGGGTCTGCCCTCCAGGCCTCAGGCTTTCTTCTGGTGAGATCCTCCACTCCAGACCAGATGATCACGATCTGGTGGCCTATTGGCCTTTTCTCATCTTCCCACCCTCGTCCATTCTCTTCCTGTCCTCTCCACTCTTTATTCTCCTCATGAATGGTGGAGAGTCATACATGACTGTCTTCATTCATACATACACACTCTCATTAGCCGGTTCACTTAATACATTTTTAATCCAGTGATGTTTAGTGTGAAGAAAGCTTACCCTTCCTCCTCTTCATCATTTAAGGCTGATATAGTTTGCCTAGCACATCCTGTGTTCATTACATTTTCTTTAACAAACATGATTGGGCTTCATTTCCCTTTCTCGATGTTTTGTCTCATCCCGCCAGTCCAGAGGTTCATAGCTTTGATTAGCTCTGTTGCATTAGAAATAAACATGTCTGCCAGCATCACGTCTTTACTTTGGGTAGCTGATATTTAATTCTAAAAATCATTGAAAGGAACTTTTAAGACTCCTGAGCCCCCCCGTTCAGATGTCGTTTCAATCCGCCCGTCCATTCATTCTCTTCATCATCTCTTTTGCAAGCTGCACTAATCAATATATTTGTATGGACAATCATTAAATGTCATTGTACTCAATTAACAGAGAACTAAATTCATGGAGAACAATCAGCTATCTCTGAAGTTTTGCACAGCTCCTTTCAGCATCTTTCAGCTCCTTGTTTTGCTTCAACTTTACTCTTTAAGTTCACTCCAGCAGCAGGCAGCTGTTTTCAGTGAAAAGGCTCCCTGTACTGTGATACAGCAACAGCACACTACAAGTTAGAGAGCGGCTGGTGAAGACAGTGGAACTTTTAGCAACATTTAGGAGACCAAACAAGACCTAAACAGGAGTGAACGTTGGAGTTAAGTTCATCAGGTGAAAGAATATGTAAGCAGGTAACTGTTTGCTAACACATTCACAGTATTACTTTTATATGTCAGCTATGCAACTTGTTGTGCTGCCATCATGTGGCCACATGTCCTCGTCAGAGTGTGTAAGAGTGTCTGAAAGCCCCTTTATGAAGTCCGGATCAGAGAGACATGGTCTAATTATATTTGTAACTGTCAAGCATAGACAATTGAACATCAATCTCATATTTGTTTAACCATGTGTACTGAGATGTGAAAGTTTAAAATTTCTCTCTCAAGCTTCTGTCACTTTTCATGTGTATAACTGTGACTGTCCAGATGGGTGAGCTGAGATTCGCACTTGTTAAATTCATTGTGACAAGACTACAAAGACATGCAAAAGACACAGAGTTCTTGGAGGGAGATCAGGGGGGCAGTGGGATGAAGCCAGGAGGAGGCTTTGCAGCCCAGCATCACGAGGAATTGCATCAATTATTATTGATCTTGCGCTTCAAGATTTGTTCCTAATGACAGTGTTCAGTGCCAATGCAGGAGGTGCTGTGCCGTTTATGTAATAATGCCAGGACGGTGTTGTGTGGTGCTGGATGGGTGAGTTGTTTCAATGACAATCTGTCCTCCTCACACTGTACCAGACGTTTAAGTGGCTCAACCTCAACCATACCACAATGTAAACACACGCTATATATATATATATATATATATATATATATATATATATATATATATATATATATATATATATATATATATATATTGGTTTTGCAGCATTATCTAACATCTGTGTTCTTGTCTACCTCTACCTGTGGCCGTAAAGTAGTTTTCCCGTCTACTCTTTTGGCAGAGGAGCAGCAGCAAGGTCCAAGTGCTCAGATACCTCCATTAACAGCCCTTTCAGACACAATGCGACAACTCTGAAACCGTTCTTTTCAGTGTGCTTGCGCTTGTTTTTCGCTCTGTCAGTCTATACACGGCACACAACACAGCTTGCGCCCAAAGTTTCGGCATCAGAATGCGCTGAAGCAGTGAGCATGCTGCCAATTGGTTTGTGTCTGAAAGGCCCTTGATCCAGCAGGTTACCGAGGGAGGTGACGGAATAAGACATTGAAAAGATGTGTGATGTGGAAATGTGTTCTCTCTCAATATAGCGATGTACTTTTACTTGCGTAAGAAGAGCAACCAGCTTACAAATTCAGATCGTTCTGAGGATACCATTGTGCTGTGAATAGCAACACTCAGCCCTGTTCAGCTGATGTGGGAAATCTGCCGCTGGATTTACAAATTGCAGAATGCAAGGAAATTGTGAAACTGAGCTGTGGGAAATGCCATGTCTGCTCTTTCACTGAGTTTTGTAGTTATTTGTTGTACGGAAAAAATAGTCAAACTTTGGAATAACTGGAAGTCAAACCAGGCTGGGTAGAAGTGGGTTTTGAGACACTTCCAAGGCTGGTAAGTGCAGAAAAAGGCAGTCAGAGAGAGAGCCACCTTCAAAGTTGTGGCCCTCTGCGGCCAATTTCACCCTCCAAAAACCATCCATCATGGTTTTCTTGGTTCAGATAGTGTCATTGGCTTGTTGACATCAGTAGCAGACAAGATGACACTCAGATTGGGGTGAGGGAGTTTTGTGTGCTGCAGTGCACCCTGGGCTAAGCCTAAAGCTATGAGTAAATTGGCTTATCCTCCAACAGGTAGCACTGCTGCTGTCTCCTGAACAACAGAATGTTTTTTTTTTCCTTTCCATGCAGCTGCAACAGTCATCTGTTTCATTCTCAGTCAAAATTAAAGATTCAGAAATGTGAAAATTGAGGCGAGAGAGAACGGTTCATCATTCAAACATCTCACTAATATATAATTTCATTTTTCAGAGGCTTAGTAATTTAAGCTGTCCTCAAACAGGAGGAAATAGTGTATTTGTTACAGACTTTTTCCAGTGGCACACTTTACCTCTGCTCACTTTTTAAATCCCTACACTCCCTACACATAAATAAATGGATTGCCTATACGCGGTAGATGATTTAGAGAATTATAGACTTGACTTTTGCAGTACGTAGATCATACATTTTAGAAGACAAAGATTAATTTTATTGATCCCTCAATTGGGAAATTCTTTTTTCATTCAAGTTTTACACACATACAAACACACACACACACACACACACACACGTTGGCTTATAGATGCTGGTGTGATGAGCTGCAACATAGCAGCACCCTGGGAGCAGTTAGGGATTCGGCGCCTTGCTCAAGGGCAACAGGAGATGAAACAGGTACATCTCTAGCTACCAGTCCACACTGTCGTCCAAGCTGGACTCAGGTTAGCCCCTTTGGACTGAGCTACTGATGCAGTTAGCATGGCATATGAACTTAAGCTAAAGTTACATACTGTACTCTGGTTGCACCACAAATGAACCTCACTTGAATGAGGCGCTTTGTCCGGTTATTTGATCCATAGCAGACAGCTTTTGCACTGGTCTAAACAAACCAATCCAAATCGGCAAATACACTAGAACCTAATCAAACGGGTCCAGTCTGTGACATACAGTATACCACTGGATGTTTCACAGCAGGTGGTCACACTGCTATCAAAGGAAAACAGAAAACAACCGATCAGCCCAACTTTCTGTTGACAAGAGTAGTGACACTGCAGTTTCACCTCACTTTGTCAACCAGGCCTATTTAGTGTGCTTTGATGCATATGCTAATGATTTCCACTTTATGCTAAACTGTCAACTAACAGTGTTGTGAAATGGTGGTATGAATAAAGACACATGCACAGAGGTGAGCCCGGTGTTAAAGACTGATCAAAGAGCTGATTCCCCAACCAGAAAATAAACAAGTGGATAGAAAATAAAAAGTCAGGGAGTGTAAATGGAAGCTTTCACTGAAAATTACCTTCATTCTCGACAGGGAAGCCTCTTTGATGCCTGCTGAGGATGGGAAAGTGATGAAAACAATATGAATTCAACACAATCGAATAATTTTATGTTGAAATACTCTACGTCACCCCAATTACAAGCAATATAAACAGCATATATGATTAATATTTGCCCCTTACCTTTCTTATATCACATTTATGAATTAAAGTGCTACTCATTTTTGTTTGAGTTTTCATAAAATGTAATAAAAAAAGAGATTGGAAACATTCAACAAATTTACAAATTTACATTTGAACTTTTTTTGAACATTAGAAATTTAACGAAAATGATGATCCCAACTTTTTGCGATATTGTGACTTAGTGCTTTTCTCTCAAAGGAAGATATATGTATATATATGTATATATGCATATAAGCATATATATTATATATTATAAGCTTATATATTATATATTATGCATATACAGTATATTATATAATATATAATTAATTCATGTTTTGAGTTCATTCTTTAAATGTGTAAAAGATCATTCTAAACATATTAAGACTTTACTCTGGATATATTACAACTTAGATTTCTCCACATTTTTGATCATTTTAAAACTATTTTGATTTAATTCTCAAAAGCTTTGCTTGAAGTACATGAGCATGCATACACACACACACACACACTGGGGAACATACAGTACTCTTCTAACTATTCAAGCCTCGTGGCTTATGTATGCATTTTGTTAGAGCCTCAAACACGGACTGAAAGTGAATTTAATTAGTCTGTTTTTGTCAACAAAACATCCAATGATGACAAAGAGAAAACCTCCCGGAATTATGCAAATGTATGCAGTATCTCATTAAAGTATTTGAGGAATCCCCAATCAAGTTGCAGAGTTACCTCAAGGACATTTCACAGCTGCTTAATTTATTTTTATAACTGAAAACATTTTTGTTGTTTTGCAGGCATATTAACTGTAGGTCAGTGTTTCAAACATGCTAATTTAATCATTTTAAATTTAGCCTGTGATAACAGAAAATATGAAATGATTTCTCAAGGCGTCGTCGTCTCCCTCTCTCTCTGTCTGTCTGCCTCATCCCTGAAAAAAAATGACTCAAACAGATGGAAGATTGAGGGCTTTTTTTTTCTTGCTGGCTAATCCACCCCTGACTGAGCCTTACCCTCATTAAAGAAACCCAACACTGATTGAACCGCCTGTCAACCCCCCCAAGTCCTGACAAAAACCTCTTTGTTGTCATCTCCACTCCTGTCTGTCTGACTGTCTGTCTGACTGTCTGCGATCTGCTCCTCTATTAATAGAAAAGATGCAGGGGGAAGGCAGCGGTGCTGTGTGTTCAAAGGTCGAGGCACAGTGGAGGAGTACAGGCTCAGATGGATGTCTGCAGCGTACTTGATAGGCAAATTATGAGTCTGTACTCGGATGCGAGGATGAAAAATGTATCAGGGTTGTCACAGTGTTTCTGGGGTGTCCGGCCATTAGAGTCACATCCTCGCCTCGGGGCGTCAACAAAGAAGTCAGGTTTTAGGAATCACCAAACCGCAGAAAGCTTCTCTGTGTGTCCCCTGCAGGGTCACAGCGGTGTGTTTTACAAATGCAATGACCACAGGGCGTCAGGAGGAGAGTCAAAGTCCTCTGAGGATGTGTGAGTATGGAACCCTGGCACAGTCCTGTGCACTAATGCCATCTAAATAAAGAGTGCTGGACCGGGCTGTCAACAGAATATGCTGCAAGGCTTCAGAACAGGACCCACGTGCTGCAGGCAAACAGGACACTGTGGAGCTGGACCTTTTAGGATTTTAGGTTAGGATGAGGACCGGCTGTGAATCTGTGCTGAGAGTGTAGGGCAGAGCAAAGCCACCAAACGGGTTTGTATGCTGTATACTGAGGACAAGTATTGTGTCTGACAACCAGGAAGGAAAATTACAAGATTAGGAGTGGCACCATGAGTTAACATTTTTGTGTTTTCATCTTGACACCCATGAAATATTGTTCATACATTCATAGTGCCCAGAGGATGAACTGCAATGATTTTGATGACTTTCTTTCTAGCACCATCATCAGGTCAAAGTTTCACTCATCCTGTGAAATATCTCAACATCGACACGGTGCACAACATTTTTCTCAGACATTCATTCTACTCGAAACGTCAATGAGCTCAGCTGTGACCAATAACGTCAACCAAGATGTTGTTCTGACACACAGCGTCATGACAGTGTGTCAGGGAGTCAGCATGAACAATACAGGACCCTGAAACTGAAGCAGAGTCAGACATCATTCATTTTGTTATTTACACATGCTTTTTCCTGCTGTCACACGTCAAACTTAGAAGGGCACGGGGGGAGCACAGACCTCCACCACTGTGTTCTGTTTCTGCAGTGATGTTAGAGGAGGCTGTTACATATATCTGTATAAGGGAGAATGCAACCTTGATTTCCTCTTGCAACTCTGTGAGCACAAGCGGTATTCCAATATGTAAATAGAATATGTCAAATAGATAAAAATACAGGCACCAAACAAATCATCCAATAATGTTTGTGGTCATGGAGCCACATGGAGATGATTGTAGTCACCAGCCCACCTCTGGCCAGACACCAGCTCCACGTGTTTGCTGTAGAAATCTGATATTTTGGTCATGACATCCCTTAAGAAGAAATCAATGAAATGCGGTATGGGCATTATGGCTTTTCTAGTGTGTCAGAGATCTGTGTGTGTGTGTTTGTGTGTGTGCGTGTGTGTCTGTGTCAGACAGAACAGCAGTGGATTTGTTGTTGACCAGATGCAGTAATCAGAACACCACCCCTGCTGGGCGTAACAAGACGACCTGGGACAGAGGGCCCAGAAATCAATTAGACTACTCTGGCATGTGCTGCAGATTTGTTTTCATCAGCTTCAGACATAGCACTTAACACTGAAAACACATTATGTCAGAGTAATAATGCATATCTCATTAATGTGGCTTATTGATCTATTTTTTTTATTTTTTTTTTTACTTGAGATCTAGAAATGGTCTTTTAATAAAGGTCTATTAATAAATAAATGTAATGCATACCAAGAAAAGTTTGTAAAATAATCTGAAGATTTTAATTATTTTCACACTAACACATGAGCTCTACTCCAGGTCTATGTACTTAAAATATATAAAATATGTAATATAAATAATATAAAATATGACTTAAATAGTCATGTTACACTTAATCAGCAAAGTTCATTATTCATTATTTCTAAGACAAAAAAAAAATCTTCCTGAGGCTTTGAAGCCCTTTCTAGTTATGAAATATCAAATCCTTTTTTATGTAAATATTTTGTCCATGCCTTACATTAGTCAAATTTAAAGATTAAAGTATCAGGGACAATCTTTAAAACTCCAAGTCTTTTCAACTCCAAAATTAGCATAATGCTATCTTCATTTGGCTACAACCAAACTTACATTTTCAGAATATGAGAGTGATCCATCACACAATCTGACATGAATACTGTACATGAGACAGCATGCAGCCAAGAATTCGTTAGCTGAACTGACACGATTGTTGTTATCCCATCTGCTCCAAATATATTTGTCAAATCCGTTTTGTGTGATTCCTTGATATTCCAGTCCAGTGTATAGGATTCAGTGCCATCTGGCAGTATAGTTGCTGATTGCACTCACCTCGCCTCATTCTCTCCTTTCTAGCATGAAGGAGAAACTTTTACTACCATGAACTGCAGGAAAACTCGAACTCTAGAGACAATGTTTAGTTTGTCTGTTGTGGGCGACTATATACATAAAAACAAAATGATTTTTATTTTCAGGTGATTATACACTAGTGAAAACAAAGTTATGAATATTATATTCAATTTCTGCTCTCTTCTGTTAGCTTCGTAATTTTTACACACTGTAGCTTTAAAATGAGTATCGTCTGTCTGTCCTTTTCAGTCTTAAACAGAAAACGAGAAAATGTCAGACTTCTCACTTACAGTTAATCTGTCTGTAACATGCTTGGAAGTTTGCTCAATAAACATATAAAAAAATGAGTATTGTCTATAATATTCTTAGAATATTTAATGTTTTTATAGTTTGTTGACTGCTGCCACACTGTTTCACAATCTTTATAGGCCAATTAGGAATTCATGTGATTATGGTTGGTAACTGTCTTTATAATTACATTTTCTAAATAAAAACCTCTTGATCGTCTGGTTTTAATCTTGATAGCAGATAGTGCTAACATCCTGCAGCCTCACACACAGCTCTGATCTGCAGCAAAACAAACACAACAGCTCATGTGTTAGTGATTCAAATTGGCTTGTTTACAGTGTTGCAGCAGTTTATATGAGTCTATATCCTTGTGCATAAGATATTATATTGACATCCTGCCCAACAAAATCCAAGCCACAGTTGTGTGTGCCCTCACATGATGTGGTCTGTAAAAAGAATCTTGTTCAAACAAATGTACCAATCTTTCTCTGATTATCTTTAATTAACTTGTAATTACTATTTCATTCAAAGAAATAACAGTGATTTCAATTATGTGTTTTAGTGATTATAACTAAAGCAAGCAGATTTCCTCATTCATTTTCTGTTCTGTCAACAGATCCCTGTAAATCAGTCACATATCCAGGTAATCCATTACTCCCAAAACTAACTGCACTAAACCCTATGAGCAGCTGTCCAGGTCGCTGCGAGTTTACACACACAAGCAGATTACAGTGACACAGTGCAAACAAGCCGGACTAAAGCAACATCGTCATGCTAGCCACGGACTCCACATGCACTGTGATGAGCTGCAGACAGATTTAGCCTGAATTTTAATTTAATAGATTGGAGTGGTTAGAGGCAGCAGCAGATGTGGTGTTTGGCAGCGAGTGTTCAATCCCAGAGAGTTGTGAATAGAGGATATGAATAAACCACAGACTGCATGTGTGTGTGTGTGTGTGTGTGTGTGTGTGTGTGTGTCTATGATCTTCCTAAAGCATGGTTGAAGGTTAGAAGTGTTTTGAATAGTAGGTGTGTTATGGCTGTACATGATGCTTTATGTGAAGAGTTCAGCTCGGTGTCGAGTGCAACCAACATGTAGCTTCATACTGACTGTAAACAGAATGTAATCCAGCATGACTGAACAGTCAAAACATCACATCATATGGAACGGGTCAGATCTGCTCTCACAGATCTGTTGTCAGTATATTATAATTACAGCATCTTATAATCATTTCACACAACACCAACATTACCCAGTTTGGATGCTACAGTGTCAAATGAAGGGACAGCGTACAGCATCGCTTCAAATCACGCTTCTCTTTTCTTACAGTTCAATAAAAGTTTGGATGATTTAATTTGATAACTAACTTTAGCAATTTGTACTCAGGCAGCGGGGCAGCTCAGGGCAAATGTTGCTCAGGCGACTTGAGTCCAGCCTTGATCCTAACTGGTACACAAAGAAGATGTTTATGATGTTCATTTGGTCTTTATCTCTAGAAAAAAATATGTTTTATATTCCTAAAAATGGCTTTAAAAACAAGTCATCTAAAGCACATTTTCTGTCTGGTCTAACAGCAACAAAACAGATGTTGTAATATGACAAAAATGTCTTTGAATTCTATAAATATGTTTCTTCACTGTCCTCCTACAAAAGGTGCAAGCAGTGCAAATGTTAATACAAGAAAGTAAGGCAAACAAATCTATTACATTTAGTTACAAACATGATTGTCTTCTTCCTATGTTTTATATATATATATTTATTTATTTATTTATTTATTTTTTTTTTTTTACTTAATGTTTATTCTGTGCCAACTACACCAAGTCAAATTCCTTGTAAGTGCAAACCTACTTGGCAATAAACTTGATTCTGATTCTGATTTACAGCATGAGATACAAATCCATGAGAACAGACTTACCCACAGACTGACCCACCCCAGCAGTAGCCACATGTAGCCACATCATCTTTAACTCAACTGGTCGTGGTAGATGACCGTCTACCAATGAACTTGGGTCTGCTCGAGGTTTCTGCCTGTTAAAAGGAAGTTTTTCCTTGCCACCGTCGCCAGGTGTTTGCTCATGGTGGAACTGTTGGTCTCTGTAAATAATATTATAAAGGGTACAGTCTAGACCTGTGGAAAGTGTCATGAGATAACTTTTGTTATGATATGGTGCTATATTTTAAAGAGGGACAGATTTTACAATGTGAAGATGCTCGAGGGCCAATACTAACATTTTAAGAAATGTTATTTTCATTGTCACAATTATCTTTTTTTTTTTTTTTTTTTTAATGGCAATGTCACCAAATCTAAGCCAATCAGTCATGGACAAATCTAAAAACCAGTTCTGCCTTTCTTTCACATCTGGAGTCAGATAACAAAGAATAAACTGTATGGAATAACGTTGAACTTGCATGAAGAAACAAAAGAAACAAGAACAAATCTGAACCTCATGTTCATTTTAAACATGACTTATTATTAGTAATGCAAAGTCTGTTAACATTTAAGTTTAAAACGTGTCACTCTTGCTCTTGTCTTTAACAAAATCATTCAGAAAGTAATATTTTGTGTCACATCTACAGATATATAACACCAGCAGTTATGTCCTTAGAGGTTAACATAGCACAATGACAATCCTAGCAGGCCATAAATAATATATTCTAAAAATGAAGCTTTAGGCCGCATGAAATCTGATTTTCATGCTGTGATTGGCCCCTGGACCAGACTTTGGACATGCCTGTGCTATATAAATAAAAC
This sequence comes from Sciaenops ocellatus, assembly GCA_033000465.1. Classification (NCBI taxonomy): domain Eukaryota; kingdom Metazoa; phylum Chordata; class Actinopteri; family Sciaenidae; genus Sciaenops; species Sciaenops ocellatus. Next base: position 29,461,430 of record CP136878.1, read on the forward strand.
TGAATTGAATTGAATTGAATAATAGGTTTTTGTAATAAAAAATAATTGGTTCAAAAAGTTGAATAATATCAGTTGCAGTTATGCTTTCTAATATGAAATAGTGTTTGATGAGTTAGTTGTTCGTCTTAAAATTCATTTCTCGGCCAGTAGAAGCACAGTATTTCATCCAGTCATCAGCTGACTACAAGCCACAGAACACCAACAGACATACGGTGAAAATAAAAGAACATTTGTGTTTGTTAGTGTCAGTGAGTTAAACATGGAGCGGTGTATCACACTGTGTGATCATATGACTGACTGCACATTTGTAATAGCCAACACACATTCAAAGGAGGAGGTTCATGCATGTTAACCTCATCTTGACAGTGAAGGAGTTCTGGTTGTTTTCTGGGGCTGGGCTGGCCATCGTGTGTCTGGGCCTCATCTTTGTCCCCTTTGAACAATGCTGTCCAGCACTGTCTTTGCATTCATGTTGTTAGTTATCAGCACCAGTCTGTATGAAAAATAAGAATGAGGAAAATAATGAAATAGACTGATCATAGCCAAAGATTTATGAAGATGGAGAAGTTGAAGATCATCACTTACTGCAGATTATTTTCTCCATTTATCTCTTTTGAAACTCTCACTCATTTATACTAGTTGACATGTAATTATGTGTTCAGTTACATTTTGTTAATTAGTCAAAAAAGACAAAAGGAGAAATGAAAAAACACAAACACATCCACGGAATGAGAGAGAGAGGAACAGGAGGCTGTGAGGGAGAAAGGAGGTGTTTGAGTAGTGTGTGTGAGTGAGAGAGAGAGAGAGAGAGAGAGAGAGAGAGTGAGAGAGAGAGAGAGAGAGAGAGAGAGAGAGACGCTTCGTTAACAGATAGAGTGAGTCTCGGGGATCCAGGAGGGACCAGGCAGTCTCTGGAACAGTTTACCCAGACTATGGACTTCATATTCCGTGTTATTTTCTGCGGAGTTGTCGGTGTCAGGCTGGGAAGCTCTAACTCTCCTCTTCTCTCTGCTTCATGTCCCCTTCTCCTCCTGTGAAGGCAGCGGAGGAACTTCACCGGCAGCTTCGGGGCAGCGCGGACGGCCGGGAGTCTCAGGCTTGTGTGCGGGGTGTGTTTGAGGGAGGCGGGAGGGTGGAGATGCGGAGCAGACCGCTGGTGACCTGAACTTCCCTTCCCTTCCCGGCTGTATCAGTCAGGACTCCGCACATTCAGCATAATGCCCCAATTCTCTCCACCAACGGAAAACCAAGTAAGAGCAGTCCGAAGCTGCAGCGGGAGCGGGAGCTGAGAGCGGACGCAGCGGGAAGGATGCGGACTTTGTGCCTGATCTGAGCGCAGCTGCGGAGATACGAGCTGTCCGGCTGGATGTGCAGTAACAAGACTTTCTGCTTTCCTCAAGGTAACAAAACGGATCATTAATGCAGAATGAGCTGATAATTGTGTAGAAATTCATTTTATCCCCGTGTTGAATATTCTGGGAATATTTTTTTTTCACCATGAATTTATTCATGTCCTAAAAACCTAAAAATCTTTTCATTTTTGCATCTTAATAATTTCATACACTCCCTTCATTCATAGCATTTTCATTTACATTTTCAAACAACCAATAAAAATCAGACCTGATTGGAGGTCTTTTTGGATCTGCTTGGACTGTGCTGAAATGAACTGCCCTCCAGTTTCTTCTCCAAACTGGGGCAGTGCTGCTAAACAACAAAGGCACTCTTCTTTAATACGGGCTACTTTTTGCAGGGGCGCATGAATATACAGAATCTGTCTTAGGATTGATGCCAAAGACCCTGCTGATAATAAGCATGGAGAGGTCAAGCCACCATAATTGGACTTGTTTGCCCCCTACCCCCCACCCACCCACCAAGGAACATTACATAACTATTGAACTGTCTTGGCCACAAATCAATGCAATCTGTCAATTGGCTCATGCTGCATGGTGCCATTTTATTAATCACCGCTACCACCCAGCTAACAAGCACTAATAATACATTATCATCACTTCCTATGCAGGGACTGTATTGAATTGTAAATTCATAAGTGCAGCAAAGGAAAAAAAGAGTTTTATTGATATTTTTTCCTGAGTTCACTTAAATAATGAATCGTTTGTTTGTGAGCCAGCTAACGGCCTACAGATCCGGCTGCCTAGAAAATCGCTCCACTTTGTTTAAATCTTATGACCTTGTGCGCATACTAGCACCTTTCCTCACTGCGAGAGGCCCACATCGATCTTAGGTTTGTCTCTGTGCAAGGAATTTGTCTCATCTTATCTCTGCTGACAGGCTGCGTTCATCACCATCCAGCCCTCCTCCTCTCCTCCAGCACTGCTAAACGAATCAAATGAAGAGAGGAATGCAAAGTTTAATTTAGCCATAATTAGAGGCACATATTTGGCTTTGGAGACAGCCTTGCCGTAATATCTGCCACATCATCTGACACCCCGTCTTTAACCTCTCGATAGTGCCGTAGGGCAGGGCACTTATCCTTCAGGGCCGGATGGGGTAACAGATTCACGGTGCTCATCAGCATCTCCTTCAGCAGCTCACCTCACACCTCAGTGCCCACAAAATGCTTTCGGCTGCCATGCTTTAATCCTTAGAATTGTACCCGGTTTTTAAATGCTCTTTTTGTCAGTTTGTTCATGTTCATGTTTATCAACTGGGAAGTTTGAATCCGCTTAGTGCATTTTTTATATTTCACATTACAACTCATATTAATAATTTGCACATGGACTTGTTGAACCTGTCCTTCTTACAAATTAACCATACCTTTACCCCGAGTATCTTTTCAAAGATCCTTTTCCTCTTGCTGATAGTCTGAGGAATATGTAACACATCTTTAAGTCATTTGTATGCTCTCTGCTCCACTCTCCCAATTTACAATGCCTCACTTTGCATTTTGTGGGATAGAAAGGGAAAAGAAATACGTTTGTCTTTAATGGAAACCATGCATGTTGAGGGGAAAAACTGATTTGCCCATTATTCTTATTTTGCAACAGGTTTCTGGATCCAAATGTCAAGTCAGGGGGATCCACAGTGTGTGACATGAGAGGGAGAGGAACCTAGGAAGAGGACATCCAATGATAACCCTCCAGTGTTTTGTACATGGCTCTGTCAGTGCTCAGTGCTGTGAAGAGAGCTCTACCCAATGGTAGAAGAGAAGAGTGAGTGAAAATGTGATGGACTTTATTAATGTCCCCCAGCACCATTATGGACAGTGGCTGGTGAAGGAATCATATTTCTTAATGAGACTATTGCTCTTGTGTTGGGAGGCTTAGGACAACGAATTACCAAGGGATTACTCAAGACCTTCTTCAGTACCAGGCTGGATGGTGGTGTTATTAAGCCAACAGCCACAATTTTTCAAATCGTAATTTCTAATAATTTTTTCTATCTGATTTGGTGTCTGTATTTTTTCTGATCAGTTTGAAATGGAGATACAGTGGCGTTTATGGAATAAGGACTGGGCCTCCTTTATAAGGCCATGGATACCTATACTATTAGGCCTTCACCTCCAGTTCTCCCGGGCCTCCAACTGTCCCGAGGAGTGCCGCTGTGATCGCACCTTTGTTTACTGCAACGAGCGGAGCCTGACCTCAGTGCCTCTGGGAATAGGTGAGGGTTATAAGACCCTTTACCTCCACAACAACCAAATCAATAACGCTGGGTTTCCCTTGGAGCTCCACCATGTGGCTTCTGTGGAAACTGTTTATCTCTATGGCAACCAGCTCGATGAGTTCCCCATGAACCTGCCAAAAAATGTAAGGATTCTCCATCTACAAGAGAACAACATTCAGACCATCTCCAGAGTGGCTCTGGCTCAACTTCTTTGGCTGGAGGAGCTACATTTGGACGATAACTCCATTTCTACTGTAGGGGTGGAGGAAGGGGCCTTCCGTGAGGCAGTGAGCCTGAAGATGCTCTTCCTCACCAAAAACCACCTGAGCAGTGTGCCTATTGGTCTTCCAGATGATCTAAAAGAGTTGCGTTTGGATGAGAACCGGATTGCAGTTATCGCAGAGGAAGCATTTAGAAATGTCACACGCCTGCAGCGTCTCCTGTTGGACGGGAACCTTCTGACAGATGAAGGGATTGCACCAGGGACTTTTCAGGACCTGGTCACTCTGAGGGAGCTGTCCCTGGCCCGCAACTCACTCACATACCCTCCCCCGTTCCTCCCAGGGGAGGTGCTTGTCAAATTAAACTTTCAGGAAAACCAGATTAACCAGATCCCTGTCAGGGCATTCGCGGGGTTGCACAAGCTGGAGAGGCTGGATATTTCGAGCAACCAGCTGCAGTCATTGACACAGGGGGTCTTTGATGGCCTTGTCAGTCTCAGACAGCTCACTGTCAGGAACAACCTTTGGCTGTGCGACTGCAGCATCAAATGGGTGGTGTCGTGGCTTAAATCTCTGCCAGCCTCCCTCAATGTGCGTGGCTTCATGTGCCATAAACCTGAAAAGTTCCGGGGCATGGTGATTAGGGAGCTGAGTGCTGAGCTGGTCCAGTGCCCACAGAGCACATTGGCAGCACCCTTGCCCACCTCACCAGCTGAAACTGCTCTGATCCCATCCCTGTCTTCATCCACAGACTCACACTTGGTCACTCAGTATGTTTCCTCGTCCTCCAGGCAACCCTTTACCACATTACCCACACTCTACCCTATCTATTCAACCAGAGAGGGAGGGTTGAGGACTAAGCAACCTATAGACCCCCGGAGGGAGACGTTGCAGGTCACGTTTGCTATACTGAATGGCTCAGCTATCCATGTCAGCTGGGTGGCTGCATTTCCAGTCACTGCCTACAAGGTGACCTGGGCTAGGATGGGTCCCAGTCTAACAGGGGACACTGTCAGGGAGAGGATAGTGGGTGGGGATCACCGTGGGATCCGACTGGCTAATCTTGAGCCAAAGTCCACCTATCGGATCTGTGTCATTCCCTTGGATGCATTCAATAATTACCGGCCCAAAGATGATACTGTGTGCACTGAGGCCATGACCACGCCGGCATATTTTAGCCCCGACAACAACAAAAGACCGTCCGGGCCTGAGCAGGCCACACAACAGGAACCTAGCTCGCCTTTCTTGCTGGCTGGGCTGATTGGTGGGGCTGTGATCGTGGTGCTGGTGGTACTCCTCAGCATCTTCTGCTGGCACATGCACAAGAAGAGCCGCTCCAAGTCGTCCACTACGTGGAAATACAACCGGGGTCGGAGAAAAGACGACTATTGCGAGGCAGGCACCAAGAAAGATAATTCCATCCTGGAAATGACTGAAACCAGTTTTCAGATTGTCTCACTCAACAACGAGCAGCTCCTCAAGGGAGATTTCCGCATTCAGCCTATTTACACCCCTAATGGGGGCATCGGCTTCCGAGACTGCCCCCTGGGGAACAACAGCACAGTCTACTGCAAGAACAATGTTCAGGATGCAGACTTTTGTCGCACATGATGATTTTGGAGAGCATCAGGAGAATTTTTACTGACAACTACCCACTCTTTACTGGACACTGTACAGTGTTAATATTATTTGAAAGCCCCATGTCTTCAAAAAATGTAATTTATACAACTAACTGGACGATATCTTTTATATATCACGTGTTTATAAATTATTGTTTTCTGGAGTTGTGCTGTTTAAGTTCTGTGTACACAGACATGTACAATCAGGATTCATTTCTTATTATAATTATTAAGGCTGGGTTTCATTTTGATTTTCAGTAATAGTGAATGATTTTGAAGTCATTATATACTGTAACCATAACAGATACAGAATCGACACTGTAGCTGCAGTGCACCAGAAGAGTAATGAAACCATCTTGTAGAATTCTGTGTGAGAGAGGGAGAAAAGAGACAACACAAGTCTGCCACACTCACCACTAGAGGGCGTAGTTTTCTGGAAACCACACAGTCCACCACACTTTTCCTGTGACTGTTTTTAATCAAGTCGTCACAGTTATATGGCACATTTCTTTAATTGCTACCACAGTCACTAGAGATGCAAATTGTTAGATTCCTGCTCGAGGAAGAGGGCATATTTTTTATGCAAATGGTATTTTTCTCTGCTTCAAAAAGAAATTTAAAGGTCACATTCATTAAACATTCACAGAAAGTGGCAGGCCGCAGTGCTTTCACCTGCTTCTCAAGATTAATACATTATCACAGTTAAGGGGTCATGTTATTAGTGCTAGCTGTTTTATGGTGGGTGTCACAGAGTGAGCAGCAAGAAAAGCACATCTGCCATCTATTGTATGTTTAACCCATTAAGAATGAACTCTTTCTCTTTTGTTCAGCAAAAATAATGTTATGGTAAAACAGTATATATATGTGCCTTGAAGTTATCAGCTTACAATGTCTTTTGAATCCATGTTTTTGCACAAAAGGTGTACTGTATATACATTCAATTGAATTGTTGTTGAGGAAACATCTTGCTCTTGATTATTTATTTACCTCAGTACGCATTTAATTAAAAACATATCTCCAAAAGTGAACTTCCTCATGGTTAGTCCCAGAATGATCACTGACACAAACTGTTAAAATAACACACATGTAGAGCTCAGTGCCAGGACCAGATGTATGTTTGGAGAGGGGGGAGGTCCTCTGAGGATGACTACTGGAATCTGAAGAGTCAAAAGAGATTGCACTTAAAGTCTACTTAACACAACAACATATTAAAGCAGACTCGGTGCTGAACTGTGCGCAGCTGTGAACACGCACATGAGAACTACTTGCCAAAGGTGTCAAACATTAGCCTGAATCTGTGGCATATTATGTTATTTTGTACCTGGAGGAGGAATTAAAGGAGTATTTAATGACCTGTGAAGTGTTGAAAGTCACAGCTTTGAATCTGTCATTGCTTTAGAACCATTAAATTTGTACTTTCTAAAGCTGTCAATTAGACCTTCTCCACTAGAGGAACTCAATGACCTGGAACCTGGAGCTGTAAGGATACCATTTTAGGTTCTGCCTTGTTTTCCACTATGTTTTACAAACCACAACACTTTGGAAAAGGTGGCACTGTATGGCATAGATGTGGCAAAGTGGCACTAACATAGATTTTCTTTTACATTTTCATGTGGTGATGTGTACACCAGAAACATCAGTATTATTAAATTAACTGAAGAGTCAGATTCATTATGAGGTCAAAATAGTGGAGCAAAAAGAGTGCACACAAGACTGACTTGGGTCAGGGCTCTGCCGTGTTGCAAAGCCAGCTGTTGCTTTCCTTCTCCCCTGAGAGTATCTGCAACTTGGATTTAGTACACTTGGACCTTTAAGGACAGGACTTGTTGAGCAGTGTTCAAATTTAGGTTCAGTGACTCACCTCCAGAGGAAGAAGTAGAGTGGAAACAAAAGCAGAACCTGTGAAAATGGGCTACACCTTAAGTTATGGGTTGTCAAGTTCCTGGAACATTTTGATATGGGAGGACCCAGAGGTCAGTTATGTTATGGCAGATAAATGAAGCAAACATAATGTGCTTTTACGCTCAAAGGGTCTTTCCACAAAAGTGAAATAATTGGCTTTAAATTAGTGATTCTCAAACTTCTCATGCCCCCCGTCTGGAAAAAATCAAACCCTCCCCACAAACAAAATTATAAAATGCAGGTTAAAATAAATAACATATTGGCCAGTTTAATTTCCTTGTATTTCTCATAAAAAACAAAATGTCTGAATTTGAGGGATGCTTATCAAAACATTACTGTCAACATGCTCTCCACTTCACTTTCTATCCTCTGTCATCGTTATGTTCTTCCTTTGTAATTACACCAAACTTCAGTTGTAACAGTTGTAACAATGTGTGATGTTGTTGACAAGAACAAATAATTAACTCTTAGAGTTTCCGTTCACTGAAGATACAAAATTACAACTCTGTCGTCTGCTTTAGTAACAAAAGTTGAGAATATTTGCAATACCAGTGATTTCTACCGCCACTCAGTACAGTGGATTTCAAACACATTTCTGCAGCACCTCTTTCCAGAAATGACGTCCCTGATCATCAAAACAATACAGGCGTTGTTTCTTTGGTGAAAAAAGTTCCAGTGAAAATTGTTGATGGTGACATATGTGTGTGTGTGAATTTTAATGGCAGGATACACATACATTATATATACTAATTCTGCTGAAATCACTCTTTAATCAGATAGAACAGTTGGGAGTTGAAGTAGATCGTGAGCTTTATTTAAACTTCAAATTATTAAGTTCTTGAATCCACATTTTCTAATGTCAAAAGAACCTGCTTCTCTTCATCCTCTTTAATTAAAGGTCAAAATGTATCTTTAAAATTACAGTAAGAGTATAAATAAAGAATCGAGGCGGTTCAGAGGCAGGACAGAAAAAAAGGATCTTATTACTCAGACTTCTTCATTCTGTATAAACTGCGGTGGACAGTATTTAATCTTACTGATGGACACATTCATATTTCTTGCTAGTGAAGCAGACATCGCATCTTTCTAATTTATCTTAGTAGATACACACAGAGGCAGCAGAGATAGCTCCAAAAGGACTACAGCTTCCCTACAAAACAATATCATCAGATTGACAGTAAGCCAAATCTTTAAGGATGATTCTGGTTTATCACAGATTGGTTCTTGTGTTTGTAGTTTGGGCAATGCACATATTATATTAATTGCTGAGATCTTAAAGGAAGTCAAGAAACACAAGCAGAACAGGTTATTCAGGTTTGTCAAACTGATTTGGAAAAGACATCTTAAAATTAAAGACCTAGCTGTCTGATGTTAACATCCATCACAGTGTACAGACCCACTCCCTGCCTCAGCTTTGACCAACTGAGGGTCCAGATAATCTGAATAAACTGTTAATAGCCCGTCGTCTGGTTGCTTGTGTTTCTTGACCCTATGGGACTTTAGTGAGTACTATGACATCATAAGTGACAGATATGAAATACAAACTGCAAATATTGTTATAAAGTTGAAATAAACTGAAATATAATGTTGCAGGATTTGTACCAGGGCCCTTAAAGGTCCAGTGTGTCAGATTTAGGGGGCTCTATTTACAGAATATAATATTCATAACCATGTTTTCATCAGTGAAGAATCACCTGAGAACAAGAACCGTTATGTTTTTGTTACCTTAGAATTAACCTTTAATAGCCATAGTCCATAGTGATTCTACAGTAGCCCAGAATGGACAAACTAAACACTTCATTTTACAAGACAGGTTCTTCATTTTAAAGTTGCGTGCTATAAGCAGGGCCTTTGTTCACTTCCCCTCAGACAAATCCTCATAAATAACACATTAATACCGCAATAGGTCAAGTGGACCCCTGTAAGACTGTGTGTACATCACATTCATTGTGTTGCTGTGATAACCAGCATCAATTGACATGAGCAACCATTATTTTTCATTGTTTTAATCACTCTAACTTTGTTTGGTAAAGTCTGACACAATTATTTTTATCAGTATTGATTGATAATTGATGCCAATTGATTTATTTAAAACAGTATAATGATTTGTTTAAAACACATAGGTGAAATATGTGTAATGCTCAGACAATTATGCATAAGAGCAACTTACAAGTGTTCTATTTTAAGTCCTTCTGGCATGTTAAGTGGCCACTCACATGGAATAATACCAAGTGCTGAGAGGAGGAAAAGGTGTGGAAAATGGTAACTGACATGATAACTGAAACTGAAACCACAAATAGTGGACATTTCTGTACAGAAAATACAACCTTGGTTTGTCTAACTCATACTACTGAAGCTTCACCTTAACTTCAACAAATCCAAATTTTGTCGTTACAGTGGAGCCGCACTGTAAAGGGATCTCCTCACTAGCAACATGAGGAGAAGGAATGATTACAGTGACTAATAACATAGCAATTACAATAATAATAATAATAATAATAATAATAATAATACAATAACAAGCATTACATTACATTACATAAGACTTGTGATGGATATTTTTCTGACATTTTATAAATCAAATCAAATGTTTAGTAAGTTTGTTTCACATTGGTAGTTGCAGCTCTATTTTCAATGTTTCAGTATTTTCAATGCCAAGTCTGTATTCTATTAATAAATCTTAAAAAAAAAAAAAAAAAAAAAAAAAACTGAAAAAAAATCTGACCCTATCTTTAAAATAAACCAGTGATACAGTTAAAAATAAATCTAGACATACATAACAACAGCAGGGACAGTGGTCACTCTGGGTGGTGCTGTACATCAGTCATCAGTTGGCTGTTAAATTGTGTCTGCTGTCAACTCAATGAAACCAAGCCTCAATTTAAACCAGCTGACACTGTCTGAAGTCACTGTGTAAAAATAGGCCCCAGTAGTAAATGTATATACTCCTATTCTACACCAGCAGTCATGAAAAGATCTATTTAGATTTGCAGTTTACTGCTTTCTGACATCTTCAGTCCAACGCAGCAGAGAAGAGTTATGCCAGACATTTTACCAGGGTCAGGTGGATCTATCAAATGATGGATGTTATTCAACTTATCCAGTAACGATTGAGAAAGGTAATGCAATCAGTAGAAGTAAGTCAGCTGAAGAGATTTACTCTCCATCTGTGCAAATTACAATCGTAGTGAAATGGTCCAAACAGCCAGGTGTGTTCGTCCTGCTGTGGCCTGTGGTGTTCGGTTGTCAGTAATGAACGAGCTGCGTTCCAGTCTGGTTCTCTGAAACCACAAGCTGCAGAAGAAACAAGCAAACTCAAACCCACACAGGAAGGAGCGTGAAGCTTGTTGTGACTATAGTGAACCGCTTTTTTTCCATATGTAATCACACAAATTCAAATTAAATGTCAAGATGTAATTTTGTATAGAACAACCATTAAGTAACCTTCGTCTTACATGTAGTATTAATAGTCACATTTCTCGTGTCTTCATTGGTCAGAGTTTCATTCTGTCCAGTATTTTTTATTATTATTTTATTATTATTTTTGACCAAATATCTTCAAAACTACAGCCTCAGCTGTGGAATAATTAAAAAAGTAATACGCAATGCTAAACTGACATTCATCACCAGAAAACAAACATCTCTAATGCACTGCATTGATGCTGTTTTAACTTAAATGGAACATTTCTGATCTGAGCAAAACATAAATGCACAGGAATAAATCCAAGAACCAATGGTGTTCATAGGAAATGTAATCTCTATTAACCTTTAACAGCCACTGTAGTACCAAGAAAGGTTACATGGACATAAACATGTATGGAGAATAGATTCTTGTCAGTGATTCTGGTCGTTTTCAAAATGAACACTTTTTCAAATAAAGGTACAATGACAAAAGTTACAGAGGTTAGGTAGAGGATCTCGAGTTAAAGCAGCATTAAATAGAAGAGTAATGGTATAATTTAGTACCAATACAAGGTCAACAACACAAGACATTCAGACAGACAGTCAGCCCATCTCGGTGTCTGTCTTTCAGCCTTTTATTTCACCAAGCTCTCCCCAACCACTAAAAGTCAGTCCCACGTTTACTCTTGTCCGGTGGCTTCTTGCTCGCTCACTCTCTCCTTTTCTTTTCCTAGCTTCCTCCGTCAACATCCTCTTCGGTCTCTTCTCCTCTGTCATTGTGTCCATTCATGTCCATAGAAACTGGTTGACCCTGGTTACATTGCCCACTTGCTCAGCTTTGGCTCTGTCACGACACCGGCGTCAACCCCCCGTCAGCATTCCCCTGATGCCCGGGCCTGAAAAACCTCCTCTTCCTGGTGTTTTAAATTTTTTGTAGTGCAAACACTAACACTTCCCCGGTGCTCTGAGCTCACAGTTCAGTCTGCCCAGCTAACAAACTGAGCTAACATTAGCTAACAGCAGCCACAGTTTGCAGCAGTTTACTTAACTGTCCATCAGGAAACTCTGTAAATCACAGAGAGTTGAGGCGGAGCAGCCGGGGGACGGTTTCACCAAAATCAGTCAAATAGTTGATGCGTTAGTGCCATAAAACATTACATATGCAAGAACAGTCGTATGGGGAACAGAGTGGGAATGACAGAGACACAGTTCACCTGATTACAGGTGAATGGTGTATGTGGGCAGAGAAAACTGCTTCCTAACTGCATATTTTATAGAGATGTTTGAATGAATGCACCGCAGTCTGCTTTGCTTGTTGTAATTACTTCAAGGTTTCACAGTTGACTTGAAAATTAGAAATACTGCATGCGATACCTTAACCAAACGGATGCACTTCCCCAAAGGAAGGAATCGAGCCTGTGTAATGTTGCAAATGGTTTTAAACAAATAGCAGCGGTGGACTAAATCAAGTGTCTTTTCCTCTTTAATTCATAGTGGCTGGATAAAATAGCCCACTGATTCTCAGGAACGTTTGGCTTCCATTTCTCCTGGTCATTACTGTGGTCAGCTTGCATTAAATTGCATTAGAGAGCCACTAACAGCCTCCATTCCACACACACACACACACACACACATATTGATCTCTGGAGCTCCACTGGATTATGAAAAATGGCTACCAACCTTAATGACACTTCACCTGAGATAGACTGCCTCTCTCTACTGCTTTGCTAGTGAGGTGAAAATGCGTGCACAGGGAAATCAGTGGTAAAATGTTGTCCCAGTCTGTCCCTGTATCTTCTTGCATTGATTAAGTGCTGAAACAGAGATATAAAGGAATAATTTATGCTAGAAATGAAGGATGGATTGCATAGTGGAGGGTCATTTGTTGGTCCTACAGCCCCACAATGTGGCTCACTGGACAGTCAGTTCATCAAAGTTAGAGTAAATGTTTGCACTTCACTAGTACTGCAGACAATCTTCCATTTGTAGCAACATTATATTCATGTTAACCCTCGAATTTCATCAGTGTCATGACAGCAAAGTGAGAGTTGGTCATAAAGCCAGCTTCTATGAATATGCACACATCATGAATGTAAAATTACACAGACCAGACACTAACTTGAAGTACCATTGTGTAGCTTTTAGTGGCATCAGTGCAGTGCAGTGTAGTTGCAGACTTCAACACCTTCCACTCACCCTCCCATTCCAGGCATGAAGGAGAAACCGATATTGTAGTTAGGACCACCAACCGAGACAAAGAAATGATCAAAACCAGCCCAAGTGTTATGAGACAGAAAATAAAAATAAGTTATCGGTTGCATTTAAAGCAAAAAGCTGTAGATATGAGGTCCATTCTAAGTTACCAAAAACATACTGATCTGTTTTTCAGGTGATTATACACTGATGAAAACATAGTTCTGTATATTATATTCCATTTCTGCTATATTCTGTAAACAGAGTCCCCTAAACCTGACACTGGACGATCAGGGTGATTGGGAAGCAAAGATCCTTTTCATGGAACTGTAGTGGCTGTTAGCATTAATGCATACCAAACCTTGTTACATTTGAACAATGTAATCCTGAGATTATAGGAGAGTGCTACAGCACCCCCTTTTGTTGGTATAGATAAAGGTCATGGAGCCAGTATATAAGAATATTAATAAAAAATATATATATCAATAACAATACTAGACACCATCTTTGCCTCTTTAAGTCTAAAGTTATGTGTAACATACCAAGCAGTCATTCACCCTGTTCTCTGCTGTAATCCCTCTGGTGCATTCGAGCATCCTCACAATGACAAAACAAGACTTTGAACTTATGCTACGTTACTGACTGGAGATCATTAGCCACCACGCTAACACCCACAGATGTGATAAGCATGACATTTGTCTTGGAGTTATATTGGAGTTACACTGAAAAGCTGCGCTGAGTGTTTGTAATGACAAATGTCTGTTTAGTCAGTGTGCACAAAATCAAACCGGTTTAAGCTCATACACCAAACCAGACCAACAAAACTGGAACCCAACCCAACCCTTATTGTTAAGCATGTACAAGCTTCGCCTGACACAAAATAATAAATAGAAATGCTCCCTAATGTGTACCATCTGTCTCACTCTGGCTGGATTTCTTTCTGTTTTTTTCAGAAGGTAAAGCAGTCCATTACAGTTGGACAGTCTCTGCTACTTATCTATCAAGGCCTGTACTGGACTGAGCAAATCCTGCTTTCCCAACAGCTGTTAAAAGTTGGTGGTCTGGTTCCTTCGACCTTGACACGGGTCTGTAGAGTCTAGCTCTCTCCTCTAATCAGCCTGCACACTGAGCCTCTGCCTGTTGTGTGTGTTCGTGTGCTTATGGAGGTGTGTATATTTGTGTGTGTATGGAGGTGGGTGGGTGTGTGTGCATGCAGTGATGTGAGTCCCGGTGCAGACAAAAGGTTAGTTATAGGATGCAGCCTCTCTGGCTCACACAGTGTGTCCTATTATCACCAACATATTGGATTGTAGGATACATTACTCACAGTGCTGGCACCACACCAACGACCTCAGCTCTCTTTCATCATCATCTGCAGTGTTGCAGTTTTTTGCATGATGACAGACTGAGAGTAAAAAACTAACAAAAGCAGTCAGCTCAGTCTGCTTCAAACTGTCCATCCACATGAGGTTTAAACTGAAGAACAGAGAGAGATTCAAGGTGAGTCTGGTTCTCTCTTCATATCCAGCTTTTGTTGTATTCACATTCACAGTACACATGAGCTGCCAGGTGGAAAATCTGTTCACCCTTTACATGCAGGACATACTGTTTTTGTCTTTCTTTTTTCTATTGTATTTTATATCCTGCTGTTTTTATGCACAATTCCAATTAGTGTGCACAAAAACATGTATATATATATATATATATATATATATATATATATATATATATATATATATATATATATATATATATATATATGTTCACATGGTCCAAAGTCGACTTGAGCTGTTTTAAGTACATAATTTCATCAGCTCCATCTACCATTCATCTCCAAGAACCGACAACCAAACTAATATTCACACAAGAGTAGCAGAATAAAACATGCATTCGTTAACATTTTCTTTTCAGTTTCTGGAAATGTTAGTTCAAATTTGCCCTCAATATAGATGGAAACTTGACTGCTGACTCACAAATCAGACGAATCTCACAAGTTTATGGAACAAACATCTGGGTTCTTGTCACCAGGGTCCACCTGCAGTGTGGACAGTAGTTCACAGCTTTGGGGCAGCAGAGATGAATGAGATGTAACACAGAGACATAAGTTATGCCAAAAAAGAAAAATCTTGAACTCTGACATTAATTTAACAAAACATACAATACCGTAAAGCTCACAATGCTAACATGTTGATAAGATAAGATTTACTTCATTATCCTTCAGTTGGGAAATACAAGCACATACACACACACACACACACAAAGGGCTTATAGACATGTAAATGTCGAGAGATGGGCGACCATGTGGCACCAACTGTAAGGGGTTCGGAGAGATCCCCAGAAGGTGAACTGGTAGCTCTCCAGCTACCAGTCTACATTCCATACTGTGGTCTGTGCTGGACTTGAACCAGCAATCCTCTGGTTCCCAAGCCAAGTCCCTATGGTACAAAGGTACAATGTTTACCAAGGTTGTTGTCCTTGGTTTGTATATTTTGTTCCAATCCAGTACATGTGGAGATATATATTTCACTAAATAAGTGGAATGTAGTACTAGCTGGAAAATGGGGATCACCAAAGTCAGATTCATACTCTAACTATGAATGTATAAGCAAAATGTCATGGCAGTCCACCAAGTAATTGCTATTAATGCTGACTTTTTCACTGGAGAAGAATTTTCTCTCTTTGTTATCTCTGATTCTTCAAATATGATCAAACCAGCTTGGCAGAGCCAAGTGAATCCATGACAGGATCAGAATATTACTTGAATGCCTTTTTGGGTTTTTTTTTGATAGTGATTTAAATTGTTTGTGGAAGTTGGCACATTTCCTGCAGTGACCTTGAGTCCTGGCTGCCATCAGTGAGGAGTGGAGTGTCTCACACTAGACGTTAAAACTCTTAGCACAGATTGCATTTGACAGTGTGTCTGTATTATTTTCATTCTGTTAATTTTTTTCTCCTCCTGACAATAACTCTCTCCTTACGTGACCAGTGACCATTACCGATAATGCTCATTGAGAGCGTCTGCTTGCCACTGCATGCACACACCTCAGGGATGAACTGCTGCGTGTGCACCCATCGATTCCCAATCCAGTGTCTTCTCCCCGGCATGCACGCCCTCATGTATAGACAGAGCAGTTTGATAGATAAGTAGCAGAACTGCATATTTTCTGATTCATTAGACGAGTATCTAACCCCACCTGAGGTGTGGGGATTGCTGGAGCTGTTTTGGTGTTAATCTGCTCATCCGCCCCCTCTCAGGCTTAATAGCCAGCTGACACTCCTTTATTGCCTGATGACGACACGCAGGCACCCGGGAGAGATCCTCACAATTTAGCCTATTGACACAGAAGAGAGATACTTATTGTCTCTCTTCACTCGTCAATTAAAACACTGATTGTTGTTAACTGCTTTGCTATAAGGCCATGTTTACTGGAGTAGGTGTTGCAGTTGGTGATGGACAGATGCTCATAATATTTTTTAAGAAAAAGCCTGTGAGATGCGCAGCTGGTACACACTTTAATGAGCATTTGATGCACAGCAAGATATCACAACTATTGACTGCAGATTGAATTGAAATTAAGGATGAATGTTCACTGTCCCTAGAGGACAAACCTATTCCAACCAGCCCAGACAAGCCTATTCCAAACAGGTTGTTTGTCAGTGCCTTTCGGAAAAAAAAGAAACTCACAACAATTATTCATATAACTATACTACTTGGTTGGTTATAGGTCCAGTGCGTCAGATTCAGAGGGCTCTATTTACAGAATATGGCCAAAATGGGATATAATATTCATAAAAATTCATAAAACTCTGTTTTCATTAGTGTAAAATAAAAGTTTTGTTACCTTAGAATGAACCTTTATATCTCCAGACACCGTGTTTCAGATCAGTCTCTGTAACTGTCTCTATCTTGAGATAGGGATTTAGTTTTTTTCGTGGCCGCCATAGTTTCTCATACATGATTAGAAGAGTAGGGTGAGGTGAGGGGTATTCAGATGGATTAGATCTGCAAACGCACCACTAGAAGCCTCTAAATCCTCCACACTGGACGTTCATACGCAGTTTAAACCTCTCGGTTAATGATAGAGAAAGCTCCTGACCATGCTTTAAGGAAGCCAGTGTTGACTGTTGGTAAGATGGATGTTAACCTTGGCCTCTGGGGTCAATGTGAGACATTTCATGCTCCATCGTCCACTTCAACCCATCCACCCTGATGAGAGGTTTTGCTGAGCACGTTCATTATCTGACCGGTTCAGATTTCAATGAGCCCATGGTGCCACAATGAATGACACTCAACATATTTGCATGATGTGGTGTAAAACCTTTTCACTATTAGAATATGTCAGTTGATTTTATTTTTGAGAGTGTAAGAACAGATTTATTTATGCAAAGGAAAGCAAGGCTAACCAGTGTTTCCTGTCTTTATGCTAAGCTAAGCTAACCTGATGATGGCTTTAGCTTCATATTTAGCATACAGGCATGACAGTAGTATTGATCTTCTCATCTAACAGGAAAGTGATTAGAATATTTCCTCAAATGTCAAACTCTTACTTTAACAGGCAGACATGAGATTCATTTGAACCTTTCCATCTCACTCCCAAAATGTTGAAACTATTCCTCTGACTGGCACAGTGTTACTGTGTTAATCCTAGAATAATTATTATCTACAGTCCTACAACTCCAAGTCAAAATCAACTTTGTAGATGAAACCTGACAGTAATTAAAACTAATGAATTGTCACTGGAGTAATTCAGTGGATTTTCAGAGATTTCAGGATTTCATTTTTAAAATCTGTGAGTGCAGCAAAAATAACATTACATGAAAAAAATATAACCACTGACGGTTATATTTTAGGGTTTTTACATGGTTTAGTAAAAATTGGGTGTTTGGGACTTTTCATGTCTACTGTGCAGTGCTGAAATATAAGACGTGCAGCTGCTCAGCATTGGGGGGGGGGGGCACATCTCATTCAGAGCAGAGAGAGAACAAGAGTTGCAGTATAGACGAGCGACTGGCAATAGAAGCAGCAATAGAAACTCTCAGCACATCTCTCATCCTCTAACCCAGCCTGCACTCTATTCTCCCATCTCTCTCATTCCCTCTCTCTTATAAAATGAGATTCTTCCCCGAACATTTGCAAAGCCCCGATGTCCATTCAAATCTGCTGCTCTGTAATGACCTCGCCTCCCTCCCTTCCTCTCGGTCCCTCCCTCTCTTGTGCCACCCCTTCAATCCAGCCTCTGTTGCCTGCCTATCATTCATCACTGCTGGGACACTTAATGAGAAACGTTAGCAGAGCAGAAGGGAAGTCATTTATATTCAGTCAATACTCAATGAAGATATCAGAACGTGCTGTTTCTCTATTATGCACTCCAGTGCAATAAGGGATGTGGTTACTGGTCAATTTCCACAGGATTACATTAATAAGAATAAAACAAGAGACAGCTAGTTTTCCGACAAGTAATCAATTAATAGAAATATTAACAATATAAAAATAAATGGCTTTTGTTACATGGACCACGACCCAGTATTTTAAGTAAATATTATTAAGGCTATGACTAATATTTTTTTAATGACGAAAATCTGCTCAAAAAGCTCAGAAGTGGTAAAAATCTACATATTGTGTCTTGTGGCCCAATGGTTCAACAGTGTCCTCAACAAACATTTACAGCTGATACGGGTCTTGGAAATGGGCGAAAAGGCAAAAAAGCACCCCCTAAAGATCAGCCCCTGCAGCACATTTCCCCACAACGTATGAAAATTGGTCAATCATCATTACAAAAAAGCCTGTTGGAGCCATTGTGAATTGAATGGTCTTTTTTCTCCTTTGCCACTTCCAGATGTTGTACTTTGAACTCTTCGAACAAAATGAATCAGATTTCAAAGCTATAGACCTTCACGATGAAAACATATTAAAAGTTTCAGTTTTCATTGAGTGTTGTGTCCATGGCGTGGGATTGAATCTGATGTGTCACCATCAAATAGAATATTGCTGTAACTTGAGTATACACTCTCCAACCTGCCCAAGCCCAAACACATTGCATGCCCTATACAGTACACATTTAAGTACACATATAAATATACATATAATTAACCAACCAATATAACTGAACCAACCTCAGCAATGACACAACAGCACAACATACTCCAACATGAACAGTTTGCAAGGGTCCATATATCGGTTTTTCCAATGTATTTTAGACCAGAAGGAAATAACAGGAATAAAATATTAATACTAATAATGAGACAACTTGAAGTTTAGACATTTGTAAACAAGAATCTTCCATCTCAGCATGAGCATGTTTGAACTAGTTTGTGTTTTTTTGCATTTTTGCAACAGGCACAGTTCACAAATCTATATATGCCAGTTGAGTTGAGTCATATTTTTGTAGATGACAATGTTTTTAATTGTGGGTGCTCTCTGGAACAAGAAAAGGGGATTTGCAGAAGTCCTTTGAAGGTCTCTCCCTTTCCTCAGCAGTAGGTTTGCTGTGTGTGGCAGAGATGCTTTTCTCTCACTCTTTCTCTCTGGATTAGGATGTGCATATAGCTGTTAATAATGCAAAAAAATTCTTCAAGATGTGGTGTTGACATGTTGTATAGCTTCTGGAATAGTTGAAGGCATAATCTCTGTCCTTGAACCGAGTAGTAGTTTTTAGTGAAACGATGAAATGATTGTAGCTGTTACATTTGAGGTTAAAAACAGACTAACTGGATGATTACTAGCAGCGTGTAATGCTCGGTTCAATCGAAGTCATTGATTTTGTCCGTGCTATGTTCAGTGGTGAAACTTGAGCTGTTAAGATATAACACAAAGTCCATTCATTTTCCCTCACAAAATAAGAATATATCACAGAAGCAATCTAGGTTCTAGATAACATGCAAGTCTCATCACATGTCCACATTAAAATGAGCAGGATTCAGGAGATGAAATCTAACTGTAGACAGAAAGGTTGTTAAACTGATGAGTGTGGCTGCACATGTTTCAAGGATAAGGTGTTGAAGTGTTTTACTAATCATTTTTATAAATAATTACTTCCTGGATCATTATCATGTGACCATGAGGTAAAATAAAGAGCACTTCTTCTGTGAAATGTCAATGCAGGGTTGACAAATCACTCGCAATTTGTCAGCGGAACCAGGCAAGATAAATCTTTCCAGTTTGAGGAGCTGGATAACACTGATGATCAGCATGATGTTTGAAAGGTCTAGAAACTCCATATCAAAACATTCATTTATTTATTATTTACTCATAATGGAGGTGGGATACATATTTCATTCCAAAATTAAATTCTTATCCAAACATTCTGCATGAACTCATTTTCATAATTCCTCTGGTAATGTTCATGTTGTACCACTACGACAAAGCACCGTGACGTTCAGTTTGTCTGACAGCAGCTCTGCTCATGCTCATGTCTGTTAGCTCGGTTAGCTCTGACTGCCAACTCACTGTTCCTGCTACACTCAGCAGTGGTCAGTCTCACTCTGGTCTGTGTCAAGGCTGCACCACTTTGCAGTACAGTTAACACTTTAATTTAGGCTGCTGTGGGCTCTCACTATTTACACAACTCTCTAAGGAAGAGGAGGCAGCTCCGACATTGCAGGTTTTGCTGTCAGTATTGCAGAAATCAAGACATTCATCTGTGATGCATTTTTGATCATACAAATCCAGAATACACATCTCTCTCTCAGAGCCTGTGATGTGCGAGGGGAATGATGTCGTTGCAGGCATGCAGTACTTGCCTCATCTCATCTCGTTTTGTTGGTTTTGTAGATCAGTCAGTTTGTTGCAGGTGCCATGTGACTTCCTTGCGATGGATTGTAGCATAAGTCCTACGACACCTGGCCTCGGAGACGTACACTAATGACTGCGCCTCAAGAGTCTGTTAAACCTGAACATACTTAGAACTGTGGACACTGACAGGCACGATGTTCAGCCTGGTAACATGCCCCACAGCAGCCTTGTACAGTGCATAGAACATTCATACATATTTTTCATATTCTATTTTTAGTACATTTTGTATTATACACATTTTTTTCACATATTCTCTTTTCGTTATTTTATATTTTGTGTTTTATATTATTTTTTACCTTTTTTTATATAGTATTGTATTTCTGTTTTATTCTTAAAGCTGACTGATTCCTCTTGTTCAACACATTTCATTGCTGACCCTGTGTTAATCTGCATATGATAAATAAACCTGAAACTTGAAACTAAAACTTGAAAGCCTGCTGTACCGCTGAAATGTTTTACCAGTACTTCACATACCTACCTCCATGATTATAGCTCAGACATCCTCCTCCACTCTTGATCCAGGCCCCGGCTGTTTCCTGAAGAATATATATGACAGCGTGTCTCCCTCTATCCTAAAGATAATTAACACTTCAAAGGTATCTTTCCTGCCGCCTTTAAGGTTACGGTAGTGAAGCCTCTTTTAAAGAAGCCAAATGTAGATGAACACATCCTTAGTGTTTTCATTACAGGCCTATATCCAACATACACTTTATATGAAAAGTTCTGGAGAAAACATTTTAATCAACTTAATTTAACTGAACAATCTTTTCTGGTTTTACATCCAAACACTAGAGTACAGAAAGACTTTATGTCTGTAAAGTAAATCTCAGCTGTGCCTCTGACTCGAATCAAGTGTCAATCTTTATCCTTTTAGATTTAAGCTCAGCATTTGACACCAGCGACCATCAATCATCTTGAAAGATAGGTCTGTCTCTCTGACAGTGCTTTGACCCTCATCCTACAACATATTTAATGTACAAGGGCGACCGACCGGAGTCCCTGGACACCCAGAAATAATCTACCAAAAGATACAACCTTCATATTTCTTCTCCAAAGAGGATTCATTAGTGAATGTGCATCATCATCATTATTATTTTTGGAAAGTTATAGGTCATTTGCATAAAATGTAAATAGAAAGAGTGCATGAGGAAATCTGTATATGTCTACTTCAAAATAACTGACTGACTGACTGACTGACTTAGTGCTCATGCAAGTATTAAAAAAAAAAATAATAATTAAAACAGAAACAGTAAACGATGAAGTCACAACGAACAAATTGAAAATCATGGAAAGTTGGAATGAATGAATGAATGAATGAAACGCCTCTGAGGTCTGCATGTACCAACCGTCACTAATATGTACATATCATCATGTACTGTCATTCTCAATATAAATCCTGCACACTGTATATAGTGTAACATAACTATTTAGTGTTTATTTGTTTTGTATTAAATGTGATCATTCCATGCTGATATACTATTTCAACATTTTATGAGCTTCCTCTTCCCAGCCTGATCAACATGTTTATGAATGTATGAAAATAAGACAAAGAGGCTGATTGGACAATCAGAGGTAAATAATAACTCCATCTTTGTGCAGCACGGAGCCGAGGGGATTGCAGATCTGCTTTGTCTTCTTCAGTATGCAAATGTTCCATTCTCACTCCCCCCCTCTGAATCCACACTAACACTATTTTTTTATTATTATATATTATCAGAGTAATTAAGACCACAGTTATAGTTTTCATTTAATGTGTGAAGCTTGTAAGACATCATCATCAAATCTTGACATTCGTGCTCTTCCACCACAGACAATAAAGCCCTCCATAAAGAATGCACGACTAAAAAAAGGAGCCCGAGAGTGTAGCTTGATAGGCCTCATAATCTATCTAATCCAGCCAACTTTAGTGAGTGGAAAAAGGGCAGGGGATTAATTTAAACGATGGCTATTGATTGAGGCATTAGACCTTCAGACTGTCTGAGAGGAATTAAACTGTTTTGAGAGTGTGCCTAAAATACCAAGTGGGTCTCCGCAGCCAGGCATGGAGAGGGAGGAAAGGTAAGGCAGTGGTACTTTCACTGCCTCTGCGAGGTAAACTAAACCTCCAATTGGACGCCTGAAGCAATGCCATGGCTCACAGCTCACACAGCAGCCTCAGTAGCTAAATCACAAGCAAAACAGCTCGAGGAGAGGCGAGGAGCTTTTACTGCTGGAAGACACAAAGACGCTTTGATGTGGGATGTATGTTAGTTTAATTGTCAAGGACACGCTCCTGCTACTGCACAGTGTAGTCTACTGATATGATAAGAGTAGCCTGTGTAGAACCTGGATCCTAAATGTTAGAGTATAACTTAATTTAATTATAATTTAATTAATTATTCATTTAATTTCATTATTTAATGTATAACTGTGTACATATTTATTGAACAGGCAGCGGTTTATCAACCAGCTGCACGAACCTGTGTGAGCTTCAGCGCAAGTCGGTCAATCCTAAATGTCATTGCGCAACTCTTCTCCGTTGTAGCATACGAGGATGACGTGTGGCGTGACACCGGTTATATGATCGCATCAGTCCGACAGAATTTCTCTCATAATTCTGTTGTAACCGCATAATATCATAACTTATGTGTGTGACACAGCAGTGTTTGTATTGTAATACATTTCAAGGATAAAAGATGACACTCCACTTTTGAAAGGAGGCCGTGACGAACGGAATTAATAAGCGCTGGTAATCCAACGTCTCCCATAAAAGCAGGCAGCAGAATACAGAGTTATGGAGTAGCAGTCTGATCGGTGCGTTCCTCACATTTGTTCCTCACTGTATTTTACCTACTGAAGTCATGAGGGAACAAAAAGAAAATGACAGGAACTGAGATGTCCAATCGATATCCTGTATTAGAGCCTGAAGTCCAGATTGTTAAAGAAATCAGTGAACATTAAAGCTGTATATGTTGAACATGGAGACATACAGTGGTTCTTTTCAGACTGTCTCTGAGTCCTTTTTAGACCTGCTCTCTTTTTAAAGTCATGTATGTTGGGATGTGTTGTTTTTTCAGGGGTCTGATTTTGATCAATCTCTGTCCCAAGATTTACACCAGTTGTATGTTTTTGAAGCCTACGCCCATTACTAACTGTTGCTAAGCCTGTCAAGCTTTCTGTTGGCACATTATGCAGTTTACAGTGGTAACAGTGGCAGATTCACCACCTCGATTCTCATTAATTTTTGAAGCAATTGCTTCTTAATTTCAAACAGCGGGAGACAAGAGCAGCTTCTTCTTTCTAGAAGACCACCGTAAAGTTAGCTGAAATAATTGCAGGCAGTAAAAGGGATCTTAAATATGCACTTAAAGAGGCTGAGGCTGAAGCTGCATGTCTCAGGCTAAAAGTCAGCATCCTGACCAGATGATGATCCATTTGCATTGTGCTATAGCAGTTTAACCGAAAAGGCTTTGAGAATGAGGACATATAACATATGTGCTTATTGAATGGTGTAATAATAATAATAAGTATATGTTGAGGATGCTGGAGTGTAAACTTTCCCAAATCCAGTGCTGATTGGATAATCACTGTTTGGGAGACGTGTTTAGTGATCGGTCAGTAATTGTGTACAAGCTGCTCAATGAACCAGAATCTTTGATTGGATTTTTAGGAGGATGTTTGATCAAATATAGTCCTCCTAAAGATAAGAACTAATCTAAAAATTTTGTTTTTTTCCCTCCATCATATGAGAAAATATTATTCTAGAAATCTCCCAGCAGCATCAGAGACAAAGATGACCAGGACTGATAAAGTCTACTTCAACCACCCTATTGGAGGAAAATTTCAACACATTATGATGTGTTTAAATATTTAGAAGCAGCACAGAAGGCTCAAAATAATAAAAAGCTTAACATCAAAGTGTGGAAAAGCTTTTTAATGGGGCTAAAGACTCTGTGGGGATGAAAAGATATCCAGTGAACAGTATGATTACCATGTCATACAAGCTCTTGTGGGTCAACTCAGCGTCGAGCAAGTGCTTTCCTGTGTCAAAATCCCACCACATGCATTCATTCATGCCTCCCCTGCATGCATAACAGCCATTTCAGTGCCACCGTGACCTTTCGTTTTCCCCCAAGCCCTGCAGGGGAAGTGCCGAAAAGGCAAAACCTGCAGATTAATCACAATGCCTCCTTGATACAGAGCTTTGATGTCACCCTGAATAAAAAAAAAAAAAAGCAGAATGGAAGAGTGTTCCTGCAATACTACCAATCGGATTAAGTTTCCTCCTGTCCCCGAAATGTGCAGATTGAAGATCAAAGTGTGTGAAGATTGTCAAAGCTCAATTCTGCAGCTCTGCTCCAGCACAGCTTCCTGCTGGCTCGCTGATAAAAACACCTCTCATCCGCTCACTGTCCGGTGTGCTTGCTTGTTGATGCATGTTCTATGACTGCAGAGACAGTCAAGAACATTCCATGAAGCCACTAGGAATGATGTCCAAATTAAAGAAGAATATTTCTTTTTGGTTTCACTCAGCATGTCAGTCATGGCTCCAGCCACAATATTCTAACATCCTTGTCAAAACATAACAGAGTGTGTCTGGACCAAAGCCTGTGGCCTCACACTGCTCAGCTCATTTACATAGAGAGAAGGTCAAGTGCGGGCTCGCCTTGCTCGACGGAGCCTCTGTGGAAGATCTGAATTATTTACACTTCATTCCCCACTTTTAGAGCAGTTGTGCTATTTTGCAGAAACAATCACATTAATATGAATAATGAATGAATAATGGACTATATTTTACAGTGTTTTATCTGGAGTTTTGATATCCATAAGATCAATATCAATATTGTTTTACATTTGCTCTCTCAAACCTGTTTTGTCTCATCAATATAAACAAGTCTCTCTTCTGATTGGTTGACTGTTTTATGAGAGGTGGCAAATGGGTGGAGCTCAGGTGAGCTAAATGACACCTGTAACTGCCCCCACCTGTCACTCAAAACAGCCACGCTCTTAATTCTGCATAACTTTAAGCCTTAATATAATCTGAACAGGTGAGTTGTATAAAAATTTACCCTCAGTACAGTTGTCATGAACGGGGAAATTAGCTATAGAGACCAAAACTATTTTTTGTACCAGGCTGTAAACATGTTTATTTCTGCTGTGAAGTTGGACATTTTAACATGGGGACTTACGGAGACTGACTCACTGCTGGAGCCAGCCTCAAGTGGACGTTTGCAGAACTGCAGTTCTTGGCACTTCTGCTTTGACTTCATTTCATAACCGTGGCAGTTACTGCTTGGGCAGGCTGTGCTGAGGTTGTGGCGTTGACTGAATAGTTGTGACAGCACAACCTCATGGAAGCTCGGATGGCTCGTTTAAAGGCACAATTTGTGAATATGGGCTGTGGGCTGTGTGTGTTTTGATACTTTCACAGTTGTAGCACCTAGACCTGCTTTATAATGAAAACAATGTAACTTTGTATAATATGGGACATGAAAAAAACTCTGTTGGATGTTAACAGAAAACTATTGTCTCATATGTTGAGACAGAACATGAAGCAAATTTAAGCCAGTCATGAACCTACAGAGATGAGAGAAATGTAGGTTAACATCTGGAACTATATTATTTTATCCGTATGTAGATGTTTGATGACATGAAGTTTGATACCTTCCTTGTACAGTGGTGTTTAGTGTCCCGCAGTGTGTGTATGTGTGTGCACTGGAGTGGCTGTAGCTGGTAGAGTGGTTTGTCTAGTAATCAGGGGGTTGCTTGTTGATTCTTTGCTACTCCATTCAAGTTGAAATGTCCTTGAACAAGATACTGAACACCTAATTGCTCCTGATGGTTGTGCTGTCAGTGTGTGAATGTGTGTGTATGTATGGGTGAGCTTAGTGTCTTCATGAATTTATACATTCTAAATAGGTTTCCACCAGGCTAGGCATTATTAGCGTTGGGTATTCAAGCTGTGATCAGGGCTTTGCTTATGGATCCTGTTCCTGTTTGTGTTTATGGTTTCATTTGTAGTGTTTTATTTTGTAATTATTCCCTCTACTCGTGTTGTAACTTTACTTCCTGTCTTTCCCACCAGTTTTGATTGTCTGCACTAAGGTTCACTTGTGTCTCGTTAATAATATTTAGTCTTTGTGTTACCTTGTCTCAGTGTTAGTCATAGTTATGTTATTGCCTTGCCTTTTGGTGTTGTGTTTAAGTTTATGTAATTTCTGGGTCAGCCCATTGAAAATGATTTTTCAATCAGTGATCACATTTTGCTGTGTCATTATTTCTTTAGTGAAACGTAGCCACACATTTTCTTTGGCACATTTAACTGGTGACATATGTTTAATCTGCATAATGTAGACATCAATGAACAGAAGTGAAAGCATGTTTCTCAACACATCACCATCTACCTTCTCCTCTACCATACGTATTATCCCATGTAATGAGAAAGAGTCTGAGTTTCGTTTTATCTTGGTGATGTTAAATTCCCATTCTCTTTCCATTAGATTTTCCTAACCTTTTTCATTCTCCACATATTACACCATATAACCAGTCTGCTCACTTCAAATTGATCTTTCTAACTCTTTCATTCTGCTGCTCTATTCGGAGCTTCAGAAATGAATGATCGCTTTGGGCTCAAAGACAATGTCACATCAGGTCTGGGGATCAAAATCGACTGATGTCACCAGCTACGAAATTTACACTGCACCATTCCATCAAGGTGGATCAGACAACATCAAGAACACACTCTGAAAATGAGGCGGAGACTCTGTCCTTTTATTTCAAAACTATTCTGTATTTTTCTTATTATAAATCTCTATTACTAAGCATGGTGTGTGTGTGTGTGTATGTGTGTGTGTGATTAAAGCCTGTTATATCTGCCAGCAGAGAGCTCCATTGTTGTCCAGAAACTCTTGAGAACATATAAAGAAGCCACTCTGTTGCACTTGGTGACATGTTCCTTCATTACCATGAACGCACGTTGTAGTTTACTTTGACTCAATCCCACACACACTGCCACAATTATTCACTCCAGAACCAAATATGGATTCATCTGCTGCCGGAAGTAATTCCCAACCAATGCTGTATTTTTTAATGTTTGACTAACATTTGTTAAAAACCTTTTCAGGAAATTCCTGGTGGACAGTCATCTGCCTTGACCAGTCGAGTTTAGAGAAAGAGAGAGAGAGATGCACAGCAGCATATTACTGACAATAATAATAGTATCTGTAGTGGACATCAGGCAAGCAGATGCAACCACAATCCTCAATCTAGACGTAGCCCGATCCTGAAGAACCTGAGAGACCACTGGAGAGATGTTCTAGTTACAAAACACTATATCCTCACATTATAGTCTGTAATCGAATGTTATGCTTAAAAACCATTTGTATTAGTGGTAGTAATGTAAAACTGACAGATTAAGCCTTCAAAACTCATCATTTGTAATTAGTGATTACAGAATATAAACTTCTCCTCACGGTGACAAGATTGATTATTTCCCAGAAACATCCAATCGATCAGATAGCCAGTTGCAATGCACATTGAGAGACCCTGAATGCGCTGCAGTCTTTGTCATAGTTCAAGTCAATTTCAGCAACGACATGCAGGAAGAACACTTTTTGCTTTAATTTACTGCTGTAGTCATAATTAATTTGAATTCTTCCACATGAAGCTGATACAATAGTCCTGAGGATGACACACCACTTGTTGGAGTATTTGATGCTTTTTTTTCAGTTACATTATGCAGCCAATAAGTAACTCAACCTCCCATTAAATGAAAATGATTTATGTATTTGATGATGTTGCTCGGTTTAACAGCTTCTCCTCTGGGGAGCAGGAACAAAACTTCTGAGGTTGAACAGAGTGAGTTAATTGCTCCCATCGAAACATTGCGCAACCCTTTCACGATTAGCATGCAGCTGGAGGTTATTCAGACATCGTAAATAAAAAGCTTTGTCTTTTTGGAGTACATTTCAAATAAATCTTGTCTGCACTAAGAGTATCTGGGTGAACACAGAGAGAGAAAACACACAGAGTAAGTGTGATGCCCACAGAGATCAAACAGTAGTGAGAAAGTCATCTGAAGGTAGACGCGCTCCCCTGCTCTCTGTTTCTATTTAATTTCTGATTATCGCCCAGATATGCGGTGTGATCATTACAGAGTGACGCCAAATGCCTATCGCCTTGTTTGCTCAGGGCTCCTCTCCTTGGCAAGGCAATCACTGATGAATATTTAAAGCTCTCGCTAACAGAAATAGATTGTCGGGGTCGTATGAGGTGTCTGCACAAAGTGTCCCCCATCCTGTTTCGAGGGCCACACTCAAGGACGCTCAAAAGCTCATCAAAGAACTGAAGGCTGACGTGTTGCTCCGAGGCTAGCTCCAACAGGACGCAGTCATTTTTCACAGCAGCACTTTAACAGTCGACAGCCTGGCCGAGTGTCAACATTTAACCAAGCCTGAAACTGTAAAAGACGACGTTTTAGCATCAGCAGACGCTGGTTTGCACTGCTGGAGCTGTTTGTAAAGTTCTGTCTAACTTAGTTCCAGATTAGTAAAACCACATAAAGAATTATCAAACTGCTGATACCCTCCTTTCATCTAGCACCACCATCAAGTCAACGATTTCACGGCTGTGGCTCAGGAGGTAGAGTGGGCCATCCACCAATCAGACGATCGGCGGTTCGATCCCCGGCTCCTCCAGTCTGCATGTCGAAGTGTCCTTGGGCAAGATACTGAACCCCAAATTGCTCCTGAAGGCTGTGCCATTGGTGTGTGAATGTGTATGAATGGTTAGCTCCTAAAACTGATGAGCAGCTGGCACCTTGCATGGCAGCTAATGCCATCTGTGTATGA
Organism: Sciaenops ocellatus; assembly: GCA_033000465.1. NCBI lineage: Eukaryota > Metazoa > Chordata > Actinopteri > Sciaenidae > Sciaenops > Sciaenops ocellatus. Next base: position 29,491,011 of record CP136878.1, read on the forward strand.
ATGTGTGTGAATGGGTGAATGAGATACGTACTGTAAAAGAGCTTCGAGTGGTCGGAAGATTAGAAAGGGGCTATATATGTAAAGTCCATTTACCATTTACTTACTGTCTACATCTGCACTTATATATTTAAGTCATTATTTTATAGAAGTTACACCGTTTAAAGTAGAACAGTTACATAATGTTCTATCTTCATGTTCAATGTGTTATTTGTCTAATACTTCATAACTAAATGCCTGAAAAATAACAACATTCTCAGCTGTACTTTGTGTGCTCATTAGTCATTAGTGCTCATTAGTGTTCAGTCTGACATTACTGCTGCCTAAATAAGTATCCCAAAAAATTTATAAAAGGCAAAACAAGGGACATGTAACTTCCTGATCAAAGCCTCATAGCTGCATATCACTTCATAGATGCGATTTCAGCTTCAGTCAGAATAGAGACCCATCCACCGAGTAGTGAAAACACCTGAAGGCTTAGCACACAAGCTGTCAAACAACTGCGGGAGAAGTGATTGTATCACCTTGACAACACAGGGTCTTTATCGCTGTTTTTCAAAGCGTCTTGAGCAGCTGTCTTGGTGCTGCCCACTCTGTCTGAGGAGAAATCAGGTTAGCAGTGGATTAGACTGAGGCACCTTGTTTGTGTAATGTACTTTATTTTCCTCAGAAAGCCTTCACTGGTGTCAGGAGGCATTAGTGCAAAATTGTCAATCTTCCTCTCTCCCTGTCTCTCTCCTGCAGCCGCTGTTGCTCGCTCTCTCCATGTCAGGCTTTCTCCTTGGAGATTTGGTGAGGCTGCAGGATGATAGTTACTTCAAGTGTATGTCTCAGCTTTTGAGAGCTGATATGGGTAGGAATGAACGCTGCAACAGGGAAAGACTTTGATCTGCTCATAATCCCGGCTGTAAGGTCCCGGCTCTGGCAAGTGACAAATCGTCAACTGCTAATCATGTCATCAGGGCAGCGTGATGGAAAAGCAGCTCTTTTCTCCTTGAGCTAGTTGTCTGCATTATACAGACAACTTGCTTGTATTTTTCAAAGCTTCTAAGAGCTGAAAGACAAAGTAATAAATCCACAAAAAACCTGAAGGCTGCTGTGTGATTTGCCCAACCCTTTCATTTGAGAAGCATTTAATATTTTTTTTCATCTCTGCGATTTAGGGAGAATGTGTTGATGTGAAGCCGTTCCAGAGCTGGAACAGATGTAAAGTGAGAGTGCGCTGGCTCAGGTACTGTTTGTATAATGAATTCATGTAAAGCAGAAATGATGTGTTCTTTGCCAAAGCAACTGTTGGTGTATGCCAACACAGCCATAAAGTTACTTTCCTTAAAACCCCGGTCCAGCATGATGGGGTCATTTACACAGAGATGTTTGCTTTAGCCAGAAATAGCTGTGAAATCATCTGCAATCACACCACATGAATGGCTGGATAAGTGAAATCCATTCATACTTCCACTTCATTTCCCCCCTCGTTACTTTCAAATCACTGGGACTGGAATAACATGTCAGGGTGTGGTGTTTGTGGTGTTTTTTGCTATGTTGTTTCTGTGTCTCATTTCCCAGCATGCACTGTCAATGTGTCCATGGTAATGACATCTTATTTCTCAGATTTTCTAAAGATGAGGTTTGAGTGTGTAGGTGGCACTATTTAATGTCAGCTGCGTGTTGCTAACTACCTCTGCACCTGACAAAGAGACAATTTGGACTCAAAACTAATGAAGCTAATAGGATGAATTAGAAACTCGTTTTCTCATGTAATAAAATGTAATAAAGGCAACAGATGGCAAAACACCTACTGCCACGCCACGGCAACCGCCAGATGCAACCGGTGCAGATGCTTTTAGTAAAGTATATTGTCTCATTCACTCTCACATTCACACAGCAATGGTGGCAGAGCTGCTGTACAAGGCGGCCAGCCCATCAGGAACACCTTAGGGTGTCATGTCACGCAAAGTTTGTTAATTCTGTTGAGCACTTTCATGTCAAGTTAAATCACTCATGTCTAGTCTTGTCGTTCACTTCCTGTTTTATTTTGTACTCACCTTTCCCCTCTCGTTTCAGGCACCCTCCCTTGTGTGATTTTCCCTCCACTGTGATTGTCTCCCCGGTTCCTGATTCGTGTCACCTGTGTTCCCCTCCCTCATGTGTATATAGTCCTTGGGTACGGTCGAATAGTCAAAAAAATTAGCTCCTAAGTCCTCCGCAGCTCCACAGTCAACAACAGAACACACTTCATGATCAAAGTTTACATCACGTCAACACGTATGTTCATATTCACACGCTCTCTCTGCTGCAGTCTGCATCACACTGTTTAAATACATTAATGTTTTCTGGTTGTGAATGACTGAACGGTGCGCCGATTTTTTTGTCGCTGCCGCAAGGAATTGTGGGACGGCAGTACCTCCTTTCCTTTCCTAAAGGATGGTCCGGTGTATCCTATGCTAAAGGAGATAATAAAGGAAGCATTGAAGCTCCTTTCCTTAACAGTTTGAGAATTCGAACAGCTCTTATCATGGCGGCTACGTTAATACTTCCGGGTCATTTCACTCAGTTAGGAAGGTTCCTAAGCAAATTTGACTATTCGACCGCACCCCCAGTCTCCCTTTGTCTTGTGTCAGTTCGTCTTGTGTCCCGTGTGTTTTGCCAAGCTCCAGGAATAACCAGGTTTTGTGTCCCGATACTGACTGCATTTAGTTGTATTTTGTAACCTCCTTAGTGAGCGCCTTTTGTTATATTTTTGCATCCTCCATGAGAGCGTCTTTTGTTTGATCTTTGCTAGTAAAACATTTTGTTAACCATACTGCTGGCTTCTGAGTTTTGCTTCTGAGTCCCTGTCCCTGAGTCGTGCTCTTGACACAGTGTTCACTGTCTTGTTCAAGGACACTTTGACACATGGACAGGACAGAGATTGGACTGCTAACTTTGGGATTAATGGATGACTTTAACGTTATTGACCCTTAACATTATAAGAAGTTATTTAAGTTTCAGTTCAGTTGTTATTGATCATCTTTGGTGAAACAGACTGACGATTCAGTGACAGACAGAAGAGAAATCTGTGCTGCTGCTGAGACAGACACAGGTCTCAAACGAAATTTGATTTATCTGAAAAAACAAAAAACAAAACTTAATCTTAGTGTCAGAATGTTCAGAACATATGTGGCTTGTCAAAAATGAGTCCATCACTCAGACACTGGACCTGCTGCTGGTCTCCTAAAGGGGGGCGGTAGCGGCTAAACTCAGTGACTCAGATACAGGAAATGACTCTTCAGTGAGGCGTCTCTTTTCTGAACTGTCTCCGCTTCAAGCACAAAAGCACAATTCAGAAGCACCAACCAAAATATAAACCTGGCAGGAGTGCAGTGTGCACTCAGTGAAAGTGTCTTCTTTTAAGTCTCCTTCACATAAAATGAGTAAAGGCTGATGAAGCTCAGGTTGAAAACATATGTTCTGTAGTTTGTGTTAAAACTGAAACCAGGTCCCACAAGACCTGAACACTACGCTAAGCCTAAATGGAACTGTCAGTGACCACCTTTACTACCTGTTCTCCACCCATACCTGCAAACTGGTGACACAATACTGCTGTCTGTTAGCTGCAGGCCTGCATACAGCTGAGCTGAACAAATGAAATGAGCTCTGACCTGCAGAGAGGGCTACATTGTAGTGGCTCGGCAAGCAGGACGGGAGGGAATGTCATGAGACAGCTTGACAGCTTCTTGGCGTCAGAGCAGTGGTCGATGTTTGCATCAGGACTCATGGAGAGAGGAGGGAATGTTAAATATTTCAATGTTCAACCAGGTCTAGAGTCTGAAGTTCAAGAATGGTGTTTATGATAATATGGTTCAAAGAGACAAATTATATTAGAAAAACTAGTAATTTGCAGAACCTGTGAGCCTAATGCTCATCATCAAACAAAATAGTGTGATGGATGACAAAGAGATACAACTTTGGTATTCTTGGAATCTTTTCAACAGTGTGGTAGAACGTTTTGTCACATTAGAGAGAAGGTCATGTGACAACATAAATAATCTGGTTAATCCTCTTTACACTGATCACTAAAAATCACAGACTCAGGTTCAACTTAAAATGTGTTGAGCTTTTACTACTACTACTACTAGTGTTGAGCAGGAACTGTTTCTGAAGATCTAATGAACATGTTGTAAAGTATCTGCTCTGCACCCAAGAGCAAACAGTTAAAGTTAGCGACTAGCTAGTCAACATAGTGAAACATTTCCGAGCTAAAAAGTCTGAAACATGACTTCAGTGAATGCTAAAGATCTCTTTCAGCAATAATTTGCTATCACATTAGCCATATCAACTTAAAAGGCTATAACATGTCTAACATGTCTTTTTTTTTCGCTTGTTATGGACCAAACTGATTAATGCAGCTTTAATGTTGCTAATGGCATACCATGTTAACATTACTCAGTATTTATTTCTGTAATTTTGTTTTTTCTGTTGTTTATAACAAGATCATTACCCACTGACCTCAGGGCATGACGGCTGAAAGTAAGATGAGAAGGAGAATTGCAAGCAGTGAGATGAGTTTCAGACGAAGCCTCAGGTAGGTCCAACTCATTTGGAAGAGGAAATAAAAGCAGACTATTCTATGTCTAAGTCTCTTAAATATCCATCACAATTTACAGGCCCAACTCCTGTTTCAACTTGGCCTCCTGTACTTGTGTTTTTCAAATGGGAACTGAACTCTGTTGTAGCAATGTTGCCTGCCACATTCAGATATATCAGAGATTACTTTAGTGGGTAGAGTATTATCATAACTGACAGATTAAATGACAAAATAAACTCTGCAAAATAAAATTAGCTTTTAAATTCAAACTTGACCTCCCTAATTGCTAAATCAATTTTAGTTGAAATAATGCTCCTGAAGTTGCCTCCAAACTCCAAAAACTTGTGAAACTAGCCTCGTATTAAAAGTCAAGATTCCATCCACCATCCATTAACATGATTTAAGATTTTTGATTATATTGATAACAGTGTTTCTCTGCAGCACCCAACTCAAGGCAACACAAGGCAACAAAAATGATTGATGTTTTCAATCAAGCTATGTTGGATTCTTTTTTGGCCGTTGGCAATGATGCTGTCAAGAGGAGGGAGGATGTGTTTGTGAGGCCTCTGGAGGCTGGCGGCAGTTTCTCTGGGACTGAGGATACTGGCTGCTTGACAAGGACAGGAGAAGGCTCCCTGGAGAGAGCGCAGGAAATGAAATATGGATCGACCAAATCTATTTACTGTCAGTACACTTTAACAAAGTAAGATGTCAAAGCAGTGGGGTACTCCTAATGGGCGTCTGCCTCAAGAACACAGTGTTCGGAATGGCACTCGTCACAGGCCATGACAGGGAATACAGAGAGATACTTCACCGGTCTCAAGGTTTGAGTGTGTTGATGGGTGTTAAAGAGTGGGGCACTGAATGAGAAGGGAGGAGTTGACAGAGTGTGAAGCGATCAAGTATTGATCTGTTTGCCTTTCACAAACTCATTGTCCTCTGGTGTTCACGGGTGGTCAAGCAGAGAGTTGACTTTGTCCACTAAAAGTACGAATAACTGAAGACCATTTAGACTTTCTGTTTGACCAGGACTCCATTATAATGGGACCAGAGTTACTTAGTAACTTAAGGTAGTTCAGTGATTTAGAGGAAGTGACAGCAACAAAGAATTTCAATTCAAATGACCAATTCAAGTGACACAGTGCTCACAGAAGCTTCATTAGACAACACCGAGTCATCACAGATGTCATACTAGGTGATTTTCTTTTTACATTATGGGAGAAACAACATAGATCTGTCTACGTTAGCAAACAGTGGAAGAGGAAACAAATCTGAATCCATTTACCCCTAAATCCCACCGGGCACAGCTTCTAGACAATGTTTGTGAGAATACACGGCCGCGTGAAGAAGCACAGAGAAGATCGAGTTGGCCAGAATCCAGTTAATTTTCAAAATAAAACACCCCATAAAGACTCCCAGTTGTGAGAATAGACATAAGGGAAACAAATGACCAAATCTAAGCCTGGGCCTGAATGATGCCTGGGTGCAACAAGCAATATGTAACAGCACCTACCTGTCAATCAAAGCAGCCACACTGTTAGATACGGTAACTTTAAGCCTTAATATCATTTGAACAGGTGAGTTGTATATAAATTCACCCTCAGTACAGTTGTCATGAACGGGGAAATTAGCTATAGTGACCAAAAGTGTTTTTGGTACCAGGCTGTAAACATGTTTATTTCTGCTGTGAAGTTGGACATTTTAACATGGGGACTTATGGAAACTGACTTGTTCTGTACCCAGCCTCAAGTGGCCATTTGAGGAACTGCAGTTTTTGGCACATCTGCACATAGGCTTCACTTAACAGGAGGTTGCCGTTTGGATACGTGGATCAAAATAGTGTCACAGTGATGTGATGTCGCCACAGAGCTGTACCTGGAGTCATTTAGAGGTTAGAATGCATAAGTCTGACACAGTAAACTGTTCAGGGTAGCTGTTGGCTGAACTCAGTCTGGGTCACAGGTCTGACTAAAGTCTGACATCCCAAATCGGTATCCTAGTGAAAATGTACATATGCTATAAATTGCCAATGCAAGCAGTAGTGTGATATTCAGATGCAGTGACATGAAGTAAGGAGGTGTTTGAAGGTCAGGGCTCGAGTTGTAAACCAAGCCTGAAGGAAAATGTCACAACTCGAATCTATCCAAATTTACTGCAAATTTAAAACACATTTTCAGAAAAGTTAATTATTGAACATCTTCATCCACTACCGTTAGTTCTTTACTACTGATGTCACACTGCAACAAGAATTTAGCAACATTTGAATAAAAATGTTACAGAAACAGTCAGTCAAATCTGATCAAACAACATGAAGCTGATTCACTGAATGATCATCTATTCAATTCTCAATAGACTTTTTCATTTTTCAAACATGCTTATTTGGCCATATTAGTCAATATTTAATATATAATGTATATACATGGTGTGTATTCACTAATACAGTATGCCTTATCAAAGTACTAACAGATATACTAATTATTACTAAGTAATACAAACATAATGCACAGAGAGTGCAGCAGGAGAATTCAGCTCTGCTTCTAAGAGGGATATGACCATCTGACTGATGTTTATCAGGTACTGAATTAATATGTTCATTAATATGCATGAAATGAGATGGATGCAACACTAAACAAGTCAGTCTTTCATTTATGTTGAATGTTGCAAGTTCAAGATGATCATTGGTGGAAGAACTTTGATTTCCTTTCAGTGTTGCTGGAACAGCTTGGTGGATTAGAGGCGTTTGTGTGCTTGAGCTCCTTTTCATTATGCAACAGGACACGATTTGGAATGCGGGACAGCCGAGACTTCTCACTGCTCATCTTCTGGCTGACCCCCTATGCATATCAGGATTTTTCCACAGCACATTGGTATGCATTTGGCTCTCGGCACCGACTGGGCATAATCGTTGCCTCAGCCTCATAATGGTGTGTGCACAGTTCTCCCTTGTGATGCCAAAAGCCCTGCTCAGCAGCATCAGGACAGGGAATACAAATGGAAACTGGACGATGAATATATTTGTCTTAATAATAAAATGCTCGGAAAACATTTTGTTTTGAAAAACCTTGAAAATCTTTGAGTTCTAAGGTCAAATTCTTCATTCTGACATGGAAATCATAATGTTCAACATCACTTCTTATGAGGAAAAAACACTCCTACAAATAAACTGATATAAATAGTCCAGTGAGAGAGAGAATTCCTCTGCTGGAGAGGGACTGTGCTGAAGTTCACGGCCTGTAATTATACTATTCCTTTCTGTAGAGGAATGGCCCGAATTCCTCTCAGAATTGTTGATCTTGTGAGTTGTCACCACAAAGTTAATTTCCCCAGGGAGCGCCATATAAATTGCATGCCACTGAGCAGAGGTAATAGCTGTGGTCTTGGAGATATGCTTGGCAGCAACTTCCAAGAGGCACGCAGAGAGAGCTGCACTGATTTTTTCTGTTACTCACAGGAGCGTAGTCCTTCCCGCTCATTATTTTGCAATTGGGAGCAAGTGTTTTGGCTACATCTTTCTATATTGCCTTGTGGTCTCTCAGCAATTTGTTGTTATTATGTTCATATTTTTAAGAGGTGAGGTAAATTTTGTGGTAATCGAAGATGATAAAACTGTTCAGAGTGCATCTGTTGACTGGAGACCGTGGGGCTTGTGAGAGTTGTAACCTGCAGCGCTGCCTCATGAGCTAATTGTTGTCAAGTTTATACAGGTAGTTTACAGCAGCCGCCCCCACATAATCCCTACAAAGCAAACAAATTCAACAGCATGTGAATTATTTATACAATCCCTCATGGAAAGTAGGTTGGGGAAATATTTTTACCACATGCTACTGGATGATAGCATACAGACTCGTAAACACTGAGAAATATTCAGTAGACATATGAAAAATGTTTATTGGGGAAGAAGTTGGATCCATGCATCCCTACTTATCACACATTCTGACATCTGAACTCTGAGTATGTGCTGACTGCTGGCCTCATGCCACTGCTCCTTTCTCCTGATGTGGAATCTGGAAACCTTTTTATGAGAAACTTATTATCATTTTTTCATATTAAGCCATTGTCCTCCGGGGTTTATGAAATTTCATCGTTATGAAGTATTAACCTCATAAGGACAGACACATCATGACATTCAGCTTGTTTAATATATGTAACACACATTGCTATAGTGCTGCTGCTACTGTTGTGTGATGTCTGATATTAGATGCTGTGATAACAACATTTATAACAGATGTTAAAAGTTTGAAGTTAATACAATTAAATGTCAGTCCATGTTTTTCCATATCCCATGTGATGTTTCAAATGATTGTAAAGTAGAATGTCTGAATTTAGTTTCTGAAAAACTACATGCAGTAAATCTTTAATAAATGAACAGAGCAGAACAGGAAGCTACAGTCAGCAAGGATCAGGCTGATATCTGATCTGTGTAATGAGTCCAGCATCAGTTTCCCTTTCATACCTTAAATGTCCTTGTTTCTTCTCTTTGCTAATCCAAACTGATCCCCTCAAAATGGCACATAGATTTTCTATTTTCTGCAAATTGGTGCTACTACAATTTAGAGCAGCTTTCATCAGGGAGGTCATATGGAAAAAGCCTTTCTCATCACATTTAGATATTTGATCACATATTTTTTATAACTCACTCTGCATTTCAGAACAGATTGTGTCAGAATTACTGAGAAATATGCACGTATCTTTGCAATGTATCACTTACTGTATATTTGGTCTGAGACTTTAGGGACTGGTGCCTTATGCCTGGCTTTCCCAGCTGCTACTGAAGATGCAAATATCTTTTTTTGCATCTTTAAGCACTGTCAGATGTGAAATCACGTGGAAAATAATTTAGCTTTATTACAATTTAGCTATAACTCTATAGCTCTAACTAATTTTTTAAGTTCTACTGAGCTAACCAGATGATTTGTTCCATGGAAACATCTAAGAGGTCATTGTTATTTGGAAAAGGAGAGGCACTTTCAAATGATACTTAGCAGGTGATTGGATGAACCATCTGTCAGTCGCACACTATTAAGGATGAACTTCAGCAAATCCAATCAACAAAACTCTTATGAAGCCAGTCCATCAAGCCCTTCAGTGTTCTTTGTTCTTTGTTCTTGTTGTGAAGAAATACTCTGATAGAAGCACTGTGTTCAGATGTCTTACTGAAGGTTTGTCAGGGTCCATTATGGATCTTACAGCGTTTATGTTAAGTATACAAACTATTCAGTCAAACGGCTCTAATCATTTTGTAATATTTAGCGTTTATTATCTTTTCAGGTCTTTTGGTTGACGATGGATGTAAATGTCTGCTGATATTTTAAAACAATTTCTACTCCACTGACAAATCAGTGCAGGCTGAAGTATAACATTTTCATAATGTTTATCAAATTTAATGTCCAATTGGCAACTTAGACTTGAAAAATAAATTGCACAAAATTCTGTATTTGAATTTGATCTTTACTTTACCCTAACCCATACTAAAATATTCTGATGGAGTAACCTCAGCTAACTGGTCTACTTGCTGCCTTTTTTCCCAGAGCTATCTGTCACACATGCGTGTGTAACAGACTGACAGACAAATATTATTTACATGAAACACAGAGAAATATCATTTCATGTCTTCAGAATGTTAAACCGTGATAAAACGATGTGCAGACACACCATTTCAGGCAGAATTTCACTTCCTAAACACTGCGTACGTGTCGGCACCATGATCCTTAATAATGCAAAATAGCAAATTGGATTTTTCTTGACTTTCATATAATTAGATGAAGGGAAAGGGGACCCATATGGTGCCATTCATAATTGATGGCCTTTTGATAGAGGTGGCCCTCGTGTGATGCTGTAATGTGCAGTGTGGAATGAGGGAATCAATAGGGTCTTATTAGGGTTTATCCTCAGTCCTGTATTTTTGGAATGGAACACATCCTGATTTAACAGGATCAAATGTGATATGATGACCTCGCTGAACGTTCCATAACCATTGCAATTTATTTGGCAGCATATCATCACTGAATGAACTTTTCACAGAGGTCATATATTTGATGTTACACACGTCATAATTGTGGATGCCGATTTATGACCAAAGCTTGTAACCTTTTGAATATGAGCAGGAGGATGTGTCATTAATCCTGAAGGTTAAGTACAACATCTGCGTGGCACATTTCTGATTGTGTTCATATGAGTCTGTGATTGATACCATGGCATATGTGCCCCACTGAGACCAATGACTGCTTTATGCTTTGGATGCACAATAATTCACAGTCACAATGGAGCGCGCCATCCATCAAAGAGCTCCAACTAATTTCCCCCTGGATGTAATAATGCTTCTTTTGTGAAACTAACAGCTTCTCTGTGTCTCTCTCACTTTTCTGTTTTGTTCTGTGTCAACCTCGATTATTTATTTTTTAAGTCCACAAACACACACCCACACACACACACATCCATAGGAACAGACCTACATGCATCTTATTCTGTATTGAACAAGGAGATCAGCCCTAATTGGCCACAGAGTCTCAAAGTGCTGCATATTTATCTTTCCATCATTCATCTTATCTGATGATATTTAGGAGAGGTGACCAGAGGTGACCACACAATGCAATATTGTAACTGTATTGATCACAGTGTGGTATTACTAAATATTCCCTCCAGAACTGAATACACTGATGACAGAGATGTAATATTTAACATTTATACTGTAATGCAGATTATTTCACACATGTGGCTCACACTAAAGAAATAGCTAACTCTTCTCCAACTGCAGGATGACATATGTTAACAGAAGGTGTAGTTGAAAGGTGAAATGAACAGTGTTCTTCATCGTGCTCGTGCTGTACTGCTTTGACGTGATGCAGTGTTAATAAAGGAATATTCACATTCATTTTGAAGCTACATGTGTCTTAATGATATATTATAGTCTTAATGATAGCTTAGTTCTATAACCATACTGATAGTCATTCACAAAGTAGGCTGTATTGACAGCATTTACATTTAATCCCCCTTTCAACTACACCAACTCATTTCAACTCATCTCCTCTGCCTTCACCGCTTTACGAATGCTGGGAAATGTAGTGTAAGAGTATGGGCAGGTCTCTCATATATTTATTTATTTAAGTAATTAAGATATTTTTTATCACCGTTAAGCAGGTAATAGTCAGCGTGACATGATTGTGTTCAAGTCAAGGTTCAATCAGGTTAGGACACATGAGCAACTAAGTATCAGCTGAGTTAACACATGGACAAAATGCTTTGACTCACAAAGAACAAAATCTATGTCACTTTGGAAATGTTTGGCCCTTTAGGACTGAGTTTCCACACTGAGATCATTAATACTGTAAATACGAGCTCTGCTAATTATTCATGTTTGTTCATCAGCATACAGCGTTATGCAAGCCCTTTCAGCACCTCTGTGTTCTGTACATAGAAACTTCCAGTATGCTCAGTCCTTCTGCATGACCCCGTAGAAGCACAAAAGGCTGAGATGCATAGCTTGTCCTCGTCTCTGTGGCATGTACACAAATCCTTTCAATTAAAGCGTTACTGACCAGGCTGGCCTACTTCTCTCAGAAGCCTGCTGCCCTTTAGTGCACAGCTATATAAAGGCCAGCATGATTAGGACATTTTTAGCCTTGTTTGTGTTGCATACATGATAGAGAAGGAGAAAGATGAACATCAGCAAACTGTTTCTGCAGCTGTTTTTCTTTTTACTGGGAAAGTGGGCAGAACAAACACTAGCACGCCTCAGCTAAAGCGATAGTCTCCCTGAAGGTCACACAGATGATTTTTATAAGCTATTAAGATTTTATGGTTGATAGAAGTCTTCCTCAGAGATTATGGAGGATTCCAGCAGGGACCTTTTAGAGCTAGCTGATTGCTATCTTGGCCTCTGAGCACACAGAACCTCCATCATGCCAGAGCTGGGATCACATAAAAGTTTCCACTTCGTTTTAACTTCTGTACTAAGTTGGACATTGGCCAGAGACAAGGGGAACATTGTGTGATGTGCAGCTTTAGGAGCATTAACCACACACTCCTACTGTGGGCAACATTATCAACAAGTCACTGAGCGATCATGGGAACTTAGCCAATGTGATTAATGTTCACTGAACACAGCAGCCAACCAGATTGCACAAACAACTTATGCCTTGTTAATTCCAAGTTTTCTATATTTCAGTAACCTCACAGTTAAACCTCCCAACATTAATCTGTTTACTTTAAACTTAAGTAAACTTGACTGCAATATTCATGTTCATGTGATGCACTGCATTGTGGAAGTGAGATTTAGAGAGATTTCCTACACAGTCCAATTCAGAACTTGATACATCTGCATATGAATGCACATACATCTTTTAAAAAAGAGGACACAAAGCTAAATCATCAGACGATAGCTGATGAGCCAACCTTCACAGGGCACATAGAGACAATCAACCATTCACACTCACATGCACACCTACGGACAATCACTAATTAACCTGCAAAGTGCATGTCTTTAGACTGTGGGAGGAAGCCAGAGTACCCAGAGAGAACCCACGCAGACACAGGGAGAACATGCAAACTCCACACAGAAAGGCCCAGCTGAGGTTTACACCAGGAACCTTCTTCCTGTGAGGCAACATTGCTAACCACTGCACCACCGTGCTGCCCATAGCCAATGATTTATGAGATTATTTCAGCCAACGTTCACCCCTTTTTTTGGTCAATACCACAAACAGAAGTCAGGAAGGTTTCCATGCCTAAATCTTGATTCCTCGTCTACATGAAATTATTCTGCATTTATACCCAGATATCTGTTTATAGAGAAATGCTCGTTTGATATGTAGTAAAATGAGAGAATGCAGTCCATGAGTAAGAACAAGTGATAGTATTGAAAGGGCATTTCAGAAACATAAATTCCCTCCATGAACTCATGTGGACATAGTAGAGTCGAAATAGTAAAGCTGTGACAAATCCATATGCCTGTTCAAAACTTTCGAGCACACCACCATACAGATGCAATCAGAGCCTCTCACACCACCCACCATGTGTCAGACCAGAGCAATCCATCAGCCGCTCCACTCACACTGTGAAAGCAGAGAAAAAAGCTCAGGATCCAGGGAGCAATGCTACAGCAGCAATCTCAGATTCAACAGAAACTTTGAAAACTTAATTGTAAATGGGTCTTAAATCTAATTGTGAGATTTACTTCCCCTGTCTGTGTGAGAACCCACACATCTTCAGATGCCCAGAGGATCACTCCTGATTGGATGGTTTACCCCTGCAGGGCTGCATCCGCCTGACCCCTGGGCTCAGTGATTGGTGTGTTTACTAATCAGAAGTGGCGGCCTGATTACACAGGTGGTCTGGGGAATAAAAAGCCACAGAGGAACCTTGGAGTCACCTTACACGGTAGGAACCAGCTGCAAAGAAAAATAGCTCAGTGTGGAGTTGGATGCATGTGTCACTTTCCACCTACAAGAGCACCTGAGATAATCACTGCAGGTTCTGGAAGGTGGATGGTATGAAGGAATCATGGAACAGCCTCTATTTCATTAGGAGACTCAGGCGATGAATCAACAATCTATTTCTAGCCAGAGGAACGCTTAATGAGTTCAGGATCTCATCGCAAAGTGATGTGAATATAATTGTAACTGACATTTTTCTTCATGTGTAAATTAGATTTGCTCACGGTGATGCAATGCCTGGCAACAGTTTTCATGACAGCCAGGATGAGTGAATTCATGAACAATGAGTTCCTGTAACTGTAAATGAATTATGCTACAAAGTCGAGGAAACGTCAGCACAGCGACAGACAGACAGGCAGCAAAGACTGAGGAAGAGGACATTTAGCACAGTTAGAAAAGAAAACTTGTTATAGCCCTCCAACAAACACTTGAGTTTATGTTCTTTTTCATGATGTAATTATAATGGTTTGTTTTCAGAAATCTCAGTCATTGTGAAACACATGCAGAAGCCTGATTTCCACTCCCACTGTTATGGCCCTGTCAGACAAAATGTGATTTAATGCTGCGCTCACTGCTGGGCTTGTGCAAGCCTGATGGTCTGCTCTCCTGCTTGTTCCCCTTTACTTGACTCAGCGAAAAGCCATCTTGACATTGCCTTTGGAAATAATGTGTTTCAGAGTGCAGAGATGACACTGTCATTAGACATCACTTCCATATCAGTACCTCTGTCTGCTCCAGGATTATTTAAAAGTGTACTCCTCTACTAATACTATTGGACTCACAATGCAGTTTAAAGAAAAGATTGAAATCAGACCTGGATATATATTCTTTTTGCCAAAACATGGCACCTACATTAGCCACAATGCAACTCCACCAACCACTGTCAAAGGGTGAGGTGTGCTATTCTCATAGCAGTGAATTAGCCTCAATGGTCTTAACTCTTCATCTAACACCTAACCCAAAAGAAAGATGAAATGAAGATGACTACAAACTGTAGTCTGTAGTCATCTCTCTAAAATAACTTGTTTCAGAGAAGGCTTGTTACATTGGTCCTTTTTTCTTACGGCAGCCATTGTGATGTGAAAAGGTAGGTAAACACAGGTGTTAGCAATGATACTAATGGTAAAGGTTCTGTTCCAATCAGGTCAAACACAGTTAGGGTGCTGCAGTAGCGCATGTTGCTGTGATAAAAGAAACAGAATCTTAATTAATAATAATAACACCTGCATTGACCCGACTATCTCATGTCAGAATGACTGCTGTGTTAGAGACCTGTCTGCTGCTTCAGCACCTCGGACAGCGCCATGCATGTGAGAGGAGACTTCACAGCAGACATTTTGGTTTGCTTCCCAGCTTTGACACATACATCTATCTATCAACCAAGAAAGGAAACAAAAGTGGACTCAGCAGTAACTGTGGCTGTGACATGCCAAAATGTCCGCTATGTAGCCAGTCTATTTCAGAGCCATGGTCAGACCCATAGATTCCTCCGTCAGCTAAAGGATCAAACCATAATGAATCGATTCAACAAAACAATCCCTCTGCCCCTGAACTCTTTCTGCTACTAACGGATAGGGAGAGATGGTGGAAGGTTAACAAGGCGGATGTATCACTACTCAAATCAAGTCACAAGTCACTTATTTTTTAAGCTGTGTGTGCATTGTTTACAACAGTTATTGCACATTCAATTCTATATATTGCCATTGCTCTTATGGACACTTTGTGCACACATGAAGGCTGCTGTCCAACAAGAAAGACAAATAATTGTGTTTTTAGCCATTGTGCACAAAGTGTGCTGTTTTCCTCTTCTGTATTTCTGGTCATCATAACTGGTTGGTTATCTGTAAAAGTGGAAATCACAAATCACTTTGCTGATTTGAATCATTTCATTCAGCAGTACAGTACATTCAGTGTGTTTGTGGTCCAAGCTGTTATGCTCAGTTCAGTACAAAACTAGCCTGGAGCGCTGCACATGAGGTTAACGGTTCAGCAGCCTGTTATTTATGACAGATTAATCTCACATTGTGATTGTTTCTGTGGCTTTCACACTCTCTCAATAAGCTTTGAACAAGGAAGTCACAAACTGTATCACAGCTGAGCTGAAAACAGCACTCAGTCACCAGTGAGGAGCTTCTCTACTAAAAGCTACTGATCCATTCAGTCAGTGGTGATTCTGGGTAGATTTGTTAAGAAATATTTGTTCACATACACCTCTAGTTATCCAGGGTGTTTGGAGTCAAGCAGAAAAATAAGTCACTGGGTTGGTGGGCACCACAGACCAACAAGACATCATTAACAAAGCCTGACAAAGCCTCAGCCAACTGTTTTTTAAACTCTGATATTTCTGAGAGCTGCATGTTTGCAGGTGCATGAAGCTGCAGGAAGCCAGCTGCACGAAACATGTGATGAGCCTTAAACATCTCCATGACAAGAAGAAGCATAATTTATAGACTGTTTCATCAATAAAGTTCTCCAACAATGTCACAGCAGCTGTCACGAATGGCTGTGGCTATTTATAGCGGCAGTATAATTATCACATGTACCTGTAAACCATCTCCGGTAATGAAGTTGCAGTCATTCTATTAAATGTCACAAAGATAAACAGTGCTTTAGTTTATGGTGCTGTTATCGAAACACACAGCTTTGGTGGGGATAAAATGGAGGATAAATGAACATTAACACAGGGAAAGAAAATGAAAAAGTGCTTCCTGTGGTGTTGCTCTCCTACATTAAGGACGTGTTTAATATTTCATGCAAACACAGGTAATAAACTGCAAATATGTGAAATTAGAAGTTCAAATGTTTGAAGTGCCTGTCTAGTAAATAGGAAATCCTGGGTTTGAATCCAAGGAACGGACTGAACTGTCCAGGAGATTGAAAAGCTTTACTTTAATTGCCATTACATGACATCCGAGGGGAGACCATAGTTCTACATGTTTTTTTTTTCGGCGAGTTTTTGTCATTTTTTTTTCAATGAAAAATTAAATTAGGCTTATATAGAAGGCTACGAGTGATACTAAATAAAGAGCCATTTGGGAACCGGCTCTTCTAAATGAGTCGAGCCAAAAGAGACGAATCTTTGAAAAGAGCTGGACTTCCCATCAATAGTGGGAGCATGGATTCAACTCTAAATTGACAAAGAAAAAAAAAAACCTGGAATTGTTTATTGACTTAAACACCATATATGGACACAGAACCTTCATGTTCTAGAAGCAGAATTCTGGAGTTCTGGTCTACTGTGAGACGTACAGGTCATATAGTGAACCAGAACCTACATTCATCTCATTACTTCAGTAAAGGCAGACCCACATTACTGGGGTCCACTAACGAGGAAGATGGGCAGTAAGTTTGATCCCTTTCTCGGACAAAACACGGAAACCCAATTAGCTCCTGAAGGCTGTATCATAAATGTGTAAGTACATGGGTGTGAGTGACGTGTACGCATGTGTGAATGAATTAGTTACTTTCTGATCAGCTGTTTGATTGACACTTTGCAATAAAGTGTCTAAAATGTTGTGGTCATCACCCCTGCACCTGGAGAAAGAGAATAATCAGGATGCTGAACGGTTATTTGACCTCGAGATCTCACTTTTCAAGGTCAGTGGAAGTGATTCAAGAAAGAGAGCTAATTTGGTAGGACAACAACACAAACGCAAGGCATGTCTCTGTGGCGCAATCGGCCAGCGCGCTCGGCTGTTAACCGAGAGGTTGGTGGTTCAAGCCCACCCAGGGACGATGAAAGCATGTTCTGCTTTAAGATATCTCTTGAGAAATGAAAGTTTGCCTGACTAAGTATTGATTTGTACCCACACTGAAATGAACTCTCAAGGATGTTCAAAGGCTTGACTTTCATAGTCATCACATGGCATTGGAAAGGTAACTTCTTGTCATTTGATTTTACTGAAACATTAATGCAAAGCTATAAAATGCTGATTTAATTTCATTCAAATGTTTACATGAAACTCTGAAACATTAACAAGAAATGGCGCCGTGGCTTAGATGGTTAAAGTGCCTGTCTAGTAAACAGGAGATCCTGGGTTCAAATCCCAGCGGTGCCTGTTTTTGAGTTCTTTTATGGTCGTACGCAATTCCAGACAATAGAAAACACTCTCACGTCGAGTGCAGCCAAGCAGTTATACTAAAAATGGAAAACTAAGCCAATGACAGCCAATGATTATTCTTCTAAAGCAGAAGGTCGCAATCAGTCAGCACGCTCGGCTGTTAACCGAGAGGTTGGTGGTTCAAGCCCACCTGGGGACGATGAAAGCGTGTTCTGCTTTGAGATATCCCTTGAGAAACAAAAGTTCACCTGAATGAGTGTTGAATTGTACCCAGAACGGACTGAACTGTCAAAATTTATCTAGGTGATTCAATGGCTTTACTTCCATTGCCATCACATGACATCCGACAGGAGAACATGCTTCTGCTCGTTTTTTTCAGGTGGCTTTTTGTCATTTGATTTGTGACGGCCTCTGCCCTCTATGCTGGGGGGGGTTGTTGTGTCTGGTTGTTGGTCTGCTTTGCGTTCCAGGTTCGGCAGAGGTGGGGACTGTAATCAGGAAATGTGCTGCACCTGGGCCCGGTGGAGTGCATTTATTCCCACGCTGTCTGACGCTCATGCTCTCGATCTATGCCGTCTGAGGAAGACGTCACGACGCGCCTACGCTCCTTGTTTTTGCCTTTGTTTCGCACACATACACACACGCTTCCACACACGCCTGCACTACTGATTACTGATACTGATCTTTTGCCTTCTTTTTTCTTGTGTTAATAAATTTGGCTATTTTTGTTGGAACCTCGTCTCTCCTCCCGTTCTTGGTTGCAGTCCTAGAGCCGGGCTGTAACAGATTTCACTCAAAAAATAATGCAAGTCTATAAAATGCTGATTTAATTTCATTCAAATGTTTATGTGAAACTCTAAAACACTAACAAAAAATGGCGCCGTGGCTTAGATGGTTAAAGTGCCTGTCTTGTAAACAGGAGATCCTGGGTTCAAATCCCAGCGGTGCCTGTTTTTGAGTTCTTTTAAGGTAGTACGCAATTCCAAACAATAGAAAACACTCTCACATCGAGTGCAGCCAAGGCAGTTACACTAAAAATGTAAAGCCAAGCCAATGACAACCGATGATGATTCCTCTAAAGCGGGACGTCCATGAATTAGTTTTGAACGGTTATTTGACCTCGAGATCTCACTTTTCAAGATCAGTGGAAGTGATTCAAGAAAGAGAGCTAATTTGGTAGGACAACAATACCAAAGCAGGGCATGTCTCTGTGGCGCAATCGGCCAGCGCATTCGGCTGTTAACTGAGAGGTTGGTGGTTCAAT
The DNA here is from genome assembly GCA_033000465.1 of Sciaenops ocellatus. Taxonomy (NCBI): domain Eukaryota; kingdom Metazoa; phylum Chordata; class Actinopteri; family Sciaenidae; genus Sciaenops; species Sciaenops ocellatus. The sequence continues at coordinate 29,510,331 of CP136878.1, forward strand.
CCCACCCAGAGACGATGAAAGCATGTTCTGCTTTGAGATATCCCTTGAGGAACAAAAGTTCAGCTGAGCAACTACTGAGTTACAAACGGAACTGCCAAATTGCTCCAACTGATTCAAAGGCTTTACTTTCAGAGGGCGTCACAGATTGTACAGATTGTAAAGCCCGCTGAGGCAAACGTGTTTTGTGAATTTGGGCTATACAAATAAAATTTGATTTGATTTGATTTGATTTGATTGCCATTACATGGCATCCGAGAGGAGACCATGGTTCTACATGTTTTTTTTTTCGGCGAGTTTTTGTCATTGTTTTTTCAATAAAAAATTAAATTAGGCTTATATAGAATTCTACGAGTGATACTAAATAAAGAGGCATTTGGGAACCGGCTCTTCTAAGGGAGTTGAGCCAAAAGAGCCGAGTCTTTGAAAAGAGCTGGACTTCCCATCAATAGTGGGAGCATGGACTCAACTCTAAATTGACAAAAAAAAAAAAAAAAAAAAAAAAAAAAAATAGCATACCTGGAATTGTTTATTGACTTAAACACCATATATGGACACAGAACCTTCATGTTCTAGAAGCAGAATTCTGGAGTTCTGGTCTACTGTGAGACGTACAGGTCATATAGTGAACCAGAACCTACATTCATCTCATTACTTCAGTAAAGGCAGACCCACATTACTGGGGTCCACTAACGAGGAAGATGGGCAGTAAGTTTGATCCCTTTCTCGGACAAAACACGGAAACCCAATTAGCTCCTGAAGGCTATATCATAAATGTGTAAGTACATGGGTGTGAGTGACGTGTACACATGTGTGAATGAATTAGTTACTTTCTGATCAGCTGTTTGATTGGCACTTTGCAATAAAGTGTCTAAAATGTTGTGGTCACCACCCCTGCACCTGGAGAAAGAGAATAATCAGGATGGTGAACGGTTATTTGACCTTGAGATCTCAGTCTTCAAGCTCAATGGAACCGATTGAAGAAAGAGAGCTAATTTGGTAGGACAACAATACAAACGCAAGGCATGTCTCTGTAGCGCAATCGGCCAGCGCGCTCGGCTGTTAACCGAGAGGTTGGTGGTTCAAGCCCACCCTGGGACGATGAAAGCATGTTCTGCTTTGAGATATCCCTTGAGAAATAAAGTTCATCTGACTAAGTATTGATTTTTACCCACAATGAAGTGAACTGCCCACATTTCTCAAGGATGTTCAAAGGCTTGACTTTCATAGTCATCACATGGCATTGGAAAGGTAACTTCTTGTCATTTGATTTTACTGAAAAATTAATGCAAGGCTATAAAATGCTGATTTAATTTCATTCAAATGTTTACATGAAACTCTGAAACATTAACAAGAAATGGCGCCGTGGCGAGTCACGTGACCATCGCGAGGGATGTAGACGCTTCTATTCGTCGCTCCGCAGAACCCCCCAATATTTAAACATTACTTCCATACCCAACGCTACTTTTAAGCTCTCGGTTAATTTTTCTGTTTTGTGGAAGCTCTGTGCACACCGAGATGGCAGCAAGTTCGAAAAAAACGACAAACAAACAGCTGGCAACAGCTCGTTTAGCTGACAACGTGGAGCTTGCCGAGCTAGTTAAGCTAGCAGTTGCAGAAGCTATCAAGAAGGCTATCCCCACACTCGTGGAGGATGTGGTGTCTCAGCTGACAAGCAAGACACAGGCTCTGGTGGATGCACAGGTCGCGGCATTCCGTGGCGAGATGGTTGCCATGCAGGCTGATATCTCTAAGTGTATGGACTATATGGAGAAGGACGAGAACCGTATGGCGGAGGTGGACAGCCGGCTCTGTTCGTCGGTGAGCAAACTGGCAGCAAAGCACGCCCAGCTGGAGGACAAAATTGCCGACATGGAGGACAGGTCGCGCAGAGACAACCTACGGGTGCACGGAGTCCTTGAAAACGCAGAGACATTGCATATTCTTGCTTTTCTGTCGGATGCCATACCAAAGTGGTTCCCTAACCTGGGCTCTGTTGAAATTATGCGCGCACACCGCGTAGGTGCCCCGAAAGAAGACACGAGTGGCAGACCTGTGCCTCGCACCATTATCCTCAAGCTGCTGCGCTTCACCGACAGAGATAAGATCCTGAAAGCGGCGCGCGGTGCGGCCGTGGAGTTGGAGGGAAGGACCATCCGCTTCACCCCGGACTACTGCCCACACACGTTCAAGCGCAGGCTGGCCTTCTCCGAGGCAATGGACGCTCTGCAGAAACTGGACTTTCGCACCTTTCTCCTCTATCCTGCAAAACTTAAGGCGACGCGAGGAGGAGTGAACCATCGTTTCAACACCCCACGGGAGGTAAAAGATTTCATCAATTCTCTAGGTGAATAGTCTACAACTACACAGGTAATCCAACCAGCTGGCTAGTTTAATGCTAAATGTTTCGCATGTAGGCTAATAGGCAACTTCGACCAGATGTCTGGCGTGGACTATCAGGCATAGCCTGCGATGACATTCTCACTGATTTTCTACAGGGAGATTTTTGGTTATTTATTTTATTTTATTAGTTCGTTTTACTCTCTTTCCAATGATAAAAGCCGGCTTAACATGCTTTACAATGACCCTGCATTGCCTATGTTCTAACTGTAAAGATACGTGAATTTAATGGACTTTAGCTCTTCATGTTCTGAATAAGTCCAGCTGGCTTAATATATATATTCCTCTTTCTTGTTTCTGTTCCTCTGTTCAGTTAGTAACACCAATCTCATAATCTTGCACAATGCTAGGGATTTAATGTTGCTGTTGTTAGTTGATTCCTGTTTGATTTTTGTTTGAGAGCTCAAGTTCTGTTTTCAAAAAGAAAGGCTGGTGTTATAGTCCTGGCATGTTGCCAGCTCTACTATAAATTGCAAATTTTACCAGCCATGTTCTATTTGTACTCAGTACTAACATGCATCTATTACATAGAACATGTTTTTACATTCCGTGTAGCTCATTTACAATTATTATGATCAGTACTATGGTATGATATAGTTGTAACTGTTATTGGGAGGGGGGACCGCGCGCTGGGAAGGAACATGCCTCTCGAGGATCACAGGTCCAACTTGTGGGGGGAAGTTAGGCTCCCTAGGAGGAGTCAAATTTTGTTTTTGTTTTTTCTATGTTTTCACATTTGTGTGGGTTTTTTTTTTTTATCTTCATGCCCTCTCTCGTTCTTGGAGAGTGGCAGGTTCATGGCGACAGGGGTTTTGGGGTGGGATGGATCTCTCTCAGCACTTTAATTTCACATTTTGGTCGGTCAGCTGCACTGTAGGTTGTTTCTCCACCCTGCATCTTGTATGTATCACTATACTAGCCTCTATTAGTTGTTATGAGTAGTATGCATGTAATCAGCTGGAATGTAAACGGGCTGAATGGTCAAATTAAGCGTACAGCTTGCTTAGACCTCTTATGCTGACAACATGTGGACGTTGCCTTTATACAGGAGTCCCACTTAAGAACTATAGATGTCCACCGATTTTCAAATAAACACTATTATGTGGCCGCCTCAGCATCACTGGACACCAAAACTAGGGGGTCACTAGTAGTACTGAGACGTAACCTCTCAATAACTATACTTGGACAATTTGGTAGTGTAGATGGTAGGATCTCTTATATTAAGACTATTATATCTGGACGCAAATTTGCTTTTATTTCAGTTTATGCTCCATCCCAATATGAACCAGAGTTCTTTCCCAGCTTAACAGAAGCCTTATTGCACCTTCAGGACTTCTCGCTTATCCTAGGTGCAGACATGAACTGTAGTGTAAATGTGACAATGGACAAATCTGCTCAGCGCTCCACGGCCACACAGCTACAAGCATCAAAAGACTTTCAGAACTTTTTGTCAGCACTTAGCTTAACAGATCTTTACCGCACTATCAACCCCACATCTAAACAATACACTTTTTATTCAGCAAGACATCAGAGTTTCTCCAGAATAGATTATATATTAACTTCATCTACTTCCCTTTCTGTAATACATGATGTTGTCATCAAGCCTTGCTCTTTATCAGATCATATCATTGTCGCAGCGTGCTTCACGCTCCTAGGTACACCCCTTAGAGCTCCACGCTGGCGGTTCAATGTCTCATTGCTCAAAAATGGAGATTTTTGCACTTTTTTCAAAGAAAAGTTAAACACATTTATAGATGTTAATGCAGGCTCAGTAGATGATCCTAGATTTTTATGGGACGCTATAAAGGGTTGTATTAGGGACTCCTCAATCTCATTCTCATCCCACCTTAATAAGAGTAGATTAAACAAGATAACCGAACTGGAGAGTACTCTCACCCAGCTAGAGGTGCAACAACAAACCACATATTCTGAGGCATTACAAGGCAGAATAGCTGTGACAAGAACTGAGTTGAACTCTTTGTTAAGACGTAGGGTGGAGTTCTTAATGCACAGAACCAGAAGAACATGTTATTTCAATGGCGCCAGACCAAGTCACCTTTTAGCCCTAAGACTGAAAAACTATGAAAAATATTCAAATATTACAGCCATTAAAACACATCTTCGCACCCTGAGCAATCCACTTGATATCAATTTGGAATTGAAATCTTTCTACTCATCTCTTTACAACTCTGAAATTTCCCTTGATACGGAGGCGTGTGCAGACTTTTTTCAGGATCTCAATCTACCTTCTCTGTCTGACAACGAATCAGAATTACTCAATACCCCCATTTCTCTAGAAGAGTTGAGGAAGGCTCTTGTTAATATGAAAAAGGTCAAATCCCCAGGGTGGGATGGAATTCCACCTGAGCTATACCTTACTTTCTGGGATGTACTGGGCAAACCACTATTGGATATGATTAATACAGCCATTGATAAGGGTGCATTTAACTCTAGCATTAACACAGCTATAATTACAGTCCTGCCCAAACCGAATAAAGATTTAACTAAATGTGGTAACTACAGACCTCTCTCCCTCCTGAATGGGGATATTAAACTATATGCTAAAGTACTTGCAACCCGGTTGGAGATACATCTTACAAAACTTATACACAACGATCAAACTGGTTTTATTAGAACTCGCCTAGCATCTGACAATGTGCGTCGCCTGTTACACATCATCCATGCAGCTAGTAGTATTGATCCCCCTTGCTCGGTTCTATCGTTGGACGCTGAAAAAGCGTTTGACCGGTTGGAATGGGAATATGGACAATGTTGGACAAATTTGGGGTAGGTATACATTTTATTAATATGATTAAGGTTTTATACGCAAATCCCTCAGCAATGGTCTGCATAGGCCACATCTGCTCTGCCCTGTTCCCAATATCAAGGGGCACTCGCCAGGGCTGCCCCCTTTCACCCCTACTTTTTGCTCTTTCCCTTGAGCCACTGGCGCAGAAAATAAGACAACATCCATCAGTATATCCCATCACTTTTTGTAATACAGAGCATCGTATATCCTTGTACGCTGATGACATCCTTCTTTATGTAGGCAATGCTGGTTCCTCAATCCCACATCTGCTTTCCTCTTTTGATACATTCAGCTCACTCTCTGGATACAAAATTAACTGGACAAAGTCAGCGTTGATGCATTTAAACTCAGCTGAACTTCAAGTTCCCCTGCCATCTCATATACCCGTAGTTAAAAGCTTTAGATATCTTGGAGTTGAAATTTTTCCCTCCACGTCGTCCATTGCAATAAAAAAATTTCAAGGTATATACAATCAGATAGAGTAGGACTTTGAGCACTGGTCGAACCTTCCAAATTCACTTCAAGCCCGAATAGCAATAGTTAAGATGGATGTACTTCCCCGTGTTAATTTTTACTCTTCTATGATCCCTCTTGCTCCCCCTTTGGGATATTGGGATAAATTTCAGTCATAAGTTTCTAAATTCATATGGAAAGAAAAGAGACCGCGCCTAAAACTTACAACTCTCCAGCGAGACAAGACACTGGGGGGGTTAGCTCTGCCAGATTTGAAAATCTACTTCTGGTCTTATGTGCTACGCCCTCTATCTACATGGTTCAACCCTAGTTCCTCTGTTTCTTGGAGACCAATTGAAGAGAATATTGCATTGCCTCACAGGTTGCAAGACCCGGTGTATGCTAACATACCATTGAAAAAAGCGAAATTACGTTTAGGTCCTGTTATTTCATTTCTACTCACATCTTACCGTACTGTAAAGAAGCATGTTGGCACAGATTATAAGTGGCATAATCAAACACCGATTTTTAATAATTTCTCACTTCTTACTGGTAATATACCCTTTTAATTTCCGCATTGGAAGAATAGGGGAGTGAATGTACTAAAAGACCTGTATAGTGTCCATGGTGTACGAGCGTTTAACGATCTACAAGCTGAATTTGATCTTCCAGGTTCATCTTTTTTCTTCTATATGCAGTTAAGATCAGCTATGCGGGCATATGGTGTCCCGTGGGGAACAGCTCTCCCTACACACCCTCTACGTAAGTTACTTGCCTCAGTAGGACCTACACGGGGGATGGTTTCTAAACTGTATAAATTCATTTTTGGAACCTATAAACCCTTACCAATAGAGGGTGTTTGGAATAGAGATTTAAATGAAGTAAATGATAGAGAGATTTGCTGGGACACAGTGTGGAAAAATCTCAGTGGTACATCCAAAAACCCCAAACACCAATTAATACACTATAAGTATGTTCATAGGATGTACCTCACCCCCAGAAGGCATTATTCTATGAAGATCACCACATCTCCGAATTGTGATCTTTGCCCACTTAATGCCCAGGGGTCATTCTTGCATGTTTATTGGGAGTGCCCCGACAGTTTAAGTGACATTCTTAAGATCAGGATACCAGTCTCCCCAACCTTACTTCTGCTTAATGATGACTCTTCTTTAAATCTGTCCCTGCAGCATAGACGTATTCTATGGGCCGGTCTCACAGCAGCCAAGAAGATGCTGGCTCTTAGGTGGCAACCGCCACATTCCTTGGCTTGGCAGCAGTGGGCCAATTCATTTCTCGAAATTGTTCTGATGGAGTGGTCTGTTGCCCGTACGCACGGGGCCAACCATAAGACTCTGCAGGCCTGGGAGGCAGCATACAAGTTAGTTAAAGAAAGGGTGCAGCACGGTCGACCTTTTTTTTTTTTTTCGGGGGGGGATCCTGGGTGGGTTCATGGGGAGTCGCCATGGGGGATGGGGAGGGGGGTTCTATCATTGCTACCTCCCTGAAAATGTATGAGACTTTGTTTCTGTTTGTACTCAGTGTGGGGGGCAAAAAAAGGCAACAATTTTGTATATGATGTGAATATATATACATTGTACATCTTTCAATAAAAAATTGATCAAAAAAAAAAAAAAAAAGAAATGGCGCCGTGGCTTAGATGGTTAAAGTGCCTGTCTAGTAAACAGGAGATCCTGGGTTCAAATCCCAGCGGTGCCTGTTTTTGAGTTCTTTTATGGTCGTACGCAATTCCAGACCATAGAAAACACTCTCACGTCGAGTGCAGCCAAGCAGTTGTACTAAAAATGGAAAAGCCAATGACAGCCAATGATCATTCTTCTAAAGCAGGAGGTCGCAATCAGTCAGCACGCTCGGCTGTTAACCGAGAGGTTGGTGGTTCAAGCCCACCCGGGGACGATGAAAGCGTGTTCCGCTTTGAGATATCCCTTGAGAAACAAAAGTTCACCTGAATGAGTGTTGAATTGTACCCAGAACGGACTGAACTGTCAAAATTTCTCTAGGTGATTCAATGGCTTTACTTCCATTGCCATCACATGGCATCCGACAGCAGAACATGCTTCTGCTTGTTTTTTTCAGGTGGCTTTTTGTCATTTGATTTCACTCAAAAAATAATACAAGTCTATAAAAATCTGATTTAATTTCATTCAAATGTTTATGTGAAACTCTAAAACACTAAAAAAAATGGTGCTGTGGCTTAGCTGGTTAAAGTGCCTGTCTTGTAAACAGGAGATCCTGGATTCAAATCCCAGCGGTGCCTCTTTTTGAGTTCTTTTAAGGTAGTACGCAATTCCAAACAATAGAAAACACTCTCACATCGAGTGCAGCCAAGGCAGTTACACTAAAAATGCAAAGCCAAGCCAATGACAACCGATGATGATTCCTCTAAAGCGGGACGTCCATGAATTTTTTTTTGAACGGTTATTTGACCTCGAGATCTCACTTTTCAAGGTCAGTGGAAGTGATTCAAGAAAGAGAGCTAATTTGGTAGGAAAACAACACAACATAAGGCATGTCTCTGTGGCGCAATCGGCCAGCGCGCTCGGCTGTTAACCGAGAGGTTGGTGGTTCAAGCCCACCCAGGGACGATGAAAGCATGTTCTGCTTTAAGATATCTCTTGAGAAACAAAAGTTCACCTGACTAAGTATTGATTTGTACCCACACTGAAATGAACTCTCAAGGATGTTCAAAGGCTTGACTTTCATAGTCATCACATGGCATTGGAAAGGTAACTTCTTGTCATTTGATTTTACTGAAACATTAATGCAAGGCTATAAAATGCTGATTTAATTTCATTCAAATGTTTACATGAAACTCTGAAACATTAACAAGAAATGGCACCGTGGCTTAGATGGTTAAAGTGCCTGTCTAGTAAACAGGAGATCCTGGGTTCAAATCCCAGCAGTGCCTGTTTTTGAGTTCTTTTATGGTCGTATGCAATTCCGGACTATAGAAAACACTCTCATGTCGAGTGCAGCCAAGCAGTTATACTAAAAATGGAAAACTAAGCCAATGACAGCCAATGGTTATTCTTCTAAAGCAGGAGGTCGCAATCAGTCAGCACGCTCAGCTGTTAACCGAGAGGTTGGTGGTTCAAGCCCACCTGGGGACAATGAAAGTGTGTTCTGCTTTGAGATATCCCTTGAGAAACAAAAGTTCACCTGAATGAGTGTTGAATTGTACCCAGAACGGACTGAACTGTCAAAATTTATCTAGGTGATTCAATGGCTTTACTTCCATTGCCATCACATGACATCCGACAGGAGAACATGCTTCTGCTCGTTTTTTTCAGGTGGCTTTTTGTCATTTGATTTGTGACGGCCTCTGCCCTCTATGCTGGGGGGGGGTTGTTGTGTCTGGTTGTTGGTCTGCTTTGCGTTCCAGGTTCGGCAGAGGTGGGGACTGTAATCAGGAAATGTGCTGCACCTGGGCCCGGTGGAGTGCATTTATTCCCACGCTGTCTGACGCTCACGCTCTCGATCTATGCCGTCTGAGGAAGACGTCACGGCGCGCCTACGCTCCTTGTTTTTGCCTTTGTTTCGCACACATACACACACACGCTTCCACACACGCCTGCACTACTGATTACTGATACTGATCTTTTGCCTTCTTTTTTCTTGTATTAATAAATTTGGCTATTTTTGTTGGAACCTCGTCTCTCCTCCTGTTCTTGGTTGCAGTCCTAGAGCCGGGCTGTAACAGATTTCACTCAAAAAATAATGCAAGTCTATAAAATGCTGATTTAATTTCATTCAAATGTTTATGTGAAACTCTGAAACATTAACAAGAAATGGCGCCGTGGCGTGTCACGTGACCATCGCGAGGGATGTAGACGCTTCGTTTCGTCGCTCCGCAGAACCCCCCAATATTTAAACATTACTTCCATACCCAACGCTACTTTTAAGCTCTCGGTTAATTTTTCTGTTTTGTGGAAGCTCTGTGCACACCGAGATGGCAGCAAGTTCGACTAAAACACTAACAAAAAATGGCGCCGTGGCTTAGATGGTTAAAGTGCCTGTCTTGTAAACAGGAGATCCTGGGTTCAAATCCCAGCGGTGCCTATTTTTGAGTTCTTTTAAGGTAGTACGCAATTCCAAACAACAGAAAACACTCTCACATCGAGTGCAGCCAAGGCAGTTACACTAAAAATGTAAAGCCAAGCCAATGACAACCGATGATGATTCCTCTAAAGCGGCCTCGAGATCTCACTTTTCTGACCGATTGCGCCACAGAGACATGCCTTGCATTTGTACTGTTTTCCTACCAAATTAGCTCTCTTTCTGGAATCCCTTCCATTGACCTTGAACAGTGAGATCTCAAGGTCAAATAACCGTTCAAAAATAATTCATGGACGTCTTGCTTTAGAAAAATCATCATTGGTTGGAATTGTGTACTACATTAAAAGAACTCAAAAACAGGCACCGCTGGGACTTGAACCAAGGACCTCCTGTTTACTAGACAGGCACTTTAAGCCTGTCTAGTAAACAGGAGCCAGAGCCAACAGTGAGCGTGCTGGCTGATTGGAACCTCCTGCTTTAGAGGAATCATCATTGGTTGTCATTGGCTTTGCTTTCCATTTTTAGTATAACTGCTTGGCTGCACTCGATGTGAGAGTGTTTTCTATTGTTTGGAATTGCGTACTACCTTAAAAGAACTCAAAAAGAGGCACCGCTGGGATTTGAATCCAGGATCTCCTGTTTACAATACAGGCACTTTAACCATCTAAGCCACAGTGCCATTTCTTGTTAATGCTTCAGAGTTTCATGTAAACATTTGAATGAAATCAAACCAGCATTTTATAGACTTGCATTATTTTTTGAGTAAAATGAAATGACAAAAAAATTCACCTGAAAAAAATGAGCAGAAGCATGTTCTGCTGTCGGATGCCATGTGATGGCAATGGAAGTAAAGCCTTTAAATCAGCTGGAGAAGTTTTGGCAGTTCATTGTGGGTACAAATCAAGACTTAATCATGTGAATTGTCGTTCCTCAAGGGATATCTCAAAGCAGAACATGCTTTCATCGTCTCTGGGTGGGCTGAAACCACCAACCTCTCAGTTAACAGCCAAGCGCGGTGGCCAATTGTGCCACAGAGACATGCCCTGCTTTGGTATTCTTTTCCTATTAAATTAGCTCTGTTACTTTAGTCAGTTCCATTAAGCTTGAAAAGTGAGATTTCGAGGTAAAATAACCGTTCAAAAAGAATTCACAGAGGTACTGCTTTAGAGGAATCATCACTGGTTGACGTTGGCTTGGCTTTACATTTTAAGTGTAACTGCCTTAGCTGCACTCGATGTGAGAGTGATTTCTATCATTCGGAATGGCGTACTACCTTAAAAGAACTCAAAAACAGGCACCACTGGGATTTGGACCCAGGATCTCCTGTTTACAAGACAGGCACTTTAACCATCTAAGCCACAGCGCCATTTTTTGATAATGTATCAGAGTTTCACGTAAACATTTGAATGGAAATCAGCATTTTATACACTTGCATTAATTTTTCATTAAAAAAAAAAAGACAAAAAAGTCACCTGAAGAAAAAACAAGCAGAACCATGTTCGGATGCCATGTGATGGCAATGAAAGTAAAGCCTTTGAATCACCTGGAGAAATTTTGGCAGTTCAGTCCGTTCTGGGTACAATTCAACCTCAGGTGTTACTCAGGTGAACTTTTGTTTCTCAAGGGATATCTCAAGGCAGAACATGCTTCCATCATCCCTGGATGGGCTCGAACCACCAACCTCTCGGTTAAAACCTTGTTTTGCTGCCCACAGGTGGTCAACAAACGCACATAATGCAGCTTTAATGTCCTCCAACCTCAAATGTGTTTTTTTATTGTTCCTTCATGATGATATTTGTTATTATTGCTATTATCTAGAGTCATAGCAATTCCTATTTTCAGGTTATTATACACTAATGAAAACAGAGTTATGAATATTATAATAATGTCTGTCATATTCTGTAAATAGAGCTCCCTAAATCTGACACACTCGACCTAACACGACCAACACTTTGTAGTGACATAGAAGATTTAAGTACTTCTTCATCCAATGAGTCATGACTCATCATTTTATGATTACGTACAGCATTATATTATGCAAAGTGTTAACTATTAAAAAATGACCATTATACCATACTTACGGAAAATTTACAGTTTACTGCTGTTTACGACGTGCCACGTGACACAGCACTGACAGAATGTGAAGAGATGTTTCCTCTCAAAGGCCTGTATCTCTACTGTAATAAGGTAACCCTCCACTCACATCCACAATCTTGTAATCTACAGCTTGACTGCTCTCAGGGGATCACAGAACCGTTAACATTTTATTACCAGACCTTTGAGACCACAATGATGAATTCAGTTTCATCAGCTTGTGCTTTAACACTTTGGCTCCCTGATGTCTTTTTAAAAGCCACTGCTCAATAGAGAGTATATGAGGTGCGTCCGCATATAAAATGTCACTATTAAAAATGCCCATAAAGAAAGCGTCTCCCATGGTCCTTTGCAGCTGAAATCTCTTTCTCTTCATCTGTTCCTCTATGAGGCTGGCAGACCTTTCATCCTTTTTCCCCTATCATTCCTGAGTGAGGTGAAAAATGAAAGGCAATAGTGTCTTGCTCCCGGGATGGGAAAGAGGGAAGTGGAGCAGAGCCATGAAGCTCTGTATGAGGCCAGCTGATTGGCTGATGAGGCTATGCAAAGGCTCCTGGGAGGAAATGAGGAGAGTTAAAGGTAACTCTTCACTGCACGCCACTGGCTAAGGAGACATGGTGTTTAGATAAGCGTGATTGCAGACATTTAGATTCCACCAGAGGGAAGGAGGGAGAGGAGACCGCTGTGGAGGCTCAGGTTATACACACACCTTATATTTACATCCTGACAGGAATCCACCTCATATTCTTTTACACGTCATAAACTATATTCCATATTTCCTGTTAGTCTTAGGTGGGAAAAAAAAAAAAACATATAAAACAGAATTATGAGATCAGATTGAATATCCTGTGCACAACAGAGCTTATTTTTATTATTGTCAATGTTATTATAAGAAAAACATAAAAACTATGGTAATAATTGTCATGATGATTATTGCTATTATAACTCTAATTGAAACAATAACAGCAGTGATAATACAGAGTGTGTATTTGACTGATTGTGGCGTCAGTGTTTATTTTCTTTGAGTTAACAGTGGTTAGCTCGATCTTTGATTGTGGAGGTTTGTTTTGTTTGTTTCTGGGACTGGGGCAGGGTTTAGTTAGTTTTGTATAGTACTGATTACGAGTAGAAGATTTCTGTTATATTCACTAGTTTAGGGGTGCTGTTTTTGATGTGTGTTTTGTTATTAAGTATTAGGTTAGATAGTGAGGTTTTTCTTTCTCGTTTTGTTTCTACTAAGAATAGTATAGGCTCTGTTTAGAGTTCTCTTTTTGTTATATTTCTTTGTTTTGTTGAACAGCATCCGCTCGCCCTTTGTTCCCTTTTGCCTCACCTCCTTTTGGTAAAACAATTTGACTTTTCATTTAATAAATACCTTTGTTTATTAACCACAACACCTTGGTTTTATGTTACTTCCTTTTACTCCTAAGGCTGGTCGTAACAAGCAGCTGATGTGTTGGCCCTGACCTTATTTTCCTCACTCGTTTTGTCTTTTGACATCCTGTAAAAATCTGCTGCTGTGATCACCTTTTACCTGCATCATGTTGGCTCCACTGTGACACACAGTCCAGTTTTCCATGACAACAAGCTAATCGCTCCAGATTGTATTATTATTTTTTCTGTGGTGTTTCATTGTTTAAACCTGCCAAGAGACAATGTGAGTCAGCTTAAAGCTGTAACTACAGTTGACGATATAAGTAATGTTAATAACATGATAACACTGAAAAAGTTTAGCTACCATGAGCTCATTAATACAGAAAAATCTAATTAACAACATGAACCTTTACCTCTGCTGTTCCTGACTCTTCCCTCCTCAGCTTCCCCAAATATGTCTCTCAAAGAAACAACAAACACACCACATCATTTCTCACAGGAACACACATTTCCCAGAGTTCTTGAAAGCTTCGCAAACTTCACCATTTTCCACGATTATCAAGATATGGAAGAGATATACATTCAACTCAGTACCTCCCCTCTAACATGCTATCACCATTGACAGAATTGATGACCTCTTAGAGTTCATAATGAGCTCAGGATTGCGGGGCAGTCCCCTCCCACACAATGATTTACCATGATAGGTAAAATACAACAGGAAATGTTATGAACTCCATAATGTAATGAAACCGTGTGATGAAAATGACAATAACACTGTGTCACACAGGGATGATTGAAATGTAATGATGTGATGTAATGTGTCCACCATTCACAAAATATGAAAGAAATATATATTAAACTATCAGCACCTAACATGACGTGCAACATAATCAAAGATTGTCTTTTCTGATCTGATATCTGTGGTGCATAATGACATATACACAACAATGTGTCGTGTAAGAGGAAACAGGAAGTTGAACACTGGCTCAACAGACAAGTTCTATCATTTTAATTCTAAACTAATGTAACACTGACACTTGTTTTATTGCAGTCAGTGTTAATAAATATGAATAATCAGGATGACATTGTAATGAATTATATTACCTTTTTTTCTTCACGTGGTGACCATGGTAGATTGTGGACAGACTGTGTTCTTCTCCTGCTCCTTCTTTTGGATTAAAATGACTACTTCATGAACAAAAAAATAAAATAGAACATTAGCCTCTTCGGTTAAAGTATGATGCTTTCAGAGCTGCCAAGCGTCACGCTTTGAGTGTGACAGTCACGCAATTTGACCCATTCTCACACCACACGCCACACTTGACATTTCTCACGCTTATTTCTCCATTCAATACTCAATATTTATTTTTTTCATGACAATAAACTTTGGTCCCCGCGGCCGTAGTTCGAGTATCCCAGACCAATCCCAGACCAATCCATCAGTCCTTTGTGCCTAAATCTAACCAACTACGGAAGGCACCACGCAATATAAACCAATCAGAAGCAATGTAAGGCGGGTCTTGGCGTCTCTAACTATCTTTCACACACAACAGCGCCGACATTTAAAACCCACTCGATGTTCTCCTGTTTGCTAGAAGACGGACGGTAGGTAACTACCCAATTTTGTTCACTGTTGATTCGCTGTTTCTCCTTGAGTTTCCTAGTTAATATGTACTATTTTAAGGCTGCTATAAGTCTATCATTGTCCTGTATTTGTTGCAGAGCTGTGTAACATTTATTTGCCTCTTCTCTTACCCAGTTCACACTTGAAAAAGAGACTCTAACGTTAGTCTCAATGTGTGTGTGTGTGTGTGTCAGAGTTACAGACTTGTAAATATCAATTTAGACCCCCCCTAAAGCAGTGTTTCTCAAAATTGTAAATTTCAAGGTCTATGTTTAACTCTGACAGTGTACAAATGGACCCATTGGGGTCCATTTGTACACTGTCAGAGTTACAGACCTTGTAAGGTTCAATTTAGACCCCCCTAAAGGAACCCACAGAGTCCCTGGAATCCACTTTGAGAACCACTGTAATACAGTATTTAATCAAACAGTAACATGTAGCTATCTTTTGAAAGATGCTAGGTAAGAGGAAGAGACAGCAGAGAGATCTGCTGTCATTCTGGGCAGTGCCAGTGACAGCCCCCCCTTATGCACCCCGTGAAAATGAGAGTGCAGAGGGCACAGAAGAGACAGAAGATCAAGAGAGATCAGAAGAGATTGAGGACAGTGAGGACGAAGATGTAGAAGAGATACGAATTGAGAACACAGAGATAGAGGATGAGACAGAAGAGCCAGCAGAGAAAACAGTGGAGATGAGAGTAGACACAGGGAAGAAGCAGAAGGCCAAGAGTGGAGCAGCCATCTACAGGTGATCTTTTAAAAGGGAGTGGACAGCAGAATGGCCCTTCATCACTGTAGGCACAACCACCTCCTACTTTTGGTGCTCTATATGCAGACACGAGAATCGAGATTCCCCTACTGCACAGAGCTTCAAGTCTGCCCACACAAAAATGTCCTGCATAATAAATGAAGCAGTGGCTCCTCACTTTAGAAAGGAACTGGTCATGAAGATGTGGACCAATCCTTTCACATTGATCACCGATGGATCAAATGATACAGGTCATTACATTTTCCACACTTTCCAGCACCTAGTTTAGATATATTAATCAGAGAACAGACACACACACACACACACACAATTTCAGTCTGATGTGTACCTTTAATCTGGCATATATGATATATGTACCTATCGTTACAGGACGTGAGAAGATGAACCCGCTCACTGTGCGGGTATATGACAGTGACCTCAGCAAAGTTGTCCACAGGTTCCTGGATATGTGCTCCACCAGCGGGCCAAACTGCGGCACGGCTGAAGTGATCTACAAGAAGATGGATGAGGCCTTGCAGAAAAACGCCATACCATGGAGAAACTGTGTCAGTCTGTCTGCTGATAATGCTCCTGTCAATACAGGAGCAAGGAACTCCATCGCATCCAGAATTCATCAAGAACATGCCAGCATCTACATCCATGGGTGCCCTTGTCACATCATCCACAACACTGCCAAACAGGCTGGCCAGGCCTTTTTGGAGGTGAGTTGAATCATGTGTGCTTAAGACCTACCGTATCCGTTATGCCTAATGTCAAGTCAAACAGGTTGTTATGCTGTGCGGTGTCATGAACCAATGACAACAATGTCTTGTGACTATAAATAATCATGTATTGCAGGTGTGTGGATTTGATCCAGATGATCTCACTGTGGATGTCAGATATTGGTTTAAAGGAAGCACCAATTGTAAAGGTTACCTGACAGGTATGTATGTGCAGTCCCAGTGTAGTACAAATTAAATCCAGAAGAGTTTGATCAATTAAGATGTTCCATTCTTGTCATAGAATTCTGTGAGCTCCATGGAAGTGAGTATATGGAAATGCTAATGCACGTTTCCGTTCGATGGTTGAGCCTGGAGAAGTGTTTGACTCATATCCTGCAGCAGTATGAGCCACTGGCCAGCTACTTGAAGTCATTAAGTAGGCATCACATTTTAATGACCCAAATGCATGGTTATTAGAACAGACTGAAAAGTAAATGTAGTATGTAGTATGCACAACCATTTTTTTCTCTCTTTTTCCCACAGATGACAAACAGCCAAGGTTCAGGAGGCTTGTGGAGGCATTCTCTGACCCAATCACAGAAGTGTACCTGCTCTTCTATCAAGCAATGTTTCCAATCTTCTCCACCTTCAACCTCCTCCTCCAGAGAGAGAAGTCGTCCATCTTCCTTCTACATGATGAGGTAAATTGGGAAGGTTGGGATACAGTTTGTTAGTATGATGTACTATCTTTGTTCCTTTTTTATTAGCACGAAATAAATGTAAATTTGTAAATCTTTTCTGAAATTTTTAGATGAGGGGTTTCATCTGCAAGCTGCTCTCAAAGTTTCTGAAGCCTGCAGCATTGCAGCACCGGGAACTGCATGAAATCCGCTTTAAGGAGCCATCCAACCAACTGCCAGGTAATTAGTAATTGTCCAAGTTTTACATCAGAATATGCACATGCACTATCCACTCACTGATCTCACTCAACACACTTTTTGTTAGAGGGCTGCAGTCATCTCGTCACACACATGGGACCACAATGGAAACAAGTCCCCAGGACTTTTTTGTTTAGCCCAAATGTGTTACTGACTATGCTGTTTGCATTTCTGTCTAATAAACTATTCAATCAATCACTGATATGATGAAGATACTTAAAGGGAAGTTAGCTATTGTGGTTTTTGATGGTGACTAAAGTGACTCAACAGTCTTATTCCCATCTCATACTGACATGTTGGTGCATACAGCATCGTTAATGACCTCTGAAGTTGTTGATTTGTGTCTCTTGTAGGAGAAAAGTTGGTGATTGGCTTCATTACTCGAGCTACACTCAAGAGGTTCCAGCAGACAGCAGTGGCGTTTCTGGAAAGGGCTGTGGAGTATGCCATCAAGAAACTCCCCATGAAAGAGCCTCTGATAAAACATGCCATGTTTCTGGATGTCCAGCAGAGAGCAGAGTGTGGAGTGGAAGATGCCTTCTACTTTGTCGACAGGTTAGTTGGGGTATCAATTAAAGTACATTTTATCTATAGTGCCAAATCCTAATACAAGTTATCTCAATATGCTTTACAAGTAGAGCAGGCTTAAGACCAGGCTGTTGTCACATTTTCTTGTTTGATGACCACATCTGAAAAACAACCCCTGTTTCAGTTACACTACTTTACCAGATCAGTGCACATTGTGTTCTTTTTAGGTTTCCTGAACTTCTCCCATACAATGGACCTGAGGAGCGTGACAAACTGAGTGAGGAGTTTCTGGACTACCAGTCCATGGACATTGCCATGCCCGAAGACCCAGCAATGTTTGACTTTGAGAGCTTTTTGGGGAACATGGCATCAATGAAGAATAAGGTAAGAATTATTCTGTACTCATGGGAATACCCATTGACATAATCAACTTAATACTACACAAAAATACTTGAGAGTAATTAGGCTTCCTATGTACATTTTTCAAAGGTGACCGGTATGAGCAGATTTGGCAGGCTGTCTCATATTGCCAAGTTGGTCTTGGTACTTCCTCATTCAAATTCTGATGCAGAACGAGTTTTCTCTGTGGTTGGACTGAACAAAACCAAAACCTGAAACAGGCTCTTGAGGGAACTCTATCATCCATCATGACAGTGAAGATGGCGAGCCTTGAGCCACAGTGTTTTGAGTGGAAGCCCCCTACCTCTGTCATCAAGGCATCAAAATCTGTGACAAACACCTACAACATGAGACATGTCCCCAGCTAAATGATGGAGAGTTGGTTGAAATGAAATATTGACAAGTAAATGTATTTTGTCAAAATTCTTGTTACAATTTTCATTTCTAATTTCTGGTTAATTAAGACTAGCATTAGGAGGCCACAGTGCAGGGAGAGCAGCTGGCATGGAGGTGAGGACATCAGTCTTAAGGTATAAATCGTTAAACGTTAAAACAGGCCAAATCAATGTTAAAAAAGGCCAAATTTTTTCCATCACGAATGCATCATGACCCTAAAGTCTCACTCTTGTCATTTTCTGAAACTTGGCAGCCCTGTGCTTTGTTGACCAATTCACAAACCCTGACCTCATCCAATGTCACTCATGCATTCACGAGTCTTTAAAGGTACAGTGTGTAAGATTCGCTGTTCGCTAGATTCTGTAATTTCCGATTGTGTTTGAACACAACACGCCTCGCTTCGGAGAAGCTTTGAACAGTGGCCCCTGAAAGCTAGCGTTAGCAAGCTGGTCCGCATGCTAATAAAAGCTAATATTAGCGACATAAAGCTAATAAACTAATATGTTATCAGAGTTTAGTCTGATAGTGAGACAGCGTTAGCAGACAAGTTTTTCTCTCCGTTTTCTCTCCTTTCCGTTACAGCAAGACAGACAAAACATGAGTGATTTTATCATTTCTTTTAACTTATTTGGTGAGTTTGACAACTTTGAAGACTGGGGTGCAGCAGAAGAAAAAGAGAGAAGAGAATATGAAAAGAAAAAGGAGAAGCGACACAAGGAGGTGACACCGGAGGAATTGAACGAATTAGAGGATGACAAGGACGAGATAAACACAAAGAAAACCACGAAATGGGCAGTTAAAACATTAAGAGACTTGACAAAAACATGGACATGAACTTTGAAAGCAACACTGCCGCTACTCTCAATGACGTTTTGCGACTGTTTTATGCGTCTGTCCAGTCAACCAAGGAAGGAGGAGAATACAGTGTTGCCAGTTTGAGGAGTCTGAGAGCCGGTATTAACGACCATTTAAGTGACGTCAACATTATTAGTGACACTGTGTTCAAGACCAGTAATGCGGTTTTTAAGGCGATACTGAAGCGTTACAGAAGGAGTGGGAAGGACACCAGCTTCCACCATCCTTGCATCACTGAGTCGGATCTTCAAAGAATCAGATGTTCATCTGCGCTGTCTCCCGATACGCCCCTCGGCCTCGTCAGAAAGGTGTGGTTTGACATCCAGCTGTGTTTTGCTCGTGGCAGGGAGGGGAGCCGTGAGCTGACCATGACATCTTTCATCATCCAAAGAGACGAGCATGGCGTTGAATAAGTCAGCTTAGCGCATAATCCTAAGACAAAAAACCATAAAGATCTGAACGACCCACACAAGTAAAACCTACGAGGGTTCGTGTTCGCCAGGTCCGGGGATCCTCTGTGTCCAGTAAGAAGTTTTAAAAAGTACATCTCCAAGTGTCCACCAGATGCAAAATCGTTTTATCTCCACCCGAAGTGCTCCATGACTGTGGCATCTGATGTATGGTACTGCAGGGAGCCGATGGGTGTCCACTACCTGGGGAACATGCTGAAAAAAATCAGCGAAGAGGTCTGTACACTAGCTACATTCTAATAATAATGTAGCTGTATAACCCCTCTTCTGTCCGTATTAATATAGCCTAAGTGTGTTTATTACACAGCCTCCGGAGCACAGCTATCGGTCGTCTCTCTGACGCCGGGCTGGAAACTCGCCAGATCATGTCGGTGACGGGGCATCGTTGTGAGAGCAGCCTGCAGGCTTACTGGGCTCCGTCAGTACAGGACAGACGAGAATAGAGCAACATTTTGTCATCTCCCAATGTCCCAAGCAGTGGTCATAGCGAGCCACAAACTTTAAATCTCCGTCCATCAAATGCCACGATGATGGACATGCCAATATCGCTATCAAATTTTACAATGAATGGAAATGTAGCATTTAATTTTAAATAGTGTGTTAATAGTTAAGTTACGTCTGGCATACTGCCATTGCCTGTTTTTCTGTCTTGCATATAGGCTACTTGCTTGCTTTCCTTTCAACACGTGATGATCAGAGTGAATGGTTGACAATATTTTCTGTAATAAATCTGAATAAATAACGATTTAGGAAACTATCTGTGAACCTTGATTCTTTGAAACAAAATTTCGCATCATCCTCTGGACACACACAAGCGGTAAGTAGTGCACTGGCCTTCTGAAATGATACTTTGTATCACGTAATGTTAGGGTTAAGCCATTATCTCACTTCCCATCACTGATCAACTGCTGTGGTCGGGTCGCTATGGCCACGTTGCTTGACAACGCCTGCATACGGGAGATGTTAAATAGCCCGCTCGATTTGTAAAAATAAAAAAACCCTCACGATTTTAACTCTAAAACACATTCTTTCGTAAGTGACCATGGTATCCCAAGCGGGATAATGCCCTTTGAGGTGTCCATTAACAGAAACGAATGGACGACGAAGTCCTCGTCGGGCATTATCCCTTACTTATTGTATTGTTATTGTATTCTGACCTGGTCTGCATCATAGAGCAGCTCTGTGCTTTACATATAAAATATTACTGCATCATGCTGTAAAGTGACATTGCTTGGAAAATGTTACAAAATGATTATATAATTATCATGACATCATGCAGTGATATTTACACATTTTTTAGACATGCTGATCAAATGCTGATCAGCCTACAAACTAATCTGTAGTATCACATTTCCAACATAATGTCATAAAACTTATAAAGCCTCATATTTGTTTTTCTGTGTTTTTGTCTTCAGAGACTTGAAGAGATGAACCTGGAGGAGCACAGTGAGCTCACGACCGAGCTGCTGGAGAGGCAGACAGGGCCTCTGATGATGCACCAGCACAGACATTATATACACACACACATATTTAGTCTAGAATTATAATGTTGAAATGTGTTGGTGTTCATGAACAGTCATTAATAAAACATGATCAACAGATGTATGTGCTGTATTTATTTCAATGATATACATATGAACATGTACTTCCCAGCAGTGTCATTATGTTACCACTACAGGTTATAGTGACTTGTATTGTGTATATTTATATGTATATTTACATAACAGGGCAGCTGCAGCCTAATTTACAAGTTCAACCCAAAAAAGCTAATGTGAAAAACAACAACAAGACTTTGTGATATATTTCTTCCTTTAGATTGACATTGCAACTTTTTTGAGCAGTAAAAACTGTGAGTGTATCGGTGTGCTGCAGCTCTTTCATTCCATGATCCTGACAGACATGAGCACCATGATTCAGAGATGTATTGTTGGAAGAATCCCAGTGAACTTCTGCGTGGATCTTTACAAATCAGCAGCTGCAGGAAACTGGTCCTGTTGAAGACAGTGACATCACACATAAATTTATTTTGCTTTATCATAGTTCTCTACAGTTCTTTGAACATAATGCCATTTCACTGTGTGTGTGTGTCTGTGTCACTTACCTCGCCCTCTCCTGACTTGGTGCTGGTGTTCAGGGCACCACACTGAGCCCTTTTTCAGGTTTCAGGTTGTATACGCTGCATCTTCTGGCATCTCTCTTGTACAGCCTTCTGAAACTGTAATTACACAAATTTCAATCATTGATTATCAGTTATTCATTATAACTAATAACCTAGACTGCACATGTAAAGAATACATAAGACTGATTATAAACAGATTTGTGTGACAGTTCTGTAAATGGGAGTATGTCAGCTGATCAAAGTGAATAAAACAGTTTTTTAGTATGTATTGAAATCACTGACAGTAAAAATATATATGTGTATGTAACCCTCTACCTCTGCACGCCTGCTGCCAGACCCTCCACACCTCCCTTGGACTCTGCGTTGTGATTTGATGTTGTTGTAATTGTCGTGGAGGGAAGGAGGCACCAGACGTAGGATTCAGGATTTGTGGCCGAGACCTTGACTTTACTTCTCATTAACACCCGGCTTCATTGGCTACCTTCGGGGCGAAGGAAAGTAAACTGTCTTGAAGAAATAAATCTCCCACTCAAACAACAATCAACATCAAAAAAAACCTTTTTCTGTCACGTTACACTTTGATTGAGATCAGCTGATCTCCGTAACATCTCGGCATAACTGCTGTCCAAATAACAAAAGCTAAACGCGACACACGGACACAGAGAGACATTACTCTTGGTGATTGTGCTCTGGCTAAAGCTTTCAAACAACAGTTTTCATTTACACACATAACTTTAGTCTGAATTATCTTTCCAGATGAAAACAGAAAACTTCGGCGTCACATTGAAAACATTAATCCGTCATCAGTGATATCCGTGAGAGAAAGTCCACGGCGATGTTTATCCATGTTTTCTGTCATCCTGATTTCGTTTTTCTTCTTCATGTTTTCTCTTCTTTGATGCACAGACTCCTGCTCTCTTGGCCCTTCTTGTGCTAAATAATAAATGTGTTCCTCCATTTGTCTAAATGTAACTTCTCAAACTAACAAAACACAACAAAGTTAGCCGTTAGCCGTTAGCGACTAGTAAACATGGCTTCCTCCTCCTCTACGTCACATCCGTCTTTTTCTTTGCTTGGCAAAGTAGCAGCGAATCGCTACTGTGCGGCGCAAGATGTCAGCCTCCATGTAGGGGGACCCGCGGTATATGTACATAAAAAGGCGAAATCTAAAGTAATAAAAACGTAACGACTCGTTTCATAGGGCCGCTATATAGCACTAACAACATAGTTATATGTATTATATTCCATTTTTGTTTATAAATCACCATAAATATTACAAATTGTACCTTTAAACTGCCTTCAAGTTTAAGATTGAGCCTCATTACAGTCCACAATGATATTCGTGTTCAGTTTCCTGTGGTGTGTAGAAGTGTGATTCTTTCAGTGTGGTATTGGTATAACCTCCCTGTATTCTGTACTTTGGGCCTGACCATCCTAACTACAGAGTTTACACACATTTCTCTCATTAAGAAACAACAAACACACCGCATAATTTCTCACAGGAACACAAATTCCCCATGGTACCTGAAACCTTCGCCAACTAACATGGTATCACCATCAACAGAATAGATGACATCATAGAGTGCATAATGATTTCCCATGACAGGTAAGATACAACAAACAAAGGAAATGTTATGAACTCCATTATGTAATAAAACTGTGTGATGAAAATGACAATGAGAGACAAGTCACAAATGTTGCAGAGGAGTCCACTTTGTCATACAGGAATTAGTGATATGCTAAACTCACAACTCATTTCACACTGAGGCAAACACAGCACTTCCTGCACAGGTGTGTCATATTATCCTCAGCTTTTAATGTGAAACATCTGCAGGAGTTAAGATTGCAGTGACACAGGTCAAAGTGTGAACACACCTGTACAATCTGTGTGGTGAGTCCAGAATCAAAGGGGGAATTTAGCTCATCAGTCATCACACTGTGGTCCCATGTTCAATCAGTTCCAGTTGTCCAGGACAAAGTCACATCGGCAAGGTGAGAACATCGGACACCCCGGACCAGAACTGATGACCAGACAGAAGTGAGCCACCTTGCTATGCCGGGTCTTCTGTGGATTTCAGCTTCCATTTGCCAGTGTCCCTCAGCTCAGCAAAGCATCTGTCTCAATCAATGAGACCAATAACCACAGGCTCCAGACAGCTTGTCTGTCTGCCACTGTGTTGTCTCTGACATTCACTCTGCCTCGCCGTCTGAAGTTACCGGCCGCTGAAAGCTCTCACTCAGCAGTGGGCCAGCCAGCAGAAATCATTATTAAAGCCTGCGGGCTGATAGCATCTCCACACAATGCAACTAACTCACGTCTCCTGTGGATAGAAGATCAAAAACAAGTGTGTGTGTCGATGTGGATGTAGATTGATGACTTGACACTGTTTTGTGCTTAGTTACAAGAACGATAATGCAATTTGCTTCAGTGGCGCATCATGTGTCTAATCCAGTCCATAATTTAAATGTACAGACACAGAAATTCACCTGGTAGATTATATGTTCACACCTAACCTTCCCCAAAAACAAGTAATAATTCATTCTTTTGTTGTAAATAAAGAAGTGTAAGACTGATGGGAATCACAATATAAGACCTGACAACGATTTGTGATTAAACAAAACCTAGAGCGAGAAAGGTTGTCAGCTCGCGGGGCGGGTATGGAACAGATTCAGCTTTGAAGCAGATGCCAGCTTTTGGAGCTTGTGAGATCCATCAGGCAGACAGGATGGAAGACGGTAAGCTGCCGAGAGGAAGTGAGCACAGCAAAGATAAATGCCTCCATGCTGGCTTTTGGCTCATCGAGGCCCTCCCATTGCTTCTGCAGCAGTGGCTGCACAGCTGGGGAAGGAGCGGGACAGAGGTGTGGAGGAGTCGATGTGAGTACATCTGCTCTACGCTGAGGTGGAGTAAATGATTTTCTGGTAATCCCTGGAAAAGCTGTGACCACTGGAAGAGCACTGTGCTGTATAAGGCCACAGCGTGACTGTGTAGATGTGGTTAAGGCCATATAGTCAGTATGCACATGATTGTTTTAGACGTACATGACAAAGTTTTCGTTTTCAAATATGAAACATAGGTCAAGTCTGCTAAAACTGAGTTAACACAACGCATTTAAAGAGCAACAGTTACGTTGGAGTCTCCAGTGAATTCATGTGTAGAAAAAACTACAGTTTGGACTTTTTAGTTTTTGTGTTGCTCAAAACAGAGAAATTTGACATGATGTAAAATAAGGGCGAGCAGCCACGCTTGATCAGTTTTAACAATAATAAATAAGAGTCTCAGTACTGCATACTGAGAACGAGGAGGAACATGACAGGTCTCCTCGCTCAGAGACCAAACAAGGTCTTTTTATGGTGCCCATGGGACGCTGAAGAGTTTTTAATCTGGCCATGCTCGTTACTCCTGAGTTGCACACACACACTGTGAAGTCAGTAGCGGGGTTGTGATTTCTATCTAACTTGTATATGTTGTGTTTTTCTTTTGATGTAAAAAAGAGACTAACTGACACATTTTTAAATTAAATTATGTTGATGTTGTATGTTTCTGCGTTCATGTTCCACATCTTACTGCACTTCCCTTAGATTCCTCACTTTAGTTTAGGAACTCTTAGGCATGTGCACACACTGGTATATTTCCGTATACAAGGTGATTCTTGGGTTGCTGCCATCCTGTCTATGTTCTGACAGGCCTGTCTTGGCCAGGATTGCCTTAAAAAAGAGATTTTTAGTCTCATTGGGACCTTTGCTGTCTAAATAAAGAAAAAAACAACAAATGAAGCAATCAGACTGAGTTTGACCTTTGAACCACAGAAAATTGCTGAGGAAGCGATTTTAAATGTGTGTGTGGAGTGTAATGTCTCACTTCTGGGTGTCTGGTACTGGAGTTTTAGTTTATGACAAATATATTATTTAACACAGATCTGTTAATACACACACAGCTGCCACAACAAGTGCCATGACTGGTCCTGGTGGCTGGAACTGTCACTTCATTATAGTGCGTTATGAACCATATACCGTATTAACGGTTCATATACTGCACATGAATGATAATTATTGGGACTTAAAGTCATGTGTTCTAATCTTCTAAGGCAAGTAAAGAAATGAATGGTATTTTTTAGGGTAGTATTTTCTTATTCTTTAACATTATTCTTGCTCCCACGGTAAATAACAACACGTAATGTTTATTTATCTGGTTTTATATTTTTTCAAACCTATGTGTACTCCTCAATCCAAACACACTGAGCAAATATCAATAAGGAGAAGACAGTAGTAAAGCTGGTGAAAGCTTGGCTTCTCACTGAGGCAATTAGCTGAGTGCAAAACAAGGCCGCCCCAACACTCTGAGCAGTTGGCTGCTGGATGAAAGGAAACACTCTCACCTAACATCCTGATCGATATGTGTGTTCTCTGGTTGGCCGTGTCCCACAGCAATTATCACACACACACACACACACACACACACACACACACACACACACAGCGACAACACTGGTTGGGTCGAAGTACATTTGACCCACACCCCTCCAAAGTCAAATAAAAGATCCACTCCAGCCTCATCTGCTCTCATCACAGTGTGCTGACACACACTCTGCACACATACACACACTCTGCACACATACACACACGCATACATACATACACGTGATGTCATAGAGAACAGATCATGATATAATCACCCTTCAATTACCACATTCAGAGCTATATTACTATATTATTATCAAATTTTACGACTTCAATGAGAGGATGAACTTTGAGATAGCACCTGCACTCCTTCAGCAAACCAAACAGCGGCCTCGCATACCAAAGACAGTGTCTTCACTGATATGATTTAGTGCTGTAACTGTCTATGACCTCAAGGCCCATGTGTGATCATGTGTAACCAAAGGATAGAAAATTCCATAACAGTGCACATCATTTTAAAACAAGACAATGATGATCTATTATTATATCATATATATCTCAGTCAATGTTACAACTCGAATGCAAGATAGAAAGCATAGGATTGACATTGACTTTTGTACTGAATGTACTGCATGTTGATTAGCTGTCTCAGTTAATAGCAATGAAGTATACAGCCAAGTCATCATGTAAATAATGTTTCATATTTTGAAAATGTATAAAAGGTAATCCAGCTGGAGCCAGTGTCAATAGACCTGATGGAGTTATTTTAAGATATAAATCTGCAGCTGAAGCTGGATTATGTTTACATTTCATAGCCAAAGCTAATTGTCCAATATTGTGAAGACTGGACTAATTGCCAGGGAGCTGAGCCAAAGCTCTGTGTCAAAATTCTTCCTTTCTTTTTTTTCAATTTAAATTTCCTATAATTCAGTATTTATATGAGATTCTGTTGAAAATATGAATAAATAAATATTGTTTGTTTATGCATCATTCTCTGCTGCATATTGTAGGCCTGCTTATTTAAAGCATCAGAAAAAGCAAACAGTTTTAAAGGAAGCAGGATTGTAGTGGGCACACTGGGCTGTCAGGTGTGAGGAAACATGGCCTATGAGTCAGGTGAGACGGCCTAATCTGAATGTTTGCTGTGACTCTGCATAAATGTTGCACTTATGTATGAAAAGATTCAACACAAAGTAAGCAATGTTTCAGAAGACCTCCAGTTTACATCAAGAGTTTTCCAGTATACAAACCTACTATGCTGCCAATGACTCAGTATTTATATTTGAAAAAATACTGTGGCGAGTGGGTTAATAACTGAAGCTGATGAATCCACATATTATAAAATGAGTGCAGTAAAAACAACCTTGGGAAGTGTAAGGATAATATTTTCGAGCTGAAGGTGTAAAACCGTCTTTTGAAATTGCTGGCAAACCAGTTGAGAAATGAAATAAATTTGAATTTCTTGCCACTATAATCTGCTCAGGATTAGTTCAGTGTTTGGGAAAAGCGGCGTAGTTTATATGTTCAGCTAAATTATGAACAGGGCATTGGAAAGTCCTGTTAAATCGCATCTTCTTTTAGGATACCAGTAGTCTGAGGGTAGAAGCTCTTCCCGAGCCTCTCAGTGCTGGTCTGGTGGATCTGGAAGCTGTATTCAACAAAAAGCTGTTTGGTGTTGGAGTGTACAGTGGCTACACAGTCATGTGTGCACAGGAAGTAGAGCAGGGGACTCAAAACACAGCCCTGGGGTGCTTTAATGTTGACAACGAGGGTGGAGGAGGTGTGTCTGCCCACCCTCACCTCAATTTGTGGAGAATGATATTGCTGCTGTGCAGCTGTAAGCCATGTTGGCCAAAGTGGAGTATATTGCGACTCTGTTCATGTGTTTAGATTTTAATTTTACAGAGCTTGTCATAAAAGATCATCACTTTATATTACTACTCACTGCACAGCAGCAGCATTTCAGATGCTTCTTGACTGCTGTAGTCCAAGGATTTACAACAATGACAGTATGTGATGTCACCCACAGGTTTCTGAAGCGTCGTTTTGAATCCGGAAATATATGTCGCTGGCTGCCACCCTGTTGAATGTACTGCTCTGTCTGCCTCCCGTCTAATCTAAATATAGGCAAAGACGTGGATCATCAGCTGATAATAAGCCATCTGTAACGGCATCTAGCAGTCAATCAAACAGCGATGCTATTAATTATGTGCAACTTCGGGGTGTCGTTTAGCTCAGTTGGTAGAGCAGCCGCCCCATGTACAAGGGCTTGATCCTTGCCGTGGCGGCCCAGGGTTCAAGTCCAACCTGCGGCTCTTTTCCGCATGTCATTCCCCATCTCTCTCTCCCCACATTTCCTGTCACTCTTCAGCTGTCTCTGTAAAATAAAGCCCAAAAAGGCCCAAAAAAATATCTTCAAAAAAAAATTATGTGCAACTTCGAGCCTTGATATCATCTGAACAGATTAGTTAAACAAAAAACTGTCCCCCCCTCACAGTTGTCATGAATGGGGAAATTAGCTACAGAGACCAAACCGTTGTCTGAACTAGGCTATAAACTGATTATTTCTGCTGTGAAGTTGGCCGCCTATGGAGATTGACTCACTTCTGCAGTCTGCCTCAAGCGGCCGCTCGAGGAGTTTTTAGTACTTCCACATTGGCTTCATTTCCCAGCACCGGAGGTTACTGCTTGATTTACACACACATCCGCCAAGGAGCTATTGAAGGTGTGTAAACCTGTTGAGTTCTGTTGGAGCAGTGGGTCAAGAATCTGCTGCTTTTGTTTCCTTTGCTTCAAGAAATGCAAATCTATTCATGCTGAGCTACTGCTATTATGATAATACGTACAAGTCTCCATTTAATAACTCCTATAAAATGAGGGCCTCTAATGTGTGTGTGTCTCTGTATGTGTGTGTGTGTGGAGTCTAAGCATGTCTGTTTCCAAGGTGAGGACACAGTGTGCTGTGTTCATCAATCATGCTTTTAGAAACCATTATTGTCTGTCTCTGTAACCTCGTGGGAACATGTAGGATAGAAGAGTCAGACACTCAAGGCTGAACATCCAACGTCACCACAGTCTGTTTGTGTGTGTGTGTGTGTGTGTGTGTGTTCATGCTATCTGTTCTACTTGTGTTTGTCCGTGTAGTGTCCCTAAATGTCTTTGCTTCCTGGGTGACAGGTGCATCCATCAGCTGGCTGTAAAACAAATATCCATTTTTGACAAAATGAAAAAAAGGAGGTGTCAAGGATTTCAAAAACAAAAAATATGTATTGTACCAAACACCAGCTCACAATGAATGTGAGGCTTTAATTTGTTCTGAATTTGTTCAGCTTCAAATCGAAGCTGAAAGGAAAGTGGCTTTCTTTTATCATTTACGAAAACTAAATATTACTTTTCATTCCTGGAAAGATAAATCTAAAAAGGAGTTCTGACAAACTTCACTTTATCACACGAAAATGTTCTGTGTGTTATACTACAGCTGCTATTTAATGTCAGGCACTGACACAGGAAGCGTGTGCAGACGTCAGACACTGTAAGTCATCAGCTAAGTAAAGGACTTATATCATGTTTCTGTCGTTTATTTGCTGGGTGTGTTTGTGCAGGAGCTTTTTCAAGTGTGAGTCAATCAAAATAACCAAAGTCAGAGCAGCGATCATCGTGACAGACAGTTTAATCCAGCCGGCTAGAGTACATAAGGTAACCATAATTACTGTCACTGAGCAGCAGTCACTCTTAAACTGTTTTCTCAATAGGCAATATTTTGTTAATATGTGATATGGTTACAGCTCATGATTCTAAAATAGATGCAGTGACTACAAGTTGTTTAAAGTTTAGAGGTTTGTCAGAGCATCAATGATATTTATGTTTAAATGTCATCTAACAGACTCCCTGAGGAGACACAGAGAGGGGGAGAGAGGGGAGGTTTACATGCACGTGGGCGGGTGAGTGAGGGCGACTGCATATGTGCATAGATGTGAAGAAAAGCTCTCTTTGTAATTTTCATGCTTGAGTACTTGAAGTTTGCTTTTTGTTGTAATGTTCATAATAATTGTTAAGTGTTAGATAAAAATTATCCTGTCCGTTCAAATGAGCACAGAAAGCATTGAGGAAGGAGCTCAGTTTACTCATCACTTTTCATGAAATTTAAAGTAGATCTGAGCCCTGCAACCCACAGGCGGATTTAAAATGCATGATTTCTTTAAAGAAATGGTTAAAATAATATACTGTATTTCATCACAACCAGACCTTTTCTAATTTCAACGAATTATTTGTTCAAAATGTCAATTTTTCAAAAAAGAATCAGTTTGGACTAATTAGAACATGTAAAAAAAAACGGAATGATTCTGTGCAAAGCCTTCAATGACCAACAGACATGTGATGACAACTCAGTTCAAGTGAAAACTTGAATGAACTGCAGGTGGTGTTTGTACAGATACAGAGCAGAGGACAAGGAGTCATGAACGCATGTAAATCACCGGCCACTTCATGACGTACGCATTAGATTGAGAGGTGTTTCAAATAATCTAAACCACAGTTACATACAGAGGGCCATAAAATTAGAATAACCTTTTCAATAATAACACACCTTTACTAACAAGCATAAAGCAGAAATATAACATTTCTGAATGATGATGATGATACATTCATGATGAACTTCATAAAAGTAGAATTCACAGCAGAGCCGTTGGATTGGATCACATTAGACTGTACAGGTGTACATAATGAAGTGGCCCTTCAGTGTCAGTCATATTCCCCCTTTTGGTAACACCTGTGGTCACTTGGAAATTTGTTTTACAATTTTTGTGATTTATGTCATTATAACTTTTTTGAGTGGTCTCTACTTGTAGACATGATTGTGCTGTTTTACGTGCAGGACTCACAGTACATATTGCATTGAAAAATGAGCCCACAGTGAGTAAAAATGTGAATGGTCATTTGGTCAAATACTTAAAGGAACAGTTCCACATTTTGGAATTTAACCATTGTTTGACAGACAAATAAGCATACTTCACAACATTCCCTGAAAAGGACTTCTTGTGGTTGTGCAAATAATGACTTGTGATGTCGATATATTCCTGCAAAAGCATGTGACTGTTTTGAGACCACTGTTAGCATTCCGTCTCCTGCCAACAGGTGGCAAGTCAAGATTTATTTTGAAACACATCACAAAGCTGAAGTTATGATGTAGATTTATTATTTTATTCACTGTCTGCAGCACTGCTGTAATGCGATGGTTGACCTGACAGAACATTCTTGTCGAATATTTTGGTGCATTATGAAAACATATGCTGCCGTATGCTTCTGCTTTATGTAATGATTTCACTGTAATGAGGAACTTTTTGGGCGGTTTGTATCTCTGCTTTCACAGTGGTAAGAGCATGATGTGTGTGTGTGTGGTTGATAAGTATACCGTACATTTCTCAGTAACAAGAACCACACTCTAAAAGTGTTCTGATAAATCAGGACAAAGAGGAAAATGACTTTTCAAAAGACGACAGTGTTTTCTGTGAAAGCACTCTGATGCTGATGACAGTGTTTGGAGCTGCAGTACGATCTCTGTTAAAACAGTTATTTTCCTGACAGATTTTTTTAAACGTTCCCTCATTTCCACTTGATAGTTCTATTTTCTTCCTTTCCTCCATTGTTTCCAACCCTTTGTGGTGTCCTCACATGTTCACATCCCTGCAACTCTTGAGGAACAGCGTCTGACAGGAAGCCTGTGGGCTGTGACCTAGAATTTAAAACAAGAGAAAACCATATCTGCAACAATCAATATTGTTTCTTTAGCGTGCTTTTTGTTCTTTGTAACAGAACATTGGCAGTCTCAACCGGTCGGCTTTACATAAATGTGGGTTTTAGGGTCTGAGAACAAAGATGCTGCTGGCTGGGATAAAAAAGCGCAGAGCTATGTGGGAGTGAGCCCTGAGGCCAAACGCAACAATTGTTCCATACGGTGCTACAGTTTACAGATTCAGGGCCAAAAGCAGCTGGATGGGTGACCTACATGCAACTGAGAAAAAACTGCTCCATGAAATAAGTCAAGATGATCTGATCCCTGTGGAGGGATTAGAAGCAGATCATAACATACTTCCAGGAGAAAGAAAATTCGTAATCATGTAAGATTAATTATGCAACTAAATAAAATGTTACATTGTTGATTCTGTTATAAAATGAGAATAAAAACTGTAAATACAGTGTGATTCTTCATTATTATCAATTTAGAACATCATGGAAATTTGTAGACAATTTTCATATACTCATATGATGTTTATATATGATAAACAGAGTCAGGAGGCCAACAGCTGTGTTATGTACTAAACAGCTTCCCCATATCACACAGTGGGTTCACAGATGTGAATGTCACATGTAGACTGTAATGATGCCAACATGTTTGACAGAGCTATGTCCGGACTGACATTGACGAGCATTGACATTGACTGACATTCAGCCAAGTAAAAGTACTGTAACTCTAAAGACATTTTACTCTAGTAAAAGTACATGTGTGAAAATATACTTCCAAGTAAAAGTAGGTCAGCTAAAATGCACTCTGAGTAAACGTTACTGCAACATCATGTCAGCAAGTCCCCATGTTCAAACCAATTTCTGCGGCTCTTTGCAGCCAGTGCATGAAACTGATTATCACGTATAAATATAGAAGCACCTTCTCCAGTGCAGCCTCATGAGAATCCGACAGAAAACAAAAAAAACAGACACCATGACAGTGCAACAGGCATTATTAAGTCACATTATTTAAATAACCTGATATTTATAACAGAATTAAAAGAAGACACATCAAAACAACAAAGACACACACACACACACACAGAAAACAGTTTCTTGCCAAACAACATTGTGGTTGTTGACATTCACCTCTGTCTGTCCGTCTTTATAATCTGCTTGAGGTTCAACTCGTTCATTCTCACTGATCATAGAACCAGTCCACAGAGCCTCTGTGTCTCACTGCGCTCCTCAAAGCTTGTTCCTTACTAAAGGTGAAACTCCTAAATGAACGTAAAAGCATTTAGCATTTAGCCAGACCCATGCACCTGTTGGTCACACAGCACTGTGAAGCTTCTAGTGATGTGAATCTTGTGATGAACTCAGGAACGTGACATGTGTTTTAGACTATGCTGAAATGAAATAAGGCTAACTTTCATCTATACTGATGTTTTACTTGATTTGATTGCATCGGTGTACAGCGTTTTACCGTTAACCGCCAGGGGTGACCCCCCCACATCTTCCGACACTCGGCCAGTGAACGTACGTATGAACATGGATGTTTTCATGGATGTGTCAGCAGAGATCAGAGCATCTCCTCACTTTTTCATGTGACATTTGCTTTGACTCTGTAATTGGTGCATCTTGACACAAAAGTACACAAAAAAACGCTCTGCTATAAAACAACAGTAAATGTGTTTTTGCGGCCGAGCGGTGAGAGTTATTTAAAACAGCAGATTTGTAGCCGGACAGTTAAACAATGAGCTGCAACTCAGTCCAAAGCTCTGTAAAGGTGAGGTAAGCTGCAGTTCAGCTGATGATACACTGTAGGTTCACAAGTAAGTTAATCATTTCATACATTGTTATAAAAAAATATCCATTATTGAATCTATCTGCTGACGTGTTTCAAACACAGTCAGATCTTTTTGTTTCATATCATTTTTCTCCACATGCTGCAGCCTCTCTTCTCTTGGTGTTACTGTTAATAAAAGTATTCATTGCACCATATGGCTGCTGAGACCCCGGAGACGCCAAATAAAAAGCCTCCATACTTAAGGAAGGACTGCAGAGAGCAGTCAGGGGAGCCATTTCTGTGTCTCAATTAACAGCAGTCTGCCAAAGCTCCAAGCCCCTCTCCTGAATAAATGACTGCAAAGTTTACCAGAGCATGCAATTTAAGCCAGTGTTCTATTAAAAATATGACTTGGAGCAGCAGCTGTGATTGGATGGTCAGAGATCGTCTCTGAACTGTGTGGAATGATCAATCTGTGAGCAGTCAGAGCTGCTGTTTACAGAGCTGTGGTGGACATTAGCTTGGTGCTGTTTACTAACTTCATCTTACAGCTCTGTAAAACATGAAGACACTACTGCAAAACGATCCCTTTCTCTAGTTTGACTATATATATAGGTGTGTTTAGGCCAAATGAACGCTTTAGTTTTATTGTATAAATGACTGACACCATTTCTGTTACATTCTAAATAAAGATATATAATATATACACACTGCTCAACTGCTAAAATAAAGAGATGCAGTTTTCAGATGTTGAATAATGCAAAGAAACATTCATATTCCTTTTTAAAGACCACAATACTAATGTTTCAGCTAACTAGGAGATCAGAAATCAATATTTGATAAAATAACTCCATACTCGCCTTTGGATAACTTTTGCTTATGTTTGTGTATGCAAAGCTAGGTGTGTGGTCTCATGCCCCTGATTGGTTACTGCTGAATGAGGCGTGGCCACCCCCGCCTTCCAGATTCATGGATCCTGACTGGAGCAGCATCCAATCCGTGGGATCCAATTTGAAGAAACCACGTTATTTAAGTTAGAGCAGGCATGTAGTGGTTAGCACTGTCACTGGTTCAAACCTCAGCTGGGACCTTTCTGTGTGGAGTCGGCACTTAACAGGTTAATTGGTGACCTCAAGTTACCCATAGGTGTAAATGTGAGTGTGAATGGTTGATTGGTTGAACTGGTGACCTGTCCAGGGTGTGCCTCTCGCCCAAAGTCAGCTGGGATAGGCTTCAGCCCCACCATGACCATGAGGATAAGTGGTTACAGATAATGGATGGATGAGATAGACTTTGGTTATTTATTTTGTTGGTTTGAACAGCATGCCCTCACCCTTTGTTTCTCTTACAGTTCTCTTTTTTTGTTGCATTTCTGCGAAATCAGAAATAAATTACTTTATTTTACCAAACACAGCTGGTTTTATGTTCTTCCCTTCCCTACATGAGCTGGGTTCTAACAGCTGTATAAGGATGGAGGAAAACTGACTCACTGTATCCCTCTGCCACTAAAGTCAGAACTCAACCCATCTTTTCCTCCTTTCTTTTCAACTAAATAAATAGTTTTTTTGTTTGTTTTTTTTTCAATTCCAGTTCCTTTTGAGGTCAATTTCAATTGACTCAGTGGACTGCTGTTTAAGATAAATTTGGCATGGTCTCCAGAGCTGTATATAGGCTGACTAATATTCCAGCAGTTTTCAGTTCCGCCTGAACAACAAACTGGTTGAGGCCAAAACAAATCAAAGATGTCTGGGATACCAAACTCCTGACAGGCGTTAAATCTGTCCTGGACAGAACAACTCCATTCAGCTCCAGTGAAATGATAGTTGAGCTTTTGTCTCTGTGTTGAACAAGCAGTTTAATCCAACTTTTACTGCAGTGCTTTGCTGTAAATCTGGCTCACACAGTGGACTTAGATGAAGCTATTCAGAACGGGAGGATGAGCTGAGGAAGGAGGAGGGGGAGTTAGCTCTGGGGTGGTCTGCAGCAGGCTGTAGAGCTCTGTGGAGGAAATGTCCTGTTTTTATTTTATTTAAATGAAGTCTCATTGTCTTTCATAATTCTTCTTCTTTGGCAGGTAGAGACGAAAAAACATTTTGATAATGACTTCGTTTTTTTTTTTTTATTCATTCCTAGTGCAGAAGGACAGACAGATAAGAGAAGGCATAAGTGGATTTGTATTGTAGCAGCCTTTACCTGACACAAAAAGCTTTTATTAAAACAAAGTTATTCATCAGCAGAGATTGGGGCAGATCATTGTTGACTTGCGGTGTCACATATGTGACCAGTTATGTGTACGTGGAAATTTAATTTACTAGGAATTTTCCAGGAAAGAACTTTGTGTAACGTGAGAGTAAAACACAGAAATGTTCTGAGAAAGTGGACTTCAGTCAGTCATGCTGAGTTAATGAGCAGCTGTTGGTTTCCAGATGAACTGCTTCATTTGAACCCAAGTAAAGATTTGTTCATCATCCATTTATTATTGGAAACTTTATACTTTTTTTGTGCTTGTCTGCAGACAAATTAAGACATCTTTGCTTTGCTAGTTGAAGCTTTCTACAAATTTACATTTACACATCCATTCTTTTGTGCAAAAT
Source organism: Sciaenops ocellatus (assembly GCA_033000465.1). NCBI lineage: Eukaryota > Metazoa > Chordata > Actinopteri > Sciaenidae > Sciaenops > Sciaenops ocellatus. The sequence continues at coordinate 29,546,838 of CP136878.1, forward strand.
ATTAGGACTCTTGACCGTAACCTGTGTGAAAAGAGGGTCCAATACCATTAATGTCGACACTGCTGTGTGTGTGAAATGCAGTACATACAGTCATTTAAATACATTTACATAGGGTAGCATATTGTGCGCCTGCTCCCTCTGGCCCTGCTGACATTTTCCTGGGCTTCTGTATACCCACTCTGCAGAATTATGGCCTTCTAGGGAGGCAGCTACAAAGTGAAGGAACTAAACTCAGTCAGACATGTACCCATTTGCTTACGTTCCACAGTATGTCACTGCTGAATACAGTAGTATGGATTCTGCATGACTGGTTGAAACTAGTTCATACAGAGGTGCTGTAGTGATCTCCAAAGTGTGTCAGCATGTGAACGTTATGTCAAGTTCAAACAGGAGTTTAAACTGGAAAATATCTGCTGTATGAAAGCATACATTGCAGACTGGCCTTTTGTATCTTAGAGTTAGTAACACTAGAATTAGGGTTGCACATCTCTCTGTGATAAACGATTCGATACGCATCTAGATACACACGTTAAGATACGATTCAAAAACGATATACTTTTATTACAGACTGATTCGATACGAGTCGATACAGTGTAAGAACGATACGATTTGATTTGATTCTATGGTTAATATTTGTTGTAGATATTTTATAAAATAAAGAAGCCAATTCTATGAAAGTCACTATCTTACAGCACAGTACAATATTTTCTTTTCAAATATGTAAAAGACCACATATCCCCAAGCATTGTCGCTTTATGGCACTGGCAAAAAATAAAATTAAAAAAAAGAACAACAACAAAATCACGTCAATGTATTTATTTTTAGACATGGACCAAAAAAAGTCTGGCTGAATCAACATCATTTGTTGGATGGGAACTCCAGAGGTAAAAGTGACACAGAAACAAACAAAGTAATTACAAAGTGAAACATTTCAGCCTGAGTGCTGAATTGTGACCAAGTTGCCCAAAAATGTTAGAAATAACGTTCCCCGTTCGCGGCTGTGTGCTACTGCTTGCAGTGCGCTCCTGCTTGTTGGTACGGGTCTTGAACTCACCGTACTCTTGACCGTGTTTCCTCCTTGCATGCTGGTCGAGATTTGTAGTGCCGCCAGTGTACGTCAAAGATGCTCTGCACAGCTTACAAATAGCATGGCTTCTGTCGAGCTTCCCTTCCTTCTTATAAAACCCAAAAATGGTCCACACTTTGGATTTTTGTTTCCCCGATGCGTTGAAAATCTTTCCCGGTGCATTATCACCTCCATCGGTCAGGCTGGCGCTGTCGTTCTTAACCTCCTCCATTTTCCTTGTTGTCACTTGTCTATCACTCATGGTAATGCCAGCTAGGCAGCTATAGAGTTCGCACGAGAATCGTTTTGCGGGCAGCTTCAGCTCTCGCGTTGTTTTAGAGACGCTGACGCAAACTGTAAGTGTGTGAAGCCGCCAACCCATTCCAAGTCTCGCGATACCCGATCCATGACTCTACAATCGATTCATCTAGGAATTCATGGCTAATTCGTATTGATTGAGGACGCAGCCGTATCTCTCACTTGTTAAACCGAATATCCGGTCGCATCGGTTTATCGTTCACAACCCTTACTAGAATCCCTGGAGTCCCTGCTACATATAAAGGCTAGAATAGTTATCAGAGGGTCGGTAACCTCTGCAAAGAATCACATTCTGTTAAATGTAAGAATGCAGACAAGAAGTACTCTTTGAACCATACATATATGTTTGGAATTGTTCTGGGTGCCATCCTTTGTTTAGTCATTATTGTCTTGTACATGTACTTTAAATTGCAGACATGAAACCGACTGCCTCCAAATTTCCACGTAAAGTAGATCATTACCACTAAGACCTCGAGCATTCTAGCATCCCTACAGGACTGCAACAGTTTGCCAGGCCGTCATCTGTGATTGCATATAATATTATAATAAACATCTAGTGCTAAACTTATTTACCTTGTTGGCATGTGTATGATGGTTGCACAGGTGAATTTCTCTTTACACAAACAAAGCTACATATTTTTTGGAGATATGATGAACAATTCTGTCAGAATCATTGACTGTATGTATGTAAATGGTAAAATGGTAAATATATATATATTTATATATCACCTTTCTAGTCCTCTGACTACTCAAAGCTCTTTTACACTACATATCTCATCCACCCATTCACACACATTCATACACTGATGGCACTGGTTGTCAGTTGTTTAGGAGCTAACCATTCATACACATTTACACAGGGATGACGCAGCCTTGGGGTTCAGTATCTTGCCCAAGGACACTTCGACATGCAGAATGGAGGAGCCGGGGATCGTACCACCGATCATCTGATTAGTGGACGACACGCTCTACGTCCTGAGCCACAGCCGCCCCATGAACTGTATGTATATGTACTTAATATGTACTATATGTATGTGAACATATGTATATGTATTGTATGTATGCTGTCACAGCATCTGAAGGTGAAGCCTTGAACAAGTGAACTGTTTTTCTTAAAAACTATATATTCCCTAAATATTCCCAACGTGTTGAACATTAAATAAGTAAAAATGTAGAAAATGATAACAAAAATAGTTCCATTATTTCCAGTTAGCTCTTCATCACTGCTTCTTCTGGTCAATGGAGGCTGCCAGTGTTAAGGTACATGACCTTCTGTCACGCATTTACCACATTGCCAGCCTCCTGTGGCAGCATGGTGAGCACACTGAGCAAGAGCATAAGTGACATAGAAGTGTTGATGTTACAAGAAAAGGTCAGAACACTGTTGTGTTTAACCGTGTCACACTTCCGATTTTAATAGAACTCCACTACTTTCAAGCAGATAAGTAAGTGAAGGAGAACAGATACTTGTTTGGGTTAGTCAGTTTATACTTTTTGTTCTTGGAGGCATTAAGGTCTCACATGTGGCAATTCTAATGGGCTGGAAAGACAATAGATACTAAAAGGGTTCCTCATCAGGGATGGGTGATCAGTGTATCAATCACTAAGTACAGCAGCACAGATTCAGGCTGAGTGGAAGAGAAATAACTAATTCATAAATACAAATGATTAAGTACTGTTTTTCACTTCCTAGTAACAGCTTAACTTTGAAAAGTCATTTCAAACACTCCGTGGTCAAGGACAATCAATGAAGAGCTCTATACACAAGCAGTTTCACTATTTTGTTCTCCAGATAAAAAGAAAGAACTTATCCCTGATGAGAATTGTTTCTGGCTGACACTTCCTGCGTTGGCCCTTTTACTTAATGAACGACAGAACTTTTCTTTTTAAAACTAAGCTTTAAAAACTAGAGTTGCACTCTCTTGCAGTGGCTCCAGGTGTCAGGTGATAAAACAAACAAGCGTAGGTAACTTCACCAGGATGTAGTTTGAGCCAGATCAGATACACATGACTCCAGTCTGTTTCACTCCTTCTGCTGTGCAGTTACACTGCACTTCACTCTGATGTGACTCCATAGGAATTTAGCTAATAAAACCGCAGAATACATATACATGTTGAACAAAAGACTTTCATTGTACACAAACAACAATAAATAAATAAAGCATACGCTGACAGCACTGTGTGATGTTGTGTCAGAAACAATGTGACAAAAAGGGCATAGTTAATAAGTTCTTAGGTTAATTAAAAAACGTCTGCTTTTGTCTCTGCTGCATGTGTTGTTGAGTGCTGCTGTCTTTTATTTTCATGCCAGAGAGGATGTCTGAAGCTTGTCCAAACCTTTCTGCCACACAGATCAGACAAACGCCGACAGGAAACGTGGAAAGCTCCCAATCATTAAAAGAGAAGATAATAGGGAAAACAATACCTATTATTTATCTCACCCACATGGGGGTAGGGGTTTCCTGTCCTTAGTCCTTAGGCTGAGGGTGACATGTCAGTGTGGAATCTCCTCTGGATAAGCCGGTCAGTGTGAAATTTAACTCAATTTCAACTTGAGAGACCACGGTGGCCACAAAACACATAGTAGGCCTTGTCTGGAGCCAGTGTTTAGGCCACTGTCAAATGATTCCAGGCTACCGGTTCCTAGTGTAACCAGTGGACATCCAAAAAACAGGTAATGGATATCTAGGCCAAGATTTCCTCTGCATTCCAATTAGCAACAGGATAAGTGACAATGACGAGAAACGCATTTTAGCTTATCTCTATGAACAGATATGCATGAATACAGACAACCTAGCTAATAAAAATATAAATTATTGTCAATTGGGACAGATTGCATTCCAACTCTTTTGTTCTCCACACAGACTGTTGTAACCAAAGCCCTCTGAACATGACTAATCAATACTACTCGAAATACAAACTGAAACCAGAACAATGCCAGAACAAAGTCTTGTTCCCATGGCTACAGATTCTGCATTCATATATCTATAGGCTACTGTAGAAACAACACAGTCTGTTCAACGAAGTGGACTGTGTGGTGTTTGAAACATAGTTATGGCTACAGACTTGAGACTGGCTACAAAACGAGTCAGTCTCCATATACTCCCATGTGCTGCATTCATTTCATTTCATTGATATTCAGTTAGACCAGTGAAGAACCAGTAAAGACTTCCCTCTGCATTAAGAAACAGGTCAGGGAATGCAGCAACGCTGAGTTCATATGTTCAGCCGCAAATGTTCAACTGTGAGTCATTTAATCCGTCACTCTCAGCAGAAACTATTAAGCAAGGCATAATATTTCCTCTGTCGCAGTGCACTAAATAAATGCATATCATTATTCATCACTTCCAGAATCCAGTGAACATGCAGTATACCTTTGTCATTCTGGTCAGACCATGGTCTTTCTAAAGCAATTAATACTTGCTGAGTGTCAACACCTTGATTTAGAAACGGTAGCACAGAAGCAGTCACCATGAGGCTCTGCTCTGTCTCCATCTTATTTCTCATTGCTCTACAGTCACGGGTACAGCAGAAAAGGTCAATGCCGCCTCGCTAACGGCTGGCTAGCCAAGGATAGCTTCTCTCCAGAGGCGCCTGTGCTGATGGCCTGTTTGCGTCGTCAGCTTCCCGCGTGTCACCGCTCTCCGCTTTGTTCTCGGCCTACCTGGGGGAAGGGCCTCCTGTCAGGTTAATTGCAGAGAGAAAAGCACTTTGCTGCAGAAAATACTGTTGGTGATCATCTGTATATTAACGACACACCAGTTTCATTAGTTCACTGTGTGCCCAGGGGCATCATGCAAGCAAATATTGTGGAGGGGGGTTGATTTTGACAGGGAATTAGGGATTAAAGGATTATTTTAAAACTTTCTAAAAGGTTTTTGTAGCTCCGTAATCTCCCATTTTATATTAGTGTAAATATTTATTCAGAGAATTTCATCTTACTTATTGAAGATGTAATGACAGAGAGAATGACACTAACTCCTAGCCTCTACACTGCTGCCACTTTACTTTAAAGGAGATAAATCTTAATAAGTCTGTGGGGAGGCGTTTTAATAATAGTCGATTTGGTGGCGAGAGAACAAAATGAAGGCACTTAGCTAACTGACTGTGTCTTACACAATGCTTTGATCCCTTGACTGGTCTGAAATGGTCACATGAAAGAGGGATCACATGTTTCAATTAAATCTACATACATTTCCATGAAGGACAAAAAACATATCACTATAAACGTCACTTAAGAGCTACCACTATGAAGCTCCTGACTGAGGACAGGGCTGAGGCTTCCTGTTGTTGTTGATTTTCCTCTGTGTCTTCACCTGGAAATACCAAATAGAATTCAGTATTTTGCTATATATAGCCTGTGCTAGTGGTGGTAAATGCAGTTTATCAGTGTTAAATAGGATGTTATGCTCATGTCACCGAGTGTAGCCAGGAAGCTAGATTCTTCTTGGGCACTTCCCTACACACCTGAAGCAACTGAACCAATTCAGAGAGACACGAGGACTGGATAAGACTAATAATGTCTCTGGTTTGAGAAGCTTAAAGTCAGAATAAATATGTGTTCTGAGTTTGTCTGACCAAAGAAGAAAGAGTTATGAACCACCTAGCCAAGTTTAAATGATTAAAAATATCAACACGTTTATGAAATTAGGTGTTAAAATCAGGTAAAAATGAATTATCAGCTTCAGGACTGTGGGGGCGTGTCCTCTGAATGTGCTGAAGCCATGCCCACTCATGGGAGCGGTCGAGCAGCCATTTTGAAGCGACTGAAACGTGTCAGATGAGTTCAGAAAATGACATGACTAACTTTGAAACACTGAGCAAGATGAATTCATCTCTGTCTCTCTGCTAGGGGTGCAGGGGTATGCTCAGGGTGGCCTCAGCGTGTCATCGAGCCACCCTTTAAGGACCACCCACAAAATCCTGGACTGAAAACTGCTGGAAAACTGTTTGAACCTGTAACTCCACATTTCACTAATATATCGTTCAAAGTCTTTTCACATGTTTTCAGCAACTATTTTCCAACATTTTTAATGTATTTTGAAAAAAATCTCAGAATTACCTTTACACGGACTTTAAGGCCAGAGGAGGCCTTAAGAGGAGGACTGTAGTGGTGTGAGTGTTGTTGGATCACACACTGTCAGACGTCCAGCAAACAAACAGTTGGGCTGGTGTGGATAATGCGGCCAGGACTCAGGACTGGGAAACAGCAAACTATTGGCATGCTGGAAAAGAGACAATGGGTATGTCCGAATAGTCCAAAAAATTACCTCCTAAGTCCTTTCCTAACCACTTTTCCTTGACCTTGATGGAAAATGTCACGAGGTCAAGGAAAGATGTGAAGGAGAATTCAGGAGTTCAAGGAGTTAGGAGAAGATGACTGCTGTGCACTTAAATTAGACTGTCATCATATGACGGCGAATGTTATTAACGTGATTTGTGGTAAAACTACAAAGTTGTTTCATGCAGGAAATATAAACGTGGACAACCCAGTGAAAAATGTGACTTCATTAACGTCAGAATTCAAATAACAAAAATGAATATTGTCCACCTGTCACAGAAGTCAAATGAAGTGTTTGTTACGCTGGTATGGTCGTTCACCCTCCTGTCCACTCATATAGAAACATATAAAGATAAAGATATGTGATTAATCAGCAACGGTAACTTCATGATGATCTGCAGGACGCTGGATGTCACAGTTACAAACAGTTTTACTCTGTGTGTGAACGCAGCTCCACAGTCAACAACAGAACACACTTCATGATCAAAGTTTTTACATCACGTCAACACGTATGTTCATATTCACACGCTTTCTCTGCTGCAGTCTGCATCACACTGTTTAAATACATTGATATTTTTTTAAAGTGCGTTGATTTTTTTGTGTTTGGCATTACATCCTTTCCTTTCCTAAAGGATGGTCCGGTGTATCCTATGCTAAAGGAGATAATAAAGGAAGCATTGAAGCTCCTTTCCTTAACAGTTAGAAAATTCGAAGAGCTCTTATCATGGCGGCTAAGTAAATACTTCCTAAGCAAAATTGACTATTTGACCGCACCGCAAGTCGCTTCAACCAGGAAGAGAGTGCTAGTGACTGGAAATTTGGCCCAGCCTCCCCTACAAATAGTCCATGGTTGTGTTAGGACTTCTCTTGTTCTGAGCATTCTCAGAACTGTTCTGACTGTTGAAGTGACTGCAAAGACATTTTCAAAAACAAAACTTTGTTGTGTGTGTGTGTGTGTGTGTGTGTGTGTGTTTGTGTGTGTGAATAAAGACTGGGGTACAAAAGCAATCAGATATTGATTGACTGACTTCAGGAACCCACTGTCAAGCTGTAGCCTGCGCGGTCTGTACATCCTGCAACTTTTGGAGGAAAGCAATAAGGAAAGGGTTTGTGTGACTTTTTGAGACGAACATAATAAGAAGAACATGTTTGACATAATGTGAACTGATTGTAGCTACATCATGACTACATTATAAATATAATGGAAATGAAATATAATAAAGATATGAAAAATCTGGTGGGGCGTGACACCTAGATTAGTTTCGCCTGCTGGAATAACAGGAAACAATCGGTGAAGTGTGAGCGCTTCAAATAATCAAGACTGAAGAGGAAACAATGCTTTGTTTCCCCTCAGCGTCTGAAATTGATTGATTACAGCCAATACCGGATTTTGAAATCAAGCTAACATAACAGATAAATTGTATGAGACAGTAACCAAACACTCCCTAGAAGACAGTTTCCTCATTCCCATATTCAAATCAGCCCTAATCAATAATCCTGCCTCATCCAGTCTCAAAGTTAATGTTGATCCTGGGGAGGAGGAGAAAACATTAGCTTCTCAATGAGCACATTAAAAGCACCGTGGTCAGATTTATGAGTGTAATTTACAGCGAGCATGCCTGCGTTATCAATTTAAAGATGATGTACAGAACCAACAGGCATTTGCATAATGTAAGCTCACAGCTTTATGCTGACTGTGGTGATAGAGAGTGCAGGAGCTGCAGGTCCACACGCATGAATGCTGATGTACTGACGCAGCAAAAATGCACATGCACAAGCATGACGGGTAAGATTTCTGGATCAGTACTGATTACTGATAAGGCTGAGAAAAAAAAAATCCAGTCATTTGTGTCACTCTGTATTCTCTGTAAGGGAAGAGTCAATTCAGACCCACAGAAAAATGTCTTGCATACTTTTATTCATGTTTGCTGTGTAGATGTTTTCTTTTGTTTAATGAGATATCTGCAAATTGAATTTGGTCTGTGGTACAAAGGGAAGCATTTACAAAGAAATGACTTGGTTTTCTGTTTTATCAACAGGCGTCTCTGTCAGCAGTTTGCATCAGAACTGGACTGATTAACAAAGTCTGGCAGGCAAACGCTCGGCTTCTGAAAGGCTCCTGGTGCTGTATGAAGCTGTATGGAGAACGGACCAACAGCATTGTGGCTGCAATGTCACAGAGCTGTGCCCGGTGCCCAGCGTGGTGGCTGTGGTTTACTGGGACAAGAAGAGGGACGTCGCTCGACCGGACAGACTGGTGAGAAGGGCTGGCTCAGTGGTTGGCACAGAGCTGGACTCACTGGTTACAGTGGTGGAAAGAACAAACTGCTCGCCATACTGGAAAATAAGCCTTCAAACATTGTCAGAAAGCAGACCTGATCCTGACCAAAATGTCAAATCATATCCAATAAGAGCCACTAATAAAACTCCATCTCCACTGTAGGCAAATATCATCAAACCTGGACAAATAAAACGATGTACACACTCACTGCTGCTCTTAATGACATGTTCCTTCAGTACCATGAACATGCACGCTGTTTTTACTCTGTCCCCAACATGCCATTGAATTGCCATTAATTTTGTTAAGATAAGCATAGACTCTGTTTTTTAGAGAGTTAAGTTAATTTGAAAAGCATCTGCTTCCATGTGGTCTCCAATAGTTTACCTTAAAACGAATCTTAATTTCAATCAATTTTGGTTTTACTTTGCTTCCTTCCCCTTAAGAGCCGGGACGTAACAATCCCACACACACCATCCTGCTGGCCCCAATACTTGCTGCAACCCCAAATGTGGATTAATCCACTACTGAAAATAATCCTTAGCAAATGTACTATTAACCACATCGACACAGTCACACTTTGTTACAAACGTAATTAATTCATGTGTTATCAAAGAAATTCTTCTCAGATCAGCTCTGCTTATCTAAACAGCCACATCAGTCTGCACCTTATATTGGCCTTGCAGAGGCATGCTCAGACATATTTAACAGTTTCTAATATGAAAAAGCAGCAATTCTTACATTATAAAAATGAGAAAATGTTCTTTTTTATACGTTGTAACAGTGATAAACAGTAGGTCTCTGGTATAAACAGTAAAAAGTGGAATAAAACCTCTAAGGATTGTGTCCTGACTGGGTTCAATTTATGATAAAACTTAAACAGTCCAGAGTTAATGTTCTTTTATGCGACAAGTCACAGTGTTCTTTCCTGAATATTGAAGTAGGCTGAACTGAGATCTGTAGAGCAGCATTTCTTGTTGGCTGCAAATATCCCCCTCCAAATGCTGAATATATAACTCCTGCAGTATCTACTAACCTCTCTCTGCTCCACTGAGTTAACTTTGTTCAACTTCATCAATGTAAGATGATTTTAACACAGACCATAGCTGATCCACAAAGGATGCCATCTCCACTGCCCTCCACACACCTTGAAAATAACAACACCAGGGGTGGAGTGTGGGATGAACTCCGGTAAACTTGTTTTATTCATGTCCGACAGACAGTTCGGATTAGTGACCACACCTGCACTCTGGTGCTGAACACTGGAGCGTCCCCAGGGCTGTGTGCTCAGCCCCTTCCTGTTCACACTGTAAACCCATGGCTGACTGACATTGAGAGAACTCTGCAGTAAAGTTTGCAGAGGGCAATGCTATCTTTGGTGGTGGTGCACAGAGAACAACCTACTGCTCAACATCATCAAAACCAAGGAGGCGATCCTCGATTTTAGGAAAAAGGAGGCAAAGAAACAGTCTTAGGTTCTGTGAAAGAAGCTTTAATGAGAGATGAACAAATAAACAGAGGTACTCCAAAATCGTCTTTGTCTGTGATTTATTCAACAGACAGACTGTATATGTAAGGACATCATTGCAAAGAGTACCACTCAGAGAATACCAAATCACAAGTATTTCCACTGAAAAGTCAGAGATCCTCACAAACACAAAGACAAAGTCTGGAGAAATGTAATAAAAGTAACATTAATATACATTAATACAGTTCCTGCCCTGCATCTGATGTAACTGAAAACCTTTAACTTGATTCCAAGAAACTTTCAATCTTTAGCCTTAAAGGTTATCATAAGAACTCCTCTCAGCAGGAAAGGTTGCAAACTGTTGTCACATATCTAAAAATACACCGAGCATAGCAAACTACAATTCAATTAATTGTTAGCAGGGTATATTTTGTCACCATAAGTTTCTGCAAATCAGCATCACAGAATAGCTGGCATGGACATCACACATCTCCACCGTGACAAACTTGATCATTTTTACAGAGGAGCAATAGAAATCATCCTGAGTGGAAACATCCCGGAATTGGCATGGGGTGCACAGCCCAGGACAGGTGAGCTGGATGATTAATATCTCCAAGAACATCATTGTTACCCATGTACTATGATATCAGTGATATCGGTAAGGTGAGGTGCCTTTGCAGCGCACAAAGGATACTAAAACACAACACCCACCCCGGCCAGTTCACCCTGCGGCAAGCGATACTAAGGTATCCACCGTTGTACCACCAGACTACAAAGAAGCTTCTTTCCTCATGCTGTGAGTTTTAGTTATTTATCCATTTATATCATTTTTGTTTTGCGAGTAGCAGTATAATTTAAATTCCATTGTACAACCATGCGTTGAAGAAAATTGATAAATGAACCTTGTAGCTGCCTTGTTGATGGATATGCTGTTGGCCCGCCTCCTATCAGAAGTCATCAAAATAACATATGGGGGCAGGCGCAGGAGCAGGTAAAAAGCCCCAGCATTAAGCTCTGCACAATCAAGGTCATAGGTCCTCAAAGGCAGAACACTAATCACACTGGAACCTAAATGGCTGACAACAGCAGCTGCTCTGTTTCTAATGAGTCAAGCCTGCTGACTGGCCATTCTTCAGCTGTAAACTGGCCTGATTGGAAGAGTTTCAAGAGGGCAGCCAATTAGGAGCAGGTCCAGTTGGGATGCATTTAGAGAAAGTAGTTTTAAAGTACCCATATAAAGGAAGAATGTTTGAAATTTGGCACAATGAAATGAAACAGTGACCATGAAGTTAAAGTTCTCCCTTTTAGCTTCAAAGATTTAAAGATGCTTTCCTACTAACCTTGAGTGTTATCTAGCCTTGCAGATGTTTTTGTCAGGTTTGCTTTAGCTTGCAGTAAGAAGGTAGAGTCAGGTGACCTTTCATCTTGCAGGGTGGATTATGGTCACGCTGTGTACGTTGTGTTCACACCTGGCTCAGATCCACAGTGATCCAATGAGGTAGCATGTTATTATTAGTTGTAAATAGGGTATATATATTCAACACTCTGTGACACGGTTTCTAAAACACTTCTTTCACTAAGTTCACTGCAGTATAGTATCTGGAAAGACTCTGGAAATAGGTCTGTTTTTTAAATGTAAAATTTCAGCACAGTGAGAGCCACAAACTAAATACCACTGGAGGGAAGTGGTATCTGGATCAGTACTGATCACAGTTTCAGGGTCCTGCTATTCATGCTGACTCACTGTCACACTGTCATGGCTTACTGGGACACTTGAATAGAGCAGAGCCATTAGTTATTAGTAACACCTGTGCTTTTCCTACTGTGACACGTCTAAATATGACTAAATATAATGAAATCATGAAATATAACTGTCGATCTCAACCTAACTTTTACTATCGAGTCATGAGGAATACATCTTCAGTTTTTAGTGAACCAGTCAATAGCTATTGGATGGAATGCCATTACATTTTATCATGATGTTGATATTGTTTGTTCAGAGTGAAATGTCTCATGATTACACGATGGGTTGCCATGAAATGTAGTTCAAACATTCATGCCCCCCCCTGTTTGGTTGGTTGAACTTTTTTATCCAGCACTATCATCAGGTCCATTTTTGTAATTCATCTATCCATTTTCCTCAATTTGCATGTTAACAATTATGTGTTATCTTTGAATTGTGCAAGATTAGCTAATGAGGTAAAAGAGATCCGGATAAATCAAATCAAATAGAAAAGCCTCCTTCCAGTGCCATCCATGATATTTTTCTGTGTATTGCTCTTTGAACTGGTTTTCACCAACTTTGCTATTGGCCTTTGATATTGCTTTATCAGAGAGTATAAAATAAATGACTTGTGTATGGCCACATTATTAGGATGTTTTTATTTCCTTTAAAATAGGAACCTACCTCTGTAGCCTGTTTCTTGTTCTGCTAATATATTTGAATGGTCTCCCTTATCTTTAAAAAATACATCACAGGAAAAATTACCACCATGTGGTGTTGAAACAAACTTAATATGCAATAAACATGCAGTGTAATGAATGTGTAAATCAAGGCACATCATTAGTGTTGCATATATAGCAATGCAGTGCAGTTGTTTTGTTACAACTGCACTGTCATTGTTACCTTTACCTAGACAGTCACTTCAATACCTTTTTTCTCTTTCTCATTCCCACCTTGTCTGCTGATGACCTGCAGAACACGCTGCTGCTTTTTCTCTGGGCTCTGTCTGGCAGGCTGCCTCACTGAAGGAGGTTAAGGAACACAGAGGTCAGTGGTAACACACGCCAAGCTGGCATGGGGCGGCCACTCCTTTATCATGGAGCAGCCACAGGCTGTCAGCTGTGATAAAGTGGGAAGAAGCTGCTGGTGCTCATTCAATAAAAGACTCATTTATCTGCCTAAAAAATAGAAGGTCGCCTGCTCCAAAATATCACAGCTGTCATCAAAGAATTGAGATGTGCTTCATCTGTTACAGGTAATAGATTCATTATGGAAAGTTGTGACGACTTAATCCGAGCAATGCACATAGAAGCATTTAAACTTCCTGTGATCCTTGGAAATTCTCTAAGAGCATTCATCAAAGAGCAATCTGTTTCTGTGATTTGATGAAACCTGCTTCTGTATCTTCTGTCAGAGATGTAGCCAGAAAATCCATATTGATAAATGTCTTGATTGTTGCCCTTAAAGTTTCCAGGCATGAGGTCAGAATTACAGTCAGCATAGATAGGGATCGTAACAGACACGGTGTGCATATCCACACGGCCTTGAAAACAGCCTGGAGTGTTATTTCTCTAATAGAAAATATTGATCACATATTTAATGAAGCTCAAATGAAACTCAATTGATTTTTGTTGTTATCTGACGATAACATACCTCGTCATGACATGTTTTTGTACCAGTAGTGGTGATCACATGGCGGTGCTGATTGCATTTGGTCATTCTGGCTGCTTTTGCTTTTGTCCAACATGATTTTTTTCAACAACCGATTTGCTGATCTTTGCTTCAGTACCACCATTGGATCAGTAAAAAAGAAAAAAAAAGAAAATCTAATTGGCAGGTTTGAATGAAATTCAGGCTCCCTGGATGACTTCTCCTTCTCCATTTTGGACACTAAAAGGTTAAACTCCTGACCCTTTAGAGTCACGCTCAGGATAAACACAGATGAAACATATGTCGTATATAAAAGTCAAATTTCTATCCAAGTTTCCTTCCAAGAGAGAAAACCTTTCACAGACCTTACCTGACATTTTTAAGGTGCCTCAAAGAAAGTGCTTGTTTGGATTGTAAAACAGTGTGTAAACCGCTACACCTTAGCAAGTTGGAGGAGCTGCAGCCGACAATTCTTGTCCAATACGGACAATCTCACAAACTTTGAAAAAAAGCGATTTGCATGTTGTTATTGAATTTTCTATCCTTAGGTTACACGAGGTCACGTGTGGGCCTTGAGGTCCTCAGCAGTATTAGCTGTTTGGCTTTGACTGGGAACAGTAGGTGCCAGTCTATCTCAACACTGTGGTGGCCAGGGTCAAAGAGACCTATTGCTGCCTTCCTAGAAATAATAGATAGCTTGCCGTTGCCGTTAAAGTCTGACCACCAGTATGAGTTTTGGCAGAATGTGAGACCGACTCAGGAACTTCTGAGTGTCTCTAATTCTCCTTGGCCAAGCGTCAATAAATATTACAGCATAAGACATCAGAGGCTCCTGAACACTTTCTTCCCTCCTGACCTCACCATTGACCTTTGACTTCAGCAATTTCTCCACAACACGTGTAGCGGTGTAAAAGTCAGCAGGGTTTGAACTTCTCTCTCACACAACCAACTGTTATTTACAAGTCACCACAAACATCTTTGAGAAGAGAACTGTGCACTGTGCACCATTTTTACATATCACTATTTGTCCCTCTTTATGATGCCAGTGTTTTCCTCCTGTCATACAGTGTGACAGTTCAGAACACAAACTTTTAAACACTTTTACCTTTGGAGGTGGTCAGAAGACATGTAGAAATTAGCCCATGTGCTTCTCATATAGGAGTGTGTGTGTTGTGAGCATTGTAGGCAGTTACTATCAGTACTCAAAAGATACCCAGATTTGCTCTGTAAATTAGTTTTCTCTTCTCCTTCTTTGCAGTCACTATTTAAATAGCTTATCTCTTTAGTTACGTTACATATCTGTTGCAGTTTGTTACCTAGTGAAACTGGATACAGTGCAGCTACTTCAATCAATTATCTAATTATTAATATTATTCTGTCAGTCCTTTTCAAATAGCTATCAGGAATTCCACATATCTTTGACTCTGAATTACGAGTCGGGGACTGCCATGACTTTTTTTCTGACTCTGCTACAGTTTGAATGAAATGATGTGATGTGATGTGACATGGACATGGACATCGATCAGTGAAAATGGACCATAAGACTGTTTTGTTGATGATGCTCATCTTTTTTTCACCTTTAAACTTTTAACAAGCTCTCCCTCTCTCGACCAGAATGTTTAGTTTGTTAGTTGGAACCAAAATATCAAACAGAAATCCAAAGAAAAGCAGATCTTGGTGTTAATGGGGGCTCTCCAGAGGCAATCCTTTGACACAGGAGTGTTTCTTCTTTCAGTTTGAGTATTAAACTGAAAGCTTTTGTCTTGTTGGTGGTCCAAAGGGAGCGTTTTGCCTCCGGATTATTTCAATTACACAGGAACACACATCAGTGTAATTAGTAGCCTGATTTCATCTCATACACAGAGGAGTTCTATTTTTTATGTTAGATGGAAAACGTCAGATATTGTGAGACATGATGTCATATTGATGAAATTCTGGCTTCAATAAAAAAAAATAAATAAATAAAAAAAAATCATTCATTGAAATTAAATGAGTCATCCAAGGTTTGTTGAGTCTGACTTCACTGACTGTTGTCTATCTTTTTTTTTTTTTTTTAAATCAAACTTGTTTCATAATCTACAAAAAAAGAAAGAAATAAAGAACTGAACAGACAAAGAGCTATACACTGTCTTTTTTATACTGTGTCGGGGGCCAAAAACATTTGGCGCCTCTGAAATATCAGTAGCCTAACTGTGCTGTGTGTTGATAATCCATGGTTTGTGGTTCTGAAGTAGCAGATTCATTTGTAAATGCCTTCTCTCAGTCCCCTTCTGTCAGTTTTAGTGATAATGTTAATTAAAACAACTGGTCTATACTATTGGGTGATTCCATTGACATGAAGACATGTTCATACTGCACCACAGTGCTTAAAGGGCCAAAATTGCTTCTCTGAACACTCAGTATGAATGCATTTTTTACTTTTCATTATTATTATTATTACGTTTATCTGTGTTTTAAACTCACAGCTGAATCCAGTGAGCCAGCCAGTTATTCATGAGAATCACCCCACGTTATCATGAATAATGTTTTTCTTGGACATCGTGCTGTATTTTAAATTTAATATGCATAATTATAAAAAAGACACTAAATGTATGATAGACCAGAAACCTCTGTTTCCCCTTTGACCACAGAAGATGCTGCTTCCTCGAGTGCTACACAGGCCTCAGAACTTGACCCGAGCTGGGCCCAAATCTGAAGCCAGAGATCTGAGATTATTGGATGTTCCAGTGATGGATTAAATATTCAGAACCGTAACGTAAGTAAAAGTACTAATACTACTCTGTAAAAATACTGCATTAGAAATAAAAGTCCTGCAAGATGACATTTTATTTACTCATTCACTTATTTACTCACATTACTTCTCATATTATTCATTACATTTATTTTTATTAATATTCTAATTGACACTACATTTATTTGAGCAAATTAGAGGAGCTTGCAGAAGTTCATTTCACTATGATTGTTCTTTTATTTGTGATTAATAAAGTGAATTCAAATAAATGGATGATTATATAATATAAAGTTAGTAGTTTTTCATGTAAGCATTCCACTGTTGTAGCTGATGGAGTTTACTGCAGCTAATGATTATTTTCTTTATGGATTCATTCATTAATTATTTTCTCCATGAATCAGTTAATTGTTGGTTAATATGAAGGATCATCACATCCTCACATTTGAGAAGCAGGAACTCTAAAATATTTTAGAAGTTTTGGATAAAAAATTCTATTTATTTATAATAGTTACCAGTTGATGTTCTGTAAACCAACTAAATAAGTCAGTACTTAGTTACTTAGTTACATCACACAGTTACATTCCTGTCAGTTCTTGAATCCTATTCAATAAAGACAGACATGTTTCTTTGTGTTTCCAATTGTCTATACATGCAGTTGAACTGTAAAACAGAGTGAGGTTCAGTTGAAGCGGATCATCTGCTGAAAACGACTGGATAGTGTTCATTGAAGTGGATAAATCTTTTACTTGATTGATTTACTTGAGGATGTCATATCATCCTGGCACCCAATCAGCAACCTCTGTGGCTGTGATGTGAAGCCAACATCTACACGAAGCTAACTACAGGACGACGCACTCTCCATAAGTCCCCAAGTTAAAATGTGCAGAAAAGTTCTCCAACAAACAAAAAGTAAGTCGTAGTATTCTTGAAAGTATGATGCAAATTGATTTTTTGCCTCATTGTCCTGAAATGATAATAATCCTTAATAATTAAATGAAATGATAATAAATCCTTAATAATTAAACCAACCAAAAATAATAATAATTAAACCAACCAAAAAACATCCTCTCAAAAGTCATTTCTTTTCATCTTTTACATGGTATCACACGGCGCCCCCTACCACCATCCAATCCCACCCCCGCTCAGTTTAAAAGCTCTCATCATACATAATTACTCTATGAAGCCATGAAATCCAGACTAAAGGGAATGGTCCCATGGGAGAGGGCACGACCCGGTTAATAGGATTCTCCCTCCAACAAGATTAGAGTTATCAATTTGCCCAGTGTCACATTAATGAAGCCTCACCAGCCCGGCCCATGATAAACCAGAGCCTGCCGGTCTGCTGCCTGGCTGAGATAATCAAAGTCTGGATCATAGCGGTCTGGGGATTCAGACTCACTGCTGGTCTTGATGAAGACATATTAATTGAGACAGTCCATTAAAACCCTGATAGAACCTCATCACTGAATATATCTGAAGAGATATGATTGTCAGGACTCATACTTGATTGTTCAGATTTGTCTTTGATATAATCTCTGCTGTTGGTCAGTGTTCATATTTACACTGGTTTGCACATACCTGACAGTGTTGAATGGTGAAACTAGAATGAAAAAAACAATCTTGTCTTTTACATTGAAACATTTCCAGGTCGTCATTATCTGTTGTTATTTGATTCTTTCTTAGATCCATTAAGATTAAAAATTCATGTCTGTGGTGCCGCCCAGAGGTAATATCAAATAGACACCTGGGGATGCTAAGATGGATGAACCAAACGTGACTGGAGCATGGACTGCAACATTTTTTGTCACAATGTTCTTTTTGTTTTTTACAATAACTCAAACTATCAGAGTAAATTTGACAGATTCCACAGAGCCTGTAAATTATGTATGTCCAGCTTCCAGCAAGGGGATCTTATAGCTCTGATAAACACTTAGGTGACTGGTCTGTAGATTAATTGTATAAAAAAAAACACTTGTTCATGATGTGCATTATGTCTAATGTGTTAGGTTTTTACATCAAGCATCTACAGAAGGTTCCCCAATTTCCTTAACTTAACTGCAGTTTAAACATAACTGATTTTACCTTTTTATCTTTGCAAACACTTCATAAAATAATATGTCAGTTAGGGGAAAACCATGTTGTCACCACCATAGCATTATTATTTTAAGTTGACCGATTCAAATTTCACCTAAATTACTGAAAAAAAAGTGTTTAACATAATGAATACTCAGATATTTAGAAACCCTAAAAACTGTGTAATCTTTTCAATCAAAATCAAAGAAATGATCTGTCCACCCTCATACTGAACTCTACGTCCATAAATGTCAGCCCAGGCAGTAGGTTTAAGTTAAACCCCAGATACTCTGACCTCTGGTGGCATCTGGTGATTTCTACAGGACACAGCAGCTGGATTTAAACAGAATCACATAAAACAGATGACCCAGCGATGGGGTTAAGAGACCACATTCTTTTCCACACATCTGTGTGGAACACAGCACAGGATTATACCTCCTGTCTGAAACCTTAAACTACTGCCAAGCTAACAACAGAGCAACAGTCGGGGGTGTCTTGACACATAATGAGCACAAACCAATGAGTAGTCTAACTGCAGACACCCATGTGAAGGTGAAGTACATGCAAACACATTTGACTACATGGAAAACATCATTAAATGCTTGAACCACAAGGGGCAAAACATAACTGGAGCCAAACAAAGTGTCTAGCTGAGCTGGAAATACAACAGGTCTAGACTATAGGTCTATACTCTATTATATGATTTATAGAGACCCAACAATTCCCGCCATGACCAAGCACTTGGTGACAGTGGCAAGAAAAAACTTTAAGAAGCAGAAACCTCAAACAGAACTCATGGTGGACGGAAATCAGCCGTAACAATAGTCATAAAATAGATGATGTGAAGGTGTTTCAAAAGACTTCAGACAAGAAGTCAGAACTGAGAGCTTCCATTATTTTCATCATGATCATCTTTTATTGAACACAATATGCTGTTTTCTAATTCAAAGCCACTGTCAGTGTGTTTGATGTGTGAACAAATGGATGTTTTGTTGGCTTTGATCATGCTTGGACATGCACTTCATGTACAAATACTGCCTTTAACCTCTATCATTTGCAAATATGTCTAGAGTCTTCTCCATTTGCATATTCTAATTATGTATAAGGAGTACTTTTGCCTGCAAAGGGCACCCCAGGTTCATTATGTACTAAGAGGAATATTAAATCCTGTCCACAGTGGGCGGCAGCGGCCTCACGCTCACCTACACAATGAGAAATCACAGCGACTGCTGACTTCTGCCCACAAAATGTTTCATTAACATTGTCTTCAGCTATATATTCCATTAATGAATGCATCTATGTGCCTTTTCTCTGTAGATAAATTGCACAAGTTGACATTCCAAGACATTATAAAAGTCTGCTTCTAAAGAAATGTGGTTCCCTGCTCTACACTTTATACACACTACTCACAAAAAGTAATCTGATTGGCCACCCCGTGTGCCCCCCCCAAATGGTCATTGACTCATGGTAATGTCAATCATTGTGTAAAGCTCTTTACCGACACTGCATGTTAAAATGGAAGCAAAGCTGAAATCTTGTGTGACTACACTGTGTTAAGAATTCATGGAGGCTTTTATTTTGGAAAAAAGACAAAGGAAGTGGCTCCGCTAATGAACTCGTGTAACTTTTTTGCAACGTGATGCTCGGAGGTGCCCCAAGTTAAGGTAAGAACAAAACACTACAGGTTCTTTAAGACTGTCACAACAATGTTTTGCCAACTTCTGTTCCATTTGGGCCTAATTTGGTTCAATTTGCATGGAAAACTGTTCTTAAACAACACTGCAGGTGTGTTTTACTTTAGTTACCTCTCCATCTGGATAAACGTAAACATTTCAGTAACTATTTCAGTAATGTTAGCATCTGTTGTGTGTTTTGCGTTTTGCGACATGAATTAATATTCAACAACAGAGTATCATATTGTTGCTACTGTGGTGTTGGTACAGTACAAATAACATGTTGCTTTTCATTGTGTTTGTGGACACGTTTTCAATGTAGACTACAGTATGAAACGAAGGCAGGGAGATATCTCCAATTTCTTAGAAAATAAGCAGGGAGAGTGCAGGTGACCAGCAGGAGTGTGAGAGTCAAGCTGAATGCAGTCAGGCAGCTAACACAGACCAAAATTTCCAGGGCCAGACCAGCACTCATGGACCTCCAGGTGAAAATGCAGGTATTAGGGAAAAGCTTTAAAATGTGTAATGTGGTGTTCTGCACAATTTTACAGTTATTCAGTGAATGAAGGAATTTAAATACCTCCTTTTAAATCACAGTATAAAACTGGCATTATGCACTTAAAATTGTGTATTTGTTAAATATCTGCAGTTCATGCTATATATTACTAAAAATAATAATAATAATATACGCTTTATTAAAAATAAAATTAAATCATGTATGTTCAATAAAGAATAGAATTAATTAAGTGTTGACTGTCAATCAATACTTTCAGATGCACAAAGGGAGAGGACTGACCCTGGTGATGACCATGCTGAATGAGATGACAGCTGCAGCAGCTCCAGCAGTTGCAGCAAGTGGTGCTTAAAACTGATTCCAGCACACTGCACTCATATGTTTACTGTACAAAGCTGAGCACTACTGATGTTAAGATATTGTTGTCACTGTTCTAAATTTCATTGTGATGATTGTGCTTAGTCTTATTAAAACTGATAACTCCACAGAACACTGAGCTTTTTATTCTATTTTTTGAAATTATATTTTACATTTTTATTTTATTTATTGTATTATTATAGGATATTGTTGTTACGTTGTAAGAATTTAAGTGGTGCTAAAAACTGATTACTATACAGAACACTGCTACGTTCACTGTACAGAGCTAGAAGCACTAACTTCTGACTAACTCTGTACAGCAAACATCCTAGTGTTCTGTGTGTACACCCAGCAGATTTAATGTGGTCAAGAAAAGCAAGATGAAAATGGTGATGAATGATGGTGTGTAACTGTACAATATAAATATTGAAGTGGGCAATCAGTGGCAGCCTTCATTTTTGTTACTTTTGGGCGGCCCCCCCAGATTAATTGTTGTTACCCCCTGTGCCCCCCACCAGAAAATTCTCTGGACCCACCCCTGGCAGAGACAGGCTGGCAGAATGTAACTGGATGGAGCAGTATTCGTGGACATGAACGTAATTTTATTTAAACAATTTATTTTGCCTTTTTTCTGTTATTGAGCCGTAAAGGACTATTTTGCTGCCTTGTTTTGATTATTACTCCATTTTCCCTGAGACATCATCTGCTGTGTGATGAGAGTCATCTTCTAGCGAGCAATCAGTCGAGACAATCCCGCCTCCTAGAAACATAATATATACAGCAGTGACGTGCGGTCAGGAGAGGCAGGGGAGGCAGAGCCTCACCTGTCATCATGGAAAAAAATAAAATATATAATAAACGAATAAATGAAATGGTTATATTTATCAAATGGTTTGAACTATAAACTAATTTTCCATTTAACTTGAACACTTTTGATTGTTTTTTATTAAAAATCGCTAAATTTTCGCATTTCCCCTTCAAATACAGGGAAGAGCCTCACCTTGGATTGCACAATCCCTCACAAACTGTGCTCTGCCATACAATGAGAGCATATTACTGTCTCTCTGTATGTCACCAATCAAATGTTTCAAATACTTTTAATATATGACTTTCCATAGTTTCCTGTTTCGTGTGCTTAGCGATCTTACAACGGCAGTGAAGAGGCACTAGGTGAGGCAGGCAGTTCTCTTGCCGCATGGTAGGGGGCAGTGATCTCCATTTAGACGGAGAGACTTTTAAAACTGAAAGAAGACAAGGAAGACTTCTACAAAAAAGTAACATTTTTGTCCAGAAGGATCGGTGCATGGGTTTCATTTATAAGTAAGGGTAAGACCATAATAATGTTTTTTTTTTTTAAATGAAGTGTGCGTCATGTGGGCTACAGTTTGTATGTGTAAAGAATGCTGATATGAGATATGAAACAACCTGTTAACTGCTGCCGATCCAATGGTGAATAATCTACTCTGTTGGGTTCATATATTTGTAAATCTGATTCTAATGGAGTCAGTGCCTCACCAGCCATGAACCTCACTGCATGTCACTGGTATACAGTATTTCTTGTTTTCCTAGTTACATTGTGGTGACAGAGGTAATCGCTGCCTGGATCACAAGCTTTTTTTGGGTGAATGAGGCTCTAATGAGGCATACAAAGGATTGTGACACCAGAGTGCAGGGACAGATCCTGAGTCTGAGGTCAGGTTTAGACAACAGAAGCCCTTTGGTTACGCTTGTGGCTTCAGTTAAATCAAGTTGTGTCTCAACATGATGATAACCATACAAAGGCTTCATGACACTGCCAAGGTACGTTACCGATTACCTATAATAGATACCAGTTAACATGAACAATTTACTCATATGCATATTTACTCATATGCATATTTAACATTTTTGCAACTTGCCACATATGTGAATTAAAAGTATTTACTCATTATGTTAACAGGAAATGTAACCTGAACAGCTTTAAATGTCAAATCACATTTGCTGTTGCAAGCTGGTTTTATAGAAACTTTTAATTTCTAGGTTGGAACAGCAGTACAAAAAAAAAAACAAGACTGTAATTTCCTCTGGGGTGAGGGGAGATGTGTCACCGTCATGTTTCAAAATCCTATTTTTGCCCCCTTCACTTTTATTGTTTCAGTTTGATTCAGAGTATGTCTTTTTCTCAGAGTTTCAGCCCTCTGTACGGACTCAAACAGGGTTTTTTCTCCAGAGTGTGTAAATCTTAAAACTCTGGCTTTGTGTTTCGGTGTGTGCTGGGTAAACAGCTTTTGCAAAATGAAAACGGGCCACTGAGGGTCAGGAGCTGTGCAGCAGTAAGGTTAGGAAGACAGCTTTTAGCTGCCTCTAACTTTGTCTCTGATCGATCATTTGAAATGTCAATACAGCAGAGCTGTTGTCTTTATCCTGGATTTATGTGAGATGATGCTGTTATAATACAATAAGCAGTAGCTTGGGAATGACTTAACATGTGGTTTATGAGACTTGATTAAATCAGTATATCATACTCATTCTGTTGATGTTATGCTAATAAAGAATATAATTTATGTGTTTTCAAAACCTTCATCTGTTGCTCAGAAATGAGACCTTCTACTCTGCTACTTCATTAGTCCTGCTCCGTCTGTGTTTCCTTAGTGATTTGAAGGGATCTTTAGTGTGTCATGTTCCTTTAAATTGACCCGTTTGTAAGGCTCCTTTGATATTTCTCCATTTTCCAAAGTAATTTAATGAATGTTATGACTTTTCCGCCCTCATTTATGTATTGAGAACACTGATCTTCTCCCTCTGGGCTATCAGGTATGGGTATAATAATAGCTGAAGTTAATTACTTTCATGGGAGCCTCCATGAATCATGTCTCCACTCCTGTCAATACACATCTAATGCTGGAAATTAACTGGTGTCTACTCTTGTGTAACAGATATCAAAATGCAGAATGCATGCTGGGAGCTGAGCTTGCTTGGTTATTAAATACAACTGTATAATCTGTACATTGGATCATATAAAAATCTATCACAGAGGTTCTTGCTGAATGCACCGACGTACTCTGTGTTTTATATCCACAATTTATTGTGGCAATGTTTGCTTGAGTAGATTAACCATAACCCTATATTGGTTGTTTATGAACAGCTGAGTAGTTTTGTCTGTTAGGTTTGGATCAGAACAGCATGTATGTATGTATAGCCCAAAAGGGCGCTCTAGCATGTTTTAGAAGTGTGTGAAAAGGGGAAAAGGGAAATGTTTAACAGAACCAGAACTAATGAATGAATCATTACACACAAGAAGAATGTGACTCAAATGTCACTAAAGTTGAATGTGTTTATTCGTGCTTTACATAACCACCTTGATCAGAAAATAACTTATTCATTCCGTATTCATTCCGTCATTCACAGAATACGGTGTAACACCGTGACTACACATGTTCCAATACTTCTCAGATATCTTGCACAAAGGAGCCAGGAAATTCATGGTTTATGTAAACATTTTTTACATCTTACATCACCCAGACAGATAGATAGATAGATAGATAGATAGATAGATAGATAGATTAGATAGACATTATCATTAACGTAACTGAAATTAACATTAACGCTAGCATAAGTTGACAAGTCTCAACAGAACCACAATTATATTAACGTTACTTACCCAAAACTGCGTCCAGTTCGTCAAAATACGGACATTTAATGGCCTCTGCTCCAGTCCTCATGTTATTTTTGAGGCAGTCACGGTATTTTTTACGAAGGTAATCCAACCTGTCTTTTATTTTGGTCCAGTCGCCGAAGTCTTTTATCGACGGGCACCGGAGCAGGAGTTCCCTGTGTATGTTTTCCCACACTGTATGGTTGTGAACCATGTTCTCAAATTGTCGCTGGTACTGTGGCTCGCCCCACACAGCTACCAGTTGCAGGGATTCCTCCCGGGTCCAATGCCTGTTCTTCTTCCGCGCTGCCGCCATCTCGCTTTCGCACTGCACACGCGACAACAGATTGCGACGTACGCACGGCTTTGACGTCAAATCTGGGCCATAATGTCAGTAAATTCGAGTAAAATACAGACTTCACTTATCCCGTGCAAATGCACCGCAAGAAACACAGACGTGGGGGGGTAATTTACAAATCGCCAGAGGTCCCCAGGTAATACTAATCCTGTGCGAATAGGGCTTATGTCACTTAACCACTGTTAATACTCTCCTCCAAATCCCCGCCAGCAGCCCCCCACTGTCAGAGTACTAGGGGTTTGGAAAAATCCAGATTTCCACAGATAAAGCACCCTGCCAAAACTGAGCACAATTTGTTTGGCTGTACATACATAGAAACTTTCTGTCGTATGACACCGAACAAGAGCACACTGAAGTCCATCTGACGTGCCAATCCCTCCTGTCTAACATTCCCATTATGATATTTACTGCAGAGTGAAATGTGAAATGTGTCCAACTCAAGTGTACAACTCAAAGCATGAAAAATGAACTAATTAGGAGAGTCTCTCTCGTTAAAAACTTGGGACTGTCTACTTTATTTCACCACGTGGCATAAGTCAAACTATTGCTGTGAAAGTCAAGCCTTGGTTTCCAGAGACAGAGAGAGAGAAGACAACTAGATGAGAAGAGAATGACCCAAGGCTACAGGCCACCAGTGACCAAACTAACCGCATGGTTACCTTGTAAAACCGGAGAAGGTTGTCTACACAATGGGACTTTTTACTTAATCCCAAAACAGGGATTGGGGAAAAATCTAAAAAAAGATTGCCCCCAATGAGACTGTGTGCTGGTGAAGTGGAGCAGGCAGCCAGGTGAAACAAAAATGAAAAAATATATAATAATAATACCTGAATCCTGAGAGATGAAACACTGCCCACAGCCTGTCAGTGAACCAGAGGGGGGTCATCCGAAAAACAAGACAGGAGATTTATCCTCTGTTTGCATAGAAAGTGGAAGCCATGTTGGATATGTTATATCGGAAGGCAAGGGGGCACCAAAACATGTACTCCAGGCTGCAAGCTGCAGGCATGTGTTCATGTGCTGAAGGGGTGAGATGTCAGGACCTTCCATGGTGTCAGTGAGTGGGTCCTAATTGGCATGGTAAGTACACACTGTATATAAGACCTGTGGAAACCTGTGGGTGATGTGGATGTGTCTGATTTTCATATGAAAGACCTGAAAATATTCTGTCAGCCAGTGTCAAAATGTAACCACGTTCTGATGGAGCAAATTAGAGGACAGTGATGCTGGTCTCGAGTGGGATCTGAGATGCAGATCTGATATCAGGAACAAACCTGATCTGTCCTCACATGATCTGTGTGCTCTCAGAAATGTAGAGCTTTTATTAGCATGGCTATAATGAAGACTGACTGCGTCATTCTGTTGTTCTCTTTCTTTCTTTGGCAAGAGATAATAACAAACAGCAGCGTGGTGACAGGTTAATTCAAAAGATGAGTCTTTCTTCACGTACACAAGCCAACATTCACTCTCCCCCTGTCCTTCATTTATTACTCCCTCTAAGCTGCACTCCCTCGCTCCAATTTGTTATAATGAACAGCTGCAAACTCAACATGCCAACATGAGCCAGGAGACCAGACGTAGTGAAACAGTTTATTAAAAAAGGTGGGGTTGCACAGTATCTGAGAACAGGGTGCACTGGGGTCTATGATGAGGGGACATCCGGGGGGGGGGGGTGGCAACAATTGACGAGCCTGAGCTGGACGTGGCAGACCATTACCACTAGGGAGACTGAACGATCTGGCAGAATCTCTCAGGCTGAGCTGGACTTTTATCCTGTGCCGGCTGATTGGATGATGGGACACAGAAGAAAATTCCTCAGTCAGAAAACTGAAGGAGGAGGCCATGCCCAGCAGCACACAGACAGGCAGAGACAGACAAGACACAAAGAGGAGGGCAAAACAACACAGAAAAACACTGAGGAGGGAAGAGGCATGGCATCAATCCTAACACTTTCAGTGTATATATCCTTGCTTGCTATCCTTCCATCCCATTGTTGCCCCTCCATTGCTGTAACGTAGGAAGGTTTCAACAAATGACAACCCTCCTATAATGGCAATGTCAGGATGTCTGGATACATATAAATCCATCCAGTATCTATAACTGCTTATCCTTTGCGAGGTCACATGATGAGAAGCAGGGTACACCCTGGACAAGTCAACTGCTCACACCTTTGGTCACCAATTATACTACAGGTCTTCAGACTGGACACTGGATTCTCTTTGCTTTTTCTGTGTCTTCCGCCTGCTCGAGGTGCTCTGTGTAAATTGACGCGGGCTGCTTGCGGCATCCGTCAAAAATAGAACAGCTGCGTATTCAACGCAGAGCTGAGTGGAAGCTCGCTTCTGAAACGGGCTGCAGCGGAGCCAGTGGGGTTTAAAACAATGACTAGAACGGCTGCGTATCAGTGCGGCGACCGCAGCAGACACGCAACACGGTGTGTCCGCGCCCAGTGGAATTTGGCAGTTAGGGTTAGACTGTATGTGCACGTCTCTCTCTCTCTCTCTCTGTGTGTTGCAGGATATCACACCTTGTCTAAACTGTAGTCAGAATGCTGGAATCCTGTTAAATGCAGCTGCAGCGTGCACCATGTTGCTTCACCCTCTACATCCTGACAGTGTGGCACAGGGCTAAAAATTGATGCAATATGTAATGCAAATGTCACCACCACCAACCCCAACCCCTTCCCTCTACCTCCAGATATGACTAGAAATTTGCATAAGCAACACATGCAGAGGTTGACAACCAGAACCTTGATGAAGAGAGGATTTAGTTTCTGGTTGATTTGACAGCTGAGTGGATCTCACATTATGGAATTTACAGTGAGTACAAACAGAAATGTACAGTTTTAGGAAATGAACCTGGTTTTCTTCTCACAATGCTCCGCTGAGAATTTCACTTGAAGTGACTGAAACAATACCAACTCTGATTTAGTCAAAGATTTGTACATTTAATTAAACTAAATAAATTAAGACATGCAGTACGAGCTGAGCAAACCTTCAGACTTTTATCAAGTTATTTTAATGATGTACAACAGGTTTTCAACACTTGAAAAAATTATTCAGTAGGTCCCAGCTCACGCAGGGGTCACAGACCATCTAAGAAGACCCAGGATGTATATATTTATAAAGTGCTCAAGACCACTTTTTGTGTCAGAATCAGTCACATATTTCCTCAGACAAAGAGGATTCCAGACTTCATTTCAAGAGTGGACAAGACTGAACTTCAGGGATATCACTGAATTGCCTGGATTGTCCATTTTTTTGTTATTATCATGATTGGAGGTAAAACTTCCTGCTTAATATGCGACCAAAAACTGGTCTCACTTTGAATTTGAAATTTCCCCACGAACTCCAGGAAAGTAAATACAGGAGGCCAAGAAGAAAAATATATGCACGCATGGTGGACGACGAATCATAAGAAAATTTAACGGCCAAATGAAACATTGAACATTTAACAACTGATGTTTTTGAAGAAGGCAATTTCCCCCATTTTAATGTTACTTATCATACTATAAGAAACTGAACTCTTGAGTTTAATATTCTTGCATCTTGACCAGATTAGTTTTGGTGCAACCTCCACTGGATCGATTTATTCAGATTCCCCTCAAAACAACGCAGTGGAAACATGACAGCTTTTGTCCACAGGGGCTGCCAGACTCACTATGAAAGTTCCTTGTAGCTACATGAATAACAGGCACATATGCTTCTACTCCACAACATCAGAGAGAAAGGTTTGTTTTTGAACTGCATCCCTACAGTTATTTCATTTGAATATTGTTTGGAAAATTGATGAAGGCACCCAGACACATTACTGATACAAGACAGACATTTGCACAATAAACTAAAATGTTTATTGAAAGAATTAAACTAGCAGAGACTGAAGCTGCTGAAGAGAAAAAAAAAGATTAGTGAAATGAAAATGAAGTCAGCAAGAGGAATAAAAAATAATGCTTTACTACTGAAGAGGCCTCAATACAAATGAGAAAACTATAAATTGAGCTTATCTAAAGCTGTCAGTCGAATAAACTAAGCAAAGCTGAGGAAAGTGAGCTGAGGCCACTTGTGGAGAAGCAGGCACTGGTTACATGAGGAGTACAATCGCTTACCCCACCTCAGGTGCAACACGGCAAAACAAATGGTGCAGTCTGTAATCATGTCCCACTGCTTTTACTTTGACATGCATAAAGAGTAGGGACCTCACCACAGGTGCCAGGTCTCCCCAACAACACAACTCCACTGAAAGAAAGAACATTTTGGCCTATTCACTGAAAGAATTAGATGAGAGAATCAATACCACTCCCGTCTAGGCCATTACCTTAGTTCAGCATAAAGAATGGAAGTAGTTCACTAATAGAGACATAATATCTCATTTGTTTTATCAGCACACAAACAGGCGGCCTGCTTGCCAGGCGAATCCGAAAAGGAAACTCTGAAAGCTTTTGAGGTGTTGGTATGTGTGGAGCAGGGCTAGCTGTCTTCCCCTGCTTGCAGTATTTATGCTAAGCTAAGCTAATTGCCTTTTTGGCCTAACTAATGGACAGATTTGTGAAACATGAGATATTTTCTGGGGAAGACAGAATCAAGTCTTCCAAGAGTTTGCCTGGAAATCTGACAATTGTGCTAAAGCCAAACAGAGACGTTGTCCTTGTCCTGTCTTTTTTGGGGACATTTATATTCTTCTTACGCATCACATTAAATGTGTTGAAATAGAAATAGAACAAGCTATTTTCACTGGTTAGTGTCAGTAAGAGCTCTACACACTTCCTACACAGACATAATGGTCCCCACATTGAGCTGCAACCCACAGTCATTGCAGTGGTCTCTGAGTAGCAGTCACCGAAGATAACCTCCTGACTTAGCAGCAGGAGTGGGCTTGGAATAAAGATCCTATCTTTTAATTAAACTTTCACTTAGTCCAAAAAAGAGAGAGAGAGAGAGAGAGAGAGCAGGGAAAGAAAACACCTAAGGTCTTCATTCTGCACCCGTCCTTGGTATTTTATATCTTGAGGAATTTTATGGTTGGCCAAACCTGTAGAATTTACATTGCGCTGGCAGATTTAGAGCTGCTGGAGTGTTTCATAGGGTCTCATAACATTACCAAGCGTTTGCTGAGAAGCCCCAAAGGAAATGAAACTACTTTTACAAGACAGTGCACCTTTTATATTTGTCTTTATCACATTTGACAAGTACACAGATCAGACAAGTGAAGGTCTAGCTATCGGTTTTATATCTCAATCTTTTCTGAAACGCCATATCTATTGTGTCTGATATGGACAGAGTAACTGTATTGCTTTTGTCCATGGGGTTTACATTTGCAACATGCTGGAGTCTGAACTCCACCTGTGTTTCTGCTGTTTGTTTAGGTTTGTTTTGATGATTCACGACGTAATACCCACAGTGTGCATGATGTTCAAACTTTAAAGAGCTGTTAATCTCTGCGAGCCCCCTTTCGTCATTTGATGCTCTTCAGTGTAATTCTGTCTGACAGCCAAGGAGACACGCTTTGACAATAATGAAGCGTAAGTACATCAGAGTGTTTCCTCTGGACTGCTCTGCTCCTCATTTTCCACTTCTAGCAACTCCATTAATCATAGGAAATTAGACAAGTACTTTCCTGCCTTAATATTCATTTGATCATAGTGTACAGCAGGGTTCACCATCATGAAAGAGGACCGGCTAAATGTAATACATGTATTTCCAGTAAACAACCTTAAAAGGGGATAAAGGATGAAACATCTTATTCATGATGCCTTTAATAAAGGATAAAATGTATGTTGTGTTTAATGTATAATGTGCCATTTCAAACAAGCAGTGCTGATGTGACTCTATGCACCTTTGATCAGTATAGGTATTCATAAATTCATGAAAAGATATCTTGTGGCAAGAAGGTTCTGGAGACGTGCAGGGTAACAGGTTAATTGGTGACTCTAAAGTGGCCATAGGCAGGCCTGGACTGGGACAAAAATTCAGCCCTGGACTTTTTGGTCCAGACTGGCCCACCACAATCCGCGTGCAGATACTGTGCCAACTCGGCCCGTTGATGTACCGTACATATAATCACACAAGCCCTTAATAACACTACTATACTTCTATATTCTGGAGCCTTGAATAGAATAAATGATGACTACACAGTGTGTTGCTCACTTGCTCTTAAGAAGGATACTGGAGAAAGGATTTAAGATTCAAGAGTGTTGTTTATTTAACTCACTCATATGTGGTGGAACTGATCATGGCATTGGCAGGCTTATAGCAAGATGGTTAAAAAATAGCTGAAGGGTGTCTGGGTTGGGACGGGTGAAATGATCAATGGGTGGGCTTGGGGTCTCTGGTGAGATCATCTCCTGTGGATATGATGTACTGGGCACAAACCTGGACATGAAAAGTAGAGAAATAGTATGGAATAAGTTTGAACACCCAGATGATGCAGATGATGTTGTCCTGTTGGCTTCTTCAAACCAGGACCTACAGCATGCTCTGGGGCGGTTTGCAGCCGAGCGTGAAGCGGCTGGCATGAGAATAAGCACCTCCAAGTCCGAGGCCATGGTTCTCGACCGGAAAAGGGTGGCTTGCCCTCTCCAGGTTGGTGGAGTTGTCCTGCCTCAAGTGGAGGAGTTTAAGTATCTCGGGATCTTGTTCATGAGTGAGGGAAGGATGGAGCGTGAGATTGACAGGCGGATTGGCGCGGCTTCCGCAGTGATGCGGTCGCTGTACCGGTCCGTCGTGGTGAAGAGGGAGCTGAGCCGAAAGGTGAAGCTCTCGATTTACCGGTCAATCTACGTTCCGACTCTCACCTATGGTCATGAGCTCTGGGTAATGACCGAAAGAACAAGGTCGCGAATACAAGCGGCCGAAATGAGTTTCCTCCGCAGGGTGGCTGGGCGCTCCCTTAGAGATAGGGTGAGAAGCTCAGTCACTCGGGAGGAGCTCGGAGGAGAGCCACTGCTCCTTCACATCGAGAGGAGTCAGTTGAGGTGGCTCAGGTATCTGTTCCGGATGCCTCCTGGACGCCTCCCTAGGGAGGTGTTCCAGGCATGTCCCCCCGGGAGGAGGCCCCGGGGAAGACCCAGGACACGCTGGAGGGACTATGTCTCTCGGCTGGCCTGGGAACGCCTCGGTGTCCCTCCCGAGGAGCTGGCCGAGGTGTCTGGGGAGAGGGAAGTTTGGGCTTCCCTGCTTAGACTGCTGCCCCCGCGACCCGGCAACAGATAGGCGGGAGAAAATGGATGGATGGATGGATGGACCCCTAATATGTATGCAGTTGTTTTATTGTAGGCTAACAGTAGTTAATCAGCGTTTTATTAGTTTTAACTGTATAATGTGAAACGGGTCGTTGTCTTCTTGTCTCTTATTTGATGTAATTTAATCTGAAAATTTCCATAAATAAAGTGTTCAAAAAAAAAGAAAAAAGAAAGGACAATAAACCATAAACACTGACTGAAAAAATATATAAAGCATATTTGAACAAATTGGACTGTGTATTGATACTTAAAACACTTTAACTCTGGTGACCTGATTTGGGGGATGTAATTATAGGTCAAAAATTGTGAAAATAGTAGATCTACATGCTCAAACAACACCACATTGCAACATGTGAGTTTTAAGCTTGTAGATCTGCAAATGTATGGCATCATTTGATAAAAACATAAAATAGTGGTTAATAAAAGCAACTACCAATGAATCAGGATAGTATATTATTTTCCAACACTTTAGATAACTAGATTTAGTTGTAACACACCACACACTATGCAGATGTCAAGTAAAGTTCATAGACAACGGTTCTGAACATTTAATGAGTGTTTATCCACAACATGTTAGCTAGCACACACACCTGCCACCACCACCAATCTCCTCCTCCTCCTCCTCCTCCTCCTGTACCACCATGGCAGCGGGAGCCTCACTTTCACTGTCTGCCTGCGACACCTGCTGAGAGGGACCCGCCGCAGCCAACTCAGCCGAAGCCCCGGAGCCGGAGGCCACGCCGCCGCCGGCCCCCGCTGCAGCAAACATGTTTAATATATTTCTGCTCTTAGCAGCATCCGTAGCGAGAGCTTTTCTTTTCTTTTCCCTCAGCTTTTCTGCACCGCCTTTTCGTTTTTTCTCCATTTTCGCTTTGTTTTTTGTGTGTGTTTCTCTTCTCTCTTGTAATGATTGCTCATCATTAAAGGTGATTGGACGAGGGGGGGTCTGGAAAATGCGTGGGTGGGACTATGGGCCTCTGTAGCCTACAATAGGGCCACTGGGCCAGGTATTGTTTAGACAGACAAGCCACTGGGCCTCTGTGGGCTGCAGCTGAGCTCTGTGGGCCGGTGCATGTCTCTCTCCCTGGGCTGCAGCAAAAAAAAAAAAAAAAAAGGCAGCCACTGCCGGCCCATTATTGACCGGCCCACCGGGAAAACTCCCGGTACTCCCTATGGCCAATCCAGGCCTGGCCATAGGTGTAAATATGAGTGTGGATGGTTGTTTGTCTCTATGTATCAGCCCTGTGATGAACTGGTGATCTGTCCAGGTTATATCTCAACTTTTCTGACCCTGGTAAGGATGAGAAAATAAATAAATGAAGGTAGGATTTGTAGGATATCTGTGGTCATCAGAGGAATACCACACTGGTATTGGTGATCCTTGGGTCTTCTCTATCGTCAACAATGCCTCCTTGGAAAGAAGAAATTTCAATATCTAATTAGCATATTGCTATGGAATCTGCTCATTTTATGGCCTAAACAGCTGTTGCTCAACCAGTCACTTTATTCTGTTGTGGCCACTAAAAGCAACTCCTTCACCTCCATAATAGTACAGTACTTGAGATGCTGCTTCATCTGACACTAATAAGGCTTTAAAATAGTCAGTGAGGAATGTAGTATGTGGCCTTTTCATCTGTGGATCAAATAATGTATTCTCAAGCTCGAGCATTGCATACCATACATCATCTTTGCTGATATCAGACAGAATTGTCAACTCATTACACATTTTTATCTTCAATCTGACACTGCCTCCACTCGAACAGATTTCCACAGGCGAGGTGGATTCGATTTTTACTAGAGACCAACGTATCTATAGCACCTCAATCTAACGTCATTTTAAGTCGACACTAAGGCGTAGCCATACCAACGTAATGGTTTTGCCGGACCCTCTGGACCCTTATTGGATCAATACTTTTTCAACTGAGAAGTGGCTGATTCATGTAATTTTGCCAGTGTAGAAGCAGAAGGTCTATACAAAAAGTACCAATACAGCAAGTAAAAATAGTACATTTAAAATCCTAAGAAGTATCATCAGCTAAATGTACTTTAAGTATTGAAAAGTGCCTCTGACTTAGACTAATATATTATTATTTTATTATATGTGGCATTATTAGACTTGCTAATACTGATTTGAGTGTTTATATCTACTTTGAATAAAGTTAGGTTAAAGGCCAGTGTCTATGGATCGGACCCCTCAAAAGGGTCACAAGATAAATGGGTTAAATATTGCTTTTACTTCTTTGTGCCTTCAGCAGTAATTTAAATGAAACCATCTGAGAAGTTTAGAGGAGAAATGTGAAGTGCAAACATTTGCATCATGACAAGGTGCCTCAAATAGGTGCCTATTTTTTTTTTTTTTTTTTGTCACAAGCCAAAAGGTTGGGAACCAATCAACAAGCCTCTAAAATGAAGTTAAGTAGAAACTGAAAGCAGCATAAAAAGTGCTTCAGTAAATGTACTCAGTACTAAGGTACAATGTTTACCGCAACACAAAGTACAGCTGATGAATTGTTTTTGGTCAAATGTACAAAAGTAAATGTGAAAACATTTTGATGATGGTATCAACATTATTACCATTTGTGTGTGAAGAACACATATAATACATAACACACACACACACACACACACATATATATATATATATATATATATATATATATATATACAGAAATGTCTGTACTTAATTCTTTGGTAGTTTGATGAGACATTTGACTCATAACCATAAATGTTGCCAGCTGGCGATCCCAGAGGA
This sequence comes from Sciaenops ocellatus, assembly GCA_033000465.1. Classification (NCBI taxonomy): domain Eukaryota; kingdom Metazoa; phylum Chordata; class Actinopteri; family Sciaenidae; genus Sciaenops; species Sciaenops ocellatus. Next base: position 29,581,951 of record CP136878.1, read on the forward strand.
AACATCGGGGGATCACCAAAGTCACTTGAATTCATCATCTGGAAAATATGAATGTTTTTTTAGAATGTATCACATAACATTTCTTACTAGACCAAAGTAGTACACCAACTGACTGACAGTGCAATCAGAGCCACAACACCACCACGGCTAAAAAAAACATGTGTAATTAAACATGTTGCACCAAAATCCCACATGTTGGCAGAATCATTTCACTTACACATGACTGTATTGCAGCAGCTGAAAAAAAACACTTCTGTTTGTTTTTTTTTTGTTTGTTTTACAGGTGAAGCACTCGCTGTCGATCAGCTTCAGAAACCTCTACCTGCTCCTGGCGGGGGAAAATGTCTACTGACAAGCGTGACCACAATTAAGAGGTGGTTGTGTCTCGGCAGATAGTGCCAAATGAGCAGATATTGAAAACAGTTGGAAACGCTGCACTGCTGTTTCTCAAACTGTACTCACTCATTGGTATTCCTGCCTTGCTCAGTGCTTGTGTCTTGTGGGAGGCCTGAAATTAGATTGCCTTGTCTTCCAGAGTGGGTTTACTGCAAAGTTACAAGAAGCCATTCCACACACAGCATACTGTAAGTCACTGGAAATCAGGGGTGCTGTGAAAAAATTCAGTTTTGGACTGACAGGTCTGAAAATGCTATTAGGAAAGCCTTTTGTTATCCTACAGCGATGTGGGAGGGCCAGCAGCTGCTGAGCTGCTCAGCATTGCAGCAATTCTGAGTGAGGACTTACATTAACTTTTTTCCTCCCCTGTTATCTAGAAGACAAGTCAACAGGGTTTTAAGTACCTGGTTGAAGTTAGATTTGGACTATTATGAAGCACAAAACAACAACACAATCTGGAAAAATTCAGAGTGGTGATTGGATAAGTCCTCCCCGGCCAAAAATGGTGTTTCACGCGCCTGCTTGGTTCATCCGTTTTGGTTAAAATGACATTCAGGCTGCAGGAAAGTTGATAAGTGTGTTCAAATATTTCGTTTTAAAACAGGCAGCGGGAGCGGAACTCTGAATGTGGTGCTTTTGAAAATGACATATCGTGTTTAAGCCAAATGAAATGTTTCTGGGATTTGGTAGACTGAAGAATATGCTTATCGAATAAAACTTTCATTCTGAGAAACCCATTGGAATGCAAGACAGCAAGACACAGTGAGTGAATGCAAAGTGGAAAAAGAGGTAAGTGAGACTGAGGAAGGGGAAGAAGGCTGACGAGAAAGCAAAAGATGGAGAGAGCGAGAGAACTGGAGAATGAATCCGTGTTTACACCCGAAAGTTATGATAATGAAATTGTCCTTTGCATGCTTTTAATAGCTCCCCATAAATAAAGAGGAAGAAAAACACAGAAATAGAAAGAGAGAGCGAGAAAGTTTTAAAAAAGCTTTGCAGAACTGCAGCAGCGTTTGTCGTCTTACTCTGGCACAAATGAATTCCTCATCCGCATGTTGAAATGAGCTTATATACCTAATTTACATAACACTCAGCAACACTTTCTGTACTCCAGCATGACAAACTCTTTGCTTTTACTGCTTTTAGTATCCTCAAGCCTCTATTGTCGACTGCAACAAGTCACCTCACCTCTCCTGAGATTTCTGAATGAGATTTCTCCTCGATTGAGACTTGATTAGACAGATTAAATGTTTAATTTCAGTGGCAAAAACAAGCACTTCTAATGGACGTATTTTGATGTTCAATAAGGATTATGTTATAGAGAGTTTTGCAGCTCCTGGGCTGCAGTGCGCTCACTCAATACTAAACCGAATCCAAAACCTACTGTCCCCATTAGACTTCGACACAAGAATATGGAAAAATAAAATCCAGGTTAAAAAGTTGGAAGTTTATAGCACGTGGCTAGGCACGAGACAGAAAGTGAAATAAAGTATTATTTGGTAATATGGTAATTAAAATTATTAAATATAACCTTCTGCAGCCTAGAGTTTTAGAGCGACAACCAAAGATTCACCTGTGACAGCTGTGTCATATGAATGAGACAAAGCAGGTTCGACGCACATTCAGTAGACTCACGTCACTCATATGTCAACAGCATGAAGGGGTATCAGACTGCTGAAGCTCCGACTGAACTCTAGAATTCAGTTTTATACCAACAAGGACTGTGGGATGGTATTAGACTCACTTAAACCTATACAATTACATCTAAACAAAATGATAACGTGTGGAAATCTTATTTTCACAGAACATGATTTCTTTCATTGTTCACCAAAGTGCTGGGATGTGGGAACATGGTGACAAAGTAGAAAGACAAGCAGCCAGATGATCTCACGTATTATCCAAACCACTCCATGAAGTGGTCACAATGAAAGTGAGCTCACCCCGAATTGTATGTGCACACACCAGCACACACAGCAGGAAGTGTGTGTGTAGAACCATCAGGCAGTTTGGGAAATGATTCACTCTTCACCTCCATTTTCACCTTCATTTTCCAGCTAAATTTAACTCACTTGGCGGTTTGTTTCCAACATGCTCATGTTTCTTCTCTTCTCACATCTCTTCAATGAACTTGGTAAGTTGTTGTTATTACTGATAAAATTATGATCAAGGAAGAAAAGTTGAACAAATTATGCAACATTGATGAAACAGAATTATTCTTAAAATGGAACATTAGGTGGTCAAAAAAACCATCAATAAAAAAGAAAAATACTCACTGCAGAAAAATTGCGAGTGACTGCTGGGTACATTTGTTTGTCTTTATAACAGGCCATGGCAGCAGTGCACCCGGCTGGCAGACAGACTGTGCTTCCTTTGCTCACGGCCAGGATTGATCTTTGTCAGGAGCCGAAGAAACTCTCATTGTTTCAGAGAGAGGCAGTCCATTTATTTGAAGCCCTGCACATACTCGAGACCACAGAGGGCAGATTTAAAAGGCAACCTATAAACCCATAGAAGATTGAAGTGTGTGTGTGTGAGAGAGAGTGTGTGGAGTATATGGTCAAATGGAAAGGAAATCAGTAATTGTTTCATTCCACTCAAAAGTGTGACTTTATCTTGGTAACTGGAAAACCAGTATGAATTTTTATTAAGTTTACCCTTACATGACAGTAGCAGACTTATGCTGTGTATGTAAAGAAGCTTAAAACTGCGTTGGGCGTTTATTATGTGAACCTTTTCTATAATGTGTTGTGTGTTGTCAAGTTGATGAAGATGTTTAAGTCCCCATGAAACAGGAAGCAGATTTGTACGTTCTCTAAAAGAACAGGCAGACATGGACAGACTTGTTGCAAATATCGATTGCCGTTTGTAGTCGCCAATAGTACTAAGTCTGCATGCTGCAAGCATGTAAGCACCACAGATAACGCTATGATCTAGTGTCAGCATATACCTTCCAGAGGACATGGCCAAACCCAGAACTTAACACAACCTATGAAACCAGAGGTGGCCAGTCTTGCAGCGAACCCAGTGGCCTACCGAGGTGGTTTTCTTGCTGGGTTTGGCTCCTAACATCCTGGAGCTGAGTAAGTTGAATTAGCTGAATGGCTGACTGAGCAAACAACAGTTAGCAGTTCAATACTTTTTTTTCCATCAGAAAAGTCCATAAATTACTGGATAGTGACCCTGTTGGTCTCAGAGACTGTGCTCAAACCCTGTCTGGTCCAACTGCTGATCTCAGTTCTGTTGCCTTCTAACAGCAGCAGTTAACTTCTGGTTGCACAGTGAGATAGATAGATAGATAGATAGATAGATAGATAGATAGATAGATAGATAGATAGATAGATAGATATAGTTGAGGTCGACTGATTATTTGCCCTTTGTTACATATTTGTTTTGTGTATACTGTGATGTCACACATTCAGTATGACCGACAAACACTTTTGGATTTATCAATCAATCAATCAATCAATGCCTTTTATTGTCACTATACACATGTACAATGAGACCAAAAGCCAACTCCAATAACAGTACAACAGTGAAAAAATATAAAAATATACTAAATGGTAAATGGACTTGTACTTATATAGCGCCTTTCTAGTCTTCTGACCACTCAAAGCGCTTTTACAGTACGTATCTCATTCACTCATTCACACACATTCATACACTGATGGCATTAGCTGCCATGCAAGGTGCCAACTGCTCATCAGTTTGAGGAGCCTTCGGGAGCAATTTGGGGTTCAGTATCTTGCCCAAGGACACTTCGACATGCAGACTGGAGGGGATTGAACTGGGGATCGAACCGCCGATCTTCTGATTTGTGGACGACCCGCTCTACCTCCAAACCACAGCCGCCTACTATAAAAACATAGGCAAAGAAAAGGGAGGTAAGGTGCACAGTCAAAAGCCAAAATAGATATGGTGCTATATACAGTGTTACATATTTATATATTGCACATCATGGGATGGAATATTGCACATTGTAAAGTATTGCACATTGTAGAGTATTTCACATTGTAAAGTTTTGCACAGTAGGTAAGGTTTTTTTTTTCGACAGTGTTTAGTAGTGATTGAAGAGAGTCCATGTGGTCGTAAGTCAGTTCAGACTTTAAGACGACTTTTTTTGTGTCCTCTGTTTACCTACATGTCAACCGAGAAAAAAAAACAAAGAGAGGGATGCGCACTGGGGCTCTGTGCAGAGTGCATCAGAGGAACAACAACCCTTCTCTGCCCAGCATCCTGCTAGCTAATGCTCAAGCCACTGAAAATAAGCTAGATGAGCTGCAAGTACGGATCAACACCAACAGGGCATTAGGAGCTCCTGTGTTTTGGTGTTGACGGAGACATGGCTGGAGTCCAGTGTGCCCGACTGTGCCTTCGCCGTGGAGGGTTTCTCCTGAGCACACCGCACAAAGTGGCTGAGATCAGTGATCGTGAGGACAGGAAATCAGCCATCATCCTGGACTACAACCATCACAAAGGGGGCATGGACAACCTAGACAAGTTAATAGGAAAAAGGAGGAAAAAGGGAGCGCCTCCCCCGCGAAAGCTGTTCAGGGGCCTGAATCCTGCTGATCCACCTGAGGCTGCAGCTGGGGAGGGAAAGAGGAGGAGATGCCAATTCTGCCCCCAAAGAAGGATAAAACAAGTACGACATGGTGCACATGTGACAAATACATGTGCAAAGTTCATGCACACAAACTTGCCTGGATGATCATGTGTTAAAACCTCCAGCACAGCCACTAAGTGGACCTTGTGGTGAGTTTGTCTTGTCAAGAAGGTCAAACAGTCCAGCGTCCAACGTATAGTCTGAAGACCTATACTGTGCTCATATGATGCATCCAAAGTTGTGTTTAATCCAATGACCACAAAAGGTTGGATATCATTCCAGTTCAGGAGTATTGGTTGCAATGGACTTAACAGGAAGGATGAGACAGGGTACATCGCACAGGGCTTAGGTGGGAGCTCAGTAGGGACCTGCTAACAGGTTAATCCAGGCATGCATGGAACAAATGTCCACGGCTGGGACATTATGGGTATGTGATACACACATAACACGGCACATGGCAGGTCAGATTATTTACCACGAAGCAGAGCTGCAGTCTTACACGCTTCTCTGCGCCTCCATTAGAGCAGCTGCCCACCCAGTCCTTTAGTATAGAGACTGTGTCTGTCCCCGTCCACCTACATTATTTAAAGATAAAATAAACAGAAGAGGAGCTCATCATAAAAACTTAATAAAAATTAAATTAACATCTCCAACAGTCCAAAATAAGAGAATTAGATGTGGACTCTTGAATATCAGGTCCTTGTCCTCTAAAGCTGTTTTAGTCAATGAATTAATATCTGATTATGATATTGATTTATTTTGTCTCACTGAAACCTGGCTGCAGGAGGATGAATATGTTATCTTAAATGAATCCACTCCTCCCAGTCATTGTAATATCCATATTCCTCGAAGTACCGGTCGAGGTGGTGGAGTTGGAGCCATATTTGACTGAAGTCTATTAATAAATCCTAAACTAAACTAAATTATAATTCATTTGAAAGTCTTGTTCTTAGCCTTACTCATCCAACCTGGAAAACATTACAGCCAATTCTGTTTGTTATAGTATATCGTGCTCCTGGTCCTTACTCAGAATTTTTATCTGAATTTGCAGAATTTGCATCAGGCTTGATCCTTAAAACAGATAAAGTAATCATTGTAGGTGATTTTAATATTCACGTGGACAACCACAATGATAGTCTTAGTACTGCGTTTATCTCTTTATTAGATTCAATTGGCTTCTGTCAGAGTGTAAATAAACCGACTCATTGTCTGAACCACACTCTTGATCTTGTTCTCTCATATGGCATTGATATTGAACATCTAATAGTCTCTCCACAGAATCCTCTTCTGTCTGACCATTTTTTAATAACCTTTGAGTTCATATTACTGGACTATAAGCCTTTTGGCAAATACTCCTACAGCAGATGTTTATCTGATAGTGCTGTAGCCAAATTTAAGGAAGTGATTCCTTCAGTATTGAATTCAATGCCATGTCTCAATGTAGCAGAGGACTTGTCTGCATCCTTTAGCCCCTCACAAATAGATCATCTTGTTGATAATACTACAGGCTCATTACGAACAACTCTCAACTCAGCTGCACCTCTGAAAAAGAAGATAATTAAACAAAGGAGGTTAGCACCATGGTATAGCCAACAGACTCGCAACTTAAAGCAAGAGGCACGTAAATCTGAACGCAAATGGCGTGCCACTAAACTGGAAGACTTTCGTTTAATCTCATCTTAAAAGATCATCTTAAAACATACAGGAAGGCTCTCCGTAGTGCCAGAGCAGTCTATTACTCATCATTAATAGAGGAAAATAAGAACAACCCCAGGTTTCTCTTCAGCACTGTAGCCAGGCTAACAGAGAGCCACAGCTCAATTGAGCCATCTATTCCTTTAGGTCTAAGTAGTAATGACTTCATGAGCTTCTTTAATAATAAAATTATAACTATTAGAGACAAAATTCATCACCTCTTGTCCTCAACAGGCACTCATCTGCCTTCTTACACAGCAAGTTTGGAAACAGCTGTAAAACCTGATTTATATTTAGACTGTTTTTCTCACATCGACCTTCATCAAATAACTTCAATAATTTCTTCATCTAAGCCGTCAACCTGTCTCTTAGACCCCATCCCAACCAGGCTGCTCAAGGATGTTTTACCTCTAGTTAGCCCTTCTTTATTGGATATGATTAATCTGTCTCTATTATCAGGATATGTACCACAGTCTTTTAAAGTAGCTGTAATTAAGCCTCTTCTTAAAAAGCCCACTCTAGATCCAGAGGTTTTAGCCAACTACAGACCAATATCAAACCTTCCCTTTCTCTCTAAGATACTTGAGAAAGCTGTAGCCAATCAGCTGTGTGACTTTCTCCATAAGAACAGTTTATTTGAGGATTTTCAGTCAGGATTTAGAGTGCATCATAGCACAGAGACCGCACTAGTCAAAGTTACAAATGACCTCCTAATGGCATCAGACAAAGGACTCATCTCTGTACTTGTCCTGTTAGATCTTAGTGCCGCATTTGACACCATTGATCATCAAATTCTTTTACAGAGACTGGAACATCAAATTGGCATCAAAGGAACCGCCCTAAGCTGGTTTAAATCGTATTTTTTAGATCGATCTCAGTTTGTTCATGTCAATGATGAATCCTCCATGCATACCAAAGTTTGTCATGGAGTTCCGCAAGGTTCTGTGCTAGGACCACTTCTATTCATTTTATATATGCTTCCTTTAGGGAACATTATTAGGAATCCACTCCATTAATTTTCATTGTTATGCCGATGACACCCAGTTATATTTATCGATCAAGCCTGATGAAACCAATCAGTTGACTAAACTCCAAGCATGCCTTAGGATATAAAAAGTTGGATGACCTACCATTGTAGTTACTTTAGATGGGATCAACCTGGCCTCCAGCTCCACCATAAAGAATCTTGGAGTTGTTTTTGAACAGGATTTGTCCACATAAAACAAATTTTGCTGCTTTCTTCCACTTACGTAACATCGCAAAAATCAGACGCATCATATCTCAAGCGGATGCAGAAAAACCAGTCCATGCATTCGTTACTTCTAGGCTGGACTATTGTAACCCTTTGTTATCAGGCTGCTCCAATAAGTCTCTTAGGACTTTGCAGCTAATTCAGAATGCTGCTGTACGTGTTCTGACAGGAACCAAGATCAGAGATCATATTTCTCCCATTTTGGCTTCTTTGCATTGGCTACCTGTTAAATCTAGAATAGAATTTAAAATTCTTCTCCTTACATACAAAGCTCTTCATGGTCAGGCACCATCATATCTAAAAGAGCTCATAGTACCTCACTACCCCTCTAGAACACTGCGCTCTCAGAATGCTGGGTTCATTGTGGTTCTTATAGTCTCCAAAAGTAGATTGGGAACCAGAGATTTCAGCTATCAAGCTCCTCTTCTGTGGAACAAACTACCATTTTGGGTTCTGGAGGCAGACACGGTCAACACTTTTAAGAGTAGACTTAAGACTTTCCTTTTTGATAGAGCTTATAGTTAGGGCTGGCTCGGGTCATCCCTTAGTTATGCTGCTATAGGACTAGACTGTTGGGGGACTCCCCCTCTCTCCCTTCTCTCTCTCTCCCTCTCTCTCTCTCTCTTTCTCTCTGTCTGTCTCTTTCAGAGTTAAGCCTAGTCAGGCACGGTATTGGTTGATGTAGTCACATCTCCCTTTACTGAAAACTCTATGCAAATCATCTCTCTCTCTCTCTCTCTCTCTCTCTCTCTCTCTCTCTCTCTCCATCACCATCACCATCTGTAAACATACATGTCTCATTAATGCATGTTAATGCATGTTACTAACTAAACTTCTTCCCCGGAGTTTCTGTGCTTTCTCGTCCAGCAGGTTCTCATGGATCGTGGCTGCTACTGTGGTCCTGCACGACGTCCACTACATATATTATTACTGTCATTATTCAACTGCGGTAGATGACCGTCTACCAAGGAGCTTGGGTCTGCCAGAGGTTTCTGCCTGTTAAAAGGAAGTTTTTCCACCGTCACCAAGTGCTTGCTCATGGTGGAATTGTTGGTCTCTGAAAATAATATTATAAAGAGTACAGTCTACAGAGTACAGTGCTCTGTATGAAAAGTGTCATGAGATAAGTTTTGTTATGATATGGCGCTATATAAATAAAATTGAATTGAAATTGAATTGAATTACTGAGAAGTCCGATAGAGAATGCATAACATTTTTAACAAGTTACAACAAGAGTGCAGTCCAACTTGCTCCATCTGAAAGTGTCCTGAGATAACGTCTGTTATGATTTGCTGCCATAAATAAAACTGAGTATAATCAATATATCTTACTTTGATTTGCCTTTATTGGGACTTGAGATGATAACTGTTTTTATGATGTTAATATGTGAACTAAAAACACTAACTGACACAACTGCCTGTTAATGGACTGATGTTCTCAGTCATATACAAATGGTTAAACCAGCACACTGATGTTTATTCACCATAAGCTTTTTTTTTTTTTTTTTTAATTTTCACAGGCTGATAAAGACGTGAACATTGTTGCTTGAACTATTAGCTATTGCTACAGTCTCTTGTACAGCATGCAACAACGTCTCAGCATCAGTTTTTAAGTCACACAATAAGCTAGAGGCAACTATGCTACACCATCAGCATCACTGTGTGCGTGTGTGTGTGTGGTCAGCGGGTGGCCTATGATAACCTGTGGTGTGGAGAGTGAACCTCTGACCTTTCAGTCCCTCCTGGAGATTTTCAGCCTCAGTTTATTTTTGTTTGTTTTTTCTTGCTCTACCTTCACAAACGTGAATATTTTTGGTGAAATGAAAAATAGATAAATAGATTGTCACAGAAAATAGACTGTTGTTTGATTTTCTAAATCACATCTGCTAGACCTGCAGGTGTTCCTTTGAATCACGAAAAAAATAATTATCCCACAACAATTTAATTAACTGGAGAAATGAATATATGTGTGATGTTTATTTTCCTGCCAGTTAGAAAAATCAATGAATAGTGCCATGGTGATAAGGAGATGAGAGATTTAAATTAAACTGGAGATGATGATTCAGATCTTCATGACCTAATAATATGCCATGTGATTAACTAACTGAGATATATGTATATATGTGAATATAAATGTTGATTGATTTTTATTAGTGCCCCCTTTACAGAGAAATCAGAATGCTATCAGAGGGTTTGTGTCTGCTGGAATGTGCCGAACAGCCGACTCATAACAACATTTTTCAATCATTCTTTCAGGTGGTTAAATATGAAGCAGTCATACAGTTTGTTGTCAGGTTGTCTGTTTAGTGTAACATTATGCATTGTGTATTTTATTGTTTGTCAGGGGTATTTCTGCTAGCTTCGTTTCTTCAGCAGGGATTATCTTGCTGTTGTCATAGTACCTTTCAAAATATGCCAAAGGGATTCAAATGTTTGCCAGACTCCACTGACACATGCACGTGGAATGGAATATTTCTCGTAGCTGTAACCACAATGGGTCAGACCAAGTGCGCTATGAGGAACTACAGGCAACTGCAGCCTGATACACAGGCGGGTTGGATGATAGTATGTGAAGGTGACTGTTTGCTTGAAAACAACAGTGGCTAAAGAGACTAGCGTAGATGCTGCTGGAATGAATTATATCAAAACTGGGAGAACAAAAGATGCTTTCACTCCCCAGGAAGAATTTGACTATGTTCTATGGTTCATTAAGTTGAAGTCTGCCTGTGATGGTTCATCCAATCACTTTCCAAGAATTTTTGTGCCGGCACTTTTCTAGACATTATCCAATGACGAGCTCCCATTGCTCTCAAGCACAAGATAAGAATAACATGAGGGCTCCTGTGGAAGAAGGAAGCAGAAAAAGCCTCATTATGTTTTTTTTTTTTTTTTTTTTTTTTACTGTAAGTGGCCTATATTAGCCCACCACAGGCATAGTGGCAAAACACAGCTGTGGGGTCCATTAACCCTAGTTTCTCCCAAAATATGTGCATTGTATGAAATTAGTTAGTAATTATTCATTTCTATCTTTTTTTTAAATTATGATTTATTTGGACTTTTCAGTCTTTATTGGATAGTGACAGCTTGAGACAGACAGGAAAGATAAGAGAGAGAAAGAAACATGCTGCTGACAGCCTGATGTGCTACCAGGTGAGCTACTGGGATTCATTGAGCAGATTTTTATCCAGTAAAACACGCAGTAAGTACTTTATGACCTCAACTCAAAGTGTCAATTTTCCCTTGATTAAAGAACAGTCTTTGAACAGTCATTTACGACAAACAGTCTTACTACATGATTATCATGTCCAAACAAGTTGACATTAACAATCACAATATCATGGGGTGTCGATTAGCTCAGTTGGTAGGGCATCCGCCCCATGTACGAAGGCTCAGCAGTGGCCCAGGGTTCGGGTCTGACCTGCAGCCCTTTGCTGCATGTCGTTCTCTCTCCCTACATTCATGTCACTCTTCGGCTGTCTCTGTCAAAAATGAAGCTTGAAAATGGCCAAAAAAATATCTTTAAAAAAACAATCACAATATCATAATATCTACAGAAGATAATCTTTAACTTTTATTGTGTTAACCAGCCTTGAGGTACATTACTGCCACCTACTGTTCTGGATTGTGAATTTCAAAGCGAGAACAGGCACCGTATTATATAAACAATGTTTTGTATTTTTAATATGATATTAATTTAAATTTCATTTTTAAATATCACAATTATCGTCAATATATCAAATCACTCCTAATTCAGACCAGAGAAACAGCAAGCCACATGTGGCTCCACCATGATGCTATTACTGGCCAGAGCTACAGAAATTGAACCCAGGTTGTAATAAACCACCTCTGTTAACTGGGTTTAGACTTGTAGTTGTGTAGCCCCAATGATATTAACTGCAGGTCCTCAGAGGGGCCTGTGAAATAATGGTGGAACATTTATGAGCTCAGCTGTGTTAAAAAAATCCCAACATTCCTCCAAAGTGGACTATGATTTTAAAGTACCGAGCTTGAAGGTGACATTTTTTAATCAAACTATCGACCATTTTCTGGGCCAGCCACTGCGGGGGATCATCTGTTAAACAGTTAAAGCTGCCTCTGACCCTCTGGCTGTACTCTGATAATGTGCTGTCACACTGCGTATTGCTCTAGTAAAAGTCAGAGTGAACCTCAAGAAAAAGAAAAAGAAAAAGAAAAAAAAAAATCATCCAGAAAAAAAAGTTCTTGTGGAGGTCTGACCAAAGACTGTATAAAAATTGTATCTGAATCAAAAGCAAGTGTGCTCCACTGACATTTCAGCAACAATGAGCACACAAACTGTGAGAAAACTCACTGTCAAATGTCTTTCGATCACTTTCACTGACGCAGAAAATGGGATGAGGGTGTTTTAAAAAGATGTGACGGTTTATTACATCGAGGATGACATGTCCCTTGCAGTCTGGCTGTGAGATACCTCAACAAGAGCCGGGAATCTGCAACGGCATGACTAATCACATTTAATTAGAACACATCATGAGCACAAGTACGTCATTTGACTGTTTCAAATAGGAATGTTTGGGAGGAGCAGAGGAGCTGCTGCAAAGCATCTAAATGATAATGGCAAGGACATGTCAACTGACAAAATGTCAACAGCCAACAGACTCTGAGGAGTTCTTTAATGTGTGTAAAGGATCAATCCTGTAAACCATCGATCTGATGATGATTTTGTCATGATGGAGAAACATTGTAGTAATCAAGTGAAGGCAAAGGATTACCCTTTGCCTTCACTTGATTACTACAATTTTTTTATCTAATAAATAAAATAAAAGGTTTTCTCTCTATACTACATGTTTTTTTTTTTTTTGTTCAAAATGTGTGCAACTTGAAAAAAATAATGAAAATATTGATTTTCTCTCTTTTTTTATTGTTAAACAAAAATATGAACTATGAAACTCTTTCCTGGTTCCGTTACCTGTCGTCCACCTCATTTCAGGTTGATATGTAAAAGTTGGTTTCACAGGGCATTTAGTAAACAGTGTACCACAGCCTCCTTCATGTGCCAAACCAGAGTGTACTGTGCCTCTTGCCCAGTGTTAACTGGGATTGGCTCCAGCCACAGCCTGTCCTCCAAAGGATAAGTGATGATAGATAATGGATAGATGGACGGACTGACAAGGTGAAATTAGATTAAACTGTTTTGTACACTGTTGGATTGTTCCCTCAAAAACACCCCATCATATTTTATAAGCAGCATTATCATTTGTTTTGTAAGTCAAATCTAACTAACCAAAGATGTCAGTTGAATGCAGTGCAGTATTTGTATGAAAAAACCCTCAAAAGTACCTCAGAATTATTCATTTCTTTAGTCCAATGGGCAGTTGAGTCTATTCTGTTTGTGTCTGATTTAAATCAGAAGCACAGAGCAGTGACAGACAGTGTTTGTCTACTCACAGATCCATAAAAGAGTCGATCATCTCTTGTTATATTTGTCTCTTATTCTAATTTTAAATCATTCATAGCCAAGAGTTTTCTTTATCTGACTCGTCTTCTCCCCTCTCAGTGTGTCTGACAGCAGTGGTAGGTAAAGCTCAAACACAATCATCTTGCCAAAAATGCTGAAAATAACCGGAAATGTCCTTTAAATGTCTTCTGTTTTGTTCCTGAGTGAATCTGAACCCTTGAAACTTTTCAAAGCCTCTGATCAAAGTCATGTCTGAGTGTTTCTGACAGGGAGACAGGGGAACTTCTTGGACGTATGCTTTTCTTTGTTTTGTCAGGGGACACAGGACAGGCAGCCATTTTGGCAAAGGCCTTGATAATGCTAATGAATTTGGCCCAGTTCCTCTGGTCGGCTTCCAGGAGAGGAGACGGGTGCTGAGGCCTCAGGCTAAACTCTACACTGGTGACAAAGTATCCCCATCTGTCAGACCTGCTGCTCCCTACCTCATTTATCTTCTATAGATTGTATCTATCAGTATTTAAGACTGTAATGTAAAGAGATAAGAAGAAGAGGATAAGAACAATCATCATTATCAATTGTGACACATTTACACATCATATCTCATTGAGTTCATTATAGAAATGATTGTATAACCTCTGAAAAACTCCAATAAATGAACAGCTTCGGGGATTCAAACAACTGGTGTTTACTTGTAAACATGTATGGGTGGCAGTGCCTCAGGTGGTAGAGTGGGTCATCCATGGTCACGTTTCAATTCCCAGCTTCGTCAGCCTAGTCGAAGTACCCTTGGGCAGATACTGAACCCCAAATTGCTCCTGATGGCTGTGCCACTGGTGTGTGAATGTGTTTATATGGGTGAGCTTAGTATCAGTGCGAGAGCTTTGGATAGGAAATGCTGTATTGCTCATGTTGGCACCTTGCAGGCAGTGTCTGCTATCAGTGTGTGAATGTGTGTGTGAATGGGTGAGTGTGAAAGTGTTATTTGAGTGGTCGGAAGAACATATAATACAAATCCATTTACCATCATGACAAGTGACCTCTAGTGTGTGAACAATGTCTCTTGTCCAGCATAAGCCAAGGCACAAGTAGTGTTACAGCTTAACAGCTTATGAGCAGGTATTGTATTGTATTGTAACACTGGATATTTCGGCAGGAGACCTGTCTTAATAAACATTTCCAGAAAAAGTTGCTGGTTGCTCTGTATAATAAACTGTTGATCAAACGTGTGGGGAAAAAAACTGAAAGTCAATCCAGGCCCTCCAAAATATGACAAACAACAAAACCCTTTGTGTAAAGCCCAGCCAAAAACCACAGTGGTCACGACATATTGGCTTTTTTAATGATTCAGCTCCTTCGGTAAAGACTTTTTAATGTTCCCATCCTCCATGTTGTTTTTTTCTTATATTTTGGGGTGCCTGGTTTGCTCTACGGTTTAAACATTTTCTCATGAAGTTAATAGAAAACATAACCAGGTAGCAGGTAGCAATATGTTTCCTTCAAATTTCATTTGTAATTTGCCATTGCAAATTAGTTATATATAAATGTAATTTCTCTGAGACCCAAATTTGTTCTACTGATAGGGCATCTGTTAAGAAAAACTTTTCAACTTTTAAACATTTCAGTCATTTTGAAAGGCTTTCATAAGCAACTTATTTTGTCTTCAGTTTGAACGGCTTATGTCTCCCTTTGCAACACTAAGCTGAGAAGCTCATTTACTACAATCATGTCATCACTGTCAAATTTGACATAGTAATACAGGAACACATTTAAAACATCAATCCAGTTTTTGACCACTAGTAATGCTATGGAGCAATATTTGAATGAGTTTATTATGTTCTCATGCATGTCAGTGTTTGGTTTAATTTCTTTCTTTTGATAGAAATATGTAGTTTCAGTCTCATTTTATGAAGGTTCAAAATCTACTTTTAGGTCTAAATTCCACCAGATAGAGCTGTGATGTATTCTTTCTACACCTCGGCCGGCAGAGCTGATCGTGCCCGTTCGCAACAAACTTTGTGATTCTACCAGAAGTGCAGCAGCACACTTCAGAAGCAGCTCTATGCTCTGCTCTGTATTCTCTACAGACGAGAGCAGATTGAGCTGACCAAATCAATTCAGCAAAAGTTCTGTGACTGGGGAAATACCACCATCTCTCACCATCTATGAGCCAGCCCTAAAATTGTCATTGTGGGGTGTCTTGTGTGCCATCCATAGTCCTTGAGATAGCTAACTATCTTGTGTTTTTCCTAAGGAATTAACCTAAGACGCCATCCACAGAAGGTGAATCAGCAGCATCAGATATTGTTTGAGGTTTGTGAATCCAGGATCACTGGTGAGGAGCCAGGATGAGAAGAGAGAACTGGTGAAACTGGTGAAAGACAGAAGTGAAAGTCTGGATTTGAGGAGTAAGGATAAAGAAAGGGAGGAGTGAAAGGAAAAGAACAAAGGAGAGATGTGATGTCAATGTTGCAGAATTATGTTATGTTCCGGAATGTTGGCCAGTTCTAGAATGCTGGCTTGTTCAAGAATGTTTGGACGTTCTAGAATGTTGTCATGTTCCATGATATTGGCATATTAAAGATTGTTGTCATGTTTAAGGAAGTTGGAATATAATTGAATGTTGTCATGCAGAATGTTGTCAAGATCTAGAATATTGGCATGTTCTAGAATGTTTGGAAGTTCCGGAATGATGTCATATTCCAAAAGTATGTTATGTTCCAGAATGTTGGCAAGTTCTAGAATGTAGGAAAGTTCTAAAATGCTTGGACGTTCTGGAACGTTGTCATGTTCCATGATATTGGCATATTGTTTAATATTGTCATGTTCCCGAATGTTGGCAAGTTCGAGAATGCTTGGAAATTCCGAATGTTGCTAAGTTATAGAATGTTAGCAAGTTCTAGAATCTCACCAGTTCTAGAATGTTTGAAAGTTCCGGAATTATGTCATGGTCCAGCATTATGTTAAGTTCTAGAATGTTTGGAAGTTCCAGAATGTTGTCATGTTCTGGAATGTTGGCCAGATCTAGAATGTTTGGAAGTTCCGGAATGATGTCATGTTCCAGAATTATGTTAGGTTACGGAATGTTGGTAAGTTCTACAATGTTTGGAAATTCAGGAATGTTGTTATGTTACAGGATGTTGGCATCTTATACATTGTTGTATTGTTTACCGAAGTTGGAATATAGTTGAATGTTGTCATGTTCCAGAATGTTGGCCTGTTCTAGAATTTTTTGAAGATTTGGAATCATATCCTGTTCCAGAATTTTGGCCAATTCTAGAATGTTTGGACGTTCTGGAATGTTGTCATGTTCCATGATATTGGCATATTGTAGAATGTTGGCAAGTTCCAGAATGTTTGGAAGTACTGGAATGTTGTTTTGTTACAGGATGTTGGCATATTATAGATTGTTGTCATGTTTAAGGAAGTTGGAATATAGTTGAATGTTATCATGTTCCAGAATGTTGGCGAGTTCTAAAATATTGGCATATTCTATAATATTTGGAAGTTCTGGAATGATGTCATGTTCCAGAAGTATTTTTTGTTCGGAATGTTGGTAAGTTCTAGAATGTTGGCAAGTTCTAGAATGTTTGGAAGTTCTGGAAAGATATCATGTTCCGGAATGTTGGCCAGTTCTAAAATGTTTGGACGTTCTGGAACGTTGTCATTTTCCATGATATTGGCATATTGTATAATACTGTCATGTTCCGGAATGTTGGCAAGATCAACAATATTGGCATATTGTATAATATTGACATGTCCAGGAAAGTTGGCAAGTTCTAGAATGTTTGGAAGTTCGGGAATGATGTCATGTTCCAGAATATATTATGTTCCAGAATATTGTCAAGTTCTAAAATGCTTGGAAATTCTGGAATGTTGGTATGTTACAGGATGTTGGCAAATTATAGATCGTTGTCATGTTTGAGGAAATTGGCATTTTGTTGAATATTGTCATGTTCCGGAGTGGTAGCAAGTTCTAGAATGTTTGGAAGTTCCGGAATTTTGTCATGTTCCAGAATGTTGGCCAGGTGTACAATGTTTGGAAGTTCCAGAATGATGTAATGTTCCAGAAATATGTTATGTTCCGGAATGTTGGCAAGTTCTACAATGTTTGGAAGTTCTGGAATTATGTCATATTACAGAATGATGTTATGTTCCGGAATTCAGTTCAATTCAATTTTATTTATATAGTGCCATAGCATAACAAAAGTTAGCTCATGACACTTTTCATACAGAGCAGGTCTATACTGTACTTTTTATATCATTATTTACAACAATTCCACCATGAGCAAGCACTTGGCGATGGTGGCAAGGAAAAACTTCCTTTTAACGGAATGTTGGCAAGTTCTAGAATGTTTGTGAGTTCCGGAAATATGTCATGTTCCAGAATTTTCTTATGTTCCGGAATGTTGTCATGTTCTTGAATCTTTGGTAGTTCTGAAATTTTGTCATGTTCCAGAATGTTGGCCAGTTGTAGAATGTTTTAGAAGTTCCGGAATGATGTCATGTTCCAGAATTATGTTCCGGAATGTTGGCAAGTTTTAAAATGCTTGGAAATTCTGGAATGTTGATGTGTTACAGGATGTTGGCAAATTATAGATTGTTGTCATATTTGAGGAAATTGGCATTTTGTTGAATATTGTCATGTTCCGGAATGGTAGCAAGTTCTAGAATGTTTGGAAATTCTGGAATGTTGTCGTGTTCCGGAATTTTGTCATGTTCCAGAATGTTGGCCAGGTGTACAATGTTTGGAAGTTCCAGAATGATGTCATGTTCCAGAAATATGTTATGTTCCGGAATGTTGGCAAGTTCTACAATGTTTGGAAGTTCTGGAATGATGTCATATTACAGAAAGATGTTATGTTCCGGAATTCAATTCAGTTTTATTTATATAGTGCCATATCATAACAAAGGTTATCTCATGACACTTTTCATACAGAGCAGGTCTATACTATACTTTTTATATCATTATTTACAACAATTCCACCATGAGCAAGCACTTGGCGACGGTGGCGAGGAAAAACTTCCTTTTAACGGGATGTTGGCAAGTTCTAGAATGTTTGTGAGTTCCGGAAATATGTCATGTTCCAGAATTATCTTATGTTCCGGAATGTTGTCATGTTCTTGAATCTTTGGAAGTTCGGGAATGATGTCATGTTGCAGAATTATGTTAGGTTACGGAATGTTGGTAAGTTCTACAATGTTTGGAAATTCAGGAATGTTGTTATGTTACAGGATGTTGGCATCTTATACATTGCTGTATTGTTTACCGAAGTTGGAATATGTGTGTTACAGGATGTTGGCAAATTATAGATTGTTGTCATATTTGAGCATTTTGTTGAATATTGTCATGTTCCGGAATGGTAGCAAGTTCTAGAATCTTTGGAAATTCTGGAATGTTGTCATGTTCCAGAATTTTGTCATGTTCCGGAATGTTGGCAAGTTCTAGAATAATTGGAAATTCCGGAATGTTGTTATCTTATAGGGTGTTGCCATGTTATAGCCTGTTGTCATGTTTCATGAAGTTGGAATATAGTTGAATGTTGTGGTTGTCCATGATATTGGCATATTGTAGAATGCTGTCATGTTCTAGAATGTTGGCTTGTTCTAGAATGTTTGGAAGTTCCAGAATGTTGTCATGTTCCGGAATGCTGGCCAGTCCTAGAATAATGTCATGTTGCAGAATTATGTTATGTTTCGGAATGTTTGCAAGTTCTAGAATTTTTGGAAGTTCCGGAATTATGTTATGTCACGGAATGTTGGCAAGTTCTACAATGTTGGCAAGTTCTACAATGTTTGGAAGTTCCGGAATTATGTCATGTTCCAGAATTATGTTATGTTCCGGAATGTTGCCAAATTCTAGGATGTTTGGAAATTGTGGAATGTTGTCATGTTACAGGACGTTGGCAAATTATAGATTGTTGTCATGATCATATTTTTTATTCTTTTTATCCCACAACCCTCATAATTCACTATATGATTACTGAAAGAATGGTGTGTTTTGTTCCGTAATGTTGTTAAGTTCTAGAATGTTTGGAAGTTATGGAATGTTGTCATGTTCTGGAATGTTGGCAAGTTCTAGAATGTTTGGTAGTTCCGGTATGTTGTCACATTCCGGAATGTTGGCCAGTTGTAGAATGTTTGGAAGTTCCGGAATGATGACACCGCGGTGAGGTCTTGTCTTATTTTGTGTTTTGTCTCGTCATTTCCTGTTTTATTTTGAAAAGTAACTCTCCTCTCATTTCAGGTCACTTGCCCTTCCGTGCGTGTCACCTGTCTGACTGTCTTCCCTAATCACCGATTGTGTGCACCTGGTGCTCCCTTCCCTCCATGTGTTTAAATAGTCTGCGTTTTCCTTGTCTTGTGCCAGCGTGATCGTCTTTGTCGTCATACCAGCCCATGCCCTTGATCTTTGCCACAGCCACAGTTTTGCCCTGCTTCACCGCATTGAGTTTTCTCCTTGTAAGAGTGATTTTTCCTTGTAACTTTATAGCTTAGCTTTAGGATTTAGTTTTGATAGTTTAGAGATTGCCGTTTTTGTTTTCCTCCAATTGAAGTGATTTGGTGTTTATTCAGAATTAACCTTAAGCATTTCCTCCAATTTTTCAGTGTTTCTTAGTTTTCTGTATTTTCCCAACCAGGTTTTGTTTCCTCCCTTTTGGAGCGCCTTTTGTTTCTTAGAGTTTTTATTTGTTATTCCCCCCTTGTTAGGATAGATAGATTACCTGGATTCTTAGATTAGGACAGGTGAGGTTGTTTAGTTAGAGCAGTTAGAGTTATAGTGGTTTTCCTCCCTTTTGGAGCGCCTTTAGTTTGTGTTAGATTTCACAGCCGTGCGTCTTCCAATAGGGAAGACGCATATCAGGAGTTTTGGTAGCACTTTTATTTTCACTCTGTTTAGAGGATGTTACGTTTCCCCTTTTAAGCAGAAACAATAACACTGACAACCAACAAAAATATAACTCAGGGAAGACAGGAGGCGGACAAAGAAAAGGAGATTTATTTACCATTTTTAAATGAAAAGGTAAACAACAAATGTAGGTTTGAAAAGTGTGGGGGGAAGAAAGAACTGTGGGGGTTGTGCCAAACAAAATTAACAAAATACAATAAAATACGGCCTAGCTCAACCCTATCTGTGAGGAAAGACAAAGAAAACAAAAGCCTGACTAGCTTATCTATAAATGTGTCTGAAAACAATAGAAATACATCAGTGGCAACAACCCATAACCTAGTGTGATAACAGTTTCTTTCTAAGTGTGTGAATGTATAGGGTACCCCAGTGGTAACTCAGTCCTACCTCCCCACCACAAACCTTAGAGAGCAAAGCAAAGTCAGAGGGAGAGCAAAACAAGAGAGAGGCTTTTAAAGGGTGCCCTCCGTCTCTGATTGGCTGATAGGCTGGAGGGTGAGCCAATCCACAGCTCCTGGGGCTCACAGGTGGCAACCAATCCTTCACTTCTCACCTGCAGGACAAAGGGAGGAGAGAGCAAGAGAGAGAGACACACGCATGCACAAGTCTATACACGTAACAGAGGATTACTCACGCTGCTACTCTTGAATAAAGTTCAGTTTAATTTCATCTGCTCTGCGTCTGAGTCCTGCCTGGAGCCCGTCCTGACAGTTTTGTTACAGTACCGGAATGTTGTTATGTTACAGGATGTTAGCAAATTGTAGATTGTTGTCATGTTTGGGGAAGTTGACATATAGTTGAATGTTGTCATGTTGGAGAATGTTGGCTTGTTCTAGAATGTTGTCATGTTCCGGAATGGTAGCAAGTTCTAGAATGTTTTAAGTTCCAGAATGTTGGCAAGTTCTAGAATGTTAGGAAGTTTCGTGGTATGACAGCGTGCTTATCAAAAGATGTCTAAACAACGCCTGTTGCTCGGCAACCTGGCGTGTCACAACTGTTGATTTCTGTGAGGTGCACAATTACCCCCTCTGTGGTTTTAGGTATAAATGATCATCTTTTTTCTTGTTCTTTATATCCCACATCCCTCATAATTCACTGGATGATTAATAAAATAATTTTGTCATGTTCCAGAATGTTGGCAAGTTCTAGAATGTTTGAAAGTTCCGGAATGTTGTTATGTTACAGGATGTTGGCAAATTGTAGATTGTTGTCATGTTTGGGGAAGTTGGCATATAGTTGAATGTTGTCATGTTCTGGAATCTTGGTTCTAGAATGTTGGCAAGTTCTAGAATGTTTGGAAGTTCCGGAATGTTGTCATGTTCTGAAGACTAAACTGAACCACTCACTGTCATTGCTGCTCAGTTGTCAGGCAGTAAACTGTTCCAGAATTATGTTATGTTCTGGACTATTGGCAAGTTCTAAAATGTTGGCCAGTTTTAGAATGTTCGGACATTCCGGAATGCTGTCATGTTCCACGATATTGGCATATTGTACAATATTATCATGTTCCAGAATGTTGGCAAGTTCTATAATGTAGGCCAGTTCTAGAATGTTGGAAAATGACATGACAGCGTGCCTATCAAAAGATGCCTAAATAATGCCCATTACTAGGCACCCTGGCATGTCACGACTGTTGATTTCTATGAGGGGTCAAAATGACCCCTCGGCGGTTTTAGGTATAAATGATTTTTTTTTTTTTTTTTATATCCCACATCCCTCATAATTCACTAGATGATTAAAAACCAATTTTAGGAAAAGTCATGAACTGAGAGATGTAGGAGTTTTATTTTGAACATGCGTTTGAAAACACCAGGGGGTCAAATTACCCCTTTTGGTGGTTCTAGTGTTGATCTCTTGAGTCTTAAATTTATGCACATAAATATTAATAGCATTCTGGTTTCAGAATGATTACGAGGGTTAGAGAACAATTACATACAAACTAGGATGTAGGCTCTGGCTTTTTCATATCAAATGAGATATGGTGCATAGAGATGCCATAAAAGGGAAAAGCATGTTTCTGAACCCCCCTACTGTACACTAATGGCATTAGCTGCCATGCAAGGTTCCAACTGCTCATCAGTTTTATGAGCTAACTGTTCATACACATTCACACAATGATGGCACAGCCTTCGGGAGCAATTTGGGGTTCAGTACCTTGCCCAAGGACACTTCGACATGCAGACTGCAGGATCTGATTAGTGGATGACCCGGTCTACCTCCTGAGCCAACACGCTGCCCACAAATCCAAACTCTGACACCGAAACCCCACCGGGCCTGTCCGTGGCGCATTGCATGAGCGTTGCGTATTTGGTCCCTCCTCCACGCAACGTCAAACCCCACCGGGAGCATTTCAGAAGCGAGAGTTTAATGTTAAATGGACTGTACTTATATAGCGACTTTCTAGTCTTCCGACCACTCAGAGTGCTTTTACAGTACGTATCTCATTCACCCATTCACACACTGATGGCACTGGCTGCCATGTGTAACGGGTGTGTGTGGTTGGGGCATGAGGGAGGAGGACTCATGGCACTGTTTCCTGCGATTATTTGTTCCTGCAGAAGACATTAACACACACCATAAGCCTTCTGTCTCTTCCTCTGCACCTCTGCTCCCTCAGCAACACAAAACGGGACTGTGAGGGCAGAGCTTTAAATTTCACAGAAAAACGTTTTATAAAACAAACATATACAGGAAGAAAACAATGCCACCTGGTGGCGAAAGGAACACAGAGCGTGGGGTGGAGTAACTACACAGAAACAACAAAATCCTTAACCCAACAAAAGAAAACACATATCTGCAGAAGACATTAACACACACCATAAGCCTTCTGTCTTTTCCTCTGCACCTCTGCTCCTAAACATGCGAACATACAGTGTTAACACCAGGGAGTGCAAGCTAATGCTGCATAGGCTACACGACTACATGGAAACAAATCGCGCCAAAAACATGAAACTAAAAACATGCATAAAACTTATATTAGTGGTCAAAACAACACAAAACAGCTTGGTAACATATAGTATGCAACACAGAACAATATGCACCGAAGATTTCAACATAAATGACTACATTTTCAAAGAAAATAATACAAGATTAACACTGCATTTTCCACACAGCTTACCCTCAGCAACACAAAACGGGACTGTGAGGGCAGAGGGGAGGGGCTACAGAAGCCCAGCAGGTACAGAAAAGGCAAAGTGCAGGAAGGTCATTTCCACATGAAAGTTTATAAAATAATGGTAGATGAAAATAACTCAGAGATAAAATTTGTAAATACTCAGAATAATCATAAAATGATAAATAAAACTTACAAATACAAATTGGAAATAATAATTAATAAAGTGCATTTTTAACTCTGTTACACATGCAAGGTGCCAACTGCTCATCAGTTTGAGGAGCTAACCATTCGTACACATTCATACACTGATGGCACAGCCTTCAGGAGCAATTTGGGGTTCAGTATCTTGCCCAAGGACACTTCAACATGCAGACTGGAGGGGATCGAACGGCCGATCTTCTGATTAGTGGACGACCCGCTCTACATCCAAGCCACAGCCGCCCCGGCTTAGCCCACCAGACTTTGTTTACTTGCTCAGATTTGGCCATTTTCCCGGTGTATGTTCTTCTAAACATGCTTCTTAATTAGTTTCACTTTTGTCTGTTTTTACGACTGGCAGTTTGCATGGGGTATTTTATTTTGAAAATCCACTGGATTCTCTTTACTTTTTCTGTGCCTGGCTTCCACCCGCTCGAGGTGGTGTGTGTAAATTGACGCGTTCTGCTCGCGTCAAGTGTCAAAAGCATGTAGAGACGCTTCTGGGATGCGTCTGAAACGGACCACAGCAGAGCCGCTGGGGTTTGATACATTGACTAGAATGGCCGTGTATTACTCGCAATGACGGGCCCGGTGGGGTTTGGGCGTGACTGACTGAAGACTGTTTGAACTTAACCACTCACTGTCGTTGCTGCTTAGTTTTTTTTTTTTTAATATTTTTCTTTTGGCCTTTTTTATTGGATAGAGACAGCTGAAGAGAGACAGCGACGGGGAATGACATGTAGCAAAGGGCCACAGGTCTGATTCGAACCCAAGCCGTGATGGAGCCTTCGTACATGGGGCGGACGCTCTACCAACTGAGCTAATCGCTGCCCCTCGTTGCTGCTTAGTTGTCAGGCAGTAAACTGTTCTCTGCAGAGCAATGAACCATTCACCTGTTCACCACTACACCGTTCACTATCTAGGTTGAGCTTAAAGGATCAGTGTATTTGAATTAGTGCAGTGATCCCCAACCTTTTTTGCACCAAGAACAGATTTCATGTAAGACAATATTTTCACAAACCAGCCCACCATTACGCTGAATTAGTGGGAGCTTGTTTCTCTGCAACGAGCCAGTCGAGGGGTAATGTGAGACAATGACTGAATGAATGTTTTTTTCCAAAGAAATTCTCCAAAGACATTTGTTTTTGTTTTTTTCTACTAATTTTTGCTACCTTGTGGGCTTGATTTTTGGGGTTACGTATCATGTGACCGACACAAGCGTCTTGACCGGTACCGGTCTTCAGCCTGATAGATGGGGACCTCTGATTTAGTGCCATTGTTGGATCTCAGTCAAAAAAAGTTGTGTTGATCAGAAGATTGTTTCCAACATGTCAGATTATAAAGTCCAAATTAGGTCAAATAGTATTATTCTGCGGGTGAAAAGAAAAAGAATGCAGGATTCAAAGTTGGCAGCAGGTAGAGCTTTTATTATCTTGACAGACAAATGGAAAGACTGTTTTCCAGTCTCAAAGTATCTCCTTTTATACTTTTCAGTGTTATACGTCAATGACACAAGTCCTGCCCACCTTTTTATTCACCCACAACATATTGGTGTAAACACATGCCTTTTTATTCACCCACCTTTTTATTCACCCACGACATAATGGTGTAAACACATTCCAGGTGTTCAGGTTACTCTAGGACACACAGCTGGCAAAACTTGGGGACTCTCCAATTTAATGGTGTCTCCCTAGACACTGTCCTAGCCATTTTGGTTCAGCCTTTTTGCACTGTCCTGTAGCCATTTTTGTACAGCCATCTTACACATCTGGGCCTGTGTCTTTTTATCAGTAAACTCACAGGCCTCTTGGCCTAATACAGTAGATTTCTCTTTTTTTACTCTACTTTTGACAAGATTACTCCATTAAAACCTAGCGTGCTTTACTTATATTTAAAAAAAAAATAATAATAATTTTCTTACACCACTATGTCATAATGTATTTTATCGTATTTTTTTAAACAACTTTATAAACTTGTTAATATGACAAAAAGTTTGTGTCACAGTCATTCACTTGCTTATCAGTTTTTTAACATGATACATTCAACTTTTCACTAAAACCATGGTGCTTATTACTTCATTAACAATATTGTGTGCTCACATAAAATCAACTTTACTCAAACCATATATTTTAATAAAAGAATTAAACTTTGAAGCACCCATCGCTGGGGCCTCTGATTAAAGTTATGAAATTTTATACTACACCATCTAGTGATGAAGTTGCAGAATGCATTCAATTGAATTCCCCTCCCCTCACATTTGCTCCCAAGCGTGTAGAAGAACAGCAAAACTTGCGGGAGGCCAAGTCTGGAGCCAATGTTTGGTTTGGTTACTGTGGTGCTACAACACAGTGGACTCTATGGAAGAGGACACACTCCTGTAGATATAAAAGGCTCATTCTAAAGTAACAAAAGCACAATTTTTATTTTCAGCTCATTATACACTATTGAAAACATAGTTATATAGTGGGGAGGTGGTGGATGCAGGACTGCCAAGATGGAGACGACCAAGGCCACCACACTGAGCTTCACAATGGAGACTACTTCCATGTTTTATACAGTCTATGGACATAATCTCACTGATGCTGCTTATGAGCACAACAGGTCAAATCAACTCTCTGGAGATGAGAGATTTTGAGGCAGTGGAAGATCCTGTTTGAATTAGCAGGATACAATGTGTGCGCCAAAGATGCATGCTGTGTTGAAAAAGACTTTGCAGCAAAACAGTAACTAATTCTTTAGTGCTTCTTTCACATTATGGTTTAGTTTAAACT
This sequence comes from Sciaenops ocellatus, assembly GCA_033000465.1. Classification (NCBI taxonomy): domain Eukaryota; kingdom Metazoa; phylum Chordata; class Actinopteri; family Sciaenidae; genus Sciaenops; species Sciaenops ocellatus. The sequence goes on from CP136878.1 coordinate 29,608,324, forward strand.
TCTTTACATAGTTCTTGTCATTAAAAATACCTTTTAACCTTTTTTTTGGAAGTAAGGTTGGTTCAGTTTTTGATGATGAATTTACCAGTGATGGCTGGGGATGAGGATGCAGGTGAATGTTCACAAGGATTTTTGTGATGACATTCATGTTTGTGCCAAAAGTTTCAGGCTTTTCTACTGAGTGATAGTTGATGGCAGAAGCATAACAGTGTACTGGCAGAGGAAAGGAACAAGAAGACTGATGGACAGTGTAGAAGAAAAGCACATATTTGTCAAGCCTCAAAGATCCACACGATAAGTTTTAGTGTTAATATAGACATTGTAAATGACCTATGGCTAGATGAATACATGTGGGCTGTCCAACCTGGAATACCGCCATAGCATGTAGTAGAACTACCAATCTACCTTGGCAATGTCACATTTTTAACATGTTCATTGTCAAGTTAGCAACAAAAATATAGAACATCTGCTTACACTTTCTGTTTAGTTTAGGTTACATACCTAACATAACTTAAAGATGTTATGCAACGTTGCTTTCTTAATAGAAGTCACTGTTGACTAATGGTTTCATACGGGATGATATGAGAAATTTGTTTCTCTTTTACAACTAAATTTGTCCATTGCTCCCATTACTATCACCCCCTGCTGTTACTGCACCTTTGGTCACCATCTCACATGGTGAGAAAATGTGACACAGACACAGTACACTCTATTACACACTTGAGAGACTGGTCTGGACTGTAAAACACTTGAAATTTACTTCGCGTAGGATATCTGGCAGGTCTTGTCTGCATGGTGGCACAGTAAAACCACAAGATACAGTAACGTAATCATCTGCTCTACCTCCTAATGTGTGTTTGTACTGTGCTTTACATCCACCATGGGGCTCTTATCTTATCTGAACCTGGACAGGAATCTTTAGAGTCGGCTACATGAGGGGTCACCTGGGGGCAATGCCCCTCCCACTTCCTCCACTGTGCCCCCTCATTTGTTTAAAAGCACGTCAGTGTTTTCTCATGACAGTGTTAAAATGTAACTGTTCTAGCTTGTGGCAGTCTCACTCTTCCTCTGTTATGTCCTTCCTTGTTCTTCCGTCCTGCTGATTCTCAAGTGTTCTGACTTTTACTGAAGATAATTTATTCTACAAGTAACCACTGGGTGCAGAAGTGGTATGATGCATAGATCACAGTTTCTTGACTGTCACATGAGTAATAAGACACGGATCAGGCAGGCTGAGTCATAAAATTCACATTCTGATGAACAGCAGATGGGTAAAAGAAGCTCAAGCATCTCCCCATTAACAGAGACACTTTGCACATTTACACACAGGGTGCAGCAGCGTACATTCATCGATTATTAAAATCTCCTGACATGCCTACAGGATGCGTCAGGATCTGATGTTGATCAATGTTCTGTGTTCTTTACACATCCAAAAAATAAAGCAGCCATCCTCCTGATGGATCCTGAGCTCCATCAGAGCAGTCTAAAAACATTTATCTCAGAAGATAAAAGTTTAATTCTGTTTCCTCTGGAGCGTTTCCTCTGTCATGTCAACTTTAGAACACCCAGCAACTAATGCTTTGTTATGGATTCTGGTATGAAAATAACTTTAACTTTCAGTCCTCAAAAGAAACACTGCAAAATGATTTCAATATTCTGTATATCAATTTGCTGTGACCCTGTTATGTGTATCTGTGTTCAGAATGTTAAATGGAATGTTAGCCGGGCTGCCTGTGAGTTTGCTAACAGGCAGCGGAGGCTATTGTCATGCCAGAACTGGAGTTGGGTGAGGCAATGTAACTGTGCTCATCACCCTCTATGGACATAATTACAGAGAAGAAGAGACTGAATAGGACATGATGGAGGAAGCTAAGAAGAGAAAGAGAGAATGATTAAGAACCCAAGCGTTTGACTGTGGCTCAAGAGGTCAATCAGAACACTGTTGGGTCGATCACCAGCTCTACATGTTGAAGTGCCCTTGGGCAAGATACTGAACCCCAAAATACACCCATAGACTGTGCCAGTATCAGTGTATATTTAATCAGTGTATGAATGTGATGTGTAGTGTAAAAGTGACTTGAGTGGTTGGAAGACCCGAAAGGTTCTATATAAGTACAGTCTATTTACCATTTAAATCTGGAACTGACATTTAGTCATTGGTGAGGGCTTCGTAAAATGAAAAGCTAAAAGACAGGCGCCGAGACGGGCTGTTTTACTGTTAGAATATTAGCTGGCTGCTATCTGTGTTTACCACAGTGGGATTACTTCCTGAACTTGGGAACACTAGATCACAAAAATACCAACGTAATGTTGCTTTAAGATAAAAGTATAAGAACAGGGTGTGTGGGGAATAAGAACAAACAAATCTGAGTCAAGGTTTCAAAACTTTGAGATTAACTGCCATCCTGTCATATATATCAAATACATATAGAGAGAGAATGATGTCTCTATACCCGTATCTGATAATCTATATTACTATACAAGCCTGATGGCACTCGGAAAACTCTAAGTGCTCCATTATCATTTCACGTAGCGATGCTAAAGCATTATGTTAAAGAGATGTCAAAACTGCCTTGCATCATTTCCACGGCAATGAGGATGAGAGGTGTCAAGCGATACACTGATCAAGCTCGTTAAATCACAGTCACACGCTTGTTATGTCTCTTAAGACAGGCTTGAGATGAGTGTGGATTTGACCTTTTCTGCACTCCAAAGCTTCCAAAAAAAAGGTACAACTGAACACTAAACTATTACCTGAAAAGTCAAATCAAAAGCTGCTCATCTCTGCACACCTGAACATGTGAGAGGAGCACAGTCACATGTACTTCTTACCTGATGAAGGTTATTCAGGCTTTGTTCAGACTGCAGGTGGATCAGATTTATTTATCAAGTGATCAGATAGGATTTGTGTACAGACATCACCAACACGACTGGATGGGTTTCTATGGTAACAACATAGGCGCCAGTGACTACATCCACTCTGGAATTGACGTGTCGTGTGAGTGACTTGAAAGGAATACAAAATATGATATGAGTGACTGACAGACACACATCTGTAGAAATCTGATTAGAATTACATTTGATGTGGCTTGAATCAAAAATGACTTGAATGATTTTATGTGTTGTCCAGACTAGAAACAATCTATATACCAAAGGAATTTGGCAGTCTGAACAAGGCCTTAGACCAAAACATTGTATTGAGTTTTAGTCTCTGCACACCCACACAGGCGTTTCCCATCATGCCTTGGGTCTTGCAGTCGGTGCCTGGTTCTTAAACCTGCAGCGGCCTCGATCTTGTGAGGTTATTGATGTCAGAGCAAGCCAACCAAGTCAGACACAAATCTAACCAGCGTTCATTCTGCCATGATTGATCAACTCTGCGTGGACAAGGCTCATCTCAAAGAAGTCTATGTGTACTAACAAGAAGAATTACAATAAAATTTGGGGGGAAAAAAGTGGAGTCAGCACTCTGGCAAACTCCTGATGAGGATCCAGTGGGGTCAGCTAAAATCTGGACTAAAATCGAGTGTGTGGACTGTTTCTTTTTTCCATATTGTCCTACACCTGGCCTGAATATGAGATAAGATGTGTACACAACTACCGCACTGAATGTTGGATGTTGTCAAACAACAGTAACTGTAAAGTGTCCTCAGTGCATTAACTGGACTGGACTTCATGGCTCCCTTAATTTAGTTCTGACAAAAGTAAATTGAGCTCCAGCTGATTTTTCAAGAGCATTTAATTACTTTTATAATCTATGAGTGGAGATAAAAACAGGCATTTGCTGAGTGCAAACTATTTCAACTTTTTATGTTGCTTCTGTTCAATATTAATTTTTTATTTTGAATACAGAAGAGGGAAAACTGATAAACAGACCCTGCCAAGAACCAAAGAAAAACACGACGAAGAAGGAAGAAGGAAGGAAAGAGACGGCCGAGTGAAACATCTGTGTCTTCTGCATAACCACAATCAGATTGTTGAAGTGCTTTTTGAATTTAAATGTGACACTCAGAGAGTGACAATAACATGCTACAGCGTATTAGCTCATAACACGTTGTTGACACACTTCACATACACTCTATTTTTAGGTGTGCAAAGTTACTTTTGCCACCCCAATTTCAGAGGTAAAGGTTTCAGGCATTTTCTCCACAGATTTCAACACTAAAAGACTCAGATGGATGTAAAACTCTCCTGGTTGATCGATAAAAAGTCACAGTGGACATAGAAATGTATAGATCGAAGATAACTACCACTTTGTGCATTTCAGCACAGAGCTTAAGCCTGCAATAATGTTTGGCAGCTTGGGAGAAGCAGAAGCTGTGAACACACCATTGACACATCAAGCAGCTTTGAAGCAACATTACTGTTCATCTAGAGTCATGTGCATGTCACTTAGTTACTAACCGTGTGTCTGCTGTTTGCCGCTGAGCAGGCAGTGCACAGTGGATTTTTAGAGCCTAAAACACAATGAGAGCAGTGAGAATGAAATGAAACAGTAAAGCTGTGGCCCAGACAGGTTAGATAGGAGCTAAAAGATCTAAGCTTATTCATGACTATGACCAAACCAGAGCTATCTGTTTGTTTCAAAACAAACAGAAGAGGAGCAGATGAAGGGCCTCCTCCTTCAGGATCTCACTGACTGAGGGACTCAGGGGGGGTGCAACCTATCCCAGAGGGCAAGAGGCGGACCACACCCTTGACAAGTCGCCAACTCATCACAGGACACATAGAGACAACCATTCACAATCACATCTACCCCCAAACCCCACCGGGCGCGGACATGGCACGTTGCGTCAGTGCGAGCAATACGCGGCCATTCTAGTCAATGTATCAAACCCCACCGGTTCCACCGCGGTCCGTTTCAGAAGCATCCCAGAAGCGGCTCTCCGCTCGGCTCCGCGTTGAATACACGTCTGTTCTATTTTTGACGCTTGACGCGAACAACCGGCGTCAATTTACACAGACCACCTCGTGCGGGCGGAAGCGAGGCACAGAAAAAGCAAAGAGAATCCGGTGGATTTTCAAAATAAAATACCCCGTGCAAACTGTCAGTCGTAAAAACAGACAAAAGCGAAACTAATTAACTACGTAGCATATTTACACATGTAGAAGCATGTTTAGGAGAACATACACCGGGAAAATGGCCAAATCTGAGCAAGTAAACAAAGTCTGATGGGCTAAACACTTCTGAAATGCTCCCGGTGGGGATTGAAGTCGCGTGCAGGATGGACCAAAACAGAGACGTGTGCGGTGGGGTTTCGGAGTTACACCTACAGGCAATTTAGAGTCACCAATTAACCTGTTAAGGTTCATGCCTGTGGTCTGTGGGAGGAAGCCGGAGTACCCAGAGAGAACCCATGCAGACACGGGGAGAACATGTAAACTCCACACAAAAAGACCCCAGCCGAGGTTCAAACCAGGAACCTTCTTGCTGTGAGGTGACAGTGCTAACCGCTGCACCATGCCATCCTGATTTAACAGGTTTTGTTAAAAAAATGTAGCTGTTGAATCTTTATTGATTTACACATTTGATGAGGATTTATTACAGACTAAACTGAAATGAAGGGGGTACAAAAAATTAAAATTAATGTAACGCCAACTACTGTGACAGAAGAGAATTCAAAGTTATTACAATATGAAATTAACTATGAAGTTACTAAATTGTACACTTGGAAGCTGAACTTAAATTTTACAAATTTACTAAAGTGTGTTGCCTTAAAATTTCTCCCAACTTTTATTTATTTATTTATTTATTTATTTACAGTGCATTTGTTCACATTGTCATTTGATACATTGTTATGGTAAAAAAAAAATATTGATATAGCTGCTTTAAACTTTGCTCCATGCATCACTCAGTTACACTGTTGACTAAATTAAATGAATACTCTGCAGCTTAAATCAATTCTCATTCATTCTCTGGGATCAGTTTGGTCAATTCAGCGTATATGGTAGTGTGTTTTGTTCAGAACTGCACCAGCATTCAGTTTTGAATTTGCTACAGTGATATATCTGTAAGTGGTATACGTCCATGGTGGTCAATAGCAATGTGTTCATTTAAGGCAGGCCAGATGGCTCTGTATTTTAGAAATTATTTAATTAAATTAATTGGAAATTTAGAAAGTTTCAATTTTGCAGCTTTGCAGTACGTTGAGTAATACTGACACCCAAATCCAAATTTGAATTCCAAATATATGTCATGGTCAGATGGTCAAGAACATCAAGTTTATGTCATTTGATATTTAGATACTCAAAGTACAGAGTATCAGCTTCTCTATAAGCTTTTAAAGCGGACATTGGACACAGCAGCAGTGTCTGAGGTAGATTTAGCTCTTTGGCTAGCAGAAGTTATTTGACACAGGATATTAACCCTGCAGCCCTCCAAACAGGCACAGACATTTAATGAGAGAGCTTTAAAATATAAAAAACAAAGGTAGGTGAGCCAATGCTTTCCAGCAAACTCAAAGAGGACATGCTGGTGTTACAAAGATAGATCTCAGTATATGGCTGAAGAGCCCTGTAAAATCGATACTGCAGTTAATCACTATAGCCTCTCTTTTACCACCATACTCATTCTGATGATGATGCAAACAGCACAACAGACAAAACAGCACTTCTGGGATTCTCCGACCCTTTGAGGTGAATAAAAAGACCAATATTGCAAGTGTTGTACTTGACAAAACAACACAGGGGTGGAGCCCGCAGGCTGCCGGGGCAGTAATTTTACTTTAACTATGCTGACCTGTCCCAAGGAACATTTGGCAGCGGCTGCAGAGCAGCCCGACACTTCCAGGCATCATTTTCCAAAGCATCCACCACCTCTGTGTATTAGCTTTCCACCCCCCAGGCTGCTGCAGGGTGCGTGCCCCCTCACTCTTATTAGTGAGCTGTTTGCACACATGTATACAAATACTTAGAGGCTTGAGGAATTCAGGGCTGACTGATGGTACAGCAACATAGAGGAGGATGGAAGTGGACGCAAAGGATAGAGAAATACCAAAACACAGTTAAGGTCTAAGGGTGAGTTTCTTAAAGGACTACAGTGTGTTGTTATGCAGACTGTTCTGCTGCATAGTATGTACTGTAAATCTCCTAAAACAAGCTGTGCATTGTAGTTTTTAGCAATCAAGGAGAAGGACACAGGCTGTACAGACTGTGAGATCCTTGTGATTTTGGGTTCAATAAATGAAATTGTCTTGCCCATGGCGCAGAGCAATTAGACTTATCTGGCTTTATATACACACACAATAGTGCAATGTCTTTCAAATACCAGTGATGATTTCTGATCTGATACATGTCAGCAGGACCATATCATTTGTCTGTACCTTCCAAAACTCTTACAAACTTACAAATCACTGTTTTATCATGACACATCACAAACATAAAGACACAAACACGACTTGGTTAGAGCGGGGGAAGACTGTGGTTTGGATTCAAATAACTACTTCATCAAGGTTTGTCATGGTTACAACAACAGTTAGGGAACCATGGTGGTCATGGTTAAAAGAAACCAACATTGATGGTTGGAAACAGGGAACAAACAGCATCCTCCTGTGTTCAGGTGACAGCTATAATTAATCTTCTTGTCTGTCGAACTTTCAGGGCAAAGAATTTACCACAAACACAGAAGGATGAAGGAGGACGTAGACTGTGATGAGGCCAAATCTGCAGTGACACATTTTCCACGGCAGTACTGTTTGCCTCTGGGGGCCTACATTAGGCTCCCAGTGATAGACAGTCAATATCTCTTATCCTTATTCTCTTCCTGTTTTTTTGGCAGGTCCTGCTGAGCTCTGCCCACTGTGTCCACAGAGAGCCAACGGGCAAGGCAGCAGTAATGAGCAGCACAGTCTCTCTTCTCTCCGCTCCAAATTACCCCATCGAGGCTGGAAGAGGGGATGGGCAGGAGGAGGAAGACACCCCCAGGCAGAGTTATGCTTGTTGAACCACTCAATCACCTCACATTAACATCTTAAAACTCGCCGCTATCCTCGAGAGAGCTCGGCACAAATGCTGCTACTCAGCAATTAAAGGCACGCTTGTGGAGAGTTGACAAACTGCCTCTTCACTCATTTTTTGTCTTGGACTCCAACCTCTTGTCTGTCGCTCTAATTCCCTAGTTAGTCACTCTACTTAGAGCTCACCATATGCAGGAGTGTCTCACTGCTGGGCTTTGGTTTTCTTTCAACAGTATTTTATCAACATATTAATCCTCTAGACCTCAGAGCACATGTTCTATATTTCACTATGGCGTCCTGAAGTGTCATTGTAAAATCATTCCCAATGAATCAAAACACATAAAATAAAGTCCTGAGCTTTGTATTGTAGATAGTTTGAGTTGTCATCATTTACCAGAACTGGAAAAAACATCATTATGTTCATATCTATGACTTTATTTTGTCGGGTTTCCACCCAGTTTCCTCTGTAAATCTAAAAATGTCTTCACTGACAAAGAGTTTACAATCTTCAGGACAGGAAGCTGTCAGATAGTGTGGGAGATCATGGAAAGTTATAGCTAATTTGCATATTGTGTTTTGTTCAAAATGACAGTGTCCCTCCCCACCTCCATTCATTGTACTGCAACAGTTCTGAAGTGTAAAAAAGATACTGTAAAACAGGACTTGAGATAAGACTCAGAGTATTTCCTCAGCACTCTGAGAGTACAGTCTGCACAGGATCGGACATTTGAAAATGATTACCTCAATGTTGAAAAATGTTCCAGGAGGACTCTCATACATCTCTCTCACCGCTTCTCCCTTTACAAGATATAGTAAATGCCTTTTAATAGTCTTATCCTACGTTGTAGCAGGAAAAGGTCAGGAGTAAAATTCCGCCTGACACTGGAGGTTTTTGTGGGGTAATTTAAAGACATGTCAAGAAAGACCTTTTGCCTGGTGAGCGGAGAAATGTTCCATATTTATGACACCTCTGTTTGAAGGGTATTAGAGGAATATGTGAGAGGCTGCTCTCTGAGTTGTAAAAGAACAAGATGTGCTTATACCTCAGTGGCTCCGGAGGAGCTCGGGATCATGGAACTAGAGAAGATCCTGAATCACAGACTGAAGGGAGCTCAGTATGCAAGACAAGTTGAAAATGTGGATAAACAAGACAGATCTGAATCAATATGGATTCAAGCCCCTTGATAAGAGCAAAAAGCTACACTGTCAATAAAAGACAGAAGCATGAGCTCCTCTGCTGTCAGTGGATTTTAGACACTGAACTAATGCTAGCAGCATCGAAGCTAACTCTTTAACAGCCACCATTGTTGGCATAGTCACTTCTCACACGTCGTCACACCTAGAGTTAATCCAGGCGTGTAGCATGACGTAGCTGCCTGTAGTTCCTCACAGAACGCTGAGTCTTCTGAACCTCTATATGCAAAAATGTTACTTAAATGTTACATCATACTATTCCTATAACGTAACGAAGTCAGCTCCTACACACCTTTGATTTCTGCACATTTAACCATGTGATTGACATCAAAACACACACTTCCTATTTAGCTTTGAAAAGAGCAACCCCAAAATAAAATGTAACGTTTGTGTGCACATTCCTTCACTGTAACATCTCTCCAAATATACTTCCAAAAAGTAAAAATTGAGATGAAGAAAAACCTTTTTCATCAAGCTCTTATGATAAATGAGTGTTTGCACATGTTGACACATTAGGTGGATCCTTAACAAAGCTAAAGGTATTTTCAGGAGAGACCCTGGCGAGATGCATTCTAGTCCAGCTGCCTTCACCTAAAATGACAGATGACTGTCTGTGTCAGCATTTATATCTTCAGGCCATTCCATCATGTTGCACTGCCATGTTGTTATAATAAACCGTGCCATTTTGTCCCCACCACATTGTGTTCTGTTTAACCATGCGTGTTAACTGTTTGTTCCATCATCGATCAGTAACATGCAGGTTTGTTTGTTTTTCATTCTGCATTTCACATCCATCAGCGTGTGTTGTTAAAGTAAAACACACAGTGTTGTTAAATGTAGTTATTGTATGTTGGTTCATTGCTGGGTTTCATGTGTTCATTATATTTCTTTTGATACTCACCATATCCAGGTGTACCCACAGACAAAAGGAGGAAGTGCCCAACCACTTCCTGTATTTGGACCCTGGGTTAGCCTAAGTTTATGGGGTGTGTAGGGTAAATGAGCTTCATTCATTATGATCTGTTCATGTATGTTGCAAAGTAGGTTTAAACGATGTGAAAGTGTTCAGATTGTAGATTTAGTAAGATTATAACTCCTGTTTGTGAAGAAGCAGTGGAGTTATGAGTGGCACAGTCTGGATTGATGAGCAGAGTCTACTTAAACTTATGCATGCTGTGTTATTACAAGTTGAGTTTTGTTCACTTATACCATGTTAACTGTTTATTTCTTTTGTTTTGTACATTTTTTGGTTACATGTCAATGTGTAGCACAGTGCCACTTTTCGTAAAGCAGCTTTTTCTTTATTTGGACAAAGTTTCTTGCATCTGCCTCCTACTCCAGCCGCCCTGGGCAGGCCTTCCAGCATAAAAGAGGTTTTGAGAGCATAATTGTGAGTGTAACATATTTAAGAACTGACCTCACAAAGAAACTCATTAAATACTTCTTTGGCTCCTCCAATCTGTCCCTGTGAGATCTGCTCAGCAGATTAGAGCCTCAGTTTGTTTCATGCATGCTTACTGGATTTGTTGTCAATAAACGTTCACAGACTGGAGTTCTGCTCACACAGGCTCATGCCTCTTTTGCACACAGTCTCATTCTTGCCTTTTTAATGCTGTTTTACTTTTTCAGCTGCTTCAGGCACTTTTTTTCTCCTTCGCAGCACCAAGTGGGAGCCTGAGATAAGTGTTTCTGAAGATACGATCAGCTTGAAAAATAGGGACACAGTAGTTTGATTTCGCTGTAATCTACTTTGAACATTAAAAAAACCAAACACTCCAGTATTGCTGTGTCACTTAGCACCTGACCAGCTCAGCTGAACAAACACAGCTGTGTGGTAAGTTGGATCTGAGTGCTGTGTCAGAACCAGCACAGGCTCAGCTGAGCTGCTAATAAACTGCAGTTAAACAATTCTGTGGACCGGATCACTAATTACTGAAAAGCCTCAGATGACTGAACACTCCATGAGTTTCCCTCCTGCTAAATTACCAATAAAACAGGACAAGTCTCTGACAGGACCAGAGTCCTTTCCAATAACTCAGGATGAACACTAATATATTTTAAGCTTCTGTCAGTTCATTCTCACGCTCACTGAAAACACAGTGTTGAACACACTGAGCAGCGACCTCACTGAAGCTAACCTTTGATCAAACTACAGCAGCCATTGCTCTTCATGTTAATCATTATATACTCACTATATTAGATATTATTGTGCTGACAGTAATGTGAGGAGTTGTTGTCAGCTTAAGGAGCTCTGCTGCTCCGCCCTCAGTGAGAGCAGAAGAGAAAGCCTGACCTACTGCAGGAGGGAGCGGCAGGGTCCGGCCCACTTTGCTCCAGCTTTTAATCCAACTGCCAGGATGTCCTGAATTAGACATACATTTAAACCCCAACTTAGTATGATATTAATAAAACAGGTTTTGGATAACTTTAAAGTGTTAAAACTGAAGCCTCTAATCCCAAACTGTCCTTTTGACTGATGCTATCCAGCGGCTGCTTCAGGATGCTGTAATACTCTCTGACAACGGTTGCCAGCTGATGGCAAGCAGGGCTAATGTTAACTTTAAACTGTGCTGTTGACGAAGCAGCCTGAAGTTTTTGCAGGGCTCGGCTCTCCCTCCTTGCCTCCCTCCCGTGTGATGGAAGCATCCTGACAGGCCTCGGGGCTCTGCCGCAGCTCTGCTGACCCCTCTGCAAATGCTACTTCTGTTTGGTTTTTTTTTGCAAGGATGTGCTGTCCACGGCCTGACGATAACACATCCGTTCCCCCAGCCTCGTCTTCACACATCTGAAGGAAAAAGCCATTTGATTTATGCTCAGCTCCCTGCGCAGCTCTTCCAGCTATTATTTTTAGATGTAATTTTTCTATACTCCAACTCCAGCGTTGCTGCCCACATATTGATTGACTGCTCACCTAACCACGGGGGAGTTGCACCAAGTAGATGAGCTGAGTTATGAAAAGATATGTGGACTGTAGATGAGGATTTAGTCATGAGCTCTCTAGTAGTTTGAGTTCAGGTTTAGTTTAAGTGTCACTTGTAATCATGGTGAAATGTAATTCCATAAAGTCCTGCAATCTGTTCATGTGCAAATTCATAATAAATAATAATGGCTATTATTATTATAGTATGGAAGCAGTGTGAGTAAATGAGTAAAATAAGTAAAAAAGTAATCTTAATAATAATTAATAAAAATAATGATCCTGAGGGTAGAAGCTCTTCCTGAACCTCTCAGTGTATGATCGCTTCAGTGAGAAAAGGTTATCTGAGTAGTTGGGATCCATTTTTTACAGCGTCTGGTATAGATGTCTTTTAGGGGGGTAGAGCACCACCTATTGTACGTTCAGCTGAATGAAGCACTCCTTGTGTTGTCTTGTGTTGTTTCCGTACCAGACAGTGATGTTTCCTGTCGGGATCGTCCTGATGGTGCAGAAGTAGAAATTATTTGATGGGATACCTGGAATTTCCTCAAGTGTCTGAGGTCAAACAATGGCTGCCTTACCTTTCTCACTACAGCAGCGTCCAGGTCAGGCCCTCGTTGATGTGGACTGTAGTCTTGAGTGCAGTTACTTTTGTTGTTAAAGTAATTTCACTACAGACTTCAGAATCCATTAATGAGTTTATTAAGATAATGTGTGGATCTTTTAGGTCTTAAAGGCCTCTCTGTAACACTAAATGCTTTATTGTGTGTTGTATGAAGCCATCTTTTGCTTTAACGACAGCTGTGCACACTCTTCTCTTAATCTACTTCATGAGGTTGTCACTTTGAATGGTTTTTGAAGGAGCTCCCATATATGCTGTTTTTCCTTTATTCTGCTGTCTGACTCAACCCAAACCATCTTAACTGGTTTTAAGCCAGGTCATCTACATTGTCTTGTTGAAAACAATGGTCCCACAAAGCTCAAACCAGATGGTATGGCATGTCGCTGCAGAATACCACGCTGGTTAAGTGAGCGTTGAATTTTGAACAAATCACCAAAAGTGTCACCAGCTAATCACTCTGACATCCCTCCATGCTTCATGGTGGGAAGCATATGTGCTGATACAATCCGTTCCCCTTCTCTGCATCTCACAAAGACATGGTGTCAAATTTGACTAATCAGACCAAAATACAGATTTTCGCTGGTCAAATGTCTTTTCCTTGTGTTTGTTGGCTCATGCTATCCCCTTCTTCTTGTTGGTCTCTCACAGTCATGGTTTCTTAACCGTGGAGGTCTGACTCACACAGTCTCTTCTGAAAACACTTGATGTTGAGATGTGTCTGCTACTTGAACTCTGTAATGCATTTTTGTGGGCACTAATCTGCTGCTATGCTCTAAGGTGCTGTTAGTTGTAGATTTCTGAAGTCGGTAACTGTAATGAACTTCTCCTCTGCGGCAGAGGTAAGTCTTGGTCTTCCTTTCCTGGGGCAGAGCCAGTTGTTTTGGACTGGCTGACCTTCATGTCTTAAAGTAATGATGGACTGTTGTTTCTCTTCACTTAGTTAAGCAGTTCTTGTCATCATATGAATTACTACAGTAGTACATGGGCTATTTACTGTATGCCAACACCACCTCTAAACAACACAACTGATGGTGTTAAACACATTAAAAGGCAAGAAATTGCACTAATTACCTTTAGACGAGGCACGTGTGTTAGTTTAGTGCTATCCTTATCTCTCTACCTTTCCTGGAGGTGTTACCAGAAAGAATCTTCTTTCTGGTAAACTCCATGACTCATTCTGCTGGTATCAGACCATAATGTTGAAAGAAATAGTTTCTGTTATTAAGCTGACCGTGTGAGCATGTCAGCATGTCTATGGAGCTGTTGTTAATGGATTTCTAAAATCAGCAGAAGAGTCTGACTTCCTGGAGGTGAGGCAAATCTGCAGAACAGACAGTACCTTCTGACTGGATCACGCACAACACACACTCTACATCAGGGATGTCCAAAGTACGGCCCGGGGGCCAATCATGGCCTGCGGCCAGATTTCATGCGGCCCGAAGTTCATTTTTATAATATATTATTTATGGCCTGCTAGGATTGTCAGATGCTGTATGGCTGGAAGATGTGGCTTTTTTTGGTTGACATAACCTTTAAGGACATAACTGCTGGTGTTATATATCTGTAGATGTGACACAAAATATTACTTTCTGATTTTGTTAAAGACAAGAGCAAGAGTGATATGTTTTAAACTTAAATGTTAATAGACTTTGCATAACTCATAATAAGTCATGTTTAGAATGAACATGAGGTAATGTATTCAATACAATTTATTCTTTGTTATCAGACTCCAGATGTGAAAGAAAGGAAGAACTGTTTTTTGAGATTTGTTCATGCCTGATTGGCTTGGTTTAATGGTAATTCTTTCATATGTAAAATGTTAGTATTGGCCCCCGGGCATCTTCACAGTGTCAAATCTGGCCCTCTTTAAAAAAAGTTTGGACACGCCTGCTCTACATGAACAATAATTAGTATTATTACAAGTTGTTATGCTGTCATTTGATTCTCTCTACAGTTAATGTTCTGCGTAGCATTATCCCAGACACCTGTGAAAACACTATTTGTATTTTAATGTCAGTACTGACAGGGCAGTGGATGTGAAAGGACATTTGGAGGATATATTTTAATAATCCTCAGTGATTTTCCCAGAAGGTTTGAGAGCATTACATCCTCAATAAAAGGGATAAGAAGAACTTCCATTTCTTAAACTTGACATATTATACTGCATTTGTGGAAATATATCTGTTGGTATGGATTTTATTGCATGTTTTGTAAATGGAGTTTGAGTTTCTGCTTCATTCTTATCTGTACACTTATACACTGTCTTTCCATGTCTTACTTTTCTTGCTGCTGCAGGAAAATGTTGCTCACATGGGCTCTCTTTTTTGCAGTGGGATGCTCATTGTGCAAACAGTCTATTCATTTATTGTACACATGGGTGTGGCACATCGACAACAGTGTGGCAACTGACACTGACGAGCTTTTGGGAGACATTTTGTTATTAAGTTATTTAAAGGTAGGAATAACATAATTGTAAATGATGCAGAGGCTGCCATGCAAGGTGCCAATTACTGATGAGCAGCAGGACAGCTGTTCCTATCCATAGCGCTCACATTGATACTAAGATCACCCATTCACACACCGATGTCACAGCCATCAGGAGCTATTGCAGTATCTTGCTCAAGGACACTTTAACTGGAGTGGGGGAGCCAGGAATCGAATCAGACCCTCCAATTACTTGATGACTCTCTCTACTAACCTCAGCCACAGCAGCCCATATGTAGCACACCGTATGGTACCAAATGTTATCAGTTTAGTGCAAATCAGATGGCAGTAAATGTCAAAACCAATGCTGCAAATATCAATTATGATAATTGCATTTGCACATCAGGATCAATTCTGCCACACATGCACCATGACCCTGTATGGATTCTGTAGATTAATTAGCAGCATAGCTGAATTAGACCACTTCACTTTCAAACACTGTAATTGGCAATGTGCAATTGTACACACTAAAAAAAAACTAATGGACAACTGATAATACACTAACCATATTTTAGACTGGGGAAACTAACGCTGGGTCAAAAGAACCCAGTAAAGTTTGCCCATTACTGTACTGACACCAGTGATTTTTATTGTGTAAAGGTAAGTGGATGAATATAGTTTGTGACGATGCTCTCTGTGCATTGTGCGTTAACTTTCCACCTCCTGTGTGCCACTCCTATTACACAACATTTACATAGAAATGAGGTGGGAAGAGAACGTTTTTTTGCAATAGCTGCTCCCTGTTTGGTGACTAGATGCATTCTGTTAACCATCTCTGGGAGATTTTCGAATTCTAACAATATTTATTCCGACCATTTTCCTGCTGTAGCACAGAGCCCCAGGCCAGGCTGAAAGAATCTGTTGCAGAGTGGTTTCGCTCTCTTCCTTTTTTTCTTTCTCTTTTCTCCTATTTTTACACACGGAGAGAAAAACAACAGCATCACAGCAGAGGAGGCAGTGGACAGAGCTGATGGAGTGAGATGTTAGCCACTCAGCATGCAAACTTCTGATTTACAGCTTGACGTGTCTGCGCTGCACCTTGATCAAATGCTATTGATTGAGTCATGAATGAGGCTGAATCAATGAGCAGAGACCTTCAGCAGGACTTGATGTTAATAAATGTGTTGGAACAGTGGGCGGCCAAGGTTCAGCTCTCTGCCGGTCATGTCCCTTCTCTCACAACACTTTGCGGCCCTGCTTTTAATTCTACTTAACCTTCTCCCACCCTTGCTCTGTGTGTATGAGAGTGTGTAGGCGGCAGGAAAAAAAGAAAGGCTGTGGGTGTTCACAATATCTCGGTGTGGGCGTTTCTTCTCCTTAACCCAGAGTGAAAGAAATAAAGGAAGAAATAAACAGAGCTGTGGAACAGACGTATAATTCATTTTTACAGCTTTAGTATTTTTTTTTTTTTTTTTTTTTTTTTTTTTATTGTTTATTTTGATGAGTTAACATCCGATCCAACTGACTGTTAAAAGTCATCAAGTATTGAGAGGGACACTAATGCACTAATGCAAATTTTCAAAACAACAAATTATAATACTTATAAGAAGAACAAGATCAAGAAATCAAAGAAGAACACTCACAAAAATTAAATGTTGACTTTAATTACATTTATTTTGTCAACAGGTTCCATGTAATTGTACCAAGTTATTTAAAATCAAAAATGTTATGTCATTGTATTGCCGTATTGCTTAGCATAACATTTTTGATTTTAAACAACTTAATACAATTACGTGGAACCTGTTGACAAAATAAATGTAATTAAAGTCAAGTCATCAAGGAACTCTTTGATAAGGCCTTCTAAAACCAGATTTACACTGTGTCACAAAATATGAAAACAAAAAACATTTAAATATTTTACACTATGGAAATATTAACTGAGGCACTGCCTCAGCTGATCTGATATTAAGGGGGGGGTTGTTCCACAGCACTGGAACAGCAAAAGCATGATCCCCTTTGTTTTAAGTCTGGACTCTGGAACTTTTAACAACATTTGATTCGCTGATCTGATCAGTCTGGGCAGAGTAAGAGGTTCAGAGTTCTGAAATGTAATGCCTGTAACCCTAACCCATGTAGGAATTTAAAAGTAATCAACTCAATCTTAATATGAATTGGGGAGCCTGTGGAAATCGGTCAGGACAGGAGCGATGTGACAAAACTCCTAATGTGCTCATTAAAGCTGAGGCTCTCCATGAAAACCACTTCCAAGTTTCTAGGTGAATGTTTCATGGCCGTTATATTTCCTGTTTTTTACAGCTAAATGAGACATCCAACTGGCAGTCATTGATGTTACAATGGTAGGACTCTGAAGAGTGAAATAGTGAATAACATGGCTAAGGGCTGTGGACAGAGACACACTGAACTAAAGAGGGCCAAGGACTGAGATCTGTGACTCAGATCGCAAATGACGAGAGCAGTTGAAAAGTTGTCAACAGTGAATATTCTGTTTGAACCAGTTCCTGAGTCTGTTGAGTAAGATTTATAAGAATCATTTGTATTGAAAGCTGTGCTTTAGTGCAGCATAACAAGAACAGTGAGAACCAGAGTCTGCACGAACTACTGCACTACTCATTTGTTTAGATCTGTTTCCTGTGGTTCTTTCTAAAGCCAGATTTTGTCAGATAGATTGTTGGATTATCAGGATTGTCTGCATAGAAGAGACTTGATCACATCTCTAAGAAGCCATAGGACAATGACCCCAAAATATCTTTGAACAACTTGGAAGGAAGAATATCAAATTTACAAGTGATTAGTATTGGACACAACACTAAAGAGTAATGAGGGTAAACTTATCTAACAGGGTCAGCTGAAGGTAGATGTGACTCAGCAGGAGTAATTGATGCTTCAGTTTTCTGTCTTTTCAATGAGATGCTTTAAGAACCTCTCACAATCCTCTGAAGAGGTTGCACAAACAGAAGCTGTGGCACTGCTAATGGTCTTCAAGTGAAATGGTAAATGGGCTGTACTTATATAGTGCCTTTCTAGTCTTCCGACCACTCAAAGCTCTTTTACACTACATATCTCATTCACCCATTCACACACATTCATAGACTGATGGCATTGGCTGCCATGCAAGGTGCCAACTGCTCATCAGTTTGAGAAGCTACCCATTCATACACATTCACACACCGATGGCGCAGCCTTTGGGAGCATTTTGGGGTACTAATACTGAATACTGAATTATGCTTTTTAGGAGCAACTAGACAGAAAAAGTAAGAGAGTGTTACTCTTTACCAGTGAATTAAATATAGATGCTATCTGTCATGGGGGATATTTCGTTCAGCGTTTCGAGGCACAGGGTGTTAAATTGATTCAATCATTTGCATTGTTGCACAGAGTGAAACAACCATGAGCACTTAAGTTGGCATCAAAGCCTGCAACTGAATTGCAACCTAACACGTGTACTTTTAGAAATTTCAAGGGTCAGTTCAGGAAGCGGACCCAAATGCAGACAAGGAGGCATGTGAACGAAAAATAACTTAGTAACACAAAAACAGCTAAAGACAAAAATGCAGAGTTCAAAAATCCAAGATGAACCAGGAGTTCAACAAAAGCCCAATAAACAAGAGGAGCAGGAACACAGGGCGTAAGCACAAGATGGAACAAAGGACAGAGGAACTAAAACAGGACTCGGAAACAGGACTAGGAAACAAAACAAGGAAACAGGACTAGGAAACAGAACACAGTACTGACACAGGGACATTTAAATTGACAAAGATACAAAGGAATCACAGGGACTGAATACACAAGGCAGGACAACTAGACACAGGTGAAATTAACGAGGGACAGGTGGAACCAATCAGGGTGGAACAGAATCAAAACTGGCAGGAAAACACAACAAAGGCAGGAGGTAAAGGGAGACTGTCAAAATAAAACAGGAAACACAAAACAACAAACTCAAATACCATGACAAAAACAGGTAATAGCATAAATGCAGTTTAGCCCTATAGCAGCCTAGAGCATCTGTTCTATATTTCATTATGTCGTCCATCATTTTAAAATCATTGCCAGTGAATGAAAACAGGGAAGTCCAGAGCTTTGTAGATGTAGATGTAGAACCAGAACCAGAGCAGGTCTACGCCGTACACTCTATATTATTATTTTCAGAGACCCAACAGTTCCCACCAGGAGCAAGCACTTGGTGACAGTGACAAGGTAAAACTTTGTAATATTGAGATCTGTGATTCTCCTCTCCTCTTCTTGAAAGTAGACTAAGATGTTTTTCATCAGAACTATTTACAACTGTTTTAGTGCTACTAATTGTTCTGCCTGGTATTTTTTTATGAATCAAACTTGGTTTAAAAAGGTACAAATCCATGTGTGGTATCAAATTAAAGAGAAGATTGTGTTGTGATTGTCAATTTGTCAATCTTTCTGTTTTGAGATAGAGCTGTTTGTTTGTTTGTTTGTTCATTTGTTTGAATTGAGTAGGAAAAAATGTTAAGTTAAGTGACAGTTCTCAGTGAACTGGAGCAACATTCTAGATTTCTACTGCAGTCTAGAGGGTTCTGTTAAATAAAAGCATATCATCTGAAATGAAATCCCTCGAGAGGTGGGAGTTCATGTGTAGTAGATGATGCATACTGCTTTAGATTAAAGATTCACACATCGTTAAAAATTGAAATGTTTGTCAGCGATTATCTGGATGATCCACATCAAATCAAATCAAATCAAATCAAATTTTATTTGTATAGCCCAAATTCACAAAACACATTTGCCTCAGAGGGCTTTACAATCTGTACAGGGAGTGACACCCTCTGTCCTTAGACCCTCGGTTCGAGTGAACATGAATATTAGAATAAAAAACAATAAAATGTGGTCAGAACAGAGAACAACAGATGAAATAAAATCAAATAAAAATGAGTTTGTTTAGGAATTCTTGATCTAGATAGTAGTACAACACGCAGATATACCAAGACTGATTTTGAACATCAGTACATCAAAGCAGAGATGCTTCTCAAATGAGACAAGTGCACATTTAAAATAATTTTAAAGACAACTGCAAGTCCTCTTCCGCTACCACTGAGCCTAAGGTAGCTGAAGTACGTATAATTGGGGGAACATAATTCAGAAATAAGCACTTATGTTTCCAGTTCTAAGCCAAGTCTCAGTTAAGAAGAAAATGTCCAATTTACTGGTTGAAGTTATTCAGGATAAATGTTTTTTTTGTTTTTTTTTTTGGCCAGGGACTTTAAACTTCACAGGACACATCTAACAGAAGTGTATTTATATTTTGTATTTCCGCATCTTTTTGTAACAAACGGATTTGCAGCATTTACTCCACTGCTCAAAGAAATTTAGCTTTAGCAGGGAAAGAGTGAAGTGTCCAGTCAGGGTAACATCTCAGTCTATGGTAAAAGAGACAGGAAAAGGAAGAGTTAGAACATTCTACATGGAGAGCTGGTATGAGTGAAGGATGTGACAGTCCTGGGCATGGTGAGCGAATAGACAGTGGATCACGTGTGGAGGATAGAACGGTGTGCCACAAATCAGCAGTGAGTTTGTGGCTTCACCGTCTCTTCTGTACAGATCGGAGTTGTGAATAAAACCAATATTGTGCATGACACACACAGATTGGAGCCATGTATGAAGGCAAAGAATTCCTGCTCAAACGTCCCACATCATGATCCAGTGTGGAAACTGAGCCAGAAATAATCATGCTTTTTCCTTTTGTCAGCTTGGACTGCTGACAGGCAGTGTCATTGGAGCCGATGTGGACTATTACTTTCCTAATTGTTGGCAATGAATCCAGGAGTTTTGAGATTCTTCCATCATGTCAGGAGCAGTAGCTCCAGCAAAGCGGTGCATGACTGCATTTACAAAATGGATGTTTGGGACTATGGAGTCCCCAGGGAAGTAGCCAGGTAGACGAGAGTAATGGGGGACTGATTGATTGCAATGTCAGAGACAGGCTTTGGATGGGATGAATGAACTGAGGAACACTGGGACTGGTGCCTGATGTGACAAACAGATCCCAATGCAGCAGCTCCATCCACAGTGGCAGCGACAACAGGAGGTGGGTCAGCATCCAGAGCAACAGTTGCAGCAGGAGAGGGATGGTGGTCATGGTTAAACGCATGAGTGTGACAACACACACATCTCTCTTCTCCAAATCTGGAACTCTGAGTTTAACTTTCAGAAACTCGAGCCTAGTGTTGATTAGTTTAGCTCATCTCAGACGGAAAGCTCACCTGCTCCTGTCCAAAGTTGAAAAATACATCTACTAGTAACCAATACTCAACACACAAACATTGAGTTGGTAGTGATCTTCTCATCTCACTCTCAGAGTACAAGCTAAATATTATTTTCAGTTATTTGAAGCTGGAACTGGCTCAGGCTTAAAAAGTACTTTCTGAATGTCATAAAGACAGAGAGCAGTTCTCAAGATCAAGGTTAAATTGGTTAAAGTTGATGGTCGGTCATCCTAGGAGATAGGATGTGAAAAGTGAAAGCTCAACACTTTGTACTTTGTCCTTCCACACCAACCACCCAAAAGGTTTTGCAATGCTACTTCTGCCTCTGTGAAAACATCAGGATGGAAAGATTGCTAAGTAGCGAACTACTAACTGGTGTTAGCTCTGTCAGCTATGTCAGACATGTAGCTAACCTAACTAACTCAGCCCCGGGATGCCAGGAGCCAAACCTGGAAAGCAAAAAACCTTGGTAGGCTACTGTATTCCTTGTCAGAGGATGATGTGTTTGAAGGTAGAGTAGTTCATAGCACTAGCTGCAATGCACAGCGGTGAAGGTGTAACACAGACTCGCTATTGTGTATTGCACAGGCCAATCAATATCCGCAACAACTCTCTTCCTTCCTACTGTCTTATAGGAAACATGTAAAAATGTGGAAGCAAACACACTCTGCTTCCTCTTCCATGGAGACTTGAGCTGGTTATAGTTGCTTCTCATTAATTTGCCAAAAAAAGACAAAACACAAACACAAAAGTCATAAAAGTCATAAAAGTTAAAGATGAATATGACATAACAGTTGTTATTTAGGTTTTTCCAATTTTCCAACTGAAATCATGATAAGACTGTCTTTTGTGAATTCTTTTGGCCTCAATACTCCTATAATGAAAACCTGCTATTAACCCCCATGTGGTACCTTTCAAATGTGAGAGGTAGCATGTTTCTGTCTATTTGCATCAGTATTGTCTCCATCCAAGCTAATTTTATCTCTCCAGTCTTAAATGAAAAAGCACTCAAGAAAAACAAAACAAGTCAAACAAAGCTGAAGCTTTGCTAGGCAACAAAGAAGTTACCACTATGATCAATCCAACCATCCTCACATCTTCCTCTCCAGAACTTTCTGACAGCACTCCATTGTTTTTTTTTTTTGTTCCATTTTTATTTGCCAGCCTCCTTACTTGTCAAGCCAACATCTGTTTTGAAAGAGCTTGAAAGGAAATCAAAGAGTGGTTAAAGCCAAACTCAAGTCTCACATTCACCTTTGTTCAAGAACATCTGTTAGACCACATTTCAGGCAAGCCTATTATCGACTCAAGTGAATGAGATAGTGCTGAAAAAGTGAAGGTCAAAGAGAACTGTGGAGAACTGAAATCTGTACGAGTATTGTAGCAGACATGGGTGCTGCTATTCCAAATCTCCCTTGAGTCTAACTTTGATTTAGTGAAATAGATGTCTTTTGTTCATGTACTGTTAAGGAAGAGGAGTCTAACTTCCCAAACAGATTATAGGAGACAGGAATCTTGAGATGCACTGTATCTGTCAGGGCATTATCCCAAAGAGCTGACACGACAGTATTGTTCCCCTAACCGTAAGACAGAGTTTTTGCATGTTTTAACATTAATGAGATCGGTGGAAGGATAGAGATCCTCAAAAGAGTCACTTCGGGCCAAAAAAAGCCGATTTACTCTCTGACGCTTCCTTTTTTCCTTAAGGAAGATCACCTTCAAATCTGATGTGCTGCTGCAGCACTTTTGACAACTGAAAGAATGGAACTGAGAGTACAACAGTTATCAGCAGACAAAGGAGGTTGATTAAAGCACATATATTCCCCCGTCGCTTTGAAATGAAGAACACGAGCAGGTGTTGTGAAATTGCTGTGATGCTTTAAGTTATGTAGAAATATAACTGCTGATGAGAGAAAGCCTTTTGCTGTTCATGAACAATCCCATAAAACTGGAACCATCATCTAAGCACCATAAATACTTTATGACCCAAATAAAACATGTATTTATTGTAGCAGAAGTACATGAAATGAGGTCCTGTTATAGACCAAGGTGCTGAACTCTTATAATTATGTGTGCCCTCTAATTTGTGCCTCATTTAACATAAAGCTCAGTATCATGGCCATGAGCAGTGGTATTCTAATGGAGAAACATTTGATTTTACACATGGAATCAAACCTCATTAAAACAGTGAGCACAGAGAGGTATATTCAAAATAAAATGAGTCAAAAGGGCATAAGAACGCCTGTTAATTTCCCTATGAAACTATCATTGGATCAGTGAGGCATGAACTCATTTTGACCGTTAAGTTTGAAATGAAGCCATGTGGAAGTGCCAGAAACTGCAGTTCCTCAAACGGAAGCTGGCGTTCAAGATTTAGAGAAGTTGTCAGTGCAAATCTGAATCAGGAATGGACAAGAAATAGAGCACACAGTTTGAGCAGGCTCAGTCACACATGATGTACTCTGCACACTGAAACATACTGTCCAATATCCAATGCACAGTTTGCCAAACTGCTCTGTAATAAGCTTCCTGCCTTCTGCTTGTGGTTTTGCTCTGCTGCACTGCTCACCTGCTAGAACATACTACTGCCTTTTCTATAGGCTGAGTATCAGTAAGCTTTAAAGGTTGTACAAACACTAACATGATAAATAGTCTGGAATTATATATTGTTTTACAACTCATACTCTCCCATTCAAACACACACTGATGGCAGCAGAGCATGCAAGGTGCTGGCCTGGCCACTGGGAGCAATTTGGGGTTTTTGCTCAATGCGTGAGGAGTCAGAGATCAACCGCCGACCCTGCAATTAGAACAAGAGCCACTGTACCTCCTGAGCCACAGCAACACCACATTCAGTCAGTGCTTTCTCCAGATGCCATCATAGAAAGGGGAGACACACAAAGAATTTACAAATCAAATTTTATTTGTATAGCCCAAATTCACAAAACACATTTAGCCTTGGAGGGCTTTACAATCTGTACAGGGAGTGACACCCTCTGTCCTTAGACCCTTGGTTCGAGTGAGGAAAAACTTGCCCACAAAAAAACCCTTTTAACAGGAAAAAAGGTGGAAGAAACCTCAGGAAGAGCCACAGAGGAGGGATCCCTCTCCCAGGACGGACAGACGTGCAATAGATGTCACATGTACAGAACAAATCAACAGAGACATATTGTACAATTACAATGTATGATAAAATGATTACAGTATACAGAGTACACAGAAATATGGTAACAATAATGACAGTAATAACATATGTAGTGGACGTCGTGCAGGACCACAGCAGCAGCCACGATCCATGAGAACCTGCTGGACGAGAGAGCACAGAAACTCCGGGGAAGTTTAGTTAGTAACATGCATTAATGAGACATGTATGTTTACAGATGGTGGTGGTGATGGTGATAAATTTGTTTTGTTGACATTAAAGGACAATTCCTGATCAAAAACAACTCCAAGATTCTTTACGGTGGAGCAGGAGCCCAGGGTGATCCCGTCTAAAGTAGCTAAGTCTCTAGAAAGAGAGTTTCTGAGGTTCTTGGGTCCAATTACAAGAACTTCAGTTTTGTCTGAATTTAACATCAGAAAACTGTAGGTCATCCAACTTTTTATATCCTTAAGGCATGCTTGGAGTTTAGTTAACTTTCATCAGGCTTGATCGATAAATATAATTTGGTGTCATCGGCATAACAATGAAAATTAATGGAGTGGATTCCTAATAATGTTCCCTAGAGGAAGCATATATAAACTGAATAGAAGTGGTCCTAGCACAGAACCTTGTGGGACTCCGTGACAAACTTTGGTATGCATGGAGGATTCATCATTGACATGAACAAACTAAGATCGATCTAAAAAATACGACTTAAACCAGCTTAGGGCGGTTCCTTTGATGCCAATTTGATGTTCCAGTCTCTGTAAAAGAATTTGATGGTCAATGGTGTCAAATGCGGCATTAAGATCTAACAGGACAAGTACAGAGATGAGTCCTTTGTCTGATGCCATTAGGAGGTCATTTGTAACTTTGACTAGTGCGGTCTCTGTGCTATGATGCACTCTAAATCCTGACTGAAAATCCTCAAATAAACTGTTCTTATGGAGACAATCACACAGCTGATTGGCTACAGTTTTCTCAAGTATCTTAGAGAGAAGGGGAAGGTTTGATATCGGTCTGTAATTGGCTAAAACCTCTGGATCTAGAGTGGGCTTTTTAATGTGACCAAGTGATACCAACCGCTCAAGACCCAGAATAAACTGGAACCAGAGGCTGCTATACAAAAAATATAAATTTTATTAATATATTTAATAAAATACTGGTCTCCAGAGGGAGTAAATTATAAAAGTAATACATATCAAACCAACCATGAAATGGTTAAAAAGAAAACAAACCTGGGACTAGACTGCATGACCAGGGGAGGGGGCCTTGTGGAGTTATGCGCAACAAGAGAAAATGGTTACAAACACATAGGCAAATTGTGACTTAAACACCACTACACACAATCCAATTGGAATGAGATCAAACACTCAATTTGCCTATTCACAGCAATCTTAAGGTGACTTAAACCACACCATAAAGCACACATGCAAAATGGCTGCACCACTACTACTCAGTCCCCGCCTTGAGGATGGCAGAAAACTCCCCAAAAATAATAGAAAAATGGCCTGTTCAAGTGACAAATTAAGAACAAACTTAAATCAAATAAGTCTGGGAAAAACAGTGGTTGGCTTCTTTAAAAGTATCTTTGTTGGAAACTAAAAGAAACAGAAACACATTACTATACTAAAGAAACTTTACAATAAACATTTTTACACAACATATGCAATGTCAAAGTAAATTATGTACCTTTCTAAACTGGAACATAATCCCTTCTCCCAGTTTGGCATGCAGGTGACTGGACTCTACTTTCTGTTACCCTCCCTTCCACATTAAGAAGAGGTTTAATTACAGCTGCTTTAAATGACTGTGGTACATATCCTGATAATAAAAACAGATTAATCTTAGCCAATAAAGAAGGGCTAACTAGAGGTAAAACAAATGGCAGTGAACACACATTTTCAGACAGTCCGCTTTAAATTTAGTGCTGTACTGAGATCTAACCACACAAAGTGATTGAAATGGTTGAGTATAGAAAGAAAAAAGAGTTTAAGAGTTCAAAAGCTCTCTCACCTCGACACACCTGACCAGTCACTGTGTGAAACAGCATGTTTGTCAGATGGTCACTTCCAGAGAGTAACAGAATTTACCAGAAGCAGCACTCAGACTACTGAGGAGGGATTCACACCTGCTTAATGATCCGAGCATTTTGAAGCTCAGGGGCATGTATGCACATTAAAAACACCTGCGGAGAGGAAGTGATCCACACGCACATTTTTTGGAATTAATGGTTTGATAGTCAGAGGTATCATGAAGTCTCACCTGGATTAAATAAAATCCAGTATCAGGCTGAGAAAGTGTCTCTTCATAAGGAAATGACTCATGGAAAAATCACATAGCCTCATAATTTATACAGTACACATAAGATGGTTGTATTAGCTCATATTTCACATTCATATTAAATATTTTGGCAGTAAAAACTGCTCCGTGGTTTCAGTCCTGCTGCAGTCTTATGTTCTTCTCATTACTTCACATCTGTCATTGACTGATTTTAACAAATATCAAATTACAGTATTTTGAACTACTTACCATTTATTATTTTATTAATAATAATTATTTTTGTTTAAGCAGTAATCATGAGTGTACTGTAATCGCTGATGAACGTATTGCTGTCTTTCCAACATGATTCTATGGGTTTCATAGAAAATGACGCATACATACAGAGCTGGTGTGTGTGTGCAAAGGCAGGAATGTGAGACACACCAGTTGTTCTTCCTCTTCCTCTATTGCATTTCTGACAGTAGCTGCATTTTGGAACAAACCTCTGAAATCTGTATTTTCCACACTATAATAACCATCGTGGTCACTACAGAAGAACTTAATAATGTGTGTTTCAGCCTAAACAGAGTTTAAACCCTCTGCATTTTCCTTTACTGTCATGAGGAAAACCATGTAAGCCTACCCTTTTTTATTTGGAGTTTGTGTTTAACATTTGCCTCATTGAACAAAACACAAACACACATTACGTCACCTTTGATTCTTCTCTCCAAGCCTGCTGTGTACTAGACATTTATTATGGTTCCAGTTTAAATTAAATGGATTATTTTGACATGGCTATTAGATATAAGCCATCAACAGCATTGCTGGGGTAATTAAGCAGATAATTAAACATAAAAGACTGCCGTTAATGATGG
The DNA here is from genome assembly GCA_033000465.1 of Sciaenops ocellatus. Classification (NCBI taxonomy): domain Eukaryota; kingdom Metazoa; phylum Chordata; class Actinopteri; family Sciaenidae; genus Sciaenops; species Sciaenops ocellatus. The sequence goes on from CP136878.1 coordinate 29,635,969, forward strand.
TGAATATAAATGCATTAAATTCAGACAGAAAGAGCTGAGGCCGCTGTTATGTGAGATGTTCCAAAACTGGGTGCAGTCTGTGTTCGCTGTGTTCATTCATGCTTCGCCAGAGAAACACTCAGTGAAGGGAATAATGTGGTTGGTGTTTCTTCAATAGGAAATGGCAGAAAATATGAGATAATAAAGCAATCTGAGGCCTCGATTTGAAGAAAATGCCAGATTGGTGGAGCTATTTTCCTTCATAGAGCAGTCATTTGCTCTATTATGGCTGCTGAAAAATTGTTTGGAGGCCAAAGAAATCAATGCCACTTCAATGGCATGTCTGCTAAGCTTTGAGAACAGCAATGTGAGAAAAAAGAAGTTCATACTTGAATGAGGCAGATCGAAGAGCATGAAACATGTTCATCCATGAGACACATGTCTGTTGCAATTACCCGCTTGTGTGAAGCATTGTGTGAAATAATATACACTGTATAGAGGCAATCACCAATACTGTCCATCCATCAGTTTAGTCAACAGTAACATTTCTCAACAAATACTCCACAGACTGGATAACTTTCTTTATAGTGCCATCATCAGGTTATTGTCAGATTCCACCACTTTATCATCCATTCATTAAATGTAAGTCTGGTAAACAATGAATTAATGGACTGATAACACTTTATTGTGTTATCTTTTTACCACAATGACTCAGGCTCTTTTAGGTAAAGATAAAGATAAGATAAATATGCCCAGTCTGCATATCCATATATGATCAATCGATATATGATCAAACTATCATATAACTATAAACAGGACAGATTTTCTGGGGAAATCCAAAGGATGTGACGTTTATGAGAGCTTTTGACTTCCACAAGTTAACGTTAGCTAAGAAATGTTAACGTTAGCTAGTCGATGCTTGTTGAATAGCAGTAAAAAACAAATGTGTTGGAAATAACGCAATTTTTGTTGGTTTTTTACACATCTCCATGTCCAGAGAGGGACAACTGAACTTTTGTTAATTTTAACACATTAGTTTTGTTACTTACATTAACACAGTAAATGTGTAGGTTTTATTAACAAATGTTTGTGTTACTTAATCCAAATCAACACGTATTTGTGTATATTGGCAACATGTGTGTATGTGTGCATGCATGCTATATAAAAAAACAACATAATTGAAATTTACTTGGCATTTAATTCAATAGTTCTTTCAATTCATTACATTTACGATTGCCATTTACACAAGTCATAACATTTAGGAAATAAGTCTATATCTTGTCAGTAAGTGAAATTCAGAATCTCTGAGTTGATATACATCAAGTGGCAAAGCATCAGTTGCATCTTTCAGATTAATCACTTGAAATTCATTTGTCTTTTCAATCACATAAGTGTGAAGTTGGTCATCAAAATACTTAACAATGAGAACTCTCAACAAAACGAACACTTCGTCACAGTCAGAAAAGGGAACAATATGCACTGTCTCTCCAAAGATATGTTCGTTGTCCAAATCACATTTTAAGGAAACCACACAACCAGGTCTGTAGCAATGACCATGTATAGACACACAACTGGCCACACTTATCATACTCAAAATGTTTAAATCATGTCTGCAGGCTGCCATTTTTTCAATCAACAAATCATACTTTACCAAACTACCAATAGCAACTTGTAAATTATTTGTTACAGTGACAGGTCTTTTATGTGGGTCGAATGGGATAGGCAAGGTTGCAAACCCAATACAATTTGAAGAGTTTGTCCAGACTGCAGGTGAGGCCCTCTTCCTGGAGTGGAATGACTATGCTGTCATTAGCAGCCACGATGACATATTGTGCTGATGTTGTGCTGGGATGTCCACGGCTCACCAGACAAGGTTGCATCACTGGAGCAGGGTCAGTGGTTTGTAGGAGGTCGTGGAAGCTTGTTCCTGGCTAAAACACACAGTGTATGCAACAAATTTTATTATGTATACATCATGCACATAGATGATCTTAACAAGTTATGAATAATTTACATATGAAGATATCTCACTTGTTTTATATTCCAGTCACAAATTAAGATATTCTTACTTGTTTAATGTCCAACATGTAGGACAGAGCTGATTTGATGCTGCATTTTGTCCATCCCTTAGATCTTCCTGACACAGTAGGGGGTGTATAATGCGTGAGCATCTTCAGTGCTCTGTAGCACTTTGATTCTGTAGAAATAGAAAAACACACAGAGTATCAGCACTATCCATCCATCCTAAGTAGCAATAATTTGGATACATTCACAGTTAGGACTTAAGTAGTTACATTTAACTTAAGTTAAACAACTTTTTTCTTTTGTCCCTTTCACCAATTGCGTGTATCGCTAGTTTTTTTAAAAAAATATATACCATACACATTAGTTGTCACATCCTGTCTAATTTATTTTGAAGTATTTCCTGTATGTGTTCTGTTAGTTTTACTCTGTGTTTTCCCTCTTTTGTTATTTCCTGATGTGTTTCACCTGTGTCTTGTTTTGTATATATGTAGCTAAATTAAGGTCATAAGTTATATTCATTCGAAAAGACATTTGAAACCTAAAGTTCAAGTTTTGATATTGAAATCTGAAAAATAAAAATGTTATGATTTATTTTCATCCAAATCTTTTTATTTTTACAGTTTTTTGGAGTTTCAGATTTTTGACCCTGACGCTGGGGTCGTGGTAGGAGGGGAGACACATGACTCAGGAAATCAACTAAGGAGGGAAAACAAAGGAAGCGAAACTAACAGAAACACATTCAGGACAGGGTGTGACAACTAATGTGCAAAGGTTTCGGATAACATTCCTGCTCCACCAGAGTATATCAGATTATTAAAAATTACTCAAAAGGCCCTGACCAAGTCTGCATAGCTGACATGTGAGACTGGAAAGTTAAAAGTGTGTCAGCTTGGGGAGTTTTCTACGCACCTAGGATAACACAAAAAGCATGATAACCCTCCATAAATAAACCAAACATTACCAGCACTCTCAGCTTCTGGTGGTTCGTCTTTTCCTTAAAGAGCAGCCAGCTTCAACAACTTTGGGACCATGGTTGCGTCCTGTTTGCGCAGAAAGATGTCCGTCTTGTTTGGAAACATCTTTTCGAACTCTCTGTCAATCTGTTAAGTTTTACCAACAGGACAACACAAGGGTGATTAGATAAATGTACACATCAGTCAGGGTATATGAAAATCCATTCGAGGGTGAGGGTGGTGATTAAATTTACTGACTTACCAGATATGGCATATCAACGAAACGAGGGTAGTTCTCAACAATCTCTGCCAGAGTAGGTGATTGATTAGATATCCAATATCTTCGGTGGGACTAGGTTTTGTCCATACCCATCTTGATCGACGAAAGGTTCTCAGGACTAGGCTTCATCCTCTTGATCACAGTTATCCATTCTTGGACAGACTCATCACTTTCTGTAACTTCTTCAAGTCTAAGAGTGACTTCAGATGAGCAACCCCTTCTGCAATAACAGCGCTGATCATCCCTTATTTCGGCGGATATTCGTCAGCTTATCTTCCGGAAAGCCAGTGTGGCTTGTTGGATCATAGAAGTGCTCCTTTACAACACAGAATACAAGTACAACACAAATAAAACAGTGATCTTATGAGCTACTATCAAAATCAAACGACATAATGCATGTTTCACACTACTCTTAATAAAAACAGACAAACAGCATAACTGGTCAAATCATGCAGCTGTAACATTACTAAAGGATGCCAAAAGCTAGGATTTCAGGCAGCAATTTGGCACTGACCTTTTGACAGAATGATCTTAAGTTAGCTTACAACAAAAATCATGTTTATTTTCACGCCCTGGCTTACGCGCGCACTCGTTAGGAAACGTCACATGCACACTTTCAAAACAGCTAATTATAATGCAAAAATAAATAAAATTAAATGAAAAAAATTATAATGCTTCATAGACATTCATATATGTGAATTTATGCCCGTTTCCATGAGGTGGAGCTGCAGGGTCGGGTGCAGAAGTTTATTTGTGCTGTGAAACAATCATTAAATAACGAGAAAATGGGCGTATACGCCCACGTGACGGGTGAACTACGCCTCAAATACGTGACATGAAGACCACGCGTGACTGTACAATTCTACATGAGCGTACAGGCACACACTGTGTAGTGTTTGTGGAAATCAAATAGCGAGGGGTCATTCGTGCCGTGCCACGCGTTAACGCAGCGGACACCTGTGTGCATGCTCGTCTCAATGTATAAATAATTATTTACTTTATGATGACGAATTTTGAGTTTAACAGCTGCTTCGCTTCACAATTCAAGCAGTCCATGTATTACCAAGACAGACCGATGTGACAGTTTAGGCTATTTCAGTCACACGTGCACGCGTTAAGGCATCTGAAACGTTGGCTTTAGTACAGTAGTGACACATGTTAACGCCTATAGTGTGTGAACACCTATAACGGGATGTTGAGGTATATCAGGGACTGTACCATTGCTCAGGCGCGAAACTGAGAAAGAGGCTGTGCGCATTTACGCACGAGGTACACTGGATCATCAAGACTTGACAGTTATTCATTTTCTATGTTCTGCAGCATATCTACACAGATCAGCTGTTACACATAGTCTCAGGTTCATACGGGAAAGCATAACTTATAGATGAACCCCAAGCCCCATCAGAGCTGTCAGGATATTTTTATTTTTAAGTATCTGAAATTATTTTAGTTATCCCTTTCACCCTTGCCTTTTTTACGTTTCGAACAAAAAACAAACGGACCGGTTTGTAACGCCCGCCAATGTAATAATGTCCATAAACATAATAAACCACAAACGTAATAAAAATCTGCAGCTTTTAATGCAATAATCCCACAAAAGTAATACATTTTCCACAACGTAATAGCCGCTGCCTACTACAAACGTAACACGCGATTTCCCACAAATGTAATAAATATTACGTTTGCAGGGATTTATTACGTTTGTGGGGAAGTGAAAATCTTCAACTTTCAATATTGTAATAACTTCCCACAAATGTAATAACGCAATGAATAAGGGTCGTTGTGGTTGTTGTTGTTTGTTTGTTTGTTTGTTTGCCTATACACACACTACTAATACTGACCGTGGGTGCAAAATCCATCTGCTGGCTCTCTGCTCCGCTATCACGCATCGGACCCCCCTATCCCCCCGTTGTATATAGGCTACACCCTGAAACATGTCTAGAAGGAGTCTTTAATGATTGAATTGTGTTATTTATTTACATCACAAAATGATAACTTAATTGTGATAATGTTCACAGTTATTATTTAGCTGCATGTAACACACTGAAATCAGATGCTGTTGTTTCAGCTGTATGGGGTTTATTTTGATGCAACACACGTTTCTGTAAACACACTAGTAAAGCTGTAACAAGTATCCTATTAAACTGTAGCGACTTTGACCGGACTTCCTCTGGACTACAGTGGTCACCATGACAACAGGACAAACCAGCCACCGTGTCAGCCAAATCGATTTAAAACTATACAAACATTATAACAGTATCATACTAACAAGTTAAGACTATAAAGCTACAGTGTCAACATACTAACAGTCGCTAACCGCTGCTACATAACTTTCACATCTTCACATTTAACGAGTATAAACATCAACGAACACAACCGTGAGGAAACAGAAAATATCTCTACATATGGATGCTTGTGTAGACATATTAAACTTACCTGTAAACACACAAACACATAAACACACAGGTAAAGCTGTAACGAGTATCCTGTTAAACTGTAGCGACTTTGACCGGACTTCATCTGGACTACAGTGGTCGCCATGACAACGGGACAAACAAATTACTACAATCTCAGCTTTAATATATAGGCCCTATAGTCTACATTCAAATGATAAGCTGTAGTTTAGAAATGAGTTTAGTAACGTTAGGTCGGAGGGTTTCCCCTACCTTATTGACAGGGCTGAATAGAATTTATTGACAGAGGAGACAGATTGTGGTTGACAGAGGGAGATAGCTTAATAAAAATAATTCCCGTGAGGAAAACATCGCCTGAGATTTAATTTCAAATTCCCGTTGGCAATAAAAATATGAAGAAATCTGGACGTATTGCTCGTTTGTAAACACAACACTCATCAGTCTAAATAGGTAAGAATCTAAAGGTTTATTAATTCAATTCAAATTTGCTTTAAAATCGATAGACTGTAGTGATGCGTGGGTCAGGGCTTCTTTGATTCAGCACCGCAGACGAGAGAGAGAGAGAGAGAGAGAGTGAGTCCTCATTAGCAAGAAGTGTTTTGCACCCATGGTCAGTATTAGTAGTATGTGTATAAACAAACAACAACCACAACGACCATTATTCATTGCGTTATTACATTTGGGGGAAGTTATTACAATATTGAACGTTGAAGATTTTCACTTCCCCACAAACGTAATAAATCCCTGCAAACGTAATAGTTATTACATTTGTGGGATATCGTGTGTTACGTTTGTAGTAGGCAGCGGCTATTATGTTTGTGGAAAATGTATTACGTTTGTGGGATTATTGCAATAAAAGCTGCAGATTTTTATTACGTTTGTGGTTTATTACGTTTGTGGACATAATTACATTGGCGGGCGTTACAAACCAGTTCTTAACAGCACCTGAACAAAAGACAGAAAGCAACGAGGGGAAAAAAAACAAGACACTAGCACAAAAAGGGAAACATTTCGGCAAAGTTGCTTCCAGAGCGAGCGTAGCTGTGCCGGTGTGCACGGGGCGTAACCAAAGAGCTGGTGTGCCAAAGCAGCAGCAGCAGGGCGTGGGGCCGGTGGTGCAGCGGGGAAAATGAAATTTTCTAGTTATGAGTTATACTGTAGGCGTTCACACACTATAGGCGTTAACGCGTGTCACTATTGTACTAAAGCCAATGCTTCAGACGCCTTAACGTGTGCATGTGTGACTGAAATAGCCTAAACTGTCACATCGGTCTGTCTATTTGTACATTGAGATGAGCGTGCACGCAGGCGTCCGCTGCGTTCGCACGTGGCATGACACTTATCACCCGTCAGCCCTTCATTATTTGGTGTACTCGCAATACATGTGCCTGTACGCACGCGTATTTTTCCAGTCTTAATGCAGGCGCAGGCGACGCGGTTAAGGCGTTTTAGTATAGTGTGCTGGCATAAAATACCCCTTACGCGGGATTTACACAGGGGACGTAAGCGCCGCGGAACGGCTGCGCCGCGGAACGGCTCCGTCCTCTGCCCGGCGTCAACTCACACCGGGCGCGTAACAGCAGTGTAGCGCTGCCTTGCGAGCCAGCCGTATTCACGCGAGATCACGAGATCACGCGATAATCCTGAACGTACGCGAAACCGCGAGATCCCGTGATAAACTGTGGAAACAACAACAACAAACAGCTTACTTTGCTTCTCTGACGTGGAAGAGATTATAAAAAGGATCTGTTGTGTCATAAATTATTGTGTGTTGTTCCACTTCAACAATTACTCTGTCGTCGTCCATGTTGAGACCCTTTGATCGATTGACTGCTGACCTGGTGCCACCGGTCATGGCGTAATGTTGATGTGACGTTGTGATAGGCTACATGAACGGCGTATTGTGTTTTATTTTGAAAGGGGGCGGAAGTGTATTACTTTGATTCTGTGTCGGACTTCCTGTCTGGTGCAATCTGCTCTGTTGAGCTTGAAGCGAATCAGCAACGGCTCCGTCAAAAATAGAAGTGCTACGGAATGCTCGCGCTGCAGAGCGGAGAGCCGCTGCTGGGACGCTGCTGAGACGTTACGCGGCGCGCCCGGTGGGAATGGTCTCATTGACTAGAGTGGCAGCGATCAGCTCCGGTGACCGCGGCGCAGCCGTTACGCGGCCGTTACGTCCCCTGTGTAAATTAGGCGTTATACACTCCTCGTATCAGCGGTGCAGCTGAGTGCTGTGTGATCACATGTAGTGTCAGACTCCAGTGGTCTGCTCGTTTCCAACACCATCTTAACTTACACCGATCCTCTGTTTTTTTTCACTCCTTACTGTAGTCATTGAATAGAGCTGTACTGTTTTCTGCACACTTTCACATTTGTTAAACCTTCATTAAATTTGTGAAAAAAAAACAAAGGGGATGCTTTTGCCTATTTTCAGAAAATGCATTTAAGTGAGGTTTTACTATTTATGTGTCAATATGATCATAACTGGATTGCTTTTATTTCAGAGGACAAATGAGTGGAGCTCCCTCAAGACAAAGAGGGTGAGACAGGGATAAACAGCAGAAACACAAAGTTGAATGAAATGTAAATAGTACAAAACTTTTTTTTTTTTAAATAAATTTATTCTCTCAAGTCCTGACTATCAGTCCCTCTATCTAAAAACTACAGAAAGTAAGACAACATAGCAATATTTCTATTTCCTGGATTCCCCCTCCCCCTCATTTCTCAAACCAACACTCGTGTGACGTAGGACAGGCATCCCACCTGATTGGCCAGTGCTCATGACACAATTTTGTGTAGAATGTCTGTGTAACTTTCCCCTCAGGAAAATCCTTTGATTTAACACAACATTTGAAATCATCATTGCACAAAAAATGTGTTGATTTCCAACACATTCGTTTTATGGGTGATATAGCATCACTGCAAAGCATGTGTATTTCTTACATGAAATATATTGGGATATTGTAGTTCCAGCTGGCTAACATTAGCTTGCTTGCTAATGCTAACAAATTCTTAGCTAGTTAATGCAGCAAAATACACTCAAAAAAATTGTTGGGCCAAAATGCAGGACTTATGCATTTCAATTACATAGAAAATTTCTATCCATTTGACTTACATAGATTTAATATAAATCAATTAATAAACTTGATGTGAAGCAAGTAATAAGATTTATGTATATTTGTCCAATCAGCAGCACTTTACGGTAAACGTAATCTGTCACTTCCATTTATCGGTGTTACTGCCACGGTGCTCTCTGCTCTGCTCACCTAAACAGATTTTCGTATATTTCTAACATCAGCAATTATCTACATATCTCTACACTATCCTTAGACCTGTTCTGTTTGAGCACGAACAGGTCTCTTAACTTTAGGAACACTTTCAATCCGATAGTTTTACCAGTCACTGTTAGCTAGCCTAGCTATAGCAATGGATTCTCTCTCCTCTCCTGCTCTCTCCTGCCCTGTGTGCCACATATTTAGCTACTCCTCGTCCTCCTTTAGTGATAATGGTACTTGTAATAAATGTAGTTTATTTGTTGCTTTGGAGGCGAGGCTCAGTGAGTTAGAGGCACTGTACTGCACCACCGAAGTCAGTAGCTGCTATAGTTAGCAAGTCCTCTGTAGCCAGTGCGGTACCACCGAAGGTAGCTTCAGCTAGCCGTCCCCTGACAGCCCCCGAGCAGCCGGGAGGCTGGGTGACTGTCTGAAAGAGGAATAGCCCCAAACTGAAGCCCACGGTACCCCACCAACCGCTCCACGTTTCTAAAAAGTTTTCCCCGCTCAGTGACACACCCGCTGAGAGGCCAACTCTGGTTGGCAGCTCCATTTTACGAAACGTGAAGTTAGCGACACCGGGGGCCATTAAATGCATCCCAGAGCGGGCAACATCGAGGCTAAACGTAGATACAGTATGATTGTTATTCACGTCGGTGGTAATGACACCCGTCTACGCCAATCGGAGGTCACTAAAATTAATGTTTAATCAGGTTGTGCATACGCCAAAACGATGTCGGACTCGTAGAAAACGTAGTTTTCTCTGGACCTACCCAATGTGACCAGTGATGACATGTTTAGCCGCATGTCGTCATTTCACCGCTGGCTGTCGAGGTGGTGTCCAGCAAACGATGTGGGCTTCATAGATAATTGGACACCTTTCTGGGGAAAACCTGGTCTGATTAGGAGAGACGGCATCCATCCGACTTCGGATGGAGCAGCTCTCATATCTAGAAACATGGCCAAGTTTATTAGTCGACCAAAACCGTGACAACCCAGAGTTGAGACCAGGAAGCAGAGCTTCAGTCTTACACGCTTCTCTGCGCCTCCATTAGAGCAGCTGCCCACCCAATCCTTTAGTATAGAGACTGTGTCTGTCCCCGTCCACCTACATTATTTAAAGATAAAATAAACAGAAGAGGAGCTCATCATAAAAACTTAATAAAAATTAAATTAACATCTCCAACAGTCCAAAATAAGAGAATTAAATGTGGACTCTTGAATATCAGGTCCTTGTCCTCTAAAGCTGTTTTAGTCAATGAATTAATATCTGATTATGATATTGATTTATTTTGTCTCACTGAAACCTGGCTGCAGGAGGATGAATATGTTAGCTTAAATTAATCCACTCCTCCCAGTCATTGTAATACTCATATTCCTCATATATTTAAGTACTGGTCGAGGTGGTGGAGTTGGAGCCATATTTGACTGAAGTCTATTAATAAATCCTAAACCTAAACTAAATTATAATTCATTTGAAAGTCTTGTTCTTAGCCTTACTCATCCAACCTGGAAAACATTACAGCCAATTCTATTTGTTACAGTATATCGTGCTCCTGGTCCTTACTCAGAATTTTTATCTGAATTTGCAGAATTTGCATCAGGCTTGATCCTTAAAACAGATAAAGTAATCATTGTAGGTGATTTTAATATTCACGTGGACAACCACAATGATAGTCTTAGTACTGCGTTTATCTCTTTGTTAGATTCAATTGGCTTCTGTCAGAGTGTAAATAAACCGACTCATTGTCTGAACCACACTCTTGATCTTGTTCTCTCATATGGCATTGATATTGAACATCTAATAGTCTCTCCACAGAATCCTCTTCTGTCTGACCATTTTTTAATAACCTTTGAGTTCATATTACTGGACTATAAGCCTTTTGGCAAAAACTCCTACAGCAGATGTTTATCTGACAGTGCTGTAGCCAAATTTAAGGAAGTGATTCCTTCAGTATTGAATTCAATGCCATGTCTCAATGTAGCAGAGGACTTGTCTGCATCCTTCACAAATAGATCATCTTGTTGATAATACTACAGGCTCATTACGAACAACTCTCAACTCAACTGCACCTCTGAAAAAGAAGATAATTAAACAAAGGAGGTTAGCACCACGGTATAGCCAGCAGACTCGCAACTTAAAGCAAGAGGCACGTAAATCTGAACGCAAATGGCGTGCCACTAAACTGGAAGACTTTCGTTTAATCTGGCAAGATCATCTTAAAACATACAGGAAGGCTCTCCGTAGTGCCAGAGCAGTCTATTACTCATCATTAATAGAGGAAAATAAGAACAACCCCAGGTTTCTCTTCAGCACTGTAGCCAGGCTAACAGAGAGCCACAGGTCTATTGAGCCATCTATTCCTTTAGGTCTAAGTAGTAATGACTTCATGAGCTTCTTTAATGATAAAATTATAACTATTAGAGACAAAATTCATCACCTCTTGCCCTCAACAGGCACTGATCTGCCTTCTTACACAGCAAGTTTGGAAACAGCTGTAAAACCCGATTTATATTTAGACTGTTTTTCTCCCATCGACCTTCATCAAATAACTTCAATAATGTCTTCATCTAAGCCGTCAACCTGTCTCTTAGACCCCATCCCAACCAGGCTGCTCAAGGACGTTTTACCTCTAGTTAGCCCTTCTTTATTGGATATGATTAATCTGTCTTTATTATCAGGATATACCACAGTCCTTTAAAGTAGCTGTAATTCAGCCTCTTCTTAAAAAGCCCACTCTAGATCCAGAGGTTTTAGCCAATTACAGACCGATATCAAACCTTCCCTTTCTCTCTAAGATACTTGAGAAAGCTGTAGCCAATCAGCTGTGTGATTGTCTCCATGAGAACAGTTTATTTGAGTTTTTTCAGTCAGGATTTAGAGTGCATCATAGCACAGAGACCGCACTAGTCAAAGTTACAAATGACCTCCTAATGGCATCAGACAAAGGACTCCTCTCTGTACTTGTCCTGTTAGATCTTAATGCCGCATTTGACACCATTGACCATCAAATTCTTTTACAGGAACTAGAACATCAAATTGGCATCAAAGGAACCGCCCTAAGCTGGTTTAAGTCGTATTTTTTAGATCAGTCTCAGTTTGTTCATGTCAGTGATGAATCCTCCATGCATACCGAAGTTTGTCACGGAGTCCCACAAGGTTCTGTGCTAGGACCACTTCTATTCAGTTTATATATGCTTCCTCTAGGGAACATTATTAGGAATCACTCCATTAATTTTCATTGTTATGCCGATGATACCCAATTATATTTATCGATCAAGCCTGATGAAACCAATCAGTTAACTAAACTCCAAGCATGCCTTAAGGATATAAAAAGTTGGATGACCTACAATTTGATGTTAAATTCAGACAAAACTGAAGTTCTTGTAATTGAACCCAAAAACCTCAGAAACTCTCTTTCTAGAGATTTAGTTACTTTAGACGAGATCACCCTGGCCTCCAGCTCCACCGTAAAGAATCTTGGAGCTGTTTTTGATCAGGATTTGTCCTTTAATGTCCACATAAAACAAATTTCAAGGACTGCTTTCTTCCACTTACATAACATCGACAAAATCAGACGCATCGTATCTCAAGCGGATGCAGAAAAACTAGTCCATGCATTTGTTACTTCTAGGCTGGACTATTGTAACTCTTTGTTATCAGGCTGCTCCAGTAAGTCTCTTAGGACTTTGCAGCTAATTCAGAATGCTGCTGCACGTGTTCTGACAGGATCCAAGATCAGAGATCACATCTCTCCCATTTTGGCTTCTTTGCATTGGCTACCTGTTAAATCTAGAATAGAATTTAAAATTCTTCTCCTTACATACAAAGCTCTTCATGGTCAGGCACCATCATATCTAAAAGAGCTCATAGTACCTTACTATCCCTCTAGAACACTGCGCTCTCAGAATGCTGGGTTCATTGTGGTTCCTATAGTTTCCAAAAGTAGACTGGGAGCCAGAGCTTTCAGCTACCAAGCTCCTCTTCTGTGGAACAAACTACCATTTTGGGTTCTGGAGGCAGACACGGTCAACACTTTTAAGAGTAGACTTAAGACTTTCCTTTTTGATAGAGCATATAGTTAGGCCTAGCTCAGGTCATCCCTTAGTTATGCTGCTACTATAGGACTAGACTGCCGGGGGACTCCCCCTTCCACCTCTCTCTCAGGGTTATGCCTAGTCAGGCACAGTACTGGTTGAAGCTGTAGTCACATCTCCCTTTACTGAAAACTCTATCTCTCTCTCTCTCTCTCTCTCACCATCTGTAAACATACATGTCTCATTAATGCATGTTAATGCATGTTACTAGCTAAACTTCTTCCCCGGAGTTTCTGTGCTCTCTCGTCCAGCAGGTTCTCATGGACCGTGGCTGCTGCTGTGGTCCTGCACGACGTCCATTACTTATATTATTACTGTCATTATTGTTACCATATCTCTGTGTACTCTGTATACTGTAATCATTTTATCATTCATTGTAATTGTACATGTTTCTGTTGATTTGTTCTGTACATGTGACATCTATTGCACGTCTGTCCGTCCTGGGAGAGGGATCCCTCCTCTGTGGCTCTTCCTGAGGTTTCTTCCACCTTTTTTCCCTGTTAAAAGGGTTTTTGTGGGCAAGTTTTTCCTCACTCGAACCGAGGGTCTAAGGACAGAGGGTGTCACTCCCTGTACAGATTGTAAAGCCTTCTGAGGCAAAATGTGTTTTGTGAATTTGGGCTATACAAATAAAATTTGATTTGATTTGATGTAATAGTACTAATAAACTTATGTAATAAACTACATAAATCTTATTACTTGCTTCACATTAAGTTTGTTAGTTTATTTATATTAAAACCATGTAATTCAAATGGATGGAAATTTTCTATGTAATTGAAATGCATAAGTGGCCGAAATATTTTTTTGAGCGTACTGTAGGTGGTCTGGCTGGTAAAGCTGATGTTATTTTAGCTTGTGTGAAACAGCCGGCACATGCAATGTCGCTGGGTTGCAACTGACTGTTTAGTCTTAGCTTGCTTATTCATCAAATGTTATGTCCGGCCTAGGGGAACCGAACATAACAAGAAAGGATGCTCCCCTCTTTCCCCACTCCCAAGGGTGACCTTGGCCACAGAGCTGCAGTCCAACAAAAGATCATTTATTCAATCTTGAGGAAAAATGGTAGTGTTGAGCTTCAGGGTGAGCATGGCCCAAAACAACAAACAAAAACAATCTGACCCAAATCTAACTTACCTAACCAAAAACAAAACAAAAATTACAGGTTTCTAACCTGACTCCCTATAAAATAAACAGGAGAAAAAGAGATAAACCAAAAGAGCTACTCACCCCTACAACTACCTGGACTGCTAAACTAAAGTCTCAGCAGACAATACAAAGCACAAGTTCAACACAACACAATACAATACAATACAACAAAGCCTGGTGCAGTTGGGAGCAGGGTCAAGAGAAGAGGGCGAATGTATCAAGCGGCGGCCATTTATAGCAGCTCCACCAGTAACCATTCACCAATCGGCAGCCAGCACCTGGAGAAACACCAATGGTAGTAGCACCACCCTCAGGCAGGGAGGAACAGCACCTGGAGAGAGAGACCCTAAGGGTGGTAGCACCACCACCCTCCTCGGGCAGGGAGGAACAACATCACAGCAAAATCACACATCAAGACCAAAAAATACTAAATTATGACCCTGGGTCATAACACCCCCCCACCTAAGAACAAACAACAAACCCCTACAGGAAATGTTTGACGCAGTAAGACCTAGACAGCGCATCGGCCATGACACTGTCTAAGCCTTATTTGTAATGAATGTCAACATTAAAGTCCTGAAGCAACAAGGACCAGCGCATGAGGCGCTGATTGCTATTCTGCATTCTAGTTAGGAACACGAGTGGATTGTGATCAGAGAAAACAATGGTTGGCTCAGGGTTAGACCCAAGGTACACCTCAAAGTGTTGCAACGCCAGTAGCAAGGCCAAAGCATCTTTTTCAATAGTGTTGTAATGTAGCTGGTGCCTTTTGAGCTTTTTGGAAAAGTAGCAGACTGGACGGTCGATGCCACGCTCATCTTCCTGTAGAAGCACCGCACCTACGTCAAGCGCACTGGCATCCACTTCCACCCTAAAGGGACGCACAAAATCTGGGGCAGCAAGTACAGGCGCACTACAGAGAAGAGCTTTAGCGGCCTCAAAAGCAAACTGACACTTCTCTGACCACTGGAAAGGAATTTTGGGGATTGCTAA
Source organism: Sciaenops ocellatus (assembly GCA_033000465.1). NCBI lineage: Eukaryota > Metazoa > Chordata > Actinopteri > Sciaenidae > Sciaenops > Sciaenops ocellatus. Next base: position 29,651,129 of record CP136878.1, read on the forward strand.
GCTTGTCAGTGAAGCCACTACATCTGAAAAGTTCTTACAAAAACCACTATAATACCCAGCCATCCCCAGAAAACGGCAGAACTCACGGCGCGTTTGGGGAGCTGGGAAATCTACGATGGCCTGCACCTTAGCAGTCATGGGACAGACACGACCCTGTCCCACCATCTTACCTAAATAGGTAACAACAGCCTTCCCAAACTCACATTTGGCCAGATTGAGGGTTAGGGAAGCCTTACACAAACGTTCAAAATCTCAGAGAGGGTTTTCACATGTTCAGTCCAGTTGGAGGAATAGGCCACAATATCATCCAAATAAACCTTACAGTTACTCACCCCACAAAGAACTGTGCTCATGAGCCTCTGGAAAGTGGCTGGGGCGTTTCTCAGTCCGAATGGCATGACTGTGTACTGTAAAAAATGGTCCGGAGTGATGAATGCACTTATCTCAGAGGCGCGTGGGGTCAGGGGAACCTGCCAATATCCTTTTAGGAGATCTAGCTTTGTGACATATTTGGCCGAACCCACCCGATCGACACAGTCGTCCATGCGAGGAAGCGGAAGAGAGTCCGGTTTAGTAATGGCATTTACCTTGCGATAATCATTACAGAAACACAGAGTCTGGTCAGATTTCGGAACCAGGAGCGAAGGAGAGCTCCATGGGCTAGTACTCGGCACAGCAAAACCATTTTCAACAAGATATGTTGCCTCCTGTTGCATTATGGCACGTTTTGTCGGATGCACTCTGCAGGCGTGCTGTTTTATCGGGGGGGTGATCACCCACGTCAGTATCATGACATAACACATTAGTTTGAGTGGGGATGTCGCCGAAAGGGGTTGGATAATTTTGTACAAGCCTGCCAATATCAGACCTGGCAGAGTCAGACAGGTGCGCCAAATGGGCATCTAGATTTGACAGGATTTCTGAATCTCTGAGGCGCGCACATGAAAAGGAGCTGCGTCTGTCATTCAGCCCGCCATCACTGGGATCATATGGGGGCTGTGCAACAGACACCGTGGCAACAGGCACAACTATGGGAGGTGGAACACTCTTCTCACAGTCAACATATGTCTTCAGCATGTTAATGTGACACACGCAAGTTTTTTCCTGCGATCGGGAGTGTGGATTACATAATCGGTCTCGCTGAGCTTACGGTCAACCACATATGGACCGCAAAACTTTGCCTGTAGACTAGAACCAACAAGAGATAGGAGAACTAGTACGCGGTCACCAGGCGTGAAGGTCCACGCGACAGACTTTTTGTCAAAATTTGTTTTCATTTTGGACTGAGCAGTGGAGAGTGAATCACAAGCCAAATCACAAGTGTGATGCAGTCTCCCCCTAAAGGAGGTAACGTAGTCCAGAATGTTTTCACTCAAACTAGTTTTGTTTGAGAGAAATTTCTCTCGTAACAGGCGTAGAGGGCTGCGCACGGTGTGGCCAAACACCAAATCGGCTGGACTGAAACCTAATGACTCCTGTAACGTTTCCCTCACAGCAAACAACAACAGAGGCAATCCCTAATCCCACTCACGATTTGTCTCAGTACAATATTTGCGAAGCATACTTTTCAGAGTTTGGTGGAATCTCTCTAATGCACCCTGACTCTCGGGATGATACGTGCTGGAAGTGTGGTGGTTCGCATTTAGCTCTGACATGACCTGGGCAAAGATTTTGGACATAAAATTTGATCCTTGGTCACTTTGAATGTGCCTTGGAAGGCCAAATGTTGAAAAAATTTGACAAGCGCTTTTACAATGGCAAAAGCTTTTAATGAACGCAACGGGACAGCCTCAGGGTAACGGGTCGCAGCACACATCACAGTGAGAATGTACTGATTTCCAGACTTGGTTGTCGGCAAAGAACCCACACAGTCTACGATAACATGTTCAAAAGGCTCTCTAACTGCAGGGATTGGCTTTAATGGAGCTACAGGGATCACTTGATTTGGCTTACCTGAGACCTGACAGGTGTGGCATGAACGGCAAAATTTCACAACATCTGACTTAAGTCCAGGCCAAAAGAAATAACGGAGAATACGGCTGTAGGTTTTTCTAATACATAAATGACCGGACATGCTATGGTCATGAGCCAAACCTAGCACCTGGGAACGAAACTGCTGTGGCACTACAACCTGAGTCACAGACTCATATGCTGGACCAGAATGAGGGGACCAGCGGCGCATCAGAACCCCATCATCTATCAGGTAGGACCCAGACTTATCACATTTTGGATCTGTTACAAGAGAAAAACAAGGAGACAAAGTGGCATCAGTTTTCTGTGAATTGATTAGTTGTTCTCTGTCTACTACAAGTGTCAGAGTTTTAACATCAGGCTGAAGCTCCACAACAACATTCTCTTTAACGTCTGAGGGAGAACCTGTGGGATCAGAGGTAGTCATAAAAGAGTCACTGAGATCCACCAAGTCTCCAAGTTTCCGGGCCTGAGCACGGGTTACAGCACACACAGGAGACAAAGGAGAGCCGGGCGCAACAGAGCTGGAAACGCACAAATCTGCAATTGGGTTTTAAATTACCTCTGGAGATGGGAAAACTTTACCACCGGCCAAATCGTTTCCGAGGATCAGATCAATACCAGCTATTGGCAACTGGGGTCTCACAGTGATTTTGAATTTGCCTGACACAATCCTAGAGGTTAACTGAATGAAATGCAATGGGGCAAGTACAGCACTTAGCTTAACCCCCCATACTACACTGAACAAAAATATAAATGCAACACTTTTGTTTTTGCTCCCATTTTTCATGAGATGAACTCAAAGATCTAAAACATTTTCTATATACACAAAATAACCATTTCTCTCAAATATTGTTCACAAATCTGTCTAAATCTGTGATAGTGAGCACTTCTCTTTTGCCGAGATAATCCATCCCACCTCACAGGTGTGGCATATCAAGATGCTGATTAGACAGCATGATTATTGCACAGGTGTGCCTTAGGCTGGCCACAATAAAAGGCCACTCTAAAATGTTCAGTTTTATCACACAGCACAATGCCACAGATGTCGCAAGTTTTGAGGGAGCGTGCAATTGGCATGCTGACAGCAGGAATGTCCACCAGAGCTGTTGCCCGTGAATTGAATGTTCATTTCTCTACCATAAGCCATCTCCAAAGGCGTTTCAGAGAATTTGGCAGTACATCCAACCGGCCTCACAACCGCAGACCACGTGTAACCACACCAGCCCAGGACCTCCACATCCAGCATGTTCACCTCCAAGATCGTCTGAGACCAGCCACTCGGACAGCTGCTGCAACAATTGGTTTGCATAACCAAAGAATTTCTGCACAAACTGTCAGAAACCGTCTCAGGGAAGCTCATCTGCATGCTCGTCGTCCTCATCGGGATCTCAACCTGACTCCAGTTCGTCGTCGTAACCGACTTGAGTGGGCAAATGCTCACATTCGATGGTGTCTGGCAGGTTGGAGAGGTGTTCTCTTCACGGGTGAATCCCGGTTTTCACTGTTCAGGGCAGATGGCAGACAGCGTGTGTGGCGTCGTGTGGGTGAGCGGTTTTCTGATGTCAGTGTTGTGGATCGAGTGGCCCATGGTGGCGGTGGGGTTATGGTATGGGCAGGCGTATGTTATGGACGACGAACACAGGTGCATTTTATTGATGGCACTGTGAATGCACAGAGATACCGTGACGAGATCCTGAGGCCCATTGTTGTGCCATTCATCCACGACCATCACCTCATGTTGCAGCATGATAATGCACGGCCCCATGTTGCAAGGATCTGTACACGATTCCTAGAAGCTGAAAACATCCCAGTTCTTGCATGGCCAGCATACTCACCGGACATGTCACCCATTGAGCATGTTTGGGATGCTCTGGATCGGCATATACGACAGCGTGTTCCAGTTCCTGCCAATATCCAGCAACTTCGCACAGCCATTGAAGAGGAGTGGACCAACATTCCACAGGCCACAATCAACAACCTGATCAACTCTATGCGAAGGAGATGTGTTGCACTGCGTGAGGCAAATGGTGGTCACACCAGATACTGACTGGTTTTCTGACCCCCCCCAGACCCCCCAAATACAACAAAACTGCACGTTTAAGAGTGGCCTTTTATTGTGGCCAGCCTAAGGCACACCTGTGCAATATTCATGCTGTCTAATCAGCATCTTGATATGCCACACCTGTGAGGTGGGACGGATTATCTCGACAAAGGAGAAGTGCTCACTATCACAGATTTGCACAGATTTGTGAACAATATTTGAGAGAAATGGTTATTTTGTGTGTATAGAAAATGTTTTAGATCTTTGAGTTCATCTCATGAAAAATGGGAGCAAAAACAAAAGTGTTGCATTTATATTTTTGTTCAGTGTATAATGTCAGAACCACAGTAAGACTGAGCTGAAAAGGGGAGAACACCTTCACACATGAGAGACTGTTTCGCACCGGTATCGTACGGTGGCTGACAAGGTTCAAATGGACGGCAACAGCCCAATACGTTTCAGTTCGAGAAAACAGCTTCAAGTACAGAAACGATGCAAAATCACAAACTCAAACACAAGTCTAAACGAGGTACAAAACGAGGAACGTGGTGCAAATGAAAAAACGTGCTGCAAAAAACAAAGACAAATGCATCATCATCAAACGCGCTGCAAATAGAGAAACGATCTGCAAACCAAGAAACGATCTGCAAACGAAAAACTCTGCATTACCTGTCACTACAAACGGAAGTGCTCCAAACCTGCAGGGGGCGCCCTCAGCGTAACAGCTCAATAGAGAGACACATGGGGAGAGAGGGCTAGCGCATTTTGTGGCTGCGGCAGCTAGTCGCGGCACTTCCGGTGGCAGCTCCAGCTGCCGGATGAGCTGCCGAGGCAGCTGCCACCACCGCGGTAGCTGCCTCGGACGCTAGTGGCAGCTGTGTGTGTAGTGTGTGTGTGTGTGGGTGTGTGTGTGTGTGTCACTGCCGGCAGTTACCACTGATCTGCCACGGCAACTGCTGCTGTTATGGGCATCTGTTTTTAATTTTTATTCTATAAAACAAGGAACAACAGCACAGCAAAATCACACATCAAGACCAAAAAATACAAAATTATGACCCTGGGTTATAACACAAACTTATAGAAAATCACTATCTGAGTGGATGTTTGTGTTATAGCTTGCCAAATTACTTAAAAACTACTAGCTAACATGATTCATGGTATCAATTTAAATTGTGTGGAATTTAGCCAACAATAAAACAAAAGTTGTATAAATACAATGGTATAATGGTTTTGATTGGTGGTCACAGGAAATCTGTCCATCATCCTCGACCTCAGCATCCTTCTCTCCCCCTTCATCTTTTAGGGGATCTGTCTTCACTTACAATCCCCCTACATATCCAAACCTTCATTTAAAAAACAACTGTGACTGGGGTGTCAATTAGCTCAGTTGGTAGAGCACCCGCCCCATGGACGAAGGCTCAGCAGCTGCCCAGGGTTCGAATCCGACCTGCGGCCCTTTGCTGCATGTTGTTCTCCATCTCTCTCTCCCCACATTCCTGTCACTCTTCAGCTGTCTCTATCAAAAGTAAAGCTTGAAAAGACCAAAAAAAATCTTAAAAAAAACAAAACAACTGTGACCAAGTACACTATTAAAGACTACTAAACTGGAAAGACAAAACTGAAGTGTCAATAAACCACTGGTTCAATTTAACACACCATGCAAACCTAAATTAGCTCAAGTCGACCCCAAGGACAATCAGATAATCTTCTTCTATGCACCACCTTATTCACTCAGATCTTCCCATCCTTAATATGACAACTCAAAGTAACAAAATAACCCACAATGATTGCTCTTTTTTTAGAAATGATGCAGTGCATCTTATAATCTCTGCCCTCAAATAAACTGGTGACTTGTCCAGGGTGTACCCTGCCTCTCGCCCAAAGTCGGCTGGGATAGACTCCAGCCCCACCATGGATGGATCGTCTAGTCTCAAATATACAGCTCTCATTCCTACCCTTCAGGTCCTGAAGCTACAATCAGAATCAGAATCAAAATTGCTTTATTAGCCAGGTGTGTGTACACACATGAGGAATTTGACTCTGGTTCACTTTGCTCTCAATTGTACATACAGGTATAGACATAAGTACAGTTTAAAAGGCAAGGGAACATGAAAAAACAAACAAAAAAACTATATACATATTCAAAAGATATATATCTATACTTGTATAATTATAGATATATATGGACATGAGTAACTATCTATAGACATTTGTAGACTGGGTAAACGACTGAAGATAGTGCAGTGGTGCAGTTGATGGAATAAATATGGTTTCTACAAACGGTTGTGTTCTGTACATGAGGTGGGTGGATATGGCAGTATATACATATCTATGTACAACAGACTAAATCTAAACAGTGGTTAAATAAATAAATTATAATGAGCAGGTTTTGCACAGATTTACAGGTTGTTGCACAGATTTACAGGGTAATATGACAGATATGCAGAGTAATGTTATTTTCACTGTGTGTCCACTTTGAACTGTTGATCACAGTGACAGGCTGTGCCAACTGTCTGTTTGTTTTAGCGTACAGTGTTTCAGAAAGAATTTTGCTAAGCATTAGCTTAGTTGGACCGCTGAACCCACAATACAGACACAGGGTGAGTACAAATGGCGTTACAAGGTTTATTATAAAAAGTGTGACCAATAACACATCAAGGGAGGATGAGAGTGACAGCAAGGTTCAGGTAGGTGATCCAGGACGTGAGTGAGATGAAAGGTGAACAAACGCAGGACTGGCTGAGCATGGCTGGACTGGAGGAAAACGCAAAAGGTGGACGCCAATGTAGGCATACAAAAAGTCAATATCCAAAAGATTCTGCCAAAAGTTTTTCTGAGCTGGTAAGTAGTTACCACAAAGGTTAACAAACTGGCCACGAGTGGAGGATGAAGTCAGCCATAAAACAAGGAAAACACAAGATAAACACAAGGAAAGGGACAAGACTACAAATCTTAACAGAATTTTATTCTTGAGTATTTCACAGAGGCCACAGTGAAATACTTGAAAAAGACTACAGGATGTAGGCCTGGCCAGGAGGACTAACTGGACTACAGTCCAATTTATACTCTGTGATCAGCTATTTCTGAGCAGCTAAGGGCCATTCTTATGTTACCGAGTTCTTGTGGCAGATGATGCACCCTATGGCAGAACTGTCTGGAGTAGAGAATTGCCTACACAGATCAGAAAAGCATACGACTCAAAAAAGGGACCCAACAAAGTGTGGCATGATGGGCGCGACACATTGAATACTTTTGGAAATGCTATTAGTTGTGATGGCTCGTTGGCTTTGTAGTATAAAAATTTATGAGTGCTGCTTATTGATTGAGTGTTTGACATTTTTTTTATTGACTAAGTGGTTGACATTTTTTCTGATTTTCTTAATGTATGCACTACAGTTTCTCTGTTGTGTTTAACAAGTATAACCAACAAGTATAACCAAAGAGAAGAGCACTATGCACATGATCTCAAACACTTAAGATGGTGAAGTATAAACACTGAAGACGTGATGTGTGAACTATGCAACAGTGTGAAAATCTATAACCGTGTGAAAACCTATAACAGTGTGAAATTTATAAAAAATTTAAAAAATAAAGTTGAAGAGATCTGGGACATAATGGTGTAAGAAAACGCAATAAAAGGTTTTTAAAAAATAGAATCACGGCAAAATAGAATCTAATGGTGTCATCCAGGAAAGAATAAAACAAAAAGAAAAGAAAAAACACTATTAGAGTGGAAAACCCCAAAGTTGATGAGAGGAAACACAGCAAAATTTAGGAGGAGCAATACATCATTAGAATGGAAAATCCCCAAACTTGAGACCGCCCCTGAGAGTCCAAAAGCATGGAAAATTACACCATTATGTCATAGAGAAAGTTTGGTCAAAATAGGCAGGACATATGAAATTTGCATAAAATTCTCAAGAGTATATAAGGTGAAGCCCTGAGTCAGTGAATTCAGTCTATCCATGGGAGACTCGGGCTCTTGTTGTCTGTAAAGATAATAAAGAGTTCATTCTGCTGCCAAACCTGATGAATCCTGAGTGTTATTGCCTACATCTGTAGAGTAACACTATTTGACCTGATTTGGACCTGAGAATTAGGCAAGTCGTGCACAGTCTTCTGAACAAAGGACAGCGTTGGGGAACGTGATACAACAGCTTCTCCAGAAAAATGATGTGACTCAAATGTGGAGAAATGATCCTGGGATCATTGTTGATCATGTTGTTGTTGAGTTTGGAGCATTTCCAACTCGCCTCCACACTGACTGCAGCACAGAACATCATGGTAGTACTCCACTGTTCCTTGAGTTCAGAGCGTTCAGATGGATTTTTAGAAGCACAAAGCCACATCCAACCAACACTGAAAGCTAGTGGTCTGAGTTTCAGAGGTTTTTTCTCATATTGATTCTTCATTGATTTATGCTCTATCCACACGTAGACCCCACATGTACTGATCTAGGCAATGTTCACTTTGTTTGGTGCCTTATCTGTTGTATTTATTTCGTGTCAGCTTCAGACTAATTACCTACTACAAAATTGCTTCTACAAAACAGACACTAGGTCTGACAACCTTTTATCCCACATGTCAACTTCGGCTAAGTCTTTTTCAGGGCCATGGTACAACATTACAGTAAAATGTATGTAATTAGCTAGAAATCAGTTAGTATGGATCTATTTGGCGACTCGAAGGTGAAGCATCTCTTCAGTGGTAGCTATGAACACAGGTTTAGTGCCATACTGTTTCTTGGAAGTCCTACAGAAAGAGCTGGATAAATACTGTGCCAACATCCACCTGATAAACCAGAGGCTGAAACAGAAGGATAAATGGGTAACGCTTTATTTGAAATGCGTCTAAAACTGCTTCCAGGGCGCCACTCTGTGTGGCTGTCCATCACTCCACCATCTCTCTCCACATTTGCATGTCTATGAGCCCTTAGTCTGTGTGGGTGGGTGGTTGTATTTCGTGTAAAACATATATAGAAACTTGCACACTGCTGCCTGTTATAACATACAGGCTACCACCCATGAACACAACAAGAATGCATCATGAAGATGTAGTTCAACCAGGGTGTCACCAGTATTTGAAACTATATTTGAAACTGTCTGCCATCTGGCAGAAGACACCAACATGAAGGCCAACACTACCAAAATGTTTGATAGCTTCTTCCCTCAGGCTGTCAATTTCAAACTCCTTACCACCAAAAATGCACACACATGCTCAAATTAGCAGCACTTTGCTCTCATATGTGTTACTTATTTGACTTAATATCTCTTTTCTTATGGTGTCTGTGTCCTATGAGAATCCAGTGATGGTTGGAATGACAGTAAAACTAAAATAAACTTTAATTTGAAAGCAAACTAAACTTTGTTGTTGTGATTCTCAGTCGATGTGAACTTTTTCTGTAGATTTAACAGAAGGATTTGTGCATTTCCAGACCCTAAACAAGCCCTGAGCCAGTCTGACAGACTCATGCCAACAGCTCCTGGTGGAGATGATAAACAGCAAACATGCTTTGAAGAAATTTAGAGGCTGAGTGGTTTGACACCTCCTCGATAATGGGAATGCTGTGGAGAACTACACCACCCTGAGGAACATGGCTGATCTTTGATATAGGTAAGACCTCTCTCATGACTTTAAATACAATGTAAACAGTCTGCAGTCTGGGAAGCCGTCGAGGTTTTTGTCATATGGAAGTGTGTGTTGTTTCATCTAAACTGGGTGGCCGTGGGTTTTTGATTGACATTTTGGCCAGAAGTAATAAAAAGTGCTTGTGTACGATAAATGTCAGCTGGCTGTGAATGATGAATGGTAGTCTGTTTCAAATAAAATATCAATCAAGTTTAAATTGACTTTTTTTTTCAATTATTTTTTATTTCTTCCATCCTTGATGCCATTTTCCTTCAAAGTTAAACTCCACGTGGATTATTCACAGATTCTGATCACTGTGATGGATCCAACTGAAATCACCTTGAAATTTGAAATGCTGGTGAAAATAACCTCTTTAAAATGAATCATTTTATGCAGTATCTTCAGTTTCTGAAAGTTACAACAAATAAATAATAAAGTCAACAATAATAAATGTCTTTGGTTCATCAAATTCATTCTGATAAAGTGTTTTCTGTTGGAGCTGCCACTCCACTCCATTTTATTATAATCCCATACTGGCCATTGGCTTTTTCTTCTTATCATTAATTCCAGTTCTCAGCATTTTATCTGATCAAAAAAGGAAGTCAAATATGCTCAAAGCAAAAAGCTCAAGACATGAGTCTAGTCTCAAATTTGAAGCATTTCACAAATCTATCATGGGACACACAGAGAAATACATTCAAACAACGTCTCCAACTGCACCCTGTTAACACAGGCTGTGTAGTAAAAACCTTTAAGGTCCGGGATACCTGTCCTGGTCCTCTCCACCAGTGATATGTGTAGTTTTAGAGTCTTTGGCAATCAAGCTATTCTGTTATTTGTATGAGGATGTTCTGAGTGTGTGTATCCAAATCCTCATCTATTTTATTCCTCTGTGTGGAACAGAGCTCCATTGTTCTCTAAAACCTATTAAAAACACATTAAAGAGCCACTCTGTTGCACTAGGTGACACATTCCTTCATTATCATGAACAGATAAACTGGAGTTTATTTTGAATCATGACGAACCTACAGCTCATAAATCTTGTGTCCACGTCAATATGAATTTTTTCCTTTATGTATGACAACTTTTAAGGTGAGATTAAAAACCTCACATGCACACAAAATTGAAATCCCCTGCTCTTATTTACATTTAGGATGTTGTGCTAATTTCATGAAATTTCATATGAGGAAGCTGATTAGTTTCTACTTTATAATAATTATGTTTTTTTGAGTCATTTACTTCCCAGGAGATGATAAGCTTAAAGGTCTCTCTGCTCATGATGCACACTTTCTACAGAATTATTAACAAATTAACATCTACAGTCAAATTACATAATTATTCATCATCAGCTGAAGTTATTCAGACAGCATGCTGTAAAATGGAAACAATTGCTCCTGTGCTCTGCTGGGCTCATTTGCACATGCTATATATTCTGTTCACTGGAGCAGTTGGGGGCCTCACCAGTGAGATTAATAGGATGCTTTATTTTAAATGAAAATGCTTATTAGTGCTGATACTTCCCAGGGTGCCTGGCAATAGTCATTTTTCATCAGATGAGCCCCCACTAAACACTGCTGCTGGATGCTCACCGTCTCAAAGTGGAAGCCAACTGAGTCATTGGTTAAGGTTCACTTGCAATCATGTTTTACAATCAAAGGATAAAGTGAAGCTCAGTGGGTTATAAAGAAAAACAAGCAGACCCGTAAGTTTGTGTTTTCTACTCACTGACTGTAGCCTACAGTTCAGGACAGTGACAGCATCAACATATCAGACTGGACAGGCTGACCTCAAATATTCTCTGTCTTGGTAACATTTTGAATTTGGTTTAGCTTTTTAAACTTGTTAGGTTGACACTTGTGCTTCACCTTTTACTACACAGGCATGTGTGTGTGTGGGCATGACTACTGTAACCCTGACCCCCTAACCGTAATGGTTGTCAAAACACTGGCATCATTCAAAAGTTAGACCAGAGGTTGTGGGTTCAAGGGCCACATACAGCCTAGTTTGATCTCAAGTAGGCCGGACCAGTAAAACTACTACTACTTGATTCCAAATGGTTTAAAGGTACAATCAATTAATTTTGGCAATCAAAGATGGAAATAAATAGTGACTTTAATCAATATTAAAGTACAATAAGGATAATAATTAACAAGCAATGATAATTATTGATTACACTAAACTGTTAATATGGAATTCTGATTAATAATTAAATTAATAATTACAACTAAAGTAACTACATCAACAGCTATTCGGTTGAAGGATTTGGAGTTCAGCATAGAAGATGTTGGCAGCATTTATTCTTTTGCAACATTAAACAGACCAGCATGTATAGACACAAACATTATTAACAAGATAATAAAGCATAATACACAATATGATCCATAACCTATAGCCTAAACTAAAGAAGAAAATGTGTGCGTGTGTCTCTGATCTACACACAATGTGCATGAAAATGACACATGTTACATCAGAGACAAAGGAACGTGAAGTGGGAGTTTCCTCCCCACCTGTGTTGCTCTGTTTAAGGCAGGTGTCTCTGTCATTCGTACGTCTGTTCTCACACTATGTAACTTTGGGCTCCGTGTCCGGAGAAGTACGTAACGCTTTACGGCACTGAGTCACACATCACACATCCCCAACTATGTGACTGATTTTGGTGAAACTGGATCATATTTTATGGAGGAAATGTTTTCTGTGATTTATAGAGTTTTGTGATAGACTGTTAGCTAATGTTAGCTTAGTTAGTTTGCTGCCTGGACTGTAACCTCAGTTAGCGTTTATACCACAGGCGTTTTGAACTCCAAGAGCCTTGCTGGGTTTGAATGAGAGGTGGAGTTGGAAATCGTCCTCAAATAAATTAAATTCAGAATTGTATCTCTTAATGATTTGTGCCAAGGGCAGCAACAATAAAGAAACACAAGCATCTTGTGTGGTACCGATGCTATGGCCAAACCCCTGTCTTTGAAATGTGTTGTGATTGCCTGTTGTCCGAGGATTGTCTATCTTGTCTGCCACATAACCAGTCTGATTTCTTCTGCTCATTGTTGGACTCGCTGCTACCACAAGCCAAGCACCTCACCAGACATCCACACCACCACAGACCTTTGGGTCCACAATTTTGGTTTAACACAAGATGAACACAAGTCTCCTAACCTGACTTACCAAAGGTTTTGTCAAACTTATCAATTTTGACAAACAGTTTATGTCCTCACATTCTGTTGAATCATTTTTTTACCAGAACATTCACCAAGCCACACAGCTGTCTGAAAGATGAAATAGAGACCTAGTTCTAGTCCTAGTGTATAATTTCATGTCAAATACAGGTACTTAAACTGGAGCTCAGACCTTCCCGTATCTTTAAGAGCATTAAACATTGAGTGTCAGACTTGCCACGATTAAGATTCTATTATTTATGGCTGCAAAACATGCCTGGTCTGTAACAGAGCAGATTAAAGTCAGAAATGCCTGCATATGAGAGTTATTTGTCTCTTTTAGGGTACAGTAGTTAAGATGAGCTTAAATTCTCATAAATCGGATTGGTCTGCTCGAATAAATGTCAAAAATCAGCCCATCATTCCTCCCAGTGTTCAACTGACTTTCTGCTACAGAGTTCTCTTTTTCAAGACAAGACTTCAAGGGAGTTGTTTTCCTCTTCACTTACTTTCATTTGCAGTCACAATTTATATTTAATTGAAGGAAATTAAATGGAACAGACTTGAACTGAGCCACTAACTGCATGCACCTGGCCAAAGATGACAACACTCTCAGGAACTTCTCTTGCTGAATTCAAGTTTGAATACAGTGTTTTATCTTCAATAATGTGTCTTTACTGTACAGTTGCATTTACCCACATACACACACCATCCTAAAAACAACTTCACTGACTCTCACTTTGTGTGTGTTGTGTGTATAATGAAGTGGCAGCAGAAGAAAAAGGTAAGCTCGTTCTTTGTTTCCTGCTCATTGAGCAGGTAATCATGCAGATGCATGCTGGGAGCTGTGCTTCCATACACAACATGTTCGGTGTGCTGCAGAGAGACACTGCTATAAAGGCTATCCAGTGAAGCATGGACGCTGCTCTGAGGGTGTCCATGTGTTTGCATGCCTGGCTGCATGTTTACTTCAGCGTGTATTGTATACACACGATCACAGAGGTGTGATTATCTTCAGGCCTGGTTGGAAATGTATAATGTATGTTTGTCTCTTTTTTACGTGATCAAGGCTTGAGGGGAAAGAGAGGCATGTTTGGTCTATAATCTAATGTCTCTATAATATTTAGATATTGTTGTCATTAAAAACATCCACCCATGAATGGTAGTGTGCATTTCAGTTCTAGCTCTTCAAAGGTTCAGTGGATAAGATTTAGTGGCATCTAGCGGTGTAGTTGCTGATTGCAGCCCTATCACTAACACTGGGGGTGTGCATCTCTCCAATAAAAGACGATACGATTCAGGAACGATACATTTTAAAATGGAACGATTCGATTCGATACAGAAGGATTTTGATTCTATTCGATTCAATTCGATTCGAATCGATGTGGCACGGCTCAATTCGAGAGGGTATGAGGCAATGGATTTCTTAGTCTTTCTTAGTTCTTAGAAAGTAGCCAATCATTTCATAAAATGAATTAACTTGTAAATGTGGCATTTCCTTCGAAAAGATTTATCAAAGACTAGAGAAGAAGTGTATTTTTAGTGTTTCATGTTTATTAAGATGTAACAACATGTAAGAGCTCTCCAACATTAATTAAATTCAAAGAAACAACAGAGATCTGTGTAGCCTCAGATCAAGGCACAATGAGCTATTACCTTTGCTCTCGCCGAGTTGTGGGTGAGTTTTGGCTGGAATAACTCCTGTATTTCTGTCGGTGTCTTTGTGCTAGCTGTAGCCTCCTCCTCGCCTGTTTCCCCGTGCCATCTCACCAAGTGAGCATGGAGATTTGTCGTACTACCAGTGTACTTTAGCGCAGTTTTACAGTCTTTGCATATAGCAACGCTTTTATCCAGTACTCCATTCTTCAAATAAAACGTAACTGCGACAAGTCTCGCGAGGGACTAACGGAGGGAGCGAAAGACAGTCAGAGAGAGATGCAGTTTTCAGCAGTTGCTGCTGCATCAGCAGCATAAACCGATTTATAACTTCTTAATCGGGCCATCGGCTGGTTCAAGCTACATTAAGACCGATTTATTAGTCTGTGTACCGATGCACTCGCATCTTTTAAATCAAAATCGATTTTCCGATTTAAATCGTTTTTTGTTACACCCCTAACACTAATCCTTCTGAACATAAAGGAGACAACAGTGGACAGACATGCAAAAGGCTCCATGTAGAGACAGTTTGTCAGATTCAGTGTGAAGTTACAAATCTAAAAGATGTATGAATAGCTTTCACGCATTTTTATTACAAAATATACAATGATAATGTATAAAACACAAACTAAATGATATAAACACCTTTGGCCAGCCTGAAAACATTTAAATAACACTGCATTAACCATGAATCTTCAGTTAACCACACTTTACTTTTTTCATTCAAACCTGGAATAAATAACTACATAAAGATTTACATGGGGTGGCTCAGGAAGTTAGAGCAGGTGATGATTTATGGAGGTTTGCTCCTCCAGTCTGCATGTCGGAGTGTACTTGGGCAAGATACTGAACCCCAAATTGCTTTGTATGAATGGTTAGCTCCTGATGAGCAGTTTGCACCTTGTACGGCAGCCAATGCCATCAGTGTATGAATGAGAAATGTAAAAGTGCTTTGAGTAGTCAGAAAACTAGAAAGGCGCTATATAAGTACAGTCCATTTACCATTTACCATGTCAAGGAGCTTGTGGGTAGAAAAGTGAAGCCAACGCAGAAGTCTCTTAAAGCTGTATTTTTTTCAGGGACGCTTGTTGGAGACTCTGTGGGTCTAATGGAGCCAACCACTTCCATATTTTTTGGGACTGCCAAGCAATAAAACCCTACTGGGAAGAGATCCACAAACATATTAAAAATATATTTAACGTGAACATTCCATTAAAATGTGAAACTATTTTTTTTGGGTAATATAATGTTTGAAACATGGAACATAAAAGGCAAAAAACTGCTGACTGTATTGTTGGCAGCTAGTAAGAAATGCGTCACTAGGAAATGGTTAAAAGTGGAACCTCCCACCATCGACAAATGGATTGAAATTGTTTATGAGATTTATGTTATGGAGAAGATTTCTTTTTCCCTCAAAGTTGAGAAAGATTTTTTTTATAAAATCTGGACCAAATGGACTGAGTATGTAAAACCAATCAGATCGGATTTTACCTGACTATACTTGTGCTTTGTGTGAACCTACCCTCTTTTTTATTTTTTTTATTTTTTTTTTTTGTGTGGTGTATTGATTGCATGTAGGGGTGCGCTCCCCGGTTCTGTTGTTTTTGTGTTATTGCTTCCACCTGGAATAGTTTGGGTCCGTGGGAGAAAGCTCCAGAAGGGCAGTATGGACAGAATCACTGTGTCCTTGACAGACTGAGTTAATCTAAGTGTGTAATGGTATATGTGATGGAGATGTGCCTTTCTGAATAAAAAGAGAATTTCAAAAAAAAAAAAAGCTGTATTTTTTTCTGATGGCCAGCAGGGAGCAGCACACAAAAAGGTCAGAAAATGAGTTGATTTATGAGCTCAGTAAACAGTTTCCTTATGAGCTCATGAGAATCTCTAGCTTCAAGTCTTCTTCCATGCAGCATGATGATTCATCATGTGTAAATTATGGTCCCATTTAGAGTAAAATAGACAATAAAGCAGGGCAGCGCTGATTAAATATGAAACACGACTCTTACTGCATTGTCTATTTCTGTTCTCAAATGTTTTCACAAACCGATTTTATTTTCTGTTTAGCTATAAAACAGGATTCTTTATAAGCAGAGCGATGCCGTACCACACGCAGCCCAACTTACAGTACGTCACCCACCAGCTCCACGCTCTTAACTAAATACGGCCATTTCAAAAACCCACATGGCATTGTCCATAATGCCAAACTCAAGGCTTCAAAATGGGTGACTTGTGACAATATGTATCAACAGTAAGGATGCCATCTTGTTGCATTATTTACACCGGAGCGAGTAAAACTTCTAAGCTGGTCTAAGTTCCTAAGCTGGTCAAATTCTTCAACATCAGACTTTGAGAAAGTTTTTTAGGTCCTTAGAAATGTGTTGTGATGAGACACACACCCAACTAACCTGATGAGTACAGGAAACACATAAGACAGGAGACTTTCTAGCAGCTGCTGAGCCAGTTCTGCATTTAAAATGACTGATCGGGGCAGAGGTCGCAGTGAGAGAAGGATCAATGGTGACATGACTGAGGAGTTTAGTTTATTTTGTCTGTGAAGAAGAACACAAATCTAAAGAGACTCACAAATAACAGAGCCTCGCTACCACAGACTGCTCTAAGGCAGTAAGACAACCCCAGTCAGAAGACGGTTAACATGATCCAGAATGGGACCAGATACTGTCTGAGCATATTCCCTCCACTTAACAGTGACTCCGAGGTGTTTCCTCAAAGCAATCAATGTGGCGCGAGGCTGCTCACAGCAACAATCGATCCACAGACCAATTTATGGCAAAAAAGCTGTTAGGCTTTGACTCTGTCAGCATCACTTTTACTTCTGTTTGTTTGACAGAACAAATTAAGGACTCTTCTCTCTGTTTGTGTATGACTTTTAACTTTTGAGCACACTATCAGCTCTCTGCTCAATCAATAAGACAACATTCATCTGTCCTTCTCTACATTTTCCTCCATGCTGTCCTTCAACAGCAAGTAAAGAGACAAAGAACCTCCTCATGTTTGGTGTTTAAAACAGAAAAGCAATGTAACTGTGCAGCCCTGGAGTAACAGAGCGATGTACTGGAGAGTTGGAGGACTGTGGGTGGTACAGTACTGACTGTGGGCAGTGAGTTTTATCTCCCAAACTCTGTAGTCCACCGTTCGTACTGATGCTCCAGCAGTACAGTATTCTAAAGATAGTTTACTGCCTTGGGCAACTGTTGTGCTGAGCTCTTCACCCTCCAGCAGATCAGACAGCTTTCTGTTGGTGCAGGGGACAGACGCTTCAAGTCCTCATAATACATCCACCCCATCAGTCTTGTTCAGGCTTGGGTTTTGATCTTGAGCCCCCGTAAAGCTGGAAAGAATAGCAGGTATTAGCTCGGCTTTGGTTGGCTGTTCTCACCATGTCAGTTTCTTCAGTATGACAAATACAGGTTTCCTTAAGGTCTGCTGTGATGACCCGAGAAGATGGATCCCTACCGCCCTTGGCAGCCCTTTGGTCCACACATGTGCTGGCTTGGCTTGACTCAGTTTGACTGCGTGTCAGCCCAACACAGCAGGGATTTGCTTCTCCATTACAACAGCACTAGAAGGTGTGTCTTTAACTGATGACTTGTTTTGAGTCAATGATGTTTACTACTGCACGTTTGTTAGAAGCCACCTCCTCATCATAAGGGATTTTCAGACTGCTGTTACAGTTTTGTTTGGTATCTATCTGTGACGGGATGATGAAAAAGATCTAGAAGAAGAACAATTCAATGCTTGAAAAGAAAGTCCACCTGACATCACCTCAACCTGCTGGTTGGTTGATGTTTTGCTACGATTCGAGAGATAGTCCACTTCGCGCCTGCCTCTGTGTGGGGAGGCTGTGGCTCAGGAGAGTAGAATGGTGGAAGTTGAAGTGCCCTTGGGCAAGATACTAAACCCTAAATAGCTCCTGAAGGCTGTGCCATTGGTGTGAATGTGATTAGCTCCCTTCTGATGGGCAGTTAGCACCTTGAATGGACAGCCTTTGCCTGTATGAATTAGTGAATGTGAACATACATTGATAATGTATGATGCAATGATACAACAATACTGAATTACATAAACACCTTTGGCCAGCCTTAAAACTTTTAAATAATATTACATTAGCCATGCACTGGAAAAATACAATGTAGCCCATTAGTCATGATAACTTATGATTCTAGGTCAGTATGACTACACATTATTAAAGTAGTTGTGATAACTCGGAATTTTGTGTTTATGTCATCTCAACTAATACAAAGTTTTCAAACTTAGAAAAGTGACTCAACTGAGATTAAGAATGTCAGTCAACATGATTTACAGTGTCCGTCACCAGCTGTTACACCAGGACGCTGTACGTGTTGATGTATGTACGTAACAGCGCGCACCTGGTTACCACCAAAATGGTTGCTGCTGTCGTCCATTTTCTCTGTCGTTCCTTTCACATTCACATTCACGAGCTCTGGATTTCAGCGCTGGAATTCTGATAAGGCAGGTTAAACAATAACAGTTCCTCATATACAGTAAAACTAGCCAATTACTAGCCAACCATAGTTTGCCAATAAGCGGTAGGTTGAATTGAATTAATTTTGTCGCCAGGTCACCCAGCTACGTCGCTAGGCCGCTAAGTTAGCTACCACTTAGCTGCTGCTAAGTTAGCTACCACTTAGCTGCTGCTAAGTTAGCTAGCTTCCTATGAAGTTCTTAGGAGTTAGCTGACCACTAACTTGGCTAACTTCATAACTTTCTATATAAAGTTAGCGGTCGCTAACCTACAATTAGCTCGCTGGCCTTCAGACCCAGACACAATTCATTTCAAAGGGAGACATCAAATAATTTTGTGCATCATAGACTAGGGTGACCAAACGTCCTCTTTTGCCCGGACATGTCCACTTTTCACGTCCTGTCCAGGGTGCCTGGGTTTTTTTTTATAAATTCCTAAAAATTTCCTGTTTTCACTGTTTTTCATGGGACCATTAAGCGTTTACTTAAATTGACTGGCGCTTTGCAAAGAATACTATGGTACTTTGTTCATTAACCTCTGAGAAGCCTGTCTGAATTTGTGTCTCGAGGCTGGGCCGAGTGTCCTCTTTTTTGGAACTCAAAATATGGTCACCCTATCGTAGACGTTCATAGTGATGACAGTGAGGAGGTGGATTTCTGGGGCTGTGTCTACATGTGTTGAACATAAACCGCTGTGAAACAATCAGAAAGTAGCTTTCAGCATCTGATTGGTCGCTCCAGCTCGCTGCAGCAGCCAATCAGACGCTCGGATCAGGCAAACCTCCACCGTCAGCCTGAAATGTCAATGAAACGTAGACCAAAAAGCTTGGATACCTGTTGTGTTCTGGCTTTGTTTATTTAATGTTTTGTACTTATGTCACAAGAAATTGTCGAAGACTACTACACTACAGATCAAGTCATGGTTACTTTGGAAGAAGATTAGCTCTCCCCTGCATTTACAGCAATTGTGTGTGCTACTTCCATTCACAAAAGGCTATTCAAACACACGTGAGACAACGTGGATTTCGCCAGAGTGAACTAGTGAACTTGAGAATTAGGTGTCTTTCATGTGATTTTAAAGAACCTGCCAATGTTAAACTATACTTCTGTCATCTTGGCACACATTTGAGAAATAAGGAAACTGTCATTTGCCTGTATGTAAGGCAGTTACCTGTTTAGGTCACAAGGTGGCACTGTGATGCTGTCAATGCCACAACAGATATGACAGCTCACACTGTATGTCCTTGCAGGACACTGTTTTGAGAGTCGCTTTGTGTGGAACGCTATGTTTTTCAAAGTTTACTTTCTTTGCCCGCAAGGGAAGCACTGTAACGGCGTCCTGCATTATATTCAAATATCAGTGCTAAAACCACCCATTCTGCTAACTTGTTCACGCTTATTGTTCATTTACATGTCAGGCTAAAGTCCGCTGTAGGTGGGAGTGTTAATTAACCGTGTTTTTTACTGTTTGACGATTTTAGTGAGGTGTGGCTATGAGTGTGGCTAGCATGCTGTAAAACAAGTAGACAAGTGATTCTGTGTGAATCGGTGTGTTAGTAATTTATTCCTTTCAGAGATGCTGTATTTAATCTAACTTGACAGTAATATTGATTTTCATATGATATATTATTTTTTAATGTTAATTATTGTTTGAGTAAGAGAGTTATTTCTTTAAAAAAAGTTTACTTTCCTTTGCACGGCAAGGTGTTATGATGCCAGCAGCCACTGTGATAGCAAACAGCAGAAATGAAGATTGTTACTATGAAATAAAGTGCAGTCAAGGTCTGGGTCTGGTGCCTCCTTCTCTCCGCACGACACTCCACTACAAATACTAAAAATCACAATGCAGAGTCCAGGGGAGGTGTAGAGGGTCTGGCAACGGGCGTGCAGAGGCAGTGGGTTACACATATAATCGTTGTGCTTTTAAATCAAGTGTCAACTTCAGCTTTACGTCACACAAAAGTCGATACCATAACTCCGGTTCTTTATAAGACTTTAAAGCAGATCTTCTTGGCCTAGCAAAAGAAACTGAACACTCAGAAGAACACGTTTTAGATGCTGCTGCCCAGATAGCCGATACTACCACTCAGTCAGCAGATGGAAATTGTGGATTGTGTGTTAGGAGAAGAACATGAATGGATGGATGAAGAATGGATATAAGAAAGTTTTTCAGGAATGTAAGTATTCATCACTGCTGGTAGTAACAATTAGTTAGCTCCAGCCCCCAGCTAACAGCAGAAGGTCCCATGTAATTAATGAAATGCTCCATGTTTGACAAATAAAAACCTGGCTTACACACTACAGACAGTCTCTGCGCACGTCTTACCTTTGTTGTTTTGCGGTCAAAAGTTACACTCCAGCTGTAAAAGAACGCTGCTACTTAGCTAGCTAGTTAGTGTGAAATGCACTGTGAAGGTCCTGGTTGTTTCTAGAGTGAAGTGTGCACTCTCTTTACCATATCTTTGGGGTGACTTCCTTCTGGAGCATCAGCTGTGTTTCTCACTTTACGCATGGATGCACACCGTGAAACAGGAGCTGAGCTCATTCACGTATGATTATCATCAGTGGATAACAATAATAATTACACTAATAATAATCACTCCACCACCCATATTGGCCTGTAGGAGTCAGGGCAGAGGAGCACAGTGAGTGAGAGGGGAGAGACCTCTACTGGAAAGGTGAGTCATGTGAAAGGTCCTTTAGTGCACTGCGTCGGCTGCACTCCTGGCTGCATCAAATAATGGGTCAGAAAAGACTTCACAGTCTTGCAGTCATGTCAATTGAAAAAGCTTCAGCATCTGAGTCACAACAGAGTGATAGACCGATTTGCCACCCTTAAAAACAGACGGCATTCTTTGATGCTTCCACCCACCGAGTAACTTGCAATTGTAGCCATTTTTTTTTCTTGTTAATGCTGTAAACATACTGCTACTGTGCTAACCTTTGTTTGTTGTTGTATTGTATTAAAAAAACAGACTGATAATAAATACTAATAAATAACTTATAATAACTAATAAATAATTTCTCAGTCTCTGTGCTCATGCGCTACGTTCGCTTACATCCTGTGCATCTCCTTGGGGCTAAGCCCCCCCGTCCTTAAAACCTAGTGACGCCTCTGCTTACGACCATTGTCCACACCGGAGCTCAGGTGACCTGATCGACTGTCGTTCACACCAGACCTCAGGTGACCATCAACGACTCTGACAACAGTTGTCACACAACAATGAGCACTAATGAACTGTGGAACAATGGGCTGGGATGGGATCTTCAAGCTTTCCAAGTATAAATACACAGACTCCCCACCAGTCAGTCAGAACTGGTGAGGCAAAACGTCTTCACGGATCTACAGACAAGTCCTGTTGCCCCAGACTTAACCTTTTTTAAAGGAGGATGACTCAGAACCTACACAGTTTTCTTCTGAGTTCTGTTACAATTTAACTCTGTTCACCAACTGCTGTTATGCTACATTCTTAGTTAATAAATTTAGTCCTAGTCCTTTTATTTTCTATATATTTTCTATATTTCTACATTTTTCTATATATTAATATTTGTTTTATCTGAATCAGTATGAGTAGAGAGTACCTATTTGTGTACATTCTAGACTGAATGTTTTACCCACAAGCTTGTGCTGTTCAGCCCATCTGTTCCATTAAATCTTGAAAAAAATGGAATTGGTTTGGTTTCTTTTAAGCAACCAATAACCTGTACAGATAAGACCTTTAAACTTGATATTAAATTATGTTGAAGTATAATAAAAGTGTTACTTAATGTGTAGTATAAACTTAATGTTAAGCAGAACTGCAAGGAACTGAATTGTGAAAAAGTAAACTTAAGGATTTAAGTACATCTGAGTTGATAGTTTATTTGTTTCAACTTAAGATTTTAAGGCAGCCTGGACACTAATTTTTTTTTAAGTTGATACAACTGTCAGCAATTGTAATTAAGTTAAGTGAACTAGGAGATTTAAGTACACCTGAATTGTGATCAAGTTAAGTAAACTAAGGGATTTAACTACACACGAATTTTAATGAAGTTAAGTGAACTAAGGGATTTAAGTATACCTGAATCATCACTGAATTTCGGTCAACTTAAAATTTTAAGGCAGCACGGACACCAACTTTTTTAGGTTGAAACAAAGAGTTCCTTTTTACAGTGTGGATCTTCAGTTAACCATTCTTTACTTTTTTTACTCAAACCTGGAATAGACAACTATGCTATGGTGCACATGGCAATGCACGCTGTATAAGTACATTTACCATTTAAACTGGTGATGGAAAGCCAATGGTACAGCGTGGTATGTTGACATGGTATGACATGACACAGTGCAGCCAAAACTGAAACAATAAAAGATGGACAGTCGAGAATTTTGAAGTGGAAACAATGCCTCCAATATAGCTGCTTTCCCATCTAAAGTACCTGGAACCTTTAGTCCTAGGAACTACTTTTTTAAGAAACAAGGTAATGAAAAAGTCCTTTCAGTGTGTCATTGTCTGCATTTTCACCACGGTCTAAAGACCCACAGACATTAGTTTACTGACTCGACAGATGTTTTTACGTGTCATTTTTGCACACAACTGTCATATGCTGTCCTCTTTGACTCCATGTTGATGTATCGAAGTACAGTGAACGAAAAACAGGTCTGTGGCTTTAAAGAATAGGTTGCAATCAGAAATTATCTGAGAAAATTCAGATTCTTGCTTTATTTAAAGATATTTTGAGACAGACATTTTGTCCAGATTAATAACACTGCTGTTTAACCTTCTTTAAATGCAGCCTGAAAACATTCACATTCATTGCTTTGCTTCATTCACCTTCATTAACCTTTTTTTTTTTTACCTGTATGTATTTTTACTGTGCTCATGTTCCTTCATTTACTGCATTATATTCTGTCAGTCATCTCATTGTATGATCTTTGAATTGCCTGGTACCCTGTTAATAAAATCGCCTTTTCTTGTGAAGGACAAATCCTCACATCACAGGAACTTTACTGGATCAGTAAAGCTTCATTTAGAGAAGAGGCAGGCTGTTAGTGCACCCAGTCTTCTCACTGTTGTTCAGAAGACACATTTTTGTCTCAGCTCATGTTTTCCCAAAGATGAACTTCAAGGGGAAAGAGAAGCAATGACATCTAACATTTCATTGACGCAAAGTGTTGACATCTGTCTTTGAGGTGTCCTAACAGGATAGCATGATCTGTCTGCTGCTCTGTCCAACTCTGTGAGGTAGTGCTGTAGAATGATTGAGGTACAGTTCAAGTTGGGAAACTAAAACACATTTTTCTTTGTTATTATCAATAAATCCAAGACTGTGGAAAAACAAACAAAAAACAAAGCTAACAATTTGTAGGTCAGTTGCAGGACAGAAGTCATAGTCAAGTCCAGTCCTGTGGTGGATTGGGGTGATTTACACATAAGCTAGTCTTTAATTCATGCTTGATATTTATTGTAGTTTTTTCTCTGTTTTTGATGTTTGTTTTTTTCTAATTATTTGTTCCCACAATCAGTAAGCCAACTACCCCAAACTATTGCATCATGGGAAGTCCCCCAGCAGTCTATTCCTATAGCAGCATAACTAAGGGATGGTTCAGGACTCACCTGAGCCAGGTCTAACTATAAGCCTTATCTTGTCTTAAGTCTAGATTTAACAGGTAGCCAATGCAAAGAAGCCAAAATGGGAGAGATGTGATCTCTGATCTTGGTTCCTGTCAGAACACGTGCAGCAGCATTCTGAATTAGCTGCGAAGCCCTAAGAGACTTACTGGAGCAGCCTGATAACAAAGAGTTACAATAGTCCAGCCTAGAAGTAACGAATGCATGGACTAGTTGATGGTAAAGTAAAGTAAATCTGCAAAACATTCACTGTCAGTCTTGTTTTCATCATGAAGCATGAAGAACTTTTGGTCATGTTTAGGAGCTCAGAGCACTTGGTTGGTAAGGAAACATTGTGTCTTAGTTTGATAAGGTCAAAGGTGACAAGATGTGTTTTCTATATTTAGCCTCCCTGACCTTAGCCAAAAAGTGTGTGGCAGTAAATGCCTGTATTCAGTGTCTAAGTAATTTGCCTGTTGACAGCTGGGCAGAAAGTACATATGTGTCAGATTGAAAGTTCTGAATCAGATTGTAATGTACATTCAGACAATCCTGCTGTAGCTCTGTACAAAGTAGAATGGTAGTGTTTGTACTTCGATCTGCTCTCTCTGCCTGCAGTAATCCTGCAGAGGCACAATGAACTTTTTGACTTTACAAGACTCTTCATCATCCAGCTGTGTATGTACAATCAGACCTCTGTCAATAAATTCAAGTACAGCTTTCACAAACCCGCTGTGCCTCATTTCCATCTATCATCTCAGTTGGCAATCCTAAAGCATATTTTCATGCAGCCCATCTCCTTCAGCCCCATTCTCTTTCAGCAGCCGGGATGTTGCGTCCGCAGCGCAGCGGTCATATTGTCATATTTATTCCCACAGTGGGCAGGCAGGCGAGACAGTGAGTGTAATGAGAGAGATCATCGGGATGATGTACACTGGCCTTTTTCCCCAGGCGCTGGAGGCTCCAGCTTTTGACCTCCAAAGCAATTGAGATCTCTGGAGTCTCTCGGCTTGGATCCTCCTTATCAGCAGACTCATCCCTGCCCTCCTGCCTCCACTTTTCTGCTTCATATCTCACCAGTTATCGAAAATTACATCCGAGAGGATGACTGAACACTTCACCAACTGTTTGACCACCTGCCTGTTTTTTTGTTTTTTTCCACTGACTCAATCCAAAGTCAGGGAAAATGACTGTTTTTCATTATTTCATGCCTCAAGTCACTTATTAATGTAGGGTGATGACTGCTGAAGTGTTGCAGAAACACTGCTTATACAGCATGGAATCTGTGCAGTGCTCAAACAATACTGACATATACTTTAAAGATATATTATGAAATATGAATGTAAGCCGTTCATGAGGAAAGTTTACTGAGCTTATCACCAAACTCTTTGTTCTTTGTCAGAGGTGGATAACCAGTAACCAGACATACAGTACAATTACCAAAGTAACCTCCTCATCGACTAACCACTTTAACGTTAACACGGTACTGTTAACAAAGGAAATCAATGCAGCAGCAATCTTCACCTTTATGAAACAGTGGTCTGCTGTGTGTCTAATGTTTTGTTGTTGAGGATATTTGCTCATTAGCATTTTTCTGGGGAAGACAGCCTCGAAGTGATTTCACTTAAGACTTGAATTGCTGTTGGCTCCGCTTAGTTGTTCTTCACATAAATGTATAAATGTCTCGGGCTGACTTGACCATGTATATGTGTGGTACAGTCAGTCATAAGCAAATAAGCAACAATAATGATCACTGGGTTGGCAGCTCAATCCCCACCTTCATGTCCAAGTGTTGACATGTGCCGATCCCAGGAAGGGATCCCATCAGGAAGGGCCTGTGCCACATCAAAATATGTGGACCATCAAATCTCTATGTTGAATTGGGAGGGGCCCAGTTTGCCTGTAGGATGTAAACAGATGATCCACTGTGGCGACGCCGATGGTGAGCAGCCAAAAAAAGAATAATGAATAATAATAACAACAAATATAACCGATGAGGCAAGAAGGAAATGAGGACTGGAAGCTGGCACTTCAGACACAGGCTGACTGGACTGTATGAGTGAGAAATGTGCGTACAAAAAGAACATTTCAACATTTCAATTCATATTCATGATGAAAGAGTGGAAGCATTTTGATAAGAATCTGACTGACTAGAGACTGAGCTAAAGAAGAATGTGAAGCAGGTTGAACAGGATAGAAAAGACACAAGGAGAGCCACTGCGAGAATAAAATCTGGTATGGCGATAGATGATGGGAAAGAATTGCAGAGTGGAAACAGACTGTGGAGGAACAAACACAGAAGTTTTCCTGCTGGTCAGAACATATCGTGACATTTCTGCAGGTCTGTTCTCAGCACAGGTTTACAGCAAAACATTCTTAGAGGAGACAGAAATTCACCAACTGCTCAGCACATACATGTGGTGAAATGTAGCTGCTGCTCTAGAATGTTCTGGGTCATACTGACCATTTATTTATGACATAAACAGTATAAATTAACATAGCAGGAGTGGTACCAACAGTATGTATGAGGGAATTTTCTATTCTAGCATGCCACATGGGCGTTACACAGGGTCAAGCACTGTAGTGTTAGGTCTTATGTTGTTTTGGAGATACTGATTTCTCTCCTTGAGACACGGAGCAGCAGTATTTTTGTGTTCAGGAAAGGAGGCATCATTCTGATCATTACTGTGGTAACTGTGGTTAAAGGATAGTCTCACTCCATAGACACAACAGATGAATAACACAGAAGTCTCTACAGAGTCACATTGTCAGACCACTGAGGGTTAACATATTTCCTTGTTTGCAAAACAATGACCAGTTGGCAAATACCATATATACTGTAAATGCATTGAGTATGACGATGACGAAACAATGCAACGTTTTGATCCGGAGCAAGATATCCCCTGACCTTTCTTCTTGCACTGAGGTCTGCCCCAAATATTGTCATTCAAATGTACTGAGAATGTTCATGCTCTCCAGAAGACAAATCATTTCAATTTTGGAAATGGGATAGGCTTTCTTCTAGCATGACCCTCACCCTCATTCATTAGATCAGTTGACTATATTGTCATGAAATGATGAACATCATCATGAAATACTGTGCATACGCTCGTGCCCATCCCATTTCTTTCTCCTGCTTTCTCCTCTCCTTCCTACTCTCTCTCCTGTGAGGATCTGTTGTGCCTGGGTGTTACAGTGGATTCCCCACCGAAGCTTCCCCACAATGCAGCAACAGACATAAGAAGCACAAGAGTTCACGCCTCAATCATTTCATTCTGTTAATAAATCATTTAAACATATCCTGTTGATGTTGTGGTCCACCTTAGCAAAGATGATCATGCCCAGCATACAGAGAGTTTTACTTTTTTAGTTTTATTGTTTTGCACATTTCCTCGAAGCACCTGTGAATAAATGTCCACCTGTGGGACCTGCAGCATAACATCTTGAGTCTGCCTCCTACTTCACAACAGACTGTGTGATATTGATGCTGTTTTACATGGACATCATGGGAATACTGTTTGCCTGCACCAAACTGTGTCAGTGTTCAAAGTGTCTAGTTTTATTCTTACTTTTTTGGATAAAAGCGTCAGCTAAATGACTAAATATAAATCTTTATTCAGTAACATGAATGGATACTGAATGTATGCAAGTTTTTCAGTGCTAATCTATACACAGAGGTTACAAACACATTCCTGTATATTATCAGGCTGATTGGTAACATTTCATACGTTGAATATACTGCATATCTAATGCATGAGTCATGATAATACATATTTATTCAGTGCTTTTCATAAAAGGCAAAGACATTTTAACAGGAGTTAAGATCATCAGACAGCACAATGAAAATACACAATACACAAAATACACAAAGGTAAGTTTTATGTGTCTTAGAGGTAGACAGACTGGTGTAGTCTCTCATTTGTTTGTTACTGCGGTCTTCTTTTCCACCAGGTGATTTCACACTACCATCAAACCTCACACAACAAAATGTGTTAGAGACGGAGGAAAAAGTAACGTTACGGTAAAAAAGAAAATAACCAGAGTATGATGAGTTATAATGACATTAAGCAGCATGAAACACATTACACCTGTCAGCCTGTCACTGTATATGCTGACTGACAGTTCATGTTTAGTTAGCTCAAATAGCATTAGCATTATCACAGAACTAAGAACATGATGTCTTTGTTGAACATAACTAACATCAGTCAGTAGATACTATATCTAAGTTTGAAGAGTAAGGTGTTAAACTGTGTTTATTTAACTGTATTATTGTGAGACAAAACAAGCATTAAACTAACTAATAGTAATGTTTATAGCAGCAATCATCAGTTACTTGTTATGCCTCATTTTAGTACACTCATCTCCCTTGTTCACATGTGGATCAGGATCTGATCTGATCTATTCTATATGTCATCACAATAATAAAATGAAATAATAATGCCCCTGTAATATAATCTGCCCCTGCAGATTCAGTTGATTTGTTTGTTTGAGGATGTCATGCATCATTTAGTGAGGAGAGTGGTGGAAGCTGCACAGACTGCAGCACAGACAGGTGAGCTACAGACTGTCAGGTGTCTGATGTGGTCATAAAATGTCTGGCTGTAAGTTTATGAGCTGAAAAATCAAAATGACTTTAAATAATGGTTGATGCTGGAGCATTGCTGTATTTCATGAATTCACTAATAAACAGAATAAATCTGGAAATGACATTTATATGTCACCAAACTGTTTTCATAAATATGTTGTGGTGAGATCGTAATTCTTGTCTGGATTATGTTCAAAGACAACTTTTGAATGAAACTACATGAGCTAGCTGTGACACCGTGGTACTGACTTCATGTCCAGACTCTGGGCTGGGATTAGGTTTCACTTTGTTCAATGTTAGGGAAAGATCAAGACCATGCTGTAGTCACTGAGCGGAGAGTGTGTTACAAGATGACTATTTTATTTCTAACAAATGCAACACACTGTCAGTGAACATTTTACTGATAGTATCAACATTTGTATGACTTGCCAGGTAAGTTAATTAACAACATTTCCTCATTATGTCGATGGAAAATGTCATTTGGTCACATAAAAACTTATCTATGTTGCAAATTTGTATGTAAATAAAATGTCTAGGAGACTAGGAGGTGGGCAGTAACACGTGGCATAAGGCAAACATTTTACAAACTGTGTGTGTGTGTGTGCCTGTGTGTATATGTTTTTATGATGGTTCTTCAGGTATAGTCGATGAGACTGTTCTCTGTATGAAACATGGTCGGTAGGTTTTTCAAAGGAAAACTACCCATGCTCCTTTTTTTGAAAAGTCTTTTATTTTGAAACAGATATGCTACGGTGTCTTACACAAACACCAAATTCCACTGGGCATGGATGTGATGCATTCCATGTGCAACTCGGACCCTGCAAGCAGCCTGCGTCAATCTGCAGATAGCTCGAGCTGGCCAGAAGCCAGACACAGAAACGACAATCCTGGTGGATTTTCAAAATAAAACACCTTGCGCAAACTGCCAGTCGTAAAAACAGCCAAAAGAGAACTAAAAACGTTAACTCTGTAGCATATTCTACTGGTCTCTCTACTGGTATCTAGCCATGTGAATGTTCGTTTTCTTTGAGATATCTGTCTGAGATTTCTGCTTCCACACCAACACAATAAAGGTAAATGGGATTTCATTTGTTTGATGAAAAGACTGGTGCCACTCTCAAGTCTCAAGCCCCTGAAAACTGTGTGCTGAACGTAACTGCTGTGAAGCAATCAGGAAATAACTTTTTATTTCGCTGATTAACCGGCTTTCTCGATGCCAGTGATCGCTCACTTTCGTTCACTTTCTATGTCTTTCAACCAATTCTCTCTCGCTCTCTCTCAAACCATCAGACACAAACCATATTAAACTTTTTTGTGTATTTTGCACCGTAAATTGTGAGCCAGACTCAGATTTAGAAGCTGGAATAAACTGAAATAAACAAAGGCAGAACACAATAGGTAGAGTATCAGAGTTTGTCTGACTGTGGAGGTTTGACCAGTCTGAGTGTCTGATTGGTGGCTGCAGCGTGACATCAGGCTTAATTTTTCCAAAAGTTGGAGAGTAGCGTACTGTAATTAACGTAATTTTAACTGCAGCATTATATGTCGTAAATAATAATGGCATTTTTAGCCGCACAGAGGCTAGACTGAACTATGTGAGAGGACCATTGTAATTGCAGCATTATGTGTTAGCGTAATCTGTCGTCAATAATTATTTATGGAGTTATATTCTCCACATTTCTATTATGTGGCATTTACTGTACAGTTGAAAGAGTGATGCTGACTGTGAGTTATGAGAATATAATAGTTTTGTATTTGTGTCAGTTGAATATAATGCTGTTAGTGATATGCGGCCATTCTAGTCAATGTTTCAAACCCCACTGGCTCTGCTGCAGTCCAGTAAGCACTCCGCTCGGCTCTGCGAGGGAATACGCGGCTGTTCTATTTTTGACAGCCGTCGTGAGCAGCCCACAGCAATTTACACAGAGCAGCTCAAGCTGGCGGCAACCAGAAACAACATAGAGAAGCCGGTGGATTTTCAAAATAAAATACCCCGTGCAAACTGCCGGTCGTAAAAACAGGCAAAGAAAAACAAATTAACTACGTAGCATATTTACACATGTAGAAGCATATTTAGAAGCATATAAACCAGGAAAATGGTTTGTAAACAAAGTCTGACAGGCTAAACGCTTCTGAAACGCTCCCGGTGGGGTTTGAAGTCGCGTGGAGGACAGACCAAAACTGTGCCGCGACGTGATAGTATCCGGATCTGTTAAGTGAGTGACCCAAAAGACTGGAGTCCATAAAAGGATCCGAGTCTGACATCTCTACTACCAGCTACCTGCAGTGAAAGTTAGTGGGCAGCTTGGAAACTTGGAGTTATTTCAATCAGGAATTGGCTGAAATGTATTCAATACTGAGACACATTTTTTTCTTGCACACACCTTTGACAACCTCAAGTGGAGGTTGAGACCCCCATATTGGGTGCCAACAGTGTTGCCAACTCCTCAGTAAGGAAAGTAGCTATTGGCTGTCCTAAAAGTCGCCAAATGACGTCATCACCTAATTTGCATAATTGGTCATGTGCATGTATTTGTAATGGTCGCTGTAGGAGAGAAGAATAACATCGTGGGAGAGACAAAAATGAGTAAAAGGCACCCTAACTATGGTTAGAACTAAAAAAATGAATTTTCTTCTGGGATCAGCCAGCAGCAGCTTCGCATATGCACGATTCATTTGCAGTCTGGATGTAGAGGGGTGAACATCTCCTGCTCTGACTGCAGCTGGGAGGGGCTGCTGCACGAGGACCGGGCCACCTGTGAGTGCTTTGGGACGGAGGAGGGGCCCACGGCAACACCCGCTGCTTGTTGAGGAGACGATACGTGCTTTCACGTCAGTCTTCAAACGTCTCCAATAACACCAGAAAAAGTCCCTAGATTTGTCTCTAGTCGCTTTTTTTTAAAAAGTCACTAGAGGGGTCTGAAAAGTCGCCAAAATATAGCGACAAAGTCACTAAATTGGCAACACTGGGTGCCAATGATCTAAATAACAACAAAGAGTAATCACAGCTTCTATATATCCAGTGTTATATTTGAAGGGTAGTTGCGGATGGACAAAAATATTTCACAGAGTCTATAATTAATTAGATACATTTTTTTAATCGCTTGACAGGCCTAATTATTTTATTAATTATAATAAAAATATAGTCCAGAGAAAACCTCTTAATCTATTAATCTATTTGTTTTATTTTATTTAAAATATTCTTATAATGTTTTATTAATTATAATAAAAAATATAGTAGGTGAACCAGAGAACCTGGAGAAAACCTCTGTAACACTAATAATCATAATCAAATCCTAATCTTAAACTTTTCTAAACTGTAAACTGTACTCCCACCATGTGTCACAGGGGAGTGGGGGGGTTACAGGAAAGGACCCAAATGCAGGCAAGTGCACAAGAGCTAACTTTAATAACCGAACAAACGGCGAGGGATACACACAAAGAAACAGGAGCAGGATTCAAAACACCAGAGGACACAAAAAACAGACTAACCAAAAAGCGGCTGGATAACCAGGCAAAAAACTCAAAAGCAAAGGCAGGGTCAAAAACAGAAAAGATACAAAAACCGGGAACCATGAGACACTAGGAAAAACGCTAGGGAGTCGGAGACAAAGGGGACACACTGAGGAACAAGACTTACACATCTATACACGAACACACAGAGAAAAGGCATAGACACAGAGAGACACAGAGAAAACAGACAGACAAGGAAACAAAGGAAATACAGAAACTATAGGGAAATACAGGACTAGCAGCTCAGGGGCAGCAGACTCAGGTGAAGAAGGTGGTGTCCCCTATTTGTAGTCTGCATCCTATGACATCATAGGATTCCGTGCTTTAATGTCACCTTCTAACATTCTGTGTGTGTGTGTGCATGTGTGTAGGTGTGTGCATGTGTGTGTGTGTGCGCGGAGGGTGTTAAAACTAAATCTTCTCCTTTCTCTCTGTTGTGGAGAAATTGCTGAAGTCAAAGGTCAATGGTGAGGTCAGGAGGGAAGAAAGTGTTCAGGAGCCTCTGATGTCTTATGCTGTAATATTTATTGACACTTGGCCAAGGAGAATTAGAGACACTCTCAAAGTACATCAGAAGTGTCTGAGTCGGTCTCACATTCTGCCCAACTCATCCTGGTGGATAGACTTTAAACCCCAAGATAACACCACAAATACTATACGCCCAGAATTAGTCAAAGAGAATGTCTTTACCCATGGAGGTATTATTGTCAACATATTCTAGTCTGAAGACACAGATGTCTGTTTACGCAGATTGGAACGTCAACAGCCAGCTATCTATTATGTCTAAGAAGGCAGCAATAGGTCTCTTCGACCCTGGACACCACAGTGTTGAGATAGACTGGCACCTCCTGTTCCCAATCAAAGCCAAACAACTAATACCGCTGAGGACCTCAAGGCCCACACGTGACCTCGTGTAACCTAAGGATAGAAAATTCCATAACACTCTCATGAGTGCTCACCATCACCCCATGGGTGCCTGAACTCCCGACCACCCACGAATTTGGCACCTTTATTGCTGACATTGTTCCAGACCTCTAACCTTATGCAAAAGTCAAATGTGGACCTTTAAGAGAGAAAACATCTGCGTAATCTTGCTTCAGGGGCCACTAACAAGGCTCTGCACACGTTCCACTGCGAGTAATAGATGAACATGGTACACAATATGCATCTTCTCTGCTTTTGCAAACAAAAACAAGTTAGCTTCTCAACAGCCGTGAGGTTTTTACATCTTTATGGGATGACAAATGGTGGAACACAGACCTCATCATGTCCATCATGTTCATCATGTCCATCATGAGGTGAGGGACATCATCGATCCTCAGACTGGCTTGAAGATTGATGACTGGCCGATGCCGGCCTCCCATCCAGACTGCAGCTGAACTTGATTTTAAGGTCATTAGAATCATAAATCAAAAAATAATTTTAATGTTGACATCTGTGTTTTTTTCCTCTTGTAATATTAAGAGTGTGTTGTAAGAGAGATTATGATCCACAGTGCATCGTGGGTAGTGATTAAGACACTGAACGTTTTGGGGTTTTTTTTGCTCAAAATCACGTCACATACTGACTCGTCTGACTCTCACTCCGGGAGGTGGATGATTTCTAGGGAGGAGGGTCGGTAGGGAGGACTGACCGGATGACTTCTCCACATATAACATTTTTCATATGAGTTGGACGTCTCAAAAATCACATCACATAATCACCAATCTCTAATCTATTGCCAGAGGTGGACGCTGTTTTCCTGGCAGGAAATGAGCTGATGAGTTGTACAGTGGACTGACCTGGTCATGGCACCTTTTTTCACTTTGGCTCTAAATTAGCTGATCGTGTTAAGCTTCTGCTTTGGCTGAACACTGAACCCACAATGCAGACCACAAACAGGAATTGCTTTTGAAGGTATTCATTTCAGAGACACGACACAAACAGACAATACAGGAGGAGTCCGGGGGGAAAGCTTCAAGGCAGGACGACGAGGACTGTTGAGCAGACGAGGGTAGGCTGAGCGTGGCTAGCAGAGTGTGGCAGGGCTGAAGACAAAGCAGACGAACAGACATAAGAAACAGTCTTTTCAGAGCTGGTACATGACTTACCGGGAAAGGTACAACAACAAACTGGCAGAGTCTGGGAGGGTGAACCGGAGTTAAATACTGCAGGAGATGATGAGATGCAGGTGAGAGAGCAGAGCAGGTGAGGATCAACGGAGGAGTGGTCAAAGAAACTAGGGGTGCGCTCGAATAGTCAAATTTGCTTAGGAACCTTCCTAACTGAGTGAAATGACCCGGAAGTATTTACGTAGCCGCCATGATAAGAGCTGCTTCCTTTAGTATCTCCTTTAACATAGGATACACCGGACCATCCTTTAGGAAAGGAAAGGAGGTAATGCCGTCCCACAATTCCTTGCAGCAGTGACAAAAAAATCGGCACACCGTTCGGTCATTCACAACCAGAAAACATTAATGTAATGAAACAGACAAACCTAGCACATCTTAACAGATTGTTTTTTTTTCATAAGTTGACAGAAACACTACATACTACCACATTACTGTTGTGTGGGTTCAACTGTGGGATGTTTATTTTAAAACCAGAGAACAATCTGTTTTGTTTGGTGTTCTTTATGTGTGTGTGTGTGTGTGTGTGTGTGAGAGAGAGAGAGATAGAGAGAATCAAACTCAGTGGAAAATTCAAATGCCACACGTGGTATTAAATTAAAGAGGAAGTTGTGTTTTCTAAGATGAAGACAGTTCATTTCTGTTTTTGAGCTGTTTGTTGATGGAGGAGGAAGAAAATGCTGATTAAAGTGAGTCTACAGTTCTACTGCACTGAGGGTTACGATTAGGTGCAAAATGAAATAAATGCCTTTTTTAATTACTGTGCTTCAGGCAAGTTGTGCTCCTGACATGTTAAATAACCAACATTAAGAGCATACATCCACCAAGCAATTTCATGCTACATCAAAAAGAAGCTCTCGGTTAATTAGTGAAGTGAGACGAACAGTGACCTCCCTCCCGTACAAATCTAATGATCTATCACATTATTATTAAAGATTAAACAGCCACCCAGCATCCATCCATCATGTGATAACTGCTTCTCCTTGGCAGGGTCTGGGGCGGAGGACGGGGGCTGACATTGGGGGGTACACACTGGTCAAGACTCCAGGTCATCACAGGGCTGGCACATAGAGACAAACAGTTAATCACATTCAACATTTACGCAGAAACAGGGAGAACACGGCAACTCCACACAAAAAGGTCCGCGCCACAGAAAGGCAACAAGAAGAAGAAGACGCTTCAGCTGCAGGCAGCAGGCTGTAGTTTGTGAGAAGCAGAACACGTCCAACATGTCGTTCAGGTAAAGTCCTTCCTCTGCCGGGCTGTTGTGCAGTGCAGCATCAGATCGAGACAACATGCTGATGATTAATCCTTTCAACCCATGTTTTAATCACAGGCAGTGCAAAGTGATTCGACAGTTCTTCTTCTGGTACATTTCTTACAGCCTGGCTGTTTGAGCTTTCTCCTATATGAATCACATGAGTCTCAATATTTATGAATGTACAAGAAGGATTCACAAATGTGTTCTGTGTTTATATATTCTGACTCGGCACAAAAAGAAAGACACTAATATTTCTTATTCTAAACAAATGTCATAGATAGACAAACTGCATGTTGTATTTGTTTCTTACATTTATATACAGGCTGTTGAACCTGAATGTGTGAACGTCTGTATATATGTGGATCACACACTCTCTGACTGACAGGTGAGGCTGGGGAACATCACATCCTGCACCCAGACAACCAGCACTGGCGCCCCCCAGGGGTGTGTGCTCTTCCCACTGCTCTTCTCCTTTTACACCAATAACAGCACCTCAAAGACCCGTCTGTTAGACTCTTTGTTTAAGACGGCACAATGGTCATCGAGCTGAACATGCCTAACTGTGGAGATGACAGCGGACTTCAGGAGGAGCCGTCCATCCACCGTGCTGCCATCACCATCACCAACAACACTGTGTCTGCTGTGGAAACATTCAGGTTTCTGGGATCCACAATCTCCCAGGAGCTAAAGTGGGAGTGCAACACAGACACTATCATCAAAAGATCACACCCCGGTACATCACACTCCAGACACAGCTTGTTTGAACTTCTTCCCTCTGGGAGGCGCTACAGATCTCTGCACGCTAAAACAACAAGACATACGAACAGTTTGTTCTCACAGGCCGTCACTCTGTTGAACAGCTAAACCAGACAGACAATGTCAGGAACAATCCCTGTGCAATACCTGTGCATTATATATTCTGAAATGACAATCAATCCCGCTTGACTTGACCTGACTGAACCTGACATGCCCCAGCTAAGGTTCAAACCAGGACAGGCGACAGTGCTGCACCACCGTGATGCCCTCATGTGTGAACTCATAGATCAGACATCTCTTTCCATTTCAGCCAATTCCATGAGTGTAGATTCAAAGGTATGATGTAATGTGATTCCATAGTATTAGGTTTGATACACATAATATAGCTGCATTTATAATCATAATCAAAAACCAACAGACTGTATTCAAATATTCAAGTGTAGCTTCAAAGTGAGGGAGTTATTTCTCATTTTACAGGTTTTATGCAGTAGTTGGACAATTTAAGATTTATAGATTTCTTTGAGTCTGAACAATGACAAATCCTGTAATAATGACTTCACAGTCAGAGGTGAGATTTAAAATGTTAAGTGCCGCAACTGCAGATGATTGAATGATGTTTTACTTAGTGACTATAAAAACTCACCGTGCCATAAATAACTTTCTCCAGGTTACTATAGAGCAAACTGACAAGCTGACTTTTGTCTCATGATGTTTCTGGATGGTTCCAGAGTGCTCGAATACAAACAGACTTACTACATATTTTGAGTTTACACACTGTGGTGGTGGAGTTTGGCTCTTTGCCTGCACCTTTGGAGCACTTAGTCATCTGAATAGAACACACTTTTAGGAGAAAGCCACTAAATGTCACCTTTGAAAGATGTTATTTCCTGCTTTTAGTCGGTATCACTGCATATTCACTATCACACTGATGTCACAGTGATGTACAGCTCTGGAGAGAACACAATGGAAGGAGTGAAAAAGTGATTTCCTGGTGATGAAGAAACATCTTCCAGTAGGAAATGAGAGCAATGCTATAATAAAAAGCTCATTTGAATGTGATGTAGTTCTCGAGCTCTGCCCTTCATTATGACAAACGACAGTCTGCTTCTTTGCTTTGCCTCAGAGTCTCATTGGAGAACTCAAATCTTGTCACAGTGGCCTCAGAGTTAGCTCTAACTGCAGATACTATCAATCACAAAGCTTCTAAACAGATCTGAACATTCACTCTCAAGTCAATGACATAAATAATAATGATTAAAAATAATGATTAAACAACATCTGTACTAATGAGATGGTAGTCATCATGGATATGAATATCTGCTGTATTTATAGCAGTGACAGTTGCAGTGTGCTTCAAGGCTCATCAGAGCTGCTCCTTACCACCCTCCAGTATTCAGACCACACCACTCCACACCTACACATGTAACCATGCAGACCACTGTAAGGTTACATAAAGATTGTTTCTTTATCGTGGTCCTGACCAGGTCTTCACAGATTGTCTAATATTGTCTTATATTGTCAATATAATATTGTATATGAATATAGTGCACTCAGCACAGCGTGTTACATCAGTGCAGACAAACGCATCTTTCTTCTTTTAGAATCCAGCTCTTAGATCCAGTGTATAATATTTAGGGGGATTTATTGGCATAAAACAAATTTAATATACAATATAACATTAAAGTCTGTGCACACTCAGAATAAATGTGTGTTCTGAGTTCATCAGACCGAAGAAGAATGTTTTATTAACCACCCAGCCAAATTTGAATGATTAAAAATATCAACACGTTTATGAAATTAGGTGTTAAAATCAGGTAAAAATGAAGTCTCAGCTCCAGGGCTGTGGGGGCGTGTCCTCTGAATGTGCTGAAGCCACGCCCACTCATGGGAGCAGTCAAGCAGCCATTTTGAAGTGACTGAAACGTGTCAGATGAGTTCAGAAAATGACATGACTAACTTTGAAACACTCTTTCTTTCTCTCTCTGTCTCAGTGTCATGTACCTCGGTGAAACACCGTGCTGTGTGGACTCACCGGCAGCACAGTGCATCTGCAGCAGGTAGTTACACCCGCACAGGGAGGTGTCTCGCGGTCTGTGTGTGCTGTTACCGACACACATAAACAAGAATAATAACTACAGAGAACCACAGATGCTAATGTTCTGAATGATTTTATACCATTATAGTGCTAGGGGTACAGGGGTATACATTTCAGTAATATATCGTTCAAAGTCTTTTCACATGTTTTCAGACACTATTCTCACTATTCTACATATTTAATGTATTTTGAAAGAATTCTCTGAATTGCCTTTACTCAGACTTTACAGGAATGTTTACAATGTTCTTGTGCATGCCACTTGCACAGGGAAACTTCTTCATATCCTCACAGAAAATGATGTTTACATCTGGCTTCTCTTTTAGTTGACATTTAGTCAAGTGCAGACAAACTTTCATCAAGCTAATCAGACTGATTCAGTCGTTCCTGACTGGTGACAGGCCAACAGATACAGCTTCAGGCTCAGCAACCCTCTCTATTCATCACCGTCCCCCTACCAGTGAGCCACCACCAGCCAGAGGAGAAGGTGAGCAGCATTGTGCTGAATGACAGTTGGTATAAATATATATATATATATATATATATATATATATATATATATATATATATATATATATATATATATATGGTATATATGGTATTGAAAAAAGAAATTCAAACACTCATTATTTCTCCACATACTGCTCATTATATGAAACAAAACAGTTATTGGACAGTTTGTAAGTTACATGATTATGTTAATTCATATTAATTCAAGAAGTTAATGTATATTATAGTTATATTGATTTGAAAATACTCATTAATGTTAAGAGATTTTTTTCCATTCAGGAATGTTACTATTAAAATCACATTTGGCCTTCAGCATATTTCTTATAGAGAGTATCAGTCTTGCATCATATAGTGAATTCCACTGGATGCAGAATGTTGCGTGTCTGCACAATGTTTTCACAGCTCACTGTCAGGAAATATTGTTCAGGAAATACAAGAGTGGCAAGCTTGCACAGGTACAGTAATTTAAAGCTTTGAATGGGTTGATTAGGTTCTGGATATGTGGATTCATAGGGCCCAAAATCCCTGCTAAAGCCCCTAGAGACAAGAACTGGCTTCTGATCTGGTCATCTGAAAAGAAAAATCAATACTCTAACACACTAAAGAAGAGAGAAAAATCCAAAAAGCATATTATGTCCTCTTTAATGCCGTACTGTAATAAAGGCACTGTACATATCAGGTAGTGTTCTGGAGGATACTTGGTTGTGCTCCTCATGCTGCATGATGATGTGACTGATAAATCACGAAGCATGAGAGCGTTTTCCTGCAGAGCCATTAATCTGCTCACGTTCCCCCCTTCCCTGATTGGAAAAGCTATTTCACTGAAAGGCCCTTTTGGTGCCTGTCAAGAATAAAAGCCGTCTTCAATGTAATAAATAGTAATTTGTAGGAAAACAAAATGGCAAGGAGGGATGCGGTGTAAAATCTTGATGAAGAAGACTCTGACTTATTCCACTGACCCCATGTGATAAATACAGACAGTGCCTCAAAGAGTAAGTCAATGAACATATAACGGATATACATTATGCATTACGCATTAGTTAAGTCTTCTGAATCACAAAATGATAGCAAGATCTGTTTATTAGTCATAGAAAAGTACTGTTAAAATCAACAGGAGGACAGACACAGGTAGTGGATTGGAAGAGTAAGGCAACCTATAGTCCAATCTTTAAAATGAATGTGGTTGAGGGCATGTGTTTTGTGCGTTTTCCTTACCTGCAGTGAACTGAAAGTTTTCAAACCCTCAACTTTAATACTTGACTACGGCATTGTGAAAATGGCGGCAATGTGGTGATTGCCATAATATGCAAATGTAAGTTGTAGAAATGTTTAATATTTATATTCTGGCAGTCAAATGATGGTGCTAATGCTCTGCATGGTGCAATTTAGTGAAGAAGAAGCTGTAATTGTCTCTTCGAGTAAGTGCTGTACTTTTGAA
This sequence comes from Sciaenops ocellatus, assembly GCA_033000465.1. Taxonomy (NCBI): domain Eukaryota; kingdom Metazoa; phylum Chordata; class Actinopteri; family Sciaenidae; genus Sciaenops; species Sciaenops ocellatus. Next base: position 29,691,934 of record CP136878.1, read on the forward strand.
ACACTACCCTGCTGAAAATTGTGCACTATGCCAGGAAGTACATAGTGTACACAGCGTACTACGTAGAAATGTAATGGAAGTTTTCAAATTGAGACACAGCTAAAGTTTCAGTTACCACTCACCTCACCCACAGATTTTAATAGGTCATCTATTATCAGTCTTTGTTCAGTCTCTCTTAAGGTACGACACTCAGAACGTCTAGATTTACTTCAGCCTGCACAGGGTACAAGAAACCTGGAGTGCATTATGATTCAAAGTGGTGGCAGTAAAGAAACACGAGGCCCAAACAAAAAATCAGAGCTGTAAAATAGTGACAGGTTTCCTTTGGTTTGTGTCTGTTTGTTTGAGCGAGAGAGACAGTGATGATCAAGCGACAGACAGTGAATGAAAGAGAGTAAGACACTGAATCTGCAACTAATCACCCCTGTGCCTGATTTAGTCTGAAGCCTTTTGTACATGACTTTTGCTGAGGAATCAGGATACCTTTTGAAACTGTCTCAAATGTCTTATTGTGCTTTCAGTATCTTTGAAAATTCCATCTATGCACAAATGTGCAGTCATGTCCAGTGGCCAACTGCCAGTACAGGAAGTAGCGTGTCCATTATGTAGAGATGCAAAGTAAAGGTGTGGACATCAGATCGGTGGTGGATGGTCTGCAGTGGTGGTCTCATGTTTAAGCAGGAAACCAGAGTGTGTTTTAACGTTTAGTCCAGTGGTTTCCAGTCAAGTTGCCCCCTCCAAAGGGTCACCAGATAAATCTGAGGATTCGTGAGATGATTTATGGGAGTTCTGATATCCAATCTGTATTGATTTTTGGGAGCTTTTTGGACAGAAGTTTTAGGTACATTTACCTCTTTGGACCTCAAACAATTACTGAAAAAAAGCCATGTAAGAAGTTGAACCATAGCTGTAGAGCATAGTTGCCATGCACAGATATAGCAGACAGTAAGAATGGTTTGTGCAAAATGGTCCAATATCGACATCGTCTTGTCTGAAGATAGTGTTACATCAGCTTTGTAATTAATCTTGTGGCTATATACTGAACTTTGCTCTTTGTCAGTTTCTCCCTGATAGAAACTCAGAAGGATGAAGTGAAGTCCATGTCCTGTGAGCAGACCTAGAAAATGCTCATCTAATGACAAATAGGGCAAATACAAATAGTTTCAATGATAAATGTATTGTGTACTCAATAAATCATGATGCAGAGAGAGAGTTAAACAGTGTGTTGATGAAAACAGCATTGAAATAGAGGTTGTTCGGATTGTTTATGAATGATGTTTGATGTGAGGTGTCGATGTTCCCATGCTTTTCAGACTCAGTATCACTGCCAAATTTCATACATTGAAACTTAAAGGGAAAACCATATGCCTCGGTTGTATTTACTGCTTGGATATGTGAATTGCATTTGCAAGTCAAATATGGTAATTCAGAAACTTCTAAATGAGCCCAAATGGCTCTACTTGCTGTCCATCTGTCTGTCTGCCTTATAGTTAGTCTCATCAGGCTCCATACGTTAGAAGCCATTTTCTGACGCTTTCCACTAGCTGCAGAAGCAACCTTAAGTACACAGCGTGCTGCTGTGCAGTGAGAAAAGCAGCACTCCAAAGGGGCTGTTCACTTTCCTTACATCCTCCCATTGGGAACACTAGATCAGTCTCCAGCAGACCTGCAGCTCCCCGGGGAGCCGTGGCCCTGCCCAGCCCCCAGAGGATAGCAGAGCAGCTAAACTGTCATTCCTCTCAGCAGGACTTCTCTCTTATTATAGGTTAGACTATTTCAAGAATATAGTCATCATCCCGTCTATGGGGCTCACCTTGCAGGTGAAGTGACACATTTCCACAGAGCAGTGTCAGTCACAGACTGGCCCCTCATTTATCACTGACATCAGGACTGAACTGCAGGACGCCGTCCTAACAGTGTCATTGGAACTCACCAGTACAGAACAGTACAGTACAGTACAGTGCAGTGCAGTACTGTGCAGTACAGTGTAGTACAGTACAGTGTAGTACAGTACTGTACAGTACTCAGCTGATTCTATCAAGCTATGAGAAAGTGGTGTTGAAGCTCAGGGTGGTTGAAATTTGTGATTAAATGCTACAGTGTATTGGTGCGCTTCAGTAACCAACAATCAGTTTACAATTTTATGTGATTAGTATAATTAACACACAATTTAAATACAGTCGATTATATCTGAACTTCACAACTGGAGAAATATCTCACTACACTCACCAACTTAAACTACAGCCAGTCATGGGGGTACAGTGAAGTCTAATTTATGTCATTTGTTGTATTCTTTTGTACAGAGAGGTAACACACACACACACACACACAGACACACACACACACACACACACACACGGTGGCGTCAAGTGCTTGCTCATGGTTGTGTTGCAATGTGTTGTGTTGTATGGTTTGTTCTGTGTTGTGGCTGCAGCATGGGTCGAATGGCCCAGAACAAATTTCTCTCTTGGGAGACAATAAAGTTAATCTTGAATCTTGAATCTTGAATGGTGGAACTGTTGGTCTCTGTAAATAATATTATAAAGAGTACGGTCTAGACCTGCTCTGTATGGAAAGTGTCATGAGATAACTTTTGTTAGGATTTGGCGCTATATAAATAAAATTGAATTGAATTGAAATTAATTCATTTAGTCTTCACTCATAAATGGATAAGACAAAATACTGACAATGTAAAATGTAGCCGTGTAATCATCACACACCCTCTAAAGAGTTTCCAGCTGAACATTGTAACTGTCTTTAGAGAAATGAACTGGTTACCACAGGTCTGCTGTAACTGGCTTCATTTAAATGTTAAGTTTGGTAACAATATAAAAATGTGAACACATCGGGGCGGCTGTGGTTCATGACATATAGTGTAAAAGTGCTTTGAGTGGTCAGAAGACTAGAAAGGAGCTATTGTACATAATAAGTGTTAAGTACAGTTAAGTACAGTCCATTTACCATTATATAATATCAAAGCAAACCATTTTGTCAAGGTAGCATTTAACCTATTCAAAATGTGACTGCATTCATTTAGCCAAATACTAGCCAAGTGTATTTTATGATGTGTATACTGCTGGTGTGCTCAGAATGATTAAGAAAATATTTGCCTTGCTATAGTCACAGATATCTAACCACCTAATTTATTGATTTATTGAACTGTCTGTGTTTATTCTCCACAAACAGCCATTGTTCCCGTTAACTGGTGTTAACTATATGCTAGCTAGCAGTCGAAGCATTGTCTGTTATTTTATGTTTTTTTTCCACTGGAACTTTGCATTTTTTATCGTTCACTCTTCTCTGCAATCAGAGCACAGAGCACCTTTAAGGTTTGTTTGCTAAATATTTCACCCTCATCCTAAAATTTGTGTTTGATATGCTTTTGCTTTTCAAATATTTTTCACTTGATATTGATTTTTGATATTGATTTCACAGCATATGTGCTTTGACTGAACTACTACATGTATGAAAGCATCTGTAACAATGAATCAGCGCTGTCACTTAATGGATCACTAACTTTCAGCAGTGCAGTTTCTCACTGTTGTCAGCTCAGCCATGATATAGTCCACTACTCTTTCATTAAAAGTTTATCATAGTGTGAAAGCCACAACAATCATACTCTGACTGCTTGTAGTTTTGTGCTGACCTGAGCAGCGTGGACCACACACAGACTGAATGTACTGTACTACTGAACTGAACACAGTCTTGTAATGACAGGAAATAACTGGGTAGACATTAAGAAACTTGTCAGCGTCTAAAGTGTCCTCATTCCTGTGCTTCCTTCATTCCTGTGCTGGGATCTTATTTTGTGTTGTTTCAAGTAACTTCCAGGATCTTGCTGAAACAGGTATCATCGGTAGATTTTCCGCATGAAAGAAACATGTCTTAAGCTTGTGTCGATCGATTCTTTTCGCAGTATAACGTGTTGCATCAGTATTTCTAAAACCTTTCATATCTGTTAATTCCCATCACTGACTGTCATTCATAGTTTAGATCTCTGTTAAACTCACAGAAGCAACAAAAGAAATAAGCAGAATGCAGGCTGCTCTGCTGCTCGGCTGCAGTCCGCTCTGTGAATAAAACTTCAGCCACTTACCTCTTCAAACCTTTTGCAAGACAAGTTTAAATGTTCTGTTTTTGACAGAGGTGCAGCCTGTGTGAATATCTAAATATGACAAATGTTGAACCGAATCACAGTGAAGGGGTGACTTTAATTTTAAATGCAGCGAGCCAGCCGACAGACTTCAAGTTCTTGACAGCTTGCCATGGAAGCTGCAGCACCCCTGCACAGATTTTGCCAGTTCAGAAATGTCACAATATGCAAATGCTTCATAATTTAACTGCCTGCTCTTACACCTTTCATCCACCTTTAACCAGCCATCTGTATAACACAGGGAGGGCGTTTCTTATGTGGTTTGGAGTGGCTTCAAAATTTCAATCCTCAGCTCTTTAAATGAGCGACAGGTAATGGAGCTAAGTGCTGTCCGTGTTAAATTTATTTCGAGAGGTTGCCATTCTTTAGGTGTGCACAGTATGCTCAGACACAGAGTAAATAATTCAGTGAGTCCGAAAATTCATTTAGGATCCAGTGAGCATGACTTGTTGAAACAAAGACTGGCTGGAGAGCCAATCAGTCTCACGAGAAGACAATTACAAAATGTAAACAGTGGACACTTGAACAAGCACCGTGTGTGTGTGTGTGTGTGTGTGTGTGTGTGTGTGTGTGTGTGTGAGAGAGAGAGAGAGAGAGAGAGCGATTGGCTGCAAAAGCAAATTCAGTGGCTTCTCTGCAGTCCTCAGACAACACTGACATCAAGTGGTCGCAGGTAGGAACTTCACCAAGCAGGAGCTGGACTCATGCAGTCATATGACTAACTCTTCATGAGTCATGCTCATCAGCTTCATAATGTTATCAGTTACAGGAAGCATTGAGAACAACTATTTGCACCTGATGATGGCGATGATGATTGGCTGCTGTGAGGTTAACAAAGGGAAAAGTTTTTTTTTTGGCTACATATACAGTTCATACCTGTCATATCTTTGTTCTGGCTTAGCTCCTGTCAAACATTCAAGTCAAAGGCAGCAATCATTTCCATGCTGAGAAAAAATGTGTGCCATTGATGAGAACAAAAATAGACCTATATTGATAATGTTGACATAATGTAAAAGGCCTTACTTAAAGATTCTTGAACACTCAAGAACCACAAAAACAAAAACAAAAAGAAAAAAATCTGCCAATTTCTGACGAGTCATAAAGGATGTGTTCCAAAGTTTGAACCAGTTCAACAAGTTTGTCAGCATGTGTTACTGACATAAAGTAACCTTTCTAAAGACTGGAACATCTGACTGACCACAGACCCATAATTGTTGAACATGTAATTCCAAAAGATAGATAGATAGATAGATAGATAGATAGATAGATAGATAGATAGATAGATAGATAGATAGATAGATAGAAAATTAAATAATAATAAAAGCACAGCCTCAGCTCTTCTGCTTTCAGTCTTTCCAGCAGCTGTTGAACCTGGCTGCAGGGATTTGCTCTCATTCATCCACCAGAGCTTCAGTGAGGTCCAGCACTGATGTTGTCTGACAGTCTGGATCCGGTCAGCGTCGTCAGCTAGTTCATCCAAAAGGTTTTGGATCGGAGGTTGAGGGTCAGGGCTCTGTACAGGCCAGTCAAGTTCATCCAGACCAAACTGGGAAAAGCATTTCTTCATGGAGCTGTCTTTGGATCATTGTCATGTTGAATCAAACACTATAGTGGCTCAAAACAAGGCTGCAAGACTAGTTCTTGGTTATTCTCCAAGAACTAGTGTTGCAGAAATGCATGAACGTCTCACCTGGTTGAGAGTCAATGATAGACTATAAGATCTGCTAATGTACTAATATACTTGCATAGAATAATTAATACTCAGACTCCTACATTTTTTTTATAATAATATAATTTACTGCTCAAATACTCATTCTTATAACACTCGAGGGGCGAATAGTGGACTGATTACTCTACCACTACCTAAGTCTGACTCTGTGAAGTTGTCAATTGCGTTTTGGAACAGTCTTCCATGTGAGGTTCGTGAAATTAAGGGAAAGGTTGGTTTTAAAAGAAGATTAAGAATGCATTTGATATCAACACCTTAATTATATCATCATCTTATTTGAGTGTGGTTGGGTTATGTGATACATGACTGTATAATGTTTTTCTTTCATTTTTATATATTTTTATATTTACTTGAGATTGTAATGCCTGTTGTGCTCTATTAAATATTATTGTCTGGACCCCAGGAAGACTAGCTGTCGTCTTGGCGTCAGCTAATGGGGATCCTTTTAAATAAACAAATAAACAAATAGTGGAAGAGCTCATTAATTAGAAACGCTCACAATCAACATATGATGTTAAACTGATGTATTAAGTAAGTAAGGATAATTGTTGAGCATTGGTATGGTGGTGCAGTGGTCAGCACTGATGCTGTGATGAATTAGTGACCTGTCCAGGGTGTAACCTGCCTCTCACAGAATGTCCATCCTCCCGTTATGGAAAAATAATTATTAGTAATTTAAAGTTACAGAAAGACAAAAGCTGCATTAAGAAGGGAGAGCGTCATTAGAAGGAGGTGTCTGACAAAAGTCAAGGGAAAGGGAAAACACATCTCTAGTTTATGAGCCACAAAGTCTGTTGTTGTTATTTGTTTAAATGACATGAAGTAGAGAAGTCATGGGTAAGTTGCTAGGTTAAGGAGATACGGTCCTACATACACTGACATCCTTTTATGGAACTGAAAAACTCAGAACACACACTTTTTGTCTGCAGAATCCAAACACACATGAAAGTGATCCGATTTTCAAAGAAGCAACCGATTCTTCTCCCCTGTGTGTGTGTGTGTGTGTGTGTGTGTTTTCTTACGCATTCTGCAATGAGGAGAGGGAGATGTACATTCACCCAAGTACTCTACTTGAGCACAATTTTCACATACTTTACTTGAGTATTTCCATTTTGTGCTACTTCATATGTCTACCCTTTACATTACATTTCAGAGGAAAATATTATTATCAATATCTTTGGACAGATTTAGTTACTAGTTACATTTTATATAAAAAAGAACATGTAATGCTCAAATGATATGATGCAGCCAGGCTGTTCCTTTAAATGAATGCTGCCAGAGTAGACTGCCGGCATTACTTATGTAATCTACAGTAATGAAACAAAGCAGATGGGGGTCACCAAAGATCACACATAATGCTTTGTCTGTTCTGTGCTTTTAAAATTTAGATTTGCACATCATGTTCACTAAACTCATAATAACACACTGACTGCATCATTTGTACAAAAGGCTGTATGTCAAAGAAATAGTGGGCTACTCAGTACACCTGTGTGACCTGTGAGCTGTCTGTCAATAAGTTTCATAAGGTCTTTAAGCTCGTTCTTGTTTTTCCAGTCGGAGCATCACAACATGTTGTGAGAAACTTGACAAGGCCTCAGCAGTGACTCAGCACAACCAAAACAGAAACTATCTGGAAAGTTCCATGAACTTACTTTACTGAAGGACAGGACAGGTCTCTGCCAGAATGTGATGAGAGGCTGGTTAGGGTTATAATCTGGAAACTATATTATATATAAAAAAATCATTTTCATTTCAATCTGCTGCCACTCCACTTGAAGTCAAGAGTTATCAGACTGCTCCTGTCATGAGAGTGAAACTGAGGCTGCATTGGGAATAAAGTTGAGACAGCTCTGTTTTATAGTCAGTTATTACCGTGAATAATCAGAACTCAATTAAAACCACAGCCTTCATCACCAGTCAGGCTGGCTGACTTTCCCCTCTGTGTAAACAAAGCTGATTACAGGAAACAGAAGGGTTAAAGGTATTACCCTCAGTTCCTCTAAACAAGACTGAGACATGTCAGAAACAAATACTTTTGCTGGCACACGGCACACAAATATGTAAGCTGTGCATGTGAACGACAAAGAAACCTGTACTCAGTGTGATGGATGCACTAGTGTGCTTCTTAAATGCTGGTTATTATCAGGCACTGGATTGGATTCAGAGTTCAGTGTATATAAGCTGATTCACACACATGAAATATCTATATTAATCCCTTTATTTAAATATGACATTCCACACTCTCAGCGGCTTCAGAGTGTACATTTAAAAACATGCTGCACTTCCTTGTGCTTAGAAATTCCAGTCCATCAGAGACGGAGGAAACGCCCACATGGAGGGAAGATAAGTACTGACAGGTGTCAGGAAAAAAGCATTCAGAGCATGACAGGACACGGTAGCAGGATCCTTTTGTCATCTGGCTCTTCAACATGAGCGGGGCATACTATCAAGGTAAGAGGATCATATTAGTATAGAGTCATTTGTATTCCAATAACACACCCACTATTAGATCAATTTTTCAATCTTGACCTAATTAATAATTCATAGTAAATTATGAAGTAGTGGAACAACTATTTTAATGAATCTACTATGTTTAAGTTTACATGTAGAAGGGATTTATATTAAGGGTTTTTTTCTTTTCAATAGCAAGTAGTGTTAAAAGTTCCAATTTGAAATTCTGCAATTACATTACAGTTACTAATCGCAGTAACATTTTTGGGAGGTTTAGCTGTCTTCCAGTCACTGGTGGGTTGATACTGAGTTTGGTCTTTCTGTGTTCTATGGGCAGACTGGTCAGCTCGGTGCAGAGGCTGTGCTGGGATTAGCCTCGATCAGTGGAACAGAAATTTGCCTCTCGGTGACCCTGAAGCTGTTTTTATTAACACATTGTTTCAGTTAAAGTTTGACTTGCTAATGATAGCTGCTGGTGACTCAGATGATCAGAGTCTGTTGATGGTCAGTAAGTACGAGGATTGAGCAAATATTCAGCTGAGATGAGTGTTCAGTATCAAGAATAAAAGTACTTTTTAAAAAAAATCTGTCCTGTAGCCTATAGCAACCTTTGACCCCCCAGATATCAGACCAGCATTGAATCAACATTGAGTCAATGCTGATGCATCAACAAACTTGAATCAACGTTGCTCAACATTGAAATATAACACTGATTTTTCATCAGGTTTGCACCCTGAAATAATAAAGTTATTTCAATGATGAAAAATAGATCAAGACAGACATAAAATCAATGTTATTTCAACTTAAAATCAATCACTGTTTTATCATTGAACCAACATTGAAATAACAATTAAACCAATCCCCAGATAGCAGACCAACATTGTATCAACATTGAATCGACATTGAATCAACATTGAATCAAATTTTTCTTCTAAACATTGAAAAAGCAAAGAATTATCAGCACTGATGCAATGTTATCTAGCTCTGAATATGCAACCTCAACAAAAACGATGATTCTGATGGTATTTCAACATTGAATCAATGTTGCCATGATATCTGGGCCATCATTTCAGAGCTTACATCTTACAGTTAGTCCCAAAGGTCAAAGGTATAAAGTTCATCTATGTATCATACTACAACACAGGGTTGTACATCCGAATACAAAAAGCTGTCATCTCTTTATGCTACTAACAAAACAGAAATTATATGTATGGGTGAAAAAATAATAACACATGAAAGTAAACTTTTTGTTTATGTTGGAGTGTGGAGAATTGCGGAGGAGTTGAGGAGTCTCAGCCAGAGGAAAAAAGCTGCTCTGTAGTCTAGTGGTGCGGCAGCGGACACTTCTGGATTCTGAACACGTGATGCTCTGAGTTAACATTCTTTAACCTGTTGGATAACATGAAAAATGCAGTTGTCAAGCTAAACAAAGGCCGTTTTATCTGATCGCGGGGCTCGAAATGCACTGATACTGCCTCACGAGAAGTGACTCTTATCATTTATTTCCAAAAAATGTAGTCAGCTGAGTCTCTTTTGTTTCCCATCCGGAGTGTGACACAGCCTCTCGTTTGACAACGTAGCACAGTATGATCAACGGTATATTTCTCTCCGACAGGGTTTGGAGGTGCCATAGATCCAAATGAAACAAGGATTGTTCTAGTGGGGAAGACCGGAGTAGGGAAGAGTGCCGCAGGAAACACCATCCTGGGTAGAGAAGCATTTGAGTCAGAGATGTCTCCGTCTTCACAGACGTCTGAGTGCCAGAAAGCCAAGGGAGATGTCGACGGACGAAAAGTTGCTGTCATTGACACTCCAGGGTTGTTTGACACCAATTTCACCCAAGAAGAAGTGTTGAAGAGGATCAAGATGTGCATCTCTCTGTCCTCGCCTGGTCCTCATGCCTTCCTGGTGGTTCTTCAGCTGGGCAGATTCACCCAGGAGGAGAAAGAAACCATCAAGATGATTCAGACCACTTTCGGCGAAGATGCAGCTAAATACACAATGGTGTTGTTCACACATGGAGATCAGCTGAGGAAGCAAACCATTGAGGGCTTTATTTCCGAGAGTCCCGACCTGAAAGCCATCATTCAATCCTGCTACAATCAATACCATGTCTTTAACAATGAAATCAAAGACCCTAAACAAACAAGTCAGCTCATGGACAAAATTGACAAGATGACCATGGCTAACGGTGGAACACACTACACCAACGAAATGTTCACGAGAGCAGAGGCAGCCATAGAGAAGGAGAAACAGCGTATCCTGAAGGAGTTGGAAGCACAGAGGCAGAGAGAGCTGGATGAACTGAAAGCCAAATATGTCAAGGAAGTCTACCACAAGAAGGAGAAGCTAGTGCATAACAGATATGAGTATGAAGCCAGAGTTCGGGCTGAAAGATCAAACGAGTTTGTAAATGCACCAGTAATAGCGATAGCAACAGCCTGTGGTGCTGCTGTGGGAGGTCTGCTTGGGGTTGCTGCAGGGCCGGTTGGTTTGGTAATTGGAGTCGCGGCTGGAGCAGCTGTTGGAGCTACTGTTGGTGCCATATCACTGAAAGTCTCAGAGCGTTGCCATGTTCAGTAAAGACAGTAGAGCATTAAATGATGATGATTATATTTGATTGTTTTCCTGGGGAAATGTAGTCAGGTGTAATCTGCTTATTTGCTTCTCAGTAATTCTTAGTAATGACTCTCAATCCTAAATTTAAGCAGGTACGACGGCAACGTGTTCCACATGTGCCACAGCCGTAGCACCTGTTCTAGACAATGACTCCAGTGAGGGTACCAGACAGAGCAAATCGAGCTGGCCAGATGGCAAACACAGAAACAGCACAGAGAATCAGGTCAATTTTCAAAATAAAACATCCTGAGCAGACTCTGGATTGTAAGAACGGTCAATGGAAACAAAATGTAGCCTACTTAGGTAGAAGCACATAAACCAATGAAAATAACCAAGTCTGAGCAAGTTTATAAAGTCAAAAGCTCAGCTTCTGAAACACTCCTGGTGGGATATAAAGCCACATGGAGAACACGGAGACCCAAAACAGCATCAAGGCCACAACCTCACAGAGCCGTGCCCGATGGGGTCATAATCAGTTTTTGTTCATCGCTGAAACATTTTCCACCTGAAATAAATGAAGCTAATTGATTTGTAATATCTTGCATCATTAACACTGTCTTGACTACATAATATTTCTGTAATATAATTTCAATAATTCATTTTCTTACCATGATGGATGAAGATGACTGAACGATTACATGTGTAAGATCTAAATAAATGGTGTTAAAGTGTATCTGTCTGTGTGGATTCTGTACATTCATTTCTGCTCTGTGCTAAAGGATTGAATGATTTATTATATATTTTATATATTTCTATATTCTGCCGTGGCCTAAATGCAATCTACTAATCAATCATCAGCTATCAGCGTTTTAATATCTTTTATCTTCATTCACACACAGATATGTTTAGAGACATTAGCAGAAATGTGTCTTTCTCGTCATTCTTGGTGTCTAGTTAACTGCAGGGGAATTCTTAGCTGGATATCCATTTTGCAGATATCTGCTGGCTACACTGGACGCCCAATGGCTGTTGTCCTCAGCGGCTCTTCAGATGTTAGCTGATGGGTTCTGAGACTGGCTCTTACTCCTCATGCATGCAGTATATATATAGTCACAGGGGACATTTTTCTGCAATGAGATACTTTTGATACCTCAAATACATTTTGTCTGTATCATCAAAATCATTGTGTTTCTACTGTATATATAGGCTGCCATAATAAGATAATAAGATAAGATAATAAGTCTGTGAAGGTTCTCAGTCATCCAGGTCATCTTTCTTCAAAAAAGGTTGAGTTTGGGGCAACTGGACTTCGCGAATGTCTTCACCAATCTACAATAAGTCAGGTTGCCCCCGACTCAATCTTTTTTGAAAATAAGATAATAAGGAATTTTGTCCTGTGGTTCGACCTCTGTGTTCTCAAGTCTGCATGCCGAAGTGACCTTGGGCAAGATACTGAACCCCAGATCAGTGTGAGTGTCATTAGTTACTTTCTGATGAGCAATTGGCACCTTCCATGGCAGCCTCTGCCTTCAGTGTAAGAATGTTCTCTAGTGTTAAAGCACCCCAAGTGGTCAGAAGACTGGGAAGTCACTACATAGTACAGTCATTTACCATGCTGTTGTATTGCCTGTTTGACATTCTGGGACAGACAAAATACCATGTTGATCTGGAATGTTTCATCAATAAACACATAGTACAACTACAAATCTGCATTCACTAACAAAGACCGTGTCGATATGGATATAGATTTAGAATGAGTTATTGCATATTATGAATGAAGGTGAACTAAGATGATTTACTGTCAGAGCGATGAGGGATGAAGGCATGGATGGAGGGTAAGAGATGAGAGTAGAGGGATGGAGGAGTGAGTGATGAGGGGAGAAATCAGGGTCATAGATGGGTGGAGTTCAGAGATGGACTGGTGTCGGCTGGTGGTGGGAATATGGAATGGATGCAGGAGAAGGTTGAGACTGTGAGTGTGGCCCCAATGTTTCCTGTATATGAATAAAAGAGCAAGAAGAGGGGAGAAGTAAAGGAGGTTTGGGAGGGAGGGATGTGAAAACTGAGTCAAAGAAGAAGTGAACAGATAAGGTGTGCTTAAATACTTTAGGGATGAGTTTGAGGTGTGGTCTGTGTTCTTGAACCTACTTATAAAACTTTATTTAATTTTACACAGCAAAAGAACAAAAAGCTGAAAACAAAGATGTGGTTGTGTTTTATCTTTACAGGATCTCAGAAGAAGAAGAGGGGTGATGAACTCCGAATCATTTTGGTGGGGAAGACCGGCGCAGGGAAAAGTGCAGCAGGAAACACTATCCTGGGGAGAGAAACATTCGAGTCTGAGCTGTCTTCTTCCTCCTGGACATATAAATGTATGAGAGCTGAGGGAGAAGTCAGAGGTCGAAAAGTTGCCGTCATCGACACTCCGGGGCTGTTTGACACCAATGTCACCCAAGAAGAAGCACTGAGTCGGATCAGGGCATGCATTTCTCTGTCTGGTCCTGGTCCTCATGCCTTTCTGGTGGTTCTAAAGCTGGGCAGGTTCACCCAAGAGGAGAAAGACACAGTGAGGATTATTCAAAGTACTTTTGGTGACAAGGCAGCTGAATATTCACTGGTGTTGTTCACACATGGAGACAAACTGAAGACACAAACAATTGAAAGCTTTATTTCAAAGAGTGAAGACCTCAAAGACTTCATTGAGGTATGCCACGGGAGGTATCACGTCTTCAACAACCGAGTGACAGACCAGAAACAGGTCGATCAGCTCCTGGAGAAAATTGACAGAATGACTCTGGAGAATGTCCCCCGGCACTACACCACAGAAATGTTCAGAAAAGCAAAAAGGGCCATAAAGAAAGAAGAACGGCGGCTTTCAAAGGAGCTGAAGGCAGCAGAGCAGAAGAGGAAGAGCATCATAAAGGCTGAAATTGAGAGAGAAATTGGACTGACAAGAGGGTCAGTGAAAGATGGCAACTGTGTTCTACAGTAGGAGGTGGAGGTACTCCGGCTCTTCAAAAGCAGTTGAACTTGGAAATGTAGCTGTACTTTAGGACTGAAAGTTCAGCCACATCACCACAAGCTGGTTCTAACCAATGGTTAGAGTGTTGCTGCTGAAGTATGACAAGGGACAACTTCTCAACCCTTCCACATCATGAGGGGGATTAAGATTTCTTTCATTCATTCTCCATCACTGTTTATCTTCATCAGGGTGCAGCCGGTCACATTAATGGGCAATTGAAAGTCACCAATTCACCTGCATGTTCATGGACTGTAAAGAAGGAACCCACAGACACACATGCAAATGCCACATATGGTGTATATGTGCATCATGAGAGATTTTATTTCTTCAGACTTTATGAATTGTTTACAAAATATAATGATTACACTGATAGACTAATTGTTCTTTTTTGTTATATTGGTAGTTTAGTTGTAATGTTTGCCTTGGTGTGACCTCAGAAATGATCGGACCAGTCATGATGTTCCCCTTTATGTTCAGTTTAGGAGGTCAGTTAATTCTGTTCAGTTCTATTCAATTTATGTTATGTTAAGTTTTGTTAAGTTGACCTCTTTTATGGACCCAGACATTTTATTGTATATTTTATAAATTGTTTCATTTTTGGATAAATAAAATCTGCTATTTGTGACTCATTATGCCCGCCAGCTTAGTCCCTCTTAGCCATCACAGTTAACAGCATCTTTCAATTTTGCAATTGAGTTTAGTTACACAACATTCTGAAAGTTCTATATTACATGTTTGGCATGTTTATGTGTCTTTCTGTATCCATACACTATATTGCTTAAAGATGATCGTCACTTGAACATAACGACCAAATATGATTGATGTCATACCAACACCATGGTCATTTCAGTATATTAGGTGTGTAAGTAACAACACAAGGCACCTGCAGTAAAGTGACAGACGGCTATGGAGGAGTTCTGAACAAAGTTTTGGTATGCACATTCTCAGAGGAGGTGAGTTATGCTGGCCTTACATCAACTGACTTTTCAAACAATTTCAGTGTTGCAGATAAATTTCCAATTTTGGTATAGATTACTGAAAGTTTTCCTAAGTTGCAGCACACTCACGCCATCTTTATTGTTTGGTGTAAGGTGGTCAGTGTAAAGTCAGTCTTTTTCTTATCTTGAAGTTCCGATAAAATCAAACATGTTTAATATTATTGGAGGTTTTAGTCTTGCCTCATGCAAATAGTGACGTAGCTGCACTCGCTCTAGCACCATCAGGAAGCAGGTGACTGACTACACAGCAGTAAACATGGAGGGAACCAGGAGTTGCAAGAATATGAAGTCTCACTTCGCTTGAGCTGTGGAAGGAGAGAAGAAACTGGTAGAGTTTTGGTGTGAGCAAGAGTGTCTCTCTGATGTGTCTTTCCATCTGTACTATGATCGAGTGGAGAAGGACAAAAAGTGGATAGAAATTGCCACAGCCCTTGAAATGTACACACAAGGACAGCTGTGTACAAAAGCTGCTATGTTTCTGCTCCATTGTTGTCATCTTGTAAATAGTGACAATGCAAGATCCCCAGTCTTTGTGAAATCTCAGTCTGTGATGAAGAACTTAGGTAATGCAGAGGTGGCATGTTTAGAGGTGGTAAGCCAAACCTAGGTTCAGTTATGTAACCTTTAGATAAAATTGCATGTAGTTAGAAAGAAAATAGGTAGAACATAATTCAAGGTGACTGTGGTGACAATCTAAGTGAGGTCAAAATAGATTTAGTGTTCTGTTTTTATTTTTTGACAGGGGAATGATGTATGAGATGATGAATCATTTCCAAGCAAACAGAACAAGTTCATTCAGTCTGCAGCCAAAACTTATTTAGCTGTACAACAGTGACACTCAGTGACCGTGTCCTGTATCGCACATTCAGTCACAGCACAGACTCGTTCACGGTAATCTGTAGAAAGCCAGTAAAGGTTCATGTGAGAATGTCAGTTTCATGAGCTGGCTGGTGGATCAGATACATGCTGAAAAAAAAAACACAGATGCTGTAAATTCACCATCTGTCATGTATGATGGTATTTTAGTTTAGTTTGGCTGTTACCATAGTAACTATCCAGTTTCCTACTTCCTGTTTGGTGCTGAAGGGAGCACACTTGATAATATCATACATAATGTCATCATTCATACAAACTTAAAATGTTTGTTTTTATCAGAACGTCAAGATGAGAAACATGGACTCCTCCGGATGCATACATGATACAATACAAAGCAGCAGGCCTATGCTAACGTGTAGAGGTACACAAAGTCACTAACAAGCTAGTGTTTCGTAAATGTTCATGTCTTGCATGTCAGCAGTGCAGTCCAGTTATGAAACTATTTGTGCTGCTGGAGCCAAATAAATGATTAAATATACAAACAAGTCGTAATCTGCTGTCACTGTTAAATAATAAATGGAGCTTGTTGTATAAAAGTAATATCACACTAGAGGTTGTGCTGTTGTGCTGAATATCAGCACGCTGCAATTATCTTTGCACTTGGTCTTGATTCCTGCATTAACCAAAAGAAGGAGAAGGACTCTTTTTCTTATCTCCTCCTGTGCTCATATTGTAGACCCTACATACAATAAATTCCACACAGTGTGATCAGCAGGGTCTCTATCAATGTCATGTTACCACTTATCAAGGTCACTGGAACCAATCCCAGCTAGCACTGGGTGAGAGGTACGCCCTGGGCAAGTCACCAGTTCATCACAGGGCTGTCACACAGAGACAAACAGCCATTCATGCTCCATTCACACCTATGGGCAATTTAGAGTCATTCACCGCAAACATGCAAATGTGCTAACCACCGTCTATTCTTCAATCTGGACAACTGGACTTGACCACTGAAAACTTTTCTCCTCTTAGCCTATCCAAGAGACTTCTTCAGAGTCACTGACTGGTGGAGAAAGACAGCCTTTCACTTTATTTATTGTATCTCTGCCCCTCTATTGTTGTTCTTTTTATATACGTCTGTTTTTATATAGGGGAGAACGGGACAATGTGAGACATCGGGTAATGTGACACCTCCTGTATCTAGGCAACGTGAAACATTTGTGGTCATGTGACATTATATTTTGAAGCCCCTCCCATTTCCCCTTGGCCATGAAGGAGAGGACCTCATAGTGCTGTGGTAAGCATGTTTTTTTCACTAAAATATTTTTTTTGCATGTAAAAGTAAATTTTCTTGCTGTCAACTTAATCAACTGTTGTGCCAAAGCAAATTGATTTAGGTAGAAAAGCACATATCATACATGTTGATGAACTACCAACATATAAAACCATGTGATGCTGCTGGCTCAAGATTAGCCTGAATTGCTAAGAGAGGTTGTTTTTTCTGAAATGGTGGTGTTGGGGTCATGCCAAGGCAATACACCAGGAAGACAACCTGGGGCAAAACCCCCCTCGAGGAGATGGAGAGTGCAGCCGCTCAGGTCAAGGAAGGAAAGTCCATAAGAGCAGCTGCAAGGGACCTTAATATTGACAAGTCAAGCCTCCTAAGATTCATAAAGAAAAAAGAGAAAGGGAAGGTAGAATCAGTAGCCTGGGGTGCAGTAGCTGAGGCAAAGAGAATATTCACAGATAAGATGGAGGAGGAGCTTGCCGAACACTTGAAACAACTACCTGAACAGTTCCATGGCCTTCCTCCAGTTAAGTGCTGTCAACTGGCATTTGAATACGCAGAGAAAAACAGGAGCGTCCGTTACATTGGCATGATTGGGAAAGTTGAGGATGACGAAATACTGGTACAATTTCTCAGAAGAATCCAGGGAAACACGAAAGAGTGGGAGAGACCCGCGTTTGCTGTAAAGGAAAATGATGTGGCACATGTTCCTAAAAGTGATGTGGTGAAGAAGCTGCCTCAACCTAAAAGGCCTGGAGGAACCACACAGAGAGAGCAACTCCTCATCTTCCCCTGTAACCTTCAGGGCTGGAATGTAGAGTAGGCCTAGTTGTAGAGAATGAGAGCTGATGTTCTTCCTGTGTTGTGGGTCCCAGGCTTTTCTAGCTGGCTCTAAGGGTCCTGTGTTCTGACTGGGTTCTAATCTAACTTGTATCTGTCATTTGAATGTTAATTAAAACATTCTGAATTATATTATGTTGTATTTGATTTTGTTTAGAGTTACTTTCAAGTGTTTAGGAAAAAAATGTGCTTAATTGACCAATCCCCACTTCTAAATGTTACAACATGTGTTGTTTTACTAGTTTCAGAGTGTTAAAAAGTAAGTGGATCACTTTACCCCGAGCTGGTTCACTTTACCTCCTTGATTTCTCAGGTCTGTCTCAGTTTACCCCGAAGCTGGGGTAAAGTGAGACACAAGACCACTTTTTAAAAAACAATCATATTTTCACTGCCCTTCATCCTGAATACATTCTGATAATTTCCATTAATAGGAAACATCCTGAATTAATGGAAAATGTGTACATTTTACTGATATATCATTTTAGCTCGCTTAGAGGGGAGCAAATGTAAAAAATGTCTCACTTTACCGCACTCTCCCCTATGTGTGTTATATATGTTCATCTTTTCTTCTCTTTTTTACCCTTTTATGCTATTTTTATATAGAGCTACTACAGCTGACCTCCTGTTAACCCACATATTAAAACTACAAACTGAAATAAAAACATAGGCTATTTTATAAGAGGATCAGGGCCACATGTGAAAAAAGTATTTGAGTTTAAAACAGAACTCTGACATCACATACTTTTTACTTTTTAAATGTTTCTGTTTGTTTAACCTATCTTCATATTTGATTTTCTGGATGTGTAAGTGGAGCTCTTTCTGCTGAGGTGGGTTCATGTTTTTTTCTCTGCTGAGTTGACAGACACGTCGAACCACCGTAAACCAAAGATAACCGTCTCTGACTGAAACAGATCTCAGATCAGATCTGAACTTCCGAGACCACGTGACCGTTCAGTGGCGCTGTCATGTGACGTACGTGCGCATACAGCAGCACGGTCAGTGTAGTCCGTCAGTCGGCGGGTGGAGAGGATGGAACACGGAGCGCTGCCGGTGTTTGTGTCGTTCCTCGGCTTGTCTCTGACTCTGTGCTCCTGTCAGACTTACGTCCTGAACGACAAAGACGGTCTGGGGAGAGTTTTTGACGGAGTCGGAGGTTTGAGCGGCGGAGGGGTGAGTCACGGTTTGAACTACTTCCTGCTACGACACGAACACGACGTAAAGTTAAAGTTAGCTGCTGTGTGTACGTTGTTAAAATGTTGTTAACATGTTGACGGTTCCTTCAGGCCACGTCTCGTTTACTGGTGAATTATGCTGAGCCATACCGCAGCCAGATACTAGACTACCTGTTCAAGGTATGACACGACAGAGTGTTCACACAGTGCACGGTGATCTGCATGAGACTCACTGTTAACCTCTATCTGTCTGTCTGTGTGTCTGTGTGTGTCTGTGTCTGTGTGTCTCTGTGTCTGTGTGTCTCTGTGTGTCTGTGTCTGTGTCTCTGTGTCTGTGTGTCTCTGTGTCTGTGTGTCTCTGTGTGTCTGTGTCTGTGTGTCTCTGTGTCTGTGTGTCTCTGTGTGTCTGTGTCTGTGTGTCTCTGTGTCTGTGTGTCTCTGTGTCTGTGTGTCTCTGTGTCTGTGTCTGTGTGTCTCTGTGTCTGTGTGTCTGTGTGTCTCTGTGTCTGTGTGTCTCTGTGTCTGTGTGTCTCTGTCTCTGTGTGTCTGTGTCTGTGTGTCTCTGTGTCTGTGTGTCTCTGTGTGTCTGTGTCTGTGTGTCTCTGTGTCTGTGTGTCTCTGTGTCTCTGTGTCTGTGTGTCTCTGTGTCTGTGTGTCTCTGTGTGTCTGTGTCTGTGTGTCTCTGTGTCTGTGTGTCTCTGTGTCTGTGTGTGTCTGTGTGTCTGTGTCTGTGTGTCTCTGTGTCTGTGTGTCTCTGTGTCTGTGTGTCTCTGTGTGTCTGTGTCTGTGTGTCTGTGTGTCTCTGTGTCTGTGTGTCTCTGTGTGTCTGTGTCTGTGTGTCTGTGTCTGTGTGTCTCTGTGTCTGTGTGTCTCTGTGTGTCTGTGTCTGTGTGTCTCTGTGTCTGTGTGTCTCTGTGTCTGTGTGTCTCTGTGTGTCTGTGTCTGTGTGTCTGTGTCTGTGTGTCTCTGTGTCTGTGTGTCTCTGTGTGTCTGTGTCTGTGTGTCTCTGTGTCTGTGTGTCTCTGTGTCTGTGTGTCTCTGTGTGTCTGTGTCTGTGTGTCTCTGTGTCTGTGTGTCTCTGTGTGTCTGTGTCTGTGTGTCTCTGTGTCTGTGTGTCTCTGTGTCTGTGTGTGTGTCTCTGTGTCTGTGTATCTCTGTGTCTGTGTGTCTCTGTGTCTGTGTGTCTCTGTGTCTGTGTGTCTCTGTGTGTCTGTGTCTGTGTGTCTGTGTGTCTCTGTGTCTGTGTGTCTCTGTGTCTGTGTGTCTGTTTGTTTGTGCCTGTGTCTGTCTGTGTCTGTGTCTGTGTCTGTCTGTCTCTGTGTCTGTGTCTGTCTGCAGCCAAACTTTGGAGCCTCTTTACACATTCTGAAGGTGGAGATTGGAGGAGACGCTCAAACTACAGGTGAGTCTGATTTAATGCTCTATAACTCTTTGCAGCCTGCTAACTGTCAGAAAGTGGTGGAAAAAGACCAATAAAAAAGTTCAACAAGAGTACACACACAAACACACACACACTGACCTCTGACCAACAGTCAGAGATATTTAATTTACACACGTTTCATAAACGCCTGTGCTCATATTCAGATGGTTTTTGTTTCCAGTGCCGACCAGTCTGGTGATTCCTAGCTCATACACTACTCACAAAAAGTTGGGGATATTGGGCTTTTGGGTAAAATTTCAGGGTGCACCTAAAATGCACTATAACCTCGACCACTAAATGTTCTGCTTCAATGACACTTTGTATTTAAACAGTCTGTCTGGTCAGTGTGAGGCTTCAAACAGGATGTACAGAGGGAAGTTACCACTGAGCGCTGAGTGTCACAGAGTGTCATCAGCAGGTTGGAATAAGTCCACTTGTGATCAGCATGAGACATCTAGTCGAGCTGTGATCAATGGTCAAGGTCACATGACAAGTTACTGAGACATTAAAATTTGTTGTTGTGGTATACACACCACTGTTGTAATGTTTTGTTTCAATAAATAGTTTGAGATGAAGATATTACCATTCCATGCTTCTAATTAAATGTCCTACTTTCATGATATAATATCACTGTAGCATGAACTTTTTACATTTTCCATAAATTTCACATGAAAGTCAAATATCCTGAACTTATTGTGAGTAGTGTATATGTTGGTAAAATCAGTTCAGTTCATCCTAGCTCCGGTCCAATGATAAACGCTGGGTAAACCTTCCACATAGGATTCTCTTTGTGTTATGTTGTCTCATGGTTGTGACATTACATTGGACCGTTATCTTTTTCAAGATGGAACCGAGCCGTCACACATGCACTATGAGAACGACGAGAACTACTTCAGAGGCTACGAGTGGTGGCTGATGAAAGAGGCCAAGAAGAGGAACCCTAATATCACGCTCATAGGTAAGAACAGCTCTGTGTGCCTGACACTGAAACTCTGACAAACAGCTCTTTTAAATAAAAGTACCTCTGTAAATAGACCTTTTATATAGTATATATGAATACTGTCAACATGCTGTGAGGTCGAGGCCCAGGTAGAAAGACAGACTGAGACGCAAGTACCAGTGAGTATTTCACATGTTTTGGTAAATTCTAAACGAACGATCACACCGCAGATATCCTGTGACACAATGTGCGCGTCACGTTTTGATAGTTTTATAGTTTCTAGACACGCCGGAAAGTGAAAATATTCAGAAATTTTCAGTGTTAGAGTCAGAACTCATCAGTGTCACACTTATCTAATCAAGCAATAGGCGAGCTTTATTACTTCACACTCTCTTCCTGTTTTGATAAAATACCAACGTTTGGACAAATGCAGGAATCCACAAGTTGATTTTGGCAGATGTCACTCACAACACAAACTAACACTAACACTAACTCTCATGAGTTAGTGTTTGTTAGCTCCACAGGAGCACCAACTATTTCGTGGTGTGTTTTCCCAGTTAGTGCGGGGGACTGCTGGAAGAGCCCAGAACTGTCCTTTAGTTACCCGTCAGTCTGTATTCATTATTATTATTATTATTATTATTATTATTATTATTGTTATTATTATTTTTATTTTTATTTGATACTTTATTGA
This sequence comes from Sciaenops ocellatus, assembly GCA_033000465.1. NCBI lineage: Eukaryota > Metazoa > Chordata > Actinopteri > Sciaenidae > Sciaenops > Sciaenops ocellatus. The sequence continues at coordinate 29,714,016 of CP136878.1, forward strand.
TCCCTCACTTTTACATGCATTTTTACCCAAAATACAACCACACACACACACACACACACACACACACACACACACACACACACACACACAGCTCATAGACATACAAATGTGGAGAGATGGTGAAGTGATGGGCAGCCACACACAGTTAGGGGTTCAGTACCTTGCTCTAGGAGTACTGGTAGCCGGAGAGGTGCCAGTTCACCTCCTGGGCACTGCCGAGGTGCCCTTGAGCCAAACCGGCCACCCTCCGGTTCCCAATCCAAATCCCTCCAGACTGAGCTACTGCCTTCATGTTTCCTCCTCTTGGTTTGTTTGAGTGAACAGAAAGCAGAACTGAAATGCATCATGTCTCTTTTATTCCTCCAAATTAGATAATTTCATTTAAAATGTAAAATGTCATTACCAAATGTCATTTCCTAACATTACTACACTCTCCACAATATTTCAACATAACCTCTGCTGTCATCACACAGTTAACAACACCGTTCCGCAACAGTTAACAACAGATATCGTATGACAGTCCCTGCAGTGTGTGTGTTTGTGTGACTTGCTTGCTGAAGTCATGTGCCTATCCTCCTCAACAGATATGATGATGGCAGCATTGTGTACTTGAGTTTTATGAGTCTCTTGTTCTCCACTGGTATGACAGCCACAGTCTGCCTGGCCTTGTCCTCTTGCAGCTGGAGGTCTTTGTGTTTAAGGGCAGAAAAACCTGGTCAACACCAATTTCAGCAGTTTTGCTGCCTCTGGAACAGTTTGTTCAAGGTCAACCAGGAAAATCAGTCATACAGTCCATAGCTGGTGTTGTGCATCTGAAAAGCAATCATGGGAAACAACAGCCTGTTCAGTGTAGCACATCCACATCCAGTGACGGTATAGAGATGACACCTTCTGCCTCTCGTGTGTGTGTGTGTGTGTGCGTGTGTGTTTTCATGTAGGTTTACCCTGGGCATTTCCTGGTTGGGTGGGCCATGGTAAGAACTGGCCCTATGACTTCCCAGACATCACTGCAGCGTATGTGGTGAATTGGATCCTCGGTGCCAAGCAGTACCATGACCTGGACATTCAGTATGTTGGGGTGTGTACTCATTTCTTTCATTCTGTGCACATACGAGCAGTCAGTGGATCAGACAGGCTGAAAAACAAACCACCACAACATTAAAACTATTACCAAACTGTTCATCATTACTGTTGTCTGCTCACTTTCCCTGTACAACTTTCAGGTGTGCTCACGTTGACATTTACCTCTAGGTTTAGAGAATCTGGGCTCATTAGTTAGCTCGTTTACAATCTGTCTGATGGGTTGACAGCGGGTATTTCTTGGCTTGTGTGTAGCGATGTTACTCAGTTAACTTTGAGTGCAGAGCAATCATAACCAATAAGAATAAGCTGCATGTGAGCCTTTTTCATGAGAACACTAATCATGTTGTGACCGTCATGCTGGATTTGAGGGATGTGTTCCAGCTGCAGGGTTTTCTGTGTAACTAAACTCTGTTTCATCTGTTTAGATCTGGAATGAGCGAAACTATGACAGCAAGTACATCAAGGTAATCCTAACCTCTTTATTTCTCGATGTCCTGTCAGTGATTGGACTGCTAAACGTGCATTATGGGTAAGCTTAGTCTACACTGTGAATGAAAGTAGAAAAACAGCCACTAACATTGAGTTGTGCCCCACATGAGAGATGCACTTTGGCTCTCAGTGGTTGGGATGATTTGAAGCTGGGTTCCTCTGAGAGCATGTCTTTGTTGCCAAGGTGCTCCGGAACGCTCTGGATAAAGTTGGTCTAACTGGCATTGGCATCATCGCAGCAGACGGTGATTGGAGCATCGCTAATTCTATGATCGTTGACCCGTACCTTAATGACTCTATTGAGGTAATTGGGTAAGTACAGTTTGGAGTCACACTCAGAGATGGCTTAGTGCACATCACTCATTTGAAGAGCAGTTTGATTCCTGACAACTGATTGACTAAACATGTGATGTGCAGCTGCTGTGTGCGGGTGTGTCTGTCTTTAAATCACTGGTTGTCTTTTCTATAAATCTCCACACTGTCCTGCATCAGAGCTGAATGTTTGTGGCTGTTTTTCTGGTGAAGACTGAAAACACTTCGTCAAACACTAACTTGATAGGCTGCACATGTGCATGTTTATATAGAAGAAGGAAGCATAGAATATTTTCTATAAAGCATGGCATTCATATAACTAGAATCATCTCATTCATCTCAAATGTACAGTATGATGCTGCCATGTCAAAAATCAAAACGTGATTCAAAGTTTGTTTTCTTTAGTGGTTTAATCAATCTTTTTTCATACTGTGTGTGATATGAAAGATGGCACTCATAGTGACAAACCCACAGACAAAATCAATAATCTGAGTGAATTATGATGTGAACAGCAGAGTTTTACATGGTCGGAGCAAATACTGTACAGAAGTCAGACTTGTCACAGCTGTGAATCCCTGTTCCTCTGCTCTCTGTCTCTCTGTGTGACTGACTGGCTGTACCAGCTGCTGCGGTACACTCTGGATAAGAGCGGTCTGGAGGGGGTCAGGATCATAGCCAGTGACAACCTGTGGGAGCCCATTGCCGTGTCTCTGCTGCTCGACCCCGAGCTCAGCAGAGCCGTAGACGTGATAGGGTAGGATCCCCCTCTGTGCATGACATTTGTGTGCACATCCTCTGTCTCCAGCTCCCTTTACCTGCGTGATATGTATACTAACAACAGCAACATGCCTGCGACCAGAGCGTTCTTGTTGGTGTGCGTGCATCTTCCTGTATTCTTATACGTTTTAAGCTTTTTGTGTCCATAGAAAAATATCAAAAACACAGAACTATTGGCTGAGATATGTGACACCACATTCTCATTACATCACCACAATACTGAAATGCAGCAGAGGAGATTGATAGACGGACAGAGCACCTCACTTCATTCAGCCTCTGCGCTCTCTGTTCAGATGCGAGGGTTCTGAATAATAATTCTGTTCTTTATAATAAAATCGTCCCACAATGCCACAGTATGTTTTTGGATCATTTAAACAGTCTCCCTCCTCGTGTGAAGAAGAAACTCCTCCTATGCCTGCTCTGGGAGTTATTTCTCCAGCATGGTTTGGGTCCACTTGTCCCTCTTGATCACTGCACATACAAAGTTGCTCTCAGTGATCACCTTCATCCTGTGATGAGACATAGCTACCCTGATGAGAGGATGACAACACCTCCATCCCATGCCACCCAATAGTTTAAACCACTTTGTTTCTCAGTTTCACAGCTGCTAAAGTTACTGCTCTCTGCTTATAGGGCAGAAGACTAGTGCGTGTGAGTGTGTGTGTGTGTGTGTGTTAGCAGCATTAGCAAAAGTTGACACCCAAACGTGACCCTTGGGTGTATATTTACCATAGTGTGTTGTGTGATGTTCAGGGCACACTACCCCGGAACCAACACAGTAAAGGAGGCCGTGAAGACGCAGAAGAAGCTGTGGTCGTCGGAGGACTACAGCACATTCAACAATGAGGTGGGAGGAGGCTGCTGGGCTCGCATCCTCAACCAGAACTACGTTAACGGACTCATGACTGCGTAAGTGAATGCACACGCAACACTCATCAGATGAGTCATCAGACGTGTTTTCTTCATTTGGATTTTAGAATTTCATCAAATTCTTTATTTAATGAACCTTCAAATGTCTGAAATGTTTCCATTCACTTTAAACTTCAAGTTCAGTAAGTATACAAAGTAAATATTTCATGCTGAAGACATAAAAGTCTTCATGAAAATGTGGAAGACCACAGTGAATGTAACTATGGAGGGAAAGCCTGCTGTAGCCTCTGACTGTGATTCTCCATCCAGCACCATCTCCTGGAACCTGGTGGCCAGCTACTATGAGCAGCTGCCATTCAGCAGAGACGGGCTAATGACAGCTGAGGAGCCCTGGAGTGGCAACTATGTGGTGGAGTCTCCTATCTGGATCACAGGTCTCCATTACACCCTGCACTCAGAGACAGACACTGTGCAGATATGACACATTCTTTCTGTTGAGATACACTGTAGAAATAACAGATGGTTTAATAAATGAACACTTTTGTACAGCCCACACCACACAGTTCACCCAGCCAGGATGGACCTACCTACAGACTGTTGGGCATCTGTCACAAGGTGGAAGTTACGTAGCCTTTACTGATGGGAAAGGAAACCTCACAGTTGTCATAGAAACCATGGCAAGTCAGGCTTTCTTATTTAGATTTGTTACTTTGTGCTTCTACCTTATTCTTTGAAATAATTATTTCAAATGATCAGTGTTCCTATGAAGCTGCTGCTGTGCAGCCTCTTTTCTTACTTGCAAAGCAGGAAATGCACCATGACAACCCTTGGACTGCTCTTCAGATACATGAATGTTTTTCTAAATATCCCTCACAGACTCACGATCATTCTGTGTGCGTCAGACCTCCACTCCCTGCCTTTAATGTGACAGCCCAGAATGCAACTTTCCAACTGAAGGGATCCTTTGTAAGTTCCTCTGAGGTCTTCATCATACTATTGAAAGGTACTGAGTGATACTTATTCAACACTGATTGTGTGTCCCAGGCCTCCATCAAAGAACTCCAAGTATGGCGGTCACAGTTTAACTTCAAAAGCAAAAAGCCGTCCTTCTATGAGAAACTGGCTCCACTGAAGGTAAAACATGGACGTGAACTGTTGGCACCATGCAGCAGTATGAATAGAATTTTATTGTTTTACATATTGTCACATGATGTGTTGATTTCAGCTTTTAGATGGATCATTCACGTTGAACCTAGCTGAAGATGAGGTGTACACATTAACCACAGTAACAACGGGACGTAAAGGCAGCTACCCAGACCCACCTGCCTCTGCTCCCTTCCCTAAAGTCTACAAGGACAACTTTGATGTCCGTAAGTACAGACACGCACATCCATTCTGTTCTTTAAATATTATACCATTGTTATCCCACCTATTTTCTGTCATTCTTGTATGTCTGTACTCTGACCTGATATCTTGGAAACATTAAAGAGACATTGTCTGAATAATTTCCACCCATCTTCTCCATATCTGGATGACCTACTGTAGGAAACCCTCCCTTCACCGAGGCTCCAGACTTTGCTGACCAGACGGGGGTGTTTGAGTACTACATCAACATGACTGACCCTGGACCTCACGTCTTTACCTTACGCCAGGTTGTGACTCAGAGGCCCGTCACATGGGTGGCTGATGCTGACCAGACCATCAGCGTCATAGGAGACTATCAGTGGTGAGGTGATGGTGACTTGTAGTGCTTTGTTTCAGCACTGCTCTTGTGCTGAGAGTATCACTTTAAATCCTAATGACACAGACAGCAGAGTGCTGTTGGCTACAGTTATGAGTCATCATCTGCTTCTGGTTTATCAGGAAATGACAAACTCTAAAATTCCATAAAGAATAACTGAAAATCCCTCAAACATGACACACACACACATCAAACATGACACGCACACATTAAACATGACTTCACAGGGACATTAACTGTAAAATCCAGCATCACGCCAGATTTCTGATGACACACTGTTCTGTTCTGTTACAGGCAGAACCTGACGGTTACATGTGATGTGTTCATGGAGAGCGTAAAGACTGGTGGTGTATTCATAGCAGCCAGGGTGGATAAAGGAGGCGAGGCGATCCGCAGCACTAAAGGAGTCTTCTTCTGGGTGTTTGCAGATGGCACATACAAAGTTACCAATGATCTCGGTCAGTAGTGTCACACCTTCTTCATTACCTTCATTCAACATTTTGTTATGGAGACCAAACATGAAGCTCTCAGATGTCCACGTACATTCTTGTCAGCAAGTCACATGAAAAGATCAAAATCAGCAATGTACATTTATCCAGCACTCTTCGACTTCCTGTTCCTGTCTGTGGCTCTCAGCTCAAAGCTCATTGGTTCCTACTGAAGATGTTAATCACTCACACATTCATAGTTCAGTTTAATTTCCTAAAACATCTGGCCATGTTTTAGCAAATGTTACCCAATAAGAGAAAATGGTACATGTGTCTGGGCTAGATGAATCCACATTAGGTGCTCAGGTGAGTATTTGGTCAGCACGATGTGTTTGAATCACAGGAATAATAGATATCAGACTTTGGATTCACGGGCAGGAATTGTTGTTACTTTTGGGCTTTTCAGTTGTTGACTACAAGACAATTCTAAAATGTAGAATTCCACTTTAACAGCATCCAAAATGACAATTCACAGTGAATTGTTGTCCAGTGTCAGTCCTTTTGGACTGCTAGCACATTTTCAGTTCTGTCTTGTTGGTTTTGGTCTTTTTTTTATGGAATTTGTTGACAATAATAAAAAAAAAAAACAGTACCATCAGACCTCTGAAAGAAAACACAATAAAAGAAGAACTCACCAAACATAAATATAAGCTTATTTTAAAAACTACTGTGCAGACTGACCTCAGTTAAAGGTTGAACAGATGTCATTGCTGTACGTCTTATCGCTGTGTGTGGGGCTGTTTTGTGTCTTCTCTTGTGAACAGCTGGACAGACTGTACTCGCAGAGGGACAGTCTGGTACCCGAGCATATGGCTGGCACACTTTATCACTCACTGTGAATGTAAGTGGAGACTTAATATTCGAAGTGTTTGGAAATGTTTTGTGCTCACACTCCTTTATTTGTCCAAGTATATAAAGTTGATATTAAAATTCAGTGTGACCTCTCTGCCTGCAGGGCCAGTACGCATCAGGGCTGCTGAACGGATACCCACTGTGGAATAACGCTGTGGTACTGACACCAAAGAATGGCTGGGCTGCCATTGGAACACACTCATTTGAACTGGCTCAGTTTGATAACTTTGCTGTGGTAGCAGACTAATGATTTATGGTAAATGGACTGTACTTATATAACACCTTTCTAGTCTTCTGACCACTCAAAGCTCTTTTACAGTACATATCTCATTCACCCATTCACACACATTCATACACTGATGGCATTAGCTACCATGCAAGGTGCCAACTGCTCATCAGTTTTAGGAGCTTTAGGAGCTAACCAGTCATTCACACATTGATGGCGCCGCCTTCAGGAGCAATTTGGGGTTCAGTATCTTGTCCAAGGACACTTTAACATGCAGACTGGAGGAGCGAACCACAGATCATTGGATTAGTGGACGACCCGCTCTACCTCTGAGCCACAGCCGCCTTTAACTGTGAAATAATCATTTACACTCTGTTGTGAATATTGTGATTTGTTTAATAACTTAATCATCACATTGATTTAACACTTGACTAAATACAGATTTGATTCTTGTTCTCTTTATGATAATGTAAAAGTTGTTGCACAGCGATGAAGGGAACAAAGAGACACATGATGTCACCTCATGATTTTGCACAAAGTGGTTTTTATGGAATAAAGATTTTTTTTTTAAAGAATTTTTCATGTTTTTGAAGGAGCTGCTTTCAGATCATGTGTGTAAGGCCTGAAATGAAAGATGGCTCATAGTGGCAATTATTGTTTCATATGTTTAAGGGCCATCACTCTATTTTTACATCTACACATTTAGTCGTGCAGGAGAAATTGATTCCCATGGTGCCCCACACTTTGTAATCTGTTTTTTAAAGATCCTAATGGTGTCTAGTTGAGACTTCTTGACCTCTTGCTGAGGTCTAATGGGGTTCATTCAGTGGCAATCTTGAATTGATGTCTACGTGAGTAGCGAATAATGCAGCATACCTTCATACAGTAAGAGGCAAATAAGTTTAAGGCAAATATAACTTGTTAATTTGTTTCACGATGCTTTACTACAATAGTTGAATGAAACTAATTAATTCACATTAAAAACCCTGTCACTGATCACCATCACCGACAACACCAGCATGCCACAGGAACATGAGAGATGGGGGCAGACTTGGTCCACAAGACCAGACAGGCTTCAAAATCTGGTCTCAAGAAGAGCTCGGCTGCCCGCCTGTGGTAGGCCACTCTGAGGTTCATCCTCTGGATGTGAGTTCATGACTAAGCATAATACACTCAGCTTGCTGCTGAGGTTCTCATCTCCCACAATCCTCTTGAACATCTTGCTCGTAACCAGGTTGACTGAAGTCTCATGTGCATGACCGTACTTCATACGTGAAGACCAGCTGCTCCTGATCCTGCTTTACCTTTTCAAGGTTCACCCAGCTGACTGCAAACATGACTGTTGGAATAATTCCTACATTTGTTCTTTCCAAATCTACTCTTCAACCTGGTCTTCAACCTGGGGTCTGTGACCCCTAGGGGGTCCACCAATTTTTGTCATAGTAATTGACAATTTTCACCAAAATAATTTGTGAGAGTTAAAAAATACAACAAAAATGATATTGAGTAAACTGCAAGCATTAATATGCAATAATAAGCTATAAGCTGAAGCCTTCAATAGAGTCCTCGTCACTGAACACAGCAGCTAGCAGTGTGCCACATGAGGTTGGCATCAGTGTGGATGTAAAGAGATGTCGACCTGAAGCTCGGCTTGATGGCATGAAGCATGTAGGTGATTATGTATGAGTAAAAACGACTGCTTAGGCTGCACATATTGTTTTTATTATTATTATTATTATTATTATTATTAACAATGGATTAAATGAATGTATAATGAGTGTTGTGTCTTTTACAGCAGTAAAATAATTCTAACCAACTTTTCAGTTCTGCTCTGCCCTGAGGAGCTGTTTAGCCTCTTTAAGCTTCTTGTTTAGGCTCAGCTCACTGCTCTGGGACAACACTCTGGTTAGACATGTCAGTTTTATATTAATGTATGTGTATTGATGTGATACATTTACGCTGTATGGACGCACGTGTTACACGGTGTCTCTCTGAATCTGCCGTTCAGGCTGTCTGCGTGCAACGCGCGAGGACGCGAACGATGTTCGCTCGCGAGGAGAGGGCCGTTTCTATAGCAACAAGACACCCAACAACGCTTGCTAACAGACAGGCAGTCATGGCGGAGCCAAAGATGGAGAAACTCCAACAGTCACCTAAAAGAGTTTTTATCAACAACATAGACTCATACGCCTCTAAATGTATCGCCAAGGTAAACATACGTAATATATGTGGACTGTCCTGCTGGTACGTTAACCGGCGTTAATGTTCCGTGTGTTCTCTGCAGTATCTGTCGGAGTGTGTGTCTCCTAAAGGAGAGAAGGAGACGGAGGAAGAGGAGGAGGAGGTGACTTCTAACCACAGCGCAGTCCGAGCTTTCCTGCTGGTTGGAACTGTTTCTGACAAAGACGAGGACAGACCAGATGTGTTGGAGGAGTATTTAGTAAGTTAACGTTTAAACGTTCTCCTGTACTGTATACTGTATACTGTATACATATATACACTGAACAAAAATATAAATGCAACACTTTTGTTTTTGCTCCCATTTTTCATGAGATGAACTCAAAGATCTAAAACATTTTCTATATACACAAAATAACCATTTCTCTCAAATATTGTTCACAAATCTGTGCAAATCTGTGATAGTGAGCACTTCTCCTTTGTCGAGATAATCCGTCCCACCTCACAGGTGTGGCATATCAAGATGCTGATTAGACAGCATGATTATTGCACAGGTGTGCATTAGACTGGCCACAATAAAAGGCCACTCTGAAACGTGCAGTTTTGTTTTATTGGGGAGGTCTGGGGGGGGGGGGGTCAGAAAACCAGTCAGTATCTGGTGTGACCACCATTTGCCTCACGCAGTGCAACACATCTCCTTCGCATAGAGTTGATCAGGTTGTTGATTGTGGCCTGTGGAATGTTGGTCCACTCCTCTTCAATGGCTGTGCGAAGTTGCTGGATATTGGCAGGAACTGGAACACGCTGTCGTATACGCCGATCCAGAGCATCCCAAACATGCTCAATGGGTGACATGTCCGGTGAGTATGCTGGCCATGCAAGAACTGGGATGTTTTCAGCTTCCAGGAATCGTGTACAGATCCTTGCAACATGGGGCCGTGCATTATCATGCTGCAACATGAGGTGATGGTCGTGGATGAATGGCACAACAATGGGCCTCAGGATCTCGTCACGGTATCTCTGTGCATTCACAATGCCATCAATAAAATGCACCTGTGTTCGTCATCCATAACATATGCCTGCCCATACCATAACCCCACCGCCACCATGGGCCACTCGATCCACAACACTGACATCAGAAAACCGCTCACCCACACGACGCCACACACGCTGTCTGCCATCTGCCCGGGAAAACCGGGATTCATCCGTGAAGAGAACACCTCTCCAACGTGCCAGACGCCATCGAATGTGAGCATTTGCCCACTCAAGTCGGTTACGACAACAAACTGGAGTCAGGTCGAGGCCCCGGTGAGGACGACAAGCATGCACATGAGCTTCCCTGAGACGGTTTCTGACAGTTTGTGCAGAAATTCTTTGGTTATGCAAACCGATTGTTGCAGCAGCTGTCCCAGTGGCTGGTCTCAGACGATCTTGGAGGTGAACATGATGGATGTGGAGGTCCTGGGCTGGTGTGGTTACACGTGGTCTGTGGTTGTGAGGCCAGTTGGATGTACTGCCAAATTCTCTGAAACGCCTTTGGAGACGGCTTATGGTAGAGAAATGAACATTCAATTCACGGGCAACAGCTCTGGTGGACATTCCTGCTGTCAGCATGCCAACTGCACGCTCCCTCAAAACTTGCGACATCTGTGGCATTGTGCTGTGTGATAAAACTGAACATTTTAGAGTGGCCTTTTATTGTGGCCAGTCTAAGGCACACCTGTGCAATAATCATGCTGTCTAATCAGCATCTTGATATGCCACACCTGTGAGGTGGGATGGATTATCTCGGCAAAGAAGAACTGCTCACTATCACAGATTTACACAGATTTGTGAACAATATTTGAGAGAAATGGTTATTTTGTGTATATAGAAAATGTTTTAGATCTTTGAGTTCATCTCATGAAAAATGGGAGCAAAAACAAAAGTGTTGCATTTATATTTTTGTTCAGTGTGTGTATATATATATATATATATATATATATATATATATATATACTCTCCTGATCAAAATCTTAAGACCGGGTGAAAAATTGGTGGAACTTAACCAGATTGTAAGTTGAGCTTCAAAATGCAAAAAGAAGAAACAGGAGCGAGAGACAGCAAAATAGAATTAGCAGTTTATTGAAAACTGCATTTAAACTTAAACAGACTTTTTATCAGCTGATCAATAGTGTAAGACCACAGCCTTAAAAAGTCAAAATCTGTGCAAAAATCTGGCTTTCATGTCATTTTCTATTGGGCATTCATGCTGTCATAACCCCCTGATGGCAAAGGCAAAAAGATTTTCTGTCTTTGAACATGGAAGGATTGTTGAGCTGCATAAGCAAGACTTCTTGCAACGCACCATCCCTGCCGAGCTTGGACGCAGTAAAGCAGTCATTTTAAATTTCTTTAAAGATCCTGAGGGTTATGGGAGGGTTATGGGACAAAAAAAGTCAAGTGGTAGACCCAAAAAAAATTCACCTGCACTGAGCTGGAGGATCTGACGGGCTGTCCGTGAACACACAGGCTGGTTCTTGACCCAAACTAAGACCTTTACTGTACTGTACTTTTTGACTGTAGACCAATCACCATAAGACGGCATCTGCAACAGAAGGGCTTAAAGAACAAAAAACATCTTTAAAGGCCATGTCTCCTCCCACACCACAAACTTGCCCATTTGCACTTTGCAAGGGAGCACCAAACATGGGACATTAGAAGGTGGAAGAAAGTTTTATTCTCTGACAAGAAAATTTAATCTGGATGGTCCTGATGGCTTCCAACGTTAGTGGCATGACAAGGAGATCCCACTGGAGATGTTTTCTACGCGGCACAGTGGAGGAGGCTCCATCATGATCCGGCGTGCTTTTTCCTTCAATGTAAAAATGGAGCTTCAGTTTGTGCAGGGGCGTCAAAATGCGGCTGGCTGTGTGGAGATGTTGCAGCAGGGACTCCTCTTGACTGAGAACCCTCGTCTGTGCAGTGATGACTGGGTCTTTCAACAGGACAACGCTTCAGTTCACAACACCCGCCTGACAAAGGACTTCTTCCAGGGTTAGGGTTGGGCTCTTTTGGACCATCCTGCGTGTCTCCCTGATCTAAATCCCACTGAGGACGTTTGGTGTTGGATGGCAAGGGAAGTTTACAAAAATGGACGTCAGTTCCAGACCATGGATGCCCTTCTTGAAGCCATCTTCACCACATGGGGCAATGTTCTCACCAACCTTCTGGAAAAACTCACATCAAGCATGCATAAATTAATTTTTGAAATGATAAACAAGAATGGTGGGGCAACTGAGTATTACTGAGTACTACTGAGCACTAGTGAATCATTTTTTTACAGTTTTAGATCTATTTTTGGGCTATTTTGGGCTGTGGTCTTAAACTTTTGATCAGCTGATAAAAAGTCTGTTTTAGTTTAAATGCAGTTTTCAATAAACTGCTAATTTTATTTTGCTGTCTCTCGCTCCTGTTTCTTCTTTTTGCATTCTGAAGCTCTACTTAGAGGTCTTCAACCTTTTTCAGCTGAAGGACCCCTTGAACTGAAGGCTGACCTATATTTACTTTATTCACCTTATAAACCTATTTATATACTGGGTTATTAGCCTATATGTGTTGATGATTGATAAAAAAGTTCATGCATAATTATTTTTGGTTAATAAATGCCAAGAGCTGTGTGTCTTTGGACATGTCCACTGATTCATCCAATTGGAGTGCAAATGCCTCGGCACCCTCACAGTCACCATTATTTTGGTGAAAATGGTCAATTATTATCACAAAAATATTATATTATGGTAGACCCCCTGCAGTACCTTTGTGGACCCCCTAGGGATCGTGGACCCCTGGTTGAAGATCCCTACTGTATACTGTGTATATACTGTATGAGCCTACTGTAAACTAACATTATGATCTCAGGACTACTGACCAGTCTTTTTTGTTTCTCAGCACGTGAACAGGGACGAGCTGCTGTCTAAACTGATGCAGTGTGACGTTGTTATCTACAACATTTCCCAGCATGCCGATCAGGTAGAAGAAGCCCTGTGGGCTGTTTCAGGTGAGCAGTGGTCAGTCTCTGATTGGTCGATGGGCTGTTCATGTCTGTGAAATTTTCTTAAGTTCACACTTCAGCTGACCATTCTGCTATAATAATTCATTGAGGTAGTGTTACTTTATGTCTGTTATAATTCTTGCTGCTTACTGAACTTGTCCTGCTCACAGATCCATTGATCCATTAATGAAGTTGTCATGACTTCAGCAATTAAGAGAGGATTTTTTTTGTTTATATTCACTCATCAGAAACATGACACGTGAAACAAGAATACCGTCCTAATAAAGTATGCATATCTGGATGTGTTCAATTTATTTAAGCAGTATATTTTACACACAGATTGTCTGCAGCCAACACACGATAGATAATAATTCGATATAATAATATTGTAATTCATAAATCAGGAAATGACTCCTCTTGTCGTATTTGTAGCTCTTCACAATAAAATGGCAGATTTTTCTGGACCAAAGATGTTCATCCTCGTCTCCACTGTGATGACCTGGGCGTGCAGCAAGCCAGTCAATCCTGTAAGTGTACACATACAGCACCTCTGCACAGCCAACATGTTATCATGGGTTTTATTTTTCATCACATGTTATAATGTTGGCCATATGGCTGGAAGGAAGGTGTGCATTTCTGTTTTTCTTTTTTTTAATATGTTTCCTGTTAATTAAATTCTTGTTGTTCTCTCCAGTCACACCATGTAGTGTGTAGTCTAAAAAAACTGCCCATCACAGAATATTTGCTGTTGATTGATAAATCAGTTATTAAAATTGTTAAATAAACTTTTCTGCCAATAACATTCCTCATAATATTTCTTTATTTCAAGTGAATTGAAAAATATTTTTGAAAAATAGCCTTTTATAACTTCAAGCATCTTTACAGTGAATAATTGAATTGCTGTTTTATATTTACATTTAGTCATTTAGCTGATGCTTTTATCCAAAACAACTTACAGGGAGCAATTTGGGTTCAGTATCTTGCCCAAGGACACTTCGACATGCAGACTGGAGGAGCCGGGGATCAAACCACCAATCATCTGATTAGTGGACGACCCGCTCTGCCTCCTGAGCCGCAGCTGCCCCATATATATAGGTTTACATAAATTCTGGCCTTATCAGATTTATGTTGCAGCATTCTTGTTGTCTGTCATGTAACAGGATGATCTGGACCTTCCTTTCACTGATGAGATTTTCTGGAGAAGAAGAGCACATCCCAACTTCAACCAGCACATCGATCTGGAGAAGAGGGTGGTCAAAATGGGCAAAACTGTCAGTTTCAATTCCCTGAGTTATTATAGCTTGTATACACATGGAGACACGTGATTGATTGATGTCACCCTGTCACATGGTTGTTTTTAGAACAGGACATTATTATCGACGTACGTGGTGGCTTCAGGACTGACTTATGGAATGGGAGAGCAGGTCCTCCACTTCTTTTTCAAGGTGGGATTCTTTACATTTTCCAGCATATAGATATATAAATATGTAGTGTCTCTGTATTTGTCACTGAAACTAAAAGTCCGAATTAGAGATCAACTTTGGTTCCAGTAACTGAAATCCAACTGAGGACCTGAACCTGGCTTGGTCCAAATGATACTTAGTCTTGTAGGGTGACTTTTATTCGGTTTTAGATTAGTTTTAAATATGCAGTCATGAATGAAGTCTCATCATCACCGATCCAAACACATTCCAAACTCACTCACTGTCACTGGTGGACACTGATCAGGACTGATACCATCAGGCACATTTATCATCCATCTTCGTTCACTGTTCAGTTTTTGTTCATCAGCAAAGAATGTAAAGCATTTTACATTTTACTTTTAGTCTCGATTTTGTTGTGAAAAAGAGGTCATCATAGTTTTTGTTGACGACATGAACAAATAGGTCAAATAGAATGTTGTTGTGTCTTTTTGGAAGTAAAACAAAAACAGTAAATGAAAAAATGGTACAACAGAGTTGTACCATTTTTTCAGAGACAGAATATATTTTCAGATGGCTACAAAAGTCTTTGAGGATGTTCTGGAAGTATCTTCAGAACAGCAGAAGAATGTGTGAGTCAAATGTAATAAAAGATTAGAGAAATAAACTGGCTAATAGATAGATAGACAGACAGATAGACAGATAGATAGATAGATAGATAGATAGATAGATAGATAGATAGATAGATAGATAGATAGATAGATAGAAGTTTTGTCTCCTTTGTCAGCTGTGGAGCAGTAAACAGGAAACAGTGCAAAAAGTGTGAACTTGCCTCACATCTGGAACTAACTGAAATGATGTGTGTTACTAGACATCATGGCTGGGACAAGAACCTGAAATACCTGTCTTTGGAGACGGCAACAACATCATTCCCATGATTCACATCAATGACCTGGCAAGGTTGGACACACACACACACACACACACACACACACGCACATACTACCAATACATGTTGTATGTTTTCTTGTCTTCAAACAATGGTTATAGGTTGCACAGAGCCCGTATGATCTGAGATGACTTGCATTGGTGACATAAAGATGAGTTGTATGCAGAGTAAATATGTAAATATGTATGTATTTATATGCTATAAAAATGATATTTCTTTATGTTTAAGTGTGATTCAGAACGTGATTGAACTTCAGCCCAAGCCATATTATCTGCTAGCTGTGGACTTTTCCAACAATACAATGGAGGACATCGTGAAGGTGTGTGTTGCAACTGATCAAGAAATCTTTCGTCAAAAATTTGAGACATCTCCCTATGAATGGATTGAAGATGTTTTGTTAAAACAAACCTTTAGATGTCAGAGCTATTTAGAACTTTACTGTTTTACACAAACAAACAGGTTTGATTACAGGTATTGTGTGTGACACTGATTCAGTGATTCAGACATATTTTTCTACAATGTTTAATATGTTTTCATATATACAGGTGATGATATGTGAGTTGTTTCTCCACCAGACACTCGCCTCTGTGCTTGGACCAGGGAAGATCCAGAAGAAGCCATTTGAGGACGCCTTCCTCGTACAGGACTTGAGTGTATGTTGGACCTGTTTCAGTTATGCTTTCCTTACTGCCATGCTTTGCAGAGTTTACATTTTAATTCTAGTTCTTTCTCATTCTATTCACAAACTTGCTATCATTATTATATCTTGTTTATAAGCTAGAAATGAAATACCATCCGTGTCCTGACTCCAGGTCTATAATTAATCTGTTGATTTCCCCATGACAGATCATGGAAATTGATTCCATGCAGGTTAACCTTCGTATGGAGGGCGTCCATCTCAAGGAATTGTTCTCTATTAACTGGGTGTGTGAGTCTGGTCTGGTGGAGAACATAGAGCTGGTGGTAGAGGAATACCGGCAGACCAGGGGACTGCTGGTAGGTTTGTGAATATAGTTCAGCATCATGAAATGGTGAATGATATTTTCATTTCAGCTTCTTATATTGTGAATGCTGAAGATGATTAAATTGTTCAGATAATCCATATCAGTGTTCTCTCCAGCCCATTCGTCTGTGTGTGCTGGGCCCTCCTGCAGTGGGGAAGAGCACAGTGTCCAAACAGATCTGTGAACACTACAAACTCCATCACATCACTCTGAAGGAGACCATTTCTGAAACCATCTCACAGCTGGTGAGCTTCTCCTAAGCCACATGAACTTGTGTGAAAAAACAAATATAGATTTTCTGTACATGTCTCATCCGATTGTATTTTGATCGCCATTTCTAGGAAGATGCTGTGAAGAATGCAGAGAATGAGGACTTGAAAGCAGAGGCCTGGGAGCTTTTGAACAGCCTGAAGGACAGTATGGAGCAGAATGACGGTACACACTGTGATGACTGCGTGGTACAGCTCAAATATGCAACACAGAAACACAGAAACACACACTTTGCTTTCACTAGCTTCCTGTCCACAATGGACATTTAACAGACATTATGGGAAATGTAGGATCCAGTGTTTCTGGAGCCAGGCCCATACCAGGTACTTAAGGTCAGGATATCTCTAACTGTCCTGCTTTCAACTTCCTGTCTTTCACAAGTGTCCCAACTTTGCTGCTAAACCGCTGGAATTGGAATGTCCTCTGAATATGAAGCTTCATGTCTGTTAGGTCTTTTGGATGACCAGCTGCTGCTGAAGGTGGTGAGGGATAAGCTGATGTCTAACCCATGCAGAAACCAGGGCTTTGTCCTGGATGGCTTTCCCAAAACATACGAACAAGCTAAAGAACTCTTCTATGGTGAGACAGCACTAATGTCAGAATCACACGCATACACTCAGTATGAGATGGATACTATACACACACACAAACATCTGCATGTTTTCTTTCTGTTTTTTAGCTGATGAACATGAATCAGAAGACGAGACATCCTTGAGTTCCTCACACAGCAAGAGGATTATGCCAGGTGTGTATAGTGTACTCTGCCCCTCAGCAGTGACATTAAAGCATGTTTGTGGCACATATAGTGTCCAATGGTGTACTGTGTGTAATGTTTCCTTGTGTGTACAGAGTTTGTGTTGTGCCTGGATGCGTCAGATGCCTTCCTGAAGGATCGGGTGATGAACCTGCCTGAGAGGCTGGTACAGGAGCACAACTACGAGCAAGAGCACTTCCTTCAACGACTGGCCACGTACAGAGAGAACAACATGGAGGATGAAACTGTTGTCAACTACTTTGATGAGCTGGACATCACCCCTCTGTACCTGGGTAAGCCATGAACTGACACGACTACATCCTGTGTGTGTGTGTTCACAGAAGGGTTCATTGGTGCAAACTGTGCTGTTTATTATTCATGTCAATTTTGATGCCTTACCTGCTGATGAGGCGCTAATCTAAAAAAAACATGAATCTGCCGTAGATTGAGTCCATCACTGACAGCTGATGTCTTCATCATCAGACCTCACTGTGTTCCTTGTCATCCTCTCATCCTGTCAGAGATCACCAGCAGCAATGAACCTGACTGCCTGCTGCTGATGCAGAAGATCTTCGACACAGTGGGCCAGCCCAGAAACTACGGCCCCAGCAGCCAGGAAGTGGAGGAAGAGGAGAGGAGGAAGGCTGAGGAGAGGATGAGGAGAGAGGCCCAGGAGAGAGCTGAGGAGGAGAGAAAGGAGGCAGAGGAGACCAGACAAAGGACTGCATGCTGGGAGGAGTGGGTAGGTACTCGGGGGAAACTGGGGTAGGGATGTTGTTTGTGCTGTGACCACACAGGTCAATCACAGACATGAAGTCAGCTGTTTTACAGCATCGTGTTGTGAGACTGACCCATGCTGAACCTGTTTACACTAGAGCTGACAATACAGGACAAGATGAGAGCATTACATGTGTTGACTCAAAGGACCACTTACTGGCTTTTCAGTGACACATTCTGTCAGAAGCAGCAGATTGCATTCATGAAGCCACAGCTGCAACTGAACTTCTTTTTTTAGTTAAGACAATGAAGTAACTTCTGATCATAAGTCATGGAATCATAACACATGTTCATGTAGTCTGTAGTGTTGCAGAGGAGCCAGTGCATTTACTTCAGCATTAACATCCAACACCATCTCCATCCATCCTCTCCGTCCCCCTTCAGATCTCCTGTGTTTATTCATTTGAATGTCTCCTCATTTATCAGTGATGTGATGTAGACTGAAGATTATAATCATCCTATGAGGAATGGTAACAGTTTAGAATAAACAAAGCCAAAGAACATATTTTGAAATCAAGCTTACATCATCATTTCTTTTCTGAGCTTCATGATGAGCGATCTCAGCGGCAGCTCAGTGTAATGAGCTGCTGTCTCAGTGAATCAGATGCTCAACACACACAGATAGCAATTTCAAATTCAAACACAACATCACAACATTCAACACACACATCTGGCTCGTTGTCAGTCTGATCAGAGTTGTCAGGTTCTTTTAAAAGTATCCAAGCTCAAACATCAGGTCCATTCTCATTGGCTGATGGCCATACATACACACAGGTACTGGAATGAGGAGAATGAACATGTTAAATATTGACAAACTTATAATGCTATCGTCCTCGGCTCTGATTGGTTGTTTTCGAGGGACCACAGGAACCTGATATTTTTTATATTATATTATTATCGTACTCATGTTACGACACAGTGACAGTTTTGTATGTAATGAAATGTGATGCATTCTGTGTGTCAGACTAAGGGTCTGGAGGAGGCGAGGCAGCAGCAGGAGGAGGTGCTGGAGGCCCAGTCAGTCCCATTGAGGAACTACTTGATGGAGCACGTCATGCCCACACTGACGCAGGGTCTGATGGAATGCTGCACAGCTCGACCACAGGACCCTGTGGACTTCCTGGTATTACTCAGCACCAGTTATTACTGAATTCTTTGTATGTAACTTCACTTGATTTGGATCATGATCATCTCTTTGGTTTGTTTCATTCCAGGCGGAATACTTGTTAAAGAACAACCCCTTTAACTACTGAGAGTAAAGATAATGTCTGTGGATGGACCACACACCATGCAAAGACAAGAGAAAACTGAAATAAAATCGTTTTTTCTCCTAATTTTCCAGAGCTGTTGAGTTTATTAGGGACTGAAGTCAATTACATGCAGCATTTCTATTAGTAGAAAACCTTGTGGAGTCTTTCAGACTCACAGTATTTGAGCCAACACATACCAAGTGTCCCTCGGTTCATGCTGGGATTTTGATTAGGTCTGATTTGTAAGTGGCCCATTCTGCTGCCCCTGTTGTATTTACACACAGCTTTGTTTGGGCTCTTGTGTGCCGGCCATTACTTAAAAGCACCCTAAAAAAGCGGATGGAAGTGCGTACAAAGCCAAAAGCTAATTAGGAAGTTAATTTGCGTAATGAACTCGGTAAACTCCAAAGTAGGCATTCTCGGGTCATAATTGCTTTGATTTGGCTTCTGATATCCAGGAAGGATAAATGTTACAAATGGTAGCTAATTTGTGTCTCTCTCATGTTGCCACTTGAAACTCCAAAGTGTACATAATTGGTTGCGACCGAACACCAAATTATTTCATTGTACATACTTAATTACCACATGGGGAAATTAGTGAAGTTTATTTGGGAAACATTGTGACGCAAACTGCTGCAAGACAATTTGTACCTGGTGCTCACAGATGGTGCAGTCAAACACAACATGGAGAGATTCCTGAAAGTAAAACACACAGTATGACAGGAAATCTCAAACGTGGAGCAAATATTTCATTTTTTGGCTTAATGAACAGTCTGAAGATTTTGCAGTGGCATTCGATTATAAGAGAATAAAGTGACCATTGACAAGACCTTTCCCCTGCAAACTACTAGCTACTAGCATGTCAGCATAAAAGAAACTCTCTGTTCCCTTTCACTCTTTCTGTCTCTGCAGCTTTCCTAAGCAGTTGCCTTTTTGTCGTTTCCTCAGCAGTAAAAAATCTTTATAATAATATAATATTAAAGGTCCTGTGTGTCAGATTTATGGGCTGTATTTACAGAATATGGCAGAAATGGAATATAAGATCCATAACTCTATTTATATTAGTGTATAATCACCTGATTGTGTTTTTGTTAGACCTTAGACTCTTTTACATCTACAGATGCTGCAGGTCGTCTGCCCGGGAGTCCGCCATGTTTCTACAGTAGCCCAGAAGAGACAAATCAAACACTGGCTCCATAGTTTCTCTTGAGCGGGTTGAATTCCACAGCTACACTAATTCCCACACATTGGTCATTCAAGATCATGAAGACTGAATTAAAAAAGACACAATTACAACAAACACTACAGATATATATGTACATTTTGTCCCTTCATTTAATTAGAGAAAATGTGTCTGAAAACTTTTTTTTTTTTATTCAGTTTTATTTATATCATGCAAATAAAAACAGTTACACACACCTCTGGTCAATCCATGTGGACAGTACATTTCAGAGGGCATCACTGTAGTTTGTACTCTATACAGAGTTATTTCTTTCTATGCTGACTAGGGCCCCGCAGCAACCAAGGGGCCCCCAAGCTGCAAGTTCAGCCTCAGTATATTTTGGCAGAATTAAAAGTGCCTGTCTTTATTTGGAGCCAGGCAAACGCCCTCATTTGTTGTGTGAAGCACTGATATGCCTTAAAAAGCATGTAATCTTTTTTATAGGTTATAAACTATAGAAGCTGTGACTATTTGTGGGGTAATCAAGTCAAAATCATCTTTGGGCTGTCACGCAGTGAGTGACGTCTGCTGACAGGTATGACGGAATGAATAACCGCCATTCACTGAAGTGAGGAGAATAACGGTGGGTACCATTATCGATTATATCATGGTATCAAAATAATAACAGATAATAGAAATAATATTAGCTTTTACTGATTTCTGTCGATCTTGTGCAGTGGCCTCAAACATCAGACTTGCTTCTACATACCACAGTCATAGAAAGAGATCCAAAATGGTGCTGAATGGGTTGTAGTGTTACATGCCAATGTTTCTTACTGCTGTGGAGAAATTGCTGAAGTCAAAGGTCAATGGTGAGGTCAGGAGGGAAGAAAGTGTTCAGGAGCCTCTGATGTCTTATGCTGTAATATTTATTGATGCTTGGCCAAGGAGAATTAGAGACACTCTCAAAGTACATCAGAAGTGCCTGAGTCGGTCTCACATTCTGCAGAACTCATGCTGGTGGTCAGACTGTTAATGAAACGTCAACATCAAGCTATCTATTATGTCTAGGCAGCCAACATTCAGTTCCTTTGACCCTGGTCAGGCCTGGGCTGTCCCCAAACAAAGCTAAACAACTACTACTGCCGAGGACCTCAAGGCCCACACATGACCCTGTGTAACCTATAGAAAATTCATCAGTATTATTCTTACTAGTTTTTGTTTTTTTATTGTTTGCACATTAATATGGATGCTGGTTTATTGTATTTTTATTCATTTAAGTAAGTTATTTTTTTATATGTGTGTAAATGGCTTAATTCAGCATTTCTACGCCCCCTCTGGACGCTCTGAAACTTTAAAATAGTTCTCAATAAAATCCTGAATGTAGCCTGATTGTTCCTCAATGCTTAAATTGTGTGTTATAACTTAAATGTAGATGACAAATGTCAGGTCAAATCAAAGGGAAGCCTCATTCATCAGATAGGACAGAGAGGTTATCTTCATAAAGAAGATGAACTGTTTCTGTAATCTAAATATTTAGTTAATGTGTGTGACCACAGCACCTATACACATAATAAATAAGAAACATCTGACTAATCCAAACAAAGTAGTTCAGCTGAGAACTCTTCCCCTCTCTTCTGTTTCTGACTTTCTAGTTTAATAACTAGTTTCTTTGTTTTCTGGACACAATAATTGTGCAGGATCCACAGTCTGTGAACATCTGGTCCGTTTGTCAGCCCTCAAAGGAAGTCAGACATTTGACGTGAATTGATTTGTCCATCTCTATTGTGTGTGTGTGTATGTGTTCAGTTATTAGCTGTGTGTGTGATTTGTTGATTGCACTAGGAGTGTTTGGGGTATACAAACAAGCCTAAAAGCAGAGGGACGGTCCTGCTACATTTACTTAAAGTAACATTATGTAAGCTCCCTACATTAAAAGACTTTGTCACTAAAAGTTAGCCCCTAAGCCAGTTCGCTCAGTCCATGCTGCCCAGACTGGAGCTGAAAGCAGAGGGGGAGTGTTAATATTTATACTGGAGGCACAGGAGGAGGAGGAGGAGGAGGTTTTCAGGCCTGGGCTGAAACATGCACACTGCAAATCATTTAAAATATGTCAAATAGTAACTGAATAAAATCATCAAATCACAGCACAGCAGCATACGCTCCTGACCAGGTTTCATGTTTGAGTAACTCATTTACAGAGTGTGGGCTGGCGTCAGTCTACTACCAGTGTTGTACCACTAGGTGGCAGTCTTAGATCACCTATTAGCTGTCAGGAGTAAGCCACTCTCACGAAATTAGTACCACTACTGCTACTACTACTACTGTTACTACTACTACTACTACTACTACTACTACTACTACTACTACTACTAATAATAATAATAATAATAATAATAATAAGTTGTGAAAAGACAAATGAAACTTGGCTCTTAAAATGTTTTTATTAATGTTAAAGTTTGATGTTCTGTCTTTAGTCATAGTAAACTTAGTATAATGTGTCATATATAATCATACAGTTATCATCATGTTTACTTTATCAGTGCTCATGATCATAATACAGTACTTCATCATCAGCTGGTGACAGAGGAGCAGCTCATATTATTCTTAAACACAGTCTAAAGAGCTTCAATGATCCTTTTCATTGTGTTCATTCTTTTATAGATTTGTATCAGAGAGGCAGCGTTACAGACCTCAGAGAGGCTCGGACAAAGAGACGCCATTGTTTGTTGTTGTGAACTGGTGTGGAACTTTCAATCATGTCACATGAACTTCATCAGAGGAAAGAATTTCTCTGTTTGTCCTGATGGTCAAATGTCCTTTTGTTCGGTTTGTTGGATGAAAAGCTGAAACACTGTTATTGGTTGCATTATGGGAAATGTAGGATCCATTTTTGACAACGACAATACTAACTTTTTTATTATAAATGTATTAATGAAGTGACTCACAGTACAGTGAAACAGCAGCAGTCACATGGCACTGAGGACCTTTAACATGTGGCTTCAGATGATATATGTTCCTCCATCACACCTAATACAAGCCATCAGCTGCAGTAAGCCGTGTATGTCTGAGTGCGTGGCAGCATCTGGACTGAATCCACTCTCACTGATGCTGGTCACTGTTCCCTAACACCCCTTAATCCATGGAGGGATGACACACACACACAAAATCAAGCGGACTCATGCATACTCACACACACAGAACTGACAGACAAACACACACCTATATAGACTTCAAATTCCAAACTCATACCCAAATAGATAAATACACACTTATAGGAGACAGGCAGAGTGACACACACATCGAACTGCTGGTTCAAGTCATCAGGAGACACACACGCACACACACACATGCACACACACTTCCCAGAAAGCCCATCACCAGCCTTGTTCTGAGCACTCGGAGAGGGAAATGTGTTTTGTTGCTTAGGAACAGTTTGCCTTGCATCTCAGCAGGGGGTCTCCTTTTGAATATCATTATGTCCCCCTCGATTGGGGAGGACGACACATTTTTCTTTTCTGCCAATATTTATCTTGGGCTCCACTCGCTCTCCGGAGGCCCACAAAAACGTTTTCATTGATTAAAGGCGGTGGAAGGCAGATTCCGCAGCCAGACGCCTCACCTCTTTTAATGTAAATTTATCAAAACGGCTGCACGGCGCCGTGGCAGGTGTCAAGGTTAGGAGCAGCAGTGCTATTCTTTTCTTTAGGCGGCAGCCTGAGAGGTGGAAAAGGATGGTTATTAGGAGAAAATGAATGTTTGGTTGTTTGAGAGGCTTCACCTGAAAATACACAACACAGAGCACAACAGAGTCAACATGCTAAACCCTCTCTGGGGTGAATACGAGCTGCGTTCTCTCTTAAATATCTGAATCTTCTCTGCGTCAGTGCTGCACCTCTACCTGCTGATTTGAAATCAGCAGCCAAACTACAATTACTAACTTCCTGTTGTTTTTAGAACACTCTTTCACTTTACACAGTATTTCTGCTCAGCGCTCCCCCTCATAGGGAGGTGTGCCTCACAGTCTGAAAGGCTCGGCCTTAAGCCATACAAAGCAAACAGATGAATATAGAAAAATACACGAGATAAGCATGAAAGTAAATATTGGAGCAGTCCCTTCTACACACAGTTATGAAAGCAGCAAACTGAGGAACACTGCACTTGTGATTCTTCATTCATTTGAGTAAAATCTGCAAAATGTTTGTCACAAACATCTGTATGTGTCAACTAATAGTTGGTGCTAAAACACAGGGGGGAAGTTGTTTCCTGCTAATTAACTTTGACAGAATGATCATAACGATTTTTAACACTAAAATGTAACCATCAGCTCTGTGAGCCGGCTAGCTGCGCTCTTCTCTGAGGGCTTGTTGTGATGTATACATCATGTGTGTGATAATCAGCCTCCTCTTTTCACTCCATCAGTTCTTTAAACTAAATTATAATATTAGATCTCCATATCTGGTGTGTTGACAGCACAGCTGAAATCCAGCTCTCTCATCGGCTGAATCGTAAGAGAAAGTGAACATTATGGAGACGTTCATGCTGCTGCACTGCATTATGTAATAACACCTCATTTTTCATAAACAGCTTTCCAGTTTCCATGGATTTTGTAATAAATTCATACATATTGCAATTCTTACTAAATGTAGCAGTCTCACTAATATGAAATATTAATTATTAATAACAATTAAACTGTACAAATATTAAATTCAGTCTGTGTTATAGTCACTCTGACTTCAGTCTGAATAAATACATAAAAGCAGTAACAAAATCATCTTTTTAAAGGAAAGATTCAGAAATATTGTGATGGAGCGAAACATTCATCGGATTTATTTTTATTATTTTGCACTGGCCAATCCTGCTACATGTTTTGAAAGTATGAGCGTGCTGCATGTTTGAATAGAATAATGAGCTGTATGCGTCCTGTTTCATTGAGCATTTCATTTTCCATCACAGATTGTTCCCTGCTTAGTGTGTGTGTGTTAAAAATTCATTTCTGTTCACTTTAAATCTGAAACTAATCCTCATTCTACTTATTGTATTCAGCAGAGACGTTTGCTCCTGCTCTGCTCTGCGATCAGTGTGTGAGAAAATGCTCAGGTGTAATGTGACCTAAATGTGGAACGTTGGTGATAGTTTGTGATGAAACTGACATTTTGTACATTGATTTATTTTACTCACTGAATAAAAATATGATTATTATAAACTTTTTTCTTTGGAGACAGACCTCGTGTGTAAGGACACACTCTGTCATGAGTCACTCTGTGCTCTTTCTCCAGGTTCATAAAATAAATGTGGTGAGCACAGGTTGTTTAAGTCACTCTTTTATTTACAAAAGTCAGTCCGAGGGTCAGTCCTGTAAAGCATGTTACATTTTCAACATCAGTTTGAGTTCATTTTAAACAGAGTGATGTAAAATAATCTGTATCATTTAGTAATGGATGAACAGGATTGGTCTTCCAGCTAAAATTGTGAACATTTTTTGAAATGTTTGCAAACATCTTCACAGCCTCCCAATACATCGTCAGTTCATCAGTGTCATATTTCCAGTTGTATCATGTCACTTCCTGTCAAGACTCTCGAGCTCCTTCATCATTAAACAAACAGACCTGGAGTCTCAATGAGAGCACTGACATTTGCTCACATCTCCACATTCAGCTGCACTTCGACAAGCCTTTGTGAATGAGCCAAATTTGGATTTCATTGGGAGTATACATGGAGCCTTAACTCGCCCGCTCCCCGCTTCCACTCCTGTCGTCTGTTTCTCAAAAGTTGGCACAGCCACAAGAGCCCTGCAGAAGCGATCCCCTCCTCCTCCTCTTCACTCCCTATTTCCCCAGTAATGAATGGGCATGTGTCATTCCAACAAGCAGGCCAACTCGAGAGAGGAAGAGGAGCAGTCTGCTTCCTCTTCTCCACTAATGAGTACCAGCAGCCTCTTGGCTTTTATCAAAGGAGAATGTCTTCAGCACCCAGTCAGTCTAGGCTGCAATACATTCATCTTGTCTATACAACATCATGTATACAGTATACGCTTGACATAGAAGAGTTAGTAATTTCACTGCAAGTGTATATTTGGATTATTATATTTGAATATTCAGTTCACATTGTCCATCATTAAGACTGTCCATGACATTTGTGTGAATACTCAGTGTATTCATGGATTGCTACACAAAGAATATTTATATCAAGTTATTATTTATGATATTCAAGTTATTATGTTGAAATGCAGATTTTCTTTGAATTCAATTCTATTTTATTTATATATCTCCAATTGTAACAGAGGTTATCTCATGACACTTTTCGTACAGAGCAGGTCTAGACCGTACTCTTTATAAGATTATTTACAGACTCAGCAGTTCCCACCATTAGCAAGCACTTGGTGACCAGGGCAAGGAAAAACTTCCTTTAACAGGCAGAAACCTCGAGCAGAACCTGGCTCATGGTGGAGAGCCATCTGCCATCTGTGTCCAATACTTTCTATGAACACATTCCTGAAGAATGAATGACCTTCCCATCAGCCTTGATCGAACTGGTTTGTGTGTTTAGTGTTAATAAGTAAATGCTAGCACGCTAACAAGCTAAACCAAATTGGTAAACACCTGTAGCCTATTAGCGTTGCTAGCATGACTTAATTTCATGGAACTGACCCTTTCTTTCACACCACACTTTTAGCCATGTTGCCGCTGGTGACGCTGTAACACCTCATCTACACTGTTTGTGGAGTGAAGGCAGCGCACGAGCAATGCAACAGGAGCATCTGCAGCTGTATGTCAGCGTCGACAGTGCTGCAGTGAACTTAGCATCATTTACAGTGCTCACGGACAAATGTACAGTCAGTGAGACGCTCCTGCAAACAGTCAAATGTAAAGTGTGAGTGAAATGCCAGTGGTTATGTAGTAAGTGCAGACAGCTTCATTGATTCAAACTGAAGTCTATCTGTTCTGCCAGACGTGCAGGAGACAGTGGACTGAAACATGTCAGCTGTAGACGGGGTGTCACAACAGAGATGCAACCACTATGGAGAGCTCTGGAAGTCCTGATACGATTCTGCATAGACTGCATGAACAGGAAACTGAACAGCTGTGTTCCAGAATATCTAACCACAGCTCCCAAGGTGCATTTCAGTGTGAAACATCCAATCACAGAGCTCAGCACATTTGGTTGCAATGTGCGAGCTCTGAATGGGTTTTGTCACTGACGGTGATAACATAAAGGATGAGGACATCACACACAGTGCAGCTGAAATCCTCTTGAAGCCACTCTGCACATCGTTCCATCTAACGATGCTGTGGTAGAAATAAGCATGGTGGTCTCCAGGGACTGCTGATGCAGCTTTATGCTTTTAGTAGTGTTATATTTCACATCTTGAAGCTAACTCTGACCAGCTTCATGTAAACCAAGTATTGTCTATTAACCATACGAGAGCTTCCATTACAGAAATATGAACATCAGCTGGGCATGACAAACACTTCAAATGAAGTGAGTTTTAGGTTCATATGTTAACATTTGCTGAAGCTGGTAATAAATATAGAACTATGGAGCAGGGTGAGTTTAGAGAACTCATGTAATAAATCAAAGGTCCTCGCTGGTGTCCAAAGACAAACGTGTGTGTGTGCAGTGGGAGGGGGACCAGAGGAGAAGCAGAGAGCACCCAGAGGACGCTGCGAGGGGCGGAACGGCCCCCGCCGGGCCCGGGCCTCAGGACGGATGGATGGAGGGATTGTGTTGACAAGGGGGAAAGACGAAGAGGAGGAGGAGGAGGAGAGGCAGCCACACATTCAGCAGGGAGGCTGAGAGCATCGGCCAGAAACTCATCAAACCGATGGAAACACCTCCAACAGCCCAGCAACAGCAGGATGTGTGCGTGTGTGTCTGTGTGTGTGTGTGAGCGTGTGTGTGAGTGTGTGTGTGTGTGCGTGTGTGTCTGCGTGTGTGTGTGTGTGTGTGTGTGTGTGTGTGTGTGTGTGTGTGTGAAGTCGATGCTCATGTTTTAGGGAGCCAGCGGTGTGTGTGTGTGTGAGCTTGGAGAAGTCAGGGATGTTTCTGGGTGATGGATGGGAGCGTTGAGGGAGGCTTCGTTCAACCATTGTTCATTAGTAAAGTACACAACTGTCCTGCCTAATTGCTCAGCCATAATGTCAGACTGCGATGAATGATTACAACCAGCACTGACCTATTCCTTCCATCAGCGGAGATAAAAACTTCACCTCATCCTCCCCCGAGGAACAAAACACTATCTGTAGTCTGTCTCTTGATGCAAAGCTGTGGAAACAAAAAATATGAATGATTCATCCTGGATTTGATCCTGGTGTCAGTTTATGGGGTCATACATCGAGTCATCTCAAAGGTGTCAGTTTCCAGCCACATTCATGGTTCTTACATGGTTCTGGTCACATTCAGACCATTATTCACCATGACGTGGCATCTGAAAGATAATGGTCTGATTTCCTCTATGTGTGTGGATATTCATGGTCCATAAAAAACTAAAACAATTGGTTAACTGTCATCTTTTGTCCAGCATAACTCTGATACAAATGAAACATCTCAGCATTTACCGTTTTTTTCGGAGCTCATTCGTGCTCCCGAGAGGATGAACTCGTCCCAGTTTAGACAAACTTTTTAGCTTTCTGTGAGGCAAAATATCTTCATGCCTTTGGTTTCATTTTATCTTGACATATTTTGTGGTGTAAGTCACTGCTGTGGATGATTTTATTGTGCTCTCCTCATTAATGACACACGGCATGTGCATGTTGTATGTGTGTGTGTGAGATGTGTGTGTGCTGATATTCATGCCTTGCCCTCACTCCTTTAAGTATGATAAAGTAGACCTGGTCCTGTCATGGACGCTGCCCTACTCCCACTGCCCAGGCATCTGCCTCCTCTGCCTCTGCCATCAGGACTGGATCAGGTTCAGATTGCCCAGGCTTCAGAGAGGTTGGAGGAGGAGGAGGAGGAGGTGGAGGAAGAAGGGGGCTCCAATCAGTGGGTTTGGGTTTGGGCTTGAAACCAGTCCTGGGGCCACTTTGGCTGAAGGAGAGGGAGGTTGGGAGGCCGCCATGGCCACATGGGTTATGATGGAGGAGGTCGAGGAGGAAAAGGGTGGATGAAGACAAGGTGCTGAAACATCAGGTGAAGTTGGGGGTTGGGTTGGGGTTGGGGTTGGGGGGGGGGGGGGGCAGCCACATGCTGCTGTCAGTCTGCTTACACACACACACACACACACACACACACACACACACACACACACACACACACACACATAAATACATAAATAAATAAAAAATCACACCCACCTCCCACTCTGGCTTGGGGGCAGTGGAGTGTCATCTGGGAGGCTGTGTGTGTGTGTGTGTGTGTGTGTGTGCGTGTGTGTGTGGATGCACTGGGTGTGAATCTCAGATCCCATGGAGGGAAGGCAGAGATCTCCCCTGCTAAATCCACTCGTCTGATCTCATCTGTCAATCACTGGAGTGTTAGTCATGAGAGTGACGAAACTGATACTGTCACATCCAGCGCAGCAGATCAGAGCACACAGGTCGACTTTATCTGCTCACAACTTAGTTTGATGCCCTGCAGCCTTCAGACCGAAGCAGGAAGCACAGATCCACAGGGGCTGCGAGTACGACGACTATCACTCACATTATTATCCACAGAGGCTGTGAACATCCTCCATGTGGTACAGCACTGACTGTGCAGCAGTGAGCCTCATTTGATCTTAACACGTGCATACAAATGGATTGATAACTTCTGTGGGTATCATCACTGATTTTATTATTTTCAAGCTGTTTACATGCAATACAACACAGGTGATGTCAGGGAAATACAACTTACAGCATACATTTGATTTTTTAAACATCTTCCAGCACATTTCAGAATGCTTCGTCCTCACTGAGCTGTTGTTGGTGTAATTCCAGTATTTAAAGCCAAACGTCTTGAAGTACAGGGCCGCTGTGGCTCAGGAAGTAGAGCACGTCTTTACTCATCAGTCAAACACGGCTCCTCCAGTCTGCATGTCTGGAGGCCTGAATGAGATACGTAGTGTAAAAGCACCTTGAGTGAACAAAAAAACTAGAAAGGTGCTACATAAGTACAGTCCATTCACCATTTACTCTTCAATGATCCAGTAATGTGCATGAAAATGTCAAAGATCAGAGTCTACCTGCACTTTTAAATCCTGATATTTAAAGATCTTCACACACTTGAAATCAAACGTACATACATACATGTATACTTTATGTGTATATATAGATAAATACACAAGGAAATAGACAGGGGAGTGGAGCGTATAATATGGTATTTAATGTTATTGTAAGTCTCTCTCCTGAGTCTTAGGACAATGTGAGATCAACTGCTGCTGCAACACTAGAGATTCTGTTTGGAGATCAATAAAATACTCTATCTGACTCAGTCAGTTCAACCAACCAGATCAGACATGAGCTGTGTGTATGTGTCTTTACCTCCTATCTGGGTGGAGCATTAACGGCAATATTTGACTGCCAAAATATAAAACATATGTACAACTGCTTCAGCTCCATAAACGTCCTCAGCCGCCATTTTCACAGTCCCGGGTACTCACAGTATACTGCACTCAGACATAACCGACAGTGTGAACATACTCAAAATAGCAAGAGGGAGTATGGAAGAACGTGAGCCGTGATACGGCGTTGGTGTCGTCTGTGTTCAGGAAGGCCTACCAGTTCACTAGATGGACAGCACTGAGCAGACCTGCAGACACTTCGGCCTGTTCTTGTGTTTTCAGAGCAGTTTACGAGCATCCACAGCTCCTGACAGACTGTTTACTGTAGCTCTATGCACTGTGCTCACTTGTTTCACATTGTATTGCTGTTGAACGTCTGCCTGCCTCTGCTTCTCAGCTGATTAATGCAGATGGAACTTGGCTGAGACCACGGCTGCTACCAATGTCAGAGTAATGATGCTACATCCCTACGCACACCACACACACACACACACACACACACCTCTGAGGAGTGTCCCACAATGAATCACTGTGAACATTAAGTGATGATGGAACACAAGCAAACAGGGATTTGCAACACAGACACACACACACACACTCACACACATGCACACACACGCACAGCTCTAGTGTATCTAGTGTTGTAGGAAAGGGAGGGGTTGATGGTGGGGGAGTTCAGAGGGGTGGGGGTGGTTGGTGGGGAGGGCACTTCTCTTCATTTCTAGGTGATTCACGTTTGAAGTGGGCTTGCAAAATTGCTTTATGGAAAGTGGCGAGCGGCTCGGCGGGAACATTAGGCAGGAAGCAGCGGGGAGGCCGGCGTTTCATTAGGGAGCTCTACTCCGCCTTTATTACCCGGATTTGGAGTTTTATGGTTATCATTATTTGCGATAGAATTATTATTCGCATATATCTGCTAGTCAGCTGTTTGGGTTTGGGACACTGGGACATGGCATCGTCTGGTTTCTGAGGTGATCTGTACAAGGTTAGCCATTTCCCTCCCGTGTGCAGTGTGTGTGTGTGTGTGTGTGTGTGTGTGTGTGTGTGCGTGTGTGTGTGTATGAGCTCAGGCTGTAGTCATGCTGTCAGCTTGTCCGCCGGCCTCGGCAGGTGGAGTCTCAGAGGTTTCTGTGGTGAGGTGTGAGCGGCTGGCATTGGCGAGGCAGCGCTGGATGATCTCTGACTGCAACCTCGTCTGAGTTTCCATCAGGAGCTCATCCTGTTGGTCACACACATGAACACAGAGAAACTGAGGATACACCATCCATACACACACATATATACACGCGACACACATAATTACATCTCACATGATTTCCTTTGTTTGTTTTGGTGATGAAGGATGAAAAATCCTCGATCCTTGACTTGTTCTCCTGACCAGGCACAACTCTCTGTCAAACTGTTCTCTGTTATTCAAGGATCAGACCACATCATATCTTTGCCTTTGGCCACTGTGTGACATCAGGCCATCAGAGGGTCATCAATTCTTCAATTCATGCTTTGATTGGCCGAGAGACATGGCAGACTACCCTTTGGACAACTACCCATCTTTCATGTGTCATACATAGGTGATCAGAAAGGAGGTGCCAGGATCCAAATCCACTTTTGATCATTAAAGATATATATAAAGATGGAAGACATGACACCTCAATCGCCCCCTGGTGGCAGTCTGCTGTATAGGTCACACATCTCGCCTCTTCCACATTAGCAGGCCAACATGTTAGCTTAGTTTCTGTACAGCGAGAGGAAGTGTTGACCATCTTTATATACAGTCGATGGTCCGCTCCAACAAGAGAATTCCTCTTTATCTTTTCCATGTTTACAGTTGTGCCTAGAAAAAGTGCTGTATGCTCTTATTGGTCAACATCATGGACTCATATGAATCATTAATATTATTAGACTTCATCCTCTGGGGAGCATGAATGTGGCGGGAGTGGTGTCGGTATGAATCTGCATGGAGGACGGACCAAAACAGTGCCACCACCGTGATGTCACAGAGCTGTGCCTGGTGGAATTCAGGGGAAGGCATGGCTGCTATCGGAGCAACATTGTCTTCTGTGATTAATCGATATGCTTTATGTTGCCAACTCTCCTTCAACCTTTATTTGCTTGTTCATAATTTCCTACATTTCCCAAAACACCTTTGGACAGGCTTGACAGAATGTGCTTTATGATTTGAGGCGTATTCTCACTCATTCTCAAACAACAGAAAAAAGAGAAGCTTGACGCAGAATTTTGCCAAATGAAACGTGGACGGGAGGACGAGAAGAAGAGCGGAGAAGTGACAAAGAAACAAATGAAAGAGTGGAGAATAAAAGGACAGAGCAGACGACAGGCACCAAGCTGACTCCCGGCTAGCTGCTGGTCGCCAGAATCACTGATGCACTTTCCCGCCTCATAAATTATCGCCGTGATGGTGGGTGTGATGCTGTCAGGAAAGCCCAGCATCCCGAAAAACCAATAGCAGCAGCAGGCCTGGACGGCAGCTCTAGCCAGCTTCTCTCTGTCATCACTCTCACCTTTGTCGCTTCAAAAACACCAAAATAGATTATGACGCCAAGAGTAGTCAAAAGATCCATTTATGGTCATCACAAGAAGGAAGCCTGAGAGGATGTGAAGTGTGACACATCACCTGTCAATCAAGAAGAGATCAAATGTCTATGCAGTCTGAAAAAATCCCCAGGGAACTATCAGCAAACTCTGCAGAGCTTTTTGTCTTCTTTCAGCTCTCTGTTTTGGTTTTCTAGCCCACAGACTCTACCCTGGTTCCAAACATCTGACTCAGCTGCTGCTGTTGAAGTCATTAGCAGTTGTCATATGCGGTATGTAAAAACAATTAGACTTCAATCCGTGTCTTCAATCGGGCCAATCAGTGTTCTGTAGGCGGGGTTAAGAAGGGACATCAACTGTGGATAAAATCAACGCAGCTATAAAGATTGATGTAATGCGACGTCAATAAATTAAAACACTTCAATCACAAACTGAGTGAATGAGGTGAAGCTCTGAGGACAGAAGCTACAACGAGGACTAGTGGAACATTTTTGTGAGTTAAACATGAGTGAATGATGGACTTCACGTAGACAGACACAAATCTAACCTGAGTTGTCATGGAAAATGTGTAAGCAAGCGCTTGAGAGGAGATGGAGAAATAAATGTTTGCTTGTTCTTAAGACATTCAACAGCTAAAACAGGACACAGTGAAAATAACATTACTCTGTATATTTGTCATATTACCCTGTAAATCTGTGCAATAACTGTACATTATAATTTATTTATTTATCCTCACTGTTTACATTTAGTGTGCTGTGCATAGATATCTATATACTGTCATATCCACCTACCTCATGTACAGAACACAACCATATTATTCTATCACCTGCACCACTGCACTATCATTAGTCCTTTACAAATGTCTGTCAAATGTCTAAAGACGCATATCTATCTATCTATCTATCTATCTATCTATCTATCTATCTATACATACATACATACACACACACACACACACACACACACACACACACACACACACACACACACACATATATATATATATATATATATATATATATATATATATATATATATATATATATATATATATAAACGCTCATATATACATGCGCTTATCACAAATACACAACCGACACAACAACATGAATAAATGAAAAGCAAAGCAGTAACAGATAGTAAGTAGTAGTCATAGTACCAGTTTGACTTGAAGCTAAAGAATACATCAGAAATAAAAAGTGTGATGTCTGTGGGGGTTCTGACCTCCATGCTGGGAAACATATAACCTTTATGTCACTGATGATGACAATCAGAACAATGTTTGTGTCAGTAAGATGATAGAAAACAAAAGTTAAAAATGAACCTTTTTCCTCAAACTTAACTTTCTAAGCTGCAGCATGCTCTTCTCTTTTCTCCTCCCTCCCTTTCTCCCTCCCTCCCTCCTTTTTGTTCACCTCCTCCTCCCCCTCCTCCCCTCAGTGGCGGCGGTCTGCAGCAGAGCAGTTAATAAAGAGATTGATTATCGGCCTGTCAGGAAGTGACAGTTGGACAGGGCTGCTCTGCGTGAATGACAGAGGGCACGCTCACCACGCAGCAGCCCGCCTGACACACATACGCACACACACACACACACGCGCGCACACACCCAGATGCCTTTGCCAACACCGAGGGTAGGTGAGGTGGTGGAGGAGGAGGATGTGCGGGGGGGCTGGATGGGTGAGAGGCGGGCATGTGGAGAACAGCAATGCAACCTTCTGCTGGTGGAAGAGGTTTGACTGTGTTGGTGTGTGTGTGTGTGTGTGTGTGTGTGTTGTGGTGGAGGGGGTCAGAGTTCACAGCCACTGCCTTCTGGAGAGACAGAAAGAGGGCTGCCAATGATACCATACACAGGACCTAAAGAGGTCAACAGAGACTCCGGAACACACACACGCATGCTGCTGGGTATCTGTGAGAATACTGTACAAACATACAGATTATAAGACAAACCTAATGTAGCTGATCGTACCAGCGCACACACACACACTGTGCTGTGAGGTCGTTTTGTAGAGAAGCCAGAGTTAAATTTGTTCTTCATTTGATTTTCTCAATAAAAGAAGTGTGTGTACGTGGTGTGAGCATCACGACTACTCTGAAATGTCTCTCTGTAGTATCACAATGAAAAACTTAAATCTGTATCAGTAGAATAAAGTCAGCTCAGCCAGAGAAAGACAAAACACTGCTCTGTGCTGCTGATTATCTAAAGTTATTTTTAATGTAACTTGAAGAGGAGACGATGTGGGCCTTTGGGCCTGATGCATTCTATTTAAGTGTTAGAAAGCAAAATGAACTCTGACTGCATCAATTATGAAACAACATTTAAAGCAGCATGTTGTAACTTTTCTGTCATAAACTAACGTCTGTTAAATCATGCTGATGCTGACCTGTAATCAGGTGAATGGTGTCTCTGTCATTCGTACGTCTGTTCTCACACTATGTAACTTTGGGCTCCGGGTCGGGAGAAGTACGTAACGCTTTATGGCACTAAGTCACACACCACCAACTATTTCACTGATTTGGGTCACAAATCTATGGAGAAAATGCTCCACCTTAACTCTCTGTGATTTACAGAGTTTCCTGATGGACAGTGAAGTAAACTGCTGCCATCTGTAGCTGCTGTTAGCTAATGTTAGCTCAGTCTGTTAGCTGGACTGCTTGTACTGTGAGCAGAACAGTTTTCAGGCCCGGGACACGGGAGAATGCTGAAGGGGAGTGAAGCCGGTGTCGTAAACCAGATTTGGGCAAGTAGGCAATGATACTGGGCTCAGCCACCTAATCACAGAGGAGAAGAGACTGAAGAGGACGTTGACGGAGGAAGCTAAGAAGAGAAGAGGAGAGAGTGAGCGAGCAAGAAGCCGCCGGACAAGAGTAAATCTGGGACTGACTTTTAGTGGTTGTAATCTAATCAGACACTCGTGTACAGCTGTCCATATTTACCACAGTTTTTTCTTCTCATGACACCAATTAGCATTCATCATTTCATGAAGTGTGACTGCACCCTCAACACAATCACCTGCCCCCATCTTAACCCTTTAGCTGAGTGGTCAACCTGTTGTAACCAGTTGTTTGTCCACAAAAGGGAGGTGACTCCACGTGATATGTGTGAACAGATTAAATTCTAGGTTTAATTATACCTGACCTCCTATAGCATAGGGGGAAACAGTCAAAGCAGACCAGCACCACTCCCATGACCTGTGAATATTTCCACAGAAGGGAGGCAGTGGGAGCAGAGGTGGGGTATATGTAGTTGATACCCGCCCCTCTCCATACCTCATTCATTGTTCAAAGGAAACGTGTGCCAAGTAGAAAGAGTGGGGGAGGAGGGTGGAGCACCTCCTGCTCCGTGGAGACAAGAAGAGAGCCCAGCCAGGCTGCTCCTGGAAAATGAGTCGACTTCTCTTTTTGCACTACATGCACATAGGAGTGGTGATAGCCCCCCTGATTCCTTATTTTTCTATACATCAGAGCACAGTATTAAATGTCAGTCCGTCCCCAGCCTGTCTCCACAGTCACATGGGATCATTTTGGCAGTGCTCCGGCACAAAACAACCACACAGTCAACATATAGCGAGCGGCTGTTGTAGCGGTGAGGAGCATATGCCATGTAATGAGGCTGACAAGGTGAACACAAAGGAACAAGCTGCCCTCCCCCCCGAGTGGAAGGAGCCCCGGGGTGCTTCAACTAAATGAACATAGCTGACCCGAGTGAAGCGCGAGAGGTCAGAGGTCATGTTGGTTTGTAACATGATCACTTATGTGTTTTATTTCATTCCCTATGTTAAGTGTAATAATGAGAATAAATCTGCTGAAGTTATATGTTACAAGTACACAAGTAGTGTGTGAGCACCAGAGTGTGACAGAGCTCCACACACACCGTCCTGCTGCCCCAAAAACTCGCTAGGGAACCAAATGTGGATCAATCAAATAGGCCGCGATAAATGCACCATTAACTCATCACTGAGTGATGTTTGTTCACAAAATCACTGAGCCCTTTCAAAAAGAAACTTTATATTTGTGAGGTGTTCTTAAAGACTGATATCATCAGGAGGAAACAGAGCTGAGCGCCACAGACAGAGTGTGGAGGTCATGAAGAACTAAGGCAGCAGCAGTTCGCAACCTCTTTTTGAGAGCCTTTAAAATGAAGCAGTACTTACCGATGAGCCCTCTGACAGGGTGTGTGTGTGTGTGTGTGTGTGTGAGAGCAGTTTAAAGACTGTTTCATTTGCAGGATTTTTAGACGCCTAAAGAGATAAAAGTATCCAGTATGTCATATGAAAGAATACAACATATAAAAACTCTGAAATATTGTCAGTTTATGTGAATATTCTTCATATTTATTATTGGTGGCTCACATTATTATTTTTCTAATGTGATTTGTTGACAATACTAAAAATAAAGAACATCATCAACCCTATTCTAATATGACTGACATTCTCACAGGACTTTTTTGTGGGTTTGGCCTTGACTTTGAATTTTTTAAATCTTTTGAATCATTTTGTGAAATGTGCAGTTCCGTCATCAGTACAAATGTTTGTTTTTGTATAAAACAGATCTGGTGAGCAGATTTGAAAATATCTATGATTCCATGACACACAAATCTAACATGGCAATCTGAACTCAAAGTCCATGAAAAGGTTTCTTGAAACCCTGAAAAAGGTGTTGTTGAAATGATTCTTTCATCAGGAGCACGGTGACAATGATCCGTCTGAGATGTTCAGTCCTCTTACTGAATTCTTCTGACCTCATTTGGCCTTTTTTTATGCATTTCACCCTTTTCACCCAATTCTATAAAAGTACATCAGTTTTTGCACCATGAAACTTCCCTGACAGTCTATCCATCACTCAAATATTCCACCTTCTGCCATTTCCATAAATGAACTTGCTAATTAATGATATTTTAGTATCTGATTCCTCCTTGTGGATTTTGATGTGTAAACTCACTGCACATCTCATGGGGATACCATGTCTTATTTTTTTTTTACTACACAGAATACAGGTGCCAGACTTTCAACAAAGAAAAACTAATTTACTGATTTCACAAACACACACACTCCTTCTCCCAGTCCACACTACGCACAATCAATACTTCTAGATTGAGTAAGCGGACTGCTGAGCCTGGAATCAAGATGTTTTTTTTTTCCTTCACCGACGGAGAGGAGGAGAGCGTTTCACACCCAGAGAGGAGGAATAAGAGTGTGGGAGGAGGAGGAGGAGGAGACGCAGATGGACAAGTGCTTTTACGGCTGAGTCTTCCTCTGGCTCGGTGCCACGGCCACAGATTCTCTTTGTTTGCCCTGCTACTAAACTAATAGAGATAAAGGCAGGTTCCTGCTGGCCCTGAATTAGAAAGTCATTAAGGAATATAAACACACATGGGAGCACACACACACACACATACATACACACACACACACACACACACACAGACACATGTGCATACGAAATGTAGAAACGTACCCATGCATGCACAAAAGCACTCAATATATGTGAACACTTTCATTCTGCAACATCAGTACAGAATACAACCTCAAAATGACACACACACAGCCACACACAAATACACACACACACAGCCACACACACACATTTCCACACCTTCTGTCAGTGCTAGAAATCCAAACAAAGTCTTGTTTCCCGACTCGGTGCCAGGGGGAACTCCTTTTTTGTCACCACACAATTACTTCTTTCTTCACATTCTCCTCCATTTTCTGCCATGTCAAAATTCTAATGTGAGTGTCAAGGGCTCTATTTGACTGCTGTGTGTGTGTGTGTGTGTGTGTTTGTTTTTTCCAGTATTATATTTCAAACGGGGTTGACAGACTTCTTTGAAGTGCTGGTTCTCAGTGTTCAGATCAGGTCTGCTCTAATCTATAGTTTCCTAACTACACAGACTTGAGGTCATTTTACATCCAATTTTTCTGAGTTGCTCAGAAGCGGAATGAAGTTTGTACTTAAGCAATATTACACAAGAAGGTTAGCTTTAACGTCATTATTGGCACGACAGTGATGCGGTCAGGACCGAGGCGCTTGTGCTGAAGTTTCTTTTTTATTTATTTGATTTTAATTTATTTGATTTTATTCAACAGGGATAAATAAGAAAGAAATTGTTCATCACATGGTTTCATGGTTTGATACATAAAAAAAAAGACACCAGAACATGTCTTATAAAATCAACATACACCATAATAAAAGTAGTATTATATCCAACTAAAGCTGTGAAATGAATGAATATTAAAAATCACAGTTAAGTAAAAATACAATATTTCTCACCAATTATAAGGTTGTGAAGTGGCAGTTTAAAGTGGCACAAAATGGAAGTACAAGCACCTTAAAATTCAATTCTATATTTAAAAGTTATTTTCCACCACAGGCAAAAAAAAAAAAAAAAAAAAAAAAAGAATAATTCCACAACATAACGTGATAGTTAGCTGCAATGAGCTGGGACATGTGGGTAAAAAGAGGAGAAAAGAGACTGCACAGAGAGAAAGAGAAGTGATCAGGACAGACAACAAGGTGGCAGCAGACGACAGCGAGTATCCTGATGTTCACATGTCTGAATATTAATAGTGAGCCTCGGCTTTCAGGGAGAGAAACACGCAGAGTTTTCTGATGCTGCTGAATTTCAGACTTTTTAGCATGTTCACAGTTAAAGTAACGACGGAAACTCTCAAATCAAAACCAGTGAAAGTCTTCTAGGTGTTTATCAGCTTGTTAAAAAATGTAATTTACCAAAATATATTGGCATAGTGGGTATACCGGGCCATATTTTTTGCAGCCGTGGTCGATATTGAACCCTAATTTCAACAACAGCACATTTGGGAGGTTCTGATTTGAAAACTCTGTCCCCTTCCTCTTCGCCTGATGTTTCCATGTGGCATCGCCTCAGCCTCTCTCTCTTTCTCTCTCTCTCTCCTCTCTCTGTCGTCTCAACATTAGTTAAGATGGCTGTGCGGCGGCTGCCGGGAATGAGCGTTTAAAGCTCTCCGAGGTGCAGGCAGCTTAAACTAGCTCATTTGTTACCTGCATTCCCAAAGACAACCTCACAAATGGAGGCACTATCCAATTATTATTAGCATGGAGGAAAGAAGCAGCTGCTCCGATGTGTTAGCCGGACTCGGGATGGACAGTGAGACGCAGGCTGAGGGGTCACAGGGTCACATGACCAGCAGGGTTTTTAATGTGGAACATTATTATGAAAAGATAGTGACAGAGAGGGAAGAAGGTGGTCTTTGTCAAACGTGAACATGTGCAGGTTCAGAGGCAGATCAATTTTAACATTCACACATACACACACACACACACACACACACACACACACATGCACAGAACATGACAATACCTGTGCCTAAACCAGGGCTCAGAGAGCATTAAAATGTGTTCATAAAAAAGAAAAAAGAGAAGAAAACAGCATATGGAAGCCCCAGCAGAGGCATTCTTATTTCTATCTGTGAAAATTCATTACGGATTCTCACAATGAGTGTGTGTGAGAATTCGCCGTTTGTTCTCGTCTCGGGCTAAACAAAGGCACATGTGCTCGTTTTCAGAGCGGGATGCGGCGCGGCCTGATTTCAAAGGCACAACTTGAAAGACGACAGACAGCTATTTACAATATTTATACATTTAGGATGCTGATACTATGCATATTACATGTCTGTCTTCCACTGTGTGTGCAAGTGAGTGAGTGTGTGTGTGTGTGTTCGAGGCGACAACAGTGGGGAAGGGAACCGCTGATGAAAAAAGGTTACTTTGGAAATTCTCTGATAATTGGTGCCTTAAAAGGAGCTCATTTTTAACTATGTCACCACGACTGCTCGATGACAATTAATCTGTTTGCGGCTGCTTCCTTGGCATCTGTGCCAATTACTTTATATGCTAATATATGTAAATGACATCTCAGATGCCAGTTTCAAGTGTTATGCGAGTGGCGTATTGTGTCCTTTTTTTAAGTCATATTGTTGAGGCTGATCAACAATGCGAGTGCTTTAAATTTGGAGGTGTGTAAGTTATTAATTTCTTCCCTGGCTCAGTGTTTCCTCATAAAACGCTGCAACCGACACATTCAGTGACTCACACACAATACATCTCAAATCAATTCTGAGATTTTGTCTTTGTTTTTTCCCCCCAATTTGTCTCACGTCAGGGTGGAAAAAGTCTTGAAATAAAACTTTAATTTACACAAAAGATAATTGTTTGTATATATTAAATAAAGATGAAGGCAGTGTTTGTCAGTCTTCCTGGGACAAACTGATCATGTGTTTGTGGTGAATAATAATAACAACTGACTGACAGATTTAGGTTTTGGTCAGTGCTTCTCTTACTTTAATGTAAAAAAAACATCTCAGTT
The DNA here is from genome assembly GCA_033000465.1 of Sciaenops ocellatus. Taxonomy (NCBI): domain Eukaryota; kingdom Metazoa; phylum Chordata; class Actinopteri; family Sciaenidae; genus Sciaenops; species Sciaenops ocellatus. Next base: position 29,756,020 of record CP136878.1, read on the forward strand.
TTTTTGTCTGTACAAAAGACTTTTATTTATTTTCCAACATGTTAGTATGATTACTGCTGCATGGTACCAGTCTTAATTAAAACGCCCCAAATGACTTCAAATATTAGCTCTCAGTCTGGCAGACCTGAGGTCAGCAGCATGTAAGCCAATTTATACCAAATTACATTGCAATTGTAAGCAAATCTAATGTAATATAAGAAGGTGTATTTATTAATTTATTCATGTATTTGTCAGTGATCATATTAGTGTATGTACAGCTAATGAGTGTATGATAACAGAATTATATATGGCTACAGTGTAACAGCATTTATTAAGCATACAGTTTATTTACAGGTAAGTTGAAAGCTGTATGTTCAATATGCATGATGACATGTCAGTGTGTCATAATAATCATTCTAAATAAAGATGACATGAATGATCATTTACAGCTCTATAATAACATCTGCTGTAAGTGTTGGTTAAAAACAGCAGACAGGGCAGCTGAGCACATTCAAGACAAGAAACCACATTAAATATTCAAAACAGTGAATCTCTGACCTTTGATCTTTTTATGGAAGTAATTATTTGATCATCTCGTTATCAGCATCAGCAGTTTTAAAGTATAACTGTTCAATATAATAAATGGATGTACTGTATGCATGTGTAGAGTCGTAACTCGAACTGAAACACAGGAATGGTACAGTGGGTGGATGTGGATGTGGGGCTGAGTGGAATGATCTCAGTTAAAAGAACGATTTAAATTTACAGTATGAAGTACACATTTTCTCAACGTGCATTCATGTAAATGAATTACTGTTCATACCTGTGAAGATATTCATACAGAAGATGAATCAAAAAATGTATAAGATGTACGTGTAGAAAAACTTGAATCAGATTTAAATCAGTGAATCTCAATAAAGATGACACAGAAATCAATCAATGTGACGTCAGGGTTTGATTCTGGACTCTGTGGGTCAGCACCACAAACAGTGTTGCTGTTTAATTCCACAGATCAGAAAGTTGCAGCACACTTCCCTGCAGCAGAGAATCACACTTGGACCTGCGAGGTGTTCAATCCCCTGGCTGATGTCGTTAAATGCTTTGCGTGAAAGCCTCCACCCGTTCTCACAGACTTTACATAACAGCATTAAATCAATCAGCTGCTTCCCTCCATCAGGAAACTTGAACAGCTCGTACTGTACAACACGCCGAGGCTTCAGTGGAGGTGGAATAACGCTGAGTAAATGTTAATGAATGCACTTTGAGCATATTCACAGAGCCTTTTTCTCTCTCTATAAATGGCAGTAATTACCAGCGTCTCCTCCACCGACAGACACACCGAGCTGCTTTAAGACGCTTCTCTATTGTTCCTTCTTTTCCACCTCTCCTCCGTCCTCTGCTCCATCTGCAGCCTTCCATCACTCCAACTGAAGATGTCACTGTTGTATACCAAATATCTGCTCGCTCGCGTTGTGTGTGTGTGTGTGTCAGATGAGAGAATATGTTTTCATGTTCATCAGTGAGAAACAAAGCTATGTTGTATTTGAGGCGTTTGACTGTGAAGTTTTGACAATGCAGGGGGTACAAGAGACAAAAACAGAAATCCATTAGAATTAATCCAGCTGGGTGATCTTTAAATAAGAGATAAACACATGAATGTAAACTCAATACAACTAAATTACATTTTTCACTTTGATTGTCGAGCAATTTAAATAAACTGTGTTAAAGAGCAATTTTAAGGTATGAAAACTGTCACGTGTCTTATGATTTTTTTATTATTTTGCATCTTATCGAGTCCAAAAATCCTAAAAAACACTTTCATTTTTCACTGTAGCGTCACACGTGGCACAAACAGACTTCACATGGCCTATGAAAATACAAAAATAAATGATTCCAGAGCTGAAGTATTCATTACAACAATTATGAAAATGACGCCTGGTGTTTAAGGGGTGGGAGGTGGTGCCACGCTCGCTTTTAACACACAAACACACGCATTGTTATCCGGCTTCACTGCAGTCTTCTACTGTACATGTAGGGGTGTTTTTTTTTTTTTGGTAATTACAACAGCAACATATTTGGGAAGTTATGATTTGATAATTATATTGAGGTTCACCGGGAGAGACGATTAAAAAAAGAAAGAGTCAAAATAAAAGTCAGAGGAATGAAAACAAGAGGCTGAGCACGAGATGCTCCAAAAATGATGTGTGAATTAAACATAAAATATTCCTCTGACCCTGTCTGCACACACACACACACACACACACACACACACACACACACACACACACACACACACTTGCAGTGAACTACTTTGACTGTCGTCGGTGTATTTGAGTAGATCGTGTGTCTGATGTGAGGTAAGTGATTTTTATCACCATTAGAGTGATTTCCGTGCGTGCCTGGTCTGTTGTTAAACTGCTCTGTTTTTCTTCTGCAGTTTGGTTGATGATTTTCTACATAAACTTGACTTCATCTGCAGATGTTCAGGGAATACGTTACACCAGGCTAGCGTTTGAATTTATCCGCAGCAGCTTGCCTTGTAGCCTCGTTGATGTCAGGCTTACTTAAAGGGCTGAGAAATATTGAAAAATGAGGGGAACAAAATATTGATATTTTAATGGATGTCAGTACATGAATTTAACAGATGAATATTCAACTGTTGGTCACAGATCACGGCTGTGTTTCCCCCACGGTGACACCGGCTCACGTTTGATAAACGATCAGTGTGCAGAATAAGTGTGTTGTGTTCAGGAACGGCTGAATCAAGACTTGACCAAAATGTTTAATAAATTATTATGCATGATCTGGGCAGTGAATCTAATTTCATTTCAGAGGTTTTCATTTGTTAGTAGATCGTGTCATTTTAATCTTCAAATTACAGACATGAAGAATATTTGTGTATATACATTTATATTCTACTGAATTTCACAGTGATATTGATAATTACTGTTAAATCAATAAAAGGTCCAACATGTCTGATTAACTCACCTGAGAACCTCTTTAACCCTCCAAACAACCAAATTCATCCTCCTCCTCTGAGTTCATAAAACTCCACCATTAAAGACACGTTAATGAGCCACGCTGTTTTCCCTTCATCACCATGAACACACACGCACACACACACACGCACACACACTGTAGTTTATTTTGACTCAGTCCCACACACACCGTCCTGCTGCCACAAATACTCACTAGAGAACCAAATATGGATTAAACTGCATCTGAACACAAATGCACCATTTCTAGCAGTGTGAGTAACATTTGATAAAAACTCCATATCTGAGCTGTGTTTAAAGATTTACGTCTCCAGAAGGAACCAGTGGACCTCAGAGCTGAGAGTCCCAGACAGGAAGTACTGAGAGATTTGTTGCTAATCATAAAAAAATAGAATTAAGCAGCTTGATGCTTTTACCAAATTAAACAAGTATATGAATACTACTACTACTAATATATATGCCAACTTAACTTAATAAAGATATCAAAACCAGTCTTTGACGCACAGACCTTCTTCATGATGAGGTAATCAGCAGGATCTGGTTCAAGGCAGGTGGATTATAATGGATTAAATTACAACACACACACAGTGTGCCGCTGGAGGGGGGGTTAAAGGTCTTCACAAACCTGACACAGATCTCTAGAAAACAAACCTAACGTGCATAAATGAATAATAATTAACTCCAAACTGGGAACTTAAGATAAGACCTGTGGTCACACCACACAGACCGACACACACAGAGAGATCAACAACAAAAGATAAGTACAAAGACTAGAAGGACTAAATCATCTCCCTGCACACAGTCCAGAAAATGTTTTTTGGGTTGGCGTTCTGCTCCACTTGGATATTCGTCAGGCTGACTTGTGTCTGCCAGCGTCTTCAGCATTCCAGTAGTACTGTTCAAAACCAGATCAGTGAATCTGATTTGGATCTGTTGGTCTGTTCCCGTGAACACCTCTAATCTGTGGTCCTGATGCTGTTACCCACTCTGAGGTGGGTCTGACATATTTTATGTCTTAGATTCTAGATTTCTTAGATTTTGTTCAGCTTACATGATTCATTACCTGACCGCTTAAGTAACTGTGTAGATGACAATGAAGAACTTGAACTTAGAATGCCACATCCAGCAGCAGCACACACACACACACACACACACACACACACACACACACACACACACACACACACACCACCCTGCCCTGTGTTCATCAGGCTGTGTGGCTTTCTAATCCCTCTCTTTAGCAGCGGTGTGTGAAAGCTAACACTCCTTCATGTGATTATGAAAGGCCCTGGGCTGGTGATTATTTGGAGAGACCACCGCAGAGACCCCCGGCCATGCTCTCCCAAGCCAGCACCGATTTAATTCTGCCTAATTGATCTTCACACTTTCAGAACTTTTCTCCCTCCCTAAATCAACACAGGTAAACTCTGCTTGGTTGTTCTGGCTGCAGGAGATTAAACTCATCGTCTTTAACTGGATCTTGACGTTGACATATTCTTTTTTTTTTTCTTCCTTTAAATTTAACTTTGAAATGCTGAAGCAGAATGTTTTGGCTCCATGGATGACAATACACTTCGGTCCTCCACTTGATGAGTGACTTTGGTGAGCTCTAGGGGTGGGAATCTTTGGGTGTCTCACGATTCGATTCAATTCTGATTCTTAGGGTCACGATTCGATTCAAAATGGATTCTTGATTCAAAAATTGATACAGTGCATAGCAAAGCTTTCCACAAGCGCCAGCTGCCGGCCATATAGCCAATACACAATTAAGTCCAGCCAGCAACTTTAATGACTATTATTTTTACAGCCTATAGGCTATAAATATTACTTTTCGATTTTAATCAAATGAAATGTTTTTCTAACAGACTGACAATAATGTCAAACTGAACCGCACTCATTAAAGTTGTGATTTGGTCTGCTTGTACTGATAATAACCACAAATTGCTGTGATCACCGCCGATCATCCGCAGCCCCGACACGCGGTGTGTGCGCGCGTGCACGTTCAGCGGAGTCAGTGCGGAGGTGAAAGCAGAGCTAACCAGATACTTCTTTTGTCATTATTAAAGCGGTACGTCCTTACTTACTCAGGCTATCAGCTGCAAAATTTCAGTTTAATCAGTGCATATTACAAAGAGAGCCAACAGTGGATACTGCCGCCGCTGCTCTTCACAGCAAGTTGTGCAGCAACGCTGTGTACGGAAGCCTATGAGGGCGCACAGAGAGACGAGGGAAACGTTAATAAAATAGATTTTTGAAGTTTATGAATCGATTCAGAATTGTAGATGATTAGAATCGAGGTTCTTACATGAATCGATTTTTTCTCCCACCCCTAGTGAGCTCCTGATCTTTTATCTTGTGCCACCATGAGGTTAACATTGGTGTTATTCAGTGACAACTGTTGTTTTCTTCATAGTGTCATCATCAGGGCAAAACTTTCTCGCTGCACAATGACGCAAAGAGCTGAAAATATTTAAGCTTGAGTGAAATATGATTGATTTCACTCATCCTAAAGCTTTATGACTCTGAGTCATAAATGTATTTTTAGATGGACGACACAGCAGAATCCGGAGAAAATGACACAAAGAAGTTCTTGAACACAAATACACACTATCGCAAACTATCACACACACAAGTCGATGTGTGCATCTCTATCTAGCTCAGCGTTAACATCTGTACAGTTGGATCATTGGCAGTTTGGATCAGACTGACACGAATGGTCGTCACACAAGTGATGAGAGGTGAACCAAGCAGCAATGACAGCAATGCAGAAGTGCTAAAAACTGCAACACATCGAGCGGCCACTTGAGGCTGGCTCCAGCAGTGAGTCAGTCTCCATAAGTCCCCATGTTAAAATGTCCAACTTCACAGCAGAAATAAACATGTTTACAGCCTGGTACAAAAAACTTTTTGGTCTCTATAGCTAATTTCCCCAGCTGCTTTGATTAACAGGTGGGTGCCATTACAGGCGCCTTGTTTGAGCACCCAGGCGCCATTCCGCCCGCCTTAGGTCCACCGATGATCCACGTCTTTACCAATATTTAGATCATCCGAGAGGCTGGAGCAGCAGTACATCCAACATGGTGGGGGCCAGCGCCGCATAATGTCACCTTCAAAATGGCGCCTCAGAAACCTATGGGTGATGTCACACATTCTTTTCATATTTTTCTGTCATTACTTCCATTAAAAACACACTGAAGCCAACCGAGGGATGTCCAAGGCTCTTCCCGGGGCTCGACCTCTTTAGCTTCCCTGACGTTTGTCCACACCACCTCTCCGTTGTGTTTAGAGACTCGGAGTGAGTCCACAGAGTTTGTGGCACTACCTGTGATTGGGTCTTTACACAGGTAAATATGCAATCCGAGGCTCGGTAAAAAACCTCCATGACCGTGACATTTCCCAAATGGACTCCCTGAGGGCAAACCCTTGGGTTGCCATTAGTTCTGTCTCTGTGTTGTCTATAATGGTGGCTGAATTACAGACTGGGTACAGAAGTCATACTTCTTGCACAAAACAGACAGATACCCCCCAAGTCGTGTGTGCTTCTGCATTTCATTTCACCTTACAACTGAATTGGAAACTGAACTGGAATTGGCCTTTCAAACGTCACAAGGAGTGTGTATCATCAGATGATGGCAGCTGTTATTCATCAGCACACAGCAACTATCTGATAGAATCATTAGTAAATATATTTAAACATGTTTTCATACATGTGAATGTTAGTGCTGTGTGTAGTATGTAAGTGAGTGCATGTATACAAATGTATTGATGGTATGGAGGGAAAGGCAGAGGAGGAAGGAAAGCAGCCTGAGCTGAGCTGAGCTGCCATATGTACGGAAATGTTTCAGGTGACAACAGTCACCCCCGACATGTTCTGAGGTTACCGTGTTGGTGAGGTGTGTGTGCGTGTGTGTGTGTGTACAGATGGAATATAGGTTATCTACACCTTATTCGTGCCAGGTCATCTGTCAGAGCGTCTTAATCAGCGTTCATAATCAACAGGCCACCTGTCAGGATCTGTTTTCTCACCAACTGCTACAACGAGCCTTAAAATAGTGACATGTGTAAAACTGTGTTTTGTAAAATTCCAGAAGGGTCCAAGCTCAGGCTTCATCTCCATCTGTGGACTCTTCCTGCCTTCAGAGCAGACATTCAGTGTTGTTTTTCAGGAAACAAGAGCAGAAATAACTCCAGTGATAACAGCTCACGGCCAGGTATTCTAACTGAGACAGTTAGGTCATCTTCATGTGATCTCAGCGTGAAACTAACTTCAAATGGTATTTAAACTGTTAGGAGGCAGAAGATGCAGGTAATGTTACATTAACTGTACTGACTAGCTACCTAATTGAATTTAGTATGAACTTTCCCTCAAATAATCCACTGAGGAGTTAAATATCAGACAAAATTATGACCTGACCTCCACATGTCTGAATCAACCACCCACAGCTCAGATTTGTTCAGCGATTGAAACATGTCTGGTGTCATAACTAGCTACATTCATGAAAAACAGGAACAGAGGAATGTCCACAACATGCAACACGCCTGTTATTGTCAGTGGACTTACAGAAATATCAAACATCACATGAACTTTTCTGAGAGACACCAACCGCAGGGACTGAAAACAAAGTCATCTACTGATCAGTCTACTGATTGGTTGCCAAATGTACGTGATGGCTCACAAACTAAAATTTAGTGACTAATAATGGAATTCGTTTAAATAATAATAATTAGTAATAAAATAAATAAGGACATTTTGACATAGAACATTTGGAGCACATTGAACAACGGTGGGACTCACCACTGAGCATCAAATAAAGCAGCTGTAACATGAAGTGTAAAAGTAAAATAGGAATGTCTCCTCCTTATTAATAATATTTACGTTCATATTATATACCAACGTCCTACATGCAACAAATAGAGACATAATGACAGACTACTGTGTATTGCTTCAGAACGTCACATGAGCTGTGTGAACTGTTGGACTGCACAGAGCCTTGTGTAATAATGATAATAATAATAATAATAATAATAATAATAATAATAATAATAATAATAATTTAGACAATGTGCTTTACAGCTGTTTTTTTCTCTAAACACTATGATAATAAAATAATAATAAAAGGTGCACAATGATGCCGTATTATTACTACTTGTATCCAGATCTTAATGTGTGTAATGCAGACATTACATGTGCAACAGAACTGCTAAATGATGTCATTAATGTTCTGTGTTCTTCTACACATCCACCAGGTCACACACACAGTCCAGGTCACACACACAGTCCAGGTCACACACACAGTCCAGGTCACACACACAGTTCAGGTCACACACACAGTCCAGGTCACAACCCCGTCCAGGTTCACTCCATTGTTTGGAGTAAAAAGTAAAAATGTCTGACCTTCACACAGAACAGAGAAACACTGATCATTCACAGGTACAACAGACTAAAGAGAGGAGAAGGATTACTTTTGCATATTTTATTTGCAATGCAGCTCACATATTGTATAGAAGTATATACGTTTTGATTGCAGTATATACTTTCTAAAGCACTAATGCACTGAACAGCCAATCCTTAAATGTACTGATTAAATGCCAAACTTCCAAACTGAAATCAGGTCACATGAAGGAGTCATAGAGAAGTCACTCTTAAGAATGAGATAGATTTCATGTTCAGTCACTTCTGTACATACAACATCAAGTGAACATCACCATCACTATTTCATGTTAACAGTTTATCTATCTATCCACCCTGTGTTTGTGCAGAAGTGTGAGTTACCCTCAGGCTGGTATTCAGTCTTTGTGCAGGCATTATGGTACCAAACCTGGCAACCTCACGGCTGTGCACAGACACTGCACAGGGCTGTTTCTATTCAAAAATAGCCTCACAGCCTCATGCTGTAGTTTTTACGTGAAACGTTTGGGATCAACTTTTTAATAAGTCAGCCTTAAATGTGTTTTCTTCACTTGGACAGAGCCAGAGTGTTCCTTATTAGCTAGCCATAGCAGGTGTATGCTAGGCTAAATGCTCCAACTTCAACTTAATGCACAGACATGAAATTGATATTGTGATGTCAATGACATCAGTCCTCTTATCATAGCATTGCAAAGACAACTGATACATGTACGTATTTCTCAAAATGTTGAACTCTATACTGAAAGTCTGACTCTGCTTTGGGTTCACCTGAAAAAACTCAATGCGTTGTTGTAGGGAATGCTACCATCATTACAACCATGTCATCACTACCACAGCCATTACTGTATCTCACTATCTTAACTTCAGTTATCACTGCCATCACATAATTAGTGCACACCCTATGTCACACAGGTGTCAGGTCGGCCTCATATCCACACCACCTCATTCACGCCCCAATGTGACACGTAGCCTACTGTGATGACACTACATGCTTGGAAAGTGCTACCATTGTAACTAAGAGCGACATAACACACACACACACACACACACACACACACACACACACACACACACACACAAGCTGCAAGAGGAACATATTTCCAATCTAAGCCACACTAATTCTGAAAACTGGACATGCATCTGTAAGAAGATCAGCTAGAATTCTCTTTGCATCTATTAGTAGTTTACCGAGAGCATATTTTGCAGGACACTGAGGACGTAGCCCATTGATCCCTGATGGGGTGAACCAGGGGACAACTGCAGTGAAGCCTAAACTACAGACCTTGACTTTGGCTAGCCTCCTGTCGGTGCTTTAATAAGACGCCTGGTGACACAGTGCATCACAGGGAATGCCAGGACACTGGTATCTGGTGCCAGCATTGCTCGGAACCACAGAGGAGTGTTTGACTGACCTCTCCAACAGAGCAAATGGGGGACTGGCATCTGCTTTAATAAGGCTGCCCACTTTTCATTCACTATGTCACCCCCACCACTACCCAAGCTGTGGAATGGGCACTGGCGCTGGAGGAGAGGTGGCAGAGGTAACAGCTGGCTGCAGCCGTGGCGGCATGGCCGTGGCATGACCACAGCTTTATTAGTGGCATCCAGGACACCAGCTGATCCTCTCCCAGGGTCCCTGTCACACTGATGTCTTCATAACTAAGCTGAGCAGACAGGCCAGGCATGCCAGCCAGTGGAGGTGACAACAAATCCAATTACCTCCCCCCTATGGTGCCTAGAATGGACTGGCGGGGGCAATGGGACAGTGGAGGATGTTGCTATGAGACAGGACTGCAGGACAACACGCTGATGGAGAGATTTTCTGTCTGGCCTTTAGATGATATTTGATGCTGTAACACACAAAGAAATATCTCTATGAGTCTGTAAAATTGGACCCAATGATTTTAATGCAGATCTGTCTGGAATGATAAATGTGCATATTGAACTTAATGGCAACTTTATGGAAGATATCAGGCAAAAGACCAAAGTGTGTCAAGAGTCTTCAGCATGGAAGACAAGACTTGGACCTGGTGAATGCCTGGTTCTTTAGGACCAAATGTGAATCTCATTGGTACTGAGATCCTGTCTCATATGATACATAACACATGACACCCACGGATAGAGATGATTAGCGCAGGCGGTAAACCAAAGAGAAAGGTTTATTATATCTGTTTAAAACTAAACTTGAATCGAACTCAAGTCCAAGTTTTACCTGGAGCCTGTTGCTTTGTCAGGGTCCATCGGGTACGGGTCAGGTAGCAGAGCTCTAGTGTCGACACACATGCTGACACAAACTGTCAGTGAGAGAGTATGACACATGTCAAAACGCCACGTCTGGAGTCAATGTTTTAGGAAATTTCACCGTCCTGTTTCCTGTTTTCCTGTTTCTATTACATTCATCACATCCCGACAACCACACTGACCTACTACCCCCGTCTGTTCGGCACGTCCATTGTGTGCTACAGCAATCTGTTTTCTCAAATGCAATTCTGTTTGAATATCTTAATATCAAATAAGAGCCTTTCTCTCCTTAAGGATCCACCAGGTGAGGATCACTGGCCCCGAGCACAGATAATGCGGTTTGACTGTGGCCTTGAACGTGCCCAAACTTCTTTCACCCCATTTATGTCCTTCTTTTAGTCCCACATCAGGCAGGGGGGATGTGGAGATGACAGAACACGAACCCAATGAGCTGACACTGGATCAGTTTTTAAATCCAGCTTTTGTCCTGCTTTCAAACATTAACTCAATTAAATCTCCATAAACAAATTGGTTCGTACTGATGGTCCGGGACGGTACATGTTAAGTGCTGATCATCACGGGCCAGTATTGATCCACAATCGGCACAGATGTCCCCTGTGTGGATTAAGGTGAAGGAGAGGGGAAACATGTCTGGCAGGATGGTGGGAGGGCTTTGAATGGAGAGAATAGCGAAAGGAGGCAAAGCGCCAAAGCAGAACTCCTGAAGCGTTCTGTTTTCCCTCACTCTGTCAGTCTCCTCTTTCCACCAGAATCCTGCACTGTGCTGAAGAAGTCTCACCTTATCATCCACTGAGCTTTAGTGTCGGGAGTTTCGCCTTCAGTCAGTGACTTTGGTGCCCAACCGGAGGAGATCATTCACCACTTCCTCTCCTGACACCCCTCCATACAGGGATGGGATGATCGACCCGTGAGTGAAAAAAGAGGAAATACTGGGAGTGTGTATGGTGAGAGAGTTGGAGGGGCTCTCACTTTTGAAGGTGGTTGAAGTCTTGCCAAGATATTTCATATTCATAGTTAAATATTCAGCGCGCATGGTGGACAGGGGCAATTTCTGCAGTCAGCCCGCCATTCAAAAGTGAAAGGGATGTGGCTTGTGGATGAAGGGAGCGAGAGAGAGATAGACACGCATGGGGCTTCATGGTAGTCAGATGAGAGGCTGCCAGCTGCTGATGGGTGACTGTTTGAGCGTGGCGCCTCAGGACATGCCCGTTGAAAGGCGATGCGATCCGATACCCCCACTTATGCGGGGCTGATATACATATGCCCCCTTATGCAGAGGAGGCCCATATCAATTGCAGAACTTCCAGTGTTTTGGTCATTATGCCAAGTTGTTTGAGCGAGCGTCTTGCATGTCTGAATGGGGAATGTGGACTTACTGGGCTATGACCACTGAGTAAAGCCTCTTCTGCATAAAACGACCTTGTGGCTCCTCAAAAATGTTGAATCGCACTGTCTGGTGTGTGTCAGCAAAGCTGCTAAGTGAATAAAGTTTTGATAAAGTAACTTTGTTTCACCACTGAAACTGTAGATTTGGTGTGTCATATGTCTGCAGTGTGAACTGTATGTGGGCAGTGCTCACTCTATAGAGTATATACAGTATCATACAAACAGCCATGACCATATCTTCCTAAAGTGGAGTAATGAAGTACTCAGTTACACTCTGAGTTACTCAGTTTCTTCTCTCACCTCTAATAGAACCTTACCATACAGAGAGATCTGTCCAGCTTCAACCACATACTGTACGTCTATGATGATACGACACAATGGAGGAGAGTGGAATGTACTCATAGCTGCTATAGAGACTAGAACTGTTCACAGCACGACATGCGGATCATCCACAGTCACCAGGACATGCTGCTGTTCAATTTCTAAATGTAATTTTTGAAATGTAATTCAGTGCTGTGAGCACCACAAATTCTGTTAATCTCCATTGTTTTGGGGTGAAAAGACACTGTAGAACAAAACTCAGCATAGCTTCATGCCAGCAGAAGCTCGGGTAAAGAAGTTTTTTTTCTTCTAGATTTTCTTCATTCTTTTAATTAAGCTGTAAGTGTCGATGGTAAACCAGCGTTTCAGTCTACACCCATCAGAGCTCATTAACACTTTGGATATGTAGCTCTAAAGAGCTGCCCCTGAGGCATGAAGGGGGTTGGACATATTAACATGAACACTTTAATCTAAAAAGATGGAGCAAGAGTGAACACTACCTGTTTGTATTCTCCTCATCGTGTGCACAGATAAAAACACAAACTGGCATCTCGCTTTAGAGGTTTTCACTTTGGACAAAGCCAGGCTAGCAGTTTCCCACTGTTTCCAGTCTTTATGCTAAGCTAGGCTAATCATGTCCTGCTTTAGCTTTGTACTTTTTGAGTAGTCAGTCTTCTCACCACCATCTGACAAAAACTACAGTGTATTTCCTAAATATGTTGATCCATTACTCTACACTGTGTGTTTCAAACACACAGACAGGATTTTGAACTCGAGTCAAATTTCTCATGTGAGCTCTAGGATCATAATTGAACTGGGCGGTATGGATCAGTTTCAGACAGAGAACAGACGCACAGTATCGTTTTTAAACAGTAACTTTGAAGCTGAGCTGAAAATTGAGGGCCGATCATGTTTCAGGAGGTTTCATGGACACTTGTTAAAATGTTAAGTGAGTGTATGCAAAAGTTCTGTTCCAGTGTGACTGTAACAACCTGAACACTGACTGAGACTGATTGTGTCTCCTTGTTCCCACCTGCTCTCTTGACTGTCAGTTTTCCATCACCTCCACTTACTGAGAGGATAAAAAAAAAAAAAAACACACCTCTTCTTCCTGTGATAGTGCGGGTCACACCTCCTGGTTTGGAAGAGTGGGAGTGATTAAAAATGACAAGGAGACATGTCGAGTGCTATTCATCAGAGAGCTCCACCTCGCTCCGTATCAGAACCAGCCTGTCCACGGGGGGAACCTGAGCGGGAGGCGACTCCGCTACCCTCCAGCCCCAATCCAGACCCCGAAATGCTGATCATGGCCCCCCCTTCCCCTGACTACACGTCCAAGTGATTACACCCCCCCCTCCCCTCCCACAACCCCTCACACAGACACACACACGCTCAGAGGGGCTAATTAAGGCTTTAATATGCAAATGAGAGCCGCAGTAAATTACACAGCTGGCAAATATGCCTGTTTTTGCCTGAAAATACATCAGGAGTGCAGCGAGGAGTGTGTTACTGCTGTTGTTGTTGTGTTTGTAGAGAGACAGGGGATTGCCCCCCCAACCCACCCACCCTTTCCCCAACAACCACCACCACCACCACCACCTCCCCCTCAGCAACCAAAGCCCCCTCGTCTGCTGGAGTGACTCATCCAGCTTTGTCCCTTTCAGAGGTATCAGGAGGAACAGTCGACTCTCTGCACAAGTAATGTAGCATTTTAGTGGGACACAACAGGAGTTTGGTTGTTTTGAATACTAATGTTCAGCAGACTCATAATGTGGAGCTCATATCAACGAGTCCAGCTTTGGTTTGATGGCAGACTCACTAAAAACAGTCACATGACTGTTTCTCATTTACTTCTTCAATTGTTTCAAAATGATTTTCTAAAATGCATTCTTGGTTTGGGAGACAGTCTGCATCTCTAAATGCTGATGGGCTTAATTCAAACATATTCAATCAAATGAAAATGAACGAGAAACATTTCTATATTACAGGGTCAGCTGACCAAAACATACAGCTCTAAATCTCTGTTATCAATCCGTGCACAGAGTTTCAGCTTGTAATATCTGACTGAGATTTCTGCCTCCAAGCCCAGGGATGGGGGTAAACATGAAGTTTTGAAAAAAAATGAATAACAGTTTATTTTTCATTCATATTTTTACAAATCCAGAGGAAACACTGGATTACAATCATGCAGCAGCCCTGTGCTACAAAGCCTCAGAAGACCAGGTTCAGTTTGTGTCAGTTGGGTGTAATTTGACTAATTGCACATTTGTTTAGGAAATATCAACTAGGCTGGTTGCTGTGTCACATTGTACTTTTAAAGCTTGAATCATTTTAGTCCGTGCTCACATACAAAGTCCAAAGTTTAGTTGTTTAATTGAAACTGCCCAATTTTAATTGAGACAGAAAACTCTCATCTTCTGGGCAGCTGCTATTAGACTTAGACAGTGTGTGCTTTAGATCTATGCGGGCAAACAGAATTTACACACAATGTAACAGAGCGCTTAAAGCAACGTTAACTATTTTACCTGAAAATATTATTTTGATGCTCACGGTGTCTCTGTCTGACACCCGCACTACGTCACACACTGACTATTTGACTGATTTCGGTGAAACTGGATCACGTTTTATGGAGACATTCAAATCTTAACAGCAGCAGACTGGAATGACAACAAACCCAAGGCCTTCACTCTGATGTAAGAAGAAGACTGTGTATTATACTTGGTCACTGCTATTAGCTGCAATAACTGAAACTCGGTTAAGCGTGTATCTCTTCCTGTTCTGGATGAATTTCTTCTGTTAGGTCATCAGAAATGAGTTGTCCTCTGGTTATTCACTTGGTTAAGGAGTTGTTAAAAAACAATCTTTCTTCTTTGCTCTCTGAACTCTGTGGGCTGTATTGTGTGCTGTGGTTCCAGTAGGTGACTGACTGATCTGGTAGCAGTGTGAACCCTGGTCCCCCCGGCTGCTCGGTGCCGCTCCCTGCTGCCCTCTGAGGCGTTGCTGGGAGGTTTGTTCTGCCTGGTTGCTGTTGTCTGCCTACGTATTCCGTTCCCCAGAGCATCCGTGTCATCATGATGCAACTGAAACCTGAGTGCCGACTACATGCATGGTCAGGCCGTCCTGTCACCTAGCCACCCTACTGGGACTGACCGTGACAGGAAGGGTGCCCGAAAACATACCAAGAGACCTCTTTGTTTCACGCTGTTCCTAAAATAAGAATCCATGCTCCTTCACATAGTGCCCTCTGTGCAGTGCATCTCCCACAGCAGTCTCTCCACGGACCCATTCAAACACATGTATCTCTTCTCAGATGTCACTGCTGTACCTCTTCCAGTCACCGAATTATCATTTAAAGGCAGTAAACTAAACTGAGCTGTGAACAGTTAAGGTTGTTGGATGAATTAAAGAACAGTCACAGCTGATCTGTTCACAGATATCCACAGCCATGTTTCATCTGGCTGCATATTCGTAGACAAGTACTAAAAAAGAAAGAATGTTTAAAGAAGGGCTGCATCCATTTTGGGGCTGACAGTAGCCTTTAAAGTTATGGTATTGATTTTTTTTGGTCTGGTTCCATAAAAGTAAAGTTGACCTTGACAGATTGTTTCATGTCATTATTTGTTTCTCACTGAAGATCAATCATGGCTAACACAACAAGCATGGTCTCTATGAGGCTGTACATCTGCATGCTAACATGCTCAAATGATTATTTATTAAGTACAGTTTGCAGGTATTTGGTCATAAATTAAAAGTCAGGCGATGGCAACTCATCCTCTGGGGACCACCTCATTATTCTCAGCTTGATTTCACACACACTGCGCAGCAGGTCACTGCAGCTTATTGGTGCTAATCAAAGTTACACAACGCTGCCAAGCAAATGAATTCTTCCAGTTTGACCATGTCTCTCTTTCACACACAGCTACACAGTTACCTTCAGGGCAGGTTAATACATACAGCAGCAACATGCACTATAATTAAAGTAAGTAGGTATAGGCATCTATCTATCTATCTATCTATCTATCTATCTATCTATCTATCTATCTATCTATCTATCTATCTATCTATCTATCTATCTGGTGTTGCTCCTGTAAATCTGAACATCTGAGGTGTTCCAACATGACTTACTGACTGTGGTTTTGCAAGTTTATGATATGGTTCAGGTTTTTAAACATGTTCTGTTTCCAATCAGAGTTAGTTTTGGTGCATTATATTCAGTGTTTTTAATACAAGGACAAAAAAATAGAAACACCTCTGTCAGATTTAGGACGCTCTCTTCACAGAATATGTCAGCAATGGAATATAATATTCATAACTATGTTTTCATTAGTGTACAATCGCCTGTAAATAAGAATTAGTATGTTTTTGTTACTTTAGAATGAACCTCGATGGCAGGGAGGAGAGGATGAGGTCAGGGGTTGCAATCAGCAACTACACCACTAAGTGCCGCTAAATCCTACACCGTGCTGCTTGAAATGTAACCTCAGTAATAAACATGATATTATTACTGAAGTTAAATTCTAAACCTCAATAGATTGTACAGGTGTGCCTGATTAAGTGTCCACTGAGTGTAACTTTATTTAACAAAGACACTTTGTTGTCCCGTTGGCTTCCTCTCCAGCCTTCCCCCTCCACAGGACCACTGAAACAAGCTACTGAACCTCCTTCCTGTTGACTCTCCTTCCTGCACACACACACACACACACACACACACACACACACACACACACACACACACACACTGCATGCTGCTGTAATTATCACTCAGTGAGACGACCGCTCTCTAACAGCTACACCTTGCTGACACACGACATTCAGAGAGGACACTCTCCAGCGCTATCACTGACTCCTCTGCTGGAGAACAGTTGACAGGACGCTCACATTGGCCAAATCCAAATCCAAATATTTAAGCATCAAACAGGTAAACAGGCTGCCGACGCTCCCGTGTTCGACGCACGATTAAGAGCTCTGGGCAGGGGGAAGTTTAGTTCATTAGCTGGGTTGACAGAGTCCCCTGATAAGGATGTATAAACAGCTCCACCTTGCAGTGGCTACAGAGAGAAGTTGCCCCTCGGAAAAGGCTGCTTTCCACGAGGGCCAGGCTACATGAATATTTTAGATGGGTAAATAATTAATAATTAACAGCAAACAGGCCAGTGATCAAATGGAGCAGCGTGGCAACAGACATGAAAAATCAGACTCTTGTAAACAAAGACAAGAGAACCCAGATTTCCTCCCCTCTTGCCACCTTCTTTTCTCGCCTTTTAAATATGCGCATCTTAAATTGCCCCCCGCATCGCCGTAAAACCACACACATACAAAAGGCACATGTATGAACACACAAACTCCATATCAGCGACTCTGTCAAACACACACAAAGTGCTGCCATAACCCCCTCCGTCACTCACTCACATTCATACCCACACTTATTTTCCTTCAGAAGAATGAAATTTTCACGTATTCCTTGGCGACCCGGGGAATGTGACTGAGCGAGAACACTTGATCTGGCCACCCGCTGTTTTCTGATGGAAAGATTTGCTTTTTAATACAATCGTCACTCCTCCCACCTGGATATGCCACGCCAAGACAAATCCCAGCTGTGTGACTCCAAAACCTGACAGAGCTTAAAAATTCCCTTATTACCATTCCCTTAAAATACCCAGCCCCACTAACTCCCACCAATGGTGGAAATGCTAATCACGTCTCTTGGCGGCTTAGAGGAGCATGAAAACAGAGCAGCCAATATGGAGGCTTTGGTGCATGTGTAAAAAGTGAAGAAGAAGAAGAAGACGAAGAAGTCCCAGCTATAATGACACACATTCACAGAAGCGTCATGGCTCTTAAAAGCTGCTTCTCCAAAATCTGGCACATCTTGCCGTTTGACTTTAGCCAGAGGAGACATTTCATAAAAATCAGACTTAATCGTGTAAACAACACGCAGACAAACAGAAAACCACTGCAAACAAAAATAAAACAACTTTGGAAGCTGTGCACGGATCGCCTTCAGAGTTAATTTTAAAGTAAGCATTCCGTTCCTTGGAGATTTTAATTAATGCTTTAATATGCAAATAAGTTAGCAGAGATAAAATCATGACAAACAGATGGCAAGTGTGGGTAATTATTTTGTGAATCCAGCAGGGGCATGTATTAAAGTTATGGCATCGTTTTCCTCAGGCCTCTGCAGCCATGGATGGCAGAGAGAAAAAAACAAGTATCAGTGATGAAATGAGACACAAATGACTTACTCGTGTCTCGAAGTGACAAATCTGTGACCACAGTGAGTCTGAATATATCACAAAAGACGAGATGTTAAGGAGGAGTAATCCTCGAGTCACCCGTGCACCTTCATTCGAAATCAGAAGCAGATTTTAAGCAGTCATTTAAAGGTCTGCAGAGCGGGCGGAGCACAAACTCCAACAGCTACAAATAGACTGTCGACAAAGGTCAAGAATGAACCTTCACTGTCAATTAAACAATCACGTTCTGATGATGATTGTTGTTTTACTGTTAGCTAACTGTAGCAGAAGTATCACGGAACTAGCCACAGACGTTTCAGCTCTGTCTACACCAACGTGTGAACGCTGAGGCTGTCTGAAAAAACTTTACAATCCGGTGAAACACATGAAGATGACCTATGACATCTGGACCTACCTGCTCCTGTGGGGGGGTGTGGTCTAAATGCAGGCTTGCAAGAGAGTGGTTGATCCTCAGGGCCAGACACAAGGCCATCAGGCCTCCGACCTTCACCTCGTTCTGACGGAGGTCCAGCTGCTGAATCTGACGACTCTCTGCAAGAAACTCTGCCAACGCCACGGCACCTTCACCAAAGAAGACGTGACAGTGAAATGTTAGACGGCCGAGCTTGGTGGTTTATCTGTGTGCATCAGTTGGAAGGCTAGCTACCTCAAACGATCTGCTCTGTTTTTGTCTCTGCAGTTTTTAGGTGAGGCATGACTCCATAGCAAAACTCTTTGACAGCACTTTGGTTTAAAACTACACAAAAGATGTGTAGCAGCTCTATTCAATTTTATTTTTATTATTTTATTATTATTGTTTATTATTTAATAAATCAACAATAACAGACGTTATCTCATTACACTTTTAGACTGTTTAGATCGTACTCCTTATAATATTATCTACAGAGACCAACAATTCCTACCATGACTTGGCTCTACTTGTAGAAATGTTTCTAGAATTAAAATTTAAATCTGCTTAAATAAACGTGTCTGTAATATTATTTAGCTAAAATATAAAACTTCAAATGATGCAATATTCTGTTCACTATTCAAACTTTATTTATGCCATAACAAAATATTTCAGGGCAAAATACCCACAGACTGACGGTAGTTTTAAACTGAACCAAAGGGGAATATGACATACACCCTATATTATAATTCAGTTCATTAAAGCATGAATTCTAAATGAATAATCAGTTACATGTGAGTATTTTCTGACTGTCTTAGTCTTTTACAAACATCTTGTGTGTTGAGGACTGTTTGTCGGGGAAAAAAAAGTAATTTAATTTATGAATCAAGAAAATAATTAGCAGATTATTTGATATTGACATAAACAGTTAGTTGCAGCAACTGGTTGATATTAAACTAAACATGTAGCAATGATATGTTCATTTATTTCAACACAGATTTAAATATGTTTGCAAATCAAATAGAGATGTATTGCAACAGGATGAGTTTGTTAATCTGATCAGAAGTCAACCAAAAAAAAACAGTATTATTATTATTGTTGTTATTATTGTTATTGTTATTATTATAAAGACATTAAGACAACAAGATAGTACATTTTGTTCTGCTGAATAAGAAAAGTTGTATCAGATGACTGCACTCCCTCCGCTGTCCATTCAGAGACACACATAGTGCATCTGTCGTACCTTCACAGGTGATGTCGGCTTGGGCCAGGCCGAGCTGCAGTACTGAGCTGTTGACCATCAGAGGCTCCCTGATGACCTGGATCCCCTCGTTGCCCAGGAGGTTCTCACCCAGATCCAGGACCTGCAGGACCTTCATCACTGGCTGTAAAACAGGAAACCTGAGGTCATGTGGACTGACATTCATCTCAGCTCATCCCAGTTCAAAAACAGTTTTTAAATCTGAAAGTGTGTCACTCTAAGTGAGTGAGCTGAAAGGCTCTGGCCTGCTTTCGACCGTGTAGTGTGCTACGATCAGTGTGCAGTGAGTGTGGAAAGCCTGAGAAGTTTTAATTATCATTATTATTATGCAATGATTATTATTCTTTTTCACAATGTTTCCTCTCATGTTAAACGCTCAGAACTTCTGTTTCCACTCTCCAGAGCCACATTAGCATTGAAGGTTGATTAGCTGGCGCATAAAGCTGGGGGTGTCTGGGGCACAAGAGGCTCATGTTGCCCAACAGCTTGAAGAGGAACGCACCACCCACTCCTCGGTTGTCCCCTCGCCTCGTCACCCTTGTTAAATTCCTCTGGTCACTGCTCTGAAGAGAGAGGGAGCGTGGGGGCGGAAAGGCAGCCAGGAAGGCAACCGACAGACCCAGGGAGCGTCTTCTTCTGAGTTAATTTGCACCACGGTGACAACAAACACACTTGAGAGGGTCCCCCCACTTTTTTTCCTCGCTGAGTCGCGGCACACAGAGGCAACACCACATCCAACGCGTGGCGAGAAGCTTCTCCGGTGAAGAGGGGAGGAGGAGAGGGAGGAAGAGCATCTCGAGTGGATATGCACGAGGGATAATAGCAGACAATTAAAGAGGCGACTGCGTGGTTGAGAGTGTGTGAGAGTCAAGCATGGTTGAAGCCTGTCAAACGTAAACCACGGGAGGGTTGGAGTGAGAAGTTTGAGGGGGGTAGGAGTGTGAAACCACCAAAAACACAGTATGCTTTCACACATGACATGCTGGCTTTAAACAAAAAAAAAACAAAACAGCGGATGCATTCAAAGTAGAAAAAAAAAAAAAAAACAGGTCCCTGCGTGACATGCTCACCTCAGAATATTCATTTTGAGAACTTTTCAAACAAAGAGTTCATCTAGACATTATCAGCCAAACTCTAGAAATGGAAGTCAAAGGGGGGATTCTGGCCCACATCTTCCCCCCTTGACTCATCCTTTCAAAAGACAAGCCAACAAGCCACGAGGACAGAGAGGAAAAGCACATACACCAACCAGAAAGGTTAATAACAGCTCTCCTCGTCATCATATTCGACACGACCAGCTACGAGCCTAATTATCATCATTATGGCCTGCAAGGACATCTACTTATCCCCATGACTGGCAGACCGCATGAGCACCCCTCCTTAACGCACATCTATTATTTAATCAAACTGTTCCTTCTTTTGGTAGCGCTGGAGGAGACAGGGGAAGTGCGTGTGTGCGAGCGTACGAGGCAGGCCTTTAATTTCTAGCCTTTTGACTTCCACAATCGCCACTCACATGACAGGAAGGTGCAGTTTATGCTGCCAATCAGGCGGAAGGAATGCATGTTATTAGGAGTGTACAATGAAACGTGTGGAGGCGGGACGTTTTCAGAGGGGGATTCTCTAGATGAGGCACAGCGCTCCTCAGTAAGATAGAGGAAAGCAGGTATCAGTCAAACAGTTTAGCTCAACTAGCACAAAGCTAATACGGCTGGTCCAATCACTTCACAGTCAGAGGTAGACAGATAGATATCAAGACACAAGCACGTATCCTTCAACGTTACAGTTCCCTCTGTCTGCTTCCTTCCTGAGCTGTGGTGTGTGGTTGAAGCTTGCACTCTTCATCATTTGAAGGTTCCGAGCTCCTAAACTAATTATTTTGCTTCTAATTACAAGTAACAAGAGATGTTAACTGCCCAACCACAGCAGGCACATCTCTGTCACTTCAAACCCCACTTTTATGGAATTTTCTATCCTTAGGTTACACGAGGTCACGTGTGGGCCTTGAGGTCCTCAGCAGTATTAGTTGTTTGGCTTTGATTGGGAACAGTAGGTGCCAGTCTATCTCAACACTGTGGTGGCCAGGGTCGAAGAGACCTATTGCTGCCTTCATAGACATAAGAGATAGCTGGCTGTTGACGTTCCAATCTGCGTAAACAGACATCTGTGTCTTCAGACTAGAATATGTTGACAATAACACCTCCATGGGTAAAGACATTCTCTTTGACTAATTCTGGGCGTATAGTATTTGTGGTGTTATCTTGGGGTTTAAAGTCTGTCCACCAGGATGAGTTGGGCAGAATGTGAGACCGACTCAGGCACTTCTGATGTACTTTGAGAGTGTCTCTAATTCTCCTTGGCCAAGTGTCAATAAATATTACAGCATAAGACATCAGAGGCTCCTGAACACTTTCTTCCCTCCTGACCTCACCATTGACCTTTGACTTCAGCAATTTCTCCACAACACCCACCAGGAGAGTTTCAGAAGCATTTTGCCAATGAGACTTTGCTAACCCACTCAGATTTGGTCATCTTCCTTGGCTACGTAGTTAAAATGTTTCTCTTTTTGCACAAGGTGTTTTGAAAATCGACTGGATTCTCTATGCCGTTCGTCTCTATGCTCGATCTGCTCTGTGCTGCTTGACGCCTCTGGTGTCCGTCCAAAACAGAACAGCCATGTATTCTCAACGGAGCCGAGTGGAGAGCCGCTTCCAGGACATTTCTGAAATGGACCACTGCGCTTCTAGTGGGGTTTCAAACATTGACTAGAACGGCCGTGATTAGCTCCGGCAGTCGCGGCGTGCTACGTGGAATTTAGCTGTGGAATGAGTACTGACGCCGATGTGATAGTTAAGATAGCAAGTCCTGTGAAGAACACAAAAACAGAGCTGAAGCACATGAAAACCACCTTAAGATGGATACATACTTATTTTAGAGAAAGATTACAGTTTACTATGTTGCAGTAATAACTTAAACGTGGCTCATCCTTCCATTGTCTGACAGGCTGAATCACGTTGCTAAATATGCCTGATGATTGGACACGTCAGTCTGCAGCTACAGGCTGAAGGCCGCTCTGCTTATAGAAAAGGTCTGCTCTGACAGTAGACTTGATTTCTGACTCTTGGCATGAATGGATTTAAAAAAAAATCTAAAATCTGGTTTGATGTTCCTCACCAGAGCCTTGGCCAAATGGACCATTCCAGTTGCAGTAATCTGGTTGTTCCTCAGCAGTAAGACTCTCAGACCAGCCGTCTGCAGCCTCAGACCATCACAGAGCTCCTCCAAACCTAGAGTCAAAAAATAACATAAGATTTTAGTAATCGGAAGAATGTGTCTATGACGACTGCTATATGCTTAACCTTTACACAACTCTTTATTAATTATATAATATCAAAGCTGGAATGTGCAAGTTGTAAACTGATGAACCTATCCTGTTGCAGAAAAACAAAGTTAGATCATTCATTAATCAGTAATTAAGAATGAAGCCCTGAGTGCTCTTGCAGACGCAGACGTTGTGACGAGGACATGACTTTTTATATATATTCATATTGCTCAGTGCAGCTTTGAATAAAGACATTCTTTTGGCTCTGTATCAAAGATGAACATTTTACCAGCGTCTGCTACAGAGTTGTTGCTCAGCTCCAGTGTCAGTAAAGTGCTGTTGTAGCGTAGCAGGTCTCCAAGCTGCAGGGCGTCCTGGTAGCTGTTCAGCAGGTTGTTGGTAAGGTGGAGCTCTTGCAGGGACCTGTTTGACTTCAGTGCACCAACTAGAAGCAGCAACACAAGAAAAGAGGTCAGGGACAGGATCCTGAATGGACATTACTACCTTCGTTTGTCATTGTGGTGACTCTCAGAGAGTGAACGGCAGGAACAGAACATGAAATAAACAGGATAAATCTATTGAAGTTGTGTCCTCTATAATTTTATATTCTAAAGAATGAAGCAGGTAAACATATCTCAAGTTCAATCGCAAGTTCATCATTTGCATAGAGAGCTGGTACGTGAGATCCAGTCACGAGTGGTCACCCGAGTAGGAGATGTGCTTGTTGTCACAGGGCAGAGCAGCTAGGAGCGATGAGGACTGGAGTGTAACTCTAACTGTGGATGCAAGCACGTGCCCGGCCCACCAATTAAGACATATAGATGCTTTTAAATGGATATTAGATAAGATCCATCGTACGAGCATGTCCTCTGAGTGCCAAACATGGGGCCTGTACCGGCGATAGACTGATTGATGGCGAGTGAACTTGAGCATGAAAACGAGAGCACAGCAGGAACCGCCGCCTCCTGCAATTACTGCGGTAAAGATCAAGTAGCACTCTTTCATAACATGAAGGAGCCATTGTTAAAGCCAGAGTTGTGACTTCTGAGCAAAGCAGACCTCAAAACACAGCAGTCAGATTTCAAGGCCCTGTCTTCAGAGTGTCAGTGTGTACACCATTGTTACAATCTTTTCATTGTGCTACTTTCATGGTGTTCTGGAGACATACCTTGTATTTGTGTGTGTGTGTGTGTTGAGGACACTCTCTGTGTGTTTGTGTAACGTGTACTGTACTGTGGTACACATGTGTCCGTGTTGCCTCAGCCCTCGCTGCCCTTGCATCCAGATCGATGCCGCAGATTTGATCAAGCCTGTCGGGCTGCATGTGGAATGCCAACATTGTCATCAGGCACAGTGGGAACCAAATGTTGGAATCGGTGGGATTGATCCGGTCGACTCCACCGCGAGCGCCCAATCCCGCAATCAGAGGCCCCTCCGATCGAAGACAATGATCCTCAGCTGGGACCCCCCGCTGGGAGGCAAGAAGGGGAGGTAGCGGCGGGCTCGGTAAAGGCAGAGAGGATGGGGTGGGGTGAGAGACGAGCGTGGGAGGAGGAGGTAGGTTGCGGAGACCCTAAAATATCAAAGAGATCCAGGAAATGGCTGAAAATGTTGGAGGAACAAGTTGCTGTCGGGAAGAGTGGGCGGCATACTGCGTCCATTTGGTTCTTTCTCTGCTCCCAGCTGAGAGGCTGAGGCACAGTTTGGAGTTTTTTGTCCCGACAAAAAGTCAGAAAGATTTGACGGACTGACATCCGATCATTGACTGGGATGAAAAAATATAAAACAACATTTTAATGTGATTTTTATTTGATTATCTGACGATGAAAACGATGATCAACTGAAAAAAAAATGAATTTCTTTGATGTTTTTGATCTTACTTACTGTTACATCACTATTTAGCCCAGCACCTTAGGCCTCTTATTAACTATGTGTGTGTGTGTGTGTGTGTGTGTGTGTGTGTGTGTGTGTGTCCATACAGCCATGTAGAGTACTCAACCCCCCTCTGAGCATTGCATTCACCCGTGGTGAGAGTATTTATAGTACGTGTGTACACTGTATACACAATCCACGAATTGTGTACGTGAGTCCGTGGGGGGAAGGAGGGCGGGTCATGTGACCCCACCAGTATACCAGTCCCCCATCTGCCTTCTTCATCGCCACGGATACCATCCAGGGATAAAACGGCAGCCAATCAATGAAGGTCGGAGGGTCCAGACCTCGCTGGAGTTACTGTGTTTTTGTTTATTTGAAATGACACTTTTCATCATTTGTGGGGAGCACAAGTGTGTGTGTGTGTCTGCGTGTGTGTGTATAAGTGTGTGTGTGGTGGAATGGGTGTTTACTATGTGTGGGAGTGTGTAGAGATCAAATGTACAATCAAAAAAATGAAGCGTGCATCTCAGGTAATATTTTTGCTCAAGAGACTATGCATCTAAAGTGTGTGTGTTTGTTTGTGTGTGGGGGGGTGGGGGCGGTGGGAGCGTGCATGTGTGTCTGTGTGTGTTGTGTGTCCTGGCTGCCAGAGCCTTTATAGATGTGTGCAGCAGTGTGTAAAGTGACAGGTAAGAGATTAGGCCTCTAATCCGGGTCCAGACCTACAGAGAGGGTCACAGGTCAAAATCTGGTCCTGCTGGCCACAGGACACACACACACACACACACACACACACACACACACACACACACACACACACACACACACACTTACCTACCTACACACACACACACACACACACACACACACACAAACACACACCCCTACACACACACACACAAGTACACAATTACAAATGTACGTAGACAAGCCAATTTATACTCGCAGTTGCACATGAAAATGATTTTTAACAAACAAACATGACCTGGTGTATCATGATTGAGTATTCAGAAGCTGAAGCTCAGTGAGGAAAAACTGCCTGTGTATGTGTGTGTATGTGTGTACTGCACGTCATACCCAGTGTGTATAGCGGCACACCGCTGAGCTGGGCATTGTGAAGGCGCAGCACTGTGAGCCGGCTGGTCAGCAGAGCTTTAGATAGCGACTGGGCCGGGTAGTCGACCACGGGCATGTTACACACATCCAGCCTGGACAGACGCACGCTCTGAAACACACACACACACACACACACACGTGCAGAAACAATGAATACAGACAAACGCACAAAGAACTAGTTCAAGATGCATCAGAATGTCTAATCTGCCCAAAAGTAGAGAGAGAACAAAAGAGGGAGACGATGTGTGGTGAAAGAAAGAGCTTCACTATCAGTCAGGACTGCTGAAAGAAAAGTGCAGACTCTAACAGTGGACTACCAGTCTGTCAGAAAACAGCAGGAAGAACAAAATAAGACAGATGAGTGACAGGATGGTCAGGTCCATGATGTGGAGGGTAGACAGGAAGGTTCTGATAGGTGTAGAATGGTGCTGGACTTGGCTGAGTAGAGGTTTGGAGGGTACATTAGAAGATACGAGGATGTCTGGTGGGGTTAGGAGAGTCCAATAAAGTAACTAAAAGTCAAATAAATCAAAGTAGACCACAATCATTCCCTAACATGAAGTGATTTACACTGACACTGAACACTTTCCACATGTTCAGTACAATCATTATAAAAACTGTAAAACTGCCCAGCATAATATTTAGCATAACATGAATTTTCATGTACAAATTATTTAAAAACTAAGCACCAGTGCCAATGTGAAAGTGCCAAAAACTGCAATTCCTTGAGTGTCCACTTGAGGCTGGCTACAGAACATTTCGATCTCAATCATGTTAAAATGTCTTTCTTCACAACATAAATAAACGTGTTTACAGCCTGGTACAAAAAGCTGTTTTGGTCTCTATAGATAATTTCATGACAACTACTGAGAGTGATTTTTTATACAACTCACCTGTTCAATTGATATTAAGGCATGAATGCTTTGATTGACACGTGGATGCTGTTACAGGTAGCTTGTTTGAGTAACCAAGTGACATTCAGCCCACCTCAGGTCTGCTGATAATCCACCTCTGTGCCGACTCTTTCTCCAAAACCCCACCGGGCACGTCTCTGTCCTGCACACGACTTCAAAGCGTTTAACCCGCCAGACTTTGCATGTTGCGCTCAGTGGAATTTGGGGGTTAGATTAGCCAGTTAACTGGCAGCTATACCTTGCAGAGCTATTGGCACCGGCATATGCCGTGATGAACTTTCATTGCATCTCTCTGATCTGACCACGGCTTCACAGGGAAACAGGTTTACCGTTGCCTTCCTGTATTTTTTCATGAGACTGTGAGATCTATGTTACTCCCCATACATGAATTTCATCTTTGTTCTATGAATTCACAAGAAAACTCTGAGCTGCTTTCCTAAAGTAAGGACACTTTGACAAAACAAATCAGAGTACAAAGTTACCAACATAATGAAGTGAAGAGCTGTGAGTCTGTTTTATTCAGAACTCCATGACGTTGACACAGAGAGGGTCTGTACATTTTGAAAATATAATCTTAACTCGATGTCTTGCTCAAAGTCCTCACATTGTTTTGTCCCACTTCGATCACACACACACACACACACACACACACACACACACACCAGAGTCAGTCAGTAGTAATATTTGCCCTCAGACCTCACAGCTAATCAGTTATGCCTGCTAATGCTATCTGCGATGCTGCAGTAATGCAGCGTGTGTGTTCTGATGTGTTTATGCTCGTGTTCGCAGTGGGAGAACTTCTCACCCTGTTTGCTCTGCCCTGCGTCTTCAATCCATGTAATGTGCAACAAACTCACTTTCTAGGATGTACATTATCCCCCGGAGAAAGCCTACAAGAAAAGATTACTATTCCACTGTGTCAGCCAACCTGCTTTATCAAATGAGCGAGGGCCCTCCAACACGATGTTCCCATACTGCTGTTGTCAGAAATGTCAAGATGGGTTGTAGATTCATAGTACAAAATCATATCCAGCAAGGACGATGCTCCCTGGAAGAGAAAAAAATCGTGAAGGGGAAAAAATGAAGAAAGCAAGGCCCCAAATTTGACAGGAATGTTATGAAGTTCTTTTGGAAGGAAAAAAATAGCCTCTAATCTGATACAGGGGAAGGCCTGAATATGAAACTGTATTGGAATTGGAAGACGAAGATGAGGAAAATAAGTTTTGCTCATAAAACTCACATTTTCTTCCAGTTGGGCTGCCTGCAGATTGATGAAATCAAAGTGCAGCGATTTCAGGACGACTTCCAGAGCTTCACAGGAGCGGTGGTCTAATCGCTCACCTTGATAGAGGCAAGCAATCAAACAGAAGATAATTGGGAGGCTGTTTGCTAACAGGCAAAATTGCACGGCTCTAAATGTGCTTTATCCTTTTTTCTGAAATGAACATTTCAACAAAAATCACGACAAAACAACTTCCTTTATAGGCAAAGTTTATCCCTGAGTGTGTGTATGTTTTCTTTTAATAAAGTTCTGAGACAGAGACAATCAAACACAGAAATAATGATGACAGTTACAAGAAACACGACGCACTTTCTCATGATTGGACTTCCAAGATGGGAATGCTCGAGTGTCCATTGATTACTGACTGCCTGCAGAACATTATAATCAATAAAATAATGTGTGATAACTTTACACCAACTGAACTTCCAAAATCTCTGAATGCAGTCTGATCACTTTATACTTTCAGGTATAAATAAATAAAAAATATAAATATGTAACAAATAAAATGTAATTAACAATGTCTAAATTACCAAAGCTGATGAATTTAACTGCATTTATTTGAGGCGACAGTATACAACTTTTCTGTCATAAAAGAACACATTTTAAATCCTGTTTATGTAATCAGGTGAAAGGTGTCTCTGTCATTCACACTCTGTTTCTGCACTATGTAACTTTGTGCTCCGAGTAAATGGTAAATGGACTGTACTTATATATCTCCTTTCTAGTCTTCCGACCACTCAGAGCTCTTTTACACTACATATCTCATTCACACACATTCATACACTGATGGCAATGGCTGCCATGCAAGGTGCCAGCTGCTCATCAGTTTGAGGAGCTAACCATTCATACACATTCACACACTGATGGCACAGCCTTCAGGAGCAATTTGGGGTTCAGTATCTTGCCCAAGGACACTTCGACGTACAGACTGGAGGAGCCGGGGATCGAACCACCGATCATCTGATTAGTGGACAATCCGCTCTACCTCCGAGTAGGGATGTAACGGTTACCGGTATTATACGGTAAATCTCTGTGAAATTTTACGCGGTAAAAATTACCATTTATGTTTAAATTAATCTCATTATCTCTGTGGATTATCGGGATATGTAATAACAGCCTCATCCAAGTCTCGCGAGCGACTTGCGATGAAGGCGTTGCGTGAATGCGTAGCTTGTAACGTAGGCATCACGAATGAAAGCATGGCGGAAAGTGCTGGCAGCACGCAGGACATTTTCCACCCCACTAAAAGGACGAAATCCAAGGTCTGGGCGTATTTTGAGTTTCTTAAGAATGCAGAGGGACAGCTAGTGGAGGACAATTATCCTGTCTGCACAGCAATTAAGAATATCGCGATAATATCGTTAACCGTGAGAATTTGTCACTATAATCGAGATGTCAAATTTTCCGTATCGTTACATCCCTACCTCCGAGCGAGCCACAGCCGCCAATCTCTAAGTCACACACCACCAACTATTTGACTGACTTTGGTGAAACTGGATCATATTTTATGGAGAAAATGTTTTCTGCTTTTCCCTCTGATGTCCTCCGGCTGCTCCACCTCACCTCTCTGTGATTTACAGAGTTCACTCATGCACAGGGCTGTTAGCTAATGTAAGCTCAGTCTGTTAGCTGGGCTGTGAGCTCAAAGCACCGGGTTAGTGGTTACACTGGTATCACAGGTGTTCTTGCTGTTGGACTAGTCAGTAATATTAGCTGGCTGCTATGTCTTGTGTTGTTGACCTTGCTGATGTTTGGCTGTTAGAAAAGTTGTCGACTTGCCAGTTTTTGATCATAAGTAATGTTATCAGAACAAATACTCGAGTACAGCTGAACATATTTAAAACAGAGGGATTACACTCTGAGCAACAACATAATGTTGCTTTACATGCAGTTCTAGGGTTCTTGTAGGTCACTCGAGTATTCCTGTTTGATACCTGATTTGTCTACTTCACTTCTGCTACTCCAACACATTTTGTTGCCCTGTATAAACTACAGCGAGTATAAAACCGGAAACTTTATGATAACATTTGAATGTTGTTATGGTTAGTTGGTATGGTTAGTAATAATATGGCTCATGTAATATCATTTTAAAGTTACATTTTTTAAAAATAAATGATGATGTTTCTGTGCCCCTGGTTTTTCATGCTACACCAGAAACAAACTGAAACATGAGCCCAAATCCGAGGATCCTACCAAAGCTTGGACTGTTACTACATACAGAAAATTGTATTCATACTGTATTTATTGATTGTAAGATGTGTGCATAGAACCTGGGATGACAAACATCCTTTGGAATGAAGAATTCAAGTAATTTTTACTCACCACTGCCACAATCTGAACACTGTTAATATTTCAGCTTTATCTGCACAAATGTATGTTAATCAAACATTTTCTTATTTAAAACCTGCTTATCTTTTTTTTATTTATTTCAGTCATATAACTCCTTCTCTTATTTTTTTAAAGTGATTATTGTGTTTTTAGGATTGACTAACAGGAATCACTGCACCATTTTGTAATCTGATTACTGTGATATGTCACTCCTTCATACCCCATATTTCATGATCTTTTATATTTGAAGTGTGTTTGTGAATTGCAGGAATTACAGTTCAGATTGGGTAATCTGATTACTGTTTCTCTCCAACCCTGATCAGGAGTCACACTCCAGATCAAACTGTGACTGATCAAACAAATCCACGTGACTTTTAAGACTCAATCTCTCCCTCTCCTGGGTTCATTCTTATCTCCCCAGCCAAGAAGGGGGAATGATAATTACTATCATAATTATTTCCAAAATGATTTTTTTTCCCTGTGTTTTAACAATAATCACTTAGCTGAGCGATGGCAGAGGGCGTGTGGGGTGGAAGGGAGAGCCATCTGAAATCCCATTTTTCTAATCCGCCCTGCGTCGGGAAGATAATAAGGCAGCGACACCCGCAGTCAGATGTCATCAGTGCGTGACGACAGTGACGCCCATCATGGCATCGTACGCAACTTTACACTGCTGCTGTATGCAGATGTGTCTGCTGCTGCTGCTGCTGCTGTGCTTCTATACTTGTGAGAACCGGCAGAGTTTTAAGACCTTCAAAGTGAGGACACTCTGTCCAGTGTTCGCTTACAGAGACACTGTGAATGAGGATAAGCTATAGTTTCATGTAGGACTCACATTAAATGTATAGATTTGAACTGAGATTGAATCAAATTTAAAAAGGCTACAGTTAAACTTAGTTCAGGATTTGGGTTCAGGGTTCATATTTGAACTGGTTTGGGTGATGATTATGAATAATTCAATTTAAGATTAGGCACTGATTCAGGTTTAATTAGTGCTAGGGTGGAGATTAGTATAGGATCAAGGCCAGAATGAGCATCAGATTTAAAGTTATGATTGGATTGATGTTGTTAGTATTGTTTTATTATGTTTTCATAGATATGAAAAATTGAACTGACTACAGGAACAAGTGGAATTAACCCTCACACCCCCTCACCCCAACATAAGTGTCACTCTGTCAGCCAGTTTTTGATAAGCATATGAAAAGAAATCATCAAATGCAGCAAACAAAGGATATGCACTCATTTTGTTCAACAAGATCATTTCAATAAATCAACAATTTAAACTAAATCTGAGGTGTGTGTGTGTGTGAAGTATATTGAGATACAGGATCAAAAATCTCACATCATAAATGATTTGTTGTAACATTTTCATGACGATTATATTTAAAGCTATCTCTTATTAAATATTTGTTCATAATTACACGTTGAACATGTAAAACATTACAAAATCATCCAGTGCATCATGAATGTCACATAAAGTCCTCAATCATATTTAATAATGAGGGAGTGAAGCGCTCAGCTTACCTTTGAGATCCAGACATTTCACACTGCCACCTACACACACACCCTGCTGAGAGAGAGACAGAGAAAGGGGTAGAAGCAGGAGGTGTGAGGGAAAGGCGCGAACACACACACACACACACACACACACACACACACACACAGATATTTGGCAGTGCACCATCCTCCCTCCCCAGTCTCTTTCCGCACGGCCTCTCCATCCATGCCACACTGTACCGGTTTCATCGGGGAGGCTTATTGGACGCCAGAGCATGAATTATGAATTTCACACAGTTTACCGCCGTCGTTGATGGTGACACGGCGTCCTAATTAACCAGTGTATAATAATTAGAAACAGCTGGTCATCAGTTGATGTGTTCATTTGCCAGAGCCAGTGTTCCACATACATCTAATTTGACTGCATCAATCACTGGAGGTGGCAGATTTGTGCGGATGGTGGAAAACACTGATTTTTTTTCTACTGACAAGCAAAACAGGGAACAGGATGTTTTTTTTAAACTTCCTTTTATAGATGGTGTGACATGAGATCATTATGTCTTTTTTTAATATTCACCTCTGACATGATGATCCTCTCTGACAGGCATTTATGTGGAGATTTAAAGGCAGTTATGCATCTGAAGTGTAGTTTATGACTGATCGGGGCAGGCTCAGGTCAACAGCTGCTACCCTCAAACAATTCACCAGCGTGGATTCAAAGGAGGACTGCTGTCCGATGATCAAATGCTGTTTCACAGAAGTGTTCTATAAGAACAGCGCTCTGGCAGATATTTGGATATTTAGCTGAAGAACTGAATATTCACTTCAAATATCAGTTAGTGGAATCATCAATTAGGGACCACCAGGGGGCCCCA
Organism: Sciaenops ocellatus; assembly: GCA_033000465.1. NCBI lineage: Eukaryota > Metazoa > Chordata > Actinopteri > Sciaenidae > Sciaenops > Sciaenops ocellatus. The sequence continues at coordinate 29,789,486 of CP136878.1, forward strand.
AAAGTGAACAAATTCAGACCACGAGTCTGCTTCCCTCCATTCATTTCTATTTCACAAGAAGTAAAGTACCAAACATGTTGAACTTCTTATTTATTTTATTTGAATCTCAGTAGTTACACACATTCACGCATTACAGCTCAAATAACATGTTCAACATTTGTGAAAAAGCGTCTCGCTCCGACTGATTTGTTTCATTTCTGTCTTTCTGTTTTTGCCCTCACTTTTCTCTGCTTTGGAGGGGGCGGGGCTCGATTGGAAAAAAGGTGTTGCTGTATATTTGTGTGCACCAATCAGGATGTAGCTATATTATAGTCAAAATGTGATGAGGTCGTTTGCTTTTGTCACCAGGCCACTGTTAATCAAAAAAAAAAAAAACATAACAAACAATAATAATAATATAGTAATGTATTTATTATAATTTAGACATGAACTTTTAATGTGTTTAAGTTTTCTGGGACTTAAATGTCTTGTTGGCTTGTTGCTGTCAATATCACTCCAATATATTCTACATTATAATAAAAGTCATTTACAGTGCATATTTGTTGTTTCTTTATCAACAGACAGGAAATGAGGTGTGTGTGGTGCCCAATTCTGCTCAGGGACCCAAAAAAGCCTCGTCTGAGCCCCGTCACCCCCGTCGTGTCAGCTCTCTGACTGCCTCCCCTGCACTGACTCATCTTGGCTGCCTCGCTGAATTGCCGCCTTATTTGCGAGCGGTGCCGTGTTTCGTCTCTGGTTGCTAAATATGATTCATTGTTCAAAGGGACGCGGGGAGTACAAAAGGACTTGGAAGGCTTTCCTCGCTCGGCTCTCGTGCTACAGAGAGGAGAGCAAGGCGGGAGACAAAAAAAAAAAAAAAAACATCGGCCATAATGTGCTCCTGTTGAAAGAATTAGACAGATCAATGGGACATAAATTGCACTGTTTATGTATACAAGAGGCTGGTGTGTAATTGGTAGAGGTGGCTGAATTTTCCCCCCGTAATCATCTTAACTGAGACACACACACACACACACACACACATGCACAAATGTGTCTACATGCACATTTATACACTGAGTGAGAATGTGTGTATATGTACAGTGTGTGTGTGTGTATGTGCGCTTTAACACACAGCACGTCGTATAGAAATAAAACAGTTTTCTGTCACTGTGAGCTCGAAGTTCACCACACGAGTTTGATTTTTTTTTATTCATCTGATCCCAAAACTACAATCCTGATGATTTGTGCGTGTAGTTCTATATTTATTATGTATTTTAATTTGATCTGTATTAATTGTTTGTTTTTTTCTTAAAGAATATTTGACCCTTATTTTGGAAGATTGCAGTGTTGCATAACGTGCCATGAAATATCAGATTTATACTCATTATTATTGATATAATGGCTCAAATCAAGCACCAAGCAAACATTTGGTTCCTTCTTTCTTTATGTAATAATCCAATTGAATTAATTAAATCATCTTTCAAATATACTGTATTTTTCATACACAGGCAGCTGTCATGAATCAGAAATATGCATCAGAAACACACTGTATCTGTGGCTACACATTATGCTCATTACAATCTACACTCCCGTGCACATACATGGTAAATATTCTAAAATACGGAATCATATTTTGTGTGTTGGCTCTGAAAACAACACATCTGTCTCTTAAAGCTGATTGGTGGATGTGTTCTCCCTCACTATCAGCACTCCATCAGGTCTCTTTAACCCCTTTTAGACCATGAAATGTCCCTGTGAGTATTACAGGCTCGTCATCATCTCACTTCAGATTATGAAAAATCAGTTTTGGAGTGTGTACTGTATGAAAACAGAACATGTCTTAGATGCATGCTGATTCTTGTATAGTCACATTTATGTTGACCTTTAATCTTCAGCTCTGTATTTGATTCATCATAAACGTGTCATCAATTATTACAGTCTGTATAAATGTGTGCAGAGTCTCTTTTTCAGTCTTGTCTCTGTTGTAAAGGCGGGGTGGGCGGAGCTTTTCACAAGTGCCACAAGCCTTTTTTTTTTTTTTTTGGCTTTGAGCAAAAGAAGAAGAAAAGTTGTTTTGGGTGTTTGTGTCCAGCTCGCTCCATTCATCTCTTTCTGACTTTGTGTGCATTTGTGTCACCTCTGAATTTTTGTTTGGTCTGTCACAACAGCAACAACAACACAAAAAAAACAAAAAAAAAACGTGTCAGTGTGTGCTGGCGTCCGGCTGGCGACTGCTTGGTGAAACCGGTCTGTTTGTGGCACCGAGCCAACGAACAACGCTCAGTTAGAATGTGCAAGCAACTGGCTGGCTACCCATATCACACTCCCAAACACACACACACACACTCACACACTTAGAGAAAGAGAGAGAAACACACACGCAGCACTTCCTCCTCCTCACAAGAAATACAGTGGCGGCTGTTTTTCATCTTAATGAATTTCTGAACTTGTTCGTTCCCTCTCCGCTCGCCGCTGCCTCATGGTGAAAGACGGAAACCGAAGGCGTCGGCTGCCAAATCAATTGATGTGTCAGGAGGGAGAGGGGACAAAATGGAGTGATAAAAAGAAAAGCGTTCCTTCCCTCACACACAGACGCACACAGGCAGCAGGAAAGACAGAGAGAGGGGGGTCTGCTTTCCAAACTTGACTTCCACAGAAGTCATCTCTGGTGCATTCACTATTCTTCACTCAACCGTCCAGAGCTGCTCTGCCTCTCTGGGTGGCTTTGTATTAAAAACTGTTTGAGTGCACTATTTTTCTCCTTAGCCCGTTTAATTAACTGACAAAAAAAATTTGAAATAAATATATATTTGTATGTATTTTTAACATGCATTTCAGAGCTCTTAGGGGTTAAAAATCACCCCCGCATTTTCCTTTCAGCATCTTTTCTGCAATAAAGGATAAATTATTTAAAATAACACGACCTTTTATCTCACACCCTTTGAAGGCAGCAAATTAAAAATGTAAATTGGGAGCTAATTAATATGCAAATGTATTCGTTCGCTGTTAACAATTAGCAATTAAAGCTGCAGTGTCTAGAAAGAGCACAGACAAAATTAGTAACTTCATTTATCATTTAAAAAAAAAGGAGAGATCTAAAAACGTACATAAAATTCTAATTGACTTTTACAGTATTTCCCTCTGTCACCGCCTTTGTTCAGCCACACTGCTTTTGAAATATACGATAGCGTGCATTTAGCGACTTAATTAATGCCACTTCGTGTAAAATATACTGTCCCCTCAAATGGCTGATGTCAAAAATAATGTACACATTCAGGGCTGAGTGGCGAATGCTCGGTTGGAAGTGTGTGTGTTTCAGAGTGTGTGAACGCAACGTCGCACAGCTTCAACAGTCAGATCCGTGTGTTTGGGTGTGTTATACATTTTAACTGTGCTGAATTTGAAAGTTTCTCACTGTGATTCTATCAGCGTTCACACCGGAGGGAGGAGAGAGATCACGCGGTGTGTATCCATTTTAAACTTGATGATTATTTTCCTTTGAAACTTCATTGAAATAAATCATCTATATAATAACAAGCTGGTCAGAATGATGCAGACGTTTTGTAACATTTCTGAATCTGGGTAACGCGTTCTAAAATAGGCCACTGCAGTGTTTACTAAAAACAGCCTGACGGAGGAAGACGGTGTGGAGGGATGCTGGGATTCTTGCATCACATGGGTCTGTTCTTTGGCACAAACATTCGATTTGATTTGATCAAACTTTATTTCAGTCTGTGAGATAAAATACATTTGAAGAAGCTACAGAATAATGATCTAATTACCACTCTTCTTAGAATATTCATTACATACAAAAAAGACTGATCAGGGACGATAAACTCATTTTTTGAAGGTGACGAGGTCAAAGGT